>JARCFY010000008.1:13235305-16146138 GCA_029233225.1 Lepidodactylus listeri | reverse complement strand
AGTGGTTAAGTGCGCGGACTCTAATCTGGGAGAACCGGGTTTGATTCCCCACTCCTCCACTTGCACCTGGCTGGATGACCTTGGGCAAGCCATAGCTCTGTGCCAGCTGTTCCCTCAAGGACAGTTGTCTCCAAGCTCTCTCAGCCCCACCTACCTCACAGGGTGTCTGTCGTGGGGAGGGGAAGGGAAAGGACTTTGTAAGCCGCTCTGAGACTCCAAGTGAGTGAAGGGCAGGATATAAATCTAATCTCTTCTTCTTCTTCTTCTAGTAATGGCCAAGTTGATGTCTTTTGGACCAGGGAGAGTCAGGTGATTTTGTGACCTTGACCTCAGTGCTCTCGGGGGGACACATTACATAGTAATGAGGAATACTGTGGTATGAATTGTCTTGATCTTAGTCACCAGCAACACATCCCATTCAACGTTTCATCTCTTCTAGTTCATGGCTGCTCAGTCTCCTCCTTATTTCTGGGTTGCATTCTCCCTTTTGGTTTATGATGGAGCTAAGGAATAGGAAATCTTGAACAATCTCAGGCCGAAGACAGACTGGCAATCTGAAGCGGAGGCAAAGCGGAGGGAACTGGAGCGGGGGAAAAAACTCACGGAGCTGGCCGTTCACACTGGCCAGAGCAATGCGGATCAGCGGCGATACGGAGCGTTCAGACTGCCCACGGAGGGTTCACACTGGCGCGTAGCCAGCCCGCGCGGCTCGCGCCTGCCGCTGCACTTTTTTTTTTGTTTTCCTTTGATGTTTTTCGCATATGCGCATATGCGAAAAACTTTTTGCCGGTGCGTTCACACTTCCTCCGGATGCCTCCCGCTTCTTCCAGTTCACACTGTTTGGAAGCGGGAGGCATGCGGAGGAAGGCCCCTGAACACCGGGAAAAACTGGTGTCCGGGTAAAGCGGAAGGAAAGCGGCTGGGAGACGGGTAAGTACGCAACGGAGCCGATGGGCAGATGCGCATGTCTGAACGGGCTCCTTTCCTCCGTTTGCGAAGCGTGCCTGCCCCGCTTCAGATTGCCAGTCTGTCCTCGGCCTCAGTTCCTTCATTGCCAATCTCAAAGTTGTGTAATTTCCCAGTAGTCATTACTTTTGTCGTCTTGGTGTTATCAGGATAACCAGAAAGATCGGGGTGTCACCTGATCTCGTCAGATCTTCGAAGCTAAGCTGGGGCTCGTACTTGGATGGAAGACTACCAAGAAAGACTCTGTAGAAGAAGGCAGTAGCAAACTGCCTCAGCTTAATCAGTTGCCTTGAAAACCCCATGGTGTCACCATAAGTCAGCTGTGATTTGGTGGCGATTTATATACACGCAACCGGAAAGATCATGGCCACTCTGCTACCCAAGACGATCTGAATTCCCACCCCTGGCCTTTCTGTTGTTCGCAACTTGTAGTACAAATGCATCTGCCTACCAGGTGAACCCTTCACACAGCTGAGGAAGTGAGCACTAACTCACAGAAGTTTATGCTGGAATAAATTTGATTAGCCTTTAAAGTGCCACTTGGGCTCCTGGGGAGGCATCGGTAATGGAATTCTGATCCAGTTTGTGATATTCCCCCAGGTGTAAACTACAAATTAAGTTCTGCCGTTTCAGAGCCCTACAAAGAGCTAATAATGCCTGTATATCTCCTGCCCTCACTTTGGGGATAGGGTTGCCAGCTTCCAGGCAGGCCCTGGAGGTCTCCCAGAATTACAACTGATCTCCAGACAACAGATGGCCATTCCTCTGGAGGAAACGGCTGCTTTGGAGGGCGGACTCTATAGCATTATGCCCCACTGAGGTCTCTCCCCTCTCCAAACCCCGCCCTCCTGATGCCCCACCCCCAAATCTCTAGTAATTTCTCAACCCTGGAGTTGGCAACCCTTACAATACAGAATCAAGCTTTTGTGGAACCCTTAAGCCTAACCATCCAGTTTTCTAAGTACAAATTTACCAGCCAAGATAGTTACACCAAAAGAGAAATAAGAGTGAATAATAAACAGAGAGGGGAGCCTCACCTTCTGAGGTTTGTTCAGTAGGCATGCTATGATTGGCAAGGCAAACACCCATGAATGAAGAAGAATTTTCTGGTGAAAAAGCAATGTTTTCATACTGGTACCTGGGGAGGGGGGAAAAATAAAAATGTGTATGGAATGAAAGTAGGATGTCCATCTTTGCCTTGGTTTCTTTTCTTGGGATCTAATATTATCAAGTATTCTCAGCAGTGGGAAAACACATGAGATTAACTTAAAAGCAATAAGTAACAATAACTTTGGGGTAGTCAAACAGATGAAACTTCTGGGGAACATTTTGGTCACATGAATGGAGGTGAGGAGGAGGAGGAGGAGGAGATGGGATTTATACCCCGCCCTTCAACACCTAAAGGAGTCTCAGAGTGGGTTACAATCTCCTTTCCCTTCCCCTCCCCACAACAGAGACCCTGTGAGGGAGGTGGGACTGAGAGAGCTCTCTCAAGAACTGCCCTTGAGAGAACAGGTCTGAAAGAACTCGTGACTGAACCAAGGTCACACCAGCAGCTGCATGTGGAGGAGTGGGGAATAAACCCAGTTCTCCCAGATTGGAGTCCATGCGCTTAACCACTACACCAAACTGGCTCTCAAAAAATGTGCTCGGGGGAAAAAAAATCTGTGCACAGAAGTATACTTTAGCCTTGCACTCAAGCCCTTTTCAGATGTTACAGTCACATAATGGGAAATACTGACAGTGCAACCATCTTCCTGATATTCATGGTTTCCAGGATGCCTGAACAGGGACAATGGGCATATTTACCAAGTGCATTCAACCCCGCTGCACACAAAATGATCATTGGGTTTTTTGAGGTTTGCATTCAAATCTACTGAGTCTGTACATGTATTGAGAGGATTGTGGGTGGCCCAATAGGAACAGCTGGTAGCCTCTCAGCACTTGTGAAATTTGAGAAGGGGTATAGGTCCAGTTCCACATCTATCTTACATTCTGTCTTTTGGAATAATGTGAGAAAGTTCATACATGGAATAATGCAGGGAAGTTGGGTTGCCAGCCTCCAGGTGGTAGCTGGAGATCTCCTGGGATTACAACTGATGTTCAGGTGACAGAGATCAGTTCACCTGGGGGAAACAACCACCATAGCAGGGGGAGGGGCAGTCTGAGTGTGGCAATTTCCCCCAGTCCCTGCCAGTGCATCACAGGGCAGCAGGGGGAAATGGGGGGATATGCCAGCATAGGGTTGCCAGTTCTGGACTGGGAAATAGCTGGAGATTTTGGGGATGGAGCCTGTAGAGGGTGGGTTTGAACAGGGGAGATCAGCAGAGTACAATACTATAGTGTCCACCCTCCAAAGCAGCCATTTTTCTCCAGGGGAATTGATCTGGAGATCAATTGTAATACTGGGAGATCTCCACACCTGGATGTTGGCAACCATATGCCATCACATCACATCACATCACTTCTGGCACAAAACCATGCCGGGGTGATGTTGTAAGATTCCTCCAAAACTCTATGGTTAAGGTGATGCATCAGTCCCCACCCTCCAGTTCCTACAGACATGGAGCACCAATCAAATGGAGTTCCGTATGGCTGAGACATGACCCTCTCTGAGTCTCTCAGTGTGAAAGGCAGAACTCCGTTATATTAACCAAATATCCCAAATAATTGTGTGGTAATTGTACAGATGGTAAACATAAAGGTAAATGTAAAGGTTTCCCTTGCTTGAAAGCCAGTCACATTCAACTCTAGGGAGCAGTGTTCATCTCCGTTTCCAAGCCGAAGAGCCAGCGCTGTCTGAAGATGTTTCCATGGTCATGTGGCCGGCATGACTAGACGCCGAGATGCACGGGATGCTGTTACCTTCCCACCAAAGGGGTACCTATTTATCTACTTGCAATTTCTTGCTTTCAAACTGCTAGGCTGGCAGGAGTTGGGACCAGAGACGGGAGCTCACTCCGTCATGCGGCACTTGGGTCTCGAACTGCCAAACTACTGATCTTCCGGTCTGCAGTTCAGTGTTTTAACCACTGAGCCACTGTTGCCCCCATGGTAAATATAGTACAGATTAAATATTACCATAGGCAGAGAAATTACAAAATTAGGCACACTGAAGAGGACGGATGGAGGACAAACCAAGACTCACGTTCCCATCAGAAAATGAGGCAGCCCTATCAAGAAACACCCCAAGGCCATGACTGTGCAACCTATAGCAATCAGGCGCGGTCTGTGGCATTTTGCTCCGAGGTAGCTCACAAAGGTAATCACCAGCAAGTTACCTGTGGATAGAAAAAATACAGAGCATGAGCAGGTTTTAAGAGACAAGGATTGGAGATTTTAAATTGTCACCTCGATCTTTTGCCTTCCCTCTCCGAAATTCATGTTCCCTTTCATCAGTGCTGTATGCAGTTAAAACAAGTGGGATTGAACACATTAAATCGATTTGCCTAGCTCAGTATTATCCAGTCCAGGGGTCCCCACCCTTGTTGAGCCTCTGGGAACTTTCAGAATATTAATGTAATGTAATGGGTGCCACCACAAAGAGGTCCCAAGGGAGATGGGATCAGTCACAAAATGGCTGCCGTTGGAGATGGAACCAGTCACAAAATGGCTACCATGAATGATGGTACTAGTCACAAAATGGCTGCCATGGGAAATGGAACCAGTCACAAAATGGCTGCTGCGCAGAAGGCTGGGAGCCGAATCAAACAGAAGTTTCCACAAAATGTTGGGAGATTTCAAGCTATACATCTTCCTGTGTCAGTCAGTCAGTCAATCCCTTTATTGGTATAAATTAAAATCAGACAAGACCATCTCTCCAGAACTTTAATCTTATATTCCTTGATCCTCATAGCAATCAGAAGAAACCTCATTGCTGAGTGGGCGATAAGGGAAACACTGATCCAATAAGAGAAGGGAAACAAGCCTCACTTCTGGGAGGTTATGCCTGTTATGCAAAAGAGGGCTAATTAAGACATCCCATATTTTGACATAAAATTCACATCAAAGCAAAAGATGAGCAATCGATTCTGGTTCCCCACTACTTCATGGGCAGATTCTTTCGTGGTAAAGCAGATTTGCAACCCTCCCATGAAGAGCTGCTGACGGAAGACATTGAATCTTGCAAGCATAAAGGCATGATGTAATTGTGAGGCTGTAAGCTGTGTAAAATAGGCAGCTGGAAGACCCTGTCTCGATGTTATAGAAAACTGCAGAGGGGAACTAGTTTTACCTGCAAGAGACCAGAGGATTATTTTCTAAAGCTGTGATATTGCTTTATTGTATCATGTGAATGATTATAGGGTTGCCAGCCTCCAGGTGGTAGCTGAAGATCTCCTGGAATTAAAACTGGTCTCCAGGTTACAGGGATCAGTTTCCCCTGAGAAAAATGGCCACTTTGGAAGGTGGACTCTATGGCACTGTACCCCCCAGAGGTCCCTCTACTCCCCGAATCCCACCCTCTCCAAGCTCTACCCCCAAAATCTCCAGGAATTTTCCAACACAGAATTGGCAATCCCTATACATTATACTGTTGTTTTGGCATTCTTTAATTTTGTAATCCAGTTTTTATTGGAAGGTTTGTATTTTTATACTGGTTTTTGGACATTTAATGGTGTGATCCTCCTGGAGTCTCAGTGAAGAAGGTGGAGTATAAATGAAGCAAACAAAAAAAAATTTTTCCTCAGGACAGGGCTTTAGAGAATGAGGTGGAGTTCTGAACCGTGCATCTCAAACCAGACTACATTTTCCATCAGTGAACCGAACTTTTCTGTTTCCCCTTCCCAGTGTAGCCCAAATGCTGCTCCTAGGGCATTGGGAAGCCTGAGGAATGATGGGGAGGGGATATGCAGCTAGGGATGGGCACGAACTGGCTCATGGACTAAAGTTTGTCATGACTTTTGGGTGGTTCGTGATTCGCAATGTGATATTTGTGAACTGAAGAACTGCCATGAACTCTCCCAAATTTCGATGCAGTTTGTGGAGGTCTGTGAAGAGCAGAAAGAAATGGCATTCCCATTTCAAAGCTTAATTGGCTCCAAGCCATTTCAACTCCTGCTTTCTGCTCTTCACAAAAAACAGCGGAGCAGCAGGGTGTTCCTCACCACACAATGGTTCGGTTCAAATGGCTGGGAGCCATTTAAACCACTGCTTTCCGCTCCCCGTGAAAAGCCACGGGTTGCAGAAAGCAGAGGTCACAAAGCCATACAAACAAGTCCGGTTTGCGAACCAACCTCCCAGTTCATATAGGTTCATGGTTTGATACGTGGTTCAGCCACAAACCACAATCCAAACTGCAAATCCGTCCATGCCCATCCCTATACACAGCTGGAAGGGAAAATAAGCAGAAATTGCCAGTGTAGCTTAGCTCCAACTCACTAGCTATAACAACTGACATACCCATTTCAAAGCTCCCACTGATAACTCCAAGCAGTGAGGCGGGGATGCTGAACCGCCGTTCCAGCTGTGTGAGCATGCTGTTCATGTAAGCTCCAGACATGGTCTTGGCCAAATAGGCAAAAGAGAGTGCCAGCAGAAATACCTAAAAGAGAATGAAGAAAAACCTGTTCAATAAATAACAGGAAACTGTTAAACAGCATTAAAGCAGGATGTAAGATTTCTGATCTCCCGGGCTGCAAAAATAATGGCCAGAAGAATAATTGTGGTTTACATGGGAAGCCATCAACAGCCAGCATTCCTGTGGTGAGTGATTCCTATCATGCTCATAATCAGTGTTCCCTCTAGGCTGAGTGTGAGCTAGCTCACGATTTTTTGGCCTCCGGCACATTTTTGTCTTAGCTCAGGAAGGATGGCTCCAGGGCGAACTAATTTATGCAGTAGCCAAATCACTCACTCCCAACTTTAAATGCCAGTAACTCACAAAGTAGCATTTTTGCTCACAAGACTCCACAGCTTAGAGGGAGCATTGCTCATAATTTCTGCAAGTTTGCACCATGTATCTTTCAACGAGAGCTGGTAAGATCTTGGAAAGGGGCCGTGGCTCAGTGGTAGAGCAACTGATTGCTGGTGGAAAGGGCTGTCAAGTCACAGCTGTATGGGTTTTAAGGCAAGAGATGGTCAGAGGTAGTTTGCCATTGCCTGCCTAAGCATAGCAGCTCTGGACTTCTTGGTGGTCTCCTATCCAAGTACTAACCAATGCTGACTCCTGCTTAGCTTCTGAGATATGATGAGATCAGGCTAGCATGATGTAGTTCATTGGTAGAGCAACTAATTTGCATGCATAGATTTCCAAGTTTGGAGTACCTCCATTTGAACAGTTAGATTTGATGCCTGTGGCATCTTAGAGACCAATATGAGTTGATTTCTAAGATGGTATTGGACTTCAGTCTAACTGTTCTATCACAGACAGACACGACTACCCACTAAAACAACCTCCATTTGAAAGATCTCAAGCAGCACTTATTGCAGGAGCCTTTCTCTGCTTGCGATCCTGCATAGCTGACGCCAGTCGGGACTAGAGGGAGCAATGATTTGACTGGATGTAAGACATCTTCCTGTGGACCACCATGTTTCGATTTCCACATCCTTGTTCTCGAGAGCTGCAGCTTAGGCATGTGTTTGTGTAAATTCCCAAAGCGATTCAGGGAGATGATGTTGTGAGTGGAGCAGAAGTCCATCAGTGGCTATTAGCCACACGGTATAGATGGAACACTCTGTCTGGGGCAAGTGATGCTCTGTATTCTTGGGGGGGGGACAGTGGGAGGGCTTCTGGAGTTCGGGCCCTGCTGGTGGACCTCCTGATGGCACCTGGGTTTTGGCTACCATGTGACACAGAGTGTTTGGACTGAATGAGCCACTGACCTGATCTAACATGGCTTCTCTTATGTTATTAGATGTTCCTCTTAGGGTGCTCGTTCACAATTCATAGGGTTTAAGGGTCCAGAAAAGACAGAAACAATGGCAGCAAATGACAGCAGTAAAAGTTAGATATGGGTGGGACCTCCTGGCTTCCCTTCCATATTTGAGTGGTAGACTTGACAATTTGGCTCCAGAGTACAAAATACATAATGGAATGTATTTTTGCTTTCCTTAATAGAACACCCTACTACGATCTAGTCATTAGAATACTTTTGGGGGCTTGGTAGGTCTTGCTGCACATGTGCACAGGTCTCTTTTGCCCGTGTGACACTGTGGTCATTGCGCCACACTGGCTTGCACTGCAAATGTGTGACAGAGCACATGCATCTGATAAGAAGCCTGGTCCAGTGTGATATGGCTCTTCCCTGAATGGAACCACAAATCCATGCCTTCTGCATGGAGCAGAATGTGGCAAGATCCTAAGGAAGAGAGGCGGCTTACATCAGGCCTAAACCCTATCTCACTACTGAAAAATATTCTGTGTGCTTCAGATTTTAGTTGGATTCCAGTCTAGTAGCACCTGGTAGACCAATAAGACTTTTGGGGTATAAAATTTCAAGAGTCAAAGCTCCCTTTATTGAATTTTAGTTGGGCAGCAAAGATTTCAGAACAAAGGCAAAGCAAGTTTCAAAAACCCACAGTTAAATATGTTCATTAACGTATTGCAGAATGATCCCAGTTAATTAGACCGTAGCTGTGCTGTTTGCACCTTCAAACAGTCACTTTTCAAGTGATTTGTGCCTTCGGCATGCCTGGGCAGAGCCAGGGATGGGGCAAAGTTGGCTCCCGGTGGATGCTAGTGACAGGAGAGTTAAAGGCAAAAGAATTATGTGAAGGGTTGGCTGACCGAGAGGGCCAATCGAGAGGGCTAATGCAGTGGCGACAGTCTAGTTCAGGGGTAACAGGGATTGCTTCTTGGTGCCTTTTTTGTTTAATTTATATTTCAATGACGTAGCAAAAAAAATTTGTTTTGTATTTTTCATATGTGCATATGTGTGTGTGCGCACACGTATGCGAGTGTGTGTGCACCTGGAAGTCATGACAACCTCAGTTTACTGACTGTGTGTGCAATTGGAAGTCATGATGATTGTGAGGCACTCCAAAGCGATCGGTCGAGGATGGGCAAGCGGGCGTCAACGTGGCAAATGGGGTTCAATGTGGCCAAGTGCAAAGTGATGCACATTGGGACCAAAAGTCCTAATTATAAAGACACATGGATGGGGTACGAACTGGTGCTTGGGGTGGGGCAACAGTGAGACGGCTTCTAGTGTCCTGGCCCCACTGCTAGACCTCCTGAGGGCACCTGGTGTTTTTGGCCACTGTGTGAAAGTGTTGGACTGGATGGGCCATTGGCCTGATCCAACATTGGCTTATCCATGCAATTATTAGTAAACATGTTTCTAATAAGTGTTGGAAATGTAAACAACAAGAAGGTTCCTTTTATCATATGTGGCGGACTTGTGAAAAAGCGAGGAACTACTGGTCAATGATATATGAGGAAATGCAAAAAATTGTGAAATGTACTTTTAAAAAAACACCAGAATTGTTTTTGCTAGGTCTTAAGTTGGAAGATATAGATGTCAGTAAACGGACAATGATATGGTATATGGTGACAACCGCAAGAATGGTTTATGCACAAAACTGGAAGAATGAAAGAACTCCAGAGCTTTGGGAATGGCTCAGAAAACTAATATTTTTGGCTGAAATGGACAAATGGACTAAGAAACTGAACAATCAAGATTCTATGACATTTTTAGAAGAATGGAAGGATTTGCAAGAATATACAGAAAAGTGTACAGAATTAAAAGGAAACATATTTACCTTTTCTAACTATTGAAAAATCTGTAGTAACTGTATATTTATCTAACATTTTTAGGAATGGAATAATAGATAAAAACATTAGAGGTACATATGTTATAGAAAAAGAGCTAAATACTTAATTTTTTTAAATTAGTAATTTACCTATTAATTTAAGTTTAAGTACAGGTGTGGGGTCTGCTGGAAGCCAAAAAGGGGGGGGGGGAAGGAAGAAAATAAAAAGAGGTCGGTAAAAAATAAGATGAATGTATTGTTTAATGAAAAAATGGTGACTTCAATAAAAAAAAAATTCAAAAAAACAAACAAACCATTGGCTTTTCTTGTGTTCTTATGACCGGGTGATTGACCCCTACTGGGGGCCTGGAGGATATTCAGAGAGGTGGCTGAATAAAGCCTGCCCCCACCTCTCAACTGCTGGTGTTTCAAGGGGGTCTCCCATCCAAGTTCTTGCCAGGTTCAGCCCTGATTAGCTTCCAGGATCTGACAAGGATCTGGGCTTGCCTGGGCTATCCAGGTCAGGGCACAACAATCCTTAATGACTGCTGCCATACACCAAAATTAGCTGAGATTGGGGTGCCTATTTTGTTTTACACGGATCATGCTGTGATCTTGTCCCAAACTAGGGATGGACTGCAAAGGGCCTTGCAGTTTTTTTCTAATTGAGAAACCCTGGTGATTATTCAAAACCTAAGATCCTAATTTTCACCAAGACCAGAAAATGGGACCCGTCCCAATGGTCTATCAACCGGTCCAATATTGAGCAAGTCAAGGCCTTCTCCTATTCGAGGATTTTGTTTTTGACAGGTCTAGGACCCCTCAACTTAGAACAGTGCTTAATAAAGGAAAACCACGTGCAAGTGTCATATATAGGGTCCTCCACAATAAGGGGTGGGGGAAGTATATTCCTGGAGCAGTGCAAGCTTTTAATTTGAAAGCGGTTTCCCTCATCCTTTATGGCTCAGCTATTTGGATTAAAGCCCAATTTTTAAGGAAAATACTGAATATTCCCACCTGTGTATCAAATGTCGTATTGTGGGCAGAATTTGGACAGATATCCTTGGAAGCCAGAGCATGGTTTTATGCCTTTAAACTGAGATTAAAACAGCCCTGTGATGAAGATGGTTTGTTAGCCACTCTAAATCAAGATACCCACAAATCAACTCAGATGAAAGCCCCGGATGAGAAATTGATGATCGTTGGAATGTTGATTAATGATGTTTTAGGATGGGCAAATACAAAGCATTTTCTCTGATAAAAAAGCATGTCTTAGAAATCCATTATAGTAATCTGATCCTGAGACCCTGCAGAGTTTGCTCACCCCTATCTTTTGGACTTTCTTTCCTCTATATGTACTATCTTTCCCCTATGGTTGCGGTCACACGCATGAGATAAAGTGGGGGGGGGGGGGGAACAGAGGCTATTTCCTCCGACAGAAGTTGACCCACAGTTGCACAATCACACCGTCTTTTGAAGCTGCAGGCACAGCCCACTACTGTGTGATCAGATGCAACCGCGGGTGAGTCGGGGTTTTTTGCCATTTGTTTCTGATGCACTTAAATGAGAAATTGATGATGCACACCTCAGCCCTGAGGGCTCCCTATGGAGTGTGCGATGATGCACATACTGAGAAGGGGAAAAAACAATGGCACGGGGTCAGGATGGTCTGATCAGACCATCCCAATGCCATTAGAGCACGCTGGAGCAATCAGACAGGAAAGTCTGCCTGTGGCCCATAGCAACCCATTTGCTACCAGACTTTCCCAGGTGCCTGTTTACTCCACTTCTACGGTGGAGCAATACGGGTTGTTGCCAGCTGTGGGACGCTTCCCAGATGTTCGTGTCTGATCACACACTTTAAATCCATCCAGCATTCACATCTGTGTCAGGGCTAATTGTGCATATGATTGCAGCCTATATGTCCTATCTTTCTTCCCCCTATACGTACTATCTTACCATTCCACAATACTGTAGAGCTTTTTTAGTTTGCTAGATTGTATACTGTACCTACAATGGTTTTACAGGGGAGATTTTTGAATTCTGACGGAATCTGCCCCTGTGGCCAGTCTGGTGTAGTGGTTAGGAGCATGGACTCTAATCTGGGAGAATCAGGTTTGATTCCCCACTCCTCCACATACAGCTGCTGGGTGACCTTGGGTCAGTCACGAGTTCTCTCAGAACTGCTCTCTCAAGGGCAGTTCTTGGGAGAGCTTTCTCAGCCCCACTTACCTCACAGAGTGCCTGTTCTGGGGAGGGGGAGCGAAAAGGGATTGTAAGCTGATTTGAGACTCCTTCAGGTAGTGAAGGGCGGGGTATAAATCCAGTCTCTTCTTCTCTTCTTCTTCTTCTGCTTAATAGGGTAGATACAGCCTTCCATGCCCTGCTTGAATGCAGGTTCTTTGAGAATATAAGGGATCACTATATCAAGCCTTTAATAAACCAACCATCCCCTTACACTCTGGAAACCCTGGCTCTTTTTGCTCAGTCATAAGACTCCTAGTTTGGTGTAGTGGTTAAGTGCGCGGACTCTAATCTGGGAGAACCGGGTTTGATTCCCCACTCCTCCACTTGCACCTGCTGGATGACCTTGGGCAAGCCATAGCTCTGTACCAGCTGTTCTCTCAAGGACAGCTTGGGAAAGAGCTCTCTCAGCCCCACCTACCTCACAGGGTGTCTGTTGTGGGGAGGGGAAGGGAAAGGAGTTTGTAAGCCGCTCTGAGACTCCAAGTGAGTGAAGGGCGGGATATAAATCCAATCTCTTCTCCTTCTTCTTCTTCCTAAGTTTACTCTAGCCACTGCAAAATTTGCCCCAGTCCTTTTAGCCCTTGCATCAAAAAAGAAGAAGCAAGTATCTTCTGCTGCTCAAGATCTATGAATCAATGAGCTTCGAAGGGTATAAAAGGAAAAGGAAAGAGCAGGGGTAAAAAGTGATTCAGGAGTGGTGGAGCAATTCCTCCCAGTTGCCACGTTCAGGTTGCTCTAGCAGTGCTCACTCTACCTGTCTTGACTGGACTTGAGAGGAGCATAGAGGAAGAAGATGTATGAATTCTGCAGCACCTGATATAAGAGAGAGCTTGGGCTGGTTCCCTTGTGTATAGGTTAAACCAGAAGTCCCCAACCTTGCTGAGAGAGTGAGAGCTTTTGGAATGTTGAGAACATGTAGCAAGTACCACAGCAAAATAGCTGACATGGGTCCAATCACAAAATATTGGCGAGCTCTACAAAATCTTAGGAGGTTCCGAGCCAAATCTGTGTTCCCTGTAAACACAATGCCGATGTCTCCTCAGCTATTCTGTTTGGAGGATGGAACTTGGAGGGGCGTGGGCTTGGGGAGGGGAGGGACCTCAGCAGGGTAGAACGGCACAGAGTCCGCCTTCCAAACTGGCCATTTTCTCCAGGGGAAGTGAACTCAGTTGTAATTCTAGGATGAGGGTTGCCAGGTCCTTACCTCTCACCAGCAGGGGACTTTGGGGGGCGTTCCAGGAGAGGGAGGGGACTCCCCAATGTGATGACATCATGCATAAGTGACATCACTTTGGGGACGCAGCCCCTTGGAAGGCACTGGCAGTGCCCGCTTGCAAGAAACCATTTGAAGAGAAGCTTCCCTTTCAATGGTTTCTTGTGACTGGGGGCTGGCTGCCCACCTGTGCCTGAACTCCAAGCAGTGAATTTGCCGCTTGGAGTTCAGGTGCACAGCCGGTGACAGACCCTCCCCGCCTGAGCATTTAAAGGGCCCTCCAGCTGATCAGCAGGCCACACGCTCCCGCCAATCAGCTGGAGAGCCCTTTAAATTACTCAGGAAGGGAAGGAGAGGGGTGGCCACAGGTGGTCACTCTTGGGGGTGGGGCTTCCCATGCTGGCCAGGTGGCCAGCAGTGGGCAGAAGCCCTCAAAATTGGGGGATCCCCCACCCCCACCTGGAGATTGGTCAAGCCTACCCAGGATACCTGCAGCTTCCACCTGGAGGTTAGCAATCCCTACACCTACAAGTGATTTCACAGCATTGTGCAATGCTCTAGGAATTTCCCAGGGATGTGGGAAATTCCTAGAGCATCGCTGCTTCTGTGAAGTCAGTTCTGAATATGCCAGAGGTGAAATCAAGGCATCACGTGACACCAGTTTTCAGTCTCCACCCTTCAAGGATCCCAGTGGTTGCCAGCTGAGAACTGGAAACACTATGTGGTGCCCATGGACACCACGTTGGAGGACCACGGCTTAGACAATTCTAGTGTGCCCGCTGTGGAAAAGAATGTTGTTGACGGCTTCTCTTTAAACAATCTGGCTCCATTGTAAAAAGATTTCCAGCAACCTGCTCAAAACTCTTACACCACCCATCCTCACCCCAAGCTGGGCAAAAATTCTCTAGTTGGTTCACAATCTGTCTCTTTGTGTGTATGTGGGTGTGTTGCCCCTCTCCCTGCCCTCCCAGAATGGCTTCCTTACGTAATAGGAAAACTCACCTGGATAGAGCAGAAACAAAGTTACAAAACATCTATCTCAGATTAAATCCCATATAAAGAGGTCAGGGAAATCTAGCACAAATTAACTTTAATCCCATTAGTTCCACCCGCAGACCATGGACAGATAGTTAAACTGGTACCTTGCACAAAATTAATTGTGCTATTGTTCCCTGACCTCCCTTGATCGTGATAGTCTCCAAACCCTGCTTGCAGGGAAAACAAAATGGATAATCTTTCAAAGCAAGATGATTCCTTTCAAGAAACCTGATCAAGTGCTTATCCCTCCCCCCCCCCCCTGCCTTTTCTTGGGTATTTTGCTCAGCTGGAGGGGGGAAGGCAGAGAAAGCCGGTAGGCATTCATCTGAGAGCCAGGATCTCTGCATAATACATTCTGGAACATTCGCAAGGCTATAAATTCAAAGTCCTCCCAACCCCCTTAATTAGCTTGTGGTGGAAACTAGAAGAAGAAGAAGAAGAAGAAATTGGATTTATACCCTGCCCTTCACTCTGAGTCTCAGAGCAGTTTACAATCTCATTCCCTCCCTCTCCCCACAACAGACCCCCTGTGAGGTAGGTGCGGCTGAAGGAGCTCTGAGAGAACTGCTCCTGAGAGAACAGCTCTGAGAGAACTGTGACTGACCCAAGGTCACCCAGCTGGCTTCACATGGAGGAGTGGCTCTGAGGTTGTTTTTAACAGCTGTAGTTTCTTTCATTGTTGAATTTTAGAATTTTGTCCCCTTAAGGAGACTGTAGTCTGTTGCTGGGTAGATTAAACCCTAGTTACCACTTACCAGGTGGTGGTGGGTCATCTCCTGCTTTTGCCACTGCCCTAGGGAGGCTAGGGAGCTGGAATCCTTTCTGTCATCTGATATATGCTGTTTTTTGTATATTGGTATTTATTTGACAGTTTTAATTTGAGATTTGTATATTATTTTGTTGTAAGCCACCCTGAGCTCCACTTGTAGGGAAGGGTGGCCAAGCAAATCTAACAGAGAAGGGAGGGAGGGAGGGAGGGAGGGAGGTGGGTGGGTGGGTGGAGACAAAGGAGGAGAGAAGAGAAGAAAAGAGAAGAGAAAAGAGAAGAGAAAAGAAGAGAAGAGAAGAGAAGAGAGTAAAGCAAGGGCTGCCGGATGGATAAAAGATTAAACACTTTGTGTGAAGAATCCTGCCTTGTGCTGTCAGGAGGAGGGAGGCTGAAACCCATCTACCCTAGCTGCTCTTTCCCATAATGCATCTGTTGGACCTCTGGAAGCCAAACTGGAAGGAGAAGCAGCTAGAGAAAATGGCGAGTGGGGAAGGAACAAAGTGCTTTCTCCATTGTCTGCCACTGTTTTGCTGCACAAATAAGTCAACCCTGGATTCTTGTAGCCGTTGCTCCAGCCAGCAGCCCCTAGTGTAGATCTCTTGCCATATTTCACATCCAGACCTTTAGCTCTGTGTTCCTCCCCTCAAAAACTCCCGCAGGTTTTTAAAAAGCTTCTGCATGACGACACATGCAACTCTTCACTTTCTGTGTTTTCCCTGCCTCAGAAGCCACTGGTCCAAACTAGAGTTGCCAACTCTAGCTTGGGAAATTCCTAGTGATCTGGGGGCGGAGCCTAAGGAGGCTGGGGTTTAAGGTGGGGAGGTCCTCAGCAGGGTATAATGCCATATAGTTCACCTTCAGCCATTTTCTCCAGGGGGAGTGATTTCTGTAGTCTGGAAATCAGTCGTAAGAGACATTCAGGTCACACCTGGAGGCTGGCAACCCTATTCTAAACCTGCTTTGGTCCGGTCTTTCCAAGAAGATTGTAGTCAGAGCCGGTCTGGTTGCAGTGCGGATGGGAAGCTGCAGAGTTTTACACCTCCTCTCCTACATCCAGGGCCATTTTCTCTTCATTCCTCCTGGCACCCACCATCCTGCCTCTGGCTGCCAATGGGGGGGGGCTGGGGTTTTCTTTTAAAATGCTAGCACCGGTACAGAAAAGGGCAACTCAAATGATTAATGGGATGGAACACCTTCCCTGTGAAGAAAGGTGAAAGAGGTTAGGGCTCTTTTGCTTGGAGAAACAATGGCTGAGGGGTGACATGATCGAGGTTTACAAGATTATGCATGGGATAGAGCAGGTAGAGAAAGAAGTACTTCTCTCCCTTTCTCACAATACAAGAACTCGTGGGCACTCCGTGAAATTACTGAGCAATAGGCTTAGAACAGATAAAAGGCAGTACTTCTTCACCCAAAGAGTGATTAACATGTGGAATTCACTGCCGCTGGAAGTGGTGGCTATAAGCACAGACAGCTTCAAGTGGGGATTGGAGAAACATATGAAGCAGAGGTCCATCAGTGGCTACTAGCCACAAGGCATTCATGGAACACTCTTGTCTGGGGCAGTGATGCTCTGTATTCTTGGTGCTTGGGGGGCAACAGTGGGAGGAATTCTAGAGTTCTGGCCCCGCTAGTGGATCTTCTGATGGCACCTGGGTTTTGGCCACTGTGTGGCACAGTGTGTTAGACTGGGTAGGCCACTGGCTTGATCCAACATGTCTTCCCTTATATCCTTTTGCAGGAAGTGGTGGAAGCTACAGGCATAGACAGCTTCAAGAGGGGACTGGAGAAACATATGGAGCAGAGGTCCATCAGTAGTTATTAGCCAAAAGGTGTGGATGGAATACTCTGTCTGGGGCAGTGATGCTCTGTATTCTTGGTGCTTGGGGGGGGGGGGAGTGGTGGGAGGGTTTCTCGAGTTCTGGCCCTGCTGGTGGACCCCCCGACGACACCTGGGTTTTGGCCACTATGTGACACAGAGTGTTGGACTAGGTGGGCCATTGGCCTGATCCAACATGGCTTCTCTTATGTTCTTATGGCCCTGCTGGTGGACCTCCCGAGGGCACCTGGGTTTCGGCCCCTGTGTGAGTGTTGGACTGGATGGGCCACTGGCCTGATCCAACATAGCTTCTTTTATGTTCTTATGGCCCCATCGGTGGACCTCCTGATGGCACCTGGGTTTCGGCCCCTGTGTGACACAGAGTGTTGGACTGGATGGGCCACTGGCCTGATCCAACATGGCTTCCTTTATGTTCTTATGACCCTGCTAGTGGACCTCCTGATGGCACCTCCTGATGGCACCTGGGTTTCGGCCCCTGTGTGACACAGAGTGTTGGACTGGATGGGCTATTGGCCTGATCCAAGATGGCTTCTCTTATGTTTTTATGTACTACTACTGTTTGTTGTTGTTTTTAAAAAAAATGGTAAAAAGCACTTTGGCAATGGGATGGTGGGGTTGGGTAGAGGGAAAGCATGGAGAATGCCCCCATGTGGAGGTCCCCTCACCACCACAGAACTCACTAAACTTGTACCAGCCACGAGAGAGCAGCAGGGAATCATCCTTGCACAGGAGCATCAGTAACAATCCGTTTTTTGTTTGGCTTGCGTTAAAAAACAAAAAACCCTCTGAGTCAGTTCAGCATACTTTCCCAGCATTAGTAATTCAAGCCACTGTTTGAAAACAACACGTTGGCAGTGGTACCTCTTTTCCCCAAAAAGAATTTATTTGATCTTGGTGTCTGCGGAGATGGTGGTCAAGTACCTGATGCATTAGTTCAGTCCTAAGCAGAGTTACACCTTTCTAAGCCTAAAGCCCTTTTCACATTACCATTCTATACTGGACATTATTCATTGTTGGCCCGATTTCGAGTAAAGCAATACAGGGACGGGGGTTTCATATAGCCAATTTCCTTCCATTAATGAGCCATCTCTGAAGCGCTATGATCATGTCAAACAGTGCCACTTTTCAGTATATAGATTGAAAACTTCATTTCCCTCTTGAGAGTTCTGGCACTTCTTTTTCAAAAAAAAAAAAAGAGCCCTGGTTCTAAGGTGAGCGCTATAGCACTAAACCAATATAGTGCATCAGTGCTATAGGGGCATCACTGAGATGCCTTGACTCAATGGAGTCAATGCATTTTAATTAATTCCGCTATAGCACTACAGAGCTATGGCAGCTTAGCGCTATAGCGCTCACCTTAGAATGTCTTTTAAAAGTCTGAGGAAGATCATGCACCAAAAAAGGACAGAAGGCAAGCAATGGCCAAGGAGGCTCAACGTCTAACTGATGAGAGGGTGGGGCCAACTGCCAAGTATACCTGAGAGAATTCTCTTAACCCTTTTGCTCCCAGATCCTCTTGCAAGCAAAGTTACAATATACAACATATTCTGGTAACCATTGTCAATATCCCATTGTACCCCACTGAGGTCCCGGTCCTCCCCAGGCTCCATCCCAAGATCTCCAGGAGTTTCCCAACCTGGATCTGACAACCCTAACCCCATCCCCCCACCAGTGGCCAGAGGGTTCCTGGCAACCATAAGGGACATCCATACAATCAGCTATACTTTTTTCTAAAATGACCAGAGAATCAAAGTTATAATCGCAATACCTTCAGCTTGGACATATGAAAGATATTAGCTAGCTTCCTTGTGCCTTCTGTCTTGCTCTTTGAATGGGCCATGGAATCGTCCTTGTGGTTTTCTGTATTAGTCCCAGCAGCCTTTAAAGAAAAGAAAAGAAAACCAATGTGTTGATAATAATGAAACTCTCCAGGCTAGTATGATCACTGCTCTATCCCATGCATAATCCTGTAAACCTCGATCATGTCATCCCTCAGTCATTGCTTCTCCAAGCTAAAGAGCCCCAAGCAGTTTAACCTTTCTTCATAGGGAAAGTGTTCCAACCCTTTTATCATTCTAGTCGCCCTTCTCTGCACTTTTCCAATGCTATAATATCCATTCTGAGGTGTGGCGACCAGAATTGCTCACAGTATTCCAAATAAGGTTGCACCATCGATTTATACAGGGGCATTATGATACTGGCTGATTTGTTTTCAGTTCCCTTCCTAATAACCCCCAGCATAGCATTAGCCTTTTTTATTGCAGTTGCACAGTGTCTTGACATTTTCAGTGAGTTATCTACTACAACTCCCAAGATCTTTCTTGGTCAGTCTCTGCCAGTTCGGCCCCCATCAACATGTGTTTATAGTTAGGATTTTTGGCTCCAATGTGCATCACTTTGCACTTGGCCACACTGAACCCCATTTGCCATGCTGACCCCCACTCACCCATCCTTGACAGATCCCTTCGGAGTGCCTCACAATCCTCCCTGGTTTTCACCAACCTGAACAATTTTGTGTCATCTGCAAATTTAGCCACTTCACTACTTACTCCCAACTCCAAATCATTAATGAACAAGTTAAAAAGCATTGGACCGAGTACTGATCCCTGCAGTACCCCACTGCTCACCACCCTCCACTGTGAAAATTGCCCATTTATACTCACTCTCTGTTTCCTTTTAATTAGCCAGTTTTTGAGCCACAAGAGGACTTGTCCTTTTATCCCATGACTATTGAACTTACTTAGGAGCCTTTGATGAGGAACTTTATCAAAAGCTTTCTGGAAGTCAAGGTAAACAACATCTATTGGGTCCCCCTTGTTCACATGTTTGTTCACCCCCCTCAAACATGCCGAGTCTGCCTCAATATTTTTTGTTCATCAATGTGCCTACTAATTCTCTCCTTAATAACAGTTTCCACCAACTTACCCAATATTGATGTTAGACTGACTGGCCTGTAATTTCCCGGATCTCCTCTGGAACCCTTTTTAAAGATGAGAGTGACATTCGCTACCTTCTAGTCCTCAGGAATGGAGGCAGATTTTAAGGAGAGATTACATATTTTTGTCAGGAGATCCACAAGTTCCCATTTGAGTTCTTTCAGAACTCTTGGATGTATGCCATCCAGGCCTGGTGATTTATCAGTTTTTAAGTTGTCTATCAGTCATAGGACCTCCTCTCTCATCACCTCAATCTGACTCAGGTCTTTCAACACCTCTTCTGAAATCAGCGGTTCTGGAGTGGGCAGGCACTTCCCATCTTCCACAGTGAAGACAGAGGCAAAAAATGCATTCAGCTTCTCAGCCATTTCCGTATCATTCTTCAGTAACCCTTTTACCCCCTTGGTCATCCAAAGGCCCACTGCCTCCCTGGGTGGTTTCCTGCTTCCAATGTATTTGAAGAAAGTTTTATTGTTGGTCTTTATTTTTTTTGCAATATGCTCCTTGTATTCCCTTTTTGCCTGCCTGATCACAGACTTGCATTTTATTTGCCACAGCCTGTGTTCCCTTTTATCAGCCTCACTGAGACTAGCTTTCCACTGCTTAAAGGAATCCTTCTTACTTTTTACAGCTTCCATTACTTTGTTTATTAACCATGCAGGCCTTTTTCTTTACCTATTTGTGCCTTTCCTAACCTGTGGTATATATTTTATCTGAGCTTCTAGGATTGCAGTTTTAAGTAATCTCCAAGCTTCCCCAATGGTTTTGACCCTTTTTACTTTTCCATTCAGTTTCCTCTTCACATGTCTCCTCATTTCAGAGAAGTTACCCCTTTTAAAATTAAAAGTGGTTGTGTTGGTTTTTTGGGGCAACTCCCTATTTATACAAATGCTGAACTCAATAACATTATGGTCACTATTCCCGAGTGATACAATCACTTTTACATCTCTCACCAGGTCTTGGGCATTACTTAATGTTCCCTCTAATCTGTGAAGTCTCGTGAGCAAAAATCCTACTTTGTGAGCTACTGGCATTAAAGTTGTGAGCGAGTGATTTGGCTACTGCATAAATTAGTTTGCTCTGAAGCCATACCTCCTGGACTAGGACAAAAACGTGTGAGCCAGAGGCTAAAAAACAGTGAGCTAGCTTACACTAACTTAGCTTAGAGGGAACACTGTTTAGGACCAAATCCAGGATTGCCTCTCCCCTGGTAGGTTCTGTGACCATCTGTTCCATAGCACAGCCATTGAGTGTATCAAGAAACTCAGTCTCTTTTGCAAAGTGAACATACAGAGGCAGGGATTTGTCCTCTGTCCTTTTCTGCCATTGAGGTCTTGATGAGACTTCATTTGGAACACTGTGTACAGTTCTGGAAAAATCATGTGAGCTAGAATAGTTAAACTTCTCTTACCCAGCACTGGGGAATCAAGGCCAATTGGAGCTGCTGTTTAGCAACAAAAAAGACATACTGAAGACTGATTCACTGGTCTTCCACCAGTTGTCTACGTGGTCTGGTCTTCACAGGGATACAGGGGTATACAATCCAGGTGAATGAACTCCCAAGGAGTCCTTGTATTTTACAAGCCCCCCTTCCTCAAATCTACATTCTGGGTTAGATTCCATCTTTAAAAACCCTTATGGAGAAGACTTCTGTAAACAGGAGTCTGACTCTCCATCCTCATGACAACCGGAAATGCCCCCAAAATGCTATTCCTGATATTGCAATGGCCATTGTGAGGGTTGCTTGGCAACCACAATATTGCTATCCTTCAACCCTTGGTTTCTGTTAGTAAAAGGCTGGAAGGCAGGCCCTTTCCAGGTCTATTTTAGCCAATTGCTACCACACAATATTAGCAACTTGCCAGGCTTTTTACGGGGGAGGAAAGGAAAGGAAGTTCAGATCCTGTGTGGTGTAGTGGCTAGCATGCCAGACTGGGAACTAGGAGACCCAGGTTCAAATCCCCACTTTGTAATGGAGGCTTGCTGTGTGCCCTTGGACCAGTCACTTTCTCTAGGCCTAATCTGCCTCACAGAGTTGTTGTGAAGATAAAATGGAGGAGAGGGCAATGACATAAAATGCTTTGGGTGCCCACTGGGGAGTAAGGAGGGGCATAAATGAAGAAAATAAATAATTAGTACAGATGAAGACTTGGGGGAGCCAAATAAAGGAAAGGCTGGTTGGTAAGAAGAAAGAACAGAAGGAAGCAGGGGAAGGGGAGAGGACATGGGAGCTGCCAAGAGGAGAGGAAAAAGGAAATAGTTTGGGGAAGGGGATACAGGGGGATATGCCTTTCACACACATCCTGAGAATTCTATCTCGGCCAACTCTGTACAAACAGAATCAGGTTTTTCCCCCTCTCTAAAGAAGTGCTTATACAATTCTGCCGTTTCCCACAGGGCAACCTGATAAACTAAGCTGCATTTGTAATCCTCGCACTTTGCTACCATTTCATCATTATATCATCCGATTCGACTTTAAAGAAAACCACATTCCAGGATCAACATCAAGAGCATGCAGCCTTGCAGCCTCAGGTAGCCACTGAGCCTGGTCGGTCCTGAAATCTGAAACTGTCCCAACTTTTTGAAGAAGTGAGTTTCTAGCTCTCGGGGCAGCAAGATGAATATAAAACCGCAAAAAATCTGCACCCGCTATCGAAACATTTGACATTTTTTTGTAAGACAGATTCTCTCTCTATCCCTTCCCTTCTACAACAGGAGGAGTTCTGATTTCTATCCTCTTTGCTCCAATCTCCCCACAGCCTCCCGCCTTCCTAGCCATACCTTGGTGATCCCGTTAAAGGGACACGAATTGGCCTTTCTCCTCAAATCTAACACATCCTGGAGTTTTCTCTGGGATAAAAACTCCGCGATCTCGAGGACGGGAAGATCTTTCAAAAGAGAGGCAGAATCAGGGCAAAGCAGGAGCGGCCGGGGGGGGGGGGAACAGCCTTGAATGTGCTATTTGTAAGAAGCCTGTGAAACCTTTTGTTTTATTCATCAGCAACTTGCTGAGAAAGAGGAAAGGAGAGAAATGGAGCCAAATAAAGCCGAAGCCAGCAAACTGCTCTGTCCCTGCAGGGGATGCGTTTATAGATCTCTAGGATCATCCAGACAATTGCCTGAGTGCAATTCTGTGCAGAGGGTTCACCCACCTTGACGGCATCGCTCACAGGGCCTTCGGTCTCCATCCCGGACCCAGATCAGACCATACACTACCTGTCTGCGTTCCCTGCTCTCTCGACTTTTCTGGCCGAGCCTGTGTAAGACCGGGTCCCTAATTCCCTAAGCAATGTTAATCCTTGCAGGTCTTTGATTACCTTGATTTCGGGCCAGTCTACAAGCAATTAACTCCTAACAGGACCCAAGCATCACCAGTCCTGTGGCCGTTAAGGGCTACAGATGGGCACTGCGGAGAGCATGATGTCCAACAGCTCCCTGTATGCAGCTGCTAACGGGACCATCAGAGCCCAGTATGTTGTTTAACAAAGCCCTAGAGGTCTGCAGTACCTTGGAGAAGAACAAAATTCATTCCAGCACCGAAGTGCTGATAAACAAACCGGGAAGCGCAACTGATATGATGATTTTATTAGTCCAGGGAATCCAAAACTTTTTACCTCACAGGCCCCTTTAGAATTCTGAAACAGAATGGTCAGCTCCCCTGGAGAAAATGGCTGCTTTGAAGGGTGGACTCTATGGCATTGTACCACGCTGAGGCCCCTCCCCTCCCCAAACCCCACCCTCTCCCAGATCCACCCCCAAAGTCTCCAGGTATTTCCCAACCCAGACCTGGCAACCCTATCTCCAGCTGACAGAGATCAGCTCCCCTGGAGAAAATGGCTGCTTTGAAGGGTGGACTCTATGGCATTGGACCACGCTGAGGCCCCTCCCCTCCCCAAACCCTGCCCTCTCCCGGATCCACCCCCAAAGTCTCCAGGTATTTTCCAACCCAGACCTGGCAACCCTACAATCCGCTTATTGACAGAAAAGACTTTCATCATATTTGTAATCTGCCTTCAGTCCCAATGAGTAAGGCAGACTGTAAATTATTGCTGTCTATATGCCATGTGTTCAAATACTGATAAAGTTCTAAGATAATAATAATAATAACAACTACTACTGTGCTGCTACTACTACTACTACAACCTGCACCACCTTAGAACTCTATCAACATTTGAAACCATTTTTAGAGATTTATGTGTACATTCTCCACCCCTGTTGTTATATTTTTGTCTTTGGTGGTGGAAAGGGCCATCAAGTCACAGCTGACTTTACAGCAACCTCACCGGGTTTCCAAGGCAAGAGATTTTCAGAGGTGATTTGCTATTGCCTGCCTCTGCATCATGACCCTGGACTTCCTTGGTGATCTCCCATCCAGATACTAACCTGGCTGACTTTGCTTAGCTTCTAAGATCTTACGAGGTCAGGCTCTAGCCTGGGCTATCCGGGTCAGCCCGTGCTTTATGTATGTCTTCTTGTTGTTCGTTTGTTTTTAAATCTTATTTAATTGCTGGGTTTAAAGTTTCTTTCCTTTATTCTTTTTTTCAGGCATTTTGACATGAATACATTTTACGGTCACACTGGCTGCGGTCACACTGGTGGCTTGGCACAATATGGTGGCATCTCTATTTGCACTGGCTTAAAGTGTCACGGGGCATACCAACCAGACAGCACTCCCTGCTGTGGGTGACCTGTGCGGTTGTCCTGTGGTCAAGCATCCACAGTAGCATTACATGTCAGACATGAGACTTGCTATGCTGGTGGGAGGGGTTTTTTTTAAAATCACCATTGCACATGTGCATAAGTGCATAAATGAACAACCACTTCCATCAACTAGCTCCACAACCCATGAATGAGACGGAAGTGCCTGTTCACACTTCCCTTCTGGATTCCTTTCATGCCAGGAAAGTTCAGACATCGGACAAAACGGAGTGGATGCGCTACCATCCCTTACTACCAGACTTTCCCTTGTGCCTGATTATTCCAGTTCTAACGCAGCGCGGGATGTGCTGCCGACGACTGGGCCATGGAAGGCGGATGCTGTCACCTGATCAAGTCCTTTAAACCCACACAGATAACACTAGTATGTTGCGACAAACAGCTTGTGTGACCTCAGCCATAATACAGAACACTTTCCTGGGAGTAAGCACCACTGACTAAAATGGGACTTACTTCTGAGTTGACCTGCTCAGGGCTGTTCTAAACAGTATGCTTCTTAGCAGAGTTACATCCTTCTCAGCCTGTTGACTTCAGTTGACTTAGAAGGGTGAATTTCTGCTTAGGACAGCACAGAACAGCAGTCCCATTTCAAAATCACTTCTTTTAGAGCAGGCATGCTATGTGATGCAAAAGACTCAAGAGCTTGCAGTTTTGTGTGGCGACACACACAAAAATACAGGGGTTGTCAACTGTCCAGATGTGGCCCTACCAGCTGCTCAGTGGGCACATTTAAACCAGTGGTGTTTCTCTCCGTGCTGTGCAGTGCCTCACCCGATGGTCCCTTTGCATCCAATTGCTGGACAGCTTTTGTTTCCTGGCTCAGGCGCTCCCACCCTGTTGAAATGTGAAAACAAACATCCAAACTGGAAAAGCATTCGAGAAACAAACACCGTCATTTACTTACTGAGATTGCCGCGCGTGTCTCAGGGGACCACAAATGATGTCTCTTGAACGTGACTTTGATCTTTCACTCCTGATCGGTTGAAAATTAACTAGGATCTACATCAGCTTGAGCATGATCGACTTCGGTCAAATATTTCCAAGTCTCGTTCTTTTAAACTTGCCCTGAAATTGTTCCTCTCTGCTTTTCTTTTGCAATGAGAAGCTACTTCTCAACACCCCCCTGTAATGGATGACTTATTAGCATTTTTCACGTGTGCTCAAGAAGAGGCCCTACAGGGCTGTTAGTTGGCAAGACGGAGATCCAGAACTGAAAAGAAACAGGAGAGATGGGGTTGCCAGCTCTGAGTTGGGAAATACCTGGAGATATTCGGGTGGGCAGAGCTTGGGGGAGTGAAGTTTGGAAAGACACCTCAGCAGGGCATCATGCCATAGAATCCACCCTCCAAAGCAGCCATTTCCTCCAGGAGAAGTGATCTCTGGAGATCAGTTCTAATTCCAGGAGATCTCCAGGCCCCACCTGGAGGCTGACAACCCGAGTGCAGCCACTGTTGTTGAACACATAAAGCTGCCCAATACCAAATCAGGTCATTGGTCCACCAAGGCCTGTACTGGCCATTCGGACTGTCAGAGGCTCTCCATGGTCTCAGATGGAGACCGTCACATGCTGTCTGATTCTCTTTAACTAGAATTAATTATCTAATGTGGCACTGTGCGTAGAATAGCCGGGAGATCCTAAGATTGTCTGGCAGCCAGAAGTTCTAGCTTGTTTAGTGTTATGCACCACTAGGTGGCGAGCTAGACTTGTTTTTAAGGCAAGAGGTGGTTTGCCATTGCCTGCCTCTTTGTCATGCCCCTGATATTCCTTGGAGGTCACCTATCCAAATACGAGCTAGGGCCGACCCTGCTTAGCATCTGAGATCTGATGAGATCAGGGTAGCCTGGCTATCCAAGTCAGGGCTCTTTAACTAGAGGTTATGGGGATCAGGGCCAGCATCAGCATACTCTGAGGAGGGGCAGGTACCAGAGCCCAGGGATTCCAGCAGGACTCACTGTTGTTGGCCCCCACTCAATTTGGTAGAGTTCTACCATGCTCCCAGCTACACTCCCTGCCCAGTGCTGTGGGGAAAAGGGCTGCAGACAGTGAGAGAGGTTTCTTGGATAGCCCAGGATATCCCGATCTCATCAGATCGCGAAAGGTAAGCAGGGTCAGTCCCAGTCAGTATTTCGATGAGAGACCCCCAAGGAGTACCAGGGTTGTGACATGGAGGCAGGCAGACCGCCTCTGAATGTCTCTTGGCTTGGAAACCCCATGGGGTCACTGCCACACCACTGCCATTTAAAAAGCACTGGGAAGAGCTGGTCGTGGCTCTAAAAAGCAGTCCTAGAGGGGTCCGATCTATACTGGGACTGTGATGCTTGACCAATGGGGGTTAGCCATCCAGTCCCCGGGTGCTGTTCCCTAATAAGAAATAGGCTTCTCCAGCTGCCTTCAGGTTCAGCTCCCTTTTTCTTGAAGCAGCCTGGGGGCGGGGGGGGAGGGTGTTTTCAAACACTGAAACGGAGCAGGAGGAGTTAAAGTAAATGAAAAATGGGGGGGGGGTGAAATTGTCCTCCCACAACCCCAACAGAATATGAAACCCAAGCAGGAGGAAGTGTCCAGATAAAGCATCAACTGAATATAATAAATAGCCAACCAGTTGCAAGCAGTAAATCATCCAAAACAGGAGGTGTGAATTGCAGATTACAGCCTTGCCCTCACGGAACATCAGTCGTTTCCAACAAATCATTTCCTAAAGATAAAACAGATCTATAGAGGTGTTTAAAAATGTTAAAATCAAAATTGTCTCAACCGAAAGGTCATCCATGGTCTCCGCTGTCATCTTTCCTGGCGCCCGCCAAGGGTTTTTAGAAAGTGGGTGGGGCTTTTGCCCAAGAAGCCTTCTGACTGGCCATTGGAGATCTGACTGGATGTGCAGAATTTTTTAAAAAACGTTGTTTTGACAGCAGCTGCCATTGCAGCACAAGAACCTTCACTGTGGACTGAAGGTGAGCCATGGTGGCCATTTTGCGGCTGGCTCAGCCGCCTGCAGCAGCCGTTTTGTGGCCGCCGTGGCAGCACCCACCACACTGTCAGAGGTGCCCACGGGCTCAAAAAGGTTGGGGACCTCTGGCCTAGAATTTAAAAGCATCAGCATCCCAAATTCTCCCAAGCTGTAAGCAAGACCTCACAGGAAAAGCTCAGTCTTATGAAAATACAAAAGGTGAAACACACAGCCATAGATCTACTGAAAGCTTTTAGGACCACACAGAATATTGGCTTGTATCCGCTGGAAGGTTTCTGTGTACAGAAAAGTTTTCTGTCAGGGGAGCACAACATTCTCCCTGATGCTACAGTCTAAAATGCCTCCCAAATGTTTCCCCGGCGGGGGGGGGGGGGGGACACCCAGGAACAAGGTGGAAGAGTCAACGGTCTGCTGCAGGGGGGGAAACCCCATCTTGAGCAGGTAGAACTCCTCCATTGGATCCAAGACAGCATCACAGCTGTTTAAAAAGCTCCACTGGATTATAAAGAATCTGACTGCTGAAGGCTCTGGTGGAATAGGAAAGCCACCACAATTAAACTCTTGCAGCCAATGGGCAAATGTGTTCTGGAATACATCCAAGAGTAATAAAATCACTCAACACTGTAACCTGTGGAAAGCCTTAATTCTCGTGAGATTGTAATCTGCGCATTAGACTTCTTGTGTCGGAAAGACTTACAGTTTGCAACTGGTTGATTGTTCCCATTTATTGAGTTGATGTTTTATAAATTGGGGTTTGCTGGCTCTGGGATGGGAAATACCTGAAGATTTTGGGGGTGGAGCCTGAGGAGGAGGGGGTTTGGGGAGGGCAGGGGCTTTAATGGGGTACAACGTCATAGAGTCCACCTTCCAAAGAGGCCATTTTCTCCAGGGGAACTGATCTCTGTCACCTGGAAATCAGCTGTAACCCTGGGAAATTTCCAGCTACCACCTTGAGGTTGAAAACCTCTATTTGGGCTCTTTGCCAAGTACTGTTTTGTCTTCTGTGGGAGCAGCTAAACCCCACTGAATCCTTTCATCAAAGCCCTGGTCCGGTTTGATCCCCTCTGCTCCCTAAGAGAGACCAATTACACCTCTTGAACATTCAACAGCACATGAAAGTTGGCATGTTGTCCAAATGCATGGAAAGTCCTGGATGCCTCACTTTCTATGGAGGCACAGGTTACCACAGTTGCTAGGTCTGCCTTTTATCATCTCCGGCAGATCAGGCAGCTGGCCCCTTACCCCTCCTCCCAGGACTTGCAATGGTCACTTCCAGGCTGGACTACCATAACTCAGACCAATTCCCCACAAGCAGCTGTGCCACCCTCGCTCTTCTGTTTCCCCTGGTTGTATTGGTCAATTTCACACTCTTCGCTGCACGGCCGCATTTTGCCCTGCATCTCCCCCCGATTTTCCCCACGTCTTCTCAATTCTTTTTTTTTTTGAGATCGAGAAGATGCGGGGGAAATCTGGGGGGGGGGGAGATGCGGGAGGAGCAAGAACTTGTGACTGACCCAAGGTCACACCAGCAGCTGCATGTGGAGGAGTGGGGAATCAAACCCGGTTCTCCCAAATTAGAGTCCACACTCTTAACCACTACACCAAACTGGCTACACCAAACTACATGAAACATGAACCATTGCTGTCCTCAACCATATGCCTGGCGGAACATCACTGATCTTCATTATTTATAGCCCGCCTTTCTCACTTGGACTCCAGGCAGATTACACAGAGTGAGCCAATGCAATTGGTGGATGGGGCATTCAATAAACCATGCAATAGGCATAAGATTAAGGCTTGTAGAACCAACCAGCAAGTCTAAAAACAGAAACAAAGCATAATTATTGTGACACATTAAATGACACCAAATTCCATAGGCAGATCCCAGTTTCAGTAAGCACTACGCAGCAGTATAGGCCCCAGTCCCTAATCATTTATCCAAGTAACTTTGTGAATCATTCTGTACAGCACCAAGTCCATTGCCTGTGTAGAAAAGCCCTCTTGAATAGTTCAGTTTGGCATAGTTTGTGGAGCCCTCCCAATGTCCTCAGACAGGCTGTTCTGTTCAATGTTGTGACTCCACATGCAAGAGGATCTGGGAGGGAGAGGGTTAAGAGAATTCTCTCAGGTACACTTGGCAGTTGGCCCCACACCAGGCACCACCTGGAGGTTGGCAACTTTACGTATCAGGTTAATGTGGCATTTGAAGACTTGCTGGTTTGGAACCACAAATTAATCAGATGAAACAACAAAATGTGTGTGTTTGTGTGTGGGGGGGTTCTTTTGCTTACACAGCTGTAATCTAAACGAAAATTCTATTCTGGTTTGCAGGGGTCCTTTCGTAGAAAAAGAGGTGCAGGAGCTCATTAGCATAGCTCATTAGCATAACTCATTAGCATATGCCACGTCTCCTGACATCACCAGAAGTGTGTCAGAAAGGGAATGTCAGTTTCAGCCCCATTATACCCTATGGGCCATTGAAATCAATGGCAAAAACTCATACGGTATATGAGGGGCTGGAGGAACGGGGGTTTGAGGGAGAGGCTCCAAACTTGCAGGGTAGCTGCTGGGGCCTCTCCTCGAAATACCCACCAAGTTTCAAGAAGATTGGACCACGGGGTCTAATTCTACGGGCCCCCAAACAGGTGGTCCCATCCCCTCCATTGTTCTCTATGCTGGGAAAAAGTGTTACTTTTTTCCTGCCATAGAGAACAATGGAGGAAATGGGGGCAACCTGTTTGGAGGAGCGTAGAATTGGACCCCCTGGTCCAATCTTCTTGAAACTTGGTGGGTATTTCGAGGAGAGGCCCCAGCAGCTACCCTGCAAGTTTGGAGCCTCCAGCTCAAAATCCCCTCCAGTGGCTTTTAAAGTTGCTGCCGAATTTCGACGGCAATTCGGCAGCAGGCCGAATCAGATCAGAGAATCTGATTCGGCCCCTGGCTGCCCTAGTGGCCATTCCTGAGCTCCGGCCCCAACGGACCCCTGCTGGTTTGTAGGCAAGAGAATGAGCCCTGGGTTTGCATTTTGTACAGCTTGAAAATTCCAGTATGTTGCTGTTCCGAACCAGGAAGTTTTCATCTCTGTGTTGTCTGCAGCCCAAACACACATCAAGAATGGGGTTTCCTGTCTTTCCAGGTTCAGTAATAAGCATTTTATTCACGCCTTTCACAATAAGCTTATTGCAAACATCTTTCTCTCTTTCAAAAGAAATTCAGAGCTCTGATTTATTCCCTTTGCAGGTCTGTTTTTTAGTACTGAAAACATGTTCGTGTTTTCTGGTCTACAGATAAATTTTAAAAAATCTGTTAGATGAAATCTGACGTTTGACTGTTGGGAAATACCAGATATTCTGGCTGTCCTATTAATTGACAATGGGGGCGGAGTGGTGGATCCAGAGAAAGAATTTTAGGTTAAGAAAAGGCCTGTGGTTTAAGATAAAGGCATTTTTGCATGCATCAGTTATGTGTTCACCTGAGGCACATTGCACGCACTTTAAAAAACGTCTCTGGAACAAATGTATGGCAGGTTAACTGACAGTTCAAACACATCAGTGCCTCTCTGGAGCCCTCTCCCCACCCCCCGAAAAATGCCATTAACTATGATTCATCAATCAATGTTTTATATAATCCAATAACCTTTCTATTTTATCATCCGCCAAGCCAAGCCCCACTGCTTCATCTATGGGAAGAAATCATCCAGCTCATCTGATTGGAATCGGAGTAAAGGGGAAAGGGATTGCTTTAAAGGGGGGCAACACACTGTGAATTCTGAAATATTTAGAATACTTTGATTTAATGCACACGAACTGCAGGTGTGATGAATGGGCTGGGGTGTTGCACTGGGAAATAGGTTCAGTCCTGCCCCCCTCCTTAGTTCTGAAGCTGTCTGGTTGTCTTCGAGTGCACTGTAGCTTCTCAGGCTAGCCTATCAAACTAGGGTTGCCAAGTCTAACTTACATTTTAGCGGGGGAGGAGTCCGGTCCTCTTCAGGAGTCTTCTGGCATGCGCGCTTTGTGCACGTGACGCAATGACGTCACCCAGAAGTGACGTTGTTGTATTGGGCACGTTGGGGGCGGGACCTCTACAATTCGAGAGAAAACCATAGTGTTTTCCCTCGAATGATAGAGCATCCCCCCAAAAAAACATGCCCGACACGATGACGTCACCTCCAGGTGACATCATCACGCCAGGTACATCTCCGTAGTCTGGCAATTGGGGAGTGGGGTTCTCCCCAGTGGCCCAATCCAGGCTGGCGGGGAGCAGGCCAATCCCCCCCCCCAGGGGACTTGGCAACCCTATACCAAATAACATTGTTGTGAGAGTAACGAGGGAACAATGTGAAGATTGGCCCAAATATTTAGGTGCTTGATGTGGGAAATCTGTGTCATATTTAGGACAGCTAGAGCTAGGCTGGGCAATCCCTGGAGATTTGGGGGATGGAGCCTGAGGAGGGCAGGGTTTGGGGCAGGGAAGGACTTCAATAAAGCCACAGAGACCACCTTCCAAAGTGGCCATTTTCTCCAGGGGAACCAAGCTCTGTTGCCTGGTGATCAGTTGTAATCCCAGGAGATCGCCAGCCACTGCCTGGAGGTTGGCAACCCAACTCCTGCCTGATGTAAAAATGTAATGAAGAATTGATCATTACCGGTTGCTGGTATGCTAATAAAAAAAATAAGGCGTGTTTCTAGAGGTGAGTCTTGATGATAGCCCTAAAAATATGTCCTAGCTTTGACAGGAAAAGTGGAATTCAAAGATGATTTAAAATTAAGACACATCACTTTGTATTGCAGCAATTCCTGCATAAGGTGTAACTATCATGCACTCTGCGTGCGTGTGGAGGAGGCGTTTCTTTTTACAAGGCTGTTTTCCTTGTGAGGAGAGCTTGGCTATACACAATGGATTGTTTGATGTGGTTGGGGTGGTAGCTGGAGGCCATATATATATATGTGTGTGTGTGTGTGTGTGTGGCAAGCCATGCTGGCAACAACCTACCTACTCTCCCATTGGCCACTGGGGAAGTTGCCTTGGCATCCTATAGGCCCATCCCACCGGCTTCTCCGTTCTTAGCCCCCCCACTTTTGATGTGTTGCACCTTGGGAGTTGTAGTTCTCAGCTGGCCTTACTGCAACCATAGCAAAGGGAATTAGAACTACAATTCCCAAGTTGGGATTCCCAAGAGGCTGTGGGGCATTAGCAGGGAGTCACTAGAGGCCATGGGGCATTAGCAGAATAACTAATCAGTCGATTTTAAAGGGGAAGCAGCTTTGGAATGGAAAGGGTTTGGGGGGAACGGGAAGGAAAAAGAACCTGAATGCATCTCCAGCTCCTGAACAAAGATGGCAAGGATACCCAAAGCAGGGCCTTAGAACACAACCTCCATGGTACAGATATATACTATACAGAAGCATTTCCATGAGAAAGAGATGCACACAGGATTACCAGCCTCAAGGGAGGGGGGAGATTTTCTAGAATTACAACTGATCTCAAGACTACAGAGATCAGTTCCTCTGGAGAAAATGGCTGCTTTGAAGGGTGGACTACATGGCATCACAGCTCCCTTCCCTTCTCAGGATGGAGTCCATATATCCTGAATCAGGACACTCCTACAGTGATGGTGCCTGTGATTGAGACAAGGGGGCGTCCATAGGGTTGCCAAGTATGGGTTGGAAAATACCTGGGGACTTTGGGGGCAGATCCAGGAGAGGGCTGGGTTTGGGGAGGAGAGAAGCCTCAGCATGGTACAATACCATAGAGTCCACCCTTCAAAGCAACCATTTTCTCCAGGGGACCTGATCTCTCACAGCTGGAGATCAGTTGTAAAAGCGGGAGATCCCCAGGCTCTACCTGGAGGCTGGCAACCCTAGGCGTCCAGGGTTGCCAGTCCCAACACAATAGAGTTGCCAAGTCCGGGTTGGAAAATACCTGGGGACTTTGGGGGTGGAGCCAGGAAAAGGCGGGGTTTGGGGAGGGGAGGGGCCTCAGCAGGGTACAATGCTATAGAGTTCACCCTTCAAAGCAGCCATTTTCTCCAGGGGAGCTGATCTCTGTTAGCTGGGGATCAGTTGTAAAAGCGGGAGATCCCCAGGCCCCACCTGGAGGCTGCCAACCCTACAACACAACCAGTCTTCTAGAATTCCATTGTGGCAGAAGTCATCTCTGCCAGACATTTTTTCCTGTGGACTCCAAACTCAATGATTCTTCCCATTTTCAAATTGGGGGGGGGGGGGGGGGAGAGATGTATTTCTGCCTGCACCCTGGAACTTCCTACCGCCCAGGGAAGTGGGGGAGTACAAAGTGTTACACTCATTCCTATCATCATAGAGCCACCTCCGCGAATGACTGTGCGGTGTTTTATTATTATTATTTATGTATTTATTTCCTGCCTTCGCTGCCAGCAGAAAACTATCATGAACATCTCCGATTCCCAGTTGGGCTCGGCTCCGCTTTTTCAGACCAGGAGAAAAAGCCGCTATTAATAGCAGAACTGTCAAGGAAGCCTCATCTGAAACTCCAAAGAGCGCCTTAAGACAAAGGTTAGTTGTCATTCATTTTTCCCCCCTCTGCAATTTGCAGAAGTATGTGTACTTATGTGTGTATGTGTTGGCGGTGGCTGCAAATGGAAACCTGACTGCTTCGAGTGAGACACGTTGATGGGAACTTAGGCAGAACTTAGACCCAAATAAGTTGTTCCCGGCTGTGGCGGCATATTGGTTAAGAGTCTTGGGATAAAAACCGACCTGAGAATACCCGGGCATCTCGGTTCATCTGTCAAATGTCAACAGCCATCTTGGGCAGCCTCAATTTGCCTGAGGGCAATGCAAGGTGAGGAGAGGGGTTAACCTTTCAATTTCCACTTAATTTCACTGTTCGGAACTGGGCTCTTCACTGTGTTCTTAGTATTTCAAAGAACGGGACAAGATGCATTTTTTAAAAACATGTCTTTTTACCTTTAAAATACCAATAACCGGCTGGGGTGCAGGAGCTAGTTTGACACTGCAAACCTAAGAAGTAGTTGAAAGGTTAAACCCCCTTCTCCACTTAAACCAGCTGCAAACTGAGGCTGCAGCAGCCTGCAGTTTCCATTTTACAGATATACCAAGATGCATGATCTTCCTTGTGTCTGTTTCTGCCCTCCAAGCTGCTGTACAAAAAGCTGCTGGTTCAAATCGCATCTCTGGTACACAGGGGTCCTTTCGTAGAAAAAGAGGTGCATCAGCATAACTCATTCATTAGCATGACTCATTAGCATATGCCACGTCCCCTGACATCACCAGAAGTGTGTCAGAAAGGGAATGTCAGTTTCACCCCCATTATATCCTATGGGCCATTGAAATCAATGGCAAATACTCATAGGGTATATGAGGGGCTGGAGGAAAGGGGGTTTGAGGGAGAGGCTCCAAACTTGCAGGGTAGCTGCTGGGGCCTCTCCTCGAAATACCCACCTAGTTTCAAGAAGATTGGACCAGGGGGTCCAATTCTACAGGCCCCCAAACAGGTTGCCCCCATTCCCTCCATTGTTCCCTATGGTAGGAAAAAAGTTAACATTCGGTGGCGAGCTGAATCAGATTAGAGAATCTGATTCAGCCCGTGGCTGCCCTACTGGCCAGTCCTGAGCTGGCGGAGCTTTGCTCCGCCTCGCTCCGGCCCCAACGGACCCCTGCTGCTACAAACTTCCTTAATTTAACAGGGTTATTGTACAATTATTTAGAAAATGTATATGCCACCTCTCCAGAGCTCTAGCATTTGGGCAGAAAAACTCTATGGTGACCAACGCCATTATGAGTTTTTGCCCAATGGCTAGAGCATCCCGTGCACAATGTGGCTGGTACCATGATGTCACTTCTGGGTGCCATGATGTCACCTGGAGTAGTGGCGATGCAGGGTGCTGGGCCTGAGCGGTGCTGGAGGCTGACGGATCTGGGCTTGATGTGGTGCTGGAGTCTGCCGGAGAGTCGCTCACCGGGATCCCACCTTTGTCACCACTGAAAAGTACTGGAGTCGGGAGGCCGGTGGTAGTGATTTCAGCATAGCAAGTTTATTTCAGGTCCAGATGAAGCATAAGAAAACAGAGGTCAGGGGGCCTGCTTATATACACAGGTAAGCCGCACCCCTGACCTTGCCCAAACAAGGCAGTTGGATAAGGTAATTGAATAAATTCCAAGTTAAATGAATAAATTCCAAGGTAATCCCAGGATAATAGTTGGATAATCCCAGGAGTGGTTCAAGGTAAATGGATAATCACACCCCCAAATCTCAAGGAATTTCCAAACCCAGAATTAGCAACCCTAATGCCAGCTGACCTATCATAGCTTCCATCAAAGAATCTTGGGAACCATGGATTGGTATGAATGGTTTGTTAGGGATTCCTAGCCTCCCCAATGGAAGTGGTTCCCTCGTTTGTCCCTATTGCTTTGGGTCCCCCCCCCCTTTTCTTCATGTGTTTTGCTCCCTCTGGGACTATTAGAGAGGGCAAAATACATTGTGGGGGGAACCCTGAAGCAATAGGGACAAATGAGTGACAAAAATGACAGTGCGGAAGTGGAGAGGCTGTTCAGTTTGAATCTACCTACAAGTTACTTTTCTCGTTTGAATCCTTCTTGGGTCCCAGCGATGTACCCAAGCTGCCCTGCTGGATGAACTCCCCACAAAAAGAGATTAGAGGAGCAAGAGAGAGAAGAAAATACCACAGTGGATTCTAAGTTCCCCAATGTGAACTCCACTTTCAGATGTGCGGGGCCCTATTTGGATCAGGACCATGGTACGTGAAAAGGAGATTCATCCCCACCCCCCTTAATAGTTTTCTGGCCTGAAGATGCTGAGGGGTGGGGTGTCCACGTGTCCTGCTGGGGTGCACAACGTTTTCCCCAACAGGACAAATAACACTCACCTAGGGCTATTTCAGGTTGGGAAAAATGTGTAGGGGAAAGTCATAAGCACTTTTATCCCCATGTGCTGTGGTCCCAGTTTGAATGAGACCCCCCCCCCAATGCCCAGTCACTGAGCTTTCCCAACATGCTCAGCTCTGCCCCTTGACTGCTGATGACAGGTTTATTTACAAAAAGGTTTTTACTGAAAATTTAACATCAGATGCAAAGAAAAACCAGTGGCAATAACCTGTCGTATGCCAAATAGAGATTATTCCATTTCAAAGTTCGAGTAAAAGAATATGTACTTCAAAATACAATAGGTCTCAATACCAAAAAAACTAAGCCACAAATAATTACACCTATCAGGAGAAAGATGGCATCAAAGGATCATAGTAAACAATTAAGTATCAATTAATTAACATGACAGTTGAAGAAACATATCACGTATGATCCAGAACTGAAACAAGCCTCGTTTCTTGGTTTCTCCTCAGGTGTAATATGAGGACAACCAAATTGGTCTTAGGTACAAGGGGCTGCAGTGGCTCAAGTGGTTGAGACGCTGAACTGCAGACCAGAAGGTCGGTAGTTCAGCAGTTCGAGACCTGAGTGCTGCATGACAGAGTGAGCTCCCATCTCTGGCCCCAGCTCCTGCCAACCAAGCCGTTCGAAAGCAAGAAATTGCAAGTAGATAAACAGGTACCACTTTGGTGGGAAGGTAACAGCGTTCCCTGCACCTTGGCGTCTAGTCATGCTGGCCACATGACCACGGAAACATCTTCGGACACTGCTGACTCTTCGGCTTGGAAACGGAGATGAGCACCGCATCCCTAGAGTCGTATTCGACTGGCTTTCGAGCAAGGGAAACCTTTACCTTTACCTTACAAGGATGATTAAGCTATAGTATATGAAAGGATTTCAGGATTCCGGGAAAACACTGTCAGTGCTTAACTATATTATTGGGATTAATCTTATTAGTTTATTTATCCCGGCTTCCCCCGCCAATGGGGACCCAAAGGGCAACTTTGCTCTTCCTCCTCCATTTTCCCTTCACAACAGCCCTCTGAGGTAGATTAGGCTGAGAGAAAGTGACTTGGCCCAAGATCACCCAGAGAGCTTCCCTGGCAGACCAGGGATCTGAGTCAAAGACTCTAAACATTACACTTCTTTCTGCAACTGAGCCTGCTTATTTATTTATGTTTGGTAACATCTATCCAACTACAAGTTTGCAGATGGTTTCGTTGTTGACGTTTCTCCTCACACAATGCCTGCCTCTGGGCCTTTCAGCAGCTTTGCATCCTTCAGGTGGGAGCTATTTATGCATCTTGACCCTAACAAGTCCTTCCTGGCAACTAACCTACCCACCCTCTACCCTATATGTAAGGAAATCTTGAGGAAATCTGTTTCGATGTATCTGAAGAAGTGTGCATGTACACGGAAGCCTATACCCAGAATTAAACTCTGTTGGTCTTAAAGGTGCCGCTGGACTCAGACTTTGTTCTTTTGCATCCTTCATTTCGCTTCCTTCCTAATTTTCATCGTTACCCCGTTTAGCTACCATCGACGCCCACAACAACAGTTACCTCAGCATCTTATCGAGACTCTTGAAACGGTGGTACCGGTGCTTGTATCACGCCGCCTTATTTCATTAAGACCACTTCAATGAGCGCTCCCTGAACGGACTTCCCTAAAATTTGCCGTAGTGCTAATGTAGTGGTGACCCATCAGCCTCTGCTCCTTTCTGGGTCAATTTCTATCTATAGGGAGAGAAATTAATAACAGGGTCTCTTCCCCCCCCCCCCCTCTTTTCTGCCTGATGTCAGAGCTGAGAAAGGTGTGAAGGGTATATAAGAGCCAGCTTGCCAGGAAGGAAGGTGGAGGGAAAAGGGTTCTCCACAGAAGGGAGTGAGTGAGATTCTTCCTTCGAAAGCAGATTTCTCTGGGATTTCTTTCAGCTAAATTCCTCGGCCGCCAAAAGGTAACGACGTCGCTTCAGTTTTTGCTCTTGATATTTTGAAGCTCTGAGAAACAAGGTAGGGGAAAGGAGGAGAAAACTCCACCGCAAATGTGGTTTGTCAGATTTAATTAGGGGGGGGGAAGGGTTTTTAAAAGAAAAATAAAACATTTGGGCAAACCACAAGTGGGCTCTAGTTCACATAAATTTAGGCTGGAATAAAACCTTGCTAGTCTTTAGGTGCTGATTGAGTCCTATTATTTTTGATAGAACTGGGGGGGGTGTCCTTTATGTTGAAAAGGGAGCATTTGATGTTGTTTCAGACAATTTGGAAGGTTTTACTTTCTAATCTTGCTGGAATATTCTACTTTATTTGGGGTACTATGATGGTTGTCCTTTGGCATGCATAGCTAACTGCGTGATTAAAGTTTTTGCCTTGTGATTTCCCCCCCCCCTCAGAAACATCCAAAAGAGAGATGTGCAGCCTCAAAGGACCCTTTCTTTTCATCTTCTTATCAATTACTTTAAATTCCCTGGAAGCGACGCCTGTCGAGAGGTCAGTAACCATCGCGCATTCCCTCCTTTTGCAAGGAGAGATCCATTCGTTGTTCCATTGCTTGCTTATACCAGATAGTGCAAAATACGCTGTAGCATAAAACAAAAGAGAAATTTTTGCTCTTTCTTTTTTTGTGTGTGATTAAAGACTGCTCTCTTTGGCTGACGATTTCTCCGACGGGACTTCCAACAGACAAGAATGGATCTTGCCTGTCCTTTCGAGAAGCCCAGGTTTCTTAGGACTGAACGGAGCTCCCCTGGGAGAAGCAGCAGTCAAGCCCAAAAGGTAGCCGTTATTTCTGATTGCTTTTGATCGAAATGTAAAACGTGTCTTGAGAACGACATCTGCAATTTGCGTCAGATCGCTCTCTTTTTTGTATTTAGGGGTCTGCCGTTCTGTTCAGAGATCATGCCCGTCTCAACAGTAAGCTTGAAATAATCTTCAGACATAACCACCCCAGAACCAGTTGGTACAGTGCCGTTCTGCTAATGGAATTGTTCTGTAACCAATATTTTAGAGATCCTTGCTTCTGTTCTGGGCAGCTGGTGAACTAAATTCCAAGCCTGTCCCCAGGTTTTTAATCCTCCTGCACTTCTTCAGAGCACTTGAGTAAAAACTTTGCAATTCAAAGGTAGTCATAGTTTTTTTTTTAAAAAATCTGTTGTCTGTCTGTCTGTCTGTCTGTCTATCTATCTATCATCTATCTACCTACCAACCTACTTACCTATAGCAATTCGGTGCTGCTTTCCCTCCAAATGGGAAGGGAAGCAGCATGGTATAACCCAATCTTGTCATATCTTGAAAGCTTAGCAGAATCAGCACTTGGATGGGAGGGCACCAAGGAAGGCTCTGCAGAGGAAAGCAATGGCAAACCACCTCTGCTTCTCACTGGCCTTGAAAGCCCCTGGCTGGGATCACCATAAAGCTTGGATGAGAGACCACCAAGGAAGGCTGTGCAGAGGAAGGCCATGGCCAACCACCTCTGCTTCTCACTGGCCTTGAAAGCCCCTGGCTGGGATCACCATAAAGCTTGGATGAGAGACCACCAAGGAAGGCTCTGCAGAGGAAGGCCATGGCCAACCACCTCTGCTTCTCACTTGCCTTGAAAGCCCTTTGCTGGGGTTCCCATAAGACAGTTGTGACTTGACAGCCCATACATACTTTCCCACCCAAACAGAGTCCCCAGTAGGGTTTCCAGGTCCCTCCTCACCACCAGTGGAGGGGGGGGAGGGTTTCAGATCCAGGTTGGGAAGCTCCTGGATAGTTGGAGATGGAGGGGACAGGGACCTCCGTGGGGTACAATGCCATAGAGTCCACCCTCCAAAGCATCTATTTTCTCCAGGGGAACTGATCTCTGTAGTCTGTAGTAGTCTGTAGTCTATAGATAAACTGTAATTCCCAGGGGTGGGGGGCGTCCCCAGGTCCTACCTGGAAGCTGTTGTTATAATAACAACACAGCCGGGGACGAGATCCAACAAGAGTCTCAGGGTGGGGGGACTTGCCAAACAAAACCAAAAAGTCTTTCCCAGCTGGCAGAAGACAATTTTAGAAGGATGCAGCTGAATGAGGTTTATTTGACAATGACACTAATTCATTGTGGGGGGGGGAAAGATGAACCTATATTAAGGATTATTGTTTTATAAAACAAAGAAACAATTATACAGGAATGGAAACGGGGGCATTGCAGTGATCCCAAACATTAATTCCAACAGTATCACAGAAGCGGGTATTTTTCTCACATACCTTTCCTTCAATGTGAAACCTCTTGGAAGTATGCGTGAAGAACAGTAAATGGTTACACGGCTCCTCATCAACGGCTGCGACCGTGTGAGGTATAGTGTGCTGTTATGGAGAGGGTTCACCATCTCGGGATCATCGAGACCCCAGTTTGGGTAGCACAGGATGGCCCAATCCCATCAGATCTTGGAAGATAAGCAGGGTCAGCCCTGGTTGGTATTTGGAAGGGAGGCCACCAAGGAGTACCGTGGTTGGGGCACAGAGGCAGGCAGTGTCAAACCACCTCTGAACATTTCTTGCCTGGGAAATCCCACAGGGTTTCCATTAGTCAGCTGTGACTTGACCGAAAAAATCCCAACCCTTGATTATGTAGTGTTTCTCTTCCCCCATCCTCTTTTGTTTGGGTCTAGGTCAGGGGTGGGCAAATTGTGGCTCGGGAGCCGCATGCGGCTCTTTCACATATATTATGTGGCTCCCGGCAGGGCGGCTGGGGAAGCTAAATATCATTAGCAAACAAATATCATTGGAGATATTAATATCATTATCAATATCTGCTTTGCCCCTTTTGTTATGATTTTTGGCAGTCTCATTTAATGTTAATAAAAAGCAAATTTGCTTATTTTCCAATAAAAGCAGGTAATATTTGTTCATGTCTTGTGGCTCTCAAACATCTGATGCTTATTCTGTGTGGCTCTTATGTTAAGCAAGTTTGGCCACCCCGGTTCTAGGTGGCTCTTACGCTGAGCAAGTTTGCCCACTCCTGGTCTAGGTGAACTAGAGTTGCCAGGTCCCCCGGCCACCAGCAGGGGATAGGAGGTAGTCTTGCCAGATCCTAGTTTGAGAAACTCCTGGAGATTTGGGGGTGGAGCCTGGGGAGGACAGGGACTTCAGTGGGGTACAAGGCCATAGAGTCCACCCTCCAAAGCATCCATTTTCTGCAAGGGATCTGATCTCTGAAGTCTGGAGGTGAGTTGTGATTCCAGGGGGATCCCCAGGTCCCACCTGGAGGCTGGCAATCCCTATTTAAGTGGTCCTAGTGTGGGTTTAATGAAACTGTGGGTTTAATGAAACTACATTTCTGCCCTGCCCATTTCTGAAAACACTTGGTGGGCAACAGGAAAGGTGCTGATGGATGCCCTGGTGACCATGGGCACCATGTTGGTGACCCCCTGTGCTAAGATGTAAGCAAACGGTCTTTCTTACACTGGCTGTTTGTTGATCATCTGCTCTGAATTCTGATATGGTTTGGCTCTTTTTGTACGGTTGCTGACTTCTGCTTTATGGTTTTTTGCAGGGTAGTTAACCCTTTCAAAGTGTGAAGCTGTTTTTGTTTTGGTTTGGTTTTTCTGTTCTTGACTTGCAAGAAAAAAAAGAAATTCTGCTTCTCTGAAGGGCTCATTTCAGTCTCCTCCATTGCCCTTAGTCACTACAACAGTTAACTATGGAATGTATGAAATTTTGCAGTTCCCTTTCAGAGGTACTGTTCCCTGGATATTAGATGTGACTCCGGGAGAGTTCCAAGAGAATGTGTGTTGAGGGGAAAGGGAGGGGGGACATTGTCGTCATGTCGACTTCACTTCCGGCGAAGATCTGGAAGTGGCATCACCAACTTTCTACAGATCGGCAAAACCTTAGAATGTTGGCGATGTCATTTCCAGATTTTAGCTGGAAGTGATGTTGATGCATTAACAGTATATGTTTCCCCATGCCCCACCCTGCAACATCTTCTGTGGTTCCAAACAAATTTCTGTCAGCCCTAGAGTAAGGCCTAGCAAATAACATAGGAATGACATAGGGATCACTCCCAATGGCCCTTAAATGCCTTCAAGTATGTTTCTTCAGAGATATTCCCCATCCCACGGAATGACACTCCTGAGCTAAGGCCTAGCTAAATGGCAGATTCTGCAATCTCAGATGGTTGCAAACTTCCTGCCAACTGAACTGTGGCTGCATTAAATAGTTCAGAATGTGAAGTACTAATTACCACAATAGCTTCCATGGGTTTTTAAATTTCTGAACAAGAAACAGTGTTTATTAGGGATGGGCACGAACCAGTTCATGAACCAAAATTCAGTTCAGAGTTTTCAAACAGATGTTCGGGGAAGGTGCCTTCCCTGAACATTTACCAGACTTGTGGCCAGTTTGGTTCGGCTGTTCAGGGCAAGGTGTGGCTTGTGAGACAGGTAGAGAATTCATGCAACGTGCAAACCGTCCTTCAGCCTCCAAGGAATCCAGAAATCTGTCCACAAAGTCTGCTTCTGCATTAGAATTATTTTCCCCTGTGTGGGCAGTGGGAAGCCCCCGCCCCACCGGAGAGTGTCCAGATGACATTGTCCCCAATCTGACACAATTTAGGGATGCCAGCCTTCAGGTGGGGCCTGCCCCCCCCCCCCCAGGAATTACAGCGCATTTCCAGATTACGGAGATCAGTTCCCCTAGAGAAAATGGCTGCTTTGGAGGCCATTAAACGTGACAGCTGACAGCATGGGGTCCACAGTCCCTTCCTGGGCCCTGGTGAGCCGCAGCCAGGAGAAAGGGGGAACTGAACTTGCCAGACCAGCTCAGTTTGGATGGGGATCTTTCGGGCCAGTTTGGTCTGGGGTTTGGTTCGGGGCCGAACTGCTTTTTTTAGTTCGTGCCCATCCCTAATGTTTATTATTTCCAGGTTACTTTGGAGTCATTATCAAATCTATCCAAGTGCTTTTTCTTTTCAAGCAATTACTTCACTGGGATATATCAGGCTTTGATCACTGATCAACGATGTAGTTTTTTTCCAGAATTCTCTTCCCTCTAAAACAAACATGGCTCTACTGAGAATACCAAAACTGACAGAGGTGGAAACCAAGGTTTTGTTTTTATGTGTTTCTCTTTCGGTGGTAGTGGAAAGTGCTGTGAAGTCATAGCTCACTTGTGGTGACCCTTTGGGGTTTTCAAGGCAAGAGACCAACAGAGATGGTTTTCCATTGCCTGTCTCTGAATAGCAGCCCTGGGCTGATCTCCCATCCAAGCCCTAACCAGGGCTGACCCTGCTTAGCGTCCGAGATCTGATGAAATCTGGCTAGCCTGATAATAAGTGCACAGTTGTACTGAGAATCAACCTAAACACCAGCTACCTAGAGTTCTGTGCAGTGCCTTCAAGAACTAAGAGCTATAAAGATCGCCTTGCTATGGGATTTCAGTGGCTATAAAACCATCAGTTTAAAAGATATCTGGAGTAATAAACCATAGAGTGGCATAAGAATGGGGGAGCCCTTGCCAGTTCATTTAGTCCCTACTTAATTTTAGTCTGGAGCCAACCAAGGGGCTCAGATCATTCCTGCAAACCTGGATTATTGCCTGTCAGAGAAGGATCATTCTGAAGAATCATTTTGGCAGCTTTATCATAGGAAGCCCCTCATGTTTTCTGAGAAACACAAGGCTTTGTAAGCAAGTAGGGTTGCCAAGTCCTACTTACCTAATGGCGGGGGGGAGTCCTCCTTGGCCTGGGAGCTCCCTCGGTACCATAGAGTTTTGGGGTGATTGCCAGAGCGTCGCCCTGGCAACGCCCCCAACGTGATGACGTCACTTCCAGGTGACGTCATTACGTTGGGGAAAAGTCGTCCTGGCAGGACGACTTCGGGGGTGGGGTTCCCCCCGCCGGCCGAATGCTGGCCGGTGGATCAGGAACCCCTGTAGCAGGGGATCCCCCACCCCCCGGGCTGACTTGGCAGCCCTATAAGCAAGTCATTTCCCTATTCCAAACTGTTTCCTAAGTAGCAACTTAACATGGTGCCCATGTTATCATGCAAGAAGCTGATTGTTTATAATTTTAACAACATTTATATCCAGTAGGGAGGACCATTTTTTCTGGATTTCCATGTTTCCCTGAATTTCTAGCATGAATGTAAATAATAATTGACCAAGGGATAACTGACCATTATATTTATTAACTTACTTACTTCATTTATACCCCGACTTTCTCCCCTATGGGAACCCCAAATGGCTTTCACGGTTTCCCACTCCTCTGTTTTATCCTCACAACGACCCTGAGAAATTCAGTTTAGAAAAGAGACGGCTAAGGTGGATTTATGACACAGGTTTATAAAATTATGCATGGGATGGAACAAGTTGGCAAGGAGAACTTTTTCTCCCTCTCCCAAAGTACTAGAACTTGAGGGCATCCAAATGAAGCCGACGGGCAGTAGGTTCAGGAAGGACAAAAGGAAATACTTCTTTACACAGAGAGTGGTTAAAATATGGAATTCACTGCCAGAGGATGTAGTGATGGCCACAGGCGATTAGATAGATTTATGGAGGATAAATCTATCAATGGCCACTAGCCATGGTGGCTGAGGGGAACCCCAGAGCCGGGAGACAACATCATGGGAAAGCCTCAGCCTCTTTGCCCCGTTCTTGGCCCTCCAGAGGAACTGGTTGGCCAGGATGCTGAACTAGATGGACCACTGGTCTGATCCAGCATGGCTCTTATGTTCTTAGGATGCTGAACTAGATGGACCACTGGTCTGATCCAGCATGGCTCTTCTTATGTTCTTATGAGAGGTAGGTTAGGCTGAGAGGGAATGACTGACCTAAGGTCACCCAGCCAGTTTCCATGGCACTACTAGGGACTAGAACCTGGGTCTCCAGGATCCTAGTCTGACACTCTAACCACTGCACCAGACTGGCTTCCCATAGTATCACAGTCAGGGACTCCCCTTTCTTGCTTTTCTGCCATCCGTTCCGTTCACACCACCATTCCTTCTGGAGCTATTATTGGGCAGCCCACTGCTGACCCGTCATACAATGCTGGCGTACATGCCTTACACTGGATACTAACTAAAAAGAAATCTTTGGATAATAGAAAGTTTTTAGGCACTCAGCTTAAATAGAGAAAAGATACTTGGGAAAAATACTGGGAGACCCAGTCAGGGTGCCCTGTGTCATTTTATCCGCCCCCCATCCTAAACATTAATAGGTAAAAACATACAATACAATATCATTGTGCTTTAGATTATCCCACGGCCAGATTAAGGCAAACTGATGCCCGAAGCACAGCCCAGTGATGGTACCTCTCGGCCCTTCCATTGATTTGTTTGTTTGTTTGTTTGTTTTGATTTATGTCTTGCCCTCCCCTCAAGTGGGTTCAGAGTGGGTTACACGAGTCAACTCAGCAAATGTAGTGACTGTAATATACAATAAATAGGCTTAGGCTGCAATCATAGATCTGACATAGCTGTGAATGCCTGACAGAGCTAAGAGGAACAATCAGACAGCAATATCTGGGAAACATCCTGCAGCCATCAGCAATCCATGCTGCTCCACCACGGAAGTGGAGTTGAAAAGACACTGGGGAAAGTCTGGCTCTAAACGAGTTCCAACGGTCCATGGACAGACTTTCCCCTTGTCTGATCGTGCAAACATGCACTCATGCCGTTGAGATGGTCTGATCAGCCCATCCTGACTCGGTGCCATTCCTCCCCTTTGCAGTATGTGCATAATTGCATATGCCATGGGGAACCCTCAGCGTGGAGGTACAATTCCTCGTTTATGCGCATAGGAAACAAACAGCAAAAAAATGACTCACCTGCAGTAGCAGCTGATCACACAGTGACGGGCCATGCCTGCAGCTCAAAGGGGATGTGTGATCTCGCAACTGCAGGTCAAATTCCTCTGGAGGGAATAGCCTCGCTTCCCCTCCGCTCCAACTGGCGTGTGTGACCGCAACCTTAAAATAGTTACAACATAATTTAAACAATCTAAAAACAGTCTTGGTTAGGGCATCAGATGGTTGAATGACCGCCCTGTAGACAATGCTATGGTGGAAAACTCATTCATCGGAGTCTCTACATTGCAGGGGAGACCGAGATGTTGTGGACATCCATTGCCTCAGCCAAAGGCCTGGCAGAACAACTCTGTTTTAACGGACGAGACATTAAGACTCAAGAAGTGCTGAAGGTGAAAAAAATCAATTTTCTCTCAGGCCATCCCCCACAACTATAATAAATATAAACTTTTAAAAATTGTATTTATTTAACACTAAATACCGGTAAGCAATATAAGCAAAAAAACCCTCTGTGTCCTAAGCACATGCTTATTTTGCTTAATGGTTAATCCAGGGCTCGATTAACCCACCTGAACTCTGCTTCTCAGGCTACCGCTTGCAATGATGGGGGACACTGAATAATTGTGCCACCAAGCCTTGCAGGAAAGAGGGGTTAAAAAGGAACGGGTTCACGGCTGCCGTTTTCAGTGGCAGCTGTGTGTCTCTTCCAATCTCTCGTTCATCCTGCAGCCGCACAGCAGCACTGGGAATACATGACGCTCTCCTGACAAGGGAAGGCAGAGAGGCAGTTCTCACCCACACAAATGCAAATCACCACTCATGCAAAATCCTCAGGAATTTTGATAATTAGTGATCTCATTGGTGAAGGTGAAGACAGTGCGTGAACGGAACAGCTGCACAAGAACAGCAACACCTGAGATTTAAAAACATCAATTAACAAAACATCTTTGCAATGCTGATAGTAAAAACATGTCTTGTTAGTAAGACTTCACCCTGCCTCCCCCAAAATGCAACTACCCATAGATCTCCCCTTGATGGCAGTGCAGAAAGATCTGGTGCAAGCATAACTTACCTTTTAACACAGTAATGTTGCCCTGTTTACAATTCCACTTCTAGAAATATCATGGTGTGTGTGTGTGTAAAGTACCATCAGGTAGGTCACAGCTGACTTATGGTGACCCCACAGCATTTCAAGGCAAGAGACTATTGTCTCCTCTGCCATTGTCTTCTTCTGCATAATGACCCTGGGCTTCTTGGTGGTCTCCCATCCAAATGCTAACCAGGACCGACCCTGCTTAGCTTCCAAGATCTGATGAGACCAGGGTGACTTTCAGACACTCGGTAGAGGAAACAACATGTTTAAATGGCCCTTAACACGCCTTTAAAAAGTGACTGAGTGAATTCAGGTCTGTTGCCATTTCCTGCCAAATAATCCTTGAAATGTGAATGAATGTCCATATTTCCTGCAAGGGAGGTTAAAACTAGACATTGCGTTGATCTCATGACAGATGCTTGCTGGGCGAGCTTGGGCCAGTTCCACACTCTCGGCCAGTGTTCCCTCTAAGCTGAGTTAGTGTGAGCTAGCTCACAGCTTTTTTAGCCTCTAGCTCATACATTCTTTTTTTTGCAGTAAAATTTTTATTTTTTCCATTGTTTCTTTTTAATATAATTAGCTTTTATACATATTCCATTCTCTATAAGATTGCATATTTAGTTAAAAAGATATAATCATTAAATTACTTCCCACCCCACCTGCACCATCATATATATTAACTGGTAAAGATATATATAAAAATATTTGTCTCCTAAGGTAATATTTGGCGCTATTATAACTTTTATACATTTAGACTAATTATCAAAGTATTGGTTAAAGACGGTTTAATTTCGCAGTTGACCACAGAATCATTTTTTGCGTTATAAATATATTCCCTCATTTCAATAGTTAGAAAATGTAAAAATGTTATTTTTCATATTCCAACATTGCTCCATATATTCCTTCAGATCTTTCCAATCTTCTAAGAACTTCGCTGAGTCTTGATTGTTTAATTTTCTTGTCCATTTGTCCATTTCTGCCATAAATAGCAGTTTTCTCAACCATTCCCATAGTTCTGGAGTTTTCTCGGATTTCCAATTTTGCGCATAGACCATTCTTGCTGTCGCTACCATATACCATATTGGCTCACACATTCTTGTCTTAGCTCAGGAAGGGTGGCTCTAGAGCAATCTAATTTATGCAGGAGCCAAATCGCTTGCTCACAAGTTTAATGCCAGTAGCTCACAAGGTAGAATTTTTGCTCACAAGACTCCACGGCTTAGAGGGAGCATTGCTCTCAGCCTAACATGCCTCACAGGTTTGTTTGGGGTTTTTGAGGATAAAAAATGGAGAAAAGAAGGAAATTATAAGCTGCTTTGGGACCTCATTGGGGAGAAAGGTGGGGCACAAATTAATAAATACCTTGACCACAGGGGTCATTTCGTAGAAAAAGAGGTGCAGGAGCTCATTAGCATAACTTATTTGCATATGCCACACCACCTGACGTATGTCAGAAGGCCAGAAAGAAAGAAGGGGGGAGAGAGAGAGAGAGAGGGAGAGAAAGAAAGAAAGAAAGAAAGAAAGAAAGAAAGAAAGAAAGAAAGAAAGAAAGAAAGAAAGAAAGAAAGAAAGAAAGAAAGAAAGAAAGAAAGAGCTGGCAGAGAGGGGACAGCTACTAATCCAAGCCTCAGAAATACCACTATTCTGGGAGGACAGCTTCAGTGGTGGCTGAAGCCTTCAGAAGGCTGGTTAGAGGAACAGGGACCTTTCCAGGGGACGGGGTCATTTTGCTGCAGCCGTGACACAAGCAGGCATTCCCCCGCCAGGGTGAGGGGCTGGCACCAACGCCCAGAGCTGCGCTCCCCTGAGCTCCTGCTCAAAATGACCTCTGCTTGACCATAAACCAATGTTTTAGTTATTGATTTAGAAAATTACGCACCAATGGTAACCCAAACTGGCTTACAACTTTTCCTCCTCCTCCATTTGATTCTCGCAAGAACCCTACGAAGGTAGGTCAGGATGGGAGTGTGTGACTGGCCTGAGGTCACCCAGAGAGCATCCATGGCAGAGAGAGAATTTGAACTTGGATCTCCCAGATCCAAGTCCGAACACTCTGACCACTCTGCCACATTGGCTATGGACTAACTTGCAAGAAGCCAGCCTATGTTTTGGCGTTCCTGGATGGCTAGAGAAACGTTTCCTTTCCCCCCCAGAGAACGTAACACCATTCTTTCACTCAGAGGTTATACGGTGGCAACCAATGGCCCCTCTAAGCTGTGGAGTCTCGTGAGCAAAGATCCTACTTTGTGAGCTACTTGCATTAAAGTTGCGAGCGAGCGATTTGGCTGCTGCATGAATTAGTTTGCTCTGGAGCCCTCCTTCCTGAGCTAAGACAAAAATGTGTGAGCCGGAGGCTAAAAAATTGTGAGCCAGCTCACACTAACTCAGCTTAGAGGGAACACTGGTGGCAACCCGTAAGTGCAAATACAGATGTCGCTAAGTTCTGCCCCCAAGCATTTCTCTGATGAAGCGGATTATATTATACCTTTGCATCCTTTGGTGGTGTAAAGGGCCATCAAGTCAAACCCAAGTGACCCCATAGGGTTTTCAAGGCAAGAGACATTCAGAGGTGGGTTGCCACCGCTCATGACCCTGGACTTCCTTGGTGGTCTCCCATCCAAATAGAAGAAGAAGAAGAAGAGATTGGATTTATACCCCGCCCTTCACTCACTCGGAGTCTCAGAGCGGCTTACAAACTCCTTTCCCTTCCCCCTCCCCACAACAGACACCCTGTGAAGCAGGTGGGGCTGAGAGAGCTCTGAGACAACTGTCCTTGAGAGAACAGTTCTGACAGAACTATGGCTTGCCCAAGGTCATCCAGCAGGTGCAAGTGGAGGAGTGGGGAATCAAACCTGGTTCTCCCACATTAGAGTCCGCGCACTTAACCACTACACCAGACTGGCTCTCTTAATACTTAAGCAGGGCTGACTTAAATACTGACTTAAATGCTTAAGCAGGGCTGACACTGCGTAAGATCCAAAGAGCTGATGAGATCAGGCTGGCCTAGGCTATCCAAGTCGGAGGAAACCTGCTTAGCTCTGATCTTTTGGAGATGAGCACTATCCAAGTGCATGACAGCTCTGTGTGTTGATGGAAACGTGCGTGTTTTCAAAGGTACCACTGACACTGGCACCGTTTCTCCACACACACCCCCGTCAGACCCTCACAGTGCTAGGCTGGGCCATCCAAGTCGGGGCTTGTGTCCTTCTCAAGCAGTCTTCACAGCACCCCTCCGACCTTCCAACTGACAGCAGACGGAGAGATCTTCATTCCTACTCGTGCCTGACGAAGGGAACTTTGACTCTCGAAAGCTCCTGTCCTGAAAACCTCGTTAGTCTCTAAGGTGCTATTGGACTCGAACCAGAGCCAGTTTGGTGTAGTGGTTAGGAGCACCGACGCTAATCTGGGAGAATGAGGTTTGATTCCCCACTCTTCCACATGCAGCTGCTGGTGTGACCTTGGGTCAGTTACAAGTTCTCTCAGAGCTGTTCTCGCAGGAGCAGTCTTTGAAAGAGCTCTCTCAGCTCCACCTACTTCACAGGGTGTCTGTTGTGGGGAGGGGGAGGGAAAGGAGACTGTAAGCCACTCTGAGACTCCTTCGGGTAGTGAAGGGCAAGGTATAAATCCAATCTCCCCCTCCTCCTCTTCTTCTCCTTCTTCTCCATCTTCTTCTTCTCCTCCTCCTTCTCTTTTCTTCTTCTTCTTCTCCTTCTTCTCCATCTTCTTCTCCTCCTCCTTCTCTTTTCTTCTTCTTCTCCTTCTTCTCCTCCTCTTCTTCTCCTCCTCCTCCTCTTCTTCTTCTCCATCTTCTTCCTCTTCCTGTTCTCCTGCAGACCAACACAGCTACCCTCTGAAACTATCTAAAGAGGGCAACAAACTCTCCTATGTGTTTGTCAAGCAAAGTTGTAGAAATGGCAGCAAATATCCAGGGAAGACAACGGAGCAGGTCCCAGGGGGAAGAGGTGCCATTCAGCGGGGTTGGGAGGGGGGACTTCCATAGCCTTAGGAGTCACTAAAAGGAGCAAGACATGGCTTGTCATGCTAATCACTGTCATGATATCGGCAATTGCTCTAAATAACCTTTTCAACGTTCACCTGAAAGGTAAACATTGAGTCACTGTTACCACTTAACAACATGACGATACTATAATTATCCTTTTCTGGAGGTGCCGGGGAAGGCACTGCATTGACAAATTGCATCTAAATCGCAGCTCTGCTCATATCGTTGATACTGATGCTTGGCTGGGTCCGACCAGGTTTTCTGCTGGTGATAAAGGGGGGGGGGGTCTCCTGCCTTACGGATCATGGGACCAGCATGGCTCCTGTCCATGTGGGATGGAGTCCATTCCTAGGGGGAGAAATGGAGGAGATTGAGCAGAACAAGGTGGCTGAGTCTGACCCAGAGTTGGATCAGCTGCTTGACTGCCAGAGGATATAGTGATGGCTACAGGCTTTTTAAACTTTTGCCGTGAAGTCCCAGCCAACTTATGGATTTCAAGGCAAGAGGCATCCAGAGGTGCCTGCCTCTGTGCAGCAACTGTGGGCTTCCTTGGGGGTCTCCCATCTAAATACTGCCCAGGGCTGACCCTTCTTAGCTTCCAAGATCTGATGAGAGTGGGCCAGCCTGGGCCATCCAGGTCAGGGTGCCATGGGCATATACAGTTTTTAAAAAGAGAATAGACAGATTAATGGTGAGTAATGGAACCTCCATATTCAGAGGCAGTAAATCTACTTGATACCAATGCCAGGAGGAAAGCCTCAGCCTCTTATGCCGTTTTGCTGGCCATCCATAGTAACTGGTTGGCCACTATGTGAGACAAGATGAAGAACTACATGGACCATTGGACTGGCCCAGCAGGACTCTTGTTACTTTCTTAGGATACTGGACTAGATGGACCACTGGTCCGATCCAGCAGGGCTCTTCTTATGTTCTTAGGATGCTGGACTAGATGGACCACTGGTCCGATCCAGCAGGGCTCTTTCTTATGTTCTTAGGAAGCTGGACTAAATGAACCCCTGGTCTGATCCAGCAGGGCTCTTATGTTCTTAGGAAGCTGAACTAAATGAACCACTGGTCTGATCCAGCAGGGCTTAGGCTGCTGTTCTAGATGGACCACTGGTCTGATTCAGCAGGGCTCTAGGGCCCCATGCTGAGGGGAAAGAGTCTTGTCCAAATGTGCTTTAAAAACATTTGAATCTTCCATAAGCCATCCAAGTTGTTTCTAACCAGCATGGTTCCCTATCAAAGTATTTGAGCTACTTTTGAAAGGAGAAATTCCTCCTCCTCCTCCTCCTTCCTCCTCTTCCTTTCTTCTCTGCATCCTGTTTCCAACAGGACATGGCAGATATCCCTGAGAAATTCACAAGATCTCTGGTACTCGGAGGCACAGTGCCTCTGAACATGGAGGTTTATTTCTCTGGAGAATTTATACCCCACTTTTTTGCCAGTATTAAAACTCACAGATTTTAGGGTGGATCCACAAATCATTAAATATCACCACCCCAATGAATATCGCCACTCCTCGCCACCCAATAGGGGTCACCAGAAGTCACCATGATTTCCAGGCAGAAGCGTGCCTGCGCACGCACACAGACACAATATTAAAAAAACATTGTTTAGTCAAATAAAAATCTGTCCCCAGTTCATGTGGCCACAGAATTTGGAAAATGTGTTTTTGATCAAAGTCCTTTTAACCCTGTGGAGTTTTGCCAGAGTAGGAAAATAGTAAAGTAAAGACAAAAAGAGACAAAAAATGGAAGGGATGTCAAAAATTGCTAGATTTCAGCGAAACCATTAAGAAGAATCAGTTGAAGAACCATTTCCCCAAAAAGGCCAGATTGTACTTAATATCTTTCATTTATCCATCCTGTGATACATGGTGTAATGATTTCAAGTTATATGTGTATGTTCCTTTAAAATGGGTGGTAAGTGTCTGAAGGACGAGGGGGGTGAAAGAGGGAGAAGAGTGAGTGAGGTGATTGGTTGGTGACTGAGAGTGTATGGGCAGAGCTTGGAGGTTGTGTGTATGTGTAGAGAGAGAGGGCAGTGAGTGCTCAGTTTGAGTTTGAAGTCTGAAGTCAGCAATCAGTAGCTGTCAGTTGTGGTCAATCTACAAAGTCAGAGAAACAGTCTTCCAAATAGAATCATGCAGAGGTGCTGTGAAAGGCATTAAGATTCTAAAGGAGGAAGAACATATACTTAAGGGGGCAATTCAGACAAAATCTAATATTGTCAGAGTATTATAAGAGTATGAGGGGAAAAGGCTGACAGAGACCTGAGTAAAAAGGGAAAGATTTTACTGAGCAATTTAACAAATCATCCTTTAACCAATACACTTCTTTTACCAATAAAGTTTTATCTTGTTTATTGTTAACCCAGAGTCTTATCCTCAGAACCACAAAGTCCAACGAAGGAGCCTTAGAGCTTGGCCACTGTGGGAAAGGTTAATTAAAAACTGGAATTAAATTCCTGGTGGCAGCGATAGATACTTTTGCAGGGGTCACTTCGTAGAAAAAGAGGTGCAGGAGCTCATTAGCATAACTCATTAGCATAGCTTATTTGCATATGCTACACGACCTGACATCACCGGAAGTATGTCATAAGGCAAGAAAGAAAGAAGAGAGAGAGAAAAGCCTAACATGCCTCACAGGTTTGTTTGGGGTTTTTGAGGATAAAAAATGGAGAAAAGAAGGAAATTATAAGCTGCTTTGGGACCTCATTGGGGAGAAAAGTGAGGCACAAATTAATAAATACCTTGACCACAGGGGTCATTTCGTAGAAAAAGAGGTGCAGGAGCTCATTAGCATAACTTATTTGCATATGCTACACCACCTGATGTATTTCAGAAGGCAAGAAAGAAAGAAGGGGGAGAGAGAGAGAGAGAGAGAGAAAGAAAGGAAGGAAGGAAGGAAGGAAGGAAAAGAAAGAGAAAGAAAGAAAGAAAGAAAGAAAGAAAGAAAGAAAGAAAGAAAGAAAGAAAGAAAGAAAGAAAGAAAGAAAGAAAGAAAGAAAGAAAGAGAGTGGGGGAGGAAAGAAAGAAAGAAATGGCAGAGAGGGGACCGCTACTAATCCAAGCCTCAGAAATACCACTATTCTGGGAGGATAGCTTCAGTGGTGGCTGAAGCCTTCAGAAGGCTGGTCGGAGGAACAAGGGCCTTTCCAGGGGGCGGGGTCATTTTGCTGCAGCCGTGACACAAGCAGGCATTCCCCTGCCGGGGCGGGGGGGACTGGCACCAACTCCCGGAGCTGGGCTCCCCCGAGCTCCTGCTCGAAAGGACCCCTGACTTTAAGTGAGAGAAAGAAACAACAAGAAATTTAAAACTCCTTCAATCACACCTAACTACACAAAATAAGAGAGAGGTATCATGGTTTGGCCTTTAATGAGAAAACGTATAGGTGCTGAAACTCAATTACAGGTGCAAAGAGTGATTTGCAGATCCGTGAAATATTAAGCTTTAGTACAAAGGATGTGCTGCCAGTCTAGGATATGGCAGACTTTGGAAGCTTCTAGATTACAGTTGCCAGGTCCTCTCTGGCAAAGTTACTTATTTTATTAGAGTTGCCAGGGCCCTCCTGGCATTTGTGGGGGATAGGGTTGCCAAGTCCGGGTTGGAAAATACCTGGGGACTTTGGGGGTGGAGCCAGGAGGGGGCGGGGTTTGGGGAGGGGAGGGGCTTCAGCATGGTACAATGCCATAGAGTCCGCCCTTCAAAGCAGCCATTTTCTCCAGGGGAGCTGATCTCTGTCAGCCGAGGATCAGTTGTAAAAGCGGGAGATCCCCAGGCCCCACCTGGAGGCTGGCAACGCTAGTGGGGGATGAGGGAATAGAGTTGCCAGATGACTTTGTTCAGGTATAGACATTTTTTTTAAAAAAAACTAGAATGATTCCAGCGGGAAAGTCAGATGTAGATTTGACCTTAAAGGGGGGGGGAGAGAGAGAGAGAGAGAGAGAGAGAGAGGGAGGTCATATAAAATGAAATTGGAACAGAAAGCCAGGAGAGAACCGAGCTCTGTGATGTCTTGGCTCTTAGGTCCCTTGAAGATCATGCAGAATCTTCTGTCTCTTTAATTGGTGCAGTGTGAGTCAGAAAAAAATGGGTACGCTGCTGTGATGGTTAGTTAACAGATGTTCAGGTTAAAGACAGTCTCTTTCAAGGTTAATAAACTAACCAAGGGAAAGTCCAAAAGCACTTCAAGACACAGCACTGGATGACCAGACAGTGCAAAGTTCTACAAAAGAAGAGAAGTAACAGTACTCTGGATACTTATCTGTGTTCCCATACGTTTCCCGTTGACTTGGGGTGGTGGATTGCTTCGTCTCCCCTGTTGACTCAAATGAACATGTGGCTGGGATTTTCCAAAGTAAAATCTAGATGTATCTCCCTGCCCCTAAATTTAATCCCATTCCTGGTAGGGGAAAGTGCCGTCAAGTCACAGCTGATTTATGGTGACTCCATAGGTCAAGAGGCTAACAGAGGTGGTTTGCTGCTGCTTGCCTCTGCATAGCAACCCTGGATTTTCTTGGTGGTCTCCTATCCACATACTAACCAGGACTGACCCTGCTTAGCTCCTGAGTTCTGATGAGATTGAGCTAGGCTGAGCTATCTAGGTCAGGGCAATTCCTAATCCCAATAAATATGGTTGCCAATCTCCAGGTGTGGCCCTAGGATTGCCACGTCCCTCCAGGCAACTGGTGGCGGATGGTAGGGGGACTTACTGGGAGCAGGAGGGAGGCCCTACCATTTTTGTCTATCAGAAGACACATGGGTACAATAAAATCAAATAACAACGAATACAAAAAAAATAGATGCATTATAAATCAGCAGTAACTGTAGTACCAAATAAACCAATCCAGTTTGTCAGCTCCAGGAAAGGTCCTCTCAACGGCCAAGTTTTCATAGATGAGATTTATATCTTGTTTCCCAGCAGAACTCCCAGACGCAGTTCCTTCCCCCAAACCAACCACCACTCTCCCTTTCCAATAAAGCAATCTGTCATTGAGACATTCAGGCAAGAACGGCAGGCAGCGGAAATCGGAGTGCTGGCTGCCAGCTTTTGATGGTGATCTCTCTGTTTTGTTTCGGCATCTGCAGTCACCGCCTGGAGAAACGGAAGTGCAACACTGCCACCTGTGTCACTCAACGCTTGGCCGACTTCTTAGTCCGCTCCAGCAACACCATCGGAACAATCTATTCGCCTACCAATGTAGGATCCAACACCTATGGCAAAAGAGACAGAGAACCTCCTAACAATCTACAACTTTAATGTCTCGAGATAGCGACGGCTGAAATCCTCATTAGGAATACCGACCCTTCCTCCCCCCCAGTTTTTATGTACAACGTCCCTCCCCCTCCCCCCACGAGTCCTCCATACAAGTTTTCTTTGCTTCGGTGAGGTTGCCATAAGAGCAAGCGGTTTGAGGATTGGGCGGCCCACAACTTCTTTGGTCACTGCCTCCCTGTTTATTCTTAACAGTGCCTTGTTTTCCTTGTGTGAGTTTTTTGGGCACTTTCGCAAATGCTAAATGATGCCGTCTCAATCCACTTCAGTGACCATTTGTGAGTGGATTTTGCCTTTTCACATAGGCCCTTCCTGCACTGACAGCTGCTCCGGAGAATCCGAAGAGTCATACCTTAAGGGTTGACTTCACAGTTGCACGCATTCCCTCTGCACTGTTTCCCCCACCCTCCAGTGTATTCTGTATGCATTCTGCATCTACCAGCAAAATCCATATTTTTTTTTAGCTAACTGGCTGCCAACCCCTCCGTCCCTCTCTCCCTCTCTCCATGATTCTACAAAAAGCAGGGAAAGGGAGGGGGGAATCCAAGCCCACACATGCCGGACTGACACATTTGGAGCAGGGAATCCCCTAGACCTTTATGTGTCTCTTCCTTCTGATTCCTTCTCTTGCTCTCTCTGGCTTTTTAAAAGTTTGCCTGAGTGGGAGGACACATCCTCTTTTGTCTGTGGAGAAGGAGGGAAAGAAAACAGAATGGGGAGGGAGCGTCAACCTAAAGAGAGAGAGGTGGAAACGGGGGAGGGCAGTGGGCAGCACTTAAATACCCACAGAAACAATTCTACTTTAGAAAGGATTAGCGATTCGAAAGTGGATGCGAACAAAGAATCGCAGCAAAAGGAGTTTTGGTAGCTGCGGGGCAACACTGTGCTGGAAGCGGTCTGGATGCAGATTCCTGTAAAACAAATGCAGAAACAAGAGAAAGCCCCAACACAAACCGGAAGTGAGAGCGGGAGGGAATGTGGAATGGAAGAATAGGATGCACTCAGAAACCGAGGCAAAATACAGGTGCAGAAAGGGCCACAGAAAAGTCCAGTTGCAAAGTGCACTGAAAGTGGATTGAAAGTGCATTTTTTAGTGTGTGTGAAAAAGCCATTTATTTTTTGCGACCCACGGATATGTCATTCCGCTATGCATGTGGAATAACATGCATAGCGTTTTGAAGTGGTAATGCTCCTACGATCCATGTGCTTGTGATAATCCTTCCATTGAAAAGAAAATAAACCTCACGTCCACAGGCTATAAACATCCGAAATGTAAATTGCAAATGGTTGGTTTTTTCTTTTTCTTTTTTAATTAAAAAGACTGAAAAGACAAAACGCGAGGTGTACCTCTTTGTAATTCCACCGGAGTGGAACAGTTTTCAACCTGCGAGAACTGGCTTCAGCCATGCTCCCATGATCAGCTATTTTCAGTTTAACAAGTCTATCATTTGGGTAGGGTTTCCAGGTCCTCCCCCCTGGCCATTGCAGGGGATGGGGGGGTGGGGTTGCCAGATCCAGGTTGGGAAACTCCTGGAGATTGGGGGTGGAGCCTGGGGAGGACAGGTGCTTCAGTGGGGCACAATGCCATAGAGTCCACCCTTCAAAGCAGCTGTTTTATCCAGTGGGACTGATCTCTGTAGCCTGGAGATGAGCTGTGATTCCGGGATACCCCACCTGAAGGCAGGCATCCCTACGTTTGTTCTTAGTTCACACATGAGGAGAATGAGGTGGCAGGATTGACAGAAGTTGACAGAAAAGACTGCACCATTTCAGGCAGCAGGCACAGGAGCAGGGGACACCTCACTTGGAGAACATCCATTTAGGAACGATCCCCAGTGTTATGTGCTGCTCACAGACCGAAAATCAGCATAATAACAAAAGAGAAGGGAGTGGCTCCTACCGGCCTTTGGAGCTACTATTCCATTTGCATAGAGGTTTATGGGGAAACGTTCAAAGCTCGGTTTAGTCTGAAATGATGTAGGCTAATCCACCCCTAGTTCCACAACAGTGGCAGTCTTGAAGCAGCGGCTGGACAAACACTCGTCAGGGATTCTCTAGGCTGATCCTGCATTGAGCAGGGGGGTCGGACTAGATGGCCTGGATGGCCCCTTCCAACTCTGTGACTCTATGATTCAATGAGTTTGCAGTTGTCTTCTGCATGTGTCTCATTGCTGTATCAACTGAGGGTTAATTTCGCTGATAAGAGCACCATCTGGTGGTCGCGTAGAACAGCAGAGAATTGTATGTGTACCTATACTCCAGGCGGATGGGCCCTTTATCTTCACAGGTCTTCATGTCATTGCCCTTTACCAAATGGAATATGTGATGAAAGTATGCAGATAGCCTTGGAGGGTGATGCAGAAGCATCTCCTTAGCTTTATCAGTCTACATAAAATGGCTTATTATCTGAAGAAGCTGTCCCACAAAATTATACTAGAATTCATGTCAAGCAGCACAGTTTTGAAGAAGGGCATTAAAAGTAGGGTGGCCAGCCAACAGTGGCAACTGGGGGCAGGGAGAATGTTCCCATGAAGTTTTGAATGGATCCTAGAGCATCGCCCAGGCCTGATGATGTCACTTCCTCTTCTTTTTTTGCCAGAAGTGACCTTGCGCATCGGTGCCCTTCCACAAAGCCCCTGTAATTTTTCCCCACCAACCTTTTCAAGCTTTCCAGAAGGGACCTTCCAACCTTCAGCCTGGATTATATTTTTACATTTTTGCCTCTTGTTCCTGGTTTGGGGTTAAGGGTATTCCTCTGCACTGAGACCGGAAGAGGGTGAAAGAGATGGGTTTTGTAGATAAGTGGCTAATCACAACAGAAGCAGTAGTATGGCTGTTAAAATGCCCAGGGGAGATTTGGGCTGTTAAAATGACTGGGGAGCAAGCTGAGATAAGCGGCCCTCAAAGCAGCTACTTGGCACGGATCCATCCAGAAGTGAGGATGTCAACAATGGATTTCACCTTCTCCCCTCTTGACTTGAACGTCTAGGTCTCCAACATGCCAGACCTTGAGGCTCGTCGGGGTCTGATGATGTCATGAGGCAAAACCCTGACGATGTCACATGGAACAGTCATACCAATAGCAGGACTTTCATGCACACACCCTCCCCAAGCTCCACCTCCAAAATCTCCAGGTATTTCCCACCTCAGTGTTGGCAATCCTACATAAAGCTCCCCAAGAAAAGAAAGTGGACACAACTGTATGTAAAATAGCATGAAGATTGCTCTTTCATAGTTATACCAGCGTGCGTGATCACATAAGTAACAGAGAGGAAGAAAAGACACAAATCAGAAAAAGGAGCTGAAGCTCTGAAATACATACAATAGAAGGGAAATTAGATTCAGGTGGGCAGCTGTGTTGGTCTGAAGCAACAGAACGAAGTCTGAGTCCAGTGGTACCTTTAAGACCAACAAAGTTTAAATCTGGGTATAAGCTTTCCTGTTTCACTGTACCTGGAGAAGTGTGCCTGCACACAAAAGCTGGTACCCAGAATTGAACTTTGTTGGCCTTAAAGATGCCACTGGACTCAAACCTGGGTCAATGGAAGGCAAAGTGAACCTGCAACCTACCCTTGAAAAAAGCAAGAACAATAATAAGTTGGGGAAAATATATTTGCTCTTTGAAAGACAATAGAATCTCTAAACAAAATATGAGCCAGTTTGGTGTAGTGGTTAAGTGCACAGACTCTAATCTGGGAGAACCGGGTTTGATTCCCCACTCCTCCACTTGCACCTGGCTGGATGACCTTGGGCAAGTCGTAGCTCTGGCACAGCTGTTCTCTCAAGGACAGTTCTCTCACGAGCTCTCTCAGCCCCACCTACCTCACAGGGCGTCTGTTGTGGGGAGGGGAAGGGAAAGGAGTTTGTAAGCCGTTCTGAGACTCCCTTGGGTAGTGAAGGGCAGGGTATAAATCCAATCACTTCTCTTCCTCTTCTTCTAAATACTTTTTAATAAATTGCCACAAAGTAGTTACGACATGTACAGCCTTACTATTATCTACCATAAAAGAGTAGACATAATGTCTTTGTCCGTGGTCTAGTATACAACTAAGCTTCCATACTAAAAAAAAAATGTGAATTCATAAACTAAGCAGGGGTCCTTTCGTAGAAAAAGAGGTGCAGGAGCTCATTAGCATAATTCATTAGCATATGACACGTCCCCTGACATCACCAGAAGTGTGTCAGAAAGGGAATGTCAGTTTCAGCCCCATTATACCCTATGGGCCATTGAAATCAATGGCAAAAACTCATAGGGTATAATGAGGGGCTGGAGGAAAGGGGGTTTGAGGGAGAGGCTCCAAACTTGCAGGATAGCTGCTGGGGCCTCTCCTCGAACTACCCACTAAGTTTCAATAAGATTGGACCACGGGGTCCAATTCTATGGGCCCCCAAACAGATTGTCCGATCCCCTCCATTGTTCTCTATGGAGGGAAAAAATGTTAACTTTTTTCCTACCATAGAGAACAATGGAGGGAATGGGGGCAACCTGTTTGGGGGCCTGTAGAATTAGACCCCCTAGTCCAAGCTTCTTGAAACTTGGTGGGTATTTCGAGGAGAGGCCCCAGCAGCTACCCTGCAAGTTTGGAGCCTCTCCCTCAACCCCCCTCCCCTCCAGTGACTTTTAAAGTTGCCACCGAATTTCGGCGGCAATTCAGTGGCAAGGTGAATCAGATTAGAGAATCTGATTCAGCCCGTGGCTGCCCTGCTGGCCAGTCCTGAGCTGGCGGAGCTTTGCTCCGCCTCGCTCCGGCCCCAACGGACCCCTGAGACTAAGCCTTTGCTACCTGGAATTTACATAATACCCACAAAGTTAAAATATCAGAAATACAGGTAAAGTGTAAATATTTCATTGGATAGGCCTAGCTAGTGTTCCCTTAGAGACTTATTTTCTCTGACCTAAAAGTCAAATGGGATTTTAAAAAATACCCAAACCTCAATACATAAAAAAGATATTAGCCAGCCTAAAAAAACTATAATTAACATAGGCTGTGATCACACATACTAGGAAATCCACTTTCAATGCCCTTTCAATACACTTTCCGACTGGATTTTGCCAGTTCACACAGGAAAATCCAGCTGGAAAGTGCACTGAAAGTGGATTATTTTGAGTGTGTGATCACAGCCATAAATGGTCAAGCTAGTATGTCTCATTAAGGGCACTCAGAGGGTATACCACAAGCCACAGCCCACAATGATCAAATACCGTAGAAAAACTAGCTTCCTGTTACCTGAAATTAGGAAAAAAATAAATTAAACTGAGGGTTCCACTCAATGAGTATTACTGCCCATATTTTACTAAGTGAAAAAGTTTTACCTCACTGCAAAACAGAATGTCAACTTAATCAAGTTATTAGTAAAAAGGACACACACTTAGAATTGTAAGAAACTCAGATGAGCTCCCTGACAAAAAGGCCCTTAGAAAACCACTAATTACTTTAAAAACCCATTCAATAAACTCATTCAAACAAGACAAGAGCTCACCGGTGAACACCAGAATGGGAAGATTCCTGGTTATTAACTTCTTCATACCAAAATTAAATTCACCTGTCATGGATATGGTTAGGCAAGATAGCCCATTTTGTTACTTAAAGATACGGACACCTTAATTCAGGGAAGACATACCACAATACTAGGGTTGCCATTTCCAGGTTGGAAAACACCTGGAGATTTAGGGAGTGGAGCCCAAGGAGGGCAAGGTTTGGATAGGGGAGGGACTTCAGTGGGGAAGAATGCCATAGAGTCCACCTCACAAAGCAGTCATTTTCTCCAGGTGAACTGATCTCTATCACCTGGAGAATAACTGTATTAGTGGGAGATCACCAGACATCACCTAGAGTCTGGCAACACTACACAATACAAACCCAAAATGCAACAGCTAAAACCTCATCAGAACATTGCACAGAGCACTCCATAATGACTGAATATTGGACCCATGGCAAATATATCACAAGAATGAAGCCATCCAGACTCAGCCCTGAGGTAGCGAAGTTAAGTAAAAGTCCAGGTAACGTCTTCAGTCTCTGATTACATCAGAGGGGTCCCAGCAGATCTGGAGAAAAATCTCCTGTCTCTTTAACGGAGGATTAATGTGTGGAAATGGGCAGTGGAAACATTTCACAGCATGGAGGTAAAGAACATCCCATTAAGTTTCTATTAAAGGGGAAATATATTTTTTCTCCAGTCCTCTTGGCCACCCTATGGGCCGGCAGGCCTAAAAGCCATCTGTGCATTTTTAAAACGAGTAAAAAAATGGACGATCTCCAGAAATATGCCACCTGAGGTATGAAGTGATACAGGTCAACTTCTTACTACTTCATTGTGCATAACACGAAAAACAGTTCTAAGCCCCAAACTGGGGGACGGGGGACAGGACTTCAGTACAGCCACCCTACCAGATGTCCTTGAGAGAAGAGAGGCAAATTTGTGAAGGCAAGAATAGTGTGGAGCTGTTTTCTGTTGCCCCAGAAGGTTGGAACAGAACCAATGGGCTGAAAATAAATCAAAAGGGTTTTTGGCTAAACATTAGGAAGAATTTCCTGACCGTTAGAGCGGTTCCTCAGCAGAACAGGCTTCCTCGTGAGGTGGTGGGCTCTCCTTCTTTGGAAGTTTTTAAACTGAGGCTAGATGGCCACCTGACAGCAATGCTGTTTCTGTGAACTTAGGCAGATCATGAGAGGAAGGGCAGGGGTTGCCTCAGTGCTTAGTTCTCGTGGCCCTTTCTTACACACCCAGGGAAATGCTGATCGCCACTTTCGGGTCAGGAAGCAATTTTTCTCCAGGCCAGTTCGGCCAGGAATCCCAGAGGTTTTTTTGTAATCTTCTGGGCATAGAACAGGGGCCACTGGTGTGGGGAGAAGTATTTGTGAATTTTCTGCATTAACATAAGAATATAAGAACATAAGAGAAGCCAATGTTGGATCAGGCCAGTGGCCCATCCAGTCCAACACTCTGTCACACAGTGGCCAAAAACACGAGGTGCCCTCAGAAGGTCCAGCAGTGGGGGCAGGACACTAGAAGCCCTCCCGCTGTTGCCCCCACCCCCATCAAGCACCAAGAATACAGAGCATCACTTGCCCCAGACTGAGAGTTCCTATCTATACCTTGTGGCTAATAGCCACTGATGGATCTCTGCTCCATATGTTTATCTAATTTTCTCTTGAAGCTGTCCATGCTTGTAGCCGCTGCCACCTCCTGTGGCAGTGAATTCCACATGCTAATCACTCTTTGGGTGAAGAAGTACTTCCTTTTATCTGTTCTAACCCGACTGCTCAGCAATTTCATGGAGTGCCCACGAGTTCTTGTCTTGTGAGAAAGGGAGAAAAGTACTTCTTTCTCTACCTGCTCTATCCCATGCATAATCTTATAAACCTCGATAATGTCACCCCTCAGCCGTCATTTCTCCAAGCTAAAGAGCCCCAAGTACCTCAACATTTCTTCATAGGGAAAGTGTTCCAACCCTTTTATCATCCTAGTTGCTCTTTTTTGCACTTTCTCCAATGCTATAATATAATATAATATAATATAATATCTATAATATGCATTGTGCAGGGGGATGGATTAGATGACCCTGGAGATCCCTTCCAACTCTATGATTCTATGATTCTAACTCGAAAGGAGATATCTTCTTCAGTACAGATTGTCATGAGCAATATTTTAGCCAGTGAAGATGAAAATATTTCCTTGGGTGCAAACGGCTTATGTCCTTAAACTTAAAAGAAAATTCTGCTTCTTCCAAAACTGAGGGTTCACAATACAGTCCCCTACATCCATCAAATCAGAAAGCAGATCTTCTTGAAAGCCGTTACATACGATTAATCTAAAAAGCCAACAAAGGCTAAATCAAATTTCACAGTAACATAACTCGTTAAAAATGCTAATCACACAACTTTGTTCTCCTTTTGTAATGCAAACGTTTCTCGAACAATAGAATATATGGAAATTATTCTAATCATGCAAGCAGGTTTGTGTCACTCGGATGGGACAATGGTGAGTTATTTTATATTATCAGTTTCTGTTTAAATCCTCAAATTACAGATAAGAACTCTGTTTCCTTTTTAGGTAACATTTTCATGTCTGTGAAAAGAGAGGCGGGGGGGGGGGATCTGCGCCAGAACTACTAACATACATTCTATAGTCCCACCCCTGTTCAATCCAAATGCCTTCGTGTCTCTAATTTATAATCTGTTCATATGCCTAGTGCCATACTGTAAGAGAGTCATTCTTATATTGCTCATACATTCATATCAATGTTACCTTTCATTTTCTTTTGTTAATGCTGGTTATTCAAACGTCTTCCGATTCATCCATTGTGAAAAAGATGCTTAGTCCAAAACTTGTGTGAGTTTTCAGCTCTCAGTCATTCTCATCAAATACATTGTGATTAAAGTGATCTAATTTTGCCATCTTGCGCTGCTTCACACAGGCTGCGGTCACAAACACGAAATAATTCACTTTGAGCGCACTTTCCAACTGAATTTTGCCAGTTCACACAGGCCCATTCTGCATCTAGCATTCACTCGGTTGTTTCACCAAACTTACACTGGGGCTGCTTTGGAGGATGGATTCTATGGCATTAGATCTTGCTGAGGGCCCTCCCCTCCCCCTGAGCTCCCCAGACTCCACCCTCAAAATCTCCTAGAATTTCCCAGCCCAGAGTTGGCAGCCCTGTGGATAGGAGGTCATGATAAGCTCCTTTGGGTCTCTGAGGGGGAGAAAAGTACTCTCAGCCTAACCTGCCTCACAGGGTTGTTTGTGAGGATAAAATGGAGGAGATGAGAACACTGTAAGCTGCTTTGGGTTCCCACTGAGAAGAAAGGTGGGGTACACAGGAAAGAAGGAAGGAAGGAAGGAAGGAAGGAAGGAAGGAAGGAAGGAAGGAAGGAAGGGAGGGAGGGAGGGAGGGAGGGAGGGAGGGAGGGAGAGAGAGGAAGGTTGGTTGGTTGGTTGGTTGGTTGGTTAACCAGTGCCTGGGTATATTTTTATTAAAAGGCAGTAGGGATGCAGTTTGAGAGCAGTGGAATAGGTAGGAAACGTCACCGTCTGAATAATTGTGTGTTTCCTCCAGGGAAATGAGTAAATCAGAAGTTTTGGGCTAAACATTAGGAAGAACTTCCTGACAGTTAGGGCGTTTTCTCACTAGCTTTCCTCGCGGTTTACACCGAAGCTAGCACCGGAGCTTCTGGTCAGGTTCCCACCATTTGCTCCGTGCTCACAATTTCCTCCGAGTATCACTGCACTGCTCCGGAGCTTCCCTGGAGCAAGAAAATCCTGCTAGGAAAAGGATTTTCTTGCTCCAGGGAAGCTCCGGAGCAGTGCAGTGATACTCTGGAGGAAATTGTGAACACGGAGCAAATGGTGGGAAACTGACCAGAAGCTCCGGTGCTAGCTTCGGTGTAAACCGCGGGGGAAAGCTAGTGAGAAAACGCCCTTAGGGTGGTTCCTCAGTGGGACAGGCTTCCTCGGGAAGTGGTGGGCTCTCCTTCTTTGGAGGTTTTCAAACAGAGGCTCGATGGCCATCTGACAGCATTGCTGATTCTGTGAACTTAGGCAGATCATGAGAGGGAGGGCAGGAAGGGTTGCCTCAGTGCTTAGTTCTTGTGGCCCTTTGAAATGCTGATCGCCACTCTGGGGTCAGGAAGCAATTTTTCTCCATGCCAGTTTGGCTGGAGATCCTGGAGGTTTTTTGTCATCTTCTGGGCATGGAATAGGGGTCACTGGGGTGTGTGTGTGGGGGAGGCAGGGCTCCGTTGGGGCCGGGGCGCGCCGGAGCGCCGCTCCGGGAGAGAGAAGGCGGGGGGCGGGCACTTAAGAAAGCCCCGCCCCCCCCGCTCGCTCTTCCCAGGCTGCGGCAGGCCGCTCTGCCGCCGGCGGCCCCTTCCCTCGCCCCCCCCAGTCAGTGTTCCCAGGCGCCCCCCCCAGTCAGTGTTCCCGGGCCGGCCGCCGGCCCGCAGCAGAAGCCCCTTTCCTCCCCCTGGGGCCGCGGCAGAGCGCCGCTGGCCCCGAGAAGCCCTTTCCCTCGCCCCCCCTCGTCAGTCTTCCCGGGCCGGCGGTGCTCCGCCGGCCTGGGCAGCAGAAGCCCCTTTCCTCCCCCCTCCCCCTGGGGCCGCGGCAGAGCGCAGCTGGCCCCGAGAAGCCCTTTCCCTCGCCCCCCCCGTCAGTCTTCCCAGGCCGGCGGCGCTCCGCCGGCCTGGGCAGCAGAAGCCCCTTTCCTCCCCCCTCCCCCTGGGGCCGCGGCAGAGCGCCGCTGGCCCTGAGAAGCCCTTTCTCTCGCCCCCCCGTCAGTCTTCCCGGGCCGGCGGCGCTCCGCCGGCCTGGGCAGCAGAAGCCCCTTTCCTCCCCCCTCCCCCTGGGGCCGCGGCAGAGCGCCGCTGGCCCCGAGAAGCCCTTTCCCTCGCCCCCCCGTCAGTCTTCCCGGGCCGGCGGCGCTCCGCCGGCCTGGGCAGCAGAAGCCCCTTTCCTCCCCCCTCCCCCTGGGGCCGCGGCAGAGCGCCGCTGGCCCCGAGAAGCCCTTTCCCTCGCCCCCCCCGTCAGTCTTCCCGGGCCGGCGGCGCTCCGCCGGCCTGGGCAGCAGAAGCCCCTTTCCTCCCCCCTCCCCCTGGGGCCGCGGCAGAGCGCCGCTGGCCCCGGGAAGCCCTTTTCCTCCCCCCCTCAATACTTTCTCCCTTCCTTCCTTCTCTCTTTCTCTCCCCCACCTACCTACTTACCTTCCTCTTCCTTCCTTTCCCCCTTCCTTCCTTCCTTTCTTCTCACTTTCTCTCCCCACCTACCTACCTACCTGTTCCTTCCCCTCTCCCTTCCTTCCTTTCTTCTCTCTCTCTCCCCCTCCTACCTACCTACCTGTTCCTTCCCCTCTCCCTTCCTTTCTTCTCTCTCTCTCCCCCACCTACCTACCTACCTACCTGTTCCTTTCTTTCTTTATTTCTTCCTTCCCCCCTTCCTCCCTCCCTCCTTCCTTTTTCTCTCTCTCTCCCCCACCTACCTACCCTCCTTCCTGTTCCTTTCCTTCCTGTTCCTTTCCTTCCTTCCCCCTGCCTCCCTTCTTGCCTTCTGACACACTCCCGATGACGTCATCACTTCCGGTGACGTCAGGGGGTGTGGCATATGCAAATAAGTTATGCTAATGAGCTCCTGCACCTCTTTTTTTACGAAAGGACCCCTGGGGGGAGGTATCTGTGAATTTCCTGCATTGTGCAGGGGGTTGGACTAGATGACCCTGGAGGTCCCTTCCAATTCTATGATTCTATAATAGATAGATTATTGATTGATAGATGATGATGATGATGAGAGAGAGAGAGAGAGAAACGGACAGACAGACAGAAAGACAGATAGATAGATCAACCAGTGCCCAGGTATATTTTTATTCAAAGGCAGTAATGAATTCTGAGGACAGTGGAATAGGTAGGAAACTTCACCGTTTGAATAATTGTGTTTCGTCCAGGGGAAGGAGTAGGCAACTGAAGCCTCCCATTCCAGAAGCGCAACTTCTTTTTCCCTGTCCTGTGTCATTTGCATCATCACACTGAGGCAAAAGAAAATGAGCTTTTCCACATTTTACACTGTTCCTGAGTCACTTCAGTCCTCGCTTACATTTAACGTCAGCAGGTGATTCCTGTTAGATCAAAAAAAGCCCCCATAAATGTTTCTCTACCTCCGTTCCTTTAGATTTATTTCTGTAGTGCCTTCATTGCCTAAGGGGTAGCAAGATTGGGTAGTTCTGACTAACACGCACTTCTGATTACTAAAAGAAGGAATCAGCTTCTTGTCAAGTTGGAACATGATCTGTACCTGGTACTCCCTTCTTCGCCCCCTGCATTTCCATCGTTGGCAGAGGAGAGAAAGGAAAACTAGTCTGACAGATATTACCTCTCCTGCGTAGTTTCCAAAAACATTCCTGCTTTCTTCAGCGGTGCTCAATAGGCAATCTTCGTCAGAGGAGATGAGCTCTTACTGTTTGAGGCATAAACAGTGATAACGGTAGTTCTTCATTAACATCGTCTTCAGCCCAAGTTAGAATCCGGTAGGGGGTTTTGCTCTGGAAAAATGAGAGAGCTGTAAGTTTCCTGTCTCATCTTTTTTGTTTTCTCCATTTTGAAAGCAGAAACTAGGACACAGAAGGCTTAGAAGTGAGACTGTTTTGTTTTTACAAACCAGTAAGGGATCAATGACTTGGAAAGTTACCTCAGCCTAAATGCCTTCTGGTGTAAGCTCATGGCCCTCCCTGAGCTGGCCAATATACCCATATCCCTCTATTTTTTACTCCCTTTAACTGACACTCAACTGTTCTCAACGTTTTCAGAATGAGCATGCTTAGGTTCACCAGGCCCAACCTGACAACCAGTGGGAAGGCTGAGGGCAGGCCCGTAGCCAGGATTTTTTTTTTAATTTGGGGGGCCTTTAAATAAGTCAGGGGGCACCCCATACACACCCCCAATGGAATGCCACAGATAAAAAATTGGACATCGGGGGGCCTTGGCAATGTGGGGGGGCAGGCCCTGAGATGCTCCACTATAACTACGGGACTGGTTGAGGGAAGGGCCATGGGTGCATGAGTTATGGCTGCTTCCCTCTGTCACTTGGAAGTGATGTAGGGTAGCTCTAGAAATCACCGGAAACTCTATGGTTTTACCATAGAGTTTCTGGCAATTCCTAGAGCTATCCTATGTCACTTCTGGGTTTTCTCCCAGAAGGGATGTGGTGACGCAGCTGATGTTGCCTTTCTTTCTCTTCTCACTGCTTTGTTTTGAGCAGCAGTAGGTAATGACGACTGCCATAGGGAGGCCTCTCATGATACTAAGGACTAGGGTTGCTAACCTCCAGGTGATGGCTGGAGATCTCCTGCTATGACATCTGATCTCCAGGCGACAGAGATCAATTCACCTGGAGAAAATGGCAACTTTGGAAGGTAGACTCTGTGGCATTATGCCCCACTGAAGTCCCTCCTCTCCCCCAGACCTCACCCTCTTCAGCCTCCATCCCCAAAATCTCCAGGCATTTCCCAACCCAGAGATGGCAACCCGAGCAAGAGCCCTGGCAGCCCTAAGCATGCTTAGTGTCAGTGAGACTGTCATTTCCCAGTCAGGAGGAGGGATGTGCCACTGCAGTCTGCACGCATCTGCCCCCCTCCTTTGGAATGTGTTCCTCTCCCTTGCTCTCGCCTCTGCTTATCTGTAACCTTGGCTGAGTCTTTTCACAGGCTTTGTTACTAATTGGGTTTTTCCTACAGGTACAAACCGCTTTTTCTTCCCGCTTCACTGTCTGGGAACTAATGGGCTGATGTATTGGAGCGCCTTTTTCCTTGCTTGTTGATTGGGAGGTTCATTTGTTACAACATGGTTTGAATATACTATAACTGTACCTCCATGCCTCCCTCCCCCCATTACTGACTCAAGAACTGTAAGGCTATCTGATCCACTATCAAATAAAGAAGTTCTTGTTTAAGACCCTTTGTTTGGAGTTTGAAATCTTTTGGACACTTAGTCATCATCAAGCTGTGGGAGGTTCTGTTTTTCTAATTTAATGGTTTTCTGGCATCTCCCAGATATTCAGTCTTTGTTCAAAGACAGGCTCCTTTTTGCTGCCTTTGTGATTGGCACGCCTCTATGAAGGTTCTTATCAGAAAAACCTGGGGCATGTAAGTGTAAACCTGCGTCCACTAGGGGGAGCTAAAGAGCTGAGGTATTCCATATAAGGAAAAAGGGGGCCATTTCCTCTGAAGGACTGGAGGGCCTGAAGTTGCAGGTAGAATACCATGACAACCCTAGGACTGGAAATCCTGTAGGTTTGAGGGTGCAGCCTGAGAGACTGGGGTTTAGGGAGGGGAGTGACCTTGGTAGGGTATAATGTAGGGTTGCCAGACCACCACCACCCGGTTTGGCAGAGGTTACCCGCTTTTGGGGGGCTCTACCCACCACCTGGCCAGCAGGGGAAGCTCTGCCCCCAAGCTCCAACACCCGCAGCACCCCCTCTCCCTACTCTCCCTTTAAATGCCTGCAGCCGGAGGGGCCCGCGGGGGTGGGGCTTGGAGCCAGGATGTCCCCAATGTGATGTCATCATGTTGGGGATGCCCAGCCCCTCCAAAGTCCCCTGCTGGGGACGAAGATGGACCTGGCAGCCCTAGTATAATGCCATTCAGTCCACCTTCCAGAGCAGCCATTTTCTCCAGGAGGAATAAATGTTTTAAATACATAAATAATAAATAAATCAGCAATTCATTCAGTCTGGTGATCGGCTGTAATTCCAGGAGATCTCCAGCCCCCACCTAAAGGATGGCGACCCTAAGGCAGCAGTACTCTCACCTCGGAAGCACTCCTTCTTTCTATAAATCTACATATTAATATTTTAGGGGTACCAGATACTCCTGTAAAGAACAGACGGCATCCCAGCATGGAGAAGAGCTGCAATTTGACGCATCTTCAAGGGACTGGCTAGACAGAAGTCACAAAGACGGACGCCCTGGTCTGCTCCAGTGCAACGGGCCCGAATTGTTACATGTTGATCGTTATTGAATATGCTTAATAATTGTTCCAAACACTGTGTTTTTGAAGGGTTTTTTTTTGTTATTTTCATAAACGCAAGTGTCACAAGGTGGGATCACACTGTCATAGACGTGAACCCTCTCTGTTCTTTAATTAAAAGCCCTATGAGCAGGGCCTTTTTTTTCTGGGGAGAACTCGCCACAACAGAGCTCCGCAACCTCTTCGACAAAATTCTTTTAAAAATATTTAAAAGTCTGTGAGTTTTCACTACACAGATTGAAAACTTCACTTCCCTCGAGAGTTCCGGCACCTCCCCCCCGCCCCAAAAAAGCCCTGCCTACGAGGGAAGGCTGAGGGACTTGGGAATGTTTAGTCCGGAGAAGAGGGAGTTGAGGGGGGACATGATGGCTCTCTTGAAGTATCTGAAGGGCTGTCCCTTAGAGGAAGCACATGAAAAGTGGCTCATCTGTAAGTAAGTAAGTAAAGAAGGTACATATAAGCTGCCAACAAAATATAAATACTCAGGGCTTTTTTTGTAGAAAAAGCCCAGCAGGAACTCATTAGCATAATAGGCTACACCCAGCAGCAGAAACTCATTAGCATATTAGGCCACACCCCGTACAGCACAGCTTAGGGCTGCCAAGTCCAACTTGGGAAATATCTGGGGACTTTGGGGGTGGAGCCAGGAGACTTTGGGGGTGGAGCCAGGAGAAAGGAAGTGACATCATTTTGTGAAGTCACATCCTGTGATGTTGCTTCCACATGCTTCCACATGAACTCATGAAGTTTCCTAATACTGAATCAGGCCATTGGTCCATCAAGGTCAGTACTGACTACTCAGACTGGTAGTGGCTCTCCAGGGTCTCAGGCTGAGATCTTTAATGTCACCTAACCTGATCCTTTTTTAGCTGAAGAGGCTGATACCTCCTGCATGTCAAGCAGATGCTCTATCACTGAGCAACGGCCCTACTGAATCCTTCCTCATCTCGGCAGAATATGATTTTCATATCATAAGAACAGGAGAGAAGCCACAGTGGATCGGCCCATCCAGTACAGCCCATCCAGTACAACACTCTGTGTCACAACAGTGGCCAAAAATACCAGGTGCCCTCAGGAGGTCCAGCAGCGGGGCCAGAACTCCAGAAGCCCTCCCACTGTTGCCCCCCAAGCACCAAGAATTCAGAGCATCACTGCCCCAGACAAAGGGTTCCATTTAGACCTTGTGGCTAATAATAGCCACTGACAGACCTCTGCTGGATGGGGACAGAGAGAGAGAGAGAGACAGACAGACAGACAGACAGACAGACAGAAAAAAGAAAGGAGAGAGAGAGAAGGAAAAGAGCTGGCACAGGCACTTACTTCCATTTAGACCTTGTGGCTAATAATAGCCACTGATAGACCTCTGCTGGATGGGGACAGAGAGAGAGAGAGAGAGAGAGAGAAGAAAGAAAGAAAGGGGGAGGGGGAGAGAGAGAGAAGGAAAAGAGCTGGCAGATGGACTTCCCCCAGGCCCAGCAGCAGCAACCTTTCAATCTTACACCAGCCGCATGCAAAAGCAGGCCCTTCAGTAAGAGCTTAGTCCCTCGTTAATCTCTGGGCGGGGCTCTCTTGCTAACTCTTAAAGGGGAAATGTCTGGTGAGGCTTTTCACTGCAGGCTCTTCAGACATTTCCCTTTAAGAGGCCTGGAAGGGAGAGGGCCCGGCAGGCTCCGACGTTCCCCTCCTGTTGGCAGCCATTGCCTCCCCCCGGTGGCCAGTTTTGAAAAAGCGGGGGGGAAGCATGAAAAATCGGTGTTTCCCCCGCCCTACCGGGGGACTTGGCAGCCCTAGCACAGCTCCCTCCCAGGATCGGCTTCCCCAGGTGCCTCACGGCTTGTGGGGCGCATGGGGAACCCGAGGGAAGAAAGGCAGTTTCTGGATTGGCTTCCTCAGGCACCCTGCAGCTGCAGGACACCTGGGGAACCGGAAGAGGGGAGGCAGTTTAAACTGCCTTCCCTCCCTGGATCGGCTTGGCTTCCCCAGGCGCCCTGCGGCTTGCGAGGGGCCAGGGGAACCCAAGGGGGGCTCGGCTGTAGGCGTGGCCAACTCGGAAGCCAGCCGGAACTCCGTTCCTGAGCGTTCCTGCCCAAAAATAGCCCTGTAAATACTTAATATTTTATTAACAAGTTATACTGTTCTATTCTAAGAGACTGGATGGGCCAGTTTTAATGTTGTTTTTTCATTTTTACTGGTTGTCAATTGTTAATATGCAGTTCTTGATGTTTGTACACTGAAATAGTATTGAAGGCTGCTATATCTGGATTTTTTGTTTGTTTTTTTAATTTGTTTTTTATTTGTTATTGCAAAGATATGCAGTCAGATATGTTTACATTTCGGTGTAGTTAAATACATTAATTACTTAAACTCATCTTTAGGATTACATTCACAGACCTTTAATGCTTATTTTTGAGTAGGGGTTGCACCTGGTAGAGGGTAATTATTGTGGTCTTTGTTGATGTCAGCTTAGTGATGGGTAAGCACCTCAGTGTTGGTCAGGGCTTTTTTTGTAGAAAAAGCCCAGCAGGAACTCATTAGAATAATAGGCCTCACCCAACAGCAGAAACTCATTAGCATATTAGGCCACACCACTGACAGCACAGTTTATTAGCATATTAGGCCACATCCCCGTGTTACCAGAAGAGTGGTCATCCAGCCACACCCACCGTTTGCTTTTTATTCTGTTTACCTTGTTTGTTGTCAAAACCCAGGGCTTTTTTTGTAGCAGGAATTAATTTGCATGTTAGTCCACATACCCCTAATGTAGCCAATCCTAATGCGTTTCTGCTGTTGGGTGTGTCCTATTATGCTAATGAGTTCCTGCTGGGTGTGGCCAACTCAGGAGCCAGCCGGAACTCTGTTCCTGTGCGTTCCTGCCCAAAAAATAGCCCTGCTGTTGGTTATGTTCAGGAGGGTTTGCCTGATGCCATTTTTGTGGTTCTATGAGGTTTATGTTTGTTGTTGGTGTGTTGTTATGATTTGTCGCTTTGTGTTTTGATTGTGCATTTTCCTATAAGGACAGCCATTTGTGATATAAGAGGTTTGAAGGAAAGAGTTCAATGTGTGTGTTTGAGGCTTGTTTATAGTGTCTGTTATTTTGGCCATTACAAAGTGTTCCCATATTTTGTCTTGCCAGATTGAAATCGATGGAGGGGTCACGGATTTCCATTCCGATGCTATTACCAGACGGGCAACTGCAAGAAGGATCGGGGTAAGGTTTTTTGAAGTGTTGTTAACTGATCCATCCCAATGATTTAAGAGGAAGATTTCTGGTTTAAATGATATGTTTCGTGTTGTGATGTTGTTGATCTGCTGCTGTACTTCTGGACTGTTAATATTACGGATTTATACATTGTTTTCTTACAAAAAAAATTACTTACCTGTATGCTGTTTTTATAATGTAGAAAAATAAAAAATGTTATTTGCAAAAAAAAAAAAAAAAGTGGCTCATTTGTCTCTGTTAGCGCTGGAGAGCTTTGTGGCTAGCTTGGTGGTCAAGATGTCAGTTGTCATAGTGATAGATCTGCAGGAGCTACCTGGAGGCTGGCAACCCAGTCCTATGGTCGAATCAGTCATTTTGGAAAGGGTCCTCCTTGCAGGCCTGCATTTGATACCTCAGGGTTCTTTTGGCAGCCTAACTGCTGAAAGTGTGTGTGGGGGGGAAATGACACCCGGAGTAGAAGGACCTCCAAAGCTGATCTCCGTTGATCAATGAGACCTGAATTCTCTGACAAATATGTCTGCGGAAAGACAAAGTGTTCCCATTGAACAATAAGGTCACAGCTCTTTTAAAAAATTGTGCCATTGGAAATACACTCAGATCAGTGCAGAACTATGCCAGTGAAGTATAATGTACTGAGGACTTCTAAATACCTGCCACAGGCCACGCATCGATAGAAATTTCGACCGACTTGAAAATTAGTCAGAAAGCATCAGACTTGTTTTGTTTTACACCCTTCTTCCTTATCGGCATTTATTCGGCCCACGATGCGAGGAACTTTCGCAGCCGTGCACAAAACCTTTCGGCTCGCTCACGCATTATGCATCCACTCGTCCCATAACATAACACATTACACATTAATGAGATGCTTCCTAAGATGCTTAATTGGGAGGCTTAATGCCTCTCATCCCTTTTTGAGGTACGCTGAAGCTTCACACATTCCCGGTACATGTGGGACTTGTATTCCGTCACCTGTGAGGTGACGATTCTTTAATGTACCAAACTAAGGCGTCAGTGACACAGAATGATAATGGGCTACGGTCGCTATGACCGATACTTTGAGAGAAAATTGTCACTCCCTTCCAGGATCTTTGGGTGGTTTTAAAAAAAACCCAGCTCTTTATGTGACCTTTGAACCTCCGTGTTCATGGGGGATTTTAACAGAGAACATCCTGAGCCCCGAGAGGAGCAAAAATCTCACTGACGTTGCTTCCTTACTACAGAAAGGACAAAGCGATCTCAGAGTTTGAATGGTACTGGAAGAAAAGGGACAATGTGGAGAATGTAAGTGAATCAGTGATAGTTGAGGATGATGGATGATAGCTTTGTAACTACTTTTTTTGAGTTGTGTGTGGTGTGTGTGCCTATAAGTCATGGTTGAATTCTGGTGACCCCTAGTGGGTCTTGGATGTTTTAAAGAGGTGGCTTACTATTGCCTGCCTCTGAGTCCTGGCCCTGGCATTCCTTGGAGGTCTCCCTTCCAAGTACTCGTCAAAGTCAGCTCTACTTAGCTTCCAAGATCTGATGAGACTGAGGTTGCCTGAGCTATCCAGATGAGAGCTTCATGAGTAACTACTTGAGGCCGCCTTCAAAAGAAAGCCCAAACTTCTACCAGACTAGGGTTACCAACCTCCAGCTTGAGCCTGGCAATATCCCACTATTACAACTGATCTCCAGACAACAGAGATCTGTTGAGCCAGTTTGGTGTAGTGGTTAAGTGCGTGGACTCTAATCTGAGAGTACCGGTATGACCCTACTCCTCTTTTTTAGCTGTAGTTTGAACTTTCCCTCTGAGGGAACAGATCGGCCCAGCAGTCTATGAATACTACTCAGGTCCCTCTCTTCTTAACTAGTCTCTTCGGGGATTGGTTTTTAAAGTATGAGTCAGGCGCCAAGGCTTTTTCAAGATATAATAAAACCGTAATTTATTGGCAGAACACAACAGGGGAATATCGGTTGTTTGTACAGAGAACTCTTTGTTGCCGAAAGGGCTGGAACTGATCCTCAGACTACGTTCAGGCCGTATGCTTTTGGTTTTGTTTTTTTTTCTTTTGTTGCATACAGATGGTTACACGTTCACTCAACTCTTCTATTATGCTCTTTCCTGTCCTGCTTTGTGGTTCCTCTATAGCTGTGTCTTACTGGCCTCTTTAAGTCACAGCTGGCCTCTACACAGCTGTCTAGACCCTGCCAGAGTTCAGCCCTCCCACAACCATCTCTCACAGGCTCTCCAGGATTGTTGTATGTTGTGTTTGTGTTCGCTTAGTTCACTATGATTGAGTCTGTTCCTTCCTAGAAACAGAATTCTCCACAGAATCTCTTCAGAAGGCGAAAGTTGCTTCACTCCCTCAGCGCTTCCCCTCGGAGTCTGTTAACGGACAATAACCGAGAGCCCTGAGCCCAAACAGCCCCCTCCTCACTCTGTCATGTGACTCAGCAGGGTTCTATGAACACACTCTGCTGGTCATAGGTTTTTTTTTCTTTAATCCTGTCACAACTGGGTTTGATTCCCCACAGCTCCACTAGCAGCTGCTGGATGACCTTGGGCAAGCCATAGTTCTGTCAGAGCTATTCTCTCAAGAACAGTTCTGGAAAGAGCTCTCTCAGCCCCACCTACCTCACAGTGCGTCTGTTGTGGGGAAGGGAAGAGAAAGGAGTTTGTAAGCCGCTCTGAGACTCCGAGTGAAGGGCGAGGTATAAATCCAATCTCTACTTCTGAGAGCCAGTTTGGTGTAGTGGTTAGGAGCACAGACTCTAATCTGGGAGAGCCGGGCTTGATTCCCCACTCCTCCACATGCAGCTGCTAGTGAGACCTTGGGTTAGTTACAAGTTCTCTCAGAGCTGTTCTCTCAAGAGCAGTCCTTGAATGACCTCTCTCAGCCCCACCTACCTCACAGGGTGTCTGTTGTGGGGAGAGGAAGGAAAAGGAGATTGTAAGCCGCTCTGTGACTCCTTCAGGTAGTGAAGGGCGGGGTATAAATCCAATCTCTTCTCCTCTTCTCTTCTTCCCCTGGAAAAGGCTGCTTTGGAGGGTGAACTCTATGGCATTATACCCCGTGAGGTCCCTCCCCTCCCCAAACCCCGCCCTCCTTAGGCTCCACCCCCAAATCTCTATGTATTTGCCAACCCAGAGCTGGCAACCCTATACCATACCCTTCTAACCACCAAATGATTTAGCTAGTTTTCACCTGTTTTCTTTCCCAAGTATAGAACTATTTTAAAATGTATCCCTGTACTTAGGGATGTTGTGGAACTAAGGTTGCGATCACAATTAGCCCCAACATAGGTGCAAATGCCATGTGGATTAAAGGAGTGCGATCACACAACAACATCTGGGAAGTGCCCCACACAAGCAGAGTTAAAAGACACCTCGGAAAGTCTGGTAGCAAACGGGTTGCTACGGGCCATAGAAGACTTTCCCACATCTGATCACTCCATCGCGCTCTCATGGCATTGGGATGCTCTGATCAGGCCATCCTGACTCCGTGCCATTGTTTTTTCCCTTCTCAGTATGCGCATCATCGCACACGCCATAGGGAGCCCTCAGGGCTGAGGTGCGAATAATCGATCTCTTGTTTAAGGCAAAAAAGCTTCAAAAGACTGTGTGATTGTGCAACTGTGGGTCAACTTCCGCCGGAGGTCATTGCCTCTCTTCCCCTGTGCTTTATCTCACATGTGTGACCACAACCAAGGTTTCCATGTCTTCCATGAATAATTGATTTGCACAGATGGGGGGCTGCAAATGTCCAGGCTTCAGCCATGAAGTGAGGTTCCCCAAATTTGATTGGATCCATAGTGTTGGGTAAGGGTTTATAATGTTTAAAAGCAGGGCCTTTTTTGTAGAAAACGTCCAGCAGGAACTCATTAGCATAATAGGCCACACCCAACAGCAGAAACTCATTAGCATATTAGGCCACACCCCTGGCAGCGCAGCACCCTCCCAGGATTGGCTTGTGGGGTGCATGGGAAACCCGAGGGAAGGAAGGCAGTTTCTGGGTCGACTTCCCCAGGCGCCCTGCAGCTGCGAGGCACCTGAGGAACCCAAGGAGGGGAGGCAGTTTAAATTGCCGAAGCAATGTGTTCAAAAAAATCTGCACGGACACCCAGATCTTAAATGGCCATTCAGAAGCCCAGTTGGGCAAAAGCCCCACCCACTTCCTAAAAAATCCATTGGACATCTGGAAAGGGGTCAGTGGCAGCCTTAATACCCACGTTGGGGCACCAGGTTGGAGACCCTGAGCTAACCCTTTTCCTTTGCATAATTTGTCAAATCTGTATTCCCCCCCCCCCCCTGCCCCCAGACTAACTGCAGGAATTTTTCTCTCCAGGAATTTTTCTTCCAGCAGCTTCTGGAATGTGTGTTTGCAGATTAGGATAATGACATTGCAGGAAATTGTGGTTAATAATCTCTCTCCCAGCATCAGTGGTCAAATTCAGAATCTCTGGTGCCTCTTCTGGAGGTGGGAAGATCAGTAATGAACAGTATAGTTTAGTTTAGCTAAATTGACAGGTCATACCAGTCTACGTTCAGCCCTGTATTTCTTGAACCACATTGTCTGCTGAAGTATTAGTCTTTAGCAGAGGAAGATCCAAGATATCTTTTCTGAGAGTGGTAAAGTGGAAAAAAGATGTGCCAAGCAAACATTTCAGCACAATGTGATATCCATGAAGGATCAGCATGTTTTCTGTTCTCCTTTAATTCCAGGGGTCGCCAATTATTTCTTTAATGAGAGCCCGGACTTTGGATAGCCCAGGCTAGCTCGATCTCGTTGGATCTCAGACCCTAAGCAGGGTCAGCTGTGGCTAGGAATTGGTAGGGCAACCTCCAAGGGATACCAGGGGTGTGACGCAGAGGCCTGCAATGGGCAAACCACCTCTGAATCATCTCTTGACTTAAAAACAAGTCTAGCTCGCCACCTAGTGGCGCATAACACTAAAGAGCTAGAACCTCCGGCTGCCAGACAGTCTTAGGATCTTCTGGCTATACTACACACAATGCCATACAATAATTATTATCCTTTAATGAACACTTTTTTCTGAATAACGAGATGTATGCCAAACTAAACCCCCCTCCCTTGGCATATTACCGGGTTCTGTTCTGTCCAAGAAAGAGAAAATGGATTACGAAGATCACCAGAAATCAAGCTTATCACCTTATCAGCACAGAGAAAAATCTTATCCCAAAAAAGAAGAAGCTTGTTTTAAAAACCAAGAACAGATCTGTGCATGTTATTTCCCTGGGTCTTCTAGGAGATGCATGAACTACTGTTCAGCAGCCAGTGAGATATGATCGTTCACAAGGTACCCGTTGGGGAGCCCTGCTTTATTCTTTCAGAAATGCACTTAGAAGAGATGAGACAAGAAGAGGAGATTGGATTTATACCCCGCCATTCCCTACCTGAAGGAGTCTCAGAGCGGCTTACGATCCCTTTCCCCTCTCCTCCCCACAACAAACACCCTGTGTGGTAGGTGGGGCTGAGGCTGAGAGAGCTCTCCTGAGAACTGCTCTTGAGAGAACAGCTCTGAAAGAACTTATGACTGGCCCAAAGTTGCACCAGCAGCTGCATGTGGAGGAGTGGGGAATCAAGCCCTGTTCTCTGAGATTAGAGTCCACGCTCCTAACCGTTACACCAAACTGGCTTTCAGTGAAGTGTTCTGCTCCTCCTTAACAAGAGGAATTTTAAACAGTTAATCCTGGAATTGGAGCGTGAGCAATCTGACGCAGCTTTCAGATCCGTTCACTGACATCATTTTTCTCTTCCCACACTAGAGACGCACTTATGCACATTTAAGAAACTCTACACCCCGCCCCCCCCCCCCAAAAGCAAGCCGGATGCAATCGTAGATTTGACTGCGTCCCAGTTCTTCTGTGTCATATTCCAGATACGTAAATGCCCTGCTGCGCAGCATCCCACAAAAACGACTCTCAGTCTGATCATACTTACAAAGATGTCATAGATTGCTTTTTTGCAGTGTTTTAGCAACACACAGCTGCTCTGGAAATTGCGGCAAACTGGGCAAATCCAGTGCTTTGTACAAAATTCGGAAATCTCCCCCCAAAGGGGGCAGCTCCTATTACATCAATTCAGAGAAAGAACAGGACACTCAGAACTCCAAAATCCAAGGAGAGATTCAAGTAAGAGATTCAGAGAAAATGAATACACCGTTGAATCACAAATGACTCATGATGACTTCATCCATGAGGTTTTCAAAGGGAGAGATGAGCAGAGGTGGTTTGCCACTGCCTTCCTCCACAAAGCAACCCCAGGTATTCCTTAGCCCTGACATGCCAGTTTGGTGTCGTGGTTAAGTGTGCTGACTCTAATTTGGGAGAACTGGGTTTGGTTCCCCACTCCTCCACTTGCACCTGCTGGATGACCTTGGGCAAGCCATAGTTCTGTCAGACCTGTTCTTTGAACACCAGTTCTCTCAGAGCTCTCTCAGCCCCACCTACCTCACAGGGTGTCTGTTGTGAGGAGGAGAAGGGAAAGGAGTTTGTAAGCTGCTCTTAGACTCCTTCAGGTAGCAAAGGGCGGGGTATAAATCCAATCTCTTCTTCTTCTTCTTCTAAGTTGGTCTATTTGGGAAGGATCCCTAAAATTTACCCATGGAATTCCATCGAAAACCAATCCTGAGAAGCTTTGGAGCTGGCTCTGTATGAGATGGAGGTTTGGTGTTCTAACACAGTTTGTTCCCAATTAGCACTTAGTGAATTTGAAAACTGGCTTAATGGGATAGTTCACATTTATAATCTCTTTTACCTTCCTCGGGCCTTCTGGAAATGGTGGGAGGAGTTTAAATAAAGATTCTGAGACCAGAATAAAACAGTGAATGTTTCAGCCCCCAGAATAAATGGCAAAGCTTGGAGAAGGGCATTTCCATTTCCATAAGGTCATGTTTCCAGATGGAAAGAAAGTAGTGGAGAATTGTTCAGGTTGTTGTCATCCTGCCAAAAGTAATTTGAATTTGAATTGCTGATGACCCGCATTGGCTGATTTAATATTTTTTTAACAGTTTTTACCACAAGGTTCAAGGCAAGCTAACCTTTTCAGAGAAATCATTCGGAATGCTTCTGATAGCTTTGTGCCATCTAACAGACGTCCACAAATCCCCCAGAAGCTTGAGATCTACCGTGCCACTCTTAGTAACTTCCAAACAATGGTAGTTAGGCTCCGGTTGATGAAGGTCAAAAGAGTAGGGTTGCTAGGCAATGCCCAGCAGTTGCAGTGCCTAGCAACCAGGAGGAGAGGTGTGAGGGAGGGGCAGTGTCCTGGGAGAAAAATTAAAAAGAAAAATAACACCTCGTCTGCTAACATGAAGTTCCGACCACAGAGTACCTGTCGGATCCTAGAGCTACCCAGAAGTAGAAAGGTAGCTCTAGGAACCATCAGGAACTCGATGGCCAGCACGTCCTGTAAGTAGAAGACACCTTATATTTCTTTTAAGTTTTTCTCCGCAGCATCAAGATGAGGTGCAATTCCGGGATAACTCCAGGACACCCACCTTGGGGTTGTTAAGCATAATCTGGGAACAAACCACAGTTGAGCAAGGATGTCCATGTTCATTCATCACCCAGCTAAGACTAATGGTGGTCAATAAACCAATTTCCACCCCTGGTTGGATGGATTCTAACTATCCATAGTGCGTAGAGTGTGTTCAGATGACCACACTAAATCATAGTTTAATTAAAACGCGGTTTGCTGTTATGTGTGAACCAAGCCAAAAAAATCCCCAGCAATCCAGGGAGGAAGCCTCACACAAATAAACAGCAGTACCAGATATTACTGTGTATAGAGTGAGGTACATTTATTCGTGAAGAAACCTAGAGATATGACTGTGATGGGGGGGGGGGGAATGAAGAGGCACACAGCGAGTGCTACTGGGGCAACCGAGGTGGTTTCAGTTGTCCAAAGGCAAGTTTAGCATCACAACAACAACATTACAGGCGCTACAAAGAAACAGAAATTGCCAGATGGGAACGTTTGAGCTATCAAAAAGTATTATGATCAAAGGAAATAGAACGTCATCTGCTTGAGGGGGGGAATGAATCAAAAGACAGGCTCCTTTTGAAATTAAATGTGTGGCTTTAAAAACAAAAGCCCAAATAGGGGTTCCTCCCCAAAATGTATCCACATTAAGGCTTTAATATTTATCTACTTAATTGCTTAATCAAGAGTCTTTTGACTAGTGATAACAGCGTCCAGAATTTACCAGTCAGCAACTTTTATAAAAACAGTTACCATATTTATTTTAAAATACCATTACTCACAAATCCCCGGGTAGCAGGTAACATCTTAGAAGAGACCTGAGCTCTTATCATTTTCTTCCCAGTCACAAACCTCACTAGAAGACCTAGGGCTAGTCGTGTCTCGCAGTATAAGCTACCTCACAGGGTTGTTGTTAAAAGCAGCCCTGGATTACCCACTAAGAAAAATAAGCATGTGCTCAGGGCACCACAGGAAGGGGAGCAACACAGCGTTCCCCCCACAACTGTCATCCCCTTAACTCTTTCACTGCCAAGCTTGACTTTAGTCAGTTTTTTTGTAATTTCCCTAAACCGCCGTGTTCACCTTTGAAGACGTTGTCAGATATTACATTAAGCCAGTTTGGTGTAGTGGTTAAGAGCAGCAGACTCTAATCTGGAGAACTGGGTTCGATTCCCCATTTGAAGCTAGCTGGGTGATCTTAGACAAGTCACAGCACTTTCAGCCTAAAAAGAAGCATCACTCGCCAACTAGAGGTGCCAAAAAATAGCTACAGTTTTGGCAGCCAAACAATCCCTTCTGGGATCTCCTGGCTATTCCACGCACAATGCCACACAATAATTAACCAATTAAGACATCACATTTGTTTCCATCTCATGGCATGAAATTTTTGCTTTCATCTTGTCAGTTAAGCAACGCAAGATCCAAGGGGCACCATTTTTCGGCTATGCTAAGGACATCAGTTGGCGTTAATCCAACCACTTTAAAACTGTTTTCCACCCAGCCACCTTCTAATTGAATTCTATTTCATTTCTAGCACTTCCTGCTTTCCATGTTGTCATGACCAGTGTTCCCTCTAAGCTGAGTTAGTGTGAGCTAACTCACAGTTTTTCAGCCTCTGGCTCACACATTCCTGTCTTAGCTCAGGAGGGATGGCTCCAGAGCCAACTAATTTATGCAGCAGCCAAATCGCTCACTCTCAGCTTTAATGCCAGTAGCTCACAAAATAGAATTTTTTGCTCACAAGACTCCACAGCTTAGAGGGATCATTGGTATGACCCTCTTGAGGGTTGCCACTTTCTGCCGCCACCACCCTGGACTTAGGGTCTCTTGAGAGGGTACCCTCCCTAACCCAACCAAATGCCCTCTTTTAACCAAGAAACATGAGGCGTGATGACCAGGCAGAACACTTAAAAGGGTTTATTCAAACAATACTGGGGCAGGGAAAACAAGACGAGGTGCAGTAAAATCAACAACAGTGTTTTAAGGCAAAATAAAATGAATCTAACGCTAGGGTTGCCAAGTCTTACCATTCTTTCGGCGGGAGGGGGGAGTCCTTGTTGCCCCGGGAGTCATTGCATCGGGCACGCTGGGGCGGGACCACTGTAATTCGAGGGAAAACCATAGAGTTTTCCCTCGAATTATAGAGCGTCCCCCCGAAACGTGCCCGATGTGATGACATCACCTCCGGGTGATGTCATTGCGACGGGCATGTCTCCGCAGCCCAGCAATTTGGGGGTGGGGTTCCCCCCGGCGACCCCATCCCGGGCTGGCAGGGAGCGGGCCGCTTGAGCAGGGGGGACTTGGTAACCCTATATACCGCCTCTGTTTTTTCCTTAACCGGTACTACTTAAGGCCTATAGCCTCTCATACCAGGCCTCCTGCCTGTACTCACTCCATCCCACTGAGGGATTTCTCTCCCAGCCCAGACTTTCCCCTCAGCTTGACTCTCTGTCTGAGGAAAGGCCCCAGTAGAGAGAAGAAACCATTTGTCAGTTTTCACAGCTTAAATTCCGTCTCCTCACACATTCCCTGAGCTCTCATGGGCTACTGCCGCCGCCAAGCATCATGGGAATTGTAGGCTGACAGCCCTCCACCTCCAGCACAGGTCTCTCCTGGGCCTAGGCCGCACTAGGCTCGTCTTCCAGCCTGGCAAAGATCATGACACATCTTAAGAATACAACTGTAGATTTTGGGGGCTTTGAACCTCCATTCCTTGAAACAACTGACTTTATTTCCTCCCCCCCCCCCCAGCACCTGTTTTATTGTAATAAACATCAAGTCTGATGAAGCGATGAACTCAAAAACTGGAATAGTATGGTATTTTGGGGGGCCCAATAAAAAGTATTTGTTGGGAGGGGGTTGGAATTTGTCTGCAGAACAGTATGGCTGCTCTGTTTGTCTGAGGAACATGTGTGTGTCATGCGTGTAAAGTGCTGTAAAGTCGTAGCCAACTTATGGAGACCCCACCAAGGGGCTTTCGAGTCAAGTGATTAAGCAGAGGTAGGTGGTTTGCCATTGCCTTCCTCTGCAAAGTCTTCCTTGGTGGTCTCTCATCTAGGTACAGCTTAGCTTCTGAGATCTGATGAGATCGGGCTGTACCGTGCTGCCTTCCCTCTCCTGAGGAACATAAAGGTAAAGGTAAAAGCTTCCCTTGCTCGAAAGCCAGTCAAATCCGACTATAGGGGGTGGGGCTCATCTCCATTTCCAAGCCGAAGAGCCAGCGCTGTCCAAATAAATTTTCCATGGTCATGTGGCTGGCATAACTAAATGCCAAGGCACACGCAACGCTGTTACCTTCCCACCAAAGTGGTACCTATTTATCTACTTGCAATTTCTTGCTTTCGAACTGCTAGGCTGGCAGGAGCTGGGGCCAGAGATGGGAGCTCACTCTGTCATGCAGCACTAGGGTCTCAAACTGCCAAGCGACCAACCTTCTGGTCTGCAGCTCAGCATCTTAACCTCTGAGCCACCGCGGCTCCCGTAACCCAGGACAAATAACACTTTGCTCATATTCTAGTAACCTAGTGTCACTATCCCAATGAAGATCTCAAGAATAACAGCAGGCAGGGCAGGGTTACAGGCAAATATATACGATGGCTATAAAAATGGAAATTAAAAAAATACAGCAGATTCTGCTTCCAAGGAAATCACTTCCCAGGGATCAAATGACATACTAGGCAATTTGCACCATGGCTCTTTCACTCTGACAAGTTGTGATTTGGCCAACCTTCACTGCCCACGTGAGAATTAGAAACAGGCTAGTTGGGAAAGAACAATAGCCAACCCCTCATATTACGAACCTCAACAGTAGAACTAATTTGGGCTTCCATGGACAGGCTCGATTAATGCAAAGTGACACAGGAGCAGTCTGATAACAAGGCAGGCAAATAGAACTGCCAGGGAGCCTGTCCCCTCTTGTGACAAATGCTTCCATTTCAGCCATCTCCAAGAAAGAGCACACAAATCGTAGAGGGGGAAACACAGGAGGGAACTGCATATGATGAGAAAGGAAAAGGTGCTCTCGGGTTACCTAATTTCACACTTTAAAATATCTGCGGGAGATTCCCTTGGAACACGACGGCCTGGAGGCGGCATGAAATATAAAATCTAAGGTGCTACACATTCGTCGTTTTCCTATGCAGCAGCGAACATGTTCCAATATTGCTATATCCAAATTTTTTGTGACAGGAAGAGTCAGTCAGTATAAGGCATAAGCTTTCGTGTGCAAGTGGACTCAAACTTTGTTCATTTTGAAACGGTGAGACTGATTCTATTTTTTCTCCTTCTTTTGTATCTGCCTTTGATTCTAGGGTTGCCAGCCTCCAGGTGGGGCCTGGGGATCCCCCGCTTTTACAACTGATCTCCAGCTGAGAGAGATCAGCTCTTCTGGAGAAAATGGCTGCTTTGAAGGGTAGACTCTATGGCATTCTACCATGCTGAGGCTTCTCTCCTCCCCAGACCCCGCCCTCTCCTGGATCCACCCACAAAGTCTCCAGGTAGTTTCCAACCCAGACTTGGCAACCCTATTTGATTCTGGTGTTTGAAAACCCAAATTGTTACATATTGTAATGAACAGCAGCTTGTAATTAATTATGAGAAAACCAAAATAATGTTCTTTAATAAGTTCCCTAAAGTGAGACACTGGTTAATGAATGGACAATGTCTGTCACAAGTCTTCTCCTTTAGATATTTGGGGAGGGGGGGTACAAGCCTCTGGCGCTAGGACGGCCCATAGTAATTATGTGGTGGATAAAGGAGAAAAGACAGCGTTAAGTATAATAAAGTTCTTTAAGTCTAAGGGGGGGAACTTTGTTCCAGCTGCCCTTAAACTTTTCAAATTTAAGATTATACCACAATTACTGTATGGAACCCTTTTAGGCCCTTCTGAGTCTCGCTTTTGGCCATTAGAACGGATTCAATCTAAATTTCTAAAGGCAGTATTACGGGTCCCAAACTCTGTCTCAAATTCCATGACTCGATTAGAAACAGGGATGTTGAAAATAACTGCCAGAATAATTCTGTCTTCATTAAACCTTTGGTTTAAGGTAAATAAAAACTCTTGCGGTCTTGCATGGTTAATTTTGCAGGACAATTTTCAATCAAGCTGGCTCAAAGCAGTTCAAACCAAGTTAGCTCAGTTTGGATCTTCCCCTGATTCAGTTCTTCATCTGGGTTGTGATACAATTAGCCAGCTCCTCAGGCAGAGAATGGAAGGCACAGAACGCCAATCTGACATTTCTAAAGCACCAAATGTCATTGTTGCCCATCAAAGATGCTACCTTCTCCAACTGGCCTCTTACTTATATAGCTTGGAAAATGCAAACCAAAGAGGCGCCTTTTCTCTTGCAAGGCTAGCAGTATTGTTGAGGGTAGATATAATAAAACCCCTCAAGAAGAGAGAGTATGTCCTTGTAACACTGATGCGATAGAAACAATAACACACGTCTTACTTCACTGCTCGATTATACAATGAAATTCGCTTGACTTTTGTTTCACCGATACTACCGAAAAGTCCCGAAATTTCCAAGGAAGAGATTGTTAATAAACTCCTTTCTGATGAGAACACGGAGACTACTAAGAATGTAGCAAAATTTTGTGCCCAAGCGATAAAATTACGTACCATCTATGTTTCTAAAGGAATGGTGGGAACTTGATTTGCATAACTGTCTTATCAGAGTTTTAAATTTGTGCATTCAATTTTGGTATATTTTTAATCATGTTATTGTTTTTATTGTTTTTCTTACATGTGATAGTATTAATTTATTTACTGGCCGTGGGCCGTTAATAAAGGCTGACTGACTGATTGACTAAGTTCCCAACTAGGTCTGTTTTGGGCCCTGGGAGGGGGAAAAACGTTGTTAAAAGTTGATACAATGGTGCAACTAACCACGAGAAAAGTTACTAGGCATGAGTGAATGTATCGATGTACTCAAGTGAAGGAAACTCCTCATTTCTTTTGAGTGTCCAGTGCTGATGAGAAAAAACCTTTGAGGCATATTTCATGTCTTATGACGCATGCCTGTCCAATCTCTTGCATGATTTAGATCGGGTTGTTCGTATCGGCTTTGGTTGCAAGTGGGGAGTAATATTTAGTTTAGGGCAAAACTGTCCAGCAATTTCTTAAGCTGGGAAATTACATGTAGCCTTGGAAAGCAAAGTTGTGCTTTAAACAACAGAAAACAAAACAAAACAAGAATCATTTATGACCAGCCGTTTCCAGGACCGTAACTCGTTTCTGGATATTGTTTTCTGCTCCCCTTGCTTCTCTGAGCAGTGGAAGATGTCAGCCTTTGTGGGTTTCGTTTGTTTCGCTAAAAAGAACACTCCACGCTGGGGTATGTTTGCCCATGATCTGCGCACTGACAAATATATAGGTTAAGCAGGCAGTATGGAAGGTGAAGAATCCAGCCTCGAAATAAGCAGTGCGATCTCAGGCACGTTTCCCTCCCTCCAAGTCAGCTCTCCCTCCCACCAAAGCCCCCAAATCTCTCCATCTAGTACTTATTTTCTAATTCCTGCCTCAGGATAGAAAGCCCAGACTCAAGTTAGGTGCTGTTCATCCTCCAGCATCCTTTCCCTTGGGGTTTGGGTGTGAACATGTGTAGGCAGCAGGACTGCCAACTCTAGCTTGGGAAGTTCCTCGGGATCTGGGGACAATGCCTGGGAAAGGCGGAGTTTGTGGAGGGAAGGGAACTCGGCAGCCAAATAATATTCAGGGAGGGTCCGTGGCTCAGTGGTAGAGCATCTGCTTGGAATGCAGAAGGTCCCAGGTTCAATCCCCAGCATCTCCAGTTAAAAGGCGCAGGTAGTAGGTAATGAGAAAGACCTCTGCCTGAAAGCTTGGAGAGCTGCTGCCAGTCTGGGTAGACAATACTGACCTTGATGGACGAAGGATTCATTCAGGGTCTGATTCATTCATGAGCCAGTTTGGTGTAGTGGTTAAGTGCGCGGACTCTAATCTGGGAGAACCCGGTTTGATTCCCCACTCCTCCACTTGCACCTGCTGGATGACCTTGGGCAAGCCGTAGCTCTGTACCAGCTGTTCTCTCAAGGACAGCTTGGGAAAGAGCTCTCTCAGCTCCACCTACCTCACAGAGTGTCTGATGTGGGGAGGGGAAGGGAAAGGAGTTTGTAAGCTGCTCTGAGACTCCAAGTGAAGGGCGGGGTATAAATCCAATCTTTTCTTCTTCTTTTTCTTCTTCTAAGGCAGCTTCATGTGTTCACATGTCATTCTTAAAAGCTAAAGGCAAAGGCTTCCCTTGGCCGAAAGCCAGTCGAATCCAGCGCTAGGGATGTGGTGCTCATCTCTATTTCCAAGACAAAGAGCCAGCGCTGCCTGAAAACTTTTCCATGGTCATGTGACCGGCATGACTAAATTCTGAGGCTCACGGAATACTGTTTCCTTCCCACCACAGAGGTACGTATTTCTCTACTTGCAATTTCTTGCTTTCGAACTGCTAGGTTGGCAGGAGCTGGGGCCAGAGACAGGAGCTCACTCCATCACGCGGCACTTGGGTCTCGAACTGCCAAGCTACCAAGCTTCTGATCTGCAGCTCAGAGTCTTAACCTCTGAGCCACCTCAGTCCTATGTAATTCTAGGACTTCCATTTCCCCTAGACCAGGGGTCTCCAAAGTGGTGCCTGCCAGCACCTCTCCTGATACCCACCAAGTGTTTTTAGAAAGTGAGGGGGACCAGTCAGGTTTTTGCCCCGGAGGGCTCCTGACTGGCCACTGGAGATCTAATTGGCTGTGCAGATTCAAAAAGAAAAGCATTCCTTTGGTGGCATTTGCCACCATCGTACAAGGAGGGAGGGTGGGATATAAATTAAACAAATAAATAAATAAGTAAATAAATAAATCTTCACTGCATGCCCGCAGGTATACTGCGTGTAAGCCAGAAAAAAAGAAGAGGATTTATATCCCACCCTCCACTCACTTGGGAGTCTCAGAGCGGCTTACAAACTCCTTTCCCTTCCCCTCCTCCCCACAGCAGACACCCTGTGAGGTAGGCGGGGCTGAGAGAGCTCTGAGACAACTATCCCTGAGAGAACAGCTGGTACAGAGCTATGGCTTGCCCAAGGTCATCCAGCAAGCACAAGTGGAGGAGTGGGGAATCAAATCTCCCAGAAAACACTTTTAAACAATATGTTCATTTTAAAAGGTGTCTCGTTAGGCAGAATTTCTGCCTTAAGTGTTGAAGACAGCCAGTCCGGTGTAGTGGTTAAGAGCACGGACTCTAAACTGGGAGAACCGTGTTTGATTCCCCGCTCCTCCACATGCAGCCAGCTGGGTGACCATGGGTCAGTGACAGTCCTCTCAGGGCTGTCCTCTCAAGAGCAATCCTTGAAAGAGCTCTCTCAGCCCCACCTACCTCACAGGGTGTCCAACTGTGGGAAGGGGAAGGAGATTTTAAGCCGCTCTGAGACCCCAAGTGAAGGGCAGGGTATAAAGCCAATCTCTTCTCTTCTTCTTCTAATAGCATTGTCCATAACCTCACTCCCTAGCATTTTGTGGTTAAAACATCAGAGAAGCCAATGTTGGATCAGGCCAATGGCCCATCCAGTCCAACACTCTGTGTCACAGTGGCCAAAACCCAGATGCCATCAGGAGGTCCACTAGTGGGGCCAGAACTCCTGTAGTCCACTCTTGGGGCAAACATTTGGTGGTTGTGCCCATCATTCTATGTCGAAATTCCAAAGGTGCCCACAGACTCAAAAAACTTAGCGACTCCTGCCCTAGACTTGGTGGTACATCATAGAATCTGCCCTCCATAGCTGCCATTTTCTCCAGGAGAACTGATTTTTACTGTCTGGAGATCAGTTGTAATTCCAGCGGAACCCCAGAGCCCACCTTGAGGCTGGTAACCCTAGTAGGCAGCAGAGAGCATCTCGTGGCAGGCAAGCCTTCACTTGCTGAGTTCAGTCCAGATGATCGGAAGGAGGATGTGCTACTCTCCTCCTTGGACTGAACCTCTTCAGAATAAAAGCAAAGAACTGTATGTTCGGGTGGCTGTTCTGTGCAAAGAATAAGCTTCCAACTAAGCATGTTAACATTGGGGGGGGGGGGGGGAAGAGACACAGGGAAGATCAGTTCTTGATGGGGAGGCGTGGCTCAGGGGTGGAAATCTTGTTTGCATGATACAGAAGGTCCCAAGTGAAGGAGGCCCCTCACCTCTCCCAGGGGCCCATTCCACATTCCACGACAGAAAAGGAGTGCACAGTTTGAATTATATTACTGAGCCTTAGTGCCAAAATTTGTTTGATATTAGTTCTTGCATATGGAGACAATAGGTGCCTTTAAACCTGTATTTATATGAATGGACATTTGTCTTTTGGTGTAGTGGTTTTAGGAGTGCAGACTCTAATCTGGGAGAACCAGGTTTGATTCCCCACTCCTCCACATGCAGCTGCTGATGTGACCTTGGGTCAGTCACAAGTTTTCTCAGAGCTGTTCTCTCAAGAGCAGTCCTTGAAAGAGCTCTCTCAGCCCCACCTACCTCACAGGGTGCCTGTTATGGGGAGGGGAAGGGAAAGGAGAGTGTAAGCTGCTCTCAGACCCCTTCAGGTAGTGAAAGGAGGGGGTCTAAACCCAATTTCCTCCTCCTCTTCTATGCTGAACCATAGGATTGTTGTTTCTAGATGATATTTTAGCACTTTTGATGGTATTATTAAATTGTATAAGATATGTTGTACATTTGCACTACGTATATAATTGTATTTTACTTTCTTTTTTCTTTGTTTCAACCTTTGCAGCTTACCTGAAATACAGAAGAAGACAAGAGCACCTATCCCCTGTGCCTGAAATCCTTCATTGCTTCCTTTGGATTCTGCTGGGCTATGCCTGGAATTCAAAACTGCTCTCACCCGTGAGTGAGACCAATAGCAGAGATCTGGGTGAGGACAGCTAACGCTCCCTTGTTTGATAGATTAAAATTGGTAGCCGTGTTAGTCTGTCTGCAGCAAAAGAACAGAGCAAGAGTCCAGTAGCACCTTAAAGACTAACAAAATTTGTGGCAGGGTTTAGGGATGCCATCTTCCAGGTGTGACCTGGGGATCTTCCCCCCTCCCCTGGATTACAGCCTACCTGCAGACTACAGAGATCAGCTCCCCTGGAGAAAACGGATGCTCTGGAGGGTGGACTCCATGGCACTGAACCCCACTGAGGTCCCTGTCCTCCCCAGGCTCCACCCCCAAATCTCCAGGAGTTTCCCCAACCTGGATCTGGCAACCCTACCCCTCCATCCCTAGCCGGTGGCCAGGGGGGACCTGGCAAGTGGCAACCCTATTTTCGCTCACTTCTTCAGATAGATGCTCTCTTCCCTTGTTTTAAATCTCGTAGCAACGTTACTTAAAAAGGAGGCCCATGGCGTTTCGAAGACTTGAGCCTCTGATTCACGACAGCTTATGCTGGAATAAATGTTGTTCGTCTTCAGACGTGGCCGGATGCCGGGCTCGGGTTGACATCGGCTGGAACGACTCTCCCCTCTGGACCTCTTCATCCCAATAGCAAACCGTACTCCTTAGGTGCAATATGACGGTCGGGCCGCTGCGGGGCAGCAGAGAGCATCCTCTGTCGCCTAGCCACACACCCCTCCCCACCCTGTTGGGGGAAAAAAGCGCAAGTGGCAGAAACGTCCAAACAGGAGCCTCGTGGCGCACCGTAGCGAAGCGGCTTTCCGGGGATCGCCGTTGCCGGGATCGAGTGAGGCGCTTTCCCGCGGTCATCATGGCAGCCGGTTCGCCTTCCCTCCTCGCCGTCTCCGGGAGCCGATTCGTTGTGGTAGGAGGTGGGATCGCGGGAGTGACATGCGCCGAGAGGGTAAGGGATCGCTTTCTCCCTTCTCGCGGCGGCGTGTGCTTGTGCGCATGCGCAGTGTGCCCCTTGCCTGATGTGTTGCGGAGGCCTGGTTCTGTGCGCATGCGCGGTTTAGGCGCCGTGCATTTGAAGCTTCGTGGGATTGCAAAGGAAATGGGAAATAACGCTTGCTTTAGGTTAGCAGCAGTGCTCCCTCTTAAGTAGTGTGCAGCCCTACACAGCAGTGATGTCTGGTTTTTAGATGCATATAGGATCCTACCCCTATCCTGCCACTCCACTGAACAAAGTTTAGTCATTTGTTTAAATATTTATACTCCACCTTCCCTTTTGACTCAAGTATTAGGATTTCCTCCAATGTAAGGAGCCTTCCTCCAAGTAGCTTTTCCTCGTGGCACAGTGCAAAATTCGAGTCCAGTGGCACCTTTTAAGACCAATAAAGACTGGGCGGGGACCCTTGTTTTACATTTATGCTGAGCCTCACTTGCCCTGTTGCTCTCCGCTTCACACTCCGCTTTGGTTCTTACCATCCTGAATGATTTGGGGCCATCCTTAAAGACAAACGGAGGGGGGGAGGACAACGTTAGGAGGCTTTCGGTCCCTATTGGAGAGAAAGGTGGGGTATAAATGAAGGAAATGAATAAAACTCGACCAGTGTGCTGCTCGCCCCCAGTGCTGTGTTTGTGAACAGGTTAAATAGCCACAGTCCCAATACCAATCAGTGTGGGATGTGCTTAATTGTGATGGAAGAGCTGTCTTCTTGACTTTCCGCTTTCTGTCATTTAACCTGTTTCTGACAACCCCCCCCCCCCCCAAAAAAAGGGTTCATTCTTTTAAGCTTGGCAGAGTAGTAAACTTCCAGAAAATTAAAGGTTTTTAATTATGTGCCTTAAAAGCCAGTATGGTGTAGTGGTTAAGAGTGGTGAATTCGGATAGAGGAGATCTGGGTTTGAATCCCACCTCTGCCATTGGGCTAGTCAGCCATGGTCACACAGTCATTTTAATCAGGTTTCACCCCTGTTCCCGCTCACATTCAAAATTGCTAATCAGACGCCCTCATCCGTCTCCTGCACTGAAGTGGGCTCACTCGCACAGTCCTCCCGGTTCCCTAGCGAGTTTTCCTACACCTGAAAATCAAGTACTTTCCGGCAGTGTTCCCTCTAAGCTGAGTTAGTGTGAGCTAGCTCACAGATTTTTAGCCTCCCACTCACAGATTTTTGTCTTAGCTCAGGAAGGACAGCTCCAAAGCAAACTAATTTATGCAGTACCCAAATCACTCGCTCACAACTTTAATGCCAGTAGCTCACAAAGTAGAATTTTTGCTCACAGGACTCCACAACTTAGAGAGAGCATTGCTTTCCGGATATTTGTGTTTTGAATCTGTGATTTCGCCGATCTGGACAGCCATCGCTTGCAATGATGGCGATTAGGGCATCTGAACATCCTTTTTGCACTGCCTTCCCCCCAAGCTTCCACCATTGTGCATATGAGCAATCCTGCTCTGAGATTTGGGGGAGGAGCCGGGGGAGGGAGGGGTTTGGGGAAGGGAAGGACTGCAGCAGGGTATAATGCCAAAGAGTCCACCCTCCAAAGGAGCTGTTTTATCCAGGGGAACTGATCTCTGTGGTCTGGAGATCAGCTGTAATAGCGAGAGATCTCCAGGTGCCACCTGGAGGTTGGCAACCATAATAAACGTTCAAGCACACATCTAGACTCCAGTGCTTGGTTGTATGTCGCCACTTTTGTTCGCTGTTGGGGGGGGGGAGAACCTGCAAAAAGAAGGGAGTATGGCGAGTCCCAGTGGGAACGGTGATTCGGCCGCGTGCATACGCGCAAAGCCAATTTTTTTAAAAAGCCTCGCCATGCAATGCAAGCAGAGGGATGTGTGATCATCCCAACCTGAAAAAAAAAACCCAGTCAGATCTATAGCAGGAAAAAATCGGGATAAGCTTGCCGTGTAACCACAGCCATACTCTCTCAGCCTAACCTACCTCACAGGGTGGTTGTGAGGATAAAATAGAGGAGAGGAGAACAATGCAAGCCACTTTGTGTCTCCATTGGGGAGAAAGGCAGGGTATAAATGAACTAAATAATAATAAAGGGGTGTTTGTTTGCTCTGGACAGTCTGCTGTTGGCAGTGTTCCTGCTTGAAACATGTCTTGCCCTTAGGTGATAGCTCCAGATGGGTAGCTGTTGTTGGTTTGTAGCAGGAGAATGAAACTGGAACCAGTGGTTCCTTTAAAGACTGACATTTATTCTAGCAGAGCTGAAGAAATGAGGCCTCGCTGACAAAAACATCTGTGGGATTAAATTTTGTCGGCCTAAAACAGGGGATTCCAACCTTTTCGAGCCTGCGGGAACCTTTGGAATTCTGGCACCTCACTGAACGATGGCCACAAAATGGCTGCCGCGGGAGGCAGAGTGAGCCACAAAATGGCCGCCACGGCTTAACTTCGGTCACACAATGAAGATGCTTGTGCTGTGGTGGCAGCTGCAGTAAAAGATAACAACTGCACAGCCAATCAGAAGCCTTGGGGGCAAAAGGCCTACCTGGTCCCGCCCACTTTATAAAAATGGTGGGCACCAGGAAAGGTGTCAGCAGGTGCCGTGGCACCCATGCACACCACACTGAGGACCCCTGGGCTCTAAGGTACCACTGGACTCCTGCTTTATTCTGTCTGCAAGTGGTTTTGTTCACATAGGACTCTCTTCCTCATTAAGGAATTGTCAAAGTGTCTGGAAGAACACTGAGGTGTGGGGGCATAAAAAATCGCTGAACAATAATCTCAATCCCCCCCCCCCCCCTTCTCTTACAAGCTGGCTACAGAGTTCCCCTCGGAGGATATTTTACTGATTACGGCGTCTCCGGTTATAAAAAAAAGTCGTAAACTTCAGACAGGTGAGAAAGATGGGTTCTGACTCTTGGAGGTCTTGGGTGTGACACACGGTGGGTTTCCCAGGTCTATATAGCTCACACCAGCCATGGTTTTTTAGGGTATGTAGAAACAACAGAGCGATCACAGAAAGGATGCAAACAATCATGCAGAACCTTAGTAAACTAATGTTACTTACACAGCACGCTTTTAAAAAAACTGCTATGTGAAACGATAGTATATGCAAATCCTGTGGTGTGTATGCATGCATACATCTTTATTACCTGTTGAAGAAATAGTACTTACTGCAAAGCAGCAGTCTAAATATATTCTAATAATCAGGGGTCCTTTCATAGAAAAAGAGGTGCAGGAGCTCATTAGCATAACTCATTAGCATATGCCACGTCTCCTGACATCACTGGAAGTGTGTCAGAAAGGGAATGTCAGTTTCAGCCCCATTATACCCTATGGGCCATTGAAATCAATGGCAAAAAACTCATAGGGTATATGAGGGGCTGGAGGAGACAGGGTTTGAGGGAGAGGCTCCAAACTTGCAGGATAGCTGCTGGGGCCTCTCCTTGAAATACCCACCAAGTTTCAAGAAGATTGGACCACGGGGTCCAATTCTATGGGCCCCCAAACAGGTTGCCCCATCCCCTCCATTGTTCTCTATGGTGGGAAAAAATGTTACTTTTTCCCCACCAAAGAGAACAATGGAGGGAATGGGGGACAACCCGTTTGGAGGCCTGTAGAATTGGACCCCCTGGTCCAATCTTCTTGAAACTTGGTGGGCATTTGGAGGAGAGGTCCCAGAAGCTACCCTGCAAGTTTGGAGCCTCTGCCTCAAACCCCCTCCCCTCCAGTCACTTTTAAAATTGCTGCCGAATTTTGGCGGCGGGCCAAATCAGATCAGAGAATTTGATTTGGCCCGTGGCTGCCCTACTGCCCCTCCTGAGCTGGTGGAGCTGCGCTCTGCCTCGCTCCGGCCCCAAAGGACCCCTGCTAATAATACTACATCACAGTTGTTTTTCATCATCGTTTGCATAGTTTTTAGGGTGGTAGGCCTGGATAATATTTCCCGAATTTCTGTGATGTTGTATTTTGTTCATTTGGGATGTGGTTTCCAAACTAGCAGTAAATACTGTTGAGTGATATAGGCAGGGTGAGAATGGGAATAAGACACTAAACGGCTATGAGTGTTCTCTGTAACGATTGCTATTAAATCAGTAGTTCTGTCACACAGTGTTTTACTTTAGTTGGGATGCTGAAAGAATCTCTGGTAGTGGAGACTTCAGCTAGGATGACCCAGATTACTGCTGGGTAATTAATAATTATCGTATGGCGGTTTGTGTAGAATAGCCAGGAGATCCTAAGATTGTCTGGCAGCCAGAAGTTCTCACTCTTTAGCATTATGCACCACTAGATGGCGAGCTAGACTTGTTTTTGAGGCAAGAGACGTTCCTGAGGTGGTTTGCCATTGCCTGCCTCTGCGTCATGACCCTGGTATTCCTTGGAAGTTGCCCTTCCAGATACCAGTCAAGGCCAACCTTGCTTAGCTTCCAAGATCTGAATCAAATTCAAATCCAGTGAATGGATTGTGGGTGCCTGATGTGTACAGGTGAAAGAGGACAAGCTTTGCCTGTAGAAGATCTTGAGTCCAATGGACAGTGTCTCCAGTTAACTGGTCTCCAGGACCGGGAGCAACCTATGCCAGGGACTTTGGAGATAGGCTCAGGGTGGACCTGTTTTCCTGAGCTTCCTTGAGCCAGGAGGAAAGACGGGGAGAAATGACTAAATGAATAAAGGCATCAGCAGTCTGCAGTTATGAAGCAGATTCCTAACAGATATGAGGCAGATCCGTAACATTGTCAGGTATGGGCCAGAACTCGCCCTTAGTGGCAGACCACACGGAAGTCCATTTAAGATGCTCTTCCTGTATCAAAAAAAGGAAAACCTGGATATAAATGTAAGCATTCACTGCCCATATAATGATGCCAATCCACACAATCTTGACAGCAGCCTGCTAATTCCCAAGGCAGTGGTGTTTTTGTCCACCTGCCCCGGCACGTATCATGCACAGACAACTCGGGAACTTCTGAAATGGAGCCAAGAGAAAGGAATGGATGATGTTGCCAACCAGTTACTTCTACACATACACATGAATACACATGAAGCTGCCGTATCCTGAATCAGACCCTTTGTCCATCAATATTAGCACCGTCTACTCAGACTGGCAGCGGCTCTCCAGGGTCTCAGGCTGAGGTCTTTCACATCACCTCCTGCCTGGTCCCTTTAACTGGAGATGCTGGAGATTGAACCGGGGACCTTCTGCAAGCCAAACAAAGGCTCTTCTGCTGAGCCACAGTCCCCCTTAGTGGGAACCTCCCTGACTTCTGTTTCTTTTTAAAAGTGCATTATGTATAAAGCATGGAGTCACATGTGGCAAATACACAGCTGCAGCTCCAGCCGGTTTTGCACTGAAATGTTCATGTTGTTTTCTTTGCCAGGTCTCCAGAGCATTAGAAGAATTTGATGTTGAGGAACAAGCAAGCAGCGTGCTGGAGAGATGTTACCCTAACATTAAAGTTATCCAGTCTGGAGTAAAACGGTTGAAAAGCGATGAGCATGTAAGAGAACCTTTTGTTCTTTTTCCTTGATGTGGAACCTGAAATGTTCAAAGGGCAGGTCGAGGGGAGAGGGGAGTGAAAGACTCCCATCGAATACTGTTGGTTCACACTGAAGTCGCTGTATGAAATGCACGTGTTACTTCACACTTCTTAGCAGTGTAGCCCGATGAAGAATGACTCTAGTGTGAGTGTACTGAAACCGATGGGTCATTTAGCATTTAGAGCCAGTTTGGTGTTGTGGTTAAGGGTACAGACTGTAATCTGGGAGAACGGGGTTTGATTCCCCACTCCTCCACTTGCACCTGCTGGGTGACCTTGGGCAAGCCATAGTTCTGTCCCAGCTGTTCTCTCAAGGACAGCTTGGGAAAGAGCTCTCTCAGCCCCACTTACCTCACAGGGTGTCTGTTGTGGGGAGGGGAAGGGAAAGGAGTTTGTAAGTCGCTCTGAGACTTCGAGTGAGTGAAGGGCGAGATATAAATCCAATATCTTCTCTCTTCTCTTCTTCTTAGTACTGCCCTGTCAGCCTTCTTTAATGGATGTCACCCAAATCTGAGCTTATTTTTTTAAATAAAGGCATGGAGTGCCATTGATGGACACAGTGTTTTATAGAGTTAGCTGAAGAAGAAGAAGAGATTGGATTTATATCCCGCCCTTCATTCACTTGGAGTCTCAGAGCGGCTTACAAACTCCTTTCCCTTCCCCTCCCCACAACAGGCACCCTGTGAGGTAGGTGGGGCTGAGAGAGCTCTTTCCCAAGCTGTCCTTGAGAGAACAGCTGTGTCAGAACTATGGCTTGCCCAAGGTCATCCAGCCAGGTGCAAGTGGAGGAGTGGGAATCAAACCCGGTTCTCCCAGATTAGAGTCCACGCACTTAACCACTACATCAAACTGGCTGAGCAAGAGCAGGTGGGTCCCTGCCTCCAGGGAGCTTACAGGCTATGATAGACAACGGGGGAAACCACAGTGGAAAGAGATGGAGAGCCCAGCAAAGTGAGAGATGGTTGTGCATGCTGGGGTGGGGGAAAGGTGGGTTTCAAGGAGGGATTTTGAAGGAAAGGAGAGAATGTATGCGCAGGATGGAGAGAGTTGACAAAGAGAAATTTGTCTCCCTCTCTCAAAATACTAGAACTCGAAGGCATCCAATGAAGCCGATGGGCTGGTACCAGGGTGGGCAAACTGGCTCAGCATAAGAGCCAGCTAGAACAGGGGTGGCCAAGCTTGCTTAATGTGAGAGCCGCACAGAATAAACATCAGATGTTTGAGAGCCACAAGACATGAACAAAGATTACCTGCTTTTATTGGAAAATAAGCAAATTTGCTTTTTATTAACATTAAATGAGACTGCCAAAAATAATAGCAAAAGGGGTAAAAGCAGGTATTGATAATGATATTAATTTGTCCAATGATATTTGTTTGCTAGTGATATTTAGCTTCCCCAGCCACCCTGCCGGGAGCCACATAATATATGTGAAAGAGCTGCATGCGGCTCCCGAGCCACAGTTTGCCCACCCCTGGGCTAGTAGGTTCAGGACGGATCAAAGGAAATTCTGTTTTGCACAGACAGTGATTAAAATGTGGCATTCACTGCCAGAGGATGTAGCGATGGCTGCAGGAAAAAACAGCTTTAAAAGGGGATTAAATACAATTATCTTTCATGAATCTACCCATGGCTACTAGACAAAAAGGAGCCTGCACATTTGGAGCTAGGAGGCAACATCAATGTGCATGAAAGCTTATACCTTGAATAAAACTTTGTTGGTCTTAAAGCTCCTGCCGTTTGTTCTATCACAAAGTGGATGCAGGTGGGTAGCTGTGTTGGCCTAAAGCAATAGAACAAGGTTTGAGTCCAGTGGCACCTTTAAGACCAACACAGTTTAATTCTGAGTATAATTCTGAATGTCTGAAGAAGTGTTTGCTGTCACAAAAGCAGGTGCTGCCACCGTGTGGAAATGTTTGTGCATTGTTTTTGGTTGATTCCCGGCGGGGTTAGTATTCATCTGACCCGAGAGTTGAGGGCTCGGGATGGAGACCCGATAATGGGGAGGTACAGCTGCCGATTGCAAAAATTATGGAGAAAACTTGGAAGCGAGTGGGTCAAACGGTGAGATCCCATGCTGGAATCCGGAGTTGAAAAACAGCCTACTCGACATTTTCCCAGATAACTATCGGCAAGTACAATGGGAAGCAGAAACAGCTGGGTTTCCCCCCACCACCAAGTTTCTTTTTAAAAAAAGAGGAGACAGTTGAAACCCCAGAGGTGCCCCCCCCCCCCTACAGTCACAAGGTTGCGGAAATCAAGGCAGTCGTCTCTAATGGCCAGTTCCAGCATGACAACTTTTGCATTGCCTAAACAGATCCTGATGGGGTCTGAACTGGCGGAGACTGACCAAGAGAGAGATCTTGGAGTCGTAGTGGATAAATCAATGAAAATGTCGAGATAGTGTGCAACTGCAGTGAAAAAGGCCAACGCTATGCTAGGGGTTATTAGGAAGGGAATTGAAAACAGATCAGCCAGTATCATAATGCCCCTGTATAAATCGATGGTGCGACCTCATTTGGAGTACTGTGTACAGTTCTGGTCGCCACACCTCAAAAATGATATTATAGCATTGGAAAAAGAGCAGAAAAGGGGCAACTGGAATGATCAAAGGGTTAGAACACTTTCCCTATGAGGAAAGGTTGAAGCACTCGGGGCTCTTTTGCTTGGAGAAACGACGGCTGAGGGGTGACATGATCGAGGTTTATAAGATTATGCATGGGACAGAGCAGGTAGAGAAAGAAGTCCTTTTCTCCCTTTCTCACAATACAAGAACTCGTGGGCACTCCATAGAATTGCTGAGCAGTCGGGTTAGAACAGATAACAGGAAGTACTTCTTCACCCAAAGAGGGATTAAAACATGGAATTCACTGCCACAGGAGGTGGTGGCGGCTACAAGCATGGATGGCTTCAAGAGGGAATTGGATAAACATCTGGAACAGAAATCCATCAGTGGCTATTAGCCACAAGGTATAGATATACAGTGTATAGTTAACAGCGTTCCGTGCGCCTCGGCATCTAGTCATGCCAGCCACATGACCACGGAAACGTCTTTGGACAGCGCTGGCTCTTCGACTTGGAAATGGAGATGAGCACCGCATCCCTAGAGTCGTATTCAACTGGCTTTCGAGCAAGGGAAACATTTACCTTTACTATAGATTGGAACTTGGGGGCAAGTGATGCTCTGTATTCTTGGTGCTTGGGGGTGGGGGGGCAACAGTGGGAAAGCTTCTAGTGTCCTGGCCCCACTGCTGGACCTCCTGAGGGCACCTGGTGTTTTTGGCCACTGTGTGACACAGAGTGTTGGACTGGATGGGCCACTGGCATGATCCAACATTGGCTTCTCTTATGTTTGTATGTAAATTAAGAACATAAGAAAAGCCATTGGATCAGGCCAGTGGCCCATCCAGTCCAACGCTCTATATCACATAATGGCCGTCCCCCCAAAAAACAACACCTGGGTGCCATCAGGAGTTCTTCCAGCAGAGGAAGACCTCCTGATGGCACCAGAGGATGTAATGATGGCTGCAGAAATACAGAGCTTTCAAATAGGGTGAGATAGATTCATGGAGGATAAGTCTGTTAGTGGCTACAAGCCATGGTGACTGAGGGGAACCTCCACATCCAAAGGCACTAATCTTCTGAATCCCAGAGCCAGGAGGCAACATCAGGAGAAGGCCTCAGCCTCTATGCCCTGTTGTTGGCCCTCCAGAGGAACTGGTTGGCCACTGTGTGAGACAGGATGCTGTACTAGATGGACCTCTGGTTTGATCCAGCAGGGCTCTTCTTACGTTCTTATGTTAAGTATGGAGAGTGAGAGTGAGAAAACGTTGAAAATAATCATTTAAAAAATCTGACTTGTAGCAGCATGGCTGTGAAAGTTGTGCTGAAGTTGCCCACACTTCATTTATTTACATTGCATTAAATGCTGGAGACCTTGTGGATGCGAATGGCCGTATAATTTACTATTAATACGTGGCAAAATGCCTTGGGTCATGGTTTTTGAACCAAAACCTGTTATGGCAAATGAGTCAGCAAGAGTCACAGAGTGGAGGGTTTCTAGGTTTTGGGGTTCCTCTCTTTTCTTTGAAGTTCTACACTGTTTTAATAGAATCTTAAGAACATCAGAAGAGCCCTGCTGGATCAGACCAATGGTCCATCTAGTCCAGCATCCTGTCTCACACAGTGGCCAGCCAGTTCCTCTGAAGGGCCAACAACAGGGCATGGAGACCAAGGCCTCCCCCTGATGTTGCCTCCCGGCTCTCGGACTCAGAGGCTTAGTGCCTCTGGATGTGGAGGTTCCCCTCAGTCACCTTGGCTAGCAGCCACTGATAGACTTATCCTCCATGGATCTCTCTAATCCCCTTTGAAAGCTGCTCATTCCTGTGACCATCACAACATCCTCTGCCAGCGAACTCCACATTTTAATCACTGTCTGTTTCTGTCTTTGTTTCTCATCAACATTTTACAGTATTTTAAATTTCTGACTCCCTACATAGATGGTAACATTCATTATATGTCTGTTGGGTTCTAATTCTGCAACATTTTGATTTGCTTTTTACTGATGAATTGTCAGCCACGTTTTTTAGTGTTGAGAGGTGAGATATCTTCCAAGGTTGGCTATCGACAGTGAATCAGTAGCTTGTTTTGATAAATCTTCCATTGTCATCCCCCCCCCCCCCCCCGGCTTTAAATCTAATTGCAGAAAGTAATCACGGAAGATGGCAAGGAGTACGCCTATGAGAAGCTTTGCCTGTGCGCTGGAGCCAAGCCGAAATTAATTACCGAAGGAAACCGTTTTGTGTTGGGCATCCGGGATACAGACAGTGCTGCGGTAATTTTGCTTGCTTGTATTTATTAACGTTTTGTATCCAGCTGGGGTAGGCAGTGTCCAAAACAGCTATGAAACGTGGGCAGTGTTGGTGGCGGAAAGTGCCGTGAAGTCGCAGCTGACTTTGGTGGCCCCATAGGGTTTTCAAGGCAAGAGATGGACAGAGGTGTTTTGCCATTGCCTGCCTCTGCATAGCAACCCTGGACTTCCTCGGTGGCTTCCCATCCAAGTACTAGCTAGGGCTGACCTTGCTTAGCTTCTGCGATCTGATGAGATTGGGCCAGCCTGGACCATCCAGGAAGTGGGACCATAGAGATAAATATGGCATCAAGTTGCAGTTGACTTACAGCAACCCCTCATGGAAGCCGCCTCGAGCCGGTTCATCTGGAAAGGCAGGGTATAAATACAAAAAATATAAATAAATAAATAAATGGTTGCCTGCTTCTGCGCAGCAATCCTGGACTTCCTATTGGGTTAAATGTTTTGGGGGGGTATCATTTGCCTTGGAAGCAGAGAAGCTTGACATCGTATCCCCGATCTTCCATGTCCCCTGGTTAAGGGGAAAATGCTGTTCAGACACGTTACAAAGACGATCTGACTCCAGTGGTAGCAAGAGAAAGAAATTTTACGTACAAAAATAGAAGCACATCTTACAGGACGTATTCATGTAGGTACTTTCATTGTGAACAGATTAACTTCAGAAAGGTTAACTTGCTATAGCTCCAAGCCCAGGTAAGGGAGAGAAGATGAAGAGAGGTGGTATATAAAATGAAACAGAAGGCAAGGAACAACCAAAGAGGCTCACAGCCAACCAATGAGAGGGTGGGGCCCAATGCAGAGAGTGAGAGAATTCTCTTAACTCTTTCCCTCCCAGATCCTCTCGCATGCCAAGTTACGATAGCCAATACGTCCTTGGTCGTCTCCCATCCAAGTACTAATGAGGGCCAACCCTGTTTAGCTTCCGATCAGGGCAGGCAGTGTTACAATTCTGATCAGGGCGGGCTAGATCAGACGAGCTTGGGCCATCCAGATCAGGGCGGTCAGCAGTGTTCCCTCTAAGATGAGTTAGTGTGAGCTAGCTCACAGTTTTTTAGCCTCTAGCTCACATATTTTTGTCTTAGCTCAGGAAGGATGGCTCAAGAGCAAACTAATTTATGCAGTAGCCAAATCGCTTGCTCACAACTTTAATGCCAGTAGCTCACAAAGTAGAATTTTTGCTCACAAGACTCCACAGCTTAGAGGGAGCATTGGCGGGCAGTGTTACAATTATTTGCTGCTGAGATTTGGTTTGATTTGATATATTGCATTTCTACCTCGCCCACCCAGCCAAGGCCAGCTCAGGGCAGCTTACCTAAAAATAGCATAAAATTTACAATAGTACAGATTAAAAATTAAACAACATGTCAGACCTGGGCCTTTCTGTAGGTTTTAGACGATGAAAATAATGGAAAAAATGGGGGGGGGGGGGGAAGCAGAAGAGAAAGATACAAAGGGGAAAAAAAGATTTCACACACCCATGTAAACTAAACAGGCGCTCATTTATTTAGGAAATGTATATCTCACTTCTCCAGAGACCTGCCCTTCATAAGAGGTGTTCAGAGGATCTTCTGGGGCAGCCATCGAGGTTGCGGTGGAGCCTAAGCAAAGAAAATGGAGGCTAAACTGGGGGAAACTTGATGGCTCGAAACCAGGCAGAATTAGGCATTCGTCTTAGAGGACCCCCCCCCCCCCCCGGTCCATCTCCTGCATTCTTCAACACACCCTAATTGACGTGACGGTTCCGTCTGTTTCAGTGCTGAATGGGGACCACTCTGTTTATAATGATTTCTTCCTTCACCGTAGGAATTTCAGAAACACCTGGCGAAAGCCAGAAGAATAATTATCGTTGGAAACGGTGGCATTGCATTGGAATTGGTGTAAGTGAAACTTTAAAAAGAGAAAGAGAGATAAACGTGCGTAAGGGCCCTGATTATCTTGGCTATAAAGCTAAATTATACCAATAAGTTCTGTACAGCAGCTAGTGGCTTTATGTTGGCATCTTGTCATCGAGCCAGTGTGGTATTGCGAACCAGCGTGGTGTAGTGGTTAAAGTGTGAGACTAGGATTTGGAAAACCCAGGTTCAGATCCCCACTCGTACCATGGAAGCTCGCTGGCTGACCTTAGGCCAGTCACGCACTCTCAGCCCAACCTACTTCACAGGGTTGTTGTGAGGATAAAATGGAGGAGAGGGGAATGATGTAAGCAGCTGTGGGTCCCCATTGGGAAGAAAGGGGGGATATGAATAAATAAATGAGTTGCTGCGGCCAGATGTTCTTGCCTTGCTGTGCTGGAGGCAAGAACCATTGTGTGGAAAATTGAGCAGAACAAGGGGAACTTGCGTTATTGAAGCTACATGCCTCTGTTGGAGAGACAGAACAAAACTTGAGTCCAGCAGCACCTTTAAGAATAGGATCTGGGAGACGGGTTCAGATCCCTGCTCTGCCATGGAAGCTCGCTGGGTGACTTTGGGCCAGTCCACCCACTCTCAGCCTAACCTACCTCACAGGCTTGTTGTGAGGATAAAATGGAGCAGAGGGAAATGGTGTAAGCTGATTCGAGCCTCCATTTGGGAGAAAGGCTGGGTATAAATGAAGTAAATAAATACTACCTTCCTTCCCGCTGATTGTAAATTCACTCTCACCGATTTAACATTGGCCCTTATCACTTGCCCGGTGATCTGGCAGCACAGCCTTGTAAAAATGTTCCCAGAGAGCCCTACTCTCTTTTCTGTTTATTTTAATTCTCTTTCCAGCTATGAAATCGAAGGTTGCGAAGTGATCTGGGCCATCAAAGACAAAGCGATCGGGAATACCTTCTTCGACGCAGGGGCGGCCGAGTTCCTGATTCCAAAGCTGCGTGCGGAGAAGCCGGAGCCTCCCATCGCTTGTAAGAGGACAAAATACACGACAGCAGGTAAGTAGAATACTTGACACAATGCCCAGCATCCTAGTTGGGGTTTTTTTTAAAAAAAGTGTGCAAACAATTGCATCAGTCAAATTTACATGCTGTAAGTATTTTGGAACTGTTGAGACCTAACGCAGCATAGTTACTCAGCAACCATTCTCATTTTCAACACGTGTGTCCCCATTGCTTCCCGGGGGGGGGTTTCTTTCCAACACACGTTTTGCTCCCTCTAGTGGTCGCTTCAGTGTTACATGGCTGTACATCCTGCATACCTCCCTGCAAGTTTTAATGCCAAACATAACGCGATGTAATATTGAATTGGCCACTAGAGGGAGCAAAACACTTGTGGAGAAGGGGGAAAAAATGAAGCAATAGGGACACACAAGTGACGAAAACAAGAATGTGGAAGAGCCCCGTGCTTGAGTTAGGAAAATCCGCTTTAGCACCTTTGAGCAGTGGGGCTCGCCAGCTAACGGACAGGCTACAAAGTTCCATTCCCATTTCACCAGCCACCAGCTGTTGCACTCTTGCCCCCAAGACAACCCCGCCCACAGACAGATGGGTGACTTTATAGGGATTACTAAGGAAAAGTATGCCACACTCTGAAGAACTTTTAAAAATCACTCTTACTGTTTGACTCTTTTAAGTGAATGAGCCAACGTGGCGTAGCAGTCAGGGTATCAGACTAAGATCTGGGAGACCAATGTTTGAATCCCCAGTCTGCTGTGGAAGCCTTCTGGGTGACCTTGGGCCAATCACACACTCTCCAACTAAAAGGGGGGAAAAGCACCGAGGACTCCGTGCAATTTCGTATCCCTTGCATTGCCGGTCTTTTGGCTTTTTTCTTATTATTTATTGTTGTTGTTACTAAATCCGTAAGCCACCTGTCGCTGCCAAACGGTCTCAAGGCAGCTACCAACAGCTAAGATATTACCAGACATCCATTAAAAACACAATACAAATAAAACTAAAGGGTAGCTCACACATCCGATCAATGGAAAGCTAAATGGAAGGACTCTGCTTTGCAGGCCCTGCAGAACTTAGATAAGTCCTGCAGGCCCCTGTACCGTCTGACAGTTGGTTCCACTAGGATGGGGTCACCACAAAAGAAGGCCCTCATCCTGGTAGATGCCGCGTGAACATCCCAGGGACCAGGCACCACAAACAGGTTGCGCCTTGAAGAAGGCAAATTTCAGGGGAAACATGTTGGAAGAGGAGGAGGAGGATTGGATTGGATTGGATTATCCCCCCCCCCTTCACTCGGAGTCTCAGAGCGGCTTACTAACTCCTTTCCCTTCGCCTCCTCACAACAGACACCCTGTGAGGTAGGCGGGGCTGAGAGAGCTCTCTCGAGAACTGTCCTTGAGGGAATAGCTGGTACAGAGCTATGGCTTGCCCAAGGTCATCCAGCAGCCGCATGTGGAGGAGCGGGGAATCAAACCCGGGTCTCCCAGATTAGAGTCCGCGCACTTAACCACTACACTCCGCCAGGTATAAAGATCACAGACCATTTAGGTTTTTGGTTCTTAGCTTTTCCGGTACATCTGGCCAGGGCTCGTTTCGTAGCAGGAGCTCCTCTGCATATTAGGTCACACCCCCCTGATGTAGCCACTCCTCCAAGAGCTTACAGGAGCCCCTGTAAGAAGAGCTCTGTAAGCTCTTGGAGGATTGGCTACATTAGTGGGGTGTGGCCTAATATGCAAAGGAGCTCCTGCTACGAAATGAGCCCTGGAGCTGGCTCCTGAAAGGAGCAGCCAGGAAGCATCTTAGTTCTCCAGTTGGTGGCCTCTGACTATCAAACTGCCCATGTTCTGTACCAGTGAAAGCCTTATAGTGAGATGATGCCCACGCTATAGTTCCGGGCCACCTGTGAGGGGGGTCTGGCTGTTCTGTTCTTCAGACTGGCATCTGGAGAATGGGTTGGTGATCCAGGCTTTATAGCTACCGACACATTTTGGTCTCTTCCTTGATCCCCCCACCCCCAGAAACGGAGAAGGAAGAAGAATCTGGAGCCGGGTCTGGGAAGATGGGCAGTGCCTTGGGTCCCGATTGGCACGAAGGCTTGCGTCTCAAGGGAGCAAAGGAGGTGGGACTCTTTTTGCTGGTATCATGTCCTTAGGTACCCAGTCACCTGGGGGGGGGGATATGGACCACCAGCACTGCATCATGGAGAGCTGCAGGGGTCCTTTGGGGCCGGAGCGAGGCGGAGCACTGCTCCGCCAGCTCAGGAGTGGCCACTAGGGCAGCCACAGGCCGAATCAGATTCTCTGATCTGATTCGGCCTGCTGCCGAATTGCTGCCGAAATTTGGCGGCGGCTTTAAAAGCAGCTGTAGGGGAGGGGGTTTGAGGGAGAGGCTCCAAACTTGCAGGGTAGCTTCTGGGTCCTCTCCCCCAAATTCCCACCAAGTTTCAAGAAGATTGGACCAGGGGGTCCAATTCTACAGGCCTCCAAACAGGTTGCCCCATCCCCTCCATTGTTCTCTACGGTGGGAAAAAAGTAGAGAACAATGGAGGGGACGGGGCAACCTGTTTGAGGCCCCGTAGAATTGGACCCCGTGGTCCAATCTTCTTGAAACTTGGTGGGTATTTCGGGGAGAGGTCCCAGAAGGTACCCTGCAAGTTTGGAGCTTCTCCCTCAAACCCCCTCTCCTCCATCCCCTCATATATCCTATGAGTTTTTGCCATTGACTTCAATGGCCCATAGGGTATAATAGGGCTGAAACTGACATTCGGCCACTTATGCTAATGAGTTATGCTAATAGGTATGCTAATGGGCTCCTGCACCTCTCTTTCTACGAAAGGACCCCCGGAGAGCCGTACAGTGCAGAGCCAGTGTCCTCTGTGTCCAGTTATACTTCCAGGGCCATTCAGTTTCATCTAAAACTTCTGTCTTCGAATTTATGTTTTCCTGGCAACTCGAGAGTTCCCCGGAAGAGAAAAAAATTGTTGATGGTGAACAAGCTTCCTCAAATAAAAAGCTTGTCTGGACATTATGTATCTTTCCAGCGGACACACCAATTGAGACTCTCTTCGTGGCTGACAGCACATTACGTGCAAATATGTGTCACAGAGTCCTGACGCAGAGTCGTTTAGAATGTGGCAGGGGCGATTTGAGCTGGACAGTGGCATGTGCCAAAGATCTACCGTCCCCTGTTTGCTTGTTCTAATTCCCCTTCTTAAAAATTGGCTCTGGATAAGGGCCAGCCTATTAGTCACGTGTTGTTCTTCACACTGACCAAGATACCTAAATACAAGGAGTCTGATATGAAACTGCCTTATACTGGATCAGACCCTTGGTCCATCAAAGCCAGTACAGACCCTTGGTCCATCAAAGCAGCGGCTCTCCAAGGTCTCAGGCAGAGGTCTTTCACATCACCCCCCTGCCTGAGCCTTTTAACTGGAGATTCCAGGGATTGAACCTGGGACCTTCTGCATGCCAAGCAAATGCTCAACCACTGAGCCACAGCCCCTCCCACAGTCTGACTGGAGCGATCTGTGCATCAGCATGCCAGACCCTGGCTGATCCGCCAAGGCAGTTCACATGCCCTTCATGGACTTGGGTCTATCCTCATTGTAGGAGAACACCTTTTAAAGCTTGCTTGTCCAATTGTTAGTACTCATGCTATTAAAGAGCCGTTCCTAGGATGGCCCAGGCTAGACCGATCTCATCAGATCCCAGAAGCTATGGGTCATAAGAACATAAGAGAAGCCAATGTTGAATCAGGCCAGTGGCCCATCCAGTCCAACACTCTGTCACACAGCGGCCAAAACCAGCAGGTGCCATCAAGAGGTCGGCTCTGGTTAGTATTTGGATGGGAAACCACCAAGGAATTCCATGACTACTATACAGAGGAAGGCAGTGGCCAACCACCTCTGGGTGTCTCTTGCCTTGAAATAGCCATAAGTTTGCTGGGACCTCATGACCCTTCACGATACCAAGGAATGCCTCTGTCCCTTTCTCTTAAGCTGTCCCATAAAGTCCATATTGAAAGCTCGTGCGAAATAGAGAAAATCTGCCTCCCGGAAGAGTTCCAGCAGTCACGGAAGGTACCCTTGGCTTTCCCGAAAGCTCAGCCGGATGAGGGGAATGCAGAACCAGATCAAGGTAAGCAGAAGTTTTTAGAACAGCACAAAACCCATTCGCTGATCAAGACATGGCGAGCTTGCTCCACCTAAAGCTGTCGCTCTCAGAGTGTGAGGATCATCATCTTAAGGAGTACCGACAAACTGATGGGAAAGGAGGCAAGCTCCTTTCTCCCCCTCTGGTGTTAATGCAAGGTACGGTCATTCTTACTCTCATAGGGTTGCTGTTGGGAAGGTCTTCCCACTGAAACCTGAACTGAGGGGTCCAGCAAGGTTCGATCCTCTCTCTGATGTTATTTAACATATATATGTATCCACTTGGCGAGATCATCAGGACGTTTGGAGCTGAGTGCTGTCAGTACGCTGATGACTGTCGGCTCTTCCTCCGGCTGAATAAGCAGCCAGCGGCAGGGTTCTTGGCACTGTCTCAAGGTCTGGTAGCAGTATCTAATCTGCCTTTTTCTGGGGAAGGTAGTTGAGTGAGCAGCGGCTGAGCAGCTCCAGGTTTTCCTGGATGAGACATCTGTCCTGGACCCTTTCCAATCGGGCTTCAGGCCTGGCTTTGGGGCCAAGACACCACCAGTTGCATTGGCTGACAATCTCCAGCCAGGAACGAAAAGGAGGAGAACGGAAAACACAAGGAATAGGAATTAAGAACGTAAAAGGGTGATTACATACAAATAGGAAGGCTCAGTCTTAAAATCAGTCGTTGTTGTTGTTCAGTCGCACAGTCGAGTCCGACTCTTCGCGACCTCATGGACCACATCACGCCAGGCCCTCCTGTCTTCCGTCATCCTCTGGAGTTTGCTCAATTCCATGTTCGTTGCATCGATGACACTGTCTAACCGCCTCATCCTTTGCCGTCCCCTTCTTTTTTTTTACCTTCAGTCAGTCAATCAATACAGAGCCTCAGTAAGAATTAAAAACAGGGCTCATTTCGTAGCAGGAGCTCCTTTGCATATTAGGCCACACACCCTAATGTAGCCAATCCTCGAAGAGCTTACAGAGCTCTTCTTACAGGGGCTACTGTAAGCTCTTGGAGGATTGGCTACATCAGGGGTGTGTGGCCTAATATGCAAAGGAGCTCCTGCTACAAAACAAGCCCTGATTAAATACACACAGTATTCATAAACAGGTCCTCATGTGACCCGACGGGTTTTGGCCAGCTGGCCAGGGACACTCTCAGAGGGTTGCGATTGAGGAGGAGTGGTCTTCCTGACGAGACCTGCATTGTGGGGTTCCACAGGGTTTGATCCCCTCTCGGATGTTATTTATGTGCACCCTCTTTCCGAGATAGTCAGGAGGTTTGGAGTTGAATGCCATCAATATGCTGATAACAAACGATAATGATAAACAGGGTCTAACGTTGCAGACAGAATTTTTTTTTTTTAAAAAAGGCGTTTTTTGGATCTGGACAGATTCTCCTGTGATAGTCGCTCCGGTAAGGTTTTGCAATATGTGCCCAGCTGATTGGTTGTTGCTCTTGCTGAAAATAGACATCCTCGTAAGAGCTTGAAGGTTACTGTATTGATGGCATACTCAGCTCTTCCTCCTGCCAGAAAAGCAGCGAATGGCAGGGCTCTTGGCACTCGCCCAGTGCCTGGAAGCAGTCGCCCAGTGGTTAAGGGGGAGCTGGCTGAAGTTGAATCCATCCATTCAAGGCTGAGAAAGAGTGAGATGCTAGCTGGAGGGTGGCTCCCGAGATTCAGCGGTGTCCAGTTGACAGCTGTGGACTCCGTTAAGAACCCTGGTCGCACTCTGCACCGTCCCTGGATACACAAGCGTCCATGGTAGCACCGTCAGTGTTTTTTCACCTACGCCAGGTCCACCAGCCGGCTCCGTATTTGTCGGTCGAAGCTTGCCGCACTGATCCATGCAGTGGTCCACCTCCAGGCTGGACTGCTGCAATTCGCTCTGCATAGGGCTCGCCTTGGAAATGCTTTGGAAACGGTAGGGGGTCCAGAATGCTGCTGCCCAGTTGCTGAATGGAAGGGCCTTCTCAGTTGTGGCCCCTACCCTGTGGAATGCGCTCTTGGATGACACCCATGCCCTGCCAGACTTGTTTAGTTTCCGCAGGGCATACAAAGCTGAATTGTTGTTGGTTGGCTTTTGGAGGGTAAATAACCACGTTTGGGCTGTTTTAATAGAGGTATGGTGATAGCCATGTATTTTAATGTTAATATTTTATGTTTATTTGTTTTTTATGTTTGTTTTTTTTTGCCTTGTTGGTTTTAATGCTGTAAGTCGCCATGAGAACCTTCAGGTGAGTGGCAACTAAAAAAAAAATCCCATAAATGAATTTCAGAACGGTGGCCAGTGTATGCAGAACTCACGAATGGGAAGGTGTTTGGCTGCGACTTCATTATCAGCGCCACGGGAGTGGTTCCCAATGCCCAGCCGTTCCTCGAGGGCAACAACGTAAGGATTGAGGGTGAATGTGACGGAAGTGATGTTCTTCCAAGTGGGGGAGGGGGAAGCGCCCTGGAATGATTTTTCCATCTCCTAAGCGACAAGGATTTTAAAGGTGTCGGAGGAGAGATTGATGGATACCGTGGACCGCCAGAAAGACAAATAAGTGAGTTCTAGGTCAAATCAAGCCTGAACTCTCCCTAGCAGCTAAAGTGACCTAACTGAGGCTATTGTACTTTGGTCGTGTTATGAGAAGACGAGACTCACTTGGAGAAGACAGTCATGCTAGGAAAAGTTGAAGGCAGCAGGAAAAGAGGAAGACCCAACGTGAGATGGATTGGCTCAATCGAGGAAGCCACAGGGGCCCTCCGTCTGCAAGACCTGAGCAAGGGTGTTCATGATAGAACGTATTGGAGGTCACTAGCTCACCACGTATACACGTTGATCGAGTAAAATATGTCCTGATGGTTACTAGAGTGAGTTTTTTAGACTCTTAGAAGAAGAAGAGGAGATTGGATTTATATCCCGCCCTTCACTCACTTGGAGTCTCAGAGCGGCTTACAACCTCCTTTTCCCTTCCCCTCCCCACAACAGACACCCTGTGAGGTAGGTGGGGCTGAGAGAGCTCTTTCCCAAGCTGTCCTTGAGGGAACAGCTGGTACAGAGCTATGGCTTGCCCAAGGTCATCCAGCCAGGTGCAAGTGGAGGAGTGGGAAATCAAACCCGGTTCTCCCAGATTAGAGTCCGTGCACTTAACCACTACACCAAACTGGCATAGGGGAGAGAAGAAGCGAGGACCCACAATACCTGCAGGCAGGGAGTACTCCCCATGGCTCCCAACCCGCACAAGCAGCAGGAGCTTCACATGATGGAGGAGGCAGCCGCAGGTGAGCCTAGTAGGTGGGGCCGCCTGGCCTGTCAAGGTTTCTCCACCACCCCCCCTCAGCTGCAACGGCGGTGAGCCCTGCATAGCTCCCAGCTGCTGGGCCCGCCAAGGCTCCCCCCCCCCAACAGCGGCAACTGCAGCGAGCCCTGCCTCCGCCACGGTTCCCAATGGTGAGTGCATTCTCTGCGCATGCGTGGGGAACGCTCCTTTAGGGGGGATTTAAGTGTCCCCATATAGTTTTTTCAACATTTCAGATTTTTCTGCACACCTGGGGAGAGCCCCAAGTGTGCAGGGAAATCTGTTTACCTTCTACACGCTCCCGATGTGTAGATTTAGATATCCACGCGCAGAGGGACCCTTGGCTATTAGATATATAGAGGGAGTAATGGGAAAGGAGTGGGTGTTACCCTCTGCATCCAAAGGCTTTGTGTGCCGGAACACCACTTGCTTAGGGCTTCTTGAGGTGGTGGTGCCCTTTGTGTGATGTTTGTTGGTTTCTCAAAACATCTGGTTACCCACTGTAGAAAACAGAATACTGAACTAGATGAGTATCATAGTTTGCCTTGGCTTGGGTCACCATACCAAATCAGTTTGGACTTGTGGGTCTTACCGAAAAGGCTGGGAACCGCTGATATAAAACACTGGCTAAGTGGCACCTTCCCCTTCTGTTAAAAAATCAACTTTTACCTGTTTTGTCCAGTTTGCCCTGGGCCAAGACGGTGGTTTAAAGGTGGACAAAGAGATGCGTACTTCGCTACCGGACATCTACGCAGCAGGGGACATCTGCACAACGTCGTGGGAGCCCAGTCCGCTATGGCAGCAGGTAAAGCCAGCGTGGGTGGTGCTACCTCTCAGGGTTTTGGGGCAATGAGAAAGTGGATGTCTCTTGTGGCCAGCCCATCTGTGCAGTGGAAATGGAGGGTCCCTTTACTACTGGCCAGCCTCAGCACTAAAAGACTGCTCCAGTTCATTTCAGAGCCCTCAAATATTCCCACGGGCAGAAGGCTCTATGCAACTGTAGCAGCTGTTCTGACGGCAGCTCCTGTCACCTCCAGATAGTCTGTTCTGAGTGCCACTGCCCATCAGCCCATGTTTTTTCTTGCAGTAGCGGGAAGAGGGCTTTCCAGATTGACTGTAGTAGCTGGCCGAGCTGGCGGCTGCTACAGTCACTCACCACCTCTTGATCACGTTGGAGGTGCTGCACCGGGGCTTTATAAACAGATTTTCACACGCCTCCTAAAAGTGTACAGAGTTGGTAGGCATCTTAAGGGAAACTTTTTTTACAGCTGAACTAGGTCTGTTATCAGAAGCAGTGGCTTCCATCATGGGAAACGGCACCTGTACTGAATCAAAGATTCCCTTTACTTCCTATAATTATACCACAGTGTGTGCGGTTGTTAACTTAGGCAGTTACGACTTTATCCACTGCTGTAGTATCTTCCAGAAATACGTTCGGAGCTTCCTCTACAATAAGCCATCGAGATGCACAAGCAATAAAGTGCTTCTGAACAGTTCTGCGAATGTTGGGAGCCGGTGTCTGGTCCTGAGAACCCCGCCCTAGCTGTCTGAGCTACGGACAGCCGGGAGGCTGACGCACCCACACAGGGAAGGTTGAGAGAGGGAGGCAGCCAAGAACCAGGCAGACTGCTCCAAGACAGCTAGGGTTGCCATCTCTGGATTGGGAAATACCTGGAGCTTTTGGCGGGCGGAACCTGAGGAGGGCAGTGTTTGGGGAGTGGAAGGGCTTTAAGGAGAACTGACCTCCGATCCCCATCCACCCCCTGGAGACTGGCAACCCCTAGATATAGCTGAGGACAAGAGCCAGGCAGGAGTGGGGAGGGGTGTGGTCCAAAGGGAAGACCAGGATGGGAGAGGCTAAGAGGGCAGGGCAGGCTTCCCTTTTACAGCCTCCTAGGGGGAAGGGGATTGGATACCAGCCAGGTGGGGGTGGGGCCAGAGAATCCCATAAAAGGGAAGGCACCACACCTGGCCGAGGAGGAAAGGAGGGACTGAGCTATGGAGGCAGCTGAGAGAAGGAGGGAGAGAAGGAGCCAGTCCCGGGAAAGAAGAGGCCTTGAGTGGCGTATGCCTAAGAACATAAGAGAAGCCAATGTTGGATCAGGCCAGTGGCTCATCCAGTCCAACACTCTGTCACACAGTGGCCAAAAACACCAGGTGCCCTCAGGAGGTCCAGCAGTGAGGCCAGGACACTAGAAGCCCTCCCACTGTTGCTCCCCATAAAGCACCAAGAATACAGAGCATCACTTGCCCCAGACGGAGAGTTCCTATCTATACCTTGTGGCTAACAGCCACTGATGGACCTCTGCTCCAGATGTTTATCTGATTCCCTCTTGAAGCCGTCCATGCCTCTCTGCTTCCCATTCAGAGGTCTCAGGGGAGGTAGCCTGGCCTCAAACAGAATGGTAGACTGTGGCAAACCCATGGGGGGGTAGGGGGTGGAGCCTCACAGTGAAGTATTTATACATACAGAAGAGAAGATTGGATTTATACCCCACCCTTCACTACCCGAAGGAGTCTCAGAGCAGCTTACAATCTCCTTTCCCTTCCCCTCCCCACAACAGACACCCTGTGAGGTAGGTGGGGCTGAGAGAGCTCTCTCGAGAACTGCCTTTGAGAGAACAGCTCTGAAAGAGCTTGTGACTGACCCAAGGTCACACCAGCAGCTGGACGTGGAGGAGCGGGGGGATCAAACCTGGTGCTCCCAACCGCTACATCGAACTGGCTCTCAGGGCGAAACTTGGCTCGCTGTGTTTTGTAGTGCAAAATGATGTTGTTACAGCAGTTTCCCCAACAAGCTAAGTATGGGAGATCGGGCTCTTACCATGAGGCACTCATAGGCCTTAAGTAATCTGGGTATCAATACACATGTCTTTTATTGTCCTGTCTTTTCCCAGATGAGGCTCTGGACCCAGGCCAGGCAGATGGGGTGGTATGCGGCAAAATGTATGGCTGCTGATGCTTTAGGGGAACCCGCCGAAATGGACTTCAGCTTTGAACTCTTTGCTCACGTTACAAAATTTTTCAATTACAAGGTAAACTCATTGTATGTAAAGAAGCAGGCTGCAGTTCTGAAATTCCTAGCAGCGGGTAGAGCAGCCAGCAAGGAAACACGTCAGGCCTGTAGCTCAAAGTTGTGCATTGATAAACACATGGAGTAGAGGTCCATACGTGGCTGTTAACCACAAGGCATAGGTAGAATACTATGTCTGGGACAGTGATTTTATTGCGCTCGCTCAAAACAATCAAGACTCAGCAAAGTTTTTAGAAGATTGGGAAGACTTGAAGGAATATATGGAGCAAGGTTGGAACATGAAGGACAATATTTTGACACTTTCTAACTATTGAAATGAGGGAATATAATTATAACATAAAAAATGAATCCGTACGTAGCCATTTGTAACCAACACTTTAAAAATTAATCTAAATGTATAAAAGTTATAATAGCTCAAAACGTTACCTTAAGAGACAAATATTTTTAAATATATGTTTACCAGTTGATATATGTGAAGGTGCAGGGGGGGTGGGAAGTCATTTAATGATTATATATATATATTTTAAATTAAGTATGCAATTGTATAGAGAATGGAATATGTATAAAAGCTAATTAGAAAACAATGGAAAAAATAAAATTTTTATTGCAAAAAAAACCCAAAAAACAAGGGCAAACTGATTGGTGTAAACATGACTGATAATAAATTACTACACTCATTATATAATGTTTGATCTTCAGGAAGACTGAATTCAGCGTGTGTCCTCTTGTGTAACGTTTGAGCAACTGGACCTATACCGCTAAATGTGAGTCCAATAGCACCTGATCAGACAAAGGGAGCTTTGACTCTTGAAAGTTTAGACCCCAAAAATCTTGGTGGTCTTTAAGGATGTCTATCAGTGGCTACTAGCCACGGTGACCAAGGGGAACTTCTACATCCAGAGGCACTAAGCCGCCGAATCCCAGAACCAGGAGGCAACATCAGGGGAAGGCCTCGGCCTCCGTGCCCTGTTGTTGGCCCACACAGTGGTTGGCCACTGTGTGAGACAGGATGCTGGACCAGATGGACTTCTGGTCTGATCCAGCAGGGCTCTTCTTAAGTTCTCAAGGTGCTACTGGCCTCCAGCAACGGCTGTTCTAATGCAGAACGACATGGCCACCCTCTGGACCTGAACAGTAACATTGCTCATAAGAGAGCTTGAGTGGACCATGTGGAGTGTAGACTTACCAGAACATGTGGGATAATTTCACCCACATGTTGGAGGAGAGTTTACCATGGACTGCCAAAAAGACAAACCAGTGGGTTCTAGACCAAATCAAGTCCGAACTCTCCCTAGAAGCTCAAATGACTAAACTTAGGCTATCGTACTTTGGTCACATTATGAGAAAACCCAAGATGTGATGGATTGACTCAGTCAGGGAAGCCACAACTCTTCAGTTTGCAAGACCTGGTCAAGGCTGTTAACAATAGGACATTTTAGAGGTCATTAACTGATAGGGTTGTCAGAAGCAACTTTACACACACACACACACAATAAATGCAAAGCAAATCAGAGGAGGGTAGCTAAATTTAAACAGGAGGTTCTGTTCTGCATTTCCTGTCACTCTTGTGTGCCCAAGAAGATGTCTGCGGTCTGTAATCCAGTTTTTATTCCTGCAGGTGGTACTGCTGGGGAAATACAATGGCCAAGGGCTGGGATTAGACCACGAACTGATGCTGAGATGTACCAAAGGCCAGGAATACGTCAAAGCGGTGATGCAGAACGGACGAATGATGGGAGCCGTGCTGATTGGCGAAACCGACCTGGAAGAAACCTTTGAAAACCTGATTCTAAATCAGATGGATCTTTCGCGCTACGGGGAGGATCTCTTGGATCCAAACATAGACATAGAGGATTACTTCGACTGAACTTCTGAAAACGCCGCCGCCTGACTTTTACACCTGGTTAGCAGACCAGGTTTTGAGAAAGGGTTTCGCCTGTGTGGACAGCAGATACGCCCACGTAGGACTACAGTTGCCTTGAAATGGACACCAGGAGAGCTTTCAGGTGATGACGGCGTGCTGCGTACCACCCTGCAAGTGCAATAAGGTTGGCTTGGGGAGGGGGGGGGGGGCGTGTGTGAAGGAAAGTGCATGCACTTTATAAGACTTCTGACTACAATTTACAAGGGCATTAGGGCTTAAATAGGACACCGTTCTTGAGTAAGTCCTTGGCAGCAGTGCAAACTGGGTGTACCCACAGCTGGGACCAGAGCCGGCTGAGTGCCGGCTAACCAGGTGCCAGAAAACAGCATTTTGCCGTCTTTAAAATGCTTCTGAAATTAACACGCCGTCCAAGTGCCCATAGCGAGATCACACCCTGTTGATCTAGTACGCCTAGTTTTAAACAAAATAAAAATAAATCTGAAGCTGGCCCACCCCTCTTCATTCTCCTGTAGCTGTTGCTCTCCGTGATTGTCCCACCCAGCTGTAGTAAATTGAGGGATATGTCACCAGTGTGGGGGGAGCCAGTTACCTGGTTCTCTCCCGGCCCATCTGCAGCCTCCCTGCTGGTGGAGTGTTGAACCCCCTCGCCTTGGGAAATAATGGAGCGACAAGTGAGGATGTGCTGCCTAAGCAGAGGGGTTAGAAATTGGGAAGAAATCTTTTGTTAAAGGGTTAAGCTCAGATGACAAGTCTAAACTTTAACTGAAAGCAATCTTGGAAAATAAAAAAAAAAGGGTTCTGTAACTTGAGTCACACTGTCTGGAGTCTCCAGGAACGACGCTCAAAAGAAGCTCCCGCAGCGGATCTTTTTCTTTCACAGAAGTGCTTTTCTCGGAAATAAGAACCATCTGCTCTTATTCACAGCACAGATGGGTTCCCACTACGGTGGTGGCAAGTCCCGTCAAGTCATAGCCATACATTCTTTAGGTACTTTTTTTTTTTTAAACAACCCTTTAATTTACATGTCGCTTCTTTCAACTGCACCGTTTAAACTTCTTGATAAGCCAGTTCAACTGCAGTCCCCACATCGCAAAGAAAAACGGTCTTATGTGGCCGTTATAAAACACCAAGAGGTGCAGTCTAAATCCTGAAAACATTTCTCATAGGCAGCTGGGTCTTCCATAAGTGCTATACACAACATTTTCCTTTAAGTGCCCCATTGTGTCTTCAACCATAAGCTAGGGCTTCAACCATGTAGTTTACCAGGGCCCCATAGCTCTGTTTCTTTGGAACAGATACCAAGCACAGAATCATAAGAGTTGGAAGGGACCTCCAGGGTCATCTAGTCCAAACCCCTGCACAATGCAGGAAATTCACAAATATCCCCCCCACCCCCAGTGACCCCTGCTCTGTCCCCAGAAGAAGTGGGGGAACCCTCCAGGACCCCTGGCCAAGGTTCACATATATACCAAAATGGTATAATGTGGAAGCCTGGTTGATCCTGACCTCCCAATTGCATCTAAAAAGAGATTGGACTTATACCCTGCCCTTCACTTGGGAGTCTCAGAGTGGCTTACAAACTCCTTTCCCTTCCCCTCCCCACAACAGACACCCTGTGAGGTAGGTGGGGCTGAGAGAGCTCTTTCCGGAACTCTCCTTGAGAGAACGGCTCTGAAAGAACTTACAAGTGATCCAAGGTCATACCAGCAGCTGCATGTGGAGGAGTGGGGAAGCAAACCTGCTTCTCCCAGATTAGAGTCCACTCACTTAACCACTACACCAAACTGGCTCTACACTCTAACAAGCAACGTAGACCTATTTGCATCATTGTTTACCACCACCCTTCCAAGGGACGGAGAGCACAAACTGTTAGCACGTACAGCTGTATCACATTATGATATAGAGCAGTTGTTGGAAGAGTAGGGAGATTCACACTTTCTCACCTACACCAGATAAACTGTTAACTCCTGCCTGCTTCGGTCTTCGCAAGTGCTCTTCCATTTATAAAACACCAGTCGGTTCTTTCGATGTTCTGTAACTGAACATCACACTACTTTATTTCAGTGTTTTGGTCCATGGGGATTGTAAACAAGAACTCTAGGTTGGGCCAAAACGCCTTCCCTGTGCCAGGGCTTTCTTCCCACCTAGGTTCTGAGGTACTTCCAAATTTGCTTCAAAATGTGGACACCATCACAAAAGAACCCCCTCTTGTCACTGTTTAGTGACAAATCAGCTTAGAAGTTGGTCGCAGACCTCAGCCAGTATTTCTAAATACTTCTCCCCCCTCACTTGGAGGACGTTTGATGAAAATTGTAGATTTTTCTTCAGATGGTTACAACTGGAAGGGAAAGCCTCCCACGCGGGGCGAGCAGCGATTCATAGTGTCATTCCGACAGGCCCCCCCCCCCCGGAAACCGCCTCGAAATTTCCATTCCAAAGTACACTGTAAAAGATGCAGTTTGTAAAAGTGACAAGAAAAAAAAAACCAGCTGTGTTCTTTGTTGGAAGGACTCATCAGTGGCAGCCACCAACAACTCAGAAGCAGCAGGGGAGTGCTGATCTTTTCCTCAGCTTCTTGGTATAGTCCTTTCATTTTTCTGGGCAACGGGATTTGTTCTGGCTGAAAGATATACATCATCTCTGGACCATCCCTCCAAAGGCAGATTTAGATACAGTCACCGAAGTCCATTTCCTTAATCTTCAATGATCATTAGCTCCTCCTCCTCCTCCTCTGCATCTGCTTGAAGTTTGCACTTCTTTGCTTGGACGGTGTGTTTTGAAGGAGGCCGTTTGAGCCGCCCGTCCTCTTTCTTCGGTGTAGTCTTCCGCTTCGCTCCACTTGGGCTTCCCAGGCTACGTGGTGGAGGCGACTGGACCTGGCAGGCGAGAATAGTTCATGTTAAAATAGGCATCACCTCAAATGCTTGGCTCTCCCCGATCTGCATCTTTCGTCTCTGGTCACATCCAGTGTGGGGCCCCATCATCCCCTTCCCTGCTGGGAGCCATGCACACCCCTGAATCCTACAGCCATGCACAGCCAGAGGTGCACAGAGACTTCGTTTCATATTGAACTAGAGAACGGCTGATCAGGCTGATGGGCATGAAAATGCAACAGAAACAGCCAGGAAAACCGCCCAGCGTCCTCGTCCAGGATCCAGCCTGTGGCTCCTCAAACCCAAGATATTAAAAAGCCCATGTGAATAACCAATAACCCATAAATAACTGGATTTAAATAACCTGTAACTTCATAAATACAACGTCATAAATATCCCATACATGATGCATCCGGCTCCTGTACACAGTCCTTGCCAGTCTGCATTATCTGGAATCCAACAGGAGGCTTCTACATTGCATGTTTTGGGAGTTGGCAAGGACTGCTTAAAGGAGCCACGATCATTATTTGGAATCCAGCAGGTTTAGCATGATTACATTATATTGCTAGCTGTGAAATGTGGCAAAGACTACTACAAGGGGTGGGGCTGCAGCGGCTCAAGTGGTTAAGATGCTGAACTGCCGACCGGAAGGTCAGTAGTTCAGCAGTCCGAGACCTGAGTGCCCCATGACGGAGTGAGCTCCCGTCTCTGGCCCCAGCTCCTGCCAACCTAGCAGCTCAAAAGCAAGAAACTGCAAGTAGATAAATAGGTACCGCTTTGGGGGGGAAGGTAACAGTGTTCCGTGAGCCTCAGCTTCTAGTCATGCCGGCCACATGGCCACGGAAGCGTCTTTGGACAGCACTGGCTCTTCAGCTTGGAAACGGAGATGAGCACCGCATCCCTAGAGTCGGAGTCGACTGGCTTTCAAGCAAGGGAAACCTTTGTCTTTACTTACTACAAGGGCTCACATGCATCATTTGGAATCCAACACGCATGTATTATTTACAGCAACTAGAGAGACTATAGTCTGGGAATTGTGCTTTTCATGAAACATATGTAATTTGGCAAGAACTTTGTATATGATTTCGACACTTTGTATGGGGTATTTATTATGTTGTATTTATGAAGTACTGATTTATGCATTATGTTGTGGTTACAGGTTATTTACTTTGTTATACGGGTATAACACTGTTATACGGGTATAACAATAACCCAGCCATCAAGTCCACTTAGCGACGTCCCTTGCAGTGCTGACTTGCCAGAAACTTAATCAAATAAGCAGGAAGGATAACCTCATCAGAATCTCCCTTTGAATAATATGACTATGATTAAAATGTGGAATTCGCTGCCAGAGGATATAGTGATGGCCACAGGAGTAAACAGCTTTCAGAAGGGATTAGATAGATTCATGGAAGATAGACTTATCAACAGCTACTACCCATGGTGACTGAAGGGAACCTCCACATTCAGAGGCAGTCAGCCTCTGAATGCCAGAGCCAGGAGGCAACATCAGGGGAAGGCCTCAGCCTCTATACCCTCTAAAGGAACTGGTGAGAGACAGGATACTGGACTTGATGGGCGATTGGTCTGATCTGATCCAGCAGGGCTCTTCTTGTAGCCTTAGTTTGTGTTTGAGTTTTAGTGACGTCAACACACTGAGCAGTTAGCCAGTTCCAGATGCTCGTGGGTCTTGGGCTTCAGAGTGTAAGCCAGGTCACCTTTCATTTCATCGGGTTTGCACTGAAGCAGGTGTTTAGGACAGATACTCAGGATGTCTTTATTCGCACGTGACCCATCAAAATAGGGCAGTGTTCCCCCCCCACACACACACACATAGTGCCTTAGTTGAGTCCCTGCCCTTTCTGGGGGAAGCCTGTCAGAAACCTATTAAAGGCCGAATAACTCCAACAAGCAGATTTACAGCCCCATCACCCTTTGGCCTTGAACACACACATGGACTGCCTCAGGCTGAATCAGACCCTTCGTCCATCAAGGTCAGTTATGTCTGCTTAGACTGACAGCGGCTCTCCAGGGTCTCAGCTAGAGGTCTTTCACATCACCTACTGCCTGGTCCTTTAACTGGAGACGCCGGGGATTGAGCCCGGAACATGGGATGGGCATGAACCTTAGTGAGCAGTCTGGTTAGAACAGATAAAAGGAAGTACTTCTTCACCCAAAGAGTGATTAACCCATGGAATTCACTGTCACAAGAGGTGGCGGCGGCTACAAGCCTGGACGGCTTCAAGAGGGGATTGGATAAACATATGGAGCAGAGGTCCATCAGTGGCTATTAGCCACAAGGTATAGATAGGAACTCTCAGTCTGGGGCAAGGGATGCTCTGTATGCTTTGTGCTTTGGGGGGGGGCAACAGTGGGAGGGCTTCTAGTGTCCTGGCCCCACCGGTGGACCACCTGAGGGCACCTGGTGTTTTTGGCCACTGTGTGACACAGAGTGTTGGACTGGATGGGCAACTGGCCTGATCCAACATTGGCTTCTCTTATGTTCTTATGAACCAAACCACAAAGCAAAATTCATCATGAATTTTGCCCCATTCATGGTCTGCGAATCACAGTTTGTGATGGGCTCTACTGTCACAAACTTCCAATAACTTTTAAAGCAGTTGGTGGCAATTCATGGATAGAGCAGAAAGCAGGAGTCTAAAGATTCTATTGAGTCCCTTTAAAACCCTCCTTTCTGCTCCCTGCCACTCAGCTGTTTTGGGCTTTCCTGTGCAGTCCCTTTAGTTTCAAGGCACTGCACAAGAAAGCCCCCAAACAGGTGAGCTGTTTTGGCGGCTCTCTGCAAACTCCATTGAAAGGGGCTGTGGTCCACAACCAAGCCGGTCCACTGGGGGCCACAAACGATGGACTGGTTTGGTCGGCTAGGGAACTCCCGGTTTGGTTCGTAGTTCAGACACGAACCATGAACTGAACAGCATTTTTGCTGTTTGTGCCGATTCCTACCTGCATGCGAAGCAAATGCTGTAACTTCTGAGCCACAGCCCCTCCCCCTCCTTGGGGAATTAACTCATCTTTCCAAAACAGATGAGGGACTTTGCAAGTTTTTCTCCTTCAGTTCTCCAACCTAGAGTATTTTTGTATGCATTTCTGGGGGTGTCCACACAAGGGAGGGGGGGGAGAGAGACAAGGAGCTTCTCTATGCAGTACGCAATTCCTGAGCTATTCGCTGGGTTATTTGCATCCCATCGTGTTCTTCCTTACTATAATAAGACACGATTGAGAGTGTTCTGTAGCGGGTGGATGCTAGGATCAGAGAGACCCAGGTTTGAATCCTCACTCTAGGTAACCAGAAAGGTTGGAAAAGAAAAAGAGAAAACCTTATGTATGGGCATATAAATGTAGATTACAAAAAAAGAAGAAGCTAGAATTATATTTCAAAAACTCTAATCAACTTATAAACATTAAAAGCTGTGCATCAATTTTTGGCTACGTACATAGGTACCCTCCCCTAGTGTAACCCCCCCCCTTTCTAGTTAAATTACCCTCACACACACACACACACAAAAGGATGCCACACTCTTACAGTCACCCTTCCTATGACAGGTACGCTGCTGCATTCCCTTCGGTGGAGGAACTTGCACATTCTGCCTCCCTCTCCAATAAGCAGACCTGGAGAAGGCGGCTGAAGCTCAGAGCGACAAATGCCTATGAGCAGGGCTCATTGCGTAGCAGGAGCGCCTTTGCATATTAGGCCACACACCCCCTAATGTAGCCAATCCTCCAAGAGCTTACAGAGCTCTCCTTACAGGGGCTACTGGAAGCTCTTGGAGGACTGGCTCCATCAGGGGTGTGTGGCCTAATACGCAAAGGAGCTCCTGCTACAAAATGGCCTATAAGCCAGCGTCAAATACTGCATTCCTTTTTGGGAGTGAGGGGGGAGAACAGCCTTACCTTCGTGCTATTTTTGCCGCTTGTGATCACTTGCATCGTGACAGCGTGTGCCTGATTCTTCAGGAGACCAGCTCGAGGCCCTACCTTCACGTAGGAGATCGTTGCAAAAGCTGTGAAACTGAAGTCTTCCCTGCAAGAAATTAAGCTTGGGTTACGAAAAGGGGGGTGGGGGGGAGAACCAGAACAGGAAGTCAAAGCACAGAAAAAGCCGAGTGGGATTAAGAGGAAGCCACGAGGAACGGCTTCGTCAGTAAATGCGGTTGTGCCTGGAGGGCAGCATCAAGGGTAACACCGTGCAGCAGGGCCAGGCTCCAAAAGTCCTCCCACGGTTGCCCTTCAGGCACCAAGAATCACCTGAAAGCTGGGTCCTTTTAATGGGAAATACTTGGGATTAAACCCAAGACATTCTGCATGCGAAGCAGATGCTCTACCACTGAGCCACTGACTCTTTTCAAAGTAATTGACTGGAGGGCTATGCAACAAAGCAACTGATGCAACAGGAGCCCCTCTATATACTTACTTCAGATAGCCCTGCAGTATCAAATGGGCAACGATTCTCTCCAGTGCGTCACGGGGAAGTTTGGGCGCGACCACATCGACTCCCATTTTGGACAGCCCCTTCCCCAGCCAGGCATCGACCAACTTCAGAGGAGTGAATTTCTCTTTTATGCGGTCCACGTGCTCTAAAATCTTGACAAGGTCCTTGCAATGGCTGGTCACGTCCATCTTCTCAACCGCTGAGGAGGGAGAGGGGGGAAAAACAAGAAGACATGAGACCTGACAGAACGTGAGCTGCTGAAGGCATTAAAATGGGTATCAGATTCCCTCTCTCCTCCAGCGGGGGGGATCCTTCGCCTCTCCGCTTTCTCCCCCACCACCCGGAACTAGGATGTAAGTGGGGAACAGAAGTCAAAAAACCTCGCCACCTCATGGGGCGTGCATAGAAGAGGGGGTCCCAAGCATTTAAGTACCACAGCACCATTTAAGCACCCTGACAGACCCAGTGCTACTAAGCAACTGGCTGTGGACAGAATCGAGAGGGTGCAGAAGAGAGCGACGAGGATGATCAGGGGTCTGGAGACTGAGCCCTACGAGGAAAGGCTGAGGGCCTTGGGAATGTTTAGTTTGGAGAAGAGGAGGTTGAAGGGGGACATGATTGCTCTCTTTAAATATCTGAAAGGCTGTCCTTTGGAGGAGGGCAGGGAGCTGTTCCAGTTGGCAGCAGAAGAGAGGACCCAAACCAACAGGTTTAAATGACACGCAGGAAGGTATCGGCTGGATATTAGGAAAAGCTTTTTCACGGTCAGAGTGGTTCAAAGGTGGAATCGGCTGCCTAGGGAGGTGGTGAGCTCCCCTTCACTGGCAGCTTCCAAGAGGCTGGGCGAATATTTGACAGAGATTGCTTTAGGCTGGTCCTGCATGGGGCAGGGGGCAGGACTAGATGGTCGGTATGGCCCCTTCCAACTCTGTGATTCTATGACTGGCAGGGAAACTCTTTCCCAACTCCCAGGACAGCAATCCAGGTAGCTCCTGGCCGCGACGCCGAGCCCAATCCAAATCTGCCCCCAAAGCAACAGCATTACACTCCACATTCCTCCCACCCAGTCTCCACTTCTGTGAAGTTTGATATTTCCCTGCTCTCCTTAGACGTTCTCTGCACCTGGGCCTCAACAAACTGTATTGATAAAGGGCTGCATAGCTTCTAACCGACACAAAGCCACAGCATTAGATCCCTACTTTGTTTCTTCTTGGCCCTCTCCAGGGCTATTCTTTACTGGGTCTATAGACTCCCTTTTCGGCATCCTTCACTGAGGCTGGACGAGCTCTGTCTTCTGTGCACCGAGACATTTTTAATGGTTTTTCGGGTCAAGTCTGGCAACTGTTAAGAACCTGAAGCACCCTCCCTATGAGGAACGGCCGAAGAGCCTGGGACTTTTCAGTTTAGAAAAGAGACGACTGAGGGGGGCTGGCAAAGAGAACTTTTTCTCCCTCTCCCAAAAGACTAGAACTCGAGGGCATCCAGGGAAGCTGATGGGCAGTCGGTTCAGGACGGACACAGAGTGTTGGACTGGATGGGCCACGGGCCTGATCCACCATGGGCTTCTCTTGCGTTCTTAATGGGCACCTGCTCTCATTCTTGCTTGCCCGGTTACAATGCGATCACTCACCCTCCACTCGACAGCAGTTGTCGCACATTTTGTTACAGTTGGCAGAGTCCCAAGCTTCCTCAAAATGCTGAGCTATCAGCACCCGGCGACACCTGGAAATAGAAACGCCCCGGTCAAGAGGGAAATGGATAAGCAGAGGCTAGGCAGGCACGTGCGGACTGAGCTTCAAAGCTACTGGAAAGGCATTATCTGTGCCAAGACGGGAGTCCCTCAGTACAGATGTGGAAATTCTTCCAAGTACTTCTCCATCACGGGTCCCCCAACGTGGTATCTGTGGATGACATTGTAAAAGGCTCCCAAACCCAGCCTAGGCTAAGGACCTTTGGGTAGATGGGTGGCACCGGCACCATCACACAACTACGAAACTCTTAGCCACACACTAGTTTAGTAGTTCTGCCACCAGCCCTTTATATCTCTCCCAACAGCTTAGGAGCAAAAGGGCAAGTCTCCCAGCCTTTCAGGGAAATTAACAAGAAAGTCAACCCTGCGGGCTGGGCCTGCAGAATGAGTTTCCCAAACAAAAGACAAGTTACCTGGTAGGTGGTCACGGGATCTAAAACACTGGTTCCCCACGCCTCCACATGCAGCTGCTAGTGTGACCTTGGGTCAGTCACAAGTTCTTTCAGAGCTGTTCTCTCAAGAGCAGTTCTTGAAAGAGCTCTCTCAGCCTCACCTACCTCCCAGGGTGTCTGTTGTGGGGAGGGGAAGGGAAAGGAGTTTGTAAGCTGCTCTGAGACGCCGAGTGAAGGGCGGGGTATAAATCCAATTTCCTCTCCTCCTCCTCTTTCTAGGCTGCATTTTGAGGCCTGAACCAAAAATTTAACATAACCAAAGTTTTTAGGAAACCATTTTCTTCACAGATATGACAATCCATTGCCTTCTTTCCTGGTGCCCACCAACAGTTTTTAGGAAGTGTTTGCCTGGCAGGCTTCTGATTGGCTTGTGCAGATTTTCAAGAAGTTGACACCACAGCACAAGTACTTTCACTGCATGATTGAAAAGTAAGCAATGTGCATGCAAGAAGACATGTTTAAACAACATGTTCTGTTTAAAAGAGCTTTTGCCTGAAACAATTTGAAGAATTACTGTTCATTATACATGACCACACTTCCTGCCATTTTGTGGTTGCATCCACCATGCCATGCCAGGATTTCAAAGGCGCCCACCGGGTCAGAACGGTTGGGGACCCCTGGTTTAGATGGTCCCTGCAAACCATGTGTTGAAAGTCAAGAACCAGCCTCCGGAACATCCAGTCCTCCAGCCACCCAGGTGCAAACGCCCCATTTTCACCAGCTTTGGCTATACGTGAGCATTAGATCTGCACTTGTAATGCTAACCATGGTTCCATTTGAGCTAGAGTCTGCAAACTCACTTTAAACTGCATTTGTAAACCATGGTTAAGAGCTCCGGAAAAATGGTCTAAAGGTGTTTGAAACTCAGCTGATTTGGAGCTGGTCAGTTTCTGGATAGCCTGATCTTGTTAGATCTCTGAACCTAAGTAGGGTTGGCCCTGGTTAGAACTTGGATGGGAGACCACCAAGGAAGCCCAGGGTTGCTACACAGAGTCAGGCAATGACTAACCACTTCTGAACCTCCCTTGCTTTGAAAACCCCATGGGGTCTCCAAAAGTCAGCTGTGACTATGGTAAAAAAAGAAGAAGAAAGTATCTGGATGAAAGATCACTTGAAAACCGTAAATGGGAGGAAGTTACCTTTCTATCTTGGAAGTTAAGGCAATGTAATAAATACATGAAGAGGGGAGGGCCTGGCTTATTTATTAATTGAAACATTTGTATTTCGCCTTTCCTCTTGGTTCAAGCATTAAACATGAGTTACACCAATACGAATATGTAATGCTAAACTGTGATTAAGGCAGTGTGAGAACAGGCCCATAGTGACGGTGGGGCTTTTGGGATCTCCACCCCCTTTCTTAAAGGCACGGCCCCACAAGAATTTCTTCTGTAAATGCTTTTTTCAGTCATTTAAAAACATTTTTTTTAAAGGCATGTGCTCCTTTAAGCAGAGTGGGGTGCTGTAGTTGACTAATTCAGCACTGAGCAAGGGGGTTGGAGTAGGTGACCTCTAGGACCCCTTCTAACTCTTTGTCAAGAAACTGGTCTCCTTTAAGAGCGTTTTTCTGCCTAAGGGTTAGCTTTCTTGACTATAGAAGTCATCACCCCCACCTACCAGCTTATTATCAGAATTGTTGCTTAGGCTGGCAGAAGTGATTAACTTGCAGCAGCTGGGAACTGTTATCTAAAGCAGCCGACAACTTGCAACTTAGAGATCTGTCCTGGTAGCAGCTTCCTATTGGTTCAATCGCTTTTTTTTTTCTGCACTGAGAACTTCAGCCCCAAGAGGAAGAAAATTGCCCCACAAGCCACAAAATCCTGGCTACGGGCCTGGATGAGAAAGCATGCATTCCTGAGGCTGGACCACTTCAAGCCACAGTTTGTAGGGTACCAACAATACACCAGGACTGAATCACACCAATTCTACAGAAACTGCAAGTTTTTAAAAAGCCACCCCCTCACAAACACAGCACACACACAGAGTTCACAAACACAACACACACACACACACAAATCACTTGCCTGCTCACATTATGGCAATAGGAAACCATGTTGTACAGCTTCTCTTGCCCAACGTTCTCCATCACCACCATGGTACTGATCCGGAACATGTCCCCAAAACCGTAATACAAGATGCAATCGGCTTTCTGGTCATCCCGACCTAGAGTGACATATATTTAAAATACATTTTTCCTGTGCGTGCGCTACTGTTGGGCAGCAGCTGCTCAGAATTCGCTTTTGGTGACCCGGGCATACCTGCGCGTCCACTCTCTTGGTAGTAGTTCTCCATGGACTTGCTCATCGAGTGATGAATCACAAACCTGACGTCCGGTTTGTCAATTCCCATCCCGAAAGCAACGGTGGCCACTACGACCTGGAAGACAAGAGGCAGGGTATGAACCCCTTCCTGTACTTTCAGATCTCCCAATGAGGGCTCGTCAGGGTGCCATCTTGGTTACCCTCAAGGACCAGAGCTTTTTCCTATAGTCACTCTGGGATTGGGGAATATTCTCCCTGAGAAGGTACATACAGCTTCACTGCCTACTCCTTTTGGGAAATTAATTAATTACTATATGGTAGTGGGTCTAGTAGATCCGAAGATTGTCCGGCAGCCTGAAACTCTAGCTCTTTTTTTGTGGCGAGCGAGGTTTATTTTTTGGGCTGAGAGAACTGTGACTGACCCAGGGTCACCCAGCTGGCTTCAAGCGGAGGAGTGGGGAATCGAACCCGGTTCTCCAGATCAGAGTCCGCTGCTCTGAACCACTACACCAAACTGGCTCCTTTTTAGAAACTAACAAAGACACTCTCATTCCATCAGGCTGTATGTGTATCAGCCTTTGTTTATGGACTGTTCTGAAATATGATTGGCGGCAAGAGTATTGCTGTTTGGTCTTACTGATATGTTTCAATGTTCATTGATTTATTTACTTCATGTATACCCTTTCTCCCCACTGAAAGAGGCTTACATCATTCTCCTCTTCCATTTTACCCTCACGATGACCCTGGGAACGAGGTTAGGCTGACAACGTGTGACCGGCCCAAGGTCACCCAGCCAATTTCCATGGCAGAATGGGGATTTGGACATGGGTTTCCTAAACCCTGGCCCGACCCTCTAGCCTAGGGGTCCCCAACATGGTGCCCATGGGCACCATGGCATCTGCCAAGTGATTTCAGAAAGTAGGCGATGACAGGGCTTTTGCCCAGAAAGGCTTCCGCTTGGCCACTGGAGATCTGATTGGCTATGCAGACTTTTTGGCAGCAGCTGCCACCACAGCACAAGGTAAGTTGCGGCAGCCATTTTGGGGCTGGCTCCGCCTCCTGCAGCAGCCATTTTGGGGCAGCCATTTTGGGGCTGTGCCCACCACACCGTGTCAGAGATCCAAAGGCTCAAGATGGTCGTAGGACCCCTGCTCTAACCACGATGCCCTGTATGATGAAAAGGCCATTGGTTATGGCGAAAAAAGCATGAAAATTTAGTCAGTAAATACAGTCAAAGCTTTGACACAGAGAGTACTCCATCTTTCTGTGCTATCTTCTGAGGATGCCAGTTACAGCTGCTGGCGAAACGTCAGGTACTGCCATGGCAAGACCACGGCCGTACAGCCCGGAAAATCTACAACAACTAACAGTCAAAGCTCACTGTACACTTCACCTGGATGTCGTTGGCAGACCACCGCTTGTGAACTCTGCTCTTATCTTTGGGCTCCATGTTCGCGTGGTAAGTGCCCGCCTTGATCCCCAGTTTCTGCAAACTCATGGTAATTTGCTCAGCGTCCTTCTGGGAAAAGCAGTAGATGATTCCTGAACCAAGAAATAAAAGATGGCGTTCAAACCAAGGGGTGAGGTCCGTGCTGCCCGAACAGAGCAAGAACGGGGATTTCAGAGACCCCGGAGGCACATCTTTACGAGGGAGCTCACCTACTGAGACAATTGTGCTTTTAGAAACCAGCCCTTAGAGTGCTTGTTCACCTGAGAGGCCTTTGTATCTTCCGTTGATGAGCTTAACGATGTCCTCAATGAAACTCTGAGCGTTCGAAGGCTTGTGCCGGACCTGTTTTTGAAAAGGCATTAAGAATGAAAAATTAATTGTAGTTCACCTCTTCCTAAGACCAATTATATACACTAACAGCCTCTTGCAAAGGTCTGTGGAGACCAGACCCCTGCATGCATCTAATCAGAATGCTGGGAGGTGTATTTCCTTTCCTTTCATCTGATTAAAGCTCTTTTGGTCAAGTACCTTGAGCAGTCATGTACCCACCTCTGATAAATAACATCTCTGAGCTTTTATGTCCAAACAAGAAGAAGAAGAAGAGGAGATTGGATTTATACCCTGCCCTCCACTCCCCAAGGGAGTCTCAGAGCGGCTTACAAACTCCTTTTCCCTTCCCCTCCCCACAACAGACACCCTGTGAGGTAGGTGGGGCTGAGAGAACTCTTTCCCAAGCTGTCCTTGAGGGAACAGCTGGTACAGAGCTATGGCTTGCCCAAGGTCATCCAGCCAGGTGCAAGTGGAGGAGTGGGGAATCAAACCCGGTTCTCCCAGATTAGAGTCCGCGCACTTAACCACTACACCAAACTGGCTCTCAAACAACTAAGAAGCCAAACAACTAAGAAACTTAGCCACAGCAAGGGTAATATCAGATCTATCAAATAAAAGGAGTGAGATTATTTTACAGTGAGGTAAAGAAAGTAATATTGTCCAAGTAGTACGTTAAAAATCAGTTCCTATAAGTTGTGAGGCGCTCCAGAGGGATCTGCTGAGGCTGGGCGAGTGGGGATCAGTCTGGCAAATGGGGTACACCGTGAGCAAGTGCAAAGTAATGTACGTTGGAGCCTTTCAATGGGTTGGGCTGAGCCTACTGCCCCCCTGATTCTCCTAGCCCCTTATCAGAAGAAGCGACAGAGTGACAGGCATACCTCGTAGTACAGGTTGGGCCGGTTAAACGATGCAGTGAACGTGATGCACTTCTGAACGCACAGGATTTTCTGCGCATCCTGCAGGACGTGGCTCGTTGCCGTCGCCGTCAACCCGATCAAGGGCACCGTGGGAAACTGCCGCTTTAAAATGCCAAGCAACTTGTAATCTAAATGTAAGTGAATGACGTTTGGTTAATAAAATACAGTTAGCGATAATAGCGTACAGTCAATTTGCAACTGACTCATGGCGATCCCTTGACTATGGGGTTTTCAAAGCAAGAGGTGCCTAGAAGCGGTTTGCCATTGCCTACCTCTGCACAGAAATCTCATTTATTTATTTGTCATATTTATACCCTGCCCTCCCCGCGAACGAGCTCAGGACGGCTGACAAGGGCACAAGGCCAATTCAGTACATTATAAAACAAATAAAATCAGCATAAAAACAATTCAATAAACAACATAATTTACAATAAAATGCTTCCAGTTATCATTTACTCAGATGGCTACCCAACGGTTAGGTCCGAGCCTCCTTTGCCACCAGGCCTGGGTTGCGCTAGAGCCAGCTACCATCACAGATGTCGTTCGTGATAGGTGGTATTACTGGTGGCGGCTCCTATCCAAAGGCCTGGCGGAAGAGCTCTGTCTTACAGGCCCTGCGGAACTGCATTAAGTCCCGCAAGGCCCTTATCTCCTCCGGGAGCTCATTCCACTAGACAGGAGCTGCCACCGAAAAAGCCCTGGCCCTAGTTCCGGCGAGCCAGGTGTCCCTGGGGCCCGGGACACAGAGTCGATGACATGACCCCGACCGAAGTGCCCGCTGGGGTATATACAGAGAAAGGCGGTCCCTTAGGTATGTTGGACCCTGGCCACATAGGGCTTTGTAGGTAAGAACCAGCACCAGTGTTCTGAAAATAAAGTACTGTTTTGTTTTGAAGGGAAAACGCATTAGTGCCTCTTAAAACCAGTAACAAATATATCTAGCAGAGGACAGGCTGACAGATTTTTACCCTTTGCCCTCCTTCTGTGTCTTTTATGTGTTCGAGCTTACACATATCACACAATGTTGTGAAATTATGTTGTGACTACTGTATGACTGAGCACTGCACCCAAAATTCTAGCTTGACGTATATTATGTATAAAAATCTAACCCTTCACATTAGACTTTCACTGGCCTGCTTCCTAGCACTCCTTTTTTGCAATGTTTGGAAGCTTATCTAGAACTAAATAAGCACTGAAGTGTCTTGGTTAATCTCTCCACCTCCTTCGTTTTCAGCACTAGGAATAGAATAGAAAATATACAGGACCAGCAGCATTTGTTGTAATTTTAACCAGCGTCATCCAGTGAATTTCAAAGCAAGGATTTGAAACTGGTTCTCTCCAGGGTTCTTCAAGCTCTCAGACCAATACCTTTCTGGCAACTACATAATTCTCATATGGACAGCACTATAAAATTGTATTTTTTAGGTGAAGAAACCGGGGTTTGATTCCCCACTCCTCCACATGCCGCTGCTGGTGTGACCTTGGGTCAGTCACAAGTTCTCTCAGAGCTGTTCTCTCAAGGGCAGTTCTCGAAAGAGCTCTCTCAGCCCCACCTACCTCACAGGGTGTCTGCTGTGGGGAGAGGAAGGGAAGGAGATTCACTCTGGGACTCCTTCGAGTAGTGACGGGTGGGGTATAAATCCAATCGCTTCTCACAAAGAAAACATTTTGGATTTGCCCATATCAGAAACATGATTAGCCGACATTCCAACGAACATTAATTTCTGAAGGTGGCGGCGGCAGAGATTGGATTTATAACCCGCCCTTCACTCGGAATCTCAGAGCGGCTTACCCTTCCCCTCCCCACAACAGACACCCTGTGCGGTAGGTCGGGCTGAGAGGGCTCTTTCAAGGACTGCTCTTGAGAGAACAGCTCTGAGAGAACTTGTGACTGACCCAAGGTCACACCAGCAGCAGCATGTGGAGGAGCAGGGAATCAAACCCGGTTCTCCCAGATTACAGTCCACGCACTTAACCACTACACCAAACTGGTAGGCTAGTCTAGTGGATTTCACACTGTGTTGTAGGTGCTCCTGGGTTTCCTCAATAACAGGATCAAGAGAAACAGACAAGCAGTCCAGCTGGGGTGTGTGAAGTTCCCTCCAGGTGGTCGTACCAGGCCTGAAGTCGTGTCCCCACTGGCTACAGCAATGGACCTCATCCACCGCGATGCGCGTAACCCTTCCCGCTTGGTAGGCTTTCTCCAACTTGGACATAAACATCTTGCTTTTGGCAATCTTCTCTGGAGTCACGTAAACCAGTTTGAGCCCGGAATTGCGTGCCAGCATTTCAGCGTGAACCCACTTCACGTGCTCCTGTCCAGAAGAAGGGGGGCGGGGGGGGGGAATCACAGCGAGAAGAACAAAGTGTTACTTGGGTCTGCCATTGATTACAAAATCACTTAAGACTGTACTAATTACGGGTCACGTCCACAATCACGTCTCCCAGGAACATGGCCTCCACTAAAGGCAAAAAATGTAGCAATAACTTGGCTCCCAAACATTTATAGAAACTATTTGAACATTTTGGCATAGAATAGAATAGAACAGAATAGAATAGAATATACTTTATTGTCATTGTACATAATGACAATACATAGTACAATGAAATTAAAAAGTGCCATCATTCAGTGACTCGCAACATATAATCATGCGCACTCACACAGACATTCACGACTACTTCTCCCTTGTGATTTACATAGCAACCAAACCACTGTTTCCCCCAGATTTCGGTCTCATGCAGCATTCAGGGCAATAATAGCTCTCGAGTAAAAACTGTTTTTTAATCTATTTGTCCTTGTTTTGATTGTCCTATATCTTCTGCCCGAAGGCAGCAGTTCAAACAAGGAATGTGATAAATCCTGTAGGATGTTCTTCACTTTTTTCAGACATCGAGAACTGTACAGTTCCTCCAGAAGTGGGAGAGGGCAGCCAATTATCTTCTGGGCTGTGGTGATGACTCTCTGGAGTGCTTTCCTATCTGCAACCGTACAACTAGCAAACCAGGCACAGATACAGTATATTAAAATGCTCTCTATTTAGCAACGATAGAAAGACATCAATATTTTCTCATTCAAATTATTTTTCTTTAAAAGTCTGAGAAAATAAAGCCTCTGCTGGGCCTTCTTCACCAGAGCAGTGGTATTTGCACTCCAGGTCAGATTTTGTTCAATAGTCACTCCCAAAAACTTGAAAGTAGCCACCCTTTCCATAGTTTGCTACCTGCATCCACTGAGAAAGAAGAGCAGAAGAAGAGTTGGTCTTTATACCCTGCTTTCCTCTGCCTTAAGGAGTCTCAAAGCCACTTAAAATTACCTTCCCCTCCCCAGAACAGGCATCTTGTGAGGTAGGCGGGGCTGAGAGAGTTCTGAGACAACTGTGACTGGCCAAAGGGCACCCAGCAAGATTCATGTGGAGGAGGAAGAGTAGGTTTTTATACCCCGCTGTCCTCTACCCTAAGGAGTCTCAAAGCAGCTTACAATCGCCTTCCCTTCCTCTCCCCACAACAGGCGCCTTGTGGAATAGGTAGGGCTGAGAGAGTTCTGAGAGAACTGTGACTGTCCCAAGGTCACCCAGCAGGCTTCATGGGGAGGAGGAGGAAGAGAAAAAGAGCAGGTTTTCATACCCCAGTTTTCTCTACCTTAAGGAGTCTCAAAGTGGTGTACAATAGCCTTCTTTCCTCTCCAACAACAGGCACCTTTTGAGGCAGGTGGGGGGCTGAGAGAACTGTGATTGGCTCCAGGTCATCCAGCTAACTGCACATGGAGGAGGAGTGGGGACTCAAACCCAGTTCTTCAGTTTACAGGCCACTGCTCTTAACACTATACCACACGGGCTCTCAAGAAAACACTTCTGCTGTTCTGTGATGATAGCTGCTACATTTCCCCACCTCAGATTTCCTGCGCATATCATGGACAGGCGACTGCGTAGGATGAATGTCCAAGCATTATGGGGAAAACCAAGAAGTGAACTATTCATAGCTATTCTCCAACATGACTTGATAGTAAAGACTCTCACTTCCAAGTCCAACCCTCTTATCCACTGGTTCTCATTACTAAGCCTCTCACCCAGCCAATGTGGTGTGGTGGTTAAGAGTGTCAGACTAGTAATCTGAATGACCCAGGTTCGAATCTCCATTCGTGCAATGGAAGCTCACTGGGTGACCTTGGGCCAGTCACTTTCCACCTAACCTACCTCCCAGGGTTGTTGTGAAAATAAAATGGAGGAAAAGAGAATGATGTAAGCCACTTCGGGTCCCCATTACGGGAGAAAGGCAGAGTATAAATGAATTAAAGAAAGAAAGAAATTACTAAGAACATAAGAAGAGCCCTGCTGGATCAGACCAATAGTCCATGTAGTTCAGCATCCTGTCTCACACAGTGGCCAACTGGTTCCTTCGGAGGGCCAACAACAGGGCACAGAGGCCGAGGCCTTCCCCTGACGTCGCCTCCTGGCTCTGGGATTCAGAGACTGACTGCCTCTGAATGTGGAGAGCCAGGTTGATGCAGTGGTTAAGTGCGCGGACTCTAATCTGGGAGAACTGGGTTTGATTCCCTGCTCCTCCACATGCAGCTGCCAGTGTGGCCTTGGGTCAGTCACAAGTTCTTTCAGAGCTGTTCTCTCAAGGGCAGTTCTTGAGAGAGCTCTCTCAGCCCTACCTACAACACAGGGTGTCTGTTGTGGGGAGGGGAAGGGAAAGGACACTGTAAGCTGCTCTGAGACTGTGCGTGAAGAGTGGGGTATACATCCAATCTCCTCCTCCTCCCCCCCCCTTCTTCTGTCACCATGGCTAGCATGGAAACTCACACATAAACACATGAGGCTGCCTTATACTGAATCAGACCATCAGTCCATCAAAGTCAGCATTGTCAGACTGGCAGCGGCTCCCCATCACCTCCTACATAGTCCTTTTAACTGGAGATTGCAGGGATAGAACCTGGGACCTTCTGTCTGCCACGTAGATGCTCTACCACTGAGCCACAGCCCTCCCCATTCACTGCTGTGTACACTTAGATCCCATCAATATTCTAGAAATGGGCTTTTAACAAGGCTGTGGGGCTATGTTGCTACAAACCCGCCAAGCCCACACTAGTGAACTGAAGGGACATCACTTATTTTGGGCCCTGGCCTCTAAACCAATGGCAAGATGCTGAGAGTTGACATCCAAGTTTGGCTGCCAGCCCCTGCCGTGCTGGGCAAGGAGCCCTACCTTACTGCTGGAGGCATTGAGTAAAGTTGCGGAAATCCCCAGCTGTTCCAGGACCATGAGCTGATCCTCCATAAGTGAGATCAGAGGACAGATCACCAGGGTGAAACCTAGAAAACAAAACAGTCCCTTGGATGAATCCTCTACCTGATACGTTCACCGTTCCAGCACTCAACAGCACAGCCAGACTCTCTGCTCTTGAGAAGATATTCAGAACACACATTTGTCCTGCGCAGGAGGGGGCGGGCTCACTGGAGGCAGACTAAAGCCAGTTGCGTAACGGTGACCCTTCCGCTGGACTGCCAAAGCAGTTGTACTAAGCAGCCCAGCCATGGGAGAACTGACCCCCCCCCCCCAACTGCAAACACACCACAGAGATGCCTCCCTGGTTCATAACAGCTCTTAAAACACTCCTGCATTTTCCACGCTGTATTTCAAGCCCTGGCAACAGAACGCAAGCGTGGGCAAACCAGAGTCAAACCAGCTGCCACTGCCCATTCTGGCTAGCTGGCTAGCTGCATGGCACCAAGGCCTCTGGCACGGGTATTTCCCAGCCTGGCAATCCCGAGCTTTCTTCCATACAGAAAGAGACCACTTATTTTGGGGAAATGGTTTATTTAAGGTTTCTCTGGGATCGCCGTTGACTTTGGGAAAAAAACAAAGCACTTCTGTATTGGCCTTGGTTCAGCTGGGCTTGTAAAAGTGCCTGACCACCCTACACTTCAGAGTGTCCTGCTGGGCTTCTACTGCTCTTCCTTCTGCCAAACCCTCCCCCCCCCCCCAAACCTGATGGGATTGTACACTGCATTGGTCAGGCCGCAACTGAAGTACTGTGTGCAGTTCTGGAGGCCTCACGTCAAAAATGATGCGGACAAAATGGAGCGGGTGCAGAGGGGAGTGAGGAGGATGATTGGGGGCCTGGAGACCAAGCCCTGTGAGGAAACGCTGAGGGACTTGGGGATGTTCAGTCTCGGGAAGATGAGGCGGAGGGCAGACACAGGATTGCCCTCTTGAAGTACCTGAAGGGCTGTCGCTTAGAGGAGGGCAGGGAGCTGCTCCTGTGGGCAGCAGAGGAGAGGACTCACAATCATGGATTTAAACGAAGGGCGGGAAGGTATCGGCTGGATATCAGGGGAAACTTTTTTACAGTCAGGAGCAATGCTCCCTCTAAGCTGCGGAGTCTTCTGAGCAAAAATCCTACTTTGTGAGCTACTGGCATTAATGTTGTGAGCAAGCGATTTGGCTATTGCATACATTAGTTTGCTCTGGAGCCCTCCTTCCTGAGCTAAGACAAAAATCTGTGAGCCGGAGGCTAAAAAACTGTGAGCTAGCTCACACTAACTCGGCTTAGAGGGAACACTGGTCAGGAGTTGTGCAACAGTGGAATCAGCTGCCTCACTGACAGTCTTCGAGCAGCAGCTGGACGAACACAAGGCAGGGATGCTCCAGGCTGATCCTGCACTGAGCAGGGGGTTGGACTAGATGGCCTGTCGGGCCCCCTTCCAGCTCTGCGATTCTATGATTCTAGATGCCAGGGCCTGGACTCAGAACTGTCTGTGTGCGTGGTACGTGCTCTACCGGTGAGGTGTGATGCCAGGTTTCCCGAAGGCCCTTCTCTTCTAAGGTTTGCCAGGGGCCATCCTGATTGCTGATGAGGGGTCAAGCAAAACACCTTTTGTCCCAAATGCGTTTCTGAGCCACTTCTTCCCTGTTGCACCTTCTCTTTATCTGCTGATGATTTAATAGCTAGATTTGAGTTCGGTAGCCCCCAAGGTTTTGGGGGAGTATAAGCTTTCAATTGTCAAAGCTCCCTTGCCTATTTCCAGGGCTTTTTTTGGTAGAAAAAGCCCAGCAGGGACTCATTAGCATAATAGGCCACACCCAACAGCAGGAACTCATTAGCATATTAGGCCACACCCCTGATAGCACAGCTCGCTCCCAGGATCGACTTCCCCAGGTGCCCTGTGGCTTGTGAGGCGCATGGGGAACCCGAGGGAAGGAAGGCAGTTTCTGGATTGGCTTCCCCAGGCACCCTGCAGCTGTGAGGTACTTGGAGAGCCCGAGGGGAGGGAGGCAGTTTAAACTGCCTTCCCTCCCTGGATCAGCTTGTCTTCCCCAGGTGCCCCGCGGCTTGTGCCCCGCGGCGGGAACCCAGGGAAGGCTGTAGGCATGGCCAACTCAGAAGCCAGCTGGAACTCTGTTCCTTTGCGTTCCTGGCCAAAAATAGCCCTACCTATTTCAATTATTTAGCAACAGAAAATTCTAACTAGTGTGGCTAGCAAGAGAAGCATAAGTGAGGGAAAGCCAAAATCCATCAGCTTCCAAGCGCATACCATCAGAAGACACTGCTGGTAGTTGATAGCATAGACTCTTTCCACCGCCGGTCGGCATGACAAGGAACACGTCTTTTCCTGCCATTGTGACATTGATGGTTTTCAGCTGCAAAGCCCTGAACTTCTGGAGCTTAAAGCTCTTCTGCAACTCGCTTCTGATCGTCTCGGACCAAGGAAAATCTGGGATCAGAAAGGAGCACATTCAAACAAAAGGAGCATTCATTTGAACAGTGAAAGTATTTCCGGAAGGTTTTTCTAAAGAAGTGATAAGTTCTCCCCAAAGTGTCAGACGAGGTGCAATCGGGGGCCATCTGTCAGCCAAACCTGATTGGTTTGGCGCACTTAGGAAACAACTGCTTCTAACGAAACGAGAGGAGATGGGGCCATGCTACCCTGCAGCCACACAAACCTCAGTTCTCCATCCACTGAAATGAACAAACCACCGGAAGTCATAGTCTTTCCAACAGCTCCCTTCAAAATGAGTTATTTGTAAGAAATGACCCTTCTAAGAAACTGCAACCCCTCGCATCTCAACAGCGGTTAGTAACCTTCTCACGTGACTAAGTCTGGAATCCTAAGAAGGTCTAATGAGGTCTCAGTAAGCCTCATTTTCTTTGACGGGGCTTGCTGCCAGGAACACATCCTCAGAAGTGCACCATTAGGCTTAAGATATTAGACAGGCTCCTCCAGACCTCTTGATTCAGGGGAGGGCTTCTTCCACTGCAGGAAAGATCCTCTGCTGGCCGAATGGGATCCAGCCCATCAAGTGCAACAGTTTTAACACAGGACTTGACAGATTTTCTTCACCTTTATGACTCACCCCAAGAATTCTGGAGCCAGACTTATCTTTCAGCCTTCAAGGGTTTATAAGTTAATGACCGTGTGTGTGTGTGTGTGTGTGTGTGTGTGTGTGTGCGCTAAGTGCAGTCAAGTCGCTTCTGACTTACGACAACCGAGAGCCAGCGTGGTGTAGTGGTTAAAAGCAACGGACTCTAATCTGGAGACCTGGGTTTTGATTCCGCAGTCCTTCACATAAAGCCAGCTGGGTGACCTTGGGTCAGTCACAGCTCTTTCAGAGCTCTTAGCTCCAAAAAACAAGTCTAGCTCGCCACCTAGTGGTGCACCACGCTAAAAGAGCTGGAACTTCAGGCTGCCAGACAATCTTAGGATCTTCTGGCTATACCGCACACAATGCCATGCAATTATTAATTAATTAACTTATGGCAAGCCAATGAATTAATGACCTCCCAAACGTCCTATCGTTAACAGCCTTGCTTGGATCTTGCAAAATGAGTGCTGTGGCTTCCTTCACTGAGCCAGTCCATCTCATGGTGGGTCTCCCCCTCTTTCGCTTGTCTTCAACTTTTCCGAGCACTATTGTTTTTCCCAGTGACTCTTGTCTGCTCATAATGTGACCAAAGAGTGATAGCCTCAGTTAACCGACCTTACCCTCTACGCGTTGCTACCAATGCTCCCTCTAAGCTACGGAGTCCTGCAAGCAAAAACTCTACTTTGTGAACTACTGGTATTAAAATTGTCTGCAGGTGATTTGGCTTAATCACTGCAGGTGATTTGGCTTAAGTTTGCTCCGGAGCCATCCTTCCTAAGCGGAGAAAAAACACGTGCGCCGGAGGCTAAAAAACTGAGCTGGCTCACCCTGACTCAGCTTTTGCCACTACAAAACCTAGCCCCAAACTCTTTGCAGCTTGTCGTTTTCTAAAAAGCTGTAACAAAAGGGGCGTGGCATTCGGCATAAACGTGGGGTAACCCTGGTTGCCATCGCGACAAAAAGCTAACCTCTGTCCGTCACCTAAATAAGCTCTGTACTTCTACAGAGAATCATCCCTTATTGAAAATACTGACTACTGGAGATACTAGGTGCCGCGCTGAAGTGACTAGGCACCCTGGTGTCCTGGCGGCTGGGATCTGCCAAGCCCTGGTTTAATGACTGTCAAAACATTAAATCCCATCTTGCAGACCTTCCTTGTCCCAAGCGACGGCTGTCAATTCAGGGTCTTTACTCCCGCCGCTCTCCGCGTCAGAGCACTCCTTTATTTTCTTCTTCAGCACAGTCTTCTTCTGAATAAGTTCCTGCTGGCGCTCCAGAAGCTCCTGAACCTGGATCTCCACGGCCTGAAGCTCACTGTCAACAGAAGCCAGTTCCTCCTGCAGCACTAAAAGAGAAAGAGACAAACGTTTCGATGATTCCCCCCCCCCCATGTGCTTAGCACAGGGGTCCCAGCGGGGTGCCCACAGACACCTTCCCTGGCGCTTGCCAAGCGTCTTTAGAAAGTGGGAGGAGTCAGGCGGGGCTTTTACCCAGCAAGGCTTCTGATTGGTCACTGGAGATTTGATGGTCTGCACAGGTTTTTAAAAACACTGCTTTGGCGGCAACTGCTACCACAACACTAAGATCTTCAAAGTGTGACTGAAAAGCTGCGGCAGCCATTTTGTGCCCGGCTCCGCCTCTTCCAGCAGCCATTTTGTAGCTGTGCCCACCACTCTTTGCCAGGATTCCAAAGGTGCCCACAGGCTCAAAACGGTTGGGGACCCCTGTACTAAGCTCATGGGATACTGATGACAGCAATGCTGTATCTTGCCCTGGACTTGTTACAAAGGGAAGATGGGGTGTGGCTCACCTTTCCCCCCTTCCTGTCTGGACACCTTCCACAATGCTATAGCCAGGAATCTTCTCCAGGACTCCTGGTTCCCCCCTCCATCCATGCATTCCAACCCCCTCTGAATAAGAAAGTACGCCATACACATGCTTCATATCACTGAATTTCTGTGACTCCTGGTCTCTTGTGACATTTCTGCCCCCCGCTCTTTCTCCAGCTGTCTGGCAATTTCTTTTATTGCTTCACACCGTTCCACACCCATCCAGAAAAAGCACATAAGATGATCCATTCAAACAGCATGGCTTTCCCCCCCATTTCTTGTATGCTGGTACACAAGTCTAGACAGTGGTCGGAGGACTGGATGAGCAGTGGAGAGACATGGGGCAAAATCCCTGCTCTGCCAGGACAGGCCGGTCACACTCCCTCGATCCAGCCTGCCTCACAGGGCTGTTGGGAATATACAACTGGGGAAGGAACCACGTATGCCAACACCACTTCCTTGGAGGGAGGGAGGGAGGGAGGGAGGGACAAAAACCTACAGAGCAAATCTCTTGGTACTACACAGATAACACAGGCTGTTATTGGGTCTTGCGTCATATAACCCAGGGCAGAAGAGCTGGGTTACCAGAAAGAGTGGTCGTCATCTTCAAAGCCCAAAGGCACTCTTGCTAGATGAGCAAGTATTGTCCAAAGCAATTCTTTAGCAGATTCTTTCTAAAAAGAGAACATCGGAAAGGATAATAAAAACATTCGAAAGTCACAAGTATGAAAAATCATCTCTAAAGAAAGAAGAGGAGGAGATTGGATTTGGTAGCAAAGCAATGCTGGAGGGAAAGTGCCACCTTTTAGGGGCATGGTAGGGCATAGAGACAGAATGAGGGGGTTATGAAGGGCAACAGGTTCCTGTAGCTTCAGGGGGATGTATGTATTTAGGGTTGGGGGTTTGGCCAGTCAGAAAAGATCTGATCAACATTGCTTGATTATTTTGAAAGTATTAACTGCATTAGAGAACAAAAAAATTCCTTCAGTTTTCAACAGGTTTGGGACTTACGTAACGGTTATTAGGAGGAGGAGGAATCAAACCCAGATCTCCCAGATTAGAGTCCGTGGACTTGACCACTACACCAAACACTAATGCCTTCATCCTTGCAAAATACACTTAGGCCGCTAGAGGGCACCAGGCATTTCAAGACAGAGAGAGATACAGAGATCAATCTGGCAAAACTGTTAAATTTTATACACTCTATTCCCCCACCGTTTGGCAGCCCAACAATTAGGCTAAATCTAAAAGAAAGGTAGAGTTACCATATTTTGAAATGCAAAAAAGTGGGCTTATTGCCAAACCAACTACTTCAAACAAGTGATCACTATGGCAAATCTCATTTGAAATACCCCTACTATTTAAGATGAGATATTTGCTACTAACTAGAAATATTCCTAATCTTCCATTCCCCAAAAGAGGACATTTTCATCAGTTTTTGAAAAGAGCTCAAAAGACAATGGACACCCAAAAAACGGGGGACATCTGGTAGCCCTAAGAAGGGGGAACAGATGAAGCCCCAAATATCACCAAGGTACACAAGACGTTAGTTGTCTCTAAGCAATCAGAAGGGGGGAAAAACATACCTTTGACGTTATACCCTGAGAATCACATCTGCTGTGCCACCACACAGCACAAAGTGATAAGGACAGTGGGCAAGATCCTCAGATTGGCATGAAAACGCACACGTGAACAAGTGGGCTTTGAACAGATCTCCTTTTTCATTGATTAGCTGCTGAAATGTTCATGCAGCCTTTTCTGAACTCCAAGGATAAACATCGGCATCAGAAATAAAAGGAGTTCCCCAGTATTTGCATAACTTTCATTGACAATGTTTTATTATGGCTAACTATGCAAATGGCCAAAAACGCAATCCCACACACTGAAGTCGAAAGGTGTAAAACTCCGCTTAGGACTGTGTCATAACCCCTATAAATATTAAGGCAGGCCACAGAACAGATGCCAAAGAATAATCAATCCGTTTCACTTACCAATCCAGTACAGCTTCCACTGCTGAAGACAAAATACTCTGCGTTCCTTTAGCCATCCAGTCCCCAAACTAAACTCCTGCTGGACCCAAACTGTGAAAACAAGACAAATTTTAAAAAGCACTGCAGAGAGCAAAAAAAAAAAAGATTAACAAACCAAAGGCAGACAGGTGGCAACGCAAGAAATTTTTATTCAGTTCTACTGAAAAATCCATTATGCGGCGGAAAATCAACTGCGACTCTATTAGTTTGCCTTCCAAACTGGGAAGGGCAAAACCATGCGGGGTGGGAAAAGGTAAAATCTCTCCTGCCCCTCCTCTGTTTAGGAACTCCAACCCCAAATCAAGGTCCCCCACACCAGCAATCTGCCTTTAAAAAGACTCCTGTTCCTTCAACAGCTGTGAAAGAGAAATAATTACAATGGATGCAACTTCTCATACCTCTGCATCATTACAGCATGGCCGATAAGTTGCATCAGTCAACATTTCTATGTGGCACATTTTCATGCCTCCCTTCCTCCAAGGAGTTCAGGGCAGTTTACATGCTTGTCATTTTTCCTAACAACCACCCTTCGAGGTAGGTTACTCTGAGTGAGAACGACTAGACCGAAGTCAGCCGGGGAGCCGGGTTTTGAAGCCAGGTAACATGCAGGCATGCTGCCTTATACTGAATAAGACCCTTGGTCCATCAAGATCAGTGGTGTCTCCTCAGACTGGCATCAGCTCTCCAAGTTCTCAGTCAGAGGTCTTTCTCATCAGCTACTACCTGATCTTTTCAACTGGAGGTGCCGGGAACTGAATTTTGAATGCCAAGCAGATGTTCTACCACTGAGCCATGGCCTCTCCTCGAAGGCCTTCCCAGCCCTTCTGTAACCGTCTAACCACTGCACCACACCGAGTCTCCTCTTCTACCCAGCAATTACCTTTTTGTCTGTACAATGCCTTGGCAGTACTTGTACCAATATGCAAGGGAAAAATATGCTTAAATCCCGAATAGCACGCAATGATCACTAAACCTTAAGACTCACTTCCACCCATCTATAGCGTAAAAGTAATAATACTTTGTTGGAGGGAACCTCTAACTATATAATAAATAACCATTATTTCTTTTTGTGTTGCATATACTATAGCGCTGGCTTTATTTTGAAACAGTCAGCTGCCCTGAATGCAATGACAGAAAGGCAGCCTATAAAGAAGAAGAAAAAGAGAAGGAGGAGATTGGATTTATACCCCGCCCTTCACTTGGAGTCTCAGAGCGGCTTACAAACTCCTTTCCCTTCCCCTCCCCACAACAGACACCCTGTGAGGTAGATGGGGCTGAGAGAGCTCTGGGACAACTGTCCTTGAGAGAACAGCTGGTACAGAGCTATGGCTTGCCCAAGGTCATCCAGCAGGTGCAAGTGGAGGAGTGGGGGATCAAACCCGGCTCTCCCAGATTAGAGTCTGCACACTTAACCACTACACCAAACTGGCTCTCAATTGGTATAAACATACCAATTAGACAGTATTGATACAGGAACTTTCGTGTTCATTACACTCCTCTCTTTTTGTACTCACTCTGCACCTCACCTACCAAACTGGAGCGCCTATCCTTTTTGTTCAGGCAAGGCTCCTGTACCTTCAACAACTACCACCTCAAAGGGCAGGCCTAGTGGAAGAGCCTCTGCTTTGCATGCAGAAAGTCCAGGTTCAATCCCCAGCATCTCCAGTTAAAAGGACCAGGGCAGCACACCCTGAAAGACGTGAGCCTGAGACCCTGGAGAGCCGCTGCCAGCCTGAGTAGACAAAACTGACTTTGATGGCTTGAAGGTCTGATTCAGCATAAGGCAGCTACATATGGGTAAATGTCTGTATAATTGCTTCAGTGGGTGCTCTTGTACAGGCCAAATAAGTTTTTGTCCCCGGAGATCAACCCACTCTACTGATTTCAAGCGCTGCACACAGCTTTCTCTAGAAATACAGAAATGCAAAAGACACTGAGTGGCTGCTTGCCGTTACAGACACCAAGAGGACACAGAACACAAAAATAACTGGAAATAAATAACAATGTCATTGCTGTCCTGACATAAGGAGCTGTGTGCATTTGAGAGAGAGGATGAGCACGTGGGTGGTTCTTGCTTTTTCTTCCCTGTTCTCCTATAATGTCCTCAGAGAAAGGAGAGCCCCAAAGCATCCTCTTGCTGGAACAAACCAAGAAGCCCAGCAGCCCATTCCCAATGGGGGTCAGCCAGATTCCACAGGACACGAAAGCAACAGCCCTGCTTGCCCTCAACATTTTGCACAGCTGCGAAGTTGCCTGGGTGACCTTAGACTAGTTTCCCTCTACGGTTGCCAACAGGTCTGGGAAAAAACCATCCCATCCCCTGAATAGAGGCGTGATGGTTATGTTATTTCCCAAGTGATGCGAAGGACTTTCCTGTCACATAGAGTTGCCAGCTCTGGGTTGGGAATCACCTGGAGATTTTGCAGGTTTGGGGAGGGGAGGAGCTCAACAGGGTACAATGTGATACCCACCTTGCTGCCAAGGGGGGGAAGGTTTCAGGTTCTCCTCACCACTATCACAGCTATCCGAGTGGCAGAGAAAAGTCCCTGAATTTAAGTTTCCCACGCATAAAAAGCACCGAGCACGTTCCCCAACACAGTCCTCCCTCCGAAGCAGCCGTCTTCTCCAGGGGAACGGAGCTCTGTCCCCTGGAGATCAATTGCAACAGCGGCAGATCTGTAGCCCCTTCCACAGTCAGCCTCTTGTAAAGGAGCAGGACATTTTGCTCCAGGGCAGTTGGCAACCCCCTCTCTCCCTTAGCCTAGCCTCTTTTATAGGGATGCTAAGGGACGAAACAGGGAAGGAGAGACTCACAGCGACACGTCCTGAAGTCACCTCAACCCAACTCAATAACGAATAACGATAGACTGCCTCTAGACATGGAGGCTCCACGGGGCCGACCTTACCTGACAAACGACACTACCCTGCCTCTCTTTCTCACCGACGCGCGTAAGCGAGAGAGAGAGAGACTCCTTCCTGGCCTTTCCACCAGTCGCGCCAATCAGCAGCCGTCTCTTTTTCGTCCCGCCCACTTCCTTCTTTCCCTTCAGCCAATCACGAGCTGGCCGGCCGCGGGCCTCTTTCCCTTCCCTCCCCCCCCCCCCCCCGGACTGGCTCTTCAGAACCCGCCGTGCGCGTGCGCACTCCCTCCCCCCTAATTGGCTTCTCTGTTTTTTCGCCTCACGAAACGCCCGCTCTGAGCGATGACGGGACCTGGGAAAAGGAGAAAGAGAGAGAGACGGAAAGTCAGGCGGAACAAGCCGGGCGCTGATTGGCTCCTCGCGCTCTGCCCAATGGGAGGCCGTTTTGGTGCGCGGCGGCCTCTGTGGCAGCCGAAGCCGGGGACTGACTGAAGAAGGGTGGGGGGGCTGCGTGTTTCCGGAAGACGTGGCGGCTGCTGCTTCTCTTCCTCCGGCTTCCCTTCTCCGCTCGCTTCGTCTGAGGCCGAAGCCTCGCTGCCGCCATCATGATTTCCCTCACGGATACTCAGAGTGGGTGAAGGCGGAGGGGGGGGGGGCTGCTCTTGGGGTCAAAGGGCGTGGGGAGGGGGTGCTTCAGGTGGATCTCTCTTAGTCAGGAATGCCATTCTCCTTTTTTTTTAAACAATGTCATTTGCAAACAATAGTAATGTCTCCTGGCTGCACTTTTTATCCCGTTTCTCCCGGCTTTTCTTCCCTTCTTGTTGCTTGACATTTTACTTATTTAGATCCAGGTGGGCAGCCGTGTTAGCCGGCCTGTGATAGGAATGCCCGCCTCCAGCTGGGACCTGGAGATCACGCGGAGTTACAGCCAACGCTCCCTCTAGTCTTGTGAGCAAAAATTCTACTTTGTGAGCTGCTGGCGTTAAAGTTGTGAGCCAGCAATTTGGCTGCTGCATAAATTAGATTGCTCTGGAGCCACCCTTCCGGAGCGAAGACAAAAATGTGTGAGCTGGAGGCTAAAAAACTGTGAGCTAGCTCACACTAACTCAGCTTAGAGGGGACACTAGTTTACAGCTCATCTGCAGAATGGCGAGATCAGTTCCCCTGGAGGAAACAGGTGCTTTGGAGGGCGAAGTGAAGCAGTGAGCCCTGACTCACAAAAGCTCATACCCTGCCACAAGTTTAGTATTTACTTTATTTGTGGTCTGCTTTTCTCCTCAGTGTGGCTTACGTTATTCTTCTCTTCTCCATTTTATCCTCACAACAACCCTGTGAGGTAGGTTAGGTGGAGAGTGTGTGACTGGCCCAAGGTTACCCAGCAGGCTTTTGTGGCAGCGTGGGGATTTGAACCTGGATTTCCCAGATCCCAGTCTGACACTTAAATGGCTACGACCATGCTGTCTCTCTTAGTTGTCTGTATTCAGTTTTGGTTTTGTTATAACCGACCTGTGAGGTAAATGAGAACATGAAGCTGCCTTGTATTAACTCACGCCTGTTGGTCTATCAAGGTCAGTCTTCTCTACTGTGATGGGCAGTGGTTGTTCAGGTCTCAGGTAGTCTTTCACATGAGCTGATAACCGTACGTATTTCACTGGAGACACTGAGGCTTGAACCTGGGACCTTCTGCATGCAAGCAGATGCTTTACCACTGACTCACGGAGCCCTTGAATGCATGTTTCCTTTTTGGTTTCGAGACAACACCTGATTAAAAAAAATTAATCTTGTAGCACCCTAGAGGCTGACAAACATGTTGCAGCATATGTATCTCTGAGTCATAGCTTGCTTTATCACCTGCATAGTGTTACAATGAAGTGTTCTCTGTCCCATGAAAGTGTATGCCATGATTTGTATCATAGTCTTTTGGTGCTATGGTCATTCTGGAGTGGTTAGCTATGTTAGTCTGGAAGTAAAAATAAACAGGTGTCTTGTGTTACTTTTCAAAAACTAACACAATTTAATTCCAGTATAAGTTTTTGCCCCCATTATCAGGTGATACGCAGTGGCTGATCGTTGTGTCTGAAGACCAAGCTCTGTGAGGAAAGGCTGAGGGACTTGGGACTGTTTTGGCTGGAGAACTGGAGGTTGAGGGGGGACATGATTGCTCTCTGGAAGTATTTGAAGGGCTGTCACTATGAGGAGGGCAGGGAACTGCTCCTATTGGTAGCAGAAGGTAAGACTCACAATTATGGGTTTACATTAAGAACTGGTGCTAGATGGATATTAGGGGAAATTTTTTTACTGTACTGTAAGAGTTGTGCAATAGTGGAATCAGCTGCCTCGGGAGGTAGTAAGCTCCCCCTCGCTGGCAGTCTTTTAGCAGCATCTGGACAAACACTTGTCAGGGATGCTCGAGGTTGGTCCTGCATTGAGCAGGGAGTTGAACTAGATGGCCGGTAAGGTCCCTTCCAAATCTGTGATTCTTTGATTCTAAGCAGTGGGCTCTAGTCCTTGAAAGCTTGTGCTGTAATAATACTTTCTCCTCCTTAAAGGTTCTCTTCGATTTCTGTTTATTTAAGGTACCAGAGAATTCTTTTGTTGATTTAGCTGCAGCAAATACAGCTCTTCCTGTACGAAGTGCATCAAAATATTACTGGGTTAATCCTTAATCTAGCAGGAACTCCAGGATCTCCATTCTGACTTACTTAATGGACCTTTGACTCTCGAAAGCTTGTGCCCTGAAAATCATGTTGGTCTCTAAGGTGCTACTGGACTCAACTCTAGCTGTTCTCCCCACCCACACTCAGATTGTGTTGTGTGTTATTGCAACACTCCGTGGAAGATCCGAGAGGGCTGTCACTGAGGGCCGTCAGTCGGATATGTGCTTTGAATTCTGTACTAGTAATTTAATTTCCCAATGCATACTGTCTGATTTGGATCAGAACTACAGTGGACAGGGAAAGTGTTTTTAGACCTTCACACCCCTGTGCCATTTTCCTGATCTGCAGCAGCCTTAGGTGGACACTCTGCTCTGTAGGGTAGCTTGGCACGTACTAATGGCTACATGTAAGTTTTCCCCAGGATGGGAAATGGTGGCTCCTTGGGGCTGGGAAAATGGGTGAAGGCTTAAGGACCCTCTCCATGCAATCCTGATCCATACCAGGGCACCCTGTGTCTGGGAAGTACAGAACTCTTAGATCATGTCTGAGAGATTAGCGATATCATCCACATACAAAAGACATGGCCACTTAACATGAGCTAGGTAAGACAGATGGAATTCATCGCTGGAAATATAAAAGCTTAGATCACTGATATACAGATTAAATAATAGAGGAACAAAGTTTAAGTCCAGTGGCACCTCTAAAACCAACAAAGTTTTATTTTGTTTATAAGCTTTCTTATGTGTGCACACTTCAGATACGTATTTGAAGAAGTCTGCATGCACACGAAAGCTTATACCCAGAATAAAACTGTGTTGGTCTCAAAGGTGCCGTTGGACTCAAACTTTGTCCTGCTGCTTCAGACCAACATGGCTATCCACCTGAATCTAAATAACAGAGGACTGAGAATACATCCTTGCTTTACTCCTTTGCTCAATACATTCGCTCTAGTCAGTTCACCAGATGGACCACATCTTGCTTGAGCTGTAGGCCATTCATATAGTTGTTGAATCAAAAATAGGAGATGCTTTGTCAGTCAACAATTTCTTCAGTTTATCCCATAAAAACTCCTGCTGGCTTTGTGTCATGTGAACCGGCCGTAAACTGAGGAACTGTATTATGTGGATTGGTTTATTGTGGCATCTTGCAGATTTTAGTAGGCAGAAAAAAGACCAGTTTCTTCCTCCAAGGAACTTACAGCCAAGAGCATATAATAGGAGAGAGGAGCAGGAGAAGGGTAAAGGTATGGGTGTTGTCTGTGTTCATTTGGCAGCGAAGCAATGCTGGAGGGAAATGCCACCTTTTAGGGGCGTGGTAGGGCATAGAGATGGAATGAGGGGGTTATGAAGGGCAACAGGTTCCTGTAGCTTCAGGGGGCTGTATGTATTTAGAGTTGAGGGGTTGGCCAGTCAGAGAAGATCTGATCAACATTGCTTGATTATTTTGAAAGTATTAACTGCATTACAAAACAAAAAAATTCCTTCCGTTATCAACAGGTTTGGGACTTACGTAACGGTTACTGCGAAACCGCAAAATTAACCTTTTCCAAAAAGTTGTGAGGAATGTGTACAAGTGCTCCTAGGCATTTGCCACTAGAGAGTGCTCCCTCTAAGCTGGGGAGTCTTGTGAACAAAAATTTTACTTTGTGAGCTACTGGCAATAAAGTTGTGAGTGAGCAATTTGGCCCGTGCATAGTTTGCTCTGGAGTTTAGTTTGCTCTGGAGCCATCCTTCCTGAGCTAAGACAAAAATGCGTGAGCCGAAGGCTAAAAAACTGTGAGCTGGCTCAGTCTAACTCAGCTTAGAGCGAGCACTGGTGACTTCTTGTATTCCCATTTTGGAGGGGCCTGAGTTTATTTGCAGGAGACCTGTAGGAGAAGCTTTGCTGGCTTTACACATGACAGTTGTGGGTCTGTTGTGCCCCCAGCTTTCACTCCTGCCCTGGCTGTAACACTTCAATGTGTTTTAAAAGATAAGATGGCACCTACACAGCGTCAATCTTGTCTTTGTGGGGTATTTGACAGCAGTCCTTTGAAAATATATAACAAGTTTGGCCAGCATGCTGGGACTCCTCTATATGGACCATGTTGTTTATAACATTTGGTCGGGGTCTGTTGCCCCTCCTTGGCACGCGAGATGCTTTGGGTACTCCGTTGCAACAACCGTTGCCCATATTCCAGAAGAGTGAGTTGTAAAGGCTGGTTCGCCTTCTGTGGGCGTGGGATCCATTCACTGCCTAATGCAGGACTCCCCAACCTTTTTGAGCCTGTGGGCACGTTTGGACTTCTGATACAGTGTGGTGGGCGCAGCCACAAAATGGTTGTTACAAGAGGTGGAGCCAGCCACAAAAATGGCTGCCACAGCTTACCTTTACTCACACAGTGAAGATCCTTGTGCTGTGGAGGAGGCAGCTGCTGTCAAAGAAACATTTTTTTAAAAAGTATGCACAGCCAATCAAATTATAGAATCATAGAGTTGGAAGGGTCCCCCAAGGTCCAACTCCCTGCACAGTGCAGGAAATTCACAAATACCTCCCCCTCCGCACCCCCAGAGACTGCTGTTCCACACTCAGAAGATAACAAAAACCTTCCAGGATCCCTGGCCTAACTGACGTGGTGAAAAATTGCTTCCTGACTCCAAAGCGGCAATCAGCATTTCCCTGGGCGTGTAAGAAAGGGCCACAAGAACTAAGCACTGAGGCGACCCTTCCTGCCTTCCCTTCTCATAATCTGCCTAAGTTCACAGAATCAGCATTGCTGTCAGACCTAGCCTCTGTTTGAAAACCTCCAAAGAAGGAGAGCCCACCACCTCCCGAGGAAGACGCCTGTTCCCCTGAGGAACCGCCCTAACTGTCAGGAAGTTCTTCCTGATGTTTAGCCGACAACTCTTCTGATTTAATTTCAGCCTGTTATTTCTGGTCCAACCTTCTGGGGCAACAGAAAACAACTTCGTACCATCCTCTCTGTAACAGCCCTTCAGGTACTTGAAGATGGTCATCGTATCACCTCTCAGTCGTCTTCTCTCCAGGCGAAATATGCTAAAGATCTCCAGTGGCCAGTCAGAAGTCTTTCTGTGCAAAATCCAGCTGGCCCCACTCACTTCCTAAAGGCACTTGGAGGGCACTAGGAAAAGGGTTTCTGGGCAACACTATGCCCACGGTCGCCACGTTGGAGAACCCTAGCCTAATGCATAGTGATGACTTTACTTTGTTCGCTGAGTCCTGGGGCACTGTTACAACATCAGCAGCTTTGAAAGCCTTGGTTTCCCTTGCCACCCTTTTGTGTTTTAATTTAAAAGTTTAGGGCCGCAGAGGTCAGCAGAACAGCATTCTGTGGCAGTTCATGTCCTTGGAGTCAGATCTAGAACTTCCCATTCCATTTATCCATGCTGGGAAGAACTTGTGTTAATTGTGATTTCCAAAAAATCGTCAGCTACTCAGGATTGCCTCGACACACACGCAGATAATGTATTCAGGATAGGGGAGCACATTGCTGACTGCTTCCCAGAGGAACTTCCTTTCTGTGCAGTTGATTAAGGCAGCGGTTACCACGTCGGTTGTTTCTTTATCCTAAAATACAGTCACCCTAGCCTTGCTCATCAGGGTTGCCCAAGAAGACGTTTAGGAATCTTGCACAATTAGTGTGAAAGTTAAAAACTGTGATGTGATGCAATGAGACGTCTGGAACATACTTAACAGAACCAGTTCACAAACAAGAATATCAAAGTGGTTTCCGTTATATGAGGGCTAGGATCTGGAAATTGGCTGTGGTGCATCCAAAGGGTTAGGTGTGTCTGGTGGGACTCCTGGCTTTTCACTTGGAGCCGCAGAACTGTGCGCCGTATAACATGAAGAATCAAACCGTTGGTCCATCAAAGTCAATATCGTCTGCTCAGACCGGCAGCAGCTCTCCAGGGTCTCAGACTGAGGTCTTTCACATCACCTCCTGCGTGGTCCTTTTAACTGGAAATGCCAGGGGTTGAACCTGGGACCTTGTTCATGAGCCACAGCCCCTGTTTTCAAAAGAGGTTTGTTGTTAGCAAGGAGGCAGCTGTTCAGACCCCCTAAATTATGTAAGAATAGTTGTGATGTTCTTTGGATGCCACCCTTTGGTTCTTAAAGCAAAATAATGAAAAGCCTTGTTTAAATCCAGTATGGGGTTTTCTTGTCCACAAGTTTGGTGCACCAATTACTTACGCACGTGGGTTGCATAGTAATTCTGTGCGCGTTATAATTCAGGAGGACTCGGGAGAGCTTCCATACTCCTGGATCCAGCGATTGTGCCTGCTCTCTAAACGTGCCTGCTCTCTAAACATGTGCCTGCTCTCTAAACATTGCTTTAAATATCATATGCAGTGTGTGGGGGTGCTAAAGAGCAGTTTGGTGTAGTGGTTAAGTGCGCAGACTCTAATCTGGGAGAACCGGGTTTGATTCCCCACTCCTCCTCCACTTGCAGCTGCTGGATGACCTTGGTCAAGCCGTAGCTCTGCCACAGCTGCTCTGGAAAAAGAGCAGTTCTCGAGAGAGCTCTCTCAGCCCCACCTACCTCACAGGGTGTCTGTTGTGGGGAGGGGAAGGGACAGGAGTTTGTAAGCCACTCTGAGACTCCTAGCGAAGGGCGGGGTATAAATCCAATCTCCTCTTCTTTTTGAGAGCTGTTTGTGGTACAGCAAAAATGGAATATATTAAGTTGTGTAGTTAAAAAAGAAGCTGAAATGGCTAACAGTGGAAGGGCAGGAAAGGGCTGAAACAATGTTTAATTTGCGTTGAATTCTACATGCATGATTATTGGAGTGTGTAGGAGGCCTTGCTGGATAAAAAAAGGCTCATGTCTTCAAGATCAAGATTATTCCTCTAGCTTCCAAGTACTGCTGCTCAAGCTATCAAAGGGAGTGGAGGGCGGCGGCCAGGCACCCCACCATCATATCTGAGCCCCACTCCATTCACAAGGCATACTCTTGCCTGCTTGTTGTTAAATTGATTTACCTTGTAGCGTAAATCTCTTTGGCAGTTGAAAATCAGTTCACGAGCCTCACCTAAAAGTTAAAACAAGATCTGCTTGGCGTAGCCCTTGAAACAAATACTGGGTAACAGCTCTTCATTAGTTGGGTTTGGATTCACAGGATACTTTTGGGTATAGTTTCCTGAAATGCTAAGTAATTGTGCCGTGGATCTTACTGTAGCTGTGTCTTTAGATACTTGCTGTGTACCTTACAGAGACAAGCAGCTAAAATACATGCCTCTGAAGTTAAAGCAAGATCCATGATGTGGACGTTTTATACTCAGGTATCATATCTGAATACAAAGCAGGTACTGTTTGAGGTGGCCCTTAATTCCCACCGTACAATATGTTCTGAACTTGACTTCTTTGGTACAGCTTTGGGCTTCCTGTCAACAGGCAGAAGTCAAAGATTTGGACCTCTTAGCATACTTGAAAAGGCACGAAATAAGCCAGAGCTGTCTCTGTGATACAAAGGGACTCCCAGCCTGATCCTTTTGCACATCTTCTCAGAAGTCAGTCTTACTTGTGTTCACTGGCGCTTACTGTCGGGTAAGCGTGCCTAGGGTTGCATCCGAAGAGCCAAACTAGATGTGCGAAAGACGCCGCTGCCATTTTAAAGTAATTTTAAAAGTACGAAGAGGGCCCAGTCCTGATCAGGCACACAGTATGGTGCTCCTGTTTTCCCACCATGCCTTTTCAGGTACTGAAACAGCTGCGGTGTGTGTGGCCATTCTGTCCCTTATTTATTTATTTTATTTACTTATCTCCTATCTTTTCCCCCCAGTGGGGACCCAAAGCAACTTACATCGTTCTCCTCTCCTCTGTTTTATCCTCACAACAACCCTGTAAGCATTGCTCCCTCTAAGCTGTGGAGTCATGTGAGCAACAATCCTACTTTGTGAGCTGCTGGCATTAAAGTTGTGAGCAAACAATTTATCTACTGCATAAAGTAGGGTGGTAGGGAGCAATGTTCCCTCTAAGCTGTGGGGTCTTGCGAGCAAAAATTCTACTCTGCGAGCCACTGGTATTAAAGTTGTGAGCGAGCAATTTGGCTGCTGCATAAATTAGTTTGCTCGGGAGCCATCCTTCCTGAGCTGAGACAAAAATGGGTGAGCCGGAGGCTAAAAAACTGTGAGCTAGCTCACACTAACTCAGCTTAGAGGGAACACTGGTAGGGAGCCATCCTTCCTGAGCTAAGACGAAAATGTGTGAGCTGGAGGCTGAAAAACTGTGAGCTAGCTCACACTAACTCAGCTTAGAGGGAACACTGCCTGTAAGGTAGGTTAGGCTGGGAGTACCTGGCCCAAGGTCACCCAGCGAGCTTCCACAGCACAGTGGGGATTTGAACCTGGGTTTCCTAGATCCTAGTCCAACACTTTAACCCGTACACCATGCTGGCTCTCATACTTGATGAGATCCCAGAGGTGGGAGACGAGTATCTCAGCCTGTTGCGACGGCCCCCCCGCAGCATTTTTTAAATGACTCTGAAATGGCATTGGCAGCCATGAGAATGATGCTTCACCTCTGGTTTGGCCCTAAGAGTGGGCTGTTCTGGGTGGTACTTAATCTTGCGTTACATATTAATTCCCTTCTTTCAATTCTCAGAAGGGCCATCTCTGTTTTTCCCCTCCAGGGCCGTTGGACCAAACCATCTTTCTGCCTGCTCAGCAAAGAACTGTTTTCCAGTTGTGCGGCTGGATAGCTAACAGAAATGAATCTTGTTACTCTGGCGTACGCTGACTCTTATTTATTTTAGATGAAAATAAATGCTGATGAAAGAGGAGTCGTGTATTGTATGTGCGAGACCAAGCAAAGAATGCCTTCCTCGTAGGAACGAATACTTTCCTAGTCGGAGAAAAATGGTTTTGGGTTTCTTAAGAGGCAGAATCCAGATGTCCTTTGTTTTTCTAGTGTCCTAGCACAGACCCCTCAATTAAGCGCTATTCATAACTATTCCCAAGAAGAAAAGACCGTTCCATCTCACTTTGGTTATAGCTCATCAATAATAAAACTTGCAGTTGTTGCCGGTTTTTATTGTGCAGCTGTGTGGCTTAGATAGTGGCCGCAGAGGCTTTGTATCTGCACATGAGGCTTTTGGACTGATTGGCAGTAGCAAAAGAATGGCCGGAGAATAAAATCCCATTTCTTTTCAACCGAGGTTTAGCATTCTGAGTGGAACTGATCCCTTCAGTCTGTTCAGTAAAGGCTATTTCCATTGTGCATTGCATGGTACATCTAGAACATAATTATCCTTTTTAAGCTTCAGATATTAGACCTTCCGGGGGAGGGGGGGCAATAATTTCCTCCTAGTTGCCTAGCAGTGGTCCTTGCCGTCCTTTGCTGCCAAGAGAGGCGAGGCGAGTCCCCCAATATTATCTGAGGATAGTCTCGGTTCTGCTGCCTTGAGGTTCTCTCGTCCACCACTAGCACCACATGCTTTTATTTTTAATAGGCAGCAGACCTTCTCCAGCACAGAAGAAACCGCCTGAGATGGTACTTCCTCATCCAGCCCAGGGCCAGCCTATAAGTCCGCCTCCTGCTAGTTGACCACCAAGGTTATGTAGCATTTCCCTACAAAGAAGCAAGAGAATTAGTAGGAAAAACCAAATTTGGGGGGGGGGGGGGCGGTTGTCATTTATCCATTCCTTCTGTTTTCCAGCTTTTTACTCAGCCGTCTGCTTTGTTTCTGGTGTTTTGGATTGTGCTAATCTCAAATATTTGTGTCTCGTTAAGATAAGTTCCTTTCTTGTAATGAGAAAAACAATATGGACAGAGGCCTATCCACGATGACTGGCCTTGATGGTTTGCCAAAATGTGTGATCCTTGATCACCCCCTGACTTCTGGGAGTAGTGAGATTTTTGTCCCTGAAGCAGAGCTGAGTTTACCTGCTTCACATGTGATGCTATCATATCTTGTGTACTTCATATGTGACTACAAGATTTAGGATTGCTTGACCATTCTCAACAAACAGAGGTGCTTAAAAGTTAGAATGGCTGCTAGTACCAGAGAGATTTTTACCCCCAGGCAGTCTTTTCCCATTCCCTGTGAAGTTTTGAAAGACAGAGGGGTATAGTGGTTAAGAGTAGCGGACTCTAATATAGAGAACCGGGTTTGATTCCGCACTCCTCCACATGAAGCCTTCTGGGTAACCTCTGGCCATTCTCTCAGAGCTCTCTCAGCCCCACCTTCCTTACAAGGTGCCTGTTGTGGGGAGAGGAAGGGAAAGGTGATCATAAGGTGCTTTGAGACTCCTTAGGGTAGAGAAAAGCAGGGTTTAAAAAACCTCTTATTATTCTTCTTTTGCAGTGTTTGCATAAAGTCCCTAACTAGTATACGGGGATAATCCTGTATCTGCTGCATTCAGCACCTTTTCAATCTCGCTTCCGGCTGGTAACTGCGCCTTCTTCTTAAAGCTGGCAACTTGCCGTAGTTTGAGAGACGAGAGGTGATGTTCCTTTGAACTGGAGCTCTGATTTTGAAAGCCCTTTATTGGATTTCCCTTCTAAAGTCTTTGTGGGCACTTTGTTGTTGATTAATAGAATCTTCTAGGATTTTGTCCTTTGGAACAGATCTGATGACGGTCATCAAGGACATTAAATTAGGGCTGCTGTTAATGGAGGTTAAGACAAAAGAAGAAAAACAAGGGAAGATTAGAAGCAGGGCTGCCGATTTGCGGCTGAATTGGGACCCCAGCTGTTTGCTCGGTGGCGGGCCACGGCTTGACTAGGTGGGACCCTGATCCAATCTGGGAAGGCAGTTTTTGCGTTCTTACATAACGCCCCCCTTGCCTAAACGAGGACAGGTTGTTGGGTGTAGCTGTGAGTGCATCAGTGACTTAGGAGAAGCAGCACTTATCAAAGAGTGTTTTGTATACTAAACTGCTTTTCTTATCCCTTACCGCTGAGTTTTATGTTTTTACTAATCCTGCTCCCTTTTTTTTATATTGCAGAAATCGGAATGGGACTTACGGGTTTTGGAGTGTTTTTCCTTTTCTTCGGGATGATCCTGTTTTTTGACAAAGCACTTTTGGCTATTGGAAACGTAAGTGATTTGCAGGAGTCATATTTACACAATGCATCGACTGAACACGCTTCCCTCCAAATATGCAGTGTAGCTGGCGTACGTACGACCACCAGAGAGAAAGTTAATTTTAAGGAGCACCTAGTCCAGGGTTCACGTTAAGCACGATGGGGTTGCCTTGATCGTATGTGCCTCAGGAAACTTCGTTTTAATGGGCAGCCATCTGGAACTCAGCAGACGTCTCTCCACTCTCCTTAGCAATGAGCGATGCGGAAAAGAGCAGGAGGAATGAAGAGCCAGCAGCTCTCCACTGCTATCTCCTTAGATTCTTTTCCCGTGAATCAAGCAGCTCCTCCTACTTTTTTTTCTCCTACATTGGCTTCATATCTCCTTTGGCACGCTGCACAGGTCCCTTGTCCTTACCTTTAAAGCTCTCTGTGGACTTGCCTCATCCCTGTGCCTCAGCTGGCCCTGACCTGGATAGTCCAGGCTAGCCCGGTTTCATCGGGTCTCAGAAACTAAGCAGGGTCAACTTTGGTCATTCTTTGGATGGGAGACCACCAAGGAATCCCAGGGTGACAACATAGAGGCAGACAGTGGTAAACCACCTCTACCTCGAAAACCTCACCAGGGGGTCACTGTAAGGCATCTGTGACGTGACAGCAAAAAAAGAAGGCTCAGCTGTGATTTCTTGATTAGCTTTCGTTTCTCCAGTTCCGCCATCCTAAGCTGACTGACCCAGGGGCGTAGAATTTTGGAAATTCCGGGGGGGCGGGGGCTCGCTGGGGCGATGTTCTCCCCCACCTCGAAAACCGCCGCACCTCCCTGGGCCCTTCTGAGGCCCACCAGCCGCTGCTGCCGATGCCTCTCTCTCCCCCCTTCCCAGCCACCCCTTCCCTCTCCCTCCAGCAGCGGCAGCCGGGCCTCGGAAGCACCCAGGGAGGTGCGGTGGCAGGTGCTCCTTCTTGCTGGGGGTGGCTGAGGCCCCCCCCAGAAATTTGGGGGGTGGCTTGAGCCCCCCCGTACTCTGCACCGATGGACTGACCTCTCCTGCTTTTGGAGACAATTCCCTTGTTGCCTGCTAGGCCTGGAAGGCCTAGCCAGAGCACATGCATGATACCATCTCTTTTTTTTTGTGACTTAAATCATACCACCTACACAAAGCCTTTGAGCTGACCCTTGATACTGTACTGAAACAAGGGCAAAGCATCTGCCTTCGCTCATTAAAAAAAAAAATTCCACCTGTTTTCTGCCAGTTGTACATTTAGATCGTCAGCTTCTTGAGCAGAGACCTGCTTTGGGCTTATTTGCTTTTATTGGAAAATAAGCAAATTTGCTTTTTATTAACATTAAATGAGACTGCCAAAAATAATAACAAAAGGGGTAAAAGCAGATATTGAGAATGATATTAATTTGTCCAATGATATTTGTTTGCTAATGATATTTAGCTTCCCCAGCCGCCCTGCCGGGAGCCACATAATATATGTGAAAGAGCCACATGCAGCTCCCGAGCCACAGTTTGCCCACCCCTGGTGTAGAAGAATGCAGCATTAAATTATTTATTTAATCCATACCCCACCTTTCTCCCCAGCAGGGACTCAAGTAAGTTTATGTTGTTCATCTCTCTTTTTAGCCTCACAACAACCCTGAGAGGCAGGCTAGGTTCGATGTCTATGACTGTACTTCGCTGAATGTAGAGTCAAGCGCTAGCCCAGGGGTGGCCAACCTGTGGCTCGGGAGCCACATGCGGCTCTTTCACACATATTGTGCGGCTCCTGGCAGGGCGGCTGGGGAAGCAAAGGGGAGGCATGCTTTTTCTCTCTTTCTCCCTTCCTTCCTTCCCTCCTCCCTCCCATCCTATTTGCTTTCCTAGTTTCTCTCTCTCTCTTTCTTTCCACTTCTTTAATTCTTTCTTTCCATCTCTCTCTTTTTCTCTCTCTCTCAATATCATTAGCAAACAAGTAATATCATTATCAATAACCGGTTTTCCTTGTTTGTTTTTATTTTTGGCAGTCCCATTTAACGTTAATAAAAAGCAAATTTGCATATTTTTAAAAATAAAAACGTGTGTGTGATATTTGTTCCTGTCTTGCGGCTCTCAGACATCTCTATGTGGCTCTTACGTTTATTCTATGTGGCTCTTACGTTAAGCAAGGTTGGCCACCCCTGCGCTAGCCAAACACCTAATGAACTGCAGTGATCAAATTTTTGGAGCTGTGATGTGAAGTATTTCCACTGATTTGGAGACAAAGTACTTTGAAGCGTAAATTGTTAAAAATATATCTGCACTGGTTGTGTTTTTGTGTGTGTGTGTTTAAGCTTGTCACAGCACTTGCAATAATAAGTGACCAGAAATCCCTAGTTAAGGTGGGCTTCTACTCGTTCAGAATCCGAATTTCCATTAGTTGTAATGTCTGGCTTTCCTAAAGAATCCCTTTTCTCATGAGTCAGTAGTAAGTATTTTGTACGTTGGCTACTGCTGGAATGCAATTAAACAAGGAGGAAATGTGAGGGAATATTTTTGCTGCGGTGTACAATTGGCTGAGGAAGTTCAAAGACGAATGGAGGCAGAGAGCTGGGTGCAAGAAAACAGGTATTGCAGGTTGGATGTAAGTGGAAGGAAGCAAGCTGTAGTGCAACAGAGAACGTTCGGCATTAGCCCAGCCCCAATATTATGCAGCAGTCTTGCGAACCCCACCAAATACATGCAGCGCTACCTTTAGATCCCTTTTTTACTGATAAGCCATTGTAGGCATTTCTTTATATTACAGATAGCCTATAAGTGTCTGGCAACTTGAGCACAACGCTGCCAGAATTCAGCAAAGTTCCATTTGATATTTGGATACGTGCTCTAACTCTCTCATTGAAATCAGCGGGATTGGGAAAATGCTTAACTTCAGATGGGTTGTACTTGTCGTGTGCGGGAGTTTTATAAGCCTGATATGATCTGCAGTGTGTAACTGAACAATAGTAAACTTCTTGTCTAGACGTTTCCTATTACTTGGGTACGTGGTTCGTATCTTATCTGAGTCATAAAGTACTGCCTGAGTGGAAGATAAGATGGGCCATAACTTTAACGTCAACAGAACGGAACCAGGGTTGCAGTTGCAGAATGTGTGAATCCCTGCATCCTTAACCTTGGTATTGTTTCATTTCAGCCAGGTTATGTATCTAAGTAGTTATTTAAGTAGTTATGTATCTCAGGGAAACTGTGGTACAAGCATAACTGTTTCTCAATTAATTCAAGCTGATATATTTGCAATATCTTCGGACGGCGTACAGATTCATTTGTTCCAGCAAACTCCAGCTTTTGTGTTGTGCCAAAACATTCTTTCAAGGGGTACACTTGAGTTCTACTTTGTTGTGAGAGTAAGCTCTGGTTTCAGGCACAGGTTCAATAAATATTTTAATACTTTTGTGGGCTAAAATACAATTTTCCCCTTCATTACGTGGTGCTTATTATTGTTGTTGGCTCTTTCAGGTTTTATTTGTGGCCGGCCTGGCTTTCGTGATCGGTTTAGAAAGGACGTTCAGATTCTTCTTCCAGAAGCACAAAATGAAAGCCACGGGCTTCTTTCTGGGAGGTGTACTTGTTGTCCTCATCGGTTGGCCCTTGATAGGAATGGTCCTTGAAATTTACGGGTTCTTCCTCTTATTCCGGTAAGTTTCTCCCCCCATCAATCTTTTTGCTTGTGTTCTGAAGAGTAACTTTTTTTTGCTATTGTACAACTGCTTCATGAAATAATGGCAGTTTTAAGGATGAAAGTTAATGAGCATAGTCCGGTAGAAGCTTGTCTCCTCATGCCAAGAACAAACTAAAACACTGTTTTGTTTCCAGAAAAAAATATTTTTTAAAAAAGCACGAGAGAGAGTGCTGTTCATAAAGAAGCCATCGCTGTCTGCTTGATCCCTCAGTTGCCAAATGAAACCCATTAATCTTGGAACTGGTGCAGGCATGACACTCCTGCCTTTTAACCATAACCCAGTCATCAGGAGCAAGCCGTAGGATTCTGTGGTGCCTGCACCTGAAATCCCCATGCCTCAGTTGAGTGCGGCATCAGCGCCACTGTTAACAGCAGTTAACACTGAGCCAAGTAAGATTTGAAGCTTTGGTACAAAACTGAGACCAGTGGCACCTTTCAGACCAACAAAGTTTAATTCAAGGTGTAAGCTTTCGTGCGCAAGCACACTTCTTCAGATACAGAGAACAGAATCTCTTCAGCCATTACATATTGGGGGGAGGGATTGGTTGTCAGGAAAGACCAGTTAAGAGTCAAGCCATATGTAATGATTGAAGAGATTCTGTTCTCTGTATCTGGAGAAGTGTGTCTGCACACGAAAGCTTACACCTTGAATTCAGCTTCGTTGGCCTCACAGGTGCCACTGGACTCAAACTTTGTCCTGCTGCTTCGGACCAAAATGGCTGCCCACCTGCCACTAAACTGATTCGCCAGACCCTTCTTAACCAGGTTTCACTAATGTGCTTTTGTGATACCTAGCCATGGTTAAACCCAGAGGGAGGATGACTTAAAATATTTAGCTGTCACATTGCAGGGATGTGAGCCTGTGACCCAGGGCCTGACCCGGACATTAGTCATGCATTAGAGCGAACGGCGAATGGTTATCTTCTCCAACTTTGGGTCTGTGTGTGAAACAACCCCAGAGTCTATTATAAATAATTGTCCATCCTTTTGACGCCTGCTGTTTGCATGTTCAGTAATCAGCCAACTTCCTTGGGACCTGGGCTGGCTGCCCATAGTGGAAATCATTGGCTTGATGCAGAAATCATACCAAATTGTTCAAGTGACCGTATTTTAGAGCCCATACCGTGGTTTACGCATCCAGGGTTTAGGGGCAAACTGTGATTTAGAGATGTCCTGTCTGTTTTCCTTTTCCATCTGCTGAGCATTCCAGTCTCTAGTTACAGCTTACAGCCCCCCCCCCCCCCACACACACAATATGGAGCAAAATTCAGACATCACACTAAATTGCATTTAGTGCAGACCATGGGTTCTAACCCCTCCCAGTTTGGTGTAGTGGTTAGGAGTGTGAACTCTAATCTGGGAGAACTGGGTCCAAATCCCCACTCCTCCACGTGCAACTGCTGGTGTGACCTTGGGTTAGTCACAAGTTCTCTCAGAGCTGTTCTCTCAAGGGCGGTGCTCGAAAGAGCTCTCTCAGCCCCACCTACCTCACAGAGTGTCTGTTGTGGGGAGGGGGAGGCTCTGAGACTCCTTCGGGTAGCGAAGGGCAGGGTATAAATCCCATCTCTTCTTCTTCACCATGCTCTCCAATTATGGGTGTTAATTCAGGCATCAAACCAGACCGTGGTTAAGTTTCCTTAACCGTAGTGCGATCCAGTGTTTGATCTTTAATGAATTTAAAAGCTTACGTTTTGTTAGCTCTTTGAATGTTTAGTCACATAAAGAATCATTTGACGTACCAGTCAGCAGGTAAATTCATTTCGAAGGTATTTAAACACATCCTGCTTTTCTCTCAGTCAGTGAGCCTCATGTGTGAATGTGCCTATGCAAACCATTCCTTATTGTGGAATAAAAGTAGTGGTGAGAAGCCCTCTCTTGGTCCTCTCTGAGTGAGGGATTCACTTATGTCTCTACTGTAGCCTTACCTCCGGAACAGTATTGGCTAGTAAGCTTATTGAGACTGGATTCGTAGGGACACTTTTCTAGGTAGCAAGCCCAGCTCAACAGAATGGAACGGACTCCCTGGTGGACCTCCTGAGGGTCGCTTCCTAAGCATGACTTTCTGGCTCCTCTGTTCTTTATGGATTTCTGGACTGACCACTGACCTTATCTGCACTGCAATGGCTTTGTTAGAACCACTACTTAACAAAGTTAGTCTGAAAAGTTAAACGTGCTTTTACAGCCGTGCAAAATTCTGCCATTAGTTGCTTAGATTCATGAATCTGTTTCCTTTATCTAAGAAAATGAAGTCTTCAGTAATGTTCAGTCATGTCCCCAGTCAAAACGATAATACCGTATGTAAATTTGTCGGCTGGTACAAAAAAGTAAGCAGTTTTGACGGTAATCTTATTGTATTTTCATATAGATGGATGGTAGGTCTACAGCGCTTTTCTGACCTTTTTCTCTTTTATTTTTTAAAGGGGCTTTTTCCCTGTGGTGGTCGGTTTTATCAGAAGAGTGCCAGTTCTTGGTTATCTCTTGAATTTACCTGGTATAAGTTCAGTAAGTATTAAACCACGTCTACTCTCACGCTTCTGTTTCTTCATATCCATCTTTGGGGGGGGGGGGGGTAGGGAATACCTAGTTTCATAACGGCCTATAAAATTTTTATTTCTCTTTGGAGCTCTTCATCCGCCTGTAAATTGTTGTTGCCATGTTCATCCTCCCGGGGATAATTTTTGCTCTGAAGAAGAGCTCTGTGAAGCTCCGAAGCTGCACACCCCTTAACAAAATCTGTAAGGGTAAAAGTCATCTTGGCCTCCTGAGTTTTTGTACAAAAAGCTGCATCCGAAATTTGGACCTCTAGATACCTCTGTTCTGCAATTGTTACGCCGCTTATCGAGTAATAAGAGGGATTCTAAATTATACTGGTTTAATATAGATCAACTGGGATTGGGGGTAGCCATATCTGGGTGTGGTGCCATGGTTCCAAAGTTTTTTAGAGAACCTACTAGTAGAAATTTTGCCTACATCCTCTGTGCCAAAAGAGGATTTCCCTTATGCTGAATGGTACTTTGTTCTGGCAGCCCAGCCTGTCATAGGGATGCCAGCCTCCAGGTGGGACCTGGGGGATCTCCCGGAATTACAGCTTATCTCCAGACTACAGAGATCAATTACCCTGGAGAAAATGGATACTTTGGAGGGTGGACTCTGTGGCCCTGTACCCCACTGAGATCCCTGTCCTCCCCAGGCTCCACCCCCTAATCTCCAGGAGTCTTCAAACCTGGAGCAGGCATCGCAACCCCCCACATCCTCCTGGTGGCCAGGGGAGACTTGGCAACCCTAGGCAGTCAAGTTCTGCAACTCACTTTTTGCAAATTAGCAGGTTGTGTGAACATCCCCCCCCCTCCCAGTTACCCTGCTGTCATTATGAAACTATGTGAGTGCCTTTTTGTTACCCCATACCAGCTTCAGGTTAATTTGCTTCTTTCTCCGACTGGCTGATTTATCTGTTTCTAAGCTGATGTCCCCACACTACTGCATCATCTATATCAATCTAAAATGTCGATCTGAAACATTTGCTATTTGCTGAGTTTATTATTTTTAAATGCTATTCCCCGTGGACTTGATAGTTCCTGGTAGCTCAGCGACGCTGTCGGGGGCTAATTTTGTAAGTCAGATGCACGAGGTTTATTAATTAATTAAAACATGTATATCCTGCCTTTCCTCGTCCTCAAGGCAGTTTGCAATAATACTTAAAATTTTAAGTTTAAAACCAGAAATAGAACCGCAAACCCCCAATCTTTCTCCTTTGCCCCCTTTGCACCGTAATATCCTACCACAGTGGCCTCATTACCTCTTGAAAGGGACAAAAAGGCCAGCCCGGCCCCTCTGCACCCCTTTTCGGCCCGACCTTATATCATGGTGCAGCTTTCAGTGTCAGTGCCCCAGTTACGATGCTAGCTCACTGCAACAGCACCGGTCAGTTATTTTGGCAATGCGGTAGTTTGTAAATTCGTGTTCAAGTCACGTTAATGTCTATGCATTTTCTCATCCATGCTCAAATGTATTTTAGCATCGCCATCAGATTCTCCGGCCTTATCCGGTTTGATGTTTTGTTCATCATTGATCGTTACCCATATCACTTATTCATTAGTCTCTTAACGGAGTTAAATCCTATTTGAAAACTTAATTGTCGATGTTTTCTTCAAAGCCTGCGTAGGCTCAGAAGACAAGCCCCAATAATGGTTAGTTGGAAAAACAAATCATCTTCCATCTGTTAATGCATGAATAGCTGACTTTTTATTTATTTTTTTACGTTCCTTTTGGGTCATTGAGCTGACAGCATTCACACTTGCCTTTTTTCTGATTTTTTTGTTTTGTCCGTTGTGTTGCATTCTCCATGTTGCTGTCAGTGTCAGCATAAAAAGCACACCATTCCGAAACACTGTTACTGTTAATACCCAGTTGCATTAATGTTGTATAAACCACATAAAGACCTCAGTGAGTATGACCCGATTGTGGTCACCTTCAGCCACCTGCTTACACGCAGCGATGCCCAACTACATCTCCTTGCAGTAGCCTGTAAATGTGGTAGAATCTCGGCATTAAAATGTGTCTCCCCTTTTTCTTCTCTTCCTTCCCACACAACAGCTCGCAGATAAAGTTGGCGAAAGCAACAACATGGTATAATGACGAGAGTGCCGGAGACTGGTTCTAAATTTATATTATTTATAATGTCCTTTTTTGAAGAAAAAAAGATCAGCACAAAGATTCTGGTTGTGTACAAAGGCAAAGTTTGTAACAAAAGTCTTGATGTAAGTTTTAGAATTTACACCGCAAATCAACAAAAAGCATCGCTCGCAAAGAGAGACATCGCAAGCGCGCATCCGAGACTTGCTGCTCCTGGAATTTGGTGAACTGAAGAAAAGGCCGCAGGGAAACCTGTGGTCTAAAACAATTCAAGACTTCTTCCTGTTTTTTGGAGTATGTGCTAAATGCAGCAACCTCCCCCTGTGGGACTAACAGTGCCTGTAACTTTACCTCCTGATTTCAGAGGTGTTGTAGAGTAAGCAGGGCTTCATCTGTAAGGCACAGTCCGTCTCTCCTCCCATCTGCCCGTCGTTCTACCTGTGCTTCTCTCTCGGAAGAAAGCTGATAGCCACTTTTCCACCTGTCGAAAGCAAAGAGGCATCCTTTAGGCATGACATACGGCATTTTAAGACGGATCGTCATCCTTTACCATGCAGCACTAGAGGATTTCACTACACCATTCTGCTGTATACATTTCTTTGTAAATATCTAGCTAGAATAAAGCTCGGTAGGAAAATGTTTAAAAGCCAAATGTCAAATTCCGATTAGTTTGTCAGAGGAGTATGCAAGTAGGTCAACCCATTTTTTTGTTTGTTTTGGTACTAAGTTACCCTGAAAGCACTCCTGGTTTTGATACCCCTTTGATTGGGCTGGGGACAGCAGAAAACCAGTTTCACACTCCTTTTTGGCTGGTTCTCCTTGACCCACGTCACACGTATGCATCACAAAGCAGGTCGGCAACCCTTTAGTCACTGAATAAAACTTTGTGTGCGCCAAGTCCACCTCGTGAAACAGCTTGCTCAGTTTCCAGGTGCACACGCTTTTAAAAAAAACAAAACGTGATATGCCCAGCAGACCACCTCTTCAAAAAGGTGATCCGGTCCAAAATGCAATTTTTGCTGTTTGGCCCGTAGCCAGCGTGACGTTTCCGCATCTTATGACATCACGACTCTTGCGCCGGCAAAGCGGTAGGTCAGACATCGAAATTGGGACCCGCGAGTTTCAGCCTCCTTTTCTTATTGTAGGACAGTATGTTACAGCGCTGACTTCTTCTGTAAATAACAGTGAAGTGGGAAATGATACTAGGTCATTTGTATGTTGGGAGTAGCCTCAATCGAGTGCCATGCTGAAGGGCTGCTCCTGTCCGCGTGACTTTATTTGCTTTTATTCTGACAGTTGGGAGAGGATGCATATTTTTACAAATAAAAACCCTCAGAGCTGCTTTGTACATTTCAGTGAAGTGGTTAAGAGAGTGAATGACACGAGTATCCTTCTGCTCATCTCCCTTCTCTTTCTCTCTCCCTCTTCCCCCCTGCCTTGGGTGAGGCTTAGAAGGGGCAGAGTGTCTGATCTGGCTCTCAGAGGCAGTCTGAGATTTATTTACAGAAGTTTCTGCATATTAACGTGAGACTAACTTATTTGTCCGGCTCCAAACACATGCACGCCACATCGCAGCAGATAGATCTGTATCGATCGTCCTATCTGGAGCACGGGCCTTTTTTTTAATTTGTGCGACTAATTTCTGAACTTTGGCGTAAGCCACCAATATGTTCGCTTTAAGTCTTAACAGCCCTTTTTAAAATCCAGCGGGTGATTATTTAAATCAGTTTGCTTTAGCTGAGACAAGCGCCCCCCCCCGCTTTGAAAAACACCATCAGATGAGATGTTTCCGATTGCAAAAGCAATCCTGGCAGGAACTTCCCCGTTTCTTTGGCTTCATCTTGGGAAAGGAAGACAACCTTTGGGAACACACATTTCTTTTTCCGGAAGTCCTGAAAAATGGTGGTCTTTAATCCTTGAAGCCACATGCGTACCTCATTTCGGTCTCACTGTGATACATGTTGCTGCCTGTAAGATGTAAAAAATATGTATTGGGGATGGCTCTGTCTGCAGCCATTTTAAATATATATATATCTCTCTCCTGTTGAATGGGACATATTGAGATGTCTCCAGCCATTGAGGCTACTACAATTTTCCCCGATGCCGCGTGGACACTACTATTTAAGCTGAACGAAGATCGGTGGCTGCCGTTGCGCCCAGAATGATGTGCAGGGACTGTTGTATATTACCCACTGTCATATGAAATTCCTCTACCGAGGCATGGTCTCCTGAGTCGCTCCTGTATCCAAAAACCATTTCCCCATGTTACGAGCCCTGTGAGACATTCCTCTGTCAAGGTTTGGAGCAGCCAAGCCATTCATGCGTTATTCCTGGAGCTGTAGCCCAGGGGTGGAAGGGGTTATGCAGCGATTACTGAGCTGTCAAGATTTCCGTTTTGCAGTTTCTTCTCCCCATGGTGAATGGAGCAGGGAAAGGAACTGTTCATCTCTCCTAAGTACAAGGCATTTGTGCATTAGATGGACGGTGCCCGTACAGCTCTCTCTCTGCTTTCTGTTTTACTTAACACATGGGAGGGACCTATATTATTTAATAGTAACGGTGATGGAAACCCTGTTTGTCCCCCTCAACAAAGTAAAGCGAACTTGCCTTTTTGAAACTGATCTGGTAGTAGACCTTCTCTGTGTTGGGAGTCTCATTCAGGCACTCCTTTTTACAAGCAAAAAAAAATGTATATGTGGAAGGTGTTGGTTTTTTTAAAAAAGTGCTCAAATGCAAAGTTGGTGTGATTCTCATTTTGTCTTTTCACGGCCCCTATTTGATTAGGAAAGTATTTGGAGTGGGGGATTTTTTTGTGTGTACAAGAGTTGTAGGGTGATACCGGAAGGGAAGCATTAGGGTGATCTGTCCAAAGCCACCTTGAACGTTTAGGTTGGGCGACAGTATCGCGACTTTGCGCGAACCTCCAGCTAGCAGCTGGAAGCAAAATGCCCCGTTCCTTTGAAGGTGACGCTCTTTGGTGGATACAAAGCCGGGTTTCGCAGAGTTGGTATTGTGAAGCAGCCAGAACTATTCCTCAGGTCTAAAGGCTGCTGTTTTCTTTTTACACCAGGAAGTAAGTGCCACTGAACTTGGTTGGACTTATTTCCAAACAGACATGAAAAGGATCAGGCTGCATGCACTGGAAGCCTTTGCAAGAAGCAAAGATAAAAGAAAAAGGGCAGCATCATTCGTAACAAGTTTTTATTTTCCCCATTTAAATGTAGTTCTTCATTGCTGCTTTAGGAATCAGACTCAGATCTCGTCCTAAGTAAATGAACACTGTAAATACATTTGTCATACCTTGAATAAAGAGGAACCTTTTTTTTTTCTACAAACTGGTGATGATATGTCTTTTTTGACTCGCTGCCCAAAAGTTGTGCAACCTCTTTAGAAGAGAGAAAAGAGATTGGATTTATACCCCGCCCTTCACTACCTGAAGGAGTCTTAGAGCAGTTTACAATCTCCCTTCCTCTCCCCTCCCCACAACTGACACCCTGTGAGGTAGGCAGGGCTGAGAGAGCTCTTTCAAGGACTGTTCATGAGAGAACAGCCCTAAGAGAACTTGTGACTGACCCAAGGTCACCCCAGCAGCTGCATGTGGAGGAGTGGGGAAATCAAACCTGGTTCTCCCAGATTAGAGTCCACACCAGTAACTAAGCTGAGTTAATGTGAGCTAGCTCACTTTTTTTTTTAGCCTCTGGCTCACACATTTTTGTCTTCGCTCAGGAAGAATGGCTCCAGAGCAAACTCATTTATGCAGTAGCCACATCACTCACAACTTCAATGCCAGTAGCTCACAAAATAGAATTTTTCCTCAAAAGACTCCACCGCTTAGATGGAGCATTGGTCCACACTCCTAACCACTACACCAGACTGGCTTTACCTGCCTGAAACAGAAGAGCGGTCTTGTATTGAAAGCTGGCCTAAGGTTTCTGTTGGGAGGGTCAACATGACTACTTTGTCTTGTCAGGGACCCTGTTCAGATGTCCCGAGCGGTCTGGTACGGGTAAAGTCAAGTCAAATGAAGCGTCCGGTCAACCCAGAGCTCCCTTCTGCTTGCCAGCTGGAAAAGTTGATATTGCACATTGCTGTTCACTTCTGGAAGGGCAAACACTCCCAGGTGGATCGCAGGGCTAGAAGTAAGCCTTAAACCCTGGAATATCTGATTCAAGCCCATCCCTGTGTAACAAGTTGATGGAACCTGGTAAAGCATTTACCATCATGGCCCTATTACCTGAATGGCCCAGGCTAGACAGGTCAGTTCTCTGAAGCTAAGCAGGGTCAGCCATGGTTAGTACTTGGATGGGAGCCTCCCAAGGACGTCCAGGGTCTCTTCGCAGAGGCAGGCAATGGCAAAACCACCTCTGACTGTCTCTTGCCTTGGAAACCCTACAGCAGGGGTGTCAAACATGTGGCCCGGAGGCCGGATTAGGCCCCCGGGGGGCTTCTCTCAGGCCCACACTGGACCTGGCCATCTCCTGCTTCCAGTTCTGTTGCTGCTGCTTCATCATAGCTTGCTTCGCCAGACTCTCTCAATCGCTCAGCCGTTTCACATTCCCCCCTGGGTCCTAGACTCAGAACTCTGAGCATGAGATCTCTGTGGCGAATGTCAATAAATCAAAAGTAGGTTTGCAGCTCACAGGTACACACGCTGAACAGCATACTCAAGATTGCAGCAGCACAGACATTTTGATGCAATAATTCAGAGCAAGAGGGGTCAGTTATCAGATACTGTTAAATAAGCAAAATACTGCAAGAGTGCTAGTATTTTAAGCATGTTTTTATTTTAAGTAAAAAAAAATCATTGTGTTTGTGTCCTTTATAAAGTTTATATCTCCACTACCTGGCGTTACATTTTATGACACACACGGCCCACCCCAACAAGGTCTCATTTCCGTCAGATCTGGCCGTCATATCAAATGAGTTCGACACCCCTGCCCTACAGAGTCGCCATCGGTCAGCTACAGCTTGATGGCACTTTCAACCACCTCACTACTAGTTCCTGGCTGCATCTCTTTTTGCTTGCCTGTCCTGTTTAAGTGGGCAACAGGTGAGGAAAAGTAGCTACGATGATTCACTACCTCATCTGGGCAGCTGGAAGTGCTGGGCCTAGAAGAAGGCGGGGGGGGGGGGGAGAATGACTGGGGCACGGGCTATTCATCCAGGGCCATCTTGACTAAATACCTCAAACCACCACCCCCCGAAACCTATCCCTGGAGCTTGTTTTGGAGGGTAGTTATATTGGTGTGTGCAGCACAAGAGCTGGGTTCAAGTCTAGTAGCACTTCAAAGACCCATACGATTTCCAGGGTACAAGCTGTTGAAAGTCAATGCTCTTTTCAGGTACAAGTAAGAATGGAGATCCCCGAGCCCTTATATCCCAGGCAGAAGGAGGGCAGAGTGTTGCAAAGAAGAGAGTGAGGATACAAAGATACCATGCAAAATGTAACCGGCTGGATTACAGCAGAGGAGAAATGCTTAGGGCAGGGTTCCCCAACATGGTGCCCACGGGCACCATAGCACCCGCCAGCACCTTTCCTGCCGTCCACCAAGTGCTTTTAGAAAGCGGGGGCGGGGGGGTTCCCAATCAGGGCTTCGGTTTGGCTGGATTGATTAAAAGGTGTCCTGTTAAACTGAGCTGTTGCCTGAAATGCTGGAGAGTAACGATTTGAGTTGTATGTAACCTTGCTATCTGGTGTTTTGTGCTTGGTTCCACCTCTGCAACAGCCATTTTGTGGTTGTCTCCGCCTCCTGTGGCAGCCATTTTATGACTGGCTCCACCTCCTGCAGCAGCCATTTTGTGGTTGCGCCCACCGCCCTGTGTCAGAATTCCAAAGGTTCCCTCAGGCTCAAAATGGTTGGTAACCCCTGACTTAGGGGCAGAAAATTAGCATCTGTAGTGACATAAGAATCCTGCGTCCCTATTCAGCTTGGGAGGGTGGGAGCATCCTGAATTTGTAAATGAACTCAAGTTCTTGTATCCCTGGAGCAGGCACAGACTTGGACTCCTACAAGAACTACTCCTACTGCTAAGGACTCCTCGGGAGTATCGATTAGGACGGTGCATCACTTCAGTAGCCACTTCTTGTACTCCTGCTGACAGGAGCCATTTCCTGTTCCATAAATCAAAGCCAGAAGTGCCTTTTCATTTTGTATTGACTTGGAGTGGCTTTTTAAACCTGAGAGGGAGCCAACAGAAGCAGACGCAGGCAGCAGATACCTGCTGGGGCCTAATGGCTTACGAGTTGGAGGAAGGTGAGTCTTTTCATTTCAGATTCCGTTTTTAAAAAAGTGATTTTAAATATATTTTTTTCACAAGCATGCAGGCTAGTTTCACTGTGGTGTGTCAACCGTCTCATGACTAGAGGGGGATCAGGAAGCTGAACTTGGCTGCTTATTCCCAGTTCCTTATTCATTCCTTATTCATGTCTATGATCCTACTCCTCTTTACAAGCTGTAGTTTTAACTTTCCCTCTGAGGGAACAGATCCGCCCATCGGTCTATGCATACTACTCAGGTCCCTCTCTGCTTAACTAGTCTCTTCGGGGATTGGTTTTTAAAGTATGAGTCAGGCACCAAGGATTTCTCAAGATAAAATAAAATTGTAATTTATTGGCAGAACACAACAGGGGAATATCGGTTGTTTGTACAGAGGACTCTTTGTTGCTGAAAGGGCTGGCACTGGTTCTCAGACTACATTCAGGCTGTATGCTTATGGGTTTTTTTTCCTTTTTGTTGCATACAGATGGTTACACGTTCACTCAACTCTTCTATTATGCTCTTTCCTGTCCTGCTTTGTGGTTCCTGTACAGCTGTGTCTTACTGGCCTCTACACAGCTGTCTAGACCCTGCCAGAGTTCAGCCCTCCCACAACCACCTCTCACAGGCTCGCCAAGATTGATGTATGTTAGTGTTTGTGTTCGCTTAGTTCACTATGATTGAGTCTGTTCCTTCCTAGAAATAGAATTCTCCACAGGGTCTCTTCAGAAGGCGAAAGTCACTTCACTCCCTCAGCGCTGCCCTTCTGCGTCTGTCAACTGACAAATAACCGAGAGCCCTGAGCCCAAACGGCCCCCTCCTCACTCTGTTATGTGACTCAGCAGGGTTCTATGAACACACTCTGCTGGTCATAGGTTTTTTTGTTTTGTTTTGTTTCTTTAATCCCGTCACAATGTCTTAGTCATGAATTCATCCAGAAACACGGAGGAGAGTGGAACATTAGCATCTATGGTGAGATAAGAATCCCTCAAGCCCTGATGGATCCATGCTGGTGAACTTGGGAATGAATTCAGATTCAGCAATCTCAGTTTGTTATCTGTAATTCTAAGGTCTGTCTATGTGACTGTCCAGGTGGAACCTCACTGAAAGTGGTCCCTTATTCCCAGGGGTCATTTCGTAGAAAAAGAGGTGCAGGAGCTCATTAGCATAACTCATTAGCATTACTTATTTGCATATGCTACACCACCTGACATCACCAGAAGTATGTCAGAAGGCAGGGAGGGAGGGAGGGAGGGAGGGAGGGAGGGAGGGAGGGAGGGAGGGAGAAAGAAAGAAAGAAAGAAAGAAAGAAAGAAAGAAAAAAAGAGAGAGAGAGAGAGAGGGGACAGCTACCAATCCAAGCCTCAGAAATACCACTATTCTGGGAGGATAGCTTCAGTGGTGGCTGAAGCCTTCAGAAGGCTGGTCGAAGGAACAAGGACCTTTCCAGGGGACGGGGTCATTTTGCTGCAGCCATGACACAAGCAGGCATTCCCCCGCGGGGGGGGGGGGTTGACACCAACTCCCGGAGCTGAGCTCCCCCGAGCTCCTGCTCGAAATGACCCCTGGGGAAAGGGAAAGGAGTTTGTAAGCCGCTCTGAGACTCAAGTGAGTGAAGGGCGGGATATACATCCAATCTCTTCTTCTTCTTCTTCTTCTTCTTCTTCTTCTTCTTCTTATTCCAAACTACTTGGAAATACAGGCCTCTTGGTGGCACTCCCCCGAAAGCCTGTGGCGCCAGAATCAGCGCTTGGACCACGCTATACTGTATATCTCCTTGCAGGGGACAGTCTCCAGAGTATGTGGATGTGTCATTTGGGGTGGTCCAAAGATTGTTTTGGGGTGCAGCCCAGCCCGTGTTTGGCTGTGTGATTGTCCTGGGGGCACTGCACTTTGGAGCAGCTGACACAAGAACTGCACTTTGGACCAGGACACAGCATATGTCCCCTCAAAGGGGAGAGTCTGCTGAACATGGGTATGTATGAAGTGTGGTAGTCCAGACCTTATTTTGTGGTGTAAAGGAGGGGGAATAAAGTAAAACTGCCTTTCCCCCTTCTTGTCTGTTGCAAGCCTCAAATGGAGAAGATGACTCAGCCTAACCTACCTCAAAAGGTGGTTGTGAGGAGAAAATGGAGGAGAGAAGAACGACGTAGGCCCCTCTGGGTCTCCAGTGGGGAGAAAGGCAAGTTATAAAGTAAATCAATCCATCCTGGTTCGAATCTCCCCTCATGCTGTGGAAGCTCCCTGGGTAACCTTGGACCAGTCACACACTCTCAGCCTGACCTACCTTGCGAGGTCGCTGTGAAGACAGAATGGATAATGGGAAAATGGTGTAAACCAGTTTGGGTCCCTGCTGGAGAGAAAAGTGGGCTACAAATGAAGTGTTTCGCCCGATTCCCACTCATCACCCAATCCTGTTGTACATTTTGCTGGTCTCCCGATCCGTAGAGAGAAGCGTTGGGCTGTTCAGGGACATTGGGGAGAGAACTACTTTGCCAGCTCCTCCCCTGAATTCTTCTGCTGGACCCAACTGACTGTACCCGGGGTCTCGCTCCCCACTCGGGCCATGGAGCAGAGAGCCATCGAGCCATGGTTCCCTCTGCTGCCCTGGGAAGGCTTGGAGCCTCTTTTATAGACGAACCAACCTAAAAGTCTACTTATTCCCATATAGGAACTTCCAGTAACTACCATGAAGACCGATCACTTCCATTGGGGTAGCTCAACATCCAAAAAGGGGCTACTCCATAAACAGAGCCAGTTTGGTGTAGTGGTTGGGAGTGTGGTCTCTAGCCTGGGAGAACCAGGTTTGATTTCCCCACACCTCCACATGCAGCTGCTGGTGTGACCTTGGGTCAGTCACAAGTTCTCTCAGAGCTGTTCTCTCGAGGGCAGTTCTGGAAAGAGCTCTCTCAGCCCCACCTACCTCACAGGGTGTCTGTTGTGGGGAGGAGAAGGAAATGGAGATTATAAGCCACTCTGAGACTCCTTCAGGTAGTGAAGGGGGGGGGGTGTAAACCTAATGTTTTCTTCTCCTTCTCCTCCTCCTAGAATGTGTTGGACTAGGAGACCCAAGTTTGAATCCCCACTCTGCCATGGAAGCTTGCTGGGTGAACCTGGGCCAGCCGTACGCTCTCAGCCTAACCTACCTCACAGGGTTGTTGTGAGGATAAAACAAAAGAGAACAGTGTAAGCCACTGGGGAGAAAGGCAGGTTATAAATTTATAAAGTGATTAAATAAAAAAGATTACAACCAACGGTACACTTTCTACCGCTCCCCCCCCAATCTCTTCTTCACAGTTTTGCAATGCAATCTTTCAAACCTTGTTGTGAATTTTAACTCTCCTGCCCCCACCAACTATATCCCACAAACAGCAACTGGGGAGGGGGGGATTTTGCAAATTAAGCTCCCGTCAGCCCTCTTTGGCTGGTCGCTTGCTGGTTGTGTTTTCTGAAAGCCCACACTGCCGCCTGGCCAATAGATTCTATCAGCAGCAGCATCATTCACCGCTGGCTTATCATTGGGACGTTTCCATGGCAACATGCACTCGCTGCCTTCTGATCTGGCAAAGGCTTGCTGGTGTTTTCCTGCATTGCTGCAGCTGGGGGGGGGGGGGTGGGGGGTGGCTCTCCCTTGACTTTGATGCACTCCAGGCCATAAAGTGCTGGATGCTGAATCAAATAGGCGATGATTCAAAATGCAACAGCAGCGGCCGGGGATGAAGAGAACCGTGAAGTGTGAACGTATTCGAATGGGAGGGCTTTTCCCCACCTCCAGGCAAATAATCTTGTGGCTGAACTTTAAGGCAACCTCGCAGGTTTGCTATGAAGACTGAATATTGAATACAGTAGGGCTTTGGTGAGGTGGGAAGTGCCGTCAAGTCATAGTTGACTTACAGGGGCCCCATGGGGTTTCCAGGGCAAGAGACGTTCAGAGGTGGCTTGCCACTGCCTGCCTCTGCATCACGACCCTGGTCTTCCTTGGAGGTCTCTGTCCCGTCCAAATACTGGCCAGGGCTGATCCCTCTTAGCTTCCGAGATCTGATGAGATCAGGCTGTCCAGCGCAAGGCAGTAGGGCCTTGGGGAACCCTATTTGGATGGGAATGTTTTAAAATAAATGTTTGCATTTGCAAGGTGTTTTAAGAAGAGAGCGACGAGGACGGCCAGGGGTCTGGAGACTGAGCACTACGAGGAAAGGCTGAGGGCCTTGAGAGTGTTTAGTTTGGAGAAGAGAAGACTGAGGGGGGACACGATTGCTCTCTTTAAATATTTAAATATTTGAAAGGCTGTCATTTGGAGGAGGGCAAGGAGCTGTTCCTGTTGGCAGCAGAGGATGGACCCCGAAGCAACAGGTTTAAATTACACGCAGAAAGGTATCGGCTGGATATTAGGAAAAACTTTTTCACAGTCAGAGCGGTCCAAAGGTGGAATCAGCGGCCTGGGGAGGTGGTTAGCTCCCCTTCCCTGGCAGCTTTCAAGAAGAGGCTGGGCGAATATCTATCAGAGATGCTTTAGGGCGGTCCTGCATTGAGCAGAGGGTTGGAATAGATGGTCTGAGTGGCCCCTTCCAACTCTATGATTCTATGTCTATACCCAAGGCAATTAAGAAACACCTGTAACACACAAATCAATACATGCTCACGGAAATTAAATGTCATAATACCAGAGGTACTAACAAACCGTTTACTGAAGCTAGTAATGCATTCCCCCATCCTATCTAAAGCCCTTTGGAAGCAACTGGGTCTTACACGGCTGTCTGGAACACGAGAGAGAAAATAAACACACTTCATAGGGGAGGTGGTGTCAGAGCCTTGGGGCAGTCCCCAGGGGCATAGCCAGAAAATTTGGGGTAGTGAGGCATTGGGGAAGCAGGGGAGTAGGAGACAGAGAGAGAGAGAGAGACAGAGAGAAAGAGAGAGAGAGATCCTGTTGGCAGGCAGGTGAAGAAGAGAAGGGTCTTTCCTTAGCTGCTGGCAAAACTCTCACAGCAGGAGTTGTGGGGCGTGGGCCATGAGTGAGGGGGCATCGCCCCTAAATGCCCACTGCAGCTTTGGGCCTGGCAATCCCCAAAAAGGCCCTGCTTCTTGAGCAAAGCCCATATAATGGTGGTAATAATTCTTTATCCAGAAGGATCCTGAAGACTAGTTATACAAAAGAACGGGATTCTAGGAGTCTGTGGGCACTTCTATTCACCCAAATCCTAATTCTAGTTAGGCAATAGGGAGTGGGAACAGGTATTGAGGTTTACCTGCTCTAGGTTGGGAAATCCCTGGAGACTTGGAGCTGGAACCTGGGAAGAGCAGGCTTTGGGGGAGGGGAGGGTAAAACGCCATAAGAGTCCCCCCTCCAAAGCGGCCATTTTCTCCAGATTCTTAGTCGTCTGGGTAGCATCTGTAATACCGGGAGATCTGCAGGTGCCACCAGGAGGTTGGCAGCTAGAACCCAAGCTTACTTCTTTGAAGGAGGAGGAGACGACTGGCTTTATATCCTGCCTTCACTACCCAAAGGAGTCTCAGAGCAGCCCTTTCCCTCCCCCTCCCCACAACAGACACCCTGTGAGGTAGGTGGGGCTGAGAGAGCTCTCTCAAGCCCTGCCCTTGAGAGAACAGCTCTGAGAGAACTGTGACTGACCCAAGGTCACACCAGCAGCTGCATGTGGAGGAGTGGGGAATCAAACACAGTTCTTCCCAGATTAGAGTCTGCGCTCCTAACCACTACACCAAATATAAGGTTGCCAGCTCTGGGCTGGGAAATACCTGGAGATTTGGGGGGTGAAGGCTGAGGAGGGCGGGGCTTGGGGAGGGGAGGGACTTCAATGGGGTATAATGCCACAGAGCCCACCTTCCAGAGCAGGGAGGGGAGGAAAGGAAGTTACAGTTCAATAGAAGTAGGACAAAAACCAAAGGAAAACTGCACAAATAAGCGCTAATAAAGAATGAAAAAAATATAATGCTAAACAAAAGCAATTATATAATTTTATCAATAGATGAAAAAATAGATGAAAAATGGGATCATACCGTATAACAATATACAACAATGAATATCAATATAGTGATGTTATTAAGATACAATCACATGTAGTGAGGTAGCAAATTCAGGTAGGTAGCAAGTAAAGGTTAACAAAGGTTTCCGGAATAAGTCTTCGTTTCGTGGAGAGACGTCATCTGAACCAGATTTTCAATCAGTGCTTCCAATGGTTTTTTCAAGCTTCACAGAAAGAAAGGAACAGGCACAGAATATCTACAAAGTTACAACATAACTGCTTTACATCAGAGGATACAGGAATTCAACGGGCAAAGCAAGGATTTGATGTAAGGTGCTACTGGACTCTTGCTCTTTTCGATGACTCACGAAAGCGCCTACCCCGTCACAACATTTGTTAGCCTTTAAGGTGCTACTGGACTTCGGTGCTCTTTTCAGTGACTCACGAAAGCGCCTACCTCGTCACAAAGTTCTAGCAAACTATAGGTTAGGGTAGCTCTCTCTTTGATATACAACCTCTAGGTGGTGGCTGGAGATCTCTTGGGGTAACAACTGACCTCCAGGTGACACATTCCCCTGGAGAAAATGGCCACTTTGAAAGGTGGAGTCTACTGCATTGTACCCTACTGAATGTACCCTACTCTTTCCCAAACCCTGTCCTCCCCAGACTCCACCCCCACCCCAAATCTCCCGGAATTTCCCAAACCAGAGCTGGCAACCCTAGGTGGGTTCTTCACAGTACTTGCAAAGGTGAGTCAAAGCCTCAGCAGGTCTTCCCCAGTCGGCCCAGATTCCTCAACTCAACAGTAAGCGGGGGGGAGATATTTGCAAAAGCAAGAAGGCACTCTGCACGTGGCTCAGAGGCACTCTCATCCTCACATGGCAATTTTGGGACAAAACAAGGCTTTTGTGAGGCTTGCAATGCTACGTCAATTCTGCATTACGTTGTGGTCACCCCAGGTTCGGACCCCAGGGTATATGGAGCCTGTTTTGCCAGGGGCTTTCTCTTGATCCAGAGTGGCCCCCATGCAGATTAAGTGAAGAAGTTTTAACTCAGTTTCGATCCTCCCTGCCATACCTAGGACAATTGGGCAATAGTACACTGGCTTTTCCCTCCATTGTTTTATGAAACCCACCTTGGAACAGAAATCCCCCTCTGCATTGCATGCTGTTTTCACTTCCTTTGATCATCGAGTTTTATGGTACCCTCCAGGCTGCATGCCTCTTTCACTTCTTTTGATCATCCGGTTTCATGGTACCCTCCATGCTGCATGCCGCTTTCGCTTTCTTTGATCATGGGGTTTCATGGTATCCGCTACACTGTATGCCGCTTTCGCTTTCTTTGATCATCAGGTTTTATGGTACCCTCCACACTGCATGCCATGTTTGTTTTCTTTGATCATGGGGTTTCATGGTACCTTCTGCATAGATTTATGGCCGCTCAGGGCTGACTTCGCAGTCAGTACGGCATTGCCCCGGGGGTATCTGAATGTGGTTCTGAGCCCCTTTTCCTCAGTATTGACAAAATGTGGAGCGAATGCCAGATGCAGAATCGCCCAAAGACCCCTGTTCGCAATGCATAATTTACAACCCGTGGCAGGCAAGCCAACTGGAGAGGGGCAAAATCAGCGCAGAAAACAACTTAAAGAGAGGGGAAAGGGGGACACACGCGAGAGTGGCAGGCGATCGCGGCGTCTTTGCCAACCGCGCTGGGTTTCGCTCCTCCAAGGCCGAGCCGGCGAAGTCCCTCCGCTTCCCCCTAGCGGCGGCCGCGGGGACTGCGGCTTCCTGCCCGTGATGCAACAATCGGAGGGGGCAACGGAGCAGCAGCCGCTCGCCCGCCCGCCCGCCCGTCCGCCGCCTCTCCGCGCGGAGCTGACTTGCAACGTGTCCCGCCGGCGGTCGCCCTCCCCGGGAAGCCGGGCTTGATTTTGGCGCCGGCGGCCGGCCGGGCAGCCCCTTCGGCTCGGGCGCGCTCCGTCTTTGCAGCCGGGGAGTGGAGATCCGCCGAAAGGGGGGCTGCAGACCTCAAGAAGCGCGCCGCCTCGCATTTTTGGAAACCGGGGTCGATCTGGACGGCAAGATGAAGGTACCCGTGACAGTAGGGAAAAATCAAGGCGAGGGGGGCGGGGGAAGAGAGATGCACATAGAGCAGCCACGTTTGCAAAACGGAGAAAACGAATCCCCTCCTTTGCTTCCCCCGGTCTAAAACCATGCCTGTCATCGCCCCTGCGTGCTTCGGAGAGGTTTGGCGAATTAATTGTCTCCAGTGGAAAAACGTGCGATCCTAGAAGAGAATTCGGATGCGCTAGCTTTGAAGATAAATAAGATCGCGCGGCGCGGGGCGGGGGGGGGGGGGGGGGGGCGGACAGCATTTCTAGGTTTTCTTTTAATTTTAATTTTTGCCTTTTCTTTCCCGGAATCGTTTTATTCATGGCGATTCTGTCGCTTTCGGAAGGATTTTATTTCGGGGAGAGAGAGAAGGAGGCGATGCTGGAATTTCGAGGGTTAAAAGCGCCAAGCGCGATGCGATTTCTTTTTTTGGCGTTGCTGTCAAATGCGCGCCCTCCCCCCCCCCCCCCCCATTTATTGTTCTGCAATCCGAAATGCCAGCGGAAGAAATCGCAGTCGTGCAAATCCGAATTCCGGATGGACCATTAAACGGGGGCGGGGGACGTCGATGCTGGCTTTCAAGAGCCCCCCCCCCCCCAAGTTTATTTACTGATCTTCCGCGCTTGCGACTCCAAGAGGGGCCCTGGCTCCGAATCAGGTCAGCCAGCATCCAGCTGCTGCTAAGGCGGCGCTGGAGTTCATGGAAGAGATGACTTCAGTCCACACTCCCCCCCCCCTCCCGGCCCCCGGTACTGACGTGAGATCCTGCAAGTAGCCCCCCCCCCCCACCCCTTCCCTTCTTTGGCAAGCCGGACTTTTCTAACAGATGTGCTCGAGATCCTGTTTCCTTTGCACGTGTCCTCCGCTGGCAGAGATGGTGAGGGGGGGGGGCTTTCTTCTCCCAAGGCATCCTGGGGTCTTGACCCTCCCAGGTGGTGTCTGTGGGTTTTTTTTTGGGGGGGGGGGGGTTTCAGTGCAAAGCTGCTCCCCAGAAGGTCTTGTTTCCTGCAAGGGAGTTGGCAGGAGCCTATGGACCCGTTTGGGACCCAGGGGGCTCCCTTGCCAGTCAAAAGGTCACCGTGGAGTCGCATAGCTGGATGGTGCGTCACGGAGGCCTCTTTTCGTACCCCTGGCAGAATGGAGCGTGGTGGGTGCCAGAGGACTGCTTTAGTAGTTAGGGATGGCAGCCTCCAGGTGGGACCCAGGGATTCCTGGAATTACAGCTCCTCTCCAGACTACAGAGGTCAGTTCCCCTGGAGGAAACGGATGCTTTGGAGGGGTGGACTTTATGGCATTGTACCCCACTGAGGTTTCTGTCCTCCCCAGGCTCCATTCCCAGACCTCCAGGAGTTTCCCAACCTGAAGCTGGCATCTCTACCCCCCCTGCCCCCCCAAGTTGTAGACAGTCACAGCAGCCGAGACTGATCTGGATGGACCAGTGGGTTGATTGGCAGCTTTGTGGGGTAGCTCCAGTGGGGATGTTCACAACCTGATGTTCCAGGGGCCTTGCCCCCCCCCCCAATCTTCTGCTTCTCCATCACGAGCAGTTACGTCTCACACATCTGTGACAAAGCTCAAACGTTTCCTGTTTTGCTCAGCTCCGAGACAGGGTAGGGGGGAAAAAACCCCAACGGTTTCACCAGCTAAAACGAATTTTGCATCGGGCTGCTGTCCGAGGCATGGGAAGAAGGCCCAGGGAAAAGTGGCCGGTCCCAGATTTGGGAATCTTTAATGGATTGAGGCCCTGTCTGCAGGCCCGATCGCAGGGGGAAGCCCCCCTGACAGCAGCACGTGTGCTGGACAGTGGAGTGCCAGAGCATGTAGCTTGGCTTGAGGGAGGGGCTGTGGCTCAGTGGAAGAGCCCATGCTTTGTTTGCAGAGGGTCCCAGGATCATCACCGGGCACCTCCAGTTTAAAGGACCAGTAGGAAGTGTTGTGAAAGACCTCCGACTGAGACTCTGGAGAGCGCTCGTGGTACCAGTCTGTGTAGACTGCATATATATTTTTTTAACTTAAATTTTTTATTTTGCCTTAGCAACCATTCAACAAACATATATTGTACATTCTATAGGTAAACCTATGAATTTACAATTACCAAGAATTGAACGAAGGAAAGAATAGCATTACAGAAATGATTAATCTGATAATATTGACAGTTCAAAAATGTGCTAATGGAGGAAGAGGAGATTGGATTTATACCCTGCCCTTCACTGCCTGAAGGAGTCTCAGAGTGGCTTCCAATCCCTTCCCCTTCCCCTCCCTACAACAGACACTCTGTGAGGTAGGTTGGGGCTGAGAGAGCTCTCCTGAGAACTGCCCATGAGGGACCAGCTCCGAGAGAACTTGTGACTGACCCAAGATCACACCAGCAGCTGCACGGGGAGGAGTGGGGAATCAAACCCGGTTCTCCCAGATCGGAGTCCACGCTCCTAACCACTACACCAAACTGGCTCCTAACTCCTACACCAATACGATAATATTGCTTTGACTGCACCACTTCTTTTAATGTGTCGTTGCACGTCCAAGAATTCTAACACCGAAAACGCTTGTCCCACAGATTTGGAGTTAGAATGAATACTCTTTGACAATGAAACTTGATCTGTGTATTGACTTTGATGGACCAAGGGTCTGATTCAGTGTAAGGCGGCTTCATGTGTTCTTGTGGACCAGAGGCAGCCGAGGCGAGCCCCTGGGGTGCTGGCAGCAGCATGGGGGGTTGGTGGCCCGGGAGGAGGCAGCAGGGCAAGCTGATGCCAGCCATCACTTTCTGGACCCACATTGCTGCCAGCCTGCCAGTTTCACAGAGGGTTTCCAACCTCCAGGTGGGGCCAGGAGATCTCCTGGGAGTATAGCTGATCTCCAGATGACAGAGATCAGTTCCCCTGGAGAAAATGGCTGCTTTGGAAGGTCTGCCGTAGGGCACTATACCCTACTGAGGTTTCCCTTCCCTAGGCTCCATCCCCAAATATCCAGGAATTTCCCACCCTGAAGATGGCAATCCTAGGTCCAAGGCCAGACCCGAGGCAGTGGCGTTGCCACTGGGGCTCAGTTTGGTGTAGCGGTCTCTAATCTGGGAGAACCGGATTTGATTCCCTACTCCTCCACATGCAGCTGCTGGGTGACCTTGGGCAAGCCATAGTTCTCTCAGAGCTGTGCTCTCAAGAGGAGTTTCTCTCAGAGCTCTCTCAGCCCCACCTACCTCACAGGGTGTCTGTTGTGGGGAGGGGAAGGGAAAGGAGATTGTAAGTTGCTCTAAGACTTCGAGTGAAGGGCAGGTATAAATCCAATCTCCTCCTCCTCCTCTTCTTCTTCTTGCCTGGGCCAATATTCAACCTTTGTGTCTCTCCCATCCCACCCCTGTTTCGCAGCATACTGAAAATTCACGGGGTGGAGGTTCTTTTTTGATGCTCGGGTTGAAAATGTTGCCTGCTTTTGCTCCGTAATCTTTAGAGGGTGGGGAAAGAAGGCAGGGTTAGGGGGAAAGGGAGGACAGACTCACGGGAGTGGAAGAGCTGGATTCGAATCAAGTTTACACCTTAGAGACCAACAAGATTTGGGGGGATAGATCAAGATGGGTGGCCGTCTTAGTCTGTCCGTAGCAGCCGAAAAGAGCAAGAGTCCAGTAGCACCTTCAAGACTAACAATATTTGTGGTGGGGGATGAGCGTTCGTGAGTCACTGTTCACTTCTTTAGATACAGCTAGAACGTGCTTCTACCTGTCCTTATCTCTTGAAGCATGGAGTGACTTCAGATGCCGAATGACAATATAGCAGAATGACAATAGCAGGCGTGATTGGGTTAGAAGAAGACAAGACTGGATTTATCCCCTGCCTGTCACCATCCAAAGGAGTCTCAGAGCGGTTCACAATCTCCTTTCCCTTCTCCTCCCCACAACAGACACCCTGTGAGGCAGGTGGGGCTGAGAGATTTCTTTCCAGAACTGCTCTTGAGAGAACAGCTCCGAGAGAACTTGTGACTGACCCAAGGTCATCCAGCAGCTGCATGGGGAGGAGTGGGGAATCAAACCCGGTTCTCCCAGATTCGAGTCCATGCACCTAACCACTACACCAAACTGGCGATATGCAGAGAGGTACTAGAGTTTTAGGGCGTGAGCCTTTGGGAGTCAAAGCCTGAAAGCTCGTACCCTGAAAATTTTGCTGGTCTCTCAGGTGCTACACAGCTACCTTGTGAGGTAGATCAGGCTGAGGGTCTGTGACTGACCCACGGTCACCCAGCAGACTCCCTTGGCAGACCCGGGTTTCCCACATCTTAGTCCAACATTGTAACCACTACAGTGTTTTAAATTTTTGCGCATTAGAAATCAGAGGGTCAGAATGATAATAAAGGTGCTTAAAGTTTATAGTACACAACAGTATTCTATTCCCAACAAAGCGGACTCCAATCTACAAAGGTTTCTAACACTTTTCCTCTTTAAGTTGCCGCAGGATTTGTTTTCAGTGCTGAAAGCAATTCACGTACCATACGTTATCTTCTTATTCCTACAAAGTCCTTTAAGGTAGGCCAATACCCCCATATTGCACAGGGGAGACTGCCCGAGAGAGAAAGAGAGACAAGCTCATGGTCCCCTAGTGAATTCATGGCAGAGGAGAGGTTTGTGTCTCCTGGGTCTCACATCTAGAACCCGTCCCTTTAGCCACTGCAATATGCCAGCTTGGTGTCATGAAATAAACTGCAAAGATGGAGATCATATATGTTTAGGGGAAAATGGTGAGTGGCCGTACGGTAACAGTTTTGGCGGGATAAAAAGGTGAGCAGGCGTACTCGGAAAGAAGAAGAAGAGAAGAAGAGATTGGATTTATACCCTGCCCTTCACTACTGGAGCGGCTTACAAATTTCTTTCCCTTCCCCTCCCCACCCCACCCCACAACAGACACCCTGTGAGGTAGATAGGGCTGAGAGAACTCTTTACATTAACTGCTCTTTTTCAAGAGCTATGGCTTGCCCAAGGTCATCCAGCAGATACAAAAGGAGGAGTTGGGTATCAAACCCGGTTCTCCCAGGTTAAGAGTCCGTGCACTTAACCACTACACCAAACTGGCTCCTAGCAGAGATGCTATTGAGGGGTGGAACAATTGAACTTAATGGGATTCGGTCATTAGAGTCAAGAATGCCGCTGGTAGATGTGGGGTCAGCTCGGCCATATCCAGCCCGAGCAGGCCGGGTGCTGAGTCTGCAGGAGAATTAATGGCTGTTTGTAGTGACGATACCAGCTGCACTATCATCAGCAACCTGTTTTTACCAGCAATACCAAAGAATAGTTCTCAGGTCCAGTGAAGCAGGTTTGGTTGGTCAGAACGTCCAGCCATTCAGCAGAGGGCGAGGCAGCCTCGAGAACTTGCATGCTGTGTCCCCTCTAAGCCGAGTTAGCGTGAGCCAGCTCACAGTTTTTTAGCCTCTTGCTCACACATTTCTGTCTTAGCTCAAGAAGGACGGCTCCAGAGCAAACTGATTTATGCACTAGCCACCAGCTCGCAACCTTCATGCCAGTAGCTCACCAAGTAGAATTTCTGCTCACAGGACTCCACACCTTAGAGGGAGCATTGCTGACAGTTTTAAGGAATTTATTTAATTCATTCATACCCCGCCTTTCTCCCCAATGGGAACCTGAAGCAGCTCACATCTTTCTCCTCTCCTCTGCTGATATCCTCACAACAACCTTGTGAGGTAGGTTAGGTGGAGAGCATCTGACTGGCCCAAGGTCACCCAGCGAGCTTCCGTGGCACTACTGGGGATTCGAACCTGGGTCTCCCAGACACTAGTCCGACACTCTTAACCACCCTACCACACGCCATTGCTGTTTGCCCTGAAATTTTGGCATTGCTTCTCAAACATGGCAGTCCCAAGCGGTGTGAACACCCTTCTAAGTGAAGTGAACACACTTCAATGTATTTTGAAGGACGTGACTCTGTTTGGGATAGTACTGAAAATGCCCTTGTAGATTCTCCTCTCCAAGTTGTCAGGAGGAAAATCCCATTCGGGGGGGGGGGAAATGTTTTGTTTTTTAACAAAAGTTTCTGGTGTTCCAGCTTGTTTTCTTGATTTCTGGGGGATCTAACCATCTGTAAACATGAGTGTTTAGCGGTAATGCAGATTACATCTTTATCGTATCACCGCCGGGATGAATGGATTTAAAGGGATGCAAATAGGCTTATGAATATGTGTCTCGTGAGCCGGACGGTCAGCCAGCATTGGGATTTTTAATGCTTTTTATTGGCTTATAAACCACTTGTTTTGTACTGAGGCTTATGCATGCATTGCTGTGTGGAGATGAAACCGGAATAAAATATCTGGGGAGGGCCTGTAGCTCAGGGGTAGAGCCTCTGCTTGCCGTGCAGAAGGTCCCGGGTTCAATCCCCGGCATCCCCAGTTAAAAGGGCCAGACGTTAAATGGTGTGAGAGATACTCTGTCTGAGACTCTGGAGAGCTGTTGCCGGTCTGAGCAGACAATACTGACCTTGATGGACCAAAGGTCTGGTTCAGTATACGGCAGCCTTGTGTGCATTCATGTACTAGTTATTTTCCAAGGATGCTTCCAAATGGAGGTGGAACATCAAGGGTGTTGGGGTGGAGCACCTAAAGCAAGCGACATGCCGCCGAGATGTCTCGTATCAATTAGAACCGTGACCAATGCTCCCTCTAAGCTGTGGAGTCTTGTGAGCAAAAATTCTACTTTGTGAGCTACTGGCATTAAAACTGTGAGTGAGTGATTTGGCTCCTGCATAAATTAGTTTTCTCTGGAGCCATCCTTCCTGAGCCAAGACAAAAATGTGTGAGCTGGAGGCTAAAAAACTGTGGGCTAGCCCACACTAACTCAGCTTAGAGGGAACACTGACCGTGACCTGTCACAGTCAGTATTGTCAGCTCTGACCGGCAGCCGCTCCCCAGGTCACAAGAAGAGGTCCTCTACGCCACCCACTGCCTGCTTCTTTTCAACTGGAGGTGCCGGGGATCGAACTGGAGACCTTCTGCATTTAAAGCAAGGGTTGTTCTGCTGAGCCGCAGCCTCTTCCTAGTCTCCTGTCACAGATAAGTAATTAAGGTTCCCGAGTGGTGCTGCTGGCCAGGAAATTCGGATCTGGGAGGCTGCGTGTTGAAATATCAAGGGGGCCATAAACCCACAAGGGGGCCTTAGGCAAGCCACGGTTCTCCCCGGATTCTCCCTGTATATAGACAAGCCGAACGCTGGAGGCCAGCCCTCTTCTGATCTCCTGGCTTCCTACATGGGGAGCTTTGTTTGGGTTTTTTAACCGTGACAGAGCATGCATTCAGAAAGGGGGGGGGGGTACAGTCAGTCCCTGCCGTGTGATGTTGCTGAAGATCTGTCCTTTGCAAAAGCCGTACGGAGGCTCAGAACCACAACACAAGAGGCAAAGAAGTAACTCCTGGGCCGTAGCTGCCCTGCTTCTCTACTGTGTTGGTTGACAGTGTACATGAAGCTGCCTTATACTGAAATCAGACCATAGATCCATCAAGGTCAGTATTGTCTACTCAGGCTGGCAGCAGCTCTCCAGGGTCTCAGGTGAAGGTCTTTCACATCACCTACTGCCTGGTCCTTTTAACTGGAGATGCCGGGGATTGAACCTGGGACCTTCTGCATGCCAAGCAGAGGCTCTACCATGGAGCCATCGCATGGAGCCGTCTTATAATGAATTGGACCGCTGGTCCGTCACAGTTAGCATATTGTCTACTCTAATTCTGGCCTGATCCAACATGACTTCTGTGACGTTCTTATAGATGGAACATTCTGTCTGGATGCTCTGCATTCTTGGTGCTTGGGGGGGGGGGCACAGAGGGAGGGCTTCTGGGATTCTGGCCCTGCTGGTGGACCTCCTGATGGCACCTGGGTTTTGTCCACTGTGTGGCGTAGAGTGTTGGACTGGATGGGCCATTGGCCTGATCCAACATGGCTTCTCTTACGTCCTTAGGAGGAAGTGCTTCCTTCGTACAATACCTAATCCATGCATCGATCTACTGCAAGAGGACATGATATCAGCTATCTCCAGATAGATCCGTTTTCTGTGAATGTGTGTATGTAAAGTGCTATCGAGTCGCAGCTGGCTTTTGGCGAGTGTGTAGAGTTTTCAAGGCAAGGGATTAAGCTGAGTTGGTTCACCACGGCCTCCCTTTGCAAAGTCTTCCTCGGTGGTCACCCATCCGAGTACCAGCCCTGCTCAGGTTCTGAGATCTGATGAGGTCAGGCTATACTGTGTCCCATTCCACATCCTCTCTGTGAATGCGTGTAACAACAGTTGCTATCCAGTATAGCTGAATGAAACCGCCGTGAACAGAAACAGTATACCTGTGGTCACTGCAAGCTGTGACAACAAGGGGCAGCTGTGGTCTTCGTGCCCTGCTGGGGCATCTTGCCATCTTAGAAAGAGTAGACTAGATGAACCTGATCCATCAAGGCTTCTCTGGCGTTCTTAGCTACCCAGGGGGGAATTGTTTAGAATAATAGAATCACAGAGTTGGAAGGGGCCCTAGAGGCCACCTAGTCCAACCCCTTGGGCTCAATGCATGATCAGCTTAGAGCTGTGGCTCTCAACCTTCTTAATGCCGTGACCCTTTAATACAGTTCCTCACGTTGTGGTGACCCCCAACCATAAAATTATTTGTTGTGTTGTCCAAACGGCTTTGACAAAACCAATAAAAACATTATTTTCTGTCCCATCTATACAAAATCTTGCCTGAACCAATATCTTATGTCCAACCATTATTCCTACACTGGATTGGAATCAATTCCTAAAAGATAGGTTCCCATGGCAATAGGGCTGCCAAGTCCCCCGGTAGGGCGGGGGAAACACCGATTTTTCATGCTTCCCCCCTGCTTTTTCAAAACTGGCCACCGGGGGGAGGCAATGGCTGCCAACAGGAGGGGAACGTTGGAGCCTGCCGGGCCCTCTCCCTTCCAGGCCTCTTAAAGGGAAATGTCTGAAGAGCCTGCAGTGAAAAGCCTCACCAGACATTTCCCCTTTAAGAGTTAGCAAGAGAGCCCCGCCCAGAGATTAACGAGGGACTAAGCTCTTACTGAAGGGCCTGCTTTTGCATGCGGCTGGTGTAAGATTGAAAGGTTGCTGCTGCTGGGCCTGGGGTAAGTCCATCTGCCAGCTCTTTTCCTTCTCTCTCTCTCCCCCTCCCCCTTTCTTTCTTTCTTCTCTCTCTCTCTCTCTCTCTGTCCCCATCCAGCAGAGGTCTATCAGTGGCTATTATTAGCCACAAGGTCTAAATGGAACCCTTTGTCTGGGGCAGTGATGCTCTGCATTCTTGGTGCTTGGGGGGCAACAGTGGGAGGGCTTCTGGAGTTCTGGCCCCGCTGCTGGACCTCCTGAGGGCACCTGGTATTTTTGGCCACTGTTGTGACACAGAGTGTTGTACTGGATGGGCTGTACTGGATGGGCTGATCCACTGTGGCTTCTCTCCTGTTCTTATGATATGAAAATCATATTCAGCACTTGTGTAGCACTTAGTGCTTCATATTCTGCCGAGATGAGGAAGGATTCAGTAGGGCCATTGCTCAGTGATAGAGCATCTGCTTGACATGCAGGAGGTATCAGCCTCTTCAGCTAAAAAAGGATCAGGTAATAGGTGACATTAAAGATCTCAGCCTGAGACCCTGGAGAGCCACTACCAGTCTGAGTAGTCAGTACTGACCTTGATGGACCAATGGCCTGATTCAGTATTAGGAAACTTCATGAGTTCATGTGGAAGCATGTGGAAGCAACATCACAGGATGTGACTTCACAAAATGATGTCACTTCCTTTCTCCTGGCTCCACCCCCAAAGTCTCCTGGCTCCACCCCCAAAGTCCCCAGATATTTCCCAAGTTGGACTTGGCAGCCCTACATGGCAATCAGCTTGCGTGGGCCCCTTTCTTGCCGGCGGGGCGGGCTTCGACGCCAGCCGGCGACCCCTGTGAAAGGGTTGTTCGACCCCAAAAGGGGTCCCGACCCACAGGTTGAGAACCACTGGCTTAGAGCATCCTGACAAGGGTTTGTCCAGCCACTGCTTCCAGACTGCCAGTGGAAAAAAGCTTCCCCTCTGATCCAGCCAGTACCTTCCCACCCTTAATTTAAACCCATTATTGCGAGTTCTATCCTGTGCTGCCAACAGGAATAGCTCTCTGTTTAGAAAGTTATCGAGTTCTGGAAATGTCGTGTTCATACTGGGGCATGTGAAACCGTTAGTCGAGGCAAGCTGGCGTGAGCTCACCCTAGTTATGCATCCAGCTAATTGCGGCCTCGGGCCTTTGGATGCCGCGATCATCATCACCAGCCTTCAACAAATACAAACTGACTGATCAGCATATACAAAGAAGGTTTATCAACAGATCATTGTGGCAGTATTAGCTTCTGTCCAGGGAGGGGCTGGAGGGTGTGGTCCTGGAATGCAAACAGAGGCCAGTCAAAGATTTTTTGGTACAGCCTGTGTAAAAGAGGGTGCTTGTGAGTGCCATCTAAAGCGGAGTTACAAGCTCGTACTTTATAAAACCTTGCCTGGAGGAACTGATTTATTAAAATAGTCTGCCAGCTAGGCATGGAGGTTGCCGAGTCTCTGGTTCAGATCCTGTTTCAGCGGTGCTCTTGCTAATTTATTACAAATTTCGGTGTTAAAACTTGTATATCCTGCCTTTCCTGGTGGTCCAGGGAAGGTTACAATAGTAATTAAAAAAGCATTTTCAGTCTAAAATTGAAAGGGACTGTAGGCAAGTTACTCTCCGGCTGTTTCGCCCCGTCCCCTCCAAAGCAGACTTGCTTTGCAGTTTATTGAAACGTGTTATATTTAAAAGATTTGTATTCTCCCCTTTCTGCTTTGTTAAAAAAGATGCTTGCCTTGCAAGAGTCAGGGAGATAAGAAATCAAGTGTAGAGCAATCTGGTTGTACTAAAACAGGGGTCAGCAACCTTTTATAATTAAAAGGTAAAGAGCCAGTTTGGTGTATCGGTTAAGAGCAGCAGACTCTAATCTGGGAGAACCGGGTTTGATTCCCCAGTTCTCCACATGCAGCCAGCTGGGTGACCTTGGGTCAGTCACAAGTTTTCCTCAGAGCTGTTCTCTCAAGAGCAGTTCTCGAAAGAGCTCTCTCAGCCCCACCTACCTCACAGGCAGTGTTCCCTCTAAGCTGAGTTAGTGCGGGCTAGCTCACAGTTTTTTAGCCACTGGCTCACACATCTTTGCCTCAGCTCAGGAAGAATGGTGCCAGAGCAAACCAATTTATGCAGTAGCCAAATCGCTCGCTCACAACTTTAATGCCAGTAGCTCACAAAGTAGAACTTTTGCTTACAATACTCCACAGCTTAGAGGGAGCATTGCCAGGGTGTCAGTTGTGGGGAAGGGAAGGAGACTGTAAGCCGCTCCAAGACTCCTTCAGGTGGTGAAAAGCAGGGTATAAAAACTCCTTCTCCTCCTTCGGATTGGGAGACCAACAAAACAGCCAGTCTAAGAAAATCTGTTTGCATATCTGAAGGGACGCAGTGGAACATGACTGATAACTGATAGCTTTCTGGAGCCCAAATTCTGGTTGTTGCAAGTCCTTTCTTAGGAAGTGACACACATAGAGTCTCACAATAAGTAATATATAAAGCTGCACCCTGTAAAGTTGTTTTAGTGGACTGGCATAAACCTATTCGCACCTGGATTTCTGGCCACCACTATCATTTCCCTTTCTGTAAAGCAGAGGTCTCCAACCTTTTTGAATCTGTGGACGCCTATGGAATTCTGACACAGAATGGTAGGTGCAGCCCCAAAACGGCTGCTGTAGGAGGTGGAGTCAGCCCCAAAATGGCTGCCCTAGATTACCTCAGTTGCACACTGAACATCCTTGTGCTGTCCTGGCAGCTTTTGCCAAAACAATGTTTTTAAATGTCTGCACAGTCAATCAAGTCTTCAATGGCCAATCAGAAGCCTCACTGACCAAAAGCCCTACCCACTTTCTAAAAACACTTGGCGGGTACCGGGAAAGGTGTCTATGGGTACCATGGTTCCCATGGGCACCTCATTGGGAACCTTTGTTGTAAGGCAGCCCTGAGAAGCACCTATTCCCTTAAACACCATTGCCTGCCATTCTCTTCACATACTGGCTATTTCAGCCTCCTATCTACCCCTCCAGTAGACCTTAATTTAAAGATTTCATTTTCTTTTTTTTTAGGAGTCGTATCTGATTTTTGGTGTAGAGCCAGTTTGGTGTAATGGTTAAGAGTGCAGACTCTAACCTGGGAGAATCGGGTTTGATTCCCCCACTCCTCCACATGCAGCTGCTGGTGTGACCTTAGGTCAGTCACAAGTTCTCTCTGAGCTGTTCTCTCAAGGGCAGTTCTCTGTTGTGTGGAGGGGAAGGGAAAGGAAATTGTAAGCTGCTCTGAGACTCCTTCGGGCAGTGGAGGGCGGGGTATAAATCCAATCTCTTCTTCTCTGAGGAGCCCATTCTGAGGTAGCAGCACTCCGGGTAAACTCGGTATCTGTGCTCATCCAGAACTCTGGAATGGCTAACCAATATGTTCCTGGTGCAAAAACAATCCCTCCCAGGGTTGGAGGCCAAGCACTGTGAGCGGAGCTTTGCTTTCGGAATGAATCCCACTTGCCCCCTAGAAGTTTGGGGCTGGGAATTCTCTGGAACAGTTTGGGGGGCTGTGTAATGTGGGAGTGGGGTGGTCCGCGGGGCAAGGAGGGGGAAGTGGTGAAAGTTGCCCCTTCCCTTCTCTGAGCAGAAATGCTCATATGCTTGAGTCAGAAGGAAACATGAACGCATGAACCCACCTTATTCTGAATCGGACTTTTTGGTCCATCAAGGTCAGTCTACTCAGACTGGCAGCGGCTCTGCAGGGTCTCCAGCAGCAGCAGCAGAAGAGAAGAGATTGGATTTATACACCGCCCTTCACTACCCAAGGGAGTCTCAGAGCAGCTTACAAACTCCTTTCCCTTCCCCTCCCCACAACAGACACCCTGTGAAGGAGGTGGGGCTGAGAGAGCTCTGACAGAAGCTGCTCGTTTCCAAGAACAGCTCTGACAGAACTATGGCTTGCCCAAGGTTATCTGGCAGCTGAAAGTGGAGGAGCGGGGAATCAAACCCGGTTCTCCCAGAATAGAGTCCGCGCACTTAACCACTACACCAAACTGAGCAGAGGTCTTTCATATCACCAATGACCTAATCAGTGCTCCCTCTAAGCTGTGGAGTCTTGTGAGCAAAAATTCTACTTTGTGAGCTCCTGGCATTAAAGTTGTGAGTGAGCGATTTGCCTGCCGCATAAATCAGTTTGCTCTGGAGCCATCCTTCCTGAGCTAAGACAAACATGCGTGGGCCGGAGGCTAAAAAACTGTGAGCTAGCTCACACTAATTCAGCTTAGAGGGAACACTGGACCTGATCCTTTTAACTGGAAGCGCTGGGGATTGAAGGTGCCACCTTCTGCATGCGAAGTAGATGCTCTGCCCCTTGGCCACGACCCCTCACTTTGCACCCGGTTCTCACTGAACATCAGATAGTTGTTAAAACCGACTGGTTAAACCCATATAAATCAGACTGCTCTGCTTCGATACCAGTATTTTGCTTTGTTGGTTTTTTTCCCATCAAGCCACAGCTGAATTATGGCGACCCTGTAGGGTTTTCAAGGCAAGACACGTTCAGAGGTGATTTGCCATCACTTGCCCTCCGCATCATGGCCCTGGTATTCCTTGGAGGTCTCCCGTCCAAATACTAGCCAGGGCCAACTCTGCTTAGCTTCTGAGATCTGACAAGATCGGGCTTGCCTGGGTTATCCAGGTCACGGCAGTATTTAGCAACTCGCTTTCAAAAGAGAGCAATATTCGTTATCTTTCCAGTGTTTCCTTTTCCTCTCTTTTATAGTTGCTTTCTCCCCCTTTGGAAATCCAATATACCTGGGGGGTTTTCACAAGGATGAGCGAATCTTGTATTTCTTTGGAATTAATTGCTTCGTCTAATAATGTCTCCATTAAGAAACCGGGTTATTGAGTTTAGGAAATGTGGCGCTCCCCTTCAACAATCCCATTATTATATTAGAGGTTAAATTAACTTTCTTCCATTAGGAGAGCGTTGGCAAAGGTTATTTGTTCCCTACTAAAAATGTGTAGGCTTCGCTGGTCTAAAGGAGTAGCTTTTGTTCTTCTGCCACAAATCCAGTGAAACCACTTCTTCATTTTTTTCCCCAAATAATCAAAGGGATTGAGTCCTCTGATAAACCAGTCCAAGCACCTGGGTTTCTTCACAGCTTTGAAGTTCTGGGTTTTAGAATCTTGGAACGGGACTGTGTTTTGATGCATTCTGTTCTTGTGCAGAAATTAAAGTGCAATTCTAAACGGAGCTGTACTCATCTAAGCCCATTGGATTTTGAATGTTCTAACTCATGAACTCGCATGAAGTTACCTTCTCTACAGAGTCAGACCTTTGGTCTAACAAGGTCAGTATTTTGTCTGCTCTGACAAGTAGATCTCAGGTTGAGGTCTTTCAAATCATCGGCTGATTCTGTGAACTTAGGCAGATCATGAGAGGGAGGGCAGGTAGGGTTGCCTCAGTGCTTGGTTCTTGTGGCCTTTTCTTTCACGCCCAGGGAAATGTTGATTGCCACTTTGGGGTCAGGAAGCAGTTCTTCTCCAGGCCAGTTTGGCTGGAGATCCTGGAGGTTTTTTGTCATCTTCTGGGCATGGAACAGCGGTCACTAGGGGTGAGGAGGGAAGGTATTTTGTGCATTTCCTGCCGCTGTGCAGCTGGGCTGGACTAGATGACCCTGGAGATCCCTTCCAACTCTATGATTCCGTGATTCACCTGCTGCCTGTTTGTTTTAACTGAGGATGCCAGGGATTGAACTTGGGACATTCTGTGTGCAAAGCAGATGCTCTGCCCTTGAGCCATGGCCCTGCTCTGTTTAGGACCACACTGTTAAAGTTTAGGTCTGTGGTTCTTCGAGTGTAATGAGGCCCCCTAGGCAACAGGAGTTGAGACCCTACTGGTAGGGATGCCAGCCTCCAGGCGGGACCTGGGGATCCCCCGGAATCGCAGCTCACCTCCAGACTGCAGAGGTCAGTTCCCCTGGAGAAAATGGATGCTTTGGAGGGTGGACTCTATGGCATTCTACCCCACTGAGGTCCCTGTCCTCCCCAGGCTCCACCCCCAAATCTCCAGGAGTTTCCCAATCTGGATCTGGCAACCCTATCCCCCATCCCCCCACCAGTGGCCAGGGGGACCTGGCAACCCGACATCCTGGACCTGGCAACTGTGTATCACTTGGTTTCTGTAGATTTGTAATATCACACAACTTTTAATTGCTGTTTTTAAAAAACTTCCTACTTGGTGACTCGCAACTGGTCTAGACACTACACGCACCAGAAAGACTGGCAAGTAGGTGTTTCTTTCCCCCTTCTTTCCGTATTTTTTAGGTCAAACGGCCACGCATGTCTTTTCTCAGCGCATAGTTCTGATGTGATGTGGTCTGTGGGGTGGGAAACTTACTGTGTGTAATGTATAGTCAGGCACTGAGAAAGGCTTCAGACTAAGACCTGTAGGATTTCTGTTAGTTAGGAACGTATTCCCAAACTAGATAGATCAACAGTCCGAATGGACAGAAGGCATCTTCGTGTTAATACAATTTTTTTTTTAAAAGTTCTTTGTTTGAGCATTGATAGATTTTCAGCAACTGGCCAGATGTGCCGGTGGAATGCCAAGTTCTGTTAAGGCAGGAAATTCTTGCGAGAGCTTTAACAGATAATGCTAACTGATAGCTGGCAGGTTGTTTTCTTCTGCAAGGCTTAGTGAATGGTTTCTGATTTCAATTGCAGAAGGCTCTTATCTTCTTTGCTCTTCTGAAAGTGAACTGTTGACCGGCCAGTCATTGGGTATGTAAAGGGCTGTGGCCACCTTGACGTCCGCCCTTCTGGTGGAAGTCACAAGCCACAGCATAAGCCGCATTTGCTCGAGTTTCATGAAGGTGGAACATTGGCGTATAGGTGTTTAAAAACACACATAGGTGGAACTGTTTTAAATATAATTTTAAAATGTGTATAGAAACTGAGAAGTATTGGAGTCGGGAGTCCATGGAACAGTGAAACAGCTAGATCTTTATTGCTGGTCCGGATGAAGCATACAACCCAGGGCTCCAAGCCCTCCTTTTATGCTGGTCAGGGAGAATCCCCTGACCTCGCCCAACTGGCCTGATAGGCTATTATCAGTCTATTTACATCTCATAAGTTCCCTGGGAGAAACCTAGGTACATGATTGGTGGCCGGTTCGAATCCACCTGGCCTTTGTTCTACCTGGCTGAAGCTCAGGTAGTTTCTTGGCCATGTGCTCTGGTCACATGGCGGTCGCCATTACTGGAGCACATGGCGACCACATGGTCAATACATAACAGAAACTACACAGGTCTTTTCTTCCTGTTACCATTTGAACCTTGCCACTGTGACTAAATGAAGCCGAGAACTCTGGAAAGACATCAGGAAGGAATGTTTCGGCAGCTATCAGCTTCTCACCTGAGATAAACGGCACCTGCTGAAATTCCCTGTTCTGCACAGGAAGTCAAGATACGGGAGTTGCTTTTCGTTCAGATCTCGCCTGGCCTTGACAGTTGAGCAACAAGGAAAAATAGCTTCCCCTTTTCTGGCTCCGAAATATCTGAGGCTGTCTTCTTTTTCTTGGGTCACTTCCTGTTTGGGTTCTAGCATTCAGCCATTTTTCTATGTATTTGGCTTGAAGTTACTTGGAATGTAATATTTATTTAGTGTTTTTAAAATGTATATCCTGTCACCCAAGGCTAGCCTGATCTCGTCAGATCTCGGAAGCTAGTCAAGATTGCCCCTGGTTAGTATTTGGATGGGAGACCTTCAAGGAATACCAGGGGCATGATGCAGAGGCAGGCAATGGCAAGCCAACTCTGAATTTCTCTTTCCTTGAAAATTCTGTGGGGTCATCATAAGTTGGTTGGGACAGGACAACAAAAAAACCAACAAACCAACAAACCCTGTCAGCCTCAAAGTAAGCCACAATTCAGTTCAAAACACAATATTATTTAAAAATGAATTAGAACACAGAAGTGACACAGCTTTTCTTCAGAGTGCTGATAGTCCATGGCAAATTGGTAATGATCCTTGCAGAGTAGAAGGGTAATGTAAGATCAGATCGAAGAGGTTCAGAAAGAGCTTTAAGAGTCCCATTTCCTTAACTTTTAGCAACATAATCCAGCCTATATCACACCAGCCATCTAGATGGACTTCCTGTTTTCCAGAGGCCTACCAGATGCCCTCAGAAGTTGGGATGGCCTGATCAGACCATCCTGACACCATGAGAGGGCACTGGAGCGATCAGACAAGGGAAAGTCCACCTGTGGTCCATCACAACCCGTTTACTTCCAGATTTTCCCTGGTGTCTTTTTACACCGTTTCTGTGGTGGAGCAAACTGGGTTGCCACCAGCTGTTGGGTGCTTCCCAGATGTTGTTGTCTGATCACTCCCATTAAATCTGCCCAGCTTTCATGCCTATGTCAGGTCTAATTGTGCTTACGATCACAACCTTTAAGGTGCTACTGGACTCTTACTCTTTTTTACTGCTACAGACTAGCACATCTAGCCATTTTGATCTAAACAGGGCACAGAGGGCAAATATTCCCCTTGTTGTTTCCTCATTAAAAAAAACCCCAGGATAGCTTGTAAATCTGAGCAAATGGGAGAGATCATAACTGCTTTTGAAAAGAAACTGGGATGGGTAGACCAGGGTAACCCACTGGTAACACATTTCCAGTGGATCTGTGTAGCACTTTGAGAGTTGTTGGCTTCTTGTCAAAACTGCATGGCCTAGGTGGATACTTGATCTAGCAAAGCACTTGGGGGGGGGGTCACTTAACACAATGTTTGTTATGCATTAAATGTTAAGAGATCTGGAGTATGTGCTCTCTTACCTTGTAAATCAGTAGACCATGAGGAAATACCAGTTTTTTTAAAAAAATCAGTAATGTAACTCACGCAAGCCTGAAGTTAACCCCATCCCTGCTTTAAGATACACAAACTTATATTATAAACCAGGATTTGTGCATACATAGGTGTTGTTTCCATACTTCATTAGAGCTGGGAGCTAAGCAGGGCCAGCCCTGGCTAGTATTTGGGTGGGAAACCTCCAAGGAACACCAGGGCTGGGACATCTCTGAAATGTCTCTTGCCTTGAAAACCCCAGGGGGTCACCATAAGTCTTCTGTGACTTGGCGGCACTTTCCACCACCACCAAATTTTCCTGTTCGTTGGGGAGGCTTTCCTGGGCCGAATTTAAAGCCCTTCTCCTTGCATAAAACCTATTTCCAATCTCCCGTCCCTAATCCCCGAAAATGCCACTTTCTTAATTCAGCTTCAGATGATCTTGCAATTACATTCAGAATTTCTCCGTGACTGCAAAGCCAGCAGACCATGCGAGCGTGCTACAGTTTTGATTAAATTGTGGGATTTGCTTGTCATGTTTTCCAACTGTGTTATTTTTATTTTGCATTCTTCGAAACAACCAGCTGAACTGTGGGGAAGGCTAGAAATCTGTCCCCCTAACCCAGTCCCAACCATCTGTTCAGTTATGTGTGTATGATTGCACAGATGTACACTAGCAGCCCACCCCATGTCTGAGGATCCGTGGGCTGAAGAGGGAGGATTTAAAAGTGTGAAAGGCATATTTAAAGTTTTTTTTGAGCAGGGCTAATAGTAAATTACTTCTCTCCTTGCATGCGCATTATGCCCATCCCCATGCGTGCACACGTGTATACTTCAGTTTTATATTAATCCAAGCCGTGAACAGTTTGTGTCTGTCTGTGTGATATTTGTGGGTGTGTAACTTTTGAGTGTTCACCTCCATTGGTGATCTTGAAGCGATGGTTCATGACTCTTAAGGTGGGTTGCAAACAGAGTTCCCTCGAAGCTGAGTTAGTGTGAGCTAGCTCGTAGTCTTTTAGCCTCTGGCTCACACATTTTTGTCTTAGCTCAGGAAGGAGGGCTCCAGGGCAAACTAATTTTTGCAGTAGCCAAATCGCTTGCCTGCAACTTTAATGCCAGTAGCTCACAAAGCAGAATTTTTGCTCAGAAGACTCCACAGCTTAGAGGGAGCATCGGTTGCAAAGCATTACCTGTTGGACTGCGAAGTCCTATTTATTTGTTTGTTTGTTTATTTACTGTATGTATATCCTGCTTTTCTCCCCAGTGGGGATGCAAAGCGGCTTACATCTTCCTTCTCTCCTCCATTTTATCCCCACAACAACCCTGTGAGGTAGGGAAGGCTGGAAGTGCGTGACTGGCTCGAGGTCACCCGGCAAGCTTCCAAGGCAGAGTGGGAATTCGAACCTGGGTCTCCCATATCCTGGTCTGATTCTAACCACTATGGTGAGAGCCAGCTTGGTGTACTGATTAAGAGGCGTGGACTCTAATCTGGAGACCCGGGTTTGATTCCCCACTCCTCCACATGAAGTCACCTGGGTGACCTCTAGCCAGTCGCAGTTCTCTCAGAGATCTCTCAGCCCAAAGAACAAGTCTAGCTGGCCCGCCACCTAGTGGTGCATAATGCTAAAAGAGCTAGAACTTCTGGCTGCCAGACAATCAGTCAGTCCATTTATTTAATTTGGTACATAACCAGCACATTTCAGTTAAAACAATTTTAAGAACAGAATAGTTAGGATTTTTAAAAGATATATATAAAAAATATTACACAAATGAGCATCAATCTTAAATCTAAAATACCCTGAGAAAAATACCTAAAACTAGGGCTGCCAAGTACCGGCGACTTACCGGTGGGGGAGAGTTGTTCTCCCCCTGGGAGCTCTTCTGGTGCGTGCGCTTTGCACGCGCGCCACAGCGATGTGATGACGTCACCTCCGGGTGACGTCATTACACGGGGGAAGTCGTCCTCACCGGATGACTTCTGGGGCGGGGTTCCCCCCGCCGGCTGAATGCCGGCTGGCGGATCGGGAACCCCTATAGCGGGAGATCCCCTGCCCCCCGGGCTGACTTGGCAGCCCTACCTAAAACACAATAATCTCCAAGATTAATAATCTGGCTCAAGTTCATGTGAACTGGCAGTTAGAATCAGATAGAAACTTCTCATTTGTCTCGGGGTACAGATAACCGAGGAATCTCCCACATAATGCCGAAAGAGCTTGAAGTTCTGGCTGCCAGACAGTCTTAGGATCTCCTGGCTATATCACATACAATGCCATGCCATAATTATTAATTATTATTCTAGCCACTATACCATCCTGGCTCTCAGTACTGGATCACTCTTTATGTTTGCGGCTTTGTTGAAAGACCTGCTGCTAGTCTGTAGAGAGCCGGCATGAACACTTTCCCTATGAAGAAAGGTTGAAGCACTTGGGGCTCTTTAGCTTGGAGAAACGACGGCTGAGGGGTGACATGATCAAGGTTTACAAGATTATGCATGAGGTAGAGCAGGTAGAGAAGGAGGTACTTTTCTCCCTTTCTCACAAGACAAGAACTTGCGGGCACTCCATGAAATTGCTGAGCAGTCGGGTTAGAACAGATAAAAGAAAGTACTTCTTCACCCCAAGGGTGATTAACACATGGAATTCACTGCCACAGGAGGTGGTGGTGGCTACAAGCATGGACAGCTTCAAGAGGGAATTAGATAAACATATGGAGCAGAGGTCCATCAGTGGCTGTTAGCCACAAGGTGTAGATAGGAACTCTCGGTCTGGGGCAAGTGATGCTCTGTATTCTTGGTGCTTGCGGGGTGGGGGTGGGGGACAACAGTGGGAGGGGCTTCTAGTGTCCTGGCCCCAGTGGTGGACCTCCTAATGGCACCTGGTATTTTTAGCCACTGTGTGACAGAGTGTTGGACTGGATGGGCCATTGGCCTGATCCAACATTGGCTTCTCTTATGTTCTTAAGATATGGGAGACTCCAGATTCGAATCCCCACTATGCCATGCAGGCTTGCTGGGTGACCTCGGACCAGTCACACACTCTCGGCCTGGTCTACCTCACAGTGAGGATAAAGTGGAGAAGAGGTAAATGTTGTAAAACAGTGTGGGCACCCACTGAAATGAAAAGTGGGGTAGGTAAATATGTATCCATACAGATCAAGGGTGCCGCACCTCATGCCCCTGTTTGCATGCACTCTGAGAGGGGCAGTGGGACAACCAGGCAGGTCTGTGGTAGAGAGGATTCCTTCCAAACCTGCAAGAGTTGCTCTCTCTTGCCCCCCTTCCTTTCACCAGGCCTGATCTGACCACTCAAATCGCAGCCAATTAATCCTCCAGTGTTCCCTCTAAGCTGTGGAGTTTTGTGAGCAAAAATTCTACCTTGTGAGCTACTGGCATTAAAGTTGTGAGCGAGTGATTTGGCTACGGCATAAATTAGTTTGCTCTGGAGCCATCCGTCCCAAGTGAAGACAAAAATGTGTGAGCTGGAGGCTAAAAAACTGTGAGCTAGCTCACAATAACTCAGCTTAGAGGGAACCCTGGTTGCGACATCGAGGTGCCCCTGAGAAAGCTGATTTTTTTTTTTTTTGTAGATGGGAGGACTATGTAGGTGTGGGTTATGAGCATGGGATAGCTGGCGGGCATTGGAGTTGGTTAGGCCAGGTAAGGAAAGAAAGAAGGCAAGGGAGAAACTGGGAGCAGGGTGCTTGATTCCTTTGTGCTTTGGCGCCTTATATGTTCTAGATGTCTTCTCACCTTGCTTTGGGAGAAGCGAGTCGACATCTGACTGATCTTTGTCATTACTCATTTGTTACGGCTAATTTCATAACTTGGGATCCTCTGGGAAAATAACTCTTTTTGTGGTGGTTGTTTTTCTGGGTGGGAGGAGCCGAAAGAGAGAGAACCATCCTCGAATAGGAGACAAAATTTATGGGTCAAAGGGCTTTAGCAAACAGCTTTAAAACAGCTGTTGCTGTTGTTGTTTTGCCCCTTCTGACAGTCGGGCAAACAATGCAGTTGTGAATCGGATGAATTCACGCCGGATCTGACAAGCTGGTCAACAACAGAGACACATTAGAGGCACTGTTCTCAGGGTGGAAACGGCTTCATGGGCCATTCCGTTCTTTCCACCACCTCCCCTGTCCCCAGAAGTTCTGGAGGAAGTGACACAGCAGTGAGACACAATAACAAAACAAAAAAAGGGCAGGGGGAGGCCAGTATTGAGAACAACAAGCATACAAGTTGTTTAATTTTGGGAAAATAAGACTGTGTTGTATGAAGATGAGTCATTTAAGGTTCCTGTTTGTGCCATCCAAAGTGAAAATTGCTATTTAAAAAAAGGAAAATCTGGAGCTATTTCTGGGCCTTTATTAACCCAGGGCAAGAGTCAATATTTTTACTTTCCAAAAAAGAAAAAGTAGAAAAATCTATACTTTACAGCTCTGGGACTCGAATAATCAGCCTCCTGGTGGGCCTGGAGTTCTCCAGGAAGGTACCCAACTTCCAGTTGGCCTGGAGAACTGCCGGAATTACAGCTGATCTCCAGACGACAGAAATCAGTTCCCATGGAGAAAATGGCTGCTTTGGAGGGTAAACTCTATGGCATTATACCTTACTGAGAAGAAGAAGAAGAAGAAGAGATTAGATTTATACTCCACCCTTCAATACCCAAAGGAGTCTCAGAGTGGCTTACAATCTCCTGTCCCTTCCCCTCCCCACAACAGACAGCCTGTGAGGTAGGTGGGGCTGAGAGAGCTCTGACAGAAACTGCTCTTTTTCAAGAACAGCTGTGTCAGAGCTATGGCCTGCCCAAGGTCATCCAGCAGGTGCAAGTGGAGGAGTGGGGAATCAAACCCGGTTCTCCCAGATTAGAACCCACGCACTTAACCACTACACCAAACTGAGTTCCTTCCAATACCCAGCCCCTCTCTCCCTATGCTCCACCTCCAAATCTCCAGGAATTCCCATCCTAGGCAGCCCCACCTGGGATACCCTCGTGGGGTCCACCAGTATGTGCCCACAAGACAGCCAGTCATCAGAGACCAGGGGGCTGTTAACAGTTCCTCCACCCAGTCTTGTGAGAACTTGAGCTCACAAACACATGGAGCCGCCTTATACTGAATCAGACCACTGGTCCATCAAAGTCAGTGTTGTCTACTCAGATTGGCTGTTGGCTCTCCAGGGTCTCCGATGGAGGCCTTTCACATCACCTACTGCCTGGTCCTTTTAACTGGAGATGCTGCAGATGGAACCTGGGACCTTCTGCATGCCAAACAGATGTTCTGGCCACACCCCTCTCCAACTATTTCTGCTTGGGCTCAGGCTTTCTCAGTGGCAGCTGTTATCTGGAGCTGGCTCCCCGAGGACCTGTGGAAAGGCCCCAACTTTGCAGAGATTTCAGAGGCGCTGTAAGGCAAAGATTTCTCTGTGTGCTGTTGGTGGCTTACAGGTGGAGCTCAGTTATTGCAACGGAGGAACAGCTTGCTTTATTTTATTTTATTTTTAAAAAAATATGTATTGTATTTTGGTGAAATGAGATCTTGGTGGTGGAAGGTATGATCAAGCCACAGCTGGCTTATGGCAACCCCGTAGGGTTTTCAAGGCAAGAGATGTTCAGAAGGGGTTTCCCATTGCCTGTTTCTGTGTCACAACCCTGGCATTTCTTGTTGGTTTCCCATCCAAGGACTGACCAGGGCCAGCCCTGCTTAACTTCCAAGATCTGACCAAATCGGGGCAATCCAGGTCAGGGCAAAATGAGGTATTAGCTGGATTTAATGATGTAAGCCACTTTGAGTCCTGTTGATGGAGGGTGGGTGTGAATTCAATGCTCCCTCTAAGCTGTGGAGTCTTGTGAGCAAAAATTCTACTTTGTGAGCTACCGGCATTAAAGTTGTGAGCAAGCAATTTGGCTGCTGCATAAATTAGTTTGCTCTGGAGCCATCCTTCCTAAGAGAAAAATGTGTGAGCTGGAAGCTAAAAAACTGTGAGCTAGCTCACGCTAACTCAGCTTAGAGGGAACACTGGATATGATACAAATATTTTAAATAAATTAAGAATAAAATTAATCCAGTGTGGTAGGCAGGCGGTAGGCAGGCTGGTGAATCTGAGCTGCAGCCATAATAAATAACACTTTTGGCGACATGTTGCTGGAGGGAAAGAATTCTTTGGAAGATAAGAGAATGATTTTGTCTGGGTTGAGTTAACTGGTGGTGTCTTGGAGGCGTTTTTGTGAGTTGTTAAGGTAAATAGAGTATGTTGTAAGTTTCACAGACCTCCCCTGGCTTTTTCTCTGATCCGAAATAGCCTCAGCGTGTCTTTCTGTGCCCTGTTGGTTACTGCAAGTGTCTTGATGAGCCACAGCAGGGCAGATATCACCCCTGGTGCCGCTTGAGGTTGACAGAATGATAACAGGATCACAGAGTTGGAAGGGGCCATACAGGCCATCTAGTCCAACCCCCTGCTCAGTGCAGGATATCAGCCTAGAGCATCCCTGACAAGTGTTTGTCCAGCCGCTAGTTAAAGACTGCCAGTGGAGGGGGGGCCTCGCCACCTCCTGAGGCGGCTGATTCCACTGTTGCACAACTCTGACTGTCAGAAAGTTTCCCCTAAGATCCAACCAGTCCCTTCCTGTTGTGTTTGTGTTTGGAGTATTGCAGCAGCAATAGCTTGATGGGGCTCTGGTATCCGAAAGCTCCAATTCTTATTGGCTGATGACTAAAGACTCCCATTGGTCCTAAAGACAATCCAGATACCCAATCGCTGAGCTCTGCTTAGGTCCAATAGTATTGCTTGTATATAGTTACTTTGTTGAAAGTTATGTGTTGGAACAGTATAAATTAAGGTACCGCTCTCATAGAGCTGACTTCGGAGCTGAGCAATATCACTGAATGAAAGCCTGTTGTTCGAATTCATCGTCTCCCGCTCAATACTTAAAACTTCCCACCCTTAATTTCAACCCATTCTTGCGAGTCCTCTCCTCTGCTGCCAACAGGAACAGCTCCCTGCCTTCCTTGAAGTGACAGCCCTTCAAATACTTCAAGAGAGCAATTATGTCCCCCCTCAACTTCCTCTTCTCCAGTCTAAACATTCCCAAATCCCTCATCCTTTCCTCAGAGGGCTTGGTCTCCAGGCCCCTGATCATCCTTATCACTCTCCTCTGCACCCACTCCATTCTGTCAACATCCTTCTGGAAGTGAGGCCTCCAGAATTGCACACAGTACTCCAGATGCAGCCTGACCAATGCAGTGTACAGCAGGACTATGACTAGATGGACCACTGGTCTGATCCAGCAGGGCTCTCCTCATGTTCTTAGGATGCTGGACTAGATGGACCACTGGTCTGATCCAGCAGGGCTCTTCTTGTGTTTTTAGGATGATGGACTAGATGGACCACTGGTCTGATCCAGCAGGGCTCTTCTTATGTTCTTCGGATGCTGGACTAGATGGACCACTGGTCTGATCCAGCAGGGCTCTTCTTATGTTCTTTGGATGCTGGACAAGATGGACCACTGGTCTGATCCAGCAGGGTTCTTCTTATGTTTGATATCATTTTGATAATTTCCTTACATCTCTGCACAAAAACTGATGAGCAGAGAATGTTATCGTAGCAACAGGAGTGACTTTTACAAAATCCTCACACCAGTTGATCACAAAATGGCCGCTGCAGGAAACGGAGCTAACCAGAAAATGGCTGCCACTGGAGGTGGAACCACACACATCGAGGAAGCACATGCGCAGGGCAGAAGAGTGGTGATTTAAAAATGCACTGGGAAAGAGGGATGGGAGAGAAGAAAACAAACACTGTGGAGGCAGCTGCCCCAGAAACAATGTCATTTTCATCTACATAGCCAATCAGATTTTCTGTGGCCAATGGGAAGCCCCGCTGCGTAAGAGCCCCACCCACTTTCTGAAGCACTTGATGGACTCAGAGAAAGGTGTTGGCAGATATTACATTACTACACTAAGAGTAGTCACTGCTAGACTATCCCTTGATTTTTCTTTTTAATGTTGCACAGTCTTTCTCTTACCCATCTTTGTTTTGGTTCAGAATCAAACAAAATTGGCAGTATTGGGTGGAGATGTGCCTCCCCCTGGGTCGTATCCCTTTTCCTCCAGATCTCGTCTGGAAAGGTCACGAGGAGTTCCAAGCTTTTTTCCGCTGGAGTTAAAAATAGTCTTGAGTGACTCAGCTGCTGAGCGCCATCACTTTCTCTGCTTGATGAAACAGTGGTGGATTTGCAAAGAGTGGGGGGGGGGGGGGAATGGGACATACACAACCCCGACCAGCACAGAGTGCCGTTGTTTAAAATGACATTTTCCAGCACAGCTTGCTTTTCAAGGTAAGGGGCATCCAACGCAGGGATGAAAAAGCCTTCACTACAAAATCGCTCCGAATGGCTGTGCTGTAGCTCATAGTTTTAAATTCTTTTAGAGAGAAGAGATTGGATTTATACACTACTTGAAGGCGTCTCAGAGCGGCTTACAATCTCCTTTCCCTTTTCCTCCCCACAACAGACACCCTGTGAGGGAGGTGGGGCTGAGAGAGCTCTTTCCAGAACTGCTCTCAAGAGAACAGCTCTGCGAGAACTTGTGACTGACCCAAGGTTGCACCGGCAGCTGCCTGTAGAGGAGTGGGGAATCAAACCTGGTTCTCCCAGATTAGAGTCTGTGCTTCTAACCATTACACCAAACTGGCTTTAGCTTCCAAGTGTCAACGGGTGTTGGAAAATCACGGCCATTTGGGTCTTTGCAACAGAGGGAAAAAAATTACAATAGGAGTGTGGCTCCTGCCTCTCTGTATGCTGTAGTTAGCTGGGCACTCATCATCATTAGCATATGTGTGCATGAAGATGGGGGACGTAGAGGGGCCATGGCTCAGTGGTAGAGCAGCTGCTTGGCATGCAGAAGACCCCAAGTTCAACCCCCAACATTTCCAGTTAAAGGGATCAAGTAGACCTTGACCTGAGACCCTGGAGAGTGACTCCCAGTCTGAATAGATGATACTAACCTTGATGGACCAAGGGTCTAAGGCAGCAAACTGTAGCTTTTCCAGTGCAGATAAAACTGCAAACTGTGGTTTGATCAGAGTGCAGAAATTCAGGGGCGCATGAACAGAAGAAAGAGCATGAACGAAAATCACGTATCAGAATAGCTGAACCTTGGTTTGTTAAGCCTGTTAACTAAACCTCTGTATATTTGGTCTCCTTCACCATAGAAAATTAGGTAGAAGTGGCCTTTGACCACTGAATTTGAAGGATGTTTATTCCACCTCTGATTTTTTTAATTGTTTGTGAGCCACTTCAAGCAGATCCTAGAGAGGCAGCGTATACTTTTCATAAATACGTTTGTTATGAAGATGCCTGGAATCCTGTCTTTGTTTATTTAGAAATCAAAGGCATCCCAGCATGGAAAAAAAAAAGATTATAAATTTTGGTTCTCTCTTTGACTGTTCTTTCCTGTGAAGCTGGTCTACCTTCCATCATGCCCTGGAGAACGAAATGTGTATATAGCTCGGTACCTCGCTTTAGGTGATTCTTACTGTATCCAATATTTTAAATATCTGTTCCTTCTGTGGATAATCTTAAGGTTGTTTCAGTGTATAGTCTCCACTCGACTTCCACTTTTCATGATCCTTTTATTTCTCTGGCTATAGGGTTGCCATTCCCTTGATGGGGGAGGGGGTTTACCTGCTTTCAGGGGCCCCGATCCACCACCACTGAGCTAGCTGGCAGGGGGAACCCCACCCCCAAAGAGCTCTGTCTGAGCCAATGTGCCTGGCACAATGACATCACCCGGAGGTGATATCAGTGTGGGGGGGGCACATTGCGGGGGCACTCTAGCGTTTGAGGGAAAACTCTATGATTACCATAGAGTTTTCCCTCAAATTCTAGAGCCTCCTCCTGCAATGTTCCTGCATGATGGTATCACTTCCGGGTGACATCATTATGGTGCACACACATCAAAAACGTTTGATAGAGCTTCTATTCTTGCTTTCTTTCTGAGTCTGCAGAAACTGGGAAGGAAGCGAGGGGAAGGACATGTCCCTGGCTGGCTGCAGTACTTGGGGCTTGGCTGCATTCAGCTTGGGGGGGAGTGTGTGTCACAAGTCAAACAGGCCTGCTGTCGGCTACGTTTTGGGGAGTGGCTCAAGAGCTGGACGTTATGCCCGGCGCACACCAGTGCTGCTGACTCCGATTTCCGTTGGGGCAGGCTAAAAATGTTCCGGCCAAAGCCTCAATTGGTTTCCAGATGCAGTCAGAGAGTCTTCTGTGTGCCGGCTCTGGCAGCGTATCTAATCTCCCGCTGCGTATGAAGTGATTGAGCTTTGCTCAGGAATGGCGTAGAATATCAAAAGGAAGATGGACAGCCAGAACTGTCACGAGATGGGCGTTGCGTTGCTCGCCTCTGAATCTTTTCGTCCTCTGCTCGGTCTGAAGGGCGCTGTAGATATCTGAGCCACCCTGTGAGTGTGGATAAATAAGCACACACATGTGGTTCCCTTAATAACGTGTACGTGGATCCAACCAGTTCTTTTACGGACGTTAGGATCTCCTTGTTTTTGTGCAAGAGACTAACATCCTTCTTTGGTATGCTGGCTGGAATTGGAGAAGAGGCTGGATTTATACCCCGTCCTTCACGCGGAGTCTCAGAGCAGTTTACAATCTCCTTCCCCTCCCCCTCCCCACAACAGACACTCTGTGAGGTAGGTGGGGCTGAGAGAGCTCTTTTGAGGACTGCTCTTGAGAGAACAGCTCTGAGAGAACTGTGACTGACCCAAGGTCACGCCAGCAGCTGCATGTAGAAGAGTGGGGAATCAAACCCAGTTCTCCCAGATTAGAGTCCACGCACCTAACCACTACATCCATCTAGCCTGAGCGAAGCACCTAACCACTACATCCTGAGGGAGTGAAGCAGAGTTGGCCATGGTCAGTACTTGGATGGGAGACCACCAAGGAAGCCCAGGGTTTCTATGCAGAGGAAAGCCACATAAAACCACCTCTGCTCATCTCTTGCATGGAATGCCCAGTGTATGGAGTTGCCATGTTTGACTGTGACTTCACAGCATGGGTTTGATTCCCCACTTCTCCACACGAAGCCTCTTGGGGGACCTCTGGCCAGTCGCAGTCCTCTCAGAACTCTGTCAGCCCCACCCACCTTACAAGGTGCCTGTTGCAGGGCGACGAAGGAACAGGCAATTGTAAGCTGCTTTGAGACTCCTTAGGGTAGAGAAAAGTGGTGTATAAAAACACACTTAAAACCTGCTTCCCTTCTTCTTTAATGGAGTTTAAGTTTTGTGCTCTTTAAGAACGTAAGAACACAAGAGAAGCCAGTGTTGGATCAGGCCTATGGCCCATCCAGTCCAACAGTCTGTCACACAGTGGCTAAAAACACTAGGTTTTCTTAGGGAGAAGGCTAAATGGGTGCTTACCGTGTTTTGTACGTTTTATGTTTTGGGAAGTACAGAACTAAAAATATTTTTATAGGCAAGTCTAACACAGCGGTGGCTCAGAGGTTAAGACGCTGAGCTGCTGACTGGAAGGTCAGTAGCTCGGCAGTTCGAGACCCGAGTGCTGCGAGACAGAGTGAGCTCCCGTCTTTGGCGTCAGCTCCTGCCAACCTAGCAGTTTGAAAGCAAGAAATTGCAAGTAGATAAACAGGTACCGCTTCGGTGGGAAGGTAACAGCGTTCCGTGCGCCTTGGTGTCTAGTAATGCTGACCACATGACCGTGGAGAAGTCTTCAGACAGCACTGCCTCTTCGGCTTGGAAATGGAGATGAGCACCACCCCCTAGAGTCAGATTTGACTATCTTTTGAGCAACGGGAAAAGTTACAACACAGTAAATGGAAGACCTCTAGAATTCAAATTGTGGCGCCCAGTTACTGAGCTGCTTGTGGAAATTTATAGAAGGAAGGACATTCCCTCCGGCACTGTGCTGGAGGCTGGCGTATTGTGTGAATTCTGGGTGTTGTTTGTAAACATGAAGAGGGAAGCTGGGCTGGGCAGATCTTGGTCTCATCCAGCAAGGCATCTCTAGGGCCAGATCCGATGAGAAGAGAAGCGAAGCTGTGGATCTCCAGATAGCTCTATGTTTCCTGTGGGTTTCCTGTGATGTTTGCATGCCGGTCAAGTTGCATTTTGCAACCCCAGGGGGTAATTCAGGATTTATCCGCCAGAAACCAAATACGTAAAACGATACGTTCAGGCATCTGCGTTTTATTCATTCATTTAATTTATTTATACCTTGTCCTTCTCTCCAGAGTGGACCCAAAGTAGCTTACATTGTTCTCCTCTCCTCCATTTTAGCCTAACAACCACCCGGTGGGGTAGGTTAGGCCGAGAGAGGGTGACTGGCCCAAGTCCACCCAGCGGACTTCCATGGCATGAATGGGGAGCTGAATCGGAGTTTCCCAGATACTAGTTTGACACTCTTAACCACAGCACCACATTAGCCCTCTCTGGTTTCCTTGTTTCCATCTTCCTTCACTTGAAGCATCTTTTCTACAGAGTCTTTAAACCCATCTCTCCACCCAGCCACCCACCCAACTCCTGCAGTTTAGCAGCTTCAGGTCCCTTTCACATGTTGCGACATCCTAACTCCCCTGATTTGTCTGCCAAGGGTCCTGTTGATCCGAAGTGCCCTGGAAGTTCTGTGCCTGGAACTTCATTTCCAGGGGTCTGATTTCAGTGGGGACTGTTATATGTGGGGAGGGGAGACCCAGTTTGGTGTAGTGATTAAGAGCGCGGACTCTAATCTGAGACAGCCGGTCTTGATTCACCACTCCTCCACATGCAGCTGCTGGGTGACCTTGGGCAAGCCACAGTTCTTTCAGAGTTCTCTCAAGAGCAGTCCTCGAAAGAGCTCTCTCAGCCCCACCTACCTCACAGGGTGTCTGTTGTGGGCAGGGGAAGGGAAAGGAGATTATAAGCTGCTCTGAGACCCGGAGTGAAGGGCGGGATATAAATCCAACCTCCTCCTCCTCCTCCTCTTGTTCTACCCCCTTGCACCATTTTCCCAACCTCAAATGACCCAATGGTAGTGGTAAGTGTTGTCAAGTCACAGCCGACTTACGGCGACCCTGTAGGGTTTTCAAGGTGAGAGGTGTTCGGAGATGGTTTGCCGTTGCCGGCCTCTTTGTAGCAACTCTGGACTTCCCTGGTGGTCACGATCCAACTACTCACTAGGGCCGGCCCTGCTGAAGTTTCTGAGATCTGATGAGATGGGGCTAGCCTGGGGCCATCCAGGCCAGGGCTCAAAAGACCCTGGGGGTTTGCCCCCTGCGGAAACCTATTTGTATTGAAGACTTCATGCAAGTTTTCCCAGCAGGGCCTATAGCATTTATCCAGCTCTGTTTAAGGTCAAGAAAATGGCAAGGGGGGGACATTTAATCTCCCCTCTCTCTGTGTGCTGTAGTCCTAAACTAAGTTGGCCCCTCATGTTCCTGTGAATTAATTTCTGAGCATGTAAGAAGAAGAAGAGGAGGAGGAGGAGATTGGATTTATACCCTGCCGTTCACTACCCAAGGGAGTCTCAGAGCGGCTTACAAACTCCTTTCCCTTCCCCTCCCCACAACAGACACCCTGTGAGGTAGGCGGGGCTGAGAGAACTCTGACAGAAACTGTTCTTTTTCAAGAACAGCTCTGACAGAACTATGGCTTGCCCAAGGTCATCCAGCAGGTGCAAGTGGAGGAGTGGGGAATCAAACCCGGTTCTCCCAGATTAGAGTCTGCACACTTCACCACTACACCAAACTGGAACTTGAACATGTTGTTGACCGGTCACATGGGGAGGATGTGAGGACCCTGCGATGTATGGATTTTTCCTTGGATGGACAGATATTCTGATGAGCCTGTACGATATGTACAGATAGAAAGGAGGTCCTCTTCCCCACTTGACAGCATAATTTAGGGTGGTTCCTCTATTACCAGACTGGTGTGTTTGTTTTTTCCTGTTTGCCATTTCCTCTTGGCTCCCACTTTGGATAACATCTGCTTTCAAGAAATCAAATGCAACTGGGGTAATGACATTTTCTTTGGGGACAGGCTTGCCGTTCGTCTTGTTTTTCCAGATGTTCCCTCACGGTCAACCCTGTTTGATTTGGGTGTGAGCGATGGACTGTCAAAAGCTTGAACCCGTCCCACCTTTCTTCTCCTGCCCTCTCTTCACCTTTTGCCTCCGGCAGCCAATACGACGGGGTCCCACGGAGCTGGCACATAGGAATCGCTGAGCGTCTGGTTCGGCTTTAAGCGGAAACAATCCCGCTTTTGTCTCTCAGCGGCTCGGGGTCCCGAGTACACGCTAAAGCAGGATTTACCCAATCCTCTTACGTGCCCAGAAGTGCAGAAGGCTCTGAGAATCTGTTGTGGCAAAATGGACTGTGAGAACTGTAGATCTCAGGTAGGGTTTTGAGCCATGCGCGAGTGATAATTACCTGATTTCTTTTCGAGCGTTTGCTGGACAGGTGCTCGAAATTCTGCTGCATTCCTTGCCTGGTGTATAAATATTTCTTTTAAATAGTGTTTTGTCCCTTGCAGGGTTGTCAGAACGACTGTGGGGCAGGATGTGCGGCAGCCACCTCGAAGCACATGACCGAATCTTTCAAGGTACGTTGTTTGCTAAAGCATGCTGGCCTGAAGTGTTTCTCTGGAAAACAGTGATCTTAAGATGCAGGGAGATTTGGCTTGGCCCTTGACCTGTGAAGGTTGTGGAGTTATTGATGTGTATGAGAGAGTGGAGTTATTGGTGCGTGTGCGTGCGTGTGGGGAGTTGTTATGGTTGTGGAGTTATTGGTATTTATTCTGGGTGTGGAATTATTGATGTGCGTGAGAGTATTGCAGATGTGGGTGGGTGCCTTAAGGATTTGGCCGCACTTTGCAGCATAGGGTCTCATACACCGTTGATCCCGGTGTGGGGAAGTGGTTAAGAAAACTGGTGTTTGGTTGTGTTTACAGCACTGTGTGAAGAAGAGGGGAGACAGTGTGGTGTAGTAGTTAGAGTGTTCGACTGGGACCTGGGAGAGCCAAGGGCAAACCCGTATTCTTCTGCGAAGCTTACCAGAGGCACTCCGGCCAGCCATGTTCTCTTTGCCCAACCCACCCCACAGGATTGTTGTGGAGATAAATGGCGGGAGGGAATCATGTGTGCCACTTTGAGCTCCTTGAAGGAATGGAATGGAATTCATTGCCACAGGAGGTGGTGGCGGCTACAAGCATGGACGGCTTCAAGAGGGAATTAGATAAACATATGGAGCAGAAATCCATCAGAGGCTATTAGCCACAAGGTATAGATGGGAACTCTGGGTCTGGGGCAAGTGATGCTCTGTATTCTTGGTGCTTGGGGGGGGCAACAGTGGGAGGGCTTCTAGTGTCCTGGCCCCACTGGTGGACCTCCTGAGGGCACCTGGTGTTTTTGACCACTGTGTGACACAGAGTGTTGGACTGGATGGGGCATTGGTCTGATCCAACATTGGCTTCTCTTATGTTCTTATGTTCTAAGGGAAGTGGGGTAAAAAATACTTGATAGATAGACCTTGGTTCTGATACCCTCTCAGCTGTGAAGGTCATTGGGTCGTTTCAGGCCAGTCTCTCTGCCTCAGCTTTAACCTACTCTGTAGAGTTTTTGTGTGGAGAAAATGGAGGTGTGGGGGACTGTATAAGATACCCTAAATTTGTTGGAAATAGGCGGCGGGGGGGTTGGTTAGATTAACTTGTTGGGGTCAAACTAGACATGTTTCTGGTGAACAAAGATATGGCTATTCCCAGAGTTTTTTTAAAATTGGGAATTCTAGACAAACTGGAACTGTGTTATTGGGTGAGAGGACCCCCCCACCCTCGGTATGGCTTTGCCAATCAAAACTCTCTTACACTCATCCAAAGGACAGGGGAAAAGACAGGCAGAGAAAGGGTGTCCCCCCCATCCCAGCTAAGAACAGTGAAGGGATGTTGGTGGTTTCAGCTGATAAAACTGTGCCAGGAGTAGGCCTGCCAACTTCCAGGTGGCACCTGGAGATCTGCTATTATGATTGATCTCCAGATGACTAAGATTTGTTCCCCTGGATAAAGTGGCTGCTTTGGAGGGTGGATACTATGGCATTATACCCTGCTGAAGTCCCTCCCCCTCTCCAAACCCCACCCTCTCCAGGCTCCACCCCCAGAATCTCCAGGTATTTCCCAACCCACAGCTGGCAACCCTAGCTTGGAAGAACGGAGGAGAAGGATTAAACCCTTCCTCTTCTGCACTGTGTTCCAGGATTACGTGCTCTCAGTTGGGAAATTGCTGGAGATTTGGGAGGCAGAACCTGGAGAGGGACCTCAGCAGGGTATAATGCCATAGGATCCACCCTCCAGGGCAGCCATTTCCTTCTGGGGAACCAAACTGTGGAATCTGGAAATCAGCTGTAATTCTAGAAATATCTCCAGGACCTACTTGGAGGTTTGCAATGCTGCTGTGGTCTCAGTCCAAATTAGGGTTCTGCTGAACTGCTGTTTCCTTCATTACATGGAAGGGCTTTTAAGGACAGGCAGCGCAAACCCCAACACACATGCCCCCAAATTAGTCTGTTCTCCGTAAATCTCAAAAAAGGCTCAGTTCTCATCTGGTGTCGGTCAGCTCTGAAAATCAACCGTGCTGCCGACTCGTCCTCTTTTTCTCCCCCCCCCCCCCAAATGGTCCCCCATGGTTCAGATCCTTCCTTATTTCTCCCTTTGCTGTTTCTTCTATCAATTTTTAAAAAAACAACAACACAAGAAATCTTTCCTGGTTTTGTTTTGTTTTTTGGTAAAAAAGCAAACCGCAGATGATTTTACAGGGTACCACAACTGGTCTGCATTCATCCAGATGTTTTTCTTCTCATTTTCAACCTAAATGGGGACTCAGCAGGGGAGTGTCCCAGAAAAAAAAATCCCCTCATAATTTCCTCTTGTATTTTTGCCTTTGCTTCTTAGCACACTGTTCTTTGTTACTGCTATACATAGTGTTGCCAGTCTTCAAGTGGCAGCTGGAGTTCTCCCAGAATTATAACTGGTCTCCACACTGCAGGCCCTTTTCAAACTGCCTTTGTATTCCGTTTTAGTAACTGGTTGCTGATGGATTTTTTCCTGTCATTTCAGACAGATCTGTTTTAAAAATCAGCTGCTAACGGAATTTATTTACCTGTTTATACAAACCCACTTGCATCAGGCTAGCAAAGTGTGATTGAGCCGCTTTTGAGGGAAACAGCTTTCTTCCATTTTCTATCCCTTTGTCGCGCTTCTGAATCGCTGTGGTGCGCTGCTAAAAATGTCCATAGTTGCTTCTTACAATGCCAGTTTTTTTCCTTCCCTTTTTCTCCATGCCATTTTCCTCTGATTTTTTTTCTTTTGAACTTTCTAAGATTGGCGCTGTAGCACTGAACTAAGATAGCACTTCAGTGCTATAGCGGCACCATTGAGATGCCTTGGCTCCTTTAAACCAGGCAGCAGGAGAGGGCAGCCCAATGGGAGTAATATCTTTTACAGCAATCTGAGACTAGCGATAGTCTCATATCTCTAGACTCATGCCGCTTGTAAAAAAAAAATTAAAATGTAAAACAACCAGGGACACACTGATGAATGGCGGAAGATAGTGAGTGGGCAGAATGATCTGGATGTGGGAGTGTCCTAAAAGGGGAGGGGGGAAATCGGAGGGAATCTGTATGCTTTTGAGTTACCTTCAGCTTGGAAGTGAAGCAAGGTAAAAAAACCGGCACAAAAGCACTCTCAGAAAACCTGGGGAAACAGCCAACGGAAAGTGAACTGATCACTGAAGGGAGGGAAAGCAATGCAGAATGAAAAAGAAAACTTGATGGACGTGCTCGGTGAAAGCGAGGCAAAACACCCATGCATAATAGGCCTGTATGGCCAGCTGACAGCAATGCTGATTCTATGACTCACTGTGAATGTAGGCAGATAGTGAGAGGGAGGGCAGGAAGGATGAGCCAGTCTTGTGGCTGTTTCCTATCTGCCCAGGGTAATGCCGATGGCCACTTTGGGGTCAGGAAGGAATTTTCCTCCAAGCCAGATTGGTCCAGGGATCCCAGAGGGGTTTTTTTGCCTCCCTCTGGGCATAGAGCAGAGTTCACTAAGGGGACTGTGGAGGGTGGAGGTAGCTGTGAATTTCCTGCATTGTGCAGGGGCTCCTGAGGTCCCTTCCAGCTCAATGTTTCTTTTGTGATGTGCATTAAACTCTGAATGCCCTATATAAATGCTAAAGATCATTATTACTTGTGATTCTTTAACTAGAGATGCCGGGGACTGAACTTGGGGACTCTTGCATGCAACGCAAAAGCCACCACTGAGCCAGGCCTCTTCCTATGCTGTTTTCACTGAAGACACTCCCCCATCACTGTCACTGCCGCCCCCAAACTGGAGGGCATGCGAGACATCAGCAGCGCCAAATGTGTGTGGCTTGGAACTCTGGCTCAGAGCAGACATTAATTCTTTAATTAAGGGCCCTGTCAAAGTCAGTCAGATGAGACTCCCGTGAGAGAAACCTAATGCCAATGTGCTTTAAAAGGGCCTTCCGTGGGGCTCCATAGGGACCTTGTTTTCCCCATCATATTTATTCCTAGCCTAGCTTAAAAGGAAACAGCAACTGGCACCAAAAAAACAGCGAATGCAGACTGGAAGTGACCTTGAATATGAATCGGACAAAGAGCTTGCTGCTTCCGAAAGCATGTTAGCAGTTTTGGCTCAGACATCCTGGCAGTCAGGAAAGAGCAAAAAGCAACGGACTGTTCCTTATATTTGTTTAAAACTAGCGGGTGGGAAAGCAAATTCCGTGTGCGCGCGCACACCCCAAACAGCCCTTTTGGTGGTTTAATTTAAAAAAAAAAAAACAAAACCCAAAAGTGACCTTTTGCATGAATTGTGAACTGGTGCCAGAGTAATTTCTCTTCTCTCAGAGGTTCTCTGAAAAGTACGCACGCTTGTATGATTGTCATGGCGCTGCTGCCAATCGCAGCAAGGTTTTATTTATTGCTCGTTGATCCAGCCTGGCTCTCCGAATGACTCACGGTGCTCAGATCAATATGTACTCAACAGCCATTTAAAATCTGCCACGGCGGTGGTGGGAAATGCCATGAAGTAGTAGCTGTCTAATGGAGATCGTATAAAGTATTCAAATAGAGTTGCCAGCTCTGAATTGGGAAATGCCTGGAGATTTTGGTTGTGGAGCCTGAGGAGGGTGGGGTTTGGGGAGGGGAGGAACTTCACTGGGGCATAATGCCATAAGAGTCCATTTTCCAAAGCAGCCATTTTCTCCAGGTGAACAAAACTGCCCCCGCACTTTAGGCATCGTTTGAAGAAGCCCCACCGTTTGGCCATAGGCCAGAGGTGGAAGGGAGTAAACTGCCGAGGCAGAGTACTCAAAGTCAGTTCTATCCAAAACTAGTAAAAAGTCCTTTCGCTTTCAAGAAAATCCAGGAGAAAAAGGAATAAAGAAGAAGAAGAAAATACCGACCAAAGTGAGGAGGGTCCTTCCAGCGCGGCGGTCAGAAAAGAACTGATGGGATTGTCCTTCTCTTGGTCATGCACACTGGAGCCCTGCACGTGACTGGGGAGAGGGCGCAAAAATCCCTTTCACTTTAGAAAATACCGATCGGGGTCGGAGCAGGCGCACCATATCCCAGAAGAAGAACCCTACGTTAACAGTGCAACCGGGAACAGATTTTCAACCTTCCCTTTGCCTCATTTTTAAATGCCCCCCCTCTCCCTCCCCTCTGCAAGATTTAAAGGGCCCTCCTGTTTTTGAAATTAGGTTTAACAGGTCCCAGGAAAAGGTTACATGAGTTGTTTTCCAAACATTCCTTTAGACACAGGCTCCAAGCTCCGAGGAATCTTTATGCTACGACATCACTTGGAAGAACAGCAGGCCCTCGGAGGCAGGCAATAGATTATCGGGCAAAAAAAAAAAATGTTGCTCTTCCCAGAGCATGTGCCTAATGCAAAGTTAAGTGGCAGAGCTATAAAAAAGCACGGCCAGCCAAATGCATGTATTGCTCACAATGATGACTAATTGCTCAGCAGGCAAAGACAAATGGTTCTCATCAAAGCTCCCCATTCCTTCTTGTAGGGTCATTTGGGGTACTAGGCAAGGTGATGCAGATGATCCAACAAGGTAGCACTGACATGTCCCAGTTTCCTCTGTATGCTGTTAACCAGTGTTTGGTTGAGCCCAGAATGAGCCTGTGCTTGCGAGGGGGATCTTTTGACTCTTGCTCTGGGAATGATACTTCCAGGAAAAGAAAGAACTTGGACACCAGGACGGGTTGCCAAACCATCACCCCAAATCTGGGCGGGGGTTCCCCTGATTTTCGGGGCTTCAGCCTGCCACTGGCCAGCTGGCTGGCTGGGAAAGCCCCGCCCCCAAGCCCAACCACCCACAGCCACCCCCTCCCTCCTCTTCTGAGAGATTTAAAGGGCCCTCCAGCTGATCGGGGGACCACATGGCCCTCTGATCAGCTGGAAGGCCTTTTACATCTTTCAGAGGGGAGGGAGAGGGGTGGCCATGGCAGCACGCCTGAACTCCAAGTGACGATTCGTTTAAATGCTTCTGGCCAGTGGGCCTCTGTGTTTATGTGCTAGTTATTCCTGTCTCCCCCTTAAATTTCCCTGCCCCTGAAGTTTTCTTTAGTCGCAGGGGTCGCCAACCCTTTTGAACCCGCGAGGACATTTAGAATTCTGACACAGCCGGGTGGGTGCGGCTACAAATTGGCTGCCACAAAATGGCGGTGGAGCCAGTCACAAAATGCAGGAGGTGGAGCCAGTCACAAAATGCAGGAGGTGGAGCCAGTCACAAATGGCGGTGGAGCCAGTCACAAAATGCAGGAGGTGGAGCCAGTCACAAAATGGCTGCCGCAGCTTACCTTCAGTCACACAGTGGTGTTCCTTGTACGGGGGCAGCAGCTGATGCCAAAGCAATGGTTTTTTAAAAAAATGGCACAGCCAGTCTGAATCCTTGCTAGGCAAAACCCCCCACCTGGCTCTGCTCCCGGCAAGGCGGGATATAAATGGAAAGTAATAAATAAATAAATAAAAACAGTTGACGGGTGTCAGAAAAGGTGTTGGTGGGCGCCATGGCACCCAACGACACCGTGTTGGAGACCCCTGCTTTAGTGGTTTACCTCTGTCACAGCAGTTTTATCTCTAGGAAGTGCCTGAATTATGGCAGGAATGTCTCATAGCATTACAGAAGAAGAAGAGGAGGAGGAGGAGATTGGATTTATACCCCGCCCTTCACTTGGAGTTTCTGAGCGGCTTACAATCTCCTTTCCCTTCCCCTCCCCACAACAGACACCCCGTGAGGTAGGCGGGGCTGAGAGAGCTCTTTCCAGAACTGCCCTTTCAAGGACAGCTTTTGTCAGAACTATGGCTTGCCCAAGGTCACCCCAGCAGCTGCAAGTGGAGGAGTGGGGAATCAAACCCAATTCTCCCAGATCAGAGTCCACTCCACACACTTAACAACTACACCAAACTGGCTGGTTTTACACCCCACCCAAAGAAGAGCTGGTTTTATACCCCACCCTTCACTACCCGAAGGAGTCTTGGAGTGGTTTACAATCACCTTCCCTTCCTCTCCCCACAACCGGTACCTTGTGTGGTAGGTGGGGCTGAGAGAGCTCTGAGAGAACTGTGACTGGCCAGAGGTCACCCAGTAGGCTTCACGTGGAGGAGTGAGAAATCAAACCTGGTTCTCCAGGTTACCCTGCTGCTCTTAACCACTACTCCAAACTGTCTCTGTTGCATCTCCAGGTAAAGAAACTATTGCATTTCCAGAGAAAGGGGGAAGCCGCAGGAAAAGCTGTAGCAGGTATTTGTGGTCTACCACACAGGGGCTCCTTTCAGGGTATAATGCAGCTCCTGTTACTAAGCTGGGATACAACTCTGTTGAGTCACTTGAGATAATAGCCTTGGGTGCACAATGAATGCGGTGTTGGCGCACAGTTCAGCGTGCTGATAGACTTCAGCCAGAATGAAAGCTAGTTTTGAACGGTTGCAAAAAGCTTCTCATTTTGAGCTGCTGCAAAAAGAAAATGTGAAAGCTGCGATGAAATTGAAGATGGCAGGAAAACCAAGGGTGGCATTTTCTCCCCTGCATAACTAAACTGCTAATTCCTTCTGCATTGAGCAGGGGGTTGGACTAGATGGTCTGTATGGCCCCTTCCAACTTCTATGATTCTATGACTCCCAGAGCCAGTATCAATCAGATACAAGAAGGAAATAGCTAATCTGTCCATTAATGGTCCAGCACAATTCCCAGTTGGTTCATTGGTGTCCTTTGCAGTGTCACTCAGCGCAAATTTATTTCAGGAGAGCCAGTGTGGTGTGGTTAGGCGTGTTGGTCTAGGGTCTGATTGTTGATTTTGCCCATTTGCAGGTTGGTACCAAATCAAATTGGTAGTTGGGGGGGGGGATGGGGACAGGATATATGTTAGTCAAGTATTTCTGTCTCCGTGCTCATTTCCTCACTCGATATCCAAACCTGGCCCCAGACCTTAAAGCCATTTCTCATTGGAGGCTACCAGGTGAGTAGGCGTGAACCCAGAAGTGACATCATCACGTCAGGGCAACGCTCTAGGATTCCACTGTAGCTCTGTGGTTTTTTACTGTAGGGTGGCAGCAGGGAACTGTAGGGTGGAGCAGGAGACCTGACAGCCCTACCTATTTCAGTGGGGTAGGTGGGAAATCATATTGTGGTGGAGGAAAACACCCTATGATGGTGACAAATCCAAGGACAGGGGTCATCCCCAAGTCTTTTCAATCTGCGCTCACCTTTGGAATTCTGACACAGCGTGGTGGGCACAGCCACAAAATGGTTGCCGCAGAAGAGCAGCAGGAGGCGGAGCTAGCCATAAAATGGCAGGAGCCACTCACATAGTGTTTTGGTAGCAGGTGCTGTCAAAGGAGCCCTTCCAAAAATCTGCACAGCCAATCAGACCTCAAATGGCCAGTCAGAAGGCTTGCTGGGCAAAATCCCCACCTGGCCCCACCCACTTTCTAAAAACGCTTAGTGGGCATCAGAAAAGGTGTCGGTCGGCACCATGATACTCATAGGCACCATGTTCGGGACCCCTGCCCTAGGAAACCTGTCACAGTGTTTGAAATAAAAGCTGTTCACAACCCTCATTGGTTGTTGTCTCCATGTCACAAAGAGACCTTGAGCCCTCCCGTGGTTACCAAAGCACTGTTGACTTTCAGAAGAACTTTTTTTGCCAGTGGACCTGTTCTGAACCTGAGGCACATAGGGAACTATCTGCTACTCACAGTGATCTTGGGTTTCAGATATATATTCCATACTGTTTATATCATCGTCACCTGAAGAGCCTGTTTGGTGTAGTAGTTAAGAGTGACAGGTGCTAATCTGAAGAACCGGATTTGATTCTCCACTCCTCCACATGAAGCCAGCTGGGTGACCTTGGGTCATTCATGGTCCTCTCAGAGCTGTTCCCTCAAGAGCAGTTCTCTCAGAGCTCTCTCAGCCCCATCTACCTCACAGGGTGTCTGTTGTGGAGAGAGGAAGGGAAGGTGATTGAAAGCCTCTCTGAAACTCCTTTGGGTACCAAACCAACTCTTCTTCTTCTTCTTGAAATTAAAGCTGCCTTTGGTCATTTGAAATCTCCATTTCTTCTTCAGTAGTTTTAATGTTTGTCCCTTTGTGTGTGAAACGTTGGTACATTCTGACCAAGTCAGCATTAATATTTCCTCAGTGTAGACTTGCATCAAGGAAATGAACTGGAATCTTCTCATCCTGTTTGCCTATTGTGTGTATGTGTGTGTGTGTGAATGCTCTCTCTAAGCTGTGGAATTGTGAGCAAAAATTCTACTTCGTGAGCTACTGGCACTAAAGTTGTGAGCGAGCAATTTGGCTACTGCATAAATAGTTTGCTCTGGAACCATCCTTCCTGAGCGAAGACAAAAATGTGTCAGCCGGAGGCTAAAAAACTGTGAGCTAGCTCACACTAACTCACCTTAGAGGGAACACTGTTTGTGTGTGTGTGTGTGTGTGTGTGTTGATATAATTGATTTTAACTCTTAGTATCTGTGGCCATAACACAAGGTGTTGTGTATACTGTGTCAGAGTATGCAAAAAAAGAAAATACGTTTTGGTTCTTATGTCACTCTTAAAAACTTGTGGCAGATTCTTGAATATCACAATCAAGGCTAACCATGTTAGGAAATCAGTCTGGTAGCATTTCAACGGGAAACACGTTTCCAGCTACAACTTTCCTGTCTCCTACTGGGATGGCCCAGGTTACCCAATCTGATGAGATCTCGGAAGTGAAGCAGGGTCAGCCCTGGTTAGTACTTGGTTGGGAGACCACCAAGGAAATCCAGGGTTGCGATGCAGAGGCAGGCAAAGGCAAACCGCCTCTTAACGTCCCTTGCCTTTAAAAACCTGCAGGGTCGGTGTAAGTCATCTGCAAGTTGACAGCACTTCTCAATTGTCAGAGGATATACCCCTCGCCCAAGATACCCTCGTTCCAAAATTTCAGAGTCTCACTTGCAGTATGCATGTGTGAAGATGTGAATCAGCATGAGTAAATTTCCCCCTTTCTCTTCACAGAATCCTCAAGCCGAATAGTGAGTGGGGGCTAGTTTATTTCCTTCTTTTTTCTGAAAAATGGAGAACTGAGTATGTAACCAAAGAAGCTAAACTCTACCCTCTCTGGAATATTCACTTCTCTCTTTTCTTTTACTATTATCTCTCTGCGTTTGGCTGACTTTCTGAATAAGAGCTGCCTTGGGGGAAATTGTGGTTCAAACAGCAGAGAGCGGTAATAGAAGGGGGGGGGGGAGCCAAGTTAGCTCCCGTTGTTCACACATCCCATTTTCACTTAAAAGTAGACCCCCTGCTTTAGATGTCAGCAAGTGGACTCAGGTGTATTGAGTTTCCTCATGGTTAGAACCACAAAATCACAGAGTTGGAAGGGGCCATACAGGCCATCTAGTCCAACCCCCTGCTCAATACAGGATCTGCCTACAGTAAATATAATGGAGATGTCCAAGAGGACTTGAATCCTGAGTCCTCTTTCACACAGAGGTGCTGGTTTTCTCGAATCTCCTAAGGGTGTTTGTGAATCTGCCCCCCCCCCCCATCTCTGCAACTCTGCTGAATTCCAATGGAGGTAGAGTCTGGAGAGGGCCTGTTTTCGGGAGGGGAGGGGAAGGGACCTCAGCAAGGTACAATGCCACAGAATCCACCCTCCAAAGCAGCCATTTTCTCCAGGGGAGCTGATCTTAGGGTGCGATCACACGGACGTTTATTGCGGGCCTCGCGGCTGTTCCCCATCGCAATTAAAGGGGCTGACTAGACGGGCCGCATCTGTCTCCCGTCTCGAAGCCGCCCCCCCCCCCCCGCACTCGAGCCCGCTTTTCCAACCACCAGGAAAAACAAGTACCTATCGCGCTTGAAAGAGCAGCGCGGGAGAACCCGGGTTTAAATGCCCGTGTGATCGCACCCTCAGTCTTCTGGAGATCGGATGTAATTCCAGGAGCAGCATGGGGGGGTAGGGAATTGAAAGACTGACGTTGGAAAGGAAAATGGCTAAAATTGCCTCCCCCGCTCCCTGCATCCACAGGATCCAGCACACTGTGTTTGACAAACCTTTGCCTTTGATGAAAATGGAAGCTCCAGTGAACCCTTCAACTGAACCCAGAGCTATTCACACAAAAGTTTGCTGTATGAGCAGCCAAGCCCTGCAGCTGGTAGATGTCATTCCCATGAGAAGCAAAATGAAAGCGCAGTTTCTTTCACCTGCTAAAAACAGAAATTTGAAGCAGGGAGAGATTAAGTGATTTCCCCGGGGTCATAAAAGAAGTCTTTGTCAGAGGAGGGAATTTCAACCTTGAGCTCCTTCCAAGTATTTTCATCTCTCCTCCCGGACTGCTGAACCATTGCCGGTTCCCCTTGCCCAGCGCCAGAGGGATCTGGCCTTTTGCCAGAAGGCAGAGCTAAACCTTTCTCATTGTGTAGCTCCACCGATAATGAAATCCGATTGTTTGTTTCTAATTCCTTGTGTGTTATCAATTTAAACATGTCAAAAGTTGAGAAATGTATTTCCCTTCTGACCTCTGTTATGTTGTTTCAAGGAAGGAGGCGTCTTCCTTGGCCTATGTGCCTCAGCAGGTTATTATGCGCTAGCTGGTAACACTTGGCCAGCAGCGCACATCGGATATGGAACATGGATTTCCCTTTTTTGTCTAAATTGAAGAATGCTGATGGTTGACCAGACACCTAACAACCCCTTTTAGTTACCAGCTTTCTGCTCCTGCCAATGATCGAGAACTTGTGGACAGGTCTCCCTCTAAGCTGTGGGGCCTTGTGAGCAAAAATTCTGCTTTGTGAGCTGCTGCTGGCATTAAAGTTGTGCAGCGAGCAATTTGGCTACTGCAGCATAAGTTAGTTTGCTCTGGATCCATCCTTCCTGAGCTAAGGCAAAAATGTGTACGCTGGAGGCTAAAAAACTGTGAGCTAGCTCACACGAACTCAGCTCAGAGGGAACACTGCTCGTGGGGTACTTCCAAAACATCGTCTTTGTTTGCTATACTGCTGTCTTTGTTCAGGAAAATACTTTTGTGGAAGGGTAACTTTGTTTTTTTCGGTTTCTTTTCAATCCCTAGGCTGCCGACTTAATCATCAACCCCGCCACCACTTTCAAGGAAAAGCCAGATCCCAATGGCCTCGTGTTTGGAACCGTCTTCTCAGACAACATGCTGTTTATAGAGTGGTCCTTAGATTCAGGATGGGAGAAACCTCAGATTAAGCCTCTGGAGAACCTCTCCGTACATCCTGCCATATCAGCCTTTCACTATGCCGTAGAAGTGAGTACTGCAGCAGGACAAAAAGGAGTTCTTATCTGTTATATTTGTAGGTTTTATAGTTTCTGAGCATCGTTTCTTGGGGAGGGGCCGTGGCTCAGTGGTAGAGCATCTGCTTGATATGCAGGAAGTCCCAGGTTCAATCCCCGGCATCTCCAGCTAAAAGGGTCAGGTAGCCGGGGATGTGAAAGACCCCCCCACCGGAGACCCTGGAGAGCCACAGCCAGCCTGAATAAATGACACTGACCTTGATGGACTGATCGTCTGATTCAGTATAAGGTAGCTTCGTGTGTATTCATGTGTTATAAAATGTACTTCTTCTGTTTGAACTGTTGAACATGTGGCATCAAAATTATTACTGCAGATGTCACTCCTGAATAATGGGAAATGAATGAAGTATGAATCGATAACTGTGACATCCTTCTTATTGGGGAGACTGTTTTTCCTTTAAAACACACTATGTTCACATAAGCTTGGTAGATTACTGCTGCCACCAGGAATTAAAAAATCCAAATTTCTCTATTATGGTAGAATGACCCTGTGTCTGAGCACTTCAGAGGACTATGTGGCCCTGAGGAAGGACAGTTCTGACTGCTGGGATAAGTTTAAATAAATAATGATTTATTTATTTATAAAGGAATAAAATATTTTTCTAGGTATTTTGAACTGTTGTTGAAGAAAGGAACTTATAAATATAACTTATAAAGCTGGGCGTCACACCCTGTCTCTCAAACCCCCAAACTCCACTCTGACAGCCTTAGCCCCTCAGGCTAAACTCTGCCTCTCTTAGCCACACAGGCTAAACTGTTTGTCTTAGCTGCACAGAATAGACTCAAACTGCTTCTTCTGCCATACAGGCTAAAAACTCCCTCTCCTCGTCTCTCTAAAAGACACAGAATCTCCTCCGAGATACCCCTCCTCTCATATTCTCTCTCATCAGACAATCTCATCATGCTCATCTCCCTCTACCACTCTCCTTACATTACTGCAGTCAAACGAAACATTTAAAGAAACACACACACCAAAACATGAAATTGTTACAATAACCCTAAAAGAGGCCCTTTTCAGGCATTTCAGTATATGGCTCCACTGGAGAGCACTGAGTCTGAGGGGAACATGAGGTAATATAAAAGATCTCTCTTTGCTTCCCAGTGGCTCACACACACACACCCTTCGTTGTTTGGAGTTACCATCAGCAGCAGACAAACGTGTGTTTGTGACTCAGCACGTAGCTCAGGTTGGCAGAAGAGACGGTGCCATCCATTTCCTCAGTCCTCCCCACAAACTCCATCATTCTGCTGGTCCGCCAGCCTCCTCAAAGCACAGACATCCACTGGAAGCCAAAAGCGTGTTGCCTTCGGCAGTGAAGTGAATTGGTGCCAGAAGCCAGCGTGGTTAATGGTTGAGGTGTTGGTGCCAAACGCTGCTGTTTCGGTGCCCGCAAGAGCGGCATATGTTATACTTCCATCTGTGTCAGAGCCTCAGTGAAGGGCATGTTTTTGCCGCCAAGGTGCGTGTGGAGAAAACGTGGGGCTATTTTTTTTTGTTTCCTTTTGATTATTATTTTTTCTTTCCTTCTCCCTCTATTGCAAATTTGAAAATGGTTGGTTGGCTTTGGAAGATGTTTTAACATCCAATGTGGCTTCCAAAGTAGAGTTGCCAGCCTCTGGATATTTCCTGGGATTACAACTCCTCTCCAAGCAACAGAAATCAGTTCAGTTGGAGAAAATGGCCACTTTGGAAGGTGGACTCTATGGCATTCTACCCCATTGAAGGCCCTTCCCAAACCCTGCCCTTCTCAGGCTCCACCCCCCAAATCTCCCAATATTTCCTCTCCTGGAGCTGGCAACCCTATTCCAGAGAGAGGAAGGGACGAAGATCTGGCTGAAGGCCTTGCTCTTTTCTCAAGTCCTTACCAAGACTCTGTGGGGCATTTTCAGATCCCTACCACCCTCACCCCCATTTCTTCTCTCCAGCGGTCTTATGTAGGTTGTTGATTACAGTTGAACCCCAGACAACCAAGATTGGTTCCCCTGGAGAAAATGGCTGCTTTGGAGGGTGGACTCTAGGGCATTGTACCTGCTGAGGTACCTCCCGTCCTCAGACCCCATCATCCTCAGACTCTGCCCCCAAAATCTCCAGTTATTTCCCAACCCAGAGCCGGCAAGCCTGGTCTTGTGATTTTATCAGATCTCTCTTTGGCTGAATAGAGCTAGTTGTATTAAAAGCTCCGGGTTTTCATGTGGAGCAATGCTGGAATCTTGGATGTGAATTGCTGTAATACCCAGTATCTGAAATCTTCATTGCTAATAATGAATATGCTCTTTTTTTTATATGTTCCCCCATTATTTTTTATTTGGTTTTTTTCTTCACCCTTGTTGCATCACGTTTCCTCTAGCCAAGAGGACTGACAGAGGCGAAACTGCTCCACATGCTGTGGCTCAATGAATACACAGTGGGTATAACGACAATGATGCTTTTGGCGTTCTCCTCCCCCTTCCCCCTTTCCCGCCACGTCTCTGCATATATATTTTTTTTGGTGGTCTGTGCCTCCTCCGATGATTCTGGCTCTGCCACTTATGTGGTCTGGCTTCTCTGCTGCAGATAACATGGCAAGTGTCAGGTTATTACTCATGCATTCATTCGGGAGTTTTTTTGTGTTTGTTATCGATCCATCAATAAGATGCCTTGAACCAGCCTTTGCAAATAGAGTTCATAGAAGTTACTAGCCTGCTTGCCCAAATGTTGCTATGCTGCTGGCTACCAGATGGGGCTGCACCTCACGGCGGAGCACATACTTTGCATGCGGAAGTTCCACCATTCAAGTCCCTTGTCCAAAAGAGCTCAGCTATTAGTGATGATGTTCAGTTTCTCATCCCCCCCTGTCGTTTCGACCCAAAAATCCCAGTTTTCGCTTTTCCCTTTTGCGAATCGAACTGGCATTTCGTTCTTTTTCTGCGCCATTTTTTTTCTGTTTTACTTGCATCGAAACGGTTCTGTTAAATGTATGCCTTTCTCGATTCATTTGTGCATCGACAAATCAGCATTATTTATGCATTAAACGAACAAATGACATACATTGTCTGTATTAAGTGCTGTGGAAATCTATGGAAAGCTACAAAAATTGACAGCGAAAAGAGAGGGGGCAGAAAACTTGCTGGCGAAAATATAAACAAACAAGAAGAAATGAGGAAGGGAATAGTCACTCATCCCTACAGGTACCAGGTGTTGGAAAAGACCTTTCTTGGCCAGTTACATTGCAGAGCTAAATAGCCCTGCAGTATGGCTTGGTTAAGGTAGCTTGAGTATATTCATATCTCTTACCTAAGGAAGGAAAGGGGCTGGATCCAGACTCCCTCAGCAATTTCCACCAACCCCCACTTCCTGCTGCAGACCTCCCCTTCATGTTGTCCCTCAGGGTCCCCAACATGAAGATCATTGAGCTGAAATGGGATGAGGGGGACAAGAAAGTTCCATTCTGCTGACTGAAAACTGAATCTGGATCCACCCCAGGAGTCTCTTTGCCTCCTCACCTAGAAACAACGCCTACTTGTTCCAGGCACACGGGCAAGCAGTTGTTTTCGAACCAGTCTATGCCCAACATACCTCAAAGATGGCCCCCTCCCCATGTGCCCCATTACAATCTCAGAGGACCAAACTAGATGCGACCGCTTCTTCGTGTCTGTCACAGGGACTCAGCCGCCATTTCCAGAGTGATTCAAAAAGGCTGCTGCATTTTTAAATGGCAGTGGCACCCCCATGGCGGACACGAAGATGTTGTCGTGTCTAGTTGGGCCCTGAGCTGTCCCAGTGAGGCCATCCATAGTTGGGTTTGCTTCTCAAGGGAGCAAAGACAGGAAGTTTCCAGTGGGAGTTTTCAGATATTCTGAGCCTGAACATTCCAGGGTGGTGTTCAAACGAGGCTGTCCTAAGCAGAGTGGTTTGGCTCCAGAAGAAAAAGTGGGGAAATGCCAATAAATTTGACAACATCTGAACTTTTTTTTTTTAATTACCTATCCCAATCTCTTGGGCATGGAGTAAGTTACTAATCCGGTTGCCAGCTCGGGGCTGGGAAATACCTGAAGATTTTGGGAGGAGGGTGGAGCTGGGGGATGGGGATTGGGGAGGAGAGAGACCTCAGCAGGGTGTAATGCCGCAGAGTCCACCCTCCAAAGCAGCCATTGTCTCCAGGGGAACTGATCTCTGTAGTCTGGAGATCAGCAGGAATAGTGGGAGATCTCCAGGTGCCACCTGGAGATTGTCAACCCTAGCTACTACAATATACCTTTGTTATCTCAAGAACTCTTACAACAGTCTTGTAAGGCAGACCAGTATTAAGTATCCCATTGCAGATGGGAAGGGTTCCTGACTGTTCATGGCTGGGTTGAGGGCTGCACCCGAGAATTTCCCAGCTCCCCCCTTTAGTTTCCATTCCCAGCTCTGCTTTTATGTGCGATGGGAAAATCCCACCCACAGGCAATTGCGAGCAGCTGTTTCTTCGGTGAAATCAGCAGGCTTGGAACTCCCTGCTGCTTTCCTCCTTAGCTACTGAAAAGGCTGAGCTGCAAAGTTTTTGTAGCTGTTTCCCATCTTTCCAAGAACGGCTAGGCGAGGCCTTTTTTGTTTGTGGACAACTGTTTTCGTTGTTGGTTTCCTTCCAGGCATATTTGAGTAATTTCTGGGGTTTCGCGGTCAGAGTTTACAGTAAGAATTATAAAAAATGTCCGGAGACTGCAGTGCATCTTCTGTAACTGTGTGCGGCTGGGATGTTTTGACCCCCAACAGCTATTGCTATGCTCAATATGTGTAGAAATAAGGCATCCCTAGGACCCAGGAGGCCCGGAATAGTTCTAATAGCAACCTCGCCAAGTTAAACACAAGCCCTTTTTTCTCTAGATAGATGTGGCCCATAGGGTCCTCTTAAATTCTTGAGGATCCCTGCTGTCCCTTACCAGATGAAATGTAAGTTTTAGCTGTCATGGTTAACTAGGATATGGTTAAAACAGTGATGGCAGAAAAGTTGAAGGTGGTATTGCCCTTTTTATGCTGAGAATTTGGAGTTAGTATACAACTTCTACTGCCATTCTTAGGAGGAAAGCCCATGTGATATTTTCTGCTTCATTCCTTACTAGAGTAATTCACCAGAATCAAAACATCCTCCAAAGTGAGCCCTTTAAATGATAGCCTTGCTGGTCAAAAGTTGCACTTACTGGTTAGAATTGGACGCCAAGGTTGATAGATGCAACAAACGTGAACTTAAACAGACTCCGGAGCACGACGGAAGACAGGGAGGGCCAGGCGTGACGTGGTCCATGGCGTCGCAAAGAGTCGGACTCGACTGTGCGACTGAACAACAACAACCAAGATTAATCAGCTGAAGAGCTTGCTGATATGCCAATGAAAGCTTGCCGCCCCTGGGAAAACAGGAAGTCACCCATGTATCTGCATGAGGAATTCCCACCCTGCCTGCCACATCAAAAGCATTCTTGGCATCATGTATAAGATCCTAGACAGGATAGCTGGATTTTCTTATTGGGGGTAGCAGAATGCAATGAGATAATTTTACCACTACACAGAGGATATTTAGCTGCTATTTGCTTAACGACATTTAGCATTTATATAGTGCTTTTAGTATTTATGGCAATATAATTAGATGTATCTGAGGGTTGCCAGTCTATGCCTGGTGGGTGTCTGGGGAGAGGGGACATGGGGGCACTGTCAGTAATGAACAAAACATCACTTCTGCAGAAAACCTGAAAGTGACATCATGCCTCTCTAGGAATCACTGGAAACACTATGGTAAAACCAGTGGGTCTTTGTTAGTTCCTAGAGAGGTATGAAACCATTTCTGATTTTTCCCCTAGAAGTGTTGCCACACTGTTGACCTGAGGGCAGTTTCTCCAGCAGGAAAAAGGAAGAGGGTAGCCCTGATATATAATTTTTTTGTTGCAGTTGTTACAACAACCTTGTAAAGCTGGCCAGTATTGTGATCTCTACAGTGGAGGAGTGGGAAATGAGGCTGAGAGTGTCTTGCTTGAAGCCAACTATGGAGTTTGTGAACAAGGGAAGAATGGAACTGGCAAGCTCCCACCAGATCATAGTTCATTCTCTCAGCTCAGGCGCTGCACCAGCTCCCGTTACCTCTCCAGTTTTGAATATATGAAAATTGTCGATGAACTAAATTTTCCATTTATTTTGATAGCATTTTGAACATTACCATGGTCTTGTCGCACTGGCCGCATTGATCAGCGATACTAACCATTTGCAACGCTTCTCTTCTTGGTTCTTCACAGCTGTTTGAAGGCATGAAGGCGTACCGAGGAGTGGATGGCAAAATCCGCCTCTTCCGACCCAGGCTGAACATGGACCGGATGCTGCGGTCGGCTGTACGGGCCACTCTGCCGGTCTGTACCGCAAGCCGATTTCTCGTCCTTCTTTCTTGATTGCATTTCGATTCTGCTTTGACTCCCAAAGCAGCTAGTACTTAACAATTAAAATCCAACACAAATACCAAGGAAAATGTGTTAAAAGGCTGAATTCATTGCTGTAAGAACTGTTGGTGGCTACAAGCATAGACAGCTTCAAGAGGGGATTGGATAAACATATGGAACAGAGGTCCATGAGTGGCTGTTAGCCACAAGGTATCGATGGAACACTATGGGGCAGTGATGCTCTGTATTCTTGATGCTTTGGGGGCAACAGTGGGAGGGTTTCTGGAGTTCTGGCCCCACCGGTGGACCTCCTGGTGTCACCTGGGTTTTGGCCACTGTGTGACACTGAGTGTTGGACTGGATGAGCCATTGGCTTGATCCAACATGGCTTCTCTTATGTTCTTTGGGAACAGGGTAAACTGAATGCACACCCCTACTAGGAACCTCTTTTCATTTCAGGGACTGAAATAGGTTGGATCTTGCAGATCCATTCTGTAAATGTTGTTGCCTTCCTCTTGCTCAAGATGCTAAAGGAGGGCCACCACTGTTAGGAGAACGGATCCATAGAATCCAATCTGTTGTTCTTGCCCACAGATGGAATCACTGAACAATCATGTTTGCTCTTGAGCCGACCAGTAGCTCGAAGAGGATGCAGGACCTAGAGTTACCCAGGATTCTTGCATGCAGAATCCGTAGCACACAATCTGGAATAAGTGTATTTGCAGCCTTCTTAATTTAGTCTCCATGCTGGTTCGGCAAACAGATCACCCAACTGCCTGCTGAAGATTCAGCGTCAATCCTTAGCCAACCCAAAGGGTCTCAAAGAACAGAATTTGGGAGAGACTTTTCCTGAAATCCAGGAGTCACAGCCAGTCAGAACAGACAGTATTGAGCTTGGTGGACCAAGATGTTCCAAGCCAAGCATCTTCTTATGTTGAGGGGCAGGTACTGCCAAAAAGGTGCCCCCCAGAGACATAAAAATGATGCCTCCTGGACTCTGCTGAAGAACTTCCTGCTTCAGTGTGGTGAAGGAAAGTGAGGAGTGGTTCTTGCTTTGGAGGAGAAAAACAAGTGGTCTTCAGGGATGCACATATGTGGGCATCGTGGCTGCCACAGGCATTGGGGAGCCCACTAGGGATTAATGTCTGAGGCAGCTGACCAAGTGCTTATTCAAGTCAGCCATGGTGTTTCTTCTGGATGTATTTTGGTGGGCTTGTATATTCCAAGCATGAGTGGCAGTTGCAGGAGATCGTTTCAAAGCATTGAAAAGTAGCCCTGCCACAGCAAAATGTTTTTCAGAGCCGCTGTAGTTACCCAGATCAGGGGTGGCCAACCTGTGGCTCGGGAGCCACATGCGGCTCTTTCACATATATTGTGCGGCTCCTGGCAGGGCGGCTGGGGAAGCAAAGGGGAGGCATGCTTTTTCTCTCTTTCTCCCTTCCTTCCTTCCCTCCTCCCTCCCATCTATTTGCTTTCCTAGTTTCTCTCTCTCTCTTTCTTTCCACTTCTTTAATTCTTTCTTTCCATCTCTCTCAATATCATTAGCAAACAAGTAATATCATTATCAATAACTGGTTTTCCTCGTTTGTTTTTATTTTTGGCAGTCCCATTTAACGTTAATAAAAAGCAAATTTGCATATTTTAAAAAATAAAAACGTGTCTGTGATATTTGTTCCTGTCTTGCGGCTCTCAGACATCTGACGTTTATTCTATGTGGCTCTTACGTTAAGCAAGGTTGGCCACCCCTGACCCAGATGAATACAACGATGGGATTTGAAGGGCTCTGCAGAATTATTCTGCTTAAAGCTTCTTTTCTGGAAGTTCAAAATCCATTTCTTTTAGGATGGCACACATGCAGAATGTAAGATGCAAACTCTACAGTTCTTTGCAAGAAGATAAAAAAAGCAGTGGGACTGAGCAATTGAACTGCCATACAATATTCTGCTGCTGGTTGACAACTAATTTTCAAATAACAGCTGAAGGGCCACTGAGCACAAGGAAAGGACCTTTTAACCCAGAACAGAGGTTCTGGTAGACATCTTTCCTTAATGTCTTTCAGCTTCTCACTCCCATTGGACTGCGCCTTGGCTGCATAAAGGGCGGAGCCACTGTGTTGTACCAGAGTCATGTATGTTGGACGAGGAGCTTTTCCTCATTCTCATTTTCCTTGCTTGCTGCTGCTTCAGGGGGGTTTTCCTATTCCATGGTGGTTGATCAGATATTACATCGTTTTTACATTCGGCCTATCTCTCTGCAGATTTAAACTGCAGGCTTTATGCTGGACACAAAGTGGCATAATATTGAATCAACCACTAGAGGAAGCAAAACACATGAGGAACAGGAAAACTCCGAATCAACAGGAGCTAGGAGTGTGCATTCGGGTTTACCCAAACTGAAAATATACCCCCAAAACACCATATTTCGGCTTCCCAAATGTATTTGGGATTTTTCAGGAGAACAAGCAAACAAGCAAAACCTCTGAAAAAATAATGGATATATTCAGTTTCCAGTGAAACTGGGCTGCCCAGCAGAGCCCCAGCAGAGCCTACGAGGAGAACTCTCTCTCTGGAGGATCGGCTCCTGGACAGGCTCTGTTGGGCAGTCCTGTCTAAACTGGGCTGCCCAGCAGAGCCCAGCTGAGCCTGCAGGGAGAAGTCTCCCCACAAGATTGGCTGTTTGGTGAGCTCTTTTGGGGAGTCTGTTTTAAAGGGACCGCCCAAAAGAGCCCCAGCTGAGCAGCCTCTTAATTGTTTTTAGCGGCTTTGCTGCTGCTTCCCCGCCCCCACCCTCCATGTTTTTCGGTTTGGGTCTACTGGACCCCCCAAAAAATCGGGATTTCCGAAAAATCCCAGATCTGAATACTTTACCAATATTGGAATCCAGGGTTTTTCAGAAATCTCGAAATTTTTTCAGGTCCAGTAGAACCGAAAAATTGCACACCCTTAACAGGAAAACGACAGCGAGGAAAATTCGAATGTGGAAAAGCCCAGAAGTCGGGAAACCCATGTTCAAATCCCCAAACCATCAAGTAGCACACAGTGATTTTGAGGTCATCACTTTCTTTTAGTCTAACCACCTTTCAATTTCATTTCAATATTTGATAAGGGGGGAGTAGGAGATCATATGATTTAATTTTTTAAAAAAAGAGAGATAATGCTGACAGAATCTTTGTTGCTGTTCACCCTGGGGAACCTGCTTAAGAAACTGTGAGAAAACAAGCTGTGGGCCCAGTAGGGAAATGCCTTCGGGCTGAATTTGGCTCCAGCACCTCCACTCAGTGACTCAGTGGGAGAGCATCTGCTTGACAAGCAGAAGGTCCCAGGTTCAATCCCTGGCATCTCCAGTTACAAGGATCCAGTACAACAGCTAGATTTGAGTCCAGTAGCAGTTTAGAGACAAAGAAGAATTTCAGGGCATAAACTTTCAAGAGTCAGAGGTCCCTTAGTCAGAGATGTGGCTCCAGTAGTAGGTGATGAGAAAGGCCTCTGCTTGAGACCCTGGAGAGCTGCTCCCACTCTGAGTAGACCATACTCACCTCAATGGACCAATGGTCTGTTTCAATATGAGGCAGCTTCAGGAATGGCCATTTGCCCTTCTCACTTGTTTGTTAATACTCCCCCAGAAAAGCTGGAATAAAAAAAGAATGTGAGACGGGAGCATCTCTTTGCCCTCGTTTTCCTCATTTGCAAGTATTATAAATCGCCAATTCAAATACCCTGTGCTTGTGCTTCTGAAATACACTTTGCAATGGTGATAAAAATCAGTCATGCCAGCTTGTTTCGTGGGTGCTTAAAATCATATGACCTTTGGCGCCATGCCGCGTCACACGCCCGGAGCAGCGTACTAAATATTCCGGAACGTCACGGCCCCTGATTTAATAGCCTAATTCAGTGTTCCCATTAGAGCCCATTCTCATAACAGCTGGGTTACTTCTGAACATAGTCTTGTTCTCTTCTTGTTTTTAGGGATTCGACAAAGAAGAGCTTTTGGAGTGCATTCGGAAACTCGTGGAGGTCGAAAAGGAGTGGGTTCCTTATTCGACGGCTGCTAGTTTGTATATTCGCCCTACTTTGATCGGAACAGAGGTGAGAAAAAATTAGAACAGCGGACTCATTTTATTATGACCTAGGCAGCAAGCAGACCGCTAAGGTATCGCTGGACAGGCGGGGTATAAATGTAAAATAAATAAAATACATAGAGCTGTTATCCTCACTAATCCTGTACTCTGAAATCGAACATACTCTGCTAAGAATATTTTCTGGAGTCCAATAGCTCCATGCTCTCAACACACTCATTTTTTCACCATTAAAAGCAAAGTGGAATTCTAGTGTATTTGTGTCTGCAGTTAGCGGCATTATTGGCACATGCTCAGGTCTCACTGCGTGGCTGAGGTTAATGAGAATCAAGGTTGCCATCCTCCAGGTGGGACCTGGAGTTCTTTGGTGTAGTGGTTAAGTGTGCAGACTCTAATCTGGGAGAACTGGGTTTGATTTCCCCACACCTCCACTTGCAGCTGCTGGATGACCTTGGGCAAGCTACAGTTCTGCCAGAGCTATTCTCTCAAGATCGGTTCTCGAAAGAGCTCTCTCAGCCCCGCCTACCTCAGCCGCTTACCTCAGCTGTTGTGAGGAGAGGAAGGGAAAGGTGTAAGCCGCTCTGAGATTCCAAGTGAAGGGCAGGGTATAAATCCAATCTCCTCCTCCTCCTCTTCTTCTTCTTCCAGAATTACAGCTGATCTCCCGACTGGAGAAAATGGCCGCTTCGGAGGGTAATCTCTATGGAATTACACCATGCTGAGGTCCTCTCCTCAAACGCTGCCCTCCCCAGGGTCTACCCCCAAATCTCCAGGAATTTCCCATTCCAGAGTTGACAGTCCTAATGGAAACTGTGATTTTGTTTGGCATTCCAGTTCAGCTTGGAAGGTTATGAAAATGAAAGTTCTCATCAGCCGCAGGTGGCAGTAGGGTTGGTAACTCCGGCCTGGAAAACTCCTAAAGATTGGGGGGGGGGAGTGCCTGGGGAGGGGGGAGTTTGGGGAGGGAGTTCACTGATAATCTATGGTATACCACAGAGTCTGCCCTCCAAAGCAGCTGCTTGCTCCAGCAAAACTGATCTCTGTTGTCTGGAGGTCAGCTGTAATTCGAAGCCCACCTGGAGATCAGCAAACCCAGCTGGTAGTCATGTTGGAGCTATGTGACTTCTGATATCTGTGTTATGTAATATCTCACAGTGATATCAGAGAGCCAGTGTGGTGTAATGCTTAGTGTGTTGGATCAGGGTTTTGGAGACCCAGGTTTGAATCCCCACTCTGCCGTGGAAGTCTGCTGGGTGACTTTGGACTGGGAGCTATGGCTCAGTGGTAGAGCATGTGCTCGGCATGCAGAAGGTCCCAGGTTCAATCCCGGCATCTCCAGTTAAAAGGCTCAGGCAGTAGATGATGTGAAAGACCTCTGCCTGAGACCCTGGAAAGCCGCTGCCGGTCTGAGCAGACAATACTGACCTTGATGGACCAATGGTCCGATTCAGTATAAGGCAGCTTCGTGTGTTCATGTGTTCTCTCTGTCTCAGCCTAACCTGGCTCGCAGAGTTGTTGTGAGAATAAAATGAAGGAGAACAATGTGAGCTGCTTGGGGGGGGGGGGGGGTCCCCCATTGAGGAGAAAGGTGAAGTACAGAGGAAGTAAAATAAATAAATCTGCAGGTAAAGAAATATGGCGGCTTTGAAGCAGAAAAGTAGTCTTTGCACTTGATAATACCACCATCTAGTGAAAATATTTTGCCATTACACTGAACATTTTTTTTTATCTTCCCGTTTTTCTGTAATGACCATGCACCCCTTTCCCCCACTATTTGATTTATTGTGGGGCAGGGTCTCGTGTTGAGCCATGGCCAGCCTGACGAAACCACTGCTTAGGGATATCAATAATTTACACATACAATAAGTAGATAAATAATCCTACAAGTACACCTACAGTCCCCCCCCCCCCCCAATCCAAGGGACAGCCTCGGAGATCCTATGTCAGAAGATGTTTGATGTTTTCTCCAGGCCAGGCCCGCATTCCAGGTTAACTTGGTCAGCCATTCCCTTTTAACCTGGCCTGCCTCACAGGATTTATTTATCTATATTTTATTCACAGTATTTATATACCACCTTTTTGCCCAATCAGGGCCATCAAATGGGCTAATAATTATAAAACAAAGCATTCTAAAAACACATTGTAAAACCCAAGCTACTGTATGTATGTCAAAACACACAAAACAGCTTTTACCATATTCTTGAATTTCCAATAATAAGTTCGGTAATGTTATAAGAGGATCTTCGGCTATAAATGCTAGATCATCTGCAGATGCTTGTAACTTAAAGGTCTCACCATGAATTCTCAAATCTTTAATCTGATCGTTCTTTCTCACCCTATCAGCCAGAGTTTCCAATGTGAAAATAAAGAGAAGCAGTGTTAAGGGACAGCCTTGTCTTGTACCCTTCTGAATTTCAATATTTTGCGTGGTGTCTCCATTCATTAAGATTTTGGCATATTGTGTACTATATATTGCCTTTATCATTGTAAGAAAATCTGTGCCACAGTCCCATACCTCTAGTTTACGTAACATAATGACCAATTGATATTGTCAAAGGCCTTTCAGCATCAAGGAACATCAAAGCCATTTGTTTACTCGGGTGTAATTCATAATATTCCAATACATCAGTTATGGTTCTAATATTATTTCAAATTTGCCTTTTCGGGAGGAACCCCGCTTGGTCATGATGAAATACTTGGCACAAAACTCTTTTTAATAGCTGAAGGGTTATGAGGATGAAATGGAGGGACGGGAATGATTTTCTAACCCCATTGCAGAAAAAAAATGGAGTATCAATGGCGTGAATAAATACAAGTAAATCAGATGGAGATGTCAGCCACGCCCAGTGGTTTCTTTGAGATCAGCCTAAGGTTGTTTCTCTCCCCCTTCCAATTTGTCTTCTGATCCCGTCTCCTCTAGATTTTTTTTTTAAATGGAGGTGCCTCCACCAGAAGTGAACCTGCTCTCAATATAAAATTTGGCTTTTGCTTTGTCGTTTCAGCCATCCCTTGGAGTCAAGAAGCCATCCAAAGCCCTCCTGTACGTGATCCTAAGCCCCGTGGGTCCATACTTCTCATCTGGAACCTTTAATCCCATATCCTTGTGGGCGGATCCGAAATACGTCAGAGCCTGGAAGGGAGGAACAGGGGACTGCAAACTGGGAGGGTAAGAGCATCCCGAGGGAAACCACTCTTGTTCAGAATTGTAAGATGAAGGGTGCTTTCACACATGCTAAATAATCCACCTTCAATCCACTCTCAATACATATTTGCCATCATTTGCAAGTGGATTTTTCTGTTACACACAGTGATATCCAGCTGCAGAGTGCATGGAAGTGCATTATTTAGTGTGTGTGGAAGTGCCCATTGAGTTCAGATATAACATGAACCCACAGTTTATTCTCATTACAATTAGTCTTTTCAGATGGTACATCCACACATACCGGGAATCTAGCCCTCGCATATTTTGGAGTGTGTGCTACCAGCAGTGCTCCCAATATGTGCTGTCACTGTGTTGCCCGAACAGGGACAATGCTTATATTTTTCATGCATGGAGATTTTGGTGCACATAAGAACAGGGCAGAGAGGCCAAGGCCTTTCGCCTGATGTTGCTTCCTGGCTCTAGGATTCAGAGGTTGACTGTCTCTGAACACGGAGGTTCCCTTTAATCACCATGGCTAGTAGTCACCAATAGACTTGTCCTCCATGAATCTAAAGCTATCTGGGCGTAAACCCAAACCCTGAAAAAAAATCTCAATTTTTCCACTGCGGGGGGGGGGGGGGGGGAGGGTTCATATTTTTGCTTCCAAAAGTTTTTGGGGGGGGAGCTTCATATGTCTGCATAGAGGGCAACCAAAGTGCTTTTCATAGAATGCTGGGACCAAAAATGTTGGATTTCAAGCCAGCATCTTCCTCTGATGAAGGCATTTGTTTCTGAATGGGGCTCCTTGCAAACACAAGGTAATGGCCCTTCCTGCACTGACAGCTTGCTCCGGAGAATCTGAGGAGGCAAGTCTTAAGGGTTGACTTCGCAGTCACATGCATTCCCTCTGCACTGTTTTTTCCACCTCCGGTTTACTTATTTGTGTATTCTGTATGCATTCTACAGCTACAAGCAAAACCTGCATTTTTTGAGCTAACTGGCTGCTTTGTCTAAGATGAAGAGAAAGGCAAACATCTCTCAAAACTTTTAACTGCAGATCGAAACCCCCCCCCCTCCCTGATTCTGCAAAAAAAGGGGAGGGGGAAACCCAGGCCCACATACGCAAGACTGACACATTTGGAAGCAGGGAATTCCCTTGTCCTTTATATTTAATGATTCCTTCTTATGCTCTCTCGGGCTTTTTTAAAATTTGCCTGTGCGGGAGGACATGTCCTCTTTTAACTTTGGAGAAGGAGGGAAAGAAAACAGAACAGGGAGGGAGCGTCAACCTAAAGCGAGAGAGAGAGGCAGAAATGGGGGAGGGCAGTGGGCAGCAGTTAAATACCCATGGAAACAATTCTACTTTAGAAAGGATTCACGATTCGAAAGCAGATGAGAACAAAGAATTGCAGCAAAAAGAGTTTTGGTAGCTGTGGGACAGCAGTGTGCCGGAAGCAGTCTGAATGCAGTTTTCTGTAAAACAAATGCAGAAACAAAAGAAAGCCCTGACACAAACTGGAAGTGAAAGTGAGAGGGAATGCAGAATGGAAGAATAGGATGCGCTCAGAAACCGAGGCAAAATATAGGTGCAGAAAGGGCCAACGATTTGTACGTTCGAACTGCTAGGTTGGCAGGAGCTGGGGCTAGAGATGGGAGCTCATTCTGTCACACGGCACTCGGGTCTCGAACTGCCGAACTACCGATCTTCCAGTCTGCAGCTCAGCATCTTAACCTCTGAGCCACTGCTGCCCCACTGTGGTGGTAGCTGCTGCCAAAATAATGCTTTTAGAAATCTGTATAGCCATTCAGATCTCCAAGAGGCAGTCAGAAGCCTTGCTGAGCAAAAGCCCCACCTGGCCTCACCCACTTTCCAAAAACAGTTGGCGGGCACCAGGAAAGGTGTGGACAGGTGACATTACAGCCACGGACACCACGTTAGTGACCCCTGCTGTACATGGTTCTCCCTTCCTGACAAGGTCACACAAACTTTGTGATTTAGTAGGTATTTAAACCTGAGTCCCCCCCAGTACTAGTGCAGCCCTCTAACCACTACACCACTAGGGAATTGGATAAACATATGGAGCAGAGGTCCATCAGTGGCTATTAGCCACAAGGTATAGATGGAACACTCTGTCTGGGGCAGTGATGCTCTGTATTCTTAGTTCTTGTGGGGCCACAGTGGGAGAGTTTCTGGAGTTCTGGCCCTGTTGGTGGACCTCCTGATGGCATCCGGCTTTGGCTACTGTGTGACACAGAGTGCTGGACTGGATGGGCCACTGGCCTGATCCAACATGGCTTCTCTTACGTTCCTGTAGATGGAACTCTCTGTCTGGGGCAGTGATGCTCTGTATTCTTAGTGCTTGGGAGGCAACAGTGGGAGGGCTTCTGGAGTTTTGGTGGACCTCCTAATGGTACCTGGGTTTTGGCCTCTGTGACACAGAGCGTTGGACTGGGTGAGCCATTGGCCTGATCCATCATGGTTTCTTTTATGTTCTTATAGATGGAACACTCTGTCTGGGGCAGTGATGCTCTGTATTCTTGGTGCTTGGGAGGCCACAGTGGGAGGGCTTCTGGAGTTCTGGCCCCACTGGTGGACCTCCTAATGGTACCTGGGTTTTGGCCTCTGTGATACAGAGGACTGGGTGAGCCATTGGCCTGATTCAGCATGGCTTCTCTTATGTTCACACCAATGTTCCCATCTATTGTGCTCAGTCAGGCCTGGATCCAGCTACAAGCTTAGGGCAGAGACATGCTTTTGGACCTGGACAAACGCAGCGGCTATGAATTATTCTTGCAGATGGTTTTTGACAAAAGTGCCTTGTACTGCCACTCTCCGGGTCTGAGATTCTGAAAACAGCCCCGTAACGCATTGATGGCTCTGTTCTCCGGAAGCTGGTAGCATTCCTGCAACGTCCCTCTTTGGTGTCATCAGCTTCTGCTGCCCACTGCCAAGTTTAAGGGACTGATGCAGCTGCAGTCGCCGCCTTCCTTGGCTCAGGACAAAGACATCTGTGACCGTCTAGCAGTGTACAGGCATTTGGGGAATGTGTTTGACGGGCTCCAGGGGAACAGCTGGCAGAACGCCTGACAGTGTCTGGCAGCACAAGCCAGAAGAACTGGGCCATAGGACAGCTGTTGATGGGGCACATGCAGCTCACAGATAAAGCATCTTACAATGTTTTTGTCCAGGCAAAGGAGAAAGGTCCTTCCTGAATTTCTTGGCTGGGAATGTGACATGAAGAGGGGCTTAAATAGATCTGGCAACCAGAAATCCCAGGAGGTAGCCTGCTAGTTTTAAAGTGACAAATGGCAGCCACTGGGGTGTGTGTGTGTGTGTGTGTGTGTGTGTGTGTGTCAGATTTTGGCTGAGGGATGGGGGGGCAGGTTAACCCTTTCTGCTCTGCCTTTTAAAAACCTCAGTCATACATAAAGTCATACATACATACAGTTCCAGTTATTGTCATTTTGGTGCTTTGCTTAAAGTTTCTGATAGTAGCCAGTTTGGTGTAGTGGTTAAGTGCGTGGACTCTAATCTGGGAGAACCAGGTTTGATTCCCCACTCCTCTGCTTGCACCTGCTGGATGACCTTGGGCAAGCCACAGCTCTGGCACAGCTGTTCCTAAAAAAGAGCAGTTTCTGTCAGAGCTCTCTCAGTCCCACCAACTTCACAGGGTGTCTGTTGTGGGGAGGGGAAGGAAAGGCTGTTAATAAAGACTGTTTCCGAGTGGCTTTTGTAAAGCCAGCACAGTTGATGTGGCTAAATTTTTCTATGCTGTTGTTCATTCTTTTTTTTTCTTGGTGTACAGCTCATGGGCCAGGAAGCCTGAACGAAGACAAATACATATATTTAACTTGCATGTTAAGGCATAAGTGTTTTCACCATTCTTGAAACTGTCTTTAATTTTTCCAAGTTTAAAACTGTTTGAGAGTGCCAAAGCAGGAGCTGTTCCGCCCAGTCACAATTATGAGGCAGTTTTAGGTCAAATCTACATCTGACTTTCCCGCTGGAATCATTCTTGTTTAAAAAAAACCCATCTATACCTGTTTCTAGTTTCAAACCATGCTTGTTCTAGTTTAAAAATCACCATCTGCATTTTTTAATTGCCCTCTTGTGGTCAAGCTAGCATTATACTGCTTTAAACAGATCCTGTTGCTTACTGCTCTTCAGACCCAGGGAAAAAAACCAAAGTGAAATTTGAAACCAGTGTGAAATGCGTGTAGGAAAACAATAGCAGTCAAACTACTTCAGAGGGGAGGTGTAGATTTGGCCTTAGATTGCTTTAACTGTCCATAATATGTCTCTAGACACAGGCTTAAAAGAAGAAGAAGAGATTGGATATATACCCCTCCCTTCACTCGGAGTCTCAGAGCCACTTATAAACTCCTTTCCCTTTCCCTCCACACTTACAAACTCCTTTCCCTTTCCCTTTCCCTCTTTCCCTTTCCCTCCACACACAGACACCCTGTGAAGTAGGTGTGGCTGAGAGAGCTCTGAGAGAACTGGCTTTGAGAGAACAGCTCTGACAGAAGCTTGCACAAGTGCATCCAGCAGTGGCAAGTGGAGAAGTGAGGAATCAATCCCGGTTCTTCCAGATTAGAGTCCGCGCTCCTAACCACTGCACCAAGTTGGCTCTCAGTTAGAAATTGGTTAGAGAATTGAATTAGAATCCGGGAGACCCAGGTTCAAATCCCTGCTTGCCATGGAATTTACTTGGGTGACCTTGGGCAAGCTGTTCATTCTCAGCCTAACCAGCTTCACATGGCTGCTGAGAGAATAAAGTGGAGGTGGGGAGAGCTAGATACACTTCTTTGAGGAAGTGGAGGATAAATATGCAATAAAATATGTCAAAACTCAGATAATAATAGCCTGCCATTTTTCTTGTTTCCTAAAGGAACTATGGATCTTCTATATATGCCCAGCGTGAAGCTATGGAGTTAGGGTGTCAGCAGGTTCTCTGGCTATATGGGGAAGACCACCAAATCACAGAAGTTGGGACCATGAATCTCTTCCTGCATTGGCAGAATGAAGATGGAGGTAACAGTTGCATAGACTGCTGTCTGGGGCTTTACCTCAGCTTTGACAACCATTTCTGTGGTAAACATTTGAACAAAATGGCTGTTTCATCTTTGAGCTTCAAGCACTATTCATCAGTTGTGGGTTTTACCTCAGCTGTGACAACCATTTCTGTGGTAAACATTTTAACAAAATGGCTGCTTCATCTTTGAGCTTCAGTTACTATTCATCAGTTGGGGGTGTTGCCTGAACTTTGACAACCATTTCTGTGGTAAACATTTGAACAAAATGCCTGTTTCATCTCTAAGTTTCAGATGAAATTTAGCACTATTCATCAGTCTGGGGTTTTACCTCAGCTTTGACAACCATTTCTATGGTAAACATTTGAGCAAAATGGCTGCTTCATCTCTGGGCCTCAGACACTCATTGGTCTGTTTCGAAAACATAGTTTCACCTGAGGCAAAGCTTGACATCTGACTAATTTTGTTTCAGATCTGATGTTAGTGTCGATAGTATTGGGACCTTTGAAAACTGGAGTACTTTCTCATATTCCTCTGCTGAGCTGCGGGACGGAAGAAAGGGAAACTAGGGCATGCAGAGAAACCAGGACATGTTTAATGGTTGCTAACAGGAGATGTGATCCAGTTTCAGGCAACTTCCCCTCACATGCCCTACTTTGATGCCTGGCTCAGCTGCATTTATGTGCTGACTGTAAGTTTTCAGATTTAGAAAAAAGCTGATGGTGGCATTCCCAGATTACTCTGGGCACAACTATTAATGGCCACGTTCTAGGCATTGGTTTAGAATAGTATCAGGGTCTGCACCATTCAGACACTCAGTTGGATCCAGAGCCAGTTTGATGTAGTGGTTAAGTGTGTGCACTCTAATCTGGGATTTGGGGTAGGGTATGAGCTTTTAGTGAGTCACTGCTCACTGCTTCTGACTCACGAAAGCTCACACCCTGCCACAAATTTTGTTGGTCTTAAAGGTGCAGCTGGACTCTTGCTCTTCTCTACTGCTATAGACAGACAAACACAGCTACCCATCTTGATTTTGTTTTGTGGCACATAAATAAAGTAAAAATAAAGGTTTCCCTTGCTTGAAAGCCTGTCAAATCCGACTCCAGGGGCCGACATGACTAAATGCCGAGGCGCACGGAACGCTGTTACCTTCCCACCAAAGCAGTACCTATTTAACTACTTGCAATTTCTTGCTTTCGAACTGCTAGGATGGCAGGAGCTGGGACCAGAGACGGGAGCTCACTCCATCATGCAGCACTCAGGTCTTGAACTGCTGAACTACTGACCTTCCAGTTGGCAGCTCAGCATCTTAACCTCTGAGCCACTGCAGCCCCTGGCACATAAATACCTTACTTTAAAAAAAGACAAAAAACTGAATAAAGGCTGTGAGGTGCTTCTGTGCAAGCCATCTCTCTTAGCTACAGTAGTTCCTTCGACTCATCTAACACAGTCCGGGGTGGTGTACAGTTGCAGTCGGGTGTGTGTGTGTTCTGGTAGGGTTTTTTTGGCAGTGGTGAAATGCACGAAGCCGCATAGAGCCAGTTTTGGCTGCAGTTCATAGGAAAGAGTGAGCATATTTTTGGCACCCCAGTGGTTGCACATTGTTGTGCTCTCGGTCGGGTACCAAAGGAAGCAGATGTTGCTGCAGGCAAAGCTAGACTGGTGGGCACGATACATACGCTCTCTGTGAAAATTGCATGCAAGAGGGGAGTTTAAATTGGTTCACAGGCGCCCCATTCTCTGGCAGCCGGCCGGGCAAGCCGTCGAAATGGCACAAAAGCTCTTGAAAGCCGGTTTGTGACGGTTGCCGCATTGGCCGCAGGGTAGGAGAACGCCAGGGAGGTCTGTTATCAGCACCCCAGCGAGAAAGAAGAGGTAAAGACTGTGCAAAAAGGTGGCAGTAATAGCCCATGTTCAGAGGTTCATGCCCATGTGCGTCTCTTCGCTCAAGAGACAGAAGCCAACCACTACTACCAGCGGTGGTCTTAAAGGTTGTTTGGCAGAGCTGAAGTGTGCAAGCAACTGTCCCAGCAAAGGGGACCTCTGTCACTTTGCTGCACTGTAGACAAGAATTGTATGGTCCACTGCAGACTGCTGCATTTCTTGCATCAGGCGGAGGGGAGGGGCTATGGCTTGCTGGTAGAGCACCTGCTTGGCATGTAGAATGTTCAGTCCCCAGCATCTCCTGTTAAGTACCAGGCAGGAGGTGATGGGAAAGACCTCAGCCTGAGATCCTGGAGAGTCATTGCCAGTCTGAGTAGATCATACAGACCTTGATGGACCAGTGTTGTCCTCTGCAGGTCTTTGGTGCACCACCGCAAGCAATCAGAGTTTTGCCACAGCACACCAGAGACTAGAACAGGCTAATTTGACTTCCAGTGGTGGCATATACATCTTGGGGAGGGGTCATGGCTCAGTGGTAGAGCATCTGCTTGGCATTCAGAAGGTCCCAGGTTCAATCTCCAGCATCTCCAGTTAAAAAGGACCGGGCAGTGGGTGATGTGAAAGACCTCTACCAGAGACCCTGGAGACCTGTGGCCAGTCTAAGTAGACGGTACTGACCCTGGTGGACCAATGCCCTAATTCATTATAAGCCAGCTTCATGTGTTCAAAAGAGAGCAGGCATGCAATGTGTGTTGACCTTGGCCCATGGAGAACTGGGTTCAGCTCCTAGCATGCACTGAAATTCACTCGATGGCTTGGAACTCAAGGTTATAAATATGAGGAAGAAATAAAGATCACAACAAGAAAGACCCAAGAGCGAGCCATTTACCAAGCATAGTATGCCATTGCTTAGGCCCAGTTCGGCCATGTTGAGGCCACATTGGTGGACCTCCTGATGGCACCTGGTGTCTTCGGCCACTGTGTGACAGAGTGTTGAACTGGATGGGCCATTGGCCTGACCCAACACTGGCTTCTCTTATGTTCTTATGTTAGGTCTCTGCGTGATCAGGCGCAGGGAGCGTGTTGGACAGTGCAAGGAACTTGGGCAGCTCACAACTCAGCTGGGGTTGAGAGCCAGTTTGGTGCAGTGGTTAGGAGTGGGGATTCTAATCTGGGAGAACCAGGTTCAATTCCCCACTCCTCCACTTACAGCCAGCTGGGTGAAATTGGGTCAGTCACAAGTTCCCTCAGAGCTGTTCTCTCAAGGGCAGTTCTCTCAGAGCTCTCTCAGGCCCACCTACCTCACAGGGTGTCTGTTGTGGAGAGAGGAAGAGAATGAAATTGTAAGCTGCTCCGAGACTTCTTTGGGTAGCGAGGGGGGGGGTATAAATCCAATCTCTTCTCTTCTTGTGAGGAGGTGCCAATGGTATGACCCATGTTTCCATGTGGGGGGGGGGAGGTACCACAATTAACACAGTTGCAGCGGAGAAGAAGAAGAAAGAGGAGGAGGAGGAGATTGGATTTATACCCCATTCTTCACTACCTGAAGGACTCTCAGAGCAGCTTACAATCTCCTTTCCCTTCCCCCCCCCCCCACAACAGACACCCTGTGAGGTAGATGGGGCTGAGAGAGCGCTGACCAAGAACTGCTTGTGAGAGAACAGCTCTGAAAGAACTTGTAACTGACCCAAGGTCATACCAGCAGCTGCATGTGGAGGAGTGGGGAATCTAACCCGGTTCTCCAAAATTAGCGTCCATGCTCTTAACCACTACACCAAATAGAGGCTAGATGGCCATCTGACAGCAATGCTGATTGTGTGAACTTAGGCAGATCCTGAGAGGGAGGGCAGGAATGGTTGCCTCAGTGCTTAGTTCTTGTGACCCTTTCTTACACGCCCAGGGAAATGCTGATCACCACTTTGGAGTCAGGAAGCAATTTTTCTCCAGGCCAGTTTGGCTGGGGATCCTGGAGGTTTTGTCACCTTCTAGGCATGGAGCAGGGGTCACTGGGTGTGTGTAGGGGGAGGTAGTTGTGAATTTCCTGTATTGTGCAGGAGGGGTTGGACTAGATGATCATGGAGGTCCCTTCCAACTCTATGATTCTGTGATTCTATGAACCTGGCTCTCTCAGTGCTGATACAGGTGATCGGGATGGCACAAATTGCATTGGCTGTGATCTTTTTTTTTTACATGGAGAGTTCTGTTCATGTTTTTAAATGAGGCCGTTGTGTTTTGTGTTGACAGAGGAGGAACTGGCAACCCCGCCACTCGATGGCATCATTCTCCCTGGTGTGACGAGGCAGAGCATTTTGGACCTGGCACACAAGTGGGTAGGTAGTCTGATACTGGTGGCTTTCCAAACTCTCCAGGCGGGGCATCTTTTTCTACATGGCACAGTTACCATGGAAGCCACGGCTGCCATGGAAGCCCTGAATATTGCAGAGGATTCTGGGACAGGTTTGCTAAGTTCAGCAGGCCTGTCCAACAGCGTACCCTAGAATGCATTCAGCTCTGTGGCTGGAAGTTAGAGATGCAGGAAAAATCTGAATTCATATGCACCATAAAAGTCCAATCCCCCCGCACCCAGGTATAAGCTTTTATAGATAGCTGCCCTGACCTGGATAGCCCAGGCTAGCCAGGTCTTGTCAGATCTGGGAAATTAAGCTGGGTCGGCCCTGGTTACCACTTGGATGGGAGACCACCAAGGAAGACCAGGGGTGCTATGCAGAGGCAGGCAACGACAAACCACCTCGGAACGTCTCCTGCCTTGAAAGCTCTGTAGGCTTGCCATAAGTTGGCTGCGACTTCATGGGGGGGGGGGGGGGGGAGAGAAAAAGAAAAGAAAAAAGAGGAGTTTGGCCGTCAGTGCTTTCGGAGAAACCCTCGTTAACGTTCTGAAGAAGCTGAAGCCTCCCAAGGATGCTGTCTGATACCCACTGTTCTAAGTCATTAGCGGGATTTCCAGCAGGGTTTTTCACCTCCCGACAGAGCCCATCCATTTCTCCATTCCCGGTCATGCCAACCAATTATTCAGATCTGTAGCCCGACCTGTGTATAATTGCAGCGAAAACAATCTCGCTCAGAGGGATTCAGAGCCTGCCATTCAGCTAGAACTAGCTAATTTGTCCTGGTTTTGTTCTGCTGGAGGTCAGTTCTCCATGACCGCATGCACTCGGCTCAGCATGGGGTATCCAGTTGGAAACTTGGAAGGGCAAAAAGTCTTGGACGGGTCAGTTCCTCAAAAATTTCCATAGAGCTATGAAACTGCGTCCTATTGAGCCAGACTCTTGGCGGTCCGCCTAATTTAGTATTGTCCACTGAGAATGGAAGTAGCTTTTAAGGCCTCAGGCAGAGGCCCCTTTCCCAGCCCTGATATCTGAGGTTTTCAGAGATGTCTAAAAACCACAAAACAGGAATGAACTGTTTTAAAGGGGGAGTAGATAGATTCATGGAGGGTAAGTCTATCAGTGGCTACTAACCAAGGTGGCTGAGGGGAACCTCCACACTCAGAAGCATTCGACCTCTGAATCCCAGAGCCAGGAGGCAACATCAGGGGAAGGCCTCGGCCTCTGTGCCCTGTTGTTGGCCATCCAGAGGAACTGGTTGGCCAGTCTGTGAGACAGGATGCTGGACTAGATGGATCACTGATCTGATCCAGCAGGGCTCTTCTTATGTTCTCATCAGGGGAAGGCTTCGGCCTCTACACCCTGTTGTTGGATTTTCAGAGGAACTGGTAGGCCACTGTGTGAGACGGAACGCTGGACTAGATGGACCATTAGTCTCATCCAGCAGGGCTCTTCTTACATTCTTACCAGGGGAAGGCCTCGGCCTCTGTGCCCTGTCGTTGGCTCTTCAGAGGAACTGATTAGCCACTGTATGAGACAGGATGCTGGACTAGGTGGATCACTGATCTGATCCAGCAGGGCTCTTCTTATGTTCTTATCAGGGGAAGGCTTCGGCCTCTACACCCTGCTGTTGGATTTTCAGAGGAACTGGTAGGCCACTGTGTGAGACGGAATGCTGGACTAGATGGACCATTAGTCTCATCCAGCAGGGCTCTTCTTACATTCTTACCAGGGGAAGGCCTCGGCCTCTGTGCCCTGTCGTTGGCTCTTCAGAGGAACTGATTAGCCACTGTATGAGACAGGATGCTGGACTAGGTGGACCACTGGTCTGATCCAGCAGGGCTCTTGTTATGTAGGGACACATCCTGTCTCTGTCTCCAAAGATTTACTTTAAAAATACCTGTTACATTTTATTCCACTTCCTCCATGGATCTCTGGATGATACAGGTGGTTCTCCTGTCCCACATTTTATTTTAACTACAATCCTGTGTGGTGGGTTTGGCACACACACACACACACAGATGAGGCATTTCATTTTGCCACTTAATTTGCCCCCATGGTGACTGAGGGGAACCCCTACATCCAGAGGCACTAAGCCTCTGAGTTTTAGAGCCAGGAAGCAACATCAGGGGAAGGCCTCGGCCTCTGTGCACTGTGATCGGACCTCCAGAAGAACTGGTTGGCCACTATGTGAGACTGGATGGACCACTGGTCTGATCCAGCAGGGCTCTTCTTTCTTCTTATGTTCTTAAACAAGGCAAACAATCACCAGCACTTCTAGCACCACCTCTATAACTCTGGAGATCCAGATCGAGAATACAGAAGGCTAGATTGCTGTAGGACTGAGCAGAACACCCAGCAGCATTAATTCATCCCGAGGACTCAGTTGCTATGGATTTGATAACTCCTTCCATGTTGGATACTGCGTTTGAGAACATACGAGCAGCCATGCTGGTTCAGACCCAAGAGCAATTGCTAGTCGGGCATCCTCTTTCAGAAAGCGGCCAGCTAGGTGCCTTCAGAAGGCCTCAAGTAAGGCATGGAGGGCAAAGCTTCCCCCACTGGTGTGGCCCCCCAGTGCTTATATTAAGAGGGCCACCGTGAACATGCAGATTTCATTTCTTCATCGTGGTTAATGATAGCAATTGATGGACCTCAAAGCAGAAGGAAGTTGCATTGGTCCAAAGCAACACCTGAAGCCAAAATATCTTTCATTAGGTCTTCTAAAAAAGTTGAACATCCTTCCTGTGCGATCTTATTTCCCCAGGAAGTCTTTCTCACCTACTATTGCCTCCGTAAAGTTTCAGAACTCTTTTTGCAAGGTAATCACAGATTGAAGACATTGACACTACTAGGGAAGGGGGTAGAGGACACTGCCCTCTCCTGACAGCCAGTGGTGGAAAGGGACATCAAGTCGCAGAAGACCTAGAGTGATCGCTTAGGGTTTTCAAGGCAAGAAGAAAAGATTGGATTTATCCCCCGCCCTTCTCTACCCAACGGAGTCTCAGAGCGCTTACAATCTCCTTCCCCCTTCTCTCCCCACAACAGACACCCTGCGAAGTAGGTGGGGCTGATAGAGGTCTTTCGAGAACTGCTCATGGGAGAACAGTTCTGAAAGAACTTGTGACTGACCCAAGGTCACACCAGCAGCTGCATGTGGAGGACTGGGGAATCAAACCTGGTTTTCTCAGACTATAGTCCGCCACTCCTAACCACTACACCAAACTGGTGATTTGCCATTGTCTGCCTCTCCGCGATGACCCTGAACTTCCTTGGTGGTCTCCAATCCGAATACTAACCCGGGCCCACCCTGCATAGCTTCCAGGGTCTGACAAGATCGAGCTAGCCTGGTCAAGGCCTCCAGGTCAGGGCCTCCTACCAGCTAGGTATATATTTTTGTTGACTTTCTGCTTACTTCACCCAAGAGAGAGTCTTTGACCCATTAAAATGCTGTCTCTTTTTCCCTACGCAGGGGCAATTTAAAGTATCAGAGCGATACATCACCATGAGCGATTTGATAGCTGCCTTGAAGGATCGCCGGGTGAAGGAGATGTTCGGTGCTGGGACAGCTTGTGTCGTGTGCCCTATTTCAACGATACTGTATATGGGCGAGGTGAGGGCAAGAGGCTTTGGTTTTGTCTTTCAGCTTACCCAAATAAAGCAAGGATTGAGATGCGTGGAGGAATTCCATGTGGAATCTGGGAATATATCTAATAGACCACTGTGTGAAACTCGGATGATTGACTTAGCGGTTTGTGGACTTTGCTGCTGAAGCACCGCAAGTGGCTGATGCTGGTGTCAAACTTGGGTCTCACTTGCCACGGAGTTCTTAATTTTCTCTGGATCTGTATCCGTATGGTCCTGTGTGCGTATGGTCCTGAGCCAGTTTGGTGTAGTGGTTAGGAGTGTGGACTCTAATCTGGGAGTACCAGGTTTGATTCCCCACTCCTCCACTTGCAGCTGCTGGTTGACCTTGGGCAAGCCATAGTTCTGTCAGAGCTGTTCTCTCAAGGACAGGTCTGGAAAGAGCTCTCTCAGCTCCACCTACCTCACAGGGTGCCTGTTGTGGGGAGGGGAAGGGAAAGCAGTTTGTTAGCCGCTTGGAGACTCCTTTGGGTAGTGAAGGGTGGGGTATAAATCCAACCTCTTCTTCCTCTGTGTCGTTCTGGTTGGGAGTGGGGAGAGGATGACCGTGTGGGTGTGGAAACTGCTTTGCTAAGAGTCCTGCTAGCTTGTAACTGCATTAAGCAGGGGGAGCCTTCTCTGGGAAGAATGCATGCTTGACCTTGGACACCAGTCACTGCTAGATACTACGTTTGCAAGTGCTGAGGGGGCTAACGGTGCATAGTAGATTTTGGCGGGCTGGATGTGTTGGTGTGATTGGATGGGTCACCGGGGGCGGGGGGGGGGGGCTGGTGCCAAGAGGGTCCATTCTGACACAGATCATCTTGGCTTGAAACATCTTTATCTCTCAATAAACAAATCACTGCCAAGAGGGTGCAGTTGGGAGTAAGTATGGTCAAGAGTCTGACAGCTGGAAGAGTGTTGGACTAGCATCTGGGAATAAATAATGATGATGATGATTTTATTATCGTATGGCATTGGGTGTAATATAGCCAGGAGATCCAAAGACTTTCTGGTAGCCTGAAGTTCTAGCTCATTAGTGTCATGCATCATTAGGTGGTGAGCTAGACTTATTTCGGGGGTTGAGAGAGCTCTGAAAGGGCTGCAATGTTCCCTCTAAGCTGAGTTAGTGTGAGCTAGCTCACAGTTTTCTAGCCTCCGGCTCACACATTTTTGCCTTAGCTCAGGAAGGATGGCTTCAGAGCAAACTAATGTATGCAGCAGCCAAATCGCTCACTCACAACTTTAATGCCAGTAGCTCACAAAGTAGAATTTTTGCTCACAAGACTCCCCAGCTTAGAGGGAGCATTGGCTGCGAATGACCCAAGGTCACCCAGCTGGCTTTGTGTGGAGGAGTGCGGAATCGAACCCAGTTCTCCAGATTAGAGTCCGTCGCTCTTAACCACTCCACCAAATTGGCTCTCTGGATCTGGGAGACTCAAGGTCAAGCCCCCACTCTGCCATGAAAGCTCACTGGGTGACCTTGGGCAAGTCCCACAGGGTGCTTTCACACACCCTAAATAACACACTTTTAATCCACTTTCAGTGCACTCTGCAACTGGATTTTACTGTGCAAAATGGCAAAGTCCGCTTGCAAATGGTTGCTGGAGTGAATTGAAACTGCCTTATTTAGCATGTGTGGAGGCGCCCACAGTCTCAGCATAACCTCACAGGGTGCTTGTGGGGTAAAGCAGAGGAGAGTTGTAAGCCACTTTGGGTCTCCATCGGAGAGAAAAGGGTGGTATAAATGAAGTAAACAAATATATTGAAACTGCAGGGGGCTCCTCAGCTTATTTGCTAGACGGACACAGAAATGGGGGTCAGTGCATGGGATACCGAAGCACATCAGTTTCTATTTGTTTATTTATTTGTTTAAAATACTTCTGTCACCTTTTTACAAATGTAACAGAATGTATGGTCTCTCTTTCTGAATGGCAAACCGGTCTCGGCATCATTCCTGAGGGAGAGGAAGAGAAATAGTAACTTCCTTTCTGCCTCCAAGGCTACCGATTTTCTTTTTCTTTCTTTTCTTTTCTATTTTTAAATTTTATTTATTTAATTTTTGGATTTTTATCCCGCTTTCCCCCGCAAGCGGGCTCAGGGCGGGTCACCACAAGGAATAAAACAATAAAACCATTCAACGTAATTCAGCATAATCCAAGATAATTCCAATAAAATCTGACCAGTTCATTTAAGAAAAGATGGCAGTCCCAAAAGATCCTCAGTCCTAGGCTTATACGGCCTCCAGGTTCAAGGCTGGTAGTTTGGCGTAGTGGTTAAGTGTGCGGACTCTAATCTGGGAGAACTGGGTTTGATCCCCCACTCCTCCACATGCAGTTGCTGGTGTGACCTTGGGTCAGTCACACGTTCTCTCAGAGCTGTTCTCTTAAGGACAGTTCTCTCTGAGCTCTCTCAGCCCCACCTACCTCACAGGCAGTGTTACCTCTAAGCTGAGTGAGTGTGAGCTAGCTCACAGTTTTTTAGCCTCCGGCTCACACATTTTTGTCTTAGCTCAGGAAGGATGGCTCCAGAGGAAACTAATGTATGCAGCAGCCAAATCGCTCACTTACAACTTTAATGCCAGTAGTTCACAAAGTAGGATTTTTGCTCACAAGGATCCACGGCTTAGGGGGTGCATTGCTCACAGGGTGTCTGTTCTGGGCAGGGGAAGGGAAAGGAGTTCGTAAGCCTCTCTGAGACTCTGAGTGAAGGGCGGGGTATAAATCCAATCTCTTCTCTTCTTCATATTGACAGATGGAACCAGGTCACCACCTATGGTGCAATGATAACATGAATGATATCATGTGCGGTCACAGGCAGGTTGGAGCAGGGGAAGCCGATAGGAATTAGACCTCCGCCAGCCTCAACCAAACCAAAGGCCTTTTCTTCCTGGGCACCTCATGCAGTTCACAGCAACCAGAACCTTTGACTAGTTGTATTTCAGGATGCCAAAATACACCTCATGAACTGGTTTGTGTATATGTAACCTTTGTATAATGCTTGTGTTTTTCCTTCTAGCATTTGCACATTCCAACCATGGAGAACGGACCTAAGATAGCGACCCGGTTTTTGAAACAGCTGACCGATATCCAAGTAAGGGTCTCGATTCTTTCCTAGTATAACTGCGCAAGGGAAGAGAAGAAGAATCCAGTACCTCTTTTTACTGGGGGACGTGGCTCAGGGGTAGACCATCTCCTTTGCATGCTGAAGGTCCCACATTCAGTCCCTGGCCCCTCCAGCTCATAGGATCAGGCAGTCGGTGATGTGAGAGACCTCAGCCAGAGACCCTAAAGAGCCATTGCCCATCTAAGGTCAAATTTACATCTGACTTTCCCGCTAGAATCATTCTAGTTTAAAAAAAAACCCTGTCTATACCTGTTTCTAGTTTCAAACCATACTTGTTCTAGTTTATAAATTATTGTTTACATTTGTTAATTGACCTCCTGTGGTCAAGCTAGCATTATACTGCTTTAAACAAATGCTGTTGCTTAGGTCAAATTTACATCTGACTTTCCTGCTAGAATCATTCTAGTCTCAAAAAAACCTGTCTATACCTGTTTCTAGTTTCAAACCATACTTGTTCTAGTTTATAAATTATTGTTTACATTCGTTAATTGCCCTCCTGTGGTCAAGCTAGCATTATACTGCTTTAAACAAATGCTGTTGCTTAGTACTCTTCAGACCCCTTGGAGTTAAATTTGAAACCAGCGTGAAATGAGCTTGGGAAAAGACAGCAGTCAAACTACTTCAGAGGGGAGGTGTAAATTGGGCCTAAATAAACAGTACTGATTTAGATGGAACAATATCTGATTAAGTATAAGGCAGCTTCATATGTTTAGTATGTTCATTACTCGTCTAAATGTGTTAAACTTAGTTTAATGGTCTTTAATAGGTTATGGGGGCAATTAAGATGTGCTTTTTGTAATGTGGTACAGCCCCCCGCCTCCCCATGTGCCTGTACTCTATCGGCTTTTATGCGTGGATGATCACTTGCTTGAAATCACTGTAGGTGCAGAAAATTTTGTCAGATGTACACATAAAAAATTCCAAGGTACTCACCTACAAAATGCAATTGTGTAGTGGACCACAGTAAAAGTGTCTTGGTGCCATCCTAAATCCAGTTATGCCCTTCCAAGTCTATTGAAGTCATTGGGCATAGAAGGGTGTAACTTTGCTGCCATAGTTTTTATTTATTTATCTTCATTTTTATACCCCGCCCTCCCCGGAAGCGGGCTCAGGGCAGCTTACAAGGGCACAAATGCCAATCAAACATATTACTACAATTCACAATAAAGTGCTTCCAGTCTTTACTAGTCAGATGGCTTCCTATCGGGTTGGGGTCCAACCAACCTTGACCATCGGGCCTGGGCTGCATGGAACAACAGGAAAGATCGACAGCACTCTCAACTCTGCTGTGGGTTTCTAATGATAAGAACATAGGAAGAGCCCTGCTGGATCACATACATGCGTACATACATAAAGCTGCCGTATACCGAATCAGATCATTCGTCTGTCAGTGTCAATATTCTCGAGGGTCTCAGGCAGAGGTCTTTCACATCACCTACTGTCTGGTCCTTTTAACTGGAGAAGTTGGGGATTGAACCTAGGACCTTCTGCATGCGAAGCAGATGCTCATCACTGAGCCACAGCCCCTCCCCTAAGACCAGTGGTTCATCTAGTCCAGCATCCTAAGAACATAACAATCCTGCTGGATTAGACCAGTGGCCCATCTAGTCCAGCCTCCTGTCTCACACAGTGGCCAACCAGTTCCTCTGGACAGCCATAGAGGCCGAGGCCTTCCCCTGATGTTGCCTCCTGGCTTTGGGATTCAGAGGCGTAGCGCCTCTGAATGTGGAGGTTCCCCTCAGTCACCATGGCTAGTAGCCATGGATAGACTTATCCTCCATGAACCTATCTAATCCCCTTGGAAAGCTGTTTAATCCTGTGGCCATCACTACATTCTCTGGCAGCGAATTTCACATTTTATTCACTTGTTGTGCAAATAAGTGTTTCCTTTAGTCCATCCTGAATCTTCTCCTCTTCTGCTTCATTGTATGGCCTTGAGCTGTAGTATTTTAATTTGTTCACTGTCCCCCACTTCGGTATAATGCCTTTTGCTTCTTGTAGTACGGAAGAGAAGACAGCGAGTGGACAGTCGTGGTATCCTGAACAGGACGGGCAGGGAAGGATCAGACCTCCTGGAAAACAGACCAAGGCAGGCCGACATACCATCTGACCGATGACCAGTTGTACCATAGCTCCGCATAGCGTAGTCCGTGTGTTATCACTTTGTTCCTGGGCTTGGGGGTGGGAGGGGGATGATTTCCATGTGCCAGGGAGTGTGATTACAATCGTTTTGATTTTCTACTGTGGTTTTGCTCTAGAGTAGAAATCTGTCTTCTGGTAGAGGTGCTAGATGTAAGCAATAGACACTTTCCTGACAGTTTCCTTGGTGCCCCCCCCCCCCTCGTTTCCTTGGTACAGTCGACGGGTGCGTTCAAAAGTTCTTCAACTGCTCTTCAGCCCAGGCCAAGCCCTCTTTTGTGTCACTTAAGCTTTTTGAGCCACAGACGAGGTGGCGCCCTACAGCACAATTGCCAAATGGCTCAGAGGTAACCTTTTGCTATCTCTGGGACTTCTCTTTATTCCCGGCTTGGGGAGATGCTAAAACTCTTTCCGTTTTGTTTGGATGTTTTTAATCTTTTCTATTGGTAACGTTGACTGTTGCGGGGGACATTTCTCTGAAATCCCCTGAACGCTTGCTCCTTTTCCTGTTCAGCTCTTTGGTCATGGAGACCATCTCTCCTAGCCACAGAATTTCTCAACGAGAACGATTGGATTCTGCATTCCCCTTTGGTGCCTGGTGACACCATGCCTTGGGTGAATTCCAATTACCCTTTTTTTTCTGTCTACAATAAAGGACTTCAGCATTCACTGTGGGGGACATATGGAGTTGGCCCAAGGATTGGGGTACCCTCTGCTAGGATGCCTGAGCTACCCCTCCATGGAGAGGCAAGAAGATGGAACCCACCCTCCTTGGCTCCCCCCCTGCTGGGCCGCAGATAAAAGCCATTGCTCCCCCTCCTCATCCCCTAGCCATAGGCTAGGTCATTCCCTGGCAGCAGTGTGTCACAGAGCCCACCCTCATCCCATGGCAGACGGAGGAAATGATCGATTGGGTTTCCTACCAGCCACGACCCCCTAGGCCAAGGGTGCTTCTCAAGGCAGAACCCAATGCCATGGTAGCGGCCAATCTGGTTGCACCCCGCCAGCTCTGGAGCCCTAGGCAATCACCTAGGGCTGCCTAATGAACAGACTGTCCCTGGTTACACAGGGAACTAAATGGTCTGGGATGCTCTAATAAGCAATCAGTTCCTTTGCCACCACGTATCAAGCCAGGCAGATTTTGAAGGAGTCGCTAGATGTGCGGTGGCTGCACAATCCTTTATGCTTTAGATCCATTAAGGCGATTGAATTCGTTCTCGCTCCTCCCTCATGCCGACGGCAGAGCTTGTTCCCACGGAATCCAGTCACTCGTTGGATCTCCCGCAGATACTTCTGGGGTTTGTGATTCCCATTAACACCACACGGGTCAAACTTGTGAAAGGTCAAAACAAATCAACACGACTTTCGTCAGGGCCGCCTGGATTTCCTGCTGCCCCACAGATTGGACCCAAAAAAGTAGCATAGCATCATGAATAAAAACAAGTTAATTTTGTCAGACAGCCTGCGTAGATTAATGGCTGTGTCTGCTTTTTCAATAAAACGCCTGTCTCCCCTGTCTACAAGCAGGGAGGCATGCAGCTTTCTAGTCTGTAGGGCTTAAGCCAGGTTGTCCGTCCCTAAGCCCCAGAGCTGGCTAACTAGCTGCCTGATCCTGGTTTCCCAGGGGTGGCCTCTCTCCCCTTCGCTCACCCAGTCGAATCGCACTGGATGATTACAATGCCATCCGAAGCAGAGGAACTCTCTTCTAAACCCTTGGACTTCGATGGACTTACAGGGATGTAACGCAGCATTGGATTGCTATACTCGAGCCCAGTAGCACCTTAAGAGACCAACCAGATTTTTCAGGTGTGAACTTTCAAGAGTCAAAGTTCCCTTCAATAAATACCTGGCGAAGGGAGCTTTGACTCTCAAAAGCTTAGACCTCGAAATCTGGTTGGTCTCTAAGGTGCTACTGGACTCGGATCTAGCTCTTCGGCAGGCAGACGAACGCGGCTACCTTCCCAACACTATCCGCTTAGGACGACGCTGTCAGCACCATATTGTCTCAAGCATCCCAAGATACAGGTGAGCATCTAAGGCTGCAATTCTAAGCACACTTCCTGAGGAGTAAGTCCCATCGAACAAAATGGGATTTGTTCCTGAGTGTACATGCTTAAGATTGTAACCCCAGGCGGTGATACCCATATCTTAAACATCTTAATACGGCCTGGAAGGATGCATTAAATACACAGGGGCTGGGGAGCTGCGACTTCGCTCCCTTTCACTCTTGCGTGGCGGCTTCCCTTGCTTTGAATCCGTTCTCGTCGCTCTTGGGTCTCCTCCAGTTTTGACCATATCGCTGAATCTGAAGTGACTTCCTTGGATCATTGTTCTCCGTCACCGCTGCGGGAATTGTACCATCCACAAAAGAAAATTTATTTCTTGGCTCGCCCTCTTTTTCGAGCTAGCTTTAAGACATCTTTTGCCAAAGAGGTTACTTCATGACAGTGTTCTGTGCTTGCACAACTCCGTGGATGAGAGATTTCTTTTAGTTATCAGTTAGTTATCAGTTAGTCAATTTAAGGGGAAGCAATTAGAGTATGCTGATAAGATAGCCAATTAAATAGCATGGAGAACTGGTTCTCTGCTTGCTATTGCACTAACACAGCACTTGGAGAACTAAGAAGTATTTATTTTTATTTTATTTTCCTATAAAAGGGGAGGGTGAAACTGTGGGGAACTTTGAACTCTGCCTCTTTTCTAACAGAGCCTACCTCTAACTAGTTATTTTGCCAACACCTAGAAATATACTCAGCATTTCTCGGTATCTCTCCTTATCTTGTTTTCTGATAGCCACCCATGGCTCCCATTTACGGATAGCTAAATCTGTGAGTTGGGACCACATGGAGGCGAAACGTATTTTTTCTGCGAACTTGGAGGAGCTCCCAGGTTTGCAGGAAAACCTGAAAACTTCAAAAAAATATATACTGGTTGTTGTTTTTTAAATCCCCCCACAAGTAAAGTAGCATTCTCTGCACTTACTGCTCACTTTCTGCGGCAGTGGCAAAGTATCCCAGGGGCTGTGGGGGTCCAGGAGAGGTCACGAGGTAGGCTGGGGGCAATGAGAAAGCAACCCGGGGGCAGTGCTGGGCCTGGAGTTGGCAGCAAAGCAGCCAGGGGGCAACCACAGGCCCGGAGGGTGGGTGCCACACCAAGCCTGGCAGCAGCTGCAGGAGAGCCCGGAGGCTGTGTCAGCAAGAAAGCGGGGGAGGGGATTCCCCCCGCCCCACGAGTCCCACAAACCCAGCAGCAGGGACCTGGAGCCATATTGAGCTTCAGGATCAATGGTGGGGAGAGGAGGTGGGCGCACACCGGCCCAGCAGCAGAAGCCTTGAGGGTGGAGGGGCTTTGGGAGCCACCAGAGGCCGGGCATAAGAGGCTTGGAGCCATTCTGGGCTCTCCAGCACCGATTTAGGGGAGGCTGGGGGGGGGGAGCATGGTGACCTGGTGGCAGTAGATGTGACAGGGGAGGAGAGCTGTGATATTTGTGGGTGGGACCCTTTCGTTCTCTTAGCTGGCAGTGACTGGACAGGAATAATAAAGTTAAGAGGTGGAAGTATTGTGAGTATTGTGAGTTCCCACTTGTAATTTTTAATCTCATACCTAATTAAAATATTCAGAAATAGCCCAACCAAGACCGTACAGGAGAAAGGAAAATGCGTATTTGAATGCAATCCTCGGTCAGCCACTTAACGCACGTAAAAATCTAGCTCCGTGGGGAGAAGGGTGTTCGCGTAGCCCCCTTCCTGACATACTAGCTTTAAATGTTCAAGTATTCATTTACGGAAGAGGACACTAAGTAACGTATTCCCCCACCTGCCTTCCAGAGTAGTTCAGTCTCAAGAATACTGCGCTGAGTTCTTCTTCTGAACATTTTAATTGGTTCTTGATCAAAATTCCCATAATGCACCTGTTAGTTTAGGTCATGCAGTTTTAAGCTGCTAGCCCTGTGCGTGCATCTTATATGTCTGCAAAGCCAGGAGACACTGAAGGAGAGCTAGAAGGAGTGCTCTGGCTCTGCTCACACTCACAAAAGAGCCTGCTGGTTCTGCTCCCTTCCTGTATGCATTCACTGAATGACAGCATACCTATATGCCTGTAATCTGTACACTCAGTCCCATGATCATGAGCCAGTGTTCCTAGTAATGAGGACAGAGCCTGTGGCTGAGGACAGACTGGCAGAAAGAAGTGCACGGAAAGCGGGGCAAAAAGGCCCCAGGCCAAGTTGTCGCGGGGCTTTCCGGTCGCATTGCATGGACTGATGTGGGACCATACCAGGGAGGAGGCGGAATGGAGCATTCGCACTGCAGGGCGGCCCCTGGCGGCGGTGCCCCGGTTGCACACGGCTTTGGTCCATTTCGCCAACTTGCGCATAGGCACAGCAGCAATTGGGGCAGGATCCCATGGCTGGGAGCTTTAACTCCGTGAGCCGGAAGCATCCCCGTGGGCAGTTGTGAGCTCAAGCGCACAGCATGCATGGGTGGTTATGCCAGATCAGCGGGTTCACATTACTGGCGCAGCTTGATTGCGGCTTATTCGCGTCCACACTTCCAGGAAGTGGAATGAATGCACACCCAGATGGCTTGACACCGGTTTCACCAGGTACTTTTAAAAGCGGGACGAAAACGCTTCAGGACAGGGTGAGTGCGGCACGGCAACGCCAGGCAGCTGTGGCTGTGTGAACGGGCTCTCTTAATCCGCTTGCAAAGCGTGCCTATATCGGGCCAAACTGCCAGTCTGAACCCGGCCTGTGCGTGAGCAAATGTGTTTGTGGGAGGGTGGGGACAATGCCCTCAGTTGTCAGGAGGTAGGGCTAGAGTGCTCATTCTAGCTGCCCTCCTGTGTTGACTTGTCCCTATGTAGTTACTTGCCCAGGGCCTGTGACCCTGGCCAATCCACATGCTGCTGGCCTCCGTTCCTGCGATTACAGCAAGACCTTTCCCCAGGCCCTTCAGTCATAGGTAATGCTGCCCGCTGTGTCCAGACTATAGTGTTTCATAGCCCAGAGAGGTTCGTGGCTGCTCCCGTAATGAAAAAGAGCATATTGTACAAAACTCCCCCGTGGTTGTTGAGCCATGAACTGCCGTTACTGTTTCAGAATCAGACTGAGGAGTCTGATTTTAGTTTTGTATGTTTATATCAGTTTCGTAGGTATATATATAAATATATATATTAAAAATAAATATATATGACATTATTGAAGACCAGTTGAAGTTGACTGTTCCAGACAGTGTTCTCTTTAGAATACAGTTGTTAAGCACAAACCACTGTGCCGCTTAATGATAGATGTAGTCCTGCATACTTCTTCTCACTCGAACTTGTCTCGTGCTCCAGTCGTTGTTCGCGTGTATTCCACGTATCACTGGTTGCCGTATGGGGTGCCTGATTCCCCTGTCATTAGACTAGTGGCCACAAAACTAAGTGGGGCATGCCGAGACGTTGACAATGGGTAGAGGAGCTGCTCATATAAGGCCACTATCATAACTGAAGAGTGCCTTCTGACTAGACAGCACGTGTCCACATCAGGAGTTTCACCTCACTAAGCTAAAACCGAAGCGACACGTTTCAATAATACTTGGCGAAAATTGGGACCACTGTTCACGGCTGCCATGTTTCCACTAGAAAATGGCGGCCAAGGAGCCAGTTTACAGGGGAGAAGCAAGGATGAGGAGAGCAGTGCTTGACCTTCCCACACCCACAACACCCTTCTTCAGCTAATCTTCTCCCTACCTAGGTTCCTAGCTGTATGTTTGTACCCTCAAACGAGGAAAAAACAATGGGGCAAGGGGGATTGCAGAGGAAAAGTGGCAGGCAAGGGGAAAATGAAGACCTCCCCTCCTCTTCATTTCTCTGCCAGAAGTTACCTCCAGGAGGAAATGACAGGTATGGTTCCCCCCATCCCATTTGTGTGGCTGAGGCCACCACCCGCCTGAAAAGGGAGAGGCTTGTCCAGATTCTTTCAGGTGTGCTGTCCCCCCTCCCCGAGAGGGCAGGCAGTGATGGCTTTTATCGCCATCACTTGCCCCAGTGGGTCTGTAGCAATAGTTGTTGTTACTGGGACCCAGAGGGGAGGAAGGCCCAGTCCCTTCAAGGGCTCTGTTCCGCTCCCACTGCTGACACCCAAAGGAAGAGTTAGGCAAGGAGGGTCACCGCTGCACAGAAAGGTCAAAGGTCAGCAGTGGGCCCACCTGTGGGCCCAGGGCCTCAGCAGCTGCTTGGTGAAGTCGACCCCTAATGCCAGCCTGTGGAACTAGCCCTTCCAGATGAAGCTGTTCATCTTTTCTAGCTAATCCTTTATTACTTATGACATGCTCCACTTGGTTCAGGGTTGGAAGGATTTTTTTGTCGTTTTCTTTCCTGAGGAAGGTTTTTTTAGTCAACTAGATGGCGAAAACCTCTGGTTTACGGGTACTGAGAACCAACCCACAAGGGTTCTTGGAACAATGCCCCCTCCCCCCTCGGTGAACTCCTGCTTGCTGGCTTGCAGGCGCTTTGAATACCTCCCTACACTGTTAGTTTTTAGAAGAAAATGTTGAACGTGGGGAGAGCCAGAAGAAAGGCAGCCATGTCCAGAGTCCTGGGAAAGATGGGTCAGCCTCCTTTCTCACCCCTCACTAAACTCATTTATAGTTGTTGGGACTGGTGCAGGTGGAGTTTCGGCACTAGGCCTGGTTTCCTAAGGGAAGGACAATTCGTGGTATATATGGGAGAGATGGCATTGTTAAATACCACAAAGCAAAATGAAAGGTACAGGCCCAAGTGCGTTTACTCAGAAGTAAGCCCCATTGAGCTCAGTGGGGCTAACTCCTGGGGAAATGGGCTTAGGCTTGTAGCCTTAGGCATGTCCAGGGTGGGAGAGGCCCAGGACTTGCTACACTAATATGAAGACATGTACAGAAGAGATCAAACCCATCCCATAATTATGGAGGACAAATCTATTGTCTTTGCCACAGCCTTTGTGGAACTTTGTGGTATTTCTCATGTTGACATTCGTTGGGTTTATTTTGTTAAATCCAGCTCTCAACTGCTGAAGACTGAAAGAAGACTCTAAATTGTTTTCTTAAATATGTTGTTACATAAAATTTTCAATGATTGACGTGTTACATGGAGGTGGCTGTTATCTGAGTTACACTGGTTCAAAGCGGGATCCGTGAGTTACTTCAGACTATTTTCTGCTTTATGTATGTTGGAAGAAGTTTTGCTGTACTGAGTTCGTAAAGTCGTACTAAATCGGGGAGAGTTACCAAAGAAGAAGAACAAAATCTGAGTCCAGTAGCTCCTTAAAAGACCAACGGAGTATAAGCTTTTTATGAATTAAAACTCACTTCATCAGCTATCTGGCTGAAATTCTGTTCTTCTCATATTAAGATACTATCAAGATGAAGGGTTTTTTCTTGGTAGTAAAAGATACACCGAGTGCACTCCCGTTTGCCAGATGCGTTGAGGAGAATCCACTTTTGGGCTGAAATGGAGGCCACTTTGCCTATTTCATGGAAGCAGCAGTAGCAGAAGTATGAAGGGCTGACCCTCCTTCTCTTGCTTCTGGGCCTCAGTTGATGGAGGAAGATCTGAAGACTTCATTTGCACAAAATCTGGGACTATGGGGGAGGCCGCATAAACCTCTCAAGTAGCCTTTATGCTTTGATGGTATAAAACACCCCCCCAAACTGCCCACTGGTCACCCCTCTTACAAAGGTCATGTCGGAATAAACTAACTTTGTTTGGTGTAAGAGATGGATGTTATCAATAAGTAGCTCTCATTCTTGCTTTCCACCGTGTTCCCTCAAGGCTGCTTGTTATTGTGCAGGTCCTGTGCAGCAGCCAAGTTTGCTCGTATTCGGCAGAGTGAATATGATTCAACCAGAATCCTCAATTCTTCGTATGCTCGAATTTTGTATTTGTTCCCTCTTTGGCTTTTCCACCAGATTTCCAGATGGCTTCTCAGCTCTCAAGGCATTCACAGGGAGCTAGCGAACAAAGCCAGAAGAGTTGTGTGTATGCACGTGCTCCTTACCTCTTTACTTCAAGGCCACTGGGATGAACTGGAGTGCACCGTTGGGTCTTTGGAACATACTACCCAACTCTCCTCTGTTTAGTACTCTGGAATCATCTGTGCCTGTTGGCACAACCTGTATGACTTCTCTCCCCACCCCCACCCCACTACCAGACTGTGATTGACGAAGGTCCAGGTTTTTAAATAGTCTTTTCTTAAATGTAAAGAGGTTATCAAATCACACTCAAACCAGCAGAGTATTTTGATATTGCGTGACAATCCTATAAAAAAATAAAAATGATACCTTCTGTTGCCGGCGTTGTTAATGGTTGCACAACCACACAAAACTTCTACACATGAACGAAGAATCCGTGGACAACAAGGTCCACCGCGAAAGGTCACACTCAGTAGAGCGCAAGATGTACTTGGTCACTGAGTGCAGAGGCAGATGTGTTACGCAAATCGGGGGTGTGTGTGTATCTAACTATGCGGAGTAGAACTTTCTTCCCCTTTCCAGTGCAGCCCACTGAGACGCGGGAAATTTTGCATCAGAATGTCAGCAGAGCAAAATAGGGGTTTGCAGTGGGAGGTGGAAATCAGTGGAAATTGCTGCCTCCTCTTTGAAAGACTGGGTTCTATTAAGTTTTTAGAAAGTGGGATACATATAGGGGGATGTGGAATAGTCCAGTGTAGCCCAATCCTGTCAGATGTCTGAAGCTAAGCACGGTCAGTACTTGGATGAGAGACCACCAAGGAAGACTTGGCAGAGAAGGCAATGGCAACCCATCTCTGCTACTCACTTGCCTTGAAACCCCCTTGCTGGGGCCACCATAAGTCAGTTGTGAGCTTGACAGCGCATACATACATATTAGGTGGATACATGTCAGTATCTGGAAGCACCACATAGTACTTCACTGGGGCAGTACTGGGGATCACGGCTGACATAAAGACAGGGACCCAACAGTCAATGCAATGGAGATGACTGTCATAATTGTAGGACGGGAAAAACAGAATAACTTGGGTCAGGTGGGTCTGATGCAGTAGGTCAAAGTGTGAGTCCAGTGGCACGTTTAAGACGTTTAAGTTTAATTCTGGGTGTAAGCTTCCACATACATGCACTCTTCGTCAGGCACAAAGAGAGCATGCACACGAAAGCTTATACCCAGAATAACTTGGGGATTGGGTTAAAAGGCTAGTGGCCCAAGGGAATAATTTTTCCTAGGGGAATCGTTTTGTTGATCCACTACCCTTTTAATTCAAGCTGCTTGCATGATGAAAAGCAAGAAGCCCCTGTATTAAAGGGGAACTACCGAACAGTGTCATGCTTGCTTTTTGCACATAATTCATGTTGTTCCAGGGACTTTCCCTTTTAATCTGGAGCAACAGCAAGACTGTTTTTCTCTAGCGTAAAGGGGGATTTTTTGAGTTGCTGTGGGGAAACTGACCATGCAACACTCTATCCATCACCCCTTTGGAGAGGAGGCAGGGCTCAGCACTGCTTTCAAAATGACATGGGACAGCTCGCTGCAATACCAAAACTCCCACACACACTCTTCAGCCCTTTAAAGGGGTTTTCCCCTTTTCCTGTCGAGCCACATTATACCACTACCACGTGTCTTGGTAGGGAAAGGGGAGGGGTTCGGGCCTGTAGGAGGGAGTTGTCTTCCTGGTGTAATCACTATTTTTATTTACAGGGTTTAGCCTGTTCTAGCAAGTTGGCAGCCGGGTTCAAGGATCACAAGCAAGCAGCTAATCAAGGAATGAGCAGAGCAGGATCTGAGGGTCAAGGCAGGAGTGGAAGCCGGAGACCAGAGATCTCCACCAGAGGTGGGCAGGCCCTAGAAAGTTGAAGCTCAGCAATCCCACTCTCTGGGCTAAAGCACAAGCCGGTTCAAAAGGAGATCTTGAACCACCAAAGATTGGGACTCCACTGCAGGGTTATATAGGGAACCAAGAACCACACCCTTTCCTGTAGCCAGGACTAGGTCACTCATTGCAAAGAGCTATAGAGTTCCTCCTGATAGAGGCTAGAGTGTCAGAGGTCTTGAGCTGCCAAGCGTGCACTCGTCTACCTGATCCAGGCTTCAGCTTTGGCCCTGTGCCTTTTCCAGTCCCAGAGGAGACACCAGAGGTGGGAGAGGTAGACAGCTGAGATTTCCTTGTCTGCTAGTTCTAGTGGAACAAGAACAGGAGTCTGAGGTTGGAAAGGCGGCACAGGGCCATCTCTGGGAGTGTCTAGAGGCCTCACTGCCTTGGGCACCATGGAAACCATGGGAAACTCCCCTTCTGAGGAGTCGTCATCCTATGTATAGGTGGGTCTAGGACAAGCTTGGACTATATTGCCTTCCTAGATACCAAAAAAAGGTTGAGGATACAAACAAATTTAAAGAAGATTAAACAAAATGTCTTTTTAATGCTGCAGTGCACTTAATCAGTTCACTAAAAACAAAGTAGGCCTTTAGGCCATACAAGTAACACACTGTGCATAAGCACACTGTGGGTGAACATAAGAGAAGCCAATTTTGGATCAGGCCAATGGCCCATCCAGTCCAACACTCCATGTCCCACAGTGGCCAAAACCCAGGGGCCATCAGGAGGTCCTCTGGTGGGGCCAGAACCCCAGAAGCTCTCCCACTGTTGCCCCCCAAGAACCAAGAATACAGAGCATCACTGCCCCAGACAAGAGTGTTCCGTCTATACCTTGGGGCTAATAGCCACTGATGGACCTCTGCTCCACGTGTTTATCCAAGGAACTGCTGTATTCAGCATAAGTGTATTATCTCGCTGTTCCCTTCAGTGTGGCGGTAAAGATCAGTAGCCAGATCTGGTCTTCCCACAGAGTAGTTTTATGCCACAGGGATTATTTTGGAGTGTACCCACATGATCTTAAAAGGCTCACTGCAATACAGATTCCTTCATAGTGTGTATGTGGCATTAAACTATGATCACCAAAGAAGGCTTTTGCTGCCAAAACATGTCTTGGGCTGTGGTCAGACGTGCCTTTAGATCCGACTCAGCTGCGAATGCCTGACGGATCTAAAGTGCATGATCAGACAGCAACATCTGGGAAAGGTCCTGCACCCTGTGCTGCTCTACCACGGAAACGGAGTTAAAAGACACCGGCTAAGGCAGCTGACCAAAGCTGAACGTTCTAAACAATCATGAAACCAATTTGCAAGCAAAAGTAAAACATATATATAAAAACACAAAGCCAGCAGTACTTACTTAAATGAAACTAGTCATTCAACCCGAAGGCCTTGAGCGGTATCACACTAATAAAGTTAAAAGCAATCCTAATAATCCAACTTCAGACTCTGAGTCATTTATTTATTCATATTATTATTGTGTCTTGCTATCATGGGGGGGGGGGAATTTGCAACAACCAAAGTGGCCTTGTGTTCAGTACCTGCGAGGAGCACTCTCGGTTTCTCTTCAATTGGTATATTTGCCCTCCCTTGAAGAAGGGGGGAAGGTCCGTTAATTCTCTCATATCAGAACTGAAACACACACTCCGAAAGACAACGCAGAGCCAGCAATTAAAGCGTAGGGCAAGAAGAAGAGGTCATGGAGGGAACACCAGATGAAACAAACAAAAGAAGCCTTCACTTGCTGGTAGAAGACACAGAGAAGGGGACAGAGGAATATTGTTAGGGAGGGAGTTCCACCATTTTGGTGCCACAGCCTGAGCAGGCCCTCATCTCCAGACCCCTCACCATTGTCATCAGCCAGAAGAAATCCCGACAGACAAGAGGGCTAGGTGCAACCACCCTTGCCCACACCCTAATTCGGAGGTCTGGGGAGCTTCTCCAGGGAGGGCACCACGACAGAGGGTGACAGAGGCAAACCAGCTGTAGGGGGTGCTCACAGCTTCTAATGGAGTGCTATATATAACTTAAATTATGCTGGGCTTCCAGAGACTAATTCTTCTAATAAATCTCTCTCTGCATAAATGACAAATAACACAATTTGAGATGTTAGATCCTATTGTGGTTCTCCCTTCCACCCCCAACCTTGCTGCTTAGGCAGAAACTGCGCAATTCCCCAAGCTAATAATGGATTGTAAAAGAACATCTGTGCGTCTTTCCCTTCCCATGTGCACTATTTGTTTAATTGTGGTGGATTAACATAGCAAGGGGCTGGTACATCATAACTGGGCAATTATCCATTCTTCACCGCTTAGTTATGGTAGTGCTAATTGGTCGTTTAACACATGAGATAGGCTAACATTAGGAACGTTTGGGGCTGTTCAAAGAAGAAATCAACAAATTAATATTGTTGTGCGATATTTGCATAATTGGCTGCAATTATTTAATGTTTAATTGGGTTGATCAAATGGGTATTCAGTGCGATGGTGGGACTCGAGAACGATACTAATCGATCCTGTTTTTCTGTGTGTGAATGTGCCCTGCTCCATTCTTAAAATGTGGTGCCAAACTTCTATGAGGCTGATGTTGTATTGTTGTTGTTCAGTCGCACAGTCGAGTCGGAGTCTTCACAACCCTGTGGACCACATCACGCCAGGCCCTCCTGTCCTCCGTTGTCCTCTGGAGTTTGCTCAACTTCACGCCTGCTGAATTATACCCTGCTAAGCTCCCTTCCATCCCAAATCCCACCCTCCATTGGTTCCATCCCAGAATTCCCCAGGAATATCCCAACCCACAGTCAGCAACCCTGTCACATGCAGTATTTCGAAGAAGCCAGAAACCCAACAAGTCAGAAGCAACAGCCACCAGACAATCCAAAACCCTCTCTCTATGGATGGTCTTCACCAAACTTCGGTAGGCCCTCAAGGCCAGCCTGTCATACCTCACTAGACATGGGAGTAAGGAGGAAGCCATCTTGAGTCCATGCTATCATGCCAGCTCCAGTTTGGGAAATACCTGGAGATTTTGAGGGTGGAGCCTGAGGAGGGCGGGGTTTTGTGAGGGGAGGAACTTTAATGGAGTACAATGCCATAGAGTCCAACTTCCAAAGCGACCATTTTCTCCAGGTCACCTGATCTTTGTTGCCTGGAGATCAGTTGTAATAATGGCGGATCTCCAGCCACCACTGGGAGGTGACAAAAATAGAGAGATCACAGGTCAAGTTGTCACACTAAGTGTACACAGTGTGAAGAATGATGAAAATTGAAATGTATATAAACAGTTAAACTTCTGTAATGCAATATCTCAATTTCTATGTACCAAAAATTCAACAGTTTTTTAGTTTCCTTTATAAGCTACTGATACAGTCACACTTTTATTCATTCATTCAACAGGTGAACACCATATATGCCAGCCATCAAGTATCTTTGCTGTGATCTGACCTTGTTGAAAACTGGAAGGATGGGGGTTGCACAGAATGGAAGATAAGTCGGCTGACAACCTCCGAAGCCTGTTGGCGAAACGCGTAGTGAATGTTAACTGTATCAGTAGTTTATAAAGGTAAAGGTTTCCCTTGCTTGAAAGCCAGTTGAATACAACTCTAGGGATATGGTGCTCATTTCCATTTCCAAGCCAAAGAGCAGCGCTGTCCAAAGTCGTTTCCATGGTCATGTGGCCAGCATGACTAGATGGAGAGGTGCACGGAACACTGTTACCTTCCCACCGAAGTGATATCTATTTATCTACTTGCAATTTCTTGCTTTCAAACTAGATTGTTTGTAGGGGACACAAAAAGCCTGTTGAATTTTTGGTACATAGAAATTGAGATATTAATTGCATTACATCAATTTAACTATTTATATAAATTGCAATTTTTGTCATTCTCCACGGTGTTTATACTTAGTGTGACCACTGGAGGTTGGCAACCGTAGCTATCATGTCCCTGGGTTATATGGTTTAGAAGAAGAGAAGAGATTGGATTTATACCCCGCCCTTCACTCGGAATCTCAGAGCAGCTTACAAATGCCTTCCCCTTCCCCTTCTCCTCCCCACAACAGACACCCTGTGAGGTAGGTGGGGCTGAGAGACCTCTTTCCAGAACTGCATTTTCAAGAACAGCTCTGACAGAACTATGGCTTGACCAAGGTCATCCAGCAGCTGCATCTGGAAGAGTGGGGACTCAAACCCGGTTTTCCCAGATTAGAGTCCGCGCACTTAATCACTACACCAAAGTTGATAGTCTTCTTGACCTACACCACATGGTTCCATAAAACTCTTCAGATGGCTTAGAAGTTTGGTATACTCTTCTTCCCTCTGCTCCACAACCAAAGCCATGGACTGTTGAAGCCGCCGATCAAAAAACGTTGGAGAAGCTTTCTCCCCATTCTTAGAAAGTGCATTTACTAGAACACTCCCCACATCATCGACATCCCAAGGAAACAGAATAAGACACAGAGAACACTTTGGACGGGTCTCTGCTTTTATAAATGTTTAAGGAACTGTATATTTTACAAAGAGACAAACATATAAAAATCATGAAGAACCAGATGGTTGAGAGAGAAATTACTGGGGAAAGAAAGGAAAACTCTACCTCATTCTTCTGTTAAAAGTTCTGGAGAACCACAATTAAACGTCCCTAACGGAGCCGTAGTACACAAACCATCTGGCACGAAAGGAGCATTGCATATTTGTATTTCTAAAAGCGACGTAATAATTGTGTTTCGCTGGCAATAGAAACACGCACCGCCGTGGCATTTTCCAAATCATATCTGTAATTATGGGATGTTTCTCTTTCCAATAAAGCTGTTTCGGGAACACCTGTTTTGTAGCCTGCTATGACACCAGCACTGGGGAATGCATCTGTTTTATTTTATTTTATTGCGTTAATAATTTCCATCGCACTTCTTTCAGGGTATAGTGCTGAATCACTCTGTACGAAAGACTTGACTGGCCCAAGATTTGGTAATAATTTCAGCTTGGGCTGTCAAACGATTAGCAGATGTTTGGTAATCTGCCTCTAAACTAATTAAATTAATTGACTGGTTGAATTTAAATAAATCCATCTATTGCCTGAACTTCAATTCAAGGGCCATTTGACAACTGTGGTGGGTGGGGAAGAAAAGTGAATGAAAGTTACGTTTGTGTTAGCTGTTTCTTCCGGCTTTAATTTTTGGTTTCCATGCCTTGTTATAGGAAAGCACCAGAATTTTTTTTTTAAAAGTCTTTTTGAAAAGCACACAAATGTGTCTCTTATGCTTCGCCTCCTACCTTTTCCCTCCTGCAGTGTCAGAATGTGGGCCAGAGGTTGTGTAGACTGGTCAGCAGTTAAGTCAGTTAAGTCGTGTAAAGGGCCCATGTTTCATGCCTTCCATCTCCCCTGACTCAAACAAGACCACTTCTGTGTTCATACAACCAGGGAGAACAGTCTGAGACTGTAGTGTTCATTAAACCAAGCCCTTCGTTCATCTTTGTGGGGCTTGCTAGTGGTCCCAGGTAGCATGACTTTCTTCCACCGGGGGGTAGGCCTTCATGACTCTGCCACCCTCCCTCTGGAACACACTGTCAGAAGACACCCATGAACAATAGGACATGATGATGTTTCGGAGACTCTGTATGACAGAATTATTCCGGTGTGCTCTTGACACCCATGAATCTGCCTTATCCTGAATCTGCCTTGGTCCATTAAGGTCACAGAATCATAGAATCACAGAGCTGGAAGAGGCCATGCAGGCCATCTAGTCCAACTCCCTGCTCAGTGCAGGATCAGCCTAGAGCATCCCTGACAAGTGTTAGACCAGCCGCTGCTTAAAGACGGCCAGGGAGGGGGAGCTCACCACCTCCCCAGGCAGCTGATTCCAGTATTGTCAGTGTTGCCTACTAAGACTGGCAGCTGCTGCTGTCCGGGGTCTCAGGCAAATATCTTTCACATCACCTGGTTCCTGATCCTTTTTAACTGGAGACGCCAGGGACTGAATCTGGGACCTTCTGCATGCCAAACAGAGGCTCTTCCACTGAGCCACAGCCCCCTCATCATAATATCACTCTATTGTTAGGCAGGGCTTTTTTTTGTAGAAAAAGCCCAGCAGGAACTCATTAGCATAATAGGCCACACCCAACAGCATAACCTCATTAATATATTAGGCCTGACAATGTTCTCTCTAAGCTGTAGACTCTTGTGAGCAAAAATTCTACTTTGTGAGCTACTGGCATCAAAGTTGTGAGCGGGTGATTTGGCTACTGCATAAATTAGTTGGCTCTAGAGCCATCCTTCCTGAGCTAAGACAAAAATGTGTGAGCCGGAGGCTAAAAAACTGTGAGCTAGCTCACACTAACTCAGCTTAGAGGGAACACTGCTGACAGTGCAGATCTGCCTTCCTAGAGGAGGGAGAGCTCGTACCTGAATAAACCTTGATCTTAAAGGTCCATTGGACTCTTTTGGATTGCTAGCTGGGGGAGGGGAATGACACTCAGATCTGCGCAGAAAGAAAGAAAGGTAAAGGTTTCCCTTGCTTGAAAGCCAGTTGAAAGAAGGAAGGAATGGAAGGAAAGAGGGGAAAAGAGAAGGAAAGAAGGAGGGAAAGAGGGAGAGAAGGAAAGAAGGAGTGAAAGAAGGAAGGAAAGAAAGAAAGGGAAGGACAAAAGGAGGGAGAGAAAGAGGGAAAGAAAGAAAAAGGAAACAGGAGGGAAAGAGAGGGAGAAGGAAAGAAGGAGGGAGAGAGGGAAAGAGAGAGAAGGAAAGAAGACAGGAAAGAGGGAAAGAAAGAAAGAGAGAAGGAAAGAAGGAGGGAAAGGGGGAAAGAAAGAGGGCAAAGAGATGGGGACGGAGGGAGGCCCTCCCCTTGATCAAGGCTCTTACTTTCCTTATGCCATCAAAGTTTTTCAAGCCAAAGTACTATCCAAACTTTTGTATGGCTCACAAATTTGTATAAAGACATCTGCCCCCTAGAAGTCATAGAGCAGGGCTGGCCAAACTGCAGCTCGGGAGCCACATGCTCTTTCACACATGTTGTGCAGCTCCCAGCAGGTGAGGGGTGGCAGTCTTCCCTTCCCCAGCCAGTGTTCCCCTCTGTGGGTAGGCTTGAGGTGTGTGTGTGGGGGGGGGGGGGGGGAGCAGAGAAAGAAAGCAATTTTAAATGCATTCTCAAAGCCTCCACCCCCTGGCAGTTTGGAGAAAGCATTTGTCCCTTTAAATATCATTATCAATATCTGTTTTTACCCCCTTTTGTTTTTATTTCTGGCAGTCTTATTTAATGTTAATGTTAATAAAAATCAAATTTGCATATTTCCCAACAAAAACATGTGTGTGATATTTGTTTATCTCTTGTGGCTCTCAGACATCTGATGTGACTTCTATGTGGCTCTTACGTTAAGCAAGTTTGGCCAAGCCTGTCATAGAGTCCAGATTCCTGAGTATATTTGGTGTCCCTTGCTGTGCACCGAACGCAATCCTTACAATAGAGTCAGGGCCTGCGTCACTAGAGGCACACAGCTGGTATCTGGCAATTTACCTTTGATTTAAAATAAACTTTAATCCATCTAGATTAGCCCCCTTAATCCTTCTAGATACATACCACTCAGATTGGGTGGTCACTACTACAACTACAATAAACTACAACTGTACAGCTTTTCTCCCATCTTGGGCCCTCGGGAGCCAAAGAAATAATAAAACAATGACTTTGGGACACATCCCTCCCAACCAGGGGTCCTTTCGATCAGGAGCTTGGGGGAGTGCAGCTCCGGGAGTTGGTGCCAGCCCCCCTCCGCGGAGGAATGCCTGCTTGTGTCATGGCTGCAGCAAAATGACCCCGTCCCCTGGAAAGGTCCTTGTTTCTCCGACCAGCCTTCTGGAGGCTTCAGCCACCACTGAAGCTATCCTCCCAGAATAGTGGTATTTCTGAGGCCTGGATTAGTAGCGGTCCCCTCTCTGCCAGTTTCTTTCTTTCTTTCTTTCTTTCTTTCTTTCTTTCTTTCTTTCTTTCTTTCTTTCTTTCTTTCTTTCTTTCTTCTTTCCTTCCTTCCTTCCTTTTTTCCTTCCTTCTCTCTCTCTCTCTCTTTCTCTCTCTCTCTCTCCTTTCTTGCCTTCTGACATACTTCTGGTGATGTCAGGGGGTGTGGCATATGCAAATGAGTTATGCTAATGAGTTATGCTAATGAGCTCCTGCACCTCTTTTTCTACGAAATGACCCCTGCTCCCAACTGATAGAGCTTGGGCCCGCCTCTGTCCAGCGGTGGGGAGCTACATCCAAAACATTGTGCCAGCAAACTACCTGTACACCACAGAATCCCCCAGATACCACAGAGCCTTCACTTTGGGCTGGCTTAATCTTTTACCCTCGGTGCTTCTTGAAGGAAGATACCTATGCATTCCACTCCCCCTTTGCCCCTGCCAATCCAACACAGTTGAAAGGGTCAAACATGTGTTACTACACTGTAAGTTCTACAAGGACATGTACTCCATACACCCCACCCCTATTCTAAGTTCCCAGGCAGATCGGACAAATTTTACACATCCTTCTTCCTTGAAGACCATTCAAATGAGACCTCCATCAAAGCAGCTAAGTTCTTTCTTTCTTTTTGGTATTTTTGCATTTGTGTGTGTGTGTGTGTGTGTGCATGTGCCTGGAAGTCATGGCGACCTCTGGTAACTCATACTGGAGCATGGAGGATGTTCAGAGAAGTGGCTTGATAACCTGCCTCTGCCTCCCAGCCCTGGTATCCTTTGGAGCAATGCTCCCTCTAAGCTGTGGAGTCTTGTGAGCAAACGTTGTACTTCGTGAGCTACTGGCATTAAAGTTGTGAGCGAGCGATTTGGCTATCACATAAATTTGTTGGCTTTGGAGCCATCCTTTCTGAGCTCAGACAAAAATGTGTGAGCCGGAGCCTTAAAAACTGTGAGCTAGCTCACACTAACTCAGCTTAGGGGGAATACTGCTTTGGAGGTCTCCCATCCAAATACTTGCCAGGGGCGGCTCTGCTTAGCTTCCAAGATCTGACAAGATCGGACTTGCCTGGGCTATCCAGGTCAGGGCAAAGTGGCTAAGTTCTGTGCTATGGTTTTATTCATAAGGATGCTGATAACTCAATCCATCAACACCTAGCAAGTATAGGAAGGTTTTAAAATTTCAAACTTTTAATGTTTACACTTATATGTGTTGGGGAAAAATAGTCAAAAACACTTAAATACTCAGAGTTTGCAATGGATCTTTGCTTCACTGGAAAGGAGACATTTATTTCTGTTTAAAATGCTTTATTTCTAAGGGTAAAAAGGTAAACAGGAAACCTACAAACAAACATATCTAAGCTACATCTTGCTTGCTACTGCTGGAGACACATGGTCACACAACAACAATGGAGAATCTGCTTCTTCTTGACCCCTAGAAGGAAATCACCTGAATACATTAACCAATCAATACTCCTTTACATTCACGGGCTTTTCTTGCATTGGCTGTCTGCCAGGTTTCCTTCCAGGTCAGTCTAAACAACAGCACTGAAGGTAAACAGATTAACCCTATAATGACTGGAATTTGGACCTTGCAACTCAGACATTTCCAACAATATGTTGTGTGTATGAGACACAGATTCCGTCATTATAACATTTGCTCTCTGGATCATAAATTAAAAAATGAATGAATGAATTTATTTATATGATTACACAGGATTTTCTGGGATGTTTACCATGCTATTCTTGTTTTGATGTAATTGTCCATTTGAAAAATTCAACAATAGGAGCCAAGTCCTGCTGTGCAGGAAGTTCATCTCATGGGAAGAGTCTTCTTAAGGAGAAGAAAATAAATTTCACACCTCATTAGTGTACCCTAATTAGAAGAACGTCAGGTCCCGCTGACACGGAAGCCAGCATAAAGCCGTGTTTCAAAGATCTTCTCAAAGCAGGAGAAATTCTGGATACAAGCATCATAATTTTGCGAATTAACAGCAGCCATTTAAACATGAGAATTTTCTCTGACGCAGCACCCCTCCCCCCCAAGGGGGGACACAGTTGAAATTAGATGTATTAACACCATCTGAATACTGTTATCTGTGAAATTGTTTTAATCAGTTTTTAAATTGTCACAATTGTTCAGGTGATATGTTTTATTGTTGTTGCTCATTGCTCAGAGCCCTGAGTACTCAGGGACTGAGAGATTTATAAATCTAAATTATAAATAAAACAAATATAAATATAACACTCTGTGTGTGTGTGTGTGTGAGAGAGAGAGAGAGAGAGAGAGAGAGAGAGAGAGAGATGACTGGTGGACCTCTGCTCCGTATGTTTATCTAATTCCGTCTTGAAGCCGTCCATGCTTGGAACCGCCACCACCTCCTGTGGCAGTGAATTTCATGTGTTAATGACGCTTTGGGTGAAGAAGTACTTCCTTTTATCTGTTGTAACCCGACTGCTCAGCAATTTCATGGAGTGCTCTTGAGTTCTTGTCTTGTGAGAAAGGGAGAAAAGTACTTCTTTCTCTACCTGCTCCATCCCATGCATAATCTTATAAACCTCGATCATGTCACCCCTCAGCCGTCGTTTCTCCAAGCTAAAGAGCCCCAAGCGCTTCAACCTTTCTTCATAGGGAAAGTGTTCCAACCCTTTTATCATTCTAGTTGCCCTTTTCTGCACTTTTTCCAGTCCTTCAGAGGTGGTTTTCCATTGCCTTGACCTGGATAACCTAGGCAAGCCCGATCTTGTCAGATCTGGGAAGCTAAGCAGGCCCGACACTGGCAAGTATTTGGATAGGAAACCTCCAAGGAATACCAGGGCCAGGAGGCAGAGGCAGGCTATCAAGCCACTTCTCAGAACATCCTCCATGCCCCAGTAGGAGTTGCCAGAGGTTACCATGATTTCCAGGCATTGGTGCACACAGGGCTCATTTCGTAGCAGGAGCTCCTTTGCATATTAGGCCACACACCCCTGATGTAGCCAATCCTCCAAGAGCTTACAGTAGGCCCTGTAAGAAGAGCTCTGTGAGCTCTTGGAGGATTGGCTATATTAGGGTTGTGTGGCCTACTATGCAAAGGAGTATCCTGCTACGAAATGAGCCCTGGGTGCACACAAACAAACTCAAAAATGCAAAAATACCCCTCTCCTTCCCAAAAGAGGTGGTTTACCATTGTCTGGCTCTGCCTGCCCCTGGAATTCCTTGGTGGTCTCCCATCCAAGACTAACCATTAGGATGATCTTGCTTAGCAGCCAAGAACTGAAGAGATCTACAGCTGGGTTCCCTCACCTCTCCCCAACTCTCAGACTTTCAAAGCACCAAGAAGTTTTTTCTAGCATCCCAAGTTTGCATATCAGATGGCACTTTCATCTGTGGACCACCAGATGGCACTTAGCTCCCACGTTTCTGGCATTCCCAGACACCAGGTTTTATTCAAGTGTTATCTTGACAGTCCTGTAATGAATGCAATTGATAAACCTCTGTGTCAAGACAGAAACAAGAAGCACCAAGACATTTCAACTAACTGCAGGAATCTGGGGAAAGGTTTCCTTTCGGCATTGACTCGATGTGCCTCGTTTTTTTTTTTACAACCAAAATGCCAGTCCGAAATAACAGGGCAAAATAATATAAATAAAATCCCAAGAATGAAAATAAACAAACAAAAATGTGGTGAGGCTGCCAAGATGGAAATTATAGGTGGCTTCAACTAATACTACTACTTAGATTCCTAACAGTGAGATCCCAAGAACATCTTTCCGGGGAACAAAGCTTGTGTCCAGTGGCACCTTTAAGACCAACAAGTTTAATTCTGGGTACAAATACAATAAAAAATTAGGAACTGTTCCTGTTGTCAGCAGAGTATAGGACTCCCAATAATGGGTTTAAATTAAGGGCGGGAATGAACCAGCCGCCCTGAGCCTGCTTTGGCGGGGAGGGCGGGCTATAAATAAAATAAATAAAATTATAAATAAGAAAATATTAGGAAAAACTTTTTGATAATCAGAGTTGTGCAACAGTGGAATCAGCTGCCTGGGGAGGTGGTGAGCTCCCCCTCCCTGGCAGTCTTCAAGCAGCGGCTGGACAAACACTTGTCAGGGATGCTCTAGGCCAGGGGTGGCCAACCTGTGGCTCGGGAGCCACATGCGGCTCTTTCACACATATTGTGCGGCTCCTGGCAGGGCGGCTGGGGAAGCAAAGGGGAGGCATGCTTTTTCTCTCTTTCTCCCTCCCTCCCTCCCTCCCTTCCCTTCTCCCTCCCATCTATTTACTTTCCTAGTTTCTCTCTCTCTCTTTCTTTCCACTTCTTTAATTCTTTCTTTCCATCTCTCTCTTTTTCTCTCTCTCTCTCAATATCATTAGCAAACAAGTAATATCATTATCAATAACCGGTTTTCCTCGTTTGTTTTTATTTTTGGCAGTCCCATTTAACGTTAATAAAAAGCAAATTTGCATATTTTTAAAAATAAAAACGTGTATGTGATATTTGTTCCTGTCTTGCGGCTCTCAGACATCTGACGTTTATTCTATGTGGCTCTTACATTAAGCAAGGTTGGCCACCTCTGCTCTAGGCTGATCCTGCATTGAGCAGGGGGTCAGACTAGATGGCCTGTGTGGCCTCTTCCAACTCTGCGATTCTATGATTCTTCCGATATCTGAAGAAGTGTGAATGCACACAACAGCTTACACCCAGAATTAAACTTTGTTGGTCTTAGAGGTGCCACTGGATCCAAACTTTGTTCTGTTTCTTCAGAGTACATGGCTATTCATCTGAATCCACTTTCCTGGGAGTAAATCCCATTGAAAAGAAGAAGAGAAGAGATTGGATTTATACCCTACCCTTCACTACCATAAGGAGTCTCAGAGTAGCTTAAAATCTCCTTTCCCTTCCCCTCCCCACAACAGAAACCCTGTGAGGCAGGTGGGGCTGAGAGAGCTCTTTAGTAGTAAAAGGACCTACCTTGCATGTTAATGAGGGGGGTGTAGCTTAAATGCCGATCACCTTACATATTGCTGAGGGGCGTGCCGGAAGTGACATCCACCTTGCATATTAATGAAGGAGCATGGTGGAAGTGACGTTACCGGATATGGCATTGCCCAGGGGACACCTTGCATACTTAATGAAGTGGGCGTGGTGGAAGTGACGTTACTGGACATGACATCAGCCTCCCCACCCCTTGCCATGTCACCGGAAGTGACCCCTGACCCCACCACCAGATATCACCTGACCACCCCCAGCCCTGCCCCCCTTGTCCAGCGCCACCCACTGTAGCATCATTGAACTTCCGCCTGCTGCAGCCCACCCTGGAAATGGGGCAACCACCAGTGGGAATGCCCAAGTGTGACCATGTGACCCCTCTAGCGACACACCCCACCATTCCTAGTCAATTGCCAGTGGCCTGGGACCCACCCAGGAGGAGGTGATTGAGGAAAGAAGCCATTTGCACTAGCAGCAGACACACGGTCAGGCTCTTGCTGAGGACATGGACCCCTGGTACTTTCCAGCCCGCCGCCATTGGTGAGACCTAACTTTAAAAGAATATATATGAGCAGTGACGAGGATCAAGACATTGTTCCTTTGAAGCTTTACTCTCTGTACCAGTGCATGACAAAGAAACACGGCTCATTTTGGATGCTGAGAGCATGCTGCCTACAAGCGAGGTTTCCCAAATATGGCACGGGCTCCTGGGAGATCTGCCGGATTCCCTGAAACTGATCCCCGCAGAGAACTCCCAAGCACAGGTAATTTTGAAAATGTATGTGGGGGGGGGGGGAGGTGAGAAAGCAACTGTGGTGTGGAACACGAAGCATGCATAGGCTCTGTAAGATTAAAAAAAGTAAAATGGGCTCTTTAATTTTAGTTCCCAGCCAGCAATATTGAAGATGCGAGTACCAACATGCCATCTATCACTGAAGACAGCCAAATATGGGATATTCCGGATTCTGTAATGGCAGAAGTACCAGATTACCAAGATGCAGCTCCATCAGAGAACTCCCAGGCACAGGTAATTTGGAAGGGGGAAAATGGAAGGGGTGTGTGTTTGAAAGTGGATGGGGGGTATGGTATTTTTTTTTTAAACCCTTTGCATAGTGCTTTAAAAGCTACTTTAAAAAATGCCTTCTCAAACTTTTCTAACAGAAACAAACAACAGCTGCAGCTCCACTATCTTTTGGCATTACATGAAAACGGATGTTTGCACTGCCTTTATTCCGCCTCAGCAACGAGAAGAGCCCATGAAGAGCATTATAAGGGCCACTGTTCATGGTTTGTAAAATACTGTTTCAATTAATATTGTTATGAAACCTCTATGGGGTGTTCTATTTAGGCCCCAGGGCAAGCTTTTCATGATTGTCTAGGGTGGTCTCGTGAAATGATGGACAGAAAACTTAAATTTTTGTGTGATGAACTGAGTTCAAGTCCTGTCCTCCTTCTTGTGACTTCAATTGCCTATGCGTTGAAATGTCTGTTTCTTACACAAGAACATATGGTAGAAAAATTAGATACCGGGGGGGGGGGGAGGGGAACGGGACAAAAGCATGGTTTTTGAAATTCTGTTTTTCGTTTATAAGCTTGGGGGAAATAAAACGATGTCTGAAGGAAAATCTTCAAAGCAACCAGGTATCTGGTTTTAATCCTTTAGAAGGTAGTTTGAGGGAGACCATGTGCTCTGTATGTTTTACCTAGCTGATAATTGTCTGTAATACCGGGGCTATTGAAGCATGTGGGCCTATGTTTGTGGTGTGTAGTAGCAGGGAGGCCGGTTGCTTTTCACAGACAAGGGCGGGGGGGGGGGGGGGGGTCTGAACTCAGTATAAGCCAATGTGGCCTTTTTATTTATTTAGAAAAAGAGACTCCTCCAGATCCTCTGTGGAATGCGATGAAACACAAAAGACCCTCACCAGGTATATTTGAAATATGGGGGGGGGGATCACATGGCTGCACTTGGGCATTCCCACTGGTGGTTGCCCCATTTCCACGGTGGGCTGCAGCAGGCAGAAGTTCGATGATGCTACAGTAGGTGTCACTGGACAAGGGGGCAGGGCTGGGGGTGGTCAGGTGATATCTGGTGATGGGGTCAGGGGTCACTTCCGCTGGGGGTGGTCAGGTGATATCTGGTGATGGGGTCAGGGGTCACTTCCGCTGGGGGTGGTCAGGTGATACCTGGTGATGGGGTCAGGGGTCAGTTCCGCTGGGGGTGGTCAGGTGATATCTGGTGATGGGGTCAGGGGTCAGTTCCGCTGGGGGTGGTCAGGTGATATCTGGTGATGGGGTCAGGGGTCACTTCCGCTGGGGGTGGTCAGGTGATATCTGGTGATGGGGTCAGGGGTCAGTTCCGCTGGGGGTGGTCAGGTGATATCTGGTGATGGGGTCAGGGGTCAGTTCCGCTGGGGGTGGTCAGGTGATATCTGGTGATGGGGTCAGGGGTCAGTTCCGCTGGGGGTGGTCAGGTGATATCTGGTGATGGGGTCAGGGGTCACTTCCGCTGGGGGTGGTCAGGTGATATCCGGTGATGAGGTCAGGATTCATTTCTGGTTATGTGGCAAGCAGGTGGGGAGGCTGACACCATGCCTTTGGACACCAACGTCACTTTGGTCATGCCCACTTCATTAATTATGCAAGGTGATGTCACATCCACCACACCCCTTTATTAACATGCAAGGTGACATCACTTCCGCCACACCCCATCATTAATATGCAAGATGACGTCACCTCTACCACACACTCTCATTAATATGCAAGGTGACCGGCACTTAAGCCACACCCCCTCATTAAAATGCAAGGCAGGTCCTTTTACTACTCTCTTTCAAGGACAGCTTGTGAGAGAATAGCTCTGAGGGAACTTGTGACTGACCCAAAGTCACTCCAGCAGCTGCCTGTGGAGGAGTGGGAAATCAAACCCGGTTTTCCCAGATTAGGAGTCCGTGCTCCTAACCACTACACCAAACTGGCTCTTGCTTAGGATTGGTCTCTGAAACATTTCAGAATTCACAAGCTACCTCAGAGATGCCACCTACACAGCACTGTTATAAGGTAGGCCAGTTGTATTATCATCCCTGTTGGGCAGATGGGCTGATGGTGGCTGGTGTAAGGCTACCTAGAAAGGCAAGATTTGATCCAGGAATGTGCAGTTTTATAACTTGGTCTCTCAGCCACATCACCGCAATGCCACCAAACAAGCAGCGTGTGAGAAGACCCTGTCCTTAAATGCACACCAGCCCTTTGGAACGGTTGCAGGCATCAAGCAGTGAGATGGTTCACGCACAGCGCTTCTCTGGCTTGGCTCCCTTTAAGAGGAGAGAACACTGGGGGGTTGTGGCATTTGGGGAATGTTTCCTTTATGGTCAACCTTACTAGCAGAGAAGGGCAGCAGATCTATCTAGATCTGGAGTAACTGAAGGAGAGCAAGAGAGAGAAACTCTGCACTCCAAGGTGCTTTGGCCAGCTTACAGCAGACGGTGTGACCATTTCCACAGTAGTGAAATTCCCTGCATTGATGTTTTTAAAACTGTGCACTATATAGAAATTTTCCACAGTAGATTTTTCCTCACCAGGCACAAACCCAAAGTTTTCTCCTTCTTACCCCGCATTTTTGGAATCCCCAGTTTTAGCGAGTTCTGAAAAGGTGGAGTAAGGAGAAAACTTTGGGTTTGCGCCTGGTGAGGGAAAATCTACTGTGGAAAATTCCACATAATGTGCAGTTTTAAAAAAATTACTGCGGGGAATTTCAGTACTGTGGAAATAGTCTGTATATTTCTCTTTCTCACTCACTCCTCAAATTCCTACCCTGGTGTTTCATATGCACCTTCACCAGTGTTCCCTCTAAGCTGAATTAATGTGAGCTAGCTCACAGTTTTTTAGCCTCTGGCTCACACATTTTTGCCTTAGCTCAGGAAGGATGGCTCCGGAGCAAACTGATTGATGCAGTAGCCAAATAGCTTGCTTACAACATTAATGCTAGTAGCTCACAAAATAGAATTTTTGCTCACAAGACTCCACAGCTTAGAGGGAGCATTCCTTTACCCCATTAAAGCTGCCAGGAGCTCTAAACTAAACAATACGTTGCCGTTAAGAAAATGTCATTTTATGTGTATTTATACTATCCTTGTCATGTATTAAATTAGAATATTTTTGCAGGGTTTTTTTTTTTTCCAAATGATACCATTACATCACTATCAGCTCCTGGCTGCATTTAATTTTCTGACCAAGCGAGAAAGGTACACCACTGAACCACTGCGATAGGAAAGTGTACCTGACCATGACAGCAAACTATCAAGAATCTTTGCCTTTTCATTTAAAAATTTCATCTTAGTCAGTTTATAAGAAACGATTGTTGCATTGTAATGTCAGGAGCCATCATTTGACCACTGAGGAGGAGGAGGAGGAGGAGAAGAGATTGGATTTATACACTGCCCTTCACTACCCAAAGGAGTCCCAGAGCAGTTTACAATCTGCTTTCCCTTCTCCTCCCCACAACAGACCCCCTGTGAGGTAGGTGGGGCTGAGAGAGCTCTTTCAAGGACTGCTCTTGAGAGAACAGCTCAGAGAGAACTTGTGACTAACCCAAGGTCACGCCAGCAGCTGCATGTGGAGGAGTGGGGAATCAAACCCGGTTCTCCCAGATTAGAGTCCGTGCTCCTAACCACCACACCAAATTGGTTCTCACATTGAGGAAGGCCAGTGGGCTGAAATGTGTACGGTCAGGGTCAATAATAGTGGGGACTCGAACTTGAGTCTCCCAGGATATGTTAAGCACTACATCATACTGGCGGTCAGGTGAAGTCCATATTTTCCATGAGTCTTTCCAGTCATGCTAAATAAGGGGTGGTTCCTTGAAATAGGGAACATGTGGCAAGACTAGCTGTACACATAGGGTTGCCAGCCTCCAGGTGGGGCCTGGAGATCTCCCGCTTTTACAACTGATCACCAGCTGACAGAGATCAGTTCCCTTGGAGAAAATGGCTGCTTGGCAGGGTGGACTCTATGGTGAGGCCCCTCCCCTCCCCAAACCGTGCCCTCTCATGGATCCACCCCCAAAGTCTCCAGGTATTTTCCAGCCCAGACCTGGTAACCCTATGTACACACCTACCCGTGCCTCTCATTTCCTCCATGCTCTGATGGGTTCTTGACTGAGCTACCAATTTGGTATAGTGGTTAAGTGCGTGGACTACTGATCTGGGAGAACTGGGTTTGATTCCCCACTCCTCCACATGCAGTTGCTGGTGTGACCTTGGGTCAGTCACAAGTTCTGTCAGAGCTGTTCTCTCAAGGACAATTCTGGAAAGAGCTCTCTCAGCCCCATCTACCTCACAGGGTGTCTGTTGTGGGGAGGGGAAGGGAAAGGAGTTTGTAAACCGCTCTGAGCCTCTGAGTGAAGGGCAGGATATAAATCCAATCTCCTCCTCCTTTTCCTCCTCCTCCTCCTCCTCTTCTTCTTCTCATCTCCAAACACTCAGTGCTCTCACAGTTACAGCCACCATCATCTGGGTCGCCTGACAGGTGTGATCTTTTATGGTAGGGGCAGTAGGAATGGTTACCACGAGGCCTTCCTTCCATTTCCGCAGAGCTATCAGTTACAAATGGAAACAGAATGGAGAGTTCACACATTCAAAGCCTTGTTGTGTTGTTGGCTTTTATCATTTCTCCACCTGGATACTGTTTTGGAGTCTTGGTTTCTGACTAGACTTAGCCTTTGCTGGCTTCAGGCAGGCAACATCCCGGCTGAGGGGCCCTTCCACCTATCCTGGTGTTTTGGCTGGCAAGAGAACTGAGGGGGTGGAGATGATGTCATGCAAAGCGCCAACATAACTTCCAGGTGAAAACCTGGACACGATGCCAATGCGTGGCCACTGGAATTCCCTCCCAAACTCTGTGGTAATACCTCAGAGTTGTGTCAGAAGTCTTGAAAGCCAGCTGATGTGCTGACACCAGGAAGTTTTTGCCTGGAAGTGACATCGGCATGTCATGTGACATCATTTCCACCCCATGCCCTGCCTCTAAAGCTGCCAGGGGTAACAGACAGCAGACTCCAAGGGGTGCAGGCAGGAAGGCCTGTTATCCCTACTTGGGACAGAAAGAGGCATTGATCTTAGGTAACTGTATCTGGTGATGGTGGGCCCACATATGTATTCATATCACTTGGTTTTTCTGCCCTGGATTACTATCTTCTGGAAATGAGCTGGCAAAGTGCTGAGGCGGTCGAATGTCCTGTATCACTTCAGAAGGCCGGTGAGGAGATTATATTTTCGAAGAGTTCTCCTCAATAATTCATTCTCTGTTAAGTAGGAAATGAACAGAGGTTATGGAGAGCCACCTCAGCTCTATTCTCTTTGACGTGCCTTTATATAATCTGTGGGACAGTCTTGCAAGCGGGAGGGTTACAAATGTGACCCACCCCTCACCTCAAACTGCACTGGTACAGCCCTATTCTGTCATTTCAGGATTTATTTCACACATTTTTATCCCACCCATCCACCAAGGAGCTGGGGTTGGAGTACACAGTTCTTCCACTCTCCATTTTATGCTCCACAAAACCCCACGAGATAAGTGAGGCTTCAAGAGAGTGATTGGCCCAAGGTCACCCAGTGAACTTTATGGTATTACCGCAGAGTTTTCTGGGAAGTCCAGAATGTTACCTGACGCAGCAGGGATTTGAGCTCACAGTTCTCCGTGCCTAATCTAACTCTATACCATGATGACTCTTGGAACCCTATAAAGTCAATCTCCTGCACTTGGGACAGGAATTTTGTTGAGTTCTACTATTCATTCCAACATACGCAAAGGAGGAGTCCTCTAGCTGCTTGAAATTCTGAGCCCTCCGATGCCTTAATACCCTGAAGAACCAATCTGACAACAGAGAATTCCTGTTGTTCTCTGAAGGAGAAGAAAGAAGGGGCCACCACCCACTCGATCTACCCTCAGCAGCCATGACTGTCTTTGTAAAGAAAATGGGCTCCATTTCCACACCAGCCATAGCTTCCTTGTGACCGCAACCAGGTTCTTTACAAAAGTAGCTCAGCTGTTGAGAACAAGCTAATGGGGAGTTTTTAGCTTTTGATCCCAGAGAGAACAACAAGCAGACTCCAGACTCCTTCACCTCCACCACAAGTGGTCGAAGAGCCTAAGGAACAGGTGTGATGAGAATTCCAGGTAGCCAGAAGAAGACCCCCTTATCAATATGGTGGACCAAGCATCTCAACTGGGACTTGACAATGGGCAGCTATCCTACGCTGCAGTCTAGTGATAAGAATGTATCTTCTTGGGCAAACCGACTTCCTCGTAATTCCAGATGGGTCGCCATATATATATATTGAAGTTAAGAAAAGACAGCAGTCAAACTACTTCAGAGGGGAGGTGTAAATTGGGCCTAAAGAGGGTTGGAGTTTGGGGAAGGGTGTGATGACATTTCCAGGTGACACTCTGGGAATTTCCCCATGTCTCCATGGCAAAGACCACAGAGAGGTGGGGAAATTCCTAGAGCATTATGGTGGTGGCCAATTTTCCTTACTCCTCAGTTTCTTGAAGGGAAGAATTGGGGTTGAGCACAGGGGCTTACCTACCATAGGCAAGCAACTGAGAAGCCTATCATCAGGGGTCAATAAAACTTGCTCTGTGGCAATCTGTGGCCCAGTCTTGGATCAGTGAGTGCCTAAGTCCCTTCTCCAGACATTTCCTTTCTGTTACTGGGAGAGGTCTATGCACAAGGCCCACTTATGGCAACATCATTGAAGCCTACAACATTGGCAGTGAAATTTACGGCCTTAAGTTGTTTCCTCTCAAAGAGGTCTCCCTGCTGGGAGCGGGGCCGCAGCTGGCGTTGCCGGGTCTAGCACCTACTTCTCGGGATGGTGAAGTATCTGCGCGTTGAACTGAGCAGCTGTCAGGAGCCCTTTAGTGGCTTCCTGAATACCTCTCGAGTGGCCGTTGTGCTGGATCAAGCTTCAGGTCTCGGTGCCTCTTTAAATGCAAATGCTGTTTGCCTTTTCCCCCAAAGTGAGGGAGAGAGAGAGAGAAGTGGGAAATGAAAGACCCACTTCACAGAGGTGGCTAATAAATGGATGTTTACCCTGCCCTCTAGAAGCTCACAGGAGCAGCCAACCCTTCAGCATTTGGTCAGCACATCCTAGAGACCTCAGGGAACCTAGTTTCCAGTTCTAGGGAGGGCCATTTTGTGACTTCTTTAGACAGTGGCTCAAGGCCTCGACAGGCCTTGTAATAAAACTGACCCCACTGCTTACCATGAAGAGCGTTGCACTTGTAGAACTCAAGACGTAGCCTGATATATTATATGTTGAAGTACATATTACTTACAAAATCCAAAAGGATTTAAATTATACACAGAAGACACTAGGATCACCACAAATGGAGTACGTTCCCAAAACATTAGGGACACAGCAGAATTCAATACTTTGAAGTACCATTGAGTTGGATCCAACCAGTTTTTCCATCAGGGAGGGAGTGGACTGTGAGCAACTAGGGATTATGCTGGAGTCAGGGCTACTGGTTACTCTTGCCCCAGCTCCCACTGCCTTGCCTCCGCTTTGGTGGCTGATGGGAGAAAAATAAAGTTTTTTTAAAAAATCGCCAATGGTGTTATGTTCTGGATTTCTCCTGGAAGTGACATCATGCCTCTCTAGGAATCACTGGAAACTCTATGGTAAAACTGTACTGTTTTCTAGCGAGGCTTGATGTCACTTCTGGGTCTCAGTCCCATCTAACTCACAGGGTGTCTGTTGTGGGGAGGGGAAGGGAAAGGGAAAGGAGACCGTAAACTGGTCTGAGACTCCTTCAGACAGTGAAGGAGTATAAGTCCAACTCTCCTCCTCCTCCTCCTTCTTCCCAGCAGCAGAACCTTACCTAAAGCAGCCTTCGGTCAATAATATGATGGCTCTCTACTACCTTGTTACCCAGCAAGTAGCAGTCCGTGATACACCAGATGGTCCCAACCAGAGAGGTGACTCCTGCTGTTCTACAGAACATTTCCTTCCTGTCACATACTTCATGCTGTTGCTTGAGCCAACAATATTTGTGTGGCACAAATGCCAGCCCTGTGGTGTGCTTCAGGATTGTTTCAGAGGATGTGGACTGTGTGGTGCACTCAACCATTTTGTGGAGATACAGTGTCCTCAGGCGGTATCTGAAGAAGTGAGCAGTGACTCACAAAAGCTCCTGCCCTGCTGCAAATGTTGTTAGTCTTTAAGGTGCTACTCGACTCTTACTCTTTTCTACTGCTGCGGGCAGACAAACATGGCCACTCACACTGATTGATCAGGTGGCAGCTAACTGGAATGCACTATGGGAATGGACTCCCTGATCTTCTGAAATCCAGATCTGAAAATATCCAATGGTAGTGCCGCACTGGGCTGTAAGGGCGGACTTTCTGATCTTCTGTATTCCTGGACTAAACTCTGAATATAGTTGCAGGAGGCTGGAGGAATGACTCATACTTTGCGAGCCACGAATGTGCCCTTTCTGAATTGAAGGGGTGGGGAGGTGAATTTTCCAATCGACCAGCAGAGGGGATACCAAGTTAATTAATTCCAAACTTTCTCTAACAGCTCTGCCGACTAGGAATATATACTTATAAATCTCCTGTAATTAAAGTACTGAATTTTAACTGTTGAAAGGCACTGAGTTATTAAAAACCCAAGAATTTCAATTACACATTGCACTTTCTTTTACATATATATACTTTTAAACGTCTGTTTAGTGCCGCACAGTCTGTTGTAGGACCAGGTCCCCCAAGAGCTCATTCTGGACTGTAGGTGGTTTCATTTGGCAGCCAAGATGGCCACTGATCTCAAGGAGACCCCTTTCCATTGTGCAAATGGTAATATAGGAAATAGGGGTGCTTGAGCAGCCACCAGTTTGGTTCACGTCTGGTTCTCTACTTGAGAACAGGGAGCGGACTTTTCGCTGATTCGTTCGACTGTTGGTCAACCTATTTGTGGCTGTTTAACAAGTTGCTTTCACATAAACAGATGAAGCTATCTTATACTGAATCAGACCTTTTGGAGCATCAGAGTCAGTACTGTCTACTCAGACTGGCGGGGGCTCTTCGGGGGCCTCAGACGGAGGTCTTTTTTTGCATTACCTGCCACCAGATCATTTCAACTGGAGACGCCAGGGATTGAGCCTGAGACCTTCTGCACGCCAAGTAGATGCTCTACTATTGTGCCATGGCCCCCTCCCCTTTACAGTAGTCATTCCTAACAGTGCAGTTGGCCAATTTGGTACAGTGGTTAGGAGTGCAGAACCTATGCTGGGAGAACCAGGTTTGAGTCCGCACTCCTCCACATGCAGCTCCTGGTGTGAGCTTGGGTCAGTTACAAGTTATTTTAGAGCTGTTCACTGACAAGCAATTCTCAAAAGAACTCTCTCATCCCCACCTACCTTCCAGGGTGTCTGTTGTGGGGAGGGGGAGAGAAAGAAGATGGTAAGCCGCTCTGAGACTCCTTCGGGTAGTGAAGGGCAGGGTATAAATCCAATCTACTCCTCCTCCTCCTCTTCTTCTTCATCTTCTTTTCCTTCTCCTTCTTCACCTGCCTTTTCCTTGTCATACCACCGGGGGATACTTTTGGATGACTTTGCTATTGTGAAAGTGTGTACTAACATTCTAATGGTCTATTGCTATGATCCCTGAATTCCCAGTTAAACCTCTTACCCTTTTCCTTGCAGCACTGTAAGGGTAAAGACTGGGTGAGTTTAGAGGTAATGATAGTGCCTTTGTTTTGAACACAAAAAAGGGGATGAGAGGGAAGGAGGCATGGTGTAACCCAATCTCATCATATCTCAGAAGCTAAGCAGGATTGGTGCTTGGAAGGAAGCCCACCAAAGAGGACTCTGCAGAGGCAGGCAATGGCAAACCACCTCTACTTCTCACTTGCCCTGAGACCCCTTGCTGGGGTCGCCATAAGGCTTGGATGAGAGACCACCAAGGAAGGCTCTGCAGAGGAAGGCCATGGCCAACCACCTCTGCTTCTCACTGGCCTCGAAAGCCCCTTGCTGGGGTCACCATAAGGCTTGGATGAGAGACCACCAAGGAAGGCTCTGCAGAGGAAGGCCATGGCCAACCACCTCTGCTTTTCACTTGACCTGAAAGCTCCTTGCTGGGATTGCCATAAAGCATCTGCAACCTGATGGCACTTTACACAGACATTAAATGGATGCGAAGTGAAATGGTAAACTCAACAGACTTCTACCATGAAGGCTAACTCAGAAGGCCAAAACTGGGCATACAGTTACAGGAAAGGAAACTATCAGTTTCTTACTTTATATATGTTTATGACTATTGTACAGGGTGTTGTTGCACTGAACGCCTCCGGCACCAAAATGTGAGAGCCAGTCAGGTGTAGGGGTTACAGTGTCAGACAAGGACCTGGAGATTCATATAAAAAAAAAATCTACTTCCTGTCATGAAGATCACTTTGGGCCAATCACTCTTTCAAAGCCTAAAATTACGTCATGAGGTTTCTTTTGAAGGAAAAAAATGGAGGAAGGACGAACCATGTACACTACTTGGAGCAGGGCTGACATCGATTAGACACCATAGGCATAGTGCCAGGAGTCAGTGTTCCCTCTAAGCTGAGTTAGTGTGAGCTAGCTCACAGTTTTTTTAGCCTCTGGCTCACACTTTTTTGTCTTAGCTCAGGAAGGAGGGCTCCAGAGCAAACTAATTTATGCAGCAGCCAAATCACTCGCTCACAACTTTAATGCCAGTAGCTCACAAAGTAGACCGTTTGCTCACTAGACTCCAAAGCTTAGAGGGAACATTGCCTGGACCCCACAATACTTTTAGGGGGCCACGAAAACGTTTTAATTTCTTTTAAAATCAGAAGAAGAAAAATGAACTTTTAGGGTTGAAGAAAATGTTTTAATTTTTTCCCTCACATCAGAAAAAAAAAATTGAAATGTTTGGGGCCCGCAAAACTCTGTAACATTTAACCTAAAACAGGGGGAAAAAGTTGAAGTATTTAAAGTTATATCAAATATATATTTTTAGTATTTTTTTATGGAGGAAGGGGGCAGGGCCCACTAAGGCAAACGTGTCTAAAATCCATGAAAGTCATAATGTGGCACTGATTTGGAGTTCCTTGAAGTAAGGGTGGGATAAAAATGGGATATCTAGATAGAAAATGACTCAAGCTATCTCAGCTAAAACGAGCCACGGAGGCAGATGCTGCTACTATGAGGAATTTGTAAAGCAACACACAACATAATACCTCCTGATAGCCAGTGTGGTATAATGGTTAAGAGCTGCAGACTCTAATCTGAAGAACTGGGTTCGATTCCCCACTCCTCCTCCACATGAAGTCTACCGGGTGACCTTGGGCCAGTCACAGTTCTCTCAGAACTCTCAGCCCCACCTACTTCACAGGGTGCCTATTGTGGGGAGAGGAAGGGAAGGTGATTGTAAGCCACTTTGAGACTCCCTGAAAAAGAAAATAGTGAAGTATAAAAACTCCTCCTCCTCCTCCTCCTCTTTGTCTCCTTGTTCTAGGAGGTGTTATGCTAAGACAGCCATGATTAGGCCCAAAGAATGTGGTGAAGCTTGCTCTTTATTAAACCTTGCGTGAGCTACGCGTCCAGAATTTCAAGCACAAAACATGCCATTATACGAGGTAAAGAGAGAAGCCTCAGTCTGGTGTTTCCACACTGTACATAGGCTGCTGAAAGGCAAACACTAAATATTTCCACCAGAGATCTTTGGAGCCTCTGGTACAGTAGCCCTTATTTCTTCGTAAAGAGCCTTTTGTTGGGACCCAGGAGTTAAAATGGAGGGCGTGAACGGCCACCTGTAACTTAATAGCAGATTTCTCCAGTTGCACGGATCCCCCATGGTAGACCAGAAAGTGAGTCCGGTTCTTGTTCCCACACTGTCCCCAATGCCATGCCAAGAGGGAGCCACATGCTTACTTCTAAACCGTAGGGAGAAAGGATTTACTAGAGGGAAGAAGGAGGAGGAGGATTTATACCCCACCCTTCACTCGGAGACTCAGAGTGGCTTACAATCTCCTTCCCTTCCTCTCCCCACAACAGACATCCTGTGAGGTAAGTGGGGCTGCGAGAGCTCTGAGAGAATTGCTCTTGAGAAAACAGCTCTGAGAGGACTGTGACTGACCCAAGGTCAGCTGCATGTGCAGGAGTGGGGAATCAATCCCGGTTCTCCAGATTAGTGTCCACTGCTCTTCACCACCACACCAGACTGGGAGTGAGAATTCCCAGAGAAGAAACTCCACTGCAGCCTGCCTTTAGCTCAGGGGTAAGCCAGTTTGCTGTAGCGAGTAGAGTTATCTCTTGAGGATCCGGCAGGCCCGGGTTCAAATCCCCACTCTGCCATAGATCTCACTGGGCAAACTTGGGCTAGTCATTCACCCCTACCTACTGTGGACAATAAAGTTTTCAGCGATTCCTAGAGAGGCTTGGCATCACCTCCAGAGGAGATCCAGAAATGAAGTCGTTCCATCAGCTGATGGCCGCCCACCATGCCCCTACCCTGTCCCAGTCTCTTGCTAGTTGCCAATATGAGCTGAGGAACCCTAATAGCATCTCTAGGGTGACCTTTGAGTTTGGGAAGATTGTACAGTGTGATAGATTTGATACTCCCCTGGTCCCTGCTCCACAACCAGAATCTGAATAGAGGAGGGTGTGGCTGCTATTTGGCAATAAAGACACACAGGAGATGAGTTAATGGATCTTCCAGTCTGGCTTAGGGAGTAGGAATTAGGAAAGATCTTTCTCTAGCCCCAGAAAGCTGGTGCCAGCCAGAGGAGACTACCCTGTGACAGATGGATGACTAGTATGGTAAGGTGGACGTGGCATAAGTCGTCTTCGTATGTTGAGGACTAGCTGCTTCATCATTCACTCTGGTTCTTCTGGTAACTACGTCATAAGAAAATATGAAGAGCCCTGCTGGATCAGACCAGTAGTCCATCTAGTTCAGCATCCCGAGAACATAAGAAGAGCCCTGCTGGATCAGACCAGTGGTCCATCTAGTCCAGCATCTGAAGAACATAAGGAGAGCCCTGCTGGATCAGACCAGTGGTCCATCTAGTCCAGCATCCTAAGAACATAAGAAGAGCCCTGCTGGATCAGACCAGGGCTCCATCTACTCCAGCATCCTGAGAACATAAGAAGAGCCCTGCTGATCAGACCAGTGGTCCATCTACTCCAGCATCCCGAGAACATAAGAAGAGCCCTGCTGGATCAGACCAGTGGTCCATCTAGTCCAGCGTCCAAAGAACATAAGAAGAACCCGGCTGGATCAGACCAGGGCTCCATCTACTCCAGCATCCTGAGAACATAAGAAGAGCCCTGCTGATCAGACCAGTGGTCCATCTATTCCAGCATCCCGAGAACATAAGAAGAGCCCTGCTGGATCAGACCAGTAGTCCCTCTAGTCCAGCATCCCATCTCACTCAGTGGCCAACCAGTTCCTCTGGAGGTCCAGCAACAGGGCACAGAGGCCAAGGTCCTCCCCTGATGTTGCCTCCTGGCTCTGGAATTCAGAGATTTAGTGCCTCTGAATGAGGAGTTTCCACATTCCGCCAAGGAGAAACTCTATGGTTTACCTAGAGGTGATGTCATCACCCCAGCGATGCCACCATCCCATGTCCAAGCCCTCAACATGCTGCTGGTTCAGTCTTGGTCTGGCAACCCTAATCTAGAGCCAGTATGGGCAATGGTGCATAGGCAGTCTTGGAGAGAATCCCACACAGAGCTAAGCATGCTCCTATTAAACCAGCTTTGCCAGCCTCCTGTATCTTCTGCTCAGGACCGTGACTGCTCTTTGGGGAGGAGACATCCAGCTTGTTGGCTCAGGGTCTGGTTTATCTAGAGGAATGAGGAAACTCCCACGTTGCATAATTTCCAGCCTCGCTTATCTGTCACGAAATTATCCGAGGCTTGTTAAAAATGCAGCTGCAGTGCTTAATTATTGTTTGCACAGGACTTTGAGAACGAGGAAAGTGCTCTGTAATTGCTGTTGTTATTTAACTTCGGGGCACGATGGGATCCCAGGGAACTCCTGGAATTGCGGCGATGGAACCGTAACACTGTGGCGAAGGCTCGTTCCTCCAGATGCGCTTCGTAGGGAGGCCAGAAGACGTCCGCACCAGTAAACAGAGCTGACATAAACGGAGGCTTCGGATTGACTCCGGGCTTGTTTACGTGACCAGTGGAACCCAAACGGTGCTCTGGGAAGGCTTGAAACGGCGCGATCCCTTCCCCGGCTTCAAGGCAGAACAAAGAAATGAAAATATTTAACAAACTCGACAGGAGGACGCTCAAAAACTCAGAGAGCAATAGGTAGCATCGGTGCAGCATGCTTGAGCATTCAAAGCACTTCACAGGTCTTGGTAGCTGCAGACTGATATAATTCTGCTAGATTCAAGTCCCATGGCATCTTAGGGACCAACAAAATTTGGTGGGGGGTAATAAGCTTTTGAGAGTCAAAGCTCCCTTCGTCAGGTATCCAAAGAAGGGAACTCTGACTCTCGAAAGCTTATACCCCAAATTCTTGTTGGTCTCTACGGTGCTATTGGAATTGAATAGAATTCTGTAATCTTCATCCTATTGCATTGTTCAATGGTTGTCTTTTGCTGTTTGATCATCCTGTGTTATATTACATAATTCACCTCGGTTTGTATTAATATTGATAACGCTATGGCACTTTGGTGTAGTGAGAGCCAGTTTGGTGTAGTGGTTAGGAGCACGGATTCTAATATGGGAGAACAAGGTTTGATTCCCCACTCCTTCACATGCAGCTGCTGGTGTGACCTTGGGTCAGTCACAAGTTGTTTCAGAGCTGTTCTCTCAAGGGCAGTCCTCGAAAGAGCTCTCTCAGCCCCGCCTACCTCACAGGGTGTCTGTTGTGGGGAGGGGAAGGGGATTGTAAGCCACTCTGAGATTCCTTCAGGTACTGAAGGGTGGGGTATAAATCCAATCTCTTCCTCTTCTTCTTTTAAAAACGATTCTGTTGTATTCGTTTTTACATTATGAGCTGCTCTGAGGAGGTCTCTGGAGAGTCAGCATGAAAATTGCCAGAAGAAGAGGAGGAGGAGAAGGCAGAGACTCTAGGAATCGCCAGAAACTCTATGGTAAAACCATTCAGTTTCTAGTGATTCCTAGAGCTACCACTGTCACTTCCAAGTATTCCCCCGAAAAGTCTTCCAGGGTCAGTGAGTTTTAATTTTTTGTTAATTTTTTCCAAAAACAAATTCATTTATTCCCTGACAAAGCTTTAAGTGGAAGTAGGCAACAGGAACTCGGGGGGGGGGGGGATTGTGTAGATAGGCCCATCTGAGAACAACCTAAGGCCCATTCTGCATCTAGCATTCACTCTGTTGCTTTACCAAACCCACACTGGAACAGAAAAAGATGCAGCTCAAAACCACATTCAAATATCCCAGGCCAATGGTGGCTCAGAGGTTAAGATGCTGAACTGCAGACGGGAAGGTCAGTAGCTCAGCAGTTCGAGACCCGAGTGCTGCATGGCAGAGTGAGCTCCCGTCTCTGGCCCCAGCTCCTGCCAGCCTAGCAGTTCGAAAGCAAGAAATTGCAAGTAGATAAACAGGTACTGCTTCGGTGGGAAGGTGACAGCATTCCCTGCGCCTCAGCTTTTAGTCATGCCAGCCACATGATCACGGAGAAGTCTTCGAACATCCATACTGACTGCAGAGTCACCCCTGAAAGGCCATAAACGGCATGCAGTGTGGAGGCTACTATAAAATCTGACAATCAAAGAAAGTGAAAGTGGCATGCAATGCTGAGTGGAATTTCTGTTCCAACGTGGGTTTGATACAACAGCGGAGCGAAGGCTAGATGCAGAACTGGCCTATAAGCGACGGGCAGTTGCCTTTCTGAAGCCAGGACTGCATGAGGTGCAAAGAAAGCAATCCAGTCAGTTAACTTCAGCTCTGCCTCGGTGTTTTGGAAAACAAACCATAAAGCCGTCCACCCCAATCTCAGGCCAAACAATGTGGTCGCCCTACCAGCTGTGTGCATCTTCAGTCAGCGCGAGTATAAAAATAACTTCTCAGTTCAATTAGATGTGTCCCCAAAGATTATTTCCCCCCCTTTCTTTCTCTCTTTCTCTTTTAAACTGTTGGAACAAATAAGTATCCCGTGTTGGTTCTGTAATTAAGACCATGCACAGCTTGGCTCCCAAGATCCCTAATTACATCTGCTTTAGGGATGCGGCTGGAGACTAGATAATTGTATACAGTGGAGCTTTTATTGCAGCTTCATCTATGGCCTAAACCGAAGGGGGGGGGGGGGATTGAGCATCCTGCAGTTTAGATACAGTCCTTGGGCCATTTTCAGGGCTTCATTTGAGCCAAGAGTCTGCCGCGGAATCGGTTCTCCAAGCCAGATTCAACCTTGAAAAACATACAAGAAGGATACTAGTGATGAAGGACAATCTCCTGATCCGTTGGAGAAGACTTCCCAGCCATCAGTTGTCTTGGGATCAAGCTACACATCGCCATGCATAGCGCAGAGTTTCTGGGTTCCTCCAACTGGACTCTGACTGAAAGAGACAGATGTCACATGCAAGGGAACATATTTCCCAAGCATGGCCCTGATTCATATCGGAACTGTAGCATATGGGGAGAAGGGTTATTATTATGAATATGATTATGACTTATGAATCACCTATTCCCTATGATGTAAGGCTCTTTAATGTAATCCTTTAATCTTTCCCCCTGTTTCATCTTCTCAACCTGAAATCTCCCTGGGGGGCATTATTTACCATGTTGTGGGAGCTGCATATGTACTAACGGGCTACACATGGGGCGTCCAATGCAGGCCCACAGCTACAGTGGGGCAATTCGGGGCCTGGGCCCCAAACTTCCTGCCAAGGCCCCCACAACTTACTTTCAGCCCAGCCCCCAACTCTCTGGCAAGATCCGGTGGCCGCTGCAAACTCCCCCTGCACCATTGGGGTTGCTGGCTCACCTTGCCTCCCCCCCTTTCTCTGGGCCAGTCCCCGCCCCCACCGCCATGACTTGGCATGACTCCATACCAGCACGGAGGCTGAGGAATGGCCTGGGGACTTGGAGCTGCAGAGAGAGAGAGAGAGAGAGTGTGTGTCCTGGCCCATCATGGTCCAGGAAGCGGTGGTCAGACTGAGCCCCCTCCCAGCCTATTTCCCATGGCCACCATCCAATTCCTCCCTTCCCAAGCCAGGGGAAACCAGTGCTTTCTCTCCCCACCCTCATCCTGGCAGCAACCTCCGGAGTATCTTTTCTGCATCGAGGGAAGGTGAGCAGGCAGGCCGGCAGCTGGGGTGGGTGGAGGGGAGAGCCAGGGAGGAGTCACACGATGCCCAAGCTCAAGGCAGGCAGAGCTGACTGCCAGGCAGAGGGCACCACCGCTGCACCAGAGAGCACCGAGAAACCATAATTAAATTACTTTTAATCGAATTAGCCAGTGCCCCAGTGCTCCCCGAGGAATTAAAATGCCCCCTGACTTAGAAATTCCTGGCTACGGGCCTGGTCCAGTGGGACAAAATACCTTACACGCAGTGTTCCCTCTAAGCTGAGTTAGTGTGAGCTAGCTCACTGTTTTTTAACCTCTGGCTCACACATTTTTGTCTTAGCTCAGGAAGGATGGCTGCAGTGCAAACTAGTTGATGCAGCAGCCAAATCGTTCACTCACTACTTTAATCCCAGGAGCTCACAAAGTAGAATTTTTGCTCACAGGACTCCACGGTTTAGAGGGAGCATTAGTGACTGGTTGTTACTATTTTTATGATGTATTTAGCACTGTTAGGCTGCGTTCCTGAGAACACTTTCCTGGGAATAAGCCCCACTGAATAAAATGGGACTTCTGAACAGAACTGCTGGAGATTGCGATCTTCGATGCCATCTTTCTGCCTGTACACTCAAGGCAGTGTACAATTCTTTTATTTTGTTTTGCTTAAAAGATGGCTTAGTACGAATAGCCATGATTTAGGGATGCTTTTGCCCTCTGCAACCTTGCTGGTGCGTTTCAAATATCACTGTTTTGGTTTTCTTTCCCCCTTACATGACTCAAACCCACACGTTTATATTTGCATCTGTTTCTGGATGCCTGTTTTTTTCTGTGTAAAGTATACGCACGTCCCAACATTATCTGTGCTTCGACAAACTCGCACACTACATTTATGTTGTACATATAAATGCACCGTCAGATGTACATAAACTGAGGTTTTAAATCATTAAAGCACACAAGAGAAGCAAATGGACCATCGACATAAGCAACCAAAAGGAGCGAACCAAAACTGTCGATAACTGAGGGTGGTGTAGTTCCCAAAACTGAGTTTTAGGTGGTTGAAAAAGACCCCTCCCCTTCTCAGGATATGATATAGCAGGATCTAGCCCAGGAGTAAGCAAGCCCCGGTCACATGCCACCCCAGACCCAGGGCCTAAGGCTAGATCTCCCCCCAAGAAACCAAGGCACTGACTACATCCCTGGGCCCCAATCCAGAGAAGGTCACAGGCAACAGTCATATGCCCACGATCACCTTCCGGGCTGACACAGCCACCAGCCAATTTCAAGGCCATTCCCTGAGACTGGAAGCACCACTTTGGTGTAGTGGTTAAGAGTGGTGGACTCTAATCTGGGAGAACTGGGTTTGATTCCCTGCTCCTTTACATGAAGCCAGCTGGGTGACCTTGGGTCAGTCACAAGTTGTTTCACAGCTGTTCTCTCAAGGGCCGTTCTCAAGAGAGCTCTCTCAGCCCCACCTACCTCACAGGGTGTATATTGTGGGAAGAGGAAGGGAAAGGAGATTGTAAGCCACTCTGAGACTCCTTCTGGTAGTGAAGGGCAGGGTATAAATCCAATCTCCTCCTCCTCCTCCTCCTCTGTGGTTTGACTTGCTTCAAGGATGTCTGGCCAACTAGGGTTGCTGACCTCGAGGTCAGGGCTGGAGTTCTTCCAGAGTTACAACTGATCCCCAGACTCCAGAGATCATTTCCCCTGGACACAACGGCAGCTTCCAGGGACAGACTCTATGATATACCATAGATTCTAGGTAAAATCATTCCCAAATTCCCTCCTCCACAAGCTCCACTCCCAAATCTCCAGGAATTTTCCAGGCTGGAGTTGGTAACCCTGCCCTCCACCCCACCCTGTTTTGTTTGCTAGCACCCCTACATCATCGGACTCAAAAAGTTTATGTACCCTTGTTCTGGGTCAACACTTTTTTATTTTTTTTGCTTTTGTTACAATTTTTCAGATCTTTTGTCTAAGCAGGAACTTCTGAATTCATCTCGAAATTTCAGTGAGGGTGAAATTTCAGTAGTAAGTTCGCCTCACTGCCAAGGGCTGAGGGAACAATGATCTGTTCTATTCCCGTGTCCACTCGTTTTGACACCCGCTATTGAATCATTTTTTTGAGGTGTTGTGCCTCCTTCTGAAGGAAAGACCGTAAAACAAACGTTCGTCTAGAAGCAATAACAAACTCTGAAAAGCTACAAACTATAATGGGTCCCCCCCCCAATGGAAATGAGAAATTTGGATGATTCTTACAACGCAAGGCAAAAAGTGGGCACTCTATTTGCTTCCCTCACAAGGCCACGCATTGTTCTAGGAAGCGGAGAGAAATAAATCTAACTATTCCTAGCGTACATTTTTCTTGTAGCCAAATGAGACTCATTGTTTCTGTTGTTTCTGTTGAAGAACCATTCTGCCTCAGGTTGAAGGGGCAAGTGGAGATATTTCCCCCCCCTTCTTTTGTTCTGGAGTGCTGAGTGAACTTGTTCAAGGTAACTTTATGAAGCTGTTGTAAACCTGCTAATAACTCAAACAAGAGAGACGATTTGTTTGTTTAAATTGCACATTCGCCATGGAAGGTGGCTTTGTTGAATACAACAGCTATTAAGACTTAGGGAGGCTTGTTTAATGCTGTTGAACTGTCCATGAAACAGAGGCATCTTTCAGAGATACTCAAAGTATAATCCCCCCCCCCCATCATTGTCTCCTTCTCTGTCCCCTTGGAAATCACTGATAAGGGCAAATTTAAGGATCCAGGCTCTTGTTTTCCCCATTGGTGTGTGTTCGCACATGTGTGGGTTGGGTAGCCGGGGGGGGGGGCTTATATCATGAAGAAAACAATATGTTATCTGGAGCACACTCAAAAGAATTCCTAGCTAGGAATGTTACCAAAGTTCGCAGCCCTGCTGTTTCTACGTTTTGTTTGCACATCTCCCTTTTGCAAATCAGACCCACAAATCTATATTTGCCTATTGTTTAGCTAGCTTCTTTGTGCTGTGTACGCTATTCTAAACATTTTTTAAAAAAAGTCAGTTGCTTATAAAGAACACAGAACTGACACAGAACATAGTGTCAAAAATGGAATTAAGACAACATGGTGAGAGAGAGACCCAGCTTCGAACCCCTTCTTTGCCGTGGAAGCTTAATGGGTAACCTCAGGCCCAGAACGCATTCTTAGCCTAACTTACCTCACAGGGCTGCAGTGGTGGTAAAATGGAGATGGGGAGAATGGCATAAGCCCCTTTATGTCCCCATCTGGGGAGAAAAATGGGGTATAAATGCAATCCATAAAAACTGGTTGAGCTGAGAACTTCACAATGGACATGTTTGCCCGGTGAACGTATTTTTTTCAAGATCCCGGTAAGGTGAGCTTCAGGTCACATCACTTCAATGTTCCCTGGTGAAGTTTGTCTTGAGCATGGCACCATGCTGAGCAGCTTTGAACATGTGCAGTAGCTGCTTGTGATAAAGGGCCACGCCATTACCGCTTGTGGCTGCTTTTGCCCCATGCAAGAGTTAGATAATGTCCTTTATTAGAGAGGAGGCAATGTTCCCCTGGGGTCATCAGGTCATTAAACTGAGCAGCATAGATAAAGTACGGAAAGGCTGGTTGCTTTCCCACTCTTGGTGCTGTTCAATTAGATATATTTTTAAATTACCAATACTGGATAGAATGCATAATCTGCTTTTTGTACCTGCAGCCAGTGGCATTTATTTGAAATTCGGTTGCGCGAACTGATCACAAAAATTATCTGGATTCATGGACAGATATAGAAGGCATACAGAAGCCCCTAAGTAGTGGGTCTCGACTCAAAAATCTCAAATTGATTCCCCCTTTGTTACCATGCAAGTGGAGGTGGTGGAAGCACCCTTTGTTACCATGCAAGTGGAGGTGGTGGAAGCAGTAGAGTAGCTGGGAGTGGCAGCTGTGAGAAAGCCATCTACCCGTGGGAGAAAGCAGTGTAATCATGTACATGGACCTATCTGAATTCGTTCCGATGCATCCAGACAGCTCACTGAACTGTCAGCTGTCTTCTCACAATCAATGAGCAGGACATGAGCCAAACTCTCAGACATAATTTACAAAGACGAAAAGAAAAAGAAATGAACACATGTATTTGTCCATCTCCATTACTAGTGCATCAGGAGAAATTTTAACGTTATAATTAAGGGCTTCTATGAACCCAAAGTACCTGCCTATAAAGGAGGTTGCCCGCTATGCCTCTGCATGGTTTACTGTACTTAGCGTCGCTTCTTTCCTTTGCCCTCAGCTCAGTATGGATGATTCTATGGTGTGTCTGCATCAGATGATGACATTGGGTTATTCAATACTTGCAATGTAAAGATGAGGAATAATTAACCTGTCCTCAGAAGAGGTTGCTCACTGTATCTCTAGATGAGTCACTGTTCCTTCCAGTTAGCATGCAAGCCCAGGTCAGTTTCTCATGCAGAAACACAGCAGAAAAGCTTCTGGGAGAATCCATGATTCTGGCACACTGTAAAACGATTTGTTGTTGTTGTTGTAAGAATGAAGGTTGCCTCCACTCCACTCCACTTCAGGGAGGGGGAGATTTCTTCAGCTGCCAGGAGTTTGAAAACACTGGTCTAAGGTACAATATTTAAGGAGGCTTCAAAATGATTCCTTTGTGGCCAAAATTTTTCCCCTACGTGAGTTCTGGAATGGCAGGCTTTTTTGTACAAATGGGCACCTTTGCTATTCTGTTTGATTAGGTGAGCATAGTTTTGTATTCCCACTCGGAGACTGAAAGAGCAACCATTTCCTATCTAAACAAGATGGAGGACAAAGGCCCCTTTCAGAGGTAGCGGGCTGTGCTCTGTAGCCCTTTGTGTCCTGAAACGACATAGTTACAAAGACCTTCTGAGAGGAAAGAAGGTGCAGCAAGTTTTCTTTAACCTACCCATAATGGGCAGAATATTAAAAAATACTGCCTATGGGATAAATATGTCCCCTCATAAATTTATGTATTTAGTTCTACAGAGCTAAGTCTTCAAGGCTTTACACAGGGAGCGGGGAAACACAGAACCCACAGACTAATATCCTGGGCAGGCTGGTTAAGGCATTCTTGTGTTAGGTTTGTACAGGGAGTTGGGCAGAGGAAAGAACAGCTGAAACTTCCAGAATATTCAATGGTCAGAGCAAGGCTCTTATGGAAACGAAGCAGTTGCTTGGTCTGTGTCAACACTGGGGAATAGGTAATGAGGCTTTCAGGATTATAGAGGTACAAATGGGGTCAGAATTCAATGGCAACTCAGTGACAGGATGTGGGAAAAAAAGGTTCCACAGAAGAAGGGCTGGATAGTGAGACAGGGTGGTGTAGCAGTTCACGGGTAAGACTGGAGACACTTGAGTTCAAATCCCCACTCAGCCATAAAGCTCAGGGGAGATTTTGGATCAGTCTGTCTCTCAACCTAACCTACTTCACAGGGAGTGAGTGCTGCCTGAGAGCCAGTTTGGTGTAGTGGTTAAGTGCACAGACTCCAATCTGGGAGAACCGGGTTTGATTCCCCACTCCTCCTCCACTTGCACCTGCTGGATGACTTTGGGCAAGCCATAGCTCTGTCCCAGCTGTTCTCTCAAGGACAGTTGTCTCAGAACTCTCTCAGCCCCACCTACCTCCCAAGGTGTCTGTTGTGGGGAGGGGAAGGGAAAGGAGTTTGTAAGCCGCTCTGAGACTCCAAGTGAGCGAAGGGTGGGATATAAATCCAATCTCTTCTCTTCTCTTCCTCACTAAAGGCAAGACAAATTGGACCAAAGGTTCCAGTTCTATGGGCCACTGCCCATTCTATTTTCACGGAGAAAAAAGGAGGGAGTAAAGGAGAATGACAGCTTTCTGCAGCTTGCCTCCAAAGGAGATGGGTTGGGAATGGTCTGTGCTCATCCCTTGCAAGGATCCAATTGGAAGGGAAGATGCCATTGCCCAGGAAATCAGTGGAATCAAAGAAAAACCAAGAGCACATCCTACACTGCTGAACTCCGGAAAGGCCAAACAACAACAGAGATTGGGGAGTGGGGTTTGTTGTTTGAACACACAACCCCCTTTGGATTACGGAAATCACTGTACCAACTTAAAGTGGTGATTTCTGTGTATACCTTCAGCTCAGGAATTTTGTTCTGCAAATCCCCATATTCCACACTGTTGGTCAAACAAGTTAGAGGTGGTTTACAATATTTAAAAAACCCATCATTGAACCAGTTTAACCCCCCAGCACAATAAATATTAAATTATTAATTTAAAAAATCATCAGCAAAAAAGAACACTAAAAGCATCAGCAGGAAAACAAAAAGGACCAAGAGTTAAAAAACTGCCACAATTATTATAGTTTAAAAGCAACATCAGTGTGAAAGTGGTTTTTAAAATATATTGAAACAACAGCAATAACACAAATTGAGCTAATGAATTCAGAAGGATTTTTAAATGCTTCAAATCACTCCAGAGATGAACTTATCTAAACCAGGTGATGCTACAATATGGTTGTTACCTAGGCGTCATCCAGAAGCTGTTTCACCCAATGTGCTACCTGGTGAGTGAAGTTTTTCTGGCACAGTACGAGTACTTATTTAAATATTTATACCCCACTTTCCTTCACAGTGGGGACCCAAAGCAGCTTACAACATCATTCCCTCCTCCATTTTATCTTTGTAACAACAACTCAGTGAGGTAGGTTAGTTTGGGGAACAGAAAGAGCAATAGACCAATAGGTCACCCCAAAAGCTTCCATGGCAGAGTGAGGATTTGAAGCTGGGTCTCCTAAATCCTAGTCTGACACTCTAACCGTTATACAATACTGGCTCTTCTTTCACTTATACATGAAGTTGCCTTGTACTGAATTAGGCTGTTGATCCATCAAGGTCAGTAATCTCTATTCAAACTGGATGTGGCTCCCTGGGCTCTTAAGACAGAGGTCTTTCACATCACCTCCTACTTGATCCTTTTTAACTGGAAATGCCGGGGACTGAACCTGGGACCTTCTGCATGCCAAGCAGATGCTCTACCACTGAGCCACGGCTCAATTGTATGGGCATCCTGGTTCTCCCTCCCCCAGCCATTCATAACTGTTGGGGAGAATCAGTTTCACTTATTGCAAAGGAAATGTAACTCCTCCATCCCTGCTACTGTGCAGCTGCAAAACTGTTCGACAACTGCTCAAGTTGTGTGGCAGTGAGGCAATCATGACTGGTGCTGTTGAAAACGGGATGTTCGTCTGCTGAACATGTTCCCTGCAAACTCAGAAACATTCCTAATGAAGAATTAAAGACATTGTGTTTGGAAAATATGTCACTTCCTTTAATGTGAGCAAAAGACTTTTTTTCCCCATTGAATATTCTCATACCTGCTGCATTCTCAGATTTCTGATCCTTTTCTGTCTTTGGAGAGAGCGCTAGGCAGCAAACAGCCGCCCTTCATTTGTTTACTCCATCTTCTTCTTTTTTAAAATCTCATTTGCTTTCTTATGCTTCTCTAGATAAGCTGTAGGAGAACAGGGATCATCCACTTGGACTCCTGATAGCTCAAGGTGATTTTGGATTCAGTTCAGTCGGATGCAACACGGGATCTCAACAGCAGCCTCTCGAAAGGACATGTTAACAAAGTGGGCGCACTGAGGCAAGACGGTGTTTTTTGTGAACACTTGACAGCGCTCTATGATTCCATTGTGTTAAGCCTCTCTCTTTGTAAAGGAACCTGCTGGAGCAGGTCTCCTTGATAAGCTCAACCAGGCTTGTCAAATTCCAAGGAACCTGATGTCTGGACAGAGTTTAGTAATTGCATTCTTCTGGGGACAACAAGGGTTGCCGTGGCACGAAAACAAATATTCGCCCTCTTGTCTCTGCGACTCGAAAAATCCCCAACAGCTTCAGAAACATGTAATGTGCTCGTGTCCATCTCAACTTTGTCTTAATAAACAGGTGCCAACTGGCTAAATTGCTGGGCAACACCCCCCCCCCCCCGCACAAACAATCTCTTTCAAGGCGAACCCATGCAAAAGACTATTTTAATTTATTAGTTGCCTGCAGTAATATTAATACCACTGTTTGTGCGACAAAATAAAATAAAGCAAGGTTGTTCCCTTTACTAGCTTTCTGTGCCTAGAATGGGGTTGCCTCCATGGAGGTCTGGAGATCTCCTCTATTGCAGTTTTTTTTGGTGTGATTTATTTATTTTTATTTACTGTGTTGAAAACATTTATATGCCCTCTTTTTGGAAACCTGCTTGAGGCAGCTCACCATGTAATGGATAAAGCTGTAACAGATAAAAGCATTAAAATTAACAACCACTAAAAACTAGCCAATAAAGCTGAGCGCGTAGAATATTTGGTAGCCTAACCGGTCCCCATAAAAGTCCCAGGGCTATTACAATTGATCTTCAGATAACAGAGATCAGTTTCCCCAGAGAAATGGCTGCTTTGGGGGGTGAACACTATGGCATTACACCCCCTTGTGGTCCCTCATCTCCCCAAACCTTACTAGGGTTGACAGATCCAGGCCAGGAAACTCCTGGAGATTTGGGGGTGGAAGCTGGGGAAGACAGGGACCTCAGTGGGGTACAATGCCATAGAACCCAACCTCCAAAGCATCCATTTTCTCCAGGGGAACTGATCTCTGTAGTCTGAAGATGAGCTGTAATTCCAGGGGATCCCCAGGTCCCACCTGGAGGCTGGCATCCCTAACCCTGCCCTTCTCAGGATCCACCCACTCAGATCTCCAGGAATTTTGCAAACCAGATTTGGCCACCGTAGAATAGAAGTGTCAGCAAGAACATGATGTGACTCAGCACAGCAAAGAGCAAACAAAATTCTTTGTTTCTGCATCATTTGGGGAGTGTCGTCCTTCCTTTTAAGGGAGAAATTCCAGAACACCTCTGATAATGGCTTTAAAAAAAAATATCCAGATGGTCACTATCATGAAATGTAGGGGCCGTAAGGACAATGAGGGTTGAAGAAGGCCTGAGCACAGTGGGTGGGGTTCACAGTGTACACAGTGTCTTTTTAAATTAGGGATTCATGAACGCCATACATCAGTTGTAGCAGCTCTGAGATGAGAAATACCTGGAGATTTTGGGGGTTGAGCCGGGAAGGACAGGTTTTGGGGAGGGGAGGGACCTCAGCAGGATACAATGCTATAGTGTCCACCCTCCAATGCAGCCATTTTTTTTCCAGAGGAACTGATCTCTGTTGCCTGGAGATCAATAGCAAGAGGTCTCCAGGACACTACCTGGAGGTTGGCAGGCCTAGAGGTGGTGGGAGAATAGCGATGGCAATGCCCACTGAAAACTTCAGTACTCTACTCAACGATGCCAAGGTGCGTTAACATAGGAGCTTGGACTCTAACCTGCGAAAACCGGGTTGATTCCCCACTCCTCCACATGCAACTGCTGGTGTGACCTTGGATCAGTCACAGTTTTCTCAAAGCTGTTATCTCAAGAGCAGTTCTCTCAGAGCTCTCCCGGCCCCATCTACCTCACAAGGTGTCTGTTGTGGGGAGGGGGAGGGAAAGGAGATTATAAACCACTCTAAAACTCCAAGTGAAGGTATAAATCCAGTCTCTTCCTCCTCCTCCTCCTCCTCTCCTCCTCCTCCTCTTCTTCTTCCAACAGCTCCTGTGAGAGACCAGTCAGGCCTCTAAATGGCCTCCCCTGTAATTGTCAAGGAGGAAACGAAAAGCAATTCGCCGGTTTAGCCTGCCTAGAAGAGGCGAGAAGAAGTCTTGCCAGAACTCTGGCAAGTGGGCACCAGCCCTCCCAGCTGACTCAGATTAAACTGTGTGGGAGAAGGAGGTGCCAGCAGCAAAGGAAGGAATTAGCAGGATCTTGATATTTACACACGTGGGTACATTTGAGGGTGGGCAACATGGTCCGCCTTCCACGCACACCACTCTCAGACCTTTCGGATGATCTTAGGCCATTTTAAACATGTTAAAGCGTCTCTGTGTACTGTAATGTTCAGGGTTTGGGGTGTGCAATTTTCTTTAACCGATATTTTTCGGTTTGGGTTTATTGGACCCGAAAATTGGTATGTCCAAAAAATCTCAGATCCCAATACCAATATAGTATTCAAATCCGGATTTTTTTAAAATCTCAAATTTGTAGGGTCCTAATAGACCCAAGAAGAAAAATACCAGTTTATTAAAAAGCCAGCTCAATCCTAGGGCTGGCTTGGCTTCTCCTGAAGCCTGGTTTAAACTGGGCTGCGCGAGAAGCCATCCCCAAGCTGAGCAAGTGGGAACAATCTGCTACCCCCAGCACAGCTGACCCTTGGGCTGACTTCTGCGGTCCCTCCCGACAACCCTGCAAAGTACATTAGTCTGTGGCTGGCTCAAGGTCACCAAGGCAAGCTCCCATGGCAGAGTGGGGATTCGAACTTGGGACAAATCAGCCAGTATCATAATGCCCCTGTATAAATCAATGGTGCAACCTCATTTGGAGTACTGTGTACAGTTATGGTCGCCACACCTCAAAAAAGATATTATAGCATTGGAAAAAGCGCAGAAAAGGGCAACTAGAATTATAAAAGAGTTGGAACACTTTCCCTATGAAGAAAGGTTGAAGCACTTGGGGCTCTTTAGCTTGGAGAAACGATGGCTGAGGGGTGACATGATCGAGGTTTATAAGATTATGCATGGGAAAGAGCAGGTAGAGAAAGAAGTCCTTTTCTCCCTTTCTCACAACAGAACTCGTGGGCACTCCATGAAATTGCTGAGCAGTTGGGTTAGAACGGATAAAAGGAAGTACTTCTTCACCCAAGGAGTGATTAACACATGGAATTCACTGCCACAGGAGGTGGTGGTGGCTACAAGCATGGACGGCTGCAAGAGGGAACTGGATAAACATATGAAGCAGAGGTCCATCAGTGGCTATTAGCCACAAGGTATAGATAGGAACTCTCAGTCTGGGGCAAGTGATGCTCTGTATTCTTGGTGCTTGACGGGGGGCAACAGTGGGAGGGCTTCTAGTGTCCTGGCCCCACTGCTGGACCTCCTGATGCAACCTGGTGTTTTTGGCCACTGACAGAGTGTTGGACTGGATGGGCCGCTGGCCTGATCCAACATTGGCTTCTCTTATGTTCTTAAATTCTTATGTTCTCCCAGATCAATTCCTAACGACCACACCACACTGGCTCTGTTGTGAGGATAAAATGGAGAAGAGGAGAGCAATGTAAGCTGCTCCGGGGCCCCACTGGGGAGGAAGACCTGGTAGAATTGTAGTAAATAAATAAACAATTGGCAAACTATTTAGACCAAGTCTAGGTAATCTAGATTAAATACACTTGGGATGCAGTCCTGAAGACACTTTCCTGGGCTAAGCCCCACTGTATACCTAGGGTCGTTCTAAGATAGACCTGCTTAGGATGGCACTCAGAGAAAGGAATGCATCTCAAGGCCTTTTTGCACATTATGCAGAGTCAAACCCAGGTTTCTCTCTGTCTAGACATTTGTTTGTTTGTTTGTTTGTTGTTTCGATTTATATCCCGCCCTTCTCACAAGTGGGCTCAGGGCAGAAGCCAGCCTCCAGGTGGGACCCGGGGATCTCCTGGAATTACAGCTCATCTCCAGACGACAGAGATCAGTTCCCCTTGAGAAAATGGATGCTTTGGAAGGTGGACTATATAGCATTGTACCCCACTGAGGCCCCTCTGCTCCCCAGGCTCCATCCCCGAATCAATAAGGGTTTCCCAACCTGTATCTGTCAAGCCCACCCTCCAACACGCCCCCCTGGTGGCCAGGGGGTAACTGGCAACCCTATGATCAGGTCAGAGAGCCAGTTTGATGTAGTGGTTAGGAGCGTGGACTCTAATACAAGAGAACTGGGTTTGATTTCCTACTCTTCCACATGCTGGTGTGACCTTGGGTCAGCTACAAGTTCTCTCAGAACTGTTCTCTCAAGGGCAGTCCTCGAGAGAGCTCTCTCAGCCCCACCTACATCACAGGGTGTCTATTGTGGGGAGGGGGAGGAGAAGGAGATTGTAAACCGCTCCGAGACTCCTTCGAGTAGTGAGGGACGAGGATAAATCCAATCTCCTCCAGATCTTAGAAGCTAAGTAGGGTTGACCCTGGTCAGTACTTGGATGGGAGAACACCAAGGAAGCCCAGAGTCTCTACACAGAAGCAGCCATTAATGGCAAACTCCTCTGAATATCTCTTGCCCTAAAAACCCTACAGGGTTGCCAGAAGTTGGTTGCGACTGGTCAGCACTTCACACACACACACACACACACACACACAGAGAGAGAGAGAGAGAGAGAGAGAGAGCTACAGGTTCTTAAGGCTGCTCCTTAAATATAGGGGCTGTGTAGTGATGGACCAGTGTTCCCCATCTTGTTTCTTGTTATATTTTCATAGACTTGTTTGTATCTGTGCGATATATTTTTAATCTACCATTTATATGGCACAAGAACATGTAACATGCGTCATTTAAACCGGTGTGACGTGTAACAGGTTGATCAACGGATGCACAAATATTGTTGACAAGTACGTCCTTTATATGGGGGGAAAAATAATTCAAGGAAACAAAAATAAAGAACCATGGATTTCATGTGCAAGAAGGAGACGCAGGACCACGACATGGGATTTTTCAGGTCAAGAGAGCAGAAATCGAAAACCAAACCTATCCCCTGGGATTCCTACCCCTTCTACAACTGTCCAGAGCCCCGAAATTGAAACCATATTTCGATGTGTTTCTCCAAAGGCTACAAAGGCTCGGAAAAGAAATATCTCCTAAAAAGCCACCTCAGAAGCAATGTGAAAGGCAGTGTCCTCGCTGTATGAATAGACAAACGGGTCCAGAACGAGTCCTGTGTTGCCACGCATCACTACTGTCTGTTTAACACCGACGTTAATGCGCCCATGGCAACACCTCTGAACCACAGCCATCCCACACACTCCCCGACAGCATTCCACGGAACCTGAGCGCAGCCAATGTGCCCATTGTTCCAACAGCGCCTGCCAACTCCCTTCCCCCGGTGCTCAGTCCCTGCCAGGGGCAACCTCTTTGAAGTCCAACCGCCACCTTTGCCGTCCAGTTCCCCTCTACTCCGTGAGGTGTTAATACAAACATCTCCCTGTTCCAGAAAAGAAGAGAGAGTTTTGTTATTGAAAGGCGTCTATGTTGAGGCCAGCAGAACTGTTGGCCCTCAGTAGCGCTCCTTGGAGCCGGCGGACAACCGGCGATGTGCGTCTCCGCTGTGATCACTGAAAAATACACACGCACTCACTCACAAACACAAGGGGAAAATGGCCGTTCTGTATCTCCTCAGAGCAAGTCTCATGTGAGTGTTAGAGCACCTCACGCCAAAAGAAACAAGAGAGGTCTCTACTGAACAGAGGCACTGAACAGTGACCTGTGTGATGCTTCTTATTACAATGGAAACGTTTATATACAACAGGAAACCTGGCTCGTCTTGTTTCAAAAAGGGGAACTTTAAAGAAAATAAGGGGCCGAGGGCAGTGACTATTAATCATGACATGATTTCTTTATGCCAGTAGTGGAATGGCACAACCAGGTGTTTTTTCTCCTTTTCCTTGAAAGAGACTTTAAGGAACATAAAGAGGTATATAAAAGCCAGGGGTCCGTTGGAGCGGGAGCGCACAGGAGCGCAGCTCCGGGAGTGAGGAGCCCAGGGGGCGGGCACATGACCAAGCCCCACCCCCTCCTCAGCTTCCCTGAGCAGTGCAGAGGCACAGCACCCGGGGAAAGCTCTGCTAGGGTCTTTATTGTTTTTAATGTTTTGTTTTAATATTGATAATTTTATCATTGTTTCCTTTTATGACTGTGTGCTGCTTTTCCAGAGACTTGCTCAAGGTGGCATATAAATATACCATTTTTTATCTGGGCACAGGGCACATAAGTACTGGAGAAATTTCACCAACCCTTTAGCAGCTTCACCTTATCAGTTTGGTGTAGTGGTCAGGAGTTGGACTCTAATCTGAGAGAACCGGGTTTGATTCCCCACTCCTCATATGCAGCTGCTGGTGTGACCTTGGGCAGTCACAAATTCTCTCAGAGCTGTTCTCTCATAAGCAGTTCTGAAAAGACCCCTCTCAGCCCCACCTACCTCACAGGGTGTCTTGCTGTGGGGAGGGGAAGAGGAAGGGATGGGTGGTGCACATGTCCTGGGTATCTCAAGTCTACTTGAAACCTGGTGGTTTCAAGGGAGCAGGAAGAGAATGAGGGTGTGTTCTTTACGCTTATTTTTATTGCACGAAGTATTGGATGGGGAAGGGAATGGAGGGAAGAGCAGGTCAGTTTCACTCATCTGTGGAGTGGAGCCTGAGGGGTGGGTGTTGCCTTCTGACACACTTCCGGTATGTTAGGGGGTGTGGTATATGCAAATGAGTTATGCTAATGAGCTCCTGCACCTCTTTTTCTATGAAATGACCCCTGATAAAAGCCAATGGGGTGCAGTGGTTAAGAGTGTTGGACTAGTATCTGGGGGGACGCGCAGGTCTGGACGCCCCCCCCCCTCGTGCCATGGAAGCTAACTGGTGACCTTGGGCCAGTCACACACCTTCAGCCTAACCTACCTCACAGGTTTCTTGTGAAGATAAAATGGAGGAGAGATGATGTAAGCCGCCTTGGGTTCCTATTGGGGGGGAACTTGGGGGTACAGATGATATAGACAAAATACTGTGCAGTCCTATGCAGAGTTACTCCAGTCATAAGTCTGTTGAAATCAATGGGCTGAGACTGGAGTGACTCTACATAGGATTGTACTGATAGAAACAGAGAAGCCAGCATGGTGGAGTGTGTCAGACTGGAGAGACCTGAGTTCGAATCCACATCTGGTCATGAAGCTAACTGGATGGCCTTGGACCAATCACTGTATGTCAGCCCAGTCTATCTCACAGGGTAAGATGCCTTGAATTCTCTGGAGGAATCATTGCATACCAAGGTAGATAAAGATCTTAGACACATTCCAGAGAGCTACCTATGTCATTCTGCAGGGCTCCTGTTTCTCAAAAACACTCCAATGCCCTGCAACGTAATAAAGTGCTGTTAAAACAAATTGGGGGGCGGGGGGCTCAATAACAGTGTGTGATATAGGGTTGCCAAGAAGAAGAAGACTGGATTTATACTCTGCCCTTCACTACCTGAAGGAGTCTCAGAGCGGCTTACAATCCGTTTTCCCACAACAGACACCCTGTGAGGTAGGTGGGGCTGAGAGAGCTCTCCTGAGAACTGCCCTTGAGAGAACAGCTCTGGGAGAACTTGTGACTGACCCAAGGCCACACCAGCAGCTGCAGGTGGAGGAGTGGGGAATCAAACCCGGCTCTCCCAGATTAGAGTCTGTGCTCCTAACCACTACACCAAATTGCCTCTCTGAGCCTGGCAACCCAGGGGCAGGTTGGGCAGTGGGGACATTGGAGCCACGTGATGTTGGTGAGACTGCTGATGCCACTACATCACTTCCAGGTATCATAGAGTTCCTGTCGATTCCTAGAAGTACCCATTGTAGCGCTGTAACTCAGAAGTGATGTACCTACCAGGCTTTTAGAAAGCATTTTTTCTCCCACCACTGCTGAGAGCGGCAGTGAGCCATGGAGGTGATCAACTGGAGACCTCCCACTATGGCAGTCTTAGTGTGATATGACTTGGGGCAGGGGAAGGAAATCTTTTTCTTTTCAAAGAAAGAATTAAAAACCCTATTGGGCTTTCAGAAGGCCATGGGCATGACCTAGTTCTAGGGTTGATTATAGGTTTGTGTTGTCAGGAGAAGTCTGAATCATAGAATCACAGAGTTGGAAGGGGCTATACAGGGCATCTAGTCCAACCCCTTGCTCAACACAGGATCAGCCGCCCTAAAGCATCCCTGAAAAGTGTTTGCCCAGCTGCTGCTTAGAGACCGCCAGGGAGGGGGAGGGAGCAGTGGGCCCTGCTGTGGGACATCTGCTCTCTCAGGGAGCCAGAACAGGACTCACAGCACCCCCAGTGGTGGAGAAGAGTCACTGCAGTGTGGATGAACGCAGACAGATTACCAGGTTGGTAGGGATGCCAGCCTCCAGGTGAGACCTGGGATCCCCCAGAATCACAGCTCATCTCCAGACTACAGAGGTCAGTTCCCCTGGAGAAAATGGATGCTTTGGAGGGCGGTTCAGTGGGATTGTATTCACTGAGGTCCCTGTCCTCCTCAGACTCCATCCCCAAATCGGCAGGAGTTGCTGCTCCAACTAGGAAACGGGTTACACGTATAAATGTAGGACAATTTTTTTGTTAGCCATTAAGTCCTCTCCAACTCTTGGCGATTCTGTGGGCCAGCTCTCTCCACGTTTCCCGGTCTTCTACTGTTGTTCCACACTCAGGCTAGTGTCGACTTTTATGGCGTCTAGCCACTGTGTTCTTTGGCAGCCCGGTGTCCTTTTACCACTGACCAATCCAAACGTTATTGCTTTTTCTTTTATTAATCAATGTTATTATACATTTATTATTTAAAAAAGCTATTTAAAACTTTTTTTTAAAAAAAAGACCACGTTGGGTGCCAGTTTCGTAACCTCAGCTTCTGGGTTCTGTGGGGCAGAATGTGGAATGAATCTCACAGTAATTTAAAGGGAGGAAGAAGAAGAAGAGGAGGAGGAGGAGATTGGATTTATACCCCGCCCTTCATTACTCAAAGGAGTCTCAGAACAGTTTACAATCTCCTTTCCCTTCCCCTCCCCACAGCAGACACCCTGTGAGGTAGTTGGGGCTGAGAGAGCTCTTTCGAGGACTGCTCTTGAGAGAACAGCTCCTAAAGAACTTATGACTGACCCAAGGTCACACCAGCAGCTGAATGTGGAGAAATAAAACACTTTTACTTTCCCCTTAACGTCATGACATAACAACAACAAACATAGGTCTTAGTAACACCGCAGAACAGAGATCTTTTAGAGTCCAAACAATTACAAGCTCCCCAGCAGGGCAGTCTGGCTTCCCTCCTTTGCTTTCCACACCATGTGCACCCTTCTGCCTCTAGAGGCTCCGCCCCTTCCTGGCTCATTCTGTTCCTTGCTAGGGGTTACACATGCAGAGGTGCGACGACCACCCAGAAACTCCTTTCTCCAGCTCTCTGGCACAGTTCTTTCCTCACTGTGTTTTCCAGGTATTCGTTCAAATCTGATTCCAGCTCATTTGAATATAAGCCTCTTTCTTTCTTTTTTCTGCAAGCAAAATAGGATTGCTGACACCAGCGGGTTTCGACAGTCGCGATTACCGTGGAAACGTTTATCTATAAATATAAAGTTCTTTAAAGCTTAGCCTTTTTATCTTGCGTGATAAAAAAGAAAAAGGCCTGTTTATGACACTTCTAAGCTTCTGGCTTTAATGGAGACATGCGTTGTTCTTGCGCCAAATGAGATAACCTCGGAGTGAGAGCCAGGCGCTCTTTGAAGAACATGGGAACTGGGGGCTTGAGGAGGTATTATTTTACATATATATATATATATGTACATACGCATGATATTTTTAATTAAATGGAAAGAAGCTGAAAGCTGTTTCCATAAGCTCCAGATTGGCAGCAGTACTGTTTTCAGTTGGTGTCCGGGTATTGCTAGTTCTTGTACTGTAGAGCAATTCTCAGCTGCCATTTTGTTTCCTGTGAAGCTGCCCATTCCCACATAGGCTGTGCTGAGGAGACTTTTGAAAGCACCGGGGGGGGGGGGGGGGGGGGGGGGGGGGGGGGGGGCTCTGAGATGTCACATATTTATTAACCATTTCCCAGTGGTGTGCCTTAGACGTTTGCTTTCAATGTTTGTTTGAAAACCGTGCTGTTTCTCACTGGGGGGGGGGGAGGCAACCCTCCCCACCTATTTCTCACCAGCTACACCCTAGAGGCCTATCAGTCGGGAATGAAATAGCCAGGGCTCCGTTGGGGCCGGAGCTAGGGGGAGCGATGCTCTGGGAGTCACAAGTTGGCGGGGCGGGGCCAAGCCCCGCCCTCCTGGTCCCAGTGAGCGAGGAGGAGAGAGAAGGAAGAGGGTAAGTGGCGGCGGCAGGCGCTCCGGCTGGCCCCAGGTCTCCTAGCTGGCTGAGAGGCCTCTCAGCTGGCTAGAAGGCCTGCACCAGCCTCGGGCGCCCAGGAGCCGGGTGGGGGTGTTTTTTGGGGGAGGGGGGGTGGGAAGCGGCGGCAGCAGGAGCTCCAGCTGGCCCCAGCAGTCCCCGGCGCCCAGGAGCTGGGCGGGGGTGTTTTTTGGGGGAGGGGGGGTGGGACGCGGCGGCAGCAGCTTCCCCTCCCTCCCAAATGCCCTTTGCCGAGTCTGGCTGGTGTCCAGCATATCTGCTGCTGCTGCATCCTCCTCCGTTTCTCTCGCAGCAAAAGCAGCTCCCTCTCTGGCCGGGTGAGTGAGCGAGAGGGAGTGACTGCTGCCAGGTGACCTCTAGGCTCCTTCCCCGTGCTATGGAGGAGCATGGCGGCAGGGGATGGAGAGGCCAGTGGTGGAGGCAGGAGAGGAGACAAGGGGCTTCTGTTGGGGCTGTCCGGCGCCCAGGAGGAGGCGGCGGCTGCCTCCCCACTGTCCTGTGGCCATGTCCTCGCTCGCTGCGCGAGCTGCCCAGGGAAGCGATGGGCTCCCCGCCAGAGAGGGGCACGGGGTGCTGCCTGCAAGGAGGCTCTGCTGCTGGGCATCTCGGGCAGGGCACTGCGGGGGGGGGGGGGAACCAGCCTTGCGGAACAGAGACAAACGTGCACAAGATTGCTTGGCCCGCTTTGCCAGCCACAGAGCTCTCCGGCGCACTCTGTGCATCCCGCACTTTCAGGTGTCTGAATAAATAACATTTGAGTCCAGTGGCTCCTTTAAGACCAACAAAGTTTAATTCTGGGCAGGGACGTGGAGTTTTGAAATGGGGGGGGGGGGGCTCTTACACAGCTCTAAAATTTGAGTCCAGGGGCTCCTTTAAGACCAACAAAGTTTAATTCTGGGCCCCTGACACCATCCCAAAGGCGGAAAGAGTTCTGAGAGAATCCTCAGCTGAGGTTGCAGACTGCAACTGGAGGGGGGAAAGCCCTTCAGCTGGATCCCTTGCAGGTTTACTGGCAAGCAAGTAAGGGGGGGGGGGGGGAGATAAGCCTTCAGTCCCTCCCTGCTGGTGAGAGAAATGCAGGCTGTTGTGTACTTTTTTTTTAAATGGGAAGTTCTTATTACATAGTTTTGAAATGCAATGGCAAATATCTGTTCCATGTAGGTTCAACAAGGCTGCCTGCCAGTAACTTTGCATGGGGTGACGCTGCCGGGGGAACTGCAGCATTGTAAGGGTTAAATGGTGCGAGAGCTGCTTCCTAGAGAGGTGGGAGGAAAAGTCCTTTCCAGGGCTGGGGAGAGGGAGCTTTGCTATTTGAATGGCCAAAGAGACGAGGGAGGGTTTCAGTTCTGCAACAGGAGAAAAAAAGCTTTTCAGCCGGATTCTGAGCAGGGTCTCAAGTAAGTCATGGGGGGAAATAAGTCAGTTGTGCTGGAAGAAGGAGAGATTGGATTTATACTCCACCCTTCACTTGGAATCTCAGAGCAGTTTACAAACTCCTGAGCTGTGACTGAGTCAGGAAAGCTCCTCCCCTGCCACGAATTTTGTGAGTCTTTCAGGTACTGCTGGACTCTTGCTCTTTTCTTCCCTTATACTCTGCCATGACAACTTTGCTCATCTGAGCAGCAGGAACTCCTGCAGGCCCCCCCCCCCCCATGGGCAGAATCAACAACTGCCCATCCAAGGGTGCCTTCTTGGCGGCCCCCACCTTGTGCAACAGCATGGCTGAGGTCAGGAAGACTCCCAGCTTTCCGCAATAGGGTGGCACTGTACAGAAAGCTTCACAAAGTCCCTTGGAGAAATTATCTGGGTCTGAGGTCTATATTAGTGTATATTTGCTGTTGTTGCTGTCAAGTCACAGCTAGGGTTTTCAATGCAAGAGACATTCAGAGGTGGTTTTGCTTTTGCTTGCCTCTGCATCATGATCCTGGTATTCCTTGGAGGTCGCCCATCCAAATATTAGCCAGGGCTGACCATGCATTCCTTTCAGGGGATGAGGGTGGGGGCCCAGGTTGCCCGCCATGAAGCAATGCTTCCCCCACCAAGAAGGTTTTGGACATTTGGCATCACCTCAGTATCCCTTCATTCTTGGAGCTGAAACAAGGGAGGGGAAGGGAGGCCAGTCCTGTCATTTTCTTTGCTCTCCCCTCCTTGATTGCATTGACTTAGAAGCAGGTAAAGGGATAGAGGAGCAATGGCACATGGTCTCCCCCCCCCCCCCCCAAGCTCCTTAGAACAATATTGTGACTAAATCCCAGCCAGCCAGTGATTTCTCACAGTTGTAGGGAAAGTACAGTCTCTCCACCCCACCCCACCCTTTTCCAGGTGAAGTTATTTGTTCCTTTGGGGAAGGAGGAGGAGGGAAAGACCTGAGGGGGAGGGGATGGAAAGTCTACACCCTTGATTGGAGTCCTCCCACCAAAGCATGCATTTTCTCCAGGGAACTGATTTCTGTAGTCTGGAGATAAGCTGTAATGCCAGGGGTTCCTGAGGTCTCCCCTGGAGGCTGGCATCCCTAATTGGAAATTTAAGGAGCCAGAAGTCACACCTCTGAACTGAACAGCTGCATTTAGCCTGGTTTCTGGACAGCTTTGATTGTATTAATGGAATATTGATAAAAGGCTAAATGGTGTGCTAAAACTGACCGCAATCCTCTGTTACATATGTATAGTGAACAGCTGTTCCTAAATACCAAGTATACAATTTGTTAAAAAAAGAAATTCTCAAACAACAGCTATTTAATATCTTTTTAATGGTGGCAGAAAGTGCCAGCAAGTCACAGCTGACTTATGGCAACCCCCTACAGTTTTCAAGGCAGGATGCCTTCAGAGGTGGCTTGCCATTGCCTGCCTCCACGTCACAACCCTAGTATTCCTGGGAGGTCTCCCATCCAAATACTAACTAGGGCTAACCCTCCTTAGCTTCCAAAATCTGACAAGATCAGGCTAGCTTGGGCACTTTTTAATAGGGAGCAATTTTTTCTGCTCCGCAGAACTTTATGTTGCCTCCAAGCAGTGGTCTTCCAAGGTTTACTGATAACCAAATAGACCTTGCCCAGAGCTGGTTAGCTAGTTAAGCAACTGGGGGGGGGGCACAATGAAAAGGGGACCAATACACTGCAGAGGTTCAGCTGACTGAACCTGCTTTTCCTCTCTGAAAGTGACCTTGTTGTGGCTGACAAAAATAACACTAAATGCCAGTGATATAAAACCCACAGTCAACTATAACAGAGAGGAAGACTGCCAGTCAAACAGAAAAGGAACACTAAAAGCACCTCAGCTATCAATGCCAAGGAGAATAAAAATATATTGACCTGGTACCCTGGCATCCCCCCTCTTTACATGACATGGGTAGTTTGTTTGTTTTCCCTCACGTGTGCCATCAGATAGGCTTGCCAGCTCTGAGTTGGGAAATACCTTGGAGATTTTTGGGGTGAAGCCTGAGCGGTGGGTGTGGCCTTCTGACACTTCCGGTGATGTCAGGGGGTGTGGCATATGCAAATAAGTTATGCTAATGAGCTCCTGCACCTCTTTTTTTACGAAAGGACCCCTGGAAATAGCTAATGGAGGCTTGGAAAATGATGGATTGATCTCCCTTACCACATATTGATAGATAGCTTGCTGCTTTTTTAGTGAAATTTTTTAGAAACAGAAGAAGAAGAAGAAGCGAAGAAGAAGAGATTGGATTTATACCCCGCTCTTCACTCACTTGTGGAGTCTCAGAGAGAGGCTTACAAACTCCTTTCCCCTCCCCTCCCCAAAACAGGCACCCTGTGAGGTAGGTGGGGCTGAGAGAGCTCTTTCTAGAACTGTCCTTGAGGGAACAGCTGGTACAGAGCTATGGCTTGCCCAAGGTCATCCAGCCAGGTGCAAGTGGAGGCAGGGGCGTAGACTTTTTAAATCCCCGGGGGGGGGGCTCTCTCGTGCGCGCGAAGCGCGCGCGCTCGGGACCATGTCCCCGCTGCTCTCCCCCCCTGCCCCAGGGAGCCACCGCCGCCGCTTCCCTCCCCCGGGCCGTGCCCGCCTGCCTGCCCCCCTCCCTCCCTCCCTCTTCCCGCTCACCTCTATTCCGGTCAGCACCCCCCTCCCCAATAAAACCAATTTCCCCCGGCGCATAAGGAGCCGCATAAGGAGTCCATCCTCGACGGGGCCAGCAAGAATGCGCCCCCGCCCGCCCCTTCTTGGGCTCCCGCACCGCGGGCCAAGAAGCCCCTCGCCACGCCCGGGATGCCCGGAGCCGGCCGAGCCGAGACTCACCTCCGACGGCGGCTCCACCTCGCTCGCCGAAATTTCCCGGGGGGGGGCTCAGCCACCCCCGGCAAAATGGAGCGCCCGCCGGTGGCCAGTCAGCCGGCCGTCGCTGCCTCTCTCCCCCCCCCGCCCCAGGGAGGCAGGAGGGCAGGCCGGGGGTGGGGGGGAAGGAGAGGCGGTGACGGCCGGCTGACTGGCCACCGGTGGGCACTCCATTTTGCCAGGGGTGGCTCAGCCCCCCCCCCCCGGGAAATTTCGGGGGGGGGGGCTTGAGCCCTCGAGCCCCCCCCGTAGTTGACGCCCATGAGTGGAGGAGTGGGGAATCAAACCCGGTTCTCCCAGATTAGAGTCCGCGCACCTAACCACTACACCAAACTGGCTCTCCAACAGATAAAACATCCAACTTTTGAGTGTAATTGATGGAGGAGGTGGAAGACGAAGAAGAATCAAGTCCCACTGGAGATCAGGGCCTTGCGGGACCTTTTATTGTTCCGCAAGGCCTATAAAATGGAGCTGTTCTGCCAGGCCTTTGGGTGAGGTGGCAGGCATCCATTTTAGCTCGTCTCCCTGCTCTAGTTCCCAATCTACTGAAGTACCTATTGATTCCACCCATGTGACCCTAATAGGTTTTTTTTAAATGAAATTACTGCTACCTCTTGAATTTTACTGTTTTAATTATCTTAATGTAATGTAATTTTATTGTAATGAGTCTCCGACTCTGTTTTGTTGTGATCTGCCCTGGGCCAAGAAGAAGAAAAGAAGAAGAAGAAGAAGAATTGATTTTATACCCCGCCCCTCAATACCCAAAGGAGTCTTGGAGTGGCTTACAATCTCCTTTCCTTCCTCTCCCCACAACAGACACCCTGTGAGGTAGATGGGGCTGAGAGAGCTCTGAGAGAACTGTGACTGACCCAAAGTCACCCAGCTGGCTGCATGTGGAGTAGTGGGGAATCAAACCCAGTTTGCCAGATTAGAGTCCACCGCTCTTAACCCCTACACCACAGCTGGCTCTCGCTATGGTTCTAACCACTATGGTTCTAATCCAGAGGTGGGTTGTAATAGGATGTAATTTGTGTAGTGGGAAGGGTGGGTGATGCAGTGGAAAATGGCTCAGTATTGCTTGTTCCGATTGGCAGTGGCAATCTAGAGCGTCACCCGGAATTGACATCATAGCCTCCCCAAACAGCCTCCCTGAACAGATGAATCTGGTCCATCAAGGTCAGCATTGTGTACTTAGATTGACAGTGGCTCTCCAAGGTCTCAAGCAGAGGTCTTTCACATAACCTTTTGCCTGGTCCTTTGAACTGGGGATGCCGGGGATTGAACCTGGGGATTCTGCATGCCAAGCAGAGGCTCTACCACTGAGCCACGGCCCCTCCCTCTTCCCTCCTCAGACTCCGCCTTCACAATATCCCAGCGTTTGCTAAGATAGTATTGGGAACCCTGCCTTTCGGGGATGGAGATGAAATCATCTGCAGGCAAAAAGGTCCTCTTCCACTGAGTGGTGACCTTTTCTGCTGACCTCCCGTGGAAATAAACAATGTCTAAAACCACTGGATTTATTCACAAACTATGTAAGCTACAGCTTCTAAATGCAAAAATAATAACTAAAAATCACTGAAGCACCTTTTTAAAAAAAGTTAAGCTACGATGGTGGAAATTGCCATCAAGTTGCAGCTGACATATGGTGTCCCTGTATGGTTTTCAAGGCAAGGGACAGACAGAGGTGATTTGCCACTGTCTGCCTCTTCATAAAGACACTGGACTTCCTTGGTGGTCTCCCATCCAAACACTAACCAGGGCCAACCCTGCTTAGTTTCTAAATTTTGATAGATTAGGGTAGCCTGGGCAAGCCAGGTCAAAATCAGGGGAAGGCCTCAGCCTCTATGCCCTGTTGTTGGCCCTCCAGAGGAACTGATTGGCCACTTTGTGAGACAGGATGCTGGACTAGATGAGCCACTGGTCTAATCCAGAAGGGCTCTTCTTAAATTCAATGTGTGTGTAAAGCACCATCAAGTCACAGCCAGCTTATAGCAACCTTGTAGGGTTTTCAGGTCAAGAGAACTTCAGAGGTGGTTTACCATGGCCTGCCTCTGCGTAGCATCCCTGGACTTCCTTGGTGGTCTCCCATCCAAACACTACCCAGGGTCACTCCTGCTTAGTTACTAAAACCTGATGAGATCTAGCTTGGGCCATCCATGTCAAGACCATTAAGCTATGGGACCTCTTAAACTTGACATCATTTAGGGCCTCGGTGTGTCTCTATCTGGCCCTGGTGCTTACTTTTGGCTGAATTATTTCTCACTTTTCCCTCTTCCAATACCCCGCAAATTTGTACCTTTTTATTCTGGAATCATCCCCTACTATTTTGGTATCACCTACCTCATAGGGTATCTGTTGTAGGGAGGGGAAGGGAAAGGAGATTGAAAGCTGCTCTAAGAGTCCTTCAGGTAGTGAAGGGTGGGTTATAAATCCAATCTCCCCTCCCCCTCTTCTTCTTATTTTTATTTATTTATTTATTATTCACATTTCTATCCCACCTTTCCAGACAAGCTGGCTCTTCTTCTTCTTCTTCTTCTTCTTCTTCTCCTCCTCCTCCTTCTTCTTCTTCTCCTCCTCCTTCTCCTTCTCCTTCTTCTATCATCCCCAAAATATTTCTTGCGGTGGGGGTAAGAGAACTGAACCAATCTGAGCACTGGAGAACTTTCAGCTGCAGGATATAATTGAGAGGAATTGTTTAGTAGTTGGAAAAAATATAGATATGAAAGGATGAAACAATTCTGTGAGAAAGATCCCAGCAAAAAAAAGAGTAGCACCCGGAGCAACAAACACCAAGGACACCGATTATGAAATGTAGAAGTTACTGTCCCGCTCCAGGGCAGGGCATTCTTGATGACGAAGGGTCAGGAGGAGACGTCTGTGATATCAAAAGACGCACACAATTAGGTGTGTTGTTGCAACCACTTCCGACGCACCTGACGCTGACCACCGCCACTGACGAGAACATCAAACCCGGCTGACTCGTTTGTATTTTTTCACGTCATGTTCGTTGCTGTCCTCTTTTGAACAACCGGTGTTCTTCTGCAGGCAAATGCACCGGAGGAGCACAAAGCTTCTCTTTGGACACAGCGATGAAACGACTTTTTCTCCCACATCAACAACGGTCCAAAGAGGTAATCGAGACCTGAAGGCCTAAAAAGACAGAATGACTTTAAAAAAAAACACAAAAAGGGGGGGGGGAGGAATAAAAGAATCCTTGTTTCCCCCCACCTCCAACAAATTAATTCCTTACCTTGGTATGGCTCCTTTCAAGGTGTCTGCTCTTTGACCACGGAGATACCTAAAATTCGTATGATGGAAATTGCTGAGGTCATGGAACTCATTTGGAAGGTCATTACCTGACCTTCAGGGTCTTTCTAACGTGACAATTGTAGCACTGATAATAGACAGAGAACAAAAAAGGTACGAGAAATAAAACAAAAGGATTTCAAAAATATATTTAATTTCATGTTGGTTATGGGGGGGAAGAATCTAATTTCATCGGTGGTGGAAAGTGTTCTCAAGTCCCAGCCAACATATGGCAACCCTGTAGGGTTTTCAAGGCAAGAGACCATCAGAGGTGGTTTGCCCTTGCCTGCCTCTATGTAGCAACCCTGGACTTCCTTGGTGGTCTCCCATCCAAGTACTAACAAGGACCATTCCTGCTTAGCTACTGGGGCCATTAATAGCATTTCCCAATAATAATTTTTTTTTCACATGCCATTTTTCACATTTTGTATTGAGAGTGTGTTAATACTTGTTCTGGGACAGCATTAGAGTTATAGCAACCCTTTGACTTCCTTGGGGGGGGGGGGGTCTCCCATCCAAACACTAACCAGGGCCGACCCTGCTTAGCTTCCAGGATCTGACAAGATCAAGCTAGCCTGGACCATCCAGGTGTAGGCTGATTTTTTTTTTTACAGGGATAGTTTCATTGAATACTGCCAAGGATGATTAGAAGTCCAGGGGGTAGAAGACAAGCCACACTCGATAAACCGTTAGCAGCATTTGACGGCAATAATAATTGTTCCCCAGTTATTTTATATGAGAAATCTGGTCCGGCAGCCTTCCAGGAATTCCTGTACACAAACATCAAGAGAGAGGTTATCTACTTGAAAAGAATATTGGCGACAGTCGAACCGACGTGAGATCTCTTTCTAAAAAAATGCCCGCAGTTGTTGCAGCAGGACTTTTAAAGATGCCTCTTGCTGTCCTGTTGAAGGATGATCTTTCATTGCTGTCTCAGAATCAAACTGGACAAGACACTGGCCACAGTCCCATGGCCCTTTAATGTGGGAGGAAGAGCTGTTTCCTCCTGCATTTAAAGGAACTGTTCAGAACAGCCGGGACAACTCCCGTGCCGAAGCGGGCTCAAATGCGGGTTCCTCCTGTGTTTTCTGACCCCAGAAAAATCAAGTGTTTTCCCGGGAGTCGCACGAGGAGCCCGCATTTGAGCCATCTGGACAGCCCTCTCTCGCAATCATTGCGAGAGCAGGGCTGTCCAGATGGTCCCGTCCGCCATTTTCCCCCTCCCTTTTACACTTGGGCGCTTGGCCACTCAAGCGCCCAAGTGTAAAAGGGAGGGGGACCCCAAACTTATCAGGCAGCCGGCAGGGCTTGGGGAAGGGTGCCTCCCCCAGCCACCACCGCCAGCTGCCGCTGCCACCAAAGAAAAGCCGCCACCAGCTGCCTCCTCCTCCGCCACCGCAAAACACCCAAGAACACCGCCGCGACCTGCCACCGCCTCCTCCTCCGTCCGCCGCCGCAGGGGTTGGGATGTGTGTACATCCCAACCCAAGGTAAAAAAAAGTGGCCCCTTTAATCCGGGAGGGCTCCCAGATTTAAAGGGGCCGTGTAACCACAGCCACTGTAAGCGCTCTGAACAGATCTCAGTCATAGTTTTAATTGCCAGACAGCAACTAGTGGTGTTTCCGATGGGTAACGTTCAGGACTCCGGCACACTGTTTTCCGAGCTGCAAATGCCCTCTGCCACTGCAATCGCTACCAATGCTCCCTCTGAGATGTGGAGTCCTGTGAGCAAAAATTCTGCTTTGTGAGCTACTGGTATTAAAGTTGTGAGCGGCTGATTTGGCTGCTGCATAAATTAGTTTGCTCTGGAGCCATCCTTCCTGAACGAAGACAAAAATGTGTGACCCAGAGGCTAAAAAACTGTGAGCCAGCTCACACTATCTCAGCTTAGAGGGAACACAGGAGTCACTACTTGCCTATTGTAAGAAACATACAAGCAAAATACTGGTAGCCGCTATGTTTTCCCAAGGAGCACACTCTGGGAAGCCATTTAAGGCTGGAAAATTTGAAAAGGAGGAGACAGGTGACCCTCCCCACCATGTTATGATTTTGGATCAAGTCTCATCCAGAACTTGCTGTGTGAAGAGTCTCTTTGTAAGTGTGACAATTTGTTTTTTGAAGCAGAAAAACAAAAACGGATGTGTACAACTTTTTTGACAGGCTTCATAAGCTATTACATTGCTGAGCAGCCTTAAGTTCTGTTCGGCGATTTTATTATTTTTATTTTTTAGTCAAGTGCCGCCAAAAGAAAATCTCTCTCAGCAGGCAGGAATTTCAAACACCACTTCTGCCTTCCACTTTTGTAAGCTTTCGAGATTTTGTATGCATGTAACTGAACACAAAGTTCAGAGATGCTTTAAGGGTCAAGGGGGGGAAGTCTTCTTGAGAATCACAGATCCTTTCTTTAAAACAATAAATATTCACTATTATGGTAAATTCCCCAAGTTCCAAACAGCCAATTCTTTAGGGCTTTTATTGTCCCTGCAAGACTTAAAAAAATAAAATAAAGTAGCAGAGCAAAATGATCGTGTTCTGTCCAGGTTTTATTGTTCAGGAAAAGGGACACATCGGTCAAATGCTACAACAATGGACATGACTAAGGTACTTCAAAAAATTTTTTGGAAGAAGTAGGTAATTTTTTAAAAAAATCAAACATATTAATGTTTTTATGCCACTTCCTCTGCATCGAACTCTCAAGGTGGTCCCAAAGGAGAAAAACAATAAATACCTCACAACCAGTTAAAAAACAACAGCAATAACACAAGAAAAACAGAAGAAGAAGAAGAGATTGGATTTATACCCTGCCCTTCACTCAGAGTCTCAGAGCGGCTTCCAAACTCCTTTCCCTTCCTCTCCCCACAACAGACACCCTGTGAGGTAGGCGGGGCCGAGAGAGTTTTTTCCAGAACTGTCCTTGAGAGAACAGCTGTGCCAGAACTATGGCTTGCCCAAGGTCATCCAGCAGCTGCAAGTGGAGGAGTGGGGAATCAAACCCGGTTCTACCAGATTGGAGTCCATGCACTTAACTACGATACCAAACTGGCACCAAATTAACCAAGGTAGCAAAACGAGACACACTTGGCTTACCATTTGCCTGCTTTGGGTGGGCAACCTTTCCGTGGTCTGAACATTGCTTGCTTTAAAAGCCCCACGAGGGGTCACCATAACTTGGCTGCAACAGAAGGTCCTTTGATTTCACTGTACTTAGAAATGCACTGAATGTTTCACTAGGAGCCCACTAAATGTCTCACACAGTGGCCAACCAGATCTTCTGAAGGGTCAACAACAGGGCAGAGAGGCCGAGGCCTTCCCCTGATGTTGCCTCCTGGCTCTGGGATTCAGTTTGGTGTTGTGGTTAAGGGTACAGACTGTAATCTGGGAGAACCGTGTTTGATTCCCCACTCCTCCACATGCAGCCAGCTGGTGTGACCTTGAGTCAGTCACAAGTTCTTTCAGAGCTTGTTCTCAAGGGCAGTTCTTGGGAGAGCTCTCAGCCCTACCTATCTTGCAGGGTGTCTGTTGTGGAGAGGGGAAGGGAAAGGGATTTTAAGCTGCTCTGAGACTCCTTTGGGTAGTGAAGGGCAGGGTATAAATCCAATTTCCTCCTCCTCCTCCTCCTCTTCTTTTGAGGTTTAGTACCTCTGAATGTGGAGGTTCCCCCTTACATTTCTATTTGAGTCCAGTAACGCCTTAAAGACCAACAAAATTTCCAAGCTGTAAGCTCTCTAGAGTTAAAGCTGCCTTCATCTGGTACTCCCTTCATCTTTAAGGTGCTCCTGGAGTTGATTCTTGCTCATCTACTGCAGACCAACACAGCTACCCACCTGAAACTTGCTAGAGTGCCACAGTAACACATGACATCACCCCTGGTTATGTGACCAGAACTGATGTCACTGCATTGCTCTGATGACACTCCCCATACCCATTCTACTCCTACTACTCAACCAGACAGTAGTAGAAACTGGGAGGCTGGGGCCTATAGTGGAGAAACTTGGAAACCCTAATATGTGGTAAGTGGGTGGGTGCAGTGCCTCGTTCCCCCCTCGTGTCAACCTCCCCCCATTTGTCTCTAATCTATCTAATAATTTAGTATCTCAAGGTATAAGTATGTTTTGGTTCTGTTCATGAACTGCTGCGCCAGCATGGGCAAAAGACACAACGTTCCTTCCTGAAATGACGATTTGTAACGACAGTGACCACTGGAGTTTCATTACCCACAATTTAGCTAGGTCCTCAAGAAGCCCTGCTTCAGCGCCAGCCAAGAAACCTCTGCCCATGATAGCCGTTCCATAATAGCTACTGCAGGAAAGCTAGACGGTCCATCGGCTGCAAATCGGTTACCCAGCTCACTTCAAAGTACTGGCTATCAAGTACAAAGCCCTTTTTTTTAAAAAAAAAATTTTTTTATTGGTTTTATCTATTACTACTTCTACATCGCTACTTTTCTAAGCTACATTTACTAAGTACAGAGTGTGCTTTAGCATTTGCTTAATATTACCTTACCACTAATACATATGAAGCATTTTAAACCTTGGTTAATTTTCAATTAACATTGTTACTGATGATATATGAAAAATGAAAAGCTGTTTGACAGACATGCTCTTTTGAAGGAATGCTTAATTATACAAATTTTATAAAATATATAAGTGCAATTTCAGTAAAAACAATTCAGCTCTTATTTCTTCTTTCGTCCTCTTCTTGTCTTAACAGTCTCTTCTTGTGCCTTTGGAGCTGCTGCTCCTTTATCCGAGTCAGAAATTTCTTCTTCACTCTTTGAGCTATCAAATCCATACATACTTTCTTGCGATGCCAGCGAACCATCTGAGTCTCTCTCTTTTTTCTTTTCTTTGCTTTTTTCCAAAAAACTTTTTGCCTGTTGAACAGAGTCAATCTTGTATTTTTTGTCTTTGATGCTGAAGCTCAGTCCTTCCGGAACATTCCACCTGTAGATAATAGATTCAGACTGTAGCCAAGATGTCAGTTTTCCATAGGCTTTCCTTCTTTTCCTTATTTCAAATGGGATATCTTTAATCACTTTAACTTCTTTTCCTTTGATCTTCAGAACCGCTTTATTTGTGGTCCTAAGCACCACATCTCTTGTTGACTTTTTGGAGAACCTTATCTGAATCTCACCAGGCAGGCTTTTCTTTTTGGTATAATCTGGATAGGTTCTGTAAACCATATCCATGTCGCTTTTTATTTCTGCTGCTTTTAAGCCTGTCACTGGTTCAAGCGCTTCACTTAGCAGATTTTTAAGGTCTTCTCCTTTATCCTCTGGCACATTCTGAAGTCTTAGGAAAAAATTCGATCTTTCCATCTGTAGTTTCAAAAGCTGATCAGAATGGAAGGCCTTTTCTTTCTCCGCTTTTTGTAGCCTTGAATCATGATTTTTTACTGAAGTCTTAACTTCCAGAAGTTCTCGCTGCAGCTTCTCTGTAGTTTTATTCAACTCCTTCAGTTCCAGCTGCATTTTATCCATCTTGACGTTGAGAGCTGTCATTTGGTCCACTAGAGGTCGCAATAACGAGGAGAACACAGTGCTCATCTCTGTGGTATCAACCTTTGAACTCGGAGCTGTACTTCCTAGTTTGGGGGAAGTTTTCGGTTTCCCCGCCATTGTTGAGGCTATGCTTTTTTGTTGATAGTTAGATAAGATGGACGAAAGAAGCAAATTTTACGACTGCACTTATAACTTTCTAAAATTCATATCCTCTAAAGCGCGATGCCGCCATCTAGCAAGCCGAACGTACTTTTTTTCATGCAGTAACACCACGTAAAGAGTCTCGTAAGTACGCCAGTCTCGAGGGGGGGGGGGTTTCACTCCACCCGCCTTTCCCGCTGTGTTCTGTTTGTTTTTACTTCAGACTCACGTTTTCTCCGTGCATAACTATAAGTTCCAGCTTCAAGGCTTCACACTCTCTGCTGCTTCATGGTTTTGCGCTTTTAGCCATACGGCTCCCACGGACGGGGGAACCTATGGGGGTGATGAAAAGGGACCTCGATCCCTCGGTCGCCACCGTAGGGAGAGATCCCCTTCGTGCCACCCCAGGCAGAGCCCCTTCACTAGGGTCTCTGGGGGCTCGGCACCAGTCCGAAGCCCCTTCTTCCCGCCGGGTACGGATCGCGCTCCCCGCAGATGCGGAGGAGCGCGTCCGCCATGATCGCAAGTCTTGCCGGAAGTCCCTCAAGTACAAAGCCCTTGACGGCCCTAGCCCCTCGTATTTGCAGGACCACCTCTCTCTCTTTGCTCTGCCATGACCACCCCTCTCAGCTCAGCAGCGGCTGCTGCAGCTGCCACCCTGCAAATGGGCAAATTCAACAACAGCCCGTACGCATGACTTTTCCGTTGTGGCCCCCACTCTCCTGGCTTTCCACAAACGATGCCCAGCTGAATTATTCAAGAGGGCTTTTCTATGCAGATAATAGGGTTGCTGTAATGTAGTATGCTCTGTGTAGCAACCAGCCTGCCATGTGCTCCCATGTAATGGTGCCCGCCGCATGGCCAGAGCACATGGTCAGGCAGAGAGGGGAACTTGAATCTGGAGGAACAATAGACATCCGGATTGAAAGCCTCCACCAATGTGGGACCTAGGTTCTCCCTGAGGAGCCAATGCAATCAAAGGCTCCTCCAGGGGACCTATGACAAACATGTGCATATGTTAAGCCCCTATCAGGTCTTTTGGGTGTGGCTCCGGCCAGCATATAATGAGGGCCCTGGAGCCCTGGAAGCATGCTTGTTCTGACCATCTACTGGGCATGCTGAATCACTCAATAAAGGCTTCATGATTTCACCGTTCCTGGTCTCCTGAGTCCAGTACTCTTCAGTTGCACTGTACAAAAGAGTTCACAAAGTTAACTGGATAAATGACTGGCTCTGTCATCTATAGTGCTGCATAGAGCCTATTGTTAAGGAGGAGGAAGAGGAAGAAGAGGAGGAGCAGGGGGGAGGAGGAAGGGGAAGAAGAAGAGGAGGAGAAGGAGATTGCATTTATAGCCTGCCCTTCAGTCGGAGTCTCAGAGCAGTTTACTTACCTGGCAGGGGAGTCTCAGAGCAGTTTCTTTCCTTTCCTCTCCCCACAACAGACACCCTGTGAGGCAGATGAAGCTGAGAGAACTGCTCCTGAGAGAACAGCTCTGACTGGCCCAAGGTCACCCAGCGGGCTGCATGTAGAGGAGTGGGGAATCAAACCTGATCATCCAGATGAGAGTCCACTGCTCTTAACCACTACACTAAACAGGCTCCCATTTATGTAATTTCTGTACCACTTAATATATTGTGTGAATACTAGTGCTGTGCTTCAGTTCTTTCTGATGGTTCCCGACTTCTAAAATCCTAATGTGCTGGTTATCGAAAGTTCCATTTTGCTGATTGTACTCACTCACAGTGGCTCTTTCACGGTACTGTTCCTCACCGGATGTTATTCATTGTTGGCCCAGTTTCAAGTGAAGCGATACAGGGACGGGGGTTTCATGCAGTGATTTTTCCCCCCTTTTAATGAGCCATCTCTGAAGTGCTATGGTCATTTCAAACAGTGCCGCTCCCCTCCCCCGTTTTTGCCATGCAATCTTCCTCAGACGTTTTTAACGTTCTAAGGTGAGTACTATAGTGCTAAACCACTATAGCACTGAAGCGCTATGGCGGCACCATAGAGCTATATCAACTCAGTGGAGTCAATGCATAGCTCTCACCTAAGTCACCTTAGAACATTAAAAAAAAGTCTGAGGAAGATCGCGTGGCAAAAAAGGGCAGGGCAAAATGTCATTGTGGGAAGCACTATGGACATTTTAAACAGTACACCACAGCAATTCAGAAGCGCAACAAAAGGGTTGAAACCGGGAGGAAAAAAATGTTTTCCCCAAAAGCGGCTCAACCACGCTTTGCTAACCCTACGCAAGTGGGCTTGTACGAACAGGTAAATAAATTCCACTAGCAGCCAGTTACTAAAATGGATCTGTCTGAAATGACAGGGGGAAAAATTAGCAACCAGTTACTAAAATAGAATACAAAGACAGTTCAAAAAGGGTCTATGTGTAATCCAACTTGAATTCCTGTGAGAAGGTGGACTATAAATAACATAAATTAAGAATATGTAATTCGTGCATCTTTTACAATAGCAAATATGACTGTACAGATCAGCTCTTTGTCCCATCACCATAAATGTCCTCTGTGGAAGAAAAAAAATCCAGTCTAAATCCAAGTACTTCTGATGATCCACATTCTGGATTTTTGTTGACCGTAATGATATTTGTGGAAGAAGTTTAATAATTCAGCATTTTTTCAGCTGTTGGCCCATTTCTTTCTTCGGCACTTCAGACTAACAATAACATCAGCTTTTTATTGGCTTAAATGAGTAATTTTTCAGCTGTGAGTTAAAATCAAGGGAAAAATCAATGTGGGCATCTTTGTAATTGAAAACCAGTGGGTGATAATTTTGCACTGAAAACAAGATAATAAGAACAGAGATGAAACACCGTCAGGGGAAAAAAAGGAAAGATTATGGATACAATCTCCATTAAATATCACTTATTAGCAATGCTTGATAAGAAACTTTTACATTTCCTTTTGCCAAGAGAGAGAAGAGAAGAGAATGGATTTATACCCCACCCGTCACTACACAAGGGAGTCTCAGAGTGCCTTACAAACTCCTTTCCCTTCCCCTCCCCACAACAGACACCCTGTGAGGGAGGTGGGTCTGAGAGAACTCTGACAGAAACTGCTCTTTATCAAGAGCAGCTCTGACAGAAGAACTATGGCTTGCCCAAGGTCATCCAGCAGCTGCAAGTGGAGGAGTGGGGAATCAAACCCGGTTCTCCCAGATTAGAGTCCGCGCACTTAACCACTACACCGAACTGGCTACACAAGCATGCATTTACCTCACCTCTCTGGCCTATTACTGGATGAAAGAAACTGAATAGCATGGAAAGTGGGAGAGAGAGGGTTAGTACCCGTAATGACTAAGGGGAACCTCCATACGCAGAGGTAAACCTTTGAATGCAAGGGCTAGGAGGCAACGTCAGGAGAAAACCGCAGCCTCTATGCCCTGTATGTTGGCTTTCCAGGACAACTGGTTGGCCACTGCAAGACAGGATGCTGAGCGAGATGAACCATCGATCTAATCCAGCAGGGCTTTTCTTAAATTCATAAATATTTCCAAAGTCAAGCCTGACTTCTTCACAATTACCATCTCCTTTAAAGTACCCACCCACCCCAATATCATTGATGAGTCATTTGCAATTTAAAAAGAGTGGCATTTCTAGTAGTTTTGCTTCTGTGCTGTTGATGGCATTCAGCTGAGTGGCAGCCACCATCAGGACATCAGCTGCACCTTGTTTGTAATTCTGCATCAATTAGGTCTAGGAACTTACATTAAAAAAAATTAAAGCTCATAATCCATGCCAGCTAGCTATTTCTTTAACATACAATTAGGGATGGGCATGAACCGGCTCATGAATGAAAGTTTGTGATGAATTTTGGCAGGTTTGTGGTTTGCAAACTAAAGTTCGCAAACTCAAGAACTGCCACGAACTTTCGTGACTTTTAAGGCTCAGAGCCATTTAAAACCCTGCTTTCTGCTCCCTGCGAAAAGCAGCGGGGAGCAGAAAGCAGGGGTCATGAACCGATATTAACTGGTTCGGCTTGTGAACCCACCTCCCAGTTCATTTCAGTTTGTGGTTCTGTTTGAGATTCAGCCATAAACCATGAACCAAAATGAACCACAAAAAATGATGTTTGTGCCCAACCCTATAAGCAATAGCTTAAACTGCACCTCTAGATGGCCTCTGTGGAAAAGTCTCATGTCCAGTGTTTCCTCTAAGCTGACTTAGTGTGAGCCAGCTCACACATTTTTGTCTCAGCTTAGGAAGGATGGCTCCAGAGCAAACTTATTTATGCAGTAGCCAAATCGCTCACTCACAACTTTAATGCCAGTAGCTCACAAAGTAGAATTTTTGCTCACAAGACTCCACAGCTTAGAGGGAGCACTGATCATGTCCAAGGCAATATGAAAGCTCAGTCTGTAATGATTTTACCAAGGAGGCTTTCTTGACTTCGTCATCACTTGATGTTCCACCCCTCACTTGATGGCCCATATGTGAATGATCTCTCTGGAGCTCAGTGGGCAGATGTAGAAAAGGGGTTGGATTGATAATGGCACCAGCTGCCATTGGAAATAGCACCAAGAGCATCAATAGATTTCTGTAGAGGCATGTTTTTTCCTCCTGTGACTCAACTTCCTGTCTCTTCAATTTTGCCTGGCTGGATCTAGCACCCAAGTCAATACAATTAACTTTATGCTGGACAAAAACAAAATTTTAAAAATCCTGGAAATGTAGCCATGACAAAGGCAATCGTTAGCACTTACTTAAAGTTCCCTTCCTTAATTAGCAGGGTTTAAAGCTGGTATTGGTGTTATTTAAGTGCCTAATTATCATCCTGTAAATGGCATCCTATCATCCTAGCTGTACAGTTCTTGGTACCCTATGAAGTTTATTATCTCTTATTACAATTAACATGCAAACCCTAAGAGGTGACTTTACGCAGCTATTTTGGAAGCCCTCCTTTCTTAATTGTAACAGAAATCTTTGGGAGGATATTTACATAGATGTTTATCGATGGGCCTTTAAAAAAAAAACTCCATCCAATTATAAGCCGACAAAGTTTTTATTATGGATTTAATTTTGAAATGCAAATGGACCATTGTGGAAGTCGCATGTTGAAATTTTAATTTGCGCTTTTTATTTGTGTCGGCGGATTAAGCTGACTGTCCTGTGTCGAAATTAATTATAGGGATACATAAAACCCGCTACAAGATAACGGAATGTGGTGCTCGCCCGCATGCCAAAATTGTTCAGAAGTCTGAACCGGACATTTGCTTTTGTTGACCCATGCATCACACTTGCTGTAAGTAAATGCATGCCTACTGCCCAAGCTGCTATGACGAATATCTCGGGCAGATGATATGTGTCCCCCATTAACACTGCCTACAGTTACCATGGCTATGATAGCTTTAATATTGTCCTCGCACAGCAAGGTGGCAATTAGTATTTGGATTTACAGGAAGAAAGGATAATAATTTCGTATTGCAGCATCTCTCACTTCAGACCCTAACTGGACATAAAATGGCATACAATGCTGCAGCTAAAAATAAATAAATAAAAACTATAATATTTTCAGCACATTCTGGGAGCGGGGGGTGAAAGGACAGAGAGAGCCAACAAGGGGTTATGTTGGTGTACCTCTGGGATATGCCAGCATATCTTTGAGTTGCTATTGCCGTGGCCTGGAGACACTGCACCCCAGCTGGGCGCTGGCATAGCAACGGTGTGGAGCAATGCTGATGTGGTGAGAAAATGCCTAAATTGCCCGATCTGGGAATACCCCCAGAACTTGCAGAAAGTTAACACCAGCAAAACCGTAGCATAGCCCATAGGCACCCTATGACAATTCCCCCTCCCCCAGGATCCCTTTCTCTTCTTCTTGGCTGAGTAGCCCTCCCCTCTTCTTCTTTGCTTTTCTGTCTGTCCCATCTAGTTGTTTAAATAAATATAGACATATGCTGACCCATCCAGGGATCTGAGGGACCGATAAAAATCTTTCTTTTGTCTTTTTTGATAATAGCACACAAGAAGGTGATGGTTATTCAAAATTAAGAAACTAGTTTATTTTACTTATGAGGGGAAATGGTCAGGTAGGTATCAGGTTTAGGGCTTAGAAGGTGAACAGGCAACAGAAATGAGGTAACTTCGCATAGACAATAGGTGGTTTGTTGCAACCAAGTCGCTGTGTGGTTATACAGACAGGTAATTAAACTTGAGGAGAGCTCAGCATCCATGGACTTCCTTGGTGGTGTCCCATTATTAGAAAACAAGACTTGCTGGAAATCACAATAATGCTAGGAAAAAGTTCAAGGCATCAGGAAAAGAGGAGGACCCACTATGAGATGGATTGACTCAATCTAGGAAGCCACAGCCTTCAGTTTGCAAGACCTGAGCAAGGCTGTTAACAGTAGAGCATTTGGGAGGTCATTAATTCATAGGGTCACCATACACCAGAAATGACTTGATGCCACTTAGCACACACACAATCTGCCTTGAGTCTCAGTAAGAAAGGGGGACTATAAATGAAGCAAGCAAATTAATAGTTTGGTGTAGTGGTTAAGTGTGTGGACTGTGGGAGAACCGGGTTTGATTCCCCACTCCTCCACTTGCAGCTGCTGGTGTGACCTTGGGCAAGTCATAGTTCTGTCCGAGCTGTTCTTGAAAGAGCAGTTCTCTCAGAGCTCTCTCAGCCCTACTTACCTCACAGGGTGTCTGTTGTGGGGAGGGGAAGGGAAAGGAGTTTGTAAGCTGCTCTGAGACTCTGAGTGAAGGGCAGTGGTATAAATCCAGTCTCTTCTTCTCTAAATTCTATCAGATTCCTCAGGTAAGGTCTGGTCACTGCTGATGTAACATTCCTCAGGTCCAGGTCCAGCCTTAGGAAACAGTCTGGACAGCTCCCCTGCTGGCTTGTCTTCTCATCTAGCTCCTGACCTTCCTCTAGCCTACCAGCATCCTTGGTAAGCTCCTCTGCTGATCTGTGTGGCCTGACAGCCCTTCACCCTTGCTATACTGAGTGACTGGGCCGGACAGTATCCTGTGCTAATCTGGGAATGGAGTGTACAACTGATCCAGCTGTCTTCTCTTTGTGGGCTGTGAAATCATTTTAAAAAGAATTAAAATCAATCAATGTAGTATACGGTGCCCTTAAAATACAAATTTTAAAAACTGGGCCTTGAATTTAACCTCTGTACAGAAAGACACTGGGCTAAGTAGTCCTCAATGTACAATGTAATACACATGAATATCCCAAAGTTGATGATATACAAACAAGACCACAATCACAGTGAACAAGACCATTTTTGGTCCTGTGGGCCTTCTTCGGTGGTCACAAATACATTAACATATATACACACCAAGAACAGTAGAAAAGAGTCCAGTGGCACCTTAAAGACTAACAAAATTTGTGGTAGAGGATGAACTTTGTGAGTCACTGCTCACTTCTTCAGATATACTTCTTCAGCTGAAGGTATCTGAAGAAGTGAGCAGTGACTCACGGAAGCTCCTACCCTGCCGCAAATTTTGTTAGTCTTTAAGGTGCTACTGAACTCTTGCTCTTTTCTACTGCTGCAGACAAAACTAACACAGCTACCCACCTTGATCTAACACCAAGAATAAGTGTTGATACACTAATCCAAACCAGGGGTTGCTTGATTCACATCATGTGGTCAAATGCCGACATTATTAAGATCGTGGATCTTGTTCCATGGTTTTCATGCTCACACATAAAAATGTACAATTGTAAGTTATATCTAACTTTGGCAGTTCATTTCCTCAGGGTGCACATGTATGCATCAACCAGCAATCTGACCAAAACCTCCCAAACAAACTAGAATCTCCTAGCTCCTAGTCTGACTCCCTAGCCATTACACCATGCCAGATCCCTTAATTTCTCCAGATTAAAGGTCTGCAATGTCCCTTTGACAATTCTCACTTCTAGGGAGAAAAGGTACATAGACAGTCCTGGCAAGGGCAGACTTCACAAACATAAGCTGGACATAATTGACACAGAACTGGTGCCTTGGCAATGAGCCAAAATCAAAGGGGAAGTTGAGTTTTTGTGAAAGGTGGCTGATTCAACTCATGTTGATATTGACTGTTCCAGTCAAATGTTTCTAACAAAGGAAGAAATTGGATCCTTGGAGGATTAAAAATAAATAAACTTTGGAAAAATCTACCTGGAGAATATGAACGCAAAACGCAAAACTCATGCGACTATCATCAAACAAAGCAGATGGTTAATCTTAACAGAAGTGGATTGGGGAAAGGAATGGATTTGCAATCTTGCAAAATGCAATCATTTAAAGAGGGTAGCAATCAACCGGCTACAGCTAGCAATAAGGTCTGAATAAACCAGGAAATGTCCAGACTTCACTGATGAGCATTGATTCCCTATTTTTCAGTGAGGTTCAAATATATATCATTACCCTAGTATCTATATCTATATCTGACCAGCAACCACAAAGCATCCTTTTTTAAAAAAGAGAAAGGTGTCAGAGTTATGCTGTGGAAAGTTCTCAGAGAAAGTGGTTACTTAGTTTTATTTGGAATGTGTGTGTTTTTTTAACTGAAGACGACTTTACATGCAATCCCAATGCTTGAACCTGTGAGGACAGACCAACCTCGTCAGGGATGGATTAAGAGTTGTGTGGTTTCTAGCAGACACCTTCGCCACCATCCACCATTTCCTGAATTCCATAACCATTTGTTGGTTTCTAACCTTTTGGAGAGACCATGCCCTTACCTGCATGGTTCAGGCCAGCCCGATCTCATTAGATCTTAGAAGATAAGCAGGGTTGGGTTTGGTTAGTACATGGATGGGAGACCACCAAGGAAGTCCAGGATCGCTACACAGAGACAGGCAATGGCAAACCACTTCCAGACATCTCTTGTCTTGAATACCCTATTTTAGGGGTGTCAAACATCAGGCCCGGAGGCCAGAACCGGCCCATCCAGGGCTTTATGTGGCCTGCGAACAACTAGTGCAAGGGAGGGAACAGGCGACTTCAGGGGGAGTGGGTGGAGCCACTCTGATTGTGGCTTCAGCATGGTGGAACAACCTCATCTGCAGCACTCAAGCAGCATCGGAGCGTCTGCTCAGTGCTGCACCGCTGGATCTCTAGTCCACCCATATGAGTTTTCCATTGCACCCCCTCCCAGCCCATGGGGCCTTGCAGTGAGGATACAACGGCTGAGGACAGACTGGCAATCTAAAGCGGGGCAGGCACGCTTCGCAAACGGAGGAAAGGAGCACGTTCAGACATGCGCATCTGTCCGTCGGCTCCGTTGCGTACTTACCCGTCTCCCAGTCGCTTTCCTTCCACTTTACCCAGACACCGTTTTTTCCCGGTGTTCAGGGGCCTTCCTCCGCATGCCTCCCGCTTCCAAACAGTGTGAACTGGAAGAAGCGGGAGGCATCCGGAGGAAGTGTGAACACACCGGCAAAAAGTTGTGCGCATGTGCGCACATGCAAAAAACATAAAAAAAAACAAAAAAAAGTGCAGCGGCGCGCGCAAGCCGCGCGCGCTGGCTATGCGGCAGTCTGAACGCTCCGTGGCAGTCTGAACGCTCCGTATCGCCGCTGATCCGCATTGCTCTGGCCAGTGTGAACGGCCAGCTCCGTGGGTTTTTTCCCCCGCTCCAGTTCCCTCCGCTTTGCCTCCGCTTCAGATTGCCAGTCTGTCCTCAGCCAGCAACTCAGAGCTTATGAGCTGCTGTCCTTTATACAGTTTATGTCTCCGGTACTTGGCATTACATTTTATGGCACACATGGCCTGGCCCAACAAAGTGACATTTATGTCAAATGTGGCCCTCGTAACAAATGAGTGACACCTCTGCCCTGTTGGGTCACCATAAGTCAGCTGTGACTTGATGTCATGGTCCACTACCAATCTTTAGGAGAGCATGAATCAAGTTGCTTTAGGAGAGGGGCCATGGCATTGTATGCAAAAAGTCCTTTGTTGAATCCCCATCATCTCCAAATAAAGGGTTGTGTCCGGGGTGGACGGCTTCGAGAGGGAATTAGATAAACATATGGAACAGAGGTCTGGGGCAAGGGATGCTCTGTATTCTTGGTGCTTGGGGGGGAGGGGCAACAATGGGAGGGCTTCTAGAGTCCTGGCCCCACTGCTGGACCTCCTGAGGGCACCTGGTGTTTTTGGCCACTGTATGACACAGAGTATTGGACTGGATGGGCCACTGGCCTGATCCAGCATTGGCTTCTCTTATGTTCTTATGGGATGAGGGAACATTCCCTATTAATTAATTTTTATATGTGACCACAGGAGAGATCCCCATCCTAGATGACCCAGGCTAGCTCAGTCTCATCAGATCTTGGAAGCTAAACAGGGTCAGCCCTGGTTAGTACTTGGATGGGAGACCACCGAGGAAGTCCAGGGTTGTTATACAGAGGCAGACAGTGGCCAACCGTCTTGTTGGGCCGGACCACGTGTGTCATAAAATGTAATGCCAGGTAGCGGAGATATAAACTTTATAAAGCACAACAAACACAAAGATTATTATTTTCACTTAAAATAAAAAAATGCTTAAAACATTAGCGCTCTTGCAATATTTTGTTTATATAACAGTATCCGATAACTGACACCTCTTGCTCTGAATTATTGCATCAAAATGTCTGTGCTGTTGCAGTCTCGAGTATGCTGTTCAGGTGTGTATCTGTAAGCTGCAAACCTACTTTTGATTTATTGACATTCACCACAGAGATCTCATGCTCAGAGTTCTGAGTCCAGGACCCAGGGGAAAACATGAAATGACTGAGCGATTGAGAGAGTCTGGCGAAGCAAGCTATGATGCAGCAGCAGCAACAGAACCGGAAGCAGGAGATGGCCAGTTCCTGTGCGGGCCTGATAGAAGCCCTCCGGGGGCCTCATCTGGCCCCTGGGCCACATGTTTGACAACCCTGCTCTACAGGTTCACCATAAGTTGGCTGTGACTTGAGGGCACTGTCCATCACTCATGGGCGGGAAAGTGGCATGGTATAGCCTCCCTCATCAGATCTCAGAAGCTAAACAGAATCAGTACTGGGGCAGGAGACCACCGAGAGCAACTCAGCAGAGGACAGCAAAGGCAAACCACCTCTGCTTCTCACTCGCTTTGCAAACCCTTTATTGAGGTTGCCATAAGTCATCTGCGACTGGACGGCATTTATGTACGAGGGTGAGTCCAATGCAAACCTTAAAATGGTGATAAAATTTAGAAACACTGTGCCATTGTCTGTAAGTTTATTTATTTGTTTATTTATTATTCGTTATTTCTACCCCGCCTTGCCAGGCAAGCTGACTCAAGGCAACTTCCAACAGTTAAAATACCATAAAACAGTGGTTTGCAATTAAGAACATAACAAAATGTACAAATAGAACAACAGGTATAAATGGCGGCAGACGGAGTCATACAGTGGAAAGGGCCGCATCCAAATAAGCCGTCTACGGCAGGGGCTCGCTTAGCAAGTTCCAGGGTGAAGTTGTCCTTAATCCCCAGTGGGGGCTCCTAATCAAAAGTCTAGTGGAAGAGCTCCGTCTTACAGGCCCTGCGGAACTGTAATAGGTCCTGCAGGGCCCTGATGTCCTCTGGGAGCTCATTCCACCAGTATGGGGCCGCCACCAAGAAAGCCCTGGTTCTAGTACTGGCCAGCCGGACTTCTTTCGGACCAGAGAGAGTCAAGCTATGTTGTGAGCCTGACCTCAGTGCCCTCTGAGGCACATATGGGGAAAGGCGGTCCCTCAAGTAGGCGGTCCCCAGACCATATAGGGCTTTAAAGGTCAACACCAGCACCAACACCAACACAAGTTGGCAGTATTTTTACCAATGACCTAAGGAATGTCCTGCAGGGGGCAGCAGAGTGCAGCCAAGCAACACACCCTCCCAGTAGCAGTGGTTAAACTGTTACTTTGAGACGTGCACCAAAGAGGAGCAGCGCTCCGTCACCCATTTTTTGAGTAGTGAAGGAGTGAAACCTATTGTGATTCATCAACACATGAAGTTGCAATATGGGGGTGCATGTCTGTCGCTGCAGCAAGTGTACAAGTGAAGTAGAAAGTTCACTCTTTCTTTGCTCAGAAAATGGATGATGGAATGCCGCTCCACTTTGGCGCCTGTTGCTTGTTTGTCGTTGATGTACCAGGTAAAGACCGTTCACGTTTCAGTGCACTACAGATTGATTTCTCCATCTTGATTTTTCCCGTGGTCTTATTGTGTTGCTCAGACATGATATTGATGATGTGGAGCTTCTGTCTGATGGATTTTTAGCTTTGTTGCTGAATAGACTTGCTGTCTGCTGCTGATCTATGGCTAAAATGCCTTGTTTACATAAGATGTATAATGGACACCACTTTGTTAGATATTTTAAACAGCTGTATAAGTGTGAAAGCCTGACCTGGATGGGTCAGGCCAACCCGATCTCATCAGATCTCAGAAGCTAAGCAGGGTCGGTCCTGGTTAGTACCTTGTTTGTTGTTCAGTCACACAGTTGAGTCTGACTCTTTGCGACCCCATGGACCACATCCCGCCAGGCCCTCCTGTCTTCTGTCATGCTCTGGAGTTTGCTTAATTTCATGTTTGTTGCATCGATAACACTGTCTGACCATCTCATCCTTTGCCGTCCCCTTCTTCTTTGACCTTCAGTCTTTCCCAGCATCAGGGTTTTCTCCAGTGCGTGCTTCCTTCTCATTTGGTGGTGAAAATATTTGAGCTTCAGCTTCAGTATCTGGCCTTGACCAGTCAGGGTTGATTTCTTTTAGGATTGACTGATTTGATCTCCTGGCAGTCCAAGGGACTTTCAAGAGGCTTCTCCAGCACCATAATTCAAAAGCATCTATTCTTCAGCACTCTGCCTTCCTTATGGTCCAACTCTTGCAGCCATACATCACTACTGGGAATACCATTGCTTTGACCATTCGGACTTTTGTTGGCAGGGTGATGTCTCTACTTTTTATTACGCTGTCTATGTTTGCCATCACTTTCCCCCAAGGAGCAGGCATCTTTTAATTTCATGGCTGCAGACACCATCTGATGATCTTGGATCCCAGGAACGGGAAGTCTGTCACTGCGTCCACAATTTCCCATTCTATTTGCCAAGGACTGATGCCATGATCATAGTTTTTTTGATGTTGAGTTTCAAGCCAGCTTTTGCACTCTCCTCTTTCATTCTTAGCAAGAGGCTCTTGAGGTCCTCTTCACTTTCTGCCATTAGAGTGGTATCGTCTGCATATCTGAGGTTGTTGATGCTTTTCTCGACAATCTTAATTCCGGCTTGTGATTCATCCAGGCTGGCATTTCCTATGATGTACTCTGCTTATAAATTAAATAAGCAAGGTGACAATATACATCCTTGTCGTACTCCTTTTCCTATTCTAAATTAATCAGTTGTTCCATATCCGGTTCTAACTGTCGCTTCTTGACCCTTCTACAGGTTTCTCAGGAGACATGTGAGGTGGTCTGGTACTCCTCTTGAAGGATTTGCCACAGTTTGTTGTGATCCACACAATCAAAGGCTTTAGCATAGTCAATGAAGCAGAAGTTGATGTTTTTCTGGTACTCCCTTGCTTTCTCCATAATCCAGTGAATGTTGGCAATTTGATCTCTAGTTCCTCTACCTCTTCGAAACCCAGCTTGTACTTCTGGCAGTTCTCTAGCCACGTACTGCTGAAGCCTAGCTTGTAGGATCTTGAGCATGACCTTGCTAGTGTGTGAAATGAGTGCAATTGTGCGATAGTTTGAACATTCGTTGGCGTTGCCCTTCTTTGGGATTGGAATGTAAACTGACCTTTAACAATCTTGTGGCCACTGTTGCATTTTCCAAATCTGCTGGCATATGGAGTGCAGCACTTTAACAGCACCATCTTTTAAGACTTTGAATAGCTCAGAAAAACACCAAGGAAGTCTAGAGTTGCAACACAGTGATCACACACACTAAGTAATCCACTTTCAATGCACTTTCCAACTGGATTTTGCCAGTTCACACAGTAAAACCCACTAGGAAAATGGATTGAAAGTGGATTATTTAGTGTATGTGGTCGCAACCAGAGGCAGGCAATGACAAACCACCTCTGGACGTCTCTTGCCTTGTAAACCCTAGGGGACTTCCACAGGTTAGGTGTGGCTTGACAGCACTTTCCACCACCACGATAGGTGTGAATGCCTGTCCTTATGGGTCCCGGAGAACTAGAAAACATATTGCTGGCAGCAGCTTGCTTATTGAAGCTTATGAACACTCTGAGGCTGAGGACAGATTGCCATTCTGCCGCGCCTCTGCGGTGCGGCAGAATGGGGCAGGGGGGATTTCCCCCGCGGCGCGGTGTTCGCACGCCGCCGGAAGGAAGCTGCCTGCAGCGTTCAGACTGCGGGTGGCTTCCTGGAGCGGCGGGCGGATGCCACGCGGCTGCCCCTGCCCATGCGCGTTCACACCCGCTCCGGCGGGTGGAACGCGCGCGCGGGGCACGCCGCAGCAGCCGAGCACCACTTTGGAGTGGTGCTCGGCTGGTGCAGAAGGAGCGTGGCGCCGGACGCGATGCGTCCAGGCTGCCTCCTGGGGGCAGATGCGGCCGTCTGAATGGCCACTCTGCCTCCGCTTCTGAAGCGGAGGCGGAGCGGCCGAGACGGCCAATCTGTCCTCAGCCTGAGTAAAAGTCCCTTAAGGGGTACATCTTGTCCGAAGTTGAGAGAGAAAGAGGGCAAGATTTCCCACTATCCAATCAGGGAGGCAGGAACACTCCTCCCCCAACTTCCTGTCTCTCGCCTGTGAGAGCCACTCCCTTCAGTTCTGGTAACTCCGAAAGCACTAAGACTGAACATTAATTCTAGGGAAGAAAAACAAACACACAAAAGCCAAACGACAACCTAGATAAGAAAAACAGGCAATTCATACCACTGAGACAAGAAGTATATCTACTGAACAAATGGACTGACGATGACTTCAGGAGGGGCAAGATGTCCTCCTTTTCTCAGAGGAGAATGACCCTTCATGGTAAGTATCCAATGGTAGTTCTCTCTCCAAGGCAGCACTGCAGGTGCTTCTGGATTTTTGCAGTGACTCTCTCGCTGCATAATGGGCTCCATAGTCCTCACAGTGTTGATTGGTGGTGACTACACTTGGAAGACCTCTATACAATATTTTCTGGAGGAGCCAGCATGAGGTAGTGGTAAACAGTGGAGGCCTATAATCTGGAGAACCGGGTTTGATTCCCCACTCCTCCTCCACATGAAGCCAGCTTGGTGACCTTGGGCCAGTCACAGTTCTCTCAGGAATCCCTCAGCCCCACCTACCTCACAGGGTGCTTGTTGTGGGGAGAGAAAAGGCAAAATGATTGTAAGCTGCCTTGAGACTCTTCAAGGTAGAGAAAAGCGAGGTATAAAAACCTACTCTTCTCTTCTTCCTGAGGCGAAGGAATTCTGACGCAGGATGTGTGTACAGCCACAAAATGGCTGCCATAAAATGGCTGCTGCAGGAGGTGAAGCCAGCTACAAAATGGTTGCCCAGCTTGCCTTCAGTCATACAGTGATGGTCCTTGTGCTGTGGTGGCAACTGCTGCCAAACCAATTAAAAAAAAATCTGCACAACCAATCTACTCTCCAATAGCCAATTAGAAGCCTTGCTGGGCCAAAGCCCTACCTAGCCCCACCCACTTTCTAAAAACCACTTGTTGGGAGCCAGAAAAGGTGTTGGCGGTCACCCATGAGCTCCACGTTGGGGACCCCTGAACTAAACCTGACTGAACAATCAGCAGCAGGCCACCTACTATCAATGGATGCCAGGTACCGAAGACCCCCTTCCCTTTAGGAAAGGTCATTGTCTGTATTGAGTCAGCTTTCTGTTTCATAAAACGGGAAGCGAATCGACCTGTCTTAGACAAAGTTGATTTTTTGTTTACTCTCAGATAAAGGGCTTCTGGTGACATGACAAGCTGCCAAGCCTCCCCTGGTATTTTCATACGGACTGTCGATTTGCAAGTCTTTTTTTTAATGCCAGCCATAAAGCAACTAACAGCTGGATGTAGTCCAGCTTAATTCAACTCATCCCATAATGCACTGGCTTTCCAACTGTGCTAGAGGATCCTGGGGATTCCTCGGAAACCCACGCAGAGCCAGTTTGGTGTAGTGGTTAAGAGCGGTGGACTGTAATCGGGAGAACCAGGTTTGATTCCCCACTCTTCCACATGAAGCCAGCTGGGGGACCTTGGGCCAGTCACAGTTCTCTCACAACTCTCTCAGCCCCACCTGCCTCACAGGGTGCCTGTTGTGGGGAGAGGAAGGGAAGGAAATCGTAAGCCGCTCCGAGACTCCTCTGGGTAGTGAAGGCTGGGGTATAAATCCAACTCCTCCTCCTTCTTCTTCCTCCTTCTCCTCCGAGATGAGAGTTGCTCTGTGATCTGAGAGGTCCCCAGTTCAAATCTCGCCATAAGCTCACTAGACGGCCTCAAGCAAGGTCCTGTTTCTCCGCCTATCCCTTCTGGGCAATATGGCGAGGACAATACAAGCCAGCCTTACAGGGCTGTGGTACTGGGACAATATATGAAAAGTGCTTTGAACACTGAAAAAAGTTAAAGGCATGTTCATTAAGGTTTAACAATAAATGGTAGCAGGGCTCATTTCGTAGCAGGAGCTCCTTTGCATACTAGGCCACACCCCCTAATGTAGCCAATCCTCCAAGAGCTTACAGACCTCTTCTTACAGGGAATGCTGTAAGCTCTTGGAGGATTGACTACATCAGGGGTGTGTGGCCTAATATGCAGAGGAGCTCCTGCTACGAAATGAGCCCTAAATGGTAGACAAGCGTCTATGAAAAGGAAAACCAGTCTTTCTCCGTAATATTCAGCTGCAGGAGTGGAAGTTCCTTGTGTGGCAGGATTGCTCCCACCAGGCCTTCTGAAGCATCTCCACTAACCAAGGTTCCAGAATTGGCAACCTCCAGGTGGAACCTGGAGTTCTCCTGGAATTACAATTGCTCTGCAGACCACAGAGATCAGTTTCCCTGGGGAAATGGCAGCTTGGTGGGTGGACTCTATGGTATCACATCTACGGTTACCAGCCCCCAGGTCTCAGTGGGGTTTCCCCTGCTTTTGGTGGCTTTGATTTGTTGGTGGCCAGCTGGCCGGCAGGCTGGCATGGGAGACCCCACCCCCCAAACAGGGACATCATCATGTGATGTCCCCAACATGATGACATCACTTCCAGATGACATCATCACACCAGGGATGTCATGGGGTGATGCTCTGGTTTCGGGGTGAACTCTATGGTTTTGAAGCCCACTGCATACCAAAGAAAAAGATCCTACTGATGATAGGATTAAGGAATCCTCTGTGTGTAAAAGAAGGCATGTTAATAAAATAAGTCCACTTTACTTCACACACCTAAAGTTATCAGTGGATCTGGTATTGTACGTTACAGCCAATGCTCCCTCTAAGCTGTGAGGTCTTGTGAGCAAAAATCTTACTTTGTGAGCTGCTGGCATTCAAGTTGTGAGTGGGTGATTTGAGAGCCAGTTTGGTATAGTGGTTAAGAGTGCGGACTCTAATCTGGGAGAATCGGGTTTGATCCCCCATTCCTCCACTTGCAGTTGCTGGATGACCTTGGGTCAGTTACAAGTTCTTCCAGAGCTGTTCTCTCAAGGACAGTTCTGGAAGGAGCTCTCTCAGCCCCACCTACCTCACAGGCAGTGTTCCCTCTGTGCTGAGTTAGTGCAAGCTAGCTCCCAATTTTTTAGCTTTCGGCTCACACATTTTTTGTCTTAGCTCAGGAAAGATGGCTCCAGAGCAGACTAATTTATGCAGTAGCCAACTCGCTCACTCACAACTTTAATGCCAGTAGCTCACAAAGGAGAATTTTTCCCCACAAGACTCCACAGCTTAGAGGGAGCATTGCTCACAGGGTGTCTGTTTTGGGGTGGGGAAGGGAGAGGAGTTTGTAAGCCACTCTGAAACTCCTTCGGCTAGTGAAGGGCGGGGTATAAATCCAATCTCTTCTCTTCTTCTTCTTCTTTTTCTACTGCATAAATTAGTTTGCTCTGGAGGCATCCTTCCTGAGCTAAGACAAAAATGTCTGAGCCGGGGACTAAAAAACTGTGGGCTAGCTCACATCAACTCAGCTTAGAGGGAACACTGGTTACAACACCCACACACAAATGCAGTCCTTAAATTTAACTTTTATATAAAAATAAATTTTGGAGGGTGTGAGGGGAACTAGCAGCAGAGGGGTGGAACAGAGGATGTGCCTCTTCCAGCCCCAAAATTAGTCTGGAACAGTGACATACAAAAGTGAGACGAAAAGCGATGCGTACCACTCTGATCACACCCTGAGATGCAGTCAGCTCTCGCTGTTGGAATCCTAGACATTCATGTTCATAACAGGTCAGACAATTTCTGCTGAAGTTACAGGCAGGTAACATTTGTCAGTTCAGACGGCAGAAAAATATTGTGGGGGTTTTGATGTTCCAGTAGATAAAAGGGGTTTGCTACGCCAGTTGACGCTTGCTGTTTGATGTCAGAAATGAGACTAACAGTGCTACAGAATTTATTAATGAATAATAAGTAGCGGATGGGGATTGGCATGACGTTGTATACAGTTCATACCAAACATTTGGATTTATGTTCAGAGCCCACAAAACAGCCCGATCTACAACTAAGCCGATTCAGATCCAAGGAGATTTGGGAATGGTCTCTTTGGCACCTGATAACCTCAGCATAGACGGGGCTTGGGGAAATGTCTAGCTTATATGCAGAGTTTTGGTCAGACCTCTACTGGATAAAGCAGATGCATAGGATTCCAGCGATTGCTCCTTTATAATTCCATGTTCTGAATTTTTGAAACAGGTTTCTGCCATGCAGTGGATTAAGGGTACGGAGTGTGTGTGGGGGGGTTGTGTGTATTACCATGAGAAGCACACAGCAATTTAAAGTAGCTGCCACCACAAGCTAAAAGCCACGTATCTATTTTGCATTACGGAATATGAAACCAATTCACATTTACTTTTGTGAAAGGAGAAAATGGTTGCTTGAATTAAATCTTTACTGGGGGTGTAGATTGTAAGTCATCCCAAGACAAAGGAGGTTGGAAAAGTGAGTCGGAGCCAATTCACCTGATCATCCTGATGATGACTCCCAAGTTCCCCCATTCCCCCCCCCCCATAAGGTTGAAAAACTCTAGGTGCCGCCTGGAGATCTCCTGGGAATACAACTGATCTACAGGTGACAGAGAACAGTTCCCCTGGAGAAAATGGCTGCTTTGGGGAGGGGCTGTGGCTCAGTGGAATAGCATCTGAATGGCATGCAGAAGGTCCCAGGTTCAATCCCTGGCATCTCCAGTTAAAAAATGGGATCAGGTGATGTGAAAGGCCTCAGCCTGAGACCTTGGAGAGCTGCTGCCAGTCTGAGAAGACAATACTGACTTCAATGGACCAAAGGTCTAAATCAGTATAAGGTAGTTTCATGTGTTCATTATACCCCATTGAAATCCCTTCCCTCCTGAAACCCCATTGTCTCCAGGCTCCATGCCTCAAATCTCCAGGTATTTCCTAACTCGGAGTTGGCAACTCCACCCTCCACCCACCAGTGCTGATTGTCTGCTGATGCTGCCAGCTGCCACAATTCAACCCACAGATTTCCCTCCAACGCTGACCTTGATGTGAAGGAACTCGACACAACAGTCCTGCAGCTCATGAACCTACTACCACAAGCAGTCAGCTACTGAAGGCTGTTGACTCCCCTTGGATTTCTAATTGTGGGTGAAAGGGTGTCATAGGACATAGCTTCAAGCCAGACCACTGCTACTTTAAATTCCTTTCTACTTCAACTGAGAACTGACACTACTATGGCAGGAATGAGGCCTCCTCTGGATCATAAAGACTCAACTGAGTTTTGACCACCGTCATCAGAGCAACTACTACATTCTCTGTGGAGCTATCCCAGGTGCTGAAAGCCTTGCTGCTGACCATGGTACCTTCATGCCTGCTCTCTGGTGACCCCAGCGCCTTGCCTTCTGGCAGCTATGATAGTCTCACTGTCAGTCATTTTGTCTCTGTGCTTGTTAACTGGTTCATGGTACTTCGTCACCCTGGACACCTTTCTGATGCTCTGACCAATCCCTAGAGGTTTCCCCCTGCAGCTACAAAGCGATAAGGGGTATGCCATTTTAATTTGTATTTGTTCTTGTTTTCAATTAATTTTGTTCTTTAATAATTTTATTTGGCCCCTTTGTTTTTATCTTTGCATGTGTTTGTTTTCTTTTTAAAAAAATGATTTTTAATTGACTTTATAACTATAACACCTAAAACCACTACCATAACTAAGGTATACAGAAGTCATTTTAAAAAAGCTATTAGAATTTCTTGCTTCAATCTGTTCAAGGAAAACTTAAAATAAACAAGGCTTTAAAATGCTAACATTACTAATATAAAAGCTTGCAAATACATGAGTGTCTGATATTCAAAATGGACTATAAAAACAAATTAGACTTTCAACAATTACAACTCATTTTCCTTTACTAGTTCCTTTTTTCTTCTTTCCTCTCTGGGGTTTCAGTGCTGCTGCCCCCAAAGCTGAATCTGACTCTTCATCTCCTGAGTTTTTACTTCCCGATGTGTCCGAACCTTCCAGACCATAAATGCTCTCTTGTAAGTCCAAAGAATGCTCTCTTGTAAGTCCAAAAAATTCTTGGCCTTTGCAGCTGAATCCATTCTTTGCTTCTTATCTTTGTAGGTAAAACCCACACCTTCCAGAATAAGCCAGTGATATATGCTGTTTTCTGTTTGAAGAAATGCAGTCAGATTTTTGTAGGGTTTCCTCTTCTTCCTCACCTCAAATGGAATGTCCTTTAACACTTTGATATCTTCTTCTTGAATCTTCAGGGCATTTCTATTAGTGGCCTTGAGCACCACATCTCTGGTTGACCTTTCTGGAGAACCTCATCATAACTTCTCCAGGCAGATTTTTTTTCTTTACAAATTCAGGATAGGTCCTGTAGACTATATCCAAATCGCTTTGTAATTCATCCGCTTGCAAATCCATCATTGGAGCTATAGCGTTGCTGAGGATCTTTTTTGAGATTCTCACCCTTTTGTTCAGGTATGCCCGAGAATCTCAAATAAAAGGAAGACCTCTCCATCTGAAGTTTCAACAAGTTATCTTTATCAGAAATCCTTTCTTTTCCCATCATGATCAGCTTTAAATCAGTCTTTTCAACTTTGGTTTTAATTTCTGCCAGTTCTTTAGCAGTCTGATCAGACCTCTTATTTGCCTCTGACACCTGTTGTTGCAGAGAATCCAGCTTAGTATTAACAGCATTCAGCTGGTCCATCAGAGGGCATAAAGCTATTGCCAAGGCTGCAGTCAGGTCTGTACTGGACTCAGACTTCATGCCCAGAAGTGTAGATGGAGCTTTAGGGGAAGGTTTTAGTTTCTCCACCATCTTTTCTTTCCATCCAGTCATTGTTTTTTGTTTACATTCACAGTAAAGTCCCACAAGTTAGTCATAAGTCTTCCTTTTCCCATTAAATCGCTTAAAGTTGTCTCATTCAGTCTTCAGACACTCTCCCAGCACATAGATTCTCTGCAGCTCTGTAGCTTTAAGAGAAGTTGGGAGGGATTTAAACTTTAAACCCCACCCTTCACTTTGAGCTGTTAAGCTCACATCAGAGAATCTTCCCACAAAAAAGAAGAAGAAAGAACCCCTTCACTCACATTTCGCCACGCATCTCGGATAGATAAACTTTCCCTTATTGCAGTCAGACTTCTGCAGCTGTCTGGTGTGCGCTCGATCATGCCCAGAGGCTACTGCAGCAGCTGAGCCTATGGAGGCAGGGGGGTGCCTCGATCTTGGGATCGCCATCCCAGAGAGAGGCCACCCCCAAGCACCTCAGGCAGGGTCCCCCTGCAAGGGTACCTGGGAGTCCAAAACCAGTTTGGAACCCCCTCAAACTGCTGAATCTGGGTCATGTCTCCCGGAGCTGCGGGAAGACGTGCCCGCCATTGAGTTGTCGAAAACCGGAAGTCCTCCCATGTGTTTGTTTTCTTTATCCCACTCTTCTTTCTCTCTCTATTGGTTTCAATGGGAAACATTTTCCAGGGTTTTTTGTTTGTTTGTTTTTTACCCACCTGAGTAGTACCCCTTCTCCTCCATATGATGTCTAGAAGTAGGTTACATGTGCTTTTTTTAAAACTCAAGAAATCCCAGCTTCACTCCCTGGTATCTCTGGTTGATAAAAAAGATCTCAGGTATCAGAGTTGGGAAAGGCCTTTGTAAGGGACCTTGGAGTGCTGCTTTCTGTAGAGGAGATAGGACTGGGTTGGATGAACCAATATGACAAAGAACAAGGTGGCTTCACATGTTCATTCATATCAGGTTTGTGGTAATGTACAAATGTAAGATTCTGCTCATTATGTTCATTCATTCATTTATTCAAATAGGGTTATATAATGCACTTCTCAGTTTAAAAATTCCCAAGGCAAAGTACAGCAACTACAAAATAAGAAGAGAAGAGATTGGATTTATACCCCGCCCTTCACCCGGAGTCTCTGAGTGGCTTACAATCTCCTTCCCTTCCTCTCCCCACAATAGACAACCTGTGAAGTAGGTGGGGCTGAGAGAGCTCTGACAGAGAACTGCAGTTTCCAGAACAGCTCTGAGAGAACTGTGGCTTGCCCAAGGTCACCCAGCTGGCTGCATGTGGAAGAGTGTGGAATCAAACCTGGTTCTCCCAGATAAGAGTTCGCGTTGCTAACCACTACACCAAACTGGCTGTCAATACAACTTGAAACATAGTGTACCAGTCAAGAAAACTCAATAATAGCATTAGATTTATTCAGTGTAATTAGACCGTTAAAACAGTAAAAGGATAGCAACAATCAATCCATTGTAATCTATGGATTAAGTGCTGTCAAGTTGCTTCTGACTTATGGCGACCCTATGAATGAACGTCCTCCAAAACATCCTATCATTAACAGTCATTCCCAGTCTTTCAAACGGAGAGTCATGGCTTTCTTGATGGAGTCAGTCCATCTCCTGTTGGGTCTTCCTCTTTCCCTGCTGCCTTCAACTGTTCCCAGCATTACTGCCTCTTCCAATGAGCTCTGTCTTCTCATACTATGACCAAAATATGATAGACTCAATTTGGTCATTTTAGCTTGTAGGGAGAGTTCAGGTTTTATTTTATTTTATTTTATTTGATTGAGAGACTTATTTGTCTTTTTGGTGTCCCATGGTATCCATAAAACTTTCTTCCACCACCACATTTCAAATAAATCTACTTTCTTCTCAGCTTTCTTTATTGTCCAACTTTCACACCCGTAAACAGTAATGGGGGATACTGTGGTATGAATGATCTTGATCTCGGTCACCAGTGACACATCCTTATACACTTAGGGACCTTTCCTAGCTCCTTCATGGCTGCCCTTCCCAGTCTCAATCTCCTTCTGATTTCTTGGGTGTATTCTTTGATTCTGGTTGACGATGGAGCCAAGGAACAGAAAATCCTGAACAATTTCATTGTCTTCATCATCAACCCTAAAGATTTGTCATCCTCCAGTAGTCATTACCATTGCAATAAATGACATTAAACCAGCAAAAAGAATAAAATGGGGGTAGGGGAACTACCATGATCCTCTATAGTTTCCAGTACAGTATATTTGAAATCATGTTTGTGATTTTTTTCAATAAAATGTTGGACTAAAAACGTATCTCCCTTCTTCAATTTAAATCTAGATTTATGTTCCGAAATTCTAGAGCATATTGGCCGGGTTGTAATACCTATGTAAATTAAGGAACATCTACAAATTAAAGCATATATTACATTTTTGATGCACAGGTGCTTTGGTGGTGCAGTACCTTCTCATAATTATATAAAGGGAATTCTACCTTATTGATTTGCCAAGTCAAATTACAGCATAATGACTAGCAGACAAACAACATATCTAGGGAAAGCCATTAAACAAATGTCTTCAGGTCTTCTTTATGGCTGACTCATCATTATGTGCAAATAACAATGGATGTCATGCAAGTACCCACCTTCTCAAAATTGGTGTCTGAATCAGAAAACCTGAGTCTGAGAGCTTAATTAAACTGATTCATTAAAGTATCTTTAACCAAACTGACTTTCCACTGTTAGAGCCAGAGTGGGGTAGTGGATGAGTTTTGCCTGCAGATACAGCTGAGTTTTGGTTAAGCCTGGCGTACATTATAAGTTTCCAAAGGAAGTTTAGAAAACATATTGATGGTCAAAAGTTAAAAACATAAGTAAGTATACAAAAGGCATATAAAAACCTTGTAAGGGCCCAAATAAAGCCTCATAAAATGTTCAAAGTTACAAATATTCAAAAAAGAACCTGACAGGTTTCAGCTCACAAGAGCCTTCTTCAGAGGTCAAATAGTACAAAATACACCAAGCATCAGAGTTTTTGTAACACATGTAAGGCAATAAACAAATAATATAGTACCAAAAATGGAATGCTGTATGGAGAGATAAAAATGTTTTAGATTAATATTTAATTACTCAATTGAAAATTCTATCCAATATTTAAAAAAATATATTTTACTGTACCCAAATATAATATACTTACTTCAAATATGGAATTGAATGACACACCAAAAGTTTTTTGTTTGGGGCCACAAATAAACCTGGCCTTGCATCAGAAGTAGTTGTATGTACTGGAAATAGTATCAGTACCAATATGTTCCTGGAAATAAAAATAAAGATAAATTCCAAAATATAACAAATAGTAAAATCTATTAAATAAAAATATGAGTAATTAAATAAAGAGAAAAATACCTTCCAGTTTAGGTCCAAAGAGTACAAGTAAATTTCAAAATGCTGCGGACTGAAAAAGATGGCGTTAAATCATCTCAGGATCATTGAGGCGGATTCTTGAGGCAGCAAGGTAACCGCTCAAGACCCCAAAGGTATGTGGCACTCTCACAAGCGAACAAATACACCAAATGAAAACGGAGTGAGTGTATCCTTTATACCAGGCCTCAGTCCTGAAGCTTATTGGGAAATCTTGCCCCGGTCAACTCAACCTAATTGACAGGGATGTTGTGAGGATAAAATGAGGGGGAAGGAATTTCTTGGAGGAAGGGAGGACTAGGAATGTGATGGATAAACTCGTGTTCTGAAGCAGCACCTTGGCAGTTTTTCACTGATTTGTGTCACTGTTGCTTGTAAGTACTGTTCTCCACAAGGGTAATGTGATGCTTTTGCCTCTAGGTGGTTATAAAGGGAGAAATGGTGTCATCTGCAGTTGCTACGGGAGGGACAGAATTAGGAAGTGAAGAATATTGGGGGGAATGTCACTCGGAACTGAGTTGCTCTGACACAGATAAAATTGGATTAGACTCCAGTGTATAATCACTGAATAATTAAGCAAGTTCAAAAGCTCCCTGGTGTTCAGGAGGTTCTAGTATATTTCCGGAAGAAGATATTGATCAAAATGCATCTTAAGACCAGGTTGTTTTTCCTTAAAAGAAGGAACCGGAAACAAAGCCAACCAAGTTTGTAGATATGGACTTCCCCTTCCGTCTGAACCAGTGACCCAGTTCTAATTGTTTGTCTCCATATCATTCACTTTGCAACACTGATGAAAGTGTACGAGGACCATCAGAAGTCTCCTGGCAATATGGAACCTGGAAGAACCATGCAGTCAGCGGATCTGATTCCATTGGACCCAGCCTCGTTGTCTTAAGAAAATGGACTGAGCTTGTCCTCAATATTGCCACAAGAAGTCGTCCTTCTCAGTGAAACAATAAGGTCCGATGTTGATGGAGACAAGGCGATCCTGTTAACGGGGCACCAGTCATATCCCATTTCCACAGCTCTTCTTCAGGAACAGGTCCCGCAACCGAACATAATTAATCCATATTGCATTTAATCTTCCTAGTTTGGTCTGATAAAACAGCTCCAAAATTTTCAAAGACCTCTGTGAACTCTACTTGAAAATTTTGGAGCTGTTTTATCAGACCAAACTGGGAGCAGGGCCTGGTGTGATGTGGTCCATGGGGTCACAAAGAGTCCGACTCGACTGTGTGACTGAACAACAATAAACATTTTTTGGTTCTTGTTAAGTTGTTACAGTTCCATCTTGGATAAAGCTTTGGTGAAAAGAGGTGCTATGGCACCGGTTCGTCCTGTCAACTGGAACTAAACTCGCAGAGCTGCTATATAAACAGAACTTTAAGTCTTCAGGAACAGATGATTCTACTCACTTGAAGTATTATTGGTGTATTGAATGGACTTTTGCATTTGCAATTTACATTTGCATCCTTTGTTCTGTGACACATAAACGTGGATCTTTCCCTAGTTGCACAGTTTACTTATATGAATTTCGAGGTTTGAATTAGGGTGTTTTCTCTGTTTTGTTATTGCTGATTATGCAAATAATTTGTAAGCATTATATTTAGTGTCTTGGAGTATTTTTGGCAGTTTAATTATACGGAGGATTTTTCTTTTTCTTCATGTACTGACTTCATCCGTGCATCTCACTTTTGTTGCTAACCTCCAGATGGTAGCTAGAGATCTCCTGGGATAACAACTGATCTCCAGGCGACAGAGATCAATTCAACAGGAGAAAATGGCCACTTTGGAAGGTGGAATCTATGGCATTATACCCCACTGATGCCCCTCCCCTCCTCAAACCCCACCCTCCTCAAACTCTACCTCCCAAAATCTCCAGGTATTTCCCAACCCGAAGGTAGCAACCCTGAAAGCAGCTTCACAGAAGGCAGGACTCATGCTCCAAGACAGAGATGATCATGATTGCTTTTGCCTTTGCAGCCAAAGGGATTAATATTTTCCTTTCCTTTTTCATAACTGTAATTCTGCGATCGTGCAATTACAGTCCTATTTTTTTTCTCTTAAAAAGAACAATCCTTTTGGGCTGGAAGGTCAAAGAAGTAATTAAAGCCCCCCCCCCCCCCGACTAAGGAGTGATTCGGGAACGACTGGGTCAGGGTGAGAAAAAGGAAGTAATTAATTAAATGGAATTAATCCCCTTTCATCTTGGAGAAGCAACAAGAAGGGGTCAAGGGAGGACGGGAAGAGAAAAAACGACTTCTTCCTCAAGAAGCAGCTAGATTCTCAGTCTCGGCTGGCCCGCTCTGTCGTTGGTATCTGCACCTTGCTTCCAGATCCCTCCTTTCCCAAAGCTGTTCCAGAGCCATGGCAATAAAGGGACAGCCTGAAAAGAGAGTTGCTCTGTCAGAGGTAAACAGAAATGAAGCTGCCTTCTACTGAATCAGACCTTTGGTCCATCCAAGTCAGTATTGTCTACTCAGATTGGCAGCAGCTCTCCAGGGTCTCAGTCGGAGGCCTTTCACATCACCTACCACCTGGTGCTTTCATCTGGAGATGCCAGGGACTGAGCCTGGAAACTTCTGCATACCAAGCAGAGGCTCTTCCACTGAGCGGCAGTCCCTCTCCAGTGGGGTTCTGGGGAGGACAGAAAGGGCTGTAGACTACCCCACTTTGGTGGGCAACACCTGTTTGGTGTAGTGGTTAGGAACGTGGACTCTAATCTGGGAGAACCAGGCTTGATTCCCCACTCCTCCACGTGCACCTGCTGGAGTGACCTTGGGTCAGTCATAAGTTCTTTAGGAGCTGTTCTTTCAAGGACAGTTCTCAGGAGAGCTCTCTCAGCCCCTCTGATCTCACAGGGTATCTGTTGTGGGGAGAGGAAGGGAAAGGGGTTCGTAAGCCGCTCTGAGACTTCTTCGGGTAGTGAAGGGCAGGGTAGAAATCCAGCCTCCTCCTCCTCCTCCTCTTCCTTCACTTCTTCCTCCTCTTCGTCTTCCTCTTCCTCTTCTTCTTGAATATAACCAAGGTTAGTTAAAGATTCGGTGTGCTGTGTTCCTTACATTTTTGCCAGAGTAAGGACATTGGGTTGAGTTTGACTTACTTCTGAGTAAGCACCAAGGCTCTTGTCTTTGGTTATGGGCACTGTGGAGTGGTATCTGGGGAAATAGTTATTTAGACATGAATACCTGCGTTTCTCCCCCAAGGGAACCCAAAGTGACTATCAGTGTTGTTCTTCCCTTCTCCGTCTTTCCTTCTCACACCCACAGATTTCAGAGCCTGTAGTCCGTGATATTAGTCCCATACTTCCTCTCATGCACATTTGGACAGTTACAGTCCACAGTACCTATGCATTCTCTGTCTAGCGGTGGGGAATCGCAGCCAAAGCAAACTATCTATGATTTAGATCTCCCCAACTACTGAAGAGCTTTCACCCTGGCCCATTTCAACTGCTTGCTATTAGCGCTATTGGAAGGGAGATACTTACGTATCCCCCACCCTCAGCATCTGTGTTCCTGCCAGTTGAACATAGGCTGTGGTCGCACACGAAATAATCCACTTTTAGTTCATTTTCAGGGCACTTTCCAACTGGATTCTGCATCTAGCTTTTGATCCACGTTTTCTCAACTGGGAGGAAAAAGTGCAGCTCAAAACCACATTCAGATACCCCAGGGCAACACCGTACTGACTGCAAACACAGCCAAATCAGTGGAAGGGGGTATAAATGCCGTGTAGCCCTAAACTGCTCTAAAATGGAAACTTTATTAACAATATACTATACTTCTCAAATGTCTTAAAGACCGAACAAGAATGATAACAAAAAATTGTGCAATCAATGTTATAACATAAACATATAACATAAACATACAACAAAGAATCGTAGATGAAACCCGGGCTTTTGCACAGGAAAAGTTCTGATTGGCCACTGGAGATTTCATGGGCGGTGCAGATTTTTTAAAACGTTGCTTTAGGAGCAGCTGCTACCACAGCACAAGGATCTCCACTGTGTGGCTGAAGGGAAGACATTTTGTGACTGGCTCTGCCTCCTGCAGCAGCCATTTTGTGGCAGCCATTTTGTGGCAGTGCCCACCACACTGTGTCAGAATTTGAAAGGCGCCCACAAGCTCAAAAGGGTCAGGAACCCCTGCTATGCACAGTAAAATAGACCACAGTCTCTAACAATTTTTCCAAGTAACTCTTTTTTTTAAGCAACGAAAGCTTTTTATTGGCTGGTATCTTAGAATCTCCCATGAAATTATGCAAACTCGGGAGCACAATGGAAGACAGAAGGGCCAGGCGTGACGTCGTCCATGGGGTCACAAAGAGTTGGACTCGACTGTGTGACTGAACAACAACAACATCTTAGAATCTTAAGCATTTTAGCTACTACAGGCACTGCATAATACAGTTCTCCTTTTTGATATTACAGCATATCTCACCATCCATTGCCAGCTATGCAGAGCCCATGGCCACCTCTACTCTTTTTCACTGCACCGCTTGCCAGTTCTTCAGAAAATGGGTGATTTCATGAAACAGCTGGATTTCATGTCGGTAGAAACGTCCTCCAAGGCCTCAGAGCAGTCAAGAAAACCCTTCAGATTTGCGAACCGATCCAAGCGTTTTGGTTCAGACATCTATTGCTGATCCAAGACATCATATGCATGAAAATCCACATAGGTGTGCTTCTCTCCTGCAAACCCTGACCCCAGTGGACCCCAGTGCTCTCTGGGGCACGTATGGGGAAAGGCAGGCCCCTGTACCTTCAGGTAGGCAGGCCCCTGACCATGTAGGGCTTTTGTCAAAATCAGGAGCTTCCCCACAACCATACTGGTTGTCCTCATAGGAGGTTCCTGTGCAGGTCTGTAGCTACAGTAGGATATCTTGGGGCTAGGCCCCCTGACTTCCTGGCAAGGCCTCCTGGCTTCTCATCCAGCCCAGGGCATCATGGCCTTCTCTCCTCAGGAGGGGCAGCTCCAGCCAAGGGTCTCTGGGGAAAGAGGAAAGCTAGATGCTTGCAGCAGCGGAGGGAGGGAGACTCCAACTTGCCGGTGGCCGGAATGGAGACCAGAGCAGCACAGGGTTCCTGTGCCCCACTTTCTTTAATTAAATTATCTTTAATTCAATTAGCCAGTGCCCCCTAAGGAGTTTAAATGCCCCCTGACTTTAAAAAATCCTGGATACCGGCCTGTTCCTGTGCTTTCCAACAGCTATCGGATTGTGTGGCAAAGCCCACGGATGTCCCCGTAGTTTATTATGATTCCCATGACCCTTTGTCATACTTGGCTGGCTGAAGAAGAAGAGTTAGTCCAGCCATTTTTCCAAGTGGCTCTTGTGAATAGTTTAGTACACTGCTATCTATTGCTCGTGCGAAGAGCCCCTCTTGAACTGGTGAAAACTATTGACCCTTCCACAAACAGAAATGCCGTTCCACCGGAGGAACTGTGTGGTTAGATACAGGCCACTACCTAGGGCAGCATGGGCTGCAGTGGCTCAAGTGGTTAAGATGCTGAACTGCAGTCCAGAAGGTCGATAGTTCAGCAGTTCGAGACCCGCGTGCTGCATGACTGAGTGAGCTCCTTTTTCTGGCCCCAGCTCCTGCCAGCCTAGCAGTTTGAGAGCAAGAAATTGCAAGTAGAGAAATAGGTACCACTTCCGTGGGAAGGTAACAGCGTTCCGTGCACCTCGGCATCTAGTCATGCCGGCCACATGACCATGGAAACGTCTTTGGACAGCGCTGGCTCTTTGGCTTGGAAACGGAGATGAGCATCGCATCCCTAGAGTCGTATTCAACTGGCTTTCAAGCAAGGAAAACCTTTACCTTTACCTAGGGCAGCACCGGAGTGAATGGCAATCTCTGGCGCTCCAAGTGAGAGATAAATAGGGTTTATGAGAGGCTAATCGGGGACCCTGGCTTTCACTTGATCTAGCTGGGGCAAGGACAAAAACGGTCAAGAAAGTGTCAGAGAGACCCTGCCAAAGACACAAACAGGAAATGAATGCCGCAGCAGCCTAATGCAATACATGGATATTCGGTTGCAGCCCTCTAAAAAATTCAGCACCGGAGCTTATAAATACACAGAGCTTTCGGAAGACGGGCATGCATAAACAAGCCGGGTAATTCTCGTTACGTTCCCACAGTGTCAAACATCCGTCGACCTAATAAATATAGATAGCTACCTGCAGAGGCTGCTGGGATAGGCAATGCCAACCTTGCTTTGATCAGAGACGTTACAATTTTCACCTGCTGTTGCAAATTGTCCCACTCTGCAGCTTTTTCACCTGTTCCTCAAATGGTGTCAGCATTCGCTGACGGAAAACTTGCAGAAAGTCGTTCCCGGGGAAGAGAGGAGGAGGCCACAGACAGCCTGCTGTGTGGGTTAATCCTGGTTTTCTCAATGTTTGGCCGGTGCGCAAAAACATGCAGGCCTAGGTGGGACAGAGGGTCCCCGGGTACCCCTGGCCACCAGTGGGGGATGGGGAATAGTATTGCCAGATGAAGGTTGGGAAACTCCTGGAGATTTGAGGATGGAGCCTGGGGAGGACAGAGACCTCAGTAGGGTACAGTGCCACAGAGAGGGGATGTGGTTCAGTGGCAGAACATTTGCTTGGCATGCAGAAGGTTCCGTCCTTGGCATCTCCATTTAAAAGGACCAGGGCTCTGACCTGGATAGCCCAGGCAAGCCTGATCTCATCAGATCTCAGAAGCTAAGCAGGGCTGACTCTGGTAAATATTTGAAAGGGTGACCTCCAAAGAATACCAGAGGTGGGATGCAGAGGCCAGGTAATCAAGCCACCTCTCTGAAAAATGCCCAAGCCCCCAGTAGGGGTCACCAGAAGTCAACCATGACTTCCAGGCAAGCACACATGCATATGCACACACAAAATATATACTTTAAGAAAGGACCAAGCAGTGGGTGATATGAAAGACCTCGGCCTGAGACCGTGGAGAGCTGCTGCTAGTCTGAGTAGACAACACTGACCTTGATGAACCAATGGTCTGAGTCAGTAAAAGACAGATTCATATGAGTCCACCCTCCAAAGCATCCATTTTCTTCAGGGGAACTGATCTCTGTAGTTTGGAGATGAGCTGTAATTCCAGGGGCTCTCCAGGTCTCATCTGGAGGCTGGCTTCCCTAGTGGGAAAACTGTCCACCCTGTATACAGTCCCCTGGTTAAAAACTGTATGGAACGACTGGAGGAGGGACAGAGTGGGTGAGATCCCACCTAAATTTTTGAGGATGCAAGGAGGGAGGTGATTTTCACTGATTCCCCGCTCCCATGGCAGCCCCAAATGCCTCCTGGAATGTTGCTCATGCCTCCTCAGGAATAACCGGGGGGGGGGGGGGAATCAGAGGTCTACTTTAACAGGGGGAGGCCAGCAAAAATGTCATGTTTTTAAAAGACGCCTACTCCTTGGGAGGAATGCTAAACAGCATAATAAAAAGTAGAGACATCATCCTGCCAACAAAGTCTGCATAGTCAAAGCAACGGTATTCCCAGTAGTAGTGTATGGCTGAGAGAGAGGAAGGCCGAGCGCCAAAGAATAGATGCTTTTGAATTATGGTGCTGGAGAAGACTCTTGAGAGTCCCTTGGATGACAAGGAGATTGAATCAGTCAATCCTAAAATAAATCAACCCTGACTGTTCCCTGGAAGGGCAGACACTGAAGCTGAAGCTCAAATATTTTGGCCACCAAATGAGTAGGGAGCACTCACAGGAGAAGACCCTGAAGCTAAGGAAGAAGAAGAAGAAGAAGAGATTGGATTTATACTCTGCCCTTCACTACCCAAAGGAGCCTCAGAGCAGCTTACAAACTCCTTTCCCTTCCCCTCCCCACAACAGGCACCCTGTGAGGTAGGCGGGGCTGAGAGAGCACTGAGACAACTGTCCTTGAGAGAACAGCTGGGACAGAGCTATGGCTTACCAAAGGTCATCCAGCAGGTGAAAGTGGAGGAGTGGGGAATCAAACCCAGTTCTCCCGGATTAGAGTCCATGCACTTAACCACTGCACCAAGCTGGCTCTCAGCTTGAAGGTCAAAGATTGAAGGTCAAAGAAGAAGGGGATGGCAAAGGATGAGATGGTCAGACAGTGTTATTGATGCAACAGGCATGGAATTGAGCAAACTCCGGAGGATGACAGAAGACCAGAGGGCCTAGCGTGATGTGGTCCATGGGGTCGCAAAGAGTCAGACTCAACTGTGCAACTGAGCAACAACAGCAACAAAAATCTTTGCAAATATCCTTCTTCTCTCGCTGATGGGGACCCAAAGCAGCTTAGAATGTTGGTCTCCTCTCCTCACAACAGCCCCCCTGTGAGGTAAGTGAGGCTGAGAGACTGTGTCTGGCCCAGGGTCACCCAGTGAGCTTCCATGATGGAGTAAAGATTCAAACCCAGGTCTCCCAGGAATCTTCTAGGACACTCTCCCACTCTGCTACACTGGCTTTCAAGGGGGGATCTTGGGTTTCCGGGTCCCCCCAGCCACCGGCGAGAGATGGGGGTAGGGTTGTCGGATCAGGGTTGAGAAAATCCTGGGGATTTGGGGATGGAGCTTGATGAGGACAGGGACCTCAGTGGAGTACAGTGCCACAGAGTCCACCCTCCCAAGCATCCATTTTCTCCAGGGGAACATCTCAGTGGTGTGGAGATGAGCTGTATTTCTGGGGGATCCCCAGGTCCCACCTGGAGACTGGCATCCCTAGTGGGATCCAACGCATGCCAATCCTTGTCACAAGGATTCTGATGGCAAGCTCCCCCCCAAAAGAAAACACACTTGCTCTAGTTTACATTGGGGTAGTAGATCTCTATCTGGGGTCGTACAGCTTCAAACTAGAGGTCAGATACACCTCCATACCACTAAAAACTAGGATGTCAGGGGATAAATTCAAGGCTGTTTTTGGGCTGGAATGCATTGGAACGGTGTTCTGGCTGGTGTCTGAGCCCTCCCCACCCCTCCCCACTGGCGGGAAAGCGCCCCGCACACCTGGAGTCTGGGTGTCCAGCACCTTCTGGCTCGCTGCACTTAAAGGGAGTGCACTCCCTTTAAGTGCAGCAAGCTGGTGGGAAACTGCCCCACATGCCAGTCTCCATATGGAGACCGGGCATCCAGCACCTTCTGGCTTCCTGCACTTAAGCCAGCGGGAAAGTGTCCTGTACGCCAGTCGCCGCACAGGAGCTGACAGGAAAGGGCCCTGTCAGGGTTTGCTGTGCCTCCTTCTCCACTCCGCTCTCCTTGCTCCTGGTAAGTGCTGGTGTGGGGTAGCGGCGATGAGGGATTGATGGGGGGCATGGGGGGGTGGCAGCAGAGCCTTGATGGTCTCTTTGCCCTCTTTCTTTCTTTCCCTTCTTCTTTCCTTCTCTCTCTCTGCGCTGTCAGGGGTGTGGCCTAATATGCTAATGAATTCCTGCTGGGCTTTTTCTACAAAAAGAGCCCTGGGTAAATTTATTCTCTGACATGCTAGTTTTCTGTGTGAGAGGGATTTTATTTGGTATCAAGGGGCATTTGGTTGTATGAGCCTCTACCTGCAAGCCCAGACATAGGATTGGATCCAGTGCAAAATTTCTGCTTCCACTAGAGTTCTTGAACAAGCAGAAATGGAAGAAAAAGACTGCAGTAGTCATTCACCTTAAGTCAAACATATTGAATCCCCACTCGTACTTCTACTTGTATAAGATCTTATGCAACCAGTTTTTAGGCACTCTAATAAGGAGGAAATAGGGATGCCAGGTTGGGGCAGGGATTTCTTGCCACCAGCTCCTGTTTCCCACTGCCACTCTGGTGGCCAACAAGAAAAAAAAGGTTTTTAAAAAATCACCATTGGCATGATTGCACTATGTCGCTTCCATGGAAAACTCGGAAGTGATGTCGGTCTTTTCTGGGAATCACTGAGATCTCTATAGTAAAACCATAGAGTTTCTGGTGCTTCCTAGAATGGTCTGATGCCACTTCCAGATTTTCCCCACAAGGGTCATATGGCAACCAGAAGTAACACACCTCCCCATTTTTCTGCCCCCCAAGACTTCAACTAGTGGAAATGCACAAAATCCGTTTACACTTCCTCTTTCGCATCACTGGATCGAAGCCATAGTAGGGTTTAACTACCTCTGTGAAAACTGCCTGTGTTGCTATTCTCTCCTCTGAAGGAAGGAAGGAATGCACAAAGCACAAAAAAAAAGAGAAATGAATGCTGTTAACTGGCTATCCCTCAGTGTTTTGGGAAACAAACCATAAAGCTGTCCACCCCAATCACAAGCTCAACATTACAGTTCTCCTACCAGCTGTAGGCATCTCCAGTCAAAGCTAATATAAAAATAACTTTTCTGTTCTATTAATAAGTCCCCGAAGATTCCTTCTTTTTCCTTCCTGTTTTTCAAACAGCAAAAACAAATAAGCCTCTCGTGTTGCTTCTCTAATTAAGACTATGAACTGCAGTCTTAAATGGTACAGCCTGAACACGCTTTGTATAACCTATGGGCGACTGACTCAGGTGCCATTATTGTGGCTCAGAAACAACAATAAATTATGGGATGGGCAATTCAAAAGGAGGTGGTACCAGTTTCCATGCTTACTGACATGACTTTCACCAATGTGTGACAATTTTTTTGGTTCGTGTCAGGGTTGGGTGCAGAGTGCTGTAATGAGCATAGAAATCAAAATATTAACCATAGAGATGCTGGGAAATTCCTAGAGTGTCGCTATGAAGTCCGTGTTGAGCATTTCCCCCCACCCATTTCTCAGTTTCCCAAAGGCGGGGGATTGGGGCTCAGGGTAGGCAAATGGGAAGCCTACCTACAACCCTCATTTAGAACTGGACCTCACTCTCCGTGTGCTCGGGTTTCCAGCCTCCATGTGGCACCTGGAGATCTCCCACTTTTACAAATTATCTTTAGACAACCAAGATCAGTTCCCCTGGAGAACATGGCCGCTTTGGAGGGTGGGCTCTATGGCATTATAGCCCACTGAGGTCCCTCCCGTCCTTAGACCCTGTCCTCCCCAGGCTCCATCCTCAAAATCTCCAGGTACTTCCCAACCCAGAGCTGCTAACCCTACCTTCTGCCCAGGGAGGGAGACCGTGGAATTTTCCAGCAAGAGACTCACAAGGTGTTTTCTTACCAGAAGGAAGGTGAGAAGGAAGTGACACTCTGCTGGAACAGGTTTCTCATTTGTTGAACTGGAAAGCCTTGCCCGTACTAAAATAATATCCAATTGTGATTGCTAAGAATGACGATGCTTGTGTTTCAAGCCTGCAGTGGCTACGGGGGTGGAAGCTAGGATGTAATCTACCTGGAGAGATATTGGTGGATGTCCTGCCGGTTTTCATTTTCTGTACAAGATCAATCTGGGATCCATAATTAGTATCTAAGCAGGTGTAACTAATATGTCCCATTTCCTTTCACGGCGGGTGGATCATCTAGTACGGGCGTTTCTTGAAGCTTTTCATTCCTGGCTTATAACAATAAGAACACATTGTTCTTCGAAAATGAATATTTTAAGGAATACAGTTAAGATAATAAAAGCGGAAAAATACCCTTCACTTTTTTTAGACTTCAGAACCACATTTTATTTATCAAACTTATTAAAAAACACACCCCAGAGGTTCAAGGCAGCTTTACAATTTTAAAGCAAAACCTGGAGACAGAGAGATGGATATTATCTTAAGTTGTTATTAAGAATAGAGATGTAAGGCCAAAATTATCACCCATGCTCATTTTGGGGCAAAACTTCTAACCTTCTGTGATATCTTGCCTCAGCCTGAGGTTGAGGGAGAGAAAGTGGAGCAGTCCTGGAAGTAATAATCTCATTGGTGAAGATGAGGGCGAGTTGAAACAAGATCATCGGTGGTCTCCAAGAAGCAGGAGAAGATCTCCTCGCTTGCAGTTACCTGAACAATAAAGGCCTACCTGAAAATAAAGGCCTACTCAGGTACAGGGTGAATGAGAGAGGAACTAGGCAGAGAGGCCGTGCTTAAGAGGTGGAGGCAGGTTAGGCCTGGAAGGTGGGCCGTTGATAAAGTTTGGAGGCCCTATAGCTTTAAGGGGTTAGACCGTTCTAAGTACAAGTGGAAGAGTGCGCACAGGCGTGCTATAGGCTTTTTCATTAGGGACAGTAGGGTTGCCAGATCCAATCTTCTCCCTGGTGGGGGGATTAGGGGGTGCTCCAGGTGGAGGCAAGGCCACCCCCAATGTGATGACATCACGCAGAGTGACACCATCACGTCCTGGACTTCCAGGTGACGCTCTAGTATTGGAGCGAAAATTCCATAGTCGAAGCCAGTTTACCATAGAGTTTTTGCCCAAATACCACAGCATCACCTGGAAGTCATTGGCATGATGTCATCACTTTGTATGCAATTTAGGATTCACTACAAATTCTATAGCTTTACTGTAGTTTCTGGAAATTTCTAGAGAACACTAACATCTAGGATTGCCAGCTTCCTAGTGGGGCTGGAGATCTCCTGGAATGACAACTGATTTGCAGACTACATCAATCACTTATTTATTTATTTAAAACATTTATTCCACTTTTCCTAGGGACAATGGCTGCTTTGGAAGGTGGACTGCAGGGCAGCGTATCCTACCAAGGTCCCTCCCCTCCCTAAACCCCACCCTCCAGGTCTTTCTGAGATGGCAACCCTAGTGGCTTAGGTCTCATTAGAAGATCAGTGGCCACCAACAAACGTATGAAGGCAGAGTGGTGGGGAGAATGGGTCCTTGTTTGATTGAATTTTCTTATCCCTGTCAGGTCACAGCTGACTCATGGCAACCCCATAAGGTTTTCAAAGGCAAGAGACCTTCAGAGATGGTTTCAAAGGCAAGAGACCTCCAGATGTGGTTTCAAGGGCAAGAGATCTCCAGAGGTGGTTTCAAAGGCAAGAGACTTCCAGAGGTGGTTTCAAGGGCAAGAGATCTCCAGAGATGGTTTCAAAGGCAAGAGACCTCCAGAGGTGATTTCAAGGGCAAGAGATCTCCAGAGGTGGTTTCAAAGGCAAGAGACCTCCAGAGGTGGTTTCAAAGGCAAGAGACTTCCAGAGGTGGTTTCAAGGGCAAGAGATCTCCAGAGATGGTTTCAAAGGCAAGAGACCTCCAGAGGTGGTTTCAAAGGCAAGAGACCTCCAGAGGTGGTTTGTCATTGCCTGCCTCCACCTCATGACCCTGCTTTCCTTGAAGGTCTCCCACCTGAACACTAGCCAGGGCCAGCCCTCCTTAGGTTCCATGATCTGACAAGGTCTGGCTAGCCTGGGCTATCCAGATCAGGGCTTGATGGATTTAGATATTACTTGTACCTTGTCTTTCTCTCCAATGAAGACCCCAAATGGCCCACAACTAGTTCTCCCCTCCTCAATTTTATCTTCAGAACAACAGCTCTGTGGGGTACGGGCCAAGGCTTGATGGCAGAGCATTTGCTTGGCTAGCAAGTTTGGTGTAGTGGTTAGGAGTGCAGACTCTAATCTGGGAGAACCAGGTTTGATTCCCCCACTCCTCCACATGCAGCTGCTGGCGTGACCTTGGGTCAGTCACAAGTTCTCTCGGAGCTGTTCTCTCAAGGGCAGTCCTCAAGAGAGCTCTCTCAGCCCCACCTACTTCACAGGGTGTCTGTTGTGGGGAGAGGAAGGGAAAGGGGACTGTAAGCCACTTTGAGACTCCTTCTGGTAATGAATCCATTCTCCTCCTCCTCTTCCTCTTCTTCTTTTGTATGAAGGTCAGTCCCTGGCATCTCCAGGTAAGAAGATCAGGTAATAGGTGAGGTGACAGACCTCTGATAGTCTGAGCAGACAACACTGACCTTGATGGACCAAGGGTCTGTTTTGGTATGAGGCAGCTTCATGTGTGTTCATGTATGTGTTGGGCTGAGAGAGAGAGGGTGACTGGCCTAGGATCACCCAGCAAGAATTCAGAACAAAGAAGGGGTTCGAACTTACACCTCCCAGGTCATAGCCCGAGACCCTGACCATGACCCTGCATGGACTTGTGATGTTTGGCCCCACCCAGGATGAGTGTGCAGGGCACTTGGGGACACCACTTAGGACAGGGGCTTTTTCAGACAAAGACACGTACCATTTTTAGCTTCAGTTTATTCAAAGCATTAAAGCCTCTTCCTATCTTATTGTCTTTACAGGAATAAATTGAGAAAGGGATTTCTAGAAAAAGAATATTTTTAATATTGGGGGTTTTACCCGACGAGACATTTGCATGGTGGTGGAGAGGTCTCTTCACCTAATTATTTGCATGGTAAGGCCTCAACTTGCCTCCTGAATGCAGCTCACCAAATGCTTAGTTGGACAATGGTGACCTTGAGACGGTGAAGGAAATCATGGAGAATCAAATATTGAGGTTGCCGTTATAATGGGTCATGTAGTTTCCTTCAGACAGGCTGCATGAGGGTCAGTGTGGATCATGACAGAAGTTTCATTCAGACATGAGTGTCGTTGGCTTTCTCCCTGCTTGGTTTATGCACCTTTGACTGGTGGCAACTGGTTTGTGCGAGCAGACTCCGTTGAGTGGTGTCGCATTTGGAGCAGTGCAAAGCAAAATGAAAAGAAGTCTTCATATCTGCAGTGGCCCATTCACACATCCAATTTATTTATTTAGAAATACAGAACCATAGAAACATAAGAGATGGCAGAGACCTCAAGGGTCATTTAGTCCAACCCCCCTGCACAACACAGGAAATTCACAACTACCCACTCCCCCAGGGACCCCTACTCTATGCCCAGAGGAATGCAAAAGACCTCCATGATCCTGGAGCCAATCTGGCTTGGAGGAAGATTCCTTCTTAACCCCAAAGTAGCAATTGGCATTACCCTGGGGATGTAAGAAAGGGCATTGAGAGCCAAGCATGGTCTCCTCCTTTCCTGTTCTCCCCCTTCCAATCTGCTTAAGGACAAAGTTTGAGTCCAGTGGCACCTTTAAGACCAACAAAGTTTTATTCTGGGTATAAGTTTTTGAAAGCTTCTACCCAGAGTCAAACTTTGTTGGTTTTAAAGGTGCCACTGGACTCAAACTTTGTTCTTTTGCTTCAGACCAACATGGCTACCCACCTGAATTTATAATCTGTTTAAGTTCACAGAATCAGCATTGCTGTCAGATGGCCATCTAGCCTCTGTTGGAAAACCCCCAAAGAAAGAGAGCCCACCACCTCCCGAGGAAGCCTGTTCCACTGAGGAACCGCTCTAACTGTCAGGAAGTTCTTCCTAATGTTCAACCGAAAACTCTTTTGATTTAACTGGTTCTGGTCTAACCTTCTGGGGCAACAGAAAACCACTCCATCCTCTATGTAACATTCCTTCAAATACTTAAAGGTGGCTATCATATTACCTCAGTCTTCTCCTCTCCATTTGTTTGTTTGTTTATCCAAGACACAACTTGAGGAATCACAGAGTGTGAATTAGGCTTCAGTGGCTGGCTTCTGAAAATCTGGTCTGACTCCACGGGGAAAACAGTGGGCTCAAAGTGATGATGAAAGTTCAGCTTGTGGTGTTAGATCTGAGTGCATGGTCCATTTACACTTACAATGAATTTTTACTGCATCTTTTTGTACTACCTTGGAATAACTGGTACGGAAACCCAGATTGCTTTCTTAGGGGAGGGGCTGTGGTTCAGTGGTAAAACCCCTGCTTGGCATGCAGAAGGTCCCAGGTTCAATCCCTGGCATCCCCAATTAAAGGGACCAGGCAATGGGTGATGTGAAAGACCTCTGCCTGAGACCCTGGAGAGCTGCTGCCAGTCTGAGTAGACAATACTAATGAATTATCATATGGCATTGCGTGTGGAATAGCTAGGAGATCTTGGAAGGGAGTGTTTGGCTGCCGAAGCTGTAGCTCTTTTCTGGCACCACTAGGTGGTGAGCGATGCTTATTTTTAGGCTGAGAGTGCTGTGATTTGCCTAAGGTCACCCAGCTATCTTCAAGTGGGGAAATGAGGAGTCGAACCCAGTTCTCCAGATTAGAGTCTGCCGCTCTTAACCACTACACCAAACTGGCTCTCAGTAGACAATACTGAATGTGAGGGACCAAGAGTCTGATTCAGCTGTAAGGCAGAGGCCATTGGCCAGCAGTGGCTGCGGAGCCCGCCCACTTTGCGTCTATCTTTCTTGTGGCAGCAACAACTTCCAACCCCCTCATGGGGGCCAACAAGGTCACAATGGTGATGACTCCGGGCCATCAGCCAACCAGGACTTTAAGAGAAGTGGACTCTGATCTGGAGAACCAGGTTTGATTCCCCACTTCTCCACATGCAGCCAGCTTGGTGACCTTGGTTCAATCCCAGTTCTCTCAGAGCTGTTCTCTCAAGAGCAGTTCTCTCAGAGCTCTCTCAGCCCCACCTACCTCACAGGGTGCTGTTGCAGGGAGACAAAGGGAAGGAGGTTGGAAGCTGTTCTGAGACTCTGAGTGAAGGGTGGGGTATAAACCTAATTCTCTTCCTCCTCCTCTTTCTTCTCCTTCTCCTTCTTCTCCCTCCCACTGAGAAGCCATGAATGCGTTAACTTTTTCATTCCTGCTCCATACTATCGTCCCTGCAGAGACATTCTTTTGCTGCCATTTATTTCCTGGTTGTGGCTTCTGTCTTTCCTCTGTCCCAGCCAAGTAGTGAAACCATGGTGAATACAATGATGTCACTGTGCTTCATACCCAATCAAATGTAATTTGTGCTGATGTCATGGATGACTACCCAAGCTCATGACCAACAAGGGCAAGGCTTCCTGATTTGCTTACAAAAATAGTCCTACCCAGGCAATCAGGGATCACATAATGAATCAAGAGGCTGTCTAGGCAAATAGATTTCACTTTTTGCTGATACTGCCGAGAGCAAACAAAGCCTGCTCAGAGTGAGAATGAGGCTTAAGAAGAGCCCTGCTGGATCAGACCGATAGTCCATCTAGTCCAGCATCCCACCTGTGGCCAACCAGTTCCTCTGGAGGTCCAACAACAGAGCACAGAGGCTAAGTCCTTCCCCTGATGTTGCTTGCCTCCTGGCACTGGGATTCAGAAGCTGACTGCCTCCAAATATGGAGGTTCACTTTAGTCACCAGGGCTACTAGCCACTGATAGACCTCCCCTCCATGAATTTGTCTAATTCTCTTTCTAAGCTGTCTATGCCTGTGGCCATCACTACATCCTCTGGCAGCAAATTCCATGTTGCAATCATTCACTGTGTAAAGAAGTGTTTCGTAGGAGAAACTTCCATCTGCTTATGAAACTAACACCTAAATATTTCCAGAAAGAGGAACCTCTTGAAACTGCGGGTGGAAATCATTTTCTTCCTTTCAAATCAATCCTAATCCTAACTGTTGCGGTGGTAGCCACTGTTCCAAAGAGAAACCTGTTTTAAGCTGATGAACTGAAACATCTGGAGGGTGTGTGTGTGTCCATTTCCAACGCAAGGCTTTTGTGGCACGAGGTTTTCCTTTCTTTCCCTGTGTTCAACCACAAGCCTTTCCTCGCATCCAGCAATAAGAATTTATGAATGGTGCATCACCTTCTTCCGACACGGTGTGTTTGAGATGATTGATGAGGGAAGGCGCTTTAATTCGTCAAGCACTTAGAGTTGATGGAGATGGGAAGGAGGCCGACTTGAATCAGGGAGGGAAATGTTGCAGTTCTGGGCTCTTTCCACTAGAGGGGATTGCAAACTCAAAGTCATCAAGAGGGGAACGCTTATTCTTCATTCACTGGAGAGTGGTATTAATATAGCTAACTCCGAGTCTGGCAAGATGGGTCCGTAGAAGCAAGTAATACCGTAGGAGATTACAACAAATAACATGAATGAAGAAGCTCAGCTGGATGAAAATGTAACTATTTCACAATCCCCACGCAATCAAAGTTCTCCTGCCTACTCTTTTATCTCGTGAATGGAGTACCAAGTGGAATAGCGTCTGGGCTGTGAGTGAAGAAGAAAAAGAAGCGACGAGAAGAGAAGAGAATAGACTGGATTTTTATCCCGCCCTTTACTTGGAATCTCAGAGCAGCTTACGAACTCCTTTCCCTTCCCCTCCCCACAACAGACACCCTGTGAGATGGGTGGGGCTGAGAGAGCTCTTTTGAGGACTGCTCTTGAGAGAACAGCTCTGACAGAACTATGGTGTGTCCAAGGTCATCCAGCAGCTGTAAGCGGAAGAGTGGGGAATCAAACCCGATTCTGCCAGATTAGAGTCTGCACACTTAACCACTACACCAAACTGGCTCTACACCAAAATAGCAACCAACCTTTGAGTGACCTACTACCGGGTCAAATGACCAGGCATTAATTTTTTTAAAAAAAATCGTACCCTGCTGACATCAATGGGGGAGAATTAAAAATAAGTTTAACTTTTCTATTGATAGGACTCAAATGCGCTGAAGCTTCTCTGAATTGTGGAAAAACAAAACAGAAGTTTGGGGCAGGTTAAAGATAGACAACATTTCTTCCAGCGTGGGTCACAAATCTCTTCCTCATATGCAGTGAAGATTTGCTACAATCTTGAAGAGGGTTTAAGGTGGGTGTCAGTGTTCCCTCTAAGCTGAGTTAGTGTGAGCTAGCTGGCAGTTTTTAGTCTCCAGTTCACACATTTTTTGTCTTCGCTCAGGAAGGATGGCTCCAGAGCAAACTAATTTATGCAGCAGCTGAATTGCTCACTCATAACTTTAATGCCAGTAGCTCACAGAGTAGAATTTTTGCTCATAAGACTCCACAGCTTAGAGGGAGCATTTGGTTTGCATAAAAGAGCAAGATTCAAGTCCAGTAGCACCTGAAAGACCAACAGGATTTCCAGGGTAGAATCTTTCCAGAGTCAAAAGTTCCCTTTGTGAGATAAAAATAGGAATGGGGCCAGAGTCGAGTTCAGTGGCCAGAGAGCCAGTTTGGTGTAGTGGTTAAGTGCGTGGACTCTAATCTGGGAGAATTGGGTTTGATTCCCCACTCCTCCTCTTGCACCTGGCTGGATGACCTTGGGCAAGCCATAGCTCTATACCAGCTGTTCCCTCAAGGACAGCTTGGGAAAGAGCTCTCTCAGCCCCACCTACCTCACAGGGTGTCTGTTGTGGGGAGGGGAAGGGAAAAGGAGTTTGTAAACCGCTCTGAGACTCCCTTGGGGAGTGGAGGGCGGGGTATAAATCCAATCTCTTCTTCTTTCTTCTTCTTAAAGACGAACAAGATTTCCAGGACAAAGTTTGCGTCCGGTGGCACCTTTAAAAACAGCAAAGTTTTATTCGAGGTACAAGCTTATACCTTGAATAAAACTTTGCTGGTCTTAAAAGTGGCATTGGACTCAAACTTTGTTCTGCAGCTTCAGACCAACACGGCTACCCATCTGATTCTATCTTTATGGAAGATTTCCAGGGAATAAACTTTTGAGAATTAAAACTCCCTTTGTCAGATACAGATAGGAATGGAGCAGGATTCAAATCTATTAAAGACCAAGAAGATCTCCAGGGCATAAGCTTTCGCATGGCCGACCTCCCTTCATCAGATACTAGTAGGAAGGGAGCAAGATTCGAGGCCAGTAGCACCCGCAAGACCAACAAGATTTAGAGGGTATAATCTTTGGAGAGTCAAAGCTCCCTTTGTCCACTAGTATCTGACGAAGGGAGCTTTGCCTCTCGAAAACGTATACCCTGGAAATCTTGTCGGTCTTGCAGGTGCTACTGGACTTGAATCTGACAATATTGAAGATTGCTATGATAGACCCCTGTGCAATTATCATGGGCCTTGGAAACCTTGTTCAGCCCCCTGAGGAACTAATATGGTATAGTAGTTAGTGTGTAGGACTAGAACTTTGGAAACCTGGATTCTATCCCAACTCAGCCTTGAAGTTCACTGTCCTCAGTGACCTCAGACAAGTCTGCCTCTCTCAGCCTAGCCTGCCTCCCAAGGCTGGTTTTGAAGAAATGGAGGAAGGATGGGATAAAAGTGTAACCAAATTCTAGCCATGTTCCGAAAAGCAAATCCCACTGACTGGTTTTAGTACGTATTCTTGTAAACATTGGCCCATTACCCATGCATATGTTACTGCAGATTTTCAATGCTGTAAGCCTTTAATTTTGACTTTGGATTCTGTGCCCGCCATATGCACTATTCTTTTTCCTCTGGTGTATTTACACTGCAGCTACAATTTAAAAAACCACCCTTTTCTAAATCAGGGTGAAACATCATTTGTGATTTGTGGGGGTGGTGTCCAAAGGTTTTTTTAAAATAATAATAATTATCATGTGATTGCTGTATTGCACCTGTGCAGTAGCAACCAGCAAGCACCTTCCATATAAATCCTTGTTGTTCAGGTTTTTGGACATGCATTTTGGTGTAGTGGTTAAGTGTGCAGACTCTAATCTGGGAGAACCGGGTTTGATTCCCCACTCCTCCACTTGCACCTGCTGAATGACCTTGGTCAAGCCATAGTTCTGTATCAGCTGTTCTCTCAAGGACAGCTGTCTCAGAGCTCTCTCAGCCCCACCTTCCTCACAAGGTGTCTGTTGTGGGGAGGGGAAGGGAAAGGAGTTTGTAAGCCGCTCTGAGACTACAAGTGAAGGGCGGGGTATAAATCCAATCTCTTCTTCTTCTTTAGTTCCTTGAGTGAAAGGGAACATGAAGGAATGCATGCAAAAGGGGGAAAGCCCACAGTTGAAACTGACCAGAGGTTTTCTGAAACTGAAAGCAGCTTCAAAGCCCATTTTCCATATTGCAGAGCACTAGGGGATTCTCTGCTGCGTTATCGGTGAAAAAATGGGAAAGAGTCACATGATCTCATAGTATGGGGGAACATGATGAGCATACAGAATGCGCGGTAGAACCCACTGACACTGGCATTGCAAGCTGTAATCATTGGCAACGTGTGTGCGCGCGCGTGCGCCTGTGCAAAGTCGACTTCAACTCCCCCAAGCTTTGCACAGGGCTGCAATTTGTATGGGGGAGGGGTCCTTTGGCAGAAGTTCTGGAGAGCTTATTTATTTATTTACTTTATTAAATCAGATTTTTAAACCACCTCCCCTGTAGACCTCGGCTTAGGGCAGTGCACATCAATAAAGACATAATACAATTCGTACTTAAAATAATAAAAAACCCATAAATTCACACTGATACAACAGTAGTAAGCCTATTAACAATAAGATGGTAATAAGACTGCCAGAATATGCCACTGCCTTTTGGGGGGGGGGGCAGGAAAAAGAGGAGTTTTTAGTCTTGTACCACTAAACTGGAAAGCACATCTGCCCAGTAACACTAATTTCCTGTCTTCCTTGCAGATTTGCATGGCTTTCTCTTTGTGATTCTCTAATCTGATCCTGCACCCTGGTTGTGATCTTGAAATTTTTTTTAAAGTCTGTCCTGTCTGATTGTACTCTTCCTCCAAATGGATCAATCCCAAGCGATTCTTAAGTTCGGCAGTTCGCAGAAGGTCCATGTGGCTTGGCCACCGTTTTCATGTTGGGCTTCCAGAGACTGCCAAAATGCTCCCCCCTCCCAACTTTGTTCACTAAAGCATTAAAAGGAAAAATGTTTTCAAAGCTTTAGGCTTCCCATCCCAGTGCCTCTCTCTTTCCATCTAATGTCAATTTCATTCCGTGCTGACAATCCCTCCCCCTTTATCTGTTTGCGTGCAGCACTGAAATCTCTCTCTCTCTCTCTCTGCACTGGGGATGCTGCTGTTCGCCTCCTCTCCAATCCCCCTTTCAAGTTAATACCAGCAGGGAACTAAACTTCACACAGCTCCTTTTAAACTTCCCTCATCATTTTAGCTTTTTCAGTCAGCAATCTGAGACTAGTCTCGTATCACTAGACTCATGGTGATTGTAAAAAAAAATTAAAAATTTTAAAATGAGGGGGAAATAGAGCTTCTACACCAATTAAGGGAGGAGGATGGAGGAAGGTGCAAAGTGGATGGAACAACCTCGATGCGGGCAAGAATGACCTTCGAGGGGCGGCAAAAGAGTGGAGGGAATCTGAGGGAATCTATGCTTTTGAATTACCTTTGGCTTGGAAGTGAAACGGGGGAAATTGGCACAAAAGTACTCTCAGAAAAAGCGGGGGACCAGAAAGCGAACTGAGCACCGAAGAGAGAAAAATCAGTGCAGAACAACAAAGAAAACCTGATGGATATGCATGGTCGAAAGCGAGGGGAAAAAGCCGTGCATAATAGACCCTCCTTTCTTATCACATGGAATGCAAGGCAGTTTTACAGCTGTTTAAATATGGAACACCAGCACAGTCCACAAAGAAGCATCCTGTTAGAAATCTTCTCAGTATCATTTCTATCTCACCTTTCCTTCAAGGACAGTGAACATCAAAACCCTAAGTGGTCGGTAGCTCGGCAGTTTGAGACCCGAGTGCTGCGTGATGGAGTGAGCTCCCGTCTCTGGCCCCAGCTCCTGCTAACCTAGCAGTTTGAAAGCAAGAAATTGCAAGTAGATAAATAGGTACCGCTTCAGTGGGAAGGTAACAGCGTTCCATGCGCCTCGGCGTTTAGTCAATGCTGGCCACATGACCACGAAAACGTCTTCAGATAGCGCTGGCTCTTCGGATTTGAAATGGACTGCCCCCTAGAGTCAATCAGATTTGACTAGCTTTCAAGCAAGGGAAACCTTTACTTTAACTAATACACTGGGGTGGTGGAGACTGCATCTCTGCATACAAGAAGAAGAAGAAGAGATTGGATTTATACGCTGCCTTCCACTCGGAGTCTCAGAGCGGCTTACAAACTCCTTTCCCTTCCCCTCCCCACAACAGACAACCTGTGAGGTAGGTAGGGCTGAGAGAGCTCTGACAGAAACTGCCCTTTCAAGGACAGCTCTGACAGAACTATGGCTTGCCCAAGGTCATCCAGCAGCTGCAAGTCGAGGAGTGGGGAATCAAACCTGATTCTCCCAGTTTAGAGTCCGCGCACTTAACTGCTACACCAAACTGGCACAGACATGCATTTTACACCCTGTGGGGCCACCACAAACCGTCACCCCCACTCCAGCACATAAGCACCTTATACTGAATCAGAACTTCGGTCCGTCAAGGTCGGTATTTTCCATTCAGAAGGGCAGTGGCTTCCAGGGTCTCAGGTGGAAGTCTTTTACATGGCCAACCACCTGATCTTTTTAACTGGCGATGCCAGGGATTGAACCTGAGACCATCTGCATTCCAAGCAGGTGCTCTACCCCTGAGCCACAGCCACCGTATTATAGGATAGCACATTTTCGTCCCATCAGTAAACCCATCCTAATGATGAACCAACAATGGAGAAGTGTTTGCTTTCATTCTGTTTGAGTTCCAGAGTTTTCCATTTAGGAATAACCCTCATTCCAGAGGGTGCATACATGCGCAGAATTCTTTCTTTGACTTCTGACACTATTGGTTATTGAGCTAAAAACTAATATAGCATTGAGGGACAGTTGATTCCCCCCCCCCCCCGGTGATGAATTCCAGCAGAGGACTGAAGGGGGGAGGAATGGCTGCTTTTGAAATCTAAAGCTTCTTGCAAGCCAAGGGGGTGAAAGGGTTCCATTGTACCTGCGCATGGAATGTGAACCCCATAATTCAGTGCTGCTTTGTAAACGACACTATTGTTTTGTCTCTTATCCTGCCTGGAGTTCTTCCAAACAAGTCTAACAAACGCTTGACAAAAGGGCTTGGAACATCATGGCAAAGAAACACCAAAAAACTCTTCACTAAAGAAGCGAATAAATATTTACAAACAAGCTCTCCCAGTAGACTGCAAAGCCATACAAACAACTAATGTTTTCTTGAAAAGGTATTACTGGGCCGGTCTATCTATATAGTACATCTTTCCATCACCACCCCCTGACAAAAGAAGTCTACAAAAGTCAAAGAGGGATAGCCAGAGGGGACAGCATCTGTAATTGCTGTCATGGAAACAGGAAAATGTTTTAGAACTTCTGAAGGACAGGTCTATCAGTGGCTACTAGTCACGGTGACTGAGAGGAACCTCCACATTTAGAGGCACTAAACCTCTGAATCCCAGAGCCAGGCAGCAACATCAGCAGAAGTTCTCAGCCCCTATGCCCTGTTTTCAGTCCTCCAGAAGAACTGATTGGCCACCTTGTGAGACAGGATGGACTATTGGTCTGATCCAGCAGGGCTCTCCTTATGTTCTTATGAAGGCCTCGGCCTCTGTGCCCTATTGTTGGCCCTCCAGAGGAACTGGTTGGCCACTGTGTGAGACAGGATGCTGGACCAGATGGACCACTGGTTTGATCCAGGAGGGCTCTTCTTACGTTCTTAGGAAGCTAGACTAGATGGTCCACTAGGGTTGCCAAGTCGTTGAGACTTACAGGCGGGGGGGAGCTTCCCGGTCCGGGAGCTTCCCCGGCGTGCGCGCTTATGCGCGCACCGCGATGATGTCACCCGGAAATGACATTATCACATTGGGGGCGTTGCCAGGGCGACGCTCTGGCAATCGCCCCAAAACTCTATGGTACCATAGTTTTGGGGTGATTGCTAGAGCGTCGTCCCGGCAACATCCCCAATGTGATGACGTCGCTTCCGGGTGACGTCATTACGCTGGGGAAGTCATCCTGACTGGATGACTTTGGGGGTGGGGTTCCCCCCGCCAGCCGAATGCTGGCCGGCGGATCGGGAACCCCTGTAGCGGGGGATCCCCCGCTCCCCGGGCTGACTTGGCAGCCCTAAGATCCATTGGTCTGGTTCAGCAGGGCTCTTCTTACATTCTTAGGAAGCTGGACTAGGTGGTCCATGGGTTTGATCCAGCAGGGCTTTTCTTATGCTTTTATGTACTCTGTGATACCCAGGCATCTGTGACAGGTGTTTCTACGACTTCTATTTGTGTGTGTGTGTGCAGAACCAGATACAGGTCCTGGCTGGAGTGTTTCTGGGGCAGTGCTTTTGATGCAACAATTATATTGTCCTCCCCCACAAATATATATATATATATATATATTTCCAGCCCTTTCCCTTCTGTCCAGTTTTCAGTTTTTAAGAAGTATGATATACCAAGCCCTGACCTGGATCTCGACAGATATCAGATGCTAAGCAGGGTGAGCCCTGGTTACTACTTGGATGGGAGACCACCAAGGAAACCCAGGGTTGCTACACCGAGCCAGGCAATGGCAAATCACCTCTGAACACCTCTCGCCTTGAAAACCCCATGGGTGGTTTTTATAAGTCAGCTGTGACTTGATGGCACTTTCCACCACCACATGATACATAGGGTGTGGTTTCCAGACGTTTCACTTCATTTTGCTGCTGCTCTTTCTGACCCCCTGGAACGATCAGTCATGGGGTTGTGGGACCAACATGGAATAATAGCTCAAAGGGTTGGGGCTGGAATGAGAAAGGACAAGGAGCTGAAATCGTTCTTCAGTCAGCTGTATGGTGGTGGAGAACAACCTCCATCCCTTGCCAACGTGCTGCCCTTTCAGTCGTGGCATCAGCAGCTTCGGGGCAGCACATTGGCATGGCTGTGACAGCCCTTTCCGCCGCCACCACCACCTCACTTGAAGATCCCACCAACTTGGGGCCTAGAACACTCCTGATAACTGTAAAAGGAAGTCGTGCATTTGGTCGAAATGGAAAGGAATTTATATTACTAGAGCTGCCAACTCCGGGTTTGGAAATTTCTGTAAATTTGCGGGGGGGGGGGTGGAGCCTGGAGAGGGCAGGGTTTGGGGAGGGGAGGGACCTCAGCTGGGTATAATTCCATAGAGTCCATCCTCCAAAGCAGCCATTTTCTCCAGGGCAGCTAATCTCTGTCATCTGGAGAGCAGATCTTCAGGCCCCATAGGCTGGCAACCCTATGTCTTATTGTGAGGCAAAACTGTTGCAGAATTCCCATAAAGCCTTGCTGCCAAAACTTGATCGCTCCCATTGGTTTTGAAACAACACACTTAGAAGAGAAAAGGAATGCAGAATCTATTTTTCTGTGTAACTTTTTATGCAGTGCGAAACGTCCTTTTGGGGGGATTGTTCTTTTTTAAACTGGGAAGGACCTTTTCTCGACTTCCTTCCTCCTCAACTTCCCTGCTGAAAGTCATCTTGTAATTATGGATATTTTGCCTGAGAATCGAGCATCCGAGGAGATGAACAGTGGACTCTTTTGAAACGGACAAACAATACCCCCATTTGATGAATCAGGATGCATTTGCTGTTGGCTTTGTGGAGAAAAGTGCTTGGATGTCTGTTGAAAATACCGTCGCTGGAAATATATCCCGGCGATTAAGTCCTTAAGTCAGAGTCGTACACATTTGAGGACTTTTCCACAGATATGAGTGAGATGGTTGTGATGCAAGAACTGTATAAGAATAGGGTTGCTGGCTCAGGATTGGGAAATACCTGGAGATATGGGGGGGGGGGGGGGCGAGACTGAGGAGGGCAGGGCTGGGGAGGGACTTCAATATAGGGTCACCAGGTGTGTCCCCCCGGCCACTGGCAGGGGATGGGGGGAGTAGGGTTGCCAGATCCAGGTTGGGAAACTCCTGGAGATTTGGGGATGGAGCCTGGGGAGGCCAGTGACCTCAGTGGGATACAGTGCCACAGAGTCCACCCTCCAAAGCATCCATTTTCTCCAGGGGAACTGATCTCTGTGGTCTGGAGATGAACTGTAATCCCTGGGGATCCCCAGGTCCCAGCTGGAGGCTGGCATCTCTCACAGTGGCTGAATTCTTGGGTGGTTGATTCACACATTGTGTTCTGGGTCTCATAGAGCCCCAACCCTGTGAGGTAGGTGGGGCTGAGAGAACTCTGACAGAAACTGCTCTTTTCCAAGAACAACTCTGACAGAACTTATGACTGACCCAAGGTCACACCACCAGCTGCATGAGGAGGAGTGGGGAATCAAACCCAGTTCTCCCGGACTAGAGTCCGTGCTCTTAACCCACTATACCACACTGACTCTCTCTGGAGGTGAACGCCTTTTCCGACCACTGTCAGGTATGGGGGTGAAGTTTTAGAAGTGTTTGGCAAGTCTACTTTAATTGGGAAGGTTTTTTTTAAAAATTTGTGATTCATGTTCAAATGGGTTTTTTTCTTTCAAAAGAAATAAAAAGTAACTCGTTTTGGATACTGTGTCCATTGAGATTGTTATCTTAGGAAGTGGTTGCTCATTTTTAAGCTCCGCTGTATTCCTTTTATGTTTTAACCACCTTCCACGAGAAGACATAAACCACTGAAACAACATAATGCCAGACAGAAGACAAAATAACTGTAGAACTGAAGTCAGGCCATAAACATCCATTGTAATGTCTTTTTATTGGGAACAGCCTAAGTATCACAAAGAAGTGAGAAAGCAATCTGGATCCCTAGAAGTATTTTTCAGCTTGTATGTTCACTACCCCCCCCCCCCCCACCCAACCCTGCCAGTTGTGTTGGGAAGAAGTCATTTTGTTATTTTATTTTTAAAAAATATTTCTGTGCTACCTCTTTAGAGTCTTGCTTGAGGCGTCTCATAAGTAAAACCCACAATATTAAAAACACAAGCTATCATCATCATCATCACCAGCACCATCATCAAAATTTGTATCTCACCTTTCTACCTTCACAAGAGCCACCAAGGCAGCTAACAATTTAAAACACACATGATAAAACTACATTATAAAACCATTAAAATCAACCCCTTCCTAAACATAAATCATAAAAACAATTAAAAATCAGAGTTAAATCTCTCTTATACATAATTCTCTGTTGGTGGTGTCACGCTCCTGAACATTCCACATGCCACCCCAGCCTTTGGTCCCCTGGCCTGTCAATCAGAATCTGTCCCTATCCACTGGCTGTGAATACTCGCATGCCACTGGCTGGGTGCTGTCTCTGCTCCTCTTCCCCGCCCACTCCTTCAGCCTCTGTGCCCTGTCAGAATTTCTGGCAGACGGCTTTCTCTCTTGACGAAGATGCTTCTCCTACTTCCCTCCTGTGGGGGGAATAACGGTTACCTCAGTGGCTGTTGGTAGGTGAAACGAAATGGCAGATACCTGCGTTTATAAGATGGCTGCTGTCTGTGGTTTGTTTAAAATGTTCCCCCATAAGGTTCAATTGAGCTGTAGTTCCAGAGAGGGGCCTGCAGGAGTATCACTCACTGGGTTGAATGGGGCTTCCTCATCTGCTGGCCTACAGTTCCCAGCTGCCCCAAGGTCAAAAAGTGCGGGAAAAGAGGGACTGTCCCAAGGGGCGGGGCACCATCAATATAGACTGCAGCCCGTCCAGGGAGGATTGTGTTTAACCCGTTTTACTTATTTATTTATTATTCATATTTATATCCCGCCTTGCTGGGCAAGCTGTTGATTTATGCCCTGTTGGTTCATAGTGTGTGCTTACTCCTACAGTTATGTCTTATTCGTTTAGTGTGTGTGTGTGCTCCATAATTATGTAAATACTAAAATAAATTATTTGATTTGGGCCAATAATCTGTGTTGTGCTCTGAGCCCATAGTCTCCCCTGCTCTGCCAATACCAAAGGGAGGGGGTAGCCCAGGGAAGCAAGGAAATGCCAGACCCTTGGGTTGCCAGCTTTCCAGGGATCCCCCAAAGATTGGGGATTCCATCTCCAAATAGGGAGATTTGGCCACAGGGGTCTCACTGTCCCTCTAAAAAGGCAGTGACCATTCAGTGACTGGTGGCAGGGAACTTAAGGAGTGAGATATGCCCACGCAGGGGCGTAGAGTTTTGTAAATTCTGGGGGGGGGCGGAGGTTCTTTCCTTGGCAGGGAGGGCAGGTGGGGGGAGGCTGCAGGTGGGGGGAGGAAGATGGAAAGCTGAAGAGCGATGCCCCCCCCCTGGGAAACCGCCTCCCCGGGCCCTTCTGAGGGCCGTCAGCCGCTGCTGCCGGTGCCTCTCTCCCCCCCCCCAGCCACTCCTCCTCTCTCCCTCCCTCTTTTCTGGGTGAAATGCATTTCGCCAGGAAAAGAGGGAGGGAGAGGGAAGGACGGAGGAGTGGCCAGGCTGGGAGGGGGGAGAGAGGCACTGGAAGCAGTGGCTGCCAGGCCTCGGAAGGGCCCGGGGAGGCGCGGCGGTGAGGTGTGGCAGGAGGTGCTATGTTTTCCCGGGGGGGGGGCTCAGTCTCCCCCAGAAAATTTCGGGGGTGACTTGAGCCCTTGAGCCCACCCGTAGTCTATGCCTATGCGAACAGCTGTGCCAGAACTGTGCCCAAGGTCATCCAGCAGGTGCAAGTGGAGGAGTGGGGAAGGAGTGGGCTGGAACGGGGGTTGACCTGGGCGGAAGCAGTGACTGGCTGTGGCAGGCTGCGATGGTCGGGTCGCTGAACCTTGAACACATCCTCCTCGTCAGATGTCTCTGGGCTGGCAGTGGTTGCCACGCGGTGTGTGGGGGACCCTTGGGAGTCCTGGTGGGCTTTCTCAAAGGCGGCAGCTGCTTTGCAAGCGGAGTCGAGCTTCAGGTCATCGATAGCCACGAGTTTCCATCGGAGTTTCGGCTCTCATATTCTCCACACGAAATGTGTGAGGAGGGTGTCCTCAATGGATGGGAACTCACATGCCACCGCCTGGCATTGGAGGTCAGCCATAAAGTCTGCTGTGGATTCCCTGACCTTCTGGGAGTGAGCGCAGAAGTCCATCTGCAGTGCCATCTTTGAGGGTTTTGGCGTGAAATAGGTGGTGAGCACCGTGATCAGCTCATCATACATGGAGTCACCCGGAGACTTGGGGCAACGAGGCTTTGCACCACCCAGATTGTGGAGACGCCGCACAAAATGATGAGCCATGCTTTCTTCTTCCCCGCATCGGTCGTGTCCTGGACCAGGAAGAAATATTTCAGCTGTTCAACCCAGGCCTCCCAAAGCTCAGGGCGAGCAGGGTTGAAAGCGGCGAGCTGTCCTGGAGTGACGGCCATAGCTCCTGAGCAATGCAGTGAGCGTTGTCCTGTGGGGCGGTTGGCGGTGCCGGGAGGCGCTGGAGCCAGGTATAGCTCGGATGCTGGAGGATTGGTACTTGGTGCGGTGCTGGAGCCAGCGTTGGTGTCGCTCTTCAGGACTCCACCTTAGTCGCCAGTGTAAAGTACTGACTTTGGAGACGTGTTGAGTGATTAAAGCTCATAATTTATTTAGAGGCTGGAACAAGGCTACTGAGCCGGACTCGCAGGTCTGCTTATATTCCCGTTCTTGGCCACACCCATGCACACACCCAACACCCGTGATTGGTTATTTACAATGCCCCTGTCACCTATAGAACTAGCTACGGATGTGGGCTTCCCCATTGGTCCCCGACTAGGATCCTCTGGGTCTATTGTCCTGGGAGTGAAGCTTGACGGCTTTGTCAGGCCATCTGTATGGCCGACCGTGTGTGCAGCCTAACTTTTGGGACATAACACAAACGGTCGCTGAAGTGGATTAAACCTGCTTTATTTAGCATTTGTGAAAGCACCTATTGGAGTTTTTGTCTGTATCGGACTTTGAAAGGGGGAACGGGGAGGAATTGGCCAGCTCAAGGCCCTGGTTTTGTAGAATCCTGGGGACAGGAACGGGTGGATTTGTCAACCATTTCTTCCCCTCATGTTTCCTTACAGGCAACCATCTTGTATGAAAACCATCCCCTTGACAATTGCCTGCCCAAATCTCCCTGGCTTAGTGGTATTTTCCCCTGATGTGTTATTCCATTCTTTGGTGCTTATATTTGTATGCCGCATTAGGTATTTTTAAGCAGAAAAGAAGCTTGTAAATAAGATAATCTTATTAGTTTCCAGTTCCCATTCCTCCTACTTGTCGGAGGTTTCTAGAACCAGGTCAGCAGTTCTGAAGTTCTTTGAATCTGCTAATGGTGAGCTTTCGGCCTTTCTTTTTCTGCGCTTTTAAAGGACAAAATCATTACAGGCTTGAGCTGGTGTGTGTGGGGAAGGGGTCATGGGCAACAGAGCCCGAGAGCAGAAATTGAGCACGGTGCCCATGAATTCTTCCCACTGATGACTTTCAAGTCCCAGAGAAAGCAGCAAGATTGTTTGATTGTTCTATTAATTATTGGCCTCGGCCCAGTATCCGGTATGTGGAGAAGATAAGGCTTCCCTCGCTGAGCAGAGGCCGTAATAACTCGACTTTCTTTTTCTCTCTTTTGATCAGTTTGACTCTGACACCGTTTGGGATTTTTAAAATCTTTCCTAGAAATGCAACTGGCAATTGTCTAATCTTCTTGGCCAGGTGTCTCCCCCCCCCCCGCCCCCACTTTCTCCAGTTCTAAAGTACATGCGTAACTCTGTCGATTAAAAATAAGACCCTCACAAGTTGTTTCCTTTAAATAAAACACTATTCCGTTTGTGACACAATGCAAAACCCATTTTTTATGAAGATAGATTCTGGTGAATAGCCGTGCTGGTCTGAAGCAACAGAACAAAACTCTGTGGCCCTCTTTTATGGTTAGGAGTCTCTTTCCAGAAGGAGAAGGAGGAGGAAGAAGAAGAGGAGGAGGAGCAGGAGGAGACGGAGACTGGATTTATATCCCACCCTTCATTTGGAGTCTCAGAGTGGCATACAATTTCCTTTCCCTTCCTCTCCCCACAACAGACAACCTGTGAGGTAGGTGGGGCTGAGAGACCTCTTTTGAGGACTACCCTTGAGAGAACAGCTGTGAGAGAACTTGTGACTGACCCAAGATCTCACCAGCAGCTGCATGTGGAGGAGTTGGGAATCAAACCCGGTTCTCCCAGATCAGAGTCCACGCTCTTAGCCATTAGACCAAACTGGCCTTGGAGCTGACCATTCCCCTCTGCCAATCGCAAAAGTGCGCAGGAACTAAGGAGAACCCTCAGCTCAGGTCTGACTGTCACACAGGACACAGTGTGGGGATCCCCGACCCAACCTGTGTTCTCCATCGTGTGTGAATCGGACCATCTCGCTCTGTGTCATCTACTCTGGCTGGCAGTAACTCTCCAGGGTCTCAAGCAGGGTTTTCCCTGACGCCTTCAGGTTCAGAATCTTTCGTTGGAGATGTGCGGGATTCAGCTTGGGACTTTGCGCACACAGCATGATCTCCGAGCCATAATCGCCTTTCTCAATGATAACTGTGAGTCTAGCTGGCACGGCAAGACAGCAGGAAAGGATTGCTCGCATTTAAAGGAAGGCCTGTTGACTTGGACTGTGAGGGGGGGGGGGTGGTAACAAGAAGTCTGACTTCTCTTACGAGATATTCGTCGTTCGTTTGAAAAGTGCCACTCGAGGACATTGTCAATGCAAGACAGAAAGTGGAAGTCGGTCGATTTTGAGCTGAGTCTGCAGAGGGACGGGCTGATATCTCGCACGCAGGGGCGCTCCAGTCACTGATATCTCACATGAACAAATGAAGCGGCCCTATGCTAAATCAGACCATTTCCGCAGTAGTAACATTCCCCACATTTACCTTGTTAAAACTCTGTGTTATGTGACATTTACCACGGTAGATTTTTCTTCACCGAGCACAAAGCCGGAGTCGTCTCCTTCTTTCCCTGACTTTTTGGAACCCCTCCATTTTAGCGAGTTCCATAAATACGGGTTAAGAAGTAAACTTCAGGTTTGTGCCTGTGTGTGTGTGTGGGGGGGAAATCAACTGTGGAAAATTTCACACAACATGCTGCAGGGAATTTCACCACTGTGGAAATAGACTCCAGACCATCTGTCCATCCAGGTCAATACCAGTGCTCCCTCTAAGCTGAGTTAGTGTGAGCTAGCTCACAGTTTCTTAGGCTCCGGCTCACCCATTTTCATCTTAGCTCAGGAAGGACGGCTCCAGAGCAGACTAATTCATGCAGTAGCCAAATTGCTCGCTCACAACATGAACGCCAGTAGCTCACAAAGTAGAATGTTTGCTCACAAGACTCCACAGCTTAGAGGGAACATTGGTCAGTACTGTCTACTCAGACCATTTCCGTAGTAGTGGAATTCCCAGCACTGATGTTTTTAAAGCTGAGCATTATATGAAACTTTCCACAGTAGGCTTTTCTTCACCAGGACACAAACCGGAAGTTTTTCCCCTTTACCCTGCCTTTTTGGGATCTCGTTTTAGCAAGTTCCAAAATTGTGGGGTAAGAAGAAGCAGACTTTAGGTTTGCACCTGGTGAGGAAAAGTCTACTGTGGAAAATTTCATATAACACGCAATTTAAAAAAAAAGTCAATGCAGGGAATTGCACTACTGCAGAAATGGTCTCGAACCATCCATCCATCCGAGTCAGTCTTGTCCACTCAGACTGGCAGTGGCTCTCCAGGGTCTCAGGCAGAGGTCTTTCACATCACCAACTGCCTGGTCCTTTGAACTGGAGATGCCGGGGATTGAACCTGGAACCGTCTGCATGCCAGGGAGATGCTCTACCACACTGAGCCATGATCCCTCCCCTATCTCCAGCTAATAGCTATTGGAGATCCACTCTAAGCCAAAACAGCTAATGCTGGACTAGATGAACCAACCGACTGACTTAGTAAAGGGCAGCTTCGCATGTTCATATTCTAGCTTATGCCTGTTTTGCATTCTAATCCCAGATGTGGGAAATGCAAATGTGACATAATTTTTTTTTAAATGACTCATCTATCTAAGTGTATTTTTATCCCTCACTTCCTCTAAGGCGCTCAGGGTGGCATACGTAGTGTGCACTCCCAGTCTGAGCTCACAACAATGCAGTGAGGTGGGCTAGACGGAGAGTAGCTGGACATTTGTGGGTGGAGCCTGGGGTGGGTGTGGTTTTGAGAAGGGAGGGACCTCAGTGGGGTATAAAGAGGAGGAGGAGGAGATCAGATTTATACCCCGCCCTTCCCTACCCGAAGGAGTCTCAGAACGGCTTACAATCTCCTTTCCCTTCAGCTCCCCACAACAGACTCCCTGTGAAGTAGGTGGGGCTGAGAGAGCTCTTTTGAAAACTGCCCTTGAGAGAACAGCTCTGAGAGAAGATGTGACTGTCCCAAGGTCACACCAGCAGCTGCATGTGGAGGAGTGGAGAATCAAACCTGGTTCTCCCAGATTAGAGTTGATGCTCCTAACCACTATACTGCCATAGAGTCCCCCCTCCAAAGCAGCCATTCCCTCCAGGGGAACCAATCTATGTAATCTGGAGATCAGGGGTGATTCTGGGAGATCTCCAGGCTCCACCTGGAGAATGGCAACCTTAGTCTGGCCCACAATCACCAGGCAAACTTTATAGGTGGCGAACAATTTGAACTGGGATCTCCCGGCTTCCACTCTTGACTCCTGAATCATGACACTGGTTTTTACAGCAAGTGGAGTTTTGAGACTCTCACTGCATAGAGCCATGAGGTTGATTTGGGGGCCTGGAGACCAAGCCCTGCGAGTAAAGGCTGAGGGACTCAGGAATGTTTAGTCTGGAGAAGAGGAGGTTGAGCGGGGACATGATTGCTCTCTTGAAGTGTTTGAATGGCTGTCACTTAGAGGAGGGGCAGGGAGATGTTCCTGTTGGCAGCAGATGTTCCTGTTGGCACATCACGCTAGGCCCTCCTGTCTTCCGCCACCCTCTGGAGTTTGCTCAATTCCATGCCTGTCGCATCGATAACACTGTCTGAGTGTCTCATCCTTTGCTGTCCCCTTCTTCTTTGACCTTCAGTCTTTCCCAGCATCAGGGTCTTCTCCGGTGAGTGCTCCCTTCTCATTTGGTGGCCAAAGGATTTGAGCTTCAGCTTCAATATCTGTCCTTCCAGGGAAGAGTAAAGGTTGATTCCCTTTCGGATTGACTGATCTGGTCTGATTTTTCTCCCGTTTTCCTTATGGATGGTGACAGGATGGGGCAGGGTCAGAGGGGGTGTTCTGTGTCCTGTCAGAGTGGGCATCACTCCGAACACACGTGGGACCTCCCTGCAAGAATCCATGCGGCCATTTCTTTAGATACACCCAGAGAACAGCTGGTGGAGTATTTGGCTGAGGAAATGACCACCTCTAAAATGCCAAACTAGTTCTGTAGTAGGACAGGCCCAAACCCTGAATCCCCTTGCAAAAACAGGCTCCCTGGCAAATACTCTAGGGCTCTGATGGATGTTCCTTCCCCTTTGGGGACCCGTTCACACATGTAATGCACACTGCTCGATTTCGCTCAACTCTGGATGATTTTCAAATGAACTGAAAGTTGTGTGTTTGAAGCTATAGAGAAGGCTAGTACGAAAGTCCAATCTGGGCCCACTGGGGCACAGGCATACCACTAAGTTGAGCAAGCATGGTGTCGTGGTTAAAGTGTCGGACTAGGAGGCGGGAAACTCAGGTTAGAATCCACACTTGTGCCATTATTATTATTATCAGGGCTTTTTTTGTAGAAAAAGCCCAGCAGGAACTCATTCTCATAATAGGCCACACCCAACAGCAGAAACATTAGCATATTAGGCCACACCCCTGACAGCGCAGCTCATTAGCCTATTAGGCGGGGGCTGGGAAAGCACAGGGCAGGCATGGAAGCTTGCCTCTTCCTTCCCCCCCGAGCTTCTCCACCCCACTTCAGCATCACCTTTCTAGTCTACCCCCCCCTCCCAACCAGACCAGGGAAAGGTGCTGCACTTCAGCATTGCCTTTCTAGTCTTCTAACCCCCCCCCCCCCCCCAGGAACCCAACCACTGGGGAAAGATCCCAGGCACTTCAGCAATGCCTTTCTAGTCCCCTACCCACCCACCCCCGAACCAGACAATCCGGGAAATGTGGTGCTGAAGTTCCTGGGATCTGATCGGGGAGGAAAAGAAAGGCATTTTCAATGTGCCTGGGTTCCCTGCCTGCCCATTTACAGGCTGCGACCTGTCAGCTAGAGAAGGGAAGGCAGAGAGAGGCTTTTCCTTGGTAATGTCACTCTCAGCTGACTGGCGGGGAGTGAAACTGACAAGGGAGGGGCTCCCCAGAGGGAAAGAGGGCATTTTCACATGCTACTTTCCCTCTTGTGTGTAAGGTGGGGAGGGCAGCGTGCTCTGGAGCCACACATGAGCAGAGGGTTTGGCTGTGGGCCTGGCCAACTCAGAAGCCAGCCAGAACTCTGTTCCTATGAGTTCCTGCCCCTAAATAGCCCTGATTATTATTATTATTTATTAAATTTATAAACTGCCCCCCACTGAAGGGCTCAGGGCGGTGTCCATCATCATAGAACATACAGCAGGTTAAAAATACAGTAAATAATAGTTAATAGGAAATAAAATCAATACGCATCCTCCAGACAGTCGACGGCACACACAAGATTTCACACCCTCCATAGGGTAGACTGTAGACCAGGCTTGGTGAAGGCCATGGTAAGAGGCCACTGCTGTCCTTGACCGTAGGGCTGGTGGAACATCTGTTTTACACGGACCATGGAATCTCGCTGGGTGGCCTTGGGCCAGTCACACATTCTCAGACACACCTCCCTACCATGAACCCATGAAATTGCCTTATATGGAGTCAGACCTTTGGTCCATCAAAGACAGCGGCTCTCCAAGGTCTCAGAAAGAGGTCTTTCACATCACCTACTGCCAGAGCTTTTGACTGGAAATACCAGTGATTGAACCTGGGACCTTCTGCATGCCAGGTGGATTCTCCACCACTGAGCCATGCCCCCCGCCCCCAGGGCTGTTGTGAGGATAAAATGGAGGAGAGGGGAATGATGCAAGCCTCTTTGGGTTCCTACCAGGCGACCCCGTAGAGTTTCCAAGGCAAGAGATGCCTCTGCAACATGCCCTTGGTATTCCTTGGAGGTCTCCCATCCAAACACTAGCCAGAGCCTACTCTCTTCAGCTTCTGAGATCTCATGAGATCTCATGAGACCTGCGCTATCCAGGTCAGGGATAATTAACACTACAGATATCACAGGACAGGCTTGCGTGAACGCGACCAACTGAAAGCTCTTTGCACAAACAACACTTTCTTTCTTTCTGTCTCGCATCCCCAAAGGTGAGGGGAAAAGTAACCCCTATCTGAACGCCTTCAGAGAACCTCTCTTTCCCGGGGAAAGAATCCACAGGGACAGGGACACTAACTGGTCTACTAATAAAACAAATTTTGAGTCCAGTGGCACCTTTAAGACCAACAAAGGTTCCTTTCAAGGTATGAACTTTTGTGGGCACGCACACTTTCTCAAATACATTGGAATGGAAGGTAACAGTCCAAGCTTACAGGCAGAGGCTGAACAGCAAATTTGCATGTAACATGATAAAGATGTTTTAAGATATGTGAAGACAAAACTAAACAACAAGCTAAGGTTATAAGGTCAACCACTGTTTTGATTTCATTCAGGGGCCAAAAAACAGTAAAGCAATAAACATGTCAGAATAGGAGATAAATTTGTAAGGTATCCTTTCTAATTGTGGAAAGCAAACTGCATTGTTAACATCTATGTTAACGTCTTCATCATGTTACCTGCCATCTGCCATTCAGTCTCTGCCTATAAGTTTGAACTGTTACTTTCCATTCCAATGCATTTGAAAAAGTGTGCTTTGCACACGAAGGCTCACACTGTGAAGAAACCTTTGTTGGTCTTAAAGGTGCCACTGGACTCCAAATCTGTTCTGCTGATTCAGACCAACACAGCTGCCCGCCTGGTCTAGCAATACTTTCGGCCTGCCAGTCAAAGGATCTTTGGATTGGCTTGAGTGAGCTGACTGGACAAACAGCTGGGACTCCTTCCGATTGATCTTCCCTGCGGTGAGGCTGGTGCACTGTGGGAAATGGGAAGTGGGGGGGTGGGGAGCGCCTGGAGCGATGGCTTCAGTCCTGGAAAGATGCACATGACAGAAATAAGGAGAGCGCTGCGTACCAGCTCTGGGAAATGCACAAAACACAGCAACTGGGACTGGATGATCAAAGCTTCTCTTGCGCTCCCTCTAGTCCTGTATATCCATGCCATTCCTCGTGCCCACCCCCCCCCCCCACAAACAAGAAATATTCTCCTTTCTCGCTAACCAATTCTCCAAATGCCTTCTTGTCTTGTAGCAGGGGTGCAAAAACCCGTCCTGTTGTTTCTTCTCGTGTTTTTCTTTTGGAAAGTCACTGAAAAACAACAACTCGTTGACAGCAGATCCTTACAATGGCGGGGAGCATTTTAATCCTGGCATATTTTAATTCGTTCATCTCTGCTCTTTGCATTGACCCAAGGGCTCTTTTCCCTTGCTGTAACTTTCGCAAGAGGGCTTCCCTGGCAGGAAACAAGGAAAGGGGTTCTTTGCCTTTCTTCATTCAGCTCCAGAGATAGGGATATTACCTGGAATCCATGCGTTGGGAGATCAGAGGCTGAAGCGGATGTCTCATCTTGCGATCCCCCCCCCCTTTTGTTTTAAAGCAATCGCTGAACAGAATTGCCTCTTGGGCTGTTGCATCAATTCTCTTTGCCTTTTTTTTTTTTGCATAAAGGTTAAATGTCAACCCCCCCCAGCCAACCTTCCCATCACATTGTTTGCAGGGCTGGATTTAGGGAGACCAATGTTTTGGTTTCTTTTAAACCAATTAAGGGATCCAGCTGGGTACTGCAAGGATAGGAAACCAAACAGCAACAGAACAAGCCCAGTGGTTTTCCCTTCTCTCCATGGCTTGCATTTCTTTCCGGGGATCTGACGGCTGCTTGCATTTCTTTAAGCGCATGGACTGTTTGGGACCTGTGGCAAAGAACGCCACAGTTCTCAGCATACTTACTTGACAGCAAATGCTACTGAGCTATGTGGAACTTGCTTCTGAGTAAAGGGGAAGAGGTTCAGGTATCTCTCAGCTACAGTCTTAGGTCCCTCTCTTCTAGTCCCATTAAATTCGGTGGGATTTTCTTACAAGCCAGCTGTGTTCCCTCTCGGCTGAGTCAGTGTGAGCTTTTTAGTTTCTGGCTCATAGATTTTTGTCTTAGCTCAGGAAGGAGGGCTCCAGATCCAACTAATTTATGCCGCAGCCAAATTGCTGGCTTACAACTTGAATGCCAATAGTTCACAAAGTAGGATTTTTACTCACAGGACTCTGCGGCTTAGAGAGAGCATTGCAAGCCAGTATAAAATTCAGAGAGCTTCCCACCTTGAAAAAGGAGAACGACAATCATGTTAATAGTTTTGTTCTCCTGCAGGGTGCTCTACAGAATAACACAGGCAAGTCTCTGCCCCGAGGAGTTTACCGCTTGCATTTTGGCACAGAGGGAGAGGGCGAGAGAGAGGGAGGAGCCTAGGATTGCAAGGGACAAGTAAGCGGAAATGCCAAGTATTTGCAACCCGATACCCTAAAAAAAAAAAAAAAACTTACTCCAAAGTAAGTCTCAGTTACTGACTTCTTTGGGAACCGCTCTCCCCGCAGCGCGCCCAGGATCTCCGGTTCGGGTTTCTCGGCTGCAGGACCCGGCTTTGAGCCTGTGCACATTTACTCGGGAGTAATCCCTACTGTACTCCACGGGACTCGCTCGCAAGAAAATCAGCTGAAAGTTGGGAAACCGGCTGCCATGACAAAAACCAGTTGTCAAGAAGGGAAGGGGGAACAATACCATGCCTTCCCCAGTGTTTTCCCCTATTCTTTCTTTTGCTTTTTTTTAAAAAAAAGGGCTTCCCCCCCACAAGCGGCAGCCGACCCCCCTCCCCTTTCCGCGCTTGCTCCTCCTGTGTCAATTACCAGCTTGTTTACAACCGAACTCAGCACGTTGCGAGCACTGAAGGGGGGGGGGGGGCGGAGAAGTCTGGGAAGGGTGGAGGGAGCGGGAGGGGGGTGGTCTTGGACGGAGTGGAGGGGGAGGGAGAAAGAGAGCGAGGAAGAGAGAGGAGGTCTTGGTGAAGGAAGAGCCCCAGAGGGGCAAAAGAGAAAGCGACTCTTCTTCTCTCCCCCCCTCCCCACGACTCCCGCCGCGTCGCTCCTTCCCCACCAGGGCGCTTCGAGGTGACTCCGGATCGCCCGGCACGATGCTCGGATATCGATAGACAAATTAACCTGCCCGCAGCTGGAGGCGGATTTGCATTTCTCTTGCTGGCCCGGGCTGTTCGCCCTCCCGCCCGTCCGCCCCCCACCGGGATTTTGTTCGGGGCTGGGGGGGCGGGGCGGGTTGGTTGCTCTCTTTTTGGCACGTTGCGCTCGCCTCGGGGGGCCGGCGCTTGCCTCCAAAGCCGCCGCCGCCGCCTGAGCAGCGACGGGATTTCACCTCGTCCTTGAACAGGGGGGGGGGGGGAAAGGGAAGCCGAGGAGGCGAGCGAGCGAGAGAGGCGCGCCCGGGGGAGCTCTTCGCCGGCTCCAGCCTTTCCCCGTCCAGGCGGTTCGGCGGCCGCAGCGGAGACCACGGGTAGGTGCCGATTCGCAAAGACCTTCCTCGTTTGGTTTTTTTAAAGGATAACTTTTTTTTTTTTAATTTTAGGGAGGCGGGTTTGGGAAGGCGCGCGGCGACTCGATCTCCCGGGGATCTGCCCCGGTTGCACATGGGGATGGATGATCCGGGATCTGTCTCACCTGCTTTTGACTTGGATGGGCCGGGATTAATGGCAGAAGGGATGGACGGCGGTGGCCGAACTGCTGGCCACGGTTTGCGCGCAGAGTGGAAGCTTTTTTTTTTACCGGGGTGGGGGGGGAGATCAAAGCCTTTCTGTACGGGGGGGGGGAGGAGGAGATGACACGGCAAGCCGCCGGCGAGATTCCTTCCTTCCTCCTTCCCCCACCCCAAGCTCTCTCCCCCCCCCCCCCGCGGGCGCGCTGTTGGGGAGGTGTGTGCCGCCGGGCGCCAATGGGAAAGGGCTTTGGAAGCGGCTTCAAAAGTTGGCGGCTCCGCTTGAGTCCCGCCTCCCACACCTCCTACAAACGGGGGGGGGGGGGGGAGGGAAGAAAAGAGAAGCAGCGGGGGAGGCCGCTGCCTTCCTGCCCCCCCTCCTTTCCACGTGGGCTTCCCGGAGCCGACAGCAACGCTGGAAGCACCTTGGACCCGGGGGTGGGGTGAGGTGAGGTGGGGGACAATCCGGGAGGAGCTCTGGATCTTTGAGACCTCCGGCTGGGGGCGGGCGAGGGGAAGGGAAAGTGAGCGCGCTTGGCTTGCAGGATCTGCGATCTGGAATCTTAGAGGACTTGGCTCTCTCTCGCTCATATCCCTTCGGGGATCCCTCCGACAGGAAGCATTCAATTATTTTAATTGCCTCGGCTTTGTTGGGGGACGCCGCCTGCTTGGGGGGGGGGGGGGGAGTCTTTGCTCTCTCGTCTCTTCTTCCGGAGGGAGGAAAAGATCAGGAGGATTTTTTTTAAAACACACACACCAAACACGTTGCAGTTTGCAGAGGATCGATCGATCTGCCGGCTGTGGCGGCTCAGATCAGCTGCTTGGAGGCCGGCATGCTGAGGGGCGGCGTGCAGTTCAAGCCAGGCGCATGGGCTCCTTTGCAAAGTTGCTGCAAAGCCGCGTCGCTTCCTCCTTCGGACGCCCTGGGCTTCTTGAGCAAAGAGCTCTCCCTCCCTCCCTCCCTCCCATGCAGGACGGTCGCAGCTGTTCTTCCCCCTCCCGCAGGAAGAACCCAATCTCAGCGGTCGCACACACCAAATAATCCATTTTCAATCCACTTTCAGTGCACTTTCCAACTGGATTTTTTACTGTGCGAGCTGGCGAAATCCAGTTGGAAAGTGGATTATTTAGTGTGTGTGACCGCAGCCAGAAAAAAAAAGCAAAGAAGAAAAAAAGGGGAAAAATCTGTCCCAGATCAAGGGATCTCCCCCCCCCCCCCATTTATATTTTAAACTCTCAAATAATAATTCTCGGTGGCTGGAAGTGGGGGGGGGGGGGAGTTTGGCAGGCAACAGAAAAGTTAGCAGACTTCCATTCGAACGCGCCGCTGCTGCTGATCCTAGAATAACCGGCCTTGTTTGTCCAGAAGAACATGAACAGATTTTCCCCTTGGGAATCTGCCTTCCACTGTGTACTCTGGCCAAGGGCAGAACCACCAATAGCAGTCTGTGGGATTTTTAGGGGGTGGGGGGAGGAGTGGAGTGTGGGAAATCAGCGCAAGAGAGAGAAAGACTGATGTGTTTCCTTGTGGGCCATAAATAAGAGCGCGCCTTCCCTGAACGCTCCCAGGACGGTTGTTTCCCTCCGACGGGTTTTCTAGGAGACAGAGGAGAGACTTGGAAGCCCTTAACGTTGCGGGGTTTTTTTTTTAAGGGACGGAATATTTTCGCAAATGTATTGGCACAATCTCCGATGTGAACTCTAGTTCTTAGGAGGGGCGCTTTCTCGCTAATATCTTTGTTTCAGGGCTGAGGTTAAAAATAATCCAGATTCCAGAAGGGGATAGCTGTGTTTGGTTGGGACCAGTGTTCCCTCTAAACTGAGTTAGTGCGAGCTTGCTCACAGTTTTTTAGCCTCTGGCTCACACAGTCTTAACTCAGGAATGACGGCTCTAGAGCGGTGTTCGCTCTAAGCTGAGTTAGCGTGAGCAAGCTCAAAGTTTGTTAGCCTCCGGCTCACACCTTTTTGTCTCAGCTCAGGAAGGATGGCTCCAGAGCAAACTAATTTATGCAGTCGCCAAATCGCTCGCTCACAACTTTAATGCCAGTTGCACAGAAGGTAGAATTTTTGCTCACAAGACTCCACAGCTTCGAGGGAGCATTGCTCCAGAGCAAACTAATTTATGCAGTCGCCAAATCGCTCACTCACAATTTTAATGCCAGTTGCTCACAAGGTAGAATTTTTGCTCACAAGACTTCACAGCTTAGAGGGAGCATTGCTCCAGAGCAAACTAATTTATGCAGTTGCCAAATGGCTCGCTCACAACTTTAATGCCAGTTGCTCACAAGGTAGAATTTTTGCTCACAAGACTCCACGGCTTCGAGGGAGCATTGCTCCAGAGCAAACTAATTTATGCAGTCGCCAAATCGCTCACTCACAATTTTAATGCCAGTTGCTCGCAAGGTAGAATTTTTGCTCACAAGACTCCACATCTTAGAGGGAGTATTGCTCCAGAACTAAATAATTTGTGCAGTTGCGAAATCGCTCGCTCACAACTTTAATGCCAGTAGCTCACATAGTAGAATTTTTGCTCACAAGACTCCACAGCTTAGAGGGAGCATTGGCAGGGACCGCTGAAAGACCCCCAGATTTGTGGCATGCAGGGATTTGTGGATCGGGGCCCGCTTGCATCTGATCGACAGCAGTTTGTGCCAGGCTCAGTATTTCAGGTGCCTTTTAGAAATAAATTAGACTTCTCCCCCCCCCCCCCCCCCCGGAAGAGTTTTTACCACTGTCGTTAATGCTTTTATGCTTCTTGATTGAGATTTTATGATCAATTTGTAAGCCTGCAAGGTGGGAGATAAATATTTGAAAGGCATAAAAATAAAATTACAGGCCGCTGTGTCGGCACTTTAGAAGAACTCCAAATAGGGGCAATAGCACAAGGATGGGGGGGGGGGGGGGGGGCGGCTGTAGAATAATCAGCATTTTCTTGGGAAAAAATTGTACCTTTTGAAGCGTGCTTTAAGGACTGCTAGTTGGCCCTCACTGAGAGAGAATGCCTGCTTTTGCTACATGGCAGGATGGGTCTATCAGCGGCTACTAGCCGTGGTGACTGAAGGGAACCTCCACATTCATAGGCAGTATTCCTCGGAATACTAGTGCCAGGAGGCAACACCAGGGGAACGCCTTGGCCTCTATGTCCTCTTCTTGGTCCTCCAGAGGAACTGGTTGGCCACTGTGTGGGCCAGGATGTTGGACTAGATGGACCACTGGTCTGATCCAGCAGGGCTCTTCTTATGTTCTCAGGATGTTGGACTAGATGGACCACTGGTCTGATCCAGCAGGGCTCTTCTTATGTTCTTACGATGCTGGATTAGATGGACCACTGGTCTGATCCTGCAGGGCTACTCTTACATTCTTAGGATGCTGGACAAGACGAATCACTAGTCTGATCCTGCAGGGCTCTTCTTATGTTCTTACGATGCTGGATTAGATGGACCCCTGGTCTGATCCTGCAAGGCTCTTCTTCTGTTCTTCAGATGCTGGATTAGATGGACCACTGGTCTGATCCTGCAGGGCTCTTCTTATGTTCTTAGGATGCTGGATTAGATGGACCACTGGTCTGATCCAGCAGGGCTCTTCTTATGTTCTTACGATGCTGGATTAGATGGACCACTGGTCTGATCCTGCAGGGCTCTTCTTATGTTTTTAGGATGCTGGATTAGATGGACCACTGGTCTGATCCTGCAGGGCTCTTCTTATGTTCTTATGATGCTGGATTAGATGGACCCCTGGTCTGATCCTGCAGGGCTCTTCTTCTGTTCTTCAGATGCTGGATTAGATGGACCACTGGTCTGATCCTGCAGGGCTCTTCTTATGTTCTTACAATGCTGGACTAAGATGGACCACTGGTCTGATCCAGCAGGTCTTTTCTTGTGTTCTTAGGATGCTGGAGTAGATAGACCACTGGTCTGATCTAGCAGGGCCCTTCATATGTTCTTACATTGAATTTTGGAGGCTGAAATGGAAGCTGGGTCTATCAGTAGCTCCGAGCTTTGATGAACCTCCATGTTTGATGAACCTACACCTTTAAATACCAGATTCTGGGGACAGTCAGTGGTGGTGGTGGTGTCTCTTCATAAATTGCTTGTAGACTTTCCCAGGGCATCTGGTGGGCCGATTGTGGAAAGGGAATGCTGTACGACAGGAGTCTTCAACCTTTTTGAGCCTGCGGGAGCATTTTGAATTCTGACACAGGGTAATGGTACAGCACAAAATGGCCACCTGGAAAGCCCCAGTGCAGGGGATAAGAAGGGTGGATTTAAAAAATACACCGGCCAAGAAGAATCAGAGAGAGAATAAAACCAACATTGTAGTAGAAGCTGTCACTGAAATGTTATTTTAATCTTTATAGCCAATCAGATCTCGAGTGGGCAATCAGAAGCCCTACTGGGCGGGAGACCACCTGGCCCCTCCTACTTCCTGAAAACACTTGGCAGGTCCCGGGAAACGTGCTGGGGGGTTCTCTATGGGGCTCCTGGTAACCATGTTGGGGATCCATGCTGTACAAATTAGACGGATTCGGCAGAGCTGTTCTATGCTCTGGATATGTTTATCTATGGATAAACATGGAGCTGAGGTCCATCAGTGGCTATTAGCCACAAGGTATAGATAGGAACTCTCAGTCTGGGGCAAGTGATGCTCTGTAGTCTTGGTGATTGGGGGGGGCAACAGCAGGAGGGCTTCTAGTGTCCCAGCTCCACTGTTGGACCTCCTGAGGGCACCTGGTGTTTTTGGCCACTGTGTAACAAAGTGTTGGACTGGATGGGCCATTGGCCTAATCCAGCATTGGCTTTTCTTGTGTTCATATGTTCTCACCTAACACAAGTTTTCGCGTAACATTTGGCGAAGAAAAGTTTTGCAGTTCTCTCCTCCCGTGCTGCTTTAAATATAACTCCCACTGGAGGCCTCACTAAAGTCAATGAGAAGCATTTAAAATGTATTTCTTTTACACGGGAATATTTCTCCAGGCCTTTTTCTTCCCAATTCTGCGAAAGCATGAAATTTTCATCTTTACTAGAGAAAGGATCACAGGGCTGCATGTGAGGCTTTTCGAGGATGTCAAAATCCACACACCACAAAGATAGACGGTGCATTTTCGTTTTTTTTTTTAAAAAGGCAAACATCAGTATGCAGAATCAGCTTGCCGATATTTAATTCATGTTGTACGAAAAAATGCATGCGATATTTCGGATAGGATTGTCTTCGGCAAGGTTACGGCTACGTTCAAGCGTTAATTGGTGATGTTTGCTAATCCTACATAATTTGAATGTGAAACTGGATACGCCCTTGGGGAGTTACACTTTGCCCTCTTCCATTAACACTTTGGGTCAAACGTCAGGTTGCCGACGCTGCGAGGGGCTGGGGTTAGTATTTGGGACTTGCGAATTGACAGCTGCCGTTTGACGATCGGGGTGTCGGCACTGAAGGGCCATTGACGCTTTTAAATCAGCGGACTTGGGGTCTGGATGTGGTTTATCGCTTTGTGCACAGTGCATTTTGTTGGACAGTTTGGTCAAAGAGGCCTGCCTGTTGTGGGCATGTGCTTCTATTACATGCCTGAGGAGTAACCAAGCATTTTGAGTGTGTGTGGGGGGGGGGGGGGGAAGAGGGATCTTTTGAGGCAAGAAACTGGATGGGAGAACACTGCATTTATTAACGACCTTTGGGAGAATGTAGGCACAAACTCCCACCTTGCTGACTTTTGGGAAAGGCTTTTTAAGTGAGGCTTTTAATGATGATGATGATCATCATCATAATAATGGCTGTTCTCTGTTTCATCTAGCTCTGTTTATGTGAAAAAGTTGTTTTGCATGATAAAACGGTGCTGACCCGCTAGGGCTGGTCGGTGGGGGTTAGAATCGGGACACTTTCCTTTCCGCATTTCAAACATCTGTTTCAAATATCTAAGCCAGTGGTGGCGAACCTATGGCACGCGTGCCAGAGGGGGCACTCAGAGCCCTCTCTGTGGGCACACGCGCAGTTTGGGCACTCGGTCTCTAAAAGGAAAAAGACGCGCAGACTCGCAGCTGGGCTGCCACAGGCGCAAGACCAGAGTGGTGCACGCACACGAGCACCTACTGTCTCTCACATGCTGCTACCGGTGCGCAAGAGCCTGCCTGCTCCTCTTTCGCCCCTCCCCCATCAGGCGGCATCTCCCTTTAGTCTCCTTTTACCTGGGCGTTGGAGGGTGCCCGGGCGTTGCAACAGTGGCGTGGCACACTCTCCTTGGGGGTTTTCAGCAGCCATAAAGCTGAGTTACCAAAATCAGTAAAATCGATTTTACTTGATTTCAGTACGATCTACTTCTGAGTAAAGCTCAGTTATTGTGTTTTTCTTTTAAGACAAAAGATGTTAATGGTTGAGTTGTTTTTTTCTAAACTAAAACCTCAGTATTCAGGTTAAATGGCCATGTTGGCACTTTGCGATAAATAAGTGGGTTTGGGGTTGCAGTTTGGGCGCTCGGTCTCTAAAAGGTTCACCATCACTGATCTAAGCTGTTCAGGCCTTGATTCAAAATAGATTTGCTTGATTATTTCCCCCTGACGTTCCTGGTTTTCCAGTAGCTGCTCAGTTCCCTGCTCTGGTTCCCGGCTTCCGGTTGCATATCAGCCTCTGCCCTCATTGCCCAACGGGAGAACCTGTGTCCTGGAGTCCATTTTTCACCAAAGATCCAGGACACCAGTGTCTGACGTGGTCCTTGTTAACCCAAGTGACGACTGAGCCGGTATAGGCTTTGAAGATGATCTTCTCTCCCTGTTGAATGGGAGTTTAGGATGCATTGAGTCTGACAGAGGCCTGCCTACCATGGGAGACTCTTCCAGCAGCTATGCTGCTGATAGTGTACTGAATAACACCAGCTCAGCTCCAGAAGACAGTGTTGCTCGAAGCAGCAAGAATTCTGTGAAGATACCTCTGCATTTCCAAAGATCTGGAATTGCAGAACACCATCTCTACCAGCCAAATATTGGACTGTGATCATTCATAAATAGATATAATAATAATAATTTTATTTTTTGAAGCTGGGAAACAGTTTTAGAATTGCTGGCCTGATCTTCCGGCGGTGGCTTTTATGTATATTCTTTTCAGCTTGTGTTGTGCCTTAGATCTCAAATCCTTGCAAGAAAAGCCGGCCTCGGAATATTTTCAGCACAGTGTCCCTGCGGCAGAATCTCTGATGTTATCATTTTAATTATCGTTAATATCTTCAGTTCTCTATCTTTGACATTTTTATGCTGGTAGGAGAGGGGCCGATGTATATTTTATATTGGCAGGTTTCAGAGAAATAAAATGTTGCACGGACCCTTGGACGGTACGTTCTGTACCCGGCTATCTTCCCAGCGGGATCCCTGGCTAGAGAAATTCGGGCCACGTAGGGTTGTAGTGTAAACTCCCCCCCCCCCCCCCCCCGTTGCGACAGTGTCCTGAAATTCAGCGCTTTACTTCCTTCTACAAGAATGGTTTTAGTTATATGGGAGAAAGGATAAAAAGGGTTCATTCAGAGACATTGCAGGCTTAGGGGCAATACCAGGGGTCCCCCCCCCCAAAGCCCAGTATCTGGAGCAAGTTTCCCTATCTAACCTGCATTCCTGTTCACAGCTCATTTATAGCCCGATCATGTCTGGATAGTTCGACTCTGGTTGTGTCATATTGGGAGTCTGCTAATGATGATGCCACCACGTACTGTGAAACACAATTTTCACTCTTGGCTGATGATGTGTTCAGGAGTTTTCAGATCTACCAGGGTGAAAAAAGAAGTCGCAATGCTTACTACCAGTGACCAAAAAAATTAAATGAAAAGAGCAGTTTCAGCATCATGCCTATATTCCCTGCCGTCCGTCTGTACTTTGTTTGTTATTGAATGTTGTAATGCTCTTAAAGGTTGGTAGATTAGATTACTTTTAAAAAGGCACATAAGCGTATTAACAGTCTTCTAGTTCTGTAATACATAAACAATGGCACTGAATCCCGTTCCCCCCTGCCCAAAATATCGTGACTGTGTTCAAGTTGAATGAAGTTTTCGCCTGCAGAAATAATAAATAACTTGTTGCTACATTTTTAATGGGAAAAATATTTTATCTTAACTAGTAAAAAACATACTCTTTGCTAGTATCTAATTAACAGTAATTATACCAACTGAAAGACCATGGCTGCTTTCAGATGGAGCAAATGACAGTTTGTTTCAGGATGATGAACACTGGAAATTCTCGGTATCCCCCAAACTCTCTCCTTCTCTGCTGCGGTTGGAGACTTCGTGGTTTAGAATCTGTACTGGTCGCAAACCAAACGATGTAATCTTGGTTTAGAACTGTGATTTGGGGCCAGTGGCTCAATGGTAGAGCACTGGATTGGCTCGCAGAAGGTCCCAAGTTCAGTCCCCAGCATCCCAGTTAAAAGGATAAGGGAACAGGTGATGCAGAAGTCCCCTGCCCGAGACACCGGAGAGCTGCCGCCAGTCTGAGTAGACAATACTGACTTTGACGGACCAAGAGTCCGCTTCAGTAGAAGGCAGCTTCGTATGTTCATAGGATGTGTGGGTTACTGGTCAGAGTTTTGGACTAGGATGTGGGAGACCCGTGTTCGAATCTCTGCTCTGTCATGGAAGATTGCTGGGTGTTATCGGGCCAGTCACATATGCTCAGCCTAAACTACCTCATAGGGTTTGATGTGAGGATAAAACGGAGGGGAAGAGAATGATGTAAGTCTCTTTGGGTCCTCATTGGGGAGAAATATGAGGTGTAAATGAACTAAATGAATAAGGAACAAACAGCAGTTGGCTCAAGTACCTAATTTGTGCACTGGGAAAAGTTGCAGTTAGTATGAAACCAGGAAGTCTTCAATCTTGCCTTAGTGTACCAGGCAGTGTGTGTGTGGGGGGGGGGGGGGGGGGAAGCGCATGAGTCAGAGGACGCTGTGGGTTGTTTGCAAATGTCTAAATGCAGGCCATGTCTCTTGTATACACATCCAGATCATTAACTCCCATTGTTATTCAGCTTGGTTTATCTGGTGAGTTACGGGCGGGTGAAATAGGCAGGGGGTTTGTTTCAAAGGGCAGCCGGGATAATGGAGTTAGATTAATCTGTTGTGCAGAAGGTATATGAGTAGTTGTGATTTATGCCCGGTTCAGAGGGTCGGGAAGTCATAAAATGAATGATTTCTAGGTCTGATGTACGTGCTTAGTTATTTCATTTAATTATATTCTGCCTTTAACCTTAATACAGATGTTGCCTTCCCCCATTTATGTATTCGTATTTTATCCTGCTCTTCTCCCTAGTGGTTAAGAGTGTAAGACTAGTATCTGGGAGACCTGGGTTCGAATTCCGACTGGAGCCATGGAAGCTTGCTGGGTGACCTTGGGCTGGTCGTATTCTCTCTGCCTAACCGATGTCACAAGGCTGTTGGATGGGAGAATGATGTTAGCCGCTCTGGGTTCCCACTGAGGACAACAGTGGGGTATAAATGAATTAAATAAAGAAACAAAGCGGCTTGGAACATTGTTGTTGTTGTTGTTATTAATTAGGTTTTTATACCTTCCTCTCCATGAGTGGGCTCAGGGTGGTGAACAACAAGGTTTCATAAATACAATCTCATAGATACTTATAAATACATAGTTTCATAAAGCCATTAAATAACCCAAATACAGTTTATCATTACCCAAAATTCACAAGGCGCCATAATACAGTTCTAATCCCCATTTTGCTTTAATTTAACAGTGTGGTGGTGGTGGGGGGTTAGAGGCAATTGGTAGGCCGATGGTCGTTGGAACCGATTACCAATAATGTCGCATGGAAGCTGCTGTATGCTGAACCAGACCATCAGTCTATTAAAGTCAGTATTGTCTACCCCGATTGGCAGTGGCTGTCCAGGGTCTCAGGGTGAGGTCTTTCACATCACCTACTGCCTGGTCCTTTTTAACTGGAGATGCCGGGGATTGAACCTGGGACCTTCTGTGTGTCGAGCAGAGGCTCTACCTCTGAGCCACACCCCCTCCTCCATTTTACCCTCACAACAATAACCTTTTTGAGGTAGATTAGGTTGGAATAGTGACAGGCCCCTCATGATCCAGTAAGGTTCTGTGGCCCACTGGAGATCAGGACACACAAGTATTGCAACCTGTGGCTCCAGGCTGGCTCTCTTTGAACCCAGCTGAACCCTCTGCCCACCGCATTGACTCTCTGGCTCCGGTTTGTCCAGCGCCTCCACAGATTCGCCTTCTTGGTCCTTTCTTTCCCTTCTTTCAGCCCACAGACAGCCTTATGCCTTTTGACAGTCTGAAGAGATTCTTCTCCAGCCGTTCCGACAGCATTTCCTCTCTTGCCTCTTTTAGTCCTCCTCTATTTTTATATCAGTCTCAAACGGTAGATGGAGGCCCACAGGTAACCCACAAAGGAATCCATTAATATTGGCTATTTTTCAAGAGCTCAAGGACAATTACTTTCTTCCTTACATACCCTGCTGTTTTTTCCATCTGCGCGGGAAGCCGGAGACAGACAGAGAGAGAGAGTGGCACTTTGGCTCCGCATATCCAATTCTGAGCTCCTCTTGCTTCTATCGCTCCAAAAACTTACCTCCAGCAAGGTTGGGAAATCGAAGTTGAGTGGCCCAGAGCACAGTGGCCTACTGGGATGAGTCACACAAACCAGCAGACCGTTTTAGAGGTTTATTTGCGATGTCCACGAACTGACCCATCAGCCAGCTGTCTCTTTAACAGGCTTTCTCTTTTGATCCCCCTCCCCATTTCCCTTTTCTGTTGTACTTTTAAATTCATGCAGCCACAATCTGTGGGGGCCTGGAGATCTCTTGGAACTACAACTGATCTCCAAACTATAGAGATCAGTTTTCCTGGAGAAAACTTGTACAGCACAACACCCTTTTGTACAGCAGATTCACACACACTAAATAACGCACTTTCAATTCGCTTTCAGTGCACGTTGCAACTGGATTTTACTTTGGCTGGTTCTGCATCTGGCCTCCACTCCACATTTTCTCAACACTGAGGAAAAGGTGCAGCTCAAAACCACATTCAGATACCTTGGGGAAACTGTACTGACTGCAAAATCACCCCTGAATGGCCATGAAATGGCCATAAATCTATGCAGAAGGTACTGTAAAACCTGATAATCAAAAAAGTGAAAGCAGCATGCAATGCAGAGGGTAGCATAAAATCTGATGATCAAAGGAAGTGAAAGCAGCATGCAATGCAGAGGGGAATTTCTGTTCCAATGTGAGTTTGCTAAAACAACGGAGGGAAAAGCCAATGCAGAATTGCCCTTAGTGAAATGGCAAAATCCACTTGCAAACGGTTGCTGAAGTAGATTGAAACTGCATTACCCGCTCAGAAGAAGCCTCACAAATAGTTTTGCATAGTTTGGGGAAGGCTAAGAGGGTGGGACCCTTTCTGACTTTCTCGGGCAGCCGATTCCACAAGGCAAGAGCTGCAACGGAGGAAAAAACCCACATGTACGGGCACTTGTTGATTTTGCCCGTTTGCTGGGTGGCGCACAGAAGCCCCTGCTGACATGAGCGAGTACCTCCCCCCTCCTCCCACACCATTGGCTGTGTTTGGGAAAATTGTTGTTTTGGGGAATTATTAGGTGGTTGTGTATGAATTTTTAACATCATGGTCTAATTGTTTTGGGTTGGTGCTCAGTTAGCGCTGTTCTCTACACCATAGTTGGTGGGAAGAGCAGGGACCTCATATCGTTAATCTATTTTGTTTTTTTTGGGGGGGGATATTTTTCTAAAAGTTTATTAGTTAAGAGTTGTCAGTGTTCAAGTCCTGTTCAGAAGCTCTTGGAAATGGGCTTTGGAAGAAGAAGACCTGATAAAGCCATCTCAGTATTGGTTTTAACCCCTTTTTCAAGGTGTTGGGAGTTCCCCTTCCTGTTTATACCTCCGTGAACACCATGAAGCTGCCTTGTACTGAATTAGGCCAGTGTTCCATTAAAGTATTGTCTACTCAGACTGGCAGCAGCTCTCCAGGGTCTCAAAGGTCTTTCTCATCACCTAGCACCTGATCTTTTTAGTGGGAGATGGCAGGGATTGAACCTGGGACCCTTTGCAGGTAAAGCAGAGGCTCTTTCAATGAGTCACAGCCCCTCCCTCCTCTGTGCTTTGGTTGGTGTTAGCCACAGTGTCTCAAGAGTTTGCTTAGTAGCCAGACACACATTGCCGGAGTCTCTACCTCTTGCTCTTCAGCAATCATTTCAGTAAAAGCTAGAGCATCTTTTGCACTCGTGAAGTGTACCCGGCTTCCTTCCAGTTCCACAATTTGCATGGGAGACATATGTTCCATCTACTCATATGCTGGGGTCAGCCATCTGTCTTGCCCCTGCCCCATGCCTGCAATTGATTTTTTTAAAGATTACCCATGTGCATTCATCCATCACTTTATTCAAATGAATGGAAACGTTTGTTCAAAACAATTGCCAAACCGTTCCAGGAAGGGGGAGGTCATTTAGTGATGTCACAGCCGCTAGCCAATTGGCGCTGGCTTCAGCTGGCTTTGGCTGCCGCCTTGCAGAACTAGATTTTTTTTAAATTCCAGAGCTTGGAGGATAAAAGATTTTTACGCTGAATGCAACGAGAATCCTCCTAAACAAGTTAAATGTTACCTCCATTTCATTTATTTAATTCATTTGTCCCTGCCCTTCTCCCCAGTGGGGATCTGGAGCAGCTTACAACATCCTTCTCTTTTCCATTTTATCCTCACAACAATCTTGTGAGGTAGGTTAGGCTGGGAGACTGTGACTATCCTGAGGTCACCCAGCGAGCTTCCGTTGCACGAGTGGGGATTCGAACCTGGGTTTCCTGGATACTAGTCTTAACTACTGCACCACACTGGCTCTGTCTTCATTATGAATGCAGCTCTGACTGTAAAGTTGGGAGATCATACTTTCCAAAACCCGTTAGTTCCTCTTTTTCCCATACAGAATGCTACACGCTCTTTACACGCGCACGCTTACACTTGTACGATTACGGCTGCTCACTTTTAGCTCTGTTTTACGAACTCTCTCATCATGCGTACCTAAAAGTCAAAACATAACCATTAAATTGCTTGGATGTTAGTAATCCGCTGGAGCTCTAGCATGTGCCATATATTTGCAGGAGGGAAGATAACAATCCCGGTTGCATTGCAAGTTCAGAAAACTTTGCCTGGGCCTGATTTCCCTATAGTACGAGTGGGCTGCAGGCTGATTGCAACACTCAAAGCCCTGCCCTCATAATCTCCGTTCTTCAAATATTTCTGAAGCGGCCCAGCCATAATGGCTCCCGTCCCAACTGTAGGCAATGCAAGGCAATGCCTTGATCGCAACTGAATTCTAATCCCGTTCGGTTTTCTTAAAAATAAAACCTCTTTCCTCTAATCGCTTTGCTGAAACTTTATAGCTGGTACTTCCCCCCAAAATGATGTTCTCCGTGCAGAGGAGAATTCAGGACGGAAGGAAGGAAATGCTTCTTTACTGGACAAATAATTAATGTTTGGGATTCACTGCCAGAGGACACTGACAGCTGTGCGTGTCAATCAGGCCCGTAGCTACAGTGGGGGCATCTCGGGGCCACACCCCCTGACTTACCACCCAGGCCTCCCAACTTCCCATCCAGCCGGTTTATTTTATTTTTCTCACGGGCATGTCTGCTCCCTACTCCAGCCCCCCCTCTTGTTGCTTTTAAAAGCTTTTACTCTTTCATCGCTCCGGACACAATGACCCCCCCCAACTTATTTAAATGCCCCCCCAAAGTAGAAAATCCTGGCTACAGCCCTGGTGTCGATGGCTTTGGAAGGGGGTTAGACAGGTTCATAGAGGACTGGGCCATTGGTGGCTACTAGCCAGGGCAGCTAAAGGGAGCCTCCATATCCAGGGCCAGGAGACCTCTGAGAACCATTTATTAGGAGGCAACATCGGGGGAAGGCCTTGGTCTTTCAGGGCAACTGAATATAAGGAAGTAAGAAGAGCCCTGCTGGATCAGACCAATAGTCCATCTAGTCCAGCATCCTGAGTCATACGGTGGCTGACCATTTCCTCTGGACGGCCAACAACAGGGCATAGAAGCATATTCTCCTGATGTTGCCTCCTGGCTCTGGGATTCAGAGGTTTCATGCCTCTGAATGTGGAGGTTTCCCCTCACTCACCATGGCTAGTAGCCACTGATAGACCTAACCTCCGTGAATCTATCTAACCCCCCTTTAAAGCTGGTTATTCCTGCGGCCATCTCTACATCCTCTGGCACTGAATTCCGCATTTCAATCGCTCTCGGTGTAAAGAAGTATTTCCTTTTGTCTGTTCTGAATCTACTGCCCGCCAGCGTCATTTGATGCGCTTCTGTTCTAGCATTTTGGGAGAGGGAGAAAATGTTCTCTTTGTCAATTCTTGCCACCCCATGCATTAATTTAATAAACCTCTACCATGTCCCCACTTAGTTGTCTGTTTTCTAAACGGAAAAGTCCCGGACTCCTCTGCATCTCCTCAGGTGCTCCAGCCCCATAAAACTCTGTGAGACAGGATGCTGAACTAGACAGGCCACTGGTCTGATGCAGCAGGTCTCTTCTCATGACACTCACCTGAATTGGGAGAAGCGGTCTCACTCCGTAACCAGTCAGGTAGCGATGCGCAGAACTGGTGGTCCTCTACCAAAGTTTATAGGATCGTTCTTAACGGACCTGTGTCCAGCATTGCAAAGGTATGGTTGATACCTATGCTTGACTGCCGCCTCTGAGGCTGAAGCTTGGGCAATCACTATTTATTCCTGTAGTAGCACAGGATTAGTGCATGGGAGTCCATGCGCAGTAGGTAGACAGTGCTGTTTGGCTCCTCAGCTCCCTTCCATCATCATGCTGGAAGAAGAGGAAGAAGAAGGAGAAGAGTTGATTTATACCCCGCCCTTTGCTTGGAGTCTCAGAGCAGCTTACAATCTCCTTCCCTTCCTCTCCCCAGAACAGACACCCTGTGAGGTAGGTGGGGTTGAAAGAGCTTTTTCGAGAACTGCTCTTGAAAGAACAGCTCTGAGAGAACTTGTAACTGACCCAAGGTCACACCAGCAGCTGTGTGTGGAGAAGTGGGGAATCAAACCCAGTTCTCCCACAGTAGAGTCTGTGCTGTTAACCACTACACCAAACTGGCTCTCAACCCACCTTAGTTATGAATCCATTTGGGTTAGATTTTGGGGCAAGATCCTTTTTTGGGATAAATGCTCTTATTCTGAATAGAGGTTTTAATTTTTGAGTGGAAAAGCCACAAGATAGGAAGCCTGGGTTAAAAGAAATATTCAGGTGGGGCGAACTAGGGCTCAGGGTGGGGCAGTGTTCCCATCAGCCCTTCTGTGGCTACTTCCTTCCTTATAACTGCCACATGAACACGTTCTTTCATTTGTTAACAAGGTTTTTACACCACCTTTCTGCCCCGATAGGGCCACCAAGACGGCTAACCAATTAAAACATAGCAATTAAAGTCTCATCTTAAAAGCAGTACACAAATACATTGTTAAAACAAGTTAAAACCAGAGCTTAAAATAAGTACTAAAGATAAAAAAACAACTGTTAAAGCATTGGGGAGGAAGGAGAGATCACTGAGGGAATGCCAAGCAAAACAAAAAAAGTCTTCACCTGTTCGCAGAAGATGGCAACAGAAAGAGACAGGCGAGTCTCCATTGGGAGAGAGTTCGGGAGTTGTGGTGCCACCACTGAGAAGGCCTTCTCCCGAGTGGCCCTCTGCCTAATCTCTGAAGTCAAAACAAGGCCTGGTGGGTTCATAAGGGAGCAGGCAGTCCTCCAGGTATCTTGCTCTCAGACCATATAGGGCTTTACATGTCAGCACTAGTACCTTGAATTGTGCCCGGGAACAAACTGGAAGCCAGCATAGAATCTACGTGAAGCTGCCTTATGCTGACTGAGACTCTCAGTCCCTCAAGGTCAGTATTTCTGCTTAGACTAGCAGCATCTCTCCAGGATCTCAGGCAGAGGTCTTTCACATCACTTGCCACTTGATCCTTGTTAAACTGGAGATGCCAGGGTTTGAACTTGGGACCTTCTGCAGGCAAAGCTGACACCCTATCACTGAGCCAGATGGCTGTCCCTTGAACCACAGGTAGATCTGTAGCAGTTAGCTGGTGATTCCGTTCAGTCCATTTCAGGAAAAAGCCACCCGCTGGTTATGAGGTAGGGGCCTAGCAGCCCTAAACTAGGAACCAGATACCTTCTTCCCATTTAACTGAACTATTTCTATTTCCCCCCCCCCCCTTTTTTTTTTGGAAGGGGTGTAATTTCCTTTGCCTAAATGTTTGCTGTGTAAAATAATGCACTGTTGGCGTTTCCAGAAAGAATTGAGAGAAGCAGCTTTACATGAAAGTAGGCCAGCGAGGAAAAGGTGTTAGTTTCAAATGTAGTACCAATATGTATATATACACACACTGTTTTGTGCCACGCATTTCATTGTCCTGTTTCCATTATAATCAGAGATACGGAGGTTTCTCTGATTCCATACTAAGAAGAAGAGAAGAGATTGGATTTATATCCCGCCCTTTACTCACTTGGAGTCTCAGAGTGGCTTACAAACTCCTTCCCTTCCCCTCCTCACAACAGACACCCTGTGAGGAAGGTGGGGCTGAGAGAGCTCTGACAGAAACTGCTCTTTTTCAAGAACAGCTGTGCCAGAGCTATGGCTTGCCCAAGAGCATCCAGCAGGTACAAGTGGAGGAATGGGGAATCAAACCCGGTTCTCCCAGATTAGAGTCTGCACACTTAACCACTACACCAAACTGGCCCTTCCCCAAAAGTCTGGAGTTGTCAATCTCTACCTCTAATATTTAGAGTTGTCAACAATGTGTTGGGAAATACCTGGAGATTTTGGCGGTGGAACCTGGAGAGGGTGGGGTTTGGGAGGGGAGGGACCTCAATGAGGTGTGTGATGCCATTTTCTCCAGGGGAGCCGATCTCTCTTGTCTGGAGATCAATTGTAATTCTGAGAGATCTTCAGGGCCCACCTAGAGGTTGGCAGTCCTAAATATCATCATGTCTAGAAAACGTCAGGAAGCGAGCAATTTGCCCGGGGCCCTAGAATCCGGGAGACTCCCCTGAACAGGACGATGAGAACCTTACTTGCATTGCATGAATTATTTGTGTTAATTGAATTCCTTTTCCTTCTTTTTTTTTCTTTTTAAATGTTGAAAGTGACCTTTTTTGAAAAAGGTCTTGAAAAAAATGGAATGGTGTAGCACTCTGCCATCAAAGATGACTGGGTGAGCACTCACCCATGCGCAACCTAACTTACCTCACAGGGTTGTTGTGAGGCTAAAATGACAAGGGAAGAACAACGTAAGCTGCTTTTGGCCCCCCGGGGGGGGGGTCCTCATGGGGGAGAAAGTTAGGGCCTAAGGGAAGTAAATAAAAGAAAAGAAAAGGGGGCTCGATAGAAATATTTAAATGAACGAATCAACGTGGCCGAGGAAATTCTTGCACAAGCTCTCATGGAGGAACACGTGTGGTTGCTTGGATCAGACCCAGTCCTTTGGGAAGTCTCCAAGTCAGTCTTTTTGGCTACGGGCCTGTAGTCTAACAGCCCCCTGGAAATTCTTGCAGAGGTTTTGCTCGAGCCGGGCCTTCGACCTTGTCTTGGAATTTTCGCTCCGGCTGCATTTTGGTGGGAAGCGTTTCTTTCTTTCGTTTCTCTCTGAAAGGCAGGCTGCCTCTGTTCTCCCTCTTCCTCGGGAGCAGTCCCATGAAACTCTGCCTGTTGGCCTTTCTGGGCCACTTTGGAGGCGGTGCTATCATGGAGAAAGCTATTTTTGAAGCTGTGTTTTGGCTCGGCACAATGCAATAATGTGTGAAAAAGCGTACGATCGCACCTTGGTGAAACTGCGTAGTTGAGGCGTAATCTGACGATGAGTTCTGGCCAGACCTTTTTTAAAATTATAATATCAAAAGGGAGGGGGGGTGTAAATTCCTGTCTTGGATTCAACACTGTGACTTTCCAGACTTGAGATCCCAGTAAGTGTGTTGAGTATTGGGCTGTGGTCACGCACACTAAATAATCCACTTTCAATCCACTTCCAGTGCACTTTTGAATTGGATTTTGCCAGTCACACATTAAAAACCCAACTGGGAAGTGCATTGAAAATGGATTATTTAGTGTGTGTGACCGCAGTCTCAGATTGGAACCCCATATTTTTAAAAAGAATTTGTAATTGCTTAATTTTTTTTTTTAAATGACCCAATGCACACACACACACACCAACCCCATACATTACAAAAGGAAGAACAAAACAAGTTTCGCTATTGCTGGCTCAGAAAGAGTGGCACGGAAGACAGAATGGTGGGTGAAATGTTTAGGTCGTCCTTCTGTAGCACCGCACTGACTTCACTGAGACTGAGGGTTGATCTGCCCTTCCTGAAACTTCACAAAACCATGACAGGCAGTTCAGACCCTGCTGAAACGAGTGGAGGCTTGCACAGTGCAAAAACCAGAAGCTGACTTCAGCAGGGCTTTTGGAGGAGACTCTTCTGGCAGACTTGGGCCTTGTGCTTGACAATCCGCTGATGCAGACAAAACCTGGTTACCTGCAAGCCATGACTTGCAAGGCAAAACTCAACTTTCCTCCCTATTCCACATTAACCCTCCCCCCCCCATCAGCTGTGTGGCCAGGGTTTAGCACTACACCAATAAACGCTAACCCACCGTCATAGGGTTGCCAGGTCCCTACCTGTTGTCCAGTGGAGGGGGAGAGAAGCTCTGTGTCTGGGAGCTTCGCACATATGCATAGTACATGTGCACTGTAATGACATCACCCGGAAGAGACGTCATCGCGCCAGGCACATCGCTGGGGACACTCCAGCATCTGGTGTGAAAAACTGGTGCCACAGAGTTTTCAGGTCGAATGCTAGAGCATCCCCCGGTGACATGCCTGGTGCGATGACTTCACCTCAGGATGACGTCATTGTGCCGGGCACATCGGCCCGATACAGGCACGTTGGGGTTGGGGTTCCCCCTGCTGGCTGTATCCGGGCCCACAGGCTGGGGGCCTCTAGAGCAGGCAAACCCCTGCCCCTCCTCCAGGGGACCTGGCAGCCCTATACAGTCTGCATCTCAAGCAGAATCTGAAACTAGTTTGCAGGCCCTACTTAAGTGGAGACTCTAGTTAGCACCTACACAGATGCACCAAAAAAGCCATTGTTCATGCTGGGGAGGTACATGTTTTTACAGCTGTCCCTCAATTTGCAAGGCCACCCCCCTATTTCCTTGATGGGTGGGGTTGCCAAACTCCCACTATTACAATTGATCTCCAAGATCAGCTCCCCTGGAGAAAAAATGGCGGCTTAAGAGGATGGACTCTATGGCATAACGCCCTGCTGAGGTCCCTCCCTTCTCCAAATCCCGCCCTCCTCAGGCTCCACCCCCAAAATCTCCAGGTGTTTCCCAAACCAGAGCTGGCAGCCCTATAGCGCCTGTCAAACTGGTTGGATTTCCCTCCCTCCCCTTTCTTTCCGCGTGCCTTAAAACTTTTCATTGATTATGATCCCTTGCTGATTACCGCTCATGAAAATCCCCTTTTCAAGCTGTTTCTTCCTGTGGCCATCACTACATCCTCTGGCAGCGAATTCCACATTTTAATCATTCGGTGGGTAAAGATGTATTTCCTTTTGTCTGTCCTGAATCTACTGCCCATCAGCTTCATTGGATGTCCTTGAATTCTAGTATGTTGGGAGAGGGAGAAAAATTTCTCTTTGTCAGTTCTCCCCATCCCATGCATAATTTTATATACCTTTATTGACATCTATCATGTCCCCCCCCCCCCCCAGCTGTCTCTTTTCTAAATTGACAAGTTCCAGACTCTTCAAGATGGGCACAAACCGCATTTATGCAGTTTGGTTTGTGGCTGAACCACGAACCGAACCACAAAACCATAAGAACCAGGAAGCTGGTTCATGAATCAACCTGGTTTGTATTCATTCGTGAGCCATTTAAAGTTTAATCCCCTGCTTTCTTTAGTTCATCAGCTGGTTCACGCCCTGCCCATCCTTACGTCTTCGGTCTTTCCTCATAGGGAAGGTGCTCCAACCCCCTAATCATCTTGGTTCCCTTCCAGTTCCGGGATCTTTGGAGGGGTGGGATAGAGGGGGAGAGGATCCTTTTCTGCCTGAGACTCTCTGAATAACTGCTGATGGTCAGTGTGTGCTAGTTGAGTCATCGTGGACCATTGGCACGTAGGGTTACCAGCTGCCTGGAAAGAAAGAAAAAAGATGTCTTATCCCTTTAATACAGGCTGAATGGGATGCTGTATTCCAGGTGGTGTTTATTTCTCTCCATGTCCTGACAAACTTCAGCTGCCTGTCCCCACGCATTAAGCCTCTGCTAAAGGGACGGGACATTCTTCCCCAGGCTTGTGGGTAACCATAACTGGAAGGTGGCTTCAGAGTTGTCAGGTCTGGGTTGGGAAATACCTGGAGGTTTGGGGGATGGAGCCTGGGGAGGGCGGAGTTTGGGGAGGGGCCTCAGCCGGGTACAATACCATAGAGTCTACCCTCCAAAGCAGCTGAAAGAATCTTTGTCACCTGGAGATCCGTTGAAATCCTAGGAGAGCTCTTGACTTTGTCTCTGTCCAAGGAGTCTGCAGCAGCACCTGTGGCTCTCTGCCTTCTTCATTTCAGCTTCACAACAATCCTGTGAGGTAGGCTAGGCTGAGAGAGAGAGAGAGAGTAACTGGCTCTAGGATTAGAGTGTCTCAGTGTAATTCATGGTTGAGAAATGGGTGTGAACTTGGCAGTACTCTAGCTCTCTAGACACTATGCACGCCTTTAGATCCTGTTTGGCTGTGGCTCGGTGGAAGAGCCTCTGCTTTGTGTGCAGAAGGTTCCAGATTCAATCCTTGGCATCTCCAGTTAAAAGGACCAAGCAGCAGGTGATGTGAAAGACCTCTGCCTGAGACCATATGCGTAGAGTACAGGGGGGCTTGAGGACTCAAGCCACCCCCGAAATTTCCCAGGGGGCTCAGCCACCCCTGAAATTTCCAGGGGGGGCCCTCAGCCATCCCGGCAAAACGGAGCGCCTGCCGCTGCGCCTCCCTGGGTCCTTCTGAGGCCTGGCCGTTGCTGCTGGAGAGGGAGAGGGAAGGGGTGGCCGGGGGGGGGGGAGAGGCACTGGCAGCAGTGGCTGGCAGGCCTCAGAAGGGCCCGGGGAGGCGCGTGGTTTCCCGGGGGGAGAACATTGCCCCAGCGAGCATGCGCACTTTGTGCGCGTGCTAAGGAGCCCCCCCCCCCGGAATTTCCAAAAGTTTACGCCCCTGCCCGAGACCCTGGAGAGCTGCTGCCAGTCTGAGCAGGCAGTACTGGCTTTGATAGACCAAGGGTCTGATTTGGTGTAAGGCCGCTTCATATATGTATGCCTACAAAACCAAGACATACTCTCCACCTCCTCTCTTACAGAGCACCATCTTTTTTTTAAAAAGGGGGGGTGGAATGCAGACTTAGCTGCATGAGGGAGGGGGGAAACCCCTCTCTTGTGTTTGTGTGGGGAAGTCTCGTAATTCCAGAGATTTTGTAGCTGGAATAATAACAAGTAAGTTGTTTAAAAATTGTTGTGACTCTCCGTCCAAAAAAGACAGATGCCTTTCTGTGTCTTTCTTTGGCACTCGTCCAGGTGCGTGAGGAGCTCAGGTGTGCTAGCTGTGCAGATGGAGCCCGGCTTAATTAATCTGTCTGAACTATGAAGCTAATACAGTTTTTTTGTGAGTCACTGTTTAAAGGGGGGGAAGTCGGTGGGGGAATTCTCTGCTTACTGATACCCTCCGCTGAGGCAGAGAAAGCAGGCTTTGGAAACCCGGTTTGAAACCCCTGCTTGTAGGGACTGATGGGAGACCAGGAGTCTTCGCTGCCTCTTGGTCTCAGTTTTCAGTCTCTGAAATGGGATCAACAGTGACACGCACAGTAAATACGTTAAGAGTGCGTTCTTATGCAGAGCTCGACTACTGTCTGAGCCCCTTGATTTCAGGGGGCTCACTAGCTTTTAATAACTGGAGATAGGATGGCACTGTAGGATATCTATTATATTTGCCATGAAGCTGCAGCCAGCATGGTTACCCTGTAGGGTTTTCAAGGCAAGATATGTTCAGAGGCGGTTTGCCATTACCTACCTCTTCATAGCAACCCTGGACTTGCTTGGTGGTCTCCCATCCAAATACAGACCTGGGCAGACCCTGCTTAGCTTCTGAGAACTGACGAGATCAGGCTCTCCTGGACTATCCAGGTCAGGGCAATAGGTTGTACGTTCTTTAAAATGGTGGACATCTCTAAATGCATGCCTAAATAAATGGATACTCTAAATGGATATGTTCGGTAAAGTTAGAGCCAGCATAGTGTAGTGGATAGAATGTCGGACTAGGATCCGGAAGAACCAGGTTTGAATCCTCGCTCTGCCATGGAAGCTCGCTTGGTCCCCTTGGGGTGGTCCCGCACACTGATGTGAGGACAAGATGGAGGAGAGGCAATTAATGTAAGCCCCTTTGGGGAGAAAAGTGGGGTATTAATAAAGTAAATAGATAAAATGGGATGCAGACTGAAAGAAGTAAGGGTACTCTGATCTGCTCTAAGCAGGAAAGACTTGCAATAGTGCCGCTTCTCACATCTGCTTGGTAGGCTGTGCTTCTCCGAAGTCCCACGCAACTGTATGAAGATACAAAATACCACCCTAACTACATCTGACTGCCATGCAAAGTGATGGAACTATCGAGATAGAGCCGGTCCGGTCTCTGTCCGCACTTTGCTCCCTGTCTTAAATATACCGGACTCAGTTCAAGGAAAGAAAACAAACCCACACAAATAATTATCTTGAGACATGACTCTTTTTCTTGTTCTCCGAGCATGACTTAAATATATAAAACCACCCATTATTGTTTATGTCGATTTTTGTACTTGCAAGGAATGACCTCAAATAATCCACCCTTCTTGTTTTCGGTGACAATTTCCCAGCCCCAACAATTATCTGACTTATGCTTTCTCTCTCTCCCAAACTTAGCAAAAAAGAATTTAAAGCCATCTCGATGCGCTATTTCTGGTGTAACTCATTATTATTATCTCCTGGTTTTGCTTTAAAAAAATTGACCATTTTAGCGTGTTTAGTGATAAAAACCTTTAAAAAAAGATATCAGACTGCACATTTCTAGCTGTGATAAACAGCAAATTGTGCATCATAGAGCTCCTTTAATTAAAAATCTGTACCAATGCCTTTTGTGATCCTAGGTTTTGAGTATGCGTGTGTTAATTTTTGTACATGGCTGTGTATACGTGTTTAAAATTTCTGTGAAAAACTGAGTCGCTTCCAATGAGATAGGTATGTTTGAGCCAGGCTTGATTTTTTCAGATGATTTGTTGCCCTGCTTACAGCATTTTTCATTCTCCAAGAATGCTGCTTATCGTGAACTGTTTATCTCGGATGTAACAAACATTTCTCAACAGCTGAATTTCGCAATGCACGCATTGCTGTGCAAAAATCCTCTCCAGCCTGGCTGGTCATCCTTTCATGTCTGGCCCTCCGAAGATGTGTCTAGGTGTCCATGTAGAAGTGTTTGCTTGAAATATGCTTGGCTAGAGATTTGGCAAGGTATAGATGGGACACTCTGTCTGGGCAAGTGATGCTCTGTATTCTTGGTGCTTGGGGGGAACAGTGGGAGGGCTTCTGGAGGTCTGGCTCCACTGGTAGACCTCCTGATGGCACCTGGCTTTTGGCCACTGTATGACACGGAGCGTTGGACTGGATGGGCCACCGGCCTGATTAAACATGGCCTCTCGTACGTTCTTATGACTTTCAGTAAAGTCATGTGATTTGTGATTTATTTTTTTTTGGTAATAAAATCAGGTATTAACAATACTAAATGGTTTGGGGATACTTACATTTAAAATGGGCAACTGGAGTTTTGTTAGTCATTCCAGTGTCTCTGCAGCCATTGGCCGAGATGCTGGAAAGCTGGACTAAGGGGACTTTGTACTGAGCTATTTCGTATTTCCATTGCATCTCTGAAAGCAGCAGAGAGTGCTCTGAAAGTGGCAGTGGAGTGCCCAATTAAAGACTTTCATCCCCATGGTTTTAGTGGAAAAGTTTTAAGCATGTCAACAACACTTCTGCCCGTGTCCCCCCCCTTCCCCCCGGAAATGGAATGTTCAAGGAAAGCGTTGGAAATATCCCTAAAGGGGCCAGTCCCTTTTGCTGTGGCTCTGCTTTCCGCGACAAAGACAGTGTGGTATAATTGGAGTATAGAACTCGGCCTAGGAAGGCCTGGGTTCAAATCTCCCCTCTGCCATAAAACTCACTGAATGACCTTGGGCCAGCCATTTTCTGTCTGCCAAGCCTATGTCAGAGGATTGTTGTGAGGACAACATGGAGGGGGGGAAAGAACTATGTATGCTGTCCTAAGCCTCCTGGAGAGAGAGAGTAGACAGATAGACAAGTTATATTGAGTCATTGACCAACTCATAAAACGATGACAAAGAGAGAGTAGGATGAAGAGGTAACAGATTTAATCTACATGTTTGCATATCTTCTGACAGACGTGTGTGTGTCCCCAGCCCATAATCAGATCTCTTGCATTTTATTCATTTATTTATTGCATTTCTATCCCGCCCATCCCATGGGCAGGTTCAGGGTGGGTAACACCATTAGAGTAAAAACAATTTCCATTTAAAACGTGATAAAACGTTATAACAGTTAAAACAATGGGTACCGATTGAAACAGCATCAATTGGCTATAAAGTTCTGGCCTGAAAGTCAAAGGCCAGTTGTCAGTAGACAGGTGACAGACGGGTGACAGCAACCTCAGGGAGGCCATACATGGATGCCCGCTGCCTCAACTAAAGGCCTGGCGGAACAGCTCCGTCTTGCAGGCCCTGTGGAACTGAAGAAGATCCCTCAGGGTCCTGGTCTCAACAGGGAGCATGTTCCACTAGTCTGAGGCCAGGAAAGAGAAGGCCCAGGTTGAGGCAAGACGGGCGTCCTTCGGGCCAGGGACCACCAGGCGGTGTTGATCTTTCGAGCTTACATGGGAAGTATTTTGTGTATGCGAGGCAATATATGTAAGGGGGAAAATATCTGTAGAGCATTTGGTTCTGGTTCCTTGGAAGTATTTTTCCAGGCCTCCATCTGAGAGTTGGAATGCGGATGTGTATGGGTGCTTATGGGTAAAATGCTGGATGTCTTTAGCCCTTTGCAGATGTTATAGCTGTGTGTACGGGTTGTTGTGGGAGGGAAGGCAGCGTGGTATAGATCTTGGAAGCTCAGCAGGATCGGATTCGGCATGGGAGACCGCTGATGAAGACTCTGCAGAGGAAGGCAATCACAAACCACCTCTGCTGCTGATTTGCCTTGGAAGCCCCTCGCTGGGGTCACTGTAAGTCGACAGCAGCTTGATGACACTTTACACACAGAGACATCAGTTGCTGCTGAGGATATAACAGGGAAAAGAGATCTCCTTGGAGAAGGTTAAAATATAGATTTGGTAGATATAAAATTTCCATGACTATCGGCCATGACAGAGCCAGTTTGGTGTAGTGGTTAAGTGCATGGACTCTAATCTGGGAGAACCGGGTTTGATTCCCCACTCCTCCACATGCAGCTGCTGGCATCACCTTGGGTCAGAGCTGTTCTCTCATGAGCAGTTCTTGAAAGAGCTCTCTCAGCCCCATCTATCTCACAGGGTATCTGTTGTGGGGAGGGGAAGGGAAAGGGATTGTAAGCCGCTCTAAGACTCCTTCGTGTCGTGAAGAGCAGGGTATAAATCCAATCTCTTCTTCTTCTACCTCCTCGTCCTCACCTCCTCACCAGAGGCAGTATAACTCAATAGTGGATAACTGGCATGAAAAACGGGGGAAGGTGCTCTCGTTAGAATTCCCAAGAGTAACGATCTGGCTGATGCTGTAAACTGCGCGTGCAGAATTTTTTTGCATTTATTTATTTATATTCTGCTTTTCTCCCTACTGTTGGGACTCAGAGGGGCTCAAAACATTGTTTTCCCCTCCTCCATTTTCTCACACCGCGAGGCAGACCAGGCTAAAAGCATGTGAGGGGCTCAAGGCCACCCAGCGAGCTTTCATGGTAGATGTAGGGATTCGAACCCGGGTCACCCAGGGTTTTAGTCCATTGCACCACACCGGCTCTCGCTACACTGCACTGGAACAGAATGTTGGACTAGATTGGCCTTGGTGTGACTCTGCAAGAGAATTTGTTTTTCAGTGCGAATTTCAGGGGTTCATGGATTTTAGAGTTTTTTGTTCGTTTGTCGAATCTTTAGGAGCAACGAAAATCCTTACTGGTTCAAGAAAGAGAGCCCGTTTGAGTCACCGTTCAAGGCACTAAACAAAGCTAATTTTAAGCAGGTCATAGTTCAGCCATTCCCTCTGGAATTTCGGAGTCTCACGCGTTAAGTGAACAGGGTCAGAGTGGATGCTCTGTTACATTTTTGTGCATGCTTTCCCTCAAGAACAGCTACCCAGGCTGGGATTAGCATAAGGGCTACGCGGCTGGCACTTCAGCGGCTGGGTTAAAGAAATGTTTTCGAGCAGTGTATGAGCTCCCTGAATGGGAAGGGAGCTTTTCCGATTCCAAATCGTGCGAGCTCCGAGCCGGCTCTGCAATGTAATTTAGGGCAATGCATGCTTCATAGCGTTGGGAGAATATTGCCTCCTGCAAATGTTACTTCTGCGGAGGGGAGTAATTTGAGCAAGGTGGCGTTCTTGTTTTACATCAAAAAAAAACTTCAGCATAAATAAACAGGAGCATCAATCAGGCATGGGGGAGGGGAAGCGATTGCAAAAGTCCCGATGAATCTGACTTCAGGTGAGCCCTGGATGCCATGTGAGCGATGGGGAAGAGGCCACTTCGGAGGCAGAGGAAAGGGGAGAAGCGCAAGGAGGAACCATCTGGTATGTACTAGTGCATTTTCGGCATGGGTTTTCCACCTTGTTAAGGCTGCTGCCCCCTTCCCTTTGTGGTGACATGGAATACGGGTCAATGGCAAAATAAAATTTGTGATAGGAGTGGTGGCAGGAAGCCGTGAGTATCGTGGAGCGTAGATGGCTGGAATCTGCCAGAAGGTTGTCTTCATCTACCCTTCTGTTGCGTATCTCTTGGGTGCAGTCCGTACTAGAGTATGGCGTGTGATGACCAGTGATCCGCTAGAGAGAAGATGACCCAAAAGGGCTAGGTGGTTTTTTTAAATTAACCTTTACTGAAAGGAAACGGGGGCAAAGTCTTAGTAGTCTATATGGTATGGTGGTTAGTAGGTCAGACATGGATCTAGAAGACCCAGATTCAGATCTGAGAGCCTGGTCCAAGCTGTGGAAGCTTGGACCAGGCTCTCAGCTTAACCTACCTCACAGGGTCGTTGTGGGGATAAAATGGAGGCAAGGCAAATGATGTAAGCTGCTGGGGGTCCCATTGTGGAGAAAGGTGCAATATAATTTTTTTTTTTAAGTGAGGACTGCCTGAAATTTGATGTTGGAGCATTACAAGTTTACAATTTGGGGCCCAGATAGCTGTTGGAGGCCCAGTTAATATTTTATACGCCTTTTAAAATGTACACATGAAGGCCAAATGGTTCCTTATTGTAGTGCTTTTTCCTGAACAGTTAAAAAAATAATAATAATAGAGCAGTCCTGGAAGGTTTTAAGACAGAGTGCAAGAGCAGAGGGGAGGTTCGTTTAACCCCTTCCCAGCCAGTTATTTTCCCTGTTCCAGACTCCCTAAATGGCTTTCCTTCTGTGATGATATTTGGAGAGATGTTTGTGTGATCAAATGGCTGAAGATGAAAGGGTTAAGAGTCCCTCCATCATTCAGGCTTGAAGCTCCCCCTGACTGCTTTGCGTTAAAAGGAGAAAGAAATCCAGGAGGTGGGGGGAAATAGATTGACACATAATATGTAGATTGGCCCTAGATTGCTGATCAAACAGGGGAGGAAAAGGTGAGACATTGTGGTACTGAAATATATAAGAAACATGCTCAATTCCCCTGTGCGCTCATGTGGTGTCTAAAGTGGTCAGGGGCTGTGGCTCAAAGGAAGAGCATCCGCTTTGCATGTAGAAGGTCCCAGGTTCAATCCCCAGCAGATCCACTTAAAAGTCAAAAGGGGACGTGAAAGGTCTCCACTTGAGACCATGAAGAAGAAGAAAGAGGAGGAGGAGGAGGACAAGGAGATTGGATTTATACCCCGCCCTTCACTCCCCAAGGGAGTCTCAGAACGGCTTACAATCTCCTTCCCCTTCCCCTCCCCACAACAGACACCCTGTGAGGTCGGTGGGGCTGAGAGAGTTCTGAGAGAACTGCTCTTGAGAGGACAGCTCTGAGAGAACTGTGGCTGACCCAAGGTCACCCCAGCAGCTGCATGTGGAGGTATATGGAATCAAACCCGGTTCTCCTAGATTAGAGACAGCGCTCCTAACCACTACACCAAACTGGCTCTCCAGGGAGCTCCTGACTGCCCAAACAAACAAGAGTGATGAGATAGACCAGGGGTGGGCAAACTTGCTCAGCGTAAGAGCCACCTAGAACAGCGGTGGCCAAACTTACTTAACGCAAGAGCCGCATAGATGTTTGAGAGCCACAAGACATGAACAAATATTACCTGCTTTTATTGGAAAATAAGCAAATTTGCTTTTTATTAACATTAAATGAGACTGCCAAAAATAATAATAAAAGGGGTAAAAGCAGATATTGATAATGATATTAATTTGTCCAATGATATTTGTTTGCTAATGATATTTAGCTTCTCCAGCCGCCCTGCCGGGAGCCACATAATATATGTGAAAGAGCCGCATGCGGCTCCCGAGCCACAGTTTGCCCACCCCTGAGATAGACCAATGCTCTGTCTGTAAAAAGCAATTTCAGGTGTACGTGTTCAAACGGGGCTACCTAACCAGTGCAGTGGAGTGGTTAGAGTGCTGGTCTAGGCCTTGGAGACCCTGTGTTCAAATCTCCTCTGTGCCGCGAAGCTTTCTGGGTGTCCGTGGGCCAATCATACTCTTTCAGACTTGCCAATTAGTTTCATGGAGCATGAGAGCTCTCTCGAGAACTGCCCTTGAGAGAACAACTGTGCCAGAGCTATGGCTTGCCCAAGGTCATCCAGCCAGGTGCAAGTGGAGGAGTGGGGAATCAAACCCGGTTCTCCCAGATTAGAGTCTGCGCACTTAACCACTACACCAAACTCTATGGCACTGGACCCCACTGAGGTCACTCCCCTCCCCAGGCTCCCCTCCCCAGATCTCCAGGAATTTCATAACTAAGAGCTGGCAACCCTATGTTTAGAAGACTACAGGAGACTGATTTCTTGGTTCACTTCTTATTTGGAGTTTGGATTCCCTTTGGCTGTTCTAAGGGCTTTGTAAATAAGCAAGCCGTGAGAACTCACCTGTTATTGTTCTGTTGCAAGAGGAAAAGAGGAGGTCACATTAATCAGGAGGCGGCACGCTGTGCAAAGTCTCACACCGATGCGCTTCCCGATATCCGACAGACCTTTGGTTCAACAGTTGCACCAACTGTTTCTCTTAGGTAAGATATATCATAACTTTTTAGCTTACCTTAGTTAGCTGTACCTAATGTTAGGGGTGTGCATGCATGTGATGCGTAACTGACCACTAGCGCATTGCCATTGGATTATCAGATGGGTATCAGTGTACGTGCAGTTGGAGAATGGATCTGCTGAATGCAATTGCAGAATAGTGATGGCCACAGGAATAACAGCTTTAAAAGGGGGTTAGATAGATTCATGGAGGAGAGATCTATCAGTGGCTTCTAGCCATGGTGACTGAGGGGAACCTCCACATACAGAGGCACTAAACCTCTGAATCCCAGAGCCAGGAGGCAACATCAGGGGAAGGCCTTGGCTTCTATGCCCTGTGGTTGGCCTTCTAGAAGGAACTGGTTGGCCACTGTGCGAGACAGGACGCTGGACTAGACGGACCACTGGTCTGATCCTGCAGGGCTCTTCTTATGTTCTTAGGATGCTGGACTAGATGGACCACTGGTCTGATCCTGCAGGGCTCTTCTTATGTTCTTAGGATGCTGAACTAGATGGACCACTGGTCTGATCCAGCAGGGTTCTTCTTACGTTCTTAGGATGCTGGAGTAGACGAATCACTGATCTGATTCAACAGGGCTCTTCTTATGTTCTCGGGATGTTGGACTAGGTGGACCACTGGTCGGATCCAGCAGGGCTCTTTTTATGTTCTTAGGATGCTGGATTAGGTGGATCACTGGTCTGATCCTGCAGGGCTCGTCTCATGTTCTTGTGACCTAAAGTTTATCACTATGTGCCCACAAGTAGGATTTAAAAGGATCTGGTAGTGGACTTTCCTAGCATATTAAAAAAGTAGATAACAACAATACAGATCTTTGCTTTGATTCAGGGCTGTGGGATGGGCCAGAGTTGAGAGAAGAGTTTTATTAATTAATTAATTTAATTCTTTAGTTTTATACCCCGCCCTCCCCGCAAGCGGGCTCAGGGCGGCTCACAAGGCACAAAGTGCAACATACAATACCATAACATTTAAAATCCACTATAAAATCCCAAACAATCCCAAAATAGGCTGAGAGTGTGGGTCTGGACCAAGGTCACCCTGCAAGGTTCTGTGGCAGTGGGGATTTGAATCTGGGTCTCCTAGACCCTGGTGTGCTGCCATTCTAAACATTACATCATGTCAGAGGTTAAAGAGGGCAGAGAATAAACCAGAGACCTCAGGCCTGTAAAGTATATACTGGCAATGTGCATTTCAGTGCAGCGGGGAGAGTTGCAAACCGGGAGGCCTGTGTTCGAATCGGGAAGCTAACTGGATGCCCTTGGGCCAGTCCGCTTAACCTGCCTTTAGGAGGATAAAACCAGGTTCGGAGATCTTGTCTGCTACCCTGTTCCACTTGGAGGAAGAAAATGTGCTAGAATGGGAAGGTGGCTTCTACACCTCCGAAGGGAGCCGTGTGTGTGTGTGTGTGTGTGAGGTGAGTGTCTGTGAATCAAGAGTGAGTTCTTCTCGACTGGCTGCAGCCTTGTGCTATCAGACATTTGCACGACTGCCGTATGATTAACTCCTTTGCAAAAAAATAAAATAAAATAAAGCCCCCAAAGGTGATATATTTCAATTTAAAATCTCCCAGAAGTTGACTGACCTGCAGCCGCTGTTGAGTTTCAGATCGCCATTTACATCCCTTTGAAGTCTGGGCATTTGACGAGAGAGGAGGGCTTAGGATAAGTAGACTCGCATCGGCAGATAACAGATAGGGACTGGCGGACTGCTGGTTCAGCTAGGGGAAGATGGTCCGGTCGGGAGCCACCGCTGTGAGCCGGCTTGACTGATCCCGCCGCAAGAGAAAGGCGATGGGGTTTTTGTTCACTGGGGTCTCTCGCCTCTCTGCATCTTAATGAGGGTTTAAAAAAAAATAAAGATCTGGAATGACAGCTCTGAAAACAAGATTGCTCAAAAGTCTGCGATGCCGAGGCACGAAAGCTGTGATAACGCCGGCAAAATCTTCAGTCGCGGTGATTCATAACTTGCAAATTACCAGTTTATTTATAGCCGTTAACAAGTTTGTCATTTAAGGTGGTGGCGGGTGTGTGGGGGGGAAGGGATGCTTGGATTCTAGGATTGTGGTTGTAGTTGGTGTTGGAGGTGGGCGTGGGGTCTCCCAGGTTTCTGGCCTCTGGCTGGAATTCTCAGTTGCTTTCTCACCCCCTTCTGACTCGTTTTTTTAACCTCTCTTTTGCTCCTGCGCATATAGCCTAGCGGTGTACATGAAGAATCTGCAATTTTGCAAGATAGCGTACATGACGGGAGCCTACAACAATAACCCTGTGTCTGATCTGGCTGAATTATTCCAGTTCAGTCCTTGGCACCTCCGGTGAACATGTGACGCTGTCGTGTACTGAATCAGACCCTTGGTCCATCAGAGGCAAAATTGTCTATTCAAATGGTGAGCAGCTCTCCTGGGTCTCAGACAGAAGTTTTTCATGTCACCTACTGCCAGATTGCTTTAACCGGCGATTCCAGGAGTCACAACAGGGATGTCCTGCATGCCCAGCAGATGCTCTACCACTGAGCCACTGTCCCTCCCCGGTGAAGGGATCTTCGGCAGCATGTCTTTCAAAATACATTTTTTTTTCCAGCCAGGGACTTCATAGAATCATAGAGTTGGAAGGTACCTCCAGGGTCATCTAGTCCAACCGCCTGCACATTTCAGGAAACTCACAGATACCTCCCCTCTACCACCCCCAGTGACCTCTGTTCCATGCCCAGAAGATGACAAAAAACCTCTGGGATCCCTGGCCAAACTGGCCTGGAGAAAAATGGCTTCCTGACCCCAATCAGCATTTCCCCGGGCATGTAAGAAAGGGCCACGAGAACTAAGCACTGATGCAGCCCTTCCTGCCTTCCCTTCTCATAATCTGCTGCTGGTCAAAATGGATAATTTGGCCCGAAGAGCTAATTTGGTGGGAGGCTGTTTCAAAGAGTTAGTTGGCTTTGATCTGAGTTCTCACATTCCGCGGCATTCTCAAACTCCCTTACTATAGATTATGCGTGATTGAACTGTTCAGAGATCCCAACTCTCTCTCTCTCTCCCTACCTACCTATCATACTGTTGTTCTGCCTCCTCGTTCCCAGGGGCTAAAGGCAGTTCCAACAAGAATACCTTAACAATATCTATAGTAACAATAAAAGTAGAAGTAAGAGAATCCAGATGCAATACTATTGCATCTATTAGTCCATCTATCCCAAAGGAACAGAGAGCTCCCCTTTGCACTCCCCTGTCACTGAAAAGCTCTGCCACAAAGGCTTGCCAACTCCAGCTTGGGAAATTCCTGGTGATTTGGGGTGGTGCTAAGGGTAGGCAAAGTTTGGGAAGGGGAGGGAACTCCGCAAGGATGAGATGCTGTAGATTCCAACCTCTGAAGGCCATTTTCTCCAAGGGGAATAGATCTCTGTTGCTTGGAGATTTGGGAGAATTCCCGCCTACCCACCCCCAATCTTGGAATTCATTGCCGGAGGATATAGTGATGGCCACAGGAAGAAACAGCTCTCAAAGGGGATTAGACAGATTTCACGGAGGAGAGGTCTATCAGTGGCTACTGGCCATGGTGACTAAAGAAAACCTCCACGTGCTGGAAGGCAACATCAGGGGAAGGTCTCCGCCTCTGTGCCCTGTTGTTGGCCCTCCAGAGGAAAAGGTTGGCTTCTGTGTGAGATAGGATGCTGGACTGGATGGACCACTGGTCTGATCCAGCTGGGTGCTTTCTCGTGTTCTTATGTTCAGAGTTGACATTCCTTAGCTGCAGCTCGTTAAAAGAACACCATTTGTAGATGGGTTCATATTTGAGTTCTTTCTTTGTAGATCTGTAAAGCCCATGGATAGATCCTGGTGCATCTACTAAACTAAACTAAAAAAAAGAGACCATGTACGTTTTGTGTTGGCCCTCTCCGAATCTACTCTGCTCACCTCTTAAAATTCAGCATCAGGGTTGTTTTAACTTTCCCCGGGAATTGCTTGCCTCCGATAGCTTCTACAATGGGACATTTTAGAGATCTCATTGACTTTGTTTAACTGGCAACGCACCGGCTCTGCTTGGTTGAAATGAGCCCGTAGTACGGAGCAGGTCAACAGATTCTCCCTTTTGATGAAAGCGTGGTCCTGAAAGACATGCCGAAGGGGCTCCTACCATTTCCTGAGCCCAGCGGGAGTGCCGCTCCTCTCTCCGCCATCTTCCAAGGGTTAACGGTAACCTATAATAATAATTTTGTGACACACAGACACAAGATGCGCGCATGGCCCCCCAAACAGAAATGCAGCCTTTTTTTATGCATTAGCTATTTCCAGAGGCCTAATTTAGGTTTTGTATCAAAATGGATATCACAAACACTCTTGCTTCCCGCTGAGAAGGAAAGTGCTACCGAGAGTCCTCTCTGTCTCGGTTATTCTTGCAGGGTTGGAGGTGGGCGAGAGAAGAGGCCGGAAGCCGGGGGGCGATTGCGGAGGCAGCAAAAGGGTTGGACCCAAAATCAGAGCAGGGAAAGGGGGGCAGGAATGGGTTGTGAAATGCAACCCCCCCCGTTCGTTATGCCCAAGCCTGACCTTTTCTTCCCTTGCGCTGAATTCGACAGCGTCTTCTTTTAGCAAGTGCTGAAAAGGTGAGTGGCTTAACAGAGGGGTTATTTGAGAAGTGCGCGGAATCTGCGCCATTTTAACAGATGGCAGGGAGGGGCCATGGTAGGGCTGCCATCCTCCAGGTAGGACCTGGGGATCCTCCAGAATTACAGCTCGTCTCCAGACTGCAGAGATCAGTTCCCCTGGAGAAAACAGCTGCTTTGGAGGGTGGACTCTATGGTATTATACCCTACTAAGGCCCCTGTACTTCCCAGGCTCCACCCCCAAATGCCCCGGCATTTCCCAACCGGTATCTGGCCACCCTTCCTCCCATCCCCCTCGGCAGCCCTGGGCTCAGTGGTACACCCTCTGCTTTGTGTGCAGGAAGTCCCAGGTTCAATCCCCAGCATCTCCAGCCAAAAGGACCTTGCAGCAGGTGATGTGAAAGATGTCCACTTGAGACCCTGGAGAGCTGCTGCCAGTCTGAGTAGACAATACTGAACTTAATGGATCAATGGTCTGATTCAGTATAAGGCAGCTTCATGTGTGTTCATAGTAGGATTGCCGACTACAGGTTGGGAAATTTCTGGAAATTTGGGAGGGGAGCCTGGGGAGGGTATGGTTCGGGTATAGTTTGGGAGGGGAGGGACCTCATCGGGGTATAATGCCAAAGAGGCCACCCTCCGTAACAGCTGTTCTCTCCAAGGGAACTGATCTCTGTCATCTGGAGATCAAGTGTAATTCTGGGAGATCTCCAGGCTCCACCTGGAGTCTGGCAACCCTAAGGGGAAAGTATGTATGCTACAGAGGTCACAGGGAGTTCTGCTTTACACACAACTTGAGTGGATGGAGGTGCCTTATGGCAAATTCATCCAGTTCAGTATTGTTTTCCCCGCCTAGCAGAGAGACTCCAGGCTCTTTCCTGCTACCTGATATTCTTTAAGATGAGTTGCTGGAGAATGAACTTCTTTGTGCAAAGGTTGTGCGCTGCCATTGAGCCATAACTCCTTCCCATTTGTTAGATTCTGGCACATGCCTGTACTGTACAGCACTACCTGTACTGTCAGCCCAGATTATGCACCGTAATGAAATGTAGAGAAGTCAAGTGATGGGTATACATGTGGGAATGAGCTCTTCAGTTCCAGACTTAAAACATGTGTGAAATGTTTTGCTGATACTCCACAAGTTCCTGATCACTTTCAGGTCTGATTAATGGTTTAGTTAGAGCCAGTACCCTATATTCTGTCTACAGGACTCTAGGGGTTTGTTACGACAACGCTACAAGATTTCAGTCTGTTTTGTAAGAGTGGGTGGGCAAAGAATGCATAACCGCTCCATGCCATGGCTCTCAGATGCTGTTCCAGATGGCCTGGGTGGGCTCTTCGGTGAAGCACAGGATAAACTGGAGGGCTGCTTGGAAAACCATGCTCACCTAAGGAGGCTTCGTTGCCCACTTGGGTGGGAAACCTCCTGTCCTTGGCGATAGTCCCCCATTGCCACTCAATAGGGTGGTGTGGGAGAAATGGGGGGGCACAAAGGAGTCTGCCATGATGTTACAACATCACTTCCAGCTGCTTAACCGGACGTGACAGCGCCACGTCAAGGAACGCTCCGGGATTCCCCGGAATTCCTAGGATTTTTCATGACGAGGCAACCTAAATTCCAGTTACACTGCTGGAAGTGATGTTGTGGCATTGCAGGATGCTGTTTAGATAAATCTCCACTCCCTGCAGTCTCCCAGGAGAACCTGCCCTATGCTCAGTTGAGGCAGGCAAGAAGTAACGTGGAGGTTGGGAGAGGTTCGGGAGATGCTTCCTAGGAATGCGTGTGAATATCGGAATCATGTGGGTGCAGAGAAGGAAGGAGAAGAGAAGGGCCTGTTCAGATTCTCCTTGCCCTGGGTTATTAACCCACATGATTGGTTGCTCAGTAAATGCCATATGTCGTGCCCTCCTTGGCCAGGAAGAGGTCTTGGGTGGAACTAGGTTTTCTAAGGCCCCCTGGGGGGGGAGCGGAGGATACTCTGCCCCCAGCTCCCATTGCTCACTGTCTCTCTGAGCACTGGCTGAAGAATCTATTTTAAAGGCAGTGTTGTGTACAGTGCTGCATCCATTCCGGCGGAAACTCAGAAGTGACAGGTTAGGTCTAGGAATCTTCAGAAATTCTGTGGTATTGCCATAGAGTTTCTGGCGATTCCTAGAACTACTCTATGCCACTTCTGAATTTTTACCAGAAGTCACATAACGCCACAGCCAGCATCTCTCTCTCCCCCCCTGCATTTCCTTATCCACAATCCTTCTGCCAGTTGCCAGGCTGAACACAGTTAGAAACAGGTTAATTGAACTAATTGAACTCATCTTAAAAATATTAGGAGCCCTTTTGGATCAGCCCAAAATTCTGTACGCAGCCTGAGGCTGAAATTGTGCAGGCACTGACCTGGTTTTAATTCCTTTGCAATGCATTGGGCCTTACTCCGCAGTAAATGTATAGGATCGGACTGTAAAGAGGGCCAAAGTAGTGTCCAAATGAGCTACTGTCCATTCTAAACAGTAGCAAGACAGCCCTTTCCCCCTAGGCCTTACCCCTTCTCGTGTTTTCAGTGCCACATGGGTCATTGAGTTCTCTTGGACCCCCACCCACCAGAAAGTAGTTCTTGTATACGTTCCCAGTTGAAATAAGCTGTTGTACTGGTGAGTGGTCCCAATACATGGTTCCCTCTTGTAAAAAAAAAAAAGAAGTATGTGCGTCAAATGCATTCAGTAACAGAAGAAAGTGGGAGAGTGTGGGGATCAGAGGCTTCCTGGGACCCCATAGAATGTCAATGGACTCATTAAGATTTAGGCAAGTTGTATGCATTATTCATAATATACATTCACAGCGTGCGCTCTAACAACAGTCTCTTGCGAGTGTTTAGTCAGAATCATTTGCATGCTCTATTATGGATCCATAAAGCGGCGCGATGCATTTGAACACATTTTGGGCATTATCGTCCTTCCATATTTCCAAAGCGCAACGATCTAGGGAAGGTAGGAACTGCCTTTAAACAATACCATGCGAGTCTCGATTATAGTTTTTTGGGGGAGAAAAAGATAAGATACGGAGGCATAATAAAGACTCGGTTTTAAAAAGTACATATTGCATATGGGAAACTGCCGGGAATTTGGAGCTGATTGTGTCTTTTTTTCTTTTGAATCTTTAAAGTGATTTCTAAAAAAAATTATAGAGCCATTTCATGCAGTTAAAAAAAATCCTGTGTAGAAGATAGAAAGAAGCCAAGTGGGAAACCTACCCAGCAGGTCGAGGGGTTATTATCGGATGCCCTTGGAGGCTGACGGATTGCCGGTGGCCTTCAAGGAATTTTCCACTGACATAGCTCTTTCAGAAGCCCCGGCTGAACTACGGAAGGTGGAGGTTACCTGGATGATAAACGTGATGACTCCCAGATTCCTTCTGCCAGCACTCAGAACTCATTCTGTTTTTACCTTTCTCTTTCCCTCCACAAAAGGGACCCAAAGCAGAAGACCAGGGGGGGGGAAACCCCATATAAATAAACTGGTAAGAGGTAAAACAACAAAACTGAGTATCTTGGGCCAATCCTAGACTAATTTGCTGGCTTGTCCAAAGACACAAATTTCTACTCTTGCCCTTTGGGTTACCCTTGAGATTTAGCACCTCTGGTCGCACCCAAGCTTTATAAAGTACCTGAAAAAGGAAGTGGAGAACAGATCTGCAGCAAAAGCGTTACACTCCTGGCAAAGATGTTTCTCCTCCTCCTCCTCCCCCCCCCCCCCGCTTAATTTATTGAGGAACGGGACAACAAAGTGAGCTGGTAGATGATGCGAGTGCAGAGGAATGCCTGCTTTGAATGCGACTGAACCAAGCTTGGAGCATGCCTTTGAGCCTACTCTGAGGTTAGGGATGCCAGCCTGCAGGTAGGTCCTGAAGATCCTTTGGAATTACAGCTCCTATGCAGATGGCAGAGATCAGATCCCCCAGAGAAAATGTAGGCTTCGGAGGAATGGACTCTATGGCATTGTACCCCACTGAGGTTCTTGTTCTCCACTGGGTTTTGTGGCTTGTGGGACAATGTTTTCTCTGGTGGGGATGCCATTTTTTGCTGCTGGCGTGGCAAGGGGGGGACCTGGTGACTGGAACTGAGGTAGTGATGACTTTGAAGCACCCTTCCTTCTCTGTCACCCCCCCGATTGACACAGAGCTGTTCAGCTGGACTTTTCTGAATGACGTGGGCGTCTCTTTATCTTCCCACGATGATTGAAACTCAGGGCACCCGAGAGCTCCCGGTGACATTTTTGCTTGATGTGTTGTAGATAGAGTCCCTCACATCTGTACCAATTTGGATGCTTCTAATTCAGCCGTTCAGTCTCCAAATGATATCGGAGCGCTGTCTAATCGCATTTGCTTGGATAAATTTCACTGACTGCAGCCTGAGGATACGGATGAGATCTTCAGAGGAGTTCAGCTTACCACATCAGCACTTGACCCTTGCCCTTCACGGCTGATAACATTTAATAAGAAGGGGTTGCCCGGATGATAGGCCGGGAAGTGTTCGACGATACTTGGAAGAAGCGAATGGTACCATCTGACTCGAAGGCGGAAGTCATTAGACTGCTTTAGAAGAAGACTTCCTTGAACTTTAACTATTAGAATTGTTAGCTAGTATTCCCTTTAGCCCCTGACCCGAATGGCCCAAGCTAGCCCAATCTCATCAGATCTTGCAAACTAAGCAGGGTCAACCCTGGTTAGTACTTGGATAAGAGACCACCAAAGAAGTTCAGGGTCACTATCCAGAGGCAGGCAATGGCAAACCACCTCTGACCGTCTCTTGCCTTGAAAACGCTGCGGGATTGCCATAAACTGGGTGTGAGTTGACGGTACTTTCCACCACCACTTGTGTGTCTGTTCCCGCCACTGTGATTGAGTTAATTCTGAGAAGACTTGTATAAATAATATTACTGGTCTGCTTTTAAACTCTTTCTGCAGGTATTTTAGTATCTAATTTGGCTAGATTTTCTGGACACTGATTTTTGCTTTTCACACGCTTTTTTATTTCTAGTGTTTAAGCTGTGTTGTTTCCCTATATTTTGCTATACATATTTGCTGTATTTTTCTGACTCTCTTTTAAAGATGACTTTGTTCATTGGTAATAATATTTAAGCACTTTGACCTGGATAGCCCAGGATGGTCCACTCTTGTTAGATCTTGAAAGCTAAGCAGGGTCAGCTCTGGTTAGTAAATGGATGGGAGACCACCAAGGAATTCAAATGTCATAACACAGAGGCAAATATCTATGAGAACAACAGCTATGGAACAAGTTAAGAGCAGAGAATCATACAGCTGTGACAACACACTCTCATATTAAAGCATATGCATCAAAAATTTCAAAAACATACAACAATATTGCAAAATATGATTAGTTTAATATAATAGGTGATGGGGGTCCAAAGTCATCAACAACGAAACATCCGGTAGATATGTTCGTTTCCAAAAGTCTTCATCAGGTGTGGACCAACAATTAGAATATCTTCAAACACAATAAAGGTACTTCTACCATATCTGGCTGATTCAACAATGGCAACTTTCAACTCACAGCATATCTGGAACACTCCTAAGTTAATGCATTTTGCTCAAAGGTTTTACATTGTGACAATGTAAATCAGCCAGATATGGTAGAAGTACCTTTATTGTGTTTGAAGATATTCTAATTGTTGGTCCACACCTGATGAAGACTTTTGGAAACGAACATATCTACCGGATGTTTCGTTGTTGATGACTTTGGACCCCCATCACCTATTATATTAAATTAATCATATTTTGCAATATTGTTGTATGTTTTTGAAATTTTTGATGCATATGCTTTAATATGAGAGTGTGTTGTCACAGCTGTATGATTCTCTGCTCATAACATAGAGGCAAGCAATGGATAACCACCTCTGAATGTGACTTACTTCTGAGTAGTCCTGCTTCGTTTGCTCTCTTAATTTCCTAAACTGATTGTTTCATTGATGTTTTACTGCTTTGGAATGGGTGTGATGTAAGTTTTACTTTAATGATTCTAACATTCTGTTACTGATCTATTATATTTCGTGGGTTGAGAAGTGGCATATTTTTTTTTAAACGAATAAATGAAATAATATTCTGAAGCCTGAATAAGAAGAACTGGGAATTCAGCGAGGGTATTTTCACTTATCCATGTAGAAGGGGAGAGTCACGTATTCTCCCCTGAGCTTGCCAAAATGTGTATTTTGATTAAATAGCAATCCTCAATTAAACTGTATTTGACATATGAATTAAAAACACTTTGAGAAGTAGTTCAATATGAGGATGTTTGCAGAAGTCCATCATATTTGTTAAAAAAAACCCTATACCGCTGAATGCATTTATCAAATTATATATTTTCATTAATGTGGAGGTGATTTGCATACATGAATTTGAAATTGTAATTTGCTAGTTCTGGAGGATTTAAATACTGCAGACATTAAATACTGCTTTAAATACTGCATTATTATTAGCCTCATTTATTTTATATAAATGCAACTAAATGGTACATTTTTAAAAATGAATTAAACCCACTGGGGTTAATCCAGTCTACCATGGGCACAGTCCTTGCACATGGAAGTATCTCTGATGAATCCTGGTTTTCTTATCTTGGTGGGTTTCATGCCAAGTTGTTCTGGGCAGTGGGAATTCTGTATCCTCTTCCAACTCCCTTAACTGCTTGGTCAAAGAATACAGTTGGAATTGCATTCCATGACTGAGTAAATGGACAGATCGGGGGAGAATATTTAAAGTAGCTATAGGAACATATGAAGTTACTTCATCCCAAAGTAGCTATAGGAACATATGAAGTTACTTCATCCCAAATTAGACTATTGGTCCATCTAGTTCAGCATTGTCTGATCTGACTGGTAGCAGCTTTCTAGTGTCTCAGGTAGGGAAGGGTCCTGTCTCTAGTATCCCTAGTTAAAGGACCTGGATCTACAGCATGCAAAGGAACTGCTCTACAGCTCAGTTATGGTTCATCCTTTCACAGAAACCACCACTGAAATGGCTCCGATCCTAGGGGATGCTAACTTTGCGTCAACAAGTGTGGTACCCAGAACAATACCTCATTGGCAGGTCTTAGTTCGTGCATTTGCAGAAGGATGCTCCCTTAGATACAGTGGTCCCCGGAGTTCAGGGATTTAAAAGGGAAAACCCCATATCCAAGCACCTTGAAATGAGCCCAGTAACGTATTGGTAAGGGCCGCGGTGGCTTAGTGGTTAAGACACTGAGCTGCAGACCGGAAGATCAGTAGTTCGGCAGTCCAAGCCCCGAGTGGCACGTGACAGAGTGAGCTCCCATCTCTGGCCCCAGCTCCTGCCAGCTGAGCAGTTTGAAAGCAAGAAATTGCAAGTAGATCAATAGGTACCGCTTCGGTGGGAAGGTAACGGCATTCTGTGCACCTCGGTGTCTAGTCGTGCCAGCCACATGACCATGGAGACATCTTTGGACAGCGCTGGCTCTTCGGCTTGGAAACGGAGATGAGCACCGCAACCCTAGAGTCGGATTCGACTGGCTTTCGAGCAAGGGAAACCTTTACCCTTTACCTTTACCTAATGGGCTGGCAGTAGCCAATGGTTGGTGTAAGATGAGTGTGATATGTTCTCATTGGATGGCTGCATCTTGAATAAATTGGTGCTTCTGCACAGTCTTCAACGGTGGCCCTATGTAGAGCACATTACTATAATCCATTCTGGAATTTTCTAAGGCTTGAATGGCATTACTGTATCTAAATATGTTTACAGGAATCCTGGTGTGGGATAGTGTTCAGTGTGTTAAACTAATGCCAGAGAGTCCAGGACTCGTACTGACTATGAAGTTGACCTGGTGACCTTGGTCTGGCCACTTTCTCTTAGTCTAGCCTATGTTGCAGGATTTTTGTCATGAAAAAACCAGGTGGGGGAAGCATTCTTGCTGCCTTGGAAGAAAGGGGTGGGGTGGGTGAAAATATATCTGATAGACCCAGGCACCCATTTAGGGATCTCATTGCTTCACTTGGATCAGATTAAAAAAGGATATCATTGGAATACTAGCGCAAGTATTTCCAAGGCACTTCTTGTGATTGGGCAATGGAACTGGAACCTAAGGAATTCCACAGCAGAACTCTCCTATAAGGGCTGCCAAGCTGTCCCCTGGCCTCAGATCCTGTTGCCTGCTGCAGTTTGAGACATTTCTTAAAAGAAAAATAAAGTCTCATCTACTTACAGGATGTTCTTACCATAGAGTTCCTGGTGATTCCTAGAGCTACCCAGAAGTTACAGAGGATAGCTCTAGGAATAGCCAGAAATTGTATAGGAAGAACTTCTGCTTTTATTGCAGAGTTTTCAGCAATTCCTAGAACTACCCCTTGTCACTTCTGGGTAGTTCTAGGAATCATCAGGACCTCTATGGTAAGAACTTCCTGTAAGTAGCTGAAGGCTTATTTTTCTTTTAAATTTTACTCCTGAAGATACTGTCCACCCAATCAGTCCACCAGCTGCCAGGCACAACCTGGCAACACTACTCTCCCATGAAAGTTCAGTAGTTCTTCAGTGCTGAGCTCTTCAACTAAAAAGGACTAGAGCCAGCATCAAGCAGTAGTCCCAATGTGAGAAATGGCCAAAGAAGATGCCATGGCTGATACTATTGAAAGTAGGATTACCAACCTAAAGGCAGGGCCTTGAGTTCTCCTGTAATCGTAGCTCATCTCCAGACTGCAAAGATAAGAACATAAGAGAAGCCAATGTTGGATCAGGCCAGTGGCCCATCCAGTACAACACTCTGTCACTCAGTGGCCAAAAACACCAGGTGCCATCAGGAGGTCCACCAGTGGGGCCAGGACACTAGAAGCCCTCCCACTGTTGCCCCCCTGCCCAAGCACCAAGAATACAGAGCATCACTTGCCCCAGACTGAGAGATCCTATCTATACCTTGTGGCTAACAGCCACTGATGGACCTCTGCTCCATATGTTTATCTAACTCCCTCTTGAAGCTGTCCATGCTTGTAGCCGCTGCCACCTCCTGTGGCAGTGAATTCCATGGGTTAATCACTCTTTGGGTGAAGATCAGTTTCCATGGAGGAGATGACAGTTTCGGAGGCAGACTCGATGGCATTACATCCCCCGCTAGGGGTTGGCCACGAACTGAACATGATTTTATTACTGATTAGCTTTGCACTGTGGATTGTTTTATGGCTTTATATTGTTTTGATGCTATTGTAAGATGCTGTGGTGTAATCCCCCCTCCCCCAGAAAAGTGGTGAAGAAGCGCACTAGATTTTTTTTTTAAAAAAATTACTCATTGCCATGTGGATTCTAGAATTTTTGAGTGGGTTTTGACCTCCATGTACAGCGAATACCCCCCCCCCCCGGCCTTATAATGGTCCTCCAGGGATGCTCGCAGATAGTTGCTATCAGTGAGGAGAGGTCTGGGACTGACTGTCCTGTTATAACTCTCCACACCCCTTCAGTGATCGTCTTGGGGCCTCTTGCTTGTGCCTGGCCTAGGATGGTTTTGTGACTTGTTACTGGGGAAGAGCTTTCTCAGTTATGGACCCTACCCTGTGGAATGTTGTTCCAGATGACACCTATGCCCCACTGGACTTGTTTAGTTTCCACAGGGCATGCAAGGCCAAATTGTTTAGGTTGACCTTTTAAGGTTAACCAGATGTTTTGGCGTGTTTTGATAGCGGTATGGGGCTGAGTCATGTATCTTAGTATTTTATGTGTATTATTTGATTTGTGTTGGTTTTTGACTTGTTAACTATGCCGTCATTCGAGTGTTGTAAGTTAAAAGAAGACCCTTGGGGTGAGCGGCAGCTTAAAAAAAATCAAATAAATAAAAGTAATGGATAAAAATCACCGTGCCCTTCTGCTGAGAGCCAGTTTGGTGTAGTGGTTAAGTGTGCGGCCTCTAATCTGGGAGAACTGGGTTTGATTCCCCACTCCTCCACTGGCACCTGGCTGGATGACCTTGGGCAAGCCATAGCTCTGGCACAGCTGTTCTTGAAAAAGAGCAGTTTCTGTCATTGCTCTCTCAGCCCCACCTACCTCACAGGGTGTCTGTTGTGGGGAGGGGAGGGGAAGGGAAAGGAGTTTGTAAGCCGCTCTGAGACTCATTTGGGTAGTGAAGGGCAGAGTATAAATCCAAACTCCTCTTCTCTTCTTCTTCTGAAGGGAAGACTGGAGAACCCAAGCCAAAATGTTGTTACCTAGCATGTCTGTCTGCAGTTTCATGGAAAATTCTGAAATCTTGATAATTTTTTCCCCCCCAATGATATTTTTTCACCCATTTTCCAACACATCCTTTTGCTCAATTAGCACCTTGGAGTTGATTGCTGGCGCTAGGTGTGACTTCATTAGCAAAACGTCAATGAAGACTTACCCTGCTGCATCAGTGGGAAATACATCTTCTGATGGGCAGAATTCTCGGGCCACTGGTATGGGAAGAGAGTCTTGTTGACTCATTCATTCTACTGATTCATAAAGATCCTGTTGGTTGTTGATCACTGTTTTCTTCCTAGTGTTATGCAGCTAATCTGTTCTTGGATCATAAAGACTTTCACTGAGGAAGGAAAAAGGGTTGCCAGGTCTTGGTTGGGAAATACTCCGGGATTTTGACGGTGGAGCCTGGAGAGGGCAGGGACGGTTCGATGCCATAGAGTTCACCCTCAAAACTGGCCATTTTCTCCAGGGGAACGTTCTGTTTTACTTGGAGACCATTTATAAAAGTGGGAAATCTCCAGGCCCCACCTGGAGGTTGGCAACCTTAGGAAGGAGGAAACAGACACAAGCAGAGGAAGTGGATCTGGCCTACATTGCTACCACTCTGCCAGCAGAAGATCTGCTTCAGTTGGAGCAAAGTCCACTGCCTCAAGACATTGGCTTATAGGAGTGTTGTCAAAAAAGCTAAGTCAACTGAATTCTGGAGTAAATTTAGATACATATCTAGTCTCTTATATTTACCAAGCAGTGGCTCTGTTCACCTGTATTCATGGCCAGTTCATTGTTCCTGCATGGCAGTCCTCTGTTGTTTTGGTGGCCTACCACATGCGTGTAAAGTGCTCTGAAGTCGCGATTGACTTAAGGTGATCCCACACGGTTCTCCAAATAAGAGATGAACAGAGGTGGTTTGCCACTGCCTCCCTTTTGTAGTGACCCTGGACTTCCTTGCTGGTCCCCCATCCAAGTACTAACCAGGGCTGACCCTGTTCAGCTTTTGAGATCTGACGAAATTGGGCCAACCTGGATTATCCAGGTCTAGATACCTACCAGATAGAGTCATAGTTTTCAAATGTTCTGATCCCAGGGGGCTCTTTTGAGACGTCCTTGTAGTTCTCTAACAGAATCCCCGTGTATTTGCAGAGGATTCTGGGGCATATTCTAGGGGGCAGTGGTCTTCATACCATCGGTTGTGAATTTTAGGTGGATCACGGAACTCCTCCTGGTGGGTCGTGAACCTCTAAAGAGCTGCCACTTTTGTGGTTGCCTCTTAGAAGAACCTGCTGCATACACAACAAGGGTGTTGTGCCACCTGTATCTCTTTGCGTGCATGCTGAGAAGAGCAACTGGATGATGAGGTGAGGTCACTCAGTGGTGGAGAGGATTCTTCCGTGGCTCTCTGTTCCTTGGCTTGAGCCAGTTTGGTGTAGTGGTTTGGAGCGCAGACTCTAATCTGGGAGAACCGGGTTTGATTCTCCACTCCTTCACATGCAGCTGCTGGTGTGACCTTGGGTCAGTCACAGGTTCTTTCAGAGCTGTTCTCTCACAAGCAGTCCTCAAAAGAGCTCTCAGCCCCACCTACTGCACAGGGTGTCTGTTGTGGGGAAGGGAAGGGAAAGGAGAATGTAAGCCGCTCTGAGTCTCCTTCAGGTAGTGAAGGGCAGGGTATAAATCAGGTCTTCATCTCCTCCTCCTCTGACACCTGACCCCCTCTTCCTGTCACATTACTTCCTGTTATTTCCTCATAGCTTAGGGTTCACATTCAGTAGGTCCAGGGTCTGGAAAGGTTGAAGACTGTTGTTCTTGGGTGCCCAGTCAGTTCACATGAGACTCCAATTAGGGGTGTGCAAAAAAAATAAATACGGGTTTTTTTCGGATTCGGGTATATTAAACCTGAATTTTTCGGAATCCCTGAAAAAACCTGAATATCTATACCAGTATAGGGTAGATATCTGAAAATTTTCGGGATTCCCGAAAAATTCGGGTCCATTATACCCTATGGGGCCATTGTAATCAATGGCAAAAAAGTCTGAAAAGTTTCCAGGGGGCTGGGGGGGAGGGGGTTTGAGATAGAGGCTCCAAATTAGGACTGTAGATGCTCAAGCCTCTCCCCAACGGACTCCCAAAGTTTTGAAAAGATTGGACCAGGGGGTCCAATTCTAGGGGCATCCAAAGAGGTTGCCCCATTCTCCATTGTTTCCTATGGGGAAAAAGGCAGGCAGCAGTGTCTCCTGAAAAATCTCTCCAAGAAAGTAAGTGAGGTGGTGAGAGGGGCATGTTTGCCAGGCTAGCAGCAGCAGAACCTGTGCAATCTGCCCCCCAGAAACAGGGCCACCATGCCAGTCAGTGCCCAAAGTTTCACCCAACAGGACTCACTCAGGTCAAAACTAAAGCCCTATACTGAGATTTATTTCAAGATATTATTGGAAAATAAACCTACAACCTTTTTTTAAAGCCTATTTAACAGTGGTGAGAGAGCAGGGGCAGCAGCCAGCCACACTCTCCAAGCCAAACTCTCTCAACTCTGACCAGTCCAGCAGCAGCACCAACCGTTCAGGAACAGCAGGGAGTCAGGGGTGCAGGTCTGCTTTTATGCTCTCTGGGCATACACAGAGGTTTTCAAACAAAAACAACCTTATGTGATTGGCCAGAGAGCAGATACCAAAATCCTATTGGCCGCCAGTACAAGCTGCCTAGTGCCTAGGAGTTCCACAGTACTTGGAAACTTTGCAAGGCAAGCTGCCCTGATGCAATGCATTTGCAAATGCATTGCAGTGATTGGCCATCCATGGTCCCTCCCCCCCGGCCCCCTCCTGGGACCATGAGCAAAAGGCGGGGAAGAGGGTACACAATGCCGGAAAACGAAAGAGTAAGTGATGGGCTTCCCTTTGCAGTTAACTCCCCCCCCCCCCCCGCGGCGGCCATTTTCAGTTTGCCGAAAAGCCGGAAAAAGCCGGATTTTTCAGGTTTTTTATTTTTGGGATACCGGAGAGTCTCATCAGAGCCTTTCCAGTATCCCAAAAACCCGAAAAAATCCGAAATGTTTTTTTTCGGGGTTTTTTGGCTTTTCGGAAAGCCGAATGCACACCCCTAACTCCAATTTTACTTTGCCATCATCCTGTTGCGCACTCTAACACATCTCCTGCAGCACCTTGCAGCCAGGGAAGATCAGCCAAGGGTTGGCAGCTCACTGGTCTTACCTAATCTGCCATTCCTGTTCTCCTTATAGAGGAAAGCCTTGGAAAATGTCTGAGGGATTCCAGGGTTCCCTGGAACGCAATTTGAAAGCCACTACACCAGAATGATGTCGCTCCTCCAACTGTTACCTCTCTGGCAACCTGCTCCAAAGACCCACAAACTTGCTGTAGATGAGTTTCCCCCCTCATTTTTAAAAGTAGTTTCCCCCTCTATTGTACCATTCCTTTTATGAATGGCGTTTATTACGGGCATGCAGCTTTGGCATTGTGCTTGATAGTCTGGGAGCTGTTAATGCGCTTCGGGCCTGGCCTAGCCGTTCCATTTGTTTCCATCCAGATTTCAGCAGAGTGTTCGTGGGACAAGATCGGCCTCTTACATTGTCAGGATTTGCACTGTTTGCCTTTCCCTCCTCCATTCTAAGTAATGCAATTTGTGATGGCTGTACTGTGCAGTGGCGCGCTGGGTGCACATCTTTTTGCGCAACTTGTCTTATGATGTGGAAAATAAAAATAACTCGTTTCCTGCTGTTTGTGATTATTCCTAGGAAACCCGTAGCAGTTTTATTTAACATTCACAATGGGTAGCTTCAGGCTTCTTCCCCCCCCCCTCCCCCCCCCCGCTTCCCCTTAATGGTTTTAAGTCCACATAAGCCAAGGAACAGCTGCTTAAACAGAAGCAGAGGACTCTAAAAAACAAACACAGTAAATTAGAGAGAGCAGCAAGGAATTGTACAGGTAAAAAAGATGAGTGTTTTGTCATAGTTCAAATCTCGATTGGGGTGTTTCCAGACGGCACTAAAACGTTATTTAAAAAGCCCCCAATAACTAACTTTGTACTAGCATTAGATTTATTCACAATATCCAGGACTTTTTTTCTGGGGGAACGCATTGGAACAGAATTCCAGAACCTCTTTGACAAAATTCTTTTAAAAATGTTCAAAAGCTCATAAGTTTTCAGTATACAGACTGAAAACTTCATTTCCCTCTTGAGAGTTCGGTGCCTTTTAAAAAAAAAAAAGAAGCTCTGACAATATCACCCCCCTCATGATTTTGTTCCCCAAACAGTGGGGAAAGCAATTATCTCCAACTTTAGAGGCGTCCACTTGTGCCCTTTCTCTGCTGTCTTTATGAAATTTATTAGGTAGTAAGGGTGTGCAAAAAAATATATATTCGGGTTATTTTGGATTCGGGTCTGTTGGACCTGAAAAAGATCTGTACTCCCAAATATACCCGAATACCAGTATTAGTATTTAACTGATATTCAGGTCAATATTTGGGAAACCCAAATATATTCAGCTCCATTATATTCTATGGGGACCATCCCCATAGGGTATAATGGAGAATTTCACTTGTGCCATGGGAAAGGAAGGTATTTAAAGTTGAAATACCTTCCCTTTGCTGAGGAGTTGTGCAGCCGGGGCTGCATGACTCTGTGAGTAGCCGAGCCAGAATAAAAGCCAAATAATACCGGCTTTTATTTAGGGATGGCTACTTTGGTAGTCAAATACAGGTCAGCAGAATAAAATAAATAATTATCTCTCTCTCTGTGTGTATAAAAACTAGCCTCATATCTTTGCAGAATCTGAATACAGGAAGCTGCCTTACTAGGGCTGCTAAGTCAGCCCGGGGGGCGGGGGATCCCCCGCTAAAGGGGTTCCCGATCCGCCGGCCAGCATTTGGCCGGCGGGGGGAACCCCACCCCCGACGTTGTCCAGCAAGGACAACGTAATGACGTCACCGGAAGTGACACAGCACGTTGGGGGCGTTGCCAGGGCGACGTTCTGGCAATCGCCCCAAAACTCTGGCAATCGCCCCAAAATCGCCCCTGGCAACGCCCCCAACGTGCTGCGTCACTTCCGGTAATGTTGATGGGCGCGCGAAGCACACGCGCCAGAAGAAACTCCCGGCGGGAGGAGGACTCCCCCCCACCGGTGAGTTTTCAAGACTCGGCAGCCCTATGCCTTTCACTAAATCAGACCACTGGCCCATCAAGGCCAGGATTGTCTACTCAGACTGGCAGTGGCTCTCAGGGTGTCAACTAGAGGTTGTGGCAATCATCCTCAGAAGTCCCGCCTCTCGTCCAGGGCTCTGAACCTATCCTTGTGATTTAGGCCTCATTCAAAGTCAAGTGACTGTCAGCCAGTCAGAGCCCATGGAACTCCACGGGATGGGAGGGGCTGAGCCAGCCTCCACTTAAGAAGTGGGAAGAGACCTTTTCTATTTTGGGGCAAGGATTTGGTGGCTCAGAAAGGGAGCGTCAGCTTAGCCAGCCTTTTCTTTGCTTTTTTTTTAAGTTAGGCCTTGGGGATCAGCTTAGGGAAGAAAGCTTATTTTAGCGTGACAAATAAGCATCCTGTTAAGGGACTATCCATGCCTAACTGGTGTGTGCAGGCTCTGTGTACAGGTGCTCTGCGAGAGAAAAGAGCAGCCTTGAACCTGCTGAGGTAACCTGTCCAGAGAAATGGGAAGCGAATCTTTTGGTGTACAAAAGTTGAAAGAGCTTCTAGGTTTGATCTTTTCCGGTTTAATCACTGAGAGCCAGTGGAGTGCAGTGGTCAGAGTGTTGAGCTAGGCTCTAAGAGATCCAGGTTTGAATCCCCACTTTGCCATGGACGCTCCCTGGATGACCTTGGGCTGATCACACCCACTCTACCTCACCTACCTCACAGGGTTGTTGTGAGGGTAAAATGGAGGGGAGGAAAATGGGGTCATCTACTTTGGGTCTCTATGGGGGAGAAAGGCAGGGTATAAATGAAGTAAACAAAATAAGTATATATTTAAATAAATCTTTTTTTTAAAAAAAAAACTATACCGTGTCTTTCAAAAGCACAGGAAGTAACAGCTATGGAGAATGTAACGCTACGTATGGTTACACACACTGGAGAGCTTAGATGCTTCCACCCCAGTTTTGGGAATAACACTTAGCATTCTAAGAGCGTTGGTATTTCCACTAACCAAAGTGAGCCCCGAACTATGGTTAGTTTGCAACCATGGCTCAGGAAAAGAGCTCAAACAGTGGTTTGTAGGGTTACCATATTTTGAAAAGCAAAAAAGAGGACACATTTCCTGACTGACTACTTCAAACAAGTGAACACTATGATAAATCTTTTTTTTAAAATACCCCTACTATTTAAGCTGTAATAGCTGCTACTAACTTTTTCCTAAAGTTTCCTAAAGAATATTCCTAACCTTCCAACCCCGAAAGAGGACATTTTCATCGGTTTTTTAAAAAAGAGAGTTGGATTTATACCCCATCCTTCACTCAGAATCTAGAGCAGTTTACAATCTCCTTCCTTTCCTTTCCCCACAACAGACAGCCTGTGAGGTAGGTGGGGCTGAGGGAGCTCTGAGAGAACTGTGACTGACCCAAGGTCACCCAGCTAGCTGCATGTGGAGGAGTGGGAAATTAAACCCGGTTCTCCCAGATTAGAGTCCACTGCTCTTAACCACTACACCAAAAGAGGATAGACACTAAAAAAGCAGGCATGTCCTCTAAAAACAGGACATTTGGTAACCCTAATGGTTAAGGTGGGGGTTATGCTAACTATGGCCAGCACCTCAACTGGACAAAGGGGTGGGACTCTGCCTGTGTGAGGCCGGAATATGTGGAAATGGGCGGAAGACAAAATTGGGCAGCCTGACATATGTTTCAGACCTCTGTTGCGATTCTTTTTCAGTAATTCAAGTGTCAGGGGTTCCCGAAGCAGATTTCGCCTGGTGTAATTCGATTGCATTCGTTCGCACTAGGGAATTCGTACAGTAGATAAACTGTGGAGAGTGACGGTCTAGGCTGTCACCGGTCTTGTTGCCCGAATATTAATGCTTGAACTGCTTTAGGAAAGTGAAACACTCGGAAGGGAGACCCAGCTGGGGAGAAACGCACAGGTGTATAAGGCAAGCATATGGTAGAGCTACCTCAGTGCCCAAGGACATGGCAGATGATTAACATTCATTAAAACTTTTAAAATTTACACCTTAGGGGGGCGGAAAACAATTTATACAATGCCGTTGCATGTGAATAACTCACAGTGTCTCCGAGAAGCGTCGGTAGCTGTTAAAAAGAATCGGAGATGTAAGGCGGAGATGAAGGAGTGAAGAAGAGACGCAGTGCGGCGTAGTGGTTAGAGCGCTGGACTAGGATCTGCGAGACCCAGGTTCAAATCCCCACTTGTGCCATGGAAGCTTGATGGGTCACACACTGGCAGCTGAACCTACCCTGCAGGGCTGTCGTGAGGATAAAAAGGAAGATAAGAGAATGATGTAAACTGCTTGGGTTTCCCATTGGGTAGAAAGGTGGGGTATCAATGAAGGATATAACATTCGTTTTCACTTTACCACACTGGCTCAGGGTTTTCCAGTGCCGTTTGAGACAGAGTTGTCTCATTCTAAGCCCGTTGAAGTCCGTGGGCTCAGAAGGCCGTGTGTCTAGGATGGCACTCAGGTGGGCAGCCGTGTTCAACAGATCAAAGCCATGTTCAACAGATCAAAGTTTTGAGTCCAGTGGCACCTTGAAGACCATCAAAGTCTAATTCAGGGTATAAGCTTTCGTGTGCATGCACACTTCTTTCATGCACGCACATGAAAGCTTGTACCCGGAATAAAACATCGTCCATCTTAAAGGTGCCACTGGACTCAAATTTTGTAGGACCGCTCTGTTAGAGCAGTTAGAGAGTAGAACCTGTATATCCTTCTAAGGTCTCTGGGTGCAATCTTTCCCTCTGTCAGCCTGCTTAACTCCTGTTGACTTCTCAAAAAATGATACAGCCAAGCCACATGCAAGGTTGTGCTTCTTCAGTAGAAAGTTTGTAAGCTCTTTGTAGCAGGAAGCTGCATTTGGTCTTCTGATGTCAAGTGGGGAGGGCCTGTGGTGTAGTGGTAGAGTACTTGCTTTGCATGCAGAAGGTTGCAGGTTCTGTCCTAGGTATGACCAGTTAACATGATCAGGTGAGAGGAAAGGCCTCAAACTGACAGTATAGACAGCTGCTGCCACTCAGACAATACTGACCTTAAAGACTAACAAAAGTTGTGGTAGGGTATGGGCTTGTGTGAGTCACTGCTCACTTCTTCAGAAGTTGGTATCTGAAGAACTGAGCAGTGATTCACGAACCGCTCCTCCCCTGCCACAAATTTTGTTCGTCTTTAAGGTGCTACTGGACTTTTGCTCTTTTCTACTGCTACAGACAGATGAACACGGCTACCCGTCTTCATCAGCACTGACCTTGATAGACCAATTGCCCAACTTAAGGCAGGCTTTTCCACACTACTCCGCATGGTTCTCCACTCCTCCACATGCAGCTGCTGGTGTGGCCCTTGGGGTCAGTCACAAGTTCTCTCAGAGCTGTTTCTCTCAAGGGCAGTCCTCGAAAGAGCTTTCTCAGCCCCGCCTACCTCACAGGGCTTTTGTTGTGGGGAGGGGAAGGAGACTGTAAATCACTGAGGACTCCTTTGGGTAGTGAAGGGCGGGGTATAAATCAAATCTCTTCCTTCTCCTCCTCCTCTTCTTCTTTCCCAACCTGGGGCTGGCAGCTCTAATCTCTGTGCAGTTGTTCAGATGGAAAGGGGCCATCAAGTCGCAGCTGCCTTACAGTGACCCCATAGGGTTTTCAAAGGCAAGAGACATCCAGAGGTGTCTCTGCAGGAGACATCCATTGCTTGTCCCTGCGTAGCACCCCTGGTGTTTTTGGGTGGCCTCCCATCCAAATACTAACCAGGGCCAACCAGGGCTTAGCTTCTGAGATCTGATGAGACTGGGGTAGCCTGGGCCATCCTCGTCAGGGGCCTTCACCCTATTATAGTCTAGAGCAGGGGCGGCCAAACTTCTTTAACCAGGGGCGTAGACTTTGCGATGTTTCCGCCCCCCCCCCGGAAAACCTACCGCCAGCTGCCGCGCCTCCCCGGCCCTTCCGAGGCTCACCAGCCGGGTGCTGCTGGTGCCTTTCCCTCCCCCTCCGCCCTGGCCACTCCCTCCCTCCCCCCTAAAAGAGGAAGAGGGAGAGATAAGGAGGGAGGAATGGCCAGGCTGGTGGGGGGGGAGAGAGGCACCAGCTGGCGAGCCTCGGAAGGGCCCGGGAGGCGCGGCAGCAAGGCGCCGGTGGCAGGTGCGACGTTTTCCCGGGGGGGGGGCTCAGTCCCCCCCCGGGGAAATTTCGGGGGGGGGCTCGAGCCCTCGAGCCCCCCCCGTAGTTTACGCCGGTGTCTTTAACATAAGAGACACATAGACTAAACATCAGATGTTTGAGAACTGCAAGACATGAACAAATATTAAATACTTTTTATTGAAAAATAGGCATATTTGCTTTTTCTTAACAGTAATGAGACTGCCAAAAACAAAAAAGAGTAGGAATAGATATTGATAGTGATATCTATTTATTCAATGATATTTGTAGGCTGGGGGGGGGGGTCTCTTGAGAATGCATTTAATGTTGCTTTCTTTTTCTGCTCCCCCCCCCCCCACACACCTCAAGGCTACCCAGGGAGGGGAACATTGGCCGGGGAAGGGAAGACTGATCCCTTCGCTTCCCCAGGAACCAAGTAATATGTGTGAAAGAGCTGCATATGGCTCCCAAGCCGCAGTTTGGCCACCCCTGGTCTAGTCTAGAGGGATGCCATCGCCACCAGCACTTTATTAGCCTTTTATCTGTATTTGTGATTTGCTCATGCTTGTGAATTTTATAATGTTGTACTCTGTTTTAATGTTTATTAACTTTTAAATGTAAGCCGCCCTGAGCCTGCCTCGGCGGGGAGGGCGGGATACAAATTGAACCAACTAACGAACTAAATAATAAATAGTCAGAATAAGAATCTCCTTACTGTTTTCAGACACGGGGGGGGGGGAGGGGGTTCACAAAAATGATAATTTATCCTTCTAAGGCAACAAAAGCACCCCCAAAAGAAAATGATACTGTTAAATACCATTTGAAAACATTTAAATTTTGCTCTTTAAAAAAAACAGAATCAATCCAGGTTTGTTCCTTATTAGGAAAATGCACGTTTCCCAGTTTTTGGTAGCTCCACAATAGATAAACATCATACCTGAGGCTGGAATAAATGACAGCAAAACTTTTTTTTTTTTATCACAGTGCATTGACAAGAAGTTGAAATATTTAGCACCACTGTGGTGGCATTATTATGGATGAGCAAACTTGCATTACGGTGTAGGTGTATGTCATAATAATTTAATGAGCTTTAGCTGCAACGTTGAGAGGATTGTAGTTACAGGATTAACCCCTCCCAACCCCCCCAAATATGGAACATCCAAGCTTAATAGATTAAGCGATTCTTTGTTCATGCAAATAGATTGATGTGTTACACTTTTGGCTTAGTGGGGTTTTGCCCTCCCAGCCCACGCGTCTGCAATTCTTTGTACCCCGCTTTTCTCCTGATGGGGCCCCAAAGCGGTTTACAAAATCTGCAGCTTGGAATCTAGAGAAAGGGGGGGGGGAGAGGATTTATTTATTTTATTATTTCAATTTGTATCCCGCTTTGACGGACAAGTTGGGTCACTCCGGTTCTTTGCAGCCCAAGCTCTGGATTGCGGGGAGCAGGGAGGGTAGATTGCTTTCCTTCATCCCATTCTAAGGTGTCTGCTTCCGCTATAGAGAAAAGGAACAAGTAGTTTGGCCTGGGCAACAGAGAAAAGGAGAGAAATTATCTCTTTTCCCTCTCCCCTATGCAGTGGGGAAATTAGAATGCATCTGATCCCAACTTCAGTTTTTTAACAATTGGGGGGGCAGGGGGGCGGCTTTGTGGTAGGATGTATCCGAAGGCCATTCCCAGCTAATCCTCCCATCAGCTGTGGAGGCTTCCAATCCAACCCCCCCCCCCCCCCCCCCCCCCCAGTTACACCAGTTTGGTGTAGTGGTTTGGAACGCGGACTCTAATCTGGGGAACCGCGTTTGATTCCCCACGCCTCCACATGCAGCTGCTGATGTGACCTTGGGTCAGTCACAAGCAGGGGTCCTTTCGTAGAAAAAGAGGTGCAGGAGCTCATTAGCATAACTCATTTGCATAACTCATTAGCGTATGCCACGTCCCCTGACATCACCAGAAGTGTGTCAGAAAGGAAATGTCAGTTTCAGCCCCATTATATCCTATGGGCCATTGAAATCAATGGCAAAAACTCATAGGGTATATGAGGGGCTGGAGGAAAGGGGGTTTGAGGGAGAGGCTCCAAACTTGCAGGGTAGCTGCTGGGGCCTCTCCTTGAAATACCCACTAAGTTTCAAGAAGATTGGACCATGGGGTCCAATTCTATGGGCCCCCAAACAGGTGGTCCCATCCCCTCCATTGTTCTCTATGGTAGAAAAAAATGTTAACTTTTTTCCTACCTTAGAGAACAATGGAGAGAATGGGGGCAACCCTGTAGATCTGTCAGATATTCGCAGCTATGTTGATCTAAAGGCGCATGTGATCACAGCCTCAGAGTACCATTCTAAGAACACTGTTATCTGGGAGTAAACTATTGAATACCGTGAGTTGGTAGAATGTGACATCAAGTCATAGCTGATTTTTGCTGACCCCATAGGGTTTTCAAGACAAGAGACGTTCAGAGATGGTTTGCCAAACTTTTGAATAGTCTTGAGTAGTATTCTGAGTAGACCTGTTTAGGGCTGAGGACAGACTGGCGTTGGAAGTGGAAGAAGGGAACGCGTTCAGACATGCACATCTGTCCGTCGGCTCCGTTTCGCACTTACCCGTCTTCCACTCGCTTTCCATCCGCTTTAACAGGACACCGGGAGAAACCGGTGTCCAGGGGCCGTCTTGCGCTTGCCTCCCGCTTCCAGGCAGTGTGAACCGGAAGAAGGCGGGAGGCAAGCGGAGGCAGCAGTGTGAACGCGGCGTTTTGCCAGTTTGCGCACGTGCGCACATGCGCAAATTGCCAAAACAGCCCTATCACAAGCTGCGGAGGCCGGCCCACGTGGGGCCACTCCGCAGCAGTCTGAACGCTCCATATCGGCACTGTTGCGCAATACACTGGCCGGTGTGAACGGCCAGCCCCGGGGAGTTTTTCCCCTGCAGCAGTTTCCTCCGCATTCATCGCGCTCCAGATTGCCAGTCTGTCCTCAGCCTAGGATTGTTCTTCCATTCACACACACTGAATAATGCCCTTTCAGTCCAATTTTTTTGGGTGGGTGTGTATATATACAGAGAGAGAGAGAGAGAGAGAGAGAGAGATTGTGTATGCACCTGGAAGTCATGGAAACTTCTGGTGACTGATCCCTACTGGGGCCTGGAGGATATTCAAAGAGCTGGCTGAATAAAGCCTGCCCCAGCCTCCTGACTACTGGTATTCCAAGGAGGTCTCCAATCCAAGTACTTGCCAGAGTCGACCCTGCTTAGGTTCCAAGATCTGACGAGATCAGACTTGCCTGGGCTATCTAGGTTAGGGCCACTTTCAGCCCACTTTCAGTGCACCTTGCCACTGGGTTTTACTGGGTGAGATGGCACATCTGATTTGCCAACGGTCGATAAAGTGCATTAAGAGTGTTTTATCCAGCACATGTGAAAGTGAAGTCTTCAACCGGTGCGTCATTTTTGTCCCGATTTCAGCGGATCACGCTTTTCTGTTGGGTTTGGGGGTGGGTGGGTGTTTATGTAAAGGATTTTTTGGGTTTTTTTTAAAAAAAAGAGGGATAGAAAAGGAGAAAGATTTGGGGAGGCAGGGGGGAAAGTGCGAGAGGACAGCTTCCTGCCGATTTCCCACCCACCAGCGGCTCAGCCTGCGTGGTAACACTACAGAAAGAAGGAAAACATCACAGACAAATCCTAGCAGAAAGAGCATAGTGTGCAGGCTCCCAGCACTCTAAATGCACAGCTTTTTGTCTGGCATGAGAACAGTTGGCGTTTACAAAACTTCCACTTGTATCTTGTTCCGCTTCCATCATCTCTGCCCTTGTCCTTGTGTATCGATCCCTTTTTATCTCCCCGGCTTCTTTTGCTTCTGTTTCTATGGTGTCCGCTCGTCGTCTTTTCAAGGCTTTCCATATTGGTGGGATTTTGGGGGGGGGGGGGTGTTTTTGTGTGTGTGTGTTGTTGATCTTCAGCACAAAGGGAGTCTGGCCTGTGTGGGAGATTATGCAACTATACTTATGACCCAAGGCTGTGTAAAAAAAACACACACACGAGAACAACTGCTTTCTCTAACTTTGGAAACAGACCTTTTGCTAGATTGGTTAACCAATTAACTGTGTTTGAATGTGTGTATGTTTGGGGCTGTTTAATGGGGAGGAGCAGATGGGCTGGTTAAAAGCAGTGTCGTGGGATCTCACGAGGGAAGTCAGTGGTCTGGAGTCACCCTGTGTGCGCTTCGTGCTTGAGAGAGAACTTAAACTTGGGTCTCCCTGATACTGCGTGGTGCTCTAACCACTGCTCCATGTTGGAATTCCTGGGTTTTTAGGCCTGGTTCTTCAATGAAGAAGAATGATGTAGTGGATAACTGGGATGCGAGAAGGGATCGCTCTATGGGAGATGGAAGGCAGGTGATACATTTTAACGGTGAGAGCCAGTTTGGTGTAGTGGCTAGGAGTGTGGACTCTATTCTGGGAGAACCAGGTTTGATTCCCCACTCCTCCACATGCAGCTGCTGGTGTGACCTTGGGTCAGTTACAAGTTCTTTCAGAGCTGTTCTCTTGAGGGCAGTCCTCAGGAGAGCTCTCTGAGCCCCACCTACCTCACAGGGTGTCTGTTGTGGGGAGGGAAAAGGGACTGTGAGGCGCTCTGGGACTCTGAGTGAAGGGTGGGGTATAAATCCAATCTCTTCTCTTCTTCTTTTGCTTAAAGGTCTTCCATGCAGATAGAAAGCTAGCACCAAAGGGTCTCTGCCTCTGCTCTCTTGGCTTTTGGTGCAGATTTTCTGTTTTGCAGGGAATTTGTAAACATAAAGGAACACTTCAGAATGTGATCCTCCGCTTGCAGTCTAAAGAGGGGCAAGTTTGTTCCACTTCGCCAGTTCTTTGCTGCCACATTACCATTTCATTCCCCTGCATGTATGAACCAGGGGTAAACATTCTATTTCAGGCCCCCCCCAAGTGTGGGCACCATGACACCGCCATGGTCCTCACCAAGTGTTTCCTTTTTTTTTATTTTCCAAGATGGATCTGTTTTAATATTCTCTGTAAAAAAGGCACATGCAATATTGTGCAAGTTTGAGCACTATTAGTTTGGCATTGAGGCTCCATGCACATTTTCAAAAACATTTAACATGATAGTGCTGAAATTTCATAGCCGCAGCTATTATGGCCGTAATCTGAATTTTAAAAATGGCAATGAGCAAACAGATATTTCTAACCTGTTCAGATTCAACATTTAAGAATGATAAATTGGCCTTTTTTGGATAGTATATAAGGAAACTGGCACATTCAGTCCATACCTTTGAGATAGTACTTGCAGTCATACAACACTAAAGATCATAAGAACATAAGAGAAGCCAATGTTGGATCAGGACAATGGCTCATCCAGTCCAACACTCTGCCACACAGTGGCCAAAAACACCAGGTGCCCTCAGGAGGTCCAGCAGTGGGGCCAGGACACTAGAAGCCCTCCCACGGTTGTCCCCCCCCCCCCCCCCAAGCACCAAGAACACAGAGCATCACTTGCCCCAGACTGAGAGTTCTTATCTTTACTTTGTGGCTAACAGCCACTGATGAACCTCTGCTCCATATGTTTATCCAATTCCCTCTTGAAGCCGTCCATGCTTGTAGCCAGCGCCACCTCCTATGGCAGTGAATTCCGTGTGTTAATTCCTCTTTGGGCGAAGAAGTACTTCCTTTTATCCATTCTAACCCGACTGCTCAGCAATTTCATTGAGTGCCCACGAGTACTAGAAAGGTACTGTTCATAAGACACTTAAATCCAGCCATCCTGATCAGTATCATAGTGTTTCCTGATGCTCATCAAGCGCTTTTTAGAAACTGGGCGGGGCCAGATGAGGCATTTGCCCAGCACAGCCTCTGATTGGCCACTGGAGGTCTGAATGGCTGGGCAGAGTAAAACAACACAGTTTCAGTGGCATTTCTGTCTCATTCCTCTTTCTCAGTGTATTTCCTCAATCTCTTCCCTTCTCCCCTGCGCTTGAAGAAGAAGAGTTGGATTTATATAGGGCTCTTCATTCAGAGTCTCAGAGTTTACAATCTCCTTCCCTTCCTCTCCCCACAACAGAAACCCTGGGAGGTAGGTGGGGTTGAGAGAGCTCTTGAGAGAACTACTCTTGAGAGAACAGCTCTGAGAGAACTGAGTCTGACCCAAGGTCACCCAGTAGGCTTCATGTGGAGGACTGGGGAGTCAAAGCCGGTTCTCTAGATTAGAGTCCGCCGCTCCTAACCACTACACTAAATTGACTCTGTGCGTTTGTGTGTCTCTCTTCCTGTGTGGCAGCCATTTTGTGGTTGCAACCGAGGCCAGAATTCCAAAGGTGCCCACCGGCTTAAAATGGTTAGGGACCCCTGTTCTAACTGTTTGTAAGTTTTGGTAGAAAACAAACGTGGATTACTTTGCTGAAATCTGAAACTGCCAACCATAGACCCAAGCAGGCATAAGAACCACCAAGCTGTGGCTCTCTGGCAGAGCATCTGCTTGGCATGCAGGAGGTCCCAGGTTCAATCCCCAGTATCTCCAGTTAAAAGATCTGGCAGTAGGTGATGTGAAAGGCCTGTGCCTGAAACCCTGGAGAGCTGCTGCCAGTCTGAGTAGACAATACTGACTTTGATGGACCAAGGGTCTGGTTCAGTAGAAAGCCGCTTCATGTGTTTAAGCTGATGAGGTTTGCCATAGGTGGCCATCAAGGCTGGTAGACTCAGTTAGGTGTGGAGGGATATCTGATGAGCAGGCTGGTACTGAAACAAGCCGGGTGTGTTGTGTTGCTTACAGCAAGCTGGAGAAAGGTGGGTTGAAGGGCTGAGAAAGGAGCAAGGCCAGAGGGGTCCCAGCAAATCATCTGTTGAGCTGGCCTGGTTGCCCCCTAGGCTGGGTGAGATTTCTAAGGCTATTTAACAATCCTGGGTGAGATTTCTAAGGCTATTTAACAAGGGAGATTAACACACCGCATAGAGTGTGGATGGTTTTCACCTCCTTTGCATGCACCAGTGTTCAAGAAGAAGAAGAAGAAGAAGAAGAAGAAGAAAGGCTCTCTACACCAGTGGTTTTGAAGCTGGCTGTGAGGCAGAGCCATGTACAGGATGTGTAAGTGTGCTGCAAAGGAACACTATACAGGTGCAGCAAGAGACTCGACCCCATTCTGGAAGAACATACTTTATTTTGCAGGAATAATTGAATGGTGTAGGATAAGCTGTAGAAACCTCCTCTCCAGGAAACAATCGTTCTGAGGCTCGAAATACTGGCGATGAGGCATAGCAAATGTGGTGGTGAGGGGACTATGGGGAAAGTTTTGAATTCTTGTGCTAAAGATACTAAATTTGTCCAGCATATATAACTGGATAATAAAGCTGTAGTAACCTCCTGGCAAGGAACAATGATTTATAATCTGGGAAAGAAAGATTCTTAAAGGTGGGCTGTAGCAGGAGATGTGTCATGGACTCATTCCCTGACAAAATACCAGATTGTTCCTGGCATGCATAACCAGACCGTACTGGAGGAGCTGTAGTAACTGCATCTTCTGAGCTTGCTTACTTGACAATCTGGCTATTGGTGCTAAAGCAAGCTCTCCCTTTGATCAGGTAATCTGGTTCGGTCTGTGTTCTATGAATCTTAAGAACATAAGATCATTAAAAAAGCCAATGTTGGATCAGGCCAATGGCCTATCCAGTCCAACACTCTGTCACACAGTGGCCAAAAACACCAGGACACTAGAAGCCCTCCCACTGTTGCCCCCCCCCCCCCAATACCAAGAATACAGAGCATCACTTGCCCCAGACTGAGAGTTCCTATCTATACCTTGTAGCTAATAGCCACTGATGGATCTCTGTTCCATATGTTTATCCAATTCCCTCTTGAAGCTGTCTATGCTTGTAGCCGCCACCATCTCCTGTGGCAGTGAATTCCATGTGTTAATCACTCCTTGGGTGAAGAAGTACTACCTTTTATCCGTTCTAACCCGACTGCTCAGCAATTTCATCGAGTGCCCACGAGTTCTTGTATTGTGAGAAAGGGAGAAAAGGACTTCTTTCTCTACCTGCTCTGTCCCATGCATAATCTTATAAACCTCGATCATGTCAGCCGTCGATTCTCCAAGCTAAAGAGCCCCAAGCGCTTCAACCTTTCTTTGTAGGGAAAGTGTTCCAACCCTTTTATCATTCTAGTTGCCCTTTTCTGCGCTTTTTCTCCAATGCTATAATATCTTTTTTGAGGTGTGGCGACCAGAACTGCACACAGTACTCCAAATGAGGTCGCACCGTCGATTTATAAAGGGGCTTGAGTCTGAGTTGTTGCTATGTGTATATTCTTTTTGTGCGTTTAAAAATTGGTTATGGTTTAAGAGCTGTCAAGCAGGGGTGACCAACTTTAGTGTTCTTTGGTATCATTCTATCTTATAGGCTGGGTCACAGGACTGGAAATCTGATTTCTGAACAGACTTTTCCATAAATGATTAGGTTCCATCGTTTGAATATAACATGAGCTTAGGACTGAGCTATTTGTCAGACAGTCCCTGCAATACATTCAGCTACCTGACTTTGGACAATCGTCTCTCTGTTTCAGCCCCAACTCATCTACAATGTGGGGGATAATAAACTGACGTCACAGGGTTGTTGCAAAAATTGCAGCAAGTACTGCCTGTGAAGCACTTAAAACTTTGGAAACTTCTATGTATTCTTGATCATCTGAATTTGGCCGCTTCTAGAGCTTCACAGTTACAGAATGTGTTTGGTTTCACATTAATTAATTAATTATCACATGGCAGTGTGTATAGTGTAGCCAGGAGATCCTAAGATTGTCTGGCAGCCAGAAGTTCTACCTCTCTTAGCGTTATGCACCACTAGGTGGCAAGGTAGACTTGTTTTTTTTAGGCAAGAGACAATTCAGAGGTGGCTTGCCATTGCCTGCCTTTGCGTCATGGCCCTGGTATTCCTTGGAGCTCACCCTTTTTGCTGCGATCTGGCGAGCCTGGGCTATTCAGGTCAGGTGTTTGGTTCCACAGTCACAGAATTATGGAGGATTTGCATACTGCACGGAAATTGACTCCTGTTGACTCTGTTTGGTCTTAATGGCAAGAGACAAACAGAGGTGGTTTGCCTTTGCCTGCCTCTGCATAGCAACCCTGGGCTTCCTTGGAGGTCTCCCATCCAAGTCCTACCCAAGCCATCCCTGCCTAGCCTCCGAGATCTGACACGATCAGGCTAGCCCGGCCTGTCCAGTTTATTTATTTATTTCTTTCTTAAATTTATAAGTTCTATGGGCTTAGACCGGAGAAACTCTGCATTGGATTGAGCTGCTGCAGCCACTTATGATGACCCCATGGGGTTTTCAGGGCAAGAGACAAAAGGAGGTAGTTTGCCATTGACTGCCTCTGCAGCGTCTTCCTCGGTGGTCTCCCATCCAAGTACCCACCAGGGCTGACCCGGCTTAGCTTCCGAGGTCTGACAAGGTCAGGCTAGTTTAGGCCCTCCAGATCAGGGCGCATGTTGTATGCATAATCCAAAACAAAGAAGAAACACTGGAATGTCTTTTACTTTACTCCAACAGGGTAACTGTTCTCTATTAATGAAACTGGGCTAACCTTTCTCATATTTTGACTCAAATCTGACAGCGTACCAGGAACCAAGTCAAGTTGTTCTTGGGTGTGTGTGTGTGGGGGGCCGCAAGTGGATCTGACCCATGGGCCTGTTGATCGGTCATCCCGGCTTTCACAAGCATCGTGGTGAAGATAAATTGGATGCTGACTCTTAGGAATTTCAAATATTCTTTCCCATCCCTGACGCTGCTGTCTACTGCCAAGCAATGCTTCCTCTAAACTGTGGAGTCTTGTGAGAAAATATTCTACTTTGTGAGCTACTAGCGTCCAAGTTGTGAGCAAGCGATTTGACTAGTACATTAATTAGTTGGCTCTGGAGCCATCCTTCTTGAGCTGAGACAAAAATGTGTGAGCCAGAGGCTAAAAAACTGAGCTGGCTCAGACTAACTCAGCTTAGAGGGAACGCTGCCCAGGTGAATGGCTATACAAAAACTGAGGGGAAAGATAGGGGAAAGAAAGGCTGAGCTGAAGACAAGGTTCTTTAAACAGGACCCAACAGCTGGTAAGATCTAGATCAAGCTTGCTCCCCTTTTTTGAATCTTTGAGCACCTTTGGAATTCAGACACCATGTGGTGGGCCAACCACCAAATGGCTGCCACCAAATGGCTGCTGCACAAGGCAGAGCCAGGCACAGAATGGCTGCCACGGCTTACCTTCAGTCATACAGCGAAGGGCCAGTTTGGTGTAGTGGTTAGGAGCATGGACTCTAATCTGGGAGAAGAAGAAGAAGAAGAAGAGATTGGATTTATGCCCCACCCTTCACTACCCAAGGGAGTCTCAGAGGGGCTTACAATCGCCTTTCCCTTCCTCTCCCCACAACAGGCACCCTGTGAGGTAGGTGGGGCACAGAGAGCTCTGACAGAAACTGCTCTTTTTCAAGAACAGCTCTGACAGAACTAAGGCTTGCCCAAGGTCATCCAGCAGGTGCAACTGGAGGAGTGGGGAATCAAACCTGGCTCTCCCAGATTATAGTCCGTGCACTTAACCACTACACCAAACTGGCTTACCGAATTTGGTTCCCCACTCATACACAGGCAGCCAGCTGGGTGACCTTGGGTCAGTCATAAGTTCTTTCAGAGCTGCTCTCTCAAGAGCAGTTCCCTCCCTCCCTCTTCCTCTTCCCCTCCCCTCCCCCTCCTCTCCTCTCCACTCCTCCCCTCTCCTCTCCCTTTCCCTCTCCTCTTGCTCTGTGGTGGCAGCTGCTGCCAAAGCAACGTTTTTGAAAATCTGCACAGCCAATCAAATCTCCAGTGGCGAATCAGAAGCCTCACCAGGCAGAAGCCCTCTGGCCCCGCCCACTTTCTAAAACACTTGGCAGGCCCTGGGAAAGGTGTTGGTGGGTCCCACGGTGCCCACAAGCAACACGTTGGGGACCCCTGCTATAGATAATTGTTTGCACTTCAGCATTGGAAGTTTCCGCTTGCAGCGTTTAGGAAGAGATTCCCACCCCCATCAATACCGATCCCCCAAACACGGTCACCTCTCACCTGTGTTTCTTGCTCTGTTTCATACAGCTGGGAAAGAAAGTGACAGAAGATGCTGGAAATAGAATCCGTGTGCTGTATTAGAGACCCCCGAGGCTCAATCAGCATGGATTTTAATATCTCTTTAATCAAGTGAGCACCTCCTCAGATTCTACCACCCACCGTTATCCCTGGTTCTGTTCATCCAGTGCCACAGATCTGATTTCCTCTGGAACACTATTCTATAATGAAGTTTGAGATTCAATACTGCGCACACACGTGTTTGGCGAAAGCATAGAACAGCCAGTATGTAAGAACGTAAGAAGAGCTCAGTGTGGTGACATCACTTCCTGGTCAACCAGAAGGGATGTCGTGTATATTGCTCCTCTCTCCCATGCCCTGCTCTTTGGTCTCCTGGGACTGCCAGGTATGCATCTAGCAACCTTAAGGGAAAGGTGGCGTTATCTGTCATTATCTGTGCTCTCTCGTGCTACTTCTGTGGTTACAAGTCATTTTGACCAGAGCAAGCATTCCTTAAAAATCCTTATCGTTTATATAGGGTAGTGTCCTGACTGCTTTATATAGATATGTATGTGTATGTGTGTGTTTCTGTGTGTGTGTGTGTGTGTGTATAGTGTAGCTGCTTTGTGGGACTTACAACAGCTTTGCAGGGTAGACCAGTTTCGTTAGCTGTAGAAGGAGGGGAGCAGAGGCTACAAGAATATTCCCTTGCCGAAGGCTAGATAGCACGTGGTGGAGGTGAGATTTCATCTCCCTGTCTATGATGGAACACCCACTTTCTGTTCCTTTCGTTAGTTATTTAATTTCAGAGCAATCAGCCGGGACTCAGCTGGTGAAACATTTCCTAAACGTTGTTCCACCGCTTTCAGTAGCCGCCACCCGACACCCTGGAGCTCTATGCTGAGACTTAACACCCCTTTCAGGGTTGTTCCTGGTATGTACCTAGACCAACAATGGTTGTCTTGTGGTCTAGTTATAGGCTTGTGGTCTTTGTCAGTGTTTGGTGGTTGCTCTCAAAACAATGGCAGGTTTCAGCTCAGCCCGCAAGAAATCCCCTAACAGAGATTTGCATCCAGTTACAGTCCACCGTGTGGGCTGAAAACTTTTGCAAGACTGAGCTGTCTTGAGCTGTTGTCTTGCCTTGCCCCCAGGAGAAGAGAAAAAAAACCCTGTCACACCATTAAAATGGCTCCTTTGCATATTTTTCATTTCTGGTTGTTCGTGGGAGGGGGCTGTGTGGCTCAGTGGAAGAGCACCTGTTTTGCATGCGTAAGGTCCCAAGTTCAATCCCCAGCATCTCTGGTTAAAACAGGTAGGAGATGATATCAAAAAATGTCTGCTTCAGACCCTGGCTTGCCTCACCTCCTTCTCTGCCTCTTAGCCACCGTCATGGTCGATTTCCATGTGCCAACCCAAAATGCAACCCAGACTCTGGCAGTTTGGTCTTTGCAACATCTGTGCATGTGCAGAGGTCACAGGAAACATTTGGAGATTCTTTTTTGAATCCTCCTAATTTTTTTCCCCTTCCAGTTTTAGATTTCCCTGCACGTCTATGGTTCCTGAAATGGGAGCAGTGGTGGAGTCTGTTGTGCAGATTTGATTGTGCTTATAATAGTGAGCATAAGAGGTAGCCCTTTAGAACTAGCTATAATGCTGTTGATGGATATGGACCAAATTAGTGTGTTAAGTGCTATGAATTAATGGTCTCCAAATCCATCTATCTGTCTGTCTGTCTGATTTTTATACCGCCCTGCCCACGAGCGGGCTCAGGGCGGTGAAGAAGAAGAAGAGGAGGAGGAGGAGGAGGAAAAGGAGGAGGAGATTGGATTTATGCCCCATCCTTCACTACCTAAGGGAGTCTCAGAGCGGTTTACGAGCTCCTTTCCCCTCCGTTCCTCACAACAGACACCCTGTGAGGTAGGTGGGACTGAGAGAGCTCTGACAGAAACTGCTCTTTCAAGAACAGCTCTAGGGCTTGCCCAAGGTCATCCAGCAGCTGCAAGTGGAGGCATGGGGAATCAAACCCGGTTCTCCCAGATTCGAGTCCGTGCACTTAACCACAACAATGTTTAATATAATAACATTAAAGCAACCATTAAAACAATTTAAAACAATAAAACCCCAAAATACCATACAACCATTAGTTCCAATGTCAATCAACTTATTTGAAATTCAGTAGTGCCCCAGTATCGGGGTCCAGGCCACTGGAGGGGAGATAACCAGGAGGGAAGAGGGACACCTGCCACCTCAACCAAAAGCCCAGTGGAAGGGCGCCATCTTGCTGGCCCTGCGGAACTGTAGTAGATCCCGCAGGGCCCGGATCTCAACTGGAAGCTCAGGTTGGGGCAAGGGATGAAAAAGCACTTGCCCTGGTCGAGGCTAGTTGGACATCATTAACAGCCTGGCTCAGATCTTGCAGACTGAGGGCCGTGGCTTCCTTGTTTTTGGTTGCAAAGACCAAGGAATCTACTTTCTTTCTTTTCTTTCTTCTTTTTCCCCCCTTTGTAATAAATTTTATTCAGTTTTAACAGTTAACAACAGTATGTAAACCAGTGATACAAAGCCAATAAGTTGCAATTAAAGCATTACAGTATATTACATTCATCGAAATATGTCAATAGTATGATTAAGATCACCATAAATTACAATACTCTGCATCACTAATTTCTTCCAAGCTTTACAGTCAGGAATTTAGAATATCTGAATTTTAAATTCTTAAAATATCAAAGGGTGACGGAGAATTAAATGAGTCAACATTTTGCGATGTATATTCTATTAAAGGATACCATACTCCTATAAAGGAGGAAAGTGCTTTTCCTGGATTTGATTGTTCGAGTTGAAGAGCAACCTTTTCCATTTCCAAGAATTCCCATATTTTATTATACCAGGCTTTAACTGTTAAGAGGTTTTGTGTTTTTCCAGTGAGTTGCTATAACAGCCCTTGCTGCAGCGCTTTCCTTCTACTTTCTTTCTGTTGACTTTCTTCACTGTCCAACTTTCACATCCATGCATAGTAGTGAGGGATTACTATGACATGAATTACCTTGATCTTGGTCACCAGGGACACGTTCTTACCCATAAGTCTCTTTTCTAGCTCCTTCCTGGCTGCCCTTCCCATTCACAGTCTCCTTCTGATTTCTTGGTTGCAGTCTCCCTTTTGATTGTTGATGGAGCCAAGGAATAGAAAATCCTGAGCAATTTCAGTGTCTTCATTGTTAGTGTTAAAGTTGTGCAATTCCCCCGTAGTCATTACATTTGTCTTTTTGATGTTCAGCTGTAATCCTGTTTTGGCACTTTCTGTGTTAACCTTCGTCAGCAGTTGTTTCAAGTCTGCCGGTTTGGTGTAGTGGTTAAGAGCGCAGACTCTCATCTGGGAGAACTGGGTTTGATTCTCCACTCCTCCACATACAGCTGGTGGTGGTGTGACCTTGGGTCAGTTACAAGATTGTTCAGCGCTGTTCTCTCAAGAGCAGTCCTGGAAAGAGCTCTCTCAGCCCCACCGACCTCACAGGGTGTCTGTTGTGGGGAGGGGAAGCGAAAGGAGGTTGTAAGCCACTCTGAGACTCCTTTGGGTAGTGAAGGGTGGGGTATAAATCCAGTCTCCTCCTCCTCCTCCTTGTTTCATCTGTATAGCTCAAATTGTTAATGTTCCTTCCACCAGTTTCCACTCCCACCTTCATCTAAATCTATTCCAGTTTTTCCAGTGTTCAGTATTTTTGTCTGTGTTCCGCTGTGATCTTGCTTTGGCGCTTTCTGCTTTAACCTTCAGCAGTGGTTGTTTCAAGTCTTCACTCGGAAGACTAAATGGTACATTCAGTAAATGGTTTCTCAAGGAGCATTAAGTTTTCCCACCTGTCTGTCCTCTGGATACAGTGGGCCACAGTGCACTTTTAGAGCAACTGTGACTAACAACGGCTAACAATGGGAGCCAGAATAATAGCCACGAGCCAGCGGCATGAAGGTTCTTGAAAAACATTATTCTTTGGTGCTGGGAAAGGTCAGGACGAAACTCAATAGAAAGCCTGTTCTGAAAGGTGCGGGGAGAATTCTGCTTTTATGTTGCTGTCATGATTGGGATTTGTTTTCTTTTCACTCTACCAAGCGTTTCATTTGCCTTTAATTTCAATTATTCCAGTCAGGGGCTGTTGTGCTGTTTAGCCCCACATGGTTCAGAAGTAAACATCCCTTTCAGATGATGTACTTTCTTCCCCTGGGGTGTAGTTAGAGACAGATATTTTATAAGGTCTTTTAAAAAGGCATGGGGGTCCAAATGGTAGTGCCCTTTTGGACCAAGAATACAGTGCTCTTCCAGATGGGTTATAACTATTTGCTTTAGACAGAAACCGGTAATAACCACTGGCTACCGTCAGGGCCTAATTATATGATACTCGGTTCCCGGGGCCTGTCAAGCAGACATATGCAGGAAGTCGGCTTGACAACCTCCAGGTGAGGCCTGGAGGTCTCCCAGAATTACAACTGATCTCCAGACTACGGATATCCGTTCCCCTGGAGGTAGGGTTGCCAGTTCTGGATTGTGAAATTTATGGAGATCGGGGGGGCGGGGGGGGGGAGCCTGGGCAGGGTGGAGTTTGAGGAGGGAAGAGACCTCGGTGGGGTGTAATGCCGTAGAGTCCACCTTACAAGCCAGCCATTTTCTCCAGGGGATCTCTTTTACCCAGAGACCAGTTGTGATTCCGGGAGATCTCCAGCCAGCTCCTGGATACTGGCAGCCAATGCTCCCTCTAAGCTGTGGAGTCTTGTGAGAAAAAAAATTCAACTTTGTGAGCTAGTGGTATTAAAGCCGCGAGCGAGCGATTTGGCTGCTGCGTAAATTGGTTTGCTTTGGAGGCATCCTTCCTGAGCTAAGACAACAATGTGTGAGCCGGAAGCTAAAAAGCTGTGAGCTGGCTCACACTAACTCAGCTTAGAGGGAACAGTGCTGGCAACCCTACCTGGAGAGTTGCGGGGGGGTAACTCTATGACAGGGGTGTCAAACTCAACTGTTACGAGGGCCAGATCTGACATAAATGTCACTTTGTCGGGCTGGGCCATGTGTGCCGTAAAACGTAATGCTACAAACTGTATAAAGGGCAGGAGCTGTAAGCTCCGAGTTGGTGTATCCTCACTGCAAGGCCTCATGGGCTGGGACGGGGGTGCAAAGGAAACCCACATGGGTGGACTGGAAAGCCAGCAGTGCAGCACTGGGCAGACGCTCCCACACTGCTTGACTGCTGCAGACGAGGCTTGTCCCGCCATGCTGAAGCCACAATCGGCGTGGCTCCGCCCACTCTCCCAAACAGTCTCCTGTTCTGTCCCTTGCACTAGTTGCTTGCGGGCCATATTAAAGGCCTGGACAGGCCGGTTCCATCCCCCGGGCCTTATGTTTGACACCCCTGCTCTAGGGCATTATACCCCATTGAGGCCCCTCCCCAAAACCCGGCCTTCCCAGGCTCCACCCCCAAATCTCCAGCTGGCAACCCTAGCTGGGAGTTCCCAGTCTCATTTGTGTGAGGATTTATTCAGATTGAGTCCCCAGCACATGGGAGGAAAGGGCTTAATTCCTCCCCCCCCCCAATTTTCCTGACCAGAAACCACTCCGGTTACTCACTCTAGGCGCCCAGCTGCGGAAACTTCCATGTATGGATGGGCTATGTGTAAATTCTCCAGTGGGGCAAATAGCAGCTCCTCCAGGGACATTTCAGATTGGGGAAATGGAATGGGGCTGGTGGAGGGAGGCATAAACTCTCCCTCCCCATGTGCTCTGCTTCTGATCCAGATTGGCGCCTATGTGACTGAGGAGATCTGAATGTCACATTTTCCCCCAGTTTTTCCAAGGACCCGGGAGGCCATCCATGGCACTTCCCTTTCTATTTTATCGTAACAACTCTCTTTGGAGGAGGAAGAGGAAGAAGAAGAGGAGGAGGAGGAGGAGACTGGATTTATACCCCACCCTTCACTCGGAGTCTCAAAGTCCTTTCCCCTCCCCTCCCCACAATAGACACCCTGTGAGGTAGCTGGGGCTGAGAGAACTCTTTCAAGAATAGCTCTGACAGAATTATGGCTTGCCCAGGGTCATCCAGCAGCTGCAAGTGGAGGAGTGGGGAATCTAACCCGGTTCTGCCAGATTAGAGCCCGCGCACTGAACCACTACACCAAACTGGCTCTTGGTAGCTTAGGTGGAAGGCAAAGGAGATGCTGGAAGTTCTATGACTGGGCCCCATGTGCCTGATAATTACTTTTTGTTGTTGTTTTAGAACAGAGCTAGGAACAGAACACCCCATCTCATTTGTTTTGGCCCTGACGGGCAGAGCGGCTACCCCAAGGTTGCCCATTTTCATGGCTGAGGGAGGATTTGAACCCAGGTGTTCCCAGTTCCGTTCTGACTCTTGAACCACTCTGGGTTTATTGTTTTGGCTTCTGGAAGCTCCACAAAGCCAACGGGTCTTCAGTCTTATCCTTGTGGCAGGCTCATTTCCTCGCATGGTGTACCCTTCTACAATGTACCGCAATCACTAGCGGTACCACTTCAGGTGTTGACAGGGACTGCGGCGACATCTCTCCTGAGTTGCTGTATCACACCGGCAACTGCTACAGGTTGAAATGTCTTGTTGGCACAGCATTTCTTAAGACAAGGCTGTTGTTAGTGGTCATTGGGGGAAAAGACCCTTTTAATGTTTCCAGCTTATCAAATGATTCTGCTTCCTGGTTTGATTCTGTTGCTAATTGTGAAGGAAAGAAAACAACAATTGCAACCTTCAGCAACCTACAGCCTGTCTCTTGGGTATTTATGTGTGTTTTACTTCAAACTGCCAACCACAGAAACATGCTGGGAACAAATCCTTTTTTCTTGAAACAAAGTGATTATTTTTTCTCCCCTCTTTTCAAAGAGCTGGTAAAGGTGAGGGTCCCTTTTGTTCTGTCGAAGTTAGGGAATAACAAACGGAGCCTAGCTTTTGTCATCTGTGTGGGATGTAGATTGTGTTGAAGCATCTCACGGCCGATTGGCCAGATTTGTCGAGGAACAGTCCAACTGCGTGGGGGTGGGGGTCAGAGCTGTTGGAATGTTTGCAGTTCAGCTATCAGGAGAGATCAGAGAATTGTCAGTTTGCCCCGGATGAAATTCCTCATGCAAGCATTTGTGGGGCAGGTAGATGGGAAGGGGCCCCAGGGTGGTAGGGGAGCAAAGAGAAAGGAAGCTTCAGGGAAACAGCACAGGAGATAAGGAAGTGTGGCAAGAAGGGATCATTAGAGGGGGATCTGAAGAAACGTAGTAGCTTCACCACAACGAGATGTATGCTGTGGAGGACTGAGGGAGATAGGGTATGAGGTAGAGTAGTCATGAGAGACGTGGTGAGAGGAGCACCACTGAGATGAAAAACAGAAAGCTGAGGTTACCACAGGTAATGGGGATTAGTAATAAATCCTGTGAGGGGAACAGAACTCGCACAGAAGCAGAAGGGAGTATGTTGTAAGGAAAGAAATGAGCAAGCATAGGTCATTTCGAGAGTTGGGGATTGTGGCCTAAGCAGGTATTATGGCTTGCTAAAAAATGAGCAGTGGTCCTCAGCATGGTTCCTAACAATATGTTCATCTTCAGTTTTCTGTGTAGTCCCACATTGGGACTGCGCTTGCACAGGTCAGCCACCAGACGCTGTCTTGCAGCTATCCTGGCATTTTCTAACACTCCAGGGGGAGCCCCTCCCCTGCAGAGCTGATCAGAGGCTTTTTCCCGGGGAGGGTCTGGCCTAGGGATGCCATCCCCCCAGTTGGGGTAGGAGATCCCCCACCCCTAACTCCAGTTGTCTATGCCACTCCAAGTAGTGGCATGGGAAAAAATAGAAAACCCGGCAGCATCAGGTGCATCATTGTGTCACTTCCAGGAAAAATCTGGAAGTGACAGCAGGTAGCTCTAGGAACCACCAGAAACTCCATGGTTTACCATAGAGTTTCCAGCAATTCCTAGAGCTACCTGCTGTTACTTCCAGGTTTTCCCCAGAAGTGACATCTTCACACCTGCGATGATGCTTCTCACCATTTTCCGGCACCCAACCCTCCCACTGGTTTCCAGGCTTGGTCTGGCAACTCCACCGGTGCCATCAGAAAATGGCTGGCTGTGGCCCTGTGCTGAGCTTGTCCATATGTACCTGGAGTTACTGTGGAATCTGTTTCAGAATTTGAGTGGACTAGCACTCTAGAGTATATTCACTCTGTTAGCTCTGCTTTACAAGCTTAATGTGTGAAACAGTGCTCCAGGGTAGGGCCATAATGCAGTGGATGGAATGTAAGACCAGAAGGAGATGGATTCCAGTTCTTTCTCAACCCTTGGAAAGTTATTGCTGTCTTATCTACCTCAAAAACTAGCTTCTAACGATAAAGAGAGATAGTCCTTTGGAAATCTCCTTATCGTGGACTAATAACTACACACAGAGGTAATGGAGAAACTAAAAATAACCAGATGTTGAATACTTTTACTGAGAGATGTTTAGAGTCTCTTAACAATTGCCGGTGTATCTTTTCTGCTTGCCACATTTCTATTTTTCCCTCCTGACACCCCCTGAGAGTGTCACATCAGCTCATAAAACGAGTGAAGTGTCGGAAACGACAACAGAGATCACTAATGCAAGGAAACGGCTTTTAGGTGTTTGTTAAAACAGCCTTTTTGCGCCCAAATCTAAAATCCTGAAAATCCATGATAATACCTGGCAGTGGCAATTTGGATAGGGTGTGTCTTTTTAAGATTTAGGCCCCTCGTAAATTTGGGTGTGTAATCTAATATCAGTCAGGGCCACCAGGTCTCCTGCTGTAGTGGGGGACCTCCCCCTGGCAGCGCCTGATCCTCTCAACCCTTTGGTAGAGCTCTGGGGGGAAATGCAAGGGAAATCCCCACAGCCCTGATGTCACTTCCAGCACAAACCTGGAAGTGATGTCATCATGTTGGGATGACCTTCCAGTGGAATACTAGAGCATTGCTCTGGCGTGATGATGTCCCATCCGGGTTCATGCTGGAAATGACACTGCATGATCAGAGGAATGTTGATTTGCTTTTCTCCCTCCCACTCTCAGACCTTCCACCAGTTGCCAGTAGTCAGCTCACAACCCTGTTTTCTGATAACTAGCAAAGTTATTTTTCTGATGGAAGAGTGACGGAGATCCCCCACCCCTAACTCCAGTTGTCTATGCCACTCCAAGTAGTGGCGTGGGAAAAAATAGAAAATCCGGCAGCATCATGTGCATCATTGTGTCACTTCCAGGAAAAATCTGGAAGTGACAGCAGGTTGAAAACAGCAGCCACATGCTTCCGCCGCCAACATCATCTCCATCATGTGAGCCACTGTACAGAAGATGAAGAAGAGGAGGAGTAAGAGGAAGAAGAGATTGGATTTATACCCTGCCCTTCACTCAAAGTCCCAGAGTGACTTACAGTCTCCTTTCCCTTCCCCTTCCCACAACAGACACCCTGTGAGGTACGTGGGGTTGAGAGAGCTCTTTCGAGGACTGCTCCTGAGAAAACAGCTCTGAGAGAACTTGTGACTGATCCAAGGTCACACCAGCAGCTGCATGTGGAGGCGTGGGGAATCAAACCTGGTTCTCCCAGATTAGAGCCCATGCTCTTAACCACTACACCAACCTGGCTCTATAATATGTGGAAGAAGGTTATCATTCTGTTTCCTCAAACTTGATATACTTTTATGATCTGCCACTGGAAGGAAGGGAGGAAAAACATTCAGTCAGCAGGAGCTTGGGGACTGGGGACATGGGGGGCCCAGTGTCACGTGCACCATGACATCACTTCTGGGGAAAACTGGAAGTGATGCCACACCTCTCTAGGAATTGCTGGAAACTCTATGGTAAAACTATAGTTTTCTTTCCACCATTCCTCAGAGTGGTGGCAGGCAACAGGGGTTGCCTGAGGGAGGTCTCCCACCACAGCAGGAGACCGGGCAACCCTGGCTGTGGCCGAAGTTAATTTGTTTTGCAAGGAGGTTATGCCCTCATTTGCATTATGGGTAACTAACTTTAAAATAGGCATCTTGGAAACACGGTTGATCATTAGGCTGGTCAGAAAATACAGTCCTGAAGAATGGTGAAAGGATGTGTAGTTGGGGAATGACTAATTAAATGCCGAGCCAATCATAGCACATTTGTTAAGCTTGGAGCAGCAAGTAATCTGAATGAAATTTCCTTTGCCTTTTCAGCCTGAACCAGCTAGGCCGCTTCTGGCCGTTCTCTTGTTGGGGCTTCGATATCTGTGGCTGAACTACTTTGGTTTCCCCATTCTGTCTTTAAGTTTCCGTTTCCCTTTTGTTTTGGGGGGGAAGTGAGTGGAATGACACAGCAGATACATATCTGATATGGACCTCACCCAAACAGAACACGTAACATGTTTGCACCAAATACCATTGTAATTGACTGGTATTCTTTGCACAGCGTTTCCCCCAATTGTATTGCCGGCTCACAGGCTTCGGGAAGGCAGTATAGGGTTGCCAACCCTTGCTTACCTTTTAGCGGGGGGAAAGTCTCTGGAAGTCCTACCCGGAAGCCCTACTCTGGCAGCCCTACCCAGAAGAGACGTCATCACGTCGAGCGCATTGGAGGCGGACCTCTATCATTTGAGGGGAAATCATAAGAGTTTTCCCTCGAATGATAGAGCATCCCCCCCGAAATGTGCCCGATGTGATGACATCATCTCTGGGTGACATCATCATGCCGGGCACATCTCTGCAACCCAGCAATTTGGGGGTGGAGTTCCCCCCGCCAGCCCGATCCAGGCCGGCGGGGAGCCTCCTGATCGAGCAGGAGTTTCCCTGCCCCCGGGGGGGACTTGGCAACCCTAAGGCAGTATGATGAAAGGAACCGCTTTCCAGCACTATTCCAGCTACTGGGAGTGAATCTTTTGTGATGGGTGGTTTCAAGTTCTACTCTCTTTCTCTGAGGGCATTCTCTCCCCCCCCCCCCAGTTCTTTTGCTTTGAGAACGATTTCCCTCTCCCTTTCTTCTTCTTTAAGGGCAGCCTTCCCACTGTATTCTGGCCAATTCCAACTTAATTTTCCAGATTTCTATCAGAGGGATTAACATTCTCCTTGACTGTAGCTCCATCCCCTTCTCCATCAACTATTTCAACCGCTTAGCAAGATATATACTTTGGTGCAAACACTCATCATCGTCATCATTATTTTGTTCAAACTATAATGAAATTAATAACATTAGGACCAATTTAAAAGAGATCCAAGATGACATCACTAACAGTTACAGAATGAAAAATCTGGAATTCTGGACCATTTGGTCACTTCCTAGGTTTTTTGGAGGGGGGGGGATGGGGTGGGTGCCAGCCATGTTGGAAAACTGTTGCTGTCCCTAACCAAAAGCCTGGTGGAACATATCTGCCTTACAGGCCCTGTGGAACTGCGTAGGGTCCCGCAGGGCTCTGACAGTATTAAGCAGAGGGCTCCACCAGGTTGGAGCCAGGACCGAAAAGGTCAGAGCTAGGACCAAAAAGAAAATTTCACTTCAGCTCTATTGATCCTTCTGGTCTAGATTTTAACTCGGTCCTCCCAGATAAACTCTGATTTCAAATCGAACCCTAGTTCTGCCACCAAATTATAAAATGATGTGACGACACCCCATCTTAGGGTTGCCAAGTGACTTAACCTTCTGCAGCGGGGGAGAGTTGGTTCTGTTCCAGGACATTCACATACCATAGAGTTTTCAGGCTGATTGCTAGAGCATCGGCCGACGACGTGCCCGGCACGATGATGTCACTTCTGGGTGATGTCATTGTGCCGGGCATGTCGGTCCGAACCGGGCACTTTGGGGGTGGGGTTCCCCCCACTGGCCTGATCTGGACCGGCGGATTGGGGGCCGTTTTGGCAGAAAACCCCCCACCCCCGGGGGACCTAGCAGCTCTACCCCATCTGCAGACCTAGAGACTAGGGAATTAAAATTTCAGACCCTACAAAGTACTTTTTTTCTTCTATACTTCTATTTTAATAATTGAGGCTTCTAGGACCACTCCTTGTCTAGTCTTCAATGAGGACTCAGTGTGCCACTTGACATTCACTTGGCCTGTTATGAGGGGATTATAGGCTTGAAGGAACAGTAGGCCTGATGAAAACAACTAAGAAACAGGTTTATTTCAGCGCTATGTGTGGCTTGGCTGTTTCTTCATTTTCTTTTTATCCAGCCCTCTCACTATTGTAGTAACAAAGCTACCGGAGAACTGGGGCCTGAGAATGTGTAACGGTTACAAAGCATGTTTCTTGTTTGACTGATTCAGATGTATAACATGGAACAGAAACAGAATTTTAAACGGTTTTTGGCAGGAGTAGCACCAAAGATTTTGTGACACAGAACAGATAGGCTTCCCCCCATTTATTTTTGACAGGAACAATCCCCAAACCCCAGGGGCGTAGACTTTGTAAGTCCCCGGGGGGGCGGGGGCTCTCTCGTGCGCGCGTGCACACACGGGACCATGTCCCCGCCGCTCCTCCCCCCCCGGCCCCAGGGAGGCAGACTTGCGCTCGCCTTTCCTCGGGGCACAGTCTTGGCGGCGGCGCGTACGCCTCGCTGATGCCCGAGCAGCTGGGCTACAGCCAGCACCCGGCAATGGGCAACGTGCAGCTCCAGCCTATGCACCGCTACGACGTGACTGGCCTCATGTCGAGCGCGCAGCCGTACATGAGCGCGGCCGTCTCCACCTACAGCATGTCCCCCGCCGCCGCCACCGCGGCCTAAGGGCAGCAACCGTCGGGCCATTCCATGAGCCTGGGGACTATGGGCTCCGTGGTGAAGTCCGAGCCCAGCTCGCCGCCGCCGGCCATCACCTCGCACTCCCAGCGGGCCTGCTTGGGAGACTTGCGGGATATGATCAGCATGTACCTCCCCCCGGGAGGAGACGCGGCCGACCCGTCGACGCTCCAGGGCACCCGGCTACACAGCGTCCATCAACACTATCAAAGCGCCGGGACTTCGGTGAACGGCACCGTACCACTAACTCATATCTAGCTATGGGCCCCCTCGGATGTCCCCTTTGTGTCGCCTGACTGCCGCGCGCATGCACGCAGGACCATGTCCCCGCCGCTCCCCCCCCTGGCCCCAGGGAGGCAGACTCGCGCTCGCCTTACCTCGGGGCGCAGTGGCGGCAGCGGCAGCCAGCTGGCCGGCTGACTGCCGCGCGCTTGAGCGGGACCATGTCCCCGCCACCTCTCTCTCTCCCCCTCCCCGCCCCAGGGAGGCAGGAGGGCAGGCCGAGGGTGGGGGGGGAAGGAGAGGCGGTGACGGCTAGCTGGCTGGCTGACTGGCCACTGGCGGGCGCTCCCGGCGGGTGCTCCATTTTGCCGGGGGAGGCTGAGCCCCCCCGGGAAATTTCGGGGGAGGCTTGAGCCCTCGAGCCCCCCCGTAGTTGACGCCCATGCCAAACCCTTCCTATCTTCAAAATACCTGAAGTCCCTCGTGGACTCCTTGCCTAACCATCCTCATCCCAGCAAAAGAAGACTGGACCATCAGGAAGCCTGAGAGGTCTTGTTTGCATCCAACAACACTGTAGCAGAGGTTAGGTAAGAAGGGATGGAGGCAAGAGTTTTTTGGTTGTAATCCTACAGCTGTCTATGCAGAAGTTAGGCCCATTATTTTTCTGATGAGGATTACTTCCAGAAGAGTGTACCTCGGATTGCTGCCTTCTCTTCTGTCTGCAGTTTGGCAGAGGGTCCCTTGGGTGAGGAAGTTCAGTCCCTGGGAATCAAATCCTTATTGGTTAGAAGATGAAAATATTACAGATGGAGGATCCTTTGACTGTCAGTTAGCTTGGCAGGCACATGAACACATGAAGCTGCCTTATATTGAATCAGACCCTTGGTCCATCAAAGATAGTGTTGTCTACTCAGACTGGCAGCAGCTCTCCAGGGTCTCAGGATGAGGTCTTTCACATCACCTTCTACCTGATCCTTCTAACTGGAGATGCCAGGGATTGAACCTGGGACCCTCTACATATCAAACAGATGCTCTGCCAGTGAGCAGCTGGCAACTGACAGGAGAGTTGTGGGGCCGCATAAAATCATGGGATTTTTTTGTTTTTTTAAATACAGCCTTGTGTACTTACTGGAAGCTGATACAGGAAGTAACAAAGGTAGCTCTAGGAATCGCCAGAAAAAGCTGTGGTTTTATCATAGAGTTTCCAGTGATTTCTAGAGCTACCCTTGTCAATTCCTTTATCAGCTTCTGGTAAGTAAACAAGGCTGCTTTCTTCTTATCATGGGGTGTTTTTTTTGGTAATTTTATGTGTGTGAGTGTGTGTGCACCTGGAAGTCATGGTGACCTCTGGTGACTGACCCCTAGTGGGGGCCTGGAGGATATTCAGAGAGGTGGCTGAATAAAGCCTGCCCCCACCTCCCACCTGCTGGTATTCCAAGGAGGTCTCCCATCCAAGTACTTGCCAGAGTCGACCTGCTTAGCTTCCCAGATCTGACGAGATCGGGCTTGCCTGGGCTACCCAGGTCAGAGTAAGTCTGCTTTCTTTTTCTTAATTTTGCTTCTACCACTGCTCACAGCAGTGCTGGGCAGCCCCTAATCCCATGTTATAAGAATCGGAACAGGGTTTTTTTGCTGAGAAAACGGAACCTGAACCCAGTCAGAAGTGTCTGTAGGCATCCCTGTTGAAACGTATAAAATTGCTTAGCCTTACTTCTGAGTAGGCATGCTTAGACTCCAGCTGTACATTGTCAGATCCATTTTGCAGAATTAACATCTAGTATGCGCCTTAAATTACCCATATTCTGGAAGTCCAGATAAATTGATTTACACCAGAAATGTTTAGTGCCCTGGAACACAGGCTCAGCGGAGGGATCTTCTGGCCCTCTCTCTCTCTCTCTTTCTTGCTCTCTCTCTATTTCAGCAAAAAAAAAAAATTGAATTTAGGAAAGATGCCACATTGATTGGGTCTCTCACGGCTGATGCCTTGCAGTGGCTGAACAGCTAGAAAGGAGGATTTAGTAGCGGGGAGTTCAGTGCATTAACTCTGCAGTCCATTTCCTTGTCATAAAGTGTTTCGTACTGAATGGGTGAGTTGAAATGGGAAGGAGGGGAGAGGGGGCTGGTGGGTGATCTGAAAACATTGCCACTTCCCTCTGTAAGAGATTTAGAGCGCTCGGCTGATGCTGAAAGGTCATCTTGGGCCTGAGGGTTCTGACATTGTTCCTTTAAGTTAGACCCGCAACGTAAACTATTTTCAACACTTGCCATGAAGACAAAGTGACCTTTAGTCGCTTGCCCAGAAGAGAAATGGTACATTAACACAATAAATATACTTCGTCGGGAGCGTGCCTTCTGTTTTAATTTGCAATTAGATTTCTTTCTTTTGTGCGTTTGCATGCTTTGGTTTGCTGAAAGACTCTTTTAAAAAAAAACAACTCTGGGCCTTTGTCCTCTTTGAGGATTAGTAATATTCACTGATAATTACAGAGCGTACAGTCGATTTCCTTGTGTTCAGGGACAATGTGTCTTGTTCTCCTCGGCTCAAAGTAGGCTGGATAAACTGTGGGGGAGAGGGAGAGCGTTAGAGGAATTGTCAAGGCGCCGCGGTGCTGGTCTGCTCTCCACAAGCCGCGCACCGGGAGAGAGTGCTGTCCGAGCATTAGTTGGTAAGTTGGTTATTGTTTCCTAACCACGAGAGCGGAAGATTAAATGGTGGCGGGATGAATATTAAGGGTATCTTGTTAGTTTGCGTTTTCTGGTCTGCTTATATCAGGAGCTGATAAGAACCTGTCTGCGTCAGATTCTTGAAAGGGGAAGTGACGGTCTTGGACCTATTCTTATGCCAATAGCCAATCCCATCCATTTTCGAGAGTAAGGGGCAGAAAGACAGTGTCATTCCGAAATTTGATCTAAAAGTATGCGCTGGAAGTATATGTGCGTGTGGAAGGAAATTAGGCGTGCATCGAATGGATGTCTGAATTTCGTATCAGAATACCCCATTTTGGCACGCACAAAAACGAGGAAAGCCACATACAATGTTTACATTTAGTATTAATCATTCCAAGTACAACTCAGGGTTGTTGTTGTTGTTTTTTTTAAATGAGGATGATGTTTAGGGATGGGGCTGTGGCTTGGCGGAAGAGCCTCTGCTTGGCATGCAGAAGGTCCCAGGTTCAGTCCCCGGCATCTCCAGTTAAAAAGGACCAGGCAGTAGGTGATGGGAAAGACCTCTCCTTGAAGCCCTGGAGAGCCACTGCCAATCGGGGTAGACAATACTGTCTTTGATGGACTGATGGTCTGATCCAATATAAGGCAGCTTCATGAGCATGATGTGGGAGAAGACCTTTGGTCCTTACTAGATTTGTAGAGGAAAGTTTGAGTCCAGATCAGTGAGACTTTCAAGATCAACAAGGTACTTCAAGGTATTAAGCTTTCGTGTCTGTGCAGGTTCCAATCCCTTTTCTCTGAGGGCATGCACACAAAAGCTTACACCTTGAATAAAACTTTGTTGATCTTAAAGGTGCCTCTGGATGCAAACTTTGTTCTGCTGCTTCAGACCAACACGGCTACCCACCTAAATCTAGGTTTGTAGAGGTGATTGCCGCCTATGACATCATCATCTTAATCTGGTTTGGAAAGAAGGAAATTCAGAATGTTCTGCTTCTAATGGCACTTGATTGAATGGTTTTGGATGAGGCATGCGACAGATAGCCTTTGAGTCCAGATGTTGGATTGATTCCCAACCCTACAGATTCTTGGAGGCAGCAAATGGATATGCACCGGGGTCCTTTCGTAAAAAAAGAGGTGCAGGAGCTCATTAGCATAACTAATTTGCATATGCCACACCCCTGACGTCACCGGAAGCGATGACGTCATCGGCAGTGTGTCAGAAGGCAAGAAGGGAGGGAGGGGGAAGGAAGGAAAGGAAAGGAACAGGAAGGAAGGTAGGTAGGTAGGTGGGAGAGAGAGAGAGAAGGAAGGAAGGAAGGAAGGAAGGAAGGACGGACGGACGGAAGGACGGACGGAAGGACAGGGGAAGGGGGGAAGGAAGGAAGAAAGGAACAGGAAGGTAGGTAGGTAGGTGGGGGGAGAGAGAGAAGGAAGGAAGGAAGGGGGAAAGGAAGGAACAGGAAGGTAGGTAGGCAGGTGGGGGGGGAGAGAGAGAGAGAAGGAAGGAAGGACCAGGAAGGTAGGTAGGTAGGTGGGGGGGAGAGAGAGAAGGAAGAAAGGAAGGGGGAAAGGAAGGAACAGGAAGGTAGGTAGGTGGGGGGAGAGAGAGAAGATAGGAAGGAAGGGAGAGGGGAAGGAAGGGGGAAAGGAAGGAACAGGAAGGTAGGTAGGTAGGTAGGTAGGTAGGTGGGGGGAGAGAGAGAAGGAAGGAAGGAAGGGGGGAGAGAGAAGAAGGACGGGAAAGGAAGAAGCAGTGAGAGGGGGGAGGGAGCAGTGGGAGGGGGGAGGCTTCTCCTTCCAACTGAAGGGGGGGAAGGGAAGCGGCTTCCCGGGGCCTGCGGCACTCTGCCGCAGCCCCGGGAAGCATTGAGGGGGGACGACGGCGGGGGGGCGGGGCTTTGTTAAGTGCCCGCCCCCCCCGCTGCGTCTCTCCCGGAGCGGCGCTCCGGCGCGCCCCGGCCCCAACGGAGCCCTGGATATGCACATCTGTCTGTGGCCAAGCTTCTCTTCATGCTCAGCTGTGGGATTGGAGGTTGGTGCCGAACTGGGTGGGCCCAGAAAGTGGAATAAATTTAGAAGTTCAAGAACACTGAAGAATGTAGAGACTGTGTATAAGCTGGTACAGGCCAACATCACAGTAGTTGACTTTTCCAGCAATTACTGACTCCTGAGATGGAATAAAAAGGAACCACTTAGCTTTCACTGAACCAAGTTTTAATTTGTTTCCACGTAACTTTCCTCTCGGCAGTTGTTTTAACATATGGGCAGTATCCCAGAATATCTGTGACTATGTCAGTTCCTGGACAGTTATTTATTGTACCAGATTCGGGCTGCTGATCTTACAGTAACCAAAAGTTTCCCAGCTAGATCTCTAGATTCAGCGAAACCCTGTCCTTCCAAAGCCCCAGAATAATTGTCAAGCGGTAAATTGGTCAGTCACCCCAACCTGGATAGCCCAGGCCAGCTGAATCTCATCAGATTTTGGAAGCTAAGTGGGGTCAGCCCTGGTTAGTATTTGGAAGGGAGACCACCAAGGGTCTTACGCAAGAGGCAGGCAATGGCAAACCACTTCTGAAGGTCTCTTGCCCGACTCATCAATATTGATTAAGTTCAGAATGTCCATCATGGATTCCAACATGGTGGCTATATACATAGCTTGCTCTAGGCAGCTCGACTTTTCTGATAAAGGTAGAACCATGCTGATTGAAAGATATCTTTGGCTGAGGACAGACCGTTGTTCTGCTGCGCCTCCGCGGCATGGCAGAACAAAGCGGGGGGAATTGCCCCTGCCACACGGCGTTCGCACGCCGCCGCAAGGAAGCCGCCTGCAGTGTCCAGACTGCGGGCGGCTTCCGGCGGCGGCGTGCGAACGCCGTGCAGCTCCCCTGGCTGGCGCGCATTCACACTCGCCGGAAGCGGGTGGAACACGCACGCAGCAGCCGGGACACCACTTTTAAGTGGTGCCCGGCTGCTGCGGGAGGAGCGCGGTGCTGGACGCGTTGCGTGTGGCCCGCCTCCTCCAGGCAGATGTGGCAGTCTGGACTGCCGCTCTGCCTCCGCTTTTAAAGTGGAGGCAGAGCGGGCCAGACTGCCAGTCTGTCCTCAGCCTTTGTAACTTGTGGCACTGGGTTACCTACAGGGCGCTGTTATTTTTGTTATTATTCACATTAATGCTACTAATAGCTGGCGGGGGGCTTAAGAATAAGAGATGCATTTTGAATTGGCACATGCAAATAAACACTGGGGATATTTACATCCTTCCTGGTCCTTACCTGAATGGCTCCGGCTGGCCTGATCTTGACAGGTTTTGGAAGCTAAGCAGGATTAGCCCAAGTTACTATTTGGATGGGAGGGAAAGAAAGAGGGGAACAAAAACTTAACTCAGAAAATGAATTAAAAACTTGAAAGGTTACATGAATACAAATTAGGGAGCCCAATGTTAAAATCAATAAATATAAAACATGAATATTACAAATGATCAAAAATACATATATTTATTACGAATTAAACATATAGCCTCAATAAGAATTTCAAACTGTGCAAGTGGCAGCCTGCCTCTGCCTGCTGGCCCTGGTATTTCTTGGAGGTCTCCCATCCAAATACTTTCCAGAATCGGTCCTGCTTAGCTTCTGACGAGATTGGGTTGCTTGGGCTATCCAGGTCGGGGCATTAACATCATACATAGCAGAAATTTTATTATATCAATAGAGAAGATCTATATGACATGTATACAAGCAGTAAGTAGCCTTTGTAGGCAATTACAGAATCAACCAACTCAATAAATGCATTTGCTTTTATTAAGGTAGCAGATCAGTGGGTAGAGCATGTGCTGTGCATGCAGAAGGTCCTGGGTTCAGTTCTTGGATTCAGTTAAGATCTTGCATAGCAATGTTGGGTAATGCCCTTGCTTGCTGGAGAGCCACTGCCAATATTTGATTGTGCTAGTGTTCTGACTTAGTAAAAGACATCTTCATATACTTAATTTACATCTCATGGTGCCAGGGCTGGCCCATCCACTAGGTATATGGCAGCGGAGGTCACCAAAGGTGGAGGGATGCCTACCATCCCTGTTACTTCCTCCTGTCCACTCACAGTGTCTCAGTTTGCTGCAGGAACCCTGGGAGGCACCCCCATGGTTCCAGTGGGCATCTGTAAGGAAACTGCTATTGAACACATGAACACATGGATCTTTCTTATACTGAATCAGAGACTCTTGGTCCATCTAGGCCAGTATTGTCTACTCAGACTGGCAGCAGCTCTCCAAGGTCTCAAGCAGAGGTTTTCACATCACCTACTGCCTCGTCCTTTCAACTGGAGATGTTGAGGATTCAACCTGGGACCTTTCTTCACCAGGCAGAGGAGTGAGTGGACATGGCCTCCCGTTGCAGTTGGGTGGGGTGTGGTGGCCACGCAGTGGTGGATGGGCGGGTGCCACGAGGGCAGGAGCTGCATCGCCGCACTTCCTTGCTTCTGCACTTTCTCACCACAGTTGGCCTTGCCTCGCCTCCCCATGATGCTGAGGGGTCATAAGCAGGTGGTAAGCAGGGTGGGCGGCACCTCACTTGGCCACCATGTTTCTGTGCTTCATCTTTCTTCTCCTCCCAGGACTGTTGTGGGGCTGGTGGTGGCTTCTCACCTTGCCTCACTGGGTGGGGGGGGGGAGGGGGAATGTTTACCTTGGGTGCCAAAAGTCTTGAGCCAGCCCTGCATGATGTCAATGAGATTCTGTCTCAGTTTTTATTTTTATTTATCTATGTTATTTCTAGTCCACCTTTTGTCATTGAGACTCAAGGTGGGTTACGTAGGGCCTGTAAGACGGCGCTCTTCTGCCTGGCTTTTGAGTGAGACAGCGGACGTCAAATATCATCTGCCCCCTCCTGTTACCTCTCTGCTACCATCTGCACCAAGGTCTTCAGTTTTTGAGGACACAGAGTGATATCTGCCTTGGTTTACCCCAGGGAGGGTACTTATAATCTGGAATCCCTTGTGGGATCTAGACCTTTCCGCCTTTAATTGTCTAACACCAGGGCACCATTGTAATATTTGTGATGTAGTTTGATTGTCATCGTTTAAGGGTTCCGTTTATAGTTTTAATCTTGATTTTAATGTTTTATATTAATGTTGTAACCTGTTCTGAGCCTTCTTGTGGGAAAGGCGGGATAGAAATTGAACCAAATAAATAAATAAGTCAAAACAATCAGCAGGATGTGGCACAGAATCATAGAGTTGGAAGGGACCTCCAGAGTCATCTAGTCCAACCCCCTGCACTATGCAGGAGATTCAGAAATACCTCCCCTCCACACACACCCAGTGGCCCCTGTTCCATGCTCAGAAGATGACAAAAAACCTCCTGGATCCCTGGCAAAGCTGGCCTGGAGAAAATTGCTTCCTGGCACCAAAGTGGCGGTTGGCATTTCCCTGGGCGTGTAAGAAAGGGCCATGAGAACTAAGCACCGATGTAACCCTTCCTGCCCTCCCTCTCATGATCCTATGAACTGTTCAATGAGGACTGGATTGCAGAAATCCTAAACTAAGTGGAGATCTGGGTCAGAGCTGAAATAAATGAGCTTTTCCAAAGAGATGTGGTGAATCTAAACCCTGAGTATCAAAGCTGTCAGTCAGAAAACTCTTGGAAGGGTGCAACTGGTCCCAGAAACTTCTGTAAATGTTTAAACACAAAATACCAAATTGGGAAAAAAAATACCCTCAGGCCTTACAGCTTTTCAGTTCCTGTTGGTATAGGATGAGCTAATTTCCTAGTGTTCTCACAACAGTTCGCTCATTTCGGTCATTGCTCAAAAATGGCACCAGCACAAAATTCCAGCAAATGCAACAAACAAACAAACAAACTCTAAACTGAGTGTTAAGGAAGGCTTAGGAACATAACAACATAAAAAGAGCCCTGCTGGATCAATCCAGCGGTCCATCTAGTCCAACATCCTGTGTAACACAGTGGCTAACTAGTTCCTCTGTAGGTCTAACAACAAGGCATAAAGGCTTTCCCCTGATGTTGCCTCCTGGCACTGCTGTTCAGAGGTTTACTGCCTCTGAATGTGGAGGTTAACTTTGTTTACTATGGCTAGTAGCCACTGATAGACTTATCCTCCACGAATCGGTCTAATCCCCTTTTAAAACTGTTCATTCCTGGAGCCATCACTACATCCTCTGGCAGCAAATTCCACATTCCTTTTGTCTGTCCTGAATCTACTGCCCACTGGCTTCACGGGATGCCCTCGAGTTCTCGTATCTTGGGAGAGGGAGAAAAGTTCTCTTTGCCACCTCTCTCCACCTGTGCATAATTTTATAAACCACTGTTATATCTCCCCTTAGTCGTCTCTTTTCTTGACTGAAAAGTCCCAGACTTTAGCTTATCCTCATACGGAAGGTGATCTAACCCCCTAATAGTTGCCTTCAGGCTTGGTAGAATAGCCCCACGTTTTTCTGGGATGTGTGAACTGGCATCAGTTGGCACAAATAATGTGAGCTGGGAAAGAATTGCTCTCTGGGCCATCCTCCTATAGGGATGCCGACCTCCATGTCACACACATGGCTACGGTTGCCAGCTCTGGGTTGGGAAATACCTGGAGATTTTGGAGAGTGGAGTTTGGAGAGGAAACGGACTTCAGTGTGGTATGATGGCCTAGAGTCCGCCTTCCAAGGTGGCCATTTTCTTCAGGTGAACTGATCTCTATCGCCTGGAGATCAGTTGGAAGAGCAGGAGGTCTCCAGCCCCCTGACCTGGAGGTTGGCAACCTTACACATGGCTGTTTATTTTAAAAAATATACAGATTTTTTTATACCACAATTCCGCACCTTTCACAAACCATTCTTCCTCTCATCTCCTCTTTTTTTGAGTGTATGCAATCCAGTCAGCCTCCTCATTTCTCCTCAGTCTCCTGACCCCCCTCAAGTGTGTTCTTCTTTTGCTCTCCTTTTCTCTTACTGAAAGCTCACCAGCTTCCAGTCAAGAAGGAAGCCTGAATGTGTGAGCTCATGCTCGCTTTACCATTATTTGAGTCGCTTCTCACTTCCTCTCAGAGCAGCGGTCCGTGGCAGCTGTTTCAGAGGCGGCCGCTGCTGTAGCAGCGGAATATTTGTCTTTTCTTTTTTTGAAGAAAGAAAACCTAATGTTGTGGGGAATCCCCTTCTGCCATTCGTATTCCTCTTGCTTGCAAAGCAGGGATGACGTGGCTCGCCAGGGAAAACGCTGGGTAGTGGGGTGTGCTTTATTTTAAGCGGCAGAGGAAATGAGTAAGAATCTTCCAGTTGTGCTGTGGTTGAAACACTGGATGAGGGAACCCGGCCTGGCCACCAAAGCTTCATAAAGAGCTCCTCTGAATAGTTAACCCATTACAGAACATGAGCTTCTCTGTGTAAGGCCTGCAAGTTGCTAGTTTCTCCCCATAGCTGAGGTCCTGTGGTTTAACAGTGGTGTTTACAGGCAGAAATCTAACCCGTGCAGCCGTACAGTGATGGGTAAAAGCTGCATCGGTACAATGGACTGTCAGCCATATCTTAATGGCACAGGAGCCTAGTCATAAAATATTGATTGATTGATTTGGTTTGTACCCCAGTTTGGTGTAGTGGTTAAGCGCACAGACTCTAATCTGGGAGAACTGGGTTTGATTCCCCACTCCTCCACTTGCACCTGCTGGATGACCTTGGGCAAGCCATAGCTCTGTACCAGCTGTTCTCTCAAGGACAGTTCTCTCAGAGCTCTCTCAGCCCCGCCTACCTCACAGGGTGTCTGTTGTGGGGAGGGGAAGGGTAAGGAATTTGTAAGCTGCTCTGAGACTCCAAGTGAAGGGTGGGGTATAAATCCAATCTCCTCCTCCTCTTCCTCCTCCTCCTCCTCCTCTTCTTCTTCCCGCCGAAGCAGGCTCAGAGTGGCTTACACCAAATTGCAACAAGGAAATAACAGATAAAAACATCAATATAAATATCCTCATAAAACACAACATAATTACTGAAACCGGTTTATATGACGATGGTGGTACAATTGTAGCAGTAGACCTATAGATTACAGTCAGCAAATGATTTTTTTTAAAGTGATAAACTCAGTTGAGCTGAATATTGTTGCGTTTTGCTGCGGTTCCAAGTGTTATTGATAAGCTGGGTGTATTGATGGATATAGGGTTGCCAATTCCGGGTTGGGAAACCCTTGGAGATTTGTGGATGGAACCTGAGAAACGTAAGGTTTGTAGAGGGGAGGGACCTCACTGGAGTATAAAACTATAGAGTTCATGCGTCAAAGCAGCCATTTTCTCTAGGGGAGCTGATCTCTGTCTTTGGAAGATCAGTTGTAATTCCAGGGACTCAAACCTCCAAAGGAAGTTTAGAAAACTGATAAATGGCCAAAAGTTAAAAACATCAACATCTGTCTTTGGAAGATCGGTTGGAATTCCAGGAGCAAAAACCTCCACAGGAAAAACTGATAAAGGGCCAAAAGTGAAAAACATCAGTAGGTATAGACAAAAGTTTATTACAGAAACATATAAAAACCTTGAAGGGGCCCAAATAAAGCCTCGTAAAATAATCAAAGTGACAAATGCACAAAAAGAACCATATATGACCTGATGCGTTTTGGCCCACAAGAGCCTTCTTGAGGGGTCAAATAGTACAGAATACAGCAGGCCAACAAAGCCCCTGTTACCCTTGTAAGGCAGTAAACAATTGATACAGGACCAAAAAGTTGAATGCTGTATGGAGGAATCAGGGATACCTGATTCATTGTTTGCAAGCTCCCATCTTGTTGGTTGCGCGTGTGGTTTCTCATTAATATGCACTTTTGATTTAAGGAGTACACATGTTTTAATATGGTGATGTCTGTTGTTCACTCACTTAGCAGATTTCTTAGGTTTGGTTCATACAGGAAGCTCCAGACTGGCTTCCCATGTGTGCCAAAGCCTTCAGCTGTCTGTAGCAGCTGCAGGCTTCAACAGCTGCTACAGTCATCTGAGAAGCCCCATTCCTGCTCTCTCTCAGCAGCGCTACTCATTTACTCATCCTCTTCAGTGGCTTCTTCGGACAGCAGAATGCTTGGGAATGCTTTGTTGCCTGAAGAAGACAGGAGGGTTTTTAGGTGACTGAGAGGGAGGTGATGCTGCTAGAAAGGCTGGAACAGAATTCTCTGCTTGGCAGTTACAGATTCTGGAGCCAACAGCTGCTACAGCCAGCAAGAGGCTTCTGTAATTGCAGGAGGCGATTCACTATGTTGTGCTTGGAGAAAACATACGACAAAGAACTGTGCTTAAAAATACATGCAAGTTGTTGTTTGGAGCAAAGTACCTTGTTTATGTGAGGACAAGATAGCCACAGGACCACAGGAAAGAGGTTACTATAGCACAGAGCTATAGTAACTGTACACAATTTTGTGGTGTACTAACCTCAAAACAGGGACCACAGTGGCTCAAGTGGTTAAGACGCTGAACCGCAGACCAGAAGGTCGGTAGTTCAGCAGTTCGAGACCTGAGTGCCGCATGATGGAGTGAGCTCCCATCTCTGGTCCCAGCTCCTGCCAGCCTAGCAGCTTGAAAGCAAGAAATTGCAAGTAGATAAATAGGTCCCACTGCGGTGGGAAGGTAACAGCGTTCTGTGTGCCTCAGCGTATAGTCATGCTGGCCACATGACCATGGAGAAGCCTTCGGACAGCGCTGACTCTTCGGCTTGGAAACGGAGACGAGTACCACATCCCCAGAGCTGTATTCGACTGGGTTTCTAGCAAGGGAAACCTTTACCTTCACCTAACCTCAAAACTTCCTGTTCTCTATCACGACAGAAAGCTACATGGAAAGCTAAATGTTTTCTGCTCTCCATCCTCCTCCACCCCCAACACAGAGGGATTCCTGAGCTGTTGAGAGAGACAGAAGATGCAGAGGTTTCAGGTCTATGTATATGAAGTTGGTCTCTAAGATGCTATCGGACTCAAATCTAGCATGGTTAAGCCCGCCATCGCTCATCGTATTTGATACATTTCCTGGTATTTACCAGTAATTATTAACACACTGGTGCTCATTAATTGGCCTGTGGAAAGTGTCAGGAAGTTCTGACATTTCCTGGTCGATATCTAGGCCAACCAAGAGCCAGTCTGGTGTAGTGGTTAAGAGCGGCGGACTCTAATCTGGAGAACCGGGTTTGATTCCCCACTCCTCCACATGCAGCGGTGGGGTGACCTTGGGTCAGTTGCAAGTTCTCTCAGAGCTGTTCTCTCAAGGGCAGTTCTCTCAGAGCTCTCTCAGCCCCACCTACCTTATAGGCTGTCTGTTGTGGGGAGAGGAAGGGAAGGAGATTGTAAGCCACTCTGAGACTCCCAGTGAAGGGCGGGGTATAAATCCAACTCTTTCCCTCCTCCTCCTGTAAATTGTTCCTTTGCTGATAAAAAAATGTTGTTCACCATGGCAGGTAGGTGAAGGATCCCAGAGCGGCTGTTGCCCACGCACATATGTAATGGGAGAAGGTGTCCCCTGCTTGACCGCTGTGTTGATTCGTTTCCTCTCTCAGTGGGGGAAATGGAGATTCTTTGACTTAAATGCAACCCGCTCTTACATAAGCAAGTTTAGCTTCTTGATAATAAAGAACAAAAGGCCAGCTTCTGCCGTCTGGTTCATGGGCATGGCTGCCCCTGACATCAGTGGGAACATCCTTGTGCATCTCCAAGGCTGGAATTCCATCGCCACTTTGTACATAAATCACTTTATTTCTGGACACCAGCCAAAGGCTGTATAGAATTCCTGGCATCGGATGGCAAGAGACAAAGGAGGACTTTTTAAAAAAATTCTCAACAGCAATACTACCTTTTACAGTATTTGAGACAGTAAGGTGTTCTTCGGACAGCTGTTGTCTGGTTTTGCCTTGGGCTACACGAAGCTGCCTTCTACTCAAGTCTCGGGAGGGGCCTTGATTACAGAATGCCCTAGGCCTACCAGGTCTTTTGTTATGGTGGGAGACATTCCACCCAGCAGCCCCAGTTAGAGAGGCATGTGTGTGGGGGAACTGGGGGGAGAAACAGGTGTTGCAGTGATGCTGTGATCTCACTTCCTGTGCAGACCTGGAAAGGACATCATCTCCTTGGCATGGCCCTCTAGGATTCCCCCAAAACTCTCAGTTTTATGGTTCTCGGCGGAAGTGATGTTGCACGGTTGGTGTGATGCCTATTTTCATGTCCCTAACCCCTTAAAGCTCCTTCTAGTTGCCAGCACTCGTCTGGCAACTCTGCTTTGCACAGAAATTCAGCTGGTGATGAGTATGCTGCGTTCCCGGCGCTGGCTGAAGATGTATTGGCTTGTGCAGCCTGTCTGTTGATTTATTTGTGAATGTGATTTTAATACCTTGTTGTTCATATGCGTATTTGTATGTCAGCTGCTTTTGAGTTCTTCTGGTGGAGTGAGCACAACAGAAATTATCTGGATATATAAAATACCTGGTTGGATGCTCAGGTCTGCTGCATGTGAAGTGTAATCTAGTTTCTAACAGTGGGTGGACTGACTTCTCACTAGAAATTGCATTTTATTGAGCCTGTTTCTTCATTACGTGACTGATGTTGTCTTCTTTGTTTTGTCGGATATTACTGCATGGTATAGCAGTAAGGGAATCAGACAGATCTCCACTCTTTCCTGGGTGGCCTTGAGCCTCTCATAATATCTCAGCCTCGCCTACCCCATGGATTGTTCTGAGGTTAAATGAGGAAGGAAGAACTATTCTTATTCTTCCTGTCTCCCAGGGAAAGATAGGAGATGGCCACTGACATAGGTAAAGGTTTCCCTTGCTCAAAAGCCAGTCGAATCCGACTCTAGGGATGCGGTGCTCATCTCCGTTTCCAAGCCGAAGGGCCAGCGCTGTCCAAAGACTTCTCCATGGTCATTACTAGATGCCGAGGCGCACGGAACACTGTTACCTTCCCACCGAAGCAGTACCTATTTATCTACTTGCAATTTCTTGCTTTCGAACTGCTGGTTTGGCAGGAGCTGGGGCCAGAGACGGGAGCTCACCCCGTCATGCAGCACTCGGGTCTCGAACTGCTGAACTACCGACCTTCCGGTCTGCAGTTTCAGCACCTTAACCACTTGAGCCACTGCAACATAAGCAGTGTCAAAAAGGGATTAGACAGATTCATGGAGGTGTATCAGTGGCTACCAGCCATGGTGCTGGAGGTGAACCTCCACATTCAGAGGCACTAAGCCTCTATATCCCAGAGCCAGGAAGGCAACATAGGGGGATGGTCTTGGCCTCTATACCCTGTTGTTGGCTCTCCAGAGGAACTGGTTGGCCACTGTGTGAGACAGCATGGTGGACAAGATGGACCATTGGTCTGCTCCAGCAGTTCTCTTCTTATGTTCTGATGTTCTTAAGATGGGCAGGATATGAACGCAACTATGTAGGCAGAACATGTCAGTTATCCTGAGGCAGTTGCCTGGTGAATGAATCACTAGATCACCATTTTCATGTTTGTGTTTGCTTTGCCGTGAATTCAGTGCATAACTCTAAGCTTTTGGCAGCATTTTACTGCGATGACATGTTAAAATACATTCTGCCGGTCTGTTTCTCTGAGGTTGTACTTCTGTTGGTTCCTTTTATGTTTATATCCTCTGTACTGGTGGTTGTACCTCTGTTTAACTGTGATTCAGTCTTCCCCCTCGTTTGTTTGCTCGCTGACTCAGTAAAGGACAGCTTCATCTGCCTGCCTTTTATCTCTGGCTGTATTAAATGTTCGGCTGCCCAGGTTTTAAAGCTGAAGAAATGAGCAGTGTCTCACGAAAGCTCCTACACTGCCACAAATTTTGTTAGTCTTTAAAGTGCTGCTGGACTCTTGCTCTTATCTACTATCACAAAGCCAGTTGAGAGTTAGGGCAAATGATTACCTGGATTGGCATTGCCTTTACTTTGGGGGAGGAAATGAGGCGCATTTGGGCAAAAATGTTTATGCATTCAGAGCTGAGTTAAGTTTTATGTATTTTTCTGTCATCTGTTTTATGTATTTTATGTATATTGTAAGCCGCCTCGAGCACTGCAGTTCAGAAAGGCAGATAATCCGTGTTTTAAATAAATAAAACTCGGAGGCTGATCCAGGAGCACTGCCCTTGCTCTGAACTTTTGTCCCCTTTCTCAGGGCTTGCCACCCAAAATAAATTACTTAAGGAGGTGCTTGTTGTGGCTTCCTGAAGTTTGCATTAAATGCATCCCCAAGTCTGCCTGCTTCCAACCGTCTTTGCACAATACATAGGGTTGCCAATCTCCAGGTGGCACCTGGAGATCTCCCGCTATTACATTCGATCTCCAGATAACTACGATCTGTTCCCCTGGAGAAAATGGCAGATTTGGAGGGTGGACTCTATGGCATTGTACCCTGCTAAGGTCCCTCCTCTTCCCAAACCCCTCCCTCCCCAGGCTCTGCCACCAAAATCTCCAGGAATTTCCCAACCCAGAGCTGGCAACCCTAACAATACAGCTTTTATACTTATCTGGAAGCTGAGGAAGAGCGATGTGCCGGTATAAGAAGATCTTTCTATCGACTGCTTTCTGCCTTGTGCTTCACCGTCTTCTTAAGCCAGGTATTTCCCCCTCCCCATTGTAATGATTACAGATTACAAAGAGTGAAAAAGATAGATGGGTTAGTTAAGTATCTCCTTATATATTCTGGTCGGTGCTATTGATTTGCATATTATAGGTCATCACAGCTCAATAACGATTCATCTGTACTTTTGATATGAAAATAGGCTGTTCCACAAGACGCGAGGCAGCGTGCTAATTTATTTTTACTCCTGTATTTGAAGTTGTATTGTGCCGCCTTTACCGTCGAGTTGCATTCATTTAAGCACGATCCGAAAGCGTGCAGCTCAGAAGCACACAGCCGTCTCCCCCGTTCAAGGCTTGGTTTTAATTTAGGCAAAAGGTATCGCGATTCCTGTTGTGATTTGATAAAAGAGTACCTTACTGAAATGTAACCCCATTTCTCTGAACGACTTCAAGGACACCTAAAACTTTTGGGAAATTGGATATATGGAATTGCTGCTTTTATAAAACTACATTTATTTATCATCTGTCATAGCAGATGTGTCAAAGTCAGCATTTGGATGAGATGTTACAGCCCTTACCAGGGTTGCAGAGGTACTAATGAAACAGAGAGAGAGAGAGAATTAAGGTATAGAATGCAAGGATCTGCAGGAAAACATTGGCTTGACAAATTTGTTCCCCCATCCGATAAACTCTACAGTGACAACTCCACCCCCCTCCAGAGATCAATGGAGACTGCAGACTTTGAAGCATAAGGAGCTCTCCTCTACAGATTCTGACTTTGGTGTATATTGAAGAGAACTCCCTAACCATCGCCTCAGCTGGGTGTTATGGAATGTTCACTAACATCCCAACTTCTCAGAAGTAAGGAGAAAATTTAAAAACCCTGCCAGTAGACAAACCACAAAATAGATCCATTCTTTTACAGCGAATCACCCCTTGCTTCGGTTTGTTCTCTTTTGTTACCTAGTCATGAATGAACCTGCCTTAGTTTGATTTGGAATCAGTTTGGTATTTACAAGCAACTCTTGGTGTGTGTATGTGAGGGAACCTCACCTTTTCCAAAGAGCGTTCGCACCACTTGGTATGATGGCTGCCCACAAATAACATATTGAGAGCTTTTTGAAAAGTTTTGCCTCAGCTCTTAGTAGTATCTGTGAGGTGGACAAAAAAATAAACCGAAAGTGATCGTTTTGTGAATGTACTAAATCTCCTCGCACATTTCGAGATGGAGAGGGATTTCCCAGGGAAGAAATATTTGTATTCAAAATGCAAGCCAGCTATTACGAACTGTGAAAAGTTGTATTCTGAGCCAGGCAATAGTGAAGTTTGCCTGCACCATTAAGGTTGTTTTGGTTGGATAATTATAACACTCTTTCGTTGGTTTTCCTTCATGCTCCTTTGCTGTCTAATTTTTGCTGCATGTAAAGATAGGGTTCTCCTGCCAACCTAGCAGTTTGAAAGGAAGAAATTGCAAGTAGATAAATAGGTACCGCTTCGGTGGGAAGGTAACAGCGTTCCGTGCGCCTCGGCATCTAGTCATGCCGGCCACATGACCATGAAAACGTCTTTGGACAGTGCTGGCTCTTCGGCTTGGAAACGGAGATGACAACTGCATCCCTAGAGTCATATTCAACTGGCTTTCGAGCAAGGGAAACCTTTACCTAAAGATAGGGTTGCCAGGTCCCCCCTGGCCACCAGCAGAGGGTAGAGGTGTCAGGTTGCCAGCTCCTGGAGATTTGGGGACAGAGACCTCAGTGGGGTACCATGACCTAGAGTTCACCCTCCAAAGCATCCATTTTTTTAAGGAGTTGAGAGCAGTATACAGTTCTTGTGTTCCTTTTTTTATCCTCACAACTACTATCTGGGGTAAGTTAGGCCGAGATCAAGGATTTCTACAGAAATAATGCTGGGGAAGGGGAAAGTCATAGAATCATAGAATCACAGAGTTGGAAGGGGCCATGCAGGCCATCTAGTCCAGCCCCCTGCTTAATGCAGGACCAGCCTAGAGTATCCCTGGCAAGTGTTTGTCCAGCTGCTGCTTCAAGACGGCCAGGGAGGGGGAGCTCACCACCTCCCGAGGCAGCTAATTCCACTGTTGCACAAGTCATGCTCCTTTGCTATCTATTAATGGTAACTGCAGATCACCTGATGCAGATCAGTAAATTCAGAATTTTGCGCCTCCAGGGTTCACTATACTTCCTAGTCAAATTCCAAGACATTTTAGGGGTGGTGCCCTGGGAAGAATGGAGTTTGGGGAACACCTAGGAGTTTCCCCAGTCACTATAGTAAAGACCATAGAGGCTAGGGGAAATTCTTAGGGCGTCACTTTGGGTGCCATTTTTTCTTTTGCTGCTTAATCTTTCAAGGGCAGGAGATTGCTGGGTGCAGGGGATTTGCCACTGGTCCCAGGTAATTGGGAAGCCTAAGCACCCTCCGATTGATGACAGAGAGTGTAATTGGGCCAAGATATCAGTTACGTTTGAATTTATCATCCCTGCTCTGTGGATCTGAAAATCCCCATTTTGATTGTTCTCTTCCACTCTTCAGCTTGAACCTATACTTGAACCAGTTTGGTGTAGTGGTTAAGAGTGCAGTGTCTAATCTGGGAGAACCAGGTTTGATTCCCCACTTCTCTACATGCAGCTGCTGGTGTGACCTTGGGTCAGTCATAAGTTCTTTCAGAGCTGTTCTCTCAAGGGCAGTTCTTGAGAGAGCTCTCTCAGCCCCACCTACCGCACAGGGTGCATGTTGTGGGAAGAAGAGAAAGGGATTATAAGCGCTCTGAGATTCCTTTGGGTAGTGAAGGGCGGGGTATAAATCTAATTTCTTCTTCTTCTACTACTTCTGATTTAAAACCTATTTTGTGCCATTTTCTGTGTCCTCAAACCTAACATACACTTTTTCAACATTGTGCATTAATAAGTCAGCATTGCATGTTGTGCATATATTATGCAGATCAATGATGCACCTCATACGATTGTTTATAAAAACCATGCAAACTGTGTTTTCACTTTTGAAACTTATCCCCGACCCAGCAGTGAAAAATGGAGAGCCGAAACCATTGACGAAAAGAGAAATCTAGAAAGAAACAAAAACAGGGAGCATTCACTCATCCCTGCACTCTAACCACTCTACAACACTCTCTCTCTCTCTCTCTCTCTCTCTCTCTCTCTCTCTCTCTCTCTGATGGCTGTTTTGAGGAATGAGGCTCTAATTGGGAATTCCTGACTGGAATTCCTTCTGGTAAGCCCTTTTCAGTAACCAGTTCTTTTAGCTTCCCTCAGAATGCTACCCATGTTTTGGTATAAGCAGGGTCTTCTGAAATTACCTGGAACTTTCCTTGAGGCAGGATTTGATGATAACCTTATTCCCTTAGAGGCAGCATGGTGTAGTGGTTAAGAGTGGCCTCCTCTAATCTGGAGAACCGGGTTTAATTCCCCACTCCTCCTCCACATGAAGGCTGCTGGGTGACTTTGGGCCAATCTAAGTTTTCTCAGAACTCTCTCAGCCCCACCAACCTCCAAGGTGAGTCACAGGGTGTCTGTTGTGGGGAGGGGAAGGGAAGGCGATGGTCAGCCACTCTGAGTCTCCTTCAGGTAGAGAAAAGTGGATATAAAAAACCAGCTCTTCTCTCTTCAACTCCTCTTCCGTAGAGCATAAACAGGCCACAGTCTGGGAGGCAGCTTGGAAGCCTCACGTAAGCGCCTCTGAGCTTTCTCAGGGACGGACACACGTGTCTAAACAAATATAAAACTTCTGGCTGTGCGGTTTTGCTACTGTGCCGTTTAAGAGCTAAATTCCGCCTTTATAGACGGCTGTTGTGTTTAACTCTCGGCGCTTCAGATTGTACGAGACAGAGCGACTGGACATGTTCACAATTATGGTGAGTCATTTCCAGTTTCCTCTCCGCCTTGTTCCACTCCCCGGTTGTTACAGCTGAAATCCTTGCCTGAATAAGAGTGTGACTGAATTAAATCCAGTGTGTACAGTATCAAAAAAGGCCCTGAAGTAAGTTACAAGAATAAAAGCTTGGGGAGCTGCATTGATTGTGCTGCCAACTGCTAAGCCCCCCCCCCCCCTTAACTTAATATTTCCCTTTGACATTAGAGGAGAAGAACAGCAGGAAAGATACCAGGGGAAATTTGTCCGGCCCCCCCCCCCCCCACACTTTCTGATTCAATGCAGTTTGGGGGGGAAATGACCCCAACCCCATCTAAGCATACACTGCATGAAAAGTACTGAGGTCAGAGACCCGTCGAGTGAAAACAGCTCATACTTTATTAAGAGGTTGGAACAAGACTGGTTAGCTGGACTCACAGGTCTGCTTTTTATCCCCGTTCTCAGGGGTCCGTTGGAGCGGAGGAGCCCAGGGGGCGGGCACATGACCAAGCCCCGCCCCCTCCTTGGCTTCCCTGAGCAGTGCAGAGGCGCAGCGCCCCGGGGAAAGCCCTGCTAGGGTCTTTATTGTTTTTAATGTTTTGTTTTAATATTGATAATTTTATCATTGTTCCTTTTATGACTGTGTGCTGCTTTTCCAGAGACTTGCTCAAGGTGGCATATAAATTTTCTAAGTATACCATTTTTTTCTCTGGGCACATGGCACATAAGTACTGGAGAAATTTCACCAACCCTTCAGCAGCTTCCACCCCATCAGTTTTGTGTATTGGTCTGGAGTTGTACTCTAATCTGGGAGAACCGGGTTTGATTCCCCACTCCTCCACATGCAGCTGCTGGTGTGACCTTGGGCCAGTCACAAGTTCTCTCAGAGCTGTTCTCTCATGAGCAGTTCTCAAAAGACCTCTCTCAGCCCCAACCTACCTCACAGGGTGTCTTGTTGTGGGGAGGGGAAGGGAAAGGGATGGGAGGTGCACATGTCCTGGGTATCTCAAGTCTACTTGAAATCTGGTGGTTTCAAGGGAGCAGGAAGAGAATGAGGGTGTGTTCTTTACGCTTATTTTTATTGCACAAAGTATTAGATGGGGAAGGGAACGGAGGAAGAGCAGGTCAGTTTCACTCACCTGTGGAGTGGAGCCTGAGGGGTGGGTGTTGCCTTCTGACACACTTCTGGTATGTTAGGGGGTGTAGCATATGCAAATGAGTTATGCAAATGAGTTATGCTAATGCGCTCCTGCACCTCTTTTTCTACGAAATGACCCCTGCCCGTTCTCAACCGCACCCATGCACACACCCAACACCCGTGATTCACTATTTACAGTGTACTCTTAAATCATAGGTTCCCCTAAGGATCCGACTCCCCCGATTGGACCTTGCCAGGATCCTCTCAGTCTATTGTCTAAGCGTGCAAAGCTCAGACACTTCACCCGACAGCATGGTCACCCGACCATGTGCGTGAACTTTGGATAGGACACATTACTACAATTTGCAAAAAATTACAAGCGGGTATATGAAACACCCCAGGGCAACTAACCTTGTATTGATAGCCTGAGAACTGTTTTATGAGGCTCATTTTGTGCTAGGTTTTAAATAGCTAAATATTAATTAGCAAATCTGTTGCATTTTGTATTATGCTTTTCTTTGTAAGCTGCCTCCAACAGGTTCTCTGGAGAGATTGCATAGAAATTTTCTAAATAAATGAATACATTAAAGATGGGGGAATACACAGAGTTTGGACTTGACGCTATATCCATTTGCTTTTCGTTTTCCAGGTCAGTTTGACCCAATCTTCAGACAACAGGTCCATAAAAGAGGGCCTCTGAAATCAGCATGGATGCTTTTAACTGCTAGATAGAGCAGCACAGTTATGTTTTAAATAAATACCAGCCAATTTTTATTATATTCTCTCTCTAATGATCCAAAATACCTTTGGCTTTCAGATGGCATAAATGGGTAGCATCTAACCTATCAAAACATATATTTGAAATGATCCACTCTCAAGTATGCAGAGCTCTTCATGTAAATGATCTCTATGACATTGTCCCAAGACCGGACCTTCTCCTGGTGATGGCCCCTATTTTGACCTCCAGGTTGCCCATCACTCCTGTGGCCACCCATTGGTGGCCCCTTGGAGGAGCAACCAAACTAGTAAGGCTATCAGTCAAACCTGGTACAGGTGTGGGAGGTTAAGGAAGATTGTTGGGCATATGTGTGATTAAGCCTGGCCCATATAAGGGGCCACACTGGAAGCCACACAGGTGGCTTCAGATCTTCCCTAGGCTGTGGAGGAGAGACTTGGGAGAAGAGGAGGAAGAACAAGATGTAGTGAACCACCTTCCCCCCTTCCCCCTGAGGCCTTTGCTGGCTTTAGGGTCTTGGATGGAGCCACAGAGGTGGACAGGGAGGACCAAGCATTCATACATCATCTGGATCCCCAGAAAAGCTTATGGCAACCTCCAACCAGAATTATTATCCCAATATTATGAAGATAGGCGTGGGCATGTGGAGAGGGGCTCATAAGTTTCGTACTGGAGCACATGATTGGTGTACAGAGAGTCTCCGGTTCGGTCCTTGGCACCTCCAGATCTCAGGTAGCATAGCTGGGAAGGACCTCTGCCTGAGATCTTGGAAAGATGTTGCACTTTGGAATAGATATCAGATGGTCAGATTCTGTATAAGGCAACTTTACATGAGTATCGTTTGTTTTGGGTAGGGCCATATCCTGGTTCTAGAGATTGCTTGGAAAGCAGATGGAACCCTGATGGCCTTTCCAGTTAAATGGTAGGAGCAACCATGCAGTAGGTCTCAAATTTATTCCCCAGCATCTCTAAAGATGCTTGGAATGATGTTTCTCTGCTGGGGAGACACTTACTGGTCATAGCAGATAGTACTGAGGCAGATGGACCTAGCAGTGGGCTTTGAGGTTCCGGGGCCCTGGGCAAAAGTCCAGTATGGGGTCCCAGAATCACTGACACACCACCGCTGGTCAAGGAAGAGCTGGCTGTGAAGTGGATGAAATCCCCCACTGGAAGCCAGCTGCTCGAGTGTCATGTAGCAGGTGCAGGCAGGCAAAGCAGACATGTTCGGGAGCTCACATGAAGTCCAGAGTCCAGTCCCAGAAGTCCACAAGCCAAAAGTGTGCAAGCCAGAGGGTCATTACTAGAAGGGGTGAAGCAGAGAGCATAGTCAGGAGGTCCACGGGTAAGTCACAAGCCAGAGAGTCACAAAGTCTCAAGCCAGTACAAAGTTGCACAAAGAAACCAGGGTCGGGAGTTGTGATTGCAGAGTGCAGCAGAATGACTTGTTGTTTCCACAACAGGCAGGCTCCCAGCCCTGAGTTTTATAGGTACTTCCTAACAAGCCCTTGTTAGCAGCCAGTTGCTGGAGAATACTGCTGCAACTATTCTAATGAGCTGATGACGGGCCTGGAGACGTGCACTCTGCCGCCTTGCTTGCAGGCCCCTTCTAAGCTTCCGTCTCTGGCACTCAAAGGGTGGAGATGAGCTGGGTGGACTAGTCTTAATCAACTGAGTCTCACCTGCTGCGTCAGAGCTAGATGGTGGCTCTGGATCAGCTGTTGGTGGTGAGTCTTGGTCAGCCTACAGCTCATGAGCCTGTTTGCTGGTTTCTGCTGACTCAGAGCCAGCCGTGCATGGCTCCTTTTCTCCTGAGGAGTCCTCCTCCTCTGAGGACTTCATGCTGAGCTCAGGCTGACACTGAGCTCCAGATGAGGCAGATACAAGCATCCACTGCTGCAAGCCTGCTACCCGAGCCCTAGATGGCACAGACGTGAGTGGTCATAGGAGCCCAATTTCTTCTTTTCCCCCTCCTTTGGGAGCAGGGTCAGAGGCCTTTCCAGCATGGGCCTGGAGCAGCTGCTCCTGTTGCCTGTTGACTAAGACTGCCCCTGATGGAACTAGTTTAAAGGTGCTTTCTATGTTGTTGGGCAACACAGATAGGAAATATAACCTTCTCCTTGAGACCTTCCAAGAGATGCTGCCAGTGTAGGGTTGCTAGATCCCCCCGGCCATTGATGAGGAATGGTTTTTTTTTTTTTTTTGCCAGATCCAGGTATGGAAGCTCCTGGAGATTTGGGGATGGAGCCTGGGGAGGACAGGGACCTCAGTGGGGTACAAATGCCATAGAGTCCCACCCTCCAAAGCATCCCTTTTCTCCCAGGGAACTGTTCTCTGTAGTCTGGAGATGAGCTGTAATTCCAGGGGATCCCTGGGTCCCACCTGGAGGTGGGCTTCCCTATGCCAGTCAGAGCAGAGATGGCTAGATAATTGGTCTGAGTGACTGTAAATCAGTTTCGTACAATCATCGAGAATAACGTTTTGCCTAAGGTTCCCTCGTGAGTTTGTGGCTAGTGCCAAAGAATGAGATGGTCAGAAGTGGAAGTGGTAGAAAAGTGGAATGCACCATTTTGGACTGTGGATGATCAATTCTGGCTTGGAGTATTCTTCAGACAGAATCCTGGGACAGGAAGGAAAAGGTTTCTCAGCCCCTCTCCCTGTAGTCTGAAGTGATGCAGTCCATTCTGTCACCTCCAGAATTCTACAGCTTCTGCCTCTGCATAACCACATGAAGCTGCCTTATACTGAATCAGGCCTTTGGTCCTTCAGGGTCAGTATTGTCTACTCAGACTGGCAGCGGACATGTCTTGCTCCTGACTTCTGGAGGGCATCTGGCTGCTCATTTCTAGAAACGAGATCCTGGATTGGAGGGTCCCTTGGGATGGTCCGCAGGGCTCACCATCTTGTATTTTTTATGTTCGTTCTGCCTCTTTCCTCCCAGTCTGCTGTCAATCCTGCAAGGGTCTCCAACTTCCTTCGATCTCCTTTTGCACAGCACTTGCTTTATCAGCCAGAAAAGGCGTCCGTCTGATCTTATCCCTGGTTTTGTGTGTGTGTGTGTGCGCACTCCTTCACTTTTAAGATCTTCCCTTTCTTATGTAAAAAAGGCAATTAGAATGGTATCTGTTTATTTTAAACAAAATGGCTGTTAATTAGCGTGATCAAAAACCCTGCCATTGTACACTACGGGCTTTACTTTGTAGTCACACTAAATTGCATACGGTTTGGTGCGGGCAGACATGATAGGGATGCAAAGGCTGGGCTCTCCCCCCCCCCCCCTCTTTTTTCCTTAATGAACAACCAGATTTATGGGGCCTTCTTATGTTCTGCTTCAGATCTATGGGTTCTCGAGGCATTATTTAGGAGTCTTGTTTTCTTAATGACTAATGTCATGTTGTTACTTTCTAGTCCTGCTTGAAAACTCCTGAAGTTCTTTTTTTTTTTTTTTAAGTAGATAATTTCTCAGACTGGTCTGTTTTTCCCTGCTTGTTATTGACGGATGGTTTACATCAGGGATCTCCAACCCTTTTTGAGCCTGTAGGTGCATTTGAAATTCTGACACGGCGCAGTGGGCGCAGTGACAAAATGCCTGCCGCAAAATGGCTGCTGCAGGAGGCGGGGCCGAAATGACTGTCGAACCTTAATTCCAGTAGCATGGCGTTGATCCTTGTGCTGGGGTGGCAGCTGCTGCCAAAAAACAATATTTTAAAAATCTGCACAGCCAATCCAAAACCTTGCTGAGCAAAAGCCCAATTTGGCTCCACCGTCTTCCTAAAAACACTTGGCGGGTGCCAGAATAGGCGGGCCCTGGCACCCATGGGCACAACATCGGGGATCCTGGTTTACATCATCTAAACAAACTGTTTCGCAATAGTTTGACCCAGGCGTGGGGCTGCCAGCTTTCCCATGAGCCACCATCCCTGGCTGTTTCACAGCACTGCCAATGTGGCGACATTCTCTGATAACAACTTTTGCTTCCGTGTTGGCAGAAAGCGTCACCTGCTGAGGTCATAAACCCCAAATGAAAGAGAAATGTGCCGGAAAAGCTGGCAGCCCAGATTCAAATCCTCACTCTGCCAAGGAAGCTCATTGGGTGACATTGGGCCAATTGTTTCATCGTCTCAGTATAAGCTGCCTCACAGGGCTGTTGTTGTAAGGAGGGAAGAATGAGGCAAACTATTTTGGGTCCCCACTGGGGAGAAAAGGAGAGTGTAATCATCTAAATAAAAGCATCTAGTTTCTTTTGATAAATCTATTAGTAATAATTGAGAAAATGTGCCCCAGCCCCCAAAGCCAGTTTGAGAGCCAGTTTGGTGTAGTGGTTAAGTGCGCGGACTCTAATCTGGGAGAACCGGGTTTGATTCCCCACTCCTCCACTTGCACCTGGCTGGATGACCTTGGGCAAGCCATAGCTCTGTACCAGCTGTTCCCTCAAGGACAGCTTGGGAAAGAGCGCTCTCAGCCCCACCTACCTCGCAGGGTGTCTGTTGTGGGGAGGGGAAGGGAAAGGAGTTTGTAAGCCGCTCTGAGACTCCCTTGGGGAGTGGAGAGCGGGGTATAAATCCAATCTCTTCTTCTCTTCTTCTTCAAAGTATTCTCTGTTGCTGAATAACTGTTATGCACTGAAACGAAGACAAGCAGGGGTCAGGAAGCAATTTTTCTCCAGGCCAAGTGTTTTGGCCAGGTATCCTGGAGGGGTTATTTTTGCCATCTCCTGAGCATGGTACAGAGGTCACTGAGGGTGTGGGGGGGAGGTATTTGTGAATTTCCTGCATCGTGCAGGGGGTTGGACTAGATGACCCTGGAGGTCCCTTCCAATTCTATGATTTTATAACAGGGTGAGCCATTTCTTGGTCAGTTGGCAGCCTTATTCAGGAGTCACTTCTGTCCAAATGTAAGCCCTGATATGGATATATGGATTGCTGCACCGATGACCCCAAGGACAAGGATGTTGATTGCAGCAGGATACAAGCTCATGGCTCACATAATTCCTCCAGCCCCACCCCCCGCCGCATTTCCAAGGCATCGCATCGGTGGAATCTTTTGAAGCCGGGTGGCCAATTTTTGAACTCCTGCTTTCACTGCCTCCTAAACAGCCGTTTGATCTGCAATAATTAGCAGGTGATAATCTTTATATCCCCATACCGTGAAAGGCTTCACCTGCTAATTCCAGCTGCTGCTAAAAGCACAAGATTAGGCCAGGCTGTTCGATGGCTTGCCAAGCGGCTCCCATATCTTCTGAAGGGTGTGTTGGTGTCGGGAACCCGGGGAGCAGAGGCGATAGGGGAGAAGAGAGAGAGTGATTTCATATGATGGCAATTTCAGAGCCAGTTACTGAATTTCAGAAGGTCCCACTGCGATGTGGGCAGAGTTTCCACCTGGCCAGAAAATGAGCCTGCCTGCTGCGTTAAAGCAACAGTTCCCAACGTTTTCAGTACGGTGACCCACAAGCCCATGTTTACTTGGTCATCATGAGGGGAGGGGCTGTGGCTCGGTGGAAGAGTATCTGCTTGGGACACAGAAGGTTCCAGGCGCAATCCCGGGCATCTCCATGTAAAAGGGACGAGGTTGTCGGTGATGCAAAAGACCTCTTCCTGAGATCCTGGAGAGCCGCTGCCAGTCTGAGTGGACAATACTGACCTTGATGGACCCAGGGTCTGATTCAGTAGAAGGCAGCTACATATGAGTTAGAAAATAAGAAGAGCCCTGCTGGGTCAGATGTGTGGTCATCTAGTTCAGCATCGTGTCTCTCTCTCTCTCACACACACACACATACACACTGGGTTTGATTCCCCACTCCTCCACATGCAGCTGCTGACATGACCTTGGGCCAGTCACAAGTTCTCTCAGAGCTATTCTCTCAAGGGCAGTCCTCGAAAGAGCTCTCTCAGCCCCACCTACCTCTCGGGTGTCTTTTTTGGGGAGGGGAAGGGAAAGGAGTTTGTAAGCCGCTCCGAAACTCCTTTGGGTAGTGAAGGGCAGAGTATGAATCCAACTCTTCTTCTTCTCCCACTACTTCTTCTTCTTCTCCTGCTCCTCTCGCTCCTCCGCCCTCCCCTTCCTCCACCACCACCGCTGAGCCATAGCCCCTCTCCCGAAATAAGGACTACTGGGCCAACCCAACTTCTTGGCTACAGAGCTGTGCAGGTGAGTGAACATGGAGATGTCCATTTCTTACGGACATCTGGCACACAAAGCTGCCTTATACTGAATCAGACCATTGGTCCGTCAGAGTCAGTATTGATGAATCTGACTGGCAGCCGCTCTCCGGGGTCTCAAGCAGAGATCTTTCACCTAACCAATTGCCTGATCCTTTTAACTGGAGATGCCGGGGACTGAACCTGGGACCTGCATGCAAAGCATACGCTCTAGCACTTAGAAGAAGAAGAAGAAGAAGAGATTAGATTTATACCCCGCCCTTCACTCACTTGGAGTCTCAGAGCGGCTTACAAACTCCTTTCCCAGCCCCACCACAGACACCCTGTGAGGTGGGTGGGGCTGAGAGAGCTCTGAGACAACTGTCCTTGAGAGAACAGCTCTGACAGAGCTATGGCTTGCCCAAGGTCACCCAGCCAGGTGCAAGTGGAGGAGTGGGGAATCAAACCCGGTTCTCCCAGATTAGAGTCCGCGCACTTAACCACTACACCAAACTGGCTCCCACTACACCAAACCAAACACTGAGCTACAGCCCCTCCCCTTGGTCACAGTGCCAAGTATTTCTACATATTTCCATGCAATCTCCAGTCTGGCAGAGCTCATTAAAGTATTTAGCAATCTCTGCACAAAACGTATTTTATCCATTCATATGTATGTACCAGGTACCATTCCCAGGGGTCATTTGGGGCCGGAGCGAGGCACAGTAGCGCTTTGCCAGCCCAGGAGTGGGCACTAGGGCAGCCATGAGCCGAATCAGATTCTCTGATCTGATTCAGCCCACTGCCAAATTGCTGCCGAAATTCGGTGGCGGCTTAAAAAGCAGCTGGGGGGGAGGGGGTTGGAGGGGGAGGCTCCAAACTTACAGGGTAGCTGCTGGGACCTCTCCCCCAAACACACCCTCTCCCAAAAGTAATGGTTTTTCCCACCATAGAGAACAGTGGAGGGGATGGAGCAACCTGTTTTGGGGCCTGTAGAATTGGACCCCGTGGTCCAATCTTCTTGAAACTTGGTGGGTATTTCGGGGAACGACCCCAGCAGCTACCCTGCATGTTTGGAGCCTCTCCCTCAAACCCCCTTTCCTCCAGCCCCTCATATACCCTATGAGTTTTTGCCATTGACTTCAATGGCCCATAAGGTATAATGGGGCTGAAACTGACATTCAGCCAGCGGAATGGGCTTGCATTGCCAAAACTGACATGTGGGGGGTCATTCAGCAGCCAGAACAGATGCGGCCTGATTTGGCGCAATCTGAATCGGGCCAAAAATTTTTTATTTGCACACCCCTAGTGGGCACAAATGGCAGTGGTGGCAAGCCCCTCCCCCAGCTCCCAGCGGTCCAGTGGAGGAAGCGAAGCGAGAAAGGGTTTAAAGTTTAACTCCCTTCTGTTTAGAGTCATGCGGCAGCAGCGGCACGATCTTTCCATTGTATTCTATGGGGCAGGCCAGCTGGGGAAGGGAAGGGGAGGCTTTTGAAGATGCCCCCCCTTTTGCTTCCCTTTCTGACACACTTCTGGTGATATCAGGGGGTGTGACATATGCTAATAGGTATGCTAATGAGCTCCTGCACCTCATTTTCTATGAAATGACTCCTGACCATTCCTATTAAATAAGGAGCTTCTCACTATCAATGGCCTTCATTAGACTGGAAGAAGTACATTCAGAACAGAATCAACTTGAGTGTTCAGGAAGGCAAAGTTAGGCTGACTTTGTGATGGATAAAAGCCCCAATTCCCCCCCCCCTTTCTTTTTAAAGCTTTATTTAGTAAATTTCCAAATTTGGAAGCCATTTATTCAGGCAAGTTATGCTCACATATAACTCCCCCCCACCAAAAAGAAGGCCTGCTCATTTTAAGACCTGCAAATGCTATCTCAACAGCATAATGCTTTCTGTTGGAACAGGCCGAGATGTCCCTTCGTGACACTCTGTGCTCTTAACAGGGACACGATAGGCAGAAATGAAGCCATGTTTCATTGACAGAATATCTGGCTGCTAGGTAGGGTTAGAAGTACGGAGCCTCTTTCTGGAAGGATGTGACAAATCAGACCAGACCATTGGTCCATCTAAGTTAGCATTGTCTACTTACACTGGCAGCGGCTCTCTGGTAGAGGTTTTTCACATCACCCACTACCTCACACTTTAAACTGGAGATGCTGAGGACTGAACCTGGGACCTTCTGCATGCCAAGCAGATGCTCTACCACTGAGCCATGGCCCCTCCCCTGCATAATATTATCAACATAGAGGAACGTTTAAGATCCCAGGTTCAGTCTGGGGCACCCACTTTTAAAAGGATCTCTCATCATATGGTGGGGGAAAGTGCCTTCAAGCTGCAGCCAACTTATCGTGACTCCTCATGGGGTTTCCAGGCAAGAGATGAACAGAGGTGGTTTGCCATTGCCTGCCTCTGCATATCAGTCTTGGAGTTACCTGGTGGCCTTCATCCAAGTATTAACCTTGGACTTCTCTGGTGGTCTCTTATCCAAGCATGAGTCCAGTGGTGCCTTTAAGACCAACAAGTTTAATTCTGGGTATAAGCTTTCATGTGCATGCACATTTCTTCAGGTACAGTGAAACAGACTTCCACAACCATTTCACTGTATCTGAAGAAGTGTGCACACACACAAAAGCCTATACCCAGAGTTAAACTTGTTGGTCTTAAAGGTGCCACTGGACTCAAACTTTGTTCTGTTGCTTCGTACCAACACAGCTACCCACCTGAATCTATCTCATCCAAGTAATAAACTTGGACTTCCCTGGTGGTCTCCCATACAGGGTTAACCCTGCTTAGCTTCTGAGATCTGGCAAGATCAGGCTAGCCTGGCCTATCCCAGTCAGGGCTCTCTCATCATAGCACTTGGAAGGACCTCATACCAAGGCTTTGGAGAATCAACACCTCCCAGAGTGGCTGATGTGATAGTGCCCTTGTATAGATCTTTGGTACTGTGAGAAAGGAGTCCAATATAGCATCTCAGTAGGCTAATCTTATATCCCGAGAAACTGCTATTATTGTCTACAGCCTTAGAAGAAGAAGAAGAAGAAGAAGAGATTGGATTTATACCCCGCCCTCCACTCCCCAAGGGAGTCTCAGAGCAGCTTACAAACTCCTTTTCCCTTCCCCTCCCCACAACAGACACCCTGTGAGGTAGGTGGGGCTGAGAGAGCTCTTTCCCAAGCTGTCCTTGAGGGAACAGCTGGTACAGAGCTATGGCTTGCCCAAGGTCATCCAGCCAGGTGCAAGTGGAGGAGTGGGGAATCAAACCCGGTTCTCCCAGATTAGAGTCCGCGCACTTAACCACTACACCAAACTGGCTACACCAAACCACTACACCAAACTTAGGCTACATGGTCTTGATACTAGGGATATGATACCAGTGACTAGCTTAGCTGTCACTGTACTAATTAAGCTGCCAGTGTGGTGGAGTCATCAGAATGTCAGAGTAGGATCTGGAAGACCCAGGTTGGCTTTCCCGCTTTGCCATGGAAGCTCACTGGGTGACCTTGGTCCAGTCACGCACTTTCAGCCTAACTGACCTAGAATTGTAGAATTATAGAGTTGGAAGGGACCTCCAAGGTCATCTAGTCCAACCCCCTGCACAATGCAGGAAATTCACAAATACTTTTCCCTTTCCCCAGTGACCACTGTTCAATGCCAAGAAGATGACCAAAGGGCCTCCAGGATCCCCAGGAAAACTGGCCTGGAGAAAAATTGCTTCCCGACCCCAAAGTGGTGATCAGCATTTCCCTGGGCATGTAAGAAAGGGCCACAAGAATGGGGCTGTTAGGAAAATAATATGGAAAATAAAATGGAGGAGAGGACAATGATGTAAGCTGCTTTGGGTGCCCAGTGAAGAGAAAGGCAGGGTATAAATGAAGTGAATAAATAAGAATAATCCCCAAGGGTACATAATAGGTCTTGTTTCTGAATACCTATACTTAAGACTGGGCAAAGCTGATAGAGCCAACTTAATGTAGTGGTTAGAGTGTCAGGCTAGGATCTAGGAGATATGGCAGATTCGAATCCAGCCATCTACACCACACTGGCTTTCCTGCAAGTGTAGCCAGATTGTTCTCGATCCAATTATATGCACTTCAGAAGAACGTTCGAGAAGTCTGGCAAACGAATTATTCGGCATCCGAATCCTCTTTAACATAGGTTCTATGATCACTCCTCTGTCTCTATACAGCTAGGGGGTTTCTGGCCCAAGGGTCCAAATATTGTAGAGCAGACGAATCTCATGTAGCTCTCTTTTCGGAAGAACCTTACTTTGTCCTTTGTTACTTTCTTTGTAAAGAGAAGGTTTTTTTGAGGGGGAGGAGGGGATTGTGTGTGTGTATTTATATATATTTATATGTACACACGTGCCTATAACGCTTCAAAATACAGTGACCAAAAAACCCTTCATATTCAATTGGACATGCTTTCTGCTGATTTATTAAGGATTTGCTCAACACATTTGTAGCATTTAGTTGCCATGGCGATGACCTCCATGGCCAGAGGGAGCAGCCTTTAGGTTGGACCACAGATTTTCCTTTCGTTTCCATTTAATTTGATTTGACTGCAAAATGTCACTTCCATTGCATTGATTAAGCTTCAGCTCCGCCACCAGCCCTGTTACGAAGGTCAAAGGGCAAACTGGAAGCTGTTGGCTTGCCCACCCCCCTTCGTTTCTGACATCAATACAGATGAGTGTTACAGATGGATGGGGGGGGGGGAAGAACCCTTATCTGTATTTTTCTTAATTAAAAAAACCCAAATAGTTCAGATGATACTTGTCGGCTAGCCGAGAAGAAAGCACAAACCAGTTGCTGCTAATATTTAATTCATAGTGTATTGATCTGTATTATTTAAGAAAGAGAGACTGTGTTATAAAAGGGGAGGGATTAGATTGTACGGAACTTTCCCACTAGTAGTAGCATTTTTGTCCAGCCAAGGAACCTTCTGCTAGCGCAAGAGGTTTTTTATGTCAGAAGATGACACCACTGTTAGAAACAGTCCTAGGATCCATACCATAGAGTTGGGAACTTCCAGGTGTGGCCTGGAGATCTCCCAGAATTAGAACTCAGAATGGATCTCCGGTCTACAGAGATCATTTCCCCTGGAGAAAATGGCTACTTCGAAGCGTGGTCCCTATGGCATTGTATCCTGCTGAGGTCCCTCCCCAAACCCTCACTATACAGGCCCCCCCCCCCAATATCTTCAGGAATTTGCAAACCTAGAGTTGGCAACCCTAATTCCATTGTGGTGTGCTTGGACTGGCAAGATCTGGTCTCAGTTCCTGTTTGTGAACTAGGGTTCGGTTGAGACATCATGGAAAACCACGGTTTGCTTTAAGCCAGCTATGGTTAATGTGATCGTCTGAATGTGGGTCCCCCCCCACTTTAGTTAAGAGTCCTTCAGACCGAAATATGAAACCATGGTTTGAAGATGGTATCTGACAGAAGGATATGGTATCTGACAAAGGGAGTTTTGACTCTTGGAAGCTCATTCCCAGAACCTTTTTTTGGTCTCTAAGGTGCTAACTGGACTCGAATCTAGCTGGCCCCTACATGTGTTCAGTGAACATGCAGAGAAGGAGAGTGAGCATGAGTATGCTGGTCCCACCTCCACACGATCACCAACTCAAGAGCACCAGACCTACATGAGAAAGTAGTGTCCACATGTACGCTCCCTCCCCCATGACTGGGAACGCTGCTTTCCAAATATTGCTGATCATGGGGAGGGACTGTACTGAAGGCTGGGTCCAGGTTTTGAGGGGCGCTGGGCAGAGAGTCCTCAGGGGCCCTGCTCCCATCTTCTGCTCACTACCAAGACCCCCATTCACATCTCCTTTATTTCCCATGCTCATAAGTAGGGTTGCTAGTCTCCAGGTGAGGACTGGAGATCTCCCAGGGTTACAACTGATCTCCAGATGACAGGGGCAGTGATGCTCTGGATTTGTGGTGCTTGGGGGGGGGGCAACAGCGGGAGGGCTTCTGGAGTTCTGGCCCCACTGGTGGACCTCCTGATGGCACCTGGGTTTTGGCCCCTGTGTGACAGAGTGTTGGACTGGGTGGGCCATTGGTCTGATCCAACATGGCTTATCTTGTGTTCTTATGGATGGAACACTCTGTCTGAGGCAGTGATGCTCTGGATTCTTGGTGCTTGGGGGGGGGCAACAGTGGGAGAGCTTCGGGAGTTAATCTGGCCTTGTGGGTGGACCTCCTGATAGCACCTGGTGTTTTTGGCCCCTGTGTGACAGAGTGTTGGACTGGGTGGGCCATTGGCCTGATCCAACATGGCTTCTCTTATGTTCTTACGAGATCTGTTACTCTGAAGAAAATGGCTGCTTTGAGGGGTGTACTGCATGACATTATACCCTGTTGAGGTCCCGCCCCAAACCCTACTCATAAACCACCTGTATGCCCTTCCGTTCACAGCACTGGGTGGTCTGTGCATCTGGGAGTGCCACTGCTGTGACCTCTAGAGCACCACTTGCATTGCTAGTGCGTTCTTCTGTGTTGATGGTGGGCGGGGCGGGCCATGCCACCAGGAATACAAGAGGTGGAGCAATTGCAAGGAAGCGGGGGGGGGGGGAACGGTGCTCAGACAGGTAGCAGAGGAAGTGTGGGGGTGGGCATGTGGCAGCAGGCCCTGGGAGATATCCCCCCTTAAGGTATGCTGATGCTGGCCCTGATTGTACTTGTGGGTGCTACCTTCACATAGAGGCACTGGGCTTGTCGGCTGACAAACACGTGGGGTCAGGGCCAGTATATTCCTGCCTATTCTCCTTATCCAAGGTGTTCAGTCACTGAGTGGAGGGTCATAGGCTATTGATGAAAGGATGAGGGAAAGAAAACAGAGTCCCACTGCTGTTGGGAAAAGGAAGGAAGCTAACATTTCCAAGGGGAAGTGGCTTTTGGAGCACGGAGACGGTTCTAAGTGACATTATGGATGGTTAGTGTGGTGCAGAAGTCTGAGCGTTGAGCTACAATTGGGGGATAGTTTCAGATGGTAGCCATGTTAGTCTGCAGTCAAAGAACTCGTAGCACCTTTGAGTCCAGTATAAGGTTGCCAGCCCCCAGGTCTGGGTGGGAGTTCCTGCCCCCAAGAGTGACCACCCTCCTGGCCACCCCTCTCCCTCCCCTCCTGCCCCATTTAAAGGGTTTCAGTTGATTGGCATGGACCATGTGGCCCGCTGACCAGCTAGAGGGCCCCAGCCCCATGCACTGCAGCCCCCACGGCACTTGCAAAAAGACCCTTTAAAGGGTATTTTTGTGAGCCAAGTGTGTGGCCTGCGACCACCCCCTCCCCCCTCCGCTTCGTGTGCATTCCATCAGGGCAGTAGCTACTTCCATAGCCTTCCTCAGATGGACACCTTTGGGAGACATCTGTAATGCAGCCACTTGGGCCTTCCCTCACACATTTATGAAGCACTATGCCCTTGATGTCCGTCTTCACCAACATTCCACTGTGGGGCAATCTGTGTTGCAGGCGGTGCGAGTTTAAGACCTCCAGTTCCCTCCTCCAGGTATGTGTGTGGGTTTTTTCTCGCTTCTTAATCTCCCAGAAGTGTGATGCACAGAGACCACGAAGAAGATATACAGGTGGCTTACCTGTAACTGGGGATCTTCTAGTGGTCATCTGTGCATTCACACCACCTGCCCTCCTTCCCCTCTGCTGTCGGTCTTTCCTATCTTGCTCGGAGACTGATGGCAGTGGTCAGAAGGAACTGGCGGGATTGTTGTGCCCCTCTCTTGGTCATGCGCACTGGAGCCCTGCACGAGATCGGGGAGAGGGCATGAAAATCCCTTTCGCTTTAGAAGATACCGATTGGGGTCAGTGCAGGCGCACTATATCCCAGAGGTGTGAATGCACAGATGACCACTCAAAGATCCCCAGTTACAGGTAAGCAACTTCTATTTATTTGTCTTGGAATCCACCTTCTGTAGCTGTTGGGAGGTTTGCTCTGTTTTGCTTTCAGTCCCATGTTGTTACCGTTGCAATGCTGCGTTGCAATGCTGCAAAAGTCTGGTTTAATGTAGTCATCTGGTCCAGCAGAGGGTGCAATGTGGCTGTCAACATGCCTGCAAAGTCAGTAGCCATTTCTGGTCTGGTGACTGGAGTCGCTGGGCTAGTATTTCCTGGAGAAGGTTTTACTTTAGGCACTGTCTTTCTCCCCGCCATTATGCCGTTGTTTACTTTTTTAGAAAAGTTCTGAAAGTCTCTATGAGATGAAAAAAACGATGGGCTTTGCTTGTTTATCTTCTATTTCAGTTATTTAAAGTTTTCCTTTCCATGCCCTTGCTTACTACGTATTTAAAAAGCTGTATTTTTCTGTGGGGTGGGATTCCCCCCCCCCCACTCGCTTTGGTGTGTGGGGACATAATCACTCAGGTGCTTTGGTGTTTAGCTTTTGTTACGTCGGACTTACAGTTCTCCCTCTGAGAGGAGGACATCTTGATGGGTGTTTCCCATCCTACTTGTAGGGAGGCAGGAACTGAAAACTTTTTACTTCCTGTCCTCTAGATGGGACACACCCCTTGAGGCCAGTTCTGTTCCTGCCTCGGTAGGGAGAGCAGCACATCGCGGCCACTCGTGCCATTAGGATTTTTTCCAACTAGATTTTCTTCAAGCCTTTTTTCCTCTTCTAGCCTAGAATCTTTCTCTAACCTACATTCCTGCTTCTGAGTCTCACCTCACTCCTCCTCCCACTCAGCCTTGCTTTATTCCTCAATTCTCCTTGCTTCCCCCCGCCCCATGGCTTCCCGAATGGACGGGGGCGACGGATTCCTCTCCGAAGGAGAGAGAGAGGATCCTTCTACTTCGGGCTCCCATAGTCAAACCGGGGAGACCCAGGAAGCCGCGCCGGCGCCTGCCGTGCCTGCGGTAGCCACACCAGCAGCAGCCGCCGCGCCCGCCAAGCCAGCAAAGAAAAAAGCTGCGCCAGGGGAAAAGCGCGCGAAGAAGCGGCAACACACCGCCGCGGCTGGCGTGGGCGCCATTTTGAATCCCCCCGCGAAGGCGAGAGCCCACGGAACGGCTGCGGATGGCTGCGGAGCGGCTATCGCCGCATCCATAAGCCACACCACAACCTCGGATGCCGGGCAGGACCTTCCTAATCCCCAGGCTCCGATCCGGAAAACGACCGTGAGTAGCCCTGCGGACGGGGACACGGCCATCTCCCCTGCCTTAATTCGGGCCATCAAGCAGGCAGTAAGAGAGGAGTTTCGATCCCGCTCCCCTCAGGGCCCCCCATCTCAAGCCCCCACGTTCCCAAGGGACCCCAGGGGTACGGCCTTCCCAGGGGATGAGGAGGAGGAGGGAGAAAAACCGCGCTGGTCCCCCAAAACGTACAGAAAGGACCAATTTTGCCAACCCTGGGAGCCATCTACCCCAGAGGCAGCGAGATAGATGATAGAGAGGAAGGCGAGTTCCTCTCGGGTGAGGAAGATGAGGAGGAGGTAGATGCTTCAGACCCCTCCCTCCGCTTTTTTAAGCCAGAGGAATATCAATACCTCCTATCCAAAGCCTTGTCAGCCCTAGAGCTACAGCCCAAGCTGCAAGGGGAAGAGCCTGCCAGCCCTTCCAAGCCTGATGGATCCAGACCTAAGGGAAACAAAGACTATTTCCCCAGATCCCCTAGTACAGAGCGGGTCTTCCCCTTCCCAGAGTTTCTGGAAGCCCAGTTAACTAAGGAATGGCAGAAGCCCATGGCCAACAAGCATTGCCCTCCTAGTTTAAAAAAGTTATATGCACTGCCTTCTTTTACTGACAAGCTTCTGCAGGTTCCCCTGGTGGACGCTCCAGTTGCTGCACTCCAGAGCTCCGGCCTTCTCTCTCAGGATGGTGATGGTTCAGTGAGAGACAGCCTAGACAGGAAGGCTGAATTTGCTCTTAGAAAGTCGCATGAGGCCAATGCCCTGGCCATCAAAGCCTCTGCGACAGCTACGATTGTAGGAAGGGCAGCCATAGCCTGGTGCAGAAAATTGGCCCAGCTTATACCACAGTCCAACAAACGGCTTGCTGAGGGCGCCAACCAGCTACTCAAGGCATCTTACTTCTCCACCGATGCCACCCTGGACGCCATGATCTTTTCCTCCAGGGCATTTGCATTGGCGGTCGCTGCGCGCCGGACCCTATGGCTTAGAGCTTGGCCCGCTGACCTGCACGCCAAAACAATTGTTACCGCCTACCCCTTCCAAGGCGACCGCCTCTTCGGTGAGGCTCTGGATAGGATCCTTATAGAAACTAAGGATAAGAAGAAGGCGATGCCTAGGACTCTAGGCAGGACGGATCGTAGACAATACAACCAATACTCCTCTAACCAGCACTCCTTTCGCACCCAGAGATCCCTCCTCAGATTCGGCAGGGACAACTATAGAGCCTCATGGGGTTCCTCCAGACAGCCTTTTCGAAGAAACCCTTTTCACAGCCGTGCCGGCAGGCCCTACTCTAATAGAGACGACAAGCCCTCCAGAGGCAATTTCAACAAACCATCAGCATGACTGCGTCGAGCCCCCGGTGGGAGGCCGCCTGCTATCCTTCCATCGAAGCTGGCTCCAATCCAAAGCAGATGCGTGGTCCCTGGAGGTCACATCCAAGGGTTATGTCATCGAATTCCAATCGAAGCCCAGGGATTGCTTTATTCCATCTCCAAGATTAAAGAACCCTCTAAAACTACAGAGGACCGCGGACGCCATATCCCACCTGCGATCCATCTTGGCCATAGAACCTGTCCCACCAGACTAGGAGGGACAAGGCATCTACTCGATTTTCTTCACAGTCCCCAAGCGAAACGGAGACTGGCGAGCGATACTGGACCTAAAGTATGTAAATCGCTTCGTCAGACTGAGGCACTTCAGGATGGAAACCCTCAGATCTATCACAGAAGCCCTGCACCCCGGAGAATTTCTAACGTCCATCGATCTAAAGGAGGCCTACCTACATGTACCCATGTTCCCCGCCCACAGGCGTTTTCTCCGGTTCCTGGTCCTCGGCAGCCACTGGCAATTCAGGGCACTTCCATTCGGCCTCTCAACTGCTCCGCGAGTTTTCTCAAAGATCCTGATTCACCCCATCGCCATCCTCAGACAACGGGGAATTCACGTCCATCCCAACTTGACGACTTGCTGATCCGCTCCGGCTCCAGAGAAAAGGCGATTCAGGACACTGCCGAGACCATCCTTTGCCTTCAGTCCCACGGCTTCGTGGTCAAGCTACAGAAAAGCTGCCTTATGCCATCCCAATCAATAGAACATCTAGGAGTGATAATCAACACTACACTAAACCGTATGTTCCTCCCCCGCCCCAAGGCGGAGAAGATTCGCAACCTCACTATCCAGATCATCAGAGCCAGGCAATCTTCACTCATGACCCTAGCGAGACTGCTGGGTCTATTCATATCATGCATAGATTCAGTTCCCTGGGCCCGTCTTCATGCGAGACCACTACAACAGCTCCTCAGGCCGTTACAATCCAGAATCTTGACCAAGACAGACATCCCAGTCACAGTACCTCACATGACGAAGCTCAGCCTGTCATGGTGGTCCAAACTGTCCAACCTCACCCAGGGGAACTGCTACTACGTCACAGAATGGAGACAGATCGTGACAGATGCCAGCCTTCAGGGATGGGGAGCAATCCTTCACAACTCCCCAGTGCAGGGTGTATGGTCGACGGAGGAACAGTCGTTGCCCATAAATCTTCTAGAGCTGCGCGCCATACGACTGGCCCTTTTACACTTCCAGCCCCAGATCACAAGACAACACGTACTTGTCAGAACGGACAACGTGGCAGCAAAGACCTACCTGAACCATCAAGGGGGGTCCAGGTCCACCATGCTCCACAGGGAAGCTTCAAAGATTCTATCGTGGGCAGAAACCCATCTCCTCTCCATCAGAGCAGAACACATCAAGGGTTCCTTGAACATACGCGCGGATTGGCTGAGTCGCCAAACTCTGAGCGAAGGGGAGTGGATGCTCAAAAAGGACCTTTTTCTACTCATAGCGAGCAAGTTCGGCAAGCCAGAGATGGACCTGTTTGCCTCCCCGGGCAACCACCAAACCCGCAGGTTCGTCACAAGATTTTTTCTTGTGCGGAGGACACGGACGCCCTGACGTGCCCATGGCCCACGGGTCTCCTGTACGCCTACCCCCCGACTCCTTTGCTACCAAAGCTGCTAAGAAGGATCAAACATCAGCAGGCGGAAATTATCGTGGTGGCCCCTCTCTGGCCAAGAAGACCCTGGTTCTCAGAGCTCCAGCAATTGGCAATACTACCACCACTTCCTCTCCCCATCTCTCCGGACATGCTGAGTCAGGGCCCCATCTGGCACCCGGACCCGGCTTGGCTTCGACTAACCGCATGGAGGTTGAGCGGCAAGGCCTACTGAGACTCGGGTATTCTGAAGCAGTCACTACCACCATGTTAGGCTCACGAAGACCCTCGACCAATCGGATTTATGATACCACCTGGAAAGCTTTCTCGAGGTGGGCAAGGAGAAAGAAGATCAATCCTCTAAGTCCAAACATGAACGACATCCTGTCCTTCCTTCAGGATGGACACGACACAGGCCTGAAGGCGTCCACTCTTCGACGTCAGATAGCTGCCCTGACAACTGTAATCCCGAGGTTAGAAGGATGGATCTTGTCACAACATCCCCACGTCAAAAGGTTTCTGAAGGCAGCGGCCCTGAAAGACCCGCCGGTTGTACACCGTTTTCCCACGAGGAGGTTGAACGTGTTGCTGTCGGCCCTATCTCACCCTCCTTTCGAACCCATCAGCGAGATTTCACTCAAGTACCTACGGATGAAAACCCTCTTCCTGGTCGCTATCACTTCAGCCAGAAGAGTCTCGGAGCTTGGGGCTCTCTCCGTCAACCCCAGGTTCTGCTCCTTTCACAAGGATAAAGTGGTCCTCATTACCGACCCGTCCTTCTTACCAAAGGTGAACTCTAGATTCCATCGAACACAAGAAATCTGCTTGCCGTCCTTCTGCCCCAATCCAACTCACCAGAAGGAGAGGTTGCTTCACTGCCTGGACGTTAGAAGGTCTCTCAAGACCTTCCTTCACCGTACTAGCTCCTTCCGTAGAACTGAGACGATGTTCGTCTCAGTATCGCCCCCTAACAAAGGACACAAAATGTCTAGGACTGCCATCAGCTCCTCTCTTAAACAGTGTATAATGGAAGCGTACCGGGCGAAAGGCATTCAGATTCCCACTGGAATCACGGCCCACTCAATCAGAAGCGCGGCCACCTCCATAGCATTCTCCAACAGAGCCTCAATTGACGAGATCTGTCGCGCAGCTACCTGGTCATGGATCTCCACCTTCGTGAGGCATTACAAACTAGACATATTCAATTCAGCTGACGCAGCCTTCGGCCGAAGGATTTTACAGTGCGTACTGGAAGAAGCAGACGATGTCCCACCCGGATCTAGGGACACTGCTATGGGAGGTCCCATCAAGATGTCCTCCTCTCAGAGGGAGAATGGACCAGTGGATACTTACCGTGAGGGGTCCTTCTCCTCTGAGATAAGGAGGACATCTTCGCCCTCCCACTGATTCATCATCTCTTACATTCTTCCTTTGCCCTTACTGTTACTTCCTGTTCATTCTGTAATTCTATACTGTTGCTCACTTGAGTATAATAGTTCATACATTTTACAGTTATATTTAGTCTGTTAGTTTGTTAGTATTTTTCAGCTATCACTGCCTTTGGGAGTTCCCAAACTGGCCTCAAGGGGTGTGTCCCATCTAGAGGACAGGAAGTAAAAAGTTTTCAGTTCCTGCCTCCCTACAAGTAGGATGGGAAACACCCATCAAGATGTCCTCCTTATCTCAGAGGAGAAGGACCCCTCACGGTAAGTATCCACTGGTCCGTTCAGCTGCAATCATTTCAGAAGATAAAGAATGCATTTGACCATCGCCCGCTTGTCCCGGTGACTGTCTCTATCGCCATTGCTGGTTCCATGGTGGCGGGACCGTCGGAGCAAAAGATGAGCCTCAATCCCTTGGCCTCAGCCTTGGGAGAGGCACTCTTCAAGCTCCATGACTGGGAGCCCCCTACAAGGGGTGTGTGTGTTTCCAGATCGTCCGGTACCTCTCCCTGCCACCACAGCATGGATCGAATCCCTTGGAGTGCTGAGGGAAAACGTCCGCCTTTTGAGATGCCAAAAACCGGAAGCCAAAAAATAAAAATAAAAGATCTTTGTTTTTGTCAGTGTTCTTTATAACGTTTATTTCTCTGCTACCTGGGATTACGTTTTATGACACAGATGGCCCAGCCCAACAAGGTCTCATTTACGTCACATCCGGCCCTCATAGCAAATGAGTTCGACACTCCAGCCCTACAGAGTCGCCATGTCAGCTTTGACTCGATGGCATTTTCACCACCGCTGCACCCTAGAGACCAACAGCATTTTCAGAGAGCTTTGACTCTTAAAAGTTGTACCCTCAAAATCTTGTGGGTTTCTAAGGTGCGAACTGAACTTGAATCTAGCCGTGCAGTTGGGGGAGCTGAAACCGATTTCCCACGAGGCGCTGCTCTGCCGTCACTCTTCCCTTTCCCCCAATTGTGTGTGTCAATTTCCTACTATTTGCCCCGCACCAGATTTCGACCCATGGCTTCGCTCAATTTCCCCCGCGGCTTCACTATCCTGTTTTTTTTTAAAGATTGTGAAGCCATGGAGGAAATTGGGTGAAGCCGCTTGTCAAAATGTGGCACAGGGCAAATAGTGGGAAATTGTTGCACGCAATCGGGGAAAAGGGAAGAGTGATGGCAGAGCAGCGCCTTGTGGGAAATCGGTCTTACTTTCAAATCTCTGCTCTGTCATGAAGCTCACTGGGCGAACCTGGGCCAGTCACATTGTCTCCGTTGAGTCTAGCCTACCTCATAGGGTTGTTCTGAGGATTAAAAATGGAAGAAGTGGAGATCTATGCCCACTATCCTGACCTCCTCCGAGGAAAGGCAGGCTAAAAACGAGATAGATAGCATTCCTATTGCAGCACTAATTTTATGCGAAGGGATGCCAGGTTGGCTCCCTACCCGCCCACGATGATCACTGCTGCGAAAGACAGACGAACAACGGAATTTTTGCTTGAGCATTGTTTGTACCCAGAAATCTTTTCTTTTAAAAAAAAGAGTACAGCCATCTTCTTATCAAAGTCATTTTTCTCCATGGGGTGCATAATGACTTGGCTGCCGATGTGTGCCGAAGCTGGCAATTAGTGCAGGCTCAATGCTAAGGACTCCCTTTCTGGACTGACTTTTCCCCCTGCTTGTTTGGGCATTTGCTGTTTACACAACAGGAAATCAAATGGATGCAGGATTTTAATTCATTGGGTGGGAGGAACCAAAAAATGAGAGCAAAGACTGAATGGTAATCTGTTAAAAGAAACCAACAACGTCCTCTTTTTTGGGGGAGGGGAGGGAGAGGAAGCTTAACAACCTTACACCCTACAGTTTGGTTTATAATAACAGTTTTGAGGCAGGCATGTTTCTTTTTAACAACGATCTCTCCATCTCTCATTTCGTTTCTCAGGCGTTGTCTCGAGAAGTGCGGAATGCCGTAGCTGAAAGACGCTGCTGTGAATGGGGAAGTTCCTAGTTCAGATCTTAAATTGGTCATAAAGTAGTGCAGGGGGAGCTTATTTATTTATATTTATTTATTATTTGTATTTCTACCCCGCCTTTCCGGACAAGCTGGCTCAAGGCAGCTTCCAACAGTTAAAACATAGGCGTCAACTACTGGGGGGGGGGGGGGGCGGGCTCGAGAGCTCAAGCCACCCCCGAAATTTCCCAGGGGGGAATGAGTCCCCCTGGCAAAACAGAGCGCCCGCTGTTGTGCCTCCCCGCCGCACCTCCCCGGGCCCTTTCTAGGCCCGCCCGCCTGCCGCCGCCTCTCTCCCCCCCTGCTTGGCTACTCCTGTCTCCTTCCCTCTCCCTCCCTCCATCCCTCTGTCCAGGGGCCAGCTGGGCAAATGCCCAGTGTGATGGCAGCACCCAGAAGTGACGCTATCACATTGCCGGGGCGACGCTCTAGCAATCACCCCAAAACTCTATGGCACCATAGAGTTTTGGGGCAATTGCCAGAATGTCATCCTGACAATATGCCCAGTGTGATGGCGTCACTCCCGGGTGACGCCATCACACTGGGCATTTGTCCAGCTGGCCCCCAGACGGAGGGAGGGAGGCTGGAGGGGCCAGGCGGGGGGAGCGGCAGCAGCGGTGACATGGTTCCGGCGTGCATGCACGCTTCATGCGTGCGCGCGCAAGAGCCCCCCCAGGGATTTTAAAACTTGATGCCCCTGAGTTAAAATACTATAAAACAATAGTTTACCAAGTTTAAAACACAACATAATTTACAAATAAAACAAACAGATAAAAATGGCGGCAATCAGAGTCACAACAGTGAAAGGGGCAGCATCCGATGAAGCCGCCTCCGGCAGGGTCTCAGCCAGCAAGTTCCAGGGGCATAGTTGTCCTTAGTCCCCCAGTGGCAGCTCCTAATCAAAGGCCTGGTGGAAGAGCTCCATTTTACAGGCCCTGTAATAAGTCCCACAGGGCCCTGATGTCCTCTGGGAGCTCATTCCACCTGTATGGGGCTGCCACCGAGAAAACCCTGGTTCTAGTGCTGGCCAGCCAAGCTTCTTTCGGACCAGGGATAGTCAAGCGATATTGTGAGCTTGACCTCAGTGCCCTCTGGGTCACATATGGGGAAAGCCGGTCCCTCAAGTAGGCAGGCCCCAGACCATATAGGGCTTTAAAGGTCAGCACCAGCACCTTGAACTGGATCCGGTATGCTATAAACAGCCAGTACAGAGATCTCAGCACAGGCTGGATGTGGTCCCGTATAGAGAGACCCATCAACAGCCTGGCTGCGGCATTCCGCACTAGCTTCAGCTTCCGGATCTGAGACAAGGGCAGCCCCATGTAGAAAGCTTTGCAGTTGTCTAATCTTGAGGTGACCATTGCATGGATCCCTGTTGCTAAGTCATTGCATTCAAGGAACTGCCTAATCAGCCTTAGATGATAAAAGGGCCGCCTTGGCAATGGCTGCTACTTGGGCCTCCATTGTTAGGGAGGCATCCAGGAGCACTCCCAAGCTCCTGACCCTTGGCGCTGGCACCAGTGGTGCCCCACTGAAGGTCAGTAGTGAGATCCCTGCCCCCGACCCACTCCAACTCAAGCACAGGACCTCTGTCTTCGTTGGAGCTAGTGTGGTATAATGGTTAAGACTGTCAGGCTAGTGTCTGGGAGTCCTGGGTTTGAATCCCCACTGGAGCCATGGAAGTCCGCTGGGTGACCTTGGGCCAGTCACAATCTCTCAGCCTAACCTACCTCACGGAACAAAGTTTGGGTCCAGTAGCACCTTCAAGACCAACAAAGGCCAGAGATCTAACCAGCCAGATCTCTTGGAGCAGCCTGTCAATCCAGGCTCTCTGGCTCTGTGAAGAAGTAACCCTTCACAGTCCTTTACCTGTTTGTACAGCACTACTAAGCGTTTAAAAGTGCAGTCCGTCACAGTTGCCAACTCTGGGTTGGGAAATTCCTAGAGATTTTGTGGGTGGAGTTTGGGGAAGGGAGGGACCTCAGCAGAGTATAATGCCCTAGAGTCCAGCCTCCAAAGCCACCATTTTCTCCAGGTGGATTGATCTCTGTAGTCTGGAGGTCATTTGTAAAGCCATGACTTCTCTAGGCCCCACCTGGAGGTTGGCAACCCTATGCTGGCTCCATTTCTAGTTTCTACTCTGCCTCTTCTCCTCTTCCTGCTCATTGTGCCCAGCCCTGGCTGCACCATCTGGCCCTTCCCTGGGGTAGGGAAGTAGGGCTGCCAACCTCCAGGTGGTACCCCACCAATGATCACTGTGCAAAAACGATTCTGGTCCAATTACAGTCCACAAATATAGTACTTCTTCTTTTGTTTCTTTATTTTACATCATGCAGTGCTGCTGCTGCTTCCAAGTGATTGCCACACGACCACAGATTTCCCGGGTAAACAATCTGTTTCCCTCTCAGCTTCGTCAGGTCGTTTGATACTTGGAGCCAATGCTCTACGTCTCCTACTCAGAATTAATCTTGTGTTTTTTCAGCATCTGCTGGCTCTCGTGACGTAAAATAAAGAAACAAAAAAAGGAGTATATTCGTGGACTGTAATTGGACTGGAAATCATTTTTGCACAGTGATCATTGGTGGGGTGCAAACTTTGGTTAGTCACAGTGGTCCGTTTGTGGCTTGAACCTCCAGGTGGTGGCTGGAGATCTCCCGCAGTTTCAGCTGATCTCCAGGCGATAAGTATCAGATCCCCAGGAGAAAATGTCTGCTTTGGAAGATGGAATCTATGACTTTGTACCCCACTAAAGTTCCTCTCTTCCCCACCTTCCCTGGACTCTGCCCAACATCTCCAGGAATTTCCTAACCCACACCTGGCAACCTTCCCTGAAGGGGGCAGTGCTTTTTAAATATTCTAATATGAGATATCCAATGGGTGCCTACTGAAGTCCCATAGATAGGAGTGAGAATAAGTGGGCTCATGTGTGAATTTTCTTGTTCCCGTTATGTCTTATGGAGCAGTGGTATTCTGAAATCAGGGGGCTTGCTTAAAATAAAGGACCTTTCACAGGAATATGCTCCAGGTGCAGTCACACCCACTCCAAAGAGAGCCACATTTTGCACTGTTCTGTAACAAAAGCGTTTCGTTTGTGCCCTACTTAATCTTTCACTGCCCTACTTAATTTTCAGACAAAATGTGGGTTTCGTGGACTATTCATTATCTTCCTTTTTGCAGGGGAAATAACAAGGTAACTGTGCTGGAATTTGTTGTCTACGTTGATATTAGGAAAATACACGTAGGATGTTGGGCTTTTTTTGCTGTCAAGTCACAGCTGACTTATGGCGACCCCGTAGGGTTTTCAAGGTGAGAGACATTTCAGAGGTGGCTTGCCATTGTCTGCCTCTGTGTTGCAACCTTGGTGGTCTCCTGTCCAAATACTGACCTGGGCTAATCCTGCCAGCTTCCAAGATCTGAGGAGATCAGGGCCCTAATTGTCTGAGGAGATCAGGGCCTGGGCTATCCAGATCAGGGCCCTAATTGTTTAGCACCATGCAAATAGTCAAAGGACATAGTGACAACCACTGTTTTAGCTGGCTTTAAAGGGGTATCATTGGAACGGAAATCATAAAACTACGACTGACTTCTTTTGGCCATGTCATCTGGAAGAACTCACAGGAAAAAGCAATTATGCTTGGATTAGTTAGCGGCAAAAGGAAACTGGGCCGCCAAAGAACACAGTGGCTAGACACCACAAAAAGTCGACACCAGCCTGAGCGTGGAATGACCCAAAGAAGCAGCACAAGATCGGAAAACGTGGAGAGAGCTGGCCCATAGAATCACCAAGAGTTGGACACAACCGAATGGCTAACAACAACAACAACAACAACAACGAAGGGCTATTAGAAAAGAATCATGGTGGACAGACCTATTAAAAGCTATTGGTCATTTGAGGGAGCCTCCATGCTCAGAAGCAGTAACCCTCTCGATACCAATATGGGGAAGCAACAATACAGGGGGCCTTGGCCTCCATGCCTTGCTTATGGGCCTGGCAGAGTAGAGCTGTCAGTTACCCACTAGGGGTGAGAGATCTCCTACCTCTAGTTCCCATTGCCTGCCGCCACTCTGGTGCCTGGCAGGATAAAATAAAGGAAAAGATCATCATTGGCATGATGGTGTTATATCACTTCCAGGGAAAACTCGGATGTGACACCACTGTAGGAATCACTGGAAGCTTACCATAGAATTCCCAGCAATTCCTAGAGCATCCTGACATCACTTTCAGAGTTTCCCAGAAGTGAAACAGCTCTGTTGTGCAGATGCCAATGTCCCTTGTCCCCACCCCTTCTTTTTTTTCCAATAAAATTTTTATTTTTCAAAAATACAAACAAAAACAAAACATGCATAATAACTGTAACCAGAGAACACTGCAGTGTCGAGGTGAGTATAACATACTTTCTAATCTGCAACTCAATTTAACTCTTATTTTCTTTATTTAACAACTTAAAAATATAACAGGTTTTCATAAAAGGGGTTCTTAGGAACTATTTTACATTCTGTTAAATAACTGATAATGGGGAACCAAGTCGCTTGAAACTCTTTCTGTCTCTTTGTTTCATTTATTCCTGATAAATTAGCAATACGGCTATATATAAAATATTCCCACAATTTGTTTTGCCAGCAGTATAAAGATGGCGGTTTCTCATTTTTCCACACTTGTGCAATCGATATTCTTGCTACTGCTATTAGTATTGATACTTGTAATTTTGTACTGTTGTCTTCAATAGAAATCAAACCTGACTCCAATACAATTGACTCAAGTGATGAAATTGGCATATGTCCAGTAATTAAGCAGATTTGTATTAAAATACTTTCCCAGAATGATTGAATTTGTGGGCAGTACCACCATAAATGGGCATAGTCCCCCACTTGTCCACATTTTTTCCAACAACTAGCTGGAATTTTAGGGTTGATCCAGTGGAGGATTTTGGGAGTAAAATACCACTTGTTTATTACTTTAAATGTGTTAAAACGAATATTAAACACTTTGGGTCTCCACCTCTTCTGCTGGCTGGAAACTCTATGGCAGGGACATAGAATCATAGAGTTGGAAGGGGCCATACAGGCCATCTAGTCCAAGCCCCTGCTCAGTGCAGGATCAGCCTAAAGCATCCCTGACAGGTGTTGGTCCAGCCACTGCTTGAAGACTGCCAGTGTTGTAAGCCACTTTGTAAGCCATGGTGTGAAAGATTATGGTGGACTCGATGGACCACTGGTCTGTTATATTCTTATGGAGTGGACGGAGTGCAAAAGCTGTGCCCCACTTGCAAGGTGGCAAGCCGTGCTGAACTGAGTACCTAGATGTGTCTCGGAACTGGAAACAGTGAAATTCTGGGCCAGGCTGAAATACTGGGAATTCTGTGTTTGGATCTCTGAAGCAGTTTTATTTTGTAACACGCAGGAACTCCAGTGTTCCATTTCATGTTGTATTTCATGTTTGGATCTCCCAGTTTTACTTTATAAAAAGGAGCTGGGCAGGACCACACTTTCAAATGGGACCATGATTTGAGAAGGTGTTGGGGGGCCTAGGATTGCCAGGCCCCCCATGGGGGTGGGGAATTCCTTTCCCCTAGATCCCATTGCCCACCACCACTTAGAGTGGCTGTGGGAGATTTTTTTTTTAAATGTAGCCTTATGTATTTACTGGAAGTTTTTTTTACTGGAAGTGAAAAAGGGTAGCTCTAGGAATTGCTAGGAACTCTTTAGTTTTACCACAGAATTCCCAGTGATTCCTAGAGCTACTCTTTGTCACTTCCGGTAAGAACATCCAGTAGGTACGCAGTGCTGCATTTTTTCCTACAATTTTCTCCCCCAACACGGCAACCCTCCCAACCCTCCCTAGCTGAAGGCTGCTATTTACAAATTTTAGAAAATCTTGGGAGGTCCAAACATGGAACTCCCTGTGTCTCCTCCAGTTTGGCCTTTTGATGTCCTCCCAGCTGGGTAGCAATATGCTCGCTTGGAGTGCAGATATGGCCTTACCTGCTGTCAGAATATATTAAATACCCTGTTAATGCACTTGTGAACTGAAGTTTCAGTGGTGCTATTAATAACCACCATGCGGATAAATAATGGGGAAGTAGCTATGTAGTCTTCGGAGGCTGCCGACTCACAGAGGGCTTATCAAATAAGCAAGCGGCGTGCAAGGGAAATTAAATTCAAAATGCATTTAATCGGCAGATCCTACTTCACAAACATATGATAACCATACGGTTCTCAGTCAGACACTGGGTGTTTTATTTGTTTAATACGCGAGATAGATGTACCAGAAATTACACTGTCGGGGCAATGTTAATTCTGCTGCCGAATAGGAACTTCAAGGTATTAGTCTTGTCTTTCTGGTATGTTTATAAGCTATCTGGCTACTTTCTCTGTGCTCACATGGACTCTGCCTTGCCCCACAAATTCCCGTCTTTCGCAGAGTTCCCCATAAAACCATTGTACAATTAAGCCGACTGATAGCGAGCCCAGGAGACATAACGCAGTGCCACGGTAAATAGATAAGATGTATTGTTCCATATATTGGGCTACAGAGAGAAAGGCAGCTTCATCGCTTTTAGCAGAACGCTAATCGGGTTTAGGGGAGAGGGATGGCTTCACTTTATTTTCCCTTTCCTTTCTCTTGTGAAGCTATTTGTAACGTTGTAATATTGGAGTCATTTTTGCCTTTGAGACCCGCGCAAAACGTTGACTCGCGCAAAACGTAGTCTGCAGGAACGACAAATTTATCCTGGCGTACTGTGGTTCCCACATTCCCCGAGAAACAGGGAGGCAGGAAAGCAGGAGAGTTAGAGGGAGGGATGTACAGAACCGTCCCAATTATTTTTGAGGCTGTGCAAACTTGTCAGACAAGTAAGGTTTTTCTGAATTGTTATTTTGGATCCTTGCATAATTGTGCCCTAGTTCCCAATGCAAAAAAACACAGAAACCAACCTTAATTATGAATTGTTCCTACTTTTAGAGGGCTTCTTTGGACTGTTAATTATTTTTAGAAATATCTTTGTATCTTTCCTTTGTTAAAAAAAATCAAACTGTTCCGGGGTTGGGTAGAGAAATGACAAAGTGGAGCGTTATTTCCCTTTTCATAGCACTGTCTGTCTTCCTGGCAGGGTTGAGCTGATCTGATCGTTTTTTATTTCTCCTTAATTTTGTATGTTGCCGTAATCACGGGCTTCGGTTTGCCTTTGTTCGGTTGCTGTTGTTAATGATGCTTTTGCTTCTTGCGGTAGCCCTTTTTAACGTAGTTTTTATGCAGCAGATGCAAAAATAGCATTGAAAAAAATGAAATAAATTTGGCAGGAAAAATCCAGCACAGGGAAGAAGAAACTGGTATGGAAATCAAGGCTCACAGGGGCGTTTCTTACAAGGAATAAACAAAATTGAAATGAGGATGCTCAAATGGGACCAGCCAGCTTCCAAAATGCAGTCTCGTCCCTGCTTGCTATTGGTCTGGCCTCTAGGATGTTGCCCAGTCAATCAGGCAGTAGTTTGTCTTTTCACATCCTGTGCAATAGGCTCAAATGTGCAATAACTCACCACTTCTGTCTTAGATTCATGGTGACCATTTACTTCATGCAAGCTACTATTTCATAACTGGAAATGTGATTTTCATTCCCCGGAAACAGACATTCAGTATTTACTCAAAAACAAGACTAGGTGGTTTCACAGATGCTATAAAAAGGGGGAGATCTCTATATTCATATACCGTTATGTCCAGTTATTTTTGTGTGTGAATAACATTTTTAAAGAGGGTCATCTTATATTCAAGGTTGTCATCCTTTTGAGTAAATACGGTACATATAAATAGGTAGAAATATATACTGTAAGCCACCCTGAGCCCGCTTGCGGGGATGGCGGGGTAAAAATGTAATAACAACAACAACAACAACAACAGCAATAATAGAGAGATTGATATATGTAGATATAAACGGAACCTAAATTAGGAGCCCTTCCAATGGAGTGTATTCAACAGCTTTGTTGGAGCAGAAGGGAAATTTGTGGAAAGCTCTTTATTGTGTTGAAAAACTCCACTGTTAGAGGATTGGAGTTGGTGAATAATATCTTTGGGGTTACCATTGTCTACATGCTAGTTCACTTTCTTAAAGAACTCCAAAAGGTTGGTGAGGCAGGACTTCCCTTTGCAGAAGCCATGCTGATTTCCCTCAGCAAGCTTTGATCCTTCATGAGTCTAATAATTCTATCTTTGATTACAGCTTCTACTAATCTGCCTGGAACAGATGTTAGGCTGACTGGCCTGTAACTTCCTGGTTCCCTTTTTGATGCCTTTTTTTTTTTTAAATCAGTATAACATTTGCTACTCTCCAGCCTGCTGGCACACAGGGGCGTAGCCAAGAATTTCTGAGTGGTGGGGCAGGGGCCTGGGTAGTGGGGCAGGGGACTGGTGTCAGCTCACCTCAACCACCCAGCTCCACCCAGGGCTGCGACTGGGGTGAGTATGTGTGGCCAACCAGCGGGTGTGTAGGTGCCTCGCCTACCTCCATGCCTCTGACCCATCAGCTGCCCTTTGGATGCACGCCTCTCCTCCTTCCCTGCCTCCAGCACTCCAGCTATCCTTTGGATGGTGTGCCTGGCCCTGCGGGTTGCCATTCCTGGTGCAGCGCAGAGGATGGGCAGGTGGACGTTGGGGGATGGGCAAGGCAGACAGTGGGGTCTGCGAGGCACTGGAGTGGCTGGTGGCAGTGGGGCGTAGCTGATGAGTAAGGGTGTGTGGCCCCCAAATGCCCCACTGTAGCTACGCGCCTGCTGGTACATCAGCTGAATTTAGCAATAGTTTACATGTAGAGATTTGGAGATTAACTATCTCATATTTGAGTTCCCTTGGGTGTATGCCATCAGGACTAGTCAATTTTTAATTTCCCCAGTAGGTGTAGAACTTCGTCTGTCATCATTGGGGCCCCCTGAGATTCTAGCATTATCTAAGCGGGGGGGGGGGGGGGGGAGTGCCTTCTACCCATTTTCTCCACCCCACGTGTAATCATAATCTCCTTAGCCATTTTTTTTTTAGGCTGCGAAGTCTCAAATTCTCCAGACTCTTCTCATTGCAAAAGTGCCCCAACCCCCTAATCCTTTAGATGCCCCCTCCTTTGTTTTCCCCCCAGCTCTGCAATATCCCTTTTGAGATATGCTGCCCAGATTTGGGGGCTACTCCTTATACAAAATTTTGACGGAATCTAAGGAAAGCCAATGAATTTCAGTAAATGGTGTGTGCGTGTGTGTCTGCCCTATGGTTAGCAGAATCTTCTGCGTGATCTACTGGATGTTTTTTTTTCATTTTATGTGTGGGTTTTTTTTTTTTCAAATAAAAAATTATCACACTTTACTGAAGCAAATGTCAAACATTTAGGTGTTGGAGGGCTGAGAGCTCTCAGACACAATTCATGTTTTATTATTGAATGTGGTTATAATAATACCTTGCAGGCCCATAAAATGCTTTTATGTTCAAATCACTTTACAAACATTATTTTATTAATAGCTAACAATTATATCTTTAGTGGCTTGAAACTGCGGCATGGAAAACTGCCAATTGAGAAACCTGATATTAGCATGAGACACTTTACAGTGATTAACGTGATTCTCTGCAGACGATTACGTTGTCCTCTTTTCCAGTGGGAAAGTGTTTTTTTTTCCCTCTCTCTCTCTCTCCCCAGCCTTTGCAGGATATGAATCTTTCCAAATAATCTCTTTCCCCACTCACTACCCCCATAATGAAAGGAAATTTTGGCAGATGTTCCAACACTTCTTGAGTTATTTGGGGAAAATGTGGCGGTAGTGGAATGTGCTGTCGAGTCACATGGCAACCCTGTAGGGCTTTCAAGGCAAGAGATGAATAGAATCATAGAGTTGGAAGGGACCTCCGGGGTCATCTAGTCCAACCCCTGGCACAATGCAGGAAATTCACAAATACCTCCCCCTCCACACAACCCCAGTGACCGCTGTTCCACACCCAGAAGATGAATAGAGGTGGTTTGCCATTGCCTGCCTCTGCATAGTAACGCTGGGCTTCCTTGGTGGTCTCCCATCCAAGTGCTAACCAGAGTCGAACCTGCTTAGGTTCCATAATCTGATGAGATTAGGCCAGCCTGAGCCATCCAGGTAAGGACCAGGGGGAATGTAAATATCCCCAGTTTCTTTGCATGCACCAACTCAAAATACATCTCTTATTATTAAGCTCCCCCCAAGCCTTTCCCCCCATTGCTGAGCTATTAGTAGCATCAACATGAATAAAAACAAAGGTGCCGCTATGTAGGTAACCCAGTGCCACAAGCAACAAAGGTATCTTTCAGTCAGCATGGTCTGCCTTTATCAGAAAAGTCGTGCTGCCTAGAGCAAGATATGTGTACAGCCACCATGTTGGAATCCATGATGAACATTCTGAACGTAATCAATACTGGCGAGGATTTCAGCACACCTCCCATTGTTGGTGGTGGTAAGTGCTGTCAAGTTGCAGTTGACTTGTGGCAATCCTATAGAGTTTTCAGGGCAACAGATGAACAGATGTGGTTTCCCGTTACCTACCTTCGTGCAGCAACCCTGGACTTCCTTGGTGGTCTCCCATCCAAGTACTAACCACGGCTGACATAATTCTGTTCAGATGAGTACACTGTCTTCTTTTCCAGTGGGAAGATATTTTCTCTCCCCAGCATTTGCAGGATTATGAATCTTTCACAGTAATGTCTTTCCCCACTCGCTATCCCCACAATGAAAAGAAACTCTGGCAGATGTTCCAAAAACTCTTGAGTTGTTTGGGGACAATGTAGTGGTGGAAAGTGCTGTCAAGTCACACCCAGTTTTTATGGAAACTCTGTAGGGTTTTTAACTAAATAGATGAGCAGGGGTGGCTTGGAATTGTCTGATTCTGACCCAGGACTTCCTTGGTGGTCTCCCACCAAAGTACTAACCAAGGCTGATCCTGCTTAGCTTTCAAGATCTTGCAAGATTGGGGTAGCCTGGGCCATCCCACTAGAATTAGAAAATTTATTCCAGTGACCCAGCCAACATTGCCTGAACCAAGGAGGTAAATAATAGCATTTCTGTCTCTATGAAATCACAGATGGCTGTCAAAAATTGACAGTGTTTTCATTATTTGTTGTCCCCCGAGGGTTTTTTTTAACAGTATAATCAGTGTAGTGCAAACAGCACAAAGTCCATTGACTTCAGCCAATGCAGAAGGATGTAATTCTGCTTAGGATTGTACTTCTTAAAATTGCCACATCAACTAGGTTCTCTTTCAGTTTATCTCAATATAAACACTGCTGAGGGAGAATTGCCGTTACGCAAACATTACAACAGAGCCAGTAGCTTTGTTAAGTCCAATGAAATCCTGAAGGAATGATTTGGAGTCTATAAATTCTTCAAAGTAGATGTATAGTCAACAGAACTGTAGTGTACCTGCTGGACTTGTGTTAGTAAATGAAGGACTGGTGCAGCATATGATAGGTGTTGAATTTTATACAACTGTTTGGGTCAATTTCCTTCCTAGTCAACCCTGTTGATGTTCTAGAGAGTCTTGAGGACTTCCAAATAATTCTTCTAGTGCTATAACATACCTAGATGGGACCATTAATCCTTGAATTCTTGAAGAAAAGCATCCATCGCTGGGAGAGGCACTAACAGTTCTTTCTTTCTTTCTTTCTTTCTTTCTTTCTTTCTTTCTTTCTTTCTTTCTTTCTTTCTTTCTTTCATTCATTCATTCATTCATTCATTCCCCATCTTCAGCTTTGCTCAACTGTTTTTCTTCTTGGGTCACAAGAACTGTAGCAAGAGTAGTGCCAGCAGATGCTTTGATAACGTCACAGTGCTGGATCAACCACACACAAGATTCTGTCAAGAATACTGCTATCGGTCTTAGGTAGGCTAAATCTAACCCCGACAGTGGCGACCAAGATCAAGTTAATTCATGTCATAGTATTCCCCATTTACTATGTATCTCTGTGAAAGTTGGACGGCGAAGAAAGCTGATGAGAAGAAAGTTGATTCATTTGAAATGTGTTGGATGAGAATTTCACAGATACTGTGGACGGCTAGAAGGCCAAATAAGTGGGTTCTAGATCAAATCAAGACTGACTCTCCCCAGAAGCTTAAATGACTTAACCAAGGCTGTTGTACTTCAGTCAGATCATGAGAAGACAAGAGTCACTGGAAAAGGCAATCATGTTAGGGAAAGTCGAACTTTTTTCTCGAATGTTTTTCTGCCGCTTCATACCAAAATGGCTACCCACCTGCATCTATCCCTATGTATTAATGACCACCAAAAAATCCTTTCATTAACAGCCTTGCTCAGGCCTTGCCAACTGAGGGCTGTGGCTTCCTTTCTTGACTCAATCCATCTTACATTGGGTCTTCCTCTTTTCCTGCTGCCTTTGTATACTGTATTCAAATATGTATTGTATTCAGACATTGAATATTGTACTCAAATGCGTCTGTGACTATCATATCAGATATAGGATCCCGTTCTTTGGGTCATACAATGTTTGTTTGCTCTTTGGCATTAATAGGCACAGTAGCCACTGAAATACCCAACAAAGCGTGGAACCACAGCAGCTATTTTGGATTCCAATATGGTAGCCATGCACATTATTTGCCAGACTGGCTACACGTTTTGACACAGGTGGGCCACTTCTACTTGAAACGTGTATGCCACTGGTTGCTGATGGCAAAAGCTAAAGATACGCTGCTGTCCATGCAGTGAATGTGGGGTGTGTTTGAAAAGTTCTAAGCCACTAAAATTCTCTACACCATGGGCTTTTGCCATATGAGGTCCCTGAGGATTAGTCAGGTAATGCAGGTATGAGGAAGATACAGGAGAAAAAGAAGAGAGAGAAACTGAAAAAGGAAGTGGAAAGGATATTCCAGTATCCTTAGATCTCCTGACCGGAAGACAGAAGCTTTAACCACCATCCCCTTTTGCATATAAAGAGCCAAAGCCTCACTCCACACCTTGTATTGGGAGACCATCTAATAATCACTCAGGGCTGACTGATGTGTTCTGAAGTTCTGCTGGTCCCGTCTCCTGAAACCCCAGATCTGCCAAGCCCCCAACTCCCATTTCCTGCCACCACTGGAAGGTATATAGTTTTTGGTGAGTCCTATAGGTACCCTTGTCACTTCCAGAGTGGTGTAGTGGTTAAGAGCAGCGGACTCAAATCTGGAGAACACGGTTTGATTCCCCATTCTTCCACATGAAGCCAACTGCGTGACCTTGGGTCAGTCACAAGTTCTCTCAGAACTCTCTCAGCCCCACCTACCTCACAAAGTGTCTGTTGTGGGGAGAGGAAGGGAAGGTGATGGTAAGCCACTCTGAGACTCCTTCAGGTAATGAAAAGTGGGTATTAAAACCAACTCTTCTTCTAGGTAGCTCTAGGAATCGCCAGGAAATATATGATAAGAATTTCCTGTAACTAGACAGAGCCTTATTTTTCTTTTTAATTTTTCTCCTGGGATGCTGCCTCCCCCCAACCTTCCCACCAGTTTTCAGGCACTACCTGGCAATCCTCGCTCTGCTAGAGTTTTTCAGCATCAACCTCACCTGCAAATCGGTGAAAACTCTCGTCTTGGCAGGTGGGACATAATCAGGCTGATGGCTAGAGCTTAGATGGTGGGTCTTGGAAGAAAGCTATTTTGGGCATTGCCTAATTGCAACGTGTCTTCTCTCCATGACAGTACTGTGGACAAAAATCTGTCTTTTATTTACATTGTGCTTGGAGGGGTAATTCTTACTCTAGGAATACAGGCATTGCAGATAACTTTGCAGAATTTCATTTCAGAGGATAGCCATACTGGCCTGTGATAGAAGAGCTAAATTTGAGTACGGTAACACTTGGAGACTGACAAGATTTTCAGCATACAAGCTTTCGAGAGTCAGGGCTCTTCCACATTCTCATTTACTTCTCTTATTGCTTCAGGTTTTTTCCCCTTTTCCACATGTGTTTTGCTCCCTCTAGTGGCCGATTCAACATTACATCACTGTATGTCCAGCATAAAAAACCTGCTGGTTTTGAGAATGCAGAAGAACCCTCAGTTTGGAGACTTTGCTAATCCTTTTTGAGGGGCTGCTGCAAATAACTGTATAATTGTGACTTGTGTAACTTGGTCAGGAATCACTCTGCCTTTACTGGCATGTACCCCCCCAAAAAACCTTTTGCAGCACAAGTGATCTCCCCTTGGTTCTTGTGTGGTAATACTGGTCTTGCCAGTAAAAGAAAACCAGATGGAGCCTGCTTGCTAAAAGATGTCCCACGTGTTGTTTTCATTGAGCTGGAGGCTAGTAATTCTCCCAGATCCTGGCTTTTTTTGGCCAGAACAAGAGATGCAGGGTTGCAGCCCAAAGCCAGCATCTCCCCTTACCGCTTCTCCCTGCTCAAGGTAGTAAATGCATGCTTTGATATTACATCTGAGTGTTCACTGGCTGCCACTATGAGATATCAGGGTTTTCAAACTAGGAACTCTGATAAGCAGCCGTTAGGATCCTGACTTCCCTTACTGCTGTGGCAACTTTGAAACAGTTGTAACTGCTGTATTGATTTCTGCTGCTCTATAGCACCAACAGATGGCCAGGATTGGCAATACAGCTTCCCCCACACCAGGAATCAGGTGACACAAGCAGCCAATAGGGTCCCTCCCAAGATTACCCTATAAAGCCGTTGATTCTGGCCTGGCTGATTAGTCTGAGTGCTCCTTCCCTCAGAGGTATATTATTATTATTTATTATGTGTATGAATCGCCCCACCCCTGCTAATAGAGGGCTCTGGCTGACATACAACCACAAATAAAACAAGATAAAATCAGTTAAAACATTAGTACAACATTAATGACAATCAGATGGCAAATAACCAATCCCCATTCCACCTCCCACTGCCGGTTACTTCATGGACAGGGGGCAAGAGGGAAGGGTGCCAGCCAAGATGGAACCATTGCTGCCTTCAACCAAAAGCCTGGTGGAACATCTCTGCCTCGCAGGCCCTGTGGAATTGCATCAGATCCCACAGGGCTCTGATGGAATTTGGCAGATGGTTCCACCAGTTTTGGGCCAGGACCAAAAAAGGCCCTGGTCCTGGTCGAGGACAGCTGGACATCTTTAGGGCCTCAGATCACCAACAGATTGCTGTCTAAGGAGCGCAAGGCTCTCCTGGGGACATATGAAGATGTTTCACTGTTATGCCATATCGCCCACCCTGTCTGTAGACTTGATCTCCTGCCTGGCCATCTGCAGAACCTGCTTTGACAAGTGTTTGCAGGCCGGAAAACTCCAAGCAGAAGAATCTCAGAACACGCTACACGTTATCAGAAGTGAGAGAAGGAAGTTAACAGGAGTGGTTGTTCAAGAGCTGGGTAGTGGTGTGGGTGATGAACTGGGCAAACCCAGGTTCAGATTCTATTCAGCCATAAAGCTTGCTGGCTAACCTTGGGCCAGCTACTCTCTGTCTCATCCTAAATTACCTTAGAAGGCAACGTGAGCCCACCTTGGTGGAAAGTGGGGATAAATCCGAGTCAGTGTGGTGTAGTAGTTAGGGCGCTAGGATAGAACTGAGAAGACCTGGGTTGAAATCTCCACTCTGCTATGATGTTCACTAGGTAAGCTTGGGCCAGTTCCTGTTTATCAACTCTATCTACCTAATCTACCTCACAGGGTTGTTTGAATAGAGAAGAAGAAGAAGAGTTGGTTTTATACCCCCTTCTTTACTACTCGAAGGAGTCTCAGAGTGGCTTACAATCACCTTCCCTTCCTCTCCCTGCAATAGACACCCTGGGAGGTAGGTGGGGCTGAGACAGTTCTGAGAGAACTATGACTGATCCAAGGTCACCCACCTGGCTTCATGTGGAGGAGTGGGGAATCAAACCCAGTTCTCCAGATTAGAGTCTGCCACTCCTAACCACCACACCGAGCTGGTCACCATGTACAACACCCTTGGAGGGAGGCCAACATCCAGATCTGACAGCTAATAAATAAACTGCAGCCCTGAAGCTCCCGTGGTATCAAGTTCTAGCTTTTGTTGATGGCGAGCCAGTGCGAGATTTGAGTGGGTCTTCTCTGCTTGCCTACAGAAGGCAGAATTCACATACAAGACCACGAGAGAGACAAGGTTAATTCTAGTCTTTCTCTTTATGGGAGCATGGCGTCTTCAGATACTAATACGTTCCTTCAGTGGTGTCATTTGGAAGTATAAATGAAGTATGACTTCTGTTTTGCTTTGGCTGCCCTGAAAATGGAATGTCAAACAGCATATAATCATCTTCCACTGTACGAGGGACAAAGACCAAGTGAGAGTCCCAGTTTTCTGTTTGTGTCAATTTTTGGATGGCTTAATATTCCATCTTGTCTAATTTTCCCACAGAGCGGTAATACAGTGCTTGTCAAATTAGAGGTTGCAGACTCCTCAACCCGGTGTCAGCGGGGAAAATAGCATATTGGTTGTTATTGCTGTTAAGTGTGATCAGAAGGAAAAGAAGCATTTAGTTTCTAACACGGCCACGCTGGCTAGAAGAATGCCTTGCAAGGATATCATTGAACTCATTATAAAACTGATGTGAAAACATGGTGGCGGACATGATGTCCACCAGTCTACCTGGCCCACATACCCATAGTCCTGTAGTCCCCTGAAAGATCAGCTTGCCTTGGCACAATCAACTCTGGTGAATGAGAGACTAGCCATTCCCTCTGACGGTGCAAAGGCATGAGTGTTAACAACATGCTTAGACTTCTTGACATGGCAAAGAAAGACATGCACTGAACTAACCAACTTCAGAAGAGGCAAATGCAGACTGCGAGATGTAGACTTTCTTTAAAGGCTTATAACCTGGATGGTCTAATGCAGAAGTCTTTGGTACAGGGAGGATGGCTGTAGACTCGGAACTGCTTTGCAAGTGCAGATGATTGTAAGGTCATTGTTGTCGCTCCCAAAGGGCAAGGTGGCGCAATTGCACAGGGGTCAGTTTCCTGCTTTCTCGTAGCCTCATAACACTCATGTTCTGTTGTGTGTGTGTGTGTGTGTGTGTGTGAAATGCTGTCTTGTTGCTTCTGACTCATGGCAACCCTATGAATTAATGGCCTCCAAAACGGCCTATCATTAACAGCCTTTCTCGGGTCTTTCTGAGGGCCATGGCTTGCTTGGTAGAGTCAATCCATTTCAGTCTAGCTCTTCCTCTTTTCCTGTTGCCTCCCAACTTTTCCTAGTATGATTGCCTTTTCCAGGGACTCTTCTCACAGACCGATTTCCCACAAGGTGCTGCCCCGGCATCCTTCTTCCCTTTGCCCCAATTGTCTGCTTGAATTTCCCACTATTTGCCGCGGGGCACATTTTGACCCGCAGCTCGGCCCAATTTCCTCCGATTTCCTCCGTGGCTTCAGTGATCCTCAAAAAACAGGATCACTGAAGCCACGGGGGGAATCAGGTGAAGCCATGGGTCAAAATGCGCCCCATGGCAAATAGTGTGAAATTGAAGCAGGCAATCAGGGAAACCGGAAGAACAACGCTGGGGCAGCGCATTGTGGGAAATCAGTCATAGTGTGACCAAAGTATGATAGCCTCCATTTAGTCATTTTAGCTTGTAGGGAGTGATTAAGCTGGATTTGCTCTAGAACCCACTGATTAGTCTTTTTGGTGGTCCACAGTATCCATAAAATTCTCCCCAAAAGTGCATTTCAAATGAATCAACTTTCTTTACTGTCCAACTTTCACGCCCATACATAGCAATGGAGAATACTGCACTTTGGTAAATATGTCACGGACATAGCAATACTTGTTGTTGTAAAATGTGCAGTGAGTATGCATCCAAGAGGCGTAGCAAAAGTGTGGCTGCCCAGCATGCATTCTGTGCGCCTCCTTTCATATTTATTGTGGCATATGCGGGGAATCACTGCCACCACTTAGGGTTGCCAACCTCCAGGTGGGGCCTGGAGATGTCCTGGAATTACAACTGATCTCCAGACAAGAGAGATCAGTTCCCCCGAAGAAAATGGCTGGTTGTGGGGTGGACTCTGTGGCATTATACCCTGCTGTGGTTTCTCCTCTCCCAAAGGCCCAAATATCCAGGAATTTCCCAACCCAGAGCTGGCTACTTTACTGTCTATTTTAACCACTCCCCCCCCCACACAAAGCAAGGAAGGCCAGAGTCCAGTTCTGTGGAAAACGGCTCTTGAAGACCGCACCCCCCCATCCAGCATAGAGCTGATCTTTCTTTTTTGTCATTTACAATTCATTCCAAAAATGTTTTCTGAGTTAGCTGGAAGAGAGATTAGCCACTGTCTCTGCGAAACGTCACCTCGCCTTTCTCTTGGCTGCTTTCTTTCAGCATATTGTCTCTCTCCGCTGCAATATTTCACACCTTGTTTAGACTTGCCTCACGCGTTTACCTCAGGTCCAGTGTTTTAAGTTCTCAAGCTCCGTATGACCACAAAGCCCTTCGAGAAAGGATTTCCATGTATTGCATTATGTTCGGAAAACCTTATCTCCTATAGACATATTTCCCCCAATTTCTTGCTGCTTTGAAACGAAAGCTCTTCCACCGCGTCTGTCTCAGAGTTTCAGGACCACTGCATGTTCGTTTCTGGCGCCTGACGCAAAATTGCATACTGACTTTTTTTTAACTCACAGAGGAACTAATGATGCATTAGGAGCTGATACAATACTTCAGTACTCTTAATTATTTCTCTGTCTTGACCCCTTCCATTGTTTATCATCATCTTGACACCCCTCCATATCATTCCCCACAATGCTTTGTGCTGGGTTGGCTTTGAAAATTCCTTTCCTCTGAACTTACCATGAACTTTTCTGAAGCACAGCAGCCAAAACAAAACAACCAAAGAGCATACCCTTGCTGAAAAATAAAAGGGGGGGAGAATGCTGTGAAATTGGGCAATTATTACGTTCCTTTACACTTTTTCAAGGGAACAGTGTTTCCCAAATTTCTTAGAGCTTTTTAAAAACTGGGGAGATGGGGTTGCCAGCTCCAAGGTGGAAATTTCCTGGAGATGTGGGGAGTGGAGTCTGAGGAGGGTGGGGATTGTGGAGGGAAGGGACTTCCGTGGGCTATAATGTCATAGAGTAAAGCTTCCAAAGCAGCTACTTACTCAAGGGGAACTGATCACCGTCACCTGGAGATCAGTTCTTATCCCAAGAGATCTCCAACCACCACCTGGTGGTTTGCAACAATAGACATCATAGAGATTTACAAAGTTATGCATGGGGTGAAGAAGGTGAGAAAGAGAAAGCTTTTTCTCCCTCTGCCTAAACACCAATGAAGTTGATGAGTTCAAGGGAGACAAAAGGAAATACTAATTTACTCAGTTAGTAAATCAGTTGTGGAATTCACTCCTAGTCGATGCTGTGATGACAATAAGCATAGATTGCTTTAAGAGGGAATTATGTAGATTCATGGAGGAGAGGCCAATCAATGGCTACTAGCCATGGTGACGGAGGGAACCTCCACATTTAGAGGCACTAATCTTCTGAAGCCCAGAGCCAGGAGGCAACATGAGGGGAAGGCCTCAGCCTCTATGCCCTGTTGTTGGCCCTCCAGGGGAACTGGTTGGCCACTGTGTGAGACAGGATGCTGGACTAGATGGACCACTGGTCTGATCCTGCAGGGCTCTTCTGATGTTCTTAGGATGCTGGACTACATGGACCACTGGTCTGATCCAGCAGGGCTCTTATGTTCTTAAGATGCTGGACTAGATGGACCACTGGTCTGATCCAGCAGGGCTGTTGTTATGTGGAGACACATCCTGTCTTTCTCCCCAAAGATTTACTTTAAAAATACTTGTTACATTTTATTCTACTTCCACCAAGAACCTCTGGGTGATACAGATGGTTTTCCTCTCCCAGATTTTATTTTCACTTCAATCCTGTGAGGCGGGTTTGGCAAGAGAGAGAGAGGGGGGGGGGGGGGGGAGAAGCAGCAGTTCATTTTGCCACCTAATTCACCCCCATGGTAACTGAGGGGAACTTTCCTGTTTAGAGGCACTGAGCCCCTGAATCTCAGAGCCAGGGGGCAACATCAGGGGAACGCCTCAGCCTCTATGTCCTGCAGTTGGTCCTCCAGAGGAACTGGTTGGCCACTGTGTGAGACAGGATGCTGGACTAGATGGACCACTGGTCTGATCCAGCAGGGCTCTTTCTACGTTCTTATGAAGGCCTCAGCCTCTATGCCCTGTTGCTGGCCCTCCAGAGGAACTGGTTGTTCACTGTGTGAGACAGGATGCTGGACTAGATGGACCATTGGTGTGATCCAGCAGGGCTCTTCTTATGTTCATATGATATGTGTAGTTTAGGCCTAAGCAGACCTCATTCAGGGGATCCTACACAGGAGATACAAAATGAACACATGAATGTGGCTTTTGTGGAATCAGAGCACTGGTCCATCAAGGCCAGTGTTGTCTGCTCTGCCTGCTCTTTCATCATCTATTTCTTCCTTTTAACTGGAGATGCTGGGGATTGAACCGGAGACCTTCTCCATGCAAACTAGATGCCCTATCACTGAGCCATGAATGTGTCCCAGCTTACACCACTATACATACTGACACTGTACAAGGCCTCCTTCATACGTACAAATCACACACCTTTCCCATGATTTTATTTAATAAAGCTGTAATTTGGGTTAGTCTGAAAGTGCTGTCATTTTTGCACCCCTCCCTTTTTCCTCAGGCAGTGACAGACAAACCAATGGGATGTGCCAGTATGTTGACCTTGTGGGCCCTATCTTTTTCTTCCTCCACAGATAAGCTTTCTCTTTCCATCATACTATATTTAGCTTCCCATATTTCCCATCATTACTATATTTATAGTCGCTGTAGTCAGCATTATTTAATTATGTCCAAAGAGTCTTGGGACAGTGTGACATCCCAGCGAAAAGTGGCCCATCCTATTCTTTAGTGGATGCACGTTCCTGTCAAGAAGTTAATGTACCTGCATTTTTCCCCACATGAAACATTCCTCATCTCTTGCTTATATCCACACATGGGTTCTTTAACGATGCAGCTTTTTAAAAACAGCATGTAAAATTGATAGTTTGTCATACAGGTGGGCAGGGCTATTTTTGGGCAGGAACGGAGTTCCAGCTGGCTTCTGTTGGCCACGCCTACAGCCCCCCCCTCGGGTTCCCCAGGTGCCTCGCAAGTCATGGGGTGCCTGGGGAAGCCAAGCCGATCCAGGGAGGGAAGGCAGTTTAAACTGCCTCCCCTCCTCGGGTTCCCCAGCCCCCATGCAGCTGCGGGGTGCCTGGGGAAGCCGATCCAGAAACTGCCTTCCTTCCCTCGGGTTCCCCATGAGCTCCACAAGCCACGGGGCACCTGGGGAAGCTGATTCTGTGAGGGAGCTGTGCTGTCAGGGGTGTGGCCTATTATGCTAATGAGTTTCTGCTGTTGGGTGTGGCCTATTATGCTAATGAGTTTCTGCTGGGCTTTTTTTTTTTTTTTAAACCAAAAAAGCCCTGCAGGTGGGTGATCTGAATAATTCTCCAGCTGATGTGTGTCATTATACGGTAATTTTTTTGGGCTACTTGTTGATAATATCCAGATTGTTAAGGCATCTCTTCAGGGATGAGGCACAGATACACACATACAGATAAATAAGGGCCACTGATACATGTGGGGAATTATCTCAGAGTCATCAACGTATTTTGGGATTACTACAAAAATCTAAAAAATGCCATGTGAGTTTCCGGTCAAAGGGGCATGGCATATATCCCGGACAGCTAAGGAACTTCCTCACTGTGAGAACCTGAAATTTGGTGCTCACTTTGATCAATAGAGAAGCTTAAAAATGAGAGGTTTATGTCTTAACGGTAAAATCTCACTTCACTGAATGCACATCATAACAGAGGACAATGATGAAATACAGAGCATGGGAAGCTATGCATGAGGTGTAAGTTCCCAAAGATCTGAGTTCACAGACATGAACTGGTGGGGATGAAGGAAAAACTGATTTCTGGCAGAGTCAGGAAAGCACATGCAGAAATCAACCTGAATTTATCATCTGGTGTAGTGGTCAAGAGTGTGGGCTCTGATCTGGGAGAACCAGGTTTGATTCCCCACTCCTTCACATGCAGCTGCTGGTGTGACCTTGGGTCAGTCATAAGTTTTTTTCAGAGCTGTTCTTTCAAGGGCAGTTCTCGAAAGAGCTCTCTCAGTCCCACCTACCTTACAGGGTATGGGGAGGGGAAGGGAAAGGGATTGTAAACCGCTCTGAGAGTCCTTTGGGTAGTGAAGGGTGGGGTATAAATCCAATCTCCCCCTCCCCCCTCCTTCTCCTCCTCCTCTGCTCCTTCTCCTTCTCAGATGGAGATAATGGGGACAACTCATGGAGGTGCAGAGGGAGCTAGTGTGGTTTAGGAATTAGATTGGCAGACTTTGTTTCTGCACTCCTATTGGCCCAATTCCAGTAGGGATCCTCCACCAGTACTCCCCACCCCCCACTAGTGCTAAGTGGGGCAGAGGAGGAAAATGAGAGGAATTACATTGCATGAAAAACTTTGTGAATGGCCAAGAAATCAGTAGTGGTATTGAATGACACTCTAGGAGTCCCCTCCCCCCCCAATTGTTGTGATATGTACCATAGAGGATTCTTAGAGTGGTGTGAGAGGGTGATGTCACTTCCTCTTTTTTTGGACAGAAATGATATTGCTCAGTGCCAATCCAGCATGTGTCTGCTTCCTGTTCCCTGGGCTGACAGTTGTCCCAGGTTCAGACCTGCCTCTGCCATGAAGCTTGCTCATTTTCTCTTGGCCTAACATTCTTCACAAGGAAAACCATGATTACTGTCTCTTTGGAGGAAGGGAAAAGCAAAATGTGTACCGTTAGACTGAAATTGTTGGAGCGTTTACCCACCATCTGGACTGCTGTCATTTGGGACACACAGAGTCCATGAAAATTACCTAGAGATAGGATACCTTTCCTTGAAAACGGGAGGGTGTTGTTCACCCAAGAATGACAGAAGTTTAAGTCCAGTGGCAACTTTGAAACCAACAAAGCTTTATTCTGAGTACCTGAACCAAAAAATGGTGATGATATTTCACAGTAGCTAGACCTTTGGAACCTCATAATACTTGACCTCATAAAAGAAGAGAAGAAGAAAAGATAGGATTTATACCCTGCCCTTCACTACCCGAAGGAGTCTCAGAGTGGCTTACAATCCCTTTCCCCTCCCCTCCCCTCCCCACAACAGACACCCTGTGAGGTAGGCGGGCCTGAGAGAGCTCTCCCGAGAACTGCCCTTGAGAGAACAGCTCTGAAAGAAGTTGTGAGTGATCCTAGGTCATGCCAGCAGCTTCCTGTGGAGGAGTGAGGAATCAAACCCAGTTCTCCCAGATTAGAGCCCACGCTCCTAACCACTCACCAAAGACGAAATAAGGACCATTTCTGATATAAAGCAGTAACAAACTTGGGTTTGCAACCAGGTATACACTCAACAGGAATCAGTAGCTAGTCTTGATCTGGTCTCGAGCAGGACTCTGACAAGGCAGCATAGAAATATCTCCAATGAGAGAACCTGTCTATTGCATGTATACATACATGGCTTTTCATATGCTGATTGTCCAGTGGAAGGGTACAAGGATGGCTTAGTGGCTAAGAGTACTGCACTAGGATTGGGGAGACCCAGGTTCAAATCCCACCTCTTCTCTGAAAGCTTGTTGGGTGACCTCAGCCCAGTTGCTCTCCCTTGGCCTATCCTACTTCACAGGGTTGTTGTGAGGATAAAATGGAGGACAGGAGGAAGATATTGTAAGTCACACTGGGCCCCCATTGGGGAGAAAAGTATGGTACAAATAGATGAGTATTAATAGTAGTCCATTTTTAAAATAGTCATATCTTCAGATGTTCCCTGCAAAAAAGAGGTCTAGGAGTTTGGGCTGGGCTGGGTGGTTGAAGAATGTACGTAATACATATAACACCTTGAATCCCAAAGAAAGGCAGGTGATAGTTTTAACAAATCAACACAATTTGCATGTTGTTATAATTGTGTATACTGTATGGTTGTAGAGGGGAGGGCGATTGCTCAGACTGCCTCTGTCCCTAATATTCACATATTCAGCCAGAATGTAACATAAGCCCTTTCTGTGTACATAGGCTGCGGTCATACACACAAAATAATCCACTTTCAATCTACTTTCAGAGCACTTTCCAACTGGATCTTGCCAGTTCACACAGTAAAAATCTAGTTGGAAAGTGCACTGAAAGTGGATTGAAAGTGGATTATTTAGCATGTGTGATCCCAGCCTAAAAGTGCATCGACACTTCACACATTCTTAACTAGACAGATGTGCCTGTGTTCATACACATGGACGTGTATGGAGTTCATTGAAGAGGTTTGGCTGAAGGTGCTGATATCAGGGGTGGGGCTGGTAGGCGTGATTGTACTCTCTGTATACTGTACAAATGTTTCATTTGTTTAATTTCATATGAACACATGGAACTGCCTTATACTGAATCAGACCATCGGTCCATCAAAGTCAGTATTGTCTGCTCAGGCTGGCAGCGGCTCTCCGGGGTCTCAGGTGGAGGTCTTTGATATCACCCTCTATCAGATCCTTTTGACTGGAGATGCCGGGGATTGAACCTGGGACCTTCTGCACGCCAAGCAGATGCTCCACCGCTGAGCCATGGCCTCCCCCTTTCATTTTACAATGTTCATATCCTGCTTTCCTGCCTTCTCAAGGGCCACTGAAAGGGCTAAGGTACATAAGAGAATCGCATTGATAAAACAATTAAAAGCAGAATTAAGAGACATACAAAGATATTCAAATACTAGGCAGGAAGGAGGGGTCACTGAGGGAACGCCAAATGAAAGAAAACCGTCTTCACCCCCTGGCGGAAGATGGCAACAGAAGGGGACGGGTGAGTCTCCCCCATGGAGGGGGTTCCAGAGTTTTGGTGCCACAACTTAGGCCGCGGTCACATGGCCCCTTAATGTGGGAGGAAGTGCTGTTTCCTCCCGCATTTAAAGGGACCGTCTACAACAGCTGCGGCTAGTCCCGTGCTGAAGTGGGCCCAATTGCAGGTTCGTCCTGCGTTTTCTGACCCCGGGAAAATCACCCACAATTGGGGAAGGGTACCTCCCCCAGCCATCGCCGCTGCCAGCTGCCTCCTCCTCTGCTGCTCGCCTCCACCGCCATCACTGCTGCCTGCCTCCTCCTCTGTCACTGCTGTCTGCCTCCTCCTCCGCCGCCCGTCGCCTCCTCTGACACTGCCCGCCTCCTCCTCCTCCTCCTCCGCCAGCCGCCAACCCGAAACAAAAAACCTCTGCCCCTTTAAATCCGGGAGGGCAGTGTGACTGCAGCCTTAGAAGGCCATCTTCTCGGTTGCCACCCTCCTAATCTCAGAATGCCGGGACCCCGAAGAGGATCGCAGTGATCATTCGGTTTCAGTTTAGCGCATCTGCTCAGTGTGTCTGTGCATTCTGATACTTCTTAGATGCCTCTCACCCTTTCCTGGCCTCTCCAGGTTACACATACATGCTTTTAATGTTACCTAAAGAGTGTTTAATATTTAAAATGTGTCTCGGAAATATCGTGGATGTTCAGAATCATCAGAGTTAATGTTCAGCTATAAAATATTCAGCTTTACCAGGACCTTTTAATGCACAAGCAGTTTTCTCCCTCCCTTTCTTTTTAAATCATGTCACCGGCACAATGAAGTTGTGTTTGTAGAACCCATAAATACATTGCAGCGTCTGGCATTTTTCTTGCTGAAAAGCTTCTAAATACTTCTCATGGCCTGATGAAGTTGTCACTCTTCTGCTAAAGCCATTCCGTGGCTGTAAAGCAATGCCAATTTCCTCCCACAGTTTTTTTTTTTTTAATTATTTTGCAGGAATAGATGAGCATTTTCCTACTAAAATACTTTTGCTGCAACTATTGTCTGGAAAATTTGTTCACACATGCCAGGATCTAGGCTGCAGTCCTAAGGACATTTTCCTGGGAGTAAGCCCCACTGAACAACGTTGCATTCGCTTCTGAGTAGACCTGCTTCAGCATGCTCACTTAGAGGTGGCTGCTGCAGACCACTGAGCCACAGCCCTTCCCTTAGCAGTAAGCAGGGCTATTTTGGGGCAGGAGTGCACAGGAATGGAGTTCCGGCTGGCTCCTGAGTTGGCCATGTCTACAACCAAAAGCTCTGGAATGTGTGGCTACAGAGCATGCTGCCTGCCCCATGTTATACACAAGAGGGAAAGGCAGCATGCTAAAATGCCCTCTTTCCCTCTGGGGAGCCCCTTGGGATTTCCTTGTCAATTTCACTCCTGGCCCATCAGCTGAGAGTGAAATTGACAAGGAAAAGCATCTCTCTGGCTTCCCTTCTCTAGCTGACATGTCGCAGCCGGAAAAGGGCAGGCAGGGAACCCAGGCGAGTTGAAAATGCCTTTCTTTCCCTCCCTGATCTGGGGGAGGGAGAGAAAGGCATTTAACCACGCCCCCCTCCCCCACACTTCCCTGAGTCTCTCCGCAATAGCGTAGAGGCTCAGGGAAGAAAGGGGCATGTGTGCATGCCTGCTTTCCCTTCCCCAGCCTGTCCGCTGCGGCAGGCAGGCTGGGGAAAGAGGGCAGACATGCCTGGGTTCCCCTCCTGAACTTCTCCAGGTGCGAGAAGATCAGGAGGGGAACCCAGGCACATTGAAAAGGCCTTTCTTTCCCTCCCCAATCTGGGAGGGAGAGAAAGGCATTTACCCATGCCACCCCCTGCACTTTCCCAAGTCTTTCTGCAAAAGCGGAGAGGCTCAGGAAGGGAAGCAGGCATGTTTGCCTGGCTGCCCTCAGTCTCCCCAGCCTGCCTACCATGACAGGCTGGCTGGGGAGACCGAGGGCAGCCAGGCAAACATGCCTGCTTCCCTTCCTGATCTTTTGGAGGGGGGGGGTAGGAGACTAGAAGGGCAGTGCTGAAGTTCCTGGGATCCTTTCAGATCCCAAGCACTTTAGCAGCGCCTTTCTCTGGCCGTCTGGTTCGGCACGCGGGGGGGGTAGACTAGAAAGGTGATGCTGAAGTGGGGCGGAGAAGCTTGGGGGGGGAAGAGGCAAGCTTCCATGCCTGCCCTGTGCTTTCACAGCCCCACCTAATATGCTAATCAGCTGTGCTCTCAAGGGTGTGGCCTAATATGCTAATGAGTTCCTGCTGCTGGGTGTGGCCTACTATGTTAATGAGTTCATGCTGAGTTTTTTTCTACAAAAAAGCCTTGGCAGTAAGTGTGATCAGATCTTTGAATCTCTCCTAGTACAGAGACCCGGCCGAATCCCACCCTCCCCCAACTCTCAGAGCAGGCTTCCTGTTGTATCTCTGCATGCCTCCAGATGTGCCTCAATCAAAGAGCAGATCAGTGATATGTGAACAAATAGAGGGGGCGGGATTCCTGTGAGAACTGGTAACTCTTCTTCTGACTCATTCTAAATCTAACACATTTGTTGAGGGGCCTCCAGATTCAGAGGCGAATACCCAGAAGTTCTCAGCTCATGGAGATTTGCAACAGAAAGTAGGGACCTTGCCATTATCACATGATCATCTCTCCCCCCCCCCCCCCCCCGAATGACAGATGAGCAAAGGGACCTCAGCTTTGTTGGGGATTGTTGGTTCTCATAGCTCATGCTATCCTTAGAACACAAGAAGAGCCTTGCTGGATCAGACCAGTGATCCATCTAGTCCAGCATCCTAAGAACACAAGAAGAGCTCTGCTGGATCAGACCAGTGGTCCATCTAGTCCAGCATCTGAAGAACATAAGAAGAGCCCTGCTGGATCAGACCAGTGATCCATCTAGTCCAGCATCCTAAGAACACAAGAAGAGCTCTGCTGGATCAGACCAGTGGTCCATCTAGTCCAGCATCTGAAGAACATAAGAAGAGCCCTGCTGGATCAGACCAGCACTCCATCTAGTCCAGCTTCCTGTCTCACACAGTAGCCAACCAAGTTACTGTGGTGGGCCAAGAGGCTGGGGCGCTTCCGTACGGTCGCCTCCTGGCACTGATAGTCAGAGGTTTGCTGCCTCTGAATGTGAATCTCTGCTGCTGCACCCAATGCAAGGTGTAGTGAAACTGGAAGGTAGACTCAGGTCTCATTTGTGCAAGTAGCCACCCAAGACCGTAGACTTCTGAGGTGGCAAAACAGCTTACACCTATTCAGACTAGAGGTGGGTGGCTGTCAAATTGTTAATCCTCACCAATTTGAAAACTCCTTGCGAATAAAAACAGTATTGTACATCAGGGAGAAAGGAAGAAAGAAAACAGTATTGTACATCAGGGAGAAAGCCCTTCATATGCTGTGCTAGCTTTCCACTTACAGGGAATCATTAATGTAGGGGAACTTTGCAAAATGACATACCTCCCTTTGTTCTGAAGTGATACGGTCCATTCTACCCTTTCAGCTCTCTACCACTTCATTATGACCTGATTGTGCTGCTTTGGTAGCCAGGCAGATGGGGGGGGGGGGGGGGACGGGACCTGGAAGTGACATCAGTCCTCTCTAGGAATCATCAGAAACTGTGATAAAACTTCTAAGCCTTTCCTACCAACTTGAGGTCTCAGATTTTGACCTGAAGTTTTGAGGCCTCCAGGGGGAAAGGTTACATCTCAGGGAGAGGGACCAGAATCAGCGAGGCTATTTCTCTTGGGTTTCCCTATTCATTTCTGTGCCACCTTGTCTATCACCCCTGGATGCACCTGGCACACCCAGATCTCTCCCCTGACCTGCCAGGGTACCATCCTCTGCTGCAACCAGTCACCACACTTGAATTAATATTATTATCTATTGAATGTCCGAATCGCCCAGTCTCTTGAGTCCACAGGGCCCTGGCCAATTTATAACAGATTAAAAACATACAAAAATACAGATTAAAATCAGCAGATCAATCATTCCTAATCTGATAATCTCCAGATGGTGTTCATAATTTAATCTAAAACCTACTCTAGACTGTTCTTCTGTCTCACGGGCAGGTTAAGGAGGCTGAAGTGGGCAGGGTGGAAGAAAAGAGGAGGGTGCCAGCTATGATGGAAAACCGCCGCTGTCCTCAACCAGAAGCCTGGTGGAATATTTCTGCTTTACAGGCCCTGCGGAATTGCATTAAGTCTTGCAGGGCCCTGATGGAAGTTGGCAGAGAGTTCCACCATGTCAGAGCCAGGGCCAAGAAAGCCCTGGCTCTGGTCAAGGACAGCCAGATATCTTTGGGGCCAGGGATCACCAGCAGATTGCTCTCAGAAGAGTGTAATGCTGTCCCGGGGACATACCGGAGGAGAAAATCCCAGAGATATGTTGGTCCCAGACCACTCAAGGCCTTGAAGGTCAGTGTTGCTGTTCAGTCACACAACTCTTCATGACCTCATGGACCACATCACGCCAGGCCCTCCTATCCTCCCCTGCCCTCTGGAGCCTGCTGAACTCCATGCTTGTCACACCACTAACTCTGTCTGACCATCTCATCCTTTGCCGTCCCCTTCTTCTTTGACCTTCAGTCTTTCCCAGCATCAGGGTCTTCTCCAGTGAGTGCTCCCTTCTCATTTGGTGGCCAAAGTATTTGAGCTTCAGCTTCAGGATCTGGCCTTCCAGGGGCTGCAAGGAGATCAAATCAGTCAATCCTAAAGGAAATAAAGAAGAAGAACAGAAGTTTGTAAGCCACTCACTTCGAGTCTCAGAGTGGCTTACAAACTCCTTTCCCTTCCCCTCCCCACAACAGACACCCTGTGAGGTAGAAACTGCTCTTTTTCTTTTCTGACAGAAACTGCTCATTTACAAGAACGGCTCTGACAGAGCTATGGCTTGCCCAAGGTCACACCAGCAGCTGCAAGTGGAGGAGGGGGGAATCAAACTCGGTTCTCCCAGACTGGAGTCTGCGCACTTAACCACTACACCAAACTGGAGGATCCCCTAAGTCACTTTGGCTAGTATCTGCCATGAATCTATCTAATCCTCTTTGAAAGCAGTTTATTCCTGTGGCCCATCACTACATACCCTGGCAGTGAATTCCACATTTGAATCACTTTCTATGTAAAGTAGTATTTCCCTTTGTCCACCCTGGACCTACTACCCATCAGCTTCATTGGATGCCCTCGAGTACTAGGCTTTTGGGAGAGGGAGAAAAATGTCTCGTCTCTTTGCCCGCTCTCTCCACTCCATGCATAATTTATTGTAAGGATAAAATGGACGAAACAAGATCTACAAATTCCACCTTAAGTTCCTTGTAAGAAGAGTTGGATCAATAATAAAAATAATAATAAAGATCCTTAAATCCTTGGCTGTATGCTCAGGATCTTGGAATTCTGCTTATTTCCCTATATTTGCCCTAACACCCACTGAAAATTCAAGAAGAATGGGTCAGCAAAGCATTTATTGTTGCCTTTAGGATCAATTTCAACATTATGGCCCTTGCCAACATGATAAATGATATATCAATGGATTCCACTTATGGACTGTAATGTGTCATTGAGCCATAAGTTAGCCATAAGCTATCTGCATACCTCAAGATCTAAGGCATCAAAAGGGATAGTATCACAATTGATTTTAACGGATGTTCTTGGACTCGGCATTGGGAGTCTCTGTTGGGAGACGGAAATGCCAGGAAAGACCCAAATCATGCCCAGCAATTGACTACTTGTGAGTGTTTCTATAGTAGCCCAAAAGTGAGGAGGGGGAAAAAAGCGTTTAAACACAGATCTATTAGGGAAGGAAAAGCTAACAATTACCAGGAGATTTTCTCTTTCTCCCCCCCCCCCCCCCATCCTTATTAAAGAAATGGCATTAAAGCTGAATGAGCATTTATTTTGAATAATTGTGTTTTAGGGGAAGTAAGATTAAAAGGTATTGAATGGAATATCGACAGTTCGGTAGGAATGGCAATAATGAGATTCCTGTCTTCTAATCTTATGATAATTGGGTTATTACTATGCAAATTAAGGTATTACCTATTTTTTAAAAGAAGGTGAAGCAGGTTCTAGAGGCAGCTATTTGTCTGTCTATCCTTAAAGCCATGTTACCACTTGTCTTTAGGCTGAAGATCCCTTTTAAAACCATTTGGTGATGTATGTTTCATTAGTTTTTTTCATCCCCGTGTCCATTAGCTATCCCCCTCCCCAAGTCTCTCCAGGTAGCAAGTCTTTAGTTGCTACTACTCTTACCCATTTCTTGATGGAATCTTTTATGGATAATTAGATTCTCTGTGTTGGAGCCGAGCTTCTGCTAAGGGAAGTGTTTGCAGAAAGTGAATCTTTCTGGCCAATTTGGTGTAGTGACTAGAAGCGTGGACTCTAATCTGGGAGAACCAGGTTTGATTCCCCCTCGCCTCCACATGCAGCTGCTGGTGTGACCTTGGGTCTGTTACAAGTTCTTTCAGAGCTGTTGTCTTACGAGCTGTTCTTGAGAGAGCTCTCTCAGCCCCACCTACCTCACAGAGTGTCTGTTGTGGGGAGGGGAAGGGAAAGGAGATTCTAAGCCGCTCTGAGGTTGTGTTCAGACGGCTCTTTTGAGCTGCGCCAGCCACAAGTGCCTGGTGGATTTAAAGTGCCCATCCAGACTACAACATCTGGGAATCGTGTAACTACCGTAATCAGCCCGTCAATCCGTATTTAAAAGATAGTGGTGAAAGTCCGGCTCTAAGCTGGCTGACGGGCCAATGGCGGACTTTCCCCTGTCTAGTCATTCCCCCAGTGTGCAATCAGCCCGAACGACCACCATTTTAAAAAACTCTTAGCGATGCGTGCATAACTGATTAAACATGCAATGTCCGCAGAGCTCTGCTCAAACGATCCAAACAATTTCATGTTTCTGAAGGTCCCGTGATATTTATGCACTTTGTTAACTGAAATGGTACCTAGAGGAAGGTACCGCTGGCGGTGCTTTTACCATTTTAGTTCGCGCATGCTTGAAAAAACAAGTAGATGGTGAGGCACATATGTGCATGCGCAAACAGGATTAAAAAAAAAAATAAAAACAGCTGACTGCACGGCTCCTTACAGTTGATGCTGTCTAGACAATCCACCGCGGAGTCATGTGCGGTAAAGCGATTCACGGGGGAGCTGTCTGGTCCGGCAACTCTGGATCAAAAAGATCTAGATCAAATTACAGCCAGGCCAATGGAGGGATTAGCTCCCCATCTGAATGCACCCTGAGACTCCTTCGGGTAGTAACGGGCAGGGTATAAATCCAATCTCTTCTTCTTCTTCTCTTCCTTCTCCCTGTTCTCCTTCTCCTTCTTCTTCTCCTTCTTCTTCTTCCCCCCAACAGTCCCCTGTGCCCCTGTAGCATCTCAACATGTGCCACAATGCATCATGGGACTTTGAAAGCTCGAAGTACTACAAGTGATCTCTAATAATGCCTTCCCCCCCTTTTGAATTCCGTGGTCCTCTTCTCCGTTTGTAAGCAGTTGTCTCCTTCTTCCTGCCCTCTGGCTTTTGCTCGGGTTGCTGGCAGGCAGATGGGTTGTGCGGCAGATGACATTGATTGCTTCTCTGTCACTAGGCTGCTGGCGTAGTCTGGGAGCAGAACGGCAGTTGAACTCTGCCTGCAAAATGTGAACACGCTTGGCCTTCTACTGGCCCAGGTCTCAGGGACCCGGGTTAGTGTGTGACCCTGTGTTTCTCCGGGGAAAAGACTGAACTATACTCGCTGAGCCATCGGGGTCAGCCGTTAAAAGCTGATTCCTGAGTAAGTTCAGATCTCTGTCCATATACAGATAACGTTTTAAGTGGGAGTAATTTGGGCATTTAACCAAACTCACGAACGCAAAATCCGGCACAGCAGAACGAGAGGAAGGTCTTATTATAAATTCACAGCACTGCGTTTTCATGTGTATTCAAGGATAATAATACTGGGATACATTTCAAAGGGAAAAAAGATCTGCAAAGGTAGAGATTTGGAGGGATTTAAGCCTGTGTAAATGAAACTCTGTTGTTTTTAATTACTGAGGCTGGCTATGAATGCAATTGTGGGACAGGAAGCCCCCTTCTTTCGGTCTACTTACCACTTTACCTTTTAAAGACACACGTTTACTTTCCCAGGGCATAGCTGCTTCCAAAGATTAATAGAAAAGAATAATGGGAAAACCAGCTTGGTGTCGTGGTTAAGACCACAGACTGTAATCTGGGAGAACTGGGTTTGGTTCCCCACTCCTCCACATGCAGCTGCTGGTGTGTGACCTTGGGTCAGTCACAAGTTCTCTCAGAGCTGCTCTCTCAAGGGCAGCTCTCGGGAGAGCTCTCTCAGCCCCACCTACCACACAGGGTGTCTGTTGTGGGGAGGGGAAGGGAAAGGAGATTGTAAGCCGCTCTGAGACTCCTTTGGGCAGTGAAAGGGGGGAATCCAGTCCCTTCTTCTTCTCTTCTACATACATGACTGTTTTAAACACACATGAATCTGTGTAGCAAGATTCCGTTTGCTGTGATTTCTTTATTTCTGCTTTTAGAAGCTTCCAGATGCTGATGGAATATGACTGAAGACAAGCATGCAGGGTGCTGGGAAGCCTAGAACCAGGCCGTCTGCAGGTGCCTGCAACAGGTGGTTCTTGCAGCTGCCACTACAGGCAATTGGAGGCTTCTGCATTGATTTACAGATTGCTGCGAGAACCACACTTTGGTTTCTATGAGGTTTCAGTAAGACATCTTGAAGGAGAAAATTATAGATGTAATGCTGACCATTTATAGCCTCTGAGGACACAGGACTGATTTTGGTGCTCCAGTGGAATAGGCAGGGTAGCCCAAATTTGTGGCAGGTAACCCAGCATCACTGGAAGTGTTTCAGTAAGGCATAATGGTACCTCCCCTTAGCCTTATGGGAATAGGCCCTCTTCACTTGCCAGCATGAGTCTCTCTCCATTTTTGTGTCATGCAGTTTCATGCCTGATGAGTTTTTCTATGAATTTAGAATATACATAGGTAAACACTCAAAGCAAAACTTGCCGAAGCCAGTCTGCTTTGCATACTTTCCACCTCCAAACCATCACTTGGCGCAATGAAAATTCAGCCCTAGATGTATGCACGTTGAAATGTCTGGGTGAGGTTTTTCTAGGCTTCTTTTAGGGGCTCATTTTATCCAGAGGCCTTAGTTTTTAAAGCCAAGATTTGAGACCAGTATAGAAGATTAGCCTGGCCTGGATGGTCCAGGTTAGCCCACCAAGCAAGTCCAGGGTTGCTATGCAGAGGAAACCACCCCTGTCTGTCTCTTGCCTCAATGACAAACCACACGCCTGTACCTTGAGAGCCAGTTTGGTGGTGTGGTTAAGAGTGGTGGACTCTAATCTGGAGAACTAGGTTTGATTCCCCACACCTCCACATGCAGCTGCTGGGTGACCTTGGGCCAGTCACAGTTCTTTCAGAACTCTCTCATTCCCACCTACCTCACAAGGTGTCTGTTGTGGGGAGAGGAAGGGAAGGTGATTGTAAGCCGCTCTGAGACTCCTGAGTGAAGGGCAGGGTATAAATCCAATCTCCTCCTCCTCCTCTTCTTCCTTCTCCTCCTTCCTTCTTTCTCCTTCAAAAACTCTCCGGGGTCACCAGAACTTGTCTGTGACTGGATGGTGGTTTGCACCCCCCGCATAGAAGTTGCTGAATCCATTTACAACATTCTAGGTATGTTGAGAAGCATTTTGTGCACATTGCTTGAGCACCTGGCTTATCAAAGAATTTTTGTGAACATGAGCAGAGTGTGTTTCTCTCACCACTGACCTTGATATGGTTACATATCTAAATAAAATGTTTTTTGCTCACTTCTGGGTAACCAGATGGCTTCTATGAATGTGAAATTTTATACAAAAGTTTCTAGGCAAGAACATTTGACTTTTTGACAGGGGCTGCTCGAGTGAATGTCTTCTTTTCCAAAAAAAAACCCCTGTTCTTTTTGTGGTATGCAAATATGTGTGTGTCATTCACTTTATTCTGGTTATAGCACACAGACTGTTCACATCAGGAGTGGTCAAAGCCCACTGTTGTTTCTGCCATTAGAAATCTTAGCACAACACAGGTCCATCAGAGACTCTCTTCTTCATTCCTTTCACCTCCCCCCCCCCCCCCCCCAGTTCTGTCTTAAAAATTTGGCAACATACACATTTAAATTGAAGCATTCACTTCAAGGCAGACAACGAAACAATGAAAATTCTTGCGTTGACTGTCAGCCACAGTTTCTTCACAAATTCGACAACCCACAGAACAGTGCCTGGTGACAGCTGTCGCTCCTCTCAGCCACCCAGTTCTGCCTTTTCTGTTTTCAGGCTGGTACATGTAGCCAGCTCAGGGCACAACCTCCGCAGGCCCCACCTGCTCAAGCTAGGAAGCGCCCAGCTTGACCAGAGCAGCTATGGAGATAGGGGTCAAGAGGACTCAGCTGGTAGCCATGGCATAGAAGCTAGGGACATGACAGACAAAAGCTTAGAACATCGAGACACCTTGACCTTGGTGGGCAAGAGGACTTCATGAGGTCACATCACATGAGAGCCAGTCTGGTGTAGTGGTTAAGTGCACAGACTCTTATCTGGGAGAACTGGGTTTGATTCCCCACTCCTCCGCTTGCACCTGCTGGGTGACCTTGGGCAAACCATAGCTCTGTACCAGCTGTTCTCTCAAGGACAGCTGTCTCAGAGCTCTCTCAGCCCCACCTACCTCACAGGGCGTCTGTTGTGGGGAGAGGAAGGGAAAGGAGATTGTAAGCCGCTCTGAGACTCCAAGTGAGTGAAGGGTGGGATATAAATCCAATTTCTTCTCTTCTTCTTCTTCTTCTTCTTCTTCTTCTTCTTCTTCAGCTGCGTGCTTAGTTTCAGCCAATAGAGCCCCCACATTCTTTGTGGAGTGAATCCCCACGTCAGGTTTCGCTTGTAATGGCACCTCTCCATAGTAGTAGTAAAGAGCAAGAGTCCAGTAGCACCTTAAAGAGTAACCAAATTTGTGTTAGGGTATGAGCTTTTGTGAGTCTCTGCTCACTTCTTCAGATACAGCTAGGATATGAATGCATGTGTCCTATATATTGGAAAGTGGAATGATTTCAGATGCCAAATGACATTAGCAGGAAAATGGCAATAGAAGGTGTGATCGGATTAGGTGGGATGTGCAGAGAAGTAGTGGGTGTTTAGAAATCAGCATTGGTAATGAGACAGGAAACCTAGGTCTTGATTCAATCCAGTGCATTGTCTTGAGCTTTGTTATCAGTTGTGTTATCTGTAGTGTTCTGAGATGATGTGTGTTGATGTTTCTTCCTTGACTTCCTTAGCGTTTCCAACTTGTTTTTGTTGCCACCAGAGGCTCTTGCCTTAGAATTTATTTGGACCTATTAACAGGATGGCTTAGTTATATTTGAAGTTGGGCTGTGGCTCAGTGGAAGAGCCTTGGCTTTGCATGCCAAAGATCCCAGATTCAATCCCCTCCATCTCCAGTTAAAAGGATCAGGCAAGGTGATGTGAAAAACCTCTGCCTGAGACCTTGGAGAGCTGCTGCCAGTCTGAGTAGACAGTCCTGACTTTGATGGACCAAGGGTCTGATTCAGGATACGGCAGCTCCTTGTGTGCTCATATTTGGCAGAATGACAGAACAGTCAGTGCTTGGTGGTGGCTCTGAGGTAAAAGGGGATCCTTTACTCTAAATAAAACAGTTGTTTACTCTTAACCACAAACAGTTTATTTAGAAGTAAAACAGCATAACTGTTTCAGTATAGTTCATAAGCATAATGGTTTCAGATAGGTACAGTTCTCTGAAGTTCCTTAAATAAACCTAGTTACAAAGGCTTATTTTCTCACTTGCCACTGAGGCTCATAATTTCCACAGAGAACACAGATTTCTCTCACACTTCCACACACTCTTCACCCATTCAGCTCTCTTCCTACACACACTGAACTAACTCTCTCTCCCTCCATCTCCCCAAACTGGTCAACTCTGCCCCCTGAGGTACAGCTACCATCCCATCATTACACACTTCAGTCTCCCATCCTTCACCCCTCTTTCTTCCTCTAGAGCCTGCATTTTAACCCACAGCAACATGCATACAAAACCCCACATTAAAACACAGAAATAAAACACACAAAAGTATTTCCATATCTCAGCTTAAAGCTTCCTGTGAGGGGGGGGGATTAAGCTCAGAGGGTGTGTGTTCCTCAGAAGGGTGACTTCCTCAGAAGCCAATTCCTGTCAGAAGCATGTGGTAGGCCTCCAGCCTAACTGCCGGACCCAACCTGCTGTGGGCATGCTAATCTCTACTGCCACGATTCACTGGCACAAATGTCCTTGGGCCTGCATTGTTGTGATTTTTTTTATAGAGGAGGGGCATCCCCCCAAATCCACAACTTTCTCAGTGTGTAAAAACTCCTTCCTGTTGTAGTACAAAAGAGCAAGAGTCCAGTAGCACCTTGACGAGTAACAAAATTTGTGGCAAACGAACGAAATCACTTCTTCAGCTATAGCAGTGACTCATGAAAGCTCATCCCCTGACACATATTTTGTTAGTCTTTAAGGTGCTACTGGACTCTTGCTCTTTTCTACTGCTACATACAGACTAACATGGCTACCCATCTTGATATATCTTCTTCCTATTGTATTCCCCCCCCCCCCTTCCCAACCACCGCATCCTCTCAAAAAGAGTGTGAGGTAACGGTAGCAAGGCCCTCGGAAGAATTTCTGTGGTAATAATCTGACTTGCTTGTCTTATGCTTGATAGATACTATTATGTTCTACAAGCTAAACCTGGCACCTGGCAATACCTTGCTAAGATGACACGGGTGTGTGTGTTTATATGGCGTATTGTATAATTGGAGAAGCCTCCCAGGCATCACGTTGAGGGATCCTTTTGAAGGCAAAATCTCCTTTTGAGCTCAGTGGCTTAGCTAGAGGCAGCCGTAAGGGTCCTCCCTATCTTTGTCTGGTCATGCATGCAAAGAAAAGCAGTACTGGGCAAGTCCATGTCTTTAGATAATGTCCACCTGCCGGAAAAACCCGAAGGCTGCTACACAATTTTAAAAAGGTCAGAACGAGAAAACTCAGTCCCTGCCTCTCCACATTCTTCTTGTGTCCAATATATAATTTATTGGCCAAAGCTCCGATTGTTCCCAGAAGTGGGAGAGCCCAGTGTTTACATCCTCCCAGGTAACTTCATTTTCTTGTCTTTTTGCTCAGACTAAGGCAAACTCTAGAAGGAACGCAGGGTGACGGCGAAGGAATTCCTGACATTTTCCTTTGGCGATAAGTCAGCGGAGGAGAGTATTAAGAGTCCAAGCTGGAATATCTAATCTGAGCCTCTTCAAAATTCAGAGGATTTTAGGTTGCCTTCCTTTGATCTGAACAGACTTTGAAGATTTCTGACTCAGAACTGGGAGAAACCAATTTCTGTTTCTGCAGGGGTTGGTGGCTCAGGAAAATAGAAATCTTTGTCCATCTAACAATTTCCCTATGTGGTCAAGCACTTAGCATTTATTTATTACTGCAACATAGCCCTTGTTCTTTATCAAATATTTTCTGGAACCGGAAATATAGGCAAGGCAGTCCACTTGCAAGGTGCAAATGTCGAGGTGGGAGCAAGTTTGGTGTAGTGGTTAAGTGCACAGACTCTAATTTGGGAGAACTGGATTTGATTCCCCCAGTCCTCCACTTGCAGCTGCTGGATGACCTTGGGCAAGCCATAGTTCTGGCACAGCTGTTCTTGAAAAAGAGCAGTTTCTGTCAGAGCTTTTTCAGCCCCACCTACCTCACAGGGTGTCTGCTGTGGGGAGAGGAAAGGAAAGGAGTTTGTAAGCCGCTCCGAGACTCCTTTGGGTAGTGAAGGGTGGGGTATAAATCTAATCTCTTCTTCTTCTTGTTAATGTTTCCACTTGCTGTGCTACTCTTGTAGACTGATTCCTTTGTTCTCACCATGGAACTCGGGGAAGTGCTAAAGTCACTCATAGCCAGGACTTGGCTTGATGGCTCCGGAACAATCCTGATGGACTGACAATCCTGCCTGTTATCACTCATTCATGCTCCTAAGCCATTAATCACCACAGAGACGTGATGTAGGTAGCACATCATGTTCCAGTAGGCTGTAAATCTGTAGAGCCCTGAGCAAGGAGACTGATCTAAAATGGGATTTGTCTCAAGGCTGGGAACAGGAATTGGTTAGGTTTTAAAGGTGTATCTGACCTTAGTGGTCCATTGAAAATCAACTGCAGTTTTGCATTGCTGCACTGGAAGAATTGGTGGTGCAACAATCATCTGAGCAGCAATTTTAGATATTATTAGCAGGCCGCTTGTATGGTTACCCCATCCAACGGTACCTGTTCACTTTACATATTACATCCACACATTACAGACTTAATCCAGATAGGGCTAAGTTGCTGACAGTCAACAGAGTTGCCATTCAAGGGGCAAGTAGAAGAAGAAGATTGGATTTATACCCCGCCCTCCACTCCCCAAGGGAGTCTCAGAGCGGCTTACAAACTCCTTTTCCCTTCCCCTCCCCACAACAGACACCCTGTGAGGTAGGTGGGGCTAAGAGAGCTCTTTCCCAAGCTGTCCTTGAGGGAACAACTGGTACAGAGCTATGGCTTGCCCAAGGTCATCCAGCCAGGTGCAAGTGGAGGAGTGGGGAATCAAACCCGGTTCTCCCAGATTAGAGTCCACGCACTTAACCACTACACCAAACTGGTTCTCAAGGAGTAATTCTGGTTTGGATTTCCCTTGAAGGAACAGGTTTGCTACTGGGAGGGGGGAAGATACTCTTAGGTGGCAGTCACATATGCGATATAAAGTGGGGGGGGGGAGGAAGCGAGGCTATTCCCTTCGGTGTAAGTTGACCCGCAGTTGCGCGATCACACGGACTTTTGTAGATGTGGCTGCAGCTCGCCACTGCGTGATCAGATGCAACTGCGGGTGAGCTGGTGTTTTTTTTTTGCCGTTTGTTTCTGATGCGCTTGCCCGAGGAATCGACGAATCACGGCACGGAGTCAGAATAGCCTGATCAGACTATCCCGACGCCATGGGAGCATGCTGGGGCAATCGGACGCAGCAATGTCCATCTGTGGCCTGTAGCAACCTGTTTGCTACAGGACTTTCCAAGGTGTTTTTTTAACTCCACTTCTGCGGCAGAGCAAAACGGGTTGCCGACAGCTGCAGGGTGCTTCCCAGATGTGCTTGTCTGATCGCACTCCTTTAATCCACCCGGCATTCGTTCGTATGTCAGGGCGAATTGTGTGTGTGATCGCAACCTTAGATCCATGTTTGTAAATGAACGTAGACAAATATGTGGGTTCCCAGATCAAATCAAGCATGAATTAATCCCTAGAAGATAAACTGAGGCTATCATACTTTGGCCACATCATGAGAAGACAAGACTCACTGGAAAAGATAATAGTGCTAGGGGAAGTTGATGCAGCAGGAAAAGAGGAAGGCACAGCTTGAGATGGATTGAGTCAATCAAGGATGCCATGGCCTTCAGTTTGCAAGACCTCAGCAAGGCTGACAATGGTTGGATGTTTCGGAGGTCATTAATTCATAGGGTCGCCATAAGTCAGAAGTGACTTGACAGCGCATAACACACACTACAAATGGAGATATAGGTGTGCGCTCTGGCATGTGGTATCTTTGCTCAGCTTTGGTTGGTGCCCCAGCTGTATCCTTTCTTGAGAGGCATGATCTGCCTGTGGTTATCCATGCTGTAGTGAAATCCAGGTTGGTTTATGTGCTGTCCTTGGTGTTCCCTTTGAAGACTGTTGGGATTTTTCATCTGGTGTACATTCCAGAGGATGATTGTAGACTGGAATATGGTATTGAGAACATATCTTGCTGGTTTTAAAGGATCCATATTGGCTACTTGTTCACTCTAGGTAAAGGTTTCCCTCGCTCAAAAGCCAGTTGAATACAACTCTAGGGATGCGGTGCTCATCTCCGTTTCCAAGCCGAAGAGCCAGCGCTCTCCAAAGACGTTTCCATGGTCGTGTGGCCGGCATGACTAGATGCCGAGGCGCATGGAATGCTGTTACCTTCCCACCCAAGTGGTATCTATTTATCTACTTGCAATTTCTTGCTTTCGAACTGCTAGGTTGGCAGGATCTGGGGCTGGAGACGGGAGCTCACTCCATCATGTACCACGTGAGTCTCAAACTGCTGAACTACCGACATTCTGGTCTGCAGTTCAGTGTCTTAACCACTTAAGCCACTGCAGCCCCACTTGTTCCCTCTAAGACACAGTTTAATGGTGTAAGAACATGAGACGAGCCCTGCTGGATCAGACCAATGGTCCATCTAGTCCATCATCCTGTTCTTACACAGTGGCCAACCAGTTCCTCTGGAGGGCCACCAACCGGGCATAGAGGCCGCGACCTTCCCCTGAGGTTGCCTCCTGGCTCTGGGATTCAGTGGCTTAGTATCATATCACCTTTAAATGCTTTGGCACCCAGTTACTTAAGGAGCTGTCTGCTCTCTTATATACCTGCCCATGAATTAGTATCTTCAATAGAAGCACATTTCTGGGATGCTCCCACCTTCTAATGTGAGGTGAGTGGCTGCTGTTATTAAAGGGAAAGGAGGAGGTACATATGCATGGGCATTCACACATGCTTTCTGTAAACTCTGAGTCTTTGTAGACACAGATTTTAGACTGAAGCAGCATTTTCCCCATAAAAGCACAAGACCATTGTGACAGAAAGATTATACGTATGTATGTGCCATCAAGTAGCATCCAGCTTATGACAATTCCAGCAAGGAGCTTTCATGGCAAGTGAAAAGCCGAGGAGGTGGTTTGCCATTCCCTTCCTCTGCAGAGCCTTCCTTGGTGGTCTCCCTTCCAAGTACCAACCCTGCTTAGCGTCTGAGATCTGATGAGATCGGGCCTTCTGTCCTGTAAAAAGATTACAAATAGATTGAAGGCAAGACAGCAAGGAAATGTAACAGGCAAATGGCAGTCAGCATATTTGACAAGTCAACAGAAAATACCTCAGATTATCACACTGGCAAGTCGTAATCAAACTATCGCTAAAATCTTTGATAATCGAGATGCCCATGTCTCACTGATGGGTAGTCCAAGGGAGAGTTTATGTGGATCTGTGTGAGCTTGACCATGGCAGCCAAGCAGTGGTTCAGGATGGTCATAGCAGTATCGGGTGGCTTAGAGAAAGAAATATACAGCCGGGTGTCATTGGGATATTGATGACACCATAAAAAAAAAAATCATGTATGAGACTAAAGCAATTTATGTCCCAACCAGTGGCGTATTCCTCTTCTATCCAGGCTTGGGGTGACCTCAGAGCTTTGCAAAACCGCTCTGTTTTGAAGCCTGGAGGGTAGGAAGCTGCCCAGACCCATTCCAGGAGGCTGTTTTAACTAAACACACTGGTGTTTTTAAAATCATTGCTTCTAATGCATTGGTTTTAAGGACAGCACGTAAGAGCCTAATTTTAAAAACAATAACAATAATTTAAATTTACATGATAATTTAAATAATAAAAAGGCCTCCATTGAACTGGCTAGTTTCGGGAGGGCAGCCATGTTTGTCTGCCGTAGAAGAGGTTTGAGTCTCAAAAGCTGATAATCCTAAAAACTTGTTGATCTCTAAGATGATACTGTACTCAAACCTAGCTCATTCCTAGGGGGTGATTTTGGATCTGCTGGTGCATAGTTCAGACCTAGAGCATGAACCCCTTTGTCGCATTGAAAAGGTCAGGCATAGGTTTGGCATACAGCTTGTGTGTGTGTGTGTGTGTGTGTGTGTGTGTGTGTGTGTGTGTGTGGAAAGTGCCCTCAAGTCACAGCTGACTTATGGCAACCCCGGAGGATTTTCAAGGCAGGAGACATTTAAAGAAATTCAGAGCGATTGCCTGCCTCTGTGTAACAATCCTGGACTTCCTTGATGGTCTCCCATCCAACTACTAACCACAGCTGGCCCTGCTTAGCTTCTGAGATCTTATGATGTTGGGCTACCTGAGCATTCCAGGTCAGGGCATACTCGATCCTTTCCTCAGCCCTATTTTACAAACTCCTCCCTCCCTCCCTCCCTCCCTCCCTTCCTTCCTTCCTTCCTTCCTTCCTTCCTTCCTTCCTTCCTTCCTTCCTTCCTTCCTTCCTTCCTTCCTTTTTAGTTTCAGTCCTTTTGGCTTTAAATCCTGAACAGAGGAATGTAATGTCAGAGCTATCCCTTTGATGAACAAACAGAATCCAGCGGCTTAAACCACAGACATGTTTCCGGTAATACGTTGAAATCGTTCTTCCTTCGTGTTGCTGGTTCGCTGGTTGCGCTTGATCTCGCGTCTCCATGAAATGCGGTTTGACTGTAACATTCATCCTAGTAGGATTTTGTCGGAGGAAGTAGGGGAGACGGAGGGAGACAAGAAGCTGCTGCAGACACCAAGAAGGGTTAACCAGCCATGCCAGCTTGGAACAATGGAGACAAGGGCAGCTTTAAACGAAATGAACTGAATATTTCATTCGGCCACTCGGTTGCCTGCTCCAATTGCCTCCTTTGCTAGACTGAGCTCTTAATCTAAAGTGACAACAACATCAGTTTCCATGTGCACCAGTCACACAGAACATGACTTCCTTAGCATAAACACTATTTACATGGAGTGTCTGGCTAGAGCTGGGAAGCAGGAGCGTGCCCAGTGAAGGCACCAGGCTTACAATGAAGGACGGCTAACAGGCAATAGAGAATTAATGCAGGCAAATGAAAGCGTGATCCTTTGAGGGCACGTCGCTGACACCGTGGAACACAAGGGAACTTTGCACTGCTAACCTCATTTCCCGTATAGACAGTCTAGTTCAAAAGGGGGGGGAGCACCTTTTCATTTTCGACACTTAACCAAATGCATTTGTGCGTGACCTGCTTTCCTACTTTACGTGACATAAGAAAAAGGATACATTTGGCCGTAATTGTGAAATAGTCTGAGACAGCGGTAACCGATCACCCTCTTGTGCCTGCTCATGTTGGGCTGTTGGTAACGTTTTATATTTCCCAGTTCCCTAAGTGGCAGGCAGTTCCAGCATGCTAATGATGTTGTTGTTGTCCTTCTTGAGGATGGGGTCTGGTCTTAGGAAGTCATCACTCTAAGACTGATGGAATTTCATGGACGGTCAGTTAGTTTACAGAGGTTCAAGCTGAACATGGTGATCGGCTGGATGCCCAGAAAGATAGCGTTAGTCTTCAAAGCAACATCAGTCCTATGTAAGCACACAACTTACACTTGAAAACCTCCCATGGCTGCTACTTGCAAGACCCCAAACTCATACTTTGTTCTCCTTCGTCAGCTACCTGGAACGCACAAATCTGCCTTATACTGAATCAGACTATTGGTCCATCAAAATCTGTACCATCTATTTAGAGAAGAAGAGAAGAGAAGAGATTGGATGTATACCCCACCCTTCACTTGGAGTCTCAGAGTGGCTTACAAACTCCTTTTCCCTTCCCCTCCCCACAACAGACACTCTGTGAGGTAGGTGGGGCTGAGAGAGCTCTTTCCCAAGCTGTCCTTGAGGGAACAGCTGGTACAGAGCTATGGCTTGCCCAAGGTCATCCAGCCAGGTGCAAGTGGAGGAGTGGGGAATCAAACCCGGTTCTCCCAGATTAGAGTCTGCCCACTTAACCACTACACCAGACTGGCTCTCCCAAGTCTAAGGCAGAGGTCTTTCACATCACCTCCTGCCTGGTACTTTTAACTGGCGATGTCAGGGACTGAATCTGGGACCTTCTGCGTGCCAAGCACAGACTCTTCCACTGAGCCACAGCCCCTCCTCCTTTCAATCTGCTGACTGCTCGATGTCAACCCCCCAGAGCAGGTGGTCCATCCCAGCTCTAAGAAGTCATCAGTGCTGTTTTCAGTGAGCATTTTCAAGCCATGGTTAAAGATTTTTAGCTAATACCTGTACAGAATCCTTTTGGAGGGCCATCTTCTCCCTTTCAAGAGCCATAGCACTAACAACTTCCACTCTTCCTATTATATTAAAGAGCAGGTTCCATTTGGAAGAGGTGATGATGTGAGCAAAGCATAGCTAGCACACTGTGAGATTTGGCCTCAATGCTCAGGACCTAAAGTAAGAGATTTGATGAACCTCAAATAGATTTTGCATTCTTCAAGAAAGGAGAGAGTCCCTTAAATGCAAATTCTGATGTAGAGCTACTAACAGTTTCCCCCTTCCCCAGTATGGTCTTCAGTGGCTATTTCTGCCTTCCTATCTGCTGGTGTCCCACTTTTTTTTAAGAATTTGATTGCTGCGGTAGGTTCACAAGAATATTTCTGATTGGGTTTTAATTAAGGGTATGCATTCGGATCTTCCTGAGCCAAAAACATACCTGGAAAATACTGGTATTTTCCTGGTATATTTCGGCATCCTAAAAGAATCTGGTATTTTTTGGGAAAACTAAAAAAAAATCCTGAAAAAAACTGGATATTTTCGGGAACTTGGAAGATTGAGGAAAATCTGAGAGGCCAGTATGGGAGTGTCTTTGAAATCGCACATCATCCTACTGTGAAGTAAACAATTTGCTGTTTATCACATCTCTATATTTGAAGTTGGAATATTTGGGAAAGTTTCTATTGAAAGCTTGCATATTATGAATAGACTAACTGGTGGCACAAAGCGCTTCAAATATCAGTGAACTTGAATTTTCATTGTACCTTTATTGGACTATGATTGAATTGAGTGTTGCACCTTACTAAGAGTCCTTCTGTTAAACCTATGGATGATTTTTCTGTGATATAAGTTGATCTTAATATAATTGTTTACATTGCTTAGTTTATGTTTCATGGTTGTTCCTTATATCTGTTACTATTTTTTCCCCATGATACTCTCCATTATCCCTTTAAACTAGGCTATTTTAAAGGGACTTCAGAAGAAATCAGGGAAAAACAGCTGAGAGGCGGGAGCAATGTGCTCCCACTCCTCAGCTGTGTTTTGTGGCTTTGCCACTCTTGTCCCCCCAACCCCATTTTTTCCCATCTGAGGTCTATTGAACCCACCAAAAAATCAGGATTTTCAAAATATTGCACACCTCTAGTTTTAGTAACAGTTAACTGTAGGAGAGAGCTTAGGCATTTTAAAAAGACAAGATTGTTTTACCTTGGATTCTCTGGTTTGACACTGGTTCTTTTGAACTTAACACATTGGCCCTGTGTTGGTTTGGTTTCTGTGGTTTGACACTGGTTCTGTTGGGCTTGCAGCAATGTTGCTTGCTTAAGCTGGAAGCTCTGGTTTCACATTGGTATTGCTGGGCTTGCCACATTGGTCTGAGGGCCTGCTGGTATTATTTGGTTTGATGTTGGCTGGTTCTGTTTGCATTTATAAGCTTTTGGTCAGCGATTGCTCTTGGGCGTTTGGCTGTGGACTTCTTCAGTCCCCCCCCCCCCCATGTAGGATACAATGGAGACAAATAGGATGGCTGCGGCACTTTGTTCAAGGACTCATAGAGTTAGAGCTCTTGGTTTAATTTACTTGAAACTTGGGGAGTCTTTAGTAAATGCTGTGCAACTCTGGTGTTATTTGGTTGAAAAACAGCAGTTCCAACCCCCCCTGCAATGTTCCTATCGGAAAAAATGAAACCTGGATAATTCCAGAATCCCGAGAAAATCCCCAAACATAAATCCTAAAATAATATTGGGAGACCCAAATACCAGTACTTATGCCCTTCCCAAAATCTGAATCAGAGGGGGTTTTTTAGGTGCACAGACACATCACTGTTGGACATTATTTTCAGATTATTACTCAAAATTATTACCCACAATTGCCAAGAATTCCCAATCCAGGGGATTTTTGGTATGAAGGGCAGAGCTCAGAATTACACAACAAACCTTCCACCAGCCTGTGAGAGTATCCCTACAATCAGAAGCCAGTGGGCAAACTCCTGATCTTTCTGGGATTAAACCAGAACATCATTCCTGCAAGGTAGGACACTTGCCGAATGCGTTTCTATGAACAATTTACGAGTAGGTGGACGCTTTAAGTCTAAGGTACTGGATTTAGATTACAGCTTCTGAAGTTCAGAACAACCAGATACAGTGAAAGTATATTTTATTTAAGAGTGCCAGAATATTTCCAAAGTTTAGCATTGAGAAAGAAAAAAAGAAGCAGCTATCAGTTATGGTTCTAGCTTCACAGTTAATTCCTAATGTTGCTTCTTGGGTGAAATCAGGCAATGATTTCAAGTCTTCTTCGTAAGCCAGGCATGGTTTAACCCGTTGTAGCATTAACCCATAACACCCCACCCCCAGGAGAGCTGAAGCGGCTTGCTCCAACTTATGGCGGGAAGGGTGGGATATAAATCACATGAAATAAATAAATAAATAATAAACAGAACAGCAAAAAAACCTCTAGAAATTTGTGTAAACTGGGGCCCTTTGAGCGAATACAAAATTCAGACCCTTGAAGTTTCGTTAACATGACTGTGTTATGACAAATGGCATAGGGAATTGTCATTTTATGAGGGGTGGAGACCTATCTAGAATCCACCCCCATCTCTGTATAGAATATAAACTAGGATTCTCCTGTTATTTATGGCATGCTTTTTGTTAATGTTTCCTTCCAAGTATATTGTTTGAAATGGCCTAGGTTTGTAACTTTGGTAGTAACAAATGTCCCTTTAATTAACTGGGTTGTTTTGTCGACATGTCTCTTTAATGGATCATTCTGTTGTGAATACACCTTGTTAATTATGTCCTCTCTGAGTTTGCCAGCTGTAGACACTTGATGTAGTGTTTAATATACTTAGGTTTTGCACCATGAACTCACTAACTTAGAACAGGGGCATCGAGTTTTAAAATCCCCAGGGGGGCTCTTCCATGCGCGTGCATGAAGTGCACATGCATGCCAGAACCATGTTGCTGCCGCCGCCGCTCCCCCCCTGCCTGGCCACTCCTGCCTCCCTCCCTCCATCCGGGGGCCAGCTGGGCAAATGCCCAGTGCGATGGTGTCACCCGGAAGTGACGCCATCACGCTGGGCATGTTGTCAGGGCGACACTCTGGCAATTGCCCCAAAACTCTATGGTGCCATAGAGTTTTGGGGCGATTGCTAGAGCGTTGCCGTGGCAATGTGCCCAGAGTGATAGCGTCACTTCCGGGTGACACCATCACACTGGGCATTTGCCCAGCTGGCCCCTGGACAGAGGGATTGAGGGAGGGAGAGGGAAGGAGGCAGGCGTGGCCAGGCGGGGGGGGGAGAGGTGGTGGCAGGCGGGCGGGCCTAGGTAGGGCCCAGGGAGGCGTGGCAGGGAGGCACGCGGCGAGCGCTCTGTTTTGCTCAGTCAAGGGGGGGCTCAGTCAAGGGAAAGGAGATTGTAAGCCACACTGAGGTCCTTTCTGCACTTGGATCTCATCCCTGATTTTATCAGAGTTCAACTGACGACACAATACCTTGCATTTATCCCTGGTTATAACAGTATCCGTTTATCCCAGGACAAGTGAGGGGCAAAACTGGGGTGACCTCAATGTAATGTGGAAACTTGCATGTAGTGTAGAATGTAAGTTCGAGGACAGGGTTGAACCAAGATTTAAGGTCTAGTGCGGAAAGGACCTGAGACTCTGAGTGAAGGGCGTGGTATAAGTAATCCTCCTCCAATAATAACAACAACAATAATAATTGATGCTGGCTTTGACCTTTGACCTAAAGAGCTCTCTGACCTGGGACTTGAGATCCAGATAAGAGGGTTCCCATAGTGAACCAGGATTAATTGATGTTCGGCTGGATGGGACTCAAGGGAGAGCTTTTGTTGCTACCTCCCCCATGACAGAATGGCCTCCTCCAAGAATTAAGAATCCATGCTGGGGGTGGGGGGTCTTCTGGACTGGTTCGAAGACCTACATGTTCTGGAGGATCTTCAGTTTAGACCGGGCGGTTGTTATGGCAATCTGTGCTAGATGCTGGCACTGCTTCTCCCCTTTCTCGTTCTAACGATTTATGATTTTATGTCACTTCATTGTAAGTGTATTGTGTACCGCCTTCAGGGACCCGATCGAAAGGAGGTCTAGAAAAATACTAAATAAATAGTGATCTGTATTGTATATCTGGCCATAGTTCTTTAAACAATGAGATTGACAGATCCTCTAGGTGTTGGAGCAATTGTCTGTAATAGCAAGAAGGGGCTTTTGACACCGTGTGTGTAAAACGACGTCAAGTCACACCCAACTTATGGCGGCCCCACAGGGTTTTCAAGGCAAGAGATAATTCGGAGGTGGTTTACTATTGCCTTCCTCTGTTTACCAATCCTGGAATTCATTGGTGGTTTCCCATCCAAAAACTAACCAGGGCCAGCCCTGCTAGGCTTCTGAGGTCTGACAAGAGCGAGCTAACCTCGCCCATCCAGGTCAGGGCCTTTTAGTCCCTCCTGAATCTACTACCCATCAGCTTCATTGAGTGTCCTCGAATTCCAGTCTTTTGGGAGAGGGAGCAAAAGTTCTCTTTGTCAACTTTCTGCACCCCATGCATAATTTTTTAAACCTCGATCATGTCCCCCCCTTAATTATCTCTTTTCTCAACTGAAAAGTCCCAGACTTCTCCTCCTCCTCCTCCTCCTCCTCTTCTTCCATAATTATCCTATCCTCCATTTTATCCTCACAACAACCTTGGTTAGGTGGAGAGAATATGACTGGCCCACGGTAGGTTAGGTGGAGAGAATGTGACTGGCCCACGGTCACCCCAAGAGCTTCCATGGCACGGATGGGGATTCGAACCTGGGTCCCCCAGATACTAGTCCAACACTCTAACCCAGGGGTGTCAAACATGCGGCCCGTGGGCCAGACCCGGCCCTCGGAGGGCCCCAATCCGCCCCCCAAGGCCCTGGCTGTTTCCTACTTCCCTTTCCAGTTCTCTTGCTGCTGCCACATCACAGCTTGCTTTGCCACATTTTATGACACACATGATCCAGCCCAACAAGGTCTCATTTATGTCAGATCTGGCCCTCATAACAAATGAGTTCAACATCCCTGCCCTAACCACTATGCCACACTGGCTCTCCGTGATTAGTATATCACACAAAACTTTATGCTGTCCATTGGGAGCTTGAATCGTGTTAGAAGTAAGTCACAAAGCAAAAGGAGCAGACAACATCTGACCTTAACAGTTCCTCAGGCGAGAATTTCCTAGATACCAACCATCCGTCAAAATTATAAATGTGTGCAAACGATAACAAAAGGTATTGCTTATACCAGCAATCCTCAGTGTGGGTGTGTGTGGATGGCATTGTGCCCACCAGTGTGTTTCTTGGCTCCCGCTTGCTTGGTTTGAGAACTACCAACCTAGAACAGGCGAAGAAACTGGGCCTCGAGGAAGGACTTCCTGCCATTGTCGGTAATACTGTAAACCTCATCAAGTGCATTTATTTAACACGTAACAATAATCTTACAATCATAATATAGGGTTTCTTTTAATGTTAGACTGGCTCTCATACTTGAAATGACGACTGTCTATTACAAGTAGATTTCTCGAGGATTAACTACTAATAGAACAGTATCTATTTCATGATTGCTAATCCCCAATGAGTGTTTTTTTAATAATTAATTGGCACTTAACGAAGGGATTATGTTCATTGTGGTGGCGCAGAGGAAGCAATAAAAGGGCTCCGTGGATGATTGAATGCCAATGGGAGTAGTTTCGGGATAAAGAAGAGGAAAGATGGTAAGGAGAGAATATAGGGAGGTCCAAGCGCTACTAACAATACGAGCAGGAGTAAAGTTTTTTTACTAGATCAGTGCTGAGTGGCCTACTTTGGACCACTCTGGCACTGTGATTTAGCTCCACTCTTGCCCCTGTTATATTCATCAGTGGTCCTTCTCTAAGCTTGTTTGGTGTAGTGGTTAGCAGTGCGGACTCTAATCTGGGAGAATCGGGTTTGATTCCTTACTCCTCCACATGCAGCTGCTGGAGTGACCTTGGGTCAGTCATACATTCTTTCAGAGCTGTTCTCTTATGAGCAGTCCTCAAAAGAGCTCTCTCAGCCCCGCCTACCTCACAGGGTGTCTGTTGTGGGGAGGGGAAGGGAAAGGAGATTGTAAGCCGCTCTGAGACTCCTTCGGGTAGTGAAGGGCAGGGTGTAAATCCAATCTCCTCCCCCTTCATGAAGGAAACAGGAAGTAGATCGAGAGGGAGGTGTGGCTACCTGTCATTCATTTGGGTGGGTCTTTGCCTTAAAAATCTGATAAATTATGGGCAGTCTGATCTTCAGAAGAGCAAGCTGGTATGGAGAAGTGGATAGAGGGTCCCGGGAAATCTGGATTTGAATTCCAGCTCCAGCATGGAGGCTTGCTGGGTGGTCTTGGGCCAGAAACCTTCGCTCAACCTAACCTACCTGGCACGATGGTTTTTGTGAGGAAATGAAGGAAGGGAGTATTATGTTCTAAGTTGCTTTGGATCACCACTGGGGAGAAAAGCAGGGTGTGTATGGATAAATAAATGCAAATACAAACTGTCGAGGATGCTGAAGAAAGGGCTTGTTGCCACCGGCATATAAATATGGTTACCCTTTAGTTAGAATCTTATAATCACTTTCATTATTTACATGCAAAAACAGAAAAAATTAATCATTTCTACAGAAGGATCATAATTTGCCAACCCAGTGTTTTTTAGACTGAACATGCTTGGTTCAGCCATAATGACAAGACATAGTGTGCTGTTACATGAGAAACCTGTGGGGGAATCTTCAGGGTCCCACGTTTCCTCTCCCCCTGCTTTCTCTGCTCAGATGTGAGCAGATAACTAGGGTATCTCTGGATTTGTGGTGAGCTGCAGTTTCCCATTATATCCAAACCAGCAAGTTAAGGTTTATCTGAATCCAACACCGAGGCAGTGATGTGTAGTGGTTAGAGTGTCAGACTATGATCTGGAAAACCCAAGTTCGAATCCCCACTCTGCCATGGAAGCTTTCTGGGTGACCTTGGGCCAGTCACACATTGTCAGAAGATGAGAGACAGTTTCATACTAATTTGCTAGAGCTGTGCGCAGTTTGTAAAGCCCTTAGATGTTTTTCAGATATCCTGCGGAACAGGCCCATACTTGTCCAGACAGACAATACTGTTACAGTGTTTTATTTATGCAAGCAAGGGGGCACAGGATCCAGGAGTCCGTGCCAGGAGGCTACTCTGACCTGGTTCATGGCACTGAAGTTCAGTGCTTCCATTCAGGCCATCCATATTCCCGGGAACTTAAAACACGGAGGCCGACAAGTTGAGCAGAAGGGGATGCTATCTCATAAATGGTCATAAGAAGATAAGAGAAGCCAGTGCTGGATCAGGCCAGTGGCCCATCCAGTCCAACACTCTGCCACACAGTGGCCAAAGATAACAGGTGCCATCAGGAGGTCCACCAGTGGGGCCAGGACACTACAAGCCCTCCCACTGTTGCCCCCCCAGCCACAAGCACCAAGGATACCGAGCATCCCTTGCCCCAGACCGAGAGTTCCTATCTATACCTTGTGGCTAATAACCACTGATGGACCTCTTCATGGTCCATGAAGACTGTGTACCTGGAACCGGTTTCACCTTCTGGGGATTCCCAGAGGTTGATCTTTTTGCAACTAGAGAAGACACAAAGGCTGCAAGATTTTGCTCTTGAGCAGAAAAATGCATAAATTCCCTAAGGGATGCGTTCTAAATTTTCTATGCATTCTCTCCATTTCCACTCCTCATCAAGGTTATAGAAAAAGCCAAGAGAGAAAGATCGAATATGATCTTGGTGGCACCTTTTCGACCTTGTAAAACCTGGTTTCCAAAACTTATGGATATCTCCCGGGGACAGTACCTCCCTTTGCCCAAACAACCATATTTAATCAGTATCAGTCAGGTGTTTCATTGTGATCTAAAATAATCTCAACCTGATAGTCTGGAGGCTTGGGATAGAGACGTAATATTTTCACAGGAGGTTAATGATGTATTCCTGCATTTGTGTGAACCTAATACTAAAAAGTCCTTTGTGTATGAGTGGAAACAGTTTTCTCTCTGGTGCAGTGAGAGGGAGATTTCTCCAGGTAGTGCTTCACTGCAAATTATATTTGAATATCTATTGCGCCTGAGTTATAAGGGTTTGGCTTTTTCTTCTTTAAAGGTCTACCTGGCTGCCATCTCTTGCTACCAAAGGGAAATTGATTGGGGGCGAGGGTCAGTTTTCTTCCATCACTTGTCCAAAGGATTTCTTAAGGGACTATGTAATCTTTACCCACCTCAGGACCCACCGGTTCCCCAGTGGTCTCTTTCCGTTGTTTTGGCAGTTGAGCCCTTTGAACCACTGTCCACATGCTCGTTGGCTGAACTCTCTATGAAAGTCTATTTTTCTGGTGGTGGTTACATCTGCCAGGAGGGTGAGTTAACCGCTCTTCAGGTGGACTCCCCAGCTTTGAAAATGAGTGATCTTTGCGCTCCCTAGATGTTAAAGGTATGTTAGAAGGGCTTTATTGTTTTACCTTAAGAGAACCCTGGATTTTCTGCAGGAATAGGAAGCTGTTTATATGTTTTGCTCATCTTAATAGAGGAAAGAGGGTTTCATCTTAAACTTCATCTCGGTGGATTGTCTCAACCCTTAAGGAATGCTATGGTTTGACCAGGTTTTTGTGCCCACTAAACATTCATGCTCATTCCACTAGAGCTATAGCTCCTTCGGCAGCTTTCTTCAGTGGAGTACTGTTGATGGAGATCTGCCGAGCTGCTACTTGGTTGTCAGGAGACACGTTCGTACGCCACTATGCTTTGGATGTGCAGGTGAGGCAAGAAGCTTGAGTGGGCAAGGGGATACTTCATTCATTGTTCAGATGAGGAGAGCATGCCCACTGCTTGATGAGTAGCTTGCTAGAATCCTCATGTGGGACTGCACAGAAGGTCAGTGATGAAAACAAAGTTGCACTTACCTCTAACTACTGTTCATTGGGTATCTTCTGTGCAGGCACCCTCCCCCCCCCCCCGCCCCACTGCATGCTCTGGCTTTGGCAGTGCGAGAGGTCCTGAGGGTTGGGGGCGCTGCTGTATGGGAGCATGGGGTCCCTGGGCAGGAACAAGTTTCTGGCTCCAGCGCGCAGCACCCCCTGTAGGCTTTTAGTTGTAAAAACCTCTCCAGTGGCAGACCTGCTCATGCATAGTCCCCCCACGTGCCTGCACGGAAGATACTCAGTGAACAAGAGTTACAGGTAAGTGCAACTTTGCTTTCGCCCAGCTTCTGATTTGGAAGAAGATATATCTTTGTAGGTAGGGCCACGGTGGCTCAGAGGTTAGGACGCTTAGCCGCAGACTGGAAGGTTGGTAGCTCAGCAGTTCAAGACCCGAGTGCCGCATGACGGAGTGAGCTCCCGTCTCTGGCCCCAGCTCCTGCCAACCTAGCAGTTCGAAAGCAAGAAATTGCAAGTAGATAAATAGGTACCACTTCGGTGGGGAAGTAACAGTGTTTCTGTACACCCTGGTGTTTAGTCATGCCAGCCACATGACCACGGAGAAGTCTTCGGACAGCACTGGCTCTTCAGCTTGGAAATGGAGATGAGCACTGCTTTCTAGAGTCAGATTCGATTGGCTTTCAAGCAAGGGAAACCTTTACCTTTATATCTTTGTATACCCTGTTTGTTATTCCCTCTTGAATAAATATTTAGTGTGTAGAGTAAATAACCTCCCAAATTTCTCTTTATGTATTAAGAAACTCCAGAGGCTTTTTATATTACAAATGTGTTCCCTGAAATCCATCAAGGTGTGAGCAGTGGTCTGTTTTGACAGGAATGCCTTTATGAAATTACCAATTGTGCAAACGGAGCAGAATTCAAGTCAATCACAAGGGAGCCGCTTCATGAATCCGGATGAGGTCACACACCTCCTTATGGATGCAGTTTGATAATCCAACATCAAACCCCAAGAATTCCGTTAATAGTCTTAGCTAAAAAAAAATCTGTTATACAGATCTTTGTGTTTAGATTGGCGGTGCCGTAAAACCGTGAAGGGGTGTCAGCCCTGGGCCTTAGGCGATAGAACACCTGCAAGGAGCTTAACTGAGAGCCCTGGCAGGACTGGGACCAGAGCTGAATGGCGAGTGGGGTTGGATCTACAGGAAGGTTTGCGCTCTTTGAAGGAAGAGTGGGACAAAAACTTACTAAATAGATAGAACATTTATTAGGTTTCCCTTGCTCGAAAGCCAGTCGAATATGACTCTAGGGATGTGGTGCTCATCTCTGTTTCCAAGCTGAAGAGCCAGTGCTGTCTGAAGACGTCTCCATGGTCATGTGGCCAGCATGACTAGACGCTGAGGCACACGGAACGCTGTTACCTCCCCACCGAAGTGGTACCTATTTATCTACTTGCAATTTCTTGCTTTCAAACTGCTAGGTTGGCAGGAGCTGGGGCCAGAGACGGGAGCTCACTCTGTCCTGCGGCGCTAGGGTCTCAAACTGCCAAACTACAGAACTTGCAGTCTGCAGCTCAGCGTCTTAACCACTTGAGCCATTGCAGCCCATTAGAACATTTATTAGGTGAAGATAAAGGTTTCCCTTGCTTGAAAGCCAGTCTTGTATGACTCTAGGGATGCGGTGCTCATCATCTCAAAGACGTTTCCGTGGTCATGTGGTCGGCATGACTAGATGCCGAGGCACATGGAACGCTAAACGTTTATTACTGGGGTGCTATTCTTTTTTACTTGCTAGGATTTTTTTTAAAATTACCATAGGTATTTTAAAATATGCATCTGGAAACAACATATCTGATTCTCAATGTAGCACCATGTGTGAATACTTAAATCTTGAGATCAGGGCCATGAACAGACTAGACGGATCTTTCTACAAATCTGAGAAAAGCACCTGGTTTTTTAGGAAAAAATAAGATATTAAACAAAGTATAGCAATGGGTAAAACCCCCCCCCCCTAAAATAACAGAAGCAACACCTGTAGATTTAAAAAAAAAAAAACAGGGGAGGGAAAGAGGTCCCTATTGGGGAGAAAGGTAAGGCATAAGAAGAGAAGAAGAGAGATTGGATTTATGCCCCGCCCTTCACTACCCGAAGGAGTCTCAGAGCAGTTTACAATCTCCTTTCGCTTCCCCTCCCCACAACAGACACCCTGTGAGGTAGGTGGAGCTGAGAGAGTTCTCTCGAGAACTGCTCTTGACAGAACAGCTCTGAAAGAACCAGTAACTGACCCAAGGTCACACCAGCAGCTGCATGTGGAGGAGTGGGGCATCAAACCGGGTTCTCCCCACTACACCAACTGAAGTTGGCTTGTGGGTAGTACAAAGAGAACAAGGGAAAGGGGAGAGGATATAGGGCCTGCCAGGGTGATGGAAAGAGGAAATAGTGGTGGAGGGGATATGGGGGTGGAATGCGATTCTCCCCACAAGTCTTTGTGAATTTATTGCTTGAACAGTCTGCTTTCCTGCCTCAGGGTTCCAGCACCTCATTCTGCGGCATATGTAGACCAGGACTTTGTGAATGGGGGCTGAGAAGCCCCCTCTCTAGTCTAGCGGAAACTGCCTGTTGTCATGGGTAAATGTTTGTATGTGTGGAAGAGATCCTCCAAAAACCGCAGGGGGAGGTTGGTGCTGAGGGAGTGCTCCAAGCAGTAAGTATAACACAGCTGCGCTCTGTTTATGCTTAGGCTACAATAAAAAATGGCTATAAAATTTGAGATGTCAGAGCGCCACTTGGCTTTATTTATACTGTTTCCTCTGAGCTCTGTCACCCAACGCATTCATCTCCAGAGCTCCAGTGGCGGGGGCGGGGGCGGGGGGGGGAGAGGTTAAAATATCGCAGCTCAGAAGAAGAGCTGAGCGAAAGGAGATTCATCATGGCCCTATTAAAAATATGTAAATAGGGCCATGAAGTTGGTTTACTGTCCTACAGTTCTCCATCTCAGTGGGTCTGTATGACTATATGAATGGGGTGGGGGAGCCTGAAGATCTGGAATGAGCGATGGATTATGCCAAGAGAGTTCCTTCCGGGTTTTTGTGGGGTTTCCCCTTGTCCAGCCAGCAACGCACTGGGGCTGCGATCACACCCACTAAATAATCCACTTTCAATCCACTTTCAGTGCACTTTCCAACTGGATTTTACTGTGTGAACTGGCAAGATCCAGTTGGAAAGTGCGTTGAAAGTGGATTATTTAGTGGGTGTGACTGCAGCCAGTAAGTGTGTGTGGAGACCAAGTAGCTTTTGTGTTTCAGTATAGAAGGGATTCTCAAAAGGGGCACCTACGTCCCCCACCTACCACTTCCTGTACCTAAATAAGGAAAAAAATTGATATTAACAGTAAGTAAATAAAGTAATTTGTATACGTCATTGCCCAGGACCACAATGGTAAAAAGAGGTCTGTGTGTGTGTGTGTGTGTGAAAATATTACCCTTTCAGTGCCGGAATTAGGCTAAAGCCAGTTAGGGAAGAAAACATGTCTTCCTACTGTATATGAATTGTTTTTCCATTGTGCACCCACATGGCAGGTTCTGTGTGATGATGATGCCGTCTCGTGGGGTGGGCTTCTGTGAGGACGGCCCAGATTGGCTAGAGAGATGAGTTCTGCGCTTCACAGGCTCATGCGAGTCTTGTTCTGATTAGGGCTGCTGGATCTTTCCCCTCACCATTTCCCCAACCTGAAATGGGACCAAGGAGCCATTGTTTGCCCTGTTGGGGTTCCCAAATGTCCTAATGGGCAACATATTATGTCTCTCCACTAGTGTAAGCAGTGCCTCCCTGGAAGAAGAGGAGTAGGTTTTTGAGATTGCACCTTTCTTCGAATTCAGTGTTCCCTAGTGTGTCTCCTGTGGTCCTCATGGTGCCCGCTGACACTTCTTGTGGTGCCCACCCCAGGAAGGAGCTGGGCAGGAGAGCAGCAGGTAGAGGACCCACCTGGGACAGGTAGCAGGGTGGTGCCCAGGTCAGCTGCTTGGCATTTCTGTCTCTGTCTGTCCCTGACCACCAAGGCATGCAGCCGGAGGAAATAAAGCACTACTTTTCCAAACCAGGACAGGGAATCAAGTAAAGCTTTCCTTATGCTGTGTCCGGTTGGCAGCTAGAGAGAGATGGAGAGAGAAAGAGATGCTAGGAATCACTCTCCCATCCCTCAGTCACACAGGCACAATACAAGCAAGTCTTCACTTTCTTCCCTGCCTTGGTTTCGTGAAGAAGTGCTTCGCTTCCTCATGCTGCGCCCCAGTGGCTGCTGAAGGGGAGAGTGAGAAAAGAAAAGAAAATGCAAGGCAGGGAGTAAAACATTGCGGCCCCCCACACACCGGCCAGCCGGTTTGTGCGTGTTTTATTCCCCACCCCCGGGCTTCTGTGTGTTTATGTTTTATTCTGGGCCCTTCCCCTCATGGGAGTCTTCTGGGGTGAGTGTGTTATATTTCCCTTCCCGCTTGGGCTTCTTGTGTGTGTGTATGTTTATATTTCCAGTCCCCCCTTCCTCTCATGGGTGGGGGTTTGTGCTTGGTTCCGCCTCCTGTGCTGACCATTTTGTACATGGCTTTGCTAACCTCCAGGCGGTGGCTAGAGATCTCCTGGAATTTCAGGTGATCCACGCAACAGAGATCAGTTCCCCTGGAGAAAATGGCTGCTTTGGAAGGTGACATTGTACCCCACTGAAGTTCCTCGCCTCTCCAAACCCTGCCCTTCTCAGACTCCAAGCCTAAAGTCTCCAGGGATTTCCCAACCTGGAGTTGGCAACCCCAGGTTTGCTTCCTGTATGAAAACATTTTAGGGAAATGCTTCCCACCCTCTTTCAAAATTCCAAATGCACCTGCAGGCTCAAAAAGTTTGGGGATTACTGCTCTAATAGAATGCAGAAATTGGTATTTGCCACCGTGAAATAGATACTTTACAGATAATGGCTAAGTCAGTCACATGCACTCTTCTTCTTCTTCTTCCTTTTGTTACTTACTTTATTTATACCCTGCCTATCCCCCCCAGCTGGGACCCAAAACAGTTTACATCACTCTCCTTTCCTCCATTTTATCCTCACAACAACCCTGCGATGTAGGTTTTACAGACAGCATATGACTGGCCCAAGGTTACCCAGCAATCTTCCATGTCTGCATAGGGATTTGAACCTGGGTCTCACAGATCCTAGCCTGACACTCTATAGAGTTGCCAACCTCCAGGTGGCACTTGGGGATCTCCTGCTATTATACCTGATCTCCAGACAATCAAGATCAGTTCCCCTGACAAAAATGGCCGCTTTGGAGGGTGGACTCTATGGCATGGTACCATGCTGAGGTCCCTCCCACCCCAAATCCCACCCACTCCCAGCTCCACCCCCAAAATCTCCAGTTATTTCCCAACCAGGGCTGGTGCTACCATAAGGCGAGGTTAGGCAACCGCCTAGGGGCGCAGAACCCTGACAGACACAGAGGCCAGCAAGCAGGGTGAGGACGATGGGGAGAGCAGCCCTGACAACAAGCAGGAATCCTCATCTTTGTGTTTTTCATTCTTCCTAAAATGCATTTATGTTTGAAAATTGGTGAGCACACGGTGGGGGGGGGGGGGCATGCCAGAAGGTAGTCTCACCTAGTGTGCAAAAAAGCCTGGCGCCGGCCCTGTTCCCAACCCAGTGCTGGCAACCCTAAACTCTAACAACTATACCACACTGGTTTTACATGGAGCATGTTGGGTATCTTGTGATGCTGGGATTCCTTAGCCTGAAATCAGACAGTAGACCAGCCTTCATAGGTAGTCCATCTATCTACACTCAGAACAAACAGTTAACAGCTGGGCTCCTTTAAATAATAAAAATACAGGTAATCCGGTAAATCCCCTTGAGATTAATATTTATGCAAAAAAAACCCCCTAAATCTTGCTGTATCTGTTTGAACAACCCTCGGCCTCTAGCCAGTCCCAGACAATAAAACCCAAGCACAGTTTTGACTGTCCCTTATATTTTAACCAGAGGTCTTCCTAATGCCAGTTGGCTGACATTGATGCTTCACCGCTTTAACAGCATTTGTTTAGATATATTTAGTAACAACATTTATGCTGTCTAGACTGCATGTCAAAATGACTGCTAATGCCGTTCTGATCAATTTTCTTTAAAAGGACAGGCTGGGAGATATAAGCTTGATTTATTTTTGTTTGCAATTATACTCCCCCCCCCCCCCCAGGATCAGCAGTATGGAGGAACTGTTAGAATTAGGCAAGATAAGCTGTGCAAGAGGTCAGCTGCACTCCACTCTATATGCATACACAGCACTGTGTTGTGGGCATGGGTGGAGTTGCACACGTTTCCTGTTTTTGCATTTTTAAAAGGGTTTGGTTCTCCTTTTTTTGCTATTGTATTTTATGCGTTCATGTGTATTATATGTGTGTTTTGTTTTGATTGTTTTTATATACTTATTTGTGCTTTTAATCTTGTTTTAATGCTTTTATTGCTTGCTGCCTTGAGGATCCTAAACTGGGTGAAAAGGTCAATTAAAATGTTTTAAATAAATACATATTTAGGGTTTTTATATGCAGTGTTATACACTGTGTTACGGGGCGCTGGTGGGAAAAAAATTAGCTGGCTGCTTAGGGATTTTAGCTTCCAGCTTACAAGCATTTTCCCCTCCATTGGAAACAATGGTGTATGGGGGGACCTTCTTCTGAGGCCCATAGAATTGGACCCCCTTGTCCAATCTTTTTGAAACTGGGGGGGGGGGGGGTTGAGGAGAGGCACCAGCAGCTATGCTGCAGATTTGGTGCCTGCACCTCAAAAAAACAGCCTCCTTAAGCTCCAGATATCCCCAGATCTGTTCTCCATTATAGCCTATGGGGCTCATTGACTATAATGGTCCCCATGGGCTGTAATGGAGCAGGAGAAAATTGATATTTTTTTTGCACACTTGCATTATGCTTTTGACTACAATTTGTAAGATGCCTTGAGTTGCAGTAAAAGTGGAATATAAATATTTGAATAAATAAGTAGTTTGGGCAGGTTAATAGCATTTAAGCAACTTCCTGCTTGCTTGGTTAGGCAGGATTCTGACAGTGATTGTTCCACCTGTTATACTTGACCTGTACATTTGTCATATTTCACTAAAAAAAAACCAAAGTAGACTGCAAGAATTCCTCCCCCAAATGTTTTTTAAGGGCAGGGCAATGGTCCGAGGACAGGTCTACCAGTATAGTGAACTGGGTCAGGTAGATCTGTTCTCCGGAGGCCAGGTCTACCAATATAGTGCAAAGGAAAGGGTAGACGTGTTCTCCAGAGGCCAGGTCTACCAATATAGCACAAAGGGGTAGGTAGACCTGTTCTCCAGAGGCCTGGTCTACCCCCATAGAGGACAACATTTTCTGTAATGAAATTTGAGTCAATTAAATATAGTTTAAAAGAATTCATTCTGAGATTTCTACAAGGTTATGGAAATAACCTTCTAAGAAACTAATTTATGCGATAATCAAATGTAGACTCGCTCACAACTTTAATGCTACTAGCTTTTTTGGCTCACGAGGTAGAATTTTTGCTCACATCACTGTGGAGTTTAGAGGAAACACTGCTCAGGAGCAGTTGTCTCAGCAGTCTCTCAGCCTCACCTATCTCACAGTGTGTCTGTTGTGGGTAGAGGAAGGGAAGGTGATGGTAAGCTGCTCAGATGCTCCTTTGGGTAGCGAATGGCAGGGTATAAATCCAACTCCAACTCCTCCTCCTTCTCCTCCTCTTCTTCTTCTTCCTCCTCCTCCTATCTATCACTTACCTACCTATCATCTCTCTCTCTCTGTTTCTCTCTCATCTATCTAAAATTATTAGTATTATTATTACTATTATCTATTGTACATAAAAAGTGTGGGGCTATCATGCTATTCCTGGACATTTAGAATGTCTCCAATATGCCAGCCAGAAGAGTCTGCTTTGTATTTTCTTTATTTGACAGCCCTTTTCCTGGCATGGGAACAGAACCCAGAGCTGGCAGCCGTCACCCTATAAAGCAGGCTTTGGAGAGCATGTCGAAGCCAGACCTTTTGTAAACAGAAAATCAGAAATGGTAACATCCTTGGGGCTGCTGACCTGCTTTGTTTCCAAATAATTTCAAGGACATCCGTTCGAGTGTGCTGAAAGGTATTCTGTTTATGGAGTCTTGTCACAGACACCTGTAACCATTTAATGGCTTGGTGCTGTACATGGTGCGCGGCGGGGCTCGGATGGGCCTTTTGATCTGAGCTATCTTTGCCCTTTAAAAGCTCTTTAAGCCAACACACAAAATCCAGCGGGGAGGTTGCATCGTGCTCCTTGACGTTGTTTAATGTGGAAGACGAAGGATTGCTCCTTTTGTATACACCACGGGCACTTCCTAAGTGTAGATTGTTCTTGGAGAAATGTGATATGTAAATGTTATTGTTAGAAAGTTGGCGCTGGGCTGCAATTAGGTCTTTTGGAATCATGGACCTGGTTTGGCTGAAGCCTCCAGAACATAAGAACATCAGAAGAGCCCTGCTGGATCGGACCAATTGTCCGTCTAATCCAGCAGCCTGTCTCCCACAGTGGCCTACCAGTTCCTCCAGACAGCCAACAACAGGGCATAGAGGCTGAGGCCTTCCCCTGCTGTTGCCTCCTGGCTCTGGTATTCAGAAGTTGACTACCTCTGAATGTCAAGGTTAAGAACATCAGATGAGCCCTGCTGGATCAGACCAGTGGTCCATCTAGTCCAGCATCCTGTCTCACACAGTGGCCAACCAGTTCCTCTGGAGGGCCAACAACAGGGCATAGAGGTCGAGGACTTCTCCTGATGATGCCTCCTGGCTCTGGGATTCAGAGTCTTAGTGCCTCTGAATGTGGAGGTCCCCCTCAGTTACCATGGCTAGTAGCCATTGATAGACTTGTCTTCCATGATTCTCCTGTTTTCTTGTGTCTAGGAACCTTTGGGATGGAAGACCTAGAAGGGGTTCATGTGGGTGGATTTACATGGTCATAGTGGATTTTTTTTGACATTTGAAAGCACTGCGGTCAGTTTAATACTGAGTCCATTGTACTGTCAATAAGCTGTGCCAAGTTGTACTCAAAGGAATGACCCATCTCCTTGGACGGACAGGCTAGCTGGAGCATAGGGAAATGTTGCAGGGATCTTGGGTTTGGCCCAGCTTCAAATCCTCCTTTGACCAGGAAACTCACCTGGACAGCCTTGGGCAACTCATTATCTCTTTGCTGAACACAGATTGCTGGGATGAAGTTGTATTATTGTTCACATTTGGTACGGTGGTGAAAAATTAAGATCTAATACACATTCTGGAGGTAAATTCTGCTCTTCTGATGAAGGTTAGCTTGGTGTTAATTTCCCAGAGAAAGGTTACAACAATCGCTGCCCCATTCTTGGGCTTCTTTTGTGGTAACTCACACTGGAGTTGTCTTCCTTAGTTTATTAGGAAAACACTGTGCTAGATTTTGGGAAGTTGTGAAAGGAGGAGGGCCATTTCTGGTTGATAGATAGGGCTTGCTAACCTCCAGGTGGGGCCTGGAGTTCTAGTACATTTTGACCCCTTGAGAGCTTGAACATATGAAGCTGCGTTACACTGAACCAGACCCTTGGTCCAGCAAGGTCAGTATCGTCTTCTCAGACTGGCAGAGGGTCTCCAGGATCTGAGGCTGAAGTCTTTCACATCACCTACTGCCTGTTTGTTTGTTTTTAACTGGAGAAACTGGGGGTTGAACCTGGGACCTTCTGCGTGCCAAGCAGATGATCTTCCACTGAGCCTTGGCCCCTCACCACAAAGCAAAGCCCTGGAACTGCTTGTCCCTAGGATCTGGGTTCAAGCGTTTTCAGCACTTTGTCTTGGATCCTCTTGTTTTCCCACTGACCTTACCTTTGACAGGACTGAGGAACTTAGGCTCTCTGAGCAGGCTCTTCCCACCTCAAGCTGTGGTCACACACACTAAATAACCCACTTTCAATCCACTTTCAGTGCACTTTCCAACTGGATTTTTACAGTGTGAACTGGCAAAATCCAGTTGGAAAATGGAATGAAAGTGGGTTATTTAGTGTGTGTGACCGCAGCCTCAGTGTCATAGTTTGGCATGTGAGATTTCTGGGTCCTGGGATATGTGCAAAAGAGTGAAAAACTGTTTGATATGGTCAGATTATTTTCTGTCAGTAGGATCAACCAGAAGTACAGCAAAACTACAATCCCTACTGGTGCAGCCCTAGAGTTTGGGGGAAAGAGAGGGCTTATACGGTTAGTAGAATTACTTGGATGGGGGAAGAGGATAGTTGTATCTTTGTGTGTGTGTGTGTGTGTTTATGTCAGTGTGTAATCCCCTGCCTCAAGAATGAAGCGTTCACCTTCCTCGGATAAACCGTAACCCCTTTTCCTTATTGCCGCTAAATATATGCTAATAACGGCCATCTATATGTATTAAATTGAGAAATATGTGCTAAAGTTAATTCCGTCTTTGTAATCATCAGAGGATTAATGCGCCCATTTTGGTCTACACGCATTCTTATTAGTCTTTGGCGTCCGAGACATTTATTTTCTCGGGTGTCTTGCTCTGTTTGACGCTAACCTAATAAGGGCCTTGTTCGCACAATCAAGATGCAGAAGTTCTCAACCCCAAGTTGTTATCTGGAGATTACAAACTCTTTTTGGTGGAAGCAAGAAACAGTGGCTCATGCCATTCTTCGGTTCCTCTCAGACTGTTTTGGGTCATCAGAAGGTGTGGCAAAAAGCTACCACATATGCTGCAATGAGAACAAGATATTCCGTATGTTGTTTTTTGTAGCTAGAAGGTAACCATGATCTCCTATAGATGTATAGGTAAGGTGGGGAGCCCAGCATAGTGCCAGCGAGTGCCATGGCACCAGCTGACATCTTTCCTGGTGCATGCCATGTTTTTTTAAAAAGTGGGAGGGGCCATCGGAGGCTTCTGCCTGGCAAGGCCTCTGATTGACCGCTGGAGATTGCTTTGGCAGCAGCTGCTGCCACAGCATGAGGATCTTCACTAAGCTGTGGCAGCCATTTTGTTTCTGTCTTCGCCTCCTGTGGTAGCCATTTTGTAGCAACTGTTTTGTGACTGTGTCCAAATTCTAAAGGTACCCGTAGGCAAAAGAGGTTGAGGACCCCTGAGGTAAGGTATGAGCTTGGTTTGCCACCACTGCTTGGTTTGAGTAAAACACTCTGCTTACACAAATGATTTGTGAGAAGAGTGTGGGATGATAACTGTTGGCATTGTCAGCAGAAATGCTTCATGGGGTATGTTTTAATTGAGAGCACGTGAGCCTTCAAGCCTGGGACTCTGGTAATCTGATTGGTCAAGAAGAAGAAGAGATTGAATTTATACCCCACCTTTCACTACCCGAAGGAGCCCCAGAGCAGCTTACAATCTCCCCCTCCCCACAACAGACACCCTGTGAGACAGGTGGGGGCGAGACAGAGGTCTTTCGGGGACTGCCCTTGAGAGTACAGCTCTGACAGAACTTGTGACTGACCCAAGGTCACACCAGAAGCTGCATGTGGAGGAGTGGGGAATCAAACCCGGTTCTCCCAGATTAGAGTCCGCTTTCCTAACCGCTACACCAAACTGTCTCTCACTTGTACTGGCTGTCACTTGAGAATGTGTGAATCCATATTTGGAATGTGAGTGGTGGCATAAGAAGACGGCTCTAATTGTGTGCGTGTGTGAGAGAGACAATGGCATGGTGTTAACAGCAGAGGAGCAGTGGCTGTCCTGGGGGCCTTTGCAAGTGGGGCAGCCGTTGCTGATATTTGCTGTCCTTTGCTGTTGTAGGTTTATTAAGTAAGCCTTTGACTGGTGCATCAATAGTCTGGGATGTCTATACCCCACGTTGCAGTGACTCTTCCCAACCACTGGGGGTGCTGTGGGCTCTGGCTGCAGAGAGCGGAGGTGCGATAGTAGAGCCACACTATTCAAAACCCTTTGACTTCCATGTTCTTAGAACAGTGGAATGCTGCTCAGGACGGCAGCATGAGAGACACAGGCACTAGTCCTGGTGGGCTGATAAAACAGATCGGCAAGCCACCCAGGATCTCGATCTGGTTACTAAGAGTCGGGTTGGTCTGCAGGAGGGATGCAGCGACCTTCCAAAAATATAACATTTGTTGTTCCATTTTGTGTGTATAAAATGTATGTTAGTTACATTAGCACAGTTTGCAAAGTGCAGTTTGCTGTTCATCCTGCGTAACCCACACAATGTCTGTTATTATTAGGGTTACCAGGTTCTTTCTTCAGGTGGGGAGTATCCTGCCCCACTCAGCTGGGCAGTGGGAGACAAGTGGAGAGAAAAGGGGGAGATTGCCAGCATCTCCATGCAATGACCCCACTTCTGTTGTGACTGTTGAGTGGCATCACTGCATCACCGGCACTCCTCTAGCATTCAGTCGAAACTCTATGGTAAAATCATAGACTGAATGCTAGAGCGTCACCAGCTGTGCAATGATGTCCCTTCTGGTTGCAGCATCACTTTGCTGGTGATGTTACGTGAGCACCTCCCCCCCAAAAAACATATCAGTCTCCTGCCAGTCCCCAGCCTCACACTGGCAACCCTCGGTTCAGTGGCCATGACTGGGTGTCAGAGAAGAAGTGGGAGGAAAAGATGAAGCAGGAAAGGGTGAGGTTATGCATTTCAGTGTGGACAAAATGGAAGCAAGTACAACATACGTTAAGGGAGGATGTAATGATTTCATGTTTTAGTGTGTGTGTTTCTTTAAATGTTTACTTTGACTGCAGTAGAGTGATAGAGGGAGATGAGTGATGATGTGATTGGCTGATGAGAGAGAATGTGGGAGGAGGGGTGTCTCAGAGGAGATTCTGTGTGTGTTAGAGAGAGGAGGAAAGGGGAGTTTTGAGTCTGTATGGCAGAAGAAGCAGTTGGAGTCTATCCTGTGTGGCTAAGACAAACAGTTTAGCCTGTGTGGCTAAGAGAGGCGGAGTTTAGCCTGAATGGCTAAGGCTGTCAGAGTGGAGTTTTGGTGTTTTAAGAGACAGTGTGTGACACCCAGCTTTATCAGTTATATTTATAAGTTCCTTTCTTCAACAACAGTTCAAAATACCTAGAAACATAATATTTTATTCTCCTATAAATAAATCATTATTCATTTAAACTTATTCCAGTGGTCAGAACAATCCTTCCTCAAGGCCACATAGTCCTCTGAAGTGCCTAGAGACAGGGTCATTCTACCATAACAGAGAAATTTGGATTTTTAATTCCTGGTGGCAGCAGTAATCTACCAAGTTTATGTGAAAATAGTGTGTTTTAAAGGAAAAACAGCCTCCCCAGTAAGAAGGATGTCACAGTGGAGATGTGTATTGTTGCCAGCTGTGGGTTGGAAAATACCTGAAGATTTTGGCAGTGGAGCCTGGAGAGGGCGGGGTTTGGGAAAGGAGGGACCTCAGCATGGTATGATGCCATAGAGTTTATCCTCCAATTCTCCAGGGGAACTGAACTCTGTATTCTGAAGATCATATATGTATTATTTAATTTCTTAATTAATTTAATTCATTTATACCCCCCTTTTCTCCCCAGTGGAGACCTAAAGCAGCTTACATCCTTCTCCTCTCCTCCATTTTATCCTCACAACAACCTTGTGGAGTAGATTAGGTTGTGAGAACGTGACTGGCCCAAGATCACCAAGTGAACTTCTTTGGGCATGAGTAGGGATTCGAACTTGCATCTCCCAGTTCCTAGTCCAACAGACTAACCACTACAGTATGCTGGCTCTCAAAGTGGGAATCTCCAGACCTCGCCTGGAGGTTGGCAGCCCTAAGGTGTAGCAGAATTCAGCAGAGTCTCGGAAACTAGCTCCATTGGATGTGTAAGGAAATAATCTTCAGTTTAATTCAGGGAACTCCATTGTTTTTTTACACCACATAATATTTCTGTGTCCACAAATTAAGACGGTCAGAATGAGGAATGGCTTGAAACAGTTTCAATATAAGAGCAAGTAAAACATCTTATACAGCAGTCTCGGAGCCGTGTTCTTTAGCTAAGGTCATGTGATCTTTAGGGCAAGTCTACCAGTGTTCAGTTTATTAGTGCTATCAAATATAAGGAGATGCCTCTAAATTATAAATGCTATTGCTACAGGAGGCAACATGTTTTACGGAGGGAGATGGGAGGGTCAGCCCTATGAAGAAGAGAAGAAGAAGAGAAGAAGAGATTGGATTTATATCCCGCCCTTCACTCACTTGGAGTCTCAGAGCGGCTTACAAACTCCTTTCCCTTCCCCTCTCCACAACAGACACCCTGCGAGGTAGGTGGGGCTGAGAGAGCTCTGAGACAACTGTCCTTAAGAGAACAGCTGGTACAGAGCTATGGCTTGCCCAAGGTCATCCAGCAGGTGCAACTGGAGGAGTGGGGAATCAAACCCGGTTCTCCCAGGTTAGAGTCCATGCACTTAACCACTACACCAAACTGGCTCTATGAAGTTCTAAGGAGTCTGTTCTGACAGAAAAGGGTGTGTTTCTTTTACACACCATTGAGAGCTCTTTCTTGGGAAGGCCTCCAAATCGGACAGCATCTCAAAGAACAGCCAGTGATAGATTCATGGAGAATAAGTCTATCAGTGGCTGCTAGCCATGGCTAGTGGGAACCTCCACATTCAGAGGCACTAAGACTCTGAATCCCAGAGCCAGGGGGCAACATCAGGGGAAGGCCTCGGCCTCTCTACCCTGTTGTTGGCCCTCCAGAGGAACTGGTTGGCCACTGTGTGAGACAGGATGCTGGACTAGATGGACTATTTGGGGGTGTTCGGGGTGAGGGGGGACATCGTCGGGCATCATCCAGAAGTGATATCATTGTTCAACAATGTCACACATGATGCTCTGGTTATTGGGCAAATACTCTATGGGTTTGGGGGGGTTTTGCCTTCGAAACCATAGAGTTTGTCCCCAAAGCAGGGCATCATTGGGTGACATCACTGATGTGATAACATCACTTCTGGGTGATGTGATGACATCACTTCTGAGGGATGTCATGGTGTCAGGGATGTTACCCAATGATGTCCCTATTTGGGTTTGAGGTTTCCCCCACTGGCCAACTGCCCAGCAATGGATCACAATCCCTCAAAGCGGGGGAACCCCTGCTGGGCTGACAGCCCTATATTGTTCTGATCCAGCAGGGCTTTGCTTATGTTCTTAATGCAAGGACAGATGTAAAGTATCTAGCGAGTACACACAAGACAGAAGATCTTTCCAGGCTCTACATTTGCAGTCTGTGTACTAAGGGAACAATAGGTTAGTTGGCGGGAATGCAGAAGGTGCAGATTCCGGGAACAGTGCATTATCATCAGAGTAATAACTAAATGAAAAGATTAGTGAAAGCTAGCTGGACTCAGACATCTCATCTCCAGAAAGACCCAAATCAATTTTTTTTTTTTTTGCAAAATCTAGTTAATACTTTGCCCTTTTAATTATCTCTAGCATCAGAGGAAAGTACGAGGTCCCACCTGGTTGTCATTATTCCTTTAGTGGAAATACTCTATAAATGTATAAAATCAGCTTCTGTGCATAAGGTTAGGATTTTTTTCCATCCCCCCTATTGGATTCTTGTTTCACTTCTGTCTCAATTTCGCTTCTTGGTTGACGAACAGGAAGCCAAAGGATGTCCATTATTTAATTCTTTGCTTTAAAAAGATATTGCCTTGGTGGGTAATGAGAATCCAGTATGGCATAAGAGAGAATGGGGTGTTTCGGTCACGGAGAACAGAGTTCAGATCCTGGCCTTTGCTGTGAATCTCCTTAGACAACCTTGAGCCAGCCTCTCTGTGTCCCCTACTTCACAGGGTCATTGGACGTTCTAAAGCTGGTGGTGATTCCATAGGGTGCGGCCATCAGGGATTTTTCTGTATTCTGCTCTGGCCCCAAAAGCCATCAGCCCTTGTTAATCTAGCAGTATTTAGTCCAGGCATTTAGTGAGAAGCCAGGCTTCTCCCACCTTCTTTTGTTCCAGCCAGAGGGGGGGGAAATGCAGCAATAACCAACATGTCTTCCACTCTGAGACCCCAAGTGAAGGGTGGGATATAAATCCTCCTCCTCCTCCTCTTTCTTCTCCTCCTCCTTCTTCCTCTGAAGCCTAGGCTATCATTTGAGAAGAAAGCATAAGCAAATCATGAGTTGAACAAGTGATAAATAAAACAGTTCCCCGACTATTTTAGAGAGTCGCCTGCAGTATGGGGGGAAAAAAAGATAAGCACTATGTTAAGTAATGTGTAAGATTCACCTAAATAGCAAAACATTTGCATAATATGCAGATAAGCCGGCCCAGATTTGAGGAGCTGGAATATGGCAATGCTGGAGAGATACCCCAAATGTTATAGGACCCTTTCACAGCCATCCCATAGAAGGCGTTCCCGTTCCCGATGCTCAGCTGACCTTCGGCATCGTGAGGGACTCTTGTGTTGTTAAGATAACCTGCGTCCTCAGCTCGCCTCAGGCAAAGGGCAGAGAAGGATTGTGATAACATGTAGATCTGTTGTAGTTTATCCTGAGTGGATAAGTGAGGGGGAGGGACCACAAGAAAAAAGACAAAGCGACAAGATGAAAGATAATTATTGCTTTCAAGCCTGACTGTGTGGTGACTTCTTAATTGCGTCTATAAAGCAAATCTCCACACTGCAAAACTTATTAGAACGGTCCTGGCATTCATCTCCTGCCTTTGCCATTCATCCGGTAAGTTTGTTCACAGCAGCACCCACTGGAGGCAACAAGCAGTAACCGTCTCTGTGCAACTTTCCAGGGATGGGAGTTCTACAGGACGTTGGCATGCCAGTGTAGGGCCAGTTGCAATGCAGCTATCTATATCTTTTAGGCTACTCGCGGGGGTCCATCACAAAATCCTCCAAAATACCTCCTGAAATCATATCAAAACACACACCCGAGCCCTTTCCAGAGTGTGCAGATTTTCTGCCTGAATGCCAACAAGAGAGAAAAAATAAAATAAAACTCGACAGATGATTTGTTTGTACTTGTAGAAAAGAGCAAGAGTCCAGTAGCACCTTGAAGATGAACAAAATCTGTGGCAGTAGAAAAGAGCAAGAGTCCTAGTAGCACCTTAAAGACTAGCAGAATATCTGGCAGGGTAGGAGCTTTCGTGAGTCACTGCTCAGTTTTTCAGATACAGCTATAATGGGAGTCCAAAACCGATTTCACACCAGGCGCTGCTCCAGCGTCATTCTTCCCTTCGCCCCAATTGCGTGCTTGAATTTCCCACTATTTGCCCCATGCCACATTTTAAACCGCGGCTTCCCCTGAATTCCCTTGCGGCCTCCGTGATCCTCAAAAAAACAGGATCACTGAAGCCGCAGGGGAATCCGGGCGAAGCTGCGGGTCAAAATGTGGCGTGGGGCAAATAGTGGGAAATTCAAGCACACAATCAGGGCAAAGGGAAGAACGACGCCGGAGCAGCACCTCGTGGGAAATCGGTCCAACTGTCCACATGGCTGCATGTGGAGAAGTGGGGAATCAAACCCAGTTCTCTAGATTAGAGTCTGCTGCTCTTAACCCCTACACCCCTGGAGGAAATGGCTGCTATGGAGGGTGGTCTCCATGGCACTGTACCCCACTGAGGTCTTTACCTTCCCCAGGCTCCACCCCCACACCCCCAGGAATTTCTCAGCCTGAAGCTGGCAACCCTAATATACCTCGAGCTAGCCTTGATCCTGGGTTCCTCACAAAAACAGGCCTCTCGCACTCAGGTCCCATCCTCAGGCTGTCGGCGATCTGCAATTTTTACTCCTGGGGACAGAACGATCCTGTGAATTTCTGAGCACAAAAAAACCGGACGGAAGCACAAGGCCACTTTGAGCGGCCTTTTTTTGTTTTAAAGCAATTAACACACACACACACCCCCCCGAGCTGTGCGCAAAGGGCCTGTTAAAACAATCAGTCCAATAAGGCTTCCCCGAGAACCGGGCTCTGACGATCCTTGGAATGGGAAGACCGATCGGCTGAATGTCAAAGGCTGGAGTATTGTGTTGCGCGACGTGTGCTTGGGGTATAATTTTGCGAGCTGACAGGAGTGAAGCATCTCCTCAATATCTGTATTTGGCAGAAGAGATGAATGCATACATCAGGAAACAATGCTTAAGTGTTTTATTTCCTTATTTCAGCCTGACAACCTGTCAGCGTAGTTAATGGCCACCAAGAGAGAGTGTGGGGGGGGGGGATGAGGAATTGGGAGACAAAACAGAGGGAAACAAAAGGTACCAATTCCTTCTCTAAAAGCCTCCTCCCCCCGTCCCCAAAAAAAGAAAGGAAAGAAAACATCTGGAGAGCACTGAGTCTTAATGGCCGCAGCCTGATTTTGTGACTCTGGCTCTTTAGACGTGGTTTGCCTGCTGAGACGTAAGGACATAAGAACTAGGGTTGCCAGCAGTGTTCCCTCTAAGCTGAGTTAGTGTGAGCTAGCTCGCAGTTTTTTAGCCTCCGGCTCACACATTTTTGTCTTAGCTCAGGAGAGATGGCTCCAGAGCAAACTAATTTATGCAGTAGCCAAATTGCCCGTTCACAACTTTAATGCCGGTAGCTCACAAAGTATAATTTTTGCTCACAAGACTCCACAGCTTAGAGGGAGTATTCGTTGCCAGGTCTGGGTTGGAAAATACTTGGAGACTTTGGGGGTGGATCTGGGAGAGGGTGGGGTTTGGGGTACAATGCCATAGAGTCCACCCTTCAAAGCAGCCATGTTCTCCAGGGGGGTTGATCTCTGTCAGCTGGGGATCAGTTGTAAAAATGGGAGATCTCCAGGGCCCACCTGGAGGCTGGCAGCCCTCATAAGAACATAACAGAAGACAGTGTTGGACTGGGCCAATGGCCCATCCAGCCCAACATTCTGTCACACAGTGGCCAAAAATACCCGGTGCCCTCAGGAGGTCCACCATGGTGACAGCTGACTGGAAGGGAAGAGTGGTAGTGTCTGCTTGGCGTTCAGCCTCAGGCATCACCAGCTAAAAGGACCAGGTAGTACAGTGGTTCCCAAAATGGGGCCTATGGACACTTTACTGGTGTGCACCAAATGATTTAGAAAGTGAGTGGGGGCAGGTGGGGCTCCTGTTCAGCAGGGCTTCTGATTGGCTGCTGGAGATCTGACTGGCTGTGCAAATTAAAATAACATTGTTTCAGTGGTGGCCACCATTACAGTGTTGGCTTCGTAGTGTAGTGAGTTCAGAACCAGTTTGATGTAGTGGTTAGAACTTAGAAGTGCATACTCTAATATGGGAGAACTGCGTTTGATTCCCCACTCCACCACATGCAGCTGCTGGTGTGATTTTTGGTCAGTCACAAGTTATTTCAGTGCTGTTCTCTCATGAGCAGTTCTTGAAAGAGCTCTCTCAGCCCCACCTACCTCCCAGGGTGTCTGCTGTGGGGAGGGGAAGGGAAAGGGATTGTAAGCCGCTCTGAGACTCCTTTGGGTAATGAAGGGTGGGGTAGAAATCCAACTTTTTTTTCTTCTTCTCCTCCTCCTCCTCCTCCTCCTCCTCCTCCTTCTCCTTTTCCTTCTTCTCTTCCTCCTCCTCCTCCTCTATTTTATCCTCACAAAGACCCTGTGAGGTAGGTTAGGCTGGGCCAAGGTCCCCCAGGAGTTTTCATGGCTAAGTGGGGATTTGAACCAGGGCTTCCCAGATCTAGTTCGACACTCAAACCACACTGGCTTACCCGTTGCCTTAATCCAATTTTAGCTATATTTACTGCTATTCACAGGTCCTGCCAATTGCCTTAATCCAATCTTAGCTCTAACTGGCCCTTCCTGGCAACATCCTCCTCACCCGCTACCTGTACATATTGGTTGGTGAATTCTGTATCAGTGTATCTGAAAATATGTCCATGCAAGCACATGAAAGCTCATACCCAGAATAAAACTTTGTTGGTCTTAAAAGTGCCACTGGACTCAAACTTTGTTCTGCAGCTTCAGAATAACACGACTACCCACATGAATTGCACTGGCCTTGGTTATTTTTCAAGGTGTTTGCAAGCTGTCACTAGATTTACAGTTCTTCTGGTGACCAAAGAAAGGCTTTGGGACACCGAAGGCTGTTAAAGATATGATGAAAACTAGTACAATTAATACAGAATTCCTTCTCAAAGGAGCAAATGAACGCCTCCTGAGGTTATCACTGGAAGCAGTTGTGTGTGTGTTAGTTTACATAATTTTGAAGATGCAGTCTACTTGTGATATTAATTTCAGATGTATCGGCCCAGAGTATGTGGATTGTGACCTTAATCAATTTCATTATCCATAGAAGTCTTGCCAAAAACCTTCCTCGGCAGAGAACAGTGCGATCATTTTAAAACACGCACACACACACATCAAAGGGAATTTTTCTGGGAGAACGCCCTAAAGAGGAGAATATGTATGGGTGCTTTCCTTATCTAAGACATTGTGTTTTCTCTGCTTTATTGAACACCTTGATTGTCAGTGGCTTTAAAGTTCTTTTCCTGGATGACGGACACTGTCCAGACCCAATTGTATAAGAAGGGATTCCAGAGGACATGCACTGTTTGGTGTAGTGGTTAAGAGTGGCAGACTCTAATCTGGGAGAACCGGGTTTGATTTCCCACGCCTCTGCATGCAGCTGCTGGTGTGACCTTGGGTCAGTCACAAGTTCTTTCAGAGCTGTTCTCTCACAAGCAATTCTCAAAAGAGCACTCTCAGTCCCACCTACCTCACAGGGTGTCTGTTGTGGGGAGAGGAAGGGAAAGGAAGAAGAAGAAGAAGGGATTGGATTTATACCCTGCCCTTTGCCGCCTGAAGGAGTCTCAGAGCGGCTTACAATTTCCCTGCCTTTGAGATCACAGCTCTGAAAGAACTTGTGACTGAAAGGAGATTGTAAGCCGCTCTGAGACTCCTTTGGGTAGTGAAGGGCGGGGTATAAATCCAATCTCCTCTCTTCTTCTTCTCTTCAGTTTTCCATTTAAGAGGCTAGGTTATTACTTGATTAAATTTAAACAGATTTGTATATCACTGATACTGTATGATGTCTTGGTGAGATTTTGGTGGGAAGCCTAACTTCCCTCTGAGTTACAATAACCAAAGCTTTCACGTGTTCTTAGATTATATCAGTGTGGCTCGATTGCCACCTCGTACATCAGATTATATTGCCATTAGATAGTTTACCTCATACATCAGCATATTAAATAACTTTTGTTTCTGGCCCATGAAAGGCACGTGGCTGCAATGTAGGGGTTAATTCATTTCTGGCCCCTACCCAGCCCACACGGAAAAGCAGAGCCGCTTCTGTTCGAAGGAGACGCGTGCAGGTAGGAAGACATCCGACAGAGGATATGCTCTCTGCGGATAATAAAAAATTGCCCACTTTCTCACAGATGTCAATTCTGGCGATTTTCCACAGGGGGAGAAAAAATTGGACCGCATATCAACTATCCAAATTATTTTAGTGTCTGTAGAAGAGAGCGCTTGGCAGGATTTCCAGCTGGAGAAATAGGAAGTGGATTTGAAAATGTTAATACTATTTTAATACAACGGCTTGAGAGGGATAGTTCCTTGGCAGAACAGAGTCGACGTGTTCTGTCAAGGGGAGCCTGGCGGAAACTCTGGTTGGGGGAAATGTAGAACTGAAGGTAAATGCTGTTTCCACGTTGAAAGCAATTTTAACTACAAAGGAAGGTTTCCTTTTCTAGTCTTGGTCCCCTGCCTTTCCCTTTTTACTTTATGTGACATTTAGCTAACTGCCTTACACTGACTTGGACGACTGGCAGCGGCTCTCTGGTTGAGGTCTTTCACACCACCTCCTACCTGATCCTTTTAACTGGAGATGTCAGGGATTCAACCAGGGACCTTCTACATATCAAGATAAGGCTCTACCACTGAGCCACAGCCCTCATCTTCTATAATAATGTCCTACACAACCTTTTGGTTCATTCAACTATCAACTGTTTACCAATTCAGGTATTTACGGCCTGCATCTCAATGGGGATCCAAAGTGGCTTACATCATTAAGAATGTAAGAAGAGCCCTGCTGGGACAGACCAATAGTCCATCTAGTCCAGCATCCTGTCTCACACACTGGCCAACCAGTTCCTCTGGAGGGCCAACAAGAAGGCCGAGAGGCTGAGGCCTTCATAAGAACACAAGAAGAGCTCTGCTGGATTAGACCAATAATCCATCTAGCCCAGCATCCTGTCACACACTGGCCAACCAGTTCCTCTGGAGGGCCACTGTGTACAGGCATAGAGGCCAAGGCCTTCCCCTGATAAGGACATCAGAAGAGCCCTGCTGGATCAGACCAGTGGTCCATCTAGTCCAGCATCCTGTCTCACACAGTGGCCAGCCAGTTCCTCTGGAGGGCCAACAACAGGGCATAGAGGCCGAGGCCTTCCCCTGATGTTTCCTCCTGGCTCTGAGACTCAGAGGATTAGTGCCTCTGAATGTGGAGGTTCCCCTCAGCCACCATGGCTAGTAGCCATTGATAGACTTATCCTCCATATATCTATCTAATCCCCTTTTAAAGCTGTTTCTTCCTGTGGCCATCCCTACATCACTACAATGTTTCCCAACCAATTGGTTGGGCCCTAAAAATGGGTCGCAGTTTCGCAAAGCGGGTGGCAGGCCAGCCCTCCTTAATAGCCTCCCCTGCCCTTTTCATTGCTCTCTTTTGTATTTTGGAAACCAAGGTCTAATCCTGGAAACAGTATCTTCCAAGTCATACATTAGTTGGTATTTTTCTTCTTCACTGTGTGTACACGTTGATCAGGTAAAATATGTACTGATGGTCACTAGAGTGAGAGAGAATCTTGGGTGAGGGGGACTAGAGGAGGTAATGGAGGAGGAGAAGGCAGTCTAAGGCTAGAACGTAAGCAAAGGCTGCGTATGCCAGAATGGCACTTGCTTGGGGCTCATAGTGAGGGTGGCCACGTCCTTTGTGTGATGTTTGTTGGTTTCTCAAAAACATCCGGTTCGCCACTGTCGAAAATGGAACGCTGAACTAGATGAGTGCCCAGGTCATAGTCAATGCTCCCTCTAAGCTGTGGAGTCTTGTGAGCAACAATTCTACTTTGTGAGCTACTGGCATTAAAGCTGTGAGCAAGCGATTTGGCTACTGCATAAATTAGGTTGCTCTGGAGCCATCCTTCCTGAGCTGAGACAAAAAAAGTGTGAACCAGAGGCTAACAAACTGTGAGTTAGCTCACACTAACTCAGCTTAGAGGGCACACTGGTCATAGTTAGTTTTTGGGCAAAGCACTATGGTTTGAGCCCAAATTTACCACAGAGTTTTGCCCATAAACAAGGGTGTTGCTGTGCAACATCGGCAATGTGATGATGTCACTTCCAGGTCATGTCATCATGTTGTGTTCCGGGGCATTTGCAGGCGGGTTTCCCCCCACTGGCCAGCGGTGGGGAGGAGCCTGCAACCCTACCGGCTGGTGCCACCACCTGGCAAAGAAAGGAGGGCGCGACCATCATATCGCCAGCACTGCTGTTGCACCCAGCTTGCCTGCTTCAGGTGTGGGGGGAGTGCCCAAGCAAGCTGCTCATGTGTACAGGAGAAGCAGGAAAGCAGGAGCCCTTCTTCCCCCCTGTGGCAGTGTTTCGAGCCCATTTGTGTGCTCTGTCTTTTGGAAGCTGTTCCTTGGAGCTGCTGCATGGCTGCAGGGAACACAAGTTGGGTCTGGGAAAGGTGAGTCTAGATGCAACTCTTTAAAAATAGTAATGCTTGGTGTGGCCCAGTCTGGCCCTTTTCAAGTGGAAATGGCAGGAGTTGAACCAGGGACCTTATGTTTCCCCTTTTAAATTATATACTCAGTTATCTGGAGTGAGGGCATAGCTCAGTGGTACAGCACCTGCTTTGAATGGAGAAGATCCCTGGTTCAGTCCCTGGCATCTAAATTTCAAAAGGGTCAGATGGGAGGTGATACGAAAGACTTCAGTCTGGGATACTGGGGAACTGCAGCCAGGCAAGATGAAACAACCCTGACCCTGACTGAGTAAATATAAGGCTGGTTCATGTGCTGTTTAGCTTTCAGATTTCAAACCTTATTGTTCCCTTAATGTCCACTGACATATAGCAGGCTGCTCTTGTAGCAGAATCCATCATGTCTTTGAATGTTCTCAGCCAGGGTTCCCCAAGAGAGCCCGTTTGGTGTAGTGGTTAAGAGCATGGACTCTAACCTGGGAGAACTGGGTTTGATTCCCCACTCCTCCACATGCAGTTGCTGGTGTGTCAGTCACAAGTTCTCTCTGAGCTGTTCTCTCAAGGGCAGTTCTCTCAAGAGCTCTCTCAGCCCCACCTACCTGACAGGGTGTCTGTTGTGGGGAGGGGAAGGGAGAGGAGATTGTAAGCCACTCTGAGACTCCTTCAGGTAGTGAAGGGTGGGGTATAAATTCTCCTCCTCCTCCTCCTCCTCCTCCTTGCCAGCATCTTTGGAATTCTGATACCAAATGGAGGTGCAACCCCAAAATGGCTGCCACAAGAGGCGGAGCCAACCACAAAATCTCAGGGAATGAAGTCATGCATAGCAGTGATAGCAGCCCTTCCAACATTTCAGACAGAAGCTCTGTTTGACAGGATGCCTTTTAAAATTATCATATTGTTTAAAAAATATTTTCCTGCCTACACAGCTTTATCTTCATTTATACAGTGAAGATCCTTGCCTTTTCCATTTTTTATTATTATTCAATTTAACAATTAACATAAAACAATAACAGAAACTATAAACTGTGTAACAAAGTATGCATTAGACAGTCTTGTGATGGCAGCTGTTCCCAAAGCAACTTCTTAAAAATCTGCCCAGTCAATCAGATCTCTAGGGGCCAATCAGAAGCCCTGCTGGGCAAAAGCCCCACCTGACCCCGCCCACTTTCTAGAAACACTTCACAGGCACCAGGAAAAGTGTCACATGGGCACTCTGTTGGGGAATGCTGCTCTAGGCACAGACTTGTTGAACCTCCTGCAGGAATCCGGGCCATTGTAAGCCGGATCCCATGCTATAGATGTGATCGTAGAACTGGGGGACTAACCGTAAGCCTCATCCTCCTCAGTTTACAAAATGGAAACAGAAATTCTCAGAATGCTGAGTATTAGTGCCAGATCGTACCTCAGGGCAGTGAGCTAACTGATGCTCGTGACACACAGTATCCTGCCATGGCCACCGGAGAAAACTTTGCACTGTGATGACAATCCATCCTGCACAGATGCCCCCAGCAGGTTCTTGCTACCAAGGTGTTGAACAGAAAGTGTTCAGTACATAGTCTATGCAAAGTGTCAGCTTGTTAAAACACCTGCTTGACTGTTTTATAATTTAACTCGATGAGGAATGTAGGTCAGAAAAACTCCCCCAAAAGGCATATTTGACAGTCTATGATTGTTCAGGTGCAGGGACAGAATTTGTCCAAGGGGAAAAAACACACATTGGGGCTTGTTCTCTGAGAATTCTGGGAAACCACCCCCCCCCCCCGAACTTTTACCACAATCCCAAACAGGTCAGTTCCAAAAGTTTAGACAGTACTAGAGGGGTGCCTGTGATGAAATACTCATTCCCCCAGTCTGTTCTTTTGCATAATAATCAATTGTTTTTGATGTACAGAGTTTGCCTTCAGGCATTGCAGCAAAACTTGGTTTGTCGTTACAAAATAGGGTTGCCAGCCAAGGGCTAGCCACCCCGGGAGTTTCTGGGGGTGGGGCTGTGACATCACTTCTGGTCCCATAACGGGAAGTTAACTAATGCCCCAGTGGAAATGTTCTAGCAACTGTCTTTTTAAAACTCTGTGGTTTTACCTTAGAGTTGGCGGGTTGCTAGAGTGTCCCGGCGATGCATGATGGTACTTCTAGTTAATGTGACCAGAACTCTGATTACAGCAGCCTTCTGATGTCCCATTTTTGGGATCAGGGCCAGGAAGTGTTCTTCTGCAGTGCAAGACTGGGTACTGACTTTAATGGTTAGGGTTGCCTAACCATTAAAGTGGTTTCTGGTTGGGAAATACCTGGAGATTTGGGGGTGGAGCCTGAGGAGGGTGGGGTTTGGGAAGGGGAGGGACTTCAGCGAGGTACATAATACCATACAGTCCACCTTCCAAAGCAAGCATTTTCTGCTGGTGAACTGATCTCTGTCACTTGGAGATCAGTTGCAATACCAGGAGATCTCCAGCCACCACCTCGAGGTTGGCAACCCTATGTGGGGTTGTGTAGGTAAGGCCATGGGGTCCTGTACATCCTGCATTCTGTTAAATTAATGCCCAAGGTGGACATAAAACTGAACCACAGATTGAACTGATGTACCATGTGAATCCATTGTGGTTGCCATTATTGTGGAACCTTGGAGTAAGACTTGCAAGCCAAATTTATGTAACTTTACTCAGAAGAGAAGAGATTGGATTTATACACCACCATTCACTTGGAGTCTCAGAGTGGCTTACAATCTCCTTCCCCTCCCCCTCCCCACAACATACACTCTGTGAGGTAGGTGGGGCTGAGAGAGCTCTTTCGAGGACTGCTCTTGAGAGAACAGCTCAGAGAGAACTTGTGACTGACCCAAGGTCACACCAGCAACTGCATGTGGAGGAGTGGGGGAATCAAACCCAGTTCTCCCAGATTAGAGTCTGCCCTCCTAACCCATACACCAAACTGGCTCTCAGAAGCAAACCCCATTGAGCTCAGCGTGGCTCACTCCCTAATACATGTTTATACTTCCTAAAAAAAGTAAATTTAAAGATTAGCTGTTAGTGAGGTGATAAACTCGTGCCTGACTTGGACCACTTCAGATGGCATTTGAGGATTCGTCAGACTGAGCGCTCCTTGGTCAACAGTCCATCATACAGAAGACAAGACATTAGAGGAAAGAGTTCAACAATGTGTAATTGTGTGTGTGTGTGTGTGTGTGCGGGAGGAAGATTAGGCATAACCTACGATGCAAAAATTGGGTGTCACAGATCTTTCAAGGCAGTGACTCGCAATAATGGGTTTAAATTAAGGACGGGAAGGTACCGGCTGGATATTAGGGAAAACTTTTTTTACAGTAAGAGTTGTGCAAGAGTGGAATCAGCTGCCTGGGGAAGGTGGTGAGTTCCCCCTCCCTGGCAGTCTCTAAGCAGCGGCTGGACAAACACTTGTCAGGGATGCTCTAGGCCAGGGGTGGGCAAATTGCGGCCCGTGGGCCACACGCGGCCCGCCACAGAGTTTTTTGCAGCCCGTGAAAACAGTCAGCCAAGTGGTTTCTCAACAAGCAATCTCACTCCTGATTTCAAAACAATTGTAGAAAAGTGTGATAGGGTGCATTTGTCTCATTAAACTGATTCTAAAATTAAATGTGCTTGCAGCTATAGATGATATGAAATTAGCACAATAAATAAATTGAATAAAACTCCCACTATTTTATTTAATTTATATTTATTGTTTTTTATGATACAATTTATACCTTTTCTGACATGCAAAATGAACTAACGAATGCAATCATTTTAAAAGGTGCGGCCCTCCGCTAACCTCCGCTCCCACAAAGTGGCCCCCGAACCAAAACAATTGCCCACCCCTGCTCTAGGCTGATCCTGCATTGAGCAGGGGGTTGGACTAGAGGGCCTGGATGGCCCCCTTCCAACTCTGGGATTCTATGATTCTGTGACCTGGATGGCCCAGGTCAGCCTAATCTCATCAGATCTCAGAGGCTAAGCAGGGTTGGCCCTAGTTAGTACTTGGATGAGAGATCACCAAGGAAGTCCAGGGTCACTATGCAGAGGCAGTCAAGGGCAAACCACCTCTGTTCATCTCTTGTCTTGAAAGCTTTACTGAATCACCGTAAAGTTAGCTGCCACTTGATGGCACTTTTGACTCCAGATGTATTTCTGTTTTTTTTTTCTCCTGGTGGAATATTGTGAAATGTTGGCGGTATCAGTTTGTCTTGTTCAGCATTGTGGACATTATAAGAATAAGCTGTGACGATTCCAAGTTACATGTGTGTGTTTCTTTAAAATGGGTGGTAAGTGTCAGAAGGACGAGGGGGGTGAAAGAGAGAGAAGGGTGAATGAGATGATTGGTGGGTGACTGAGAGTGTGTGGGCGAAGCTAGGAGGGGTGTGTGTGTGTGTGGGGAGAGAGACAGAAAGGAGGGTGTTCAGTCAGTCCGGAGTCTGAAGTCAGCAGCTGCCAGTTGTGGTCACTCTAGAATCATATCGAAGTGCTGTGAAAGGCATTAAGATTCTAAAGGAGGAAGAACATATACTTAAGGGGGCAATTTAGGCAAAATCTAATATTGTCAGAGTATTATAAGAGTGTGAGGGGGAAAGGCTGACAGAGACCTGAGTAAAAAGGGAAAGATTTTACTGAGCAATTTAAGAAATCATCCTTTAACCAATACACTTCTTTTACCAATAAAGTTTTATCTTTTTTATTGTTAACCCAGAGTCTTATCCTCAGAATAGTCCAACGAAGGAGCCTTAGAGCTTGGGCACAATACTGTGGAAAAGGTTAATTAAAGATTGGAATTATATATTCCTGGTGGCAGCACTACATATACTGAGTGAAAGTGTTATGTTGTGTGATTAAATCTGTGATTACACAATTACCTTGAAACTTATTCAATTACCTTGAGATTTATCCGCCCCTGGGATTATCCAAGTATTATCCTGGGATTACCTTGAAATTTATTCAATTAACTTGGAATTTATTCAATTACCTTATCCAACTGCCTTGTTTGGGCAAGGTCAGGGGTGCGGCTTACCTGTGTATATAAGCAGGCCCCCTGACCTCTGTTTTCTTATGCTTCATCTGGTCCTAAAATAAACCTGCTATGCTGAAATCACTACCACCGGCCACCCGACTCCAGTACTTTTCAGAAAGAAACAACAAGAAACTTAAAATCACATCATACCTAACCACACAAAATATAAGATAGAGGTACCGTCACATAAGCATTTTGGTATTATTATAAAATAGTAATTGGTAATTAATATAAATAATAATTAATAACAATAACCATACCGGGTTCACATGCTCCCTCTAGTACTGAGAAACATTCTTTAAGACCATGAAACTGTATGGTCTACTTAATTTTCCAGAAATCTTTCTGGTGGCCTTTATAACAATGTCTAGTCTGCTGAAAGGAGTCTGTAAAAATCAAAACTACTCTCCTGAGGGAAAATAAAGCCAGTTTCTGCTTCTTTTTATACTTTTAATAAGCATTCCTGCATCCTACCTATTTTTTTAAAACTTGCTCTCCAGATTTCTCCTGTTTGAAAACTCTGAGCACTAGAAATCCATAGAAGATAGGAAAACTTTTACACATCAAGTGAATATCCTGTGTTGGTTATGAAACAGAACTGCTTGATTGAAGACGTTGTTTTTAAATCCACCATTGCATGGATACAGGTGACGAGAATTTAAATTCTTAACCTTGCCACGCATTTTAACTCTTCCATAAGGCAATAATAAGAAGAAAGCCAGTTTGGTGTAGTGGTTAAGAGCGTGGACTCCAATCTGGGAGAGCTGGGTTTGATTCCCCACTCCTCCACATGCAGCTACCAGTGTGACCTTGGGTCAGTCACAAGTTCTCTCGAAGCTGTTCTCTCATGGGCCGTTCTCTCAGCCTCATCTACCTCACAGGGTGTCTGTTGTGGGGAAGGGAAGGGAAAGGAGGTTGTAAGCTGCTCTGAGACTCTGAGTGAAGGGTGGGGTATAAATCCAATGTCGTCTTCTTCTGATTGGTAATAGCCTACCACATTTTGAGGATAATTTTTTTACCACCTATCAATATCTGGGCAGCAATCAGATCCTATCCAGAATTATCCAGATCCCTAAACTATTGGCGGGGTTCATTGTGAAGTTCATACAAGCCAAACCGAATGACCCTGTGGAGCTGGCAATCCTGTAGGGCCACTCATCTCACAACTGTGCCATGGTAACATTGGCTCTCCCATCACCTTGCCCCATGGAGCTGCCAGCTAGGACCTAAGCAGAACTGAGACTGGAACAAGTACAACTGGAGGCAAAAGCAAGCATCTGCTCATTGCTTCTTGGACACATGAAGTTCCCTTATACGGAATCAGACCATTGGTGTGTCAAGCTCAGTAGGATGTGACATCACTTCCAGTTGACACTCTAGGAGTGTCCCCAGAAGCCCTTGGCTAAGCTCTTAGAGACATGGCAAAATTCCTAGAGTATCTCTATAGAGGCCATTTTCTGGCCCTTTTTTCCCTCTTGCTCCTCAATTTCTTGAGGGTGGGGGATTGGGGCTGGAGGAAGGTTCCCCACTGCAAGCAGACCAATAGCAATCCTTTATAGGATTGTTCCTCCAGGGTTGTCCTTATGACTATAAAAATGGGGGGGGGGGGTTCCAGCATCTTTTAGACCTTGATACATGGCTATATGGCTACATTTGGTAGGTTCACTTTGTTCAGAGCATTTTTAGGATTATATCCATATCATTCCCATCTTTTATCACAAAATGCAAAGATAAGCGAAACTGAAAATGTTACAGCCAACATCTTTCATTCAAAACTCAAGTATCACTTCTAGGTCCTCCGTTTCTTCCTCCGTTGTTGCATTTGGAAAATAGCTTTGCTACTGGCTCGTCTAAATGTTTGCTGAAAAACAATTATTTTGCATTGAGCAGTTCTCTGGAAAGAGAGCAATTTCTACCAGCTCTGCCAGTTGTAGAGCTTTTTAAAAAGCGGATGTTTTAAAAAAAAGTGAGCAAAAATTTGAATAGTATATTTTCTGAAAACCTTAACTCAGAGGAATGGAATGTGTGTGTGCATGTACAAGTGGAATTAGTCTTAACCTGCCAAAGAAAAGAGGGAAAAATGCAACACCTTTCAAAGATGCAAATTGACAATTAACAAAACAATAGAATCCTTCAGCCTTCCTTTGCAGAGGTGCAAATTGATAATCAGGCAGCAATGAAAAGCTGGTGGTTTCTGGTTAAATTTGAGGTAGATTCTCAAAGAAAGAAAAAAGGGAGATGGAGGAAAAATCTGGCATGGTCCTGAAGGGCAGGGTTCTCAATCTTTTGTATCTTAAGAATATAAAAAGAAGCCATGTCAGATCAGGCCAATGGGCCATTCAGTCCAACACTGTGTGTCACACAGTGGCCAAAACCCAGGTGCCATCAGGAGGTCCACCGTCAGGGCCAGAACTCCAGAAGTCCTTCCACTGTTGCCCCCCAAGCACCAAGAATATAGAGCACTGCTGCCTCAGATATGGTGTTCCCTCTATACCTTGTTGCTAATAGCCACTGATGGACCTCTGCTCCGTAAGTTTATCCAGTCTCCTCTTAAAGCTGTCTATGCTTGTAGTTGCCACCATTTCCTGCAAAAGAACATAAGGGAAGCTATGTTGGATCAGGCCAGTGGCCTTTCCAGTCCAACACTATGTGTCACACAGGGGCCAAAACCCAGGTGCCATCAGGAGGTCCATGAACAAGGCCAGAACTCCAGAAGCCCTCCCACTGTTGCTCCCCAAGCACCAAGTATACAGAGCATCACTGCCCCAGACAAAGTGTTCCACCTTCTGGCTAATAATAATAATACTCTTGTGGCGGTGGAAAGTGGCATCAAGACGCAACCAACTTTTGGCGATCCCGTAGGATTTTCAAGGCAAGAGATATTTAGAGGCTGTTTCCCCTTGCCTGTTTCTGTGTAGCTACCCTGGACTTCCATGGCGGTCTCGCATCCAAATACTAACCAGAACCAACCCTGCATAGTTTCCGAGATCTAACGTGATTGGGCTAGCCTTTCGTATTTTTCATTCCCACCAACCCCTCTGTGAACGAACCTGGGTCTCACCATGAAAGAAACAAAAAAGATCACTTTTTCTGAGAAGGGCATGTCCATCTTTATGGACGTTCTGTTATTACTGTTGTCATGCTAGATGTTCACAGGTGGATAGTCCGTGGTAGGTCAATTGAAGAGGCAATGGTGCATCGCAAGCGGACTCGGGGACTGAGGGAGAGCCAAGTCTCAGTAACTGTTAGGAACACTGCTTTATGGGGGATCAGACCACTGGTCAGTATTGTCTGCTCAAACTGGGGGCCATTCTCCAGTGTCTCAAGTTGAGGGTCACCTGCAAGCTGATCCTTTTTACTGGAGATGCCGGGAATTCAACCTGGGGCCTTTGGCATGCAAAGAATCCCATGGGGTACATTATAATCCCCATACCCTGACAAGGCTATTTCAGGGCATGGCTTGGTAGATATTTCATAACTATTCCAGAACTGCTCCTTAAAATTAGTTATCCTCTCTCTTAAAAATAAAACCACCCGCTTTTGTTTTTCTCTCTCATTATCTCATGGCATCGCTTTCTAACACGTAGAAAAGTTCAAAGCTATAGCCCCACCAGTTGTTTTCACCCTGCTGTGTTTATCTTAAAATTTGTTCTCTTCACAACACAGTTATAGGGATGGGAGCGCAGGAATTTGAACCTGTTAACCTCTCCCCTTTCTGCCTCCGATTAAATCAGTCTAGACTGAAAACTGAAGGCGAGTTCACAAACCCCTCCTCGGTGTTCTGCGAGAATATCTTTCCGATATTCTCTGAATACGTGACAGTTGGTCAAATATTCAGTGATAGCAATATGTGATATCTGGATTTGATATCTACTGATGTTCTATATTTAATCATCAACGATGTCTAATAGTACGTAGCATTTGATCGTGGACACAGAAAGGTATTTAGTGTTTGGCATTTCACAGCATATGAATGCTCATATTTCTGACAGAGCAGCTAAGCGATGTCAGTAAGGGTGAGACATTGTCATTTTTTTTGAGGGGAAATTGGTGATTTCAGCAAATCCTAAATAAGTCATCTCTATCAACTAGGCTTTTATTTGCTCTTCCAATCTGCTGTTGTGGAGGACTGATCGACCTTTCCGATGATTCCTTTAAACATAGATATGGATACGTAGGTCTGGATTCGTTGAAAGACCCCCAGTTCTGGACTGTTAGGTAAAGCTTTCCCTTGCTCGAAAGCCAGGTGAATACGACTCCAGAGATGCGGTGCTCATCTCCGTTTCCAAGCCGAAGAGCCAGCACTATCTGAAGATGTCTCTGTGGTCATGACTAGACGCCAAGGTGCACGGAACGCTGTTACCTCCCCACCGAAGCAGTACCTATTTATCTACTTGCAATTTCTTGCTTTCGAACTGCTAGGCTGGCAGGAGCTGGGGCCAGAGGTGGGAACTCAGTCCGTCATGCTGCACTCGGGTCTTGAATTGCTGAACTACCAACCTTCCGGTCTGCAGTTCAGTGTCTTAACCACTTGAGCCGCTGCAGCCCCTCTTCTGGACTGTTATCCTATCATAATAAACACAAGTCAACGCATGATAGATCAGTTTGGACTGGGGGAAGAAGAGTTGGGTTTTATACCCCACTTTTGTCTACCCTCAGGAGTCGCAAAGTGGCTTACAATTGCCTTCCCTTCCTCTCCCCACAACAAGCAGCACCCTGTGAAGTAGGTGGGGCTGAGAGAGTTCTGAGAGAACTGACACTGGCCCAAGCACACTCAGCGGGTTTCATGTGGAGGAGTGGGGAATCAAACCCAGTTCTCCAGATTAGAGCCTGCTGTTCTTAACCACTACACCGTACTGACTGTCCCCACAACAGACACGTTGTGAGGCAGGTGGGACGGAGAGAGTTCTGAGAGGACTGTGACTGGCCCCAGGTCACCCAGCAAGATTCATGTGAAGTACTGGGGAATCAAACCCGGTTCTCCAGATTAGAGTCCACCACTCTTAACCACTACACCATGCTGGCTCTCCCCACAACAGGCATCTTGTGAGGTAGGCGAAAGAGTTCTGATAGAACTGTGAGTGGCCCTGGGTCATCCAGCAGACTTCATGTGCAGGAAGAGAAAGAGGAGTAGGTCTCAAAGGGGCCTCCCCTCCCCACAACAGGCACCTTGAGAGTGCTGTGAGAACTGTGACTGGCCCAAGGTCACCCAGCAAGCTTCATGTGGAGGAATGGGGAATCCAACCCGGTTTTCCAGATTGGAGTCTGCCACTCTTAACCACTATGCCATGTTGGCGCTACTGCTACAAGCTCCAGTGTCTTCATTGGTACCTGAGAGTTTGTTTTTTCTTTGCCAACTTTACTGTCTCTGTAATGTGTTTGCTTGTGTGTTGTTCCGCTGGTTCATATTCCTTCCTTCCTCTCCCCCTTCCCCCCCCCCCCCCCGGTTTCCAATAAATCTCAGAGCGCCCTCCAATCAAAATTTCTCCAATCTGTCGGTAATCATATCCCCCCCCGGTGGAATATATGTAGAATCAGCATTTTTATTTCCCCCCTCTGAGCAGCTGCTATCCCGGGCTCTTGACGGGTAATGGCTTCAGATATGTCCTGTCGTTGAATGTTGACTCCTATATCTTGTTTATGGTTGATTTCTAGAGATTGGTTCCAGGGTTCAGCTAATTCTTTCCTTCAGGGTTCGGAGTTAAATGTCCATTGGAAACCATCTTCTTCTGCCTGGAATATTAAGTAAACCTTCCAGCGTCGCTGGAAAAGTCTGGTATCCCGGCGTGGCTAAGTTATAATTAGAATGGAAGCACTTTTCTGGATGTTGAACTAGCGTCTCCTGGTTGCTGTGCATGGTGTTTGATTTTTTTCTTTTTGTTAACGGTTCATTCTGTTGTTCCTTTACCAATGGGTCATACCCAGGATTGTTAAATGGAACCTCCAGGTGTAGGCCTCTGACTTCTAGTTGCTGGGGGCACTATGTGTGAGAGGGACGTGGCTTTCTTTTCCTACTTGTGGATCTTCGGAGAGCATACAGCTGATCACCGGCTGCAATACAGGATCAGTGTGATGTAGTGTTTAAGAGTGTTGGACTCATATCTGGGACACCCGGGTTCGAATTCCCACTTGTGCCATGGAAATGCCTGGGGCAGCCTTGGGCCAGCCACCCACTCTCAACCCAACCTACCTCACAGGGTTGTTGTGAGGGTAAAATGGAGGCGAGGAGGACAATGTAAGCTGCTTTGGTTCCCCACTGGAGAGAAAGGAGAAGAGAGGAGATTGGATTTATATCCTGCCCTTCACTCAGAGTCTCAGAGCCACTTACAATCTCATTTCCCTTCCCTTCCCTTCCCTTCCCTTCCCTTCCCTTCTCTTCCCTTCCCCACTACAGACACCTTTTGAGGTAGGCGGGACTGAGAGAGGAGTGTATGAGGGGGAGATATTTGTGAATTTCCTGCATTGTGCAGGGGGTTGGACTAGATGACCCTGGAGGCCCCTTCCAACTCTATGATGCTATGATTCTAAGATCAGTTCCCCTGGAGAAAATGGCTGCTTTGGAGGGTGGACTCAGTGGTATCACATCCCTGCTGAGGTCTCTCCCCAGGCTCAGCCCCCCAGATGTCCAGCCTGGAGCTGGCAGCCATGGGCAGAGTACATGGGGATATCAATATTGTACTCCCAGCAACCTTGTGAGATAGCTTGAGCTTAGAGGGGTTGGCCAGCCCATGTCCAACAACTGCACATCATGGGGGCAGGCTTTGGCCATGATTGTGCATGACAAGCATGCCAAGGGGCGGGCACATCTGAAGGCAATGCAGGCAGGCTTTGTTCTGTGCCTGGTACACAGAGAAGTGGTTGTTAAAACAAAGACTGCATTTAAATCTATGTGCAGAACATCTAGGTCACCTTTCTGCCACGGGTCACAGAATGCATCTTGTGTGTAAAGGACTGACAAGTCGCAAGGGTTGCCACGTGCCCGGGGGGGGGGGGGTTGCCCGTTCAATGGGCCCCTTACCCGCTGGCCCGGATCAGGCCGACAGGGTGACCCCCACCCCCAAAGTGCCGGGATCGCAGCAACGTGCCGGGCACGTTGCAGGGAGGGGGTGCTCTATCATTCAAGGGAAAACTCTATGGTTTTTCCCTTGGATGATAGCAGTCCCGCCCCAATGTGCCCGACGTGATTACGTAACTTCCGGGAGAGGGGCCGGGACTCCCCCACTGCAGCTAAGGGTAGGACCTGGCAACCCTACAAGTCTCAGCCAATTTATGGTGACCCCACCAAGGGACTTTGAAGGCAAGTGAAAAGCAGAGGTGGTTTTCCATTGCCTTCCTCCACAAAGTATTCATCGGTGATCTTCCTTCCAAGTACCGACCCTGCTTAGCTTCTGAGATCTGATTAGGCTGGACTGTACCATACTGCCTTCCCTCCCTATAATGCATCTTACAAATTAGTGAATATGAAATTACATTCCATCATGTTATATGGAAATATTCTAAATCTAATGATTAACCTCCTTTACTAAATCATTTGCTTGTGACTAATTCACTTTAAAGCCACTGGTGTCCCAACAATCATTTTACTGCCATGGCAACAGCATTTTTTTTTTTTAAAAAAAAAGATAATTAGTATTTCAAACGTGTACACTAATGTTCTAACAATGCATTGCCATCCTTTTAAAATCCAAAGTTCTCATGCCCCCCCCCCCAAATTAAGACTCGGGCCCTTTTCCTTGCTGAGGTATAAGGGGACAGGTGCAGTCTGTTGCATTTGAACTCAGCAAGTCCAAGTTCAGCTGTTTTGTGAATTATTTATTTCCTTCAGAGATACCCCACATTTCTCCCCAGTGGTGACCATGCATGGCTTACATTTTCCTCTTCTCCATTTTATCTTCACAACAACCTTGGGAGGTAGGTTAGTGTGAGCATGTGTAACTGGCCCCAGGTCACCCACCAGTCTTCCACGGCGGCAGCATCCCTACTTACAACTGGCCCTCCAGTTTGGCTCGGCACTCGTTGTAAACCCATTCCCCAAGTCGAGCCTGCCAACGTTACCACAGCAAGGCGCTTGACGTGGAGACACTTATTTTAGCGACATAAAACACTGATCCTGATTTAATACCTTTGGAATGACTCTGTACATTTAATGGAGTAGTTTAGCTTCACGCGGTCGCATAAATAAAGCAGATGAGCGTAATAACGTGGCGGTGTACGAGGCAGGGGATGATAAAACATATTTGCTACCTTGCTTGCTCATTTATAATCCTGGATTCTTGTTTACATCTTGGGATGTTCACTAAATCCAATTGTAATCCATGAAGATCCATGGGTGCTTTGGAAGGCTGAACCACCACCACCACCCCCCCTCCAAAAAATTCATGCTTAACTGTAATAAGAACAAATAGGCTGGCATTATGGAAAAGAGGACATTAAATCCTGATTTGGCTCAGTGTTTATTGAATTACAAACAGAAAACAATATCACTGTATTCTAGCGCGTAGTTAGTTAAAATTTCCCATCCAGGCACTTTGCAGTGTTGGCGTAAGTGTGTGCCTCTTATCTAGATGTCTTTTAAAAAATTTAAATAAAAAGGATTAGATAAATTCGTGGGGGAGAGGTCCAGCAAAAGTGATTAGCTTTAGAACTGCTAATTCTGATCTGGGAAATCCTTGGGGATTTGAGGGTAAAACCTATAGATCAGGGGTGTCAAACTGTTGTATTCTTATTATTTTACAGCCACAGCTTGCAGAGACTTTGGGGTGCAAAAGGCCCTTTTCTGATTTGCTAACAAATAAAGACTCTCATTGGTCCTTAAGCCACTCTAGGTAACCAATTGCTGAGCCTCGCTTAGGTCCAATAGGATTGTTTGTACATAGTTACATTGTTTGAAGTTATGAGTTGGAAACAGTATAAACAAGGGGAGGCCCGCAAGAAACTTGCGGGGAGGGGGCATTTCCTTCATCTTGCTGGGCCCGCCGCTCGCCCCCCCCCCCAATGGGCTCCCAGCAGTAGGATACTTGCGGGGGGCAGGTAAGCCTCTCTCTCTCTCCTCCCTCCCTCCTCCCTCCCTGAAAACAGCGGCGGCTGTGCGCCGAGTCTCCCCGAAAACAGCGGCGGCGAGGCCCACCGCCCACCGAGCCCTCCCCCCAGCCAAAGCGTTCTCTGCGCCTGCGCAGAGAATGCTTTTACTTTTGAGGGGATTTAAATATCCCCCCAAAAGTTTTTTTTAACATTTAGGATTTTTCTGCACACGGGGGGGAGAGCCCCCCGTGTGTAGAAAAAAAACCGTCCCCCCAAGTGCCCCCCCCGCACGGATTTAGGTATCCGCACGCCGGGGGGGGGGGCACTTGGGAATTAGATATATAGATTAAGGTGCCGCTCTCATAGAGCTGTCTTTGAGCTGAAGCAATGTGTTTGAATAAAAGCCTGTTTGTTTGATTCATCGCCTCCCGCTCAATACTTAAAACAAACATAAGGCCTGGGAGCCGGAATTGGTCCGTCCAGGGCTCTCACCCTGCCATCAGGCAACTGGTATGTATGGAAGTGTAACGTACTCCCCCTTTTATGGTATTCCTTCGAAAAAACTAGTCTTGCATATCATTAAATACATTTATTGGGGCTTTTGTGGGTTCCCCGGTTGCTTTTACTGCTAGGAATCAATTGCTTTTGTTTGTATTTTGGGTAAAAAATAATAATATTGTTAATTAGATTTGCCTGTATCCTTTACAAAGTTTATATCTCTGGTACCTGGCATTGCATTTTATGGCAGACTTGGCCCAGCCCGACAAAGTGACATTTACATCAGATCCGGCCCTCATAACAAATGAATTTGGCACCTCTACTATAGATGGTAGAGTTTAGGGAAGGCAAGAGCTCATCAGGGATGTCGTACCATAGACTCTACACACCAAAGCAGCCATTTTGAACTAATTTCTTTACTCTGGAGAGGAGCTGTAATTTCTGCAGAACTCCAGGCCCCACCTGGAGGCTGGCATCCCTGTGGCAGTAGCTAGATATGCTGGGAAGCAGTAACAGTAAGTGACTAGACCTCTGCTTCCGTGTATTTAAAATCAATTTAGTCTTGCTTATTCCACAACGAGTTCTTTAACAGTGCTAGATTTCATTGTTATGAAGCTGGAGTAGCTGCCTAGTGTTGGTTATTCCTTCCTTCATTCCACAGTGTTCTCTCCCACGGAGGCCCCAAAGGGGCTTATGATATTCTCCCATCCTCCATTTTTATCCTCACAACAACCCTGCGAGGTAGTTTAAGGTAAGAGTAGGTGACTGTCCCAAGGTCACCCTGGGAGCTTCCATGGTCTGATGGGGATTTGAGTCTAGATTTCCCAAATTGTAGGGGATTGGAGCACCTTCCCTATGAGGAAAGGTGGAAGGACCTGGGACTTTTCAGTTTAGAAAAGAGACTACTAAGGAGGGGACATCTGTCTCAGTTGCTCTCCCTGCTTTAGTTCCCGACCTGCTGAAAGGGCCCATCTGATTCCACCTTGCAGCCCCAACAGCTATATATTGCTGCTACCAATTTTATTGTTTATTGTTTTTATGATTTTAATGTGATTTGTTATGATTTGTCCCAAGCCCATTTGGGGAGGGTGGAATAAAAATTGATTGATCGATCGATAGACAGGCAGGCAGGCAGGCAGGCAGGCAGAGTGATTTATAAAATCTGGGGTGGAGAGAGTTGACAAAGGGCATTTTCTGCCCTCTCCCAATTTTTTTCTCCCTCTCCCAAAAGACTAGAATTCAAGGGAATCCAACAAGGCTGATGGCCAGTAAGTTCAAAAGGAAATACTACTTTACACAGAGAGTGATTGAAATCTGGAATCCGCTGCCAGAGGATGTAGCGATGGCCACAGGAATAAACGGCTTTCAAGGGGGTTAGATAGATTCATGGAGGATAAACACCTCAGTGGCTACTAGCCATGGTGACCGAGGGGAGCCTTCGCATTCAGAGGCACCAAACCTGCCAGGAGGCAGCATCAGGGGAAGGCCTCGGCCTCTCTGCCCTATTGTTGGCCCTCCAGAGGAACTGGTTGGCCGCTGTGTGAGACAGGATGCTGGACCAGATGGACTATTGGTCTGATCCAGCAGAGCTCTCCTTATGATTCAGCCTTTGTCATGTCAGTGGCAATTAATGTGTCCAGCTGTCCCATCAATAAATGGGCAAAAGGATCAAACCAGCTGACCAGGCCAAAGAGGATGTTTAGGAATGGTGTCTATTGGATCATGTTAAGATCAACATGCTGCTGTCGACTACAGATAAGACTACATCACTGAAACCCACAAGTGCCCTTCTGGATTATGAGATCTTCTGGTCTGATCACCCTTCTGTTCAAGGATAGCAATTATTTGTAGTGAAAAACACATTACTTGGTTGAACAGCCCAATTACACAGCACCTATGCAATGAATGAGTCAACAGACACAGTTGTAAAGTTTTGGGTTTGTAGTCTGTGCAGGCACACAGCTGGTGGCATTCAGTTTAGGGAGGATTTCTTGTTTCTCTTCCTGGCTGTCTTGACCCAAAATATTTATTTGTACCCTGCCCTCCCCCCCCCCCAAAATTGGGGACCCAAAATGGCTTATTAAATCTGTTCCCCTTCCTCCACACTGTCCTCACAATGAGTTCTTGTGGCCCTTTCTTACATGCCCAGGGAAATACTGATTGCCACTTTGGAGTCAGGAAGCAATTTTTCTCCAAGCCAGTTTGGCTGGAGATCCTAGAGTGGTTTTTTTTGTCATCTTCTGGGCGTGGAACAGCAGTCGCTGGGGGTGTGGGAGGGGGAGGTATTTGTGAATTTCCTGCATTGTGCAGGGGGTTGGAATAGATGACCCTGGAGGTCCCTTCCAACTTTATGATTCTATGATAATCCTGTAAGGTAGGATAGGCTCTGTGTGTGTGTGTGGGTCCAAGTTCACCTGGTGAATTTCCATGGCAGAGTGAGTTCTCCCAGGACATAGTCTGACACTAACCAGTAGGCCACACCCCCTTATTTCCATACAGCATCACAACTGAGGCTGGGACGTATTAGGTGCAGCTAAGTTTACCGCACAAAAGTTTAGTCAAACCTGTTGTGTATGCATATTATCGGCTCTATTCCAGAAATGGAATTTGCTCCTCCGTCAGTTTTGATTGAGGCTGACCAGCTAATTCGATCTGGGACATTTTCATCAGCAGTTGCTTGGAGGTGTTCAGATTTGCTTATGAAATAGTCCCATACTAGCTAAGGAGATGGAAATGAGGCATTTAAAAGCTCTCCCAGAAAGGGGGTGAAAGCGCTTTCCTTGGTTCCCCGCTCAGAACATAACATTTGATATTAATGTTACGGACTGAGGCAAGAGTCATCAGGTACGGAAAACGACAGGAATGTAGAACTAGTAATTTTCTTAGGCTCTTTCCTCAGGATGCTATTTTGAGTTTTTTACTACTGAAGGGGGGGGGGGAATTATGCCTGCCTAATGAAACCAGGGCTTCTGGAAGATATTCAACAATGTGAGTAAAACCTATTGTTTTATACAAACAGACCTTTGATAAGGTTTTGCTCGTACCTTTAGATGAGAAGGAATTTCAAGGGAGGTTTTCCTTCTCTGCAGACCGGACCTTGACCACCAAATGGAACCAGGTGAGAACCAAAGGCCTGTTCTGTCTGAAGAGAGTAGGGAAATACTATCCTAATTATTGTTCCCTAGACAGAAATGTTTAGACTCTTCCTGTTATGGGAAGCAGTGTGACAGACGGCATGAAAAAAAAAAAAGGGAAAGAGCAGAAAGAAGGTGAAAGTGAATGTGTCGTGAGTACCTCTGAGGACCTGCCTCCTGCGGACCTAAGTGAGGTGGAGGATCAGCTCCCAGCGCTGGAGGAGCCTCCACCTGAACCAGATGAGGCACAAGCAAGCACCTCCCAGGGTGTTACCCCAGCACCAGCAGCAGCTGAGCCACAGCCAAGCTCAAGACCACCTGATTCACCTCCTGGGTGGAACATCTAAGGTCCCGATACAGGCAAGACTTAGCTGCTAGGAGAAAAGAGGCACGCATGCGTGGTCGCAGATCACTCAGTCCTGAGTTTTAGAAGGAGCCGGGACATCGCTGCCAGCTACTCATGAGCACAGGAAGTGGCTGGGTATTTAGGCACAGCACAGAGACTACCAACTTGTGCTAGCAACAAGTCATTCTGGCTAAGCTCTGCAGCCACTCGGCTCGCAATAAGCTAACCTGATTCTGGACTCTCTGGCTCGTGACTCCGGCTCTGTTTGCCTTCGGCTTGATTCTGGACCCTTTGACTCGTGACTTCGGCTCTGTTTGACTTCGGCTTTTGTTTTCTCCTCGGACTGGTTTGCTCATGAGTTTCCCTCTCTGACCCTGGCTTGGACTGACTCTGCTTTTGGCCTAGTGTTTTGGACTTGGTATCTCGTGCCTGACTTGGCTTGATCTCGGACTGTCCCGGACTTTGGCTTGGCTCCTTACCTGCTGGCACCCAGCCCGTGACAAATGAGAGACCGGTAAATTCATTCAAGTGAAAGTAAAAGGGATCAGGTGCAAAAGGTGAAGAGTTTAGGACCAAGAGTAGTCAAGTAGCTTGATTAGACAGGTCATTGCAGGCAAGTTCTCCACAGAATGGAGTGGGTGCAGAGGAGAGCGAGGAGGATGATCGGGGGCCTGGAGACCTAGCCCTGTGAGGAAAGGGTGAGGGACTTGGGAATGTTCATTCTAGAGAAAAGGAGGCTGAGGGGGGACACGATGGCTCTCTTGAAGTCTCTGAAGGGCTGTCCCTTCGAGGAGGGCAGGGAGCTGTTCCTGTTGGCAGCAGAGGAGACATTGGGAGCTTTTTGAGGTGATGTCTAGGAATGGTGGAGCTTCTGGAGATGTGATGTCACATTTTCCATGATGCTTTAAGAATTTCCCCCAATCTCTATGGTAAACAGAATAAAGAAGGCCCTAGAACATCAAAGAGGATTTTAATGTCATTTACAGGTGGAGGCTTGGAAGACGTGACATCACTTATGGGTGATGATCTAAGAGTCCTTCCAATCACTGTGGTCTTTACAATAGATACTGGGGAGCATCACCATCGATGCTGTTCTCCCCCTTTTCTTCCTAGTTCTCAACAGGCTCAAGGGCGGTGGATTGAGGGGAGGGGAAGGAGCCCTCTCTCAATGATTAAATGGCAGGCTTATTATGACCATCTCCCTACAAAATAGCTCCAGATTCATGGAGGAGCATTGGTCTTATACTACGTAAGAACACAAGAGAAGCCAATGTTGGATCAGGCCAGTGGCCCATCCAGTCCAACACTCTGTGTCACACAGTGGCCAAAAACACCAGGTGCCCTCAGGAGGTCCAGCAGTGGGGCCAGGACACTAGAAGCCCTCCCACTGTTGCCCGCCCGAAACACCAAGAATACAGAGCATCACTTGCCCCAGACCGAGAGTTCCTATTTAAACCTTGTGTCTAATAGCCACTGATGGACTCTACTGAATTGTCAAAGCACATTCTCCATCTCCTGAAGGTGAAATGGGGGCCATCTTTTGAGTCTCCTGGAGTGGATTAAAAACTCTTTAAATTCCGAAAGGCCTCTAAGGATGTACTGGTTCTCTGTTTGAATTCACAGAGATTCTGCTGCTGTGTTTTGTTTCTTTGGCTTCAGTCTGATGGCTGCTTCCTTTGTTACCCTTTTGTACTTGATTTTTTTATTGATATCCTCACTGCTTTTTAAAGGTACCACTCATTTGGGAGTTTCAGAGAACAATCCTTAGCTGGTCTGCTCAGAATCCTACTCAAGCCTGTTCAGGGGACCTTTGGACTGTATTGCCCTCTTTGGGCACCACAGAAGTGCTATTGATAAATAGGGATGCCAGCTCTAGGTTTGGAAATCCCTGGAGATTTTTTTGGGGGGGGGTGGAGCCTGAGAGGGTGGGGTTTGTGATGGGGAGGGACCTTAGCTGGATACAATGCCATAGAGTCCACCTTCCAAAGCAGCCATTTTCTCCAGGGGAACTTCTCTTGGTCAACTGGAGACCAGCTGTAATAGCAAGAGATCTCCAGGTGCCACCTGGAGGTTGGCAACCGTAACTGATAAACTAAAGTCTATGAAACCTCCTTGTTTAGAAGCAGTGTAACCTGATTGTTAGAGGCTGGTAACAAGCAGCAGGTGAAGGACTATATGTTGTTCTGGTTAGGAACTTCTCAGGGACTTTTGGTTGGCCATTGTTGAAGATGAGATGCTAGACTGAAAAGATGTGTCATTTGTTCCAGCAGGGGCAGTTCATACAGTCTGACTTTATAACTGCAGACTCAGTGATGGAACATATTTTGCTAAGGCTTGTGTTATTGCTGTTGAATCCCCTGGCATGATGGGATACACCTTCAAAGAGAGCCAAGGATGTTCATATAACATCTTCTCTGGAAGACTGCAGAAAGCTACCACAGGCCCCCAAATTCCCACTAGCTCCTCCATGCCACTGACCTAACCCAAACATGAACTGGTATCTTTGTAAGCATCATACATTCCCCCTCCCATTCACATATATAACCATTCTTTTTGCATCTCAGGGTTTTGTACCTGGGTTTGGTGTAGTGGTTAGGAGCACAGACTCTAATCTGGAAGAACTGGGTTTGATCCCCCATTTCTTCACATGCTGCTGCAGGTGTGACCTTGGGTCAGTTACAAGTTTTTTTCAAAGCTGCTCTCTCAAGGGCAGTTGTCTCAGAGCTCTCTCAGCCCCACCTACCTCCCAGGGTGTCTGTTGTGGGTAGGGGAAGGGAAAGGGATTGTAAGCCACTCTGAGACTCTTTTGGGTAGTGAACGGTGGGGTATAAATCCAACCTCCTCTTCTTCTTCCCCCATGAGACAGTTTAGGCTGGGAGATCCACGTCCAAGGTTACACATCCCCCTACCCTCTCTCTTGACAAATATTCGTGGCTTGTGGATCAATGGCAAATTTTCAGTTGCATACCAGTGGCAATTCGCCTGGCTCATGGGGGCCTCAAAGCCAGTAGGGATCTCAGACATCTGTCTCCCCCGGATCCCCCTTTTGTCAGCCTTTCCACTCTGATCCCTAAAACTGATGCCAATTAACAGTGGTGTCATTGTTTTCTGTGCCTGGAGTGGTGCCAGATTGTATATGTATTGATCCGTATAGGTGCCCCCAAAAGATCTCACAAATTCCTCAGGTGGTTTCCAAGACATGGATATTATTGACAAAACAGGGGCAGGGGGAATCCATTCGTTTTCAGCTCTGGGAGTCCAACTGTTTTACAATACGGCGTCGCTAAAATAGGAAGCTGCGTGGCTATCATGTTGTGGAAGCTATCCGGGAAAGATTCAATTGTCTCGAAAGTCAATCATGCAGATGTGCTAGCATCTGCTTTATCAATTATTTGTCAGAAGGTTTTTTTGTCTTCCCCCCATCTCCTTATGTGTGGCATATAAAACTACCTAAACACTGTATTTAGACTCTCTATCAATGACAGTTCTGTCAGTCTGTTAGAGGATTACCGTTTCAGATGATAATAGCTCTGGAGATGGGATCAGGGAAGAAATAAGATATTTTTATCTGCAAGTTTTAACTCTTAAGATGGCTTTTTTTTTCTTTTGAAAACAAGAACGGGGGGATAATAATATATATTTTTAAAAGCAACCAGCTGTGACATTTAAATGCATCTCACAACAAAATGCGGAGTTGTTCTGCAACTTCTTAACAACAGAATAGAGATGACTTCTTTGAACTGTTTCGCACAAACATGGCATGGCACTGAAGTTAGAGACTCGGAGACAAAGCTAACACTGTGGATCGTTGTGTTCCTATCTTGCCTCCTGATTTACATTCAGCTTTGCCCCCAAACTGCTGCTGTGCAAAATTTTCATCGTAAAACCCCCTACAAAACTTCTGTAAATGAGCATTTCAGGTTTTGGCTCGAAAGCACTCCCACCCCCCACCCCCCCAACCGCTTGCACTCGTAATATAACTAAAAAGATGCCCTGTAAGATCTAATTGCATGCCAGGGGAGGAGCTGCTAGTGAACGTGATTGTTAACACTTTCGACCTCTGTTCCTTGTGCCAAAGTTCTGTACGAATGAGATCTGTATGATCTGATCCGTTTGCATCTTTTTTTGTCTTGATTCTGTACCCACACCGTTGATCGTTCAGTCCTGATTGCCCTTCCGTTGCAGAGACTGTAAACGTACTAATGGAAGTTAGGTCGGCTATGGGGATGTTCGTGAGAATCCAGACATCCAGGCAATTTACCTGATCTTTCTTTAGTACACCTGCTTCTGACCTTTATTTTTGGTTCCGATTAACCTCAGGAGACCTTGCTACCTCCTACTAAGATTTTTGATTGCATGCAAATGAACAAAGCAGTATTAGATTTCACAAGTCATGTATTAACCTTCACGGAAATACTATTTTAAGAAATGGACAACAGCTTTAGCAGGTATACACTTGGGCATCGTGGCCTGATAATACTCATTAAAGGGAAAAAAAAGATGTAGCAGTGAAAGGTTACTTTGGACTCATCCTGGTCTGTTGCATAATTTGCAATTATCCATGTAGATGGCGCACTCCCTGTGCATGGTGCTTCAAGGTGGAGGCTTAGCAAAAGCCAGAGCTAGGCCCTGCAGAACATTCCATTTGTCTTGTTTAATTGTTTTAATTTCATTCTGTTAGTGGCCACTTTGTATTTTGAAATAAGAATATAATACATACTATACAGATTTCCAGTCTTAAGTATGATACCTCCGGAGATCCATCAGATATTCTCTGGTTTTTAATTTTAGATCACAGTGTACTGATTTAAGTGAACCAAGACTGGCTTCAGCCTAAGACTGCTGCCTTGGCCCATCTAGGTAATTACGGTTTGCTCTGATTGGCAGAGGGTCTCCAGGATCCTAATCAGAGAAGGACTTCAAGCAGCTCCTTGCCTGAGATCCTTTAGCTGGAAATGATAGGCATCATCCCTGAGATTCCCAGCAAGCAAAATAAATGCTTTCGGCATAATGACTCTGCATCACCAATCAGATTTGGCCATGGGATGATGTCATCTGTGGGCAAAGGTGTGTGATCAAGAGTGACTTACATGGGTGATTCTAGCCAGTCAGGGATCACTCGGGAAGTAGAATGACATCACAGTTCTGTGTAGCTTCCAGTCCTGATATGGCTATCTGATGATGTCCCCGAGGACAGGAGGAGTTAATTCAGAGCGACAGCAAGAGGGAGCAACATGAATGGATAGGCGAACATTTCACAGGGAGTGCCTCCAAAAGGAAAACTAAACCAAAACAGGCATCCGTTGATGCATTCACCATTGTCTGCCTCTGTGTAGTAACCAGGGGTCATTTCCTAAAAAAAGAGGTGCAGGAGCTCATTAGCGTAACTCATTAGCATAACTTATTTGCATATGCCACACACCCCTGACGTCACCGGAAGTGTGTCAGAAGGCAACACCCACCGCTCAGGCTCCACCCCCAAAATCTCCAGGTCTTTCCCAACTCAGAGCTGGCGAGCCAGCTTGACACTTTGACTAAAGACACTTTAGGTTTCCTTTGCTCTTGCAGGGAAGCTACCCTACAACAAGCAGCATGAAAATACAGATCAAGTTAGTATGCTTTTGCTTTTTTCCACAGCGCATCACCATATGTGTCCGCTCCTGGGCTTGTTACTCCCGGAACGGTGTTCCGGCACATTCCTGCTCGAAATGACCCCTGGTAGTCACCCTGCCTGGACTCCTTTGGTGGTATCCCATCTAAATACTTAGCAGGGTGACCCTGCTCAGCTTCTGAGAACTAATGAGATTGAACTAGCCTGCACCATCCAGGTCAGGGCCACTATGCTTATAGAGAAATAAAATCTTGTTGCTTTTTTCTGCCAAATACTAATATGTCTACTACCCTCAGCAGAGTCTAAAGGCATGTCAATCCTTAACGAATCTCCTGGATTCCCAAAAAGTGGACATATTAGTATTTTGAGAGGAGGGGGACTAAGTTTTGCAATCCTCCTAAACCAAACATAACCCACGTTGGATCCCCAGAAGATCTATTTGAGATTCCTGCTTGGATGGGATGCACCAAAATCTCAAGTTGAAATCTTCTGAAAATAAGGAATTAATTTTACTTGAGATATCTGTCGGGGGTGGCTGCCGATGCCATTAATCTTTGCTGGTATAATTGAACCCTTTTGGCATAACATCAGAGTGTCACAAGAAGGGAATCCAAACAGAGTCAGATGAAAATTGACGATGTTTGCTGATGATGTATCCACCGTCTGATCCGGATCATATAGAACTGCTGTAGGATCTCAAAGTGCCCATTACAGAAACAAAACTTGAAACTGCTTGGTTTCCTCTGGAGGGAGACCTCTTTGTAATTTGGGTTAGTATGAAGCAAGATACTAGCGGGGCATATGGAATAATCTTTTGTGTTATGTTAATTACTTTCCAAAGAATGAATTTTCTAATGCTTAGGTGCATTAAAAAAAAAAGACTTATGGAGCTGTGAACATTTCAAGAGGAATGAAAGGGGAGAAGACTATGAATTGTCTTCAGAATGTTTTACTTCATCCCCAAATTTTGGGGGGTCCCCCCCCCCCCGAATTTGTGTGTGTGTGTGTCCGTCCGCCGTACTTGATGTTTACTCAACTGGCAGGTATTTTGTTCTTTCTCCATCTGGTGTCTCAGCTTAACACCTGACTGGCAGTTGCCGTTTCAAAAGCAAAATGGCCATTTTCTATGAAATCTAAAATAAAACGAGGAGCCCAAAACATACGTATTGTTTTTCTTCCCTGATTTTTAAATTGTTTTCTCCTTTTCGGTTTTGTTCCTCTTCTGTTTTTGTTTGTTTCTGGCAAGTGTCTTGTCATTTACCTTTGCATTAACATTTTCTATTGATTAGTTGTAAAAAAAAAAAAAATGGAGGGGGGAACTCCCCCCAAACCCTGTTTATTATGCTCTTTTGTTTGGCTGTTCAAGAGCTAAAACAAAAGCCACCCAGCCCTAGGAGGGACACATTTGCATGCGGTGAGCGTTGCCCGAGGAAAAAGTAATTGCTAATGCATATTTATGTGGCACAAATTTGCCATTTGTTTATGCATAAAATTATCAATAGTGCGGGGCGGCCCAGCCATAGAAAATGGTGACCTTTTTAGCTTAATAAATAGAAATCAGCTGTTATTGTGAAGAGATCAGCCATTTATTCTGTGTTGTGGGACGCTGCCGCGGGGGGAAAAAAATGTAGATTCGGGCTGGCAATATCATTAAATAGAAGGCCACTGACCCTTTTGGTATAGTCTATTATACTTTTATCTAATAGGGGATAAATGACTCAGGTTGGAAAATAGATTGCGAAAAAAAACCCTACAAAAACAAAACAAAAAAGTCCAACCCTTTCCCACTCCAGCAACTGCTGCCCTGCCCCCTCAGTTACCGGAGAGAAACTTATTACCAAACATTGTGACAGTGAAGAGAGCAGTTCACACACACTCTGTAGAGTGTAACCGAGTTCCTTGTCGATTCGGGGGGGTCGCCGTGTTGGTCTGAAGCAACAGAACAAAGTTTGAGTCCAGCGGCACCTTTAAGAACAAAAAAGTTTAATGCTGGGTAGAAGCTTTTGTGTGTCCCCCTGGGCCAATCCATAAATCCTTCATCATCCGTGTAGTTTCTGTGTGAGGATTCTAACTGCATTTTCCTTCCTTCCTTCCTTCCCTAGGAATGCAACCAATGCTCCCTCTAAGTTATGGAGCCGTGCGGCCAAAAATGCTAGTTTGTGAGTGACTGGCATTAAAGTGGTGAGCGAGCGATGCAGCTACTGCATAAATTAGCTTGCTCTGGAGCCATCCCTTCCTGAACTAAGATAAAAACATGGGAGCCGGAGGCTGGAAAACTTTGAGCTAGCTCTCACTAACTCAGCTTAGAGGGATCACTGAATGCAACTCCCGGGGCCACTGAAGGGAACATGAGATCTGTGGGCTTCTAACTTCCCCTTCTCTCAGTCCTCCTTAGGGCTATTTTGGGGCAGGAACACACAGGAACGGAGTTGCAGCTGGCTTCCAAATTGGCCACACCTACAACCCCCCTCTCAGGTTTCCCACGTGCCTTGCTAGCTGCGGGGTGCCTGGGGAAACCAAGCTGATCCAGGGAGGGAAGGCAGTTTAAACTGCCTCCCCCCCTTGGGTTCCCCAGGCGCCCCGCAGATGTAGGGCACGTGGGGAGCCGATCCAGAAACCACCTTCCTTCCCTCGGGTTCCCCAGGTGCCCCACAAGCCGGAGGGAGCTGCGCTGTTGGGGGTGTGGCCTAATATGCTAATGAGTGTCTGCTGTTGGCTGTGGCCTATTATGCTAATGAGTTCCTGCTGGGCTTTTTCTAGAAAAAAAAAGCCCTGGTCCTCCTTATCTCCTGCATATGAGTTACTCCCATGCCAATCTGAGTAACTTGTGGAGGACAGAGAGGAAAGACTTGATATAGAAGACACTCGCCCATCTCCATTCCCTATCATGATCTGACACATGACTTGGCATGTGTCAAATAAGGGAAGGAGAAGAAGAGGAGCAGGAGGAGATTGGATTTCTACCCTGCCCTTCACTCACTTGGAGTCTCAGAGTGGCTTACAGTCTCCTTCCCCTTCCCCTCTCCGCAACAGACACCCTGTGAGGTAGGTGGGGCTGAGAGAGCTCTGACAGAAACTGCTCTTTTTCAAGAACAGCTCTGACAGAGCTATGGCTTGCCCAAAGTCATCCAGCAGGTACCAGTGGAGGAGTGGGGAATCAAAACCGGTTCTCCCAGATTAAGATTGCGTGCACTTAACCACTACACCAAACAGAACTCCATCGAGTCCTATGGCAATCTCTCTATGTGCAGATGTTGTGCCCATGGAAGATTTGCATTGTGTTCAAGGTGTTGATTTCCCTGTGGTGTATTGGTTAGAATGCTGAACTAGGATTCAGGAGATCTGGGTTCCAGTCCCTACCCTACCATGGAAGCTTGCAGGGTGACCTTGGGCCAGGCACGAATTCTCAACCTCATTTTTTCTCACAGGTTTGTTCTGAGGATAAAATGGAGGAGAGGAGAACAGTGTAAGCTGCTTTGGGTCCCCATTGGGGAGAATGGTGGGGTACAAACAAAGCAAATTAAAAAAATAAAGTCCGCTACCTTAAAAGTTTGGCAGTAAAGCAACAAAATATCAACATTTTCCCAAAAACAAACTATTGCAGTATCGAATACTGGCCTCTGTGTGAGTGACAGAAGCCTCTCAATGGGCCCGGCCAGTTTGGTGTAGTAGTTAACTGTGCAGACTCTAATCTGGGAGAACCTGGTTTGATTCCCCACTCCTCCACTCGCAGCTGCTGGATGACCTTGGGCAAGCCATAGTTCTGCCAGAGCTGTTCTTGAAAGAGTAGTTCTCTCAGAGCTCTCTCAGCGCCACCTATCTCACAGGATGTCTGTTGTGGGAAGGGGAAGGGAAAGGAGATTGTAAGCCGCTCTGAGACTGACTGAAGGGTGGGGTATAAATCTCCTTCTCCTCCTCTTCTTCCCATAATGCTCTTGGGAGTCCTGGGAATCACTTCCCCTCATGAGATAACACTGCTCTGTTCCTGTTCCCCTTTTATGGCACAGTGTGGTCTCACTAAAACAGTTGCTTGGCCTGGTATGCAAAGAACTGTGGGTTTATTAGTTGTAACTTTGGTCAAGAGTTTTCACTGGGTTTACCTATTCATTTGCTAATGGGAAAAAATGGGTTTGTTTTGTAGCTCTTTTCGTGCTGATGAGGGCGTTACCCTGCTTCCAAGATTCTGGAGCCTGAGGAAAACCACCGCTCATCGACAAGGGGCAGGAAAATACAACTGTACCTGCTTACTGCGGAGGGAGACCCCCTAGGAGGCATCAAAGGAGAAAATGCAAAAGAGAAAATAGAAAAAAAGGTGATTCTACTTGAACAATACTGATAAGACTGTAGCATTTATTTCATGCTCATAATACTGCGATGTATGGTTTGGTGTAGTGGTTAGGAGCGGGGACTCTGATCTGGGAGAACTGGGTTTGATTCCCCACTCCTCCACATGCAGCCACTGGTGTGACCTTGGTCAGTCACAAGTTTTTTCAGAGCTGTTCTCTCAAGGGCAGTTCTCGAAAGAGCTCTCTCAGCCCCACCTACCTCACAGAGTGTCTGTTGTGGGGAGGAGAAGGGAAAGGGATTGTAAGCTGCTTTGAGACTCCTTTGAGTAGTGAAGGGTGGGATATAAACCCAATCTCTTCTTCTCTTCTCTTCTTCTGTTTGAATAAGGTCTCAGGAAACACCCAGGCTGCATTCAGATATAACAGTAAACAGTGGCTGGCGCGATGAAGTCTGGTTAGTTTAACAGGCATAACAAATAGAGCAGCCAACTCCAGGCTGAGGAATACCTGGAGATTTGGGGCTAGAGCCTGGGAAAGGGGGTGTCTGGAGAGGAGAGGGACCTCACTGGGGTGTAACGCCATAGACTCTATGGCATAGAGTCTACCTTCCAATGTGGTCTTTTCCCCCCAAGGGAACTGATCTGCATAGTCTGAAGTGATTCCAGGAACTCTCCCAGGCCCCACTTGGAGGTTGGCAGCTCTGCTAACAAATCCCAATTTTGTGTAAGCTCTGGTTTGTCTGCTTCTTGCCTGCTTCCTTCCCAAGGGCATACTACCTAATTTTGGTGGTCCACTAGACAGTTATCTGCTGCATCGTGGCTGAAAGCAGAGGGAATCTGTCATTCCATTGGAGGAGATACTGGTGGCCATTCCTAGAAAAAGAAGAGGAGTTTGGATTTATATCCCGCCCTTCACTCACTTGTGGAGTCTCAGAGCGGCTTACAAACTCCTTTCCCTTCCCCTCCCCACAACAGACACCCTGTGAAGTAGGTGGGGCTGAGAGAGCTCTTTCCCAAGCTGTCCTTGAGAGAACAGCTGGTACAGAGCTATGGTTTGCCCAAGGTCATCCAGCCAGGTGCAAGTGGAGGAGTGGGGAATCAAACCCGGTTCTCCCAGATTAGAGTCCGCGTACTTAACCACTGCACCATACTGGCTCTCTACCGACGTGGGAGAGTGAGAGTTGGCTTTGAGGTTCATGGTAGGATTTGCATACACAGCACAGAGACAGAAGTACTAGAGCACCAGAGTAACATAGCTTCAATTTCTGGTTTCGTTTGGGAAATCTATTGAGTTCAGCCTGCTAGATGGTGAACATTCTGAAACAGGGCAGTGCGTTGTACCCTACCACCTCTGAACATCTTGGCCTCATAAAGGTAAAAGCCAGTTCTGCTCTTACATAATCAGAAACAATATTTGGACTGTAGTAGGGTTGCCAGCCTCCAGGTGAGGCCTGGGGATCTCCCACTTTTACAACTGATCTCCAGCTGACCAAGATCAGTTCCCCTGGAGAAAATGGCTGCTTTGAAGGGCGGACTCTATGGCATTGTACCCTACTGAGGCCCCTCCCCTCCCCAAACCCCGCCCTCTCCTGGCTTCACCCCAAAAGTCCCCAGGTATTTTCCAACCCGGACTTGGCAACCCTAGACTGTAGTCCAATTGGCACTCCGGCTCCCTTTTTATTGGCAGTCCTAGTGGGCTATTTTGCATTGCTATACATTTAAATATATTGTCCAATAAGGCGGGGTGGGGGGAGGTTATTTCGTTCTCTGAGGCAGCTCTGTGATTTCACCTTTGACTCCCTGCGGCAATTTATCAGCCTTCACTTCTAAGTGAGTTTATCAAACAAGAAATCGCTTTCACCCATCTGCGGGGTCACAAATTGAGCCAGCCAAACGTCTGCTTTATAGCAGGGATAAAAATCCTTCTGTGAGTTGCTGAGCCATTTCTGAATTATTAAGGGTTGTGGCATAATGGGTGACCTTTAGTTTGACTTGGAGGCCTTTGGCATGACAGGGGTTACTGACTTTTGGGGATGGACAGGTTCTCGCATGTTTTAGACATACCGACTGTCAGATCAAAATGCTGTTAATTAGAACTCAAAGCTGTTGATTCCCTGATTTATGAGGCCGGGTGGTGATATCCAATATAAATACATGGGTGTACTTACTATATATGTAATATATATCCGTGCATTTAGTTTGACTGTCAATTTGGATAACTACCGCATAGGAATAATAATGTGCATTTCATTTGACCTTCGAGTGGCCCCTGATTTATTTATTTATTTATTTATTTATTTATTTATTAGATTTTTATCAACTCTCCTCTCCCAAAAAGGGGTTCGGGGCGGCTAACAACATAGCAATACAGTAATGGGGTAACACCACAATTTAAATAAAATCCAGCTGAAAACTCCACACACAGCAAACTAACGCTTTTGGCATTAAAAAAATCAGCAGTGTTGATTGTAGAGTCCACCAGAATTACATTAGTGGAATGCCTGGTGGAATAACTCTGACTTATTTGCCCTACGGGATACCGACAGATCCCACAGGGTACGAGTCTCTTTAGAGAAAACGTTCAACCAGGTTGGGTCCATGACAGAAAAGGCCCTCACCCCTGTTGCACTCAGGTAGGTGAATCATGATCCAGGTGTCGCCCGAAAGCCCATCCACAGCACAACGAAGACACCGCAGGGGGTCAGAACAGGAGAGGTTCTCCTTTTGGTAAGACTGTCCAGACCATCTAGGGCTTTACAGTTACCTTTATAATTACCTTTCAACTGGTTTGAGGGGATGCGGTGGCTCAGAGGTTAAGACGCTGAGCTGCAGACCAGAAGGTCGGTGGCTTGGCATTTCGAGACCTAAGTGCTGTGTGTTGGAGTGAGCTCCCATCTCTGGCCCTAGCTCCTGCCAACCTAGCAGTTTGAAAGCAAGAAATTGCAAGTAGGTAAATAGGTACCGCTTCGGTGGGAAGGTCACAGTGTTCCATGCACCTCGGCATTTAGTCATGCCAGCCACATGACCACAGAAATGTCTTCGGGTAGCGCTGGCTCTTCGGCTTGGAAACAGAGGCTAGCACTGCCCACTACAGTTGGATTTGACTGGCTTTCGAGCAAGGGAAACCTTTACCTTTACTTTCCGCCTTTCCCCACAAGTTCCCCAGAGAGCACTGTGATCAGGGGCCCAGAACCCTGGTTGGCAACAACCAGGGCCAGGGCTTTCTTGGTGGTGGCTCCATTCTGGTGGAACGAGCTCCCAGAGGAGATCAGGGCCCTGTGGGACCTAGTGCAGTTCCACAGGACCTGTAAAATGGAGCTCTTCCACCAGGCTTTTGGAGTCACCACCACTGCTAACCACCATTGTTAACAACTGCTAACTACTGATAGCTGAAGGTGAGAGAGCACTTTGTCTCCCAGAACTCTTAATAACAGTTTGTGTCAGTCACCAGAAGGATAATTATAAAAACATTGAGGAATGGACTATAAGAAGAGTGGACTGTCTAATTATAGCCATCGGCAGGGCTCATTTCATAGCAGGAGCTCCTTTGCATATTAGGCCACACACCCCTGATGTAGCCAGTCTTCCAAGAGCTTACAGTAGCCCCTGTTAGAAGAGCTCTGTAAGCTCTTGGAGGATTGGACACATTAGGGGTGTGTGGCCTAATATGCAAAGGAGCTCCTGCTATGAAATGAGCCCTGGCCATCGGTAATTAATGTTATGAGCACTTTATTGAATTGTATAGTTTAAATGATTTTAGAACTGTTTTAATTTAAATTATTCATGTTTTACTGTAAATTGTGTATTGATTTTATGTAAGCCACCCTGAGCTGGCCTTGGCTGGGAGGGTGGGGTAAAAAAAAATCAAACAAACAAATAAATAAATATCAAACTGGTATTGAGATATTGAGATTTACCAGCAATGAAACCCAAACAAGAAATGCCAGAAACATTTTATGTCGTTTGGCATGTTTTTACACCCAAGAGACAGGGGGAAAAATCTGCTACCCATGAGAGATAGAAAGCAGTATAACATTTGGAAGTGTGCGTGTGTGTATATATATGTATAGATATATCTATATTATAATTCTCTAATGGTGGTGGCACTCTCTAGAACATTCCAGATGCCACTCCAGCCTTTGGTCTCTTGGCCTGTCAATCAGAAGCTGTCCCTATCCACGGCTGTGAATACTCGCATGCCATTGGCTGGGTCTTCTCCTCTTCCCCGCCCACTCCTTCAGTCTCTGTGCCCTGTCAGAATTTCTGGCAGACAGTTTTTTGCTCTACACAAAGACACTTCTCCAGCTTCCTTCCTGTGGCGGGGATTAACTGTTACCTCAGCGGCTGTTGGTAGGTGAAACGAAATGGCAGTTACCTGTGATTATAAGATGGCTACTGCCTGTGGTTTGTTTAAAATGTTCCCCCATAAGGTTCAACTGTTACCTCAGCGGCTGTTGGTAGGTGAAACAAAATCCCAGTTACCTGTGATTATAAGATGGCTACTGCCTGTGGTTTGTTTAAAATGTTCCCCCATAAGGTTCAACTGTTACCTCAGTGGCTGTTAGTAGGTGAAACAAAATCCCAGTTACCTGTGTTTATAAGAGGGGTTCAGAGCAAGGTAGGTTGATGCTTGGCTGGGAAGGAGATAGGGTTGCCCACTCCAGGTGGGGAATTCCTGGAGATTTGAGGGGTAGAGCCTGGCAAGGGTGAAGTTTGAGGAGGGGTGGGGCCTCAGACAGGTACAATGCCATAGACTCTGCCCTCCAAACCAGCTATTCCCTGTTGGGGAACCACTGCTGCCAATCTCCAGGTGAGGGTAGGAGATCACTCAGAATTACAACTGCTCTTCAGGTAGCAGAGATCAATTCCCCTGGAGAAAATGGTGGACTCTGTGTCTGCCACAGCAAATTAACACTGAGCGCCCAAGGCCTCTTTCTAGAGCCCATTGTATTTATTCCCACAACAGGCCTTATTCCTAGTGTGTGTGTGTGTGTGTGTGTGTGTGTGTGTATATATATATTGCAGCCGCTGTATCCCACCTTTCCATTACTGTGGCCTTTAGCATGACAAAGATCCACCAAGACAACATAACTGTAAACAGTAAATTAAAACAGTGGATGAAACTAGCATTAAAAAGAATACATAATTAGAAAGGAAATAGCATGGATTGAAGGCATGCACTTGGCTCAGGCATTTACTGATAAATGTCAACGGTTTTCCCTCTGCACCTGTAGTTCAGTGGCAGAGCATCTGCTTTGCATGAAGAAGGTCTCAGGTCCCATCCCCGGCATCTCCACTTGAAAGGATCGGGCGGGAGGTCGTATGAGACCCTGGAGAGCCACTGCCAGTCAGAGCAGACAAGATTGACCTTGACAGATGAATGGTCTGACTCAGAATTAGGTGGCTTCAAGGGGTCCTCTTTTCATATCTTGGAGCCTGGTGATTCTTAATGCCAATGCAGGCAGTATGCCAGGAGCGTCATGGGGTCATCTACGCATACTTTCCATCCACCTCTGCCATGCTGTGCAAGTTATAGGATTGCCAGGTCTGTTGGAGATTTATTTATTCATTCATTCCATTTATACCCCGCCCTCCCCACGAATGGGCTCAGGGCGGCTTACAACATGGGCACCAGTTGCCGATAAAAACCATATACAATATTATAAAACAACACAATACAGAGAAATTATAAAAGCATAAAATCATAGGTGCTATTCGTTAGAGAAACCAGCAGCCTCCCAGGTTCTCCCCTTCCTCCTCTGTGCTTTATGTTCTTCCCCCTCCCCTGTGTTAAGACCTCTTGTGAGGGGAATATGGATTGTATTCCAGCCACCTTAGCTATTTGTGGGACAGACTTATGACACTATCTAATTTAATTGTATTATGTGTATTTTATTACCATGTGTTGTGATTTTACATATATTGTACGCTGCCCTGAGTCCTGCTTGTGGGATAGAAATGGAATAAGCTAACTAATCAACCAACTAATTAACCAACCAACCAACCATAGTGACCATGGGCACCACATAGAGGACCCCGGCTGTAAGGATTAGCACCTAAGGAATTATAGTAAACCAGAGGTGGGACCTGCGGGACTCGCGGGGATGGGGGGAGGAGAGAAGGAGCTCCAGTGGAGTGGCAGCCCAAGGTAAGCCCAAGGAAAGGAGGTTCCCTTTAGTCATCAGGGCTAGAAGTTAAGATTCACGGTGGACTCCATGGTACACTCTAACACATTGCATGGAAAAAAACCCAGTGCCAGATTCATTCTCCAGTACGTCCAGTCACAAGGATGAGAAAGACCCTTGCCTGAGACTTCTAGACCCAGTACATAACATTAGCCAAGATGAATCAAAGGCCCGACAATAATAAGGCAGTTTCAGATACAAGTCTAGTATACTACAATACACACCAAAATTAGAATTTCAGCGTTGCTGAACCAACAGCAAGCTAATGGGTGAATCTTGGGGGAACAAAACAGAATTTAGCTTCAGGCTTTATGCAGAGTTATTTGCGGACAGGGCAGAAGAAGAGCCAAAACTATCATTGAAAAAATTATGAAAAATACTTTGATGTTCCTTTAAAAGTCAGTTGGCTGAGCTTGGCTGAGGGCAACAGTCCGAATAGCCGCGCATGGAATACATCAACAGTTTTAATCCTGATGCTGCTGCTATTGGTCATAAGGCATTGGTGTTTTTGACCCAGAGCTAAAGAATACTAAAAAAGGGACCAAGGATGGGAAAGAGAAGTTCTTTCATTGGAGGGTATGAAACACCAAGCGAGTGCGGAAGTCGCTGCTTTGGTTAGACTAATGGAATGGAATGGAAGACCCAAACTGTCACGGCAGAACTTGCTGCATAATTAGATTGTAAATCTTCTCCGCCGAAGAACTTCTGCCTGGGGTCAAGTTGTCTAAGTAATAATCCATTCTACATAAATTAGAAAATTTGAACTGCCGAGCGGCATTGTTCCCCCTTCCCTTTTGTTTCCTTTTAAATAACGTTTTGTATCGTCTTGCGAACAAAAAGAGATCCTCGTTGCGATCAATAATTTGAGGAATGTCTGCTTAAATAGGAATTACCTGAAAAGGGGTCTTGGATTTTTTTTAAAAAATGTCATTCAGCTTTGGATCTTGCTCTTCCTCCAAGAAGCTCAGAATGAGGTCCATAAGGTGCCCTCCCCAAGGAGTCTCAGCCAATGTTCCCCCTAAGCTGAGTTAGTGTGAGCTAGCTCACTGTTTTTTAGCCTCCGGCTCACACATTTTTGTTTTAGCTCAGGAGGGATGGCTCCTGAACAAACTAATTTATGCAGTAACCAAATCGCTTGCTCACAACTTTTAATGCCAATAGCTCACAAAGTAGAATTTTTGCTCACAAGATTCCACAGCTTAGAGGGAACATTGGTTTCAGCCCTTAAGACTCCTTCTGTTCATGTACCCAGGTACCCTTAAGACCAGGCGTTCCCAGCCTTTTTGAGCTTGTGAGCACCTCTGGAATTCTGGCTTCCAAAAAATAGCTGCTGCGGGAGACAAAGCTAGCCATAAAATGGCTGCTGGCCGCTGACCTCCAGTCACACAGTGAAGATGCTTGTGCTCTGGTGGCAGCTGCTGCCGAAGCAACATTTAAAAAAAATCTGCACCACTGCCCTGACCTAGATAGCCCAGGCAAGCCCGATCTCACCAGATCTCAGAAGCTGAGCAGGGTGGACTGTGGTCAGTACTTGGGTGGGAGACCTCCTTGGAATGCCAAGTCGGGAGGACAGAGGCAGGCTTTATTCAGCCACCTCTCTGAATATCCTCCAGGCCCCCAGTAGGGGTCAGTCACTATAGGTCAACAAGACTTCCAGGCCCAGACATATGCACATGTGTGCACGTACACACACACACAAATAAAAACAAAAACAAAACTGCACCGCCAATCAGAACCCTAGCTGGGCAAAAGCCCCACCTGGCCCCGCCCACTTTCTAAGTGGGAGAAAGATAAAAAAGTGGTGGTGTTGGGCATACCATGAGTGTTGGGTGTACTCCCTTCTGGGGAGACCTGGAAATGATGTTGGGTAACTTCCAGGGAACACCTGGAAGTGATGTTGGGTAGCTTCAGGAATCTCCAGAAACTGTTTCTAGAGCTACCCGATGTCACTTCTGGGGAACAGAAGTCTGTCATAACACACGTCATAACAAGACTACAGCTCCCCCTTCCTCGGTGTCCCTGTCCCATAAGCTCCAAGCAGATGCCAGGCTCAGTCTATTGAAGTCAGTATTATGTATTCTGACTGGCAGCAGCTCTCCAGGGTCTCAGGTGGAGGTCTTTTCAATCAATCTGTAGGGCTGCCATTTGCCCACCTATGGCAATTGTGGCCCTTTCCATTGATGCTCAGCCAATCAGTGGGTGGAAACAGTGGTCAAAGGGGAATAGTTGTCCTGGGCAGACAATTAAAAAGAAAAAAATAAGGAAGTTCTTACCATTCCTAGAGCTACCCAGAAGTGACAAGGGTAGCTCTTGCTAGAACTACCCCTGTAATTTCCAGGCAGTTCTAGGAATCACCAGGAATTCTATGGTCAGAACTTCCTGTAAGTAGACAAAGCCATCTTTTTCTTTTTAATGTTTCTCCTGGGATTGCCGCCCTCCCCACAACTCTCCTGCCGCGACACAATCTGGCAACCCCTAACAATCTGATCCCTTTTAAAGTGGAAATGTTGAGTAAAAGCGGGACCCACGGCATACAAAGTAGATTCTTTACCAGTGACTCAGACTCTCACCGAACTTTGTGTGAGTGATGCACAAACTTTGCCTGAGAGAGACAGATTAGATGTTGTGTGATGCTATGGAAATTAGGCCATATTGTGTGACAAACACCATGTTTTTAAGCAATTGTCTCCATGCTTCCCATTCATTTATAACATTCCTTCTGTCATTCTATTTTAGCGGCGTCAACAAAATGCAGATTGCAAGAAACAGTCAGATAATATGCTGTTCACATGCTTACATAAGCATGCTGTAGCGTACTTGCATGCCAGGGAAGAAGGTGGATGAACGAGACTTGTCTGAGCATGCGAGAGGCCGATACGTTTAGTCACGTTGTTTAATTGTTTATCTCAAACAGAAGTCCAAGGAGTCTCTACCTCTGGCTTAGCAGATAGCTGTCGGAAGGATTCAAATTGTTTTAAGAGGATCTGAAGGCATCAGGGCAGTTAGGAGCAATGCTCCCTCTGAGCTGAGTTAGTGTGAGCTAGCTCACAGGTTTTTAGCCTCCGGCTCACACATTTTTGTCTTCGCTCAGGAAGGAGCTATGCAGCAGCCAAATCGCTCACTCACAGCTTTAATGCCAGTAGCTCACAAAGTAGAATTTTTTTGCTCACAAGACTCTCCAGCTTAGAGGGAGCATTGGTCAGGACGCAGGAGAACTCAAATTCTAAGAATAGTGCGAATGAGAGACATGGCAGTCCAGAAAGAATTTAAAAAGGAAAACACCCTAAAAATGAGATTAAGGATTTCCCCCCTTTGGCTCAACAGACCCTTCTTTTATTACCTCTTATTACCTGTTTATTATTATTATTTTATTATTTAATTCATTTGTATCCCGCCTTTCTCCCCAACGGGGACCCACAGTGGCTTACGTTGTTCTTCTCTCCTCCATTTTACCCTCACAACAACCCTGTGAGGCAGGTTAAACACAAGGGCACCCAGCGAGCTTCCATGGCACGGGTTGGGATTCAAACCCAGGTCTCCCAGATACCAGCCCACTCCACCACACTGGCTCCGCCTCCATAACCTGACCAGCAGCCTCTCTCTATTCAGTGTTCAAGGCTCCTGTTTTACCTTTAAGCCATCCTGTAACATTCCAGAGATGCTGCCTTTTGTGTGGGGACTCCAAAAATAATAACAAAGAGAAATAAGACATCAAGACTACTTGCGAGGCAGAAATAATCCAGCCATTATTTCTGGTGTAAAAGGTTTGTGAACAGCATCATTTGCCTAGAAGCACTTTTCCAACCTAATAACTCCCTGGAATAATGGCCTTAAAATGGTTTCCGAGAGAGAATTTTGGCCCATATTACTCTTTCAGGGGGGGGGGGGGACTCTTAACTTCTGACTGACTGGGGGTGGTGGTGTAACTGCTTAGTTAAACTATAGCTGCTTACGTTTTTTTTCGGTTGTTCTCTTAAGTAAAAGAAGCAGCAAAGTAATCTTCTGGGAAGAGACCATCTCACTTAAATATACGTTTTTTAAAAAATTTTAAAAAGCCTTATTGCTATAAGAAGCTCCATGATGGTCATTTAACTTAGCTTTTTAATCCCTTTGGAAAAACTTTCTCCTTTTTTATGTTTGAGAAAAAAAATCCTGTCTTTTGGCTTGCCTTGGGCAAAAATCATTCAGATTGAGATAAAAATGTTGCTGAAGAATCGACTGTCACTTAGTACACTTGAAGCTGCTGTATACTGAATCAGGCCATTGTCCCATCAAGGTTAGTATTGTCTACTCAGATCAGCAGCTGCTCTCCAGGGTCTCAGGTGGAGGTCTTTCTCGTTGCCAGTTACCTGATCATTTTAACTGGAGATCCCAAGGATTGAACCTGCGACCTTCTGCATGGTGAGCAGATGCTCTACCACAGAAGAAGAAGAAAAAGAAGAAGATTGGATTTATACCCCGCCCTTCACTACCTGAAGGAGTCTCTGAGCGGTTTGCAATCCCTTCCCCTTTCTTTTCCCTGCAAGATAGGTGGGGCTGAAAGAGCTCTCTCGAGGACTGCCCATGAGAGAACAGCTCTGAGAGAACATATGACTGACCCAAGGTCACACCAGCAGCTGCATGTGGAGAAGTGGGGAATCAAACCTGGTTCTCCCAGATCAGAGTCTGCGCTCCTAACCACTACACCAAACTGGCTCTCCACAGGCCCTCCCCCTTCATTAGGAAGGCTTGGGGAAGCTTGGAAGAAGGAATGATGATTATAATAGATAAAATGGTAAACTATTGACTGTCGGATTATGGCTGAGATCCTCTGTGTTGTGTTCGTACTGAGAAGTCAACCACACGGTCGAAACGGACACGTGGCCGGGCAAAGCGCCCGAGCTTCATGCACAAGAACAATAGATGGTGCAGATCCAGACCAGTCGAGGGGACTGAATCCTGATAGGGACCGATGGGAAAGGTACCTACTGTAAATAGCCTATCACGGGAGTGGGGTGTGATATGGGTGTGGTTCGGGACAGGAATATAAACAGATCCTTGGGTCCAGCTCTGTATCCTTATCTCGACCTCTAAATGAACTATAAGCTTGAATCACTCAACGCATCTCAGAGCCCAGTACTTTACACTCTGGAACAGGGGCATAGACTTTTTAAATCCCCGAGGGGGGGGGGCTCTCTCGTGCGCGCGCGTGCTCGGGACCATGTCCCCGCCGCTCTCCCCCCCCACCCCAGGGAGCCGCCGCCGCCGCTTCCCTCCCCCGGGCCGTGCCCGGCCGCCCGCCGCACTCCCCGCCCCCCTCCCTCCCTCTCCCCGCTCACCTTGGATTGCTGCTGCTGCCTGCAGCCGGGGGCTGGTGCGTCGCCCTTGCAGGCCCCCAGCTCCCGCTCTGCCTCGCACGCCGAAATTTCCTGTGGGGGGAGAGCGCCCGCCGGTGGCCAGTCAGCCGGCCGTCGCCGCCTCTCTCCCCCCCCCCTGCCCCAGGGAGGCAGGAGGGCAGGCCGGGGGTGGGGGGGAAGGAGAGGCGGCGATGGCCGGCTGACTGGCCACCGGCAGGCGCTCCATTTTGCCGGGGGTGGCTGAGCCCCCCCCCCGGGAAATTTCGGGGGGGGGGGCTCGAGCCCTCGAGCCCCCCCATAGTTGATGCCCATGCTCTGGAACCCCAAATATTGGGGGGGGGTAGATTTCAGGCTGCTGTGAAAGAGGAGATGGTAGAAAGTTGTGCTTCATGCTCTTTGAGTGCATATCCTTTTGCCAGCACAAATACTCTGGAGGATCTAAGCCCATTTTTTAAAAAAACACAGAGTTAACATCTGGATTCCAACATTTTTGTACAGTAGTAATCACATTAAAGTAAACATGTCCTACTTCTAAATATGCTAAACAAGCTCAGGAGATCATTCTGCCAGAAGATTACTGTTTCCCTTTTGATTGACTAGACAGAGGGCTTTATAACAAGTTCTGTGTTACAAAAATATTTGATTACTTTGCTATGTCAACCCTTCATTTCCTTTTACCTCCCATCTCTCCGATATCAGTAAGGAAATGTGTCTACTTTTAGCAGATAAATAAATGAATCCAAGTGTCATTGAACTTGCAGGATATAATTTATATTTTGTAGTTTGTTACCAGTAGGCATGCAACTAAAAACTGTCACTCAAAATACTCATTTGAAGTAGCCATAGCTTGCAGAACATAACTGGGAGGGGGGGGGGGAAGTATCAAGAACCTGGACTTTCCAGATCTCCCACAGACCTCCCACTGCAAGCTGCTGACTTTTGCTGTTCCTTGGCAGGCCAGTGGGGGTAAAAATATTTTTAAAAATCAATGTTGCAGCACTGTCATGACATCATATCTGGGCTGAACCTGGATGTGACATCACACCACTCTAGGATTCAGCAGAAACTCTGTGGTGGAGCTTCTGCTGAATCCTAGAGTGGTGTGACATCACTACCGGGTTCAGCCTGAAAATTACATCATGACACCACCATGACAGTGCTCCCCATCAGCTGGCACCTCTACAAGAACCTGAATAAACAGGACAGAAGGAGAAGAGGAGGAACAGGAGCTGGATTTATACCCTGCCCTTCACTCGCTGTCTCAGAGTGGCTTACAATCTCCTTCCCTTCCTCTCAACAGACACCCTGTGAGGTAGGTGAGGCTGAGAGAGCTCTCTGAGAACCCAATGTCACTCAGCTGGCTGCATGTGGAGGAGTGGGGAATCAAACCTGGTTCTCCAGATTACAGTCCACCACTCTTAACCACTACACCAAACTAGTGCCTAAAAAATGGGGGGGGGGGAAAGATAATGAATTAAAACAATGTGCACTATTTATCCTCATACAGAGGTTTCCAGCTGGCACCATTGGTCTCTCGAACTTCTTAACCTGGGCTTCTTGAGAAGGTAAATTCAACTTCAGCAGGGGAGGCTGAGATTTTATCGGACGCCCACTACCTCAGCCCAGAGGCCTGGCAGAACAGCTCCGTTTTGCAGGCCCTGCGAAATGGTAAACAAGTTTCAGATGGTTAGCCATGTTGGTCTGCAGTAGAAGAGCAAGGTTTAAGTCCAGGAGCACCTTAATGACCAAGAAGATTTTAGGGGTATAAAACCTTTGAGAACCAAATCTCACATTATCTGGTGAAGGGATATATGAGGAAAGGAAGTTTGACTCTCAAAAGCATATACCGTGGAATCTCGTTGGTCTTTAGGATGCTACTGGACTCAGATCAGAAAGACGTGGTTCCTCAGGCCACTCTAAACTCTGCTCCTTCCTCTGAGTGCTGTGAGGGTTTTTATTATCACTCTTTTTGCAATAGGAGAGCATTCAGACATAAACTCCTCACCTGCAGCCTGAAGTGGTTCCCTCCATTTTACAATCTCAGACCTCCCCCACCTCCTTCCCACTTTCTGATGGTGCCAACGTAGGCCTTAATCGAGCTTTGTGTGTGTGTTTGCGCACGTGCAAAGTGCTGTAAAGTCACAGCTGACTTATGGTAACCTGCAAAAATACAAACGAGGATCATGGTTAGACAATACAGAAAACTGTAACACCATGAAGCAAGCTAACTAACAGCATACCACATATGTTGTGATAAAACAATTTAATTCAACGCATAGTGAATGAGTAATAGGGATTCAAAAATGTACAAACATATAAGGTAGCAGATACTAGAACATGTTATACAAGGCATAAACAATTCAAAAAGCAATCGGTATCACCAATTTAAGGACCAACTAATGATGAGTACATAATATACAATATACAAGCTGAAGTCCAAGCTTTCAGTGTAGACCTTAATTCAGGTGTGTGTGTGTGTGTGTGTGTGTGTGTGTGTGTAAAGTGATGTGAAGTTGCTTCTGATTTATGGCAACCTGGCAGGGTTTTCATGGCAAGAAACAATCAGAGGTGATTTGCCATTGCCTGCCTCTGCCTAGCAACCCTGGAATTCCTTGGTGGTCTCCCATCTTAATACTAACCAGGCTCAACCCTGCTTAGCTTCCAAGATCTGATGAGATTGGGCTAGCCTGGGCCATCAACGTCGGGGTAATCCAGCCATGGGCCATCTGAACTCCCCTCTGTGGCCCTTTGAAGAAGGAATGGACAGCTTGCTCCATTGATGATTGCCATCTAGAAAAAAAAAGCGCCACAGAGCGGGCATCTTCCTTTCTTGCCTCCCTCGGAAAGGGTTAAATGCAAGGTATCTCTATTGTACTCCTGATGGTTGTCTCTCCAGCAAAGCCCACTGGGCTCTTTTCGGGGGCCTCTCCAAACAATGAGTGCAGCGAGGCTGTTCTGTCTAATTACTCCAAGACAGGGATGCTAAAGAGGAATTAATGACAGTTGACAAGTGCAATTAATAATTATAGCAGAGCCGGGAGTCATGCGGCAGGCAGATGACAATAACAGGGTAACTGTACATGACAGCTTTTATCCATTCTTCAGCTGCCTCCCCCCACCCTTCCTTCCTTCCTTTTTTCTTTAATGTGAACCGAGACCCGCAAGAAACGCTGACAGCAGGGGGTTGGGGTGTGTGTGGAGAAGACGTGAGCCAGTTGTTTAGGTAGGACGGATCTTGCCCCCTCCCTACCCATAGTCCCCAGCCCCCTTCCTTCCTAGAGAAGGTGACCAACATCACAGTGCCAGAAAGTTACTTCTGGCCCAGGCTCTCGCAGGCTCTTACCATCAGGTGTTGACAAGGCTGCTTAAAATTCATCCGGGAAAGCTGGAAGGGGAAGGGGACAGTGGCAGAGCCAGAGTTGAAGTGGTATTTCCATATCAAAGGCCAGGCGGTTGGCTCGGAATGGTAATTAAAGTACCCAGATTTCATCTCCTTGGTTAGCTCATGAAAGAGGAGCTAGGAGGGAGGAAGGAGGAGAGAAATTAGAGAGAAGGATTTTGTTTTTCATCCCTTTTTAGACTCCGGTATAGTGAGCAGGGGATGAAATGAAAGTTGGGCTAAAAGGTAATCTAGCGCTTCAGTTTTGAGGTCTAATAGAATCTATGGCTTTTTCTCCCCCAACCGTGTATTTATTCATATGTTAATCTCAAATGAAGGGATATATCGATATTGTATTGTCTGGGCTGACTGCATAGTTCTTCAGTCACGTACCAGTTTCCGTGATTGGGTGAGAAATACTTTCTTAGAGATATATCCCCCCCCTTCAGTCATGCACATTTACATGGCTTGTGGAAGAGTTTATGTAGAGTAAACAAAAAGGATATAAGGGAAACTTTTATGCAGTCAGTTGGAGTGAACGTTGATTTTTTTTTTTGGATGATCTCAAGGACTGTATGTATACAAGGTTTGTGCATTTTTTGATTCCGTAGGCTGTAAAATTAAACCCAGTGAGAATATAGCTGTAGCAAAATGCCTGCCCAAACAGAATTTGGGGGGCTTTAAAATTCATATTAAACTTCAAATGTGGAAAATATGAATTTTGATAAAGAGCCAGTCGTGTAGTGTAGCAGTTAGAGTTTTGGACTAGGACTTGGGAGGCTCACATTCGAATCCCCACTCTGCCATGGAAGCTTGTTGGGTGACTTTGGAAGAAGAAGAAGAGGAGGAGGAGGAGGAGGAAATTGGATATATACCCCACCTTCATGCGGAGTCTCAGAGCAGCTTACAAACTCCTTTCCCTTCCCCTCCCCACAACAGACACCCTGTGAGGTAGGTGGGGCTGAGAGAGCTCTTTCCAGAACTGTCCTTGAGAGAACAGCTGTGGCAGGACTATGGCTTGCCCCAGATCATCCAGCAGGTGCAAGTGGAGGAGCAGGGAATCAAACCTTGATTAGATTCTCTCAGATTAGAGTCCACGCACTTAACCACTACACCAAACTGGTTCCTGAAGTATACTGGAAGGTATACTTTCCTATACTCTCAGCCTAACCTACCTCACAGAGGTGTTGTGAGGATAAAATGGAGGAGAGGAGAATAATGTAAGCGACTTCAGATCCCCATTGGGGAACAAGAGGAGGTATGTATGTATGTATAAATAAATAAGTCTACAGATATTTGGCTGAGCAAAGTGTGGCCTTAACTTACCTTTTTGGTACTCCCTTTGTAAGTTTTTGTTAGATTTTTTTGGTGTAATATAATAATTTCTTTGAGGTACCTGAATGAAGTATGGTGGACTCAAATATGGTGGACATATTCATGCTTTTAAGTTTGAACTTCAACTAACAAGCTGGATGCAGATGAAGTTTCCATGGACTGAAGTGGTTAACTTTAGCCTTATTCTCCCTCTCACTGCAAACTCTCCCCTCATTCTGTTACAGGGGGTCTCCTGTCCCCCCCGGATTAATATTTTAGGGAGTGCTTTGGGCCCCGGCAGGAAGTAGAGGCAGGAAAGTCCTGCTCCTGTGATGAAAATCCTTTACTTCACTGGAGATTTTCCATGGGATATAACCCCAGCTTTGCCACGAAATAGAATACAATGTGATATCTCATTGAAGGCTGAGAGCTTGGAATGAAATGGAATGAAATGAATTATTTTAGTATAATTAATCACATAAGTCACATTCACTTGCAACACATCAATATTTTTAGAGCTTATGAAAGCGTTTGATAAAATTGAGTGGCCTTTTGACTTTGAGACTTTTCAAGCCTTCCAGTTCAGCAGCGGTTGACTGCTGAAGTGACTAACAAAAGTCCTAAATACAAAAACTTAGGCCAATAGCCAAACTTTGAGTTTACTCAAGTTAAGGAAGAAGAGGTCATTGAGCTCTGTGGAAGAGTCCATTCTTGGCATGTAGAAGGTCTCATATTTGATCCTAGCATGTCCATGATATTTTGGACATAGCAAGTGTTGGAAAATATTTTTCTGTTTTTGAGACTTTGGAAGGCTGCTGCAGTCAGAAAAAAGAATCCTAGATAGACCAGTGGTCGGACACGGTATAATGCAGATCTGTGTGTCTAAGATAGCTTGACAAGGTGTTGCATGTCAGCTTCATTTATTTATTTTTAGAGCTCTTGGAGGTAATAGTGAGAAAGAGATTAACAGTACCGTATGTTAAACTCTGTTACTTTGTAAACACAAGTCAGTGATTAACACAATGGATAAGCAATTCAGAGAAAAGGAGGACAATGAGTGAATAAAAGTTATGGTTTTGTAAGATACATTGTGGAAAAATGGAAGAATTAAATTCAGACATGAAAAAGAGATGTTATCGTTCATTAAGAATTTCAAAAGTTGAACACTGGCCGAGTACAGATAAACTGAATATACCTCCGTGCATTTGGTTTAGCCTTTAATCCCACTGGATTTTGGAGACGTTTTCATGTATGGAAGAAACAATTTTTTATTGTTAGCACTGCAGATGAAACATCCTGTATGTACATATGTGGCGGTGGCGGTGGTGGTGGTAGGGTGCTCGCTGTAGGACATCTTTCCCAGCCCCCCATCCAGTCTGGACCCTGTCTTGTACAGGCCAAGCTTATAATGACCCATGTCTAAATTTCAGGAAGGATTTGTTATCAATCATAACAACACCTTTCCCGGTGCCCGCCAAGTGTTTTGTTTTTGCTGAGTAAGGCTTCTGATTGGTCACTGGAGATTTGATTGGCTCTGCAGGTTTTTTAAAAATATATTTGCTTTGGCAGCAGCTGCCACCACAGCACAAGGCTCTTTACTGAGTGGCTGAAGGTAAACTGCAGCAGCTTTTAATGGGCTGGCTCTGCCTACTGCGGCAGCTATTTTATGGCAGCCATTGTTTGACTGCGCCAATCATACTGGGTCAGAATTCCAAAGCTGTCTGCAGCTTCGAAAGGCTGGGGCCCACTGATTTAGGGTTCGCAGAACTGGGGGGGGTTGCTTTCCAGAGCCTCCTCATTCTTACTTTCAGCACCACCATTGATTTTACCCAAAGAGTAATCTAGTGGAGCCATTTCAGGCAGGAGTGGGAAGTGTCATGACCCCCACAACATTCCACAAAGTGATGAGTGAGAGGCCCACTACGACGCCATAACATTAGCAATTAATTGAATGAGAGACTATATTAATAGTACTGACCAACGAGGCTAATTGGAGAGGAACTGCCCGTGCTACTGAGGCTAGAACTCAACCTCAACATCCTTTTGATAAATTGAGCCATAGGTTGGAATACTGTGCCATTTGGTCATCCTTTGCATTTAGATAGTGTGGCTGGTTGCCCACTGTGCAAGACAGGATGCTGGACTAGATGGAACACTGATCTGATCCATTCAGGCTCTTCTTATGTTCTTAAGATGCTGGACTTGACGGACCACTGGTCTGATCCAGCAGGGCTCTCCTTTATCTGGAACATTTATAAGCTACCTTCCCATATGAAAAAGTTGTTCAAAGTGACAGTGGTCTTGTGAAGCATAAAGTTAATACTGTGGTAGAGTTTTGCCCCAAAACCAGAGTGTCGTGCCCCCACATCACTGATGTGCCTATGTCACTTCTGGGTGACATAGGGTAAAGGTAAAGGCTTCCCTTGCTTGAAAGCCAGCTGAATCCGACTCTAGGGGGCAGTGCTCATCTCTGTTTCCAAGCTGAAAAGCCAGTGCTGTCCAAAGACTTTTCCATGGTCATGTGGCCAGCATGACTAAACGCCAAGGCGCATGGAACACTGTTACTTTCCCATTGAAGCGGTAGCTATTTATCTACTTGCAATTTCTTGCTTTCAAAGTGCTAGGTTGGCAGGAGCTGGGCCCAGAGATGGGAGCTCACTCCGTCATGAGGTTCTCGGGTCTCGATCTGCTGAGCTGCCAACCTTCTGGCTGCAGCTCAGCATCTTAATTTTATTTATTTATTTGTTCACTTTATATCCTGCCCTCCCTGCCTCTTGGCGGGCTCAGGGTGGCTGCCAACATACAATAAAATATACAATATCATTAAAACATTAAAATACAGAATCAAATAGCTAACATACCCCACTACAGATGGCGTTTCTTCTTTATTGGGGTAGCGTATTAGGTGTTGAACAGTATAGACGGTGGGGGGACATTTAGGCTGGCGGATTCTCAATCGGGCCAGGGCCAAGATGTTTTCCGTCTTGCAGGCCCTGCGGAATTGTAGTAAGTCCCGCAGGACCCTGATGTTATCTGGGAGCTCATTCCACCAGTGTGGGGCTGCCACCAAAAAATCCCTGGCCCTAGTAGCCGCCAGCTGGGCCTCCTTCGGCCCTGGGAGAACCAGGCGATTTTGGGATCCTGATCGAAGCGCTTGCTGGGGAACATATGGAGATAGGCGGTCCTTCAGGTAGATAGGTCCCAGGCCATATAGGGCTTTATAGGTAAACACCAGCACCTTGAACTGTATCCGGTATGCTATAGGCAGCCAGTGCAGTGCTTTTAAGGCGGGATGTATGTGCTCCCGTACAGGGAGACCCAACAACAGCCATGCTGCCGCATTCTGCGCCAGCTGCAGCTTCCGGATTTGGGACAAGGGCAGCCCCATGTAGAGAGCATTACAGTAGTCCAATCTTGAGGTGACCAAAGCATGGATCACGGTAGCCAGTTTGTTGCATTCGCCCTGAGCCTGCCATTTGGCGGGAAGAGCGGGATATAAATCCAAATAAATAAATAAATAAATAAACTGCTTGATCAACTGAAGATGATACAAGGTTGACCTTGCAGCGGCTGCTACCTGGGCCTCCATCATTAACGAGGGGTCCAGGAGCACTCCCAAACTCCTCACCTCCAATGCTGATACCAATGGCACCCCGTCAAAGGCCGGGAGAGGGATCCCTACCCCTGGTCCACTCCGACTCAGGCACAGGACTCTGTCTTTGTCAGATTCAATTTCAGTTGGCTCTGCCTGAGCCAACCAGCCACAGCTTGCAACACCAGGTCTAGATCACTCGGACTAGAGTCTGACTGGCTGTCCAACAACACATAGAACTGGGTATCATCAGCATACTGATGGCAACCCAGCCCATGTCTCCGGGCAATCTGGACAAGGGGCCCATGTAGATATTGAACAACATTGGGGAAAGCACTGCTCCCTATGGCACTCTTCAAACCAACGGGTGCCTTTAGCAGAGTTGCTCCCCAACCACCACCCTCTGTCCCTGATCTTGGAGAAACAAGGAGAGCCACTGTAAGGCCAACCCCTGGATCCCTGTATCGGCAAGGCGGTGGGCTAGTGGCTGATGGTTGACCATGTCGAATGCCACCGACAGGTCCAACAGCATCAGCACCGCAGTCCTGCCTTGATCCAGATGCCTCTGGAGGTCATCTGTGAGGGCGACCAGCGCCGTCTCTGTCCTGTGGCCTGGTTGGAAACCAGACTGGAATGGATCTAATACAGAGGTATCATCCAAAAAGCTCTGTAACTGGTCCACCACCGCCTTCTCGATTAACTTACCCAAATAGGGCAAGTTAGATACTGGCCGATAGTTGGCCAATTTGGCCGGATCTAATGATGGCTTTTTTAGGAGGAGACATACCACAGCCTCCTTCAGGGCACTAGGGAACACCCCCTTTGCAAGGCATGTGTTAATGATCTCCCTGAGTGCCCCTCGAACCCCTTCATGGCTCGCTTTAACTAGCCATGATGAGCACGGATCGAGTCTATAGGTGGTTGGGCGGACCAGTGAGAGCAAATTGTCAACCTCCTCCAGGCAGAATGTTTAGGTATTGTGTATCAAGAAGGGGAAAAACCCCAAGGTTGAGATCAGGAGAATTAACTTTAGCTGTTGCACATCCAGCCCTGACTTCAGGTGTGTTGTAGAGATTCTCTTCCATTTCCAAATTCCTGCAGGGATGTTCAAAAACCTTAATCATGCACATGCGTGGAAAGACACTGACTGGAGTAGTCACATAAGTGGGCCCTCAATCTATTATACTGGATATAGGCCAGGGGTCTCCAGCCTTTTTAAGCCTGAGGGCACCTTTGAAATTTTGACACTTCATGGTGGCACAACAAGAAAATGGCTGCCACAGGAAGCTGCACTAGCGACAACATGATTACCACAGCTTCACTTAACACAGAGTGCAGATCTTTGTGCTGTGGTGGCAGCTGCTGCCAAAGCAATAGTTTTAAAAATCTGCACAGCCAAGCAAATCTCCGGTAGCCAATCAGAAGCCTTGCTAGGCAAAAGCCCTCTGCCCACTTCCTAAAACACTTGGTGGGTACCATAGTGCCCATGAGTACCACTCTGGGAACTCTGATATAGTTTGTATGTATGGTTTCCGTAATTTTATGGGGGCTGGATCTTATGTTCTTAACATGAATATAATCTTATTAAAGAATGTTGTATCTTATGGTAAAGGCATCGATTTAATCACTATTAAAATGTACTTCCTTTTCTTGGGATTCTATTGAATACAGTTGTTTTTTTTTAAAGGCAACTTCATTTTTACTAAAATTATTTTAAGACCTGACCCCCCCCCCCAAAAGGAAAGCTTTTCTTGAGGTTTCCTCCTAATTCCATTGCATTTAATTTGGGGATTAATTTCAATCAATATCTGTGATTAACTTCCCCTCCCCTGATCAAATATCGCAAGGCAAGCACTCGTGCCGGATCTGAAATCTGCTTCCTCTGAATTTTCCCGTCTCCCCCCCACCGCCTTCTCATCCCCTCTTTTTTCTTGTAAGCTCAAGTGCATCATTTTCTGCCTTTGTGTTTTCTCTCCCCCCACTTTCTTTTTTAAATACTCTGCTGCGGGGGGAACTCTGAAATGAATAAAAATGTAATCCTCATTGTGAGCGTCGTGCTTTCCCTCATTTGTTTCTGCGGTATCGATTTATCAGCGGAGAGAAATTACTCGCTGGAAGAGAGGATGCCAGTCGGAATGACATTTACTTCATCGTACACGGAGGCTCTCTGGCGTGTTTCCATGTAACCCAGATATTGGAGCTGTAAAGGGCCTTGTAACAAGGTTTAGTACTATGATTTGATCGTGTGGAGCACCTTGGCTTTATAATAACAGCTACTCAGCTGGAACCGAGGGCCTCGGGTTATGGTCAACTCCCCCCCCCCACACACACACACACTTCCCTTCTTTTCCATAGACACAAAATATAGTTCCTTTCCCAGCTCGTTTCTGTCATCATCAGCTTGGTTACTCTTGGAACAAAAGCAGATTCATATATCCTAGAAAATCATATGTTGTATTTTTAAAAATATACAAGGGTTCAGGCTTTCATGTCATCAAATTAATGTTTTTTAAAAAAATAAAACCAAAGCGCAAACGTATTAATCTTTTGAGCTCCCTGGTATGTTCTTCCTCTTTTAGTGAAACATCTCTTATGATTTTTTAATTCACCACAGAAAATCTTCTCCACCAGCGATTGTTAACTTGCGTTTGCCTAAGGCTACAATTACCTAAACAATGTAATATATTCTCTCTTCTTTTTTAATGGATGGGTTTAAATAATTTTAAGCGTGCCACAAATAAAAAATGTGGTTGTTCAAACTGAGGGCAAACAATTCCTGCTATGGTGATTCTCAAATAACTGATGCTCAGGTAGGTTGGAGATGACACTGTGGATCACACCTGTGGCCTAGAAGATGGTGTATCTTGGATCGTGGCCACTGTAAGACAGAAGAGTGAGAACCTGCCCTTTGCAAGTACACACAGCTGCATTGTTGTCTTTGGTTTCCCATTGGTTTTAGTTCATTTCTCACCTGCCTTTTAACCAGTGTATTGATTGAAGTGAAATACGTTTTTATATTGAGAACTACTTGGTATCAGTACCCTTCGGGGAATACTGAAAGAAAGGATGAGAGGGCCTAAAATATTATATTAAGGAAGGATGGAGCAGGATGGAGGCCTCGGCTGGAAGTGACATCATTGTGTTGCTGATGTCACGGCAATGCTCTGGTATTTGGGGGAAACTTCTGGTAAAAATGGCTTCTACCATAGAGTTTTCACCCAAATATCCAGATTGTATCCCCAGCATCAGCAACGTGATGTCACTTCTGGTACACTTTCAGCAGTGGTGTTGCTGCATCACTGTTGGTAGTGGTTTATGACTGCCCCCCCCCCCCACTGGTAGAAGAAGAAGAAGAGAGAAGAGATTGGATTATACCCCACCCTTCACTACCTGAAGGAGCGTCTTACAATCCTTTCCCCTTCCCCTCCCCACAACAGACAGCCTGTGAGGTAGGTGGGGCTGAGAGAGCTCATAGAATTGCCCTGAGAGAACAGCTTTGACAGAACTTGTGACTGACCCAAGGTCACACCAGCAGCTGTATGTGGAGGAGTGGGGAATCAAACCCCATTCTCCCAGATTAGAGTCCGCGCTCCTAATCACTACACTAAACTGGGAAGTCCCCCCACTGGCCAACTGATTGATGGTGGGGACCGGGGCCTGGAGCAAGGAATCCTCCACCCCCACTGCGATGTGACAACCCTAACTTATTTATTTATATCCCGTCGTCCCCGCATAACAAGCTTAGGGCAGGTTCCATCATATAAAATCAATAATCACATAGGTATGCGAAATAACAGTTAAAACCAATTAAAATACATCACAATTAAATACAAATTGTAATTCCGATACTCCCAACCAGAGCCTCAACAGATGAGGTCTAGCACAGGTTTGGGTTCCAGATGGTTACTCAGATCTGGGTCACTGGAGGAAAGACCCAATAAGGTGTGGACGCCCGCTGCCTCAGCTCAAAGCCTGGTGGAAGAGCTCCGTTTTGCAGGCCCTGCGGAACTGTGAAAGGTCCCGCAGGGCCCTGATCTCATATGGGAGCTAATTCCACCAGGTAGGGGCCGGGGGCGAGAAATTATATTATATACCATCTTTCATAGAAAAGCAACAGATTAATATATGTTACATTTAGTAACTAAAATCAGTGTTGAGAGGGTTGAATCTGAAGATCCTAATGAGGATGGTGTTTGTGTCCTAAAACCAACCCAGGAAATGGTATCCAGGGTGTCTCTGGAAGCTTCCCTCTGTGTCCAGGAAGAGCCCTCAGAAACTAGGTCATCTCTTTCACCTTGGGATTACTCCTTCCTGGACTCAGGTTTTGAACGCACTCCCCCGGAGCCAGATGCAGCCCAGCGGCCTTATTTTCTTGTGGGTGTTAGATAGCGGAGTGGGGCTTAGAGTGTTAGACTAGAGGAATTCAGGTTTAGCACTCCACTGGATGGAGGCATAGATGAAAATCAGTCACTCCACAAGACGGACGTAAAAAAAACAGCTAAGTGGGGGAGTCGAACAAAGAGCGAATTGACTTTAAAAGCCTTCATATGGCACCTAAATCCTAGTAATGAAGATCTGAGGCAAATCTGAGTAAGGAGGATGTTCTTGGAGATACTGCTCCACTACTTGAAAGGGTCCGTGGTCACCACAGAAGGGCTTGGAGAAAGACCTTCCAAAAAAATCCCAGTGAATGGGCAGCTTTGTAATGTAATCTTTTGTATAGGATTCAGGATTCAGTTCATTGGTAGGCCAACACCGGAGCTTTGAATTGCACTCAGGAACAAATGCAAAGCCAATGTAGATCCTGGAAAACAGCAATATGTTCATTGTGCCGTATCCCTGTCAACACTTTCGCTGAAGCGTTTTGGACAAGTTGAAGTTTCTGAGAGGTCTTCAAAGGCAGCCCCATGTGGAGTGCATTAGGTAATCTAAGCTTGACGTGTCCGGAGCATGGATAGCTCTGGCAAGGTAATTCCTTTTGCCTACATTTTTCTTTACTGAGTAATGTCAGCAAAAAGACTGGTAGCGCCCCCCCTCCAACTTTTAAATTTAGGCAGTGTGGGGAAGACAACACAGAGGGTTAAGAAGGGAATCATAGAATCATAGGGTTGGAAGGGACCCCCAGTGACCCCTGTTCCTTGCCCAGAAGATGACAAAAAACTCTCTGGTCCAACACTAATCCCTACTCCACAACAGCTGTCTTCTCCAATTCCATATCAAGGGCTGTTGTATGCTAGTGGGACTCTCCAACTTTGTTGAGCTTATGGGCAATTCTAGGATTTTGACAACAGGCAGTAGGGGCCACTGCAAAAGGTGGTCATTGGAGTTATAGCCAGTCACTAAAGGCTGGGAGGTTCCAAGATGTCCTATGATGAAAGCACCTTTTTCTGAAGAGCCACTCACTGAAGGCACAAAGGAAATGCCTCCTGGGCTCTTCTGATGGGCCTCCTCTTCCAGTGAGGCAGAAGAAAACCCAAATTGGCTCTTAGATCTGGATGGAGGAGGGGAGGGGGCATGGCTCAGTGGTAGAGCATCTACTTGGCATGCAGAAGGTCCCAGGTTCAATCCCTGGTATCTCCCGTTAAGAGGATCAAGTTGTAGGTGATGTGAAAGACCTCAGTCTGAGACCCTGGAGAGCCACTGCCAGTCTGAGTACACAATATTGACCTTGATGGACTGACGGTCTGATTTAGTAGAAGGCAGCTTCCTGTGTTCATGGGCTTCATGATGAATGAAATGAGCACCAGGAGATGCATTGATGGTCACCATGGTATCCACTGCAATACATTGGAAATCACTGTGCTGTGACATTGGATTACACAAGGGTAGCTCATATGTCCCTGAAGCTCAACAGTATTGTTTATTGAGCTTTTTGGGGTGGGGTGGGGTGGGGAGGCGTTTCTGGTAACTTACCTCTGTGCTATTCTTCAAGTGTTCCCCCCTTATAAAAAAAGATGTCAGTGCAATGTCCAGATCCTACCTTTCCATCATAAGGACTGTTTTCTCCAGGTTCTGAAAGGGCATCAATATGTTCACCTAGAACTTCTGTTACAATCAGAACGGCAGTGCTGGAAAGTGCCATCAAGTTGCAGCTAACATCTGGCAAGCCTGTAGGGGTTTTCAAGGCAAGAGACAAGCAGAGGTGGTTTGCCATTGCCTGATGTCTGCATACCAACAAATGAACACACATGAAGGTGTTATACTGAATCAAATCAATGGTCCATCAAGTTTAGTATTGTCTACTTAGACTGACAGTGGCTCTCCTGGGTCTCAGGTAGAGGTCTTTCACATCATCTGCTGCCTGGTGCTTTCTAACTGGAGAAGCTGAGAATCAAAGCTGGGATCTCCTACATGCAAAGCAGATGCTGTCCAACTGAGCCACACGTAGGGTTGCTGGTGGCTGGAGATCTCCTTGGATTACGACTGATTTCCAGATGACAGAGATCAGTTCACCTGGAGAAAATGGCCACTTTGGAAGGTGGACTCCTTGGCATTATACCCCATTGAAACCCTCTCCTCCCTTCTCCAAACCGTGCCCATTGCAGGCTCCATCTCCAAAATCTCTAGGTATTTCCCAACACAGAGCGGACAACCCTAGCCAGAGCCCCTCCATTCAACTGGACTTCCTTGATGGTCTCCCATCCAAGAACTAATCAGGGCGAACCTGCTTTTGCTTCTGAGATCTCACAAGATCAGGTGAGCCTGGGCCATCCAGGTCAGAGCGGGTTTTGTTTTTTTTTAGTTCTAGTTTATTACTGTTCCAAGGATCTGGAGAAATTTGGGAGGGGGTTTGTTAGGATAGACACTGAAATGAGGAGTTGTGCCTTATGATACCTGTTCCCGTCTGACTTTTGCTTTAATTTACGTTTGAGAACTGGCAGATAAGATACTTTCAAAGGCTCGTTTGCCGTGAGCTTTTGTGGGTGATTTCGGTTTAATGCAACCAGATAATTGTAGCTCTGGGGCTTGACTAGGTTGTAAAGCTGCTAATCCACACAATATTATCCGATCACATGTTCTATTTGTACAAGAGACTTCTACTTTAATAGTCTCTCCTGATGCTTTGGATGTGCTTTCCAGTTTCCGACTCCCTTTTAAGTAAGAAACACACACTTTTCAGATGGCAGTTCTTGCTCCGAAGTGAAGTCGGTGCTGAAATGGAGGGGAGTGGCTACCCTGCAAACTAGGATATGTGTGTGCTTTCGTACATGCCTAGTTAAAACCAGTACAAGCTTATCAGTGGACGGAGGGCTGGAGGAAAGGAAGGGGACATGTGGCTTCTGATTGACCTGGAAGAAATTTGCGTTGTCTGGACTAGATCAGTTTTAATACAGTGGCCTTCCAGGAGCTGTTCTGAGTGCTGCATTCATGGCCACAGGGACTGCAGTTTTGGTTAGGGATTCAGTTTTTCTTGTTGCGATTTGGGTTAGCGATGTAAGAAAGTAGAGCTGTCAACTCCAGTTTGGAAATTCCTGGGAATCTTGGGGCAGAGCCTGGGGGTGGTGAAGTTTGGGGAGGGGGGAGAGCTCAGCCGGGAGATGATTCTATGGAGTCCATATTCCAAAGCTGTGGTTCCTCCAAGAGAGCTGGTCTTTGTCATTTGAAGAACAGTTATAAGTCTGGGAGAACCCCGGGTAACTCTGAGGGAAATAGCTAGCCCCATAGCTAGGGATTTTTTGGGGAGGGGGCTGCAGCTAATTCAAAGTTAATTAAATTAATTCTCCTTTGGGGCCTGGGACAAACACTAGGGGGCTGGGCTTCCCGGGCCCCATGTTAGCTACGGGCCTGAAAATAGCTAGGCATTTTGGGGGGTGTCAGGTTTGTGGTTTGCATAGTGATCATGTTGGGGCTCAGCGGTGAAAGTGCCAGACCCCCCCCCCCATTCTTCTTTGGCACCCTGAAATGCCAATCCAGCATCCACCAGGTGCATTGGGAGCATGGATGCGCCCTATAAAGCTCACTGGCCTACTGATCAATGACAATTAGCTCCCTCATGATCATCTGTCAGGCATCTCTGCCCTTGGGGTGGGAAAGGGGAGAGGCAGGCAAGACATTATGCTGAGGCTGCTGTTGGCCTCTTCTGAGCTTTGCTGCAAGCCTCGTGGGACATCTGGATGGAGGGTTTCCAGGTTCTGAGGATGCTAGATTAGATGGACCACTGGCCTGATCCAGCAGGGCAACATGAGGAGAAGGCCTTGGCCTCTATGCCCTGTTGTTGGCCATCCAGAGGAACTGGTTGGCCATTGTGTGAGACACGATGCTAGACTAGATGGACCATTGGTCTGATCCAGCAGGGCTCTTATGTTCTTAGGGTGCTGGACTAAATGGACCACTGGCCAAATCCAGCAAGCTTCTTCGTATGTTCTGAGGATACTAGACAAGATTGGACCATCAGCCTGATCCAGCAGGGCTCTTCTTATGTTCTTAGGATGCTGGACTAGAGGGACCACTGGTCTGATCCAGCAGGGCTCTTCTTGTGTTCTTAGGATGCTGGACTAGATGGACCACAAGCCTAATCCATCTGGACTCTTCTCATGGTTCTATGAAGCCTCTAGTGCTGGTTATAGGAAAGTTCTCACAATATCATTTTTGGGTAGAGGAACATACTAGGTGGCACAGCCCTGTGTTGGGTAGCTTTTCTTCTCCCCAGTTAGGTAAGATTATTACTTGATCCTTGTAGAATTACTTGGGCCTTGCAATAAATAGGCATTCTCCATCTAGTCCCTCTGAATGTTTAATGCTTTCTCAGGATACCAGATTCTTCCTGGAGTCTAGTGTTCAAATGATGGTCTGACATGGTTGCATGTTCCTCTTGAAGTCAACGGCCTGAGCTCCAGTATTATCTGAAAGACCCCTGTAGAATCCTGTTCTTGCTTCACATGTTTAGTGTGGCATTTGGCTTTATGAGACCAGGGGTCCTTTGGGGCAGGAGCGAGGTGGAGCACCGCTCCGCCAGCTCAGAAGGGGCAGTAGGGCAGCCATGGGCTGAATCAGATTCTCTGATCTGATTCGGCCCGCTGCTGAATTTTGGCAGCAACTTTAAAAGCAGCTGTAGGGGAAGGGGTTTGATGGAGAGGCTCCAAACTTGCAGGGTAGCTTCTGGGACCTCTTCCACAAATGCCCACCAAGTTTAAAGAATATTGGACCAGGGGGTCCAATTCTACGGGCCTCCAAACAGGTTGCCCCCATTCCCTCCATTGTTGTCTATGGTGGGAAAAAAGTAATGCTTTTTCCCACCATAGAGAACAATGGAGGGGATGGGGCAACTTGTTTGGGGGCCCATAGAATTGGACCCACTGGTCCAATCTTCTTGAAACTTGGTGGGTATTTCGAGGAGAGGCCCCAGCAGCTACCCTGCAAGTTTGGAGCCTCTCCCTCAAACCCCCTTTCCTCCAGCCCCTCATATACCCTATGAGTTTTTGCCATTGATTTCAATGGCCCATAGGGTATAATGGGGCTGAAACTGACATTCCCTTTCTGACACACTTCCGGTGATGTCAGGGGATGTGGCATATGCTAATGAGTTATGCTAATGAGTTATGCTAATGAGCTCGTGTACCTCTTTTTCTACGGAAGGACCCCTGTATGAGACTATCATGGCATACAAGGCCCCTTTATATGGAGCATAGGAAGCAATCATATATTGAGTCAGAGCATTGTTCCATATAGCTCAGAACTGCCCCTAGTGGCTGGCGGCAGCAGCCCAGTGTCATATCCGAGCCTGCAGGGGTGGGCTTAGCCATCCTGGCAGCATGCGGAGGGCAGTCAGCTGTAGGGCTGGGAGCAGTGCAAGGGATCAACTGTAGGGTGCTCAGTGGGGGTCAGCAGTAACTCTCATGTTGCGGGCTTCAGGGAAATGCCCGGGGCAGGTGGCTGCAGCGTAGTGTGTGCTTCCAGCAAGCTCCCTTCAGCATGGGGCCCGGGGCATCTGCCCTGGATGGCCCATGGTTAAGACCACCCCTGTGGTCAGTGTTGTATCTTGGTCTTGGCGAAGAATGGTCTTTTCTAGTGACTGTTTTTAAGAATCCCTTTAATTGGAGATGCCAGGGATTGAACCTGGGACTTTGTGAATGCAAAGCGGGTGTTCCGGCACAGATCTATGGCTTTGTGAAGCGGCCTGACTCATACAATCTATCCACCAGGAAAAAAAAGAGTCAGACAATAACTAGGGGGTTCACGCCTGGGTCCCAGTTCAATCATAGAATCTGCGGGTGTGATCACCTGAGCAGTTTGGCCCAACTTAGCCACCCTGCCCCTCCAGACCAAATGGGCACAATCAAACACATCTGTGTCCCATGCCCCACTCATCCCTACCTTGCGCCAAAACGACTCCTATGCAGATTAAATAAAAGGGTGAAAGGTAAAGGTTTTCCTTGCTCGAAAGCCAGTCAAATCCAACTCTAGGGGGAGGTGCCCATCTCCATTTCCAAGCAGAAGAGCCAGCACTGTCCAAAGACTTTTCCGTGGTCATGTGGCCGGCACGACTAAACACCGAGGCGCACAAAATGCTGTTACCTTCCCACCAAAGCGATACCTATTTATGTACTTGCAGCTTCTTGCTTTCGAACTGCTAGGTTGGCAGGAGCTGGGGCCAAAGATGGGAGCTCCCTCCGTCACGTGGCACTCGGGTCTCGAACTGCTGAGCTACCAGCCTCCCGGTCGGCAGCTCATTGTCTTAACCTCTGAGCCACCGTGGGTTAAATAGCCACCAGCAAATTCTGGTGGCTACCTCAGAGAGGCGCTTCCATGGCGGGTTTCCAGGTGTCTGATCGCCCAGGCATGCCGTGGAAATGCATGAGTGGTGTGATTGTTCCACTCCGTTTCCGGTGTGTCCTCCCCCCCCCTCCAATGTTTGCTTCAACCTCCCCATAGAACGCATCCAGGAGTCCGCGTGCACACTCCAGCTGTGGGTCTGTGGTTGGCTTTGGAGAGTGGTCTATATAGCATTATACCCTACTGAGGTCCTTCTCCACCCCAAACACTGCTCTATGTACTTCCACACTACTGACATCATTAGTGCTGTGAACGACCAACCACGGGCCCTCAGCACTGTGATGCCAGCTTAGGAGGCGCTGTGTGACTGACACAAAACATCCCAAACTCAAGCAGCTTATTTAGATATACTGCTGCGGCAAACTGTTCGTGTGATCACACCCTCAGTGTGGGAAGGGAAAGGTGTGAACTCAAGACTTATAACCCTACTTGGATGGCAAGGCCAAGTTGGCTGGTTTCCTCCATCAAGGGGCCGAAATTGTTTTTCAGTCTACAGCGGGTTAAGTTTTTCCCATGTGCGCATTATTATGGGTGACGAATCAGTGAGCTGCATATTAAACCCAGCATGCAGTCAGGATATGATTGCCGACTTCTGTGTGAAGCCTGGGGATTTCCTAGAATGACAACTGAGCTCCAGATTGCAGAGATCAGTACCCCTGGAGAAAGTGACTGCTTTGGAGAGTGGTCTATATAGCATTATACCCTACTGAGGTCCTTCTCCACCCCAAACACTGCTCTGTGTACTTCCACACTACTGACATCACTCCCCTCCCCAAACCCCGCCCTCCCCAGGCTCCACCCCCAACCCCCAAGAATTCCCCAACTGGGAGTTGGTGTAGGGTTTCCAGCACTGGGTTGGGAAATCCCTGGAGAATTTGGGGTGGAGCCTGGGGAGGGAAGGGATGTCAGTAGTGTAGAAGTGCATAGAGCCTCCCTTTCCAAGCTGCCACTTTCTCCTGGGAACATGATATCTGTGGTCTGGAGAGCAACGTTAATACCAGGAGATTTCCATGCCCCAATGGATTCTGGGAACCCTAATTTAGCGATCCTAAACCAGGGCCCGATTTGAATTGCGTCACCTGTCCTTTTGCGTTAACAGAAGTTACACAACATTAAAGACCAACCATAGTACAGAGCTACAACTATAAGCAGGAGGATAATGCTTTCCTTTGCACGGCTACTTCGATCTGAAATCCTGTTTCCTCGAAGGAGTCAAAAATACGAATTTTTCAAAACAGAAACTGGTCCCAGGAAGGGAGAGGTCATTTGAGCTGTTTGGCCTTCTCCTTCCCTTGCTTTCAAAGGGAAAACCCTCTCCCCTTTTCAGTTATCCCTCCCTCCCTCCCCCCCTGCGCCCTGAGCAACTTTGTTATTCTGCCTAGGAGTAAACAGTGGATGTTACATGGTATTAACACTGCACTCCAAAGACAATGTTTTTGGGGCATGCTCTCTGTGTGGGTCTCTGGCAGCCATAAATTAATTAAAAGGAGACAGGAACCATGGGGGGGGGGGAGCAAGCTTCTTTCTCTCCTCCCTCCCCGCCAATCCTTGTCCTCGCTTTTCTTCCTTGCTCTGTGGGTAAATAGCTAATTCCTTTGTTCCTTGCTGCACCATTTCATTTCTGCCATCATTGTCCTCATTGTTCTCGAAAACAGGAGGGGTCTGGGCCAGGAGCAGCCAAGGTCTTGGCTAATGACGGGAAGTCTTTAAAGTTTGCGCTGCATTTCATCTTCTCTGTGGGAGTTTTAGGACGCATCCAGTGTTTGATCCCCACCGTGCAACTTTGCTTCTAGTTAATTAACAGATCCCCATTACAGTCTCTCATCTGCAAGCGCAGGGGAGGCCTATCAGGAGGTAATTCAAGGCCAGTCTGAGTGATGGCAGGAATTAGAGAAATCGCTTGTTTTGGAGGGTTAATGTTCGGGAAGAAAGCCTTGCGCCCCCCCTCCCCCTGCTGCCCCTTTGCCAAAGTCTAATTGAAATGTTGTATTCTGTGGTCGCCCGTTTTTGGGGAGGCCATTGTTCTTCTCCTGCTCCCCACTTGGGTACTGGCCGGTGTGGGAATGGGGAAGGAAGGGATCTGTGCTCAAATGACGGGAATATGTTTACATGTATATATGTTCCTTAATTAATGTCTCGATCTGGTGAGTGCTGCGCCAAGCTGGTGTTGAGCATGGCACAATTTTTGTGGTCTGGCTGAGAGTGAAACGTATGATACTCAGCCCTTTATATCCTGCCTTGCTGCCCAATCGGAGCCGCCTAGGGGTGCCCAGGTAACTCTGATTGGGGAGAAAGGTGGGATATAAAGGAAATAATAATAATAATAATAATAGGCTAAATCTCAAATTTCAGAACACCATCTACCAGTCAAATATTTCACTGTAACAATTCTTCTTCTTCTTCTTCTTCTTCTTCTTCTTCTTCTTCTTCTTCTTCTTCTTCTTCGTCTAGAATCCTGCAAAGATACCTCTGCAATTCCCAAGAACTGGGCTAGATCTCGAATTGCATAACACCATCTGCCAGTCCAATATGTGATTGTGACGGTTCGTCCTCATCACCATTTCAGCCTAATAGCTGTGACTTCAATTGACCAATATTATTGTTCTAACAGTGCCATCATAACCATAACGCTTGCAGGGAGGGCGGGGTATAAGCAGAAGTAAATAAATAAATAAAGTGATGCCCTTCTAAATCACTTATCTTTGAAGCCTGTATCTCTGCTTAGGTTGGCACCACACAGCTGAAATTATAAGCGCGCCTGCCTGCGAGTAAACACCATTAAACAAAGTGGAACTTACTTCTGAGTAGACGTGCATAGGATTGTACCATAAGAATGGGATCCGGGAAGGTGGGGTTCTCCTGTCAGCTTCCTTATTTCTACCTTTCTGTGTTCGTCCTCCAAAAATCTGTCTCTCTCTCTTTTTAACCCTTTTAAACATGTATGCCTCTAGCACACTGTTTTTATGATAGTACTGTTGTGACGGGGGGGGGGGGGCGGTCACTTCTGCCTCTGGAAGATTATGATTGCTTTATGGTAGAGCATCTGGTAGCATCGCTTTGTTAGTCACTATGGCCATCTCTGCCCCTTCCCTCTTTCTTTGTGTTGCATAAGATCAATAAAACGTTAAGTAGGAGAAAAATCGAAAGTGGGGCATCTTCCAAAGAGATTTTCACACCTCCCCCCGAATTTCCCTTAGGCGCCCCATTCCCACCTGCTGTGGACCAACCAGCATCACTGTGCTGAGGGTACGTGGTCACTCGGCTCACCTGTGGAGCTCTGCAGCTCAATATGGCGTCCCGCTAGAACGCAACCTTGTGCTGACTTTGACTCTCTCTTCTGCATTTCCCCCCTTCTTCTCCCTTCCCCTCCTTCTCCCCCACCCAATGAGCAATGACCCCCTTTAACTAATGAATTAAGGAACTGCTCCTGCAATTGCAATTCTCAGTTCGACACTTGGCATCGAGAAGCAAACCAGGGCTATTTAGCTCAGCGTTAAATGGTCCGCCACATTAACCCCCTGGCACGCGAAGCTATTAGGTTGTTTTACTGTTGTTAAAGTTACATTTGTTAGGTGGAGTCACTGCCCTTCTTAGAGACGGGGGGAGAGCCCGCTGTGTGCCGTGCACACAGTGCGCAGGTGAAGCACATGTGTGTTTCTGCTTTGCTGGTGACCTCAATGTCCAACTTTCCAGGGTTCCCCCCCCTTTTAAATTTTGTTGTTCTGATTAACCGAATTAAGAGGGTCGTTGCGGTGTGACATGTACTGATGCGGGGGAGAGTATCACAAAACCCACGTGACTCCTCTCCAAGTTACTTCGTGTGACCTGCATATGGCTGATAGAATCCTGACAGCTTGGGCTGCCAACTCTCAGTTGGGAAATCCCTGGAGATTTGTAGGGTGTAGCCTGGGGAGGGGAGAGACATCAGCAGGATATAACGCCATCGAGCCTACTCTCCAAAGAAGCCATTCCCCAGGGAAATTGATCCTTCTTGTCTGGAGGTCAGTTGTCATTCTGGGAGATCTCCAGGCCCCCACCAGGTGTCCATTTTGTTTTCTAGAAGTGTATTTCTAGATGGGTTGCCAGCTCCAGGTTGGGAAATAACTGGAGATTTGGGGGTGGAGCCTGAGGAGGGTGGGGTTCGGGGAGAGGAGGGACTTCATTGGGGTATAACGCCATAGAGTCCACCTTCCAAACAGCCATTTTCTCCGAGGGAACTGATCCGTGACACATGGAGATCAGTTGTAATTCCAAGAGGTCTCCAGCCAGTGGAGGTTGGGTCCCCAATTATCAGACTTTATAATATCCTCTGCAAATCGGAATATGTGATACTTCATCCTGCCTGACATGGAAAGGGGGGTGATTTTCATCAATTCCCTCTTCCCCCTTATGCTGTTCTTGTGGGCTCCCATTTTGGGGTGCAGTGGGAGGGGAAGATGAGAAAGCTGAGCTCTGTTGATGGAAATCTTTCCTTAGCGACAGGTTTGGGTGGAATCCAAGTAGGGTCGCCAGTTCTGGGTTGGGAAATACCTGGGGATTTTGGGGTGGAGCCTGGAGAGGGAGGGTGAGTCCTCCCTCCAAAACAGCCATTTTCTCCAGGGAACTGATCTCTGAAATCTGGAGATCAGTTGTAAAAGCAGATGATCTCCAGGCCCCACCTGGAGGTTGCCAAGCCATGACACTGAAGAGTGACAGAGTGGTGAGTTCAGAAAAAAATGAAAACATATCCAATTTATTTATTTATTACAAAATATAACTAAAACACTACATAGTAACAATTTAAATTTCTACAGGGCTTTTAAAAACTTTAAATATTTTGTTCACATTTAGGTGTCAGTTGAAATGACTTATCTTGCCATATGAGGTAGAAACTTATAAAAAAAAGAAATTGAATGCTGGGATTCTTTGGATGGTGACTTAGGTACCCCCCCCCCCCCCCCAATGCTTGTGCAGATTGGCAAAACATTCTGTTAATAATCCAATTGCTTGATTCTTTCTGTCAGGGAAGGCTACAACAAGTTAAATTTAAAAACACTTTGGTTACCCTGCTCCAGACCATCTATACCAGATGTGGCCAAATTTGCTTAACTTAAGAGCCACACAGAATGAAGGTCAGACGTTTGAGAGCCACAAGACAAGAACAAATATCACACACACATTTCATTGAAAAATATGCAAATTTGCTTTTTATTAACATTAAACGAGACTGCCAAAAATAAAAACAAAAGGGGGGAAAACAGATATTGATAATGATATTTATTTGTTCAGTGATATTTATTTGTGTGCTAATGACGTTCATGTGTCTAAGAGAGAGAGAGAGAGAGAGAGAGAAAGAGAGAGATGGAGAGAAAGAATGAAAGAGGCAGAAAGAGAGAGAGAAACAAAGAAAGCAAACAGATGGGGGAGGGATGAAGGAAGAGAGACAGGAAGAAAGAGAGAGAGCAAATAGATGGGGAGCCTCCCGGGGCCGCACAATATGTGCGAAAGAGCCACACGTGGCTCCCGAGCCACAGTTTGGCCACCCCTGATCTGTATGGAATGCGCATTATTTAAATTTTGGTCTCCGCAGGAAAAGAGTCATGAAACATGCAGCTTATGTTTTCTTTAATGATGGTTCTCTCCTCCCCGCCAGTATCACCCTGTGGCCAGTTTTTAAAATGTCAGCATATTGGCCTTTTGAAATTTCTTGCTTTCGTAATAACCCAAAGCTATCTGAACATACAGAATTACGGACTAATCGCCACTTGGCCAGTTCAGCTGTGTTTTACCGGCAACAACAGAGGAAAAAAAGAGAATGCAATTTAGTTACAACTTCAAAGTTGGGTTCCCTTATCACCCAAGCCGGGGCTCTTTTTGTGTGCTTCCGTCCCAATTTGGCTTTTAAAGTGAACCGGACTGAGTTGTTTACATTCGGTCCCTGCTTGTTCTCTGTCATCTGGCGTGGACGTTCCAAATCATAAATTGGCCGGCAGTGAAATAGTTTGTCCAAATGTATGAAAGTGTTTTCCGCTGCTTTTGTTCAGGTCCTGCTGGCTTCCTGGGAGAATACAGCGCGGACAAATAGCTGTCACCAAACTGAAACTCATCTGGATCTCACTTTCTCTCTGGCATTTTTAAACCGGCTTTCTTTCCAAGGAGCTCTGGGAGGTAGACATGGGTCTCCCTTTCTCCATTTTATTTTCACAACAACCTTGTGGAGCAGGTAGGCTGAAGGGGAGTGACTGGCCTTCGTGGCAGGAGGAGAATCTGAATCTGGGTTGCTGCAACCATGAACATAAGAACAGAAGAGAAGCCAATGTTGGATCAGGCCAATGGCCCATCCAGTCCAACACTCTGTCACACAGTGGCCAAAAACACCAGGTGCCCTCAGGAGGTCCAGCAGTGGGGCCAGGACACTAGAAGCCCTCCCACTGTTGCCCCCCCCCCCAAAACACCAAGATACAATATTTGAACTGCAGCTGGCTCCCCTATATAGGTACGTGTCGTTCAGCCACAAGAGACATACGGCGAACCCAACAAGGGGCTTTTGCAAAGGTAGTTTGCCATTGCCTTCCCCTGCACAGTCTTTCGTGGTAGTCCGTTTAAGCAGGGCTCATTTCGTAGCAGGAGCTCCTCTGCATATTAGGCCACACACCCCTGATGTAGCCAATCCTCCAAGAGCTTACAGTAGCCCCTGTAAGAAGAGCTCTGTAAGCTCTTGGAGGATTGGCTACATTAGGGGTGTGTGGCCTAATATGCAAAGGAGCTCCTGCTACGAAATGAGCCCTGCATTTAAGGCAAGAGTTGAGCACAGGTGGTTAGCCGTTGCTTGCCTCTGTATAGCAACCCTGGGCTTCTTTGGTGGTCCTTCATCCACGTACTAACCCTGCTTACTTTCTGAGATAGGACGTGGTTAGACTAGCTGGAAGACAGAGGGCCCGGCGTGAGGTGGTCCATGGGGTCACGAAGAGTCGGACTCGACTGTGCGACTGGACAACAACAGAGACTAGCCTGGGGCATCCTGTTCATGGTTCTTGACCCATTCCCCAACTATAATCCCAGCCTGAGCTTTTAGATATACAGGTGTCTTCTCCTTCCTTCTCCATTCCCCTACCTCCTGCCTTCTTCTCTTTGCCCCCACTTTCCCCATTAGGGTTGCCAGCTGTGAGTTGGGAAATACCTGGAGATTTTGTGGGTGGAGCCTGAGGAGGGCAGGGTGTGAGGAGGGGAGGGACTTCAGTGGGATATAATGGCCACAGAGTCCACCTCCCAAAGTGGCCATTTCCCCCCAGGGGAACTGATCTCTGTCGCTGGAGATCAGTTGGTAATCCCAGGAGATATCCAGCCACTACCTGGAGGCTGGCAACCCTACAAATGATATCTAGGACACCACTGAAATAATCCCTCTTTTCCTAGAGCAGGTTGTGACCAGTCGAAGACCAATGAACTAAAGGGTCACACACATAGGGGAGGGGCCGTGGCTCAGTGGTAGGTAGGGTTGCCAGGTCCCCCCTAGCCACCGGCAGGGGATGGAGGGGTAGGGGTTGCCATAGCCAGGTTGGGAAAGTCCTGGAGATTTGGGGATGGAGCCTGGGGAGGAAAAGGGACCTCAGTGGGTCATAGTGTCACAGAGTCCACCCTCTGAAGCATCCATTTTCTCCAGGGAAACTGATCTCTGTAGTCTGGAGATGAGCTATAATTCCAGGGGATCTCCAGGTCTCACCTGGAGGCTGGCATCACTACTTTCAATGGAAGTGCAAAGGTAGGGGGTGACGCCTATTGCCAGCAAAAGAAATCATCAGGTGGCTAAGGTTGCCAACTCTGGGTTGAGAAATATCTGGATGATGGAGCCTGGGAAGAGCAGGGTTTGGGGAGGGGAGAGACATCATCAGGGTAGAATACCATAGAGTTCACCCTCCAAAGCATATATTTTTTTCGAGGGGAACTGATCTCTGTAATCTGGAGGTTAACTGGAGTACCAGGAGATCTCCAGGTCCCACCTGGAGGTTGGCAACCCTAGTGGTAGAGCACCTGTGTGGCCTGCAAACGGTCCCAAGTTCAACCCCCAGGATCTCCAGTTAAAATAAGGTTGGCAGATCCAGGTTGGGAAACTCCTGGAGATCTGGAGGTGGAGCCTGGGGGGTGGGCAGCAAAGACCTCAGTGGGGTACAACGCCGTGAAGATTACCATCCAAAGCATCCATTTTCTCCAGGGGAACTGATCTCTGTATTCTGGAGATAGGCAGTAATTCCAGGGGATCCCCAGATCCCACCTGGAGGGTGGCAGCGCTAAGTTAAAAGGACCAGGCAGGAGGTGATATGAATGACCTCAGCCTGAGACCCTGGAGCGCAGCTGCCAGTCTGAGTAGACAATACTGATCTTAACGGACGAAGGGTCTGATTCAGTATAAGGCAGCTTCATGTGCCCCCGTGTACATTCTTGGATTTTGTTTGCAACTCGAGAACGGTATCCGTCTCTGCCAGCGCTCTTAGATGAATTATATCAAAAAGCTAGAAGTCACACGGGGGCAAGGAAGAGTCAATCCAGCCTCTGCTTCCTCCAGACAGGGGCTTAGCTCTGAGTGATCAAAATCGCTTTGGTTGCTCATGGACACATTTAAAGCCTTGTCCACTAATTGAGAGAAGCAGCTCCGGCGAAGCCGCCGTGCCCTCTCGTTATGCGATCTTGCACGTTCTATTTGTCATCCTCCCTTGCCGGTCTTAATCTAACCGTACTGCTGGTGGAAATTAATAGTAATTTGTTATGACACACTGTGTCCTTCGAGTGGAACAACAATATGGAATGAATACCGCTCCTCGCACAGACTCGCGCCTGGTTCCTCCTTTACCCCTCCCGTAGCCCATCCGCCACTGAAGACCATCGTTCTGCCTCTGCATTCGAGCTGCTCTCCGTTAAAAAGGGGTGTCAGGATATGTTATAGCTTGACTGACAAAGACTATCCAGGGCACATCCGCTGATAAGTTCTAAAGCGATCCGTGTCTAATGAAGGGGCCCGTCTTTTCAAGTGCCGTGATGCATGTTGGGTCAAGAAAGATGTGGCTGTTCCTGCTCTGCGTTCGTTTCTGACTTCGAGGATGGTCTTTTCTTCTCCTTCTGGGCCCTGTTTGCCTGACAGGGTTTTGGAATTCATGTAAACATTTGCAGATTCTCGGCTGTTACTTTGAATTGTGGGTAATAACCACGGCGGGTGACCTGGCTAACGTCAGCGGTAAAGGGAAATGATGGCACACATTAATGTTCACCATCTGATGCAGAGTTAAATAGTCTGTAGTACAATCTTAAAGAGAGTTACATCCTTCTAAGGTGGTTGACTTTAGTAGATTTAGAAGGTATAACTATGGTTAGGATGAACACTTGTAACTCTGTACTGGATTCCAGCCGTTAATATTTGTCTGTCTGTCCGTCCGTCCATCCATCCATCCATCGTCTGTCTATCATCATCGTCATCAATACTTACCTGGCAGGGGAGACACCATGATCACAAAGATGGTTTTCCCAGGGTGAGGCTCATCCATTGCACTCCGGGTGTGCCGACTCCTGTGATTTCCCCAAATGCGGGAAACTCAACTGCATAATTTGTGGTAGTGGGGGACTGCATGCGTGCTTTCCCCTGATATTTTATTTAGAGCCACTTTGGTATAGTGGTTAAGTGAGTGGACTCTAATCTGGGAGAACCGGGTTGAATTCCCCACTCCTCCACTTGCACCTGCTGGATGACCTCGGGCAAGCCATAGTTCTGGCACAGCTGTTCTTGAAAAAAGAGCAATTTCTGTCAGAGCTCTCTCAGCCCCACCTACCCCACAGGCAGTGATCCCTCTAAACTGTGAAGTCTTGTGAGCAAAAACTCTAATTGGTGAGCTACTGGCATTAAAGTTGCAAGCCAACGATTTGGCTACTGCATAAATTAGTTTGCTCTGGAGCCATCCTTCCTGAGCTAAAACAAAAATGTGTGAGCCAGAGGCTAAAAAACTGTGAGCTAGCTCACAATCCGGCTTAGAGGGAACACTGCTCACAGGGTGTCTGTTGTGGGGAGGGGAAGGGAAAGGAGTTTGTATGCTGCTCTGAGACTCCTTTGGGTAGTGATGGGCAGGGTATAAATCCAATCTCTTCTTTTTCTATTTATTTATTTTTGCTTACCAAACTAGCTAGTGTCAGGAGGTCTGGAATCAAAAACCTGTGCTTGCAAAACAGAGTGACTCAACTAGCTGTATTTCTAGAAATGTTCTTAATCCCATATTTTGAATATGTGACGATCCAAAATTTGGTCTGCCGCGCTGTTCATCCCAAATCTATGTGAGCAGGTCGTTCACTGTTAATACTACTAAACTCCCTCAGTCCTTGACAATAGAATGATGATAAGAATTGTGTTCCGCCATGTCATGACCAACTCGTGGCAATGCTGAGAACAAGGCAGAAGGTAGACAGAGGTGGTCTGCCCTTGCCTTCTTCTGCATGGCAACCCCAGTCTTCCTCGGTGGCCTCTCATCTGAGTACTAACCATGGCCAACCCTGGCCCCGGGTCACACACAGAACTAGCCGCACGATAAGCACGAATGCCATGCAGATTTTAAGGGCATGATAACACCAGAACATCTGGCAAGCATCCCACACCCATCAGCAACCCATTTCTCTCCGCCAAAGAAGCGGAGTTAAAAGATACTAGGGAACGTCCAGTATCAAACAGGTTTGCTACGGGCCACAGATGGACTTTCCCCGTGTGATCACTCCAGCACGCACTCATGGCATCGGGGATAGTCTGATCAGGCTATCCCGACGCCATGCTGATCCCCCACCCTCTCAGTATGCACATCATCGCATACTGCCATAGGAAGCCCTCAGGGCGGAGATGCGATTCATCGATCCCCTGTTTAAGCGCATCGGGAAAAAACAGCAACCCCCCGCCCCCTCACCCACGATTGTGTCTGATCACGCGATGGTGGGCTGTGCCCACAGCTTCACTGAACTATGTGATCATGCAACTGCGGGTCAAATTACTCCAGAGCAAATAGCCTCACTCCCCCCCCCGATTATCTCGCTCGTGTGATTGGGACCCCTGCTTAGCTTCCAAACTATGACAAGATAAGGCTTATTCTGGGCTACTAGGCTGCTCTTTCCAATATAGTAGTAGTAGTAGAAGAGACTGGATTTATACCCTGCCCTTCACTCACTTGGAGTCTCAGATCAGACCAGTGGTCCATCTAGTCCAGCATCCTAAGAACATAGGAAGAGCCCTGCTGGATCAGACCAGTGGTCCATCTAGTCCAGCATTTTAAGAACATAAGAAGAGCCCTGCTGGATCAGACCAGTGGTCCATCTAGTCCAGCATCCTAAGAACATAGGAAGAGTCCTGCTGGATCAGACCAGTGGTCCATCTAGTCCAGCATCCTAAGAACATCAGAAGAGCCCTGCTGGATCAGACAAGGGGCCCATCTAGTCCAGCATCCCAAGAACATCAGAAGAGCTCTGCTGGATCAGACCAGTGGTCCATCTAGTCCAGCATCCTAAGAACATAGGAAGAGCCCTGCTGGATCAGACCAGTGGTCCATCTAGTCCAGCATCCTAAGAACATAGGAAGAGCCCTGCTGGATCAGACCAGTGGTCCATCTAGTCCAGCATCCTAAGAACATAAGAAGAGCCCTGCTGGATCAGACCAGTGGTCCATCAGCATCCAAAGAACATGAGAACAGCATTGTGTCTCACACTGCGGCTGACCAGTTCCTCTGGATGGCCAACAACAGGGCACAGTGGCTGAGGCCTTCCCTTGATGTTGCCTCCTGGCTCTGGGATTCAGAGGAGGTTTCCCTCGGTCACCATGGCTGGTAGCCATTGACAGATTTATCCTCCATGAATCTATCTAATCCCCTTTGAAAGCCATTTAATCCTGTGGCCATCACTACATCCTCTGGCAGTGAATTCTACATTTTCATTACTCTCTGTGTAAAGTAGTATTTCCTTTTGTCTGTCCTGAATCTACTACCCATCAGCTTCACTGAATGGCCTCAAATTCTAGTATTTTGGGAGAGGGAGAAAAAGTTCTTTGTCAACTCCCTCTACCCCAGGGGTGGCCAACCTTGCTTAACGTAAGAGCCACATAGAATAAACGTAAGAGCCACATAGAGATGTCTGAGAGCCGCAAGGCAGGAACAAATATCACACACACATTTTTATTTTTAAAAATATGCAAATTTGCTTTTTATTAACGTTAAATGGGACTGCCAAAAATAAAAACAAACGAGGAAAACCAGTTATAAGAAAGAGAGAGAGAGAAACTAGGAAAGCAAATAGATGGGAGGGAGGAGGGAAGGAAGGAAGGGAGTAAGAGAGAAAAAGCATGCCTCCCCTTTGCTTCCCCAGCCGCCCTGCCAGGAGCCGCACAATATGTGTGAAAGAGCCGCATGTGGCTCCCGAGCCACAGGTTGGCCACCCCTGCTCTACCCCATTCATAATTTTATAAACCTCTTATCATGTCCCCTCTTAGTCATCTCTTTTCTCAACTGAGAAGTCCCAGACTCTTCAGCCTTTCCTCATAGGGAAGGTACTCCGCCCCCCTAATTCTCTTAGTTGCCCTCTTCTGTACCTTTTCCAGCTCTGCAATGTCCTTTTTGAGATATGGTGACAGGAACTGTACACAGTATTCCAAATGAGGCCGCATCATAGATCTGTGGGCTGCAGTGGCTCAAGTGGTTAAGATGCTGAACCGCCGACTGGAAGGTCGGCAGTTCAGCAGTTTGAGACCCGAGTGCTGCATGACGGAGTGAGCTCCCATCTCTGGTCCCAGCTCCTGCCAACCTAGCAGTTCGAAAGCAAGAAATTGCAAGTAGATAAATAGGTACCGCTTCGGTGGGAAGGTAGCAGCGTTCCGTGCACCTTGGCGTCTAGTCATGCCGGCCACATGACTACGGAAACGTCTTTGGACAGCGCTGGCTCTTCGGCTTGGAAACGGAGATGAGCACCGCATCCTGAGTCATATTCAACTGGCTTTCGAACAAGGGAAACCTTTACCTTTACATAGATCTATACACTGGCATTGCAATAGCAGTCATTGTATTCTCAATTCCATTCCTAATCATCTAACATAGTTTGCCTTTTTCATCAGTGCAGCACACTGGGTTGACACTTTCATTAAGCTGTCCCCCACTACCCCCAAGATCTTTTCGCCTCTAAGTCTCAGCAAGTTCATACCTCATTACCCTCTACACCAGCTCACCTTCCAGATGGCAAGGCTGGATCCATGGGGACCTCCAAGCTCTCACCCTGTTCTTCAAAAGCCAACTACACCCCACGGTCCCAGGATCATTGAGTGGGTGATGTGAGGCTTTCTGCCCAAGACCCTGGCAAGCTGTTGCTGATCAGAGTAGTCAAAACTGGATTAGATGGGATGATGGTCTTCTTAACTCCATGTAAGGCACTTTCCTGTGTTCCAGTCTGGTGTAGTGGTTAAGTGCGCGGACTCTAATCTGGGAGAACCGGGTTTGATTCCCCACTCCTCCACTTGCACCTGCTGGAGGACCTTGGGCAAGCCATAGCTCTGCACCAGCTGTTCTCTCAAGGACAATTGTCTCAGAGCTCTCTCAGCCCCACTTACCTCACAGGGTGTCTGTTGTGGGGAGGGGAAGGGAAAGGCGTTTGTAAGCTGCTCTGAGATTCTGAGCGAAGGGCGGGATATAAATCCAATCTCCTCCTCTTCTTCTTTTGTTGCAGGATCCTCGAGTCTTGCCCTGACCTGCTTCTGCTCAGCTCCCGCTTGCTTCCTGGCCTCTTTTCCTATCCTCCTCCTTCTGCTCCACCTCCCTTTACGCCTAGACAGCCTGACTGATGACGGGATCAGAAGTCTCTCCCGACACCTCTGTGATTATTCCAAAGCACCTGAACTTTCTTGAACTTGGGTAAACACATCTTTAATTTATATTGCATGCAATTATTGTTTTATTACAGCTGGAGTGTTAAGTGTAATCAGGTGGCTATTGTATAATTTAAACACCAGGTGATTTTTATTTAATAATAATTGCTTGCGTTCCTATAGTGCCTCGCATCCCCAAAGGGGATCTCCAAAGTACTTTGCCAACTTAACAATCAAAGGCGCCGAAAGTAAAAACACTGATTATAATTAACATAATCTAAGTAAGCCAAGGTCTTTGCCCTGCTGCTCCTGTGCGTGTTCAAAGGGGCACAGCTGAAATTAGCAATGGAAGGTTCAGATACTGCCCCCCCCTTGCCTTTAGATGGGGCTGGTTCAACAGAGCAGAATGCTTTTTTTTATATATAAAGGTACAAAATGATATTAAAAAAAACAAAAGGTACACAAAACATCCTGGGTAGTGTCCACTAGTTTCCAGTTTGGTGTAGTGGGCAGGAGCACGGAGTCTAAATCTGGGAGAACTGGGTTTGATTCCCCACTTCTCCACATGCAGCTCCTGGTGTGACCTTGGCTGTTCTCTCAGAGCTGTTCTTGAAACAGCTCTCTCAGCCCCGCCTACCTCTCAGGGTGTCTGTTGTGGGGAGGGGAAGGGGAAGGAGGTTGTAAGTCGCTCTGAGACTCCTTTGGGTAGTGGAGGGCGAGGCATAAATCCAACCTCCTTCTCCTCCTCCTCCTCCTCCTCCTCCTCTTCTTTCTCTTGTTCTTTTTCTTCCTGGCCTAGTGTTCTTTGGCTTGAATCTCTGGTGACACTAGTGTTTATTTAGTTCGTTCATTTGTTCGTTTGTTCTTTCATTCGTTCGTTCATTCTTTCATTCATTCCCCATCTCTCTCCCCAATGGGTTACATCATTCTCCTCTCCTCCGTTTTATCTTCCTCGTCGCAACCCCATATGATAGGTTGAGAGAGTGTGACTGGACAAAAGTCACCCAGCAAGCTTCTATGGCACGAGTGGGGATTGGACCCCGGGTCTTCCAGTTACTAGTCCTACCCTCTTAACCAGTACACCACACTGACTCTCATTACTAGTTCCCAGCACTGCCTTGGCAAATGCTGAGAAATTGGGGTGGAGGGGTGGAGCAAGGGGAGGGCAGAGTTTTTTGGGGGGTGAGGTCGCTTCCAGACAGTGCTGCTCCCCAAACTCTGCCCTTTCACAGGGTGTCTGTTGTGGGGAGAGGAAGGGAAGGAGATCTGAGACTCCGTGTGAAAGGCGGGGTATAAATCCAGTCTCCTCCTGCTCCTCCCCAAAGCTCTCAGCATCTGCCAAGGTTCTGTTGGGAACTCTAATCCTACACGGTTTCTAGGTCAGAGTTTTTGCTAAGTTTTCAGTACTCTGGAACGTTTTTGTTCTGTTTTGAAGACTCCCCCTCTACATGAGACGGTTGGTCCATCCAGGTCACTATTGTCTACTCAGATTGGCAGTGGTTCCCCAGAGCCCCAAGTAGAGGTCTTTCACATCACCTGTTTACTTGAGTTTTTTTAAAGCGGAGATCTCGGGGATTGAACTCGGGACCTTCTGCATGCCAAACTGATGCTCTGCCACTAAGCCACGGCCCCTCCCCTCCGAAGTACCTCTGAAAGTGGGGACATGTTTCAGAAAGGGCAAAGGCTTTCTTTTTAGACTCTCTTCACTGTTTTGGCTGTGCCCTAAATTGTGGTTTTTGAATAAGGATGACACTCTTGAATGGGATTTTAAAAAAATCATTATTCCAAATGGGACATGTGAAAATTCGTCTCACCCCTTCAGAAGTCACAGGAAGTATAGTTGCTTGCATCTACATCATTCAAAATAGATTTCTTCCCAATTAGGTTCCGTTATGTCAAACCCTTAACCTCAAGTACATTATCTGTAGTATCTCCTAGTCATATTGTCCCTTCTCTTTTTTGCTCTGTTGTCAGTAATTTGGTTGTCCTTCCTGCTAGGTGAATAAATGTACTAACAGGGCACTAAAATGACTCTCTTTAACAGCCTAACAGTGCAATCCTATACAGTGTTAACACCATTCTAGTCCCATTAACTTCAATGGATTTAGAAGGGCTCTGGTGGCTCACTGGTTAAGACACTGAACTGCAGACCGGAAGGTCGGTAGCTTGGCAGTTCGAGATCCGAGTGCTGCATGAAGGAGTGAGCTCCTGTCTCTGGCCCCAGCTCCTGCCAACCTAGCAGTTCGAAAGGAAGAAATTGCAAGTAGATAAATAGGTACCGCTTCGGTGGGAAGGTAACAGCGTCCCGTGTGCCTTGGTGTCTAGTCATGCCGGCCACATGACCACGGAGAAGTCTTGGATAGTGCTGGCTCTTCGGCTTGGAAACGGAGATGAGTACTGCCCCCTAGATTCGACTGGCTTTCAAGCAAGGGAAACCTTTACCTTTTACTTTAATGCTTTTTAAGAGTGTCCTGTGGTGTATTCAAACCGAGTTCTCATGTTTTGGGCTCTTTCTGTTTGATTTCGGCACTGATTTCCAAAACCACGGTTTCAGATCAGTTGAACAGTGCATTCTAGTTCTAAAGGAGCCAGGTTCTGTGCTTTACAATCCTTTGTTTGAATAATTTTCCATTTTTTTGTGGCAAGTGAATACTATTCACACAAAAGTGGAGATTCCTCAGAGATGGGGCCATGATTCAAGCTAGTCTCTAGAGGGCAGACAAATATCAGGAAGGCATATTTGATGGAGTGCCCCCCCCTTTCCAAGCCATTTCACTCAAGGACAGTTGTCTAAGCACTCTCTCAGCCCCACCTACCTTACAGGGTGTCTATTGTGGGGAGGGAAAGGGAAGGGAAAGGAGTTTGTAAACCGCTCTGAGATTATAAGTGAAGGTCAGGGTATAAATCCAATCTCTTCTTCTTGTTATTATTCTTCAGTGCTTAGTTCTTGTGCCCCTTTCTTACATGCCCAGGGAAATGCTGATCGCCACTTTGGGGTCAGGAAGCAATTTTTCTGCAGGCCAGTTTGGCTGGAGATCCTGGAGAGTTTTTTGTCATCTTCTGGACATGGAGTAGGGGTCACTGTGCGTGTGGAGAGGGGGTATTTGTGAATTTCCTGCATTGTACAGGGGATTGGACTAGATGACCCTGGAGGTCCCTTCCAACTCTATGATTCTATGATTCTAAGTGATGGCCACAGTGGAAAATGGAGCTTGACTCTCATTATCTATTCCATTTTTTTTAAAAAAAATTGTGAGCCCAGGGAATGGTTTGGGAATATCCCATGCAATTGATCTCAGAGGCTGAATGCTAACAGCGGACTCTTTTTTCTGTATACGGTGTCAAATGTTCTGCATGGTGCTACATTCTCTAATGTCTTTGGGTTAGCTTCTGAGATGGATAGGAGAGATTCATCACTGCAGGTAGGATGCAGCATAAAACCTTGTCCTGTGCTCATCAAGCCACTGGAAAAGACGGCCTTGCAACACCTTGGAGTTCTCTTCTCCAACACCATCTAAAACTTTTGCAGTTTTGTTTTTGTTTTTTTTTGGTAAAGGAACATAACAACCTCCATCAGCTAACCGCTGTATTGTTTTTAACTTGAACATGGTTTTGATTTGATATTGAACAAGTGGAAAATACTCCGTGTAGAATGACAGCAGCGGGGACGATGCACGTAGGGAAGAAAGTAAAGAGGACGCATCTTGTCTTTGTTTATGAGAGCGTGAAACTGTCGAAAAGGAGCCGCTACTTTCACACTGTCACCCACAAAACTCATGATGTGCCTGCAAGCAAAGTGTAAAGAAAGTCTCAATTGTTCATCGGAGAGAGAGAGAGAGAGATAAAAAAAAGCACAGGGTTTGAGATATAAATGGCTGCGGGTTTAACTCTTGTGTGGTTTTGTTCTCAGCCTTACATCTCTGTGGGTTCAATCCAGTTGTTGGTTGCTACTGCTGCTGCTGCAAGGCCATTGGCCGAAGAGCAGGAGCCCATTTTTACCAGGTTTTTTTTTTTAAGTCCTTGTGAATGCATGAAGCTGCCTTTATGTTGAATTAGACCCTGGGTCCATCAAAGTCAGTATTGTCTACTCAGAGTGAGGTTTTTCACATCACCTCCTATCTGATCCTTTTAACTGGAGATGCCAGGGATTGAATCAGTTTGGTGTAGTGGAGTGGTTAGGAGCGCAGAGAACCAGGTTTGATTTCCCACTCCTCGCATGCAGCTACTGGTGAGACCCTGGGTCAGCCACAGTTCTCTCAGAGCTGTTCTGGAAACAGCCGTTCTCGAAAGAGCTCTCTCAGTCCCAGCTACCTCACAGAGTGCCTGTTGTGGGGAGGGGAAGGGAAAGGAGATTGTAAGTGGCTTTGAGACTCCTTCAGGTAGTGAAGGGCAGGGTATAAGTCCAATCTTTTCTAATGTATTCCAGTCAAGGAAGCCACGGCCCTCAGTTTTCAAGACCTGAGCAAGGCTGTTAATGATCGGAGATTTTGGAGGTCATTAATTCGTTGGGTCGCCCTAAGTCGGAAGTGACTTGGTAACAAAGAGAGAGATGGTGTCTGTTCTAATACGGCAGGCCTGTTCTAATCTTTCTCTGTGTGCTTCTCCCCCAGTGTCAGAAGCAAAGGAGGCTATAAAGAACAGGAGCAGTGGAGCGGTTAAAAGAGAACAGTTAAGCTGGGAAACTCCAACAGGTAAGACTTTTCTAAACAAAGGTGGTTTGCTGCTTTCTGAGAAGTTGCTTTGGCTAAAACTGGGCTTGTACCCAGTGGGAAAATCCAATCAGGAATGTCCTAACTCTAAGTTTGGGGGAAATCCAACCATTTCAATGTCATAGGTAACAACAACAGCCTGGAAACTGCCCGTTGTCTAGCAGTGAAGATAAGCAAAACAAATGACTACGGAAGTAACAAAGCAAAATCAACCAATGTCATCGACTTAATACCAGCCGGGTTACAGATACAGTGACAAGAACTAACAAGTTGGTTTTGAATTGGCCAAGTGTGGGTTGTGTTTCTTAGATAAAGTTCCATTCTGCTAGGTTTGAATACACCTTTACTCATCATTCTGTTAAACGAAAGGGAGGGGAGGATGAGACATCTAGCCGATATCGTGAGGACTTTGAGCTGGGAACACACGGGCCCCCTGCCGAGAATCTAACTGAACTCCTCTGCTCCAGATTGAGTGGCCCCCTCTAAAAATGGGTGCATTTTTATGGATTTAGAGGGGGGACTAGAAACGACGGAGAAATCCAATTGACAGTTAAGTTTACTGTCTTGGAACCTGATGTGATGGGGAAAACAGATTACAAGGCTGTTCTTATGCGTACAGAGAACTTGCAGTGCTTGTGGGCTCGTTCTGGACTGTGAACTTTGTCAAGATCCTGTTGTTTGTGTGAAGTTTTCGGAAAGCGAACGTTGGTTCGCTTGTTATTTTGTGATGGTCTTTCAAACATGAAACTGTACTGAAGTGTGACACCTCTTGATTTCATCTTTAGTTGCTCGTATAACAACTATCGGACATTCTGGACATGTGTCTTGTTTTTAAGCATCAGCTGCTGGTGGTTCTTTTCTGCTCCTATGTGCTGACTGAATGCATACGTTGGAGGCGGTTTTCACGTGTGAACCAGCTATGGTGGGAATGGGGGTGTCTTCTGTGGGGGGCCTTGTCATAATAAACCAATGGGATAATGTGTGCAGAACCACATGTGGGGCCTCATTTATGAGAACTATAAGTGTGGTGGTGCATGGACCAACTTTTGCTTTGCTCATGTTTCTCTAGATATGGGCGCAATAACGATAAGTGAGGGCAAATAACTTTCCATCCATCCATCCATCAAGTCTGGTCTTTCTTAGAACTTCATTAAGATGGTACAAGTCAGGGCAGGGGTCCCCAACCTTTCTGAGCCTATGGGCACCTTTAGAATTGTAGCACAGGTTGGTGGGTGCAAACACACAAGGTGGAGCCAGCCACAGACACAGAGGAAGCCCCAGTGCCAAGAAGAGCAATTTTAAAAATTGGGTGGGTAGAGGAGTGAGAGAAACAATATACAACCATTTCTGTGTTGGCAGGTGCTGCCAAAACAATGCTGTTATAATCTGTGCAGCCAATCAAATCTCTAGTAGCTAAACCGAAGGCCACCTGGGTAGGGGCTCCCCCTGGCCACACCCACTTTCTAAATAAACTTGGTGGGTGCCAGGAAAGGCATTGACAGGCTCCATGGTGCTTAAGGACAGATGTTTCCCATGGGTCTGTCTTCAAGGTTGTTGAAATCATCCCAGAAACACTAGGAGTTGCCCAGATGATAGGTAATGTCTTTTCAGTGCTGGTCATGTGGCCCATAAGATGTTCTTTGTAGCCATTGCCACATTGATAGCAAACCACTGGCAATCCATTCCAGTGCCAGATGTTTTCAAAGAGAGCTGAAGAACATTTGTGGGAGCTATTCTCCAGTGATAATGTCTGGAGGTCAAGATATTTAAAGTCCCCAATATCTTAGCAGCTTCCGGAATGATACACTTTTGCATCTATCGCCATTTTCAACGCTGCCTTTTATTTGTCTGAGAAGTGTGGAGATGAGAACTATGAAATGCATATAATTTTCATATAATCATGTACATCTGCAATTTAGTTTCTAATTTGTTTCTTTGTGGCATTAAGCAGAAACAGTGGTTTATTTTTAGTGATGGGGAAAAATCAGGTTTTCTCTCCAGGGATTTTGACCTGTGTGGCAGAAAGAGCCTGCATTTCTTTTTCATCAACAAGACAAAGACTGAATTCTGGAGTTTTAAAAAAAAGTTGCTAAAGAAAAGAATGTTTTTAAATCTTTTTTTCCCCCTAGATAAGATACATGTTGCCTCCCCCCTCCCGCCCTTTCTTGCTGTTGTTCTTTCATCAGGATGTAATTTTCAGTCTCTACCACTGCTCTGTGCTTGGATGCCATTGCTGGAGAACATCTGTGATTATAAATGAAGAAGTGAGGTATCAACATCATGCACAAAACATGTTGGAGTCTCAAAAATGAGTCATCCTACCATGTTTTCTAAACAATGAATTGGAAAAAAAAGAGGACAAAATCTGATAAAAATAACACAGGATATTTACTGGGTATCAGTTATTGGTAGGGTTGCCAGCTCTGGGTTGGGAAGTACCTGGAGATTTGGTGGGTGGAAGCTGGGGAGGGTGGGGTTTGGGGAGGGACCTCAGTGGAGTATAATGCCATAGAGTCCACCTGCCAAAGCAAACATTTTCTCTAGAGGAACTGATCTGTTACCCAAAGAGGCAGTTTCCTACTTGGTTGGGGGAAGTAGCTTTAAGGAGACAGAGCAAGAGGGGTTAACTGGGATTCTCCACCGGTGTTTATGGGGATTTTTCCCTTAAGAGAACTATCAAATGAACCAGGCAGATGTTCAGCTGGAAAAGTTTTTTTGGGATGAGAACAAAAGGTAAAAACATGCATACAAACACACTGAAAATTCACGCAAGGCTAGCTAAAAGGAAATTAGGGGGGATTGCGGGGAGGCTATAATTACCAGTCTTGAAGGAAGAGGTCAATGGAAGCAGCAGCGAAATGGACAGTGTTTCTGGAAGTGAGAGAAAGGAGTCCCAAATGCAAGTGGGTGGGTGTGGAGAATCCAATAACACACACACACTCCAATGGTGATTAGGAGCTCTGATAGAGGGTAATTCTTCATGGGGCAAGCTGATGTATTAGCCCCCAAAACAATATCTTCATGGGTTTTTGGAGATGGACAGTGATTTTGGAGAAGATTGCTGGGGTTTTTTTTTTGTAGGTGTAGGTTGTGAATGGTGCTTGATGATCTTGTAAGTACCAGATGGGAAAAGCTACCAGGTTTGGTGAAAATGGGGGTAAATGCGGGCAGGGATGTGAGGCTGGGTGTTGATTAGATTAGTCAGTAGCTTCTTGGGAGACCCATTGTCCCAAATTACGCGTCTCTTTAGGGTGGGGAGGAGGTTGTTAGCTAGCCAGCTCACACTTCTAAACTGTGTATCCAGGCTTGTCTCTGGCTGGCATCCATTTTGTATCAGGAGGTCCACCAGTGGGGCCAGAACTCCAAAAGCCCTCCCACTGTTGCCCCCCAGCATCAAGAACACATAGCATCACTGCCCCAGATAGTGTTCCATCTATACCTTGTGGCTAATAGCCACAGATGGGTCTCTGTTCTTTGCTCAGGAGGGAGGGCTCCAAAGCAAACTAATTTATGCCATAGCCAAATCACTTGTTCACAACTTTAATGCCAGTAGGTCACAAAGTAGAATTTTTGCTCACAAGATTCCACAGCTTAGAGGGAGCATTGCTCACAACAACCCTCTGGGTTAGGCTAGGTTGGAAAAGAACCATTGGAAAATGGATGGCCTCCTCTGAATCTGACCCACCACTGGTTCCATTGCAGCCCATGAGATTCCTCTACCAACCAAGGCTTGTTCACTTGCAAGGTTCCGGCATTTGCTTGTGTTTTTTTATGGCAGGATAAGCACCAGAGCCAGGGACCCACACTTTCTGAACGGTCTTTACTTGCTGCGTTTTGGATTTCACGAGCCACGGCTTTGCATTGATGCCTTTTCCCATTTTGCACGGGGTTTTGTGCTGCGGTGGAGCTGGACCGATGCTTATTGCATCCAAATAGAAGATTACCACCACTGAATGCTCTGTGTCAAGATGCTGCTGTGAGGATCAGAAGCAGCTGGTTCCGAGCGGATGACAGTTTTATCCACAGCTGCTTTAAGCCTTACCCAAGGATTTGCCATATGGCTGGGGCCTACGCTATAGCAGACTTTGCATAACGGTTAATCCAGCCCTTTTTTATTCTTTTGCAGTCAGAGCTATGTTGCGCCTCGGTTTGTGCAGGAAGGAAAGCACTGTCCTCTCCTTTCTTCCTCTTTCAGATGGCAGATTTCCCTTTCTCTTAGGTTCTAAAAGGGAAAGGGTACTCTCAAAGCACTGGGAACTCATGGACTTGGTTCTTCTGGGCCAAAATTGCCAAGGTACAAAAAAGGTCTGATGATTGGCATGACTGTCCTTTTGTCTGTTGGTGATTTGCATGGGGACGGCTTCTTGCGCAGGCTGTTTCCTCATTGGTGCATGTGTTTCCCTGGACCAGTGACATGAACACAGTGATTTCACTTCCGGGGAAAATCCCCTCCTCAATCCCCACCCTCCCTAGGCTCCATTTCCAAAATCTTCAGGTATTTCCCAACCCACAGCTAGCATCCCTATATAATTCTCAGTCACTTCTGTAACTATCTGTCCGGTACCTTCTTTTCATCCCTCCCTTTCTCCAAGGAGCTCAGGGCAGGTACTTGGTCCTGCTGTCCTCCATTTTGTCCTGGGAACAACAACCCTGCAAGGTAGCTGAGGCTGGGACTTAGTAGAACGGGTCAAAGATCACCCAGTGAGCTGGTTACTAGGATTGGCTGAAGGTCACTGAGTTTCAGATGGTAGCAGTACTGGACTGCAGTAGAACGGAACAGCTAAATTCGAGTCCACTAGCACCTTAGAGACCAACAAGGTTTTCAGGGTAGACTCTCCAAAGCTGTCTTTATCGAGTGAGCTCGTAGGTAGTTGGACTGTCCCAAGGTCGCTCCATGAGCTGGGCTTCTCAGTGGATGAAGACAGTCCTAGCCCAGAGGTGTTCCTTTGTCGGGCTGGGCCATGTGTGCCATAAAACATAATGCCGGGTCCTGGAGATAGAAACTGTATAAAGGACAGCAGCTGGTAAGCTCCAGGTTGGTGTATCCTCACTGCAAGCCCCCATGGGCTGGGTGGGGGTTGCAGAGGAAAACCCATATAGGCGGACTGGAGAGGCAGCGGTTGCAGCGCTGGGCAGATGCTCCCACATGGCTTGACTGCTACAGAGAAGGTTGCTCCATTGTGCAGAAGCTACAATGGAGTGGCTCTGTCCACTCTCCCCAGCACTCCTTCCCTTGCATCAGTTGCTTGTGGGCTGCATAAGAGCCCTGGATGGGCTGGTTCCAGTACCCGGGCCTTATGTTTGACTCCCCTGCCCTAGCCTGTGCGTGGCAGCGTGTACTCAAAACTGGCTCACCGGAGGTGACTATAGGTTCCTACCACTCTGGTAGCCGCATGTTGAGCCCTTGTGCTAGAAGAAGAAGAAGAGGAGGAGGAGGAGGAGGAAGAGGAGCAGGAGCAGGAGATTGGATTTATTCCCCGCCCTTCACTCAGAGTCTCAAGAGAAGCTTACAAACTCCTTCCCCTTCCCCTCCCCACAACAGACACCCTGTGAGGTAGGTGGGGCTGGGAGAGCTCTTTCCAGAACGGCCCTTTCCAGGAAGCTCTGACAGAACTATGGCTTGCCCAAGGTCATCCAGCAGCTGCAAGTGGAGGCGTGGGGAATCAAACCTGGTCCTCCCAGATTAGAGTCCGCGCACTTAACCACTACACCAAACTGGCTCTACAAAATGGTATACCGAGGAAACACACATGGAGAGAACCAGATGGAATGCTATCTATCCTCAATCCCCCCCCCCCCCTTAAAAAAATACTTGGAACAACTTTCTCCTTCACTCAGCCGCTATAGCCCCATCGGTAATAATCTCACTTTCCATTCAAATGACTAGAGAGCTAATTTTTATATATATAAGTTCTGCTGTTATTTCCTTTGAAGTTAAGGTCAGACCGTTCCTGTCCTTTTTGCCGCTGGCAAATCTTTGCCTGCTTAGCAGATGATCCTTCATACTTTTTAATAACTTCTGATTTTTTTTTTTTTTTTAAAAGTGTCTATCCAGTCAGCTCTAGAGATCAGCTTACTCTTTGGCCATGGGGAAAAAAAATCTTCCACTATTTCTTATTCCACTATATATATATATATATATTTCCAAATGAGTATCCTCAAATGATGGGAGAACATTTTTACTATCAAAATTCAGATAATAAAGTTCAGTGTTCTACATTTTTTTCTCATTCCGGCTTGTAAATTGGGGGATAGGGGTGGGATAAAATTTAATAGAAAATTGACTGAGGTAAAAATCAGCCCCTTTGAGATCCAAACTAGGAGTTTAGCATAAGTTGAACTGGATATTTGTTTCCTATATAGTGACTTGCTGAGGTAAATCTGCCCCCCTGGTCCAATTTTATTCTGGAAAATGGCCCAGGGTGAAAGACTGAAGTCCCTTATTCCCCCATCCTTAGGGTTGCCAGGTCTGGGTTGGGAAATACCTGGAGATTTTGGGGGTGGAGTAGGGTTGCCAAGTCCCCCCAGGGGGCAGGGAAACCCCTGCTTGATCGGTCTGCTCCCCGCCAGCCCAGATTGAGCCGCCGGGGAGATCCCCACCCCAAAATTGCCGGGCTGTGGAGATGTGCCCAGTGTGATGATGTCACCCAGAGGTGACGTCATCGCGTCGGCCATGTTTTAGGGGGACACTCTATAATTCGAGGGAAAACTCTATGGTTTTCCCTCAAATTACAGAGGTCCCACCCCCAATGTGCCCGATGCAATGTCACTCCCGGGTGATGTCATTGCAGTGTGCACACTTTGCGCGTTCGCCAGAGCACTCCCAGACTTGAGAGGCTTCCCTCCGCTAATTTACAAGTAAGACTTGGCAACCCTAGGGTGGAGCCTGAGGAGAGTGGTGTTTGCGGAGGGGAGGGACTTCAATGAGGTATAGCGCCATAGAGTCCACCTTCCAAAGTGGCCATTTTCTCCAAGAGAACTGATTTCTGTCACTTCAGGATCAGTTGCAGTCCCAGGAGATCTCCAGTCACCTCCTGGAGGTTTGCAACCCGGCCCAGCCTATCGGCCCAAGCCCGATCAGACCCTACTGTGCTTGGGAACTTTGGTTCCCCGATGTCACATTTAGCTGGGCAAGCATCAGGGTCAAGTCTGGGGATCCACTCCCAACCTGGCTTGTGCCAGAGGTAACATCTGGTTCGGGCCTCTGAGGAAACGACATGTTTCAGATTTTGGTAAGGGCTGGGAATGTACGATGAGCAGGAGTGCTGAGAAGGGAGCTAGGAGGACAGAATCCTGTCATCCTTTGAGCTCATGGAGTGAACTAGTCATATGTTTTCAACTCAGAAACTCCAGCTGGTACACAATGCTGCAGTTCAGTTGCTATCAGGAGCTAGGCGGAGCATGCAGAACATACCCATTCTGCAGTTACTCCATCGGTTTCTGATCGTTTACTGGGCTCAACTCAAGGTACCAGTAGGGTTGTCATATCCAGTTTGGGAAATACCTGGAGAATATGAGGGTAGAGTGACCAAAGTATCATAGCCCAGTTTAGTCATTGTAGCTTCCAGGGAGAGTTCAGGTGTGATTTGATCTGGAACCCACTTATTTGCCTTTTTGTCTGTCCATGGTATCCATAAAACTCTCCTCCAATGCCACATTTCAAATGAATAACCTTTCTTCCTCTCAGCTTTCTTTATTGCCTGCCCACCCCTTGAATGAAGATATGAACACAGGTGCTGGGTTAAACTGGGTATTTATTTATGATTAAGCTGATCTGCATTCACTTATCGATTAAGCACGGGTTACATCATGCCTGCGAAGCTGGCTTCCTTAGGACAACTCCACCCCCGGCTCAGAAACCAGGTCAGGATCCTTCCTTATCCTGGCCATCATCGCCCGCATGTTACATGCGTAGAGGAGATGTGAGAGCACATCCCAGCCCAGGACTGCTTAAGCCCCTAAGGCGTGATGTACGCTCCCCCATCCCCAAAGAGGCCCAAGGCCAGGCGCCCCCAGACTGCTAAGCCAGTAGGCGCTCGGCCCGAGGACCTCTCCTATCAGAGATATCTAGGGGTGCTTGCCAACCGAACTAAAACCCCAACCCTTAACTCATGTTTTCCCGCATACCCAGAATAGGCCTAACCAGATTACCAGGCCTATTTAATCCACGCCTTCCCCCCAACCGTGTGACGCAGGCAAAAAAAGGCTCCCTCCCAGCCAATCAGAGGGAGCCCCCAAAATTCCTGCATAGCCCCGTAACTGGCGACTGGCTAAGCCCACATGGTCTTGCAGAGAGGGTGGGTGGGTGGGGAGCTCTTCTTTGTCCCGAATGGCCGCTGCCTCGTGGTAGCCCCTTCTTTTAAACTGCCCTTCTCAGCCTGGTAGGTCCGCGCTACCGCGCTGGACCTTCCCAGGCTTCGCCACTCCCCCCTTTGTCTTCTTTCAGGGATGTGGGGGGCGGGCGGGCAAAAGCCAGCGCTTGCTCAGGAGCAAGCATGGATCTTGTCCAGTGTTCACACCCATAAATAGTAATGGGGAATACTGTGGCATGAATTGTCTTGATCTTGGTCATCACCTCCTTACACTTAAGAATCATTTCTAGCTTCTTCATGGCTGCCTTCTGATTTCTTCATTGCAGTCTCCATTTTGGTTGATGATGGAGCCAAGGAATAGGAAATCTTGAGCAACTTAAATTTCAACTGGCCATCACGGAAGGAGAAAGGGCAACGCGTGACATGGGGCTGCAGCTTTCAGTGGCAGCCCTGTGCTCTTTCATGTGGGACAGTACACCAATCACCCCTCCTGGCTATGTTTTGCATCAGGATCTGGGCTACATTGAACTAGCCATTACAGGAGGAGGAAGGGCACCGCGTGACATGGGGCTGCAGCTTTCAGTGGCAGCCCTGTGCTCTTTCATGTGGGGCAGTACACCAATCACCCCTCCTGGCTATGTTTTGCTTCAGGATCTGGGTTAAATTGAACTAAATGTTACAGAAGGAGAAAGGGCACACATGACGCGGGACTGCCATTTTCTGTGGCAGCCATGTGCTCTTTGTAATGCATTGTATTATGAACATTGGCAAGAGTACAGTTCTGTCATCCCATTGTATTCATTTGCAATTACCCCAATGTTCCTTGCTAACTTTGCCAAGAGTTTCCCATAGCTCCTGGCCACAGTGGAGGGAGGGAAAGTTTGAGGACTGAACAAGAGCTGACAGTATAATTCCTGAGTCATAAGCCTGAGCGCAGGCACCCAAGTAATTTCCCGTATTTTTTTGAAAAAGCGGAAAACATCTATTGTGAACACAATTATTAGTTTCCCTGCTTACATCGGACCCATCAGAAAGAAATGCTGCCTACCAGTTATCATTAGCAAGTAAAGTGTTGATAACACCAGTCAAATGCACAGCAGACTTCTGGCTCTGGAGTGTCTGGACTCGCTCCCGATATTAGGAACAGGAGTCAAACGGCCGTCACTTCTCCTGTTCCGCCATACGCCCCGCCATTAGCAGTCTGAAGGCAATTTTCATAAAATACATAGCCCTGCCGAGCTGGCCTCACAAAATAAATAAGCAATGCGGGGGTAAAAAAAGAGTGAAGCTTTTGTTTAAAAGTAATTATTTAAACTATGCATTACAGGTAATTTCCCTCTACCAGTAAAGCAAATGCTATCAGAATTTCAATAATGGTTTTTGTGTCGCTTATCTAGATAACGTGATATTGTCATTTCAGGGGGCTTAAAAAGGCTGTTTTATTTTCATTTGTGTCAAATGTGAGGCTAAATAGGAGCTGAATACACATTTAAACATCATTTGGGCGTTCTGCTCTTCGATGGACGGTTCTGTTTTCCTGGTATTTTTATGGTAATGTAATGATGGTAGTTTCATAAACCTTAGAGTTGATTTATGTCTCTGGCGGGCAAGAGGGGGGACAAAGAATATCTTTCAAAAAAAAATTTTTTCATGTTGTGCATGCAGAACACCTTTTGGGTTTTAATAATAGTAAAAAGACCTTTAAATAATTTCCCCTTGTGCTAAAATCAAGGCATAGGTTTGAAGATGGTGGCTATATACAGGAAGCTAGACAGACCACACTTCCTTTGTTTCCCCAGCTCCCTTAAAAAAAACTCCCCCCCACAAGCTTTCCCCTCAAACCCTTAACCTTATTGCCCTCTTTCTGGATTCTAAGCATGTACTAACTGCAGGTCATGTGCTTTCTACTCGTGAGGACAGGGTTGCCAAAATCCAGGCGGGGCCAGTCCCCAGGTGGGGTTGGGGGATCCCCTGATTTTGCGGGCTCCAACCCACCACTGGCCAGTGGGAGAAGCCCCACCCCCCAAACATACATCCCAGTGTGATGTCGGCGATGTTGGTGGTAGTGCTCTACTTTTTGGGCAAAATTCTATGGTTTGTAGCTGTTGTTAACATAGAGTTTTGCCTAAACAGTAGAGTGTTGCCCCAGCATCGCTGTGTCCAGTGCTGAGGCAGGTCATTCAGAGCCTAGGTCGGAGAGCCAGGGATTTGGAGCAGAAGCGGAGTTGATCATCAAAGCCGGAGTCGGAGAGCCAAGAGTTCAAAGACAGAGAGAAGCCGTTCAGGGCCAGAGTCAGTCAGTCGGGGGTTCAGAGCAGGAGTGGAGTCGTCAAAGCCGAGGTCAGAGAGCTGAGAGTTTAGGAGAAGGACAAGGTGGTGTGGAGACAGAGACGGGGTGGGCGCAAGGGCGTCAGAAGTTCGACTAGTTGCTTCCACAAGAAGCCAGCCTAGTGTGGGGAGCTAAATATCCCTCTGCTGCTGTTTCCAACTAGCGAGCGGTGCACGCGCCCCTGCTTCCGCTAAAACTCAGGGCTGAATGACCGCCTGCTCCTCAAGCATGCTTCATGCCACTGAGATGCCAGATCTTGGTGGAGGTGGTCCCTTAATCGCGCAACCCTTGGAGGTGAATCAGGAGGGCTGATTGCTGATGGCTGTTCCTCCTCAGCTATTACTGAAGTGGGCGGCGACGGCAAACTGTTTCAGATGCTTCAGTAGGGCCAGGTGTGGATTCAGCTTCCTCCGTTAGCTCCCCATCACCAATGCCCATGCCATGCTGATGCAATGATGTCACTTCCATTAGTGATGTCAGCACATCACCCATGTCCCCATCCACCTCTGCTGGCAGGAGGAAGGCACCTGACAACCCTACCTGGAGATCACCTGCTATTGCAATTGATCTCCAGCCACTAAAGTTCAGTTCCCCTGGAGAAAATAGCTGCTTTGGAGGATGGACTCAGTGGCATTGTACCCTGCTGAGGTTCTGCCCCTCCCTAAACCCTGCCCTCCCCAGGCTCCGCCACCCAAATTTCCAGGTATTTCCCAACCCAGAGCTGGCAATCCTAGGTGCGGACAGCACAGGTACAGTGCAATCATATGCAAAGTTATTTCTGTCAGAGCCAACTGAAATTCAAGGGTTAGGCCAGGTATCCCCAATGTGGTGCCTGTGAGTGCCATATAGGGTTACCAAATCCCTGGTCGGGGTCAGGTTTCCCCTGATTTCAGGGGCTCCAATCCACCAGTGGCCAGCTGGTCAGCGGGGGAAGCCCCACCCCGAACAACCCCGTCCCACATCAACATCATTGCCGTGATGACATCATGCGGAAGTGATGTCATCACACGAGGCACATTGTGCGTGGCGACATTGCCCCACCCCCACACTCCCGGAGAGCTCCCTCCCACCCCCCGCCAGCGAGTGAAGAGGACCTGGCAATCCTAATGCAGTCAGCTGATCAACTGTAATTCTGGGATTTCTCCAGCCCCCCTCCCCCAAAACCTGGAGGTTGGCAACCCTAGCATTTCCTTCTGGGCAAGATTTATTAGCCAGCGTCGGAGGGACGAGGGAAGCTGATGGCATTTTGTGCGAGGCAGCCATGTGAAGCCGATCAATCAGAGCCAGCCTTCTAATTTTCAGACTGATTAAACTTTATTTGGATAAAAAATGAATGTTTTCAAGGGGGGGGGGAAATCAATTAATTGTATAATGATAGATTGCAATCCTGATGACAGGGAGAAAGGCAACAAAGGATTGTAGCCATTGTTTGTCAGCATGGCTCTCATTTATAATGTGGAGGGAAGGATTGACTGATTCAACCTGATATGAATTGATGTTTTTGAATCACCATGGGATGCATTAGTTGCAACACCTTGCTCAGATGCCGATATGGCAGAGGCCAGTTGCTGATACTCCCCCTTCCTTTATTTCTCTTACTTCAGCCAGCTCAATAATGATGTCTTAAGGGCAAATTAAATGTTAGTGTTTTAAATGGTTGGGTCCAGTTATAAACAGTAATGTTTTCTTTGGGCCTTAGTTAGTGTGGGACAGAAATATTTCCAGTTTGTTCGTCCGTCCGTCCATCCATCCAAGACATTTTGGTTGCAAGTGAAGTGCTGTCTTTATGTCAGTGTAAGGGCCTAACTACTACAGACTGGGAAATTCCTAGAAGAGATTGGATTTATACCCCACCCTTCACTACCCGAAGGAGTCTCAGAGTGACTTACAATCCCCTTTCCCCTCCCTTCTCCTCCCCACAACAGACACCTTGCGAGGTAGGTGGGGCTGAGAGAGCTCTTCCAAGAACTGCTCCTGAGATAACAGCTCTGAAAAACTTGTAACTGACCCAAGGTCACACCAGCAGCTGATTGTGGAGGAGCGGGAAATCAAACCTGTTTCTCCCAGATTAGAGTCTGCACTCCTAACCACTACACCAAATGGGCTCTCAACACCAAACTGGTTTTCTAGAGATTTTGGGTCTGCGGTCTGGAGAGGGTAGGGTTGGTGAATGGAGGGACCTTAGCATGGTAAAAAGAATGCCATAGAGCCCACCTTCCAAAGTAGCCCTTCTCTAGGGGAGACTGATCTCTGTTGTATGGAGATCAGTTGTTATTCCAGGAGATCTTCAGTACACATTGTGTACACGTGGTACACAAATGCCTGTAAGACAAGCTGCGTCCTTTTATTTCAGGGAAAAATACTTCATGAGGATGAAGTTTGGAGAGGAGATGGTTTCTTCACACACCACTCTTCCGTGTCAAATCACTTCAAAGCGTGGCTTTGCACCCCTCAAAGTTCCCATTGCACAATTGCCCACTAGCTGAGGCAACATTTTATGCACGCTGCATGAATCATAGCTCAGCATGTCATCGCGGAACAGAATGGGAGGGGCTTGAAGCCTGTACACAGGGAAGGAGGGGTTACTGACCCAGCTTTAACTTTGGTTTTCTGGTCTTTCTTGCATCGGGGAGGGGAGGAATGGGGAACAACTCAGTATGTGCCATATAAAATCATAAAATCACAGAGTTGGAAGGGGCCAACCAGGCCATTTAGTCACAACCCCGGCTCAATGCAGGATCGGCCTAGAGCAGGGGTGGCTAAACTTGCTTAACATAAGAGCCACATAAGAGCCAGTTTGGTGTAGAGGTTAAGTGCGCGGACTTTAATCTAGGAGAACCGGGTTTGATTCCCCACTCCTCCACTTGCACCTGCTGGATGACCTTGGGCAAGCCATAGTTCTGGCACAGCTATTCTTGAAAAAAAGCAGTTTCTGTCAGAGCTCTCTCAGCCCCAACTATCTCACAGGTTGTCTGTTGTGGGGAGGGGAAGGGAAAGGAGTTTGTAAGCCGCTCTGAGACTCCTTTGGATAGTGAAGGGCGGGGTATGAATCCAATCTCCCCGCCCCTCCCCTCCCCTCCCCTTCCTTTCCCTCCTCTCCTCTCCTCTTCTCTTCTTCTTAGAATAAATGTCAGATGTTTGAGAGCCACAAGACCTGAACAAATATCACACAGATTTTTATTGAAAAATATGCAGATTAGTGTTTTATTAACATTAGATGAGACTGCCAAGAATTAAAACAAAAGGGGTAAAAACAGATACTGATATTTATTGGTCTAAGAGAAAGAGAGAAGAGAGAGAGAGAATGCTTTGAGAATGCATTTAAAGTTGCTTGCTTTCTCTGTTCCCCTCCACCTCAAGCCTACCCAGGGAGGGGAACACTGGGTGGGGAACGGAAGACCAATCTTCCCCAGCTGCCCTGCTAGGAGCCACACAATATGTGTGAGAGAGCCGCATGTGGCTCCCGAGCCGCAGTTTGGCCACCCCTGGCCGAGAGCATCCCTGACAAGTGTTTGTCCAGCTGCTGCTTAGAGACTGCCAGTGAGGGGGAGCTCACCACCTCCTGAGGCAGCTCAACTCTGACTGTCAAAAAGGTTTTTCCCAAGATCCAACGGGTACCTTCCTGCCCTTAATTTAAACCCATTGTTGTGAGTCCTCTCCTCTGCTGCCAACAGGAACAGCTCCCCGCCCTGGTGGGGTGGGGTGTACTGATTCGAGTGTTGAGACTGGGTTTGAATCCCTTGCTCAACGATGGAAGCCTGCCAGCTGACCTCGGGCCCATCACAATCTCTCAGCCTCAGCTACCATTGCAAGAGCGTTGTTGTGAGGATTAAATGAAGAGGGGGGAATGGTGTGGAAAGCTGTTTTGAGACCCTGATTAGGGAGAAAAGCAGGATAAAAATAAACAGTACGCATGATTGAGCATCATTAAAGGCATGATCCCCTGCACAAACAAACACAGGATTTGCTGCCGATAAATGCAGGTTGGTAAATTTGTCCAACGTTAGGGTTCCTCCCCTTCAGGTGGCAGCTGGAGATCTCCTGGGATTACAACAGGCGACCGAGATCAGCTCACTTGGAGAAAATGGCCACTTTAGAAGGTGGACTCTATGGCATTATACTTCACTGAAGTCTCACCCCTCCTCAATCACTGTTCTCCTCGACCCCCAAATCTCCAGGTATTTCCCAACCCAGAGCTGGCAACCCTATCCTGTGTTCATAGTGGATAGTTCTGGGAGCTGGAGGGGGTGGTGGACGGATGGGTAATACCAGCAGCAGCAGAAGAGGAGGAGGAGGAGAAGAAGAAGAAGAAGAAGAAGAAGAAGAAGAAGAGATTGGATTTATATCCTGCCCTCCACTCCCCAAGGGAGTCTCAGAGCGGCTTACAAACTCCTTTTCCCTTCCCCTCCCCACAACAGACACCCTGTGAGGTAGGTGGGGCTGAGAGAGCTCTTTCCCAAGCTGTCCTTGAGGGAACAGCTGGTACAGAGCTATGGCTTGCCCAAGGTCATCCAGCCAGGTGCAAGTGGAGGAATGGGGAATCAAACCCGGTTCTCCCAGATTAGAGTCTGCGCACTTAACCACTACACCAAACTGACTCTCCAGTTTGGAGGAGATTGGATTTATACCCCGCCCTTCACTTGGAGTCTCAGAGCAGCTTACAAACTCCTTCCCTTTCCCCTCCCCACAACAGACACCCTGTGAGGTAGGCGGGGCTGAGAGAGCTCTGAGAGAACTGTCCTTGAGAGAACAGCTGGTACAGAGCTATGGCTTGCCCAAGGTCATCCAGCAGGTGCAAGTGGAGGAGTGGGGAATCAATCCTGGTTCTCCCAGATTAGAGTCTGCGCACTTCACCACTACACCAAACTGGCTCCCCACCCCATCTGCTTGTTCTCTTGATACATCCTGTGTTGGAATCAGTTTCATTCTCTCCCCCCCCCCCAAAAAAAATAAGCATGCCTTTGTGCCTACAGACCCAAAGCAGCCTGCCATGTCCCAGTCCCCCTCCCAACTTTCAAGAGCCATTCTCTCCCTACAATTTCTTGTTAACTGATATGGGGAGGATTGATGGGTCTGTCACATCCTGTTGACTTGCCAAACCCTGAAAGGTCCTGTCTTGGCCTGTTCCAGATTCAGATCTAAACAATGGAAGATTAAATGCAAAAACAAGGCCTGGATACGAAAAACAATCAGGCCAAGTCAACAGAACTTCCATCTTGTTGGTATCCCTAAATTCTTTCTCCAGTCTAAACAGCTATCTGACCATCATTACCGTGGTCTAAAAAATATTGTGTGGGGGGTAAAACCCTTTTGGGGGGAGAGGTTCCTGGACACTAAGATTGACAGTGAGGGAAAAACACTCCTCTGCTCTGAGAGTGGCGGTCTCTTCAATGCCTAGGGCTGCCCGGCCACAGCTGGCAACCCCTGGGAGCAGTTGGGGGTGGGGGTCTGGCCTGCTGGTGTCAAGCCAGCACATCTAGTCACTTCTGGTTGAAGCCAAAAGTGACACAGGAGGGCACTCTAGCATTTTGCAAAAACGTGGTTTTACCATAGAGCTTTGGTGAAATGTTAGATTATCCCATGTCACTTCCAGTTTAAACCAGAAGTGACATGGGCACGATGCTGTGGTGCCAGACCTTTCCTCCCCTCCCACTCCACCTCCTGACCTAGATAGCCCAGAGTAGCCCAATCTCATCAGATCTCGAAAGCGAAACAGGGTCGGCTTTGGCTAGTATTTGGATGGGTGACCTCCAAGGAATGCCAGGGTTGTGATGTGGAGGCAGGCAATGGCAAACTGCCTCTGGGCGTCTCTTGCCTTGAAAACACGATGGGGTGGCCATAATTCAGCTGTGACCCGACGGCACGTTCTACCTACCTGCGTTCCTCCTGCTGGTGCCTGAAGCACTGGTGGGCATCAAAGGGAATTGCCAGGAGGTCTCCAGCTATAGCTAGAGCCTGCGTGGCAGCCCTAACCACACTTTAGCCTTCCCTTCTCTCTCTTCCACACTCATATCACCCATCATAATGGGCAGGGGGGTTGCGTTTGCCCTTAAATAATGATACACTCACTAGTTCAATTGTTGTTTGTGTACCGACGGAGGGAAAACTTTGCCTGCAGCCCTCGACGCGTAACTTATTTTACATAATTTTTATTGTTCTTGTAACAAGGCCAATGAATACAAATTTGACATATCCGTTTTGGTTGTTTTTTTTTTACGACGACGGTACTGAACACTCAATTACATAGCGCGCCGATACCCCCGCTTAGAAGCCTCTTTGCCACTAATAACACAGCTGCCCCTGTGGGAGAGATTGCCAATACGCATTGTATTAAATTTAATACAATCCTGCCGCATACATTACAGTTTACACTGTTACTTAAATTTAATTTGTATTAGAATGATTCATGGTTGCGACGACGCAGCGGAAGAATACAAATGGCAAGCGCTTTGCGCGGCGGAGCTACGAGTCGTTACTTAGAGAATAAATAAAGGGTGGCTTTTTCTGACAAAATGCCCTTGGTGTAATCGCGGACGAGGAGAGGTGTGACCCCAAGGAGACAGCGTGCTAAAGGGTTGTGTTTATCATCCCTTTCAAAGGTCACGTTTCCCCGTCTCCGCTTCATGTTCGCTTCGAGCATGTGTTTGGACGGAGAGGAATCTCCTGGCATTTTGGTGGTGGCGAAAGGGGGTGGCAGCCCCTATTTGCGACCCGGAATACGTTCAGTCACATGGGGCCGTCGATCAGCCATTGTTTCCGTAAGTGGCCAATTTCCACTTGACCCCCCCTCCCCTCCCCCCTCCCAATCAAGGGCAGCTGAAAGGTCATGATTAAAACAGTGATTTGCCTTCGGTTTAACGTAACAGTTAGTCACTGTTTTCATGCCAAGATGTCAAAACTCTATATTTTGAACGCTGAAAAGAGAGGAAAATTATAAGTTCTTGAGAAACGTTGGCAATTTTCCCAATGGCAGCGTTGAAATTTGTTTTAATTATTGTACTTGTCTCAGTTCTTCCCAGGGGGGAAGAAAGGAGGGGGAGGGGAAATAATTCGGTACAGTATTGTGTAGCTAAGGATTAAACAATTAATGGTGAGACCCTGTATCCTATTAATACATTTGGATTAATTATTTCAGCCACTTGCGTTGTTGTTGTTTTTCACGGTGGGGACTGGGGGTTGCCGTTGTTCGTTTGGTAGCGGGAACAAAAGTGGTGTCTTCGCTGCTACGTAAGAAGACACTGATGAGGTGAATGTATGAGGGCGGCTGATGAGGCACATGTCTGAGCCCCTGTCATGTGAGCAGGAAAGCTTTTGAACTCTTAAAACCGCTCTCTAGAACCAGACGGGAGGTAGACAACAACAGCTCTCTCTAGGAGTCTGACATACTACCAACTACCTTTTAGCACACTGAGGGGAGGAAGCAGGCACATGAGTAGTGGCAGTTGCTGTCGCAGCACTCCTTAGGCCTTGTCCTTTGCTCACTTGTGGGGGCCAACTCAGAGGGGGTCCTGTCGTGTTGCAAAGATTACGAGGATAGGAGGAGGTAGCCACTGTCTGAGGCAGAGTGAACCTTTAAGTTATAGGGAAAGCTCACAGTGGGACCCAGAGGGCCACTGGCTAGGGATGCTGGGCCGCCAAGTATAGCGGGATACCCTGTGAGGTGGGGCGGGGCGGGGCTGAGAGAGCTCTTTGGAGAACTGCTCTTGAGAGAACAGCTTTGAGAGAACTCGTGACTGACCCAAGGTCACACCAGCAGCTGCAAGTGGAGCAGTGGGGAGTCAGACCTGGTTCTCCCAGATTAGAGTCTGTGCCCTCAACCACTACATCAAACTGAGGGGTGGGGTGGTATACACACCAGTACAGTATATTCAGGAGGGGTAGGCGTGTTGGTCTGAAGCAGAAGAACAAAGTTTGAGTCTAGCGGCACCTTGAAGCCCACCAAAGTTTTATTTAGGGTATAAGCTTCCATGTGCAGGTACAGTTCCCCAGATACCACCAGGGCAGTGTCACTTCTGGTAAAAAGAAATAAAATAATGGAAGTGACATAGTGGATGTTCTAGCATTTACAAAGACTATAGTAAAACCATAGAGTTGTTGTAAATGCTAGAGCGTCTAAAGATAGAGCCTGACAATCCGCAGGCGACATTTGGGGGTGGTGCCTGGTGTTCTGGTATTGCACTACTGGACTGAAGTCACTTCCAATAAAAAATGTAAGTGACACATTGGACACACTTTCTTTTTTTTTTGCTGTCAAGTCACAGTGGACTTCTGGCAACCCCGTGGGGTTTTCAAGCTAAGAGATGTTCAGAGATGGTTTCTCATTGCCTTCCTCTGCATTGCAACCCTGGGCTTCCTTGGTGGACTCACATCCAAATAGTAACCACAGCTGACCTTACTTAGCTTCCAAGATCTGATGAGATTGGGCTAGGGGACAGTGGACACTAGCATTTACAAAAACTATGGTAGAACTAGAATGTCTAAAGACATCACATCTGGTTTTCACTGAAAGTGGCATCTGCATGTTGGCTTGATGCTACTGCACCAGGCCCCACAGCGGTTTGCGGCCTGGACACCCTACCACTGGCAGTCCGGAACAAGTGCAGCCAGTGGTCAGTAGTGCTGGCCATGGTACTGGGGCTGCTCAGCTCAGATCTGGACAGCAGTGCCCACAGTGGATGCCGGATCTGTGCAGGAAGAGACAGTGGGTGAGCCACCACTCGTTAGGGTTGTAGACCTCCCAGTCCTGGTGGGGCTGTCCTGATTTCTGGGGCTACAGCCCACCATTGGCCAGCTGGCCGATGAGGGAAGCCCCACCCCCAAACAGGCACATGGTGCATCGATGTTATTTGCTCGATGACATCAAGTGGAAGTGTTGCTCAGCAACTCTCTAGCATTTTGGCCAAAACTCTGTGGTAACTGGTGTGCCCCCCCACTCTGGAAGGCTCCCTCCCACCCACTCCCCGCTGGCAGAAAAATCCAACCTTGCAACCCAAGCACTCGTGGGGGGTGCCATTGGCCAGATCTGAGCCTTTTTAGTGCTGGCTTGTAGACTCCCAGGGGCCACTCATTCTGGTTTTCCATGAGAGTACTGTGACTTCCCTGTCTGTGCCTGGCTCCTGTTGCTGTGCTGCAGCAGATCATGGGTTGCTAGGGTGGCCAGCTTCCAGGTGGGGCCTGGAGATCTCCTGCTATTACAACTGATCTCCAGATGACAGAGATCAGCTTCCCCAGAGTGTCACAGGCAGGGTGCAGGCAGGGCGAAAGAGAGTGAAAGTCCAGGTCCAGTCCGAGGTCAGATTCAGGGGGTAGCAAGCAGAAGCCAAAAGGACAGCGTCCGAAGTACAAACCGCGAGCGTAGTCGTGGGAAGCCAGAGTCAAGGAGCTGAGAGTTCAAAGCATGAATCAGGAATCAGGAGCATGGGCGAGGGAGGTGCAGAGCTGACTAGTTGCTGGCATGAGGAATCAGCATCAGGAGGGGAAGCTAGATATCCCTCAGGTTCTGGGGTTAATTAGTGCTCAGCGTGTGCATCCCGGCTTCTGTTAGAACTCAGGGCTGAAGGACTGCCTGCTGCACACTTCCCTCTGCTGGGACGCTAAGTCTTGCCTGAGCTGGTTCCACAAACGCACTGTCGGAGGAGGTGAGTTGGGGGGGGGGCCCTGCCTGTCAGGCGTTGTTCCTCTGCCACTGTTGCTGGGACAGGTGGTAGGGATACGCTGGTGAGCTCTGAGGGTTCATCAGGGTCAGGTGTGGGCTCTGCTGAAGCCCGGAGCGCGGGCTCAGTTGGAACCGGGGCTGCATCCTCAGCAGGACTCATGACACAGAGAAAACAGCTGCTTTGGAGGGTGGACTCTATGACATTGTACCCCACTGAGACCCCTCCCCTCCACAAACCCCGCCCTCCTCAAACTCCACCCCCAGAATCTCCAGGTTTTTCCCCAACCAGAGCTGGCAGCCCTATGGGTTGACAGTGGTCCCTCCTTCGTTTGTTAGCAGCTGCTCATGAAAACCATGTTCTCCAGTCCCTTCTATGATCATTTTCCAAATGAACTGGAATGTGGTGAAGAGAAGACATGTCCCTTTCCGTGGCCCACTGATAAGCTTCCCCGACGCAGAAGCCAAATGCAAATTCTCTCCCCATCAGGGTTTTGTAGACGCGCCATTCAAGTCACTCCTGCCGAGAAGAGAAAGCATTCAGCCAGGAGGCCGGCAAATGCTTCAGAGTTCTTCGATCTTGGCTATAATTCTCTGAAAGCAAGCTAATAGAAGTTCCTATTGACTGGCGCTTGTGTGTGCTTTAAGCATTTATTTATAGTCTACCATCAGCAGATTAAAAATCAATTAAGATCCACAGAAATGGCTCAACTTACATATTTCTTCTTTTTTTCTCCCCCTGGTAAAGATTTTTCCCCCCTAAAAGATTTTACATTAAATCTTGCTGCTAAGCATTATTGAGGATAATGAGGCAAATGCACTGAAACTCTATGTATCTTTAATGCCACAGAAACCCATTAATGTATTGAATGGGGCTGCTTTCTTCGACAGACTCCTAATGTTATCAACAGTCCCACTGAGTGAGGTTGCGCACGGAGGGAGAAATACTTACTTTCAATGAGGGCATTTATCTATGGGGCTGCCATGAGCTGGACCTTTCATTTGCAGTAGCTCCACATGCAGGGTTGTTCCCTCCCCCCCCCCCCCCCCCCAATTAGGTACTTTAGCTGCCCATTCCATTTGGAATTTGGGCTTTTTTTAGCAATGCCACAATGCTTGCAAATAACATGCTCAGAAAATTGGATGTCACCTTCCTTGTGGCGCCGGTTTTCTTTCAGACTGAGGTAGGGTTGCCAGCATTGCACAGGAAGAGACAGCATCATACCAGTGTTCTCCAGGTGACACTCTGATATTTGGGCTCTATGGTAAAACTGGCTCCTACCATAGAGTTTTTTTCCTGAATACCAGAGCGTCACTGGGATGTCACAGGTGTGGTGCCTAATGCTCCCTCTAAGCTGCGGAGTCATGTGAACAAAAATTCTACTTTGTGAGCTGCTGGCATTAAAGTTGTGAGCGAGCGATTTGGCTACTGCATAAATCAGTTTGCTCTGAAGCCCTCCTTCCTGAGCTGGGACAAAAATGTGTGAGCTGGAGGTTAAACAAATGTGAACTAGCTCACACTAACTCTGCTTAGAGGGAACACTGGTGATGACGTCACTTCCTGTGCAGCACCAGCAACGAGGCCTGGGCCTTTCGCTTTCTCCAGGTAAGTCCCCCTGCTGGCCAGCTGACCGGCAGCTGGGAGGCAGGGCCTGGCGGTGGGGTACCCCACCTCCACTGGTGTGTGTGTTTGTGTGTGTGTGTGTGTGTGTGTGTGTGTGTGTGTGTGGCAACCCTAGACTGAGGGCCCAACATGAGTCCCCAGATTTGCAGATTTATTCACCATGGGAACAAGCAGTCTTTCCAGTTTATGTACATCCACACAATGAGCAGCATTTCTCCTCAAGTAGGCAACCAGCTGTTAGCCACTGTTAGAGCATAGTTGGAACATACAGGATTGATGGGAATGGCACTTTCATTCCTTCAGTGGAGGAGGCTGAGGGGAAAAAAAACAAAACCTGTGGTTCCCATAAGCCCTGTAAAGAAGTTGTGTTGGGGAAGAATGTGGTGATGGAAAGGCTGACTTATGGCAACCCCATATGATTTTCAAGGCAAGAGATGGATAGAGGTGGTTTGCCATTGCCCGCCGGCCTCTACCCCTGGACTGCCCTGGTGGTCTCCCATCCAAGCACTAACCAGAGCTTACCCTGCTTAGCTTCCAAGCTCTGATGAGCTCAGGCTAGGCTGTGGGGTTGCCAGGTCCTACCTGGCTGCCGGTGGGGGGCTCAAGGGTCCGTTCCGGGATCTTCTGGCACGTGGGCAAAGCACGTGCACTGTGATGATGTCACTCGGAAGTGACATCATCACGTCATCGATGTTGGGGGTGATACTCTAGTGTTTGGGCAAAACTCTATGGTTTGAGACCAATTCTACCATAGAGTTTTGCCCAAAAACTTGAGCGTCACCCCCCAGGCATTGGCGAAGTGGTGATGTCGCTTCCATGTGACGTCATTACATCATGTTTTGGGGCCATTTGCGGGGGGGGGGGTTTCTCCCCACTGGCCAGCTGGCCAGCATCGGAAAGGGGCCTGCAAAAGTGTGTTGGGGGGAGAAACCCACCTGGACCGGGGGCCTGGCAACCCTATGAGGCTGTGCCAACCAGGTTAAGGCAAATGAAGGCCATGCCAGTGTAGCGTCTGCCAACAGATTCCTGTGCCTGCATACGCACACCAACTATGAAGCTCTCCTGAATGACACACTACGTATAACCAAATCCTAAAAAGTCTGTAATCCAGTGGTGGTGGAAAATGGTGTCAAGTTGCCTCTGGCTTATGGCAGCAACCCCCGTAGGGTTTTCAAAGCATGAGCCGAACAGATGGCCCAGCTCTTGCCATTGCCTGCCTCCATGTCACAACCCTGGTATTCCTTGGAGGTCTCTCCTCCAAGGACTATCCAGGGCTGACCTGGCTTAACTTCTGACATCTGATGAGAATGGGCCATCCAAGTCAGGGCAGGGGGAAAATGGGAAGAGTAATTTACAGGAAAGTAACTCCCGGTGTGTGTGTGTGTGTGCGCGCGCACGCGTGCATGCGTGCGTGCATTCTCTGTTTAAAGAGCCACTTCCAACACCATGTTATTCCCTTTCTGGTTTGGAAGGGAAGCTTTGTGGCCTAGGATATAAAAGTGTATGGGGGCCAGGTACCTGTGTGGTGTGTATGTGTGCATTTTGTGAGCATCCTGCTGAACGCTCGTAAAAGCCCACTGAGCATTTTGAAATGTTCCATATGGACATTCATAAAATGGTTTCATGTTGAGCTTAGAGGTGTCTTCCCATCACTGTTATTTTTGCCTCAGATCTGATAGTGGGTAATTTGTTGAATAAACCAAGTATTTTCAGTTTGGGTGTGTGGGTGTGTCGATTTGACTTCTGTGCACTCTTGCATCTACCAGGATGTGCCCTCTGATGTGCCACAGATGGCAGGTTCTGTCCTACAAAAGCCCATCAGGTTTCACCAAGGTTTCACCAAGACTTAAATTTGGGATGGGAAGGAGATGGATGCAGGAAAGGGGGAGAAGATATAGGGCCTTTCAGGGAAGGGAAAGATTAAATAGTGGGTGAGGGGGGAAATGAGATACCCCCTGCGAGTCCACGCAGGTCCCCTGCTTGTATTTTTGACTTTGCATGATTTATTCTCATTCTGCGGTTCATGGGGAGCTGTGTAGGGCACTGATGGCCCACCTTTGACTCCTGGCGGTATTATTCAGTGAGTATTGCTCACATCCTTTTAAGCATAACATTTCCAGTTTGGTGTAGTGGTTAGGACTGTGGACTCTAATCTGGGAGAACTGGGTTTGATTCCCCACTCCTTCACATGCAACTGCTGGCGTGACCTTGGGTCAGTTACAAGTCGTTTCAGAGCTGTTATCTCACGAGCAGTTTTCAAAAGACCTCTCTCAACCCCACCTAGCTCACAGGGGAAGGGGATTATAAGCCGCTCTGAGACTTTTTCGGGTAGTGAAGGGTGGGATATAAATCCAGTCTCTTCCTCTTCTTCCTCCATAAGGGCTAGAAACTTTTTAAAAAATCAGCAGGATTCTATGCCTAACACCACATTCTGAATTTCTGTAGGACTGCAATGTGCACGGCAGCATGGGATAGTCAGCCAGCACCTCTTGTCCATTCCTGTATCCATCTTTTCTGTGCTTCTGGTTTAGCACAGCAGGCCATAAGGAGTGAAGCACAGGAAGTGCCCATGTCAAGATGGCCTTCATCTTTGGTCATTTCCTCTCCCCTTTTTAATTTTGGCAATTCAAATTAATGAGACTGCACATGTGTTTCCTTTAATATTCAACATCCATCATGATTATGGGGAAACCAACTTGTGAAATGGGGGGAGGGGAAGTTTCCATTTTCTTTTTCTTCTTCTCTCTTTTCTTTCTTTTTGGCTACAGCCACCCAAGAAATGATCATTTGGGCAACTAATATGCCTAAGTGTCCTCCGAAGGGGCCCTTGATATATTGGAGCTGTTCAGATGTCTTCACAAATCATTTTGCTTTACAGCTTCGATCCTGAAATATGTGAAATGATGTCTGATTTATGCTGCTGATCCTTCTTTTAGATAGTTAAGTGTTCTTGCTTAATGTTATTAAATAAGTTCAAAGCTTCAAATAGGCCATCCCAAGTCTGAGACCATTTGAAATATGGTCTTCCTGGCAAGCTACACTCAGTGTGTGTGTTTTGGACAATCTTACCGCTCTGTTCCACTCACTGAAATTTTGGGGGTTTTTCACACCTTTCATTGCAGGATTTTTCTCATGGTTTCAACTGTATAGAATGTCTCTCAAACACTGTCACCATGTTGTATATTTTATTGTATATTGGTAGCTGCCCTGAGCCCGCTGAAAGGTGGGGTGGGCGGGATATAAACCAAATAAGTAAGTAAGTAGATAGATAGATAGATAGATAGATAGATAGATAGATAGATAGATAGATAGATAGATAGATAGATAGATACTTCTGGGTAAAATCATAGAGTTTTGCCATAGAGTTTCTGGTGATTCCTAGAGTTACCCTTTGACACTTCTGGGACTCAAGTGGTTAAGACACTGAGCTGCAGTCCGGAAGGTTGGTAGTTCAGCAGTTCAAGACTTGAGTGCTGCATGACGGAGTGAGCTCCTGTCTCTGGTCCCAGCTCCTGCCATCCTAGCAGTTTGAAAGCAAGAAACTGCAAGTAGATAAATAGGTACTGCTTCGGTGGGAAGGTAACAGCGTTCTGTGCCCCATGGCATCTAGTCATGCTGGCCACATGGCCATGGAAATGTCTTTGGTCAGTGCTGGCTCTTTGGCTTGGAAACTGAGATGAGCACTACATCCCTAGAGTCATATTCGACTGGCTTTCGAGCAAGGGAAACCTTTACATTTACCTTTACTAAGGTTGACAACCGATTGGGAGGTTCCTGGAAATTTACGGATGGATCTTGGGGAGAGCATGGTTTGAGGAGGGGCAGAAACTCAGCGGGGTATAATGCCTTCCAGACCACTCCGCAGAGGAGCCATTTTCTCCAGGGGAACTGATCTTTGTAGTCCGGAGATCCGTTGTAATAGTGGGTGATCTCCCAGCCCTACAAGGAGGTCAGCGACCCAATACTGAGCTGACTTACAGCCACCCCAACAAGAAGCTTTCAAGGCAAGTGAGAAGCAGAGGTGATTTGCTGTTGCCTTCCTCTGCAAAATCTTCTTTGGTGGTCTCCCATCCAAGCCTTATGGTGACCCCAGCAAGGGGCTTTCAAGGCAAGTGAGAAGCAGAGGTGGTTTGCCATGGCCTTCCTCTGCAGAGCCTCCCTTGGTGGTGTCTCATCCTAGCTCTATGGTGACCCCAGCAAGGGGCTTTCAAGGCAAGTGAGAAGCAGAGGTGGTTTGCCATGGCCTTCCTCTGCAGAGCCTCCCTTGGTGGTCTCTCATCCTAGCTCTATGGTGACCCCAGCAAGGGGCTTTCAAGGCAAGTGAGAAGCAGAGGTGGTTTGCCGTGGCCTTCCTCTACAGAGCCTTCCTTGGTGGTCTCCCATCCAAGCCTTGTGGTGTCGCCAGCAAGGGGCTTTCAAGACAAGTGAGAAACAGAGGTGATTTGCCACTACGTTTCTCTGCAGAGGCTTTCTTGGTGGTCTCCCATCCGAACCTTATGGTGACCCCAGCAAGGGGCTTTCAGGGCATGTGAGAAGCAGAGGGGGTTTGCCATGGCCTTCCTCTGCAGAGCCTTCCATGGTGGTCTCCCATCCAAGCCTTATGGTGACCCCAGTAAGGGGCTTCTAAGGCAAGTGAGAAGCAGAGATGATTCGCAGTTGCCTTTCTCTACAGAGTCTTCCTTGATGGTCTCCCATCCGAGCTCTGTCTCCGCTTAGCTTCTGTGATCTCATGAGATCGGACTGTACCATGCTGCCTTCCCTCCCCATGGGGATCTTTGACACCATAGCAGTGTGGTATAGGAGCCACTTTTCTGCTGGTTCATCCTGTGGGAGTGATGTTGTCTTAAAAGCCTGCTAGGTCCTGCACAGAATCAACCACATGGGTCCCTACCAGCTGTCCCCTCTGCAATTGCCTTGACTCCCGTGGTAGAAGGTGTCTGAAACATTTCATCAGCATGAGATACTCATGGAACACCAGCTCCCTTGCCATTGCTGTCAGGGCTAAATTACACAAGCGGGGAGCTGATTGGAGATCCTTCCTGTACAAACAGTGAGAAGGGCACAGGCAGCCTCTGTCACAAAGTCAAGCCACCTAGTGAACAATTGCCATTGTGTGCATGCACAGGGATCGCTTGGAATTCTTTCTCTGACATCCCAAAGTCACTCGGTAGTTTTTTTCCCCCCGAAGCTCTTTGACAGATCTCACTGCAATCCCTCGTTCCCCGAACAGTCCCTTTAAACCCACCGTTTTAAACTTTAAAGGATAGCGTCAAATGCACCAAATGGAGGCCTTTTTTTAAAAAAGTAAATTTTATTCAGTTTTCCTTTTCCACTAACTGCTATAACATACATTATAAATGATAAGTGCATTCCAATTTGACCACTAAAAAGAAAGAAAATGGAACAGTCTGTTTGTTGCAAACACAACGTTGACATATTGTTTAACATTCAATAATTAGTCAACAATTACCACAGATGAAGAGTATTTATTACATCTGGTATTACTTCTTGAGACACTAAGTAAGATAAAATAGGTAATCATATACTAGTAAGTTCATTGTGCTCATTATTAACTTTTGTTGGGTTCATTATGTCTGTTATTTTTTTCCATTATATATAAATTCCACAGTTTCTTATACCATAAGCTTAAAGTTGGTTTAGTTTCTGATTTCCACTTTGATGCAATAGTTGTTCTTGCTGCAAATAATAATAAACCTTTGAGGCTTTGAGCAGTGCAAGAAGACCACTGCTCTTTTCTTTTTTTTGGTTATGATTTGATTTCTGTGGAAGGCATTGTTACTTGTAGAGGGGGGGCATGCTGTGTTCCATCGTTGACTGCCCAGCTGAGCAACTGGTTTAGCAGTGGAGGGCCTCCTCTGGGGGGAACTGGAGATCGTAGGATGACAGATTTTGTTGCTCCCCTACTTCCATGTGAAGACAGCCTTGAAGATATATCTAAAAGTGAACACGAGGGGGGAATGAAAGTTTGCAGCGAAGTTTCCTAAAAGACGTATTTTACATAAAAACGGCCTCTGAGGATGGAGGCTGGACCATGAAATTCAAGGACGATATTTGCAGAGCAGAGTGCTCACTCTCTCTCTCGTTACATTTCAGATAAAACGCTGAGAGTTCCATCTGATAAACTAATACAACCTATCTCATCTCAGTTTCCTCAGTACAGAACAGGAGTACATGTTTTGAAGTGATAACACCCTTGCAAAGGACAAAACAATGTTAATAGCCCACAGAAATGTATTGAATCCAGGCTAAACTACCAGTTTCCATCGATTCCTCCTTTCCCACTGTTGACCCTACCCCATGTTGTTCTTCCAGGGTAGATAGATCGAGGTTTACAAAATTATGCATGGGCAAAGGAAGAAGTACTTTTCTTACAACATGAGGATTCGTGGGCCCTCAATGAAATTAATAAGCAGTAAGTTTAGAAGCAAGGAAGAACTTCTCCCAAAGAGTCATGAGCACGTGGAATTCACTGCTGCAGGAAGTGGCGGCGGCTACAGGTACAGAGAGCTTCAGCAGGAGATTAGATAAACATAAACATATAGAGCAGAGGTCCATCAATGGCTATTAGTCAGAAGGTCTGGGGCAGTGATGCTCTGTATTCTGGGTGCTTGGTGGGCAATAGTGAGAGGGCTTCTGGAGTTCTGGCCCCACTAATGGCCAGTGCTCCCTCTAAGCTGTGGAGTCTTGCGAGCAAAAGTTCCTCTTTGTGAGCTACTGGGATTAAAGTTGTGAGCAAGCCATTTGGCTACTACATAAGTTAGTTTGCTCTGAGCCATCCTTCCTGAGCTAAGACACAAATGTGTGAGCCGGAGGCTAAAAAATTGTGAGCTAGCTCACACTAACTCAGGTTAGAAAGAACACCGCTGGTGGCCCTTCTGATGGCACCTGGGTTTTGGCCACTGTGTGACATTGAGACCGATTTCACAGAAGCCGCTGCTCCACCCCCACTCTTCCCTTTCCCCCACATTTTGACCCACAGTTTCACTCAATCTCCTACGCATCTTCTAGATCCTCAAAAAAAACAGGATCGTGAAGACACAGGGGAAATTGGGCAAAGCTGTAGGTTAAAATGCAGCTGTGCAGTACACAGTGGAAAACTGACATGTGCAATCGAGGGAAAGGGAAGAGCAGGGGTGGAGCAGAGACTTGTGTGAAATTGGTCTGAGTGTTGGACTGGATGGGCCATTGGCCTGATCCAGCATTGGCTTCTCTTATGTTCTTATAAATTGAACATTCTGTCTGGGGCAGTGATGCTCTGTATTCTTGGTGCTTGGGGGGCAACAGTGGGAGGGCTTCTGGAGTTCCTGCCCCACTGGTGGACCTCTTAATGACATCTGTGTTTTGGCCACTGTGTGACACAGACTGGATGGACCACTGGCCTGATCCAACATGGCTTCTCTTGTGTCCTTATGTCCTCTATTCCCCAGATGAAGCATTTAATGGAGATCTGGGGACTGCAGTGGGAGGCGGGAAATTTCTGTTCCGCTGGGGGCATATTTAGCGTGGGTTCAACCTCTCCGTCCCACCTATGCAACTTGTGCAGTATTTATCTATTTTTAATTTATTTACTGCCTTTTATAGAGCATCTGTGGGGTGGCTTACAATGTGAAACAGTGACTTACATGCTAATAGGTATGATTAGAAAGAGAAGGGGATGAGGAGTGACTGGGAAATAAGCCAATGGGAGAGCCAGCAGAATGCTGGGCTAGATTCTGGGAGGACTAGACTTGAATCTCTGCTCTGTCATTGGGCTGTTGTTGTGACAATAAAATGGAGGGTGGGAGAATGGTAGAAGCCACTTTAGGTGCCATGGGGGGGAATTTTTCACACTTTATAAACCATAGTTCTGAGCCCATTTGGGGAGGCCGGTATATAAATCTAATAAACTAAACTAAGCCATAGTTTCATCAAACTCCGGTGTATGGCCACTTCCGCACTGTCACTCATTTGTCCCTATTGCTTTTGGTCTCCCGCCACCTTTTCCACATGTGTTTTGCTCCTTCTGGGACTACTAGAGCAAGCCAAACACATTGGGGGGGGGAGGGGAGAAACCCTGAATAAATTGGGGCAAATGAGTGACAGTGTGGAAGTGGCCATTGTGTGAAGCCTCGATGCTGGTTGCCTAACAAACTGGGGGTGGGTGGGGGTGTTTCAGTGGGAGCTAAACTGGGATTCTAAACCATGTACCAGCTTGCTAACTGTGGTTTGTCTTGTAGCTTTGCCACTTTTACAGTGTGATCAGTTTTTAATCCCTTCTAAACCCATTAACTTCGGTGGATTATGAAGGGTGTGATTTTGCTTCGGATTGCGTTGTTAGCTCCCTGTGTGCAGAGAGAGAAGCAAAGACCAAAAGAGGTTTTTGCCATTCCGGCTGCATCCAGCATAAAGGACACGCCTTCCTTCTTTTTGCCTTATCTCCGTGACCCCCACCACCCACCCCCACGTGGGTGCCACGTGAAGGATGGAGCAGAGGTCCAGCGGTGGCTATCAGCCACAACATAAAGATGGAGCACTATGTCTGGGGCAGTGATGCTCTGTATTCTTGGGACTTATCATACATTGTAATAACTTGCTTATTTGTTGTTGTTGTACGACTCTTCACAACCCCATGGACCACATCAAGCCAGGCCCTCTTGTCTTCCACCATCCTCCTGAGTTTGCTCAATTTCATGTTTGTTGCATCAATAAAACTGTCTAACCATCCCATCCTTTGCTGTCCCCTTCTTTTTTTTACCTTCAGTCATTCCCAGCATCAGGGTCTTCTCCAGTGAGTGCTCCCTTCTCATTTGGTGGCCAGAGTATTTGAGCTTCAGCTTTAGCATCTGGCCTTCCAGGGAACAGTCAGGGTTGATTTTCTTTAGGATTGACTGATTTGATCTCCTTACAGTCCAAGGGGTTCTCAAGAGTTATAGCTTGCTTATACGTTATAAATTTTTAACTTATTGAGGATATGAATCCATACATATGTGGTCTAAACAACTAGTCCGCTGACAAAAAGAGTCCTCAAAAACCCCTAAACAATATATAATGTCAGTGGACTATTTTGGTCCATTTTTTGTTACAGTTCACTCTTCGCAATGCACTTTTAAACAACCATCTTCTTTCACAAAGAGATACAAAATGTTCTTTAAAATGCAGGAAGTAAGGCTTTGCTTCCAGCTATGTTGCGATCCAAGGGATAGTCATGGATGTCTCCTTCCATTTCAGCTTCCTCTTTCTCAAGAATTGCTTGCATAAACATCCATCAGTTCATAAAGAACTTCACCAAAGCTATTCGGAAGCTGACTTCTACATCTGAATGGAATGTACCCTCCTGCAGATGAAACCCTTTAACTGAGGTTTAGTGTTCTTGAGAAAAGAGGATGTTAGATTACAGAATATATTAAGACTGCCATTTTAACGCAACATTTCATAGAATCAAAGAATGTTAAAGATGGAAGGGAGCTTGCAGGTTATCTAGTCCAACCCCCCGCACTTTGCAGGAGCATCGCCGAAAGATAACCCTACAACATACTCGAAAGATGGTCGTCCAGCCTCCACTTGAAAACATCCAGTGAAGGAGCATCCACCACCTCCCGAGGCAGTCTGTTCCACTGCTCAACCACTCTTACAGTTAGGAAGTTCCCCTTGATATTTAGCCGGTATCGACTCCCTTGTGATTTCCACCCATTAGATGTAGTCTTGCAATCCAGATCAAGAGAGAATAGATCTGCTCCATCTTCTACGTGACAGCCCTTCAAATATTTGAAGACTGCAATCATGTCCCGTCTAAGCCTTCTCTTTTCCAGGCTAAACATACCCAACTCTTTCAGCCTTTCCTCATAAGACTTGGATTCCAGCCCTCTCACCATCCTGGTTGCCCTCTTCTGGACATGCTTGAGCTTGTCAACATCATTCCTAAAATGTGGTGCCTAAAACTGGACACATTACTCCAGGTGAGGCCTGACCATAGCAGAACAGAGCGGAACTCCCACCTCCTGTGATCTGGACACAATGCTTCTGTTAACGCATCCTAAGATTACTGTTATGTCCTCACAAGAGACCGCGCACGCGGTCGGATACACATGTGGCTTGGCGAAGCTACCGAGCTTCGTCCCAGTAGACAATAGCCAGACAGGATCCTCGGGTGGCCCAATGGGGACACCGGATCCTGAGAGTAACCAGTGATTAAAGACAACTGCTGTATATAGCTAATCACGAGTGTTGGGTGTGGGCATGGGTGTGGTTTGGAACAAGATTTAAGCAGACCTTCGCATCCTGCAAACCAGTCTTGTTCTGCCCTCTGAATAAAGTATGAGCTGTTTTCACTCGACATGTCTCCGACCTCAGCGCTTTATAATTACATTAGCTTTCTTCGCAGTCACATTGCACTTCAGGCTCATGTCTAGCTTTCATGGCATGTCAGGATGTGCAGAGGTGGGAAGGAAGGACGACTAGAAAAAGAGTCTGAAAAAAAATGGGATGCTAATATCTACAAACATGCTGGTACTTGGGAATTTGATGGCGGTACTTAGGAATTTGGAATACATTTCCTCCTGTTGTTTGTAAGGAAGCCGAAAATCTCTCTCTCTCTCGCCGTCTCTCAGACTGTCGTAAAACTAAATGCTTGACCCCATTTCAGGAGACTAAACTTAATGATCATGGGGAAGGGAGAACAGAGAGAGTGAGGGACGACGGTTTTGTGTGGCTTTGTCTGTTCCGGAGCGATCGCATCAATCTAACCAGTTAAGTAACCGAGGGGAAGAATCACCAAAGGAAACTGGGCCCTGATTTGTTCAGGGTCAGCACAGTGGTTTGAAACCATCTTGTTTACAGACACCTCTTTCATGTTATGGAGTGTCAGTTCACAGACTTGGTAAGATTTATAGCATGAAGCTTGTTTGTGTGAATGAAGGGGCAGCCAGGACTTGTGACAGGGTATTATGGGCGGGATGGGGGAGAGCTAGATGCAGGATTGGAAAGGCAGGAATAGGATTGATCCTGGTTATTGCAGATTTTTAATCTAACCTCAACCGGCAACTTTAAAAAAAAGAATCACATTTATGTCACGAACAATAGCAGGAACTGAAGGATTTATATGATAAGCATAGGTAAAGGTAAAGGTTTCCCTTGCTCGAAAGCCAGTCGAATCCGACTCTAGGGGGCGGCGCTCATCTCCGTTTCCAAGCTGAAGAGCCAGCACTGTCTGAAGACGTTTCTGTGGTCATGTGGCCAGCATGAGTAAATGCTGAGGCGCATGGGACACTGTTACCTTCCCACTGAAGTGGTACCTATTTATCCACTTGCAATTTCTTGCTTTTGAACTGCTAGGTTGGCAGGAGCTAGGGCCAGAGATGAGAGCTCACTTCATCACACGGCATTCGGGTCTCAAGCTGCCAAGCTACCGACCTTCTGGTCTGCAGTTCAGCGTGTTAACCCTCTGAGCCACTGCGGCCCCTTCTATATGATAACAGTCGACCATTTTAGGAAATAAAGCAGAAGGCAAGAGTTTAAGAAACTGTTATCACAAATAAGGCTTTTTCAGGCTAGAATGGGGTGGGGGAATTGCTCCCCAAAATTATCTGCAAAAATTTCCTCTAGTATGTTGGTTTGTCGGATGCTCACCACATATTCTCTATATGATCATCATTTAATGAATACTGTTGAATGACACCCAGTTCTATATGATTGTAGTATTTCACAGTGGATTTGTGCATGGAATGACCGCATATATTTGCAGGCTTTAATAATTGACATGTAGGGGTACGTAGTCTCTAGCAGTGATTGAAAGCTGACGTGCAGTAGTCCTTGGCATTTCATGGGTGACCTGCTGTGGTATTTGACAGTAACTAGAAGTGGGCAGTTTATAAGATTTTGTACTATGACATGTCAAAAATCAAACAAAATAAGGTGCAAGCAAGTTCGAAGTATGCTGGTTATAAACTGTAGAACAGAAATGGATATTCAAAATTGTGAAAGTCAAAACCAGAAATTATGTAAAATTTCTTCTGGCTGAAGGTCTAGAGCAGTGGTGGCAAACCTAGTGCACGCGTGCCAGAGGCGGCACTCAGAGCCCTCTCTGTGGGCACGCATGCAGTTTGGGCACTCAGTCTCTAAAAGGAAAAAGATGACAGACTCGAGGCTGGGCTGCTCTCAAACTTACAAAGTATGAGCCAAGGTTAGACAAATTATCAGCATGCATACAACAGCAAAAATCACATTAATTGTTCAAAAGCAGGCCAAATGCAAACTTTTACCTTTCAATAAAAAGTTGTTTGTATAATTGAAAGCTCTGTTATTGTGTTTTTCTTTTAAGACAGAAGATGTTAATAAGTTCTTTTTTCTAAACTAAAACCTCAGTATTCAGGTTAAATTGTAGTGCTGGCACTTTGTGATAAATAAGTGGGTTTTAGGTTGCAGTTTGGGCACTTGGTCTCTAAAAGGTTCGCCATCACTGGTTTAGAGTATTACCAGTACAGGGTTGCCTGTCTCTTAATCTTACCTTAAATGGATCAGGAAAAAAGATTGTGGGATCATACGGTCCATTCCCCACTGGTGACTCTCTTGCATATAAGCCATTTTCCTCATTGCCCTTAATGATGGCTCATTGCTATGTCTGCAGCAAATGCTACCCCTGTAACCACTAACCGGGGTGTGCTCATAACCCAAGCACATTCTGATTAGCATTAAGCATGAGCCTCTATACACAACACATCTGTGGGAAGGACAGGAGCCATTTTGGCCACGGGGACTTTTCCCGGTGGGTTGGTACATATGAACATAAAAAGAGCCCTGCTGGATCAGACCAGGGGCCCAGCTAGGCCAGCATCCTGTCTCACACAGTGGCCAACCAATTTCTCTGGAGGGGCAAGAACAGGGCGTAGAGGCTGAGGCCCTCCCTCCATATTGCCTCCTGGCTCTGGGGTTCAGAGGTTGACTGCCTCTGAACATGGAGGTTCCCGTTAGTATTAGCCATTGATAGACATATCCTCCATAAATAGGGTTGCCAGGTCCCCCCGGCTGCTGGGGGAGGGGGTTGAGTTGCCAGCCCCAGGTTGAGGAACTACTGGAGATTTGGGGGTAGAGTGTGGGGACAACAGGGACCTCGGTAGGGTGGAATACCATAAGAATCCACCTTCCAAAGCATGCATCTTCTCCAGGGGAAATGATCTCTGTAGACTGGAGATGAGCTGTAATTCCAGGAGATCCCCAGGTCCCACCTGGAGGCTGGCATCCCTGTTCATGAATCTGTCTAATACCCTTTTACAGTTGTGAGAATGACCATGCAGGTAAGAGGTGCGGCCTCATTTGGAATGCTAGGCAAAGCTCTGTATCTTAAAAAGGGCATTGCAGAGTTAGAAAAGGACAGAGGAGGGCAACGGAGAGGATTAGGTGGTTGGAGCAACTTCCCTATGATGGCCACTGGAATAAACAGCTTTAAAAGGGGATTAGATTCATGGAGGCTAAGGCTGATTTTACATGTGCATTTTTGTAACAGCTTCATTCCAGCACTCCCTGCACCAGTAACACATTGGTGTCAAAGCTGTTGTAGGGGAATGCCCACATCTGATTGAACTGGAGTGAAAGGGGTCATTCTATTGAAGTGATGTTAAGAACAGGATTTGTTTACAGAGGTGTGAAGCCAGCTAAAGAGCTAGAGGGCAATTAGCAGATATGGACAGTTGAGAAGGAATGCAGATTCACACTTGAAAGAGATGTGGGCGAGTTTTTTTTGGAAGTAGAATGATTCCAGCAGGAAAGACAGATGTAAAACCAGCCTAAGTCTATCAGTGGCCACTAGCCATGGTGACTAAAAGAAACCTGTGCTTTCACAGGCAGTCAGCCTCTGAATCTCAGTGCCAGGAGGCAACATCAGGGGGAAGGCCTCGGCCTCTATGCCCTGTTGTTGGCCGTCCAGCGGAATTGGTTGGGCACTGTGCGAGACAAGACACTGGACTAGATGGACTACTGGTTTGATCCAGCAGGGTTCTTCTTATGTTCAGTTTGGTGTAGTGGTTAAGTGCGCGCTCTCTAATCTGGGAGAACCGGGTTCGATTCCCCACTCCTCCACTTGCACCTGGCTGGATGACCTTGGGCAAGCCATAGCTCTGTACCAGCTGTTCTCTCAAGGACGGTTGTCTCCGAGCTCTCTCAGCCCCACCTACCTCATAGGGTGTCTGTTGTGGGGAGGGGAAGGGAAAGGAGTTTGTAAGCAGCGCTGAGACTCCCTTGGGTAGTGAGGAGCGGGGTATAAATCCAATCTCTTCTTCTTCTTCTTCTTCTTCTTTTCCTTCGGATGCTGGACGAGATGGACCACTGGTCTGATCCAGCACAGGTCGTCTTATATTCTTAGGATGCTGGAGTAGATGAATCACTGATCTAATCCAGCAGGGTTCTTCTTGTGTTCTCGGGATGCTGGACTGGACACCTTCCAGTCTGCAGCTCAGCATCTCAGGATGCTGGACTAGATGGACCAGTGGTCTGAGCCAGTGGGGCCCCTGAGCCACTGCGGCCCCCTCTGAGAATGTCTTACCTGCCCTCATTTCTTTCCAGCTTTAGGATCCTATGAGTAAAGGCGGCTGACTCAAACAAACAGAATGTTTGTGAAAAGGATGCCAACAGAGTTCCGTCGAGTTTGATATTTTTAAAAGAAACCTTTCAACCTTTCAGTGTGGGACCCGGCAGATGGGAGCAAGTGAACATTTGTTTAGCGGTGATAAATATTTTAAAGCAAGAAAAGTGCTCGCCGAACGACACAGTTCCATAATGCCAAATGTTCTTGGTGGGAATACTTCCCCCCGACTCTGATTCGGGCGACTTTTGAAAGCTGTCTCGTTTTGTTGAAACGGCTGTTGGGCCTCTGCTTCTCCTCCCTCAGTTTGAATGGGCTTGGAGCGGCTCGCTTTCCTCCAACTCGTACTTAGGTGAAATTAAGAAGCCCGACTGTTGGCTATTACCGTCTTAGACCTGCTCAAATAGCTCTTCCTGCTCGCATCCTTATGGTCTCATTAAGAAGATGTTCACAGCATGTCTGACACCGGTGAATATTTCCAGTGCTCATTTGCTTACATTAGAAAGGGGGGGGAAACCTTGACAAATAGTTCCGGAGCCATAGGAGGTTGAGGGTGATGATTCCCATTATCTGGGTTAGTCAGTCCTTGGAGGAGTGAGCGACCACTTCCCCACTTTCTGTCGAGCGAGTTCTGTTGGAATTTGCACTCGAGGTGTCCTCCTATTTCAGGATATTAGGCCTGGTGGCGAGGCTGGAGTGAGTGAGTAATTTTGAAGCTGGAGGACAAAGAAGCAAGGTTTTATTAGGGATAATCCGAAGGTAAGTGGTTGGCGATGAATGGTGTGAATGGCATACGAAGGCTGGTGTACGCCTGAAATGCATCACCGTTCAGAGTGGGGAGAGCAGCTTCCCTTTGACGGTGGTGGAAAGTTCCATCGAGATGAAGCTGACGGATGGTGACCCCATTGGGTTTTCAAACCAAGAGATGACCAGAGGTGGTTTTCCATTGTCTCTCTCTGCATAGCAACCCTGGACTTCATTGGTGATGTCCCATCCAAATACTAACCAGGGCCAACCCTGCTTAGCTTCTGAGCTCTGGTGAGATGGGGCTAACCTGGGCCATCCAAGACAGAGGTGGTTTGCCATTGCCTGCCTTTGTGTAGCCAACCTTGATGTCCTTGGTGATGTCCCACCCAAATACTAACCTGGTCTGACCCTGCTTAGTGTCCAAGATCTGATGAGATTGGGCTAGCCTGTGCCATCCAGATCAGGGCTTCTTAGATGGCATAGTTGGGCACCCATCAAAGCCCACATCCCAGCAGGAGGCCCACTGCCAACTTTTGGAGCCCCCTGACACTGCTACATACTCCTCTAAGATGTTACTTGCCTGCCCTTTACTTATGTTCTTAGGATGTTGGACTAGGTGGACCACTGGTCTGTTCCAGCAGAGCTCTTCTTATGTTCTTAGAATGCTGGACCAGATGGACTACTGGTCTGATCGAGCAGGGCTCTTATGTTTGAATACTGGACTAGATTGACCACTGGTCTGAGCCAGCAGGGCTCTTCTTACGTTCTTAGGATGCTGGACTAGATGGACCACTGGTCTGAGCCAGCAGGGCTCTTCTTACATTCTTAGGATGCTGGACTAGATGGACCACTGGTCTGAGCCAGCAGGGCTCTTCTTATGTTCTTAGAATGCTGGACCAGATGGACTACTGGTCTGATCGAGCAGGGCTCTTATGTTTGAATACTGGACTAGATGGACCACTGGTCTGAGCCAACAGGGCTCTTCTTACGTTCTTAGGATGCTGGACTAGATGGACCACTGGTCTGAGCCAGCAGGGCTCTTCTTACATTCTTAGGATGCTGGACTAGATGGACCAGTGGTCTGAGCCAGTGGGGCTCTTCTTACATTCTTAGGATGCTCGACTAGATGGACCAGTGGTCTGAGCCAGCAGGGCTCTTCTTCTGCTCTTAGGATGCTGGACTAGATGGACCACTGGTCTGATCCAGCAGGGTTCTTCTTATGTTCTTAGAATGCTGGTCTAGACGGACCACTGGTCTGATCCAAATGGGCTCTCCTTATGTTCTTAGGATGCTGGACTAGAAGGACCACTGGTCTGATCCAGCAGGGCTCTTCTTATGTATCTTTGTGTTTCTGGCCAGTTTGTCATCTGAATTTTTCAGTGTTGTGTCTTTTATTATTTTTCCAAATGTCAGTTCCCTAACTTCTGATGATTTCCTATCAGGAACTATGCCTAAAGCTAGATAACAGCTGTTCTAAAAGCATATGACCTCTTTCTCTCCCTCCCTTGCTCCCTCTCTCTCTGAACGGGCTCTTCGTCTGTTCTTAGGATGCTGGACTGGATGGACCCCCGGTCTGATCCAGCAGGGCTCTTCTTATGTTCTTACATCCTTAAATTAACATGGCTACCTTCTGAAACCATCCCGAGGGATAGATTTTCCACTGAAATAAGAGAGCGGATTCAGCAGTTGCAAGCCATCACATTCAAAGAAACCACAAGCAGATCTTTCCCCACCGCTTTCACAACTGAATCCGGCTGTGGTCCAGTGGATTCCCCAGACAGGTTCACGGCTGTTTCCATCGCTTCTGAACTGCCCTTTTCCCATGCGGCAACCCGTTGTGTTGACCAACTGAAGGCATCCTCCGGCTGACCAGAGTCTTTTCATCTGGCGTCCCCCGATGCCCAGGCAGAGCCAGCATGAACAGGTGTTTGAATGATGATGCTGGAACACACCATGAGCTGCCCACAGGGGGATTCTAATTGGTCTGTGGAAGCCCCATTTAGCTGTCTTCCCCCATCCTCCATCTCAACAGCAAAGGGGCCTTCGGAAATGCGCTCAGGCAAACACCGCCAAAAAAAATCACCCCCGCTTTTAAAATAAATAATAGGTAGCTAATTTCAGGTGTTAAATAAAATCCAATATAATTTTCATCGGTGTTCAGATCCAATTGCCGACACGCTTTCAAGGCTGAATAGTCTCCGCTGGGAGGTAATTCCAGATGGGTAGCCGGGCGAGCTTGTAGCAGCAAAATAAAACAGGAGTCGAGAAGCACCTTAAAGACTACCCACGTTTAGGCCAGCATAAACCTGAATTGGAAGAGAGACCTTGCAATCATGTATAATGGGCTGAACTCCAAAACAGTGCTTCCTGCTTTTTATCTTGTGGGAATCCATACAACAACCATGTAAGGTAGGCCAGTACATTTATCCCCATATTGCTGAGGGCGGAGGGGCATGAGAGAGAATGGCTTGCTTAAGGTAATTGTGTGAGTTCACTGCAGAGGCATGATTCAAACTCAGGACTTCCTGGAGTTGGAATTGGCTCAGCCGGTTGAGCAACAGTGTACCTGGACATCACAACATCGTTCAGAAGAGGGGGAAAATTCCTCCAATTACATTGTATCCATGTTGGTAAGCTATTGATCTCTGTGGATCAGACCTCCGGCTGGCTTCTGCAGAGTCTGCCAAGCTCAGTATTGTCTCCTCTGAGTGGCAGCGGCTCTCCGGGGTCACCCCGAAAGAGGTCTTGCATGTCACTTATTGGCTGATGCTTTAACTGCCATTGCTGGGTCCTGAACTCTCTGCATGTAAGGCCAGTGTTCTACCACTGAGCCACAGCTCCTTCCATCGGTAATGGACGTAAGAGATCGTATACTGAGTCAGCCCACTGGTCTAGCGCAGTAAGTTCTGCCTACTCTGATCGGCAGTGGCTCTTCAAAGTTTCAGACCTTCACCTCACTTACTGCTTGATCCGCTTAACTGCGGGGATGGCAGGGATTGAACTGGGCCATTCTGCATGCGACCACTGAGCCACGACTTCTCCTCAGACTCACAGTCCTGCCTCCAGTCTTCATCCAGGTGCATCTGAAGGGAGAAACAAGAAAACAAAGAGGAAGAAGAAGAATGGAAGAGAGTGGATAGAATTGGGGACTTGCTGCGTAATCTTAAATGTTGTTACACCCTTCTAAAGATTTTAGAGAGCAAGAGAAAAGGAGGAGGAGGAGGAGATTGGATTTATACTCCACCCTTCACTCGGAGTCTCAGAGCGGCTTACAATCTCCTTTCCCTTCCCCTCCCCACAACAGACACCCTGGGAGGTAGGTGGGGCTGAGAGAGCTCTTTCCAGAACTGCCATTTCAAGGACAGCTCTTGTCAGAACTATGGCTTGCCCAAGGTCATCCAGCAGCTTCAAGTGGAGGAGTGGGGAATCAAACCCAGTTCTCCCAGATTAGAGTCCACGCACTTAACCACTACACCAAACTGGCTTTTAAGGGTATAAACTTTAGAGAGTCAAAGCTCAAATAAAGGGACCCCAGAGAGCTGTTGCCAGTCTGAGACAATGAGACTGACCTTGACGGATTGATGGTCGGATTTAGTGTAAGGCAGCTTTGTGTGTTCAAATGCAATGAGTCCAGACAGGCCCAATTTTTTCCTCTTTAAAACCAAATGCCCCGAATCGACACGTGAATGTCATCCATCTGCCTGTATGGGAGGGTCACCATTCATTAAGGGAAGTCTCCAAACTGGGGAGAAGAAAAACAGCAGAAGAGATTGGATTTACCTCCTGCCCTTCATTCAGAGTCTCAGAGTGGTTTACAATCTCCTTCCCTTCCTCCTCACACAACAGATACCCAGTGAGGTAGGCGGTGCTGAGAGAACTCTTTCGAGAACTGCTCTTGAGAGAACAGCTCTGAGAGAACTGTGACTGACCCAAGGTCATCCAGCCGGCTGCATGTGGAGGAGTGGGGAATCAAACCCGGTTCCTCCAGATTAGCGTCTGTTGCTCTTAACTACTACACCACAGCTGCTCTCAAAGGTATACTCCATTTCAGACATTCATAAAATTCCTTTGGAACTGACCACATCTGCCTCGTGTTAGGTGTTCCTTGTAACATACGTATGCAAAATCCTGCCTTGTCTCTGCCCCGTGGCTCTTTCCGCTGAAATGGCCAATCGTCACCAAACCAGGGGCCAGACTCATTGTAAAAATCTGACACTCGGTCTCAGATTTGCTGCAAATATTGTCTGGCAGCCTCTGCCGAACAAGATGCCCGCGCTTCTGGCTTACACAGGCTCCTTTCTGTGCCAGCACAAACAGGTGTTTTGTCCATGGAGGGTTCTGATAAGAGAGATGGACGCCGCAAAGCCTTCCATGTGCCTTTTTAATTGTGCTGTTTTATATTTGAACATTAAAAAAGAAAATAAACATTCAGCTCACCCTCTAAGTAAGATACCAGATAGCCGCAAAGCTGTTCTGTTGCTTCAGAAAGCCAATATATAGGATTCCCCCTCGATCTGTATGTGGCCTTTCCTTAATTTTCTGACACGCTTCCGTCCATTTTTGTAAGGTAACCTCATGTCATTGTCGGCAGGAACGTCTTCCTTCAACGTTGTGCCCAGTTACTTCCAGAACAGTTGAAGCTGTGTTTGTTTCACCGCACTGTGCTGTCTGGATTGCGTGTGCAAATTGCAGGGCTGTAGGCTACGTGACCACGGAGATGTCTTCAGACAGCGCTGTCTCTTCAGCTTGGAAATGGAGATGAGCACTGCCCACTGGCTTTCAAGCAAGGGAAACTTTTACCTTTACCTTTTTAAGTAAAGAGGTGCAGCATTATGCCAAAGATGGCAATTTGGTAGTTTGCAGCATGAAATTCCATTTCTGTCACCTGCTCCCTGGCCTGCTGTGGCCAAGTCACTCTTTCTCAGCTCCAGTCCGCTAAGCTTGGTGCCAGCCCCCCCCCCCCGCCCCCCGCAGGGGAATGCCTGCTTGTGTCATGGCTGCAGCAAAATGACCCCATCCCCTGGAAAGGTCCTTGTTCCTCCAACCAGCCTTCTGAAGGCTTCAGCCACCACTGAAGCTATCCTCCCAGAATAGTGGTATTTCTGAGGCTTGGTTTAGTAGCGGTCCCCTCTCTGCCATTTCTTTCTTTCTTTCTTTCTTTCTTTCTTTCTTTCTTTCTTTCTTTCTTTCTTTCTTTCTTTCTTTCTTTCTTTCTTTCTTTCTTTCTTTCTTTCTTTCTTTCTCTCTCTCTCTCTTTCCTTCCTTCCTTCCTTCCTTCCTTCCTTCCTTCCTTCCTTCCTTCCTTCCTTCCTTCTCTCTCTCTCTTTCTCTCTCTCTCTCTTCTTTCTTGCCTTCTGATATACTTCCGGTGATGTCAGGTGGTGTGGCATATGCAAATAAGTTGTGCTAATGAGTTATGCTAATTAGCTCCTACACCTCTTTTTCTACGAAATGACCCCTGTCAATGACAAACCGCCTCACTTGCCTTGAAAGCTCCTTGCTGGGGTCACCATAATTCAGTTGCAACTTCATGGCACTTAAGTACACACCATACAGGACTGTATAGGAAGCAGTGTGAACACTGAAAGAGCAGAATAAATGCTGTCACTGTGGACAAATGGGTTTTATCCGTTCGTTTATTTGATTTCTATACCACCCTCTCCCCAATTTGGGGCTCAGGGTGGTTTAACAACAACTGTAAATACAATTCCAGTGAATATTACACACACACACAGAGAACAAAATTTTAAAAACCCAGTAAAAGCAGTGATAGCAAACTAATCAGATGGTACTGAATATTCCATATCCTTCTCTAGAAGGGAGGAGACAGAGAGGCCAGGCTTGATGGCAGAATGTTGCTGTCCTCAACTGTAGGCCTGGTGGAACATCTCCATCTTACAGGCCCTGCGGAACTGCCTTAGGTCCCGCAGGGCCCAGATGTCATTAGGCAGTTCTTTTTGAGAACAGCTGGATATTTGGGGGCCAGGGATCGTCAGGAGATTTTTACCTCCAGAGTGTAATGCCCTTTGGGGGGTATATAGGGAGAGTCGGTCCCGTAGATAACGCTGGTCCCAGACGGTTTAGGGCCTTAAAAGTCAATACTAAAACCATTTCAGCACTGCTGTTCTTCCTGGGTGGCCCGGCAGCTTTCTTCAGTATCTTTCCCAAAGGCAGCGGGCGTCATGCGGCTCAGGCTTTTTCTGTACTTTGCATAAAGGTTAATCCAGCTCTTTGAAATGTTCGCAAAGAAAGTAAAATCTGTACAGAAAACGTAGCGGGAGTTGTACTGCTACAGCCAAGCACTTCCTTCAGGAGTCGCCAGATTTCGTGGCTTGCACTGCCTTGGTGCTTTTCTGTAAGGTCCCCTGATCTTCTGATGTGAGCTTTCGGGGAGCACGGGGGATGACAGCATAGGTGTAAGGACTGTAGACAATTCTTTGGGCGTGGATACATAAATACGCACATAATGCACACAATAGCTGGGGGGGGGGGGGGGGTTCCAACAAGGAATTCCTAGGAATGAAGGAAATCTCCTCCTCTCCATATTTCCCCTTCCATGATTCTATAAACTGATACTCATCAGCTCCTAGCATTCGGTACCTCTTGGTACAGGCTCTGTCTCCAACTAATTATTTTGGATTTTTATTTCAATTAATTGGTGAAGTTGTCTTTTTTGCACATTTTGGGAGTCCCCTAAGTATGTACAGACCCTGGCCTTGTCTGTGGGTTGCTTGGTTTTGTAATCCTTGCCCACTGACAGTTTTAGCTGGAATTCTAAAGTTCAAGCACTCACTCTGCCATTGGCCCTCTCTGGGTGGTCACAGGGCAGTCTCTCTCTGTCGGCCTCACCTACCTGACAGGGTTGTTGTTTTGAGGAAGAAATGGAAGAGGGGAGGACAGTGTTGTCAGCTGCTTTGGCTTACCATTGGGTAGAAAATGTCAAAGACACAGAAAATTATGACCTGGGTCTCTGAGATCCTCACCTGACACTCCAACCACAATATCTCACTGTCTCTCTACAATCTAGTAGTAATAGTGGTGGGATTTATTGTGTATGGCCATTGGCCATTATAATACAAAGTTGCATTCAAAGAGTTCTTATGATTTAAAACATTGCATTCAGAATAAAACTCATTATACAACTAAAATGTCAACATTACAACAGTTTGGAATGATAAAAGCATGGTATCGAAACTTTATAACTCATTATAAAACATTTCTAAGGGTTGCCTTGGATCTAACTTTCCTGGCTGCGAGTGCAGCGCTACCTTGCGTGAGGCCAAAGGATTCTGCAACCTCTTTGGGACTGTTAACAAAAAAAGAGATGCAAAGCAACTGTTGAGTAACACAACTATTGGTATGCTGGATTTTCAGAAGGAAACAATTTGTATAACACACATTCGCATAACATTTGCATAATATGCAGATTAGGCATCCCAGACCTGAGAAATTTGAATATGGCAATACCTTCGCTTTCTCCTGGAAGTGTGGGATGTGACAGACATTGTCTCCTAGACTGGCACTGCTGTAGCGGCTTGCCTTGGACTCTGACAGCAGTGGCTTGGGAGAAGACAGTGAAGATACTGGACTTGGTCTGTATGCAGAGAGATTGCCAACTTCCAGGTGCTGGCTGGAGATCTCCTGGGATGACAGCTGATCTCTGGGTGGCAGAGATCAATTCACCTGGAGAAAATGGCTGCTTCGAAAGGTGGACACCATAACATAATACCCCATTGAGGTCCCTCCCTTCCCCAAACCCTGCCCCTCCTCAGGCTCCACCTCCCAAATCTCTAGTTAGTTCCCAACCTGTCAACCCTATGTATGCACAGAGCCCTTTTGAAGAAAGTCCTAATGTGTACCTGGTTGGTAGAGGCAACAGGAGATTTGGCTCTTGCTTATTCTCATTTCCTGCCGAACTAGGGTTACCAGGTCCCCCCTTTGCTTCCAGCGGCTGGGGGGGATAGGATCGCTAGCTCCAGGTTGGAGAACTCCTAGACCGATTTCCCACAAGGCGCTGCCCTGGCGTCGTTCTTCCGGTTTCCCCGATTGCCTGCTTCAGTTTCACACTATTTGCCGTGGGGCGCATTTTGACCTGCGGCTTCGCGCAATTTCCCCCGCGGCTTCAGTGAACCTGTTTTTTGAGGATCACTGAAGCTGCGGAAGAAATCGGAGGAAATCGGGCGGAGCCGCGGGTCAAAATGCGCCCCACAGTCCTGTAGATTTTGGGCATGGAGCCTGGGGAGGACAAGAACCCCAGTGAGGTGCAATGCCATAAAGCCCATCCTCCAAAGCATCAATTTTCTTCAGTGTAACAGATTTCTGTAGTCTGGAGAAGAGCTTCTAATTCTGGGGGATACCCAGGGTGCACCTGGAGGCTTGCTGAAAAGCTCCATCTTGGATTGGAGGGTGCTTGAAAAGGTAAGTGGTCCCAGAACACAGTCCCATGTGGGCCTTTTTGTTCTACGAACCTAACTACCTGTTTTTCAAATGGTTAAGCTCCCCTGTGAAATTGCCCAAGAAGAAAACAAAGAAGCACACGTTTATTTCTGAGGAGAGTGACAGACACACTGCTGAAATTAAAGCAACACCCCACTGGTTGGAACGAATCAGCCAGAGGTCCAGGGTTCAAGGTGATTCGTTTTAAGCAGCCAATGGTGTTGAGATCCTCTGATGGCTTTCCTGGTGAATTACAGAGCTCGGTTTTCTTAAGCAAGCTGTGGACCCAGCTGGAAAGTATAATTGTGGGGAAATGGTCCATTTGTGTGAACATTTTAGGGCAACGAAAAGGGGTGAGCGATGAGCACATGCTTACGTTTTGTTATTCGTTGCCCTGAATCTCCCGCATGCCTCTTCACTCGAGGTAATCTTCAGCTGAGCACCTTGCCGGCTTTGTGTAGGGAAACCTACATTAAAATGGATGCCCTTCAACGATGGTGGGCTCTGTTTGCGTTTTCAGTGTGTACGCAAAACTCGAGTGCAAGTGTGAATTTAGAAATGGACAGGCCCTCTGTTGAACTGAGCGGGCAAGATTTCGTGAACAGAAGAGCTCTGTGTCTATGTCAGAGTCTCACCCCAGAATTTACTGGATCAGGGAACATTTCTTCTCAAATTTTCTTATTTGTGAGATCCAGCTTGGTGTAGTGGTTAAGAGTGGCGGACGCTAATCTGGAGAACCGGGTTTTGATTCCCCACTCCTCCACATGAAGCTGGCTGGGTGACTTTGGGTCAGTCACAATTCTCTCAGAGCTCTCTCAGCCCCACCTACCTCACAGGGTGCCTATTGTGAGGAGACAAGGGAAGGAGACTCCTTCAGGTAATGAAGTGTGGGGTATAAAAACCTCCTCCTCTTCTTCTTTTCTAAGTGCTAGATTGTCACCAAGTGTTTAAATTACACAGTGGGTCAAATATTTGCTTACAGCGGCTCAAAAGAAAGTTCCCAGCCAGCTTGGACCCCCTGTTGTGATAGAGTTGTGAAAGTGTTCCTGTGGAGAGGGTGAGGGACTCTCTGCCATGGTTCAATAGGTGACTTCGGGCTGGTCACACACCTTCAGCTTAACCTACCTCACAGGGTTGATGTGAGGCTACAGTGAGGAAGAGAGAATGAGGTATGGTCCCTAAGCTCCTCAGAGAAACAGCAGGATAAAATATACACTAAACAGATAGATCAGGGGTCCCCACCTTTTTCAGCCTGCAGATGCCTTTGGAATTCTGACACAGGGTGGGGAACACAGTCACAAAATGGCTGCCCCAGGAGGCAGGCCTAAGCACCAGGAAACAAGGTTATATATTACCCTAACTGTACCTCTAAGGACAGAGGTGATATTAAAAGAGAGCTTACTCTGTAGGTTCTTGGTCATCCGTCTTCTTTCTTTCTTTCTTTCTTTCTTTCTTTCTTTCTTTCTTTCTTTCTTTCTTTCTTTCTTTCTTTCTTTCTTTCTTTCTTTCATTTCTAAGCCGCTCTCCCCGCGTTCACAGGCTCAGAGCGGCGTACAAGACCTGGTACACCAGGATTCCGTAAACATAATAAATATTAAAACAATATAAAACATTTCATTAAAAACAATTTAACAATTTAAAGTGCTTTACAGTTGGGTCGATAAACATAAGTACCACTGAGTGGAATATAGGTTCAGCCATCAGTTTCTTCCTTCCCACATGTGTACGTATCCATCAAAAGATTAATTATTCTCCTTTTTTGAAGTTCTTTTTTGTATTTTCCATAAGTGCATGAGTGTGCGAGTGTGCCTGCTCCTGGAAATCACATTGACCCCTGGTGACTGACCCCTACTGGGGGCCTGGAGGATATTCAGAGAGGTGGCTGAATAAAGCCTGTCTCTGTCCTCCCGACTGCTGGTACTCCAAGGAAGTCTCCCATCCAAGTACTAACCACAGTCCACCCTGCTTAGCTTCTAACCTCTGGTGACTGACCTCTACTGGGGGCCTGGAGGATATTCAGAGAGGTGGCTGAATAAAGCCCTCCCCTGTCCTCCCATCTGCTGGTATTCCAAGGAGATCTCCCATCTAAGTACTTGCCAGAGTTGACCCTGCTTAGCTTTCGAGATCTGACGAGATCAGGCTTGCCTGGGCTATCCAGGTCAGGGCATCCATTCTCCTTACTAATTAAAAAGAGAAAGGTATTTTTTAAAAGTGAAAAACTGCTCTAGTGATCGGGGTGTGTATTCTGGGTGACATAACAGGCATTGGTCAATCAGTGCTACCCACCACAGTCTTTGTTGTGTTCTTTCATATTAGTCCCCCCCACATACTATTTGACCTTGGGCAGTTACAGGAACATAACCCAGTGAATGTTTTACCAGTCACCTCCGTTGCTGGGGTGGGGATGTTGTATCTGCCTTCATCTTCTAAGATGGACAGAATCACCCTGAGAAAGTTTAGATATTTAATATTCCACTCTTCTCCCCAGCGGGGACCCAAAGCAGCTTGCAACATCATTGCCCCCCCCCCCTATCTTACCTTCGCAACAACAATCTGTGAGATACAGGCAGAGAGAGAGACTGGCCCCAAGGCATTCCATCAGACTTCCATGACATAGTTGGGATTCGACGGTAGTATCCCAGCCTCTAGTCTGTACCACTATTATTATCATTGTATGGCAGTGCGTGTAGCGTAGCCGGGAGCGCCTAAGATTGTCTTGCAGCTAGAAGTTCTAGCTCTTTCAGCATTATGCACCACTAGGTAGTGAGCCAGACTTTTTTTCTTTAAGGCAAGAAACGTTTCTGAGGGGGTTTGCCATTGCCTGCCTCTGCATCGTGATCCTACTGTTCCTTGGAGATTGCCCTTCCAAATACTAGCCTGCTTGACTTCCGAGATCTGATGAATTGGGCTAGCTTGGGCCACCTACTTCTACCACTACACTACGCTGGCTGCAAAAATTGACTATCCGTATCAAAATTACAGAGCAGAAGAGATACCCTGCTGGTGGGCCATCTAGTCCGCAGTCCTTGATTACACAGTGGCCAGTGAGTAGCCCCGAGAGCCAACAAATGGCGGGGTGGGTCCTACCCCTGTCGTACCGCTCCAAAGAGCAAAGTGTAAAGCCTCGCTCCACCCTAAGGAGGAGAAAACAGCCACTTAAGCTCGAGAAAGGCTCCTTGGAAGATGATTGGATCCATCCCTGTACTTGAAACCAAGAGCTTCTCCTGATGCTGTCTCCAAGCTCTAGTATTCAGAGGTTTACTGTCTCTGGACATTCCATTTAGTCGTCTTCGCTAGCGACTGATAGGCTTACGCCTCATTGGACCCCTCACTTTCTAATTAGGTTCCCTTTCAGATTGCTACAGATTTTACAGGAAAAATATCATCGTGGGTAAAAGGTGGCAGCAGCTTAGATGTGTGGACACCATCCCCACTATGAAGAATTCTATTGATCAGTATTCTCAGGGGTCATTTCGTAGAAAAAGAGGTGCAGGAGCTCATTAGCATAACTCAGGGGTGGCCAAACTTGCTTAATGTAAGAGCCACATAGAATAAACGTAAGAGCCACATAGAGATATCTGAGAGCCGCAAGACAGGAACAAATATCACACACATGTTTTTATTTTTAAAAATATGCAAATTTGCTTTTTATTAACGTTAAATGGGACTGCCAAAAATAAAAACAAACGAGGAAAACCAGTTATAAGAAAGAGAGAGAGAGAAACTAGGAAAGCAAATAGATGGGAGGGAGGAGGGAAGGAAGGAAGGGAGAAAGAGAGAAAAAGCATGCCTCCCCCAGCCACCCTGCCAGGAGCCACACAATATGTGTGAAAGAGCCGCATGTGGCTCCTGAGCCATAGGTTGGCCACCCCTGGCATAACTCATCAGCATAACTTATTTGCATATGCTACACCGCCTGACATCACCGGAAGTATGTCAGAAGGCAAGAAAGAAGAGGGAGGGAGGGAGGGAGGGAGGGAGGGAGGGAGGAAGGAAGAAAGGAAGAAAGAAAGAAAGAAAGAAAGAAAGAAAGAAAGAAAGAAAGAAAGAAAGAAAGAGCTGGCAGAGAGGGGACAGCTACTAATCCAAGCCTCAGAAATACCACTATTCTGGAAGGATAGCTTCAGTAGTGGCTGAAGCCTTCAGAAGGCTGATCAGAGGAACAAGGACTTTTCCAGGGGATGGGGTCATTTTGCTGCAGCCGTGACACAAGCAGGCATTCCCCTGCGGTGGGGGGGGGGCTGGCACTAACTCCTGAATCTACGCTCCCCCAAGCTCCTGCTCAAAATGACCCCTGAGTATTCTTTAATCTTCATTTGAAATTCTTCCTAAGTGCTTCACCTGTTCATAGGATTACCCGCTCTGGGTTGAATACCTGGAAATTTGGGGGGTAGATCCTGGGGAGAGTTTAGGGAGGGGAGGGGCCTCATCAGGATACAATGCCATAGAGCCTGCCTTCCAAAGCAGCCATTTTCTCCAGGGGAACTGATATCTATTGCCTGGAGATCAGTTGTAACTGAAGGAGATCTCCAGGCCCCACCTGGAGATCGGCAACCCTACCTGTTCAGGGTCTTCCGACTTCACTCAAATTTACCATTGGGCAAAATCTGTGGCAGGTTGAATCCAGACACAAGCCACTGTTGTGGTCCACGGTTGGACGAAAGTAAGACAACCGCAGACCTAGGAAATAAAAAATACTAAAAGCGTGTGGAGAAAACGAAGGAATAAATCAAGGAGGGGGGGATCTTTTAGATAATTTAGCACCTTAACCTTTCTTTTTAAAATATGAACATATTCTGCAAAGCTTAGGATACGTTGAATCAGCAGCAGGCAAAGTGAAAGGGGGGGGATAAAACAGACTGTGATGTAATCTTCAAGAAAACCATATTTGTAATAAGGTTAATTAAATTGTGCGACGAGCTTCTGACTGGCAGGCTGTAGGTTTGCCAGTAAATCTGGGCTCTCATTTTATCAAACTGAAGGGCAAAAAAAGAAAAGAAGAGAAAGGAGGAATAATAATAAGAACAAGCAAAAAAAAAAAGAATAATAAAAAAAAGAAAATACCCCAAGATGAAGACGCTTCCCCTCCTTCCAAACAAGTAATGTGTCTTGCCGGAGGAGACACCGTCTGGAAACAATAGCTAATACTTCAGGAGCAGCTGAGCAAGTTGAAATGAGATTTTTGTCTCTGAACGGCCGGGCATATCGTCAGGAACTTTCTTTTGTCTCCTTGCGAGGAGGCCGTTAATTTGAAAGCACACTGGGAAGCGTCAATGGAAGCAACAAAGGTTGAAACGCCAGCCCGCGGTTTTGCGGCAGGCGGCATGGATCGGCGCACAGACCCAGACATCTGGTAACATCCGCCACTCCCTGTCAGACTGTGGCCCACACACTGGGCCCCCGAGAACTTTACGCGGCGTAACGTAGTTCCCCCCGAATTCTCGCGCATACTGTGCTCGGTGTCAAAAGCAGTTACGTAATAAAACACAGCTAATTAAAGATTTCAAAGGGAAACATTATTTTAACTCTAATTAGATATGATTACAGTTCTCCTTCCTTATGCCTGTGTGAAATTGCGCTGGGGAAGGGGGGAACAAGCTTGATTGGTTTCTCAGCTGAAATTGGTTTAAAGTGGGCTCCCCCCCCCTTCCCGGAGTTAATAATAGATCCCTTTTTAAAATCATACCTTGCCCTGTAAATAAACTAAAGGGGGGGGGTCCTGAGTCAGATATCTGATATAGCTAAATCACAGATGTTCAGTCTTTTCCTTTGGGGGAAGAAGCAGAAGTTTATCACTTGGGGGTGTGCATAAGTCACAGATGACTTCTGGAGACCCCAGGAAGAAGCTTTCAAAGGCAAGAAACAGCAGAGGTGGCTTGAAATTGCCTTCCTCTGCAGAGTCTCCCCCGGAGGTCTCCCTTCCAAGTGCAAACCTTGCTTAGCTTCTGAGATCTGACGACATCAGGCTATACCATGCCACCTTCCCTCCGTTTATCACTTCGATACGGCTTGATGAAGGACGATCGTATGGGGAGGATAAGCGTGGCGGCTAAGGAGTTGGACTTTGCAAATAAGTCATTTGAGGAGCACAAGAAGCAACCTCCTACTGAGTCGGTCCCCTGAGAGAACATAAGAACCTAAGAGAAGCCAATGTCGGATCAGGCCAGTGGCCCATCCAGTCCAACACTCTGTGTCACACAGTGGCCAAAAACACCAGGTGCCCACAGGAGGTCCAGCAGTGGGGGCGGGAAGCCCTCCCTGGTCTATCAAGGTCAGTCTTGTCAACTCTGACTGGCACCGGCTCTCTAAGGTCTCATGTAGAGGTCTTTCACATTGCCTCCTACTTGATCTTTTTTAATCCGGAAGTGCCAGGGATTGAACCTGGGACCTTCTGCATGCAAAGCCAAGTTCTCTGCCACTGAGCCATGGCCCCCTCCGTGTCACATGGAGCACTGTGATGTTTCCCTGTTTTTTGGCCATTTCCTGATGTGATACTGGAAGACATTACAGTGTGCTCCAGAGGAGGTGAAAGGCATTATGACAAATTAAGCTAGGGTTGCTGGGCGATCAAAGTCCAACATGCCCCAGTAGGAGTCACCAGAAGCATGACTTCCAGGCACAGGTATGAAGAAGAAGAAGAAGAAGAAGAAGAAGATTGGATTTATACCCCGCCCTCCACTCCCCAAGGGAGTCTCAGAGCGGCTTACAAACTCCTTTCCTTTCCCCTCCCCACAACAGACACCCTGTGAGGCAGGTGGGGCTGAGAGAGCTCTGAGACAACTGTCCTTGAGAGAACAGCTGTGCCAGAGCTATGGCTTGCCCAAGGTCATCCAGCCAGGTGCAAGTGGAGGAGTGGGGAATCAAACCCGGCTCTCCCAGATTAGAGTCTGCGCACTTAACCACTACCCAGATTAGAGTCCACACACTTAACTGGCACACACACACACACACACACAAATGCCCCCAAAATTGATACAGCTAGTCTAGAGCATCTTCTAACATGCAAATTAATTCCTGCTACAAAGAAAGCCCTGGGTTTTGACAACAAACCAGGTAAACAGAATAAGAAGCAAAAGGTGGGTGTGGCTGGATAACTACTCTTCTGGCAACATGTGGGTGTGGCCTAATATGCTAATAAGCGGTGCTGTCAGTGGTGTGGCCTAATATGCTAATTAGTTTCTGCTGTTGGGTGTGGCCTATTATGCTAATGAGTTCCTGCTGGGCTTTTTCCTACAAAAAAAGCCTTGAATAAAACTATTTAGCAAACCAATCTGTTGATTGATCCAGTTTTGGGATTGCAGGTTAGGAAGAAATATTGAAATCCTGGGGAAAAAACCCCTTCCGATTCTGGTTCTCGGCAGTTCTAATTTAAGCAGCTTTCTACAAGATGTTCCAAGTTGAGCTCAAGGGCATCTCTCTAGCTGGAGAGCATGTTGTGTTCGTGTGGTTGTTTGAGTGGTTTGTAAGAAGACACCATCTTTTCAAAAATGACTGTTCTGATGCCTCGGGAGACTCCGCTTGTCACATCAAGGCTTCCCCTTCCTGTACGCGTTCTGTATGATATAGGCTGCAGTTTCAAAATGATCAGGCGGTGGAAACTTTAACAACTTTACCCTCTCATGCTGGAGCACTTTTTATTAGCTGAATATGGTTTTGTGGATGTGGCTAAAGCCATAAAGACACACTTGCCCATGCTGACTATTGCTTAAGCCAGGGATGGCCAAATTGGTGATTCACTGTCAGATCTGGCTCCCAAATCAATTTTATCAGATCCCAGTAAGGACGGTTTTGCCCAGACCTGAATGGCTCGGGCTAGTCCAATCATATGTGTCAACTATTGGGGGGGGGGGGCTGGGGGGCACAGGCCACCCCTGAAATTTCCCAGGGGGGACTGAGCCCCCCTGGTGAAATGGGGCGCCCACCGCCGTTGCGCCTCCCCACCTCTCTTCCTAGGCCCACCTGCCCCCCCACCCAGCTCCCCTGAACCCACTCCCCTGAACCCACTCACTCTCTCCCTCCCTCCTGGGGCCATCTGGGCGACTGCCGGGGCAACACTCTAGCAATCACTCTGAAACTCTGTGGCACCATAGAGTTTCGGGGCGATTGCCAAAGCATCATCCTGGCAACGTGCCCGCCATGATGATGTCACTTCCGGGAGGGAGGGAGGGAGAGAGGGAGATAGTGAGTGGGTTCAGGGGAGCTGGGAGCCGGGCGGGGGGAGGCTCTGGCGGTGGCAGGGACATCGTCCCGGCACGTGCGCGCGCAACAGCCCCCCCCCCCCCCAGAAATTAAAAAGTCTATGCCTCTGAGTCCAATCTCATTAGATCTCAGAAGCTAAGCAGGGTCAGCCCTGGTTGATACTTGGATGGGAGACCTCCAAGAAAGTCCAGGGTTGCTTTGCAGAGCCAGACAATAGCAAACCATTTCTGAATGTCTCTTGCCTTGAAAACCCTATGGCAGGGGTGGCCAAACTGTGGCTCAGGAGCCACATGTGGCTCTTTCACACATATTGGGTGGCTCCCGGCAAGGTGGCTGGGGAAGTGAAGGGGAGGCATGCCTCCCCAATTGGTCTTCCCTTCTTCAGCCAGTGTTCCCCTCTCTGAGTAGGCTTGAGGTGGAGGGGAACAGAGAAAGCAAGCAACTTTAATTTTGAATGCATTCTCAAAACGCCCCCCAAGCCTTCAAATATCATTGGACAAATAAATATCATTATCAACATCTGTTTTTACCCCTTTTGTTTTTATTTTTGGCAGTCTCGTTTAATGTTAATAAAAAGCAAATTTGCATATTTCCCAATAAAAACGTGTGTGTAATATTTGTTCCTGTCGTGCAGCTCTTAAACCTCTGACATTTATTCAATGTGGCTCTTACATTAAGTAAGTTTGGCCACCCCTGGTCCTGTGGCCACAATTTGGGTGAGATTTGATGGCACTTTCCACAATCTAGGATAGTGTTGGGCATTTCGAGATACTAACTTGGCATACTCACATTAGGTCTCAGGGTATTTATCATTATGCATTTAGAAGATTTATCTGCCACCCCTCCAGACCTGCTATGGGTAGGTATGGTTGGAGGCCATATAATGAAGCCAAGCAGGCCCCTGTCTAGTCAGTGGAAGAAAAGTAGATAGAAATTATTCGAATCAGAGTCAGCATACTTCTCTTGTTTCTGTTTTTAGTTCCAGAATGTGCCCATAAACAAATGGTCACAGCGTAAGAACAGCACAGAGGCCAAAGTCACCTCCTCTTTTTCATGCTGCCACCAATAACAGCATACTGAGGTACTCTGCTACTGAACATGGATGCTCCATTTAGTTATTGTGACTATTAGCCAGCTAAACTAATGGCCACCCTGACCTGGTTGGTCCAGGTTAGATTGATCTTGTCATACCTCAGAAGCCTCCTCCCCTCCCCAAACTCCACCCTCCCCGGGCTCCTGACTCCAATCTCTGGGCATTTCTTAACCCAAAGTTGGCAACCCTAGGCCGAGCCCATTACATTATGCTGGAAATTGTATGCTTGACTGCCAGACCTCTTTAGCAGGGACTTTGCAGCATGTTCTCACTTAAACTACTGACCAGCTTGTGCATAGTACTGGGTTATAGTTGGAAGGGCAGGACTGATGTGCACATTGTAGAACGTGGTGGCATTGCTAACCATCCAATGCCTGAGAGGATATACTTCATGGGGTCCCACCTGGAAGGCTCATCGCTTTCTTCTCAGTCACAGAGAAGGACGTTTTCAGGCTGGAGTAGGGTAGCCAGGTCCCTACCTTCTACCGGTGGGGGGACCGAGTGTCCTGTCTGTGCCACGATGACATCACCCAGAAGTGAAGTCATCATGCTAGGCACATCGCCAGGGGGATGCTCTAGCATTCGCCCAGAAATTCTATGGTACCATAGAGATTTTAAGGCGAGTGACAGAGTGTCCCCCCAACGTGTCCGGTGCGATTCGCGCCGGGCACAATGCCACGATCCCAGAACTTTGGGGGCGGGGTTCCCATGCTGGCCGGATCCGGGTCGGCGGATTGGGGAGCCCTAAAACGGGCAACCCCCCCCCCCCCCGGGAATGGCAAACCTAGGCTGGAGTTCAGGGCTGTCTTTTCCAGGGTTATGTTAATAGGGCTTTTCCTGGGGGAAGAACCTCAGAAAAGAGCAGGAGCGGGGTTTACAATATAGATAGGGACCAGTAACTTAATGAAGACTGGCCCTTAGTTTTCCCCTTTTCTTAAGGGCTTCTATTTGGGGAGGGACTGTGGCTCAGTGGAAGAGCCTCTGCTTTGCATGCAGAAGGTCCCACAGGGTGTCTGTTGTGGGGCGGGTTCAGTTCCCAGCCTCTCCCATCAAAAAGACCAGGCAGTAGGTGATGTGAAAGGCCTCTGCCTGAAACCCTGGAGAGCCACTGCCAGTCTGAGTAGACAATACTGACCTTGACAGACCGAGGGTCTGATTCAGTATAAGAGAGCTTCGTGTGCATGTATATTCTGTTCTGCTATGTAGCAAAAGCTTTGGATCCAAGGCAACTGCTCTGCAGCAGATCCAAAGATGATGTAGGTGTCATTCTGCGCGTCAACTTTCCCCCCTCTTTTCTTCTGCATCTTCTTGTTCAGTTTGCCAGCTTTCTCCTGCCGCTCGCTGACATATTTAAAAAGCTACTGCCACACTTTGGCAAACTGTGCAAACTTCAGCCCTGGAGCCAGGGAATTTCTTTGCAAGAGAAATGATTCCTGGGAGTTCTAGTTTTCTTCCAGAGCATTGGGGGTGGGGTTGAGATTGTGTCATTATAAGCACCACGGCAGGGTAAAAGTTGGAATTCCTTGTCTGAGAAGCCTCCGCTGTTGTCAAAAGTGGCAGGGCGGATTTCCTCACCTTGCCCATCAGTCACATTTCTAAGACAGAATGACAGACGTTTGAAGACGACGATAACTCTACACAGTTTGATTAATGTACTGGGAGGGGGCATTGTGTGCAACTCCAGTAGCCATTTGTCCTGATCGCTAAAGGGAGGGAGGGGTGGGGCTGTGGCTCAGTGACAGAGCTTCTGCTTGGCGTGCAGAAGGTCCCAGGCTCAATTCCCGGCATCTCCAGTTTAAAGGACCGGGCAGTTACAGAGGGTAGCCATCTTGGTCTGCAGTAGAACACTGAAATTTGGGTCCAATAGCTCTGTAGAGGCCAAGAAGAGTTTCAGGGTATAAGCTTTATTGGGGGGGGGGGGTATTTTTAAAATATGTGCATGTGTATGCATGTGTGTGACTCATGACGACCTCTGGTGACTGACCCCTACTGGAGGCTTGGAGGATATTCCGAGAGGGGACTGCATAAAGCCTGCCCCTTTGCCCTCTCGACGGCTGGCATTCCAAGGAAGTCTCCCATCCAAGTACTTACCAGAGTCTACCCTACTTAGCTTCTGAGATCTGACGAGATCAGGCTTGCCTGGGCTCTCCAGGGCAGGGCCAGGGTATAACTGTTTGAGAGTCAAAGCTCCATCTCATTGATCCAAAGGAGTTGGCTGTGTTAAGTCTGTTGCTGCAAAACCGTAAAAAGCCCAGTAGCGCCTTTGTGGCATAACCTTTCAAGATGCATCTGACGAAGAGAGCTGTGTTTCTTGAAAGCTTATGCTACAATAAGGTTTGTTAGTCTTAAAGGTGCTACTGGGCTTTTGACTGTTTTAAAGCTCCGTCTCGCGTCTGATGAAGGGAGCTTTGACTCTTCTTAGGACCAGGCGGTCGGTGAAGTTCACGTCTTCTACCTGAGACCCTGGAGAGCGGCTGCCAGTCTGAGTAGACAATGCCAAGCTTGATGGACCAAGTGTCTGATTCAGTATAAGGCAGCTTCATATGCGTTCACTGTCCTTTAAGGAATTGCGGAGAGGTTCATCTTGAGAGCCAGGGTGGCATTGTGCATAGGACTGGCCTTGAACCCCTGGGGTCTTCAGCGCACATCTACATAAAGGTGCCTTCCCCCAAATTACATTGTTGGTCTGCCAAGGTCAGTCAATCTAGGGCCTACATCCCTGCTTCAGACAGGCCTCAAGTGGGTCGCCGTGTTCGTCTGAAGCAATAGAACAAAGTTTGAATCCAGCGGTACCTTTTAAGACCAACAGGGTTTAATTCTGGCTAGAGAAGAGAAGAGATTAGATTTATACCCTCTGTAGGGTTGCCAGGTCCAGGTTGGGAAATACCTGGAGACTTTGAGGGTGGAGCCAGGAGAGGGTGGGGTTTGGGGAGGGGAGGGGACTCAGCATGGTATAATGCCACAGAGTCCCCCCTTCAAAGCAGCCATTTTCTCCAGGGGAGCTGATCTCTTGTCAGCTGGAGATCAGTTGTAAAAGCAGGAGATCCCCAGGCCCCGCCTGGAGGCTGGCAACCCTAACCCTGTGCTTCACTATCCAAAGGAGTCTCAGAGCAGCCTACAGTCTCCTTTCCCTTCCCCTCCCCACAACAGACACCCTGTGAGGTAGATGGGGCTGAGAGAGCTCTTTCGAGAACTGCCCTCGAGAGAACAGCTCTGAAAAAACTTGTAACTGACGCAAGGTCACACCAGCAGCTGCATGTGGAGGAGGAGTGGGGAATCAAACCCGGTCCTCACAGATTAGAGTTCACTCTCTTAATCGCTACATCAAACTGTGTGTGCAAATGAAAACTTATACCCAGAATTAAATTTTGTTGGTCTCAAAGGTGCCACTGGACTCAAACTTTGTTCTTCAGCCAGACCTGAGTACTTAAACAGGGATGCCACAGTAATCTGGCCAGTTTAATGTCTAAAATGGATATTGTAGTGGTGTGGGGAATTATCCTGAATTCTCTTTGTGACCAGTTACTTTGCCGAGCTAAGTATCTTTTGACTGTCCCTAGAAACTGAAAGGTTTTTACTACAGAAAGATGGAATACTCTTGTCATCAACTCTGATAGAGGACAGATCTAAGCAAATTCCTTGATCTGAAAGGGTACGTCTTTGTGGGAGAAATATCACAGAGTCTGTACCACATCTTGTAGTCTTTATTCTGGACCCCAGTCTAATTTGCTGGCTCCTTGAATTTGTGAACTTTTGTGGTAGATGGCCCAAACATATTTATCATTTACTCATTTATTTACGGTAGATCAAGATGGGTAGCCAGGCTAGGCTGTCTGTAGCAGCAGAAAAGAGCAAGGGTCCAGTAGCAGCTTAAAGGCTAACAAAATTTGCAGCAGGGTAGGAGCTTTCGTGAGCCACTGCTCACCTCTTCAGAACTGTCCCTAGTATAAGGGCAACCAGTTAGCTCCCACTCGATGCAATAGAAAGGAGGACTCCATGTGGACTCCCCCTGAAGGCCGCAATGCCACATTGGATCTGTATGTATAATGCTTCTGCTGCCAGGCCCGAGCTGAAATAATCAACAAAAAACACCGCTCAAGAAATCTTTATTTACCTTATTAATATCCTGCCTTTCTCTCAGATGGGAGCCCAAAGTGGCTTAGTTCTTCCTTCCTCTGTTTTATCCTCACAACAACCCTGTGAGGTAGGGTTGCCAGCCCCCCGGTCTGGACAGGGGTTCCCCTACTTTTGTGGGCTCCTCCCCACCGCCAGCCAGCTGGCCAGTGGGGGAAAACCTTGCCCACAAATGCCCTGAACGCAGCACAACGATGTCACCCGGAAGTGAAGTCATTGCACTGCTGAAGTTGCACAGCAACACTCTAGTTTTGGGGCAAAATTCTATGGTAAATTTAGGCTCAAACCATAGAGTTTTGCCCCAAAACTAGAACGCTGCTGTGCAGTGTCAGCGGTGTGATGACATCACATCCAAGTTCTAGAAATCACTGAAAACTCTATGGTAGCTCAAGGAATCGCTGGGAATTCTGGTTTCACCATAGTGTTTCCAGTGATTCTTAGAGCTACCATGTGTCAGTTCTGGGTTTTTACTAGAAGTGACATAACGCCACAGCTGGTATTGCAGCCCTCCCATTTCCCTGCCCAAAACCTTCCTGCTGTTTCCCAGGCACTGCCTCAGAATCCTAATTGGGTTGTGCTGCGTGTAGAGCTGCTGCTCTATCACTGAGCCACGGCCCTGCTCATAGAAATTCTCACATGACTCATGAAGTTCTCTTGTAGTGACTCCGACCCTTGGTCTATCAAAGCCAGTATTGTCTATCTAATTAACAGCTCTTAGGGGTATCAGCTCAAAGTTTCCACCTGATTCTTTGAATTGGAGATGCCGAGGATTGAACCTGTGACCTCCTGCATGCAAAGCAGATGCTCTGCCACTGAGCCACGGCCTGTCACCTAACCTTTCACAACTCCCAATAGCTCTTGTAGCTCCGCCCCACTTCAAATGCCCTCCAGTTGGGCCAGATTATCCCAAAGCCCCATGGCTTTTCTTGTACTCCTGCCAATGCAAACCCAAGCAGCCTGTGTGTCTGTAAGCATCAAAACCTCCCCGCGCATAAAGCAGCATTTGGCTTTTTGACTGTACGCTAACTGGAGAAGCAGGTTCCTAAATACATTAAAATATTTTATCCCATTATTTGTTTTGACCAATTGACCACAATATTAAAAATTCAATCATGGAGCAGCTGACAAGTGCAGTTGCCTAATTTTAGTTAAGAGTTCTCTCCCGGTGTCCCCTCCTTCCCCCCCCATGCTTGGTTTTTCCATTTTTCCATCCTGTTAACGCCGCTGCCTTTGCCCAGGCGGTAATGGGCTTCTCGTATGCCTACGACTGTTATGATCATGTAAATTTATTGGTGCTTAGAAGAAGCGAGCTATTAAAACATTACAACAGCCATTACAGCCGGGCTCGTGTTGGCTTTCGCTCCCAATGAACATATGCTTCCGAGTGAATGCCTAAACTCTTATTTATGGATTTAATTTAATATGCGGAAAGAATTCAAAATTAAATTTTGTGTCTGCCTCCAGAGAGTGTCAGTGTATAATAACATGGTAATTTTTACACATCTTTATGAGAAATGGGAAAATTAATTCTTTCTGACAAGTTGTAATTATTCGACTTGGAGCAGTCGCAGCTGAGCAATTCCTACGCCTGTTGTCTTGTTGCGTGGTGAGGAGAGGGAGGGGAGAGGGTGGGGTGGGGGGGAGAACCGCCAAGATGGACATATATTGTGTGTTTGAGAGTTTCTAATAGCTTCTGACATTTTAGCCTCGCATATTATCCGGGTGTTCTTGAAAAGGACGGGGACAGAGGGGGAGCTTAATCCGTTCTACTCCTTGGAACATGTGACTTACAGTCGACAGGGGCTTCGCAGGAGGAGAAGATTATGTCCATCCGTATGAAGCGAGCGAGGAGATTGTCTCGATGGTTGTGTGGATTAATAAAAGTTGAAAGTAACATGACACCGTTTCCATAGGCTTTGGTTTCACCTAGCTTTACGCACACGCGAAACACCCCCACGGGGCTGTCACAGCTGGCGCTTGGAGACAAAGCCGCTTCGGAGTAGGTGAACAGGTATGGACCGCCAGAGGGCAGTTTGGCCTTCTTTCAAGTTAGGACCCAAGTCAGCCTGTGCGAAGCTTTATAGGGCTTGATGGAGCCTCATTGGCCTCCTGAGTCACCTGATCACTACTGAATTAGAAGCTGCCATTTCTGCCCATTGGCAGCAGCTGCATGAGGGAAGACACTGTAGAGGGCCAGAAACTGTAGTGTCCCAACCTTTTGAGGCCCCCAGCCTTTTGAGCCTGTGGGTACTTTTGGAATTCTGATACAGCATGGTGGGCGCAGCTACAAAATGGCTGCCACAAAATGGCTGGAGCCGGAGCCAGCAACAAAATGGCTGCCGCAGCTTACCTTCAGACACACAGTGAAGATCCTCGTGCTGTAGAGGCACTTTAAAAAAAAAATCTGCACAGCCAGTGAAATCTTCAGTGGCAAATCAGAAGCCTTGCCGAGTGAAAGTCTGACCCACTTCCTAAAAACTCTTGGCGGATGCCAGGAAAGCAGTCAGTAAGTACCATGAGACCCATGGGCACCATGCTGGGGACCCCTGCTGCAGTGTTTATTGGCGTCCCCCGGTTTGAGAGAGCATTGTTGTATTGACAGGCATAATGATCATAATCATCATTTATCCCCCAGCCCCACGCATGGGCTCTGGGCCAATTTACAACCTTAAACAGGTAAAACAAATTAAAATATAATCAGCTTAATAAAATTATCACAGTACACTTCCGGGTGACGTTGGCATGTCACTTGATGTTGCTCTTGGGGGAGGAATTTCCTTCCACTGGCCAATGGTGGGCAGGAGCCCACAAAAGCAGGGGATCCCCCACCCCGAACTGGGGAATAGTAACCCTATGCTGGAGGAGGTGCTTTTGAACACCTTCGTAGTTTTTGTGCGTTGAACATATAAGCTGCTGAACGGACTGGAAGAACTAGCCTTTAAAGTGTGACTTGGAAATGTGGGCTAAACTTGGAAATGTGGGCTAAACAAATAGGGTTGCCAGCCTCCAGGTGGCACCTGGAGACCTCTCGCTATTCCAGTTGATCTCCAGATAACTAAGATCAGTTCCCCTGGAGCAAATGGCTGCTTTGGAGGATGGACTCTATGGCCTTCTACCCTACTGAGGTTCCTCCCCTCCCGAAACCCTGCCCTCCTCAGGCTCCACTCCCAAAATCTCCAGGTATTTCCCAGCTCAGAGCTGGCAACGCTAAAAGAACCTCCACCTCCATAGCCCACACTTTTGACATCGAACCAATAATATCTTCCTTGGACACTCTAAGGACTTCGGTACTTAGCCTAATGGTCTGCCTATAAGTATTTGCCATGAAGTTCCTTTAAACGAAACCCTGCTTCCTCGAATGGCAGGATTGTGATTTTTGCAAGCACCGCGAGTGACTTTCCATGGCCCCTTACCAAGAGACAAAGGGCCGTGATCCAGATCTCCATCTGAACATAGAGCCTTCTGTTGCCAGTGCAGCAGATGGAGTTGAATGAGCGCATGGTTCTCTTTCCTTTTCCATCCCTGGCAATGGGTAAGTCCCAGGTTGCATGCACAGGGATTCCTCACTGGATCATGGCCATGGTTTAAAATTGGAAAACAGAAAGAAAAAACTCTTGATTCCTATTCTGATTTGTGTCTTTTAAAAAACAACAACACAGTTCTGTTTGCATCCTTCAAAAGTGCTATCTCAGCCCATTTGAGTTGTCGTAGTGACTGGCCAAGACTTAAACAAGCTGAGCAATGGAGAAGAAGAGATGTTTTTTTATACCCTGCTTTTCTCTACCTTAAGGAGTCTCAAAGCGGCTTACAATCGCCTTCCCTTCCTCTCCCCACAACAGTCACCTTGCTAGGTAGGTGGTGCTGAGAGAGTCCTGAGAGAACTGTGACTGGCCCAAGGTCACCCAGCAGGCTTCATGTGGAGGAGGAGTGGGGAATCAAACCTGGTTCTCCAGATTAGAGTCTGCCATTCTTAACCATCATACCATGCTGGCTCTCAATGATTTGTGCTTAGCTCCCCATGCTCCCAAGTCTATACACTGATTCACAAATTCCACCGTTTCAGGTCTGTACCATTTCCGGTGGGCAGATGGGCACACCTGGACTCCCCCAAACAAAGCTATTGGGGACTATCAACTAAACCAGGGGTGGCCAACCTTGCTTAACGTAAGAGCCACATAGAATAAACGTAAGAGCCACATAGAGATGTCTGAGAGCCGCAAGACAGGAACAAATATCACACACACGTTTTTATTTTTAAAAATATGCAAATTTGCTTTTTATTAACGTTAAATGGGACTGCCAAAAATAAAAACAAACGAGGAAAACCAGTTATAAGAAAGAGAGAGAGAGAAACTAGGAAAGCAAATAGATGGGAGGGAGGAGGGAAGGAAGGAAGGGAGAAAGAGAGAAAAAGCATGCCTCCCCTTTGCTTCCCCAGCCGCCCTGCCAGGAGCCGCACAATATGTGTGAAAGAGCCGCATGTGGCTCCCGAGCCACAGGTTGGCCACCCCTGAACTAAACATTAACACCCGCTGAGAAACAAAGTTTGAGTCCAGTGGCACCTTAAGACCAACAAAGTTAATTCTGGAGTTGTTGTAGATCTCCCGGGCTGTATGGCCGTGACCTTGGCAGTGTAGTAACTGATGTTTCACCAGCAGCTGTGACTGGCGTCCTCAGAGGGATAAGCTTTAAATCTGGGTGAAAGCTTTCATGCCTATCAAACTGTTTGTATGAATTAAATTTGTCGTCCTTAAAGGTGTCACTGGATTCAAACTTCGTTATTTTGCTTCAGGCCAACATAGCTACCCATCTGAACCCACTGAGATGAAAATCGACCAACCGTTCTGAAGGCCAGTCTACATAACACAGGTCAGGTCCGCACATGGAATACTGAATGTGCGTCACCAAAGTGGGGCAAATCCCTCCCATCAGAGCTACTCTCCCATCCTCCCTCTTATTCTCACCACAACCCTGTGAAGTCCATCTGGGTCAGAGAGTGTTCCCAGGCCAAGCTTCATGGCAGAGTGGGGATTTTAATTTGGGTCTCCCAGATCCTGCACTGATGCCGTAACCACTACACGCAACATGCTGTTGCTTATGGAACGTACAACCATGGGTTTGGGATGATTTAAAAGGGGTATATATAAATTCATGGAGGTAAGGTCCATCCATGGGTATTCCCCCTAATGGAACCATCAGTGGGTAATGGAACGTCAGTACCCCTGATTCCCTGTGCTGGGGGCAAGAACAGAAAAGAGACCTTAGCTTCCATGTCCTGCTTTTAATTCTTCTGGAGTATCTGTTCGGGAAAGATTGAAGGTAAAAGAAGAAGGGGACGACAAAGGATGAGATGGCTAGACAGTGTTATTGATGCAATGAACATGAAGTTGAACAAACTCCGAAGGACGACGGAGGACTGGAAGGCTTGGCGTGATGTGGTCCCTGGGGTCATGAAGAGCTGGACTCGACTGTGCGACTGAACAACAACAATCTGTTTGGGTACTGTAGGATGTTGGACTAGATGGGCACTTGGTCTCCTTCATCCTTGAAAGCCAGTTTGGTGTAGTGGTTAAGAGTGGCAGACTCTAATCTGGAGAGCCGGGTTTGATTCCCCACTTCTCCACATGCAGCCAGCTGGGTGACCTTGGGTCAGTCACAAGTTCTGTCAGAGCTGTTCGCTCAAGACCAGTTCTCAAAGAGCTCTCTTGGCCCCACCTGTCTCACAGGGTGTCTGTTGTGGGGAGGGGAAGGGAAGGAGATTGTAAGCCGCTCTGAGACTCCCAAGTGGAGGGCGGGGTATAAATGCAACTCTTCTTCTTCATCATCATTATCCTCATAAGAACATAAGACAAGCCATGCTGGATCAGACGAAAGGCCCATCTAGTCCAGCGTTCTTTTCACGAAGTGGCCAACCAGCAACCTCCAGGAAGACTACAATGGCATTATCCCGCCTGTGCTCCACAGCAACTGATTCAAAGAGGCATGCTACCTCTGGTACTGGAGGGAGTTAATATCCATTACGATATCTGTCAGTTTCCCTAGAATGGCAGGCGGGGAGATGTCCCAGGTGGAGGAGAAAGGATAATTGGGTTCTCAAACTTCCACTCCATATTGCCCAGGGAAGCCATTCAAAGCAGTCTCTCTTTTGTAGCGCCTCTACCTGGAGGAGAGAAGAGACAAGTTCAGAGTGGCGTAGTCTGTATTTCAACATGTCTGACCTGTCAGTTCCCAGGACAGCCCTGCTCAGGCAAAAGTGATTGGCTGGATTCCAGGGGCACAGTGCCAAAGCAGCTGCCAAGGAGCAGGTTTTAGTGGAGACTGGGATATAACAGTGGTGGAAAGTGCCATCAAGTTTATTTATTTATTTGTTTGTTTGTTCCATTTATATCCCGCCTTGCCAGCGAACCGGCTCAAGGAGGCTAACATACACAAATACCCTAAAGGTTTACATGTAAAACCGTTAAAAACATTAAAATACAATTACAAAGTTACAAATTTCGAATTAGAATTAGAAGATGGCGACATCAGAGTTTCCCGGCAGACAAGGCTGCAGGGGTGCGCCAACAGGACCAGGGCGATGGTAAAAATCAGTTCTCCACCCGATGGCGGCTCCTATTTGAAAGCCTGGCGGAAGAGCTCCGTCTTACAGGCCCTGCGGAACTGCAATAAGTCCCGCAGGGCCCTGATGTTATCCGGGAGCTCGTTCCACCAGTAAGGAGCCGCCACTGAGAAAGCCCTGGCCCTGGTACAAGTCAAACGGGCATCTTTCGGACCGGGGCAAGTCAGGCGATTTTGAGTGCCTGACCTCAGGAACCTCTGGGGCCGATATGGGGAAAGGTGGTCCCTCAAGTAGGCTGGCCCCTGACCATAAAGAGCTTTATGTTGCAGCTGACTTACGGCAACCCCATAGGAGTTTCAAGGCAAGAGACGTTCAGGGGTGGTTTGCCATTGCCTGCCTCTGCATCATGACCCTGGACTTCCTTGGTGGTCTCCCATCCAAGTGCTAACCATAACACACCCTGCTTAGCTTCTGAGATCTGAAGAGATCAGGCTATCCAGGGCCATCCACATCAGGACATATAATCCCACCCCCAATATTGACCCCCAGTATTGCTAAATTGCTTGTATATGTAAGACTGTTATTCCAGATGTTTAGGGAAATCCAAAACAAAAACAAACAAACCACCACCACCACCACCCAACAACCTTAAAATTCTTGTAGTGTCGGCTGTTTATCCTCGTCTCAACTGAGAGCAACGGTTCTCCTTTCCGACATTCTCTTTAAAAATTGCAAGCCCTCAATTTAAGCTTCTTTAGGCTGTAATCCTTCGATATAGTGGCTTGCAAGTAAGTACCCCTGAACTCTGTGGGGCTTACTCCAGAGTGAGCATCTTTAGGCTCAGGATGCAAATCTTATTTTCCCAAGCTGACCCCTTCACATCCTTGGAGCTTCCCTCTGAAGCCTTCACGATTTGATAATATTCTTCTCGAACAGCAGCGCCCAGAATAGCAAGCTCCAAATGACATTTTACCGAAGCCGAAGGATTTGAAAAGTTGAAATAATCCCTGTTTATCTCCTATTAGGAATGTGGAAACCATAATGAGACATTAGTGGTGGAAAGCGCTGTCAAGTCGCACCCAATTTATGGAGACCTTGTGGGATTTTCAACGCGAGAGAGGAACATCGCCTGCTTCTGCGTAGCAACCCTAGACTTCCGTGGTGGTCTCCCATCCAAGTACTAACCAGGGCCGCCCCTGCTTAGCTTCCAAGATCTGACGAGATCAGGCTAGCCTGTCCCATCCTGGTTGGGGCAGTAATACATTAAGGCAGTCATTTTCCAGCTGTGTTCCAGGAAATCCTGAGTTCCTTAGAAGCTTGTTAGGCGGTCCTCATTGAGGCCATCCTTACGGGTCGTCACTGGTGGGACATAATGGACTCTTGGACTAGGTTCTGGAGGCCCAAGTTCAAACATCTGCTTAGCTGTGCAGCTCATTGGGAGCCCTTGGGCCAGCTCCTCTCTCATTCTGAGCTTACAGCATTGTTGGGAGGAGACAAAGAAGGAGGGCGGAACCATACCAAACTCCTTGGAGAGTGGGATACAAATACAGTAAATGTCTGTGATTAGAGAACAGTGGGGAATCTCCACAGGAAGACAACTGGGTCATCCCTACCAGTAGCATCTTTTCCAGTGATTCTCTGCAATGCTACGGTTTCCGTAGAGTTTTGGGAGAGTGCTAGACTGTCACCCCAGAGACAATGATGTCACTTGCAGGTTGCACCAGAAATTACGTCATTGGGCAGGGATGACAACTGCACCCCCCAATAGGTTCTGGGCTTCCCCCTATCTCCCTCTGCATGACTGAGTAGCAGTTCCTGGTACAAGCTGACATGACCTGTGTCTTCAGTGGGTGCGGTTACTCACTGCACAGCCATATGCTTGCATAGTGCCTGAGTAACAGCACTGTTGCCTCCTCTGAATGTCCTCTGGTAAAGGCACGATAGATCCCCGTACAGTGTCACTCAGTGATAGTCGCTTGTGGTCCTCTTGTGAACTGCAGCATGGGGAAAGTGGAGCTTGGGGAGGATACAGCATCACTTCCAAGTGACACTCTAAACATTTCCCCTAATCTCTATGGCAAAAAACACATAGATATAGGGAAATTCCTAGAGCGTCACTATGGAGGCCAGCCATTATCTTCCTAACCATTAGAGCGGTTCCTCAGTGGAACAGGCTTCCTCGGGAGGTGGTGGGCTCTCCTTCTTTGGAGGTTTTCAGACAGAGAGGCTAGATGGCCATCTGACAGCAATGCTAATTCTGTGAACTTGGGCAGCTCATGAAAGGGAGGCAAAAAGGGATGAATCAGTGCTTATTTCTCGTGGCCCTTTCTAGCATGCCCAGGGGACTGCTGATCACCACTTTGGGGGTCAGGAAGCGATTTTCTCCAGGCCAGTTTGGCTGGAGATCCCGGAGGGGGTTTTTTTGGTCATCTTCTGGGCATGAAGCAGGGGTCTCTGGGAATGTGGGGGGGGCAGTATTTGTGAATTTCCTGTATTGCACACAGGGGGTTGGACTAGATGACCCTGGAGATCCCTTCCAGCTCTATGGTTCTGTGATTCTATGATCTGTCCAGTTTTCCTCCCATTTGTCATGGGTGGAAGATCAGGGCCTAGCTCAGGAGTTTACCCACCACGGGTGGGGCAGTTGCCCTGACCTGAATTACACGGCATAGCCAGACCTTCTCAGATCTCAGAAGCTAAGCAGAGTTGGACCTGGTTAGCACTTTGATGGGAGACCACCGTGGAAGTCCCAGGTTGCTATGCAGAGGCAGGCAATGGCAAACCACCTCTGAACGTCTCTTGCCTTGAAAAGCCCGTGGGGTCACAGTGAGTCGGCTACGACTTGATGGAACACACACATACTTGCCACTGTTTTTGAAATCTGGGTTTGGCCTCTGTAGGTAGAACAAGTTGTGTATGGGTTGAGTTGAGGCCTCCCTCTCTGCCTTCTGTTCTTCGATCTCCGTCTCCAAAAAAGGTGCAAATCATCCGGGTACCCCTACCTGTAACTTGTTCTCTGTTTCCTTTCGAATTAGGTTGCCAAACAATTAGTCACCACTAAGTCTCTTCTCTCTCTCTCTCTCTCTCTCTCTCTCTCTCTCTCTTAGCTTCAGGCTTCTACCCAACCTGTTTGTTCTCTCCAAGACCAGAGGAGGGGGCTGTGTAGTCTTGCGTCTTGCTTCCTTTACTTTGGGGGGTGAAGGTCCGGTAGATGCACATATTTTTAAACATTTTGTTTTCGCCCCTAGCTCCGCTGAGTTCTTCCGTGACCCTATCTTGCATTGTTTGGCTTCCCCCCCTCCCCAGCGCTTTGAAGTGCTGCGCTCCAGGTGTTCCTGTTCTGAATTACACATGAAAGGAGTACATCCCCGGACTAATTAACTAGTAAACTGCACCCGCCTCCCATGGGTTTAATTGATGCCTTTCTTTAAAAGGGTGTGGGGGGAGAGATGATCGGCTCCTTATTCCTTCTCCTTTGACATCGTAGGTGCTGCCTCCTTCCGTGTACGGTGTATGTGTGTGATGGACTACTAGCCTGCAGGCTGTCCCCCGGATACTTCCCCCCCCCCTCCCCAGCACGAATAATAAAACAATTGTTCTCGGCTGAAATATGGGGAAAGTAAACCCCTTCCAACCGCATAGTCAGGTTGCAAAGCTTTTCCTTTTTTTAAAACAACGACAACAACATTATTATTTGGTGATTTTCCTCTCACCCCCCCCTCCCCGGGAGAGAAATAAAGAGAGTGATCGGCTTCCTCTGAGCGACAAGGCCCAGTGCCGGAGTGCTAATTACTTCACAGGATTGTCCTGACCCGACAAAAGCATCTGTGCCATTGAGTCTGTTCCCTGGCGCTCAGTTCCTTTTCCTAGAGCAACACGTCCCAGAATCACAATTAGATGAAAGTTCCAGACTCTTCTCTCGTTCTTTGGGAGGCTGTTTGAAGATAAGGATGGCTGTGCAAGGTTTGGTCAGGGGCTGTGTCCTAGAATTGGGGGAGGGGGTCTGTGGAAAGGGGAATGCTGCTTGGGGTTTTCCGGGTGGAAAATAGGGACCTGGGGACCCTGGAATTACACCTCATCCCCAGGCTACGGAGATCAGTTCCCCCGAAGAAAATGGCTGCTTTAGAAGGTGGACTCTATGGCATTGTACCCCACTGAGGTCCCTGTCCTCCCCAGGCTCCATCCCCACATTTCTAGGAGTTTCCCAACTGTGAACTAGGAATCCACCACACTGCTCCCCCGCTGGTTGCCAGGGAGGACCTGGCAACCCAAGTGGAAAATAACACATGCGCATATGACTAGCATAGTCTCAGGTTGGGTAGCCATGTTAGATTGCAGTAGAACAGCAAGTTTCGAGGCCAGTAGCACCTTAAAGACCCACACGGTCTTCGGATTTCAAGGAAGTTCTGCAGAATCGGTTGCAAGCCGGGCAGCCAGTATTTCAGTAACGAATGCAGCTTGTGCTCCTCTTTTCTTGTAGTAAGCGCACAACCCCAAGGGGGGACTGATCTCTGAAGCTGGGAGATCTGTTGTTATTCCAGGAGATCTCCAGGCCCCACCTGGAGGCTGGCGATGCTAGAAGAAGAGAAGGAAGCAGGAAAAGGAGAAAGGCTATGGGGACTTCTAGGAAAGGGAAAGAGGAAATGGTGGGGGGAGGGGAACATGAGATGCCTCCCGCAAGTCCTTGTGGGTTCCCACTTGTAACCTTATGTTCTTCACTCCACACACTTTTGCACTTACACACATGCTACCTTTGTTAATTTTTAAAGGCCACAGGTGCACATAATTACCGTTGTCGCCCTTTTTTTGACAATAAAACTCTGCCTTGAAACCTACCATCTATATAATATTTTTGGGCAAATGTGCTTTCTATTTTGAGCACATGGAAGTTGTTTTTTTTTAAGGAAAAATTAATATTTTTGATCACCAACAAGTGCTGGTATAATTCAGAAATGCCCCTCGCTAAATCATCTGTGAGTGTCTCATCAGAAGTGCAGTGTACAGTTCTGTCCCCACCTGTTTAGGTTTCGAGAACAGTTGCTTCTAAGCGGACTCATCCCTCTTTACCATCTGCTTCGTCGTTCTCCTGCAGAGGAACAGAATAAAGTCACAGTCCAGCGGCACCTTGAAGACCAACAAAGTTTTATTCAAGGTGTTAGCTTTCGTATGCACGCACACTGCTTCAGATCCAATGAAGTGTGTGTGTGCACACGAAAGCTCATACCTTGAATAAAGCTTTGTTGGTCTTCAAGGTGCCGCCAGGCTCAAACTTTGTTCTGTTGCTTCAGACCACCTTGATCTGCAGAGGAATCGTTAAGCATGGTTTCTCTGGGCCTGGGAAGTGTGACACCCTGCACCCCCATCCCATAATAAGAACGTAAGAAACTTCTGGTTGGATGAGATGGACGGTCCACTTGGCCAGCATCCTGTTCCCCACAGTGGCCAGCCTCATGATCCCAGAAGACCTCCACGCCGAATGTGGAAACTGAAGCTTCCCCCTGTCGACGGAGTCCCCGGAAACTGGCGCTCAGTTTTACGCTGTCACTGCATATGTAGACTCCCCCATGAATTTTTCAACCCTCCGTTAAAGCCTTCTAAAGGTTGATTCCAAAGAGATTGCATTCACAAGGTGGGGGCAATAGAGTCCAGCTGTAGATAGCGAGGTTTCAGTCTAGGAGCACCTTAGTGACCAGTGAGAGTTTCTGGGTATCTGACCTGGATAGCCCAGGCTTGCCCAATCTCATTAGATCTCGGCAGCTGAACAGGGTTGACTGTGGTTAGTACTGGGATGGGAGACATCTTTGGAATACCAAGTCAGGACAGAAACAGGCTTTATTCAGCCACCTCTCTAAATATCCTCCAGGCCCCTAGCAGGGGTCAGTCACCAGCATTTGCCATGACTTCCAGGTACACACACAAAATACCAAATAATAATAATAATAATAATAATAATAATAAAAGTGTTTCCAGGTATATGCTTCAACTCCTGAAAGATTATACCCTGCAACTCTTGTTGGTCTCTAAGGCACTACTTGACTTAAATCTAACTGTTCTACGGGAGACCCACATGGCTGAAACAATCTGCTGTACATAGGTTTATGGTCCCAAATGATTTGCTGTTTGTTCTCAATTCCCGCCCATAGTGCTTCCACTCTGAATTGGAATTAGGGTTGCTAGGCTGTTTCCGGCAACTGGTGGGAGTCTGGGGGGGGGGGGGAAGGGGACATGGGAGGTGCCACTGAGGACAGCAAAACATCACTTCCAGGAGGAAAAAAACAACAACAAACAGAAGTGAGGCCAGAATTCCCAGAGATTTGTAGGCAGGACTGACAGCACTTCTGGGGTTTTCCTGGAAGTGACATCACATCGTTGCTGACAGCAATTTTTATTTTCTTGCTCCTACTGGCCACTGGAGTGCTGTTGGTCAATTGATGCTGGAGATAGGAGCTCTCCTGCCCATAACGGGCAGATGGTAACCCTAATTGGAAGTGTTGTGTTTGTACAGAAGGGAGCTTCCAACTTATTTTATTATCTATCTATCTATCTATCTATCTATCTATCTATCTATCTATTTCGATTTATATCCTGCCTGACCAGCACAGCCAACTCAACTTACCCTCCAAGAGCTTTTCCACATTCTTATTTTCCTTGCTTGTACGTTCCTGTTCCTTTAATGTGTGTGTTTTTTTCTGTTCCTCATGTGTTTTGCTCCCTCTAGCGGTCAATTCGATATTACATCTGTGTGTGTATGGCATAAAAGCCTGCAGTTTGAATCTTCAGGGAGATATGCTGGACATAAACCAGTGTGATATTGAATTGGCCACTAGAGGGAGCAAAACATGTGCAGACTGGAGGCAGGGGGACCCTAAAGCAACAGGAACAAACAAGCGAGGAAAATGAGAATGAGGATATTAAAGGGGAATGAACTATTTGGCCTATTGAGGGAGACTATGTGGCACCAAGTGGCCTTCTGCAATGGAACAAATAGCCTCCCTCTGGAACCACTTCTGTTTGGGGTAAGAGTGTGTTACCTGTGGGGTAGGTGCAGGGGAGCGGAAGGTCCTCCTGCATGTGTACCACAGGTCCAATCTAGCATGAGGATCCCATATGTGGAAACTGTTTTTGTTACCGTGAGTTGCTACAGTTGTCCTTTCTCAAGGTTTCATAGGCCTTCCTTGGGGTCCCTGGAATCTCAGTGTTGGGTGTGGATGCATCTTATCAGCAAATGCTCACACATGAACACTAAGGCATCATGTAGTGTACTGCTGGCTGATTCATATGCTACAGCCACTGAGGCGTACCTTGAACTGTTTTCGCGCTGTAAGTGAACACAGCGTGTAAGAAAAAAAAGTAGAAGCTTTACCAACACGGAATGTCTTTGGGCTCTAAGCTGGAAGGCCCAGGCTAGCCCGATCTTGTCAGATCTCAGAATAGGGTTGCCAGCTCTGGGTTGGGAAATACCTGAAGATTTGGGGGGGTGGAGCCTGAGGAGGGTGGGGTTTGGGGAGGGAAGGGACTTCAATGGAGTAGACTGCCATAGAGCCCACCTTCCAAAGCAGCCATTTTCTCCAGGTGAATTGATCTCTGTTGTCTGGAGATCAGTTGTAATAGTGGGAGATCTCCAGCCACCACTTGGAAGTTGGCAACCCTATCTCAGAAGCTAAAACAGGGTTGGCCTTGGTTATATTTGGATGGGAGGCCACCAAGGAAGTCCAGAGTTGCTACGCAAAATAACAAACAACCTCTTGCCAGTTTGGTGTGGGAGCCAGTTTGGTGTAGTGGTTAAGTGCGCGGACTCTAATCTGGGAGAACCAGGTTTGATTCCCCACTCCTCCACTTGCACCTGGCTGGATGACCTTGGGCAAGCCATAGCTCTGTACCAGCTGTTCCCTCAAGGACAGCTTGGGAAAGAGCTCTCTCAGCCCCACCTACCTCACAGGGTGTCTGTTGTGGGGAGGGGAAGGGGAAAGGAGTTTGTAAGCCGCTCTGAGACTCCCTTGGGGAGTGGAGGGCGGGGTATAAATCCAATCTCTTCTTCTCTTCTTCTTCTTCTCTTAACATCTCTTGCCTTGAAAACCCTATGGGGTCACCATAAGTTGGCTGTATCTTGACAACACTTAGCGCCATCATTGGGTGTTACAAGAGAGAAGTGTTATGTGAAGATTATGCTGAGGTCCTCTCCGTTTCCCCTTCCTTCCATTCCCCTGCCATTTTTTCCCCTTGTTAGCAAGGCATTGTGAATTTCCCATCCTAAACATTTATAGCTTTGCAAACTTGAAAGTACAAGTTCATTGCCATCTTTAAAAAAAAAAAAATGAACGGTTTCATCTAGCTGTCGGAGATCTTCCTTCCTTTTCGAGAACCTCCTTCTCACGTGATCACAAGCCAAACATGGAAGATTCACCCTTCCAACTGGAAACGGGGAAAAAAAAGTACCTTAATTGATGAATTAATGGGTCTTTTAGCGAAAACGTAAATTAAATATTATCTTAATCAGCAATAAAAAACATACTCTCTCAATTACTTTCCTTTCCTTGTCTCTTATTAAGAGAAGTAAATAGTTGCGGCGAGCATTGTTGTAATTGTTTCCTCCTTTGATTTTCATTTCCTTTCTTGTCATCATCTCCTGGCAGCGGCTGCAGCTGTAAAACAGATCTTTCAACAGCCTCGTTAATTGCGTGGAAATTAATCTGATTTTTTAAAAACCGTCTTGATATACAAGCAACTCACATGCCAGAATCTGTATGGAGATGTGCTTGCTCTCTGTCTGGAGAGAAACATGGTTCCTGGACTTCCTCGGGGTAGGGGAGAGGACGCACTGGGAGAGGTCAGACCACCAGGGAGCTTTCTAGGGGGGCAGCCCTCTGCATTCCTCGTGTTTGCATGCCCATGGAGTACATTTAGCATCTCAGAGGAGACAGGAAAATAAAATATTTTGTGGGCCACATCCAGGGGTTTTTTTGTAGAAAAAAACCCAGCAAGAACTCATTAGCATAATAAGCCACATCCAACAGCAGAAACTCATTAGCGTATTAGGCCACACCCTGACAGCGCAGCTCCCTCCCAGGATTGGTTCCCCCAGGCGCCCTGTGGCTTGCGGGACGCATGGGGAACCCAAGGGAAGGAAAGCAGCTTCTGGGTTGGCTTCCCCAGGCGCTGCGCAGCTGGGGCGCCCCGCAGCTGGGGAACCAGAGTAGTTTAAACTGCCTTCCCTCCCTGGATCAGCTTGGCTTCCCCGGGCGCCCCACGGCTCCATTCCTGCCCAAAAATAGCCCTGGTGATAACAGCTGCTTCCTCCCCTTCACCATCAAGTCACAGCTCACTTATGGTGACCCCAGAGGGTTCTCAAGGCAAGAAAGGTTCAGAGGTGGCTTGCTGTTGCCTGCCTCTGCAACAGGGCCCTGGTATTCCAAATATTAGCCAGGACGGACCCTGCTTAGCTTCCAAGATCCGATGAGATCAGGCTAACTGGGCCCCTATTTCCATAGCTGCTGCTGAAAGTCCCAAAGAGTGAAAGTTGGGTTCTCTCATCTGATGACTATGAGGACTTCTCCCCACTGCTTAGTTCCAGATGAGCAACGTTCTGCTCTTTTAAGCCCCATTCACTGCTGAATGTCAGGTTTATTTCCACTGTGGGTGCTTTCGATAACTTTGCAGTTATACTGGCTTTGGATGGTTTATTCATAGAATCATAGAGTTGGAAGGGACCTCCAGGGTCATCTAGTCCAACCCCCTGCACAATGCAGGAAATTCACAAATGCCCCCCCTCTCCACATCCCTAGCGATGGCTGTTCCATGCCCAGAAAAAGAACCGGGTTTGATTCCCCACTTCTCCACATGCAGCCAGCTGGGTGACCTTGGGCCAGTCACAGTTCTCTCAGAGCTCTCTCAGCCCCACCTACTTCACAGGGTGTCTGTTATGGGGAGAGGAAGGGAAGGAGATTGTAAGCCACTCTGAGACTCCTTTGGGTAGTGAAGGGCGGGGTATAAAAACCAAGTTTTCTTCTAATCCAAAAAAGTGGGGTGGGGGGAGAGCGTGGATACAGTCACTCCCCTTGTCACTTTGTTTTTTCCAGGGAGCAGTTCGCTTTAAGGTTGCAGGAGCAGATGGAAACATCCCGTCTGCAAACACATACTAAATGTCATATTTAGACCGTGCATATCTGCAGTCTGAAAATTGGTCCAAGATGGGTAGCTGTGTTAGTCTATCTGTAACAGTAGAAAAAGGCAAGAGTCCAGTAGCACCTGAAACACTAACAAAACTTTGTGGCAGGGGATTAGCTTTCATGAGTCACTGCTCCGTTCTTCAGAAGATCCATTGGGATTTTAAGAGATCTCCAGGCCCCACACGGAGGATGGTGATGGAATGTTCGGTCAATTCGTAGCCAAATTCTGGTGACCCCATGGGGTTTTCGAGGAAGCCTTTGCAAAGTGTCCCTTAGAGGTCTTCCATTCAAGTACTAAGTGCTTATCTTTCAAGCTCTGATGAAATCTTTCATAAGATTAACCAAGTGCCCAAGAGGAGGTAGCCCTATATCATCCATCCATACTCCTTTTGGAGTGTTCACATTAAATTGTCTCCATCTAGTGGTCCCCTGTCCCTGGGAAGTGTGGCAGGAGATAAATGATTACCCTAAGCATGTCTGTACTACACTACACAAAACTTAGTGGGAGTCCCAGAATTAGTTCTGAGCAGAAGGGGGTGGTATGCTGCCGAAAACTAGGAACATGTGCCTTGATTTAGGAAGGGAACAGGAAAATGAGTTTGAGAGAAGCCCAGGTAAGTACGGTCTTTCTCTCACTTGCTGCATCCACCAGAGAAGAGCATCCAGTGCTCAGATGTCAGTAAAGGTGAGGAGAAACAAGATCAGTGGTAGTCCTGCTATGTTCCAGTTTGGAGAGCCGGTGTGGTGTAGTGGTTAAGTGCGCGGACTCTAATCTGGGAGAACCGGGTTTGATTCCCCACTCCTCCACTTGCACCTGGCTGGATGACCTTGGGCAAGCCATAGCTCTGTACCAGCTGTTCTCTCAAGGACAGCTTGGGAAAGAGCTCTCTCAGCCCCACCTACTTCACAGGGTGTCTGTTGTGGGGAGGGGAAGGGAAAGGAGTTTGTAAGCCGCTCTGAGACTCTTAAGTGAGTGAAGGGCGGGATATAAATCCAATCTCCTCTTCTTCTTCTTCCCACAATGGTAGTCTGTCTAGTGTTGCAGCGCCCGTTTGTTCACAGCCAGTGAAAGACTTCTCTTTGTGCCAATTGCTTTATCATATCTAGTTCTCATGAAGCTGATCACAGGAAATGGCCTTATACTGAATCAGACCATCAGTCCATCAAGGTCAGTATTGTCTACTTCGACTGGTAGCGGCTCTCCAAGGTCTCAGGTGGAGGTCTTTCATGTCACCTCCTGCCTGATCCTTTTTACTGGAGATGCCAGGGATTGAACCTGGGACCTTCTGCATGCCAAGCAGATGAACATAAGAACATAATAGAAGCCAGTGCTGGATCAGGCCAGTGGCCCATCCAGTCCAACATTGTGTCACACAGTGGCCAAAAATACCAGGTGCCCTCAGAAGAAGAAGAAGAAGAGGAAGGAGAAGAAGTGATTGGATTTATACCCCGCCCTTCACTTGGAGTCTCAGAACGGCTTACAGACTCCTTTCCTTTCCTCTCCCCACAGCAGATACCCTGTGAGGTAGGTGGGGCTGAGAGAGCTCTGACAGAAACTGCTCTTTTTTCAAGAACAGCTGTCCCAGAACTACGGCTCGCCCAAGGTCATCCAGCAGGTGCAAGTAGAGGAGTGGGGAATCAAACCCGGTTCTCCCAGATTAGAGTCCGCCCACTTAACCACTACACCAAACTGGTCCACCAGTGGGGCCAGGACACTAGAAGCCCTCCCTCTGCCACCCCCAATACCAAGAATACAGAGCATCACTTGCCCCAGACTGAGAGTTCCTATCTATATCTTGTGGCTAATAGCCGCTGATGGACCTCTGCTCCATATGTTTATCCAATTTCCTCTTGAAGCCGTCCAGGCTTGTAGATGATACCACTTCCTGTGGCAGTGAATTCCACGTGTTAATCACTTTTTGGGTGAAGGTGCTGTAACACTGAGTCATGGTCCCTCCCTTAGAAGGGTGAGAAGATCTGAAGTTTGACTGAAGACCAGCTTCCGGGGCTGTCTAGGATTTCTGGCTGATTGGTGCAGCCTGTGATACAGGAGGAGAGTGGGTAGGGAAGCCCCCGTGGGTTTCAGTGAGCAGAGTGGGAAGTGGTTTGTGGGCATGCAGGGAAACCTTTACCTTCCTGTACTTTGTCTCAAAGCATCTTATAATCCTGTTCCCTTCCTCTCTCCACCACATACACCTTGTGAGGTGGGTGGGGCTGAAAGAGTTCTGAGGGAACCGTGACTGGCCCAAAGTCAGGCAGCAGGCTTCATCTGGAGGAAAGGGGGAATCAAACCTGGTTCTCCAGATTACAGTCCACCCCTCTTAACCATCACACCATGCTGGCTCTCAGGAACTAGCAGAGATGCCACACGTATCTACAAATTACAGGAAACTGTATGGTAAAACCACAGAGTTTCCAGTGCTTCCTAGAGAGGATTTCCCATGGAAGTGACCATGCTGGCAGCTTGAGAGCCATTTTAAAAAATATTTTTCCTGCTTGGAGCAGTAGCAGGAACACCCAGTGGGGGCAGGTATCCCCCAATCCAACCGGCGAGCTGGCAGCCTAGCAGGACTGGACTTGGGCCTCTGTTCCCCCATCACACGATTGGCAGTGGCAACCATTGCTTTGGGTATTTGGGTGTTCACCTCCCACATCCGTGCCAATGTGTACATGAGACGCAGTTTGTTTAACTGTAAAAACAAAGGAATTATCAGTGGAAAATCGGGGTCACTTTTGCCAACAGCAACTGCCTCAAAAATGGAGATGAATTATTGTTTCGGCACTTCCACAGTGTTACTTGAACAGCCAACATTGGACTTCATTCAGAACAGGACCTATGAAGAGCAAAGTAAGCCAGCATAATCTTCTCCATTGTACCCATGTGTTCATGGAAAAAAGCTGTTGAGAAGTATGAAATGGCCTTTGGTGAAGACCGAGGCTGCCAAATTATATAAAATGAGTCAGAGGTCCCTTCTATAAAAGGCCTACCAGGGCACTGTTGTTCTGCCGGCCTCCACCGGCCTCTGGTCTCCATTGGAGACTAATGGAATACTTCTGACGAGAAGAGTATTCGAATGTAGCCGCTGCCCTCTCGTAAACGGAAAGGAGCCGCTGAGGTAATTTAGCCATTGAGTGCAGTAAAAGCGAAGAATAAATTAGTTATAAATATGTGTGGGATGGCTTTGTGATTTCCGGCAATGTGAGATGCATGAGGAACATTGTGAGGAGACGGGCGACTCTCATTACATGTCGAACCTGAGTTGCAAAACCACTGTCTGTCTGTTTTGAAGTTCTCTCAGCTGCGTTTGCAAATCCCATTCATCTGCCAAAGGAGTTCAGAGTGGCATTTTTTTCTTCTTATGCTCATAATGACCCTCGGAAATGTGAGACTGAGAGTTCCCTCTCCCCCAAGTAAACTCTTGCCCCCTTTCTTAAAGGCACAGCCCCACAAGAATTTTTCACGTAAATGCTTTCTCACGTAAATGCTTTTATCAATCATTTCAAAACATTTTGCAAAAGGTGTGCACTCCTTTAAACAGAGTGGGGTGCTGTAGACTAATTCCTTCACTGAGGAAAGGGTTGGAGTGGGTGACCTCTAGGATCCCTTCGAACTCTGTGTCAAGAAATTGGTCTCCTTTAAGAGAGTTTTTCTGCCTAAGTGTTAGCTTTCTTGACTATAGAAGTCATCACCCCCACCTACCGACTTGTTATCAGAATTCCTGCTTAGGGTGGTGGAAGTGATTAACTTGCAGCAGTTGAGAATAGTCATCTAAAGTGACTGACAGCTTGCAATTTGGAGATCTGTCCTGGTAACAGCTTTCTATTGGCTAAATGGCTTTTGTTTCTGCACTGAGATCTTCAGCCCCACCAGGGGAAAAATATTGCCCCCTAAGCCACAAAATCCTGGCTATGGGCCTGAGTGTATGTTCTTATATTGGAAAGAGCCAGTGTGGTGTAGAAGTTAAAGTGTTGGATGGGAGCTTGGGGGCAGGGACTTGGGGCACAGCATCACATGCACCATGATGTCACTTCCAGGCGGGGGAATGATCCCTAGAGCTATCTGATGTTACTTCCAGGTTTTCCCTGGCCTTGACTTCATAGTGATGTGTCCGACCCACTTCCTGATGGTTATGATCATGCTGGGTGCTACCTTTGTTTACAGTGTTTTCATTGATTGAGTCGATCCATCTAATGTGGATCTTCCTCTTTTCCTTCTGACTTCAACTTTTCCAGTTTGGTGTAGTGGTTAAGTGCGCGGACTCTAATCTGGGAGAACCAGGTTGGATTCCCCACTCCTCCACTTGAAGCTGCTGGATGATCTTGGGCAAGCCATAGCTCTGTCAGAGCTGTTCTTGAAAGAGCAGTCCTCTTTCAGACCCATCTACCTCACAGGGTGTCTGTTGTGGGGAGGGGAGGGGAAAGGAGTTTGTAAGCCGCTCTGAGACTCCGAGTGAAGGACGGGGTATAAATCAAATCTCCTCCTCCTCCTCTTCTTTTTCTTCTTCTTTGGAATATCACTATAATACCCTTACAACTGGCAGATAATATAGCTATAATGTACCCCCTTCCTTCTTTATGGTGTATTATAATGGGGTTACTTTGGTAGGTTCATAGCATATCTCTGATAACTAAATGGATTCTCTCTTCAGATTACTTGATGAACTCTGATTAGCAGATGGCAGAGATGGATGATGCGGAATAACCCATCACCTTCGGGTCCCGCTTACAAGTTTCAATGGGCTTCTGAGTCAGCTGCAAATTTGTGGGCATGGTAGCCATAACTAAGCTATAATCTCAATTTTTACACATTCAGTATTCTGCAAAGAGGGGTCATGCTGACAGAGATGGCCTTCATCTGCCAAGTAGATATGCTCACATGCCAGAGAGGCAGTATGGCGACTTTGCATTCCCTGGATGACGTTGCTGGCACAGAGCATTGTGGGATATGTTGCTGGCATGAAGCAGTCTGGGATACGTAGTAAACCAAGGCCTGCTTTTTCACAGGCAGTAGTACTGTACTGTTAATTTTTTATTTGCGGGTGCTGGCTGTAATGCAACTACAGCCGGGGCAGGCCCGTAGCTACAGTGGAGCATTTTGGGGCCCTGCCCCCTTAATCAAAAGCCCCGCCCCACAAATAGCCAGGCCAGAAACTTTATATTTTAGAAGAGACCCCCGCTGCTTGTTGCTTTTCCCAAAGGTCAGTGGGAATACTTTTGAAAGACTCATCATGACCTAGGTGGTACACAGCAGGACTAGGATAGCGGAAAGAGGGCTTGTTGGAGATGCATTGAAGGTGCCGCTCTTGCATGCCCTTTCAAGCTTTCTTGCCCTGTGGAAGGGAACTCAGAAGGCATTTCGATGCCTCCTGAAGGCAATTAAGTGCCCTCTGAGCTGTTTTTTTCCTAAGAACTGATAGGCTCGCTGCCCTGTCCCTTGAAAGGAAGAGCTAGAAACAAGCTCGGAGCCTCCCCCTTTGAAGACAGGCATTCAGATTAATATAATGAACTGTAAGTTAACTGTCCCCTTAAAAATTTAAATGCCCCCCGAACAAAAAAAGGCTTGGCTACAGGCCTGAGCTGGGGAGTGGGGGTGGGATGAACCGATCGTTACCGAGGGCCCGGTGCCAGGGAGAAGTGGGGGACAGAATCAACCTAAACCCCAGCACCTTTCGAGAGGGAGCATTCCCATGGTGATAATGCTGACGAGGCAAAAAAAGAAGGTATTTTGAGGGGAAGCAGGAAACAGGAGACGATGAGGGCAGGAAATGCTGCAATTAACCGAAGGAATAAATAGTGTGATTATTATTAGAAAGCACAGAGAGATAATTTGGAGGGGGGGGGGATAGTGTGTGTGTATCCAAGACTACCCATGATCAAAGGCAGCGGAAACCGGAGAACAACGGAAATCCATGGAAAACATAATTTAATCCCTTCTTTACCTTGTTCTTCCTTTGACACGACCTGTCTTTGATTCTAATCCTTACATCTTCCCTTTCTGACCCTGATTAAAAACTCACTTTTGTATCACAGGGTTAGTGTTCTACGTGGCCTGGCGGGGAGATGGGAAGGGACTACGGAGTGACAGGGATGCCAGTTTCAACAGCAGCTATGCTTGCCAGGTCTGGGTTTGGAAATACCTGGAGAGTTGAGGGATGGAGACTGCTCAGGGTGGTATTTGGGGAGGGGAGGGACCTCAGCAGGTATCATGCGTGCCATAGAGTCACGGTAAGCAGCTCTACGCTGACTTGAGGCCTGTTAGTGATCTACGTGGATCAGTGGAGACCTAGAATTCTGACTCCTCTGAGTCCAATCAAGCCCTCCCACCAACTAGATGAAGAAGGAGAAGAAGAAGAGGAGGAGGAAGAAGATGAGGAGGAGGAGATTGGATTTATAGCCCAGCCGTCACTACCCGAAAGAGTCTCAAAGTGGTTTACAATCCCATTCCTCTGGCCACAATGGAAACCCTGTGAAATAGGTGGGGCTGAGAGAGCTCTTTCAAGGACTGCCCTTGAGAGAACAGCTCTGCAGAACTTGTTACTGACCCAAGGTCACACCAGCAGCTGCATGTGGAGGAGTGGGGAATCAAACCTGGTCCTTCCAGATGACAGTCCGTGCTCCTAACCACTACACCAAACTGGCTGTCTAATGGCCTTGGTCATCTCACCCAGAAGGCATTAGAGACTCTCTCTTTTTGTGTCCCCCCCCCCCCCCCGGCTGTGGTTTATAAAGTGGGAGAGAACATCTCCAGCTTTCTCTGTCGCTTGGTAAGTTTTGGCAACCTCCTCTTGAACTTTCACAGCTCCATCCTTCCCGTGTGGCACCAAGTGGAAAGCCGGTTCCTATCTCCATGATATTTTAATGTTGCCATAGCGATGAATAGTGGACAGTGCCCCCCCCCCTTCCTTCAACGTAAAGGACCGATGCTGAGAAGGTTGATCTCACTGTGACCCCCTTTGAGCTGACATCAGCAGGCTAATTGTTTCCCATTCTTTTCTCTCTTCGGTAATCTTAGCTTTGTCCTGCCTGTATTCTCTGGCTCATTGTCCCTTAAGAGGCAGCCACCCATTTCAGTGCTTCCCTTTGTGGGTGTGGAGACGATGCTGCCTCTCAGAGTCCCCGCTGTTCTGTAAACTGCCCGGCCCTTGTGTTAGGGTGGCCAAGTTTCAGGTGGGACTCGGAGATCTCCTGGAACGATCAAAGGCGGCTGAAACCTGAAAACAGACTACAGAGATCAGTTGCCCTGGAGAAAATATCTGCTTCGGAGAACAGACTCTATGGCATTCTACCCTGCTAAGGTCCCGCCCCATGCTCCACCCCCAAATCTCCATGAATTTCCCAGTTTGGAATTGTCAACCCTACCGAGCGAGGATATTTGAAGTTAGGGTTGCCAGCTCCGGGTTGGGAACTACCTGGAGATTTGGGGGGTGGAGCCTGAGGAGGGTGAGGTTTGAGGAGGGGAGTTGCTTCAATTTGGTATAATGCCATAGAGTCCACCTTCCAAAGCGGCCATTTTCTCCAGGTTAACTAAACTCTGTCACCTGGAGATCAGTTGTAATAGCGGGAGATCTCCAGCCACCACCTGGAGGCTGGCAACCCTCTTTGAAGTTACATATGGAGGCCACCCAGAGAAAAAGGATAAAGGTCTCTACCTGCTTGGGGGACTCCCTAGGAAAACTTTAGTCCAAAGCAGGGGTGGCCAAACTTGCTTAATGTAAGAGCCACATAGAATAAACGTCAGATATTTGAGAGCCACAAGACACGAACAAATATATAAGTCACATATTTGTATTGAAAAATATGCAGATTTGCTTTTTATTAACATTAAATGAGACTGCCAAAAATAAAAACAAAAGGGGTAAAACCAGATATTGATAATTATATTTAACTTTAGATGGAGAGAGAGGGGAGAAAGAGAGAGAGACAGAAAGGAGGAAAGGAGGGAGGGAGGGAGAAGATGTGGGGAGGCAGAGGAGCAAAGAAAGCAAGGAGAAGGGAAGACCAACCAGGGAGGCGTGCTTCCCCTTCGCTTCCCCAGCCGCCCTGCTGGGAGCCGCACAATGTGTGTGAAAGAGCCACATGTGGCTCCCGAGCCATAGTTTGGTCACCCCTGGTCCAAAGGATCTCCAATTGCAGGAATGGGAAAGACCGCCATCTAGTGTTCTGGAGAGCTACTGCCTGCCAGAGTGGACACTGCTAGGTTAGAAGGATCCATGACTGACTTGGTATAAGGCAGATTTATGTGCTCCTTTCAGGTCTCAAGAATTCCTAAGTGTGTTCAGCACTGGTCAGACAAATGTGTCGTATTTTCTTCATTATTTGTGTACAGCTGGAATGTGCCAGTCAGTGATGGACTGGTTCACACAAGCATGGTTTTGGGGGGTTGGTGCTTTTTTTTTTGTATTAGTGTGTGTTTGTGCCCGTGCCTGGAAGTCATGGTGACCTCTGGTGACTCCTACTGCGGCATGGAGGATGTTTGGAGAAGTGGCTTGATAGCTTGCCTCTGCCTCTCGACCATGGTATTCTTTGGAGGTTGCCCATCCAAATACTTGCCAGGGTCGGCCGAGCTTAGCTTCTGAGATCTGATGAGACTGGGCTATCCATAGGGTTGGATACCTTTTTCTGGTGGGGGGCTCCAACCCACTCTTCTGGATGTCCTTTTGGGCGTGCTTTGTGTGCGCACTGCGATGACGTCACCTGGATGTGACATCATCACACTGGGCATGTTGTGGGGGGACACTCTAGCATTTGGCCAAAAACTCTATGGTCACCATAGAATTTTTGGCCAAATGCTAGAGTGCCCCTCCGCAATGTGCCCGGCGCGATTTCACCTCTGGGTGACATCATCACACCAGGCACATCAGGTGTGGCAGGACTCTTCAGGGGTGGGGCTGCCCCATTGGCCAATTGCCCGGCAGCAAATTTGGGGGTCTGGAATCAGGGGAAACCCCACCCCCATCAAGGGCATGGGAATCCTAGCTATCCAGGTCAGGGCAAGCATGTTGATTACTTGATTGCTGAATGCATGATCAGTACAATGTGACTCTGCTGAAAACACTCACATTTGAGCTGATACATAAGTCATGTCTGCAGCGTTTGATTTGTGATGACTCATTCACATATCTACATTGACATTTGGTGCTTTCACGATTGTGCAATGATCGGGCCCAAGTGGTTTGTGAATGCACCTAACTACCCATTCCTTAATGCCTGCTCAAATGTTTGCTTCCATTATTACAATTGTGACATTTTAATAGGTAAGATTTTCAAACCCTGGGTAAACAAGGAAGGGAATAATTGGCATACCTGAGGAAATTCCGATCTCCTGTTTCCATCCCAGTTTTCATATTCCTTCGGAGAACAGATTGTGAATTCCAGTTCAAAACTCCCAACTAGTGCATTGCAGATAATCCTTTTTTTAAAAAAAAAAACCCCTCTTTTATCAGTAATAATTATAATAATGCAGTCAAGCTTTAATGGGATTAAATCTGTTAAAACAATAGAGTGCGTGACTTAATTTACAACGTGAACGAGCTCTCCTGGTGAAACGCTGCACGTTGTATTAAAGCGAGGGCCGTAAAACCCAACTGCTGTGTGGGGATCCAATGCTCGAGGTAGGCCCGTATGCACCGGCTTAATCGGAGCTCATCCGAGCTAAGCTTCTTTGGAGGATACGTGTCTGAAAGGGCAGGCCTCACGCACTGTTGCCAGCATTGGCTTTCCCAGCTGTTGGAATTTTTCTTTTTTGGCCTGGCAAATAATTTGATCAAGCATGTTTTACGTCACGGCGTGCTGGGAGATTTAATGAGTAGATGGAGCAAAGCTCAATCCAAGGGCAATTCCATTAAGTCCCTAGACTGATCCCTTTTAGTTCCTTTCCGAATATGGTGGATGGAACATAAAAATACAAAGGTTGCCACTCTGAGTTAACAATTTCTGGAGATTTGGGAGCAGAATCTGGGGAGGATGAAGTCTGGGGAGAGCACGGAGTTCAGCAAGCATGTGAGGCCATAGAGTCCACGCTTACATGGCTGCAGGGGCGTAGACTTTATAAATCCCCGGGGGGGCAGGGGCTCTCTCATGCGCGCGCGCTTTGCGCGCGCGCACGGGACCATGTCCCCACAGCTCCCCCCCGGCCCCAGGGAGGCAGACCCGCACTCGCCTCGCACTCGCCTTTGCTCGGGGCGCAGTCGCGAAGCGTGGGAGCATGTTGCCGAGCCCGGCCGTCGTCCTCTGCCATGGGGCGATCTTCTCCCCATTCCTGCTGGCGTCGGAGCGCCCCGACTGGTCACAGCGCGCAGCCCTGCTTGCCGGCAGCCCTGCTTGCCGGCAGCTTCTTGCCAGACCTCCGCATTCGCGTTCTCCGGCCCGGCGGCGGCGACGTTGCTGGACTCCACTGGCCCGACGAAGCCTCGCAGCGGCAGGGCAGCTTCCCAGCCGTGAGGTTCAACCCGCTCTCCGGTGGCCCGGAGGAGGCCCCCGGCGGCCTGGAGTGCCATGACGCGGAACTCCTGGTGCTGGTCCCCTGCCGCCCCTTCCATCGCGCCTTCGCTAAGGTCTTCGGGGCCTTGGGTCAGTGGCGCTTCGGGGGGGAGGAGGAGGAGGCGGCCCGGGAGGAAAAGGCCGGGTCCCCGCTCGGCGACGAGCTGCGTTTCCTGCTCTGGTTCGCTTTGCTGAGGCTCCTGGACGGCGGCCTTGGCGGGGTGGGTGCTGTGAGCTGCGCGCCGGCCACGCTCCCTTTTGCCGGGGGTGGCTGAGCCCCCCCCGGGAAATTTCGGGGGAGGCTCGAGCCCTCGAGCCCCCCCGTAGTTGACGCCCATGCATGGCTGCCGTTTTCTTCTTGGGACTTGATCTCTGTAGAGAGAAGATAATTTTCTCTAGAGGAACTGGTCTCTGTAGACTGGAGATAAGCGGTAATTATGGGAGAATGCCAGCCAACCAACCGAAGGTTGGCAATACTAGGAGGGACCTCAGTGGCCCGAGAAATGCTTGGCCCTGAAACATGATCCCTTTCCAGACATTACAGTCTTCACATACTAGAAGACTCACAAACACATGCGCATACATGGTACAGAGTTCTTTTCTGTTGCCCCAGAAGGCTGGACCAGAACCAACGGGTTGAAATTAAATCAGAAGGGTTTTTGGCTAAACATTAGGAAGAACTTCCTGGCAGTTAGCGTGGCTCCTCAGTGGAACAGGCTTCCTCGGGAGGTGGTGGGCTCTCCTTCTTTGGAGGGGTTCAGACAGAGGCTAGATGGCCATCTGACCGCAATGCTGATTCTATGAACTTAGATCCTGAGAGGGAGGGCGGGAAGGGTTGCCTCAGAGCTTAGTTCTCGTGGCCCTTTCTTACACTCCCAGGGAAACGCCGATCGCCACTTTGGGGGTCAAGAAGCATTTCCCCCCCAGGCCAGTTTGGTTGGAGATCCTGGAGGGTTTTTGTCATCTGGGAGTGTGGGGGGGGGGAGGTATTTGTGAATTTCATGCATTGTGCAGGAAGTTGGACTAAATGACCCTGGAGGTCCCTTCCAACTCTATGATTCTATGATATAGAACCTCCCACTGTCTGCAGTTGCTGTGTTGTCTGAAAGGGGACAGTGTGGAGATTTTCAGCTGTGGTATGTGCAAACTGGAATCATGAAAAATCAGGGTTTCAGGTTGCATATGAAGACGCTATAAATGCATGCACCTTGATGGCCCAGGCCAGCCTGATCTTGTCAGATCCCGGGAGCAAAGCAGGGTTGGCCTGCTTAGTATTTGGGTGGGAGACCACCCAGGAATTGCAGCTTCACTGTTCAGAGGACAGCAATGGCGAACTACCTCTGAATGTCTCTTACCTTGAAAACCCTACGGGGTCGTGATAAGTCAGTGGTGACTTGATGGCACTTTCCACCATCACATACATGCATGTGAAACCCATGTGTTGCTCCTTTTGGATAACTTTGCAACTATGCGTATTGAGAGGATCACAGGCACTGCGTTTTCACAATACGTGCGGTTGGCAGGATCCCAGTCCATGCAATCGTGACATCCAGGGGTCATTTCGTAGAAAAAGAGGTGCAGGAGCTCATTAGCATAACTCATTTGCATATGCCACGCCCCCTAACATACTGGAAGTGTGTCAGAAGGCAACACCCACCCCTCAGGCTCCACTCCACAGGTGAGTGAAACTGACCTGCTCTTCCTCCATTCCCTTCCCCATCCAATACTTTGGGCAATAAAAATAAGCGTAAAGAACACACCCTCATTCTCTTCCTGCTCCCTTGAAACCACCAGGTTTCAAGTAGACTTGAGATACCCAGGACATGTGCACCGCCCATCCCTTTCCCTTACCCTCCCCACAACAAGACACCCTGTGAAGTAGGTGGGGCTGAGAGAGGTCTTTTGAGAACAGCTCTAAGAGAACTTGTGACTGGCCCAAGGTCTCACCAGCAGCTGCATGTGGAGGAGTGGGGAATCAAACCCGGTTCTCCCAGATTAGAGTCCAACTCCTGACCACTCCAATAAACTGATAAGGTGGAAGCTGCTGAAGGGTTGGTGAAATTTCTCCAGTACTTATGTGCCATGTGCCCAGATAAAAAATGGTATACTTAGAAAATGTATATGCCACCTTGAGCAAGTCTCTGGAAAAGCAGCACACAGTCATAAAAGGAACAATGATAAAATTATCAATATTAAAACAAAACATTAAAAACAATAAAGACCCTAGCAGGGCTTTCCCCGGGGCGCTGCACCTCTGCACTGCTCGGGGAAGCTGAGGAGGGGGCGGGGCTTGGTCATGTGCCCACCCCCTAGGCTCCTCACTCCCGGAGCTGTGCTCCTGTGTGCTCCCGCTCCAATGGACCCCTGATTGTAGCTGTTATTTTATAGTTTAGCAATCTGCTAAGCAAAATCAGCTGTCTCATAAAAGCGCAACAGCCCTGTGGCACTGGGGGGCCACGGGCAGGCCATGAGGGCCACTGACCTGAGTGGAAGCAGATGGGACAGAGTGTGGCCTGGAACTCTGACAGCAGGGCATGGGTGTCTCATGTACATGACCGTGGTGTGGGGAGAGGACGTCCCACTAGGACCACGGAAGGATTGGGGCAAGTCACCAGGAGGGGCAGTGGGAGGAGTGCAGAGGGCATCACCATTAATTCAGAGAGGATCTTAAGGGGATCGTTTATCAGAGTTAGGAGGGGGTGCAAGATGGTGCAGAAGGGTGAGTGGTGTATAGTCTAGGGAGGGCAATCGACTATACCGAGTATGATAGTTTGTGAACTCCAAGACAAAGATGGTGGAAAGGAACACACAACATGTACAGTAAAGACCAGACACCTGTTGACTACGAGTAAGCCTATTTGTTGGGGGACATGGAGACCCAACCTCGTTCCAGCCTGCTGCAGGTGACCTCCCTGCGGGTACCTCGCTTTACTACCCCCCCATCAGCCTCGGCCACGAACGCAAACATATAAGCAGTCAGTCCGTAGCAATATTCCTCCAGTGGTGGCTAATCCAGGACAGTCATACAGCTTCAATACCACAGTCCACCAAACAGCAATCTTGGTTGGTATAAATCCCCGTGGAGAAAAATGCTGTCCAGTCATAGCTGACTTGTGGTGACCCCATTGGATTTTCAAGGCAAGAGACTCCAGCGTAGTTTCCCATTGCCTGCCTCTGTGCAGCAACCCTGGACTTCCTTGGTGGTCTCTCATCCAAGTCCTAACCAGAGCCGACCCTTTTTAGTTTCTGAGATCTGATGAGACTGGGCTAGCCTGAGCCGTCCAGGTCAGGGCATAATCTTTGGGAGATTTTACAAATCATACCAAAGAGCCGGTTAGGTGTAGTGGTTAAGTGCACAGACTCTAATCTGGGAGAACCGGGTTTGATTCCCTACTCCTCCACTCGCACCTGCTGGATGACCTTGGGCAAGCCATAGCTCTGTCAGAGCTGTTCTCTCAAGGGCAGTTCTCAAAAGTGCTCTCTCAGCCCCACCTACCTCACAGGGTGTCTGTGGTGGGGAGGGGAAGGGAAAGGAGTTTTTAAGATGCTCTGAGACTCCCTTGGGTAGTGAAGGGCGGGATATAAATCCAATCTCCTCCTCCTCCTCTTCTTCTTCTATAGTCCAACATTCTGTTGCCGGCGGTGGCCAAACAGATATATCTATTCATCTAGTACCATTTGTATCCCATGTCTTCCCCCAGTGAGTTCAGGGAGGTGTTCGTGGTTCTTCCTCCTCCATTTTATCCTCACAACAGCCCTGTGAGGTAAGTGATGCTAAGAGAGCATGACTGGCCCACGACCACCCAGACGGTTCAGTGGCAGAGTGTGGTTTTGAACCCAAGTGTCCCAGGTCCTGGTCTGACACTCCACACCACACCGACTCTTCTAATATTTGCAAGCTGGGATGAAAGGCAGTCACCCCCCAGAGGGTGGGTTGGGGGACAAGTCCATCATACGAAGCAGGGCATCGCTTACCGTGTCACAGATACCATTTGCGCTCATCCTTGGTAGTGGAACTGCTAAACGAGACCCCTCAAGACCCTTCTCAGTGCAGTCCATATTAGCCGGGCCAAGTGGCTTGCTCCTATCGCCCTATTGGTGTTTTTGAGACACATTTGTCAGATATTTCATTTCACGACTTCACAATCCGTCCAGACAAGCTTGTCATTGCAATTTCCACACCCATACAACTCTTTTGTTCTCTTTGACGATGAAATCTTATCTCCGTAGTCGCTCGGCTTAGGTTAATAGCCTGGAACAAACCTCATTTAAGATCCTTTACATAATGAAAAAAGGAAGGAGAGAGAAGTACATGGGGGAAGAAAGGGCGTTGGTGGCAGCAGCCCCTTGGCATAGGACCTCAGAGATTCGCAGGGAGCAGGCGAGAGAGGGGTCCGTGACATTCTCACCCTCAGTGTTTTGATTTGCTGAGAGTAGTTTGAAGAATGCTCTGGGGAAGTTCACGGGAGCATATTTCTCAAGTGCCATTCTGGTATTATTTCCGAATTCTCTGTGTGCTGCATGAGTTCCCTCAGTTTCAGCAAGGAGAACTTTTGAAACCAATTCTAGAATTGGAAACCTATGCAGCTTGCCACGGCTACCCATTCCTTCTGGTCATTGGGGACTCCTCCTGCCATGTACTTAACTATGAGAGCCAGTTTGGTGTAGTGGTTAAGTGTGCGGACTCTAATCTGGGATTTGATTCCCCACTCCTCCACTCTCAGCTGCTGGATGACCTTGGGCAAGCCATAGTTCTGTCAAGAGCTGTTCCTGAAAGAACAGTTCTCTTAGAGCTCTCTCAGCCCCGCCTATCTGACAGGGAGAGGAGGGGAAGGAGATGGTAAGCCACTCTGAGACTCCAAGTGAAGGGCGGGGTATAAATCCAATCTCTTCTCTTCTTCTTCTTCTTCTTCTTCTTCTTCTTCTTCTTCTTCTAATATGCACATGGATATTGGTACAACGATGCAAAAATGAGAAATCTTGGTACAATCGTATGATTTCATGAAAATTCTCCTGTGTAATGTTTTGTAGGTCCTTCCACCCATTCCTGCACATTGGGAAAACGCCATGCAATAGGGATCTTGAGGTCAGTGCTTTTTTTTGCAGTGTTTCATCCATATTCATAGATCCATTCTTGATACAGAGGAGAGAAAAACACACACAAAGAAACTGTACAAAGCCCACACATGCCAGAGTTCTGTGATACTCTGAAAACCAGCTCTTGGCCATTCAACAGAAGCAGGAATATCACAAATTAGCATCACAAATTATTATCGTTCTGCAGGGCCTGTAAGACGGAGCTGTTCCACTAGGTCTTTGGTTGAGGCGGAGGGCATCCAGTGAAGTCGGTGTCCCTCACTGAAGTTTGTCATCATAAGAACATAAGAGAAGCCATTGTTGGATCAGGCCAATGGCCAATCCAGTCTAACACTCTGTCTGATCCAGAGGGCTCTTCTTATATTCTTAGAATGCTGGGCTAGATGGACCACTGGTCTGACCCAGCAGGGCTCATCTTATGTTCTTGGAATGCTGGACTAGATGGACCACTGGTCTGATCCAGCAGGGCTCTTCTTACGTTCTTAGGATGCTGGACTAGATGGACCACTGGTCTGATCCAGCAGGACTCTCCTTATGTTCTTAGGATGCTGGACTAGAAGGACCCCTGGTCTGATCCAGCAGGGCTCTTCTTATGTATCTTTGTGTTTCTGGCCAGTTTGTCATCTGAATTTTTCAGTGTTGTGTCTTTTATTATTTTTCCAAATGTCAGTTCCCTAACTTCTGATGATTTCCTATCAGGAACTATGCCTAGAGCTAGATATCAGCTGTTCTAAAAGCATATGACCTCTTTCTCTCCCTCCCTCCCTCCCTCTCTCTCTGTATCTCACATGGGCTCTCCAAGACTGGAAAGGAGAGAATGGAACAGAAAGCCCTAAACGAGCCTCATAAAATGCCCAAACCTTGCAAATTCATATGAGAATCTTTATATTTATATCCTATTTGCATTCACAAATGGGCTGTTTCTTGGGTTTCCTCTAAGGGAGAATGACATAAATTTATTCTGCGAAAAATGAAACCCTGGAGACATCATTCTTGGAAACGTTAAGATGGTCTTCCAAAACAGCCATGCTTGGTACTAAAACATGAAGGCAAGCAAAACTATTATCCAAATGGGCAACCCCTTCAGCCATGCTTATTGGCAGAGCAAGACAGCAGAAAGTGGCGTGGAGGTTGCTTCCCTCCTTGTTCCCTTTGTTGTTTTCTTCAAGGACAAATCTAAGACATTTCCATGGTCCCCAGTGGAAGTCAGTAGGGCAGTGGAAGTTGGTTTTTGTCAAACTTGATTCTTCTGTGGTTGCAGTTCTAATTAAACACTTGCAGGGCTCATTTCTTAGCAGGAGCTCTTTTGCATATTAGGCCACACACCCCTGATGTAGCCAATCCTCCAAGAGTTTACAGTAGCTCTTGTAAGAAGAGCTCTGTAAGCTCTTGGAAGATTGGCTACATTAGGGGTGTGTGGCCTAATATGCAAAGGAGCTCCTGCTACGAAATGAGCCCTGCATTTGTGAGATTAAGCCCTGCTGAATAAATTATGTCTTATGAACAAGTGGACTATTTCAGGACCATTGTCCAAGTAGACTGCTTCAGGATTTGGGGGTAGGGTCGCCAGGTCCCCCTCATGCGAGGGGGATTCCCCTGGTTTCTGATGTATAATAGAGAAGTAACCTCAGAAATGGACTTTCTATAATTACCGCCATGATTGAGAGAAATTGAGAAAATTCTGTACCTCTGTTTTCACCGTTTAAAATGTAGAACCCTACACACCCCATTCTCTTGCCAACTGCCTTCAAGAGAGAACATTTGAATATCCATTTGAGTCATATTTAACCATTTGAGTCGTATTTAAAACAGCCAGAAAAGTGATAATTTAAAACTTGCCTAATCAGGAAACTTTAGCAGCCCAAAAAGAAAATGAGAAATTATTTCCCCCTTCCCAAACCTAAATGTGCAGGAATCACAGCAGGAAAATCATACAATCAGAAATGCATTTTTTTATTTTGAAAATGGAAGCAAAGAAGAAGAGAAGGAGGAGGAGGAAGAGGAAATTGGATTTATAACCCATCCTTCACTACCCAGGGGAGTTTCAGAGCTGCTTACAAACTCCTTTCCCTTCCCCTCCCCACAACAGACACCCTGTGAGGTAGGTGGTCCTGAGAGAGCTCAGGCAGAAACTGCTCTTTTTCAAGAACAGCTGTGCCAGAACTACAGCTTGCCCAAGATCATCCAGCAGGTACAAGTGGAGGAGTGGGCAATCAAACCCGGTTCTCCCAGATTAGAGTCTGTGCACTTAACCATTACACCAAACTGGTTCTAAGCAACACTCCCTCTAAGCTGTGGAGTCCTGTGTGCAAAAATTCTACTTTGTGAGCTACTGGCGTTAAAGTTGTGAGTGAGTGACTTGGCTACTACATAAATTAGTTTGCTCTGGAGCAATGCTCCCTCTAAGCTGTGGAGTCATGTGAGCAAAAATTGTACTTTGTGAGCTTCTAGCCTTAAAGTTGTGAGTGAGCAATTTGGCTGCTGCAGAAATTAGTTTGCTCTGGAGCCATCCTTCCTGAGCTAAGACAAAAATGAGTTAGCCGGAGCCTAAAAAACTGTGAGCTGGCTCACACTAACTCAGCTTAGCGGGAACACTGCTCCGGAGCCATCTTTCCTGAGCTAAGACAAAAATGTGTGAGCTGGAGGCCACAAAACTGTGAGCTAGCTCACACTAACTCACACTTAGAGGGAACACTGCTCCTAAGCTTCATTCTTTCTGTAAATTCCCAATAATTGATAGGGGTCCATAGAATCACCACCCCAAAACATGATGTGCCCACCTCACCTGGAAGTGATGTAGGCACATTGGTGACATGGGGGGGGGCAACACTCTGGTTTTTGGGGGCAAAAATCTGGTAGAATTAGCTTCAAACCATAGAGTTTTGCCCCAAAACCAGACTGTCGCCTCCTGATGTCACTGATGTGCCTACATCACTTCCGGGTGACCTAGTCATGGTGTGCTTCTTCCCTCCCCTCTCCCGGAATGTCCTGGTAAGTCTTTCACCAGCTTGTCCTTTGGACTTTTGCAACCCTATTTGGGGGTGGTGCCTGAGAAGGGCAGAGTTTGGGGATTCCATAGGATCCACCCTCTAAAGCTGCCATTTCCTCCAGAGCAACTGGTCTCTGTCGTCTGGAAATCAGTTAGAATTCCAGGAGAACTCCCAAGCCCCAGCTGGAGGTTGGTACCCATGGCTGTACCCTCTTTCCACATGGCAGTGGAAGTCAAATAATGCCACCTGGGCAGCCTAACTGCTGCTGTTTTATTAAGGACGATGGTTATAATTATTGACAGGTAGCATATCCATGGCCAGGCGGACTCCCAGGAGTAGTGTTATGTCATAGTGCAATATTTATTGGCCAAGGGGAGAAACTGTGCACAATCTCTGCTGCTGTCGGAGTTCTAGAACTTTCCCTTCACATAAGGCTCTGCAAGGGGAGGGGCAGTCGTGAAGCTGTGGAAGGGCATTTCTGGTCATTTCTGAGCATCTTATGATGTGAGCATTTCCCAGTGCTAACTGGTTTGCAAATCCCATTCTCCTTTAAAATAAAACCAGAGTTTCCCTCAGATCTGTGAGACACACTTCCCACCCCTTTCCTCTCTCCCCTCCCACTTTTCTCTTCCTCTAATCATGTAGGAAGCCTGGCTGGTGGTGGGGGGGAGACTAACAAACCATTTGAAAGAACAGCCTTGGCCAGCACAAATGTGTACTAAATTGATTTTCCTTTTTGTTAGCAGCTGACATTGTTAATGGCTTCCAAGGAAAGCCCAAGCCGGCATCACAGGGAAGAGTTTCACGCATTATGGTTCAAGGAAAACAGTATGTTTTATAACATTGTTAATGCCGGAAGAGGTAGAAGACCCCTTCCCCCAATTTGATTGTCTGGCTTGGTCCTGTACTAAGCTGTACAGTTAGTCATGCACATGTGACTTGTAATAAGGCGCGTACAATCTTGCGTTCCGTATGTTTTCCTGTGCCAAAGTTTTTTAGGTAACGAATCACAGGAACTCCATGCTCAAAGAGGGCTTTGTTGCAGTCCCAGCTACATTTCAACTGCTGCAGTGGTGGGAAAATCTGTCCGGAGTTCATTCTTCTTCTCCCCCCCCCCTTTAAAACAAAAAAACACAAAAAACACAGAGAGAATTGGCAAACCCAAAAGAATAGACTTTGTCATGTGCAAAGATGGTGCCCATAAATGGCGCTGGGAGCTTTTTCCCATTGTCCTGTGACTTTGCCACAAGAGAAAAGCGAGAAAGGGGAAAAGAAAGGCGCACTTGATAGAGTTGTGAAGAATGTTTGAATGGCTATTGGGTGTTGGTTATTGTCTTGGAGTGACCTCAATTCGGTACAGTAGAGACCCTTGAGAGGACTGTCTGAAGTCACAATACCACCATTCTCTTCCATTTAGCAAAAGGGATTAGTTAAAAGGGTGACGTTTCGTGCCGAGAGTTCCAAGTATTTCGTGAAACAAAAGGACCCTGAAATGTTTTTGAAGTTATTTTTAATTGAGTTGAACTAATTTAATAAAGGACCCTAAGAAAGGGGGGAGGGGGGAATAAAGGAATGTGATTGTTTTATGATTCCTCGCAGATGGAATGGACATTTATAGCGCCACTCCTTTGGTCTCCGGGAGAACAGTAGCCCCATTTACAGCTACTGGGAGCAATTTCAGCCCGCTCCAAAATGAAGTCTTTTCAAGACGCTGACAGCTTATAAATAAATCTGTCTGATAAAATTGAGCATAAACTGCATCTGTAGTTAGTTTGCCAAAATTAATTCAACATTTAATTAGAAATAGCAGTCAAACATATTTAATAAAAGAAGAGGGGAGGGGAAGGGGGGGAACAGCCACCGAAAGTAAATCAAGTGAAGTCAGGTTTTTTAGCAGTCATGCTGTTATTTTTACTTAAAGGGAGAAGCTGACGGTATGGCTTAACCTCTGCGCTCCTCAAATCTATGGTGGCTGAGGCAGGAAGAGTTCGGGGAAAGCTGATGAGATTATTGGAGAGAAGTGGTTAATTAATTGGCTCGGAGCTCCTAGTGGAAACTATTGTGCGGTAATTTTTTGTTGATTCTGTAATTAGGGTGTTCAGTGGGGCCGCCGAAAATTTGTCGCGAACACTGACATGAATCAATATGCTCTTTATTAGGAGTGCGGCCGAGCTCAGATCCGGATCTTGGTTTCTTACACCACTGTCACTTGGGTTATGGGAAGATTTTTAACACTTTGATTGGAGCCCGCTCTTGCCATTGTTGCAATAGAAGCAGATGTTTCTGTTGTGATGTGAGAGAAACCTACCGGCACATCCTCCCATGGCCAAAATCTAGGTTCCTCAATTTGTGTTTGGACAAGAAAAGTTAGTGTACGTTGTAGATGTCCCAGGGCTGGCATCAAGGGTCATGGTGGGGTAGGTTTCAGCCATTGACTTAAACTAATCCCATCTGTTTCTGTCAAGGACAGGAGATTACCCTGGAGGATGCGGCCTTCTCTCATTTCATTAGGGATGCCAACCTCCAGGAAGCATCTGGAGATCTCTTGCTATTACAATTGATCTCCAGGTGACAGAGATCAGTTCCCCTGGAGAAAATGGCTGCTTTGGAAGGTGGGCTCTATGGCATTATACCCTGCTGAGGTCCCACCCCTCCCCAAACCCCACCCTCTCCTGGCTCCACCCCACAAATCTCCAGCTATTTCCTCACTCATTGCTGGCAACTCTATGACCACTGACTTATACCTGTTCCATCTGCTTCTGCCAGGAGATGATCCTGGAGGACTCCATATTCTCCTATTTCATGCTAGGAGAGGAAGACTGGATTTAATGGAGCATGACAGAGTTCACTCCTTAGGCTATGGGAAGGAGCTGTGGTTTAGGGAAAGGTTGCAGCACAGTGATAGAGCATCTTCTTGGAATCTGTGTGAGATCCCAGGTTCAATCCCCACCATCTCCAGTTGAAAGGATCAAGTATTGGCTGATGTGAAAGACCTCTGCCTGAGACCCTGGAGAGTTGCTGCAAGTCTGAGTATACAATAATACTGACTTCGATGGACCAAGGGTGATTCCACAGAAGGCAGAGAAACCCCTGATCACCTAGGAATTCACTTTACCACAGTAGGTTCTAGTGCAGTGTTGCCAACTCATTTAGAAATTCCTAGAGATTTGGTGTTAGAGCCTGGGGTGGGTATAGTTTGGGGAACTTCCTTAGCAGGGTATAATTCTATAAAGTCCCCCCTCCAAAGAAGCCATTTGCCACAAGGGGATTGATCTCCATGGTCTGGAGATCAGTTGTAATTTTGGGAGATCTCCAGGCCCCACCTGGAGGCAACTGTCATCCAGTGGGTTATAAGAACATAAAAATATAAATCCTGCTGGATTAGCCCAATAGTCCATCTAGTCCAGCATCCTATCTCACACAGTGGCCAACCAGTTCCTCTGGATGGCCAACAACAGGGCATAGAGACCGATGTTGCCTCCTGGCTCTGGGGTCAGAAATGTCCAGGTTGTGCTGGCTCCCTACATATGCCCATCCATGAATGTAGGTCATCTGATTTTATATATATAACTAGCCTGACACCTGTGCTTCACTACGATATTTAAGTTCCGTAAATCCAGTTATAATACTGATGATGTGAAGTTTCAAATGTAACATTTGTTGTAGGAATTCTAATGGAGAAGACTGTAGTGTAAAAAATGAAGTGAGACATGTGTACTGTTTTTTCTCTCTCTACTGAAGGACCTCTCTATAGACCACAGTGGTGGTTCTGCCCTCAGGTGCTAGGGTCACCAGGCTGCTTGGTGAGCTCGCTCTGGAGCAGGCCACATAGAACTGTCCATTTAAGAAACAGTCGTCTGTTAAGTCAACTCCTGCCACCTTCCGCAAAAGTGATGGCCTTTCTACTGGTGTTCCAGGATTGTTTTGGTCATATGGAGACTGTGTTGTTCTGAGCTCCTCAGGGCAATCTTGTTGGTACTTGACCAGAGCAGCTCAGTGCCCCACAGGAGTACTATGTGCAAATGTCTTTGCTGCATTCCTAAATTGCCTCCTCCTTGTAGCGTTAGAGTACCCTGGCCCATCTCCAACACCTGACAGACACCCGCCTGTCTGGTGTGTGTGTGGGGGATTATATTTAAAGGCATCCGGGAGGCTGGTCCAGCAGCAGGGCTAAGGCAATCTTGCTGAGCAAACCTCCCCGGCGGCTGTAAGCATCCCACCTCCTCTCCTACACCGGACAGGCAGCTGCCTGTCCAGTGTAGGAGGTGGAGGTGGAGGGGGAGGAGTATTAGAAGCCACTGGGTAGGTGGGGCCAGCAGGATCACTAAGATGTTACTGCTGGGGCAGGCTCCCTCGTAGCTTTAAACACCCTGCAACTGCTACTGCACCTGACAGACAACCGCCTGTTAGGTGTAGGAGGTGAGGGGGAGTGTGTTGGAAACCATCATAGAGGCTGGGCCAGCAGCATCACTGCATTTCACAGGTGGCCATTCCTGATTTCTTCAACGGCCATTAGCTCTCTGCAGTCTCCTGTAACTGTTTTTTTTTTAACCTCAGAATGCTGAGCTCTGCAGCTGACCAATCAGAGAGTGGGGGGGGGGGGACTGCAAGGAGGCAGCCACATAGGAATCAATGGGGGGAGCACATTTCCCCCCTTTTGACCCACTTAGGGGTCAAATCTCTAAAAATCTTTTCTTCGTGAGCACCTACGCCATGGTAGGAGCACTTGCCCCAAATTTGGTGCTTCTAGGTCCAGCGGTTTGGCCTAAGCGTTGATTTTACGGTGAGGGGACTTTCTTTTATATATATATAGATATTCCATGACACCACCAAGTTCTGTTATGGTAGTCTAGGATTCTGAGGGGGCTCTACTGTGACTCTACTTTTTGGAATTCCTGGCTGTACATTCTCTTTTCTGTCTGTCCTTCTGTCAAGCATGTACAGTGGCTTTGTATTTCCTGAAGGGCATTTTATTGAGAATCTGGTGAATAATCTGTTGTTCCTTTGTTGAGATTAGGCTGTTGGTTAAAATATGAATCTTGGTTTCTGTTGCTGATCTTTGTTGTCACAGTGTAATCTGGATCCCTCTGTTTATATTTAGCTGCTTTGAACACATTTAGAAAAGCAGGACATATGTTGTTGTTTTTTTTAATACACGGAAACAGCATCAGTGTTCAAACTTTAGATTAGGGGGGAAGGGGTCCTCCCTTGTTCTTGCTCCCAACCCTGAATTGTAATCCCTACTGCTGGAGTCCTCTGAGAAGGAAGATAAAACCAGAAACTTTGGGCTAAATCCTGAGATCCAGCAGGGCCTCTAGAGTTTGGATGCCCACCTCCAGGTGGGATGTGGGGACACCCTAGAATTAAAGCTTATCCCCACACTACAGAGATCAGTTCCCTTGAAGAAACTGGATGCTTCGGAGGGTGGACTCTATGACATTGTACCCCACTGAACTCCCTGTTCTCTGGCCACCCGACCTCCCCATCCCCTGCTGGTGGCCAGGAGCCCCCCCCCCCCACTTCTGCATGCAACTAAGGACCTCTTCCACTGAACCAAGCCTTTCCCTAAATTATAGTATTTTGGGGATTGCTGCAATGTGGCTGAAACGACGCACTTGTATTGTCATGTGGCAAGGAAGCAAAGAAAAACAAAAACGACCACGAACGAAAGCAGATGGTATTATCACTGTGTACAGAACCCTGTTTGGATTTGGTGATAATTATCCGATTGGAATTTTTAAGAAATCATTAGGAGGAGAGCTAATAACAAGTGTGAAGACGAGAGCATTTTCTGTGTGCCAGAATCCAACCCCCCTCCCAATGCGCTGCACTCAAAACAGCTTGTAGATAGCGAGAGAGATTAAGACTTCCTGCGGGGTTGGGTTAGTTAACTTGTCATGGTGCTTCTTCACCATCAGTAGCTCTGAAATTAGAGCTTTTTAAAAAAAAGTGGTCGAAAAAGCAAAGGCTTCTTATGTCATGCGGGAATGCCCAGGCTATATCAGTAATGCTGCGAGAGTAAACGATCTCCAGGTCCCTAAATCCAAGGAAAAGATTATGGGGAAAGGTGATGTTGTCTGACTGGGCACCATGTAGGGTTGCCAGCTCCGGGTTGGGAAATACCTGGAGATTTTGGGGGTGGATCCTGAGGAGGGTGTAGTTTTTTGGGGGGGAGACTTCCATGAGGTGTAATGCCGTAGAGTCCACCTTCTGAAGCAGCCATTTTCTGCAGGGGAACTGATCTCTGGTGCCTGGAGGTCAGCTGTAGTCCCAGGAGAGCGCCAGTGTTCCCTCTAAGCTGAGTTAGTGTGAGCTAGCTCACAGTTTTTTAGCCTCCAACTCACACGTTTTTGTCTCGGCACAGGAAGGATGGCTCCAGAGCAAACTTATTGCCTGCTCACAACTTTAATGCCAGTAGCTCACAAAGTAGAATGTTTGCTCACAAGACTCCACAGCTTAAAGGGAGCATTGCCAGCCACCACCTGGAGGTTGGCAACCCTAGCAGTATGCTACCATTTATATGAGGAAGGCACATGGAGTTTTCCCATTACTCCAAGAGGAATAACTATGAGTGTCAGTGAGCTGGAGTGAGGAGGGGCAAAGAGATGAAATTGTTTCCTCCTCACCATGGAGCTCACATGGGAAACATGAAGGAGGAGTCATTTCAGACTGCTTGTTCCTCCTAGGGTCGCCAGCTTTGGGTGTTGAAATACCTGGAGATTTGGGGGGTGGAGCCAGGGAAGGGTGGAGTTAGGGGAGGGACCTTGGCAGAGTAGAATGCCATAAAGATCACCATCCAGAACAGCCATTTTCTCTAGAGGAACTGATTTTGGTCATCTGGAGATCAACTGTAATAACAAGAGGACCCAAGGTGACACCTGGAGATTGGCAGCCCCAGTCCCTCCTCACTCCAGGCCCCCAATCTGCGCAGCTGTTTCTCCATATGAGTCCCACAACTGCAATAATAATCCTTCCAGGGATCAGATAGAGGAATGCAGGAGAACTTGGAGAGGAATGGAGAGGAACACAGGAGAACTTCTCGTTCCTCACATGGAGTGGTGGGATACTGTCCACCAGCTAGAGGCCTCCTGTAAGGACTTTTGGGGAAGCCCGAGAGACATGCGGCTCGCTTGAAGACTGACTTTAGCATTGAACACACAGAGCAGATGGCGTGGAGCGTGAACTTTCGTTGGCAAGGACTTGACTTTATCAGAAGTTCTTTAAATGGCAGCCAACATATACTAGTGATATTTGCACTCATTCGCTGTCTCTCTTCCTTCATCAAAATGTTAGGATTTGTTCACAAAAGTTGAATCTTCCTCAGTTGTCGGAACTCTAGAGAGCTGCTTGAACTGTCAATGGAATCATTCTGCAACTGAGGAAGAAGCAAAATGTCACCTGAAATTGGATCTTGTTTCAAAGTAACTGCTGTTTTTTTGAGCCCAAGAGCATATTCGAAGTATCACATGGAGGCCACAGGGAATGTCTTTTGCATAATGAAGTTCCGTGGCCACAGTGTATAGCCACAGTGGTCAGTCATTCTAGCTCTTGGGTTTCTACACCATTGTCACTTTTCTCCTTGAGATGGTAGAACTATCGTGGAAATGCCCTAGACTATTACTCTAACCACTATGCAACATTGATAAACAGCCCAGCTGCTTTACATAGTGGCTTTCTGAAAAATGGACCTGTCCCGAGCTCTCTGCTGTCCTTGGGTGCCACCAGTGCCACAAACCAGAAGGTGTTACAGCAACTACCAGTTATCTGGTGACCAAATGAAACATGACACCGATGGAGTTCCACCAGTGGTGGTTCTATGAACATAAGAACATAAGAGAAGCCAATGTTGGATCAGGCCAATGGTCCATCCAGTCCAACATTCTGTCACACAGTAACCAAAAATACCAGTGGGGCCAGGACACTAGAAGCCCTCCCACTGTTGCCCCCCCAGCACTAAGAGTACAGAGCATCACTTGCCTCAGACCGAGAGTTCCTATCTATACCTTATGGCTAATAGCCACTGATGGACCTCTGCTCCATGTGTTTATCTATTTCCCTCTTGAAGCCATCCATGCTTGTAGCCACCACCACCTCCTGTGGCAGTGGAGCCCATGGAATTCCGTGAAGCAGGGGTCCGTTGGAGCGGGAGCGCACAGGAACGCAGCTCCGGGAGTGAGGAGCCCAGGGGGCGGGCACATGACCAAGCCCCGCCCCCTCCTTGGCTTTATTGTTTTTAATGTTTTGTTTTAATTTTGATAATTTTATCATTGTTCCTTTTATGACTGTGTGCTGCTTTTCCAGAGACTTGCTCAAGGTGGCATATAAATTTTCTAAGTATACCATTTTTTTATCTGGGCACATGGCACATAAGTACTAGAGAAATTTCACCAACCCTTCAGCAGCTTCCACCCCATCAGTTTGGTGTAGTGGTCAGGAGTTGGACTCTAATCTGGGAGAACCGAGTTTGATTCCCCACTCCTCCACATGCAGCTGCTGGTGTGATCTTGGGTCAGTCAGAAGTTCTCTCAGAGCTGTTCTCTCATGAGCAGTTCTCAAAAGACCTCTCTCAGCTCCACCTACCTCACAGGGTGTCTTGTTGTGGGGAGGGGAAGGGAAAGGGATGGGTGGTGCACATGTCCTGGGTATCTCAAGTCTACTTGAAACCTGGTGGTTTCAAGGGAGCAGGAAGAGAATGAGGGTGTGTTCTTTACGCTTATTTTTATTGCACAAAGTATTGGATGGGGAAGGGAATGGAGGAAGAGCAGGTCAGTTTCACTCACCTGTGGAGTGGAGCCTGAGGGGTGGGTGTTGCCTTCTGACACACTTCCGGCATGTTAGGGGGTGTGGCATATGCAAATGAGTTATGCAAATGAGCTATGCTAATGAGCTCCTGCACCTCTTTTTCTACGAAATTACCCCTGCCGTGAAGTACCAGAGTTCGACCTGGTTCTTAGCAACTTGTCACTTGGTTGAACACCAAACTGTTCTCAGGTGAACTTAATAGTCTGTTTGCCTACCTGTCTACCTAGCTTTTGGACATCTCCTGTGAACAGTCTTTTTGAGCGAGCAGGAAAAATGTAATGCAAGATGAGTGATATTCATCTCACACAAGCATAGCCACCCAATGCAAGGAAAGATGCATTTCAGTGCATTGCTCACCTACGAGTTTCCTCCATCCCTTTGCTTTCACGGAATCCCTTGGTTTGGCCTCTTACTGTTTTCAAACAGGCATCAGTTTAGTGACAGGAGGAAGAATGTGATGGGTTAAATGAAGACCAGCTCAGTCCCTAAGAAAGTGTTGCTCACTGTTCCATAGATGAAAGATGACCTCTTTCCCTCTGTTTATCCTCCAGGGAGATATTCCTGACACAACAACATGAAAACTTGGCAGGTGCCATGGGTTAAATGACATTGTAAATTGATGAATGAAGAACCTTTCCAGGATATTTCAGCAAGGCTTGAGGTAGAGGGTGGGGGAAGAATCTGATGGTAGAAGCTAGATTGCCTTAGTCCTATGGACAGGTCATTCTGATTAATAGTGTTCCAAGCTCCAGATATTTAATACAGGTCTCTAAAATGTAATATTGGTTGGCCTCATGGATGACAAATGGAAGCCACCTATAATTACAAGAGCCAAAACGGTTTGTAATGCAAATTTTAAATTTGGCAACATTTCAGAATTTTAATTTGACTCATTTCAAACATTTTCAAATCTATTTAAAAAGTAACTTTAAGGGGAAGGTTTTAAAAATTCTTGGTCATGTTGCCCCCCCCCCCCCCGCCGCAATTCTGTTAACAGGGACTTGCCAACATTCACTTTGTAAAAAAATCATTTTTCTTTCTAAACAAGACTCATCTAACAGCATCCAGAATTATAGTCAAATTTATTTATTGCTGATATCTAAAGGCCATTGCAATCTTTTGACATAAAAGTTATGGGATTTTTTAATAGATAAAATGAACGCACAGCACAGAAACATCAAATCATAAACATTTACGATTAAAAGAACAATAAATATTGAATTCATTGAAGTCTGAAGAATTCATTTACCTGGTCAGACCTCTGCTTTAGCTTGGATTTACTTTAACTGCCAAAGCAGAGAGAGAGAGAGAGAGACCATGTGAGTTACGTAGGATCTGTATCAGATAATAAGTAAATTATTTTCTGCATTTTAACGCATCCATAATTAGATGAATTAAAGGATATCCTGAAAGCAGAAGCCCAGAAATAGTGTTCCAAGGTTTTCGCAAGAAAGCGGCATGAGGAGAATATTTTTTTCCTCCTTCAAAGTTGCTCCAGTTTTAAGTCCAAATACTTGGACTTTAAAGGCAAGTTAATAAAGGAGAAACACTAACCGAGGGCTTTCCACTCCCCCCCCCCCCCATTTCTTCTGGCTCCATCCTGCTTCGTTGTATCCCCTGATTTTCACATACGTTTTTCTGCCTTCGGTTTTTTGTTGTTGCTTTTCCCATTTTTTCCCCTCTAGTTCTTTTGAGACCACTTTTACCCCAGTCTTTTTTCTGAAAGCCAGTTTGATGTCACCCAGGGGTCATTTCGTAGAAAAAGAGGTGCAGGAGCTCATTACCACAACTCATTTGCATATGCCACACCCCCTAACATACCGGAAGTGTGTCAGAAGGCAACACCCACCCCTCAGGCTCCCCTCCACAGGTGGGTGAAACTGACCTGCTCTTCCTCCATTCCCTTCCCCATCCAATACTTTGGGCAATAAAAATAAGCGTAAAGAACACACCCTCATTCTCTTCCTGCTCCCTTGAAACCACCAGGTTTCAAGTAGACTTGAGATACCCAGGACATGTGCACCACCCATCCCTTTCCCTTCCCCTCCCCACAACAAGACACCCTGTGAGGTAGGTGGGGCTGAGAGAGGTCTTTTGAGAACTGCTCATGAGAGAACAGCTCTGAGAGAACTTGTGACTGGCCCAAGATCACACCAGCAGCTGCATGTGGAGGAATGGGGAATCAAACCCGGTTCTCCCAGATTAGAGTCCAACTCCTTACCACTACACCAAACTGATGGGGTGGAAGCTGCTGAAGGGTTGGTGAAATTTCTCCAGTACTTATGTGCCATGTGCCCAGATAAAAAATGGTATACTTAGAAAATTTATATGCCGACTTGAGCAAGTCTCTGGAAAAGCAGCACACAGTCATAAAAGGAACAATGATAAAATTATCAATATTAAAACAAAACATTAAAATCAATAAAGACCCTAGCAGGTCTTTTCCCGGGGCGCTGCACCTCTGCACTGCTCAGGGAAGCCGTGGAGGGGGTGGGGCTTGGTCATGTGCCCGCCCCCTGGGCTTCTCACTCCCGGAGCTGCGCTCCTGTGCGCTCCCGCTCCAACGGACCCCTGATGTCACCGTCTTCCTTGTTCATAACATTCCTGTCAGTTTTCTTTGTCCCGCCCATTTTTTGATGATTGGATTGTTGTCATGATCAAACCACTTCCTCTCCTCCCCACTCCACTCTAAAGACAAGTGGTTTCTTTTTTAAAAAGCACTAAAAAATTGATATATCGATACAGCATTGTAATGATAGGTTTAGCAGATTCTCTGAATTCCCAGCTTCTTCTTTTTTTAAAAAAAAACACATTTCTAGCTACTTCCTTAATGGAGATAAAAGGGAAAAAAGAAGGAGACAGAGATTTCCCCTATTTTTTTTTTAAGGAAAGCTCGGAATTTAGAGAACCTGCTTAACCTATCATAGCAACAGTACACTGACATATCAATATTTCCGTTCCTTGTTTTTTTTTTTTTTTTTAATTTATTTATTTTATTTATTTGTTTCATTTATATCCCGCCTTGCCAGTAATTCAACCGGCTCAAGGCGGCTAACAACAACATATAAAACATTTAATAGATTAACAATATAAGCATTTAAAACATTTAAAAACAAGCTACATTAACTCCTCAAGATGGCAGCTTTCTAGCGCTCCGGTGGGTAAAGGCAGCCATGATATCACTATATTGATATAAGCATGCTCAAAAAAAATAAAAAAATAAAAGGGTGTGTGTGACACCAGTGAAGACACCATCAATGAGGGCAGCACTCTCCCTTGAAAATCCTGATTATTTAAAGCATATGAGGAAGAAAATAAACGCGCCTCACAGTTGTGAAAACGCAGAGGGAGGGCAGACATGCGGAAGAACCGTGCTCAAATTTTTTTCCCCACTGTATGGGTGTCAGGTCCCTACTAGGGATGGGCACAAACCGGGATAATCGGGGTCCATTTTGGGTCATGGGGCCACACGAACCACAAACCTTCACTAACCTTCCCGTTTACTGAACCAGTTCATTTTGTGAGGTTCATGATGTGGTAGGATGGCCCCCACTGTGGGCTAGAGATGCCAGACTTGCAGCATATCTCTAGCTGACTCTTCTCTACCTGCCGTCCAAGTACAGTGAGAATTGGATTTAAGGGGGCCATGTTACAGCCCCCCAAAACAGGTGCCCCCAGGAAAGTACTCATCACAAAGCCCAGTGGAGGGGGGTCCTCAGCTGAGAAACCAACGAAGCTAAGCTTCTCTGCTCAATGTGAGCAGAAGGACAGGTGCCTCAGAGCCCCGAGTAAGCACCAAACACCCCCCAACCCCACAGTTCACACTGAGGAATGACTTCCAGTTCCCTTCCCTCTCTGCCTCTAACTGCTATGCGGCCCACCTGCTGCCAATGGGAAAAAAATGGCTGTGTGCGAGCTGGGGGTATATATGCCATTCTGCTCTGTGGGAGCAGAATGGGAGCTCTCTTATTGGTGGCCAGTGCTGCCTGTAGAGCTCTGGAGAGCCACTGTTTGGTTTTTCCCCAGGGCTGCAGAGGTCGATCCCCCCCATTGCTTTGACAATTGTAATTGATCTGCGCCAGCGTGTCTGCCGTGGGCGCCACTGACACACCACCATGGACCACCCTAACCTCCAAAAACCACGTAGAGGGTTAAGAACATACATAAGAACATAAGAGAAGCCAATGTTGGATCAGGCCAGTGGCCCATCCAGTCCAGCACTGTCACACAGTGGCCAAAAACACCAGGTGCCCTCAGGAGGTCCACCAGTGGGGCCAGGACACTAGAAGCCCTCCCACTGTTGCCCCCCCCCCACCCAAGCACCAAGAATACAGAGCATCACTGGCCCCAGACTGAGAGTTCCTATCTATACTTTGTGGCTAACAGCTACTGATGGACACTGATGGTTGTGGGAGGTTCATTGCAGGAAAGATTGCAAGGACCTCAGCTCATGAACAATGGACCTCGGTTCACGAACCATGAACTAAGTGATTTTCATCACAAACTTAGGGTTGTGAGCCAGTTTATGCCCATCCCTAGTCCCTACTGGCAATCGGCAGGGGATGGGGGGACTTACTGGAAGCAGCAGAGAGGCCCATCCAACCTACAGTGATGTGTCCACATCACTGCCCACATGACCCAGAAGTGATGTCATCACATCTAGGACATTGGGGTGACATTCTGGTATTTGGCAAAAACTCCATGCCAAGACAAGTCTCCCCCATCCTATCATTATGCATTTGGTTTTTCCTACCTAAATGCAGAACTTTACATTTATCCCCACTGAGATTCATTTTATTTGCTTTAGCCCAGTTTTCCAGCCTGCCAAGATCATCCTGTATCCTGACTCTGTCTTCTACTGTATTTGCTACCCCTCCCAATTCAGTATAATCTGCAAATTTAATAAGCATTGCCTGTATTCCTTCATCCAAATCATTTATAAAGATGTTGATCAAGACAGGTCCCTGGGCAGATCCCTGAGACATTCTACTTGTCACTCCCCTCCAAGAGGATAAGGAACCATTCACAAGCACTCGTTGGGTGTGATCTGTCAATCAGTTACAGATCCACCTAACACTAATAGGATCCACACCACATTTTACCAACTTATCAACAAGAATATTATGTGGAACCTTATCAAAAGCCTTACTGAAATCAAGAAATCATGCAGCTGCTGGGTGTCTTCTCATAATGTGACCAAAGTATGACAGCCTTAGTTAGATCGTTTTAGCTTCTAGGGAGAGGTCAGGCTTGATTTGATCTAGAGCCCACTGTATTGTTTTTCTGACAATCCACGGTCTCTGTAAAACTCTCCTCCAACACCACATTGCAAGTGAATTGACTTTCTTCCTGTTAGCTTTCATTGTTGTCCAAGGCAAGAAATTGCATGTCTGTTTTTTTAGGAACTGCCTACGTGTCGGGAGTGCCGGAAATGTTTCGGTGGGATCTCCTGGCCTGCAAAGGTGATATCAGGGCAAACGATGGTGATTGGGTGGAATTAAAACCATCAGTTGAAAAAAAAGGGATGGAAACCCATCAGAAACAATAACAGAAGGATGTGATTAGGCAAGGTCTAACAAAGTCAAGGGTAAACCTATCCCAATAAGAACTCTGTTTTAACTTAGGCTAATCTAGTTCTTCCCTGACCTGGATGGCCCAGGTTAGCCTGATCTCATCCGATCTTGAAAGCAAAGCAGGGTCAGCCCTGGTTAGTGCTTAGAAGGGAGACCATCAAGGAATTCTAGAGTCGCTATGGAGAGGAAGGAAACAGAAAACCACCTCTCTTTCTCTCTCGCCTTGAAAACCCCATGAGGGGACACCATCAGTCGTTTGCGACTTGGCAGCACTTTAGGTAAAGGTTTCCCTTGCTCAAAAGCCAGTCGAATCCGACTCTAGGGGGCGGTGCTCATCTCCGTTTACAAGCCCAAGAGCCAGCACTGTCCGAGGACTTTCCCATGGTCGTGTGGCCAGCATGACTAAACACCGAGGCGCACAGAACGCTGTTACCTTCCCACCGAAGCGGTACCTGTTTACCTACTTGCAATTTCTTTCTTTCAAACTGCTGGGATGGCAGGAGCTGGGGCCAGAGACGGGAGCTCACTCCACCACACGGCACTCGGGTCTCAATCTGCCGAGCTACCGACCTTCCGGTCTGCGATTCAGTGTCTTAACCTCTGAGCCACAGCGCTTCACACACACACACACACACACAATTTAACACTGGGAAGTGCTTGATTTGGATGAGGTTTTCAGCTTTACAAACCAGCAACAAACAGTTGAAAACTCCATCAGAAATCAAGCAGTTGTGGGGGGGTGTTAATGTGCTGTCGCAAAACGGAGTCTGTGCCACTGCACTGCTTTCCGCATGCTCTCCTTCAGAATAAATAGTATCATTTTGGATGCAGAAACAGCTGGAAATCCTGAATTCATTTGTTTTGCTTGAGGTGAAGTTTGCCCTGTGGGCTTACCTGGTGAGACCATTTGTGAGATGCTTAAGATCACTAATGATGAACACACTTTTTTGTTGTTGTCATTGTTTTTTGCCCAGGTTTCATAGGTCCTTCGTGAGGCCGGTCTTTAATCATTTCCTCGGATACTGCATCTGTTAAATATATATGCGTCAACCAATCCGCTAGTCTGGTTTTCCTGTTCCTACCCATCTGAAGTGCTTGGGACAGTTAAGAACAGTTTTAAACCAAACCACCACCACCACCACCCCCGAACTGCAGTACTGAATGATTTTAAAAGTGGCTTACCATACAGCAAAACACAACAGAAATAAACGAGACAAGAGGAAGGGGAGGCTTCCGAGGGCAGAACAGGTCTTGTTCGGTCTGTTCACAGATCTTTCTCCCAGCTAGGGTTGGCAGGCTTCAGATGCTGACCCCTGGGAGCCTTTGGGTGGCAGGGGCTGACCATAGAGATGGCTTTTGTTATTAACAGATCCTAGAGCCAGTTTGGTGTGATGGTTAAGTGCGCGGACTCTAATCTGGGAGAACCGGGTTTGATTCCCCACTCCTCCACTTGCACCTGCTGGATGACCTTGGGCAAGCCATAGTTCTGTCAGAGCTGTCCTTGAAAAAGAAGAGTCTCTGTCAGAGCTCTCTCAGCCCCACCTACCTCACAGGATGTCTGTTGTGGGGAGGGGAAGGGAAAGGAGATTGTAAGCCACTCTGAGGCTCTCTTGGGTAGTGAAGGGCAGGGTATAAATCCAGTCTCTTCTTCTTCTTCTTCTACTTCTTTTTTCTTCTTCTTCTACAGTGTCCCATAATGGCACTTCCGGGTTTTGCTAGAAGTGACATCACATGTCAGCTTTTGCCGCCATTTTCTCCTGCCAGGCTTTCAGGTGCTGGTGAGCGACATCAAGGTTTGCTGAGGAGTCCTGGCAAGCCTGCTCACAGCTCTAGGCTCCAGCCATCAGGCTAAGAGCAGAAGAAGAAGAAGAAGAAGAAGAAGAAGAAGAAGAGATTGGATTTATACCCCGCCCTTCACTCACTTGGAGTCTTAGAGCGGCTTACAAACTCCTTTCCCTTCCCCTCCCCACAAGAGGCACCCTGTGAGGTGGGTGGGGCTGAGAGAACTCTTTCCCAAGCTGTCCTTGAGGGAACAGCTGGTACAGGGCCATGGCTTGCCCAAGGTCATCCAGCCAGGTGCAAGTGGAGGAGTGGAGAATCAAACCCGGTTCTCCCAGATTAGAGTCCGCGCACTTAACCCACTACACCAAACTGGCTCTAGGATCTGTTAAAAACAAAAGCCATTGAAGGACAAGAGCCCCTTAGTTTACTGCCTTTGGGCACCCCCCAAGTTTTAAGTACATGGAAGAGAAACAAAGGCAGTGAGAGCTAGAGCTTTGAGTTCAGTAGCACCTTAGTGGCCAACAAGATTTCAGGGCATGAGCTTTCGAGAGTTAAAGCTCCCTTCGTCTGGTACTTGATAGAGCAGGGGTGGCCAACCTGTGGCTCGGGAGCCACATGCGGCTCTTTCACACATATTGTGCTGCTCCTGGCAGGGCGGCTGGGGAAGCAAAGGGGAGGCATGCTTTTTCTCTCTTCCTTCCTTCCTTCCTTCCTTCCTTCCTTCCTTCCTTCCTTCCTTCCTTCCTTCCTTCCTTCCTTCCTTCCTTCCTTCCTCCCATCTATTTGCTTTCCTAGTTTCTCTCTCTCTCTTTCTTTCCACTTCTTTAATTCTTTCTTTCCATCTCTCTCTCTTTCTCTCTCTCTCTCAATATCATTAGCAAACAAGTAATATCATTATCAATAACCAGTTTTCCTAGTTTGTTTTTATTTTTGGCAGTCCCATTTAACGTTAATAAAAAGCAAATTTGCATATTTTTAAAAATAAAAACGTGTGTGTGATATTTGTTCCTGTCTTGCGGCTCTCAGACATCTGACATTTATTCTATGTGGCTCTTACGTTAAGCAAGGTTGGCCACCCCTGTGATAGAGGGAGTTTTGACTCTCAGAAGCTCATACTCTGAAAATCTTAAAGACTAACAAAACATGTGGCAGGGTATGAACTTTTGTGAGTCACTGCTCGCTTCTTCAGATACCCAGTGACTCACAAAAGCTCATTCCCGGCCACATCATTTGTTAGTCTTTCCTACCCTTTTCTACCGCTACAGACCGACTAACACGGGCTACCCATCTTGATATATCTGAAAAGCTTGTTAATCCTAAGGTGCTACTGGACTCAAATCTAGTTCTTCTACTGCCGGCCAAAATGGCTATGCTCTAGAGCAGTGATGGTGAACCTTTTAGAGACCAAGTGCCCAAACTGCAACCCAAAACCCACTTATTTATCGCAAAGTGCCAGCACGACAATTTAACCTGAATACTGAGGTTTTAGTTTAGAAAAAAGAACTCATTAACATCTTTTGTCTTAAAAGAAAAACACAATAACAGAGCTTTAAATTATACAAACAACTTTTTATTGAAAGGTAAAAGTTTGCATTTGGCCTGCTTTTGAACAATTAATGTGATTTTTGCTGTTGTACGCATGCTGATAATTTGTCTAACCTTGGCTCATACTTTGTAAGTTTGAGAGCAGCCCAGCCTTGAGTCTGTGTTGTCTTTTTCCTTTTAGAGACTGAGTGCCCAAACTGCGTGTGTGCCCACAGAGAGGGCTCTGAGTGCCATAGGTTTGCCACCACTGCTCTAGAGAAAGTCAGCAAGGTGTTCCACAGTGGATTCTAGAGGTACTTCCTGCCTTTCTGCTAGGCCCTGCGGCAGCAAATTCCACAAAGGACTTAGTCTTTGAGTGAAGGGACCCCTTTTCTCTGTCCTGAGCGAATTGCTGGTGGCCTTATCTATATATCTAATTCCCAAGTGCCCCCCCACATGCGGATACTTAAATCCGCGCGTGGGGGCACGTGGGGAGGGGGTTCTGCAGATGGGGGGTGATCCCCCCGTTTGCAGAAAAATCAAAAAAGTTAAAAAAAGTTTTCGGGGGATACTGAAATTCCCCGAAAAGTAAAAAAGCGTTCCCTGCTTTTGTGGAAGGGATGGTGCCGGGGGGGGGGGGGGGAGGAGGGAGACGCTGGGCCTGAGTGGCGTTAAGCCACTCAGGCCCCAGCAAAGAAGAGTAAGCTGGTGGGCGGGCGGACGAGCACGGGGGGGGCAGGGGATGGTGCCAGGGGAGGAGGGAAACGCTGGGCCTGAGTGGCATTAAGCCACTCAAGCCGTGGCAAAGGAGAACGGGCAGGAGGGGAACGCAAGGGTGAGGTGGGAGGGAAGGAATGGTGAGGCTCCTCCGGCACAAAGCCGCAGGCCTCGCTGGGCCAAGCCGGGGCGGGAGGTGGAGAAGAGATGGCGAGGCCCGCGGCTCTGCGCTGGAGGGGCCTCGCCTCGGGCAGGCTGGAACGCGGGGGGAAGGGGGGGTGGAGGAAGGAGGAGCATCTGTCAGCTTCTCCCCCCCCGCGAATATCGCGGGCCCCCCCCTTGTATACAACTAATGCTTGGAATAAATTAAATGTCTTCTCTGACCAGTAGATATCTTTTTTTTGGAAGAGGGGTCCATAACTTATTCCTGGTGGTTTGAATGTGGGTTTTGCCCCTGAATGGAATCCCAGGCAGCCTGTGACGGACTATAAGGCTTGTTGGTAAGCAGACAGGAAGAGAACTGCTAGGACCCATGACTAGGAGTGGGGGGGGGGCAGGTTGTTCAGAATTCTGAGTCTGAAAAAAAAAGAGGGAAGAAGAATTGACAGTTGACTGTTAGAGAGTTAGCCTGAGAGCTCTGGAGGCAGAAGTCGAGTGCAAAAGCAAGCCCCCCCCCCCCCAGTTTTGAGGAAAATTGGGGCTAGAGAACGCTCCCCACTGGTCTCCTCTAAAGAGAGAGGATAGTTATACAAAAGGAGAAAGTGAAGAACTCCTCGGTATCGACAAAGCTTTACACACACTTCTCCAAGAGAGCTTGTGAGGTGGTTAAGGGAAAGACTCGGCGTCTGGAAAAGGCTGAGGACAGCTAGAATAGCCTCACCAGTCCGTTGAGAGAGCCAGACGGAGAAAATCTTATGCATAACCGCAGATAGTAACAGGAGAAGTGGAATAACAAGGAGTCTCAGTGTAACAGAGACAGTGTGTGTCCAAGTTAGCCGTGCGACTCCTGCCTATGTTAAGTCAAAGTGAAGCACTCATACAAAAAGCAACAATCTATCCTGTATAAATATCCCACCCCCGCTGTGTTTGTGTGAATAAAGAGTTGCACGGTTGGCCGTTAAAAAGCCCAGATGCCTGACTTCTTGAGAAGGGTTTATATCTGACAGATATCCTCCCCCCACAGGGGATATAAACCCGAAGAGACGTGTTAGCCTAAACAGGTTATCCCTAGAAAGAACCGGTGAACAGGCATAACCTAGTCATGATCTGAGTCCAGTTATAGCCAGCCCCCTGGCCACGTCACACAGCCTCTTTCTGTCTCTTCACGGTGTTGACGGACAGCAGCAGGCAAGCTTTTCAAGCAGTCTGAGTTCTGCCTCTGTGCTTGTATTATGAAACCTTGACATGAAGAGTGGGCCGAGGGGGGCCAGTTCTGAAGTGTGTGAGAGATGCGAGCTGTATGGAAGCTCTAGGGCCCTTCCTTCCTCCCCGAACCCTCCTGAAGTTTTCACTTTGCTGAATTAACATGTAACATGATGGGAGTACCCCTGCTGGGCTGACTAAATCGGGGCTTTTCCCTCCGCGCACACGTTAATCTGCGACGGGATGCTCACCGCTCTCTCTGCTCGGCGATGTTCCTTTCTATGCCAAGTCACAGCTTGCAATGCGAACGGAATACTGTGTCAGTAATTTGCACTTTGATGGAATTGTAATGGCACTTTGGGGGTGGGGGGGTGGGGACGGAGGGGCCACGGAAATAGCGGATCTGTGCAACTAACCTGGTGCTGAACGTCACCAGGAGATCTAAAAGAAACTATTTAGAAGTTGTAGTGTTTGGTTGTCATAGCATGATTTTTTAAATGAAATTTCACATCATCTTGGAAATGAAAAAAGAGAGAGAGAGGTAGGTACAGAATCCCCCAATATTATTTTGGGAATGAATTTATTTATTTATTTATTCCATTTATACCCCACCCTCCCCACAAGCAGGCTCAGGGCGGCTTACATAGTTGGTCCCCAAGTGACCATTCAAATCCACAATAAAACAGACAATAAAATCAGACAATTCAGATATAAATAAGTTCATGACAAGATACAAACATAAAGTGCTAGTAATAAGTCGTTAGTTGTTTGAAGCGGCGCACAGTAAAATACATTCAAATACATACTAGCAACTATTTTCCAGCTCAATAGTCTTCATGGATCATGGATCATGCAGTGGCATAAGTGAAGTGGCCCTTCACATGTTAAGAGCTTAGGGCCAGGTTTGTTGGTGGTGATAGTGAAGGGGGTCCTTAAATGAAAGCCTGGTGGAAGAGCTCTGTCTTGCAGGCCCTGCTGAACTGTAAAAGATCCCTCAGGGCCCTGATCTCTTCCGGGAGCTCATTCTGCCAGTGTGGAGCCACCACTGAGAAAGCCCTGGCCCTAGTGGTAGCGAGCCTAGCCTCCTTGGGGCCCGAGGGTCAGTCTGTTCTGAGACCCCGACCACAGTGCTTTCTGGGGTATATATGAAGGAAAGAGTTAGGCTTGTAAGGAAGTTAAATGTGGTACATCTTAGTTTACGGGGCAGAGGGGGATCCTGTTGTAGTTTTCACAATTAGCCAAAAAATGATTGTTTAGGTTTTATTTTGTTTTAAACTGTTATTTTAAAGTTGCTTTTAATTGTATTGTATTAAGATTAATGTAAGCTGCCCTGAGCCCGCTTGTGGGGAGGGTGGGATATAAATTTAATAAATAAGTAAGGTACAAAATTGCCCTGCATGTGCTAACCAAACTTGGTAACAGCTGTCGATAGAGTCCTCCTTTCTCTCATATTCTGTGAATGGGAACATCCGGGTATCCATGACAGGGAACCATGTTCCTCTGTGAGTTTGCGTAGGCAAACATTCTCTGTCACGAAAGACTCTGCCCACGGAGAGGAAGGAAACCTGAATTGGTAGCTCATATTTTACTCTACTGTGATTTTTATGGAAAAGTGTGGGACTCCATAATCAGTCCCCTCTTGTTTAATCTTTCTGGACTCTCTGAAGACAGGCCAGTTTTCTTTTTATTATCTGGCCAGCATCCCCATATTACATACTCTGTAGCAAGGTATCTTTCAATTGCTATGATGATTTGAGAGCATAAGATTAAATCTCTTGCTGGGTGACCTTTTATTTCATCTCAAATCTGAGGTAGCATTTCAGTCTGTATATTTTCATGTGTGCCAATAAAGGTACTGAAACTGAAACTGAGTTTGTGAAGAAGAAGAAGAAGAAGAAGAAGAAGAAGAAGAAGAAGAGATTGGATTTATATCCCGCCCTTCACTCACTTGGAGTCTCAGAGCGGCTTACAAACTCGTTTCTTTTCCCCTCCCCACAACAGACACCCTGTGAGGTGGGTGGGGCTGAGAGAGCTCTGAGACAACTGTCCTTGAGAGAACAGCTGGTACAGAGCTATGGCTTGCCCAAGGTCATCCAGCAGCTGCAAGTGGAGGAGTGGGGAATCAAACCCGGTTCTCCCCGATTAGAGACCGCACACTTAACCGCTACACCAAACTGGCTCCTAGGGTTAGATTCCCTAGCCTCCGTCTTCAGAATCCGCAAACCTCTATCAATGCTAGGAGAAAACATTAGATATAGAACTTGGCCTCTGAACCCTGTTTGCCCTTCAGGGCAACCAGTTGGCTGATACGTGAGATAGGATGCTGGACTAGATGGCTCACTGGCTGATCCAACAGTCTGCTTCTTATGTTCTTAAGCTATCCAACGGTAACTTTTGCACAATACCAAGAGCTCACCCTGTCTCTGTCCATCCTCTCCCCAAACATGTGGCAACTCCTACCTATTTATTTTATTTCTATGTTATCAAGATTCCATCAGAATAGAGTTGCTTTTCATTGGGCTACTATAGAACAATATCCTGTGTTCCTGTCCATATACCTAAGGATCCCATTAAACCGTTCGGATCACTTTACACGTTAGAGGTTCACCATGTGAGTAACATGATCCTTGCTTTTGTCCAGTGTCCACAAGTCTCAACCAGACATAGATTTGTTGCTCATTTCCAAACATGTGTTAATGGTTCAAAAAGGGGTAATTGATAATGCTGTGGACTCACACTTTTGTCTGTATCAGTAACAACTTTGAAAAAAACAGGGTTTGGAAGTTCATCTCAAGATATTGGGATAAATAGACCATTTCTTAATCAAGAGTGGATGTTTCGGAATCCATGCTTGTGCTTAGGCCATGCTTCCAAGAATATTTATTGTATTTAAACAAACTCCTAAACATTGAATTCCTGAAAGAATGCGAGTTAAAGTTAGAAGAAGAAAGGAGTCTTTTGAGACAAATGAGGTAACTTTGCACCTCTGTAGTCCATTCTGCAATTGATGAGGTGTCCTTTTTAGTGATTCAAATAATGAGTGGATGACAACACTGTATTATTTAGGTCTCTCCAGGCCTGTAGCTACAGTGGGGTATCTTGGGGCCTGGCCCCCTGACTTACTGCCAAGGCCCCCAACTTCCCATCCAGGCCCCCTGACTTCCATTTTTTAATTTATTTGTGGCACTCCCTTGGGGGTGTGTAAGGGGTGCCCCCCAAATTAAAAAAAAAGCCTGGCTACAGGCCCGGCTCTCTCTCTCTCTCTCTCTCTCTCTCTCTCTTAATGTATGAACAACAACACCTCTGAGAAGGAGTGTTTGGAAGTCCACCTTGCAGTCTTGGGCTAACTGTGTAGTAGGGTTGCGCCGGGATGATGTCCCCACCTCTGCCGCCACAAGAGCCTCTCCCCCCTGCCTGGCTCCCCTGCACACTCCTCCCCGCCCACTCCTCCCTCTCTCTCCCTCCGGGGGTGACTGCCCAGTGTGATGACATCACTTCCGGGTGACATCATCACACTGGGCAGTTGCCCCCAGAGAGAGAAAGGGAGGGAGGGAGAGAGGAGTGTGTGGGGGGGGAGCCGGGGGGGGAAGCTCTTGTGGCGGCGGCTTCTTCTTGGGCTGGGGGCCTGGAGGGCAGGGAGGTGCAGCGGCGGGTGTGTGGGCATTCCGTTTCACCTGGGGGGGGGGGCTCAGTCCCAACCTGGAAAATTTCAGGGGTGGCCCGTGCCCCTGAGCCCCCACGTAGTTGATGCCTATGGCCAGATCTACATTGGGGAACTCCTGGAGATTTGGGGACGGAGCCTGGGGAGGATGGGGACTTCAGTGGGGCAGAACGCCATCGAGTCCACCTTCCCAAACATCCTTTTTCTCCAGGGGAACTGATCTCTGTAGTTGGGAGATGAGCAGTAATTCCTGGTGTATCCTCAGATCCCACCTGGAGATTGGCATCCCTAGCTCAAGTGTCTGCTGTTGATTTCCAAGAAACACCTATTTATTTATTTATTTCTCAAATTTCTACCCCGCCTTCCCAGCCAAGGCTGGCTCAGGGCGGCTTACACAAAACAGATAAAATACTTCAAAACATAAATTACATTAAAACAGTTCTAAAACCATCAAGTGCTAGTGATCAATTATTGTTCCTCGTTGTCTGTAGGATAATAGCAGCCATCGTTCAAGTTCTCAGCATACAGTCAGCTTGCAGTGTTCATTTGATTGTCCGTGCAGCAGGTGCTGGTCTAGATTGTAGGTGGCGGTTTCCAGCATCCAGGGTAAAGGGATTCATTTTTTTTCTTTTTAATAAACGTTATGTTCAGTAAAAAGAAAGTAGATACAAAGTTTAAAATTTATCATCAGTTTTATAAACAAATCATATATATGTTGGTCAGTCCAGTTCACCAGGCTAATCAGAATAACGTTCTGTTTACACCTAGATGTGAGTTCAGTAGCGCCTTAGAGACCAGCAAGGTTTGGGGGAATATGAGCTGGGGGGGAATGCAAAGCTCTCTTTGTCAGATTCCATTTACAGTTATGTGTACCGTTGAGTAAACTTAACCGGTATGTTGCATGGAAAACAGATAAGCTTGATGAATGAAATGGTAAAGGGAATGAAATGGTAAAGGCCAGGCTAACCTGATCTCAGAAGCTGATTCTATCAGCTCTCAGAGCCAGCTTGGTGTAGTGGTTAAGAGTGCAGACTCTAATCTGGAAGAACCGGGTTTGATTCCCCACTCCTCCACCTGCAGCTGCTGGTGTGACCTAGGGTCAGCCACAAGTTCTCTCAGAGCTGTTCTCTCAAGGGCAGTTCTCGAGAGAGCTCTCTCAGCCCCACCCACCTCACAGGGCGTCTGTTGTGGGGAGGGGAAGGGAAAGGAGATTGTAAGTTGCTCCTTTGGGTAGTGAATTGGGGTATAAATCCATTCTCTTCTTCGTCTAAGTAGGGGGGGGGCTAGTTTGCACTTGGATGGGAGACCACCACAGAAGTCCAAGGTCCCTTTGCAGGGGCAGGCCATGATACTTTCCTCCACCAAAGGGATTCATACTATTGCTGGACTTCAAGAATTCTATTCAACCTGTCATGCCAGGGCTGAATGCTGTCTTTTGAAAAGGCTGGACTTGCGTGGCTCATGACCCAGCAAAGCCGAATGCGGCCCACTAGCCCCGAACAGTAGCTGGCCTGCCGATAGAGGCGTACCATGTTACAAATTGCAATCCTAGGCAAGCAACAAAAGCGAGAGGTTGATCAGTCCCTGCCAGACATTGCTGGTGGGCTGAGTTCAGCTTGGTGGTCCAGAACTTGGTCAAGGCTGGTTTATAGCAGGAAGTGTTCATCTCCTGGCTCCATGCTTACCAGTTAAACAAAAAAAAAAAATCACACCGGCCTTTTCATTTGTATGTTAACATTTCTTCTTGTTGCCATTTCTCTTCATTCCTGGGGAACTTTGCAAGCCCATGGGTAGAGAGATGTATCAGTTTAGCATCATTCACTGGCAGGATGATGCGGTTGCATTCTTTGTGTTTGCGGGCTTCCTGGAGGTAGCCATTGTGTGAACTGAATGCTGGAGTAGATAGGTCTTGGGCCTGACCCAGCATGGCTCTTCTTATGTTCCTATGCACCTTTTCGACCTGCCGTGGATGGGGAAATCAGTTCATCTCACTGCCTCTAGGGGTCAGTAACGTTTATTTTGTCCTTCCTAGGATTCCTCCGGGATGTTTATTCACCAGGCAGGTACCGCTTCCATATTTGATGGACATGTCAAGCCATGTTTGAGCCCAGCAATGATATTGTGGTTTGAGAGTTGGGAACTTGATGATCCCCCCTCCCCCTCCCCCAAGATCAGCTTTACAAGGGTTGGGAAACTGAGTTGTTTGGCTTCTTTCGGTCTCTCGCAGCTGGGTGCTAATGCAGTCAGGGCAGTTTTCAGTGCAAGCGGAATCTGCGCTATAAAAGCAATTCACACTTAAGGCCAGATTAACTGTCATGTCTGCTCCCAAAGGGATGCTGTGGAGTTGCTTTCGAGCATGAGTACTTTAGCAGATCTGAGAACCATTCTGTACATTCCCGAGGATGTGGTGGTAAACTCTGCTCCTTGACACTGTAGCTATGTGTGTCAAGTGCCGTCAAGTTGCTTTTTGGGATTGTGGTTGTTGTTTTTTTTAAAAAAAAATTCATCTGTGCATGTGTGTGCGCACACCCACATGAGTGTGTGTGCATTTGGAAGACATGGCGACCTCTGGTGACTGACCCCTACTGAGGGCCTGGAGGATATTCAGAGAAGTAGCTGAAGAAGAAGAAGAAGAAGAAGAAGAAGAAGAGATTGGATTTATATCCCGCCCTTCACTCACGTGGGCTGAGGACAGACTTGCAATCTGCCTCGGGATGGCAGCGGGAGCAAAAGCCGTGGAGGGAAACTGGCCCGGGGCTGTGCATTTCCACTGGCCAGTTTCCCGCGAGAGCATGCCGGAATGGAGCATTCAGACTGCTGCGGAGAGGCCCTGGGCGGGCCAGGCTCCACAGCTCTTGGTGGGGCCATTTCAGCATTATGCACATGGGCACCTACGCACATGGCCACATGGCTGTAGCAGCACTCTAAAAATTTAAACTCTCCCCACCTTCTGTACTGGGCTGCTTGTGCTCATGGGTGCATGAGCGCTCATGCGCATCTCTCCGCGGCGGTGCGTTCACACTGCCGTCTCCGCTTGAATCCCGCCTCCTCCCATCCACACAGCCGGGAAGCAGGATCCAAGTGGCAGACGGACCCTGGACACCGCTTTCTGCCTGTGTCCCTCTGAGGCCGCAGGGAAGCGGCTCCCACACGGGGGAGTATGGAAGGGAGCCGGAGGACAGCCGAACTGGCTCCCTTCCCCTGCTTCTGAAGCGGAGCTCTCCCGCCCCACTTTCCTAGTCTGTCCTCAGCCTTAGAGCAGCTTACAAACTCCTTTCCATTCCCCTCCCCACAGCAGACACCCTGTGAGGTAGGTGGGACTGACAGAGCTCTGAAAGAACTGTCCTTGAGGGAACAGCTGGTACAGAGCTATGGCTTGCCCAAGGTCATCCAGCAGCTGCAAGTGGAGGCGTGGGGAATCAAACCCGGTTCTCCCAGATTAGAATCCACTCACTTAGCCACTACACCAAACTGGCTCTGCACCCCCGCCTCCCAACTGCTGGTATTCCAAGGAGGTCTCCCATCCAAGTACTTGCCAGAGTTGACCCTGCTTGGCTTCCGAGATCTGATGAGATCGGGCTTGCCTGGGCCATTCAGGCCAGGACCCGTCAAGTTGCTTTTGACTTCTGAATTAATGGCCTCCAAAGCTTCCTGCCTTTAACCACCTTCCCCAAGTCTTGTAAACTGAAGGCCATGGCTTCCTTGATTGAGGCAACCCATCCCCTGTTAGGTCTTCCTCTTCTCCTGTTGCCTTCAACTTTCCCTAGTATTATTGTCTTTTGCAGTGACTCATCTTCTCATAGACACCCACACTGTAGGTGAGCGAGACATATTTGGAATGTTCCCCCATATAAAATGCTGCGTTCATTGCTTATAGTAAACTAACACCTCAGAAATAGAAGAAGAAATTGGATTTATATCCTGCCCTTCACTCAGGCTCAAAAAGTTTGGGGACCCATGGGTTAGAGTGTCAGCCTAGGACCTGGGATGGCTGGGTTTGAATCCCCTCCTCAGCCATGGAAGCCCGCCAGGTGATCTTGGGCCTCATCACAACCTCTCAGCCTCAGCTCCCCACACAGTGTTGTTGTTGTGAGGACTGGGTGGAGGAGGGAGAAACCATGTGAACTGTTGGGTTTGGGCCCCAATCAGGGAGAAAAGTGGGATATAAATAAAAGACAAAACTCAGATTGTTTTGCTCAGAAGAAGAAGAAGACGAGATTGGATTTATACCCCTCCCTTCACAACCCAAGGGAGTTTCAGAGCGGCTTTCAAACTCCTTTCCCTTTCCCTCCCCAAAACAGACACCCTGTGAGGTAGGCGGGGCTGAGAGAGCTCTGAGACAACTGTCCTTGAGAGAACAGCTGCATCTCTTGCCTTGAAAACCCTACAGGGCAGTCATAAGTCAGCTGTGACTTGATGTCATTTCTATTACTTTATTTTTTTTCCCCCAATAAATTTTTATTTTGTTTAACATTAACTAACAAAACTCAATATACTAAACAAATGACAGCAACCAGAATACAAATATTTCTGTTTGAATAAAGTATAACTAATGTAAGAACATATTGTTATGACGGGAGGGTTACAGTATCCGTGTTCATATTTTTCAAAAAATCAATAATTTGTCATAGAAAGGGTTCCTTGGAACAATTTTACAATTCGATAAATAGTTTACAATCGGGAACCAAATTGCCTGAAACTTTGTTTGTGAATTTTCTGTTAAATCTACAGTAACATGGCTGTACACAAAAAACTCCCAAAGTTTATTTTATTACTTTATTTTTAACTGCCATTCCCCACGATTGCTGTGTAGCTTTGGGGAAACAGGTTTGGGTCCAGCAAACACAATCCCAGCTCTTTAAAGAAAACAACACCTGTAGTTCGGCCTTCAGTCTTTGGAAGGGAGAGCAGTGATTTTTGGAAGTTCCCTCCCTTCCTATCATAAGTTCCAGCTTTGTCTCCAGGATTGTCTCTGAAGGTCTGCTGACCTCCCAGAACAAAATGGAAGGTGGGCTCAGACTCCAACAGGAGAAGAAATAGGGAAGTCCCCCTCTGCAGAGACCTCAACTACTTGGCTACACCCCAGTACCTTTGGAGAACATAAATTCCCATATGCAGTTTGGTGATACAGTCCAGAATTCTTTCACCTCTCTGCCACAGGTTATTGGGTTGCCAACTCCAGGTTGGGGAATTCCTGGATATTTGGGGGCGGGGCCTGAGAAAGGTCAGATTTGGGGAGGGGAGGGACCTCGGTGGGGTATAATACTATAGAGTCCACCCTGCAATGTGACCATGTTCTCCAGGGGGACTGATCTCTGAAGTCTGGGGATCAGTTGTAATTCTGGAAGATCTCCAGGCTCTACTTGGAGGTTGGCAGCCCTAATAAGTGCCATAAAGTTGCAGTCAACTTATGGCGACCCCAGAAGGGGCTTTCAAGGCAAGTGAGAAGCAGAGGTGGTTTGCCATTGCTTTACTCTGCAGAGCCTTCCTTGGTGGTCTCTCATTCAAGCCTTATGGTGACCCCAGCAAGGGGCTTTCAAGGCAAGGGAGAAGCAGAGGTGGTTGGCCATGGCCTTCTTCTGCAGAGCCTTCCTTGGTGGTCTCTCATCCAAGCCTTATGGTGACCCCAGCAAGGGGCTTTCAAGGCAAGGGAGAAGCAGAGGTGGTTGGCCATGGCCTTCTTCTGCAGAGCCTTCCTTCGAGGTCTCCCATCCACATACTGACCATGCTCAGCTTCCGAGATCTGACAAGATCATGCTATATCATACCGCCACATAGGTAAATGCCTAAGTAGAAATATATAGAGATTTTCTTCAGGTTGGGATGAAAACTGTGTACAGTGAAGGACATTAGATATAGGGTTGGGGCTGGAAGTAAGGGAGCCAAGCTCAATGATCTATTCATCCAAGGAGCTCAGTATGTGGACTTGGGGAAATCACTATCCAGCCTGTCCCGCTAGCAGAACTGAAAATGAATGGCCGCAGTCAGATGAGGAGCACCAGCAGATGGTTTAGTGGTGGTTTGGGAGAGCTGCCGTGAGCTATAACCCTTAAAACAGCCTATTAAAAAAGATTGGACTGTGTTCTGCGAAGGTAGTGCTTAATTTGTAACCAGAGAGATGCCACGCTTCATACCTGTATGAAATCTCTGGGATGTCTTCTGGGATGAAGCCCTACTCCTTAAATCTAAATGTTCAGATATGTACATCAAGTGCTCAGCAGGAAGGGGAAAAGCACTTTGCACATGCTCAGAATTACTTGTATTTATATACTTTTCTCTCAAAACAAAGAGCAAGTTCTGGGAGTGGCAAGATTAGGGGGTTGCCAGGGGTCCAAGACCAGGCAAGGGCCTACTGCTCCCCGCAAACTTGTCAGTTTACATACAGCATCCCAAATAATCATTTCTTGTTTGTGTGACTTTCCTCTAATCTGGGAGAACTGGGTTTGATTCCCCACTCCTCCACATGCAGCTGCTGGTGTGACCTTGGATCAGTTACAAGTTCTTTCAAGGACAGTTCTCGAGAGAGCTTTCTCAGCCTCACCTACCTCAAAGGGTGTCTGTTGTGGGGAGGGGAAGGGATTGTAAGCTGCTTGGAGATTCCTTTGGGTAGTGAAGGGCGAGGTATAAATCCAATCTCTTCTTCTCTTCTTCATCTCTTCCAGATCAAAGGGCCAGGTGTGGTTCCCCGGCTGTGGGGCCACCAGATCCTGGGGGGCAGAGCCTGGGGAAGGGTTTGGGGAGCGGAAGGACTTCTGCAGAGTATAATGCCATGGGTCATGGGGTCAGGAGGCAATGGGGTCAGGAAGCAGTTTTCTTCAGGCCATTTGGCCAGGGTTCCTAGAGGGTTTTTGCCATCTTCTGGGCATGGAACCGGGGTCGCTGAGGGTGGGAGGTATTTGTGAATTTCCTGCATTGTGCAGGGGTTTGTACTAGATGACCCTGGAGGTCCCTTCCAATTCTTTGATTCTATGAGTCCATCCCCCCCCCCCAAAGCAGCCATTTTCTCTAGGGAAACTGATCTCTGGAGACTGGAGTTTTGCTGTAGTTCCGGAAGACCACCAGGCCCTGGAGGTTGGCAACAATCCTTGTGGATTCAGTGGGCACTTTTGGAATGTGGACAATGGGTAATGGGCGGCACAACAAAATGGCAGCCTTGGGAACTGGTTCCAAACCTAAAACGCTGTAAGATTCAACATCATTTTAAGATGTTCCAGGCCAAATATCCTCTCACAATAGAATTTCCCGTTTCTGAATAGGTGTCTCCTGTAGAGCCAAAGGTGTGGCCTCCAAGGCTGTTCCAGAACACCCCCTTTCTGATGAGGTGGTGGAAGCCAGGATTGATTCCTGGCTTTGGAAAGGAGATGTCATGCCACTCCTCACAGGATTCTTCTGAGGATACAACCAGAAGGGGATGTGGCTCCATGGTAGAGCATCTGCTCAGCATGCTGAAAGTTCCAGGTTCAATCCTCGGCATCTCCAGCTAAAAAGATCAGGTGGTAGGTGATGTGAAAGACCTCAGCCTGAGACCCTAGAGAACTACTGCCACTTTGAGCTGACACTACTGACTTCGATGGACCAATGATCTGGTTCAGTAGAAGGCAACCACTTGTAACTGTATCATTCAGGTCAGGAGTCATGGCTCAGTGGTTGAGCATCTGCTCGGCATGCAGAAGGTCCCAGGTTCAATCCCCGTAATCTCCAGTTAAAAGGGTCAGGTGGTGGTAGGGGATGTGAAAGGCCTATGTTTGAGACCCTGGAGAAGCACTTCCAGTCTGTCAACAATACTGATCTTGATGGACAGAGGTTCTGATTGAGTATAAGGCATTCTTCATGTGTCCATGTATGTTCACAGATGCGCACTGCAAAATTATAACGGCTGCGATGGTGTAGATAGAGCTTCCTGTGTAAATAGAGCTTTTGCATTCTCCATGACTTGGGACTCTTTTCAGAGGTCTTTCTTTTCCGCCTCAGCACAGACAAATGCCGTACACATCACTTTCCGATGCATTGTTGTTTGGGTGACCGTTCGGGCTGCTGTGTGCGCCTTGTCACGGAGCGCCTCTCTTTGCCCATGCAAATCGGCACAAAGGCAGGGGATATTGTCAGGCAGCCACGGAACTAAGAGGCAGGTCAGATTTAATGGAAACATCTGTCATTAACTCTTTTACGGAGGCTGCCTGGAGGGAATCCTAGTGGATAAAAGCTGTGCTGTGTTACTTTACCTTACCATTGTGGAATTGCCAAGGAATAGTTAGCGTAATGCTCTCTCCCCCCACCCCCGGTCAAGGGGGTTTACTCTGGAGGACGGAAGGCTGTGGATCAAGGAGAAAAACACATGGTTAGTCCCTTTCTTTCCCCTTCATGGTTTGTCTGTCTTTGCAAAAACAATCCCGAGAATGTGGACAACTAAAAGACTGCTTATTATAGTTTGGGGTGGTTTTTGGGTTTTTTTTTTATGGTCTACACGGCAGCCCTGCTCGATGCTTAGTGTTGTGCCATGATGTGGGTGTGTCCGTGAGAGGGAGAGAGATATATAGATGCTAATGGCAATCCCAGAGCTGGTTTTCCATTTTCCGAGGCCTCCCCAGAACGTCTGAGACAAACGGAGTCTGTGTGCCAGTAGCGTGCGGCTTTCTGACGCGGGGGAAGGTGGGGCATTTGCACCGCCGTCCATGCAACATTTTCCTACTTTGGAAAAGAGCACGGCAAAGAAGAACTGAAGCCTAGAAATGCTGAGAGGAAGCCAAAGGCGGTAGGTAATTTAAAAAAAAAACAGGAGTTGAAATGCTAATGGTGATTCGACTCAGGAGCGGGGAAGATCCAGCCTGGCAGATCTTGCAGATTGCCTCCAGCACTGGATCGTCTGCGTTGGATCTACTGAGAGCAAAACAAGTGATGCCAATGACACAAACCGTTCGCTTGCTTGGATTTCTATCCCGCCCTTTCGTGACAGCTCATTAGAACTCTTGGGAAGTTATTATGGTTTTAAAAGAGGAGCAAAACACTAACACGGTTCTGGAAAAGAGAGTGCTGCCCGGGATTTGGTTGGACAATTGGGATCAATGTGTGAAATTCAGTCTCGATCGCTTCCAGCACCCTTTCCTACCTATAAGAACATGAGAGAAGCCGATGTTGGATCAGGCCAGTGGCCCATCCAGTCCAACACTCTGTCATACAGTGGCCAAAAATACCAGGTGCCATCAGGAGGTCCACTAGTGGGGCTGGGACACTAGAAGCCCTCCCACTGTTGCCCCCCCAAAGCACCAAGAATACAGTTCATCACTTGCACCAGACTGAGAGTTCCTATCTATACTTTGTGGCTAATAGCCACTGATGTTCCTCTGCTCCATATGTTTATCTAATTCCCCCTTGAAGCCTTCCGTGCTTGTAGCCGCCACCACCTCCTGTGGCAATGAATTCCACATGTCAATCATTCTTTGGTGAAGAAGTACTTCCTTTTATCTGTTCTAACCCGACTGCTCAGCAATTTCATGAAGTGCCCACGAGTTCTTGTCTTGTGAGAAACAGAGAAAAGTTCTTCTATCTCTACCTGCTCTTACATGCCATGTTGTTGTTTTTTTTGTGGTTCTTCTTTGCCCTTTCTCCCTTAACTCCTTCACCCTTGCCGTTCTGAGCTTTCCTTGCTATCATCCTGGGCTTGGTATTGCCACAGAGGGTCATCAACCAGAAATTTTGGCCTGGTCTTCTGTTTTCCAGCCACAGGGCTGGAGGAAGCAGGGGGTGAGAAATTCAGTCTGCAGCCTTCTCCAGGTAGCACTTCTACTAGGAAACAGGAGATCTCTCCAGCAAACTTTGTGATGTTGCTGGTGCTTCTGGGTCAGTGTCTAGGGTTGCCGCCCTCCCGATGGTTACAAAAGTAGAGAGATCACGGGATAGGTGGTCAAACTGAGTGTACACACCGTGGAAAATAATGGAAATTGCAATTTACATAAACAACTAAATTTATGTAGTGCAATAGATACCTCAGTTTCTATGTATCAAAAATTCAACCATCTTTTAGTGTCCCTTATAAACCGATGATGCGGTCACATTCATTCATTCAACGAGTGAACTCCGTAGACTTCAACCATCAAGTTTCCTTGCTGTGATCTGACCTTGTTGAAAACGGGAAGCCACGGAGGTTGTCGGCCAACTTATCTTCCGTTCTGTGCTTCCACAAGGCTCACAAACACGACCCCAACAGGCCAGCTATAGTGCTTGTTTCACACAGGCTTCTTCATGGGAAATCGTGAAATACAAGCTTCAAGGAATCATCCAATTAAGAGTGGGTGGCAGTGTTCCTTCTAAGCTGAATTAGTGTGGGCCAGCTCACCGCTTTTTGGCCTCTGGCTCACACATTTTTGTCTTAGCTCAGGAAAGATAGCTCCAGAGCAAACTAATTCATGCAGTAGCCAAATCGCTCGCTCGCAACTTTAATGCCAGTAGCTCACAAAGTAGAATTTTAGCTCACAAGACTTCGCCATTTAGAGGGAGCATTGGTGGGCTGTCCGTCCTAGGTTTCCAAATCAGCAATAATTGCCCAAACTTTTCTTGTCAGTGACACCTTCCAAGTGGTGGCTGGAGCTCCTGGGATTGCAACCGATCTCCAGGTGACAGAGATCAGTTCACCGGTAGAAAATTGCCACCTTGGAAGGTGGGCTCTATGGCATTATGCCCCAATTGAAATCCTTCCACAAAAGTCAGCCTTCTCAGGCTTCGCCCCCCAAGTCTCCAGGTATTTCCCAACCCAGAGCTGGCAACCCTATGCAATCTCCCGCTTTGTGATGGGAAGGAATGCTGAAGGAAGCTGAGAAGCACCTCTCTCTATACTAGGGTTGCCAACTCCAGTTGGAAAATCCCTGGGAATTTGGGGGTGGAGCCTGGGGAGGGTGGAGTTTTGGGCGGGGAGAGAGCTCAGCAGGGAAGAGATCCCCTAGAGTCCACCCTCCAGAGTTTCCATTTTCTCCAGGGGAACTGATCTCTGTAATCTGGAGGGAAGTGGTAATTCCAGAATTCTAGGCCCCACCGGTATGTTGGCAATCCTCCTAATTACTAAGTAGGCACTCACAAAGATGGCGGAAAGATAATTATCTCTCCCCCCCCCCCAAGCGTTCTAATGTGGCTTATAATGTTTTAGTACATGCACATGGTTGCAGTGACATCTTGTTCCCTGATTGGCTGCTGGAACCCAGTCCCCTTACTTTTCCTAGACGCCTGCCCTGTGCTTGGAACACATGCCATTTCCCCAGTCTTCCATGATGATTGGACTGGTGGAAATCAGACAGCACTGGGCCATTTTCCTCTAAACAAACTTGCTGTTTGAACACCCAGAGTAGGATTTCCTCTCCCCAGGCGGGGATTGGGAATCCCCCACTTTTTTGCTGGTCGATGGTGAAATGCCGTCCCAAACTGCAATGCTGCTTGGCAATGTCCTCGACACAATGATGTCACGTGGATTATCACGTCGGGGCATCGCATGACAATGCTCCGGTTTTGGGGGGGAACTCTATGGTTTGAGGGTGATTTTACCATAGGATTCTGCCCTCAAACTAGAGCGTTGTCATGTGGCATCGTAGCTTTTGAGGGGTGGAGCCCCACTCCACTCCTGGCAGGCTCCCTCCCACCCCCTGCCAGTGGGTCATGAAGACCCGGCAACCTAACCCAGAGTGAGTTTCCACAGTCGCTACGGAAGTCATCAAGTCCTGTGCCGGACCCTACAGTAACTACCAGTGCTGACTATCCTGCCACAAAAGTGGAATGCATGCTCGAAACGCCATCTCATGGTTAATAACATATCAAAGGAAGGAGTTTGGCGTGAGGGTGCTAGTCTCCTAATGAACATGTGTATTATCAACAGCGAAAAAATTGTATGAAGAGCTCCAAGTGATAGCTGTAGAAGTCTCTAGTAGTAGAACACAATTCCAGTCCAGTAGCATCTTAAAGACCAACAAAATTTCCCCAGGTATTTATCAGATCTTGCAAGCTTTGACTCATGACAGCTTATGCCCAGGAAACTTTGGTTGGGCTTTAAGGTGCTACTGGACTAATACCAGCCAATGCTCCCTCTAAGCTGTGGAGTCTTGTGAGCAAAAATTCTACTTTGTGAGCTCTTGGTATTAAAAGTTGTGAGTGAGTGATTTGGCTGCTGCGTAAATTAGTTTGCTTTGGAGCCACCCTTCCTGAGCTGAGACAAAAATCTGTGAGCTGGAGGCTAAAAAACTGTGAGCTGGCTCACACTACCTCAGCTTAGAGGGACTGCTGCAGAACCAGCTCATGACTGGTGAACTCCAACAGCATCCCTAGTGTTTACCTGATGACAAACCCCCAAACCTTTATCATCCTAAGTGCCGTTGTAATTTCTCATGTTCCCATGTCTCACTGTGGACAAAGCTCGCTCTTTCTGTGTGTGTGTGTGTGATATTTCCGAGTGACATTTAACAGTGTGGGAGCTCACATTTGGATCTTTCTATCTTGGCTCCGAGCTCATCCTTCCACTTAGATTTTTTTTTTCCAAGAGCAATTTCATATTTTCTTCTGTGGGGCTCTGATTGCCAAGATGGAGGGGAGCCATTGTTGGAAGTGGGGAGGCAGCCGAGCTGGCATCGGACGAGGCATTGGCAGAGCGGAGGGAAACCCTTCTGTGTCAAGAGGGCCTGGGCATGGCTTGGTGCTGCTGCCGATTCCGCTCCCTGCCTCCTGCCAACATTTTCTGTTTGCCCTTATGCCAAGGCTTATTGGGGGAGACTGTGTGGTATGTGTCATCTCCGTGGCTGTTTAATTAATAACCCAGCTGACAGTTTCCATAATAATTACCTTACCTAAAGTGAAGGGGGGGGAGCAAAATCCCTGTGTGTATATTCAAATGAGATATATTAACAACCCTCTTCCCTCCCCCCCGTTGTAATCATGTCCTGATTTCCCCTAGAACTAGAAGCAGCCCTTTGGGGTGGACTGGTTTTGCTTGCAGGACTGACAAGTCAATTTTCTTCCTGGTGCATATTCTCGACCTTGTATTATATAGTGCTGCCGACCTCCAGGTGAGGCCTGGAGATCTCCTGCTTTTACAAGTAATGTTCAGATGATAGAGATCAGCTGCCCTGGAGAAAATGGCTGCTTTGGAGGGTGGACTCTATGTCATGGTACCCTGCTGAGGTCCCTGCCTCCCCCAAACCCCTTTCTCTCCAGGCTCCACCCCTAAAATTTCCCATCCCAGAGCTGGCATCCCTAGTGATGAGTCCCTGACCTGGGGGAGCCACTGGAAATCACCTGGACACAGGAAATGGTGGCAGTGTTATAGAGAGTGTCAGGATCTTGGGTTTGTCTTTCTAAAAACTGAGTGTTCATAGAAGTAGACATGTTCAATGCCATGGTAGTAGAAAGTGCCATCGAGTCACAGCCAACTTATTCTGACACCACATGGGATATTCCAGGCAAGCGATGAACTCAGTTGGTTTGCCCTTGCCTGCCTCTGCGTAGTGATCCTGGACTTCCTTGGTGGTCTCCCATCCAAGTACTGACCAAGGCTGACCCCGCTTATGTGGGCAACTTTACCAACTGCCCAAGCTCTGTGACTTGTCACCCCCTGGGCCCTAAATCCTAAACGTTTTCACAGAAATAAAATGTTAAAGTGAAAATCACATGGGTTACGTTCCCCACTAAACTGAGGTCATCCTTGACCATCTTTCTGTGTGGTGGGACTAACCTGTGCACACCACCTGTGCACCAGGAACTCCTTTGCATATTAGGCAACACACCCCTAATGCAGCCGATCCTCCAAGTAGGGTTGCCAGCCTCCAGGTGGGGCCTGGGGATCTCCCGCTTTTACAACTTATCCCCAGCTGACAAAGATCAGCTCCCCTGGAGAAAATGGCTGCTTTGGAGGGTGGACTCTGTGGCATTGTACCAAAGTTCCTGCCTTCCCCTCCCCAAACCCCACCCTCTTCTGGATCCACCCTCAAAGTCTCCAGGTATTTTCCCACCCAGACTTGGCAAGCCTACCTCCAAGAGCTTACAGAGCTCTTTTACAGGGGCTACTGCAAGCTCTTGGAGGATTGGCTACATTAGGTGTGTGTCACCTAATATGCAAAGGAGTTCCAGCTAGAAAAAGAGCCCTGGATATACCTTTGCGATCTGCAAGGCAAGTTTTCAGTTCCATCTTCCAGAACTGCTGTCTCTGTTTCTGGTGTTTCGACATGTTCGTCCTTCATGTGTCAAAATCTACCTCACCCACAGGTCTTGATGAAAGACCAGGAGAACATTTAAGTTTAGAGTGTATGATCAGAAGCAGCAGTACCCTCAGTAGACTTTACTACATGCTCTGCGATCACTCGGTGAACCCCTTCAGAGATCTGAGGAGCTGGAGGGAAAAATGCAGTCCTCCCTGAAAGTTGTGTAGGTAAAATACACTCTTGGTTTCGTGACCACTGACCAGGTTCCCTTCTAGCATTACATTAATTGTCATTAAGGGCAGTGGCTCAAGTGGTTAAGACACTGAACTGCAGACCGGAAGATCGGTAGTTCAGCAGTTTGAGACTGGAGTGCTGCATGACGGAGTGAGCTCCCATCTCTGGCCCCAGCTCCTGCCAACCTAGCAGTTCAAAAGCAAGAAACTGCAAGTCGATAAATAGGTGCCGTTTCAGTGGGAAGGTAACAGCATTCCCTGCGCCTCAGTGTCTAGTCATGCCAGCCACATGACCATGGAGAAGTCTTTGGACAGCGCTGGCTCTTTGGCTTGGAAACAAAGATGAGCATCGCATCCCTGGAGTTGTATTTGACTGGCTTTCAATGGAAACCTTTACCTTTACCTTCCTAACCCGATAGGAAACATGCTACATTTGCCATTTAATTTAAACAGTTATAATTTTAGCTGCACACATTTTAGTATATTCACATTGTATTTGCATTGGCCCAGTCTTACACCCTGAATTTTTAAAAACTTGCTTACAGCACCACATGCATTCAAAACATCCATTAACTCTTTATCAGTAATTTTGGGATGAATCCCACTCAGCCTGAGTATTCTGGGTCAAACTGATCCATCACTATCACAGAAATACATTTATACAATTTTTAAAGCAATTCACTAAGCTGATACCTGCAGTATCAATATGTCACACGATGGTACGGTCCCTGTTTGGGCGCCTTCCCCTCTCTTCTTGTAACTCTTCCTAATGTGTTTTTTTTTAAAAAAAATCAATAAATGACAGCACCCTTTTGGATCAACAAACAAATGTGAAATTGCTTCAAAAGTATAGGGAAAAACACATTCAAGACGGTATGGTTTTCAACATAACAGGCACTGAACATAAACCTAAGAACTTCACAATTCCAGATAAAACTGAATGATCATGACTGGGGATGTGCACGAACTGAAGCACAGAGCAAAATTTGTCTTGGATTCTGCCCTGTTCATAGTCAGCTAACAGAAGTTCATGGTGGGTCTACGGTCATGAACTTTCAAGAACATTTAGAGCAGTTCGTGCAATTCATGGTAGTTCATGGAAGGGGCAAGAATCAGGGGTTTAAATGGACTCCAAGCCTGGTGAGGAACGGGACCTCAGTGGGATACAGTGCCACAGAGTCCACCTTCCAGAGCATCCAAAGTATCCATTTTCTCCAGGGAAACTGACCTCTGTAGTCTGGAGAGGAGCGGCAATTCCAAGGGATCCCCAGGTCCCACCTGGAGGCTGGCATTCCTAGTGGGGTGGGGGATTTGCTGGAAGCAAACTAAATGTTAGTCCTCTGTCACCACTGGGGGTCTCGGAATGCTAGTTGTTTTAATGGCTTGTTTTTATATTATGTTGTTTTAATTGTAAGCCACCTTGAGGAGGTCTCTGCATTATGCTCTGCAGAGAAGAAGTTACCAGTGATCCCTAGTCCGAAAGACATCTGGCTGCCCTCGACCAGAGTCAGGGCCTTTTCGGCCCTGGCTCCAACCTGGTAGAACACACTGCTGAATAACATCCATGCCCTGAGGGTCCTAATGCAGTTTCGCAGGGCCTGTTGAGACAGAGAGATTCCACCAGGCTTTTGGTTGAGGACAGCAGTGGTTTCCACCTTGTCCAGCACTCCTGTTTTCTTTTCCTGTTTTCTTGCCTCCCCCCGCCCCTGGGCAGTGGCACAATCCAAAGGTTATTTTAGCACCACCCAGTTACGTTAACTGTTGTATTTTTTATTGTTTTTAATTGTTGACTAATTTATGAATGTGTTTTTATTGTTGTACGCCGCCCATGAGTCCCGTTTTACAGGGGAAGGCAGTCTAGAAGCTTAATTTTAAATAAATGAATAAATATAGCCTAAATAAATGAACATTAAAGCGTTGAACTGGGAAACACAGACTCAAGCCCCCAGCAGCTTGGAAGCTTGCTGGCTCATCTTGGGACAGTCATGCTCCCTCGACCTAGCCTACCTCACAGGGGTTTTGTGAGGGTAAAATAGAGGTGTAAAGATGGATGGATAGCATGCTGAGCTTCTGGAGGAAGGATGAGATAAAAAATGTACTGAAGATTTATCTTGCTCCTCCTATTCCTGCTTTGTAAAGCCTAAACTACATGTCAGAGATCTGATCACGGATCCCTGATCTACCAGGCTGTTTGACCATCCTTCTTTGGCCATCAGAGAGCCAGCTTGGTATAGTGGTTAAGGCCAGAGGACTCTAACCTGGAGAGCCGGGTTTGATTCCCAGCTCCTCCATATGCAGCCTGCTGGGTGACCTTGGGTCAGTCCCAGTTCTCTCAGAACTCCCTCAGCTCCGCCTACCTCATAAGGTGTTTGTTGTGGGGAGAGGAAGGGAAGGCAATTGTAAGCCACTCCGAGACTCCTTCCGGTAGTGAAGAGTGGGGTATAAAACCAACTCTTCTTCTTCTGCAAAGTATTACTCAGGTATGGGCCCACTGTCTATTCCAGATTCCTGGCCCTGCTTCAGATTAGGATGAAATGGCAGGTTATTGCCCCAGCCTAAGCAAGGTGCGGGTACCATTTTCTAGAACTGTTTTTTTTTTTTTTAATGAGACATTGATCAGTTAGCCTGGGCAAACGATGTTCGTCGCCAGATGGCCTTCCCGCTCCCTATTTGAAAAAGTTGTCACCTAGCCAGGATTTCTTCCTTTCTTCTTCCCGCACCCTGTTCTTCTTGCCCGTGATCTTTTTTTCTCGTTTCTAGCCTCTGAATGAACAGCATGCAAAAGCCAGGACATAAAATAGCAGACTCTTAAAACTCATAAACATACCTGACTACCATCTGGCAGCCATCTTTGCAGCCCGGTGATCTCTTTAACTGTCCAGCATGCAGGTTTTTGTCTCTTTTTTTAAAAAGAAGAAGAAAAGAAAAACAAGGATCTTGCGCAGATTTGCACAATGCCATATCCCTGCCAGATGGCACTTAGTAAAACGTGGGCGAAAGGAGCTGGCGTCGCCTCCGTCATGACGAAACACAGCAAACACACGAGGATGCTGTTGTGTCACTAACTTTTCTTCCCCATGCTTGGAAAAAAAGGATTAGAATCATATAGTGGCAGAATAAGCAAGTAGGATCAGGGGTCATTTTGAGCAGAAATATGCAGGAACGCCGTTCCGGGAGTAACAAGCCCAGGAGCGGGCCCATATGGTGATGCGCTGTGGAAAAAAGCAAAAGCATACGAACTTGATCTGTATTTTCATGCTGCTTGTTGTAGGGTAGCTTCCCTGCAAGAGCAAAGGAAACCTAAGGTGTCTTTAGTCAAAGTGTCAAGCTGGCTTGCCAGCTCTGAGTTGGGAAATAACTGGAGATTTTGGGGGTGGAGCCTGAGCGGTGGGTGTTGCCTTCTGACACACTTTTGGTGATGTCAGGGGGTGTGGCATATGCAAATGAGTTATGCAAATGAGTTATGCTAATGAGCTCCTGCACCTCTTTTTTACAAAATGATCCCTGCGTAGGACACTCTTAGAGCTGGGTGGAAATTCAAATCCTTAAACAATGGCTGACAAGTTACATTATAAACATTGTTATGCAGTTATGAGACTCGAGGAAGGGGTTGAAGAATGGCTGGGGTAACACTGCGGATTATACTTCGGGTAGCTGTTAGCCGAATTGCTTTAATTTAAGATGAGCAACTGGCAAATTACCGGGTCACAGCCAACTATACCAGGGTCCCACCCCTCCCGGGAGTTCTCCAGGAAAGAGGCACTGAGGCAAGAATCCTTTTAAATGATGTTTACTATAAAATGTTGTTCAAGCATACACAAAACAGAATCTCACACACAAACACACAGGTCTAAGGAAATTTAGACAGAATGTAGCACGGTTGCATGAGCAGGAGTTTCGTTGAGGGGTGATACGTTACCTATCCTGGAGATGGATCCTTGTTCCAATAGAAGATTGGGGCGGGTTAGAAAAGGAAAAATGGGGAGCGTGTTCTGAACCTGCAGAAACACACTTCTCTCTCTGGCTGCAGACTCAGAGATTTAAAGATGGGGGAGGGTACTGGGATAGCAAGTGGGACCTGAGAGGTATAAAAAAGCAGATAGAGGTCGTGGAAGCTCAAGAGACCGATTGCCTGCTGTGCAAGGTCTTTTATTAGGTGGTCTTGGGGGTCGGGCAATGCTAACCACATCCCACTAACACACCTACCAGGTAGTCCGTCCCTACAAACCCTACCATTGGTTAAAGTAAAAAGAGGAGGGGATGCAGAGGGGTGGTCAATATTGCAACACTAGAGGCTAAACAGGAACTGACACCTGGGCAAAGTCCGATGAGTCACCGGGGCCATTCTATTGTCTCTTTAATGGCCCTAGCGGGCCACTTGATGGGCAGAAGATTAGTTGCCAGGTACCCTCACTTAGCATAATCCGTGCAGGTATGTTGGAGGGGGCAGGGGTTGACCAGCGCGATGTAACAGAAAGAACCCTTATTGCAGTGGGGTCCTTGCTTCTGTCTTAGTGAACCATATAGGTTGCCAGCCTCCTGGAGTAGACTGGAGTTTCTCCCAGCAATGGAGAATGCCTGTAGTCCTTGCAGCATAGCAACCCAAGTTCAAACTTATGAATATTAAAATCCATAAGAGCACTTTGCAGTGCCTTGCTGGCCAACATAGCAGTAGAGGACTTGACCTGGATCGCCCATCTTAGCCTGATTGTATTAGATCTTGAAAGCAATGTTCCCTCTAAGCCGAGTTGGTGTGAGCTAGCTCACAGTTTTTTAGCCTCCGGCTCACACATTTTTGTCTTAGCTCAGGAAGGATGGCTCCAGAGCAAACTAATTTATGCAGCAGCCAAATCGCTCACTCACAACTTTAATGCCAATAACGCACAAAGTAGATTTTTTGCTCACAAGACTCCACAGCTTAGAGGGAGCATTGCTTGAAAGGTAAGCAGGGTTGGCCCTCGATAGTACGTGGATGGGAGACCACCAAGGAAGCCTAGGGTTGGAACTCAACAACCAATGGCAAGCCACCTCTGAATGCCTCTTGTCTTGAAAACTCTATGATAGGAGTCCCCGGCATGGTGCCTGTGGGCTCCATGTTGCCCGCCAATGGCTTTCCTGGTGCCTGCCATGGGCTTTTAGAAAAATGGGTGTGGCTTTTTCCTAGCAGGGCTTTTGATTGGCTGTGCAGATTAAAAGGAATCCTGTTAAAGCAGAACCTGCAGTGCTGAAGAGTTACTATTAGAGTTATATATAACCTCGACCCCTGACATTTTGTGGTTAGCCCCTCCTTTTGTAGCACCCATTTTGTGACTGGTTCTGCTTCCTATGGCAGCCATTTTGTGATTGTGCCCACCACACTTTGTCAGAATTGCAAAAGGTACTAAAGGTTGGGGACCCCTGCCCTATGGGGTTGCCATAAGTCAGCTGTGACTCATAGACAAAAAAAGGGGGGGGTCAGAAGTCTCAGGAAACTCTGCTTACATGCCACTGCTGTGTTATAGTTGACGTGTTGGACTAGGACAGGGGAAAGGCAGGCGGGGAACCTTCTTCAGTCAGAGAGGACTGCCAGGGGGAGGGAAACATGGCAGAATTCTGTTGCCAACCTTAATATTTCAGGGGGGGAAGTATATATCCTCCTTTGCAGTTAAAGAAACTTACCATTCAGGACGGTCAACTGGGGTAAGAGCCATCTGTGCTTGCAGTGGTTAAGGTGTCAGGCTAGGATCTTGAAGACTCGGGTTCAAGTTCCCACTGTGCCATGAAGCTTGTTGTGTGACCTTGAGTCCGTCACGCACGCTCAGTGTAATTTATCTCACAGGGTTGTTGCGAGGAGAATGATGTAAGCCGCTTTGGGTCCCCATTGTGGAGGAAGGTGAGGCATAAATGAAATAAGTTATATACATATATAAAATAAATAAGTTATATAAATATATAAAAGAAATAGAGATGGGACTTTTCAAGACCAAAGGAAGGGAGAATCAGGTACACTACCCTGTTGTCCATGTCGGAAAGCTGAAAATGTACTGACTAAACAAATGATCTGAACGGTTGTGGTGGAAAGTACTGTAAAGCCACAAGATGACTTAATGGTGATCCCATAGTGTTTTCAAGGCAAGAGACATTCAGAGGTGGTTTGCCCTTGCCTGCCTCTGCATCACAACCCCGGACTTCCTTGGTGGTCTCTCATCTAAGTACTAATCTGGGCTGACCCTGCTTAGCTTCCAAGACCTGATGAGCGCAATCTAGCCTAGGCTATCCAGGTCATGGCAGTAAAAACATTTTTTTTAAAAAAAAAAATCCAATAAGATAATAACTCAGTTAATAAATCATCAGACACATTACAAAATGGCAACTCCATCAAAGAACGTTTGATATAAAATATGTAGAACATCAAATGAGTCAGGAACCGCTATGCCACATCGCCCTGCGCATGACAAGCTTCTGCATGTGAGAGAAGACAGCTGTTTAATCACATTGTTGGACACCCCCGCCCCCCCCTCCGCCCATTGCTTCCTCTTCTCTTACCTCCCACTGCTCTTAAATATGCGTATTATCCTCAGGCTCTGACCTTAGGCGGGCTGTGAGGACCAAGTCATGTTTTTCAGAGTGAAGTAACACCAGTAGTCAGGAAGGAACAATGTAGTTCAGGCCAGATAAAATAAATCTCGCATTTCCTGTCAGGAGACGGGGCCAACAGAGATGATGAGATGCAGGGAGCGAGTCGGCCACCGCTCAGAAGCAGAGAGAGAGAGAGAGAGAGAGAGAGAGAGAGAGAGAGAGATGGGGTAGACATGACCACAACCCATGCTTGAAAACACAAAATGAAAACAAACTTCGTGTGGTGACAAGGAAAGAGTCAGGAGGAGAAACCGAAAATTCATAACACGGGGCACCTTGCCAGGCTAGAAAATCCGAGCACAACACGTGCCGGGTAATTTGGCTGGATTTCTTCTCATGGAAGAGCGCAGCCGTTCACAGGCATAGCTACAAAAAGCAAGGTTAAAGTGGAAAAGCCGGTTTGTTTGCGTGTGGAAACGTGACAACAGTGCTAAGAAAACCTTTTTGGGGTTCAAAGGTGGGGTTTGGTGAGCTCCCCCTCCCTGGCAGTCTTCAAGCAGTGGCCGGACGCACATTTGTCAGGGACGCTTTAGGCTGATCCTGCACTGAGCAGGGGGTTGGACTAGTTGGCCTGTGTGGCCCTTTTCAGCACTATGTTTCTATTGCCAACCGCTGGATCACGAGTCAGAAAAGACCCCCCCCCCGCCCAAGGCAATGTCATTTGGCCCCTAGGAACATAAGGGGAGCCCTGCTGGATCAGACCTTCTACTGAGTTTTAGTCAAGGCGCTGTGGAAGGTTTGTCCAAAATTCCACTCATTAGGAAAAGAAAACAAAAAAGTCTCCAGGTTATATAAAAAAGTCCATAACATACATTGTGGATCTTTGCTTTTTAAGAGTGACCTATAGGTTATATGGAAATATAGATACTTGTGTGTAACACGATAACTCAGTGTATGAGTTGTGACTCAGTGTGCTTTGCGGGCAAGGAGTTTCAGGCTCAGTCCCTGCCATTTCCAATGAAAAGGGCTCAGATAGGTATTGGCCCTAACCTGGGTGACCCAGGTTAGACCAGTCTCATTGGATCTCAAAAACTAAGCAGGGTTAGCTCTGGTTAGTACTGGGATGGAAGACCACCAAGAAAGTCCAGGGTTGCTACGCAGAGGCAGGCAATGGCTACCCCTCACTGTACCCTATGGGGTCACCCTAAGTTGGCTGTGATTTGATGGCCCTTTCCATGACCGGTGGGTGTTTGCAAAGACTTTCCCCAGCCAGTAAGAGAAAGCTCTGCTGACCTGAATCTACCAATGGTTGGTCACTGCAAGGCATCTAATATTTCATATTAGGGGCCTGACCCATTGAGAGCTGGTTTGGTGTAGTGGTTAGGAGCGTGGACTCTAATCTGGGAGAACCAGGTTTGATTCCCCTCTCCTCCACATGCAGTTGATGGCGTGACCTTGGGTGAGTGACAAGTTCTTTCACAGCCGCTCTGAGACTCCTTCGGTAGTGAAGGGCAGGGTATAAATCTTATTTATTTATTTATTAAATTTGTTAATTGCCCAATCCTTGCAGTGCAGGGCTCTGGGCGAGTTACATCATTCATAAAAACATCAAGATAAAACAATTAAAATATTGATACAATATTTCAAACAAAAAGATGGCATTTATTAATCCAATCTCCTCCTCTTCCTCTTCTTCTTCTTCTTCTTCTTCTTCTCTGTGTTCACCTGTCTCATAGCTCAGTTCACATGCAATATGATTAGGGGCTGGGCTTTCCATGGGCTAATGGATAAAGCACCATGTGGCCTTATTTTTCTCTTATAACGATAAGTAATTTCTATATATTTTGCTTGATGACAAGTACTGACTTTTTAAAAGAAATCAGTTAGAACACCTAAACATAAATACATACAGCACTTGGACTTCCATTATATTTATTAAGACACAAGCGAGGAGTACCGGCATACTTTTTGTCAAGAAGCGTGTTTGGATGCTGCTCTAAATGTATGATGATTTGTTGCAGGCCTGTAGTTCATCCATTTTAGCTCCTCATGGAATAACAGGAAGTGTTTGTAGGAAGTTTGTAGGAAGTTCCTCATGGTTATTTCTTCATAAATCAGACATTTAAGATGTAGCCTGAGGTGTAGTATGGGGTTATTATTAGTTGGTAGGGTTGCCAGATCTTTACCTGCTGCCGGTGGGGGGATTTGGGGTGGTGTGTTCCGGGGGTGGGCAGGGATGTCGTTGACGTAATGACATCACTTCCAGAAGTGACATCATCGTATCGACACTGTCACCGAGGGATGTCTTTTTTTGGAGGAGGGGGGGGTTGCCCTAGACTGGCAGCTGGCCGGCGGCAGGCCAGAGCCTGCAAATGTGGGGATCCCCCACCTCCTCCTGGGGGCTGGCAAGCCTAGAAGAAGAAGAAGAAGAAGAGATTAGATTTATATCCCGCCCTTCACTCACTTGGAGTCTCAGAGCAGCTTACAAACTCCTTTCCCTTCCCCTCCCCACAACAGACACCCTGTGAGGTAGGTGGGGCTGAGAGAGCTCTTTCCCAAGCTGTCCTTGAGAGAACAGCTGGTACAGAGCTATGGTTTGCCCAAGGTCATCCAGCCAGGTGCAAGTGGAGGAGTGGGGAATCAAACCCGGTTCTCCCAGATTAGAGTCCGCACACTTAACCACTACACCAAACTGGCTCCCCAAACTGGCTCCCCATAAGCCTATTAGTTAGAGCCCTTCGCTTGTGTCTCAGAATGAGAGGTGTAGTGAACGCACATGAACACATGAAATTGCCTTCTACTGAATAAGAACCTTGGTCCTCAAAGTCAGTATTGGCTATGGCAGTGGCTCCCCAGGATCTCACATAACTGACTACTCAGTTGTTTTAACTGGAGGTGCTGGGCATTGAACCTGGGACCTTCTGCATGCCATGCAGATGTTCTACCACTGGACCATGACCCCTCAAATGCTGTCTTGGGGTGGCACTGCTGTGTATATCTAACCCCTGAGAAGCTGCTGATCATCCAGGAGGTGGGGCTGGACTGGGAGGGGAGGGACTGTGGCTCAGTGGTAGAGCATCTACTTGTCCTGTAGCTGTACTGTGTTCAATCCCTGGCATCTCCAGTTAAAAGGACCAGGCAGTAGGTGATGAGAAAGCCCACTGCCTGAGAACCTGGAGAGCTGTTGCCAGTCTGAGTACTGATCTTGAAGAACCAAGGTTCTGATTCAGGGCAAAGCAGCTTCCTGTGTTCACGTGCTGCTATCTGTAGGCCATTGCGCTAATTGCACATGGTACTGAAATCACGCAAGAGCAGCTGGATCTGGGGCTGGTTTCGTGGTAGTTGCTGTGACTTTTGATGGGGGCTGCTCTGCCTCATGCTGGTTGCCGGATCTGGAAGACTTGTGATCCTGGGGGAAGTTGGCAGAGGCTGTGCGTGGATACTTAAACCGCTGCAGCCTTGGGCAAAGGAGGATGCCAGTGTGTGTCTCTTCCAAACCAGGGAGAGAGACAGAGAGAGATGGCAGGAGAAAGAAAAAGGATCAAGAGGGCCCAAATAACCTCTTGCCCTTCTAAACTGAGGCCTTCTCTGGGTGGGGCTAGCTAGGGCCCACAGCCCTAGGATAGGGTTGCCATTTCTCGGTTCAGAAATACCTGGAAATTTGAGGGGGGAGCCTGAGAGAGTCAGCTTTAGGGAGGGGAGAGACCTTGGCAGGGTCTAATGCCACACAGTCCACCTTCCGACAGCAGCTATTTTCTCTAGGAGAAGAGGAATAAATGTTTTACATAAATAAAATACATAATAAAGAAGCCACTTATGTCGTTTGGAGATCAGTTGTCATTCTGGGAGATCTCCAGCCCCCGCGTGATGTTTGGCATCCCACTTCACAAGTAGGGGGGTTCAAGCAACGATAGCTAGCAGAACAATTGTTAAGTTGGGCCTTAACAAATGAAAGCGTGTGGGTAGCAGGTGAGGGAGTGGAAAAGAGGGCAAGCAAGGTCAAAGGGCACCAGTGGCTGTGGCAAGTGAGGGTGAGCATAGGAGGCAGCTAGTGGGGACACATGAGTGGCGGTGGGTAGGCAGAAGGGCCAGGAGCGGAAACAGTGGCCTCGAGTGGGTAGTAGGAGGTGGGGGTGGCAGCAAATGAGAGCTAGGGAGTTCCTGGGTATGCTCAGCCTGGGCGCCCCAAAACCTAAACTGGCTCTAATGTGTAGAATCACAGAGCCCTCTTTCACGAGTGTATAAGTAAGGGGTTCCGCTAAACCTTCTGCTGTGGTTAACATAAGAACATAAGAGAAGCCAATGTTGGATGAGGCCAGTGGCCCATCCAGTCCAACTCTTTGTCACACAGTGACCGAAAATACCAGGCTCCATCACTGGGGCCATTTTGGAAAGGAGGATTTAAAGAGACTGTTGTCTGTTTCTTGGCTCTTGTGGCTTCCCGAACTTCATAAAAATGGGAACTCTGTTGTTTAGAGTGGACAGAAAAGGGACATCCTTTGCCTTTCTTTTGGTCTTTGGGAATAAATGAGCATAGGCCGAACAGGCTCTTCAGCTTGAAATATGGCCCCTGTGGAAAACACGCTCCCAACTAGGCTTTGGGATGAGGAGTGGTGCTTGTTTGCCAGCTTCCCCGAGCAGCTACCTGACAACTGAGAAGGTAATAATTGGGATTCCCTGGGACTGCTCCTGCACGAGCTGCCGTTGGATCATGTTCAGTTTTCTGAGCAACAAATTGAAGATGACGCTCCAGGCGTTTGCAATCATAATACTCGACCGCAGTAGCGTGTTTTATCTTCAAAGTGTTGAACAAACACCAGCTAATTAGGATTGTTTTTCTTCTTCTTCTGAGAAAGACTTAGTGGAATAGTTGAAGGAAGAAGCGCTCCGGCTGTGATTTATTTAGATGCTTTGTGTGAAGTCCCCCCTTTTTCTTTGACTGAAAGGTTGTTTCGGAAACCTGCTAACCTGAGGGCATTGAGGCAGTCATGTTGTGATTTGAAAACTGGCTGAGGAACCACAATAGAGGGAGGAGGAAAAATCAGAAGAAAAATCAAAAGAAATCAAAATGCATGGTGAATTGTCAGGTAGATGATGGTTGAGACTTTAATTTGAAACATACGCAATTGAGAATATGTTGCCTTTTATACAGTTGTCAGAATCCAGTTGTGGACTTGTGTAGCGGTTGATGTTTTATCATGTTTACATTGGTGTTTAGCTTTTGACACCACTAATACCTGGTACACAATAGTGTTGTTACCCAAAGAGGCGGTCTCCTATTTAATTGGGGGAATTAGCATAAGGAGACAGAGCGAGAGGGGGTAACTGGGATTCTCCACCTATGTATGTATCTGGGGAACTTGTCCTTAGAGAACTCTTGAAATAAACCAGTCAGATGTTCAACTGGAACAGGTTTTATTGAAAAAGGAATAAAAGGGCAAAACACATATACAAACACACTGAAAATACACTAGCTAGCTAAAAGGAGATCTGGGAGGAGAGAGGGAAAGCCGTTTCTGGGAGGTTATAATTACCAGTCCTGAAGAAAGGGGTCCATGGAGGCAGCAGCAAAACTACCAGTATTTTGGGAAGTGAGTGAGAGAAGGCCCACATGCAAGTGGGGGTGTATATATTGGTCCAAGAACAAACATACGCACACACACACACTGCTATGGCACAGAGTGCTGGAGTTTTAGGGAAAATGTTCCCTGAGGCTATGCTGATTTGTTTGCTCCAAAAATAATACCTTGACTGGTTTTTTAGAGATGGACAATGATTCCCACAAAAAGCAGGAGAACCACCACTGGGACCTGGGGACTGGCAACCCTACCTTGAATGTGGGCAACATATCTCTGTGATCATGCAATGCAGTTAAAGTTATCAATAATGGTTAGCAAACACCTAAAATCATTCCAAGGAACCATGTTTCCCTAGGAAGTAGTTTGGAAACTGCTAAAAGGGGATTAGACAGATTCATGGAGGATAAGTCTACCAATGGCTACCAGCCATGGTGGCTGAGGGGAACCTCCACATTCAGAGACTAAGGCTGCGGCCACACGGCCCTTTAATGTGGGAGGAAGTGCTGTTTCCTCCCGCATTTAAAGGGACAGTCCACAACGGCCGCGGCTAGTCCCGCGCCGAAGCAGCCTCAATTGCAGGTTCCTCCCACGTTTTCCGACCCCGGGAAAATCAACTATTTTCCCAGTGGTCGCGCAAGGAACCTGCAATTGAGCCTATCTGGACAGCCCTCTCTCACAATGCTTGCCAGGTGGCCGGCGGGGCTCGGGGAAGGGTGCCCCCGGCCGCCGCCTCCGCCACCTCCACCACTTGCCTCATCTGCTGCCACCACTCACCTCATCGGCCGCCACCGCTCGCCTCCTCGTCTGATGCCATCACCGCCATTTGCCTCCGCCAGCCGCTGCTGTCACCTCTGCCCGTGCCGGGGTTGGGATGTGTAATCACCTCAACCTGGAAAAAAAAAACCAGTCCCTTTAAATCCGGGAGCCCTCCCAGATTTAAAGGTCAGTGTGGCCACGGCCTAACCCTCTGAATCCCAGAGCCAGGAGGCAACATCAGGGGATGGGCTTAGCCTCTATGCCGTGTTGTTGGCCCTCCAGGGGAACTAGTTGGCCACTGTATGAGACACAGGGATGCCAGCCTCCAGGTGGGGCCTGGGGATTTCAAAGAATTACAGCTCATCTCCAGACTACAGAGATCAGTTCTCCTGGAGAAAATGGCTGCTTTGGAGGATGGTCTTTATGGCATTGTGCCCCACTGAGGCCCCTGTGCTTCCCAGGCTCCACCCCCAAATCTCCAGTAGTTTCCCAATCACAATTTGGCCACTCTACCCCCAACCCTCCACCGGTGGCCAGGGGGGACCTGGCAACCCTAGCTCTGAGACAGGATGCTGGACTAGATGGACTATTGGTCTGATCCAGCTAGGTTCTTCTTATGGTCTTATACTTGTCTGTCTAGGCCAACATCTGCCTTGCTATAGGAAATCCAAAGCTAGAGCTTCCTTCACAGATAACTGTCCAGTCCAGGATTCCCCAGTGTTTTGTCAATCGATGCCAAGGTGCCTGCCAACGCCTTTCCTGGTGCTCACCAAGCGTTTTTAGAAAGTGGGTGGATCCAAGGTGAGGCTTATGCCCACAAGGCTTCGGACTGGCCACTGGAGACTTGATTGGCTGTTCAGGTTTGGTAAAATGTTGCTTTGGCTAAGTGGCTGAACTTCATAGCGAAGCAAAGATAAGGGGTGGCCAGTTGGTGGTTTTGTTGATGCAGGTGATGTTTCTTGATGTCTCCAGGCAGCAGTCTGGCACCAGCAACTTTTTATATTGGCCACTGGTTGGAGTCAACTCCTCTGCCCGGAAGGGAGAACTCCCAAGTCAGCTGGAACCACAAGACATTTCTGTGTAAACATGAATGTTGTTGCCAAATGAAACGTACCACACAAACCGTGTGCCATGTGATACTCCAGACACTGCTCCCTCGAAGCTGTGGAGACTTGTGAGCAAACGGTCTACTTTGTGAGCTACTGGCATTAAAGTTGTGAGCGAGGGACTTGGCCACTGCATAAATTAGTTTGCTCTGGAGCCAGCCTTCCCGAGCTAAGATCAAGATGTGTGAGCTGGAGGCTAAAAAGCTGTGAGCTAGCTCACACTAACTCAGCTTAGAGGGAACTCCACTTCAGACCAACATAGCTACCCCACCCGAATCTATGTGATAGCGAGTTATCAGTTTGGTTCAGTATCAGCTGCATGCACAAGAGAACGATCTCCATTTGCTGACTCACTGCATTTGTCAGGAACTGCTGTGTTGACCTCATGGACGCCAGTGACTTATGGAAGCCGGACACTCAGAATTTCCACATAACAATGGGTTTTCATGAGGATCTTCTGGCATTTGTATTTGTCATTCGAAGCAACCTCGCCCAAAGGAAATATCTGTGTAACTTTTATAATGTGATTTCTTGAATTTACATGGAACACTCTCAAGCAGTTGGGATATCAAGCCAGGATGCTCTGCCGGAAGAAATCATACCAACACACCTTTTAATGCGCGTTAACGTTGCGAAAGTGGGAACAGAGTGACCAGTTGTGTAAGCCGAGTAAAACTCTTGAGTCTCTACCGCAGAGGGATCCTCTGAAATTGCGCTCAACTCTGCAGCTGTCAGATTTTTCTTCTTCTTCCTTCCCTTGGTTTTTTCATCTCGGTCAAGATCTTCCCCCAACTGTTTCCACTGATGAACGGAAAACGTCATGATGTAAATACCACTTGGGCTGCTAGAGCTGAAGAGGCACGGATGCCAAACTCAAAACCGGAATCTGTTTTTCCCCTCATGTTTGCCGTTATAAAAGCCTAAAGAAAAACAGCACACAGTTGCAATCTTCCCCTCTTCAACGTTTAACACAATGAGACCAAATCAAAATCTCTTCCTGTGTCAGTTTGATGTAGTTTGGTGTAGTGGTTAAGAGCGTGGACTCTAATCTGGGGGATCCCGGTTTGATTCCCCACACCTCCACATGCAGCTGCTGGTGTGACCTTGGGTCAGTCATAAGTTCTCTCAAAGCTGTTCTCTCAAGGGCAGTTTTCAAGAGAGCTCTCTCAGCCCCACCCACCTCACGGGATGTCTGTTGTGGGGAGGGGAAGGGAAAGGAGATTGTAAGATGCTCTGAGACTCCTTCGGGTAATGAAGGGTGGGGTATAAATCAAATCTCCTCCTTCTCCTCCTCCTCTTCTTCTTCTTCTTCTTCCTCTTCTTTTTCTTCTCCCTCCCATTCAGTGGACGTAGCACCCAGGTAACTTAATCTAACAACACCCATTCCACCAACTGAGGATCTTTACCAATGCTCCCTCTAAGCTGTGGAGTCTTGTGAGGAAAAAATTCTACTTTGTGAGCCACTTGCATTAATGTTGTGAGCGAGCAACTTGGCTACTACATAAATTAGTTTGCTGTGGAGCCTTCCTTCCTTCCTAATCTGGCTACTGTGTAAATTAGTTTGCTGTGGAGCCATCCTTCTCGAACGAAGACAAAAATGTTTGAGCCGGGGGCTAAAAAACCGTGAGCTGGCTCACACTAACTCAAGACAGAGGCAACACTGATCCTTACTCAGGTGCAAGAAGGTTTCCATTAGGGGAAAGGCTCCTTGCATTAGAGGATGGCTTCCCCCATAGTGGAAGGAATAACTAGAGGGGATATTGTCCCCAATGTATTTGTATTCCTTGCGTTGCTTAAGAAAAATGTTCAGTTCCCCCCCCCCCTTTTCTTTTTTACTTCTGTCAGTTAAAGCTGCCTAACCAGGATTTAAAAGTCAGGTGGGTTTCAGATAAAGGAAAATCCCCTTCGTCTGGGGAGCCGGGGAACGGGAAGCAATAAACAAGACTGGACCTAAGATTGCTTGAAGGATAACAATGTCTGGAGAAACCCTGGAAACACACACACACACCCCTCTTTGGAGTTGCTGGCAGGTTGGAGACCATTCCCTACCGGACACAAAGCCACCGAGTGTCCTCTTAGCGGTCAGGGCCCCCCCCCCCCCCCCCGGTATTGTGCACGCTTTATCTTGTTCTCTTGTTAAGTAAACCTTGCTGGAAAAAACACAAAAGCAAAATTGGGGTTGAAGTCCCCATTGTGTCAACATGCTCCAATGATGTGGCAACCGCCGGGTTGCAAAATTTGATTTGTTCCAGAGAAGAAAAGGACAGGCCCCGGGGTGGGCAGGGGGGGCCCTGCCTTGTCGAGAGAAGCAGATCTCGCCTGTCTGCCGGGAGAGCCAACTCTGTGTGGGATTCCTGTCAATCTCCTGCACTGGTGGGGCTTTTTTCCCTTTTTTCTTCTTCCCTGGGCTGCTCATACCTTTCTGTTCTCTCCGCTGACGGACCCCGAGCAAAGCAGTGGAGTTGCGGCCCTTGCTGAGCATTCCATCACCAAGGGTAAAAAAAAAGGATTTTTAAAGAATACCTAGGTAACGCTGTGGTTTTATCGGATAGCTGGATGGCTTAGGGGAAGTGCTGCTAGAGGATGCGGGTGAAATCAGGTTGCCAGTCTCCAGGTGGTGGCTGGAGATCTCCTGGGGGTTACAGCTCATCTACAGGCGAGAGAGATGAGTTTTCCTGGAGAAAATGATGAGGAAGACGGAGAGATTGGATTTATACCCCGCCCTTCACTACCCGAAGGCGTCTCAGAGCGGCTTTCAGTCTCCTTCAGTGGGGTAGAATGTAATATAGTCCACCTTCCAAAGGAGCTAGTCTGGTGTAGTGGTTAAGTGCATGGACTCTAATCTGGGAGAACCGGGTTTGATTCCACACTCCTCCACTTGTACCTGCTGGATGACGTTGGGAAAGCCATAGCTCTGGCACAGCTGTTCTTGAAAAAGAGCAGTTTCTGTCAGAGCTCTCTAGCCCCACCTACCTCACAGGGTGTCTGTTGCGGAGAGGGGAAGGGGAAGGAATTTGTTAGCTGCTCTGAGACTCCTTTGGGTAGTAAAGGGTGGGGTATGAATCCAATCTCTTCTCTTCTTCTCTTCCCCTCTCCACAACAAACACCCTGTGAGGTAGGTGGGACTGAGAGAGCTCTTTCAGGTCTGCTCTTGGGAGAACAGCTCTGAGAGAACTTGTGACTGACCCAAGGTCACACCAGCAGGTGCAAGTGAAGGAGTGGGGAATCAAACCCGATTCTCCCAGATTAGAGTCCGTGCTCCTAACCACTACACCAGACCTGGCTCCTTTGGAAGGTGGACTTTATTACATTCTACCCCATTGAAGTCCCTCCCCTCCCTAAACCCCACCCCCCAAAATCTCCAGGTATTTCCCAACCTTGAGCTGGCAACCCTAGGAGGGGGGGCCTGTCTTGAGTCAGGGCAGTGACACCAAGGAGAAGGGTAAAGCATACAGATCCCAGAGACGGATCTCATTCAAAGCCGAAGCCTACCAACTACGCGGGGTTGCCGACACCTACTTGGGAAGTACCTGGAAATCTGGTGGTTGGAATCTGGGGAGGATGGGGCTTGGGTAGGGGAGGGGAGGGACCTCAGCAGAGGATTACCCCATACAGTCCACCCTCCAAAGCAGCCATTTCCTCCAGGGGAACCATTCTCTGATGTTTGGAGATCAGTTGTCATCCCAGGAGATCTCCAGCTGCTATCTGGAGGTTGGCAGCCATCCAACTACCTCTTATAGTACCAAGAAACAGCAAGCAGTAGACAAACCTGAAGCTAGGTTGTTCAGCGTAGAGATAGGGAAGGTACCTGTGCAGAAAGGTTTCTCTCTGCAGAACAAATTGCAGCTTTGGGGGGGGGGGGGATTTAGAACAGGAAATTGGCACATGAGGAAAGGGTTAATCCCACCTTCTGCAGACTGCCTCCCTACTCCAGTTTCCTGCCCCTACCCCCGTTCCATGTCTCCTTTGAACTTTTTTGAGAAAAACCACGGCAGCCCTTGATTATAGACCTTCCATGTCACGTCTGGTTAAGTCTTGAGCGGAGTACCTGATATGCCACTAATTGCAGTCAAAAGATATTTCACCTACCTGGAGGGCAGTTATAATGAGTTTACTATGAGATTTGCCAGATCCTGTGGTCCTTTATTCTGGCAACAACCCCAAAAAAACCCAACAGCCCATAGCATCAATGAATAGCACCCCAAGCTGACCAAATGGTGGTGTTTGGCTCATGAGTTCCAAAATATGGATGGGGAAAATGTGATACGGACACTTGGTTGTAGACAAACTGATCAGGATCTGGCTTGGGTAGGACCTCCTGGGAACCCTATATATGCCCCCTTGAGTTCCGTGATGGATCGGGTTGCCAGCTTTGGGTTTGGAAACACCTGGCGATTGGGGGGGGGGGGAGTACAACCTGGGAAGGGTGGGGGTTTGAGGAGGGGAGAGGGACCTCAGTGTGGTATAATGCTGTAGAGTCCATCTTCCAAAGTATCAGTTTTCTCCAGGGGAACTGATCCCTGTAGTCTGGAGATCAGTTGTGATTCTGGGAGATCTCCAGCCACAAACTGGAGACTGGGAACCCTAAATGATGGAAGAAAAATCGGGGAGAGGCAGTATGGTGTATTGGTTAGAGTGCTGGACTGTGATCTGGAAAAAACCCAGGTCTGAATCCCTGCTCTGCCATGGAAGCTTCTTGGATGACCTAGGGCCAGTCTCACATGGCTTTGTAAGGTCATTGTGAGGACAAAATGGTGGAAGGGAGAATGGTGTTGTAAACTGCTTTGGGTCCCCATTGTGGAGAAAAATGAGTATCAGTATCTGAAACAAAAGAAAGGTAGGTGATAAATGGAAGGCCTACCTACCTACCTACCTACCTACCTACCTACCTGCCATTAGGGTTGCCAGGGCCCTGCTGGCAATTGGTGAGCTGGACTTACTGGATGAGGGGGCTCGGCCGGTATTGCAGTGATGTTGCTGGAAATGAGGTGATGTCACTTCCAATGGGTGCTGGAACAGATGTCATCGTATTGCCAGCAATGTGGGACATTCTGGTATTTGGGCAAAAACTCTATGGTAGACACCTTTTTTTAACCATAGAGTTTTTGCCCTAATACCAGAGCATCCCGCATTGCTGTCAGATATCTTCAGATACCTGAAGAAGTGAGCAGCGACTCACAAAAGCTCATACCCTTCCACAATTGTAGTTAGTCTTTCAGGTGCTACTGGACTCTGGCTGTTTTCTACTTTCAGAAGGGGCAGTGAGGCACATCGGTTCTTGGAGAGTAGTGGCATGCACCATCTTAACCTCGGGGAAGTCTGCAGGTTCTGCAGGATGCTGGAGCAACACTTGTGTGATGTTGACAGACAGAACAGCTGTGTATGGATTTGAGATGGGCGTACATGGTGAGATTTCACTGGGACTTGTTGCCTTGCTCATATTCATCAAGCCACCTTGGTTTCATTGCATTTCAATTTTTTTTGGTCTCATTTCCCCATTGATGTGATGCTTCCTTTTAATGACCTGGCAAAAGAGAGCAACTGTTAGGAAGTGGCTGTTATATTACAGGGAGAGCTGTGGCTCAGTAGTAGAGCATCTACTTGGTAGGCAGAAGGTCCCAGGTTCAATCCCTGGCATCTCCATTTAAAAGAACCAGGCAGGAGGTGATGTAAAAGACCTCTGCCTGAGACCCTGGAGAGTAACTGCCAGTCTGAGTAGACAATACTGACCCTGATGGATGAAGGATCTGATTCAGTAATCAGCAGCTTCATGTGATAGGGGAGGTGCTATGGTTTAGTGGAAGTGCCTCTGATTTGCATGCAGAAGGTCCCAGGTTCAATCCCTGGCATCTCCACTTAAAAGGGAACAGGTAGTAGGTGATGGAAAGGACCTTGCCCTGAGACCTTAGGGAACCTCTACCAGTCTGATTAGACAATATGAACATTGATGGATTGATGGTCTGATTCCGATTAAGGGATTTTTGTGTGATCATGATAATGATGGATGAATTTGGATTATGAAGATATCGATCTGATTCGTTGGTTTCGAGGCAGCCCTCCTCCCCAGCTTCTGCATAAACTATTTGCGCAAAAAAAGTGATATTCAAGAGCCTTTCAGTGGACATTGTACATTGTGGGATTACCAAACCGTTCTGCTGAACCTGTCAAGCGATAAGAATATGTGGAGAGGCTTTGCCTTGGACTGGAATGGTTCATCTGTTCGCCTTGTAAAAATTCCTTCTGTTACCAATGAGAGGGGCGTGTGGTGTGTCAACCTTTGAAATACGACCCCAATAGACTGGAGAAGAAATGAGACCCTTGGTCACTTTTTAAAGAACTTTGATTGCTGACTTCTTGAAATTAAGGGGATTTATTTTTGCTGTTGCAACCCTCCCCCCTGGCTTTGTGCTCCCAGCTAGGTTGCTAATTCTTGCCTTTCGTAGGGCATTCGGAAGGTAGACTAATTTAGGGCAATCCCACCAATTCACAAAGAGGTCATTAGGCAGGCGGAAGTCCCTAGCAGGTTATGAACCAGACAGTCTCGATGAAGGAGGGTCAAAGGGTGAGCATACTGTTTACCAAATCTGTAAATGGTAATTGTCTGGCTCTTGCATATGGCTATTATCCAATGTGGGACCCACGTTCCCAGAAAGAAAGAAAGAAAAAAAAACAGGACGCGGGTACCAAATATGGATCTGTTCAGAACAGTAGAAACGTCCTCTTAGCAACATCTGTCTGCACTTTGAAACAAATTCAGAAGTCTGGGGAATGTTCCCACCGCAAGCATTTTCACAGACACGGGACTCCGCGCCGAATTGCGTCAACCATTATTTGCACATTAACACCCAATCTTCTTTCGGGTTCGCGCAGCGAAGACTTGTGAAAAGTGAGTTGGTCACAAATAAAGGCAGCTTTGGGCAACGTTTTCGCTTGACGGGGAACAAATGAAATTAAACCCTTGACTGCTTTGAAATTTGTTAACTAAAAATTGTGCGTGCAAAATAAGATGATGGTTGTGCTTTGCCTCTGATATGAGGGCACTATAGGGTTGCCAGGTCTGGGTTGGAAAATACCTGGAGGCTTTGGGGGTGGATCCAGGAGAGGGTGGGGTTTGGGGAGGGGAGGGAACTCTTCAAGGGACAATGCCATAGAGTCCACCCTCCAAAGCAGCCATTTTCTCCAGGGGAACTGATCTCTGTAGTCTGGAGATGAGCTGTAAAAGTGGGAGATCCCCAGGCCCCACCTGGAGGCTGGCAACCCTAGGGCACTGGCATCCCTGACTTGCAAGGCAGTATCATTATAATAATGTTCTCAGATTGAAAGCCACCCTTTTCTATATTTTGGTGAATATTCACTCTTCTGCTCTTAAAAATAACAGTGGCTTACCCATGGGGATGCCAGCCCTCCGTGGTTGACTGCTTCCAGGGAATGCTTCTGGTGACCTGAAAGCCACCATCCTTCATCAGAAGAACTTCACAGGAAGACTCCAGAGAGAAACTAGTGAATCAGAACTCAGCATCAAACTGAGATGACACTTTCTTTAGCCACTATAGGGGCTATATTGTTGAACATAACTAGGTCGTTAAGCCCTTATCTCCAAATACAACCAGGGTGAATGATCACAGTACTCACAAACTTCTGTATTTTGCATCTGAAGAAGTGAGCAGTGACTCACGAAAGCTCCTACCCCGCCACAAATTTTGTTGGTCTTCAAGGTGTTCCTGGACCCTTGGCTCTTATCGACTGCTACGGACAGACTGACATGGCTACTACCCATCTTGATCTATCATTATGTACAGTCATATCAAGATTGCCCTGACCGGCATGGCTTGATCTGGCCTGATCTCACCAGATCCTGGAAGCTAAGCCGGGTCAACCCTGGTCAGTATTTGGATGGAAGACCGCCAAGGAAGTCCAGACCACCAAGGAAGCCCAGGGTTGCTATGCAGAGGCAGGCAATGGCAAACCACCTCTGCTCCTCTCTTGTCTTGAAAACCCTACAGGGTCATCAAAAACTTGGAGCAACTTGACATCACTTAATTATTCCCCTGACCAAAATGGCTCAGGCTATCCCGATCTCATCAGATCTCAGAAGCTAAGCAGAGTCAGCCCTGGTTAGCATCTAGATGGGAGATCACCAAGGAAGGCCAGGATTGCTCTGCAAGGCCAGACAACAGCAAACCACCTCTTACTTGAAACTCTATGGGATCACCACAAGCCAGCTGGGATTTGATGGCACTTTCCACCATATCAAGAGGAGAGGGTGCAGAGGAGAGTGATGAGGACGGTCAGAGACCTGGAGGCCAAGCCCTGTGAGGAAAGGCTGAGGGACTTAGGAATGTTTGAGAGCCAGTTTGGTGTAGTGGTTAAGTGCATGGACTCTAACCTGGGAGAACCGGGTTTGATTCCCCACTCCTCCACTTGCACCTGGCTGGATGACCTTGGGCAAGCCGTAGTTCTGTACCAGCTGTTCTCTCAAGGACAGCTTGGGAAAGAGCTCTCTCAGCCCCACCTACCTCACAGGGTGTCTGTTGTGGGGAGGGGAAGGGAAAGGAGTTTGTAAGCCGCTCTGAGACTCCAAGTGAGTGAAGGGCGGGGTATAAATCCAATCTCTTCTTCTTCTCTTCTTCTTTTCTTAGTCTGGGGAAGAAGAGGTTGATGGGGGACACAATTGCTCTCTTGGAGTATTTGAAGGGCTGTTACTTAGAAGAGAGCAGGGAGCTGTTCCCATTGGCAGCAGAGGAGAGGACTCGCTATACTGGGTTTAAATTAAGGGCGGGAAGGTACCGGCTGGATCTTAGGATAGATTTTTACAGCCAACGTCGTGCAACAGTGGAATCAGCTGCCTCGGGAGGAGGTGGTGAGCTCCCCTTCACTGGCAGTCTTCAAGCAGCAGCTGGATACACACTAGTCAGGGACGCTCTAGGCTGATCCTATATTGAGCAGGGGGTTGGACTCGATGGCCTGTATGGCCCCTTCCGACTCTGTGATCCTGTGATTCTAAGACTGCTTTTGTGTAGTGTTTAATCAATGTTCAGGGGTGGCAAGGAATAAGACAGGAAGGAACTGTGACAACCTGCCCATGTTCCAATTCCAGAATTAATGTTAGAACTGGAATAGAAATTAAAGAGGAATGGAACGCAGCACGGAGAGATATGCCAGCCCAATAAACTCAGAGAAGTGGGGGGAAATCCGCTCATCCCTAATGATAACTTGAAACGTGCATAGCAGCATGAGCCGGGAGGGAGGCTGATTGTTATACAACTGCTTAATCCTCGTTGTTATTATTATTATTATTTTTCAAATGCCTTTTGTTCCCCCACACTCCATATTACTCTAGCCTGTCGTAATCTTATAGAAATCATTTGGAGAGATACATATGCGCGACTGTAAAATCACAAGTCCTTTTTTGGGGGGGGAGCGGCTTTTGATGGTATGTTTGGAAACTTGAATCCTTTCGTGTTTCAGCAGGCTGCACACTCATCCTAGTAGAAAGGTCACGCCTATTCCTTTTAATATGAATAAGCCATAATTGTGCAAAAAAACCCATGATGTATTAAGATATTATCGCTTCTCTGCTAATTATCTGGAGTATTTGTTTAGCGGAAACACGCGTTCTGGTGGGAGTTTGAGCTGGTAGCAGCCGCATCGTGGTATAACGAAGGAGACGAAAAAAATATGTCAAGTTTCTTACTGAGAATATGTTCTAGGGGCACTATTATGAATTTGTAAGCTATGGAGGCCTGGCGGTATCACAGGCAAATGGAAAACAGAGTGTGAAGATGTGCGCTTAGATCTTCAGGAGGGTTGTGTGTTTAGCTGTCTGTCTCATGCGGAGATCCAGCGTTTAAAAGAAAGCACCAGACTTCAGCTCGATTGCATGCCTTTAAGAGTTTCCTTTGACACATTTTCAGTGAGCAGCTAAGTAAGCCTGCTTGTTGTTTGTGTACATGGAATCCTCCGTGTGACCTGGGGCAGGGAAGGGACAAAAGTGGGTCAGTGGTGGAGCACAGTCAGGGCTGGTTCCAGGTTTGGGGGTCCCTGGGCACACAGTGTTGAGGGCTTCCCATCTTAGAAGAAGAAGAAGAGACTGGATTTATACCCCAGCCTTACTAACCGGAGAGGTCTTTGAGTGGCTTAGAACCTCCATTCCCTTCCCCTCCCCAGGACAGACACCCTGTGAGCAATGTTCCCTCTTAGCTGTGGAGTCTTGTAAGCAAAAATTCTACTCTGTGAGCTACTGCCATTGAAGTTGTGAGCGAGCGATTAGGCTACTACATAAATTAGTTTGCTCTGGAGCCATCCTTCCTGAGCTAAGACAAAAATGTGTGAGCTAGAGGCTAAAAAACTGTGAGCTAGCTCACACTAACTCAGCTTAGAGGGAACACTGCCTGTGAGGTAGGTGGGATGGAGAGCGCTCTTGAGAGAACTGCTCTTGAGAGAACTGCTCTTGAGAGAACTTGTAACTGACCCAAGGTAGCACCAGAAGCTGCATATGGAAGAGTGGGGGAATCAAACCCAGTTCTCCAGACTAGAGTCCATGCTCCTAACCACTACACCAAACTGCTCTTCCCACCACCAGGGCCCCCCTCATTCCCTCTTTTCCACCCCCACACCTGCCTGCCTCCACCTGCCCTTGCACCCTTCTGTTTGCAAACCCTCCCCACAATGCATGCTCAAATGGTTGCACCCTTGCCATTGCCATCAACAATGCCACCACTGTGCATCACGCATATCCCCTTTTTCATGGCCTCTGGGCAGTAGGGAGCACAGGCACAGAAAGGTGGCAGGGGAGGTCTGTAGGTGGGGGTCAGCATCCATGGGCCCCAGGAGAAGTCCCAGGCCCTGTTAGCTGCCCCACCTCAGGGTATGCTGATGCTGGCCCTGAGCACAGTTGCCAAATACCACTGTGGTTCAGCTAGAGTTGCAAGCTTTGGGTGGGGAAATACCTGGGGATTTGGGGGGCAGAGCATGGGAAAGGTGCAGTTTGGGGAGGGGAGGGTCCTCAGCAGGATGCAGTGCTGTAGAGTCCATGCTCCAAAGCAGCCATTTTTCTCCAGGGGATCTGATCTCTGCAGTAGAGGGAGATTACTAGGCCCCACCTAGAGGTTGGCAACCCCAAGTTCAGCAGTAGAGCCCATGATTTGTATGTAGAAGGTCCCAGGTTCAGTCCTTGGGGGGCCACTGAGGCTGTTCCACCCATTGCTTCTGCTGGGCCAAGGTAGACTTCCTCCTCCCCCATAAGAACATAAGAGAAGCTGATGTTGGATCAGGCCAATGGCCCATACAGTCCAACACTCTGTCACACAGTGGCCAAAAATACCAGGTGCCATCAGGAGGTCCACCGGTGGGGCCAGGACACTAAAAGCCCTTCCCTGACAGAGGAGGAGGAGGAAAGAATATTGTCTGTGCTTGCTCTTTTATTCTTAGTACTGATTTAATGAGAGAGGGTAACAGACCAAACCTAAGCAGAGTCAAACCTTCCTAAGCCCGTTGAAATCAAGAGGTTTTGGATAGGGTTTCCAGCTCCAGGTTGGGAAATATGTGGATATTTGGGGGGTGTAGTCTGAGGAGGTCAGGATTAAGGGAGGGACCTAAGGGGGTATAATGCCATAGAGTCCTCCTCCCAAACCGACCATTTTCTCCATGAGAACTGATCTCTGTCGCCTGGAGATCAGTTATAATCCCAGGAGATCTCCAGCTACCACCTGGAGGTTGGCAATCCGATTTAGGAGGGTGTAACATTACTCGGGATTGTGCATGGCCTAAGTTCCGTGTTGCATAAATGGGACTTAAGATCCAGGCTTTAGGCTGCATTGTGACTTATGAATGCCTCATTTTATTGTTTCAAAATATTTGTCACACACAACTCCAGCACACGTACACACACAAACTGTGAGAAGGGGGAGAGAAGGCAGGTTGCCCGCTCAGATAAATAACAAAATAAAATGGCTGTCGTCGATCACTTCAAAAGAGGCCCTGAAAGTCCCTTGATCTGAGGAGATCCGAAAACGGCCAGAGGTAAATACAAATGTGTGGTCTTTGCAGAAGTCATAACTGTGTACAGTCTGCATTCTTTCTCTGTCCAGTGCGTTCTGAGGAAAACCCCCCCCCCCAACTTTTCACATATCAGCACAAACACACGCACACAAATATGATCTGCTGTAGTGGATGAAATTGTGCGTCTGATATTGTCAGGCGAGGGGAGGTGGGGCGAGCGGGAGGGAAATACGGACATCTGTTTAACAATTCCCTTTTGTTGGAAGGATCATAGAGGACACTGCGGCCTGCCTGTTGCGCTCAATCAAAATGAATAAAATGGGGGCTTTAAAAAAAAAAAAAGTGTGTGTGTGTGAAGAAAATCAGGCGGAAGAGAGCCTTAAAGTATTTGCTTACACTTTTGTGTGTGTGTTTTAATTTCGGCAGCGTGATGATGAGGGAGAATCCCCGGGGCTTGTGGCGTGTGGGGCATGGGGGGGGGGGGGAAGCGAGAGATGTGAGGTTTCAGGAACAGTGAAGGGAAGGTTTTGTTTTATTTCCTCGCTATGGCCCGGGAGAGCTCCGCAGCAGTCGGAACTAATTGTAGCTCACTTAGGGAAGTCTTCATTAGCACCCGCCACACATGTTCGCCAGATGTGCAGGGAGGGAGGGAGGGAGAATGGGAGGGGGGGCATGTGGAGAACAGGCTAACATACTTAAGACTAATAATCTGCCTTTTGTTTTCTGAGCTATTGTGTTGGGGAGGGCAGGAGTGGAGGGGGGGAATCCTGGCTCCTTTTTTGTGTGAAGGGCTCAGTCCCCTGTTGGCTGAATGGAATGCCTTGTCTTCTGTTCCTTCCTAGGGAAGCACAAAAAAAGAGTGAGCGAGAGAATAGTCCCCAGTGAAAGGATATTTTTATAGCTATCAGTGACCTATTCTTCTGCCGAACAAGGGCAAAATTATCTGAGGGAACCGGGGTGGGGGGTGGGGGGAATTTAACAGCACATTTTCCCCTACTGGCTGCCTTGAGATGGTGAGATCCTTTTCAACAAACTTGTAGATTCTCAAAATATTGATTCGGCCAGGGTGCCATCAGATCAGATTAAGGAGAAAAAAGCATTCTAGGGATTGGAAGAAGCATATGCAAGCCTGCAGAGTGGATGAAAGGGTTGCTGGTTTTTTAATCCTTCATTTTTTATTTATTTTTCCTTTAAAAAAAAAATCCCAGTTTTTTTCTAATTGAATGGAAACATGGTTAAAGTGAGATAAAAAGGTAATGATACAAGATATTAATTAATTAGAGAATGGTTGATAAATTTACTAAAACACCTTTCAGATGGAAATCCCTTGGACCGACTTCCCTCCCTCCCTCCCTCCCTCCCTCCCTTCCTTCCTTCCTTCCTTCCTTCTCTCCCTCTCCCCCCTCTCTCCTTCTGTCCTCCCTCCCTCCCTCCGTGGACACCCCAAGCGGCTTACATCATCTCCCCTCTCCTCCATTTTATCCTCACAACGACCCTGTGAGGTCCCCGTGCTAGTGGAAACTTAGGAGGTTTGCTTTAACATTTGTTCAGTGATGACTCACAGGTCCACAGACAGACACCTGCCTGAGAGATTGTGTTGGTTTTATTGATATGTAAACTTATTCACTTTTAAAAATTTATGTGCTGCACTGTCAGACCTTCTGGGCTCAAGTAGCAAATGGATTCCTTTGAAATTCCGTGGGTTTGTCTAGCTGTGCATCCGTTGGTCTATTACATTTTAATTCTGCCTTTCTTTCAAGGAGTTCAAAGTGTCTTGCGTGGTTTTCCATCATTTTATCCTCAGAAGAACTCTGTGAGATAGGTTGGGCTGAGAGAGAGTGGCTGGTCCAGCATCCCCCAGCAAGGTCCATGGCAGAGTGGAGAACTGAACTTTGTAGGGCAAACATGAGGAAAGTTACACCCTTCTAAACCATCGACTGATAATGGTAAAGCTGTTCAGGATTGCACTGTCAGGCTTCCACGGCCTAGTCCAGCACTCTAACCAATATACCACATTACCTTAAGCAGATATTTTCGTTGAGACAGAAGTTCCAAATTAACTTTGAATTTGACCTTAAGTGACAGTGGGATGTACCTTTACTATTTATAATTCGAAAGCCCCCAGTGATTTAAAAGCAGAACATACAAAGAACTACCATTGTAGCTAGCCACTGTTTAGAAGACATCCATTAAGAGAATGGCACACCACGCTGACAACTAATGCCAGAAATGTATCCAAATAGACTTGCCAGCCACCCAGGTTCTTCCAGAATGAAATTTGACCTGAATTTGTAAATTCCTCAGATGAAACATGTGAAGGGAATTTTGCGGGAATCTAGAAGAATTTCAGTTCTAAAAGTAGCAAATTTGTGAAGCGGGTGTGGTGAGTGATATAAATGTGTACTAGATGTGTGGGCAGTGATAAAAAGATGTACTAGATGTGTGGTTATCGATAGAAATATTGTACACCACACTGAGCCCTATTCTGCAGGGAACGGCGGTTTAAAAAAAAACAAATTAACTAAATAAATAGATGTTGGCTGAAGTAAGATTCAAAATTAATAGGGACATCCTTCCTCAGGTGAAGTAATTGGGGCACTAAAAGGGCTCTGCTAAGGCTAGTGACATTTTCTCAGGGAGGCCCGGAGCACCTGTGGGTTAAAAAGTTCACAGGGTTTGTCACCTCACAAAGAAGTTCACTTTGTAGTAATCACCACACACCAACCAACCAGGGGCCCAGCCATGTCTTTTGGGCATTGTTTTAGCCTAAGGGCCCTTCCACTGAATCAGTTAAACAGAAGGCAAAATCTTCGTGTTTCTCCTGTGGATTTGACCTTGGGGCTGTGGACGGAGCCAGTATTAACTTAAAGGAAATCTAACGAAATCAATTTAATTATTGCGATTTTCCAATATCAGGCTTATTTCCTTTTTAACAGGGAAGGAACATACGCCTGGCCAGACAATGAAAGCTGTTTTAGACTTGCTAAACTCTATGAAATAGATGTGTACTGCTAATTAATGTATGTGTTGAATTGTAATTATGTCATCCTGAGGGATTTACAAAATAGAATCTAGTTAAAGTTTGATTCAATCTTCAATCATCACAGGAGGCGCAGAAATTATCATTCATTTAGTACTCTCTGATTTCAGTTCTAAAGGAACTTTTCCCCAGGAAAAGAGGGAAATGATTTTTTTTCTCTCCATTCTGTTTTAAGACTAAGATCCTCTAATTATGCTACTGTGTTATTGCAACAGCTTCTATCGACTTTGGGTGGAATTAGAATTGGTGATGGGGGGCAACCACAGGATTCCAGGTCCTGGGTTTTATCTGAGCTACTTAGCGAGTAAAGGCAAGGCAGGGGACATTCGTGGGGGAGAAGCAGTAAGTCTGTGTGAGGACTGGCTGACTAGGGTTGCCAGCCTCCAAATGGTGGCTGGAGATCCCCTGGAATTACAACTTATCTCCAGGTTACAGAGGTCAGTTTCCCTGGAGAAAATGGCTGCTTTGGAAGGTGGACTCCATGGCTTTATACCCCCCTGAGGTCCCTCCCTTTCCCACATACAGGCCTCCCCAGGCTCCACCCCCCAGAATCCCCATGAATGTACCATCCCAAAGCTGGCAACCCTGTGGCTGACCCTTCTATACTACTTTTTTCTGCTATAACCCCTCCCCTTCATTTCACAGCTTTCCCACACAGAGTATGATTGACATATGGAAGGGGTGATACCTTCTTTCTTAGGAGCAGGGGTCATTTTGTAGAAAAAGAGGTGCAGGAGCTCATTAGCATAACTCATTAGCATAACTTATTTGCTTATGCTAAACCACCTGACATTACCAGAAGTATGAGAAGGGAAGAAAGAAAGAAGGAAGAGAGAGAGAGGAAGGAAGGAAGGAAGGAAGGAAGGAAGGAAGAAAGAAAGAAAGCTGGCAAAGAGGGGACAGCTACTAATCCAAGCCTCAGAAATACCACTATTCTGGGAGGATAGCTTCAGTGGCACCAACTCCCGGAGCTGAGCTCCCCCGAGCTCCTGCTCGAAATGACCCCTGCATAGGAGGGTTTAAGTTTGGACCAGAAAAAATCAGGGAAGATGGGATTTATTGGGTACTTTAAACCATGAAATGGAACGTCAGTGCTAGGATTGCCAGGTCCCCTTGTTGTTCCAATGGGGGGATTTGGGGGGCATTCTGGGGGGATGCCCCAAGCCCCGTCCCCAAGAGTGATCACCCAGGGCCACCCCTCTCCCTCCCCTCCTGCAAGATTTAAAGACTTCAGCTGATCGGTGGGGAGCATGTGGCCCACTGATCAGCTGGAGGGCCCTTTAAACCTTTCAGGAGGGAGGTAGAGGGGGCTGTCACCAGCCTCATGCTATGCTCACAAAAAGACCCTTTAAAGGGTCTTTATACCCCTCAGTGGGGTAAAATGCCAAGTGCTCCCTGCTGATCAGCTGAAGCCCTTTAAATTGCGCAGGAGGGGAGGGAGAAAGATGGTCCTGGTGGTCGCTCTTGGGGGCAGGGCTTCCCCTCGCTGGCCAGCTGGCCGGTGGTGGATTGGAGCCCCCAAAAGCAGGGGAACCCCCACCTGGACCTGGGGGTTAGCAACCATAATCAGTATACAAAGGCAAAGGATCTCTACAGGGCAACACCCATGGTTGGCCGGTGGCCTTCATTACTGTGCTTGTGCAGGTCATTGTTGGGAAGATGATTTTGGAGCTGATGGTCCTTTGAACTGATCTTGCTAGAGCTGAAGCCAGCCCTACTAGCTGTTTGGGGTAGCTGTAGTATGCAGACTTCTGTAACTCTGTCACCAAGGCCAGGAGTCAGTATGTATTTTTAGTGTCTATAAATTGTTAGAATCAAATATGTCGATTTTCCCAACAAAGATGGGGCACATAGGTAAGGGGAACTAAACCCTGCCCCTTATGCAATTTTATCTATAAATCCAATCTCTTCTTCTCTCTTCTTCTTTCTATCTTATAGAAACTCAAAGCGGTATGCAATAAAAAATAATAAAATGCAACAAAATAAATAAAATATGTAGAAACCACTAGTCAAAATCAATAATTTAAAACAGTCGGTAGTCAGAAAAACGAATCAACAAATCAAATGTTGTCATGAATAAAACCATCTTCAGCTGCCTCCTTAAGATTGAGAATGAGGGGGCCAGGTGGGCTTCCCTGGGGAGGTTGTTCCATAATCGTGGGGCTGCCACTGAAAAGGTCCTCTCTCATGTACCAACCAGGTAACCTTCTTAGGTCAATGGGCCAATCAAGAATGATCTTAGTTCGCAGGCAGGACCTTATGGAAGAAGATGGTCCTTCTGATCCCTCTGTCCCAAGCCATGTTGGTCTTTAAAGGCCAAACTAATACCTTGAATTGGGCACGGGAGTTGATCAGAAGCCATAACTGCTGTAATATTGGAGTCACATGATCCCAGTAACTTGCCCCAACCAGCAGTTTAGCCACAGCATTCTGCACTGCCTCCAGCCTCCAGACACCTTCCAAGGGTAGCCCCAAGTACAACACATTTCAATGGGCCCGGTCTTATCCTCTGACTTCTGTGGAATTCTTAGCTAAATTGCACTCCCCTGCAGCTGATTGGACATAGCGCTTGAAGTCAGTAGCCCTACTAAAAAAACTACAAATCTCTTAAAAAAAAAAAAAACAACAACCTCCCCCCCCAGTAATCCACATCTTCGTAATGTGGTGTAATCCATTTTAATCTCTAGCAATCACCCAGTCCAAATATGTTGGTCCCGTTTCTGTTTCCAGTGAACGGGGCTGACATCTGCATTTACGCCACTGTAACATAATAGTTATCTGTCGCGTGTTCATGTGCATGGGCACCGACACAATTTTCCTGACTGTGGAACTTTGAACTTCTGAATTGGTCCGAAGACATAATAAACATTCCTGGCGAGTGATGGAAGAAAATCTGTTTCCCCACATAGAGGGAAAGTGAAAGAGAGAGGGAGAGATGGATGTTAGCAACAGATGCCAACTACATGTCAGGATGACCTTTCCAGGGGAGAGGTCCCCAGCAGGAAGTTGCACAGAAGCTGATGAGGGGAATGTGAGCTTTAAGTAAGCTCAACACCTCCACAGCTCTTTCAGCTCTGTCCACTGCAGCCGCGGTATCACAATGACTCCTGCTGCTGACATTTTGCGTGCTGCAAAATCCAGAGCACGTCTGGAGGATCTGTGGATAGAAGTTCTTCAAAATTTCAAATGTATGTATATATGACTGCTGAAATCTCTTAGGGTGGTGGAGGTAGCCTGGCGATCCTAAAAGTCATTACTGTGTGTGTGACATGTAGGGTTGCCAAGTCCTACTTACCTAATTCCCATATACCTACTTACAATTCCCATGATGCTTGGTGGTGGTGGTGGTAGCCAATGGGAGTTCGGGGAATGTGTGAGGAGACTGAACTTTAGCTGTGTGAAATGTAAAACGGCATTCTTTTCTCTTCTGTGGTCTTTCCTCACACAGAGTCAAGCTGAGGGGACAATCCAGTCTGGGAGAAAGATCCCTTGCTTGGGGCAGAGTATAAGCCTGGTATAAGGACAGTGGGCCTTAAGTAATACCAGTTAAGGAAAAACAGTTAATCGCGTTAGATTCAGTTATTTTGTTTTGTTTTGTTATTTTTAATAACATATTTTATTAGGTTTTTCGGTGTTAAAGACAAACAAATCTTATACAGTGTTATAATCTAGCTTTTACCATGCTTAAGTACATTGGTTGCTTGGACAAAACATTTTTATAAGTCATCCATACTAGTATTGTAATCAGAGTAATAATATTTCAAACCTCTAGTAACCTGTCTCTGTCTTACTAACAATACAGCTTTAAAGCGTTAACCAGAAACAATAGACCAATACTTATAGTGTGGCCAGCTTTCACACTTATCTCTATTTTTAGCCATTTTATCTAAAAAAGGAAACCAATTATCTATAGGATTGAACAGTTCATGTTCAAATTCTCCTCCTTTATTATATAAAGAATATTCTTCATACATAAAGTAGTCCCACAATTTACTGTACCATTGCAACAGATTCGGAGAGGATTTGTCCTTCCAATGCTGAGCAATGACAGCTTTTGCTGCAGTAAGCATTAATATAATCAATTCCTTACTTAAACTGGGTATAGTTTTGTTTTGCCAATAATATAGCAAAATGTTTAGAGGATTCATTTCCAATGAGTGACCAGTTATCTCTTTGATTTCTGATACAATTAGTTTCCAGAAGTCCTATATGAATTGACATTCCCACCAGTTGTGTATAAATGTCCCTTTAATCCCGGAGGATTTCCACCATAAGGCTGGTGTTGCTGATGTCAAACTGACACATTCAGTTATTTTGCCTTTAAACACTGTTAATTATTTTAATGCACCCTGTTTCATTTTCCCTACCGCAGTATTGTCTTAATAAACCCTTTTGTTTCATTGTTCTTTGCCTGGTCATCACGCCTTTGTTTTCTCGGTTTAAAAAGGGCATTTGGTTGGGCTTGGGAGGGTACCCTGGGCCTTCTCAAGAGACTCTTAAGTCCAGGATTGTGGTGGCAGAAGGTGGCAACCCGCAAAGGTCATGACAACTTCTTTGGCCATTGTCAGATGTGCCTTTACATCTAACTAGCTGCAAATGCATGATGGATCTAAAAGGCATAATCAGACAGCAACATCTGGGAAAGGTCCTGCAGCCGTCAGCACCCTGTGCTGTCCCACCATGGAAGCAAAGTTAAGACACCGGGGAAACTCTGGTGCTTGCCGATGGGCTATGGACAGACTTTCCCCTGTCTGATCACTCAAGCACACTTTCATGCCATCGGGATGGTCTGCTCATTCCATCCCGACTCAGTGCTGGTTTTTTCCCCTCACTTAGCAGTATGCACATAACCGCATACTCCATGGGGAACCCTCAGTGCTAAGGTGCGATTCCTCACTTATGTGCATGGGAAACAAAAGGCAACCCCCCCCAACACTTGGCCAAACGTGCCATCTGATTAGGCAGTGATGGGCTGAGCCCGCAGCTACAAAGGATGTGTGATGGTGCAACGCTGTGTCAATTTCAGCCGGGGAAAATAGGCTTGCTTCCCCTCCACACCAAATGACATGTCTGACCGTGGCCTCTCTCTACCTTCTCTATCTCATGAATAATTTTGTAAACCTCTATCATGTCACCCCTCAGTTGTCGTTACTCCAAGCTAAATAGCCGTAATATTTTAAACCATTCTTCATAGGGAAAGCGTTCCATCCCCTTAATCATTTTAGTCTCCCTATTTTTGCACCTTTTTCAATGCTATAATTTTTATTTGAGGTGTGATGACCACAACTGTACACAGTACTCCAAATGAGGACACACCATAGATTTATGCAGGGGTATTATGATACTGGCTGATTTGTTTTCAATTCCCTTCCTAATAATCCCCAGCATAATATTTGCCTTTTTTATTGCAGTTGCACACTGAAGTGTTATTTTCAGTGGGTTGTCAACCATGACTCCATGATCTTTCTCCTGGTCAGTTACTGCCAGTTTGGACCCCATCAACATTTATATATAGTTGGGATTTTTGGCTCCAGTGTACATTACTTTGCACTTGCACACACTGAATCTCATTTGCCACGTTGGCACCCACTCATCCAGTCTTGACAGATCCCTCTGGAGTGCCTCAGAGTCCCCCCTGGTTTTCACTGCCCTGAACAACTTAGTGTCATCTGCAAACTTAGCCACTTCACTGCTTACTCCCAACTCCAAATCATTAATGAACAAGTTAAAAAGCATTGGACCTAGTACCGAGCCCTGCAGTACCCACTGCTCTTATCTTCCACTCTGAAAATTGCCCATTTATACTCTCTATTTCCTGTTAATTAACCAGTTTTAATACACAAAACGCTTGTCCTCTTATGCCAGGACTGCTGAATTGACTTAGGAGCCTTTGATGAGGAACTTTATCAAAAGCTTTGGTAAGCAGTATCTATTGGGTCACCCTTGTCCACATGCTTGTTCACCCCCTCAAAGAACTCTAAAAGATTAGTGAGACAAAAATCTTCCCTTACAGAATCCATACTGATTCCTTCTCAGTAGCTTTTGTTCATCAGTGTGGAGAAAATCTGATGAATTTGGCAAGAAGCTCAAATACATGTTTCTCAGTATGTGTGTCCATCAGTTTATCAGTCTTAATGACATGGAAGATGCAGCGAATGCTGAGATTCTATCACAGAATAATACATCTGAGGAATTGTAAAGGGAAACCCAAACATTTTGCTAGGGCTTCTACAGTCTCTTGATAGGGGAGATAATGAAGAAGAAGGGAGAGGCAAACCCTAGAAGAACAGTTATCTCACTTACTTATTTACATTCTGTCTTCTTCCAAGTCATTGTTTCAAGGAGAACCACAGTGTTGGTTCAGGTGACCTTACCTTAAGACCAGACCGAGTTATACATGGAAGCCTGAGTTACAGACGGAAGCAGAACATTTCAGCTGCATCCAAAGCTGTTTCTGGAGCCTGTGGCAGTGGTGATGGAAAGCACTGTCAAATCACAGCCAATTTATGATGACCCCATAGAGTTTTCAAGCCAATAGATGTTCAGAGGTCGCTTACCATTGCTGGACTCTGTATAGCCACCCTGGACTTCCTTGGTTGTCTCTCATCAAAGTACTGAGGGCTAACCCTGCTGATGAGTTCGCACTAGCTTGGGCCCCCCAGGTTAGGGATCCGTCTGAGATGGGGTAGGTTATTTCGGAAAGTGGGGAAGCAGTGTCTTGATATGTGTTTGTGTATGTGTTTATATGAATCAGGCCTAACTAAACGTTCCCAAAACTTTCCTATAGTCCTGCCAATTTTATACTTTATACTAGGAATACCAGCCTCCTGGTGATGCCTGGGGAATCTCCTGGAATTATTACAGCTCATCTCCAGACTATAGAGATCAGTTCCCTTGAGAAAATGGATGCTTTGGAGAGCGGACTCTCTAGTATTGTATCCCACTGAGGTGCCTATCCTCCCAGTCTCCACCTCCAAATCTCCAGGGATTTCCCATCCTGGAACTGGCAACCCAACTTTATTTTCATCCGTACAAGTGTTTATCTGTTCCCTCAGTTTATTGCAAAGCAAATGATGCTTGTGGGGGTGGGGGGTGGGATTGACCATGCACACACCTTCTCCCACACCCTCTCATTCAAGGAAGGAATTTGCCTTGGCATTTTGGGCCCCCTTCTAAGTCCTCCCAATGCCGAACCGAACATCAGGGCCTTGCATGAGGAGTCAGGTGACTCGGCGCCTCTGTACAACCTGTCCTTCTTGCTTTGCGTCCCCATGGTACAATGCCCCCAGGACAATTGCAGGCCGCCGCACAATACCTCTGAGCTGACAGCACTTGGCCTCTGCTGAGAAAGAAGCACCCCATCAAAATAAGGGGCTGTCCGTGCAGCTGCATTGGGGGTGGGTGCGGGAGGGGGACACCGTGTCTTCCATGGATCAGCAGCCACAAAGACGGCTTTCTCTTGCACAGGGGCCTTATCCCTTAGCCATTAGGCCATAATTAGGGGTGTTTTTGTCTTTTCTCGGATAAAAGAGGGGGTGCATGGGTTTGGGAGAAAGGCAGAAGATGGGGGCTAGCTGGGATTATCACTGTTCAGTCTCCCAGGTCCGGTGACAATGCGGCTTACAATGGGCCGCTTTGAGAACTGCATATGGTCCTCCTTCCGAGGGAGTTGATTAAGCAAGTCCGGATGAAATTGAAATCCTGTGATTTGACCTTTGTCTGGCCTGGGAGGGCTGCAATTCGCATAACAATTTCCTTTTGTTCTTTGTTTGGTGTTATTAATCCAACATGAGCCTCGAATTAATCAGGGGGTAGCTGCCTTGTTACATTTCTCTCCCCCCCCCTGCTGGCTCCCCCCCCCTTTCCCTTCTAATTCACAGCTCCGCCGCTTGTGTCTTTTTTAATTAAGGCCGAATGATAGCAGGCCATAGCCCCCTGATTGCGACACTTACCCACCGCACATTGAGGGATGAAGAGGCTAAATAAGCAGTGTGAGATTACTTCGAGGTTTCGTTTAATTGTTTTCGTCTTCCTTTAAGGAAAAAAAAGAGAGAGAGCGTTGAATGTGCATTGTGAATCTCAGCGCCAGGGGAGAGGATTTCCTTTATTACATGTGTATTTGTCTTCGTCTGAGCTTGGGGGAGGAAGTGAGGACAGTGGGTTTGGAGCCCTAATGGCTCAGAGGTTTATAAAAATTGAAGGCCTCAAGTCACTGATTTAAACCATACGTCCTCTATCACGGGAGCACAGAGGGTGCGGGGGGGCAGGATGTAAGAGAGAACACAGCAAGCGGTTGGACACTGAAACTTTGTTTAGGAACATGGAATTGTTGGCGCTGTTTGTACACTCCCCGTACAGGAGCACGCACAGTCCCCCGTGCTATAGTTTCCTTTATTGCTGAATTGCTAATGGTTCAACTGCACAAGAATGTGAGGCAATAGCAGGTATAAATGTAATATTAAATGCTTCGAGGCTTAATCCCATGAGCATTTTGGTGCATGATAGCCAAAGGAAGACCCCGTGTATGCCAGTTGCCCAACTTTTGGCTGACTGGCCTTATACATGCACGGCCAATTGGCTTCTTCATTCAAATCTCTTGGCTCCACCATTTGCAGTCATAGGATTGCCATTTGTCCAATCCTGGTGGGGGGGAACTCCACCAATGTTTCCCTGGTTCCTACCACCACTCAGTATGGGAAAACCAAGCCCTGACCTGGATAGCCCAAGCACGCTGCATCCCGTCAAATCTCTGAAGCTAAGCGTGGCCGACTCTGGGAAGTAATTGGAAGGGAGACCACCAATGAATACCGGTGGCAGGCTAATCATGCCACCTCTTTGAAAAGCATCCAAGCCCCCAGTAGGGGTCACCCGAAGTCAATGATGACTTCCAGGGAAGCACACAAGACATCACCAAATCCTGCAATGCTGCATGTAATTTCCGGCCACATAATGTCACAACATCACAGAATCATAGAGTTTCCAGTAAACCCTAGAGGGTTCCACAATTCTGATGACTGGCAGCCTGATGAAGTCATTGGAATACCATTGCAGAAGCTCAAAAGGTGACACATGGCTTAGCTACACGCCACGCTTTGTGCACAGTGTTGTGCCCGTTAGTTGGGAGATGATGCATGTGGGATTTTTCATCATGTTTTTCACAGCTTTAACACAACTGGTCATTATGTGGGTTGGCCCTTGGCTTTTGCCTTTTAGGATTAAGCATGATCCAGGTAGGGTTGCCAGTATCCAGGTGGGGCCTGGAGATCTTCTGGAACTACAATTGATCTCCAAGGTACCGAGATCAATTTCCCTGGAAGATACAGCAGCTTCAGATTATTCGCTTTGTGATATACCATAGAGTCTAAGAGAAACAGAAGCTCTAGAATGGTATCACAACTTGCTAAGTTGCTTCTACTCCCCAAACTCCATCCTTCCCAGGCACAGTTCTCAAATCTCAGAAATTTCCCACACAAGTGTTGGTAACCCTAGATCCAGGCCTTGACATGGATAGCTCGGGCAAGCATCTCATCAGATCTTGGAAGCTAAGAAGGATCGACCCTTTTTAGTATGTGGATGGGAGACCACCAAGGAATTCCAGGGTCACTATGGCAAACTACGTCTGTTAGCCTTGGAAACCCTGTGGGATTGCTATAAGTTGGCTGCGACTTAATGTCACTTTATACACACAAACACATGATCTCAGTCACTCTCCTGTCCTCTGACACACCAAGAACTGCCGGACTAAATATGTGGTACCATCTTGATTTTTCTCATGGCAGGGTTTCTGCTGGGCAAGGTTCAGTGGATGGAATTTTCTCATGGTGAAGTTAGGGCTGCTTTGCCCTATTTGAGCTGTAGACTACAACATGGCCCTCTTGCTTGTCCCCTTTCAAGAGAACACTCTGCTGGTCACCAAAATGTGTTTTCCACCTTTGACGTACTTTGTGTTTGGAGGGCGTAGCTCAGTCTCCCCAGGAGGTATTTTATTTTAGCATATTTTATTGATAGACTGGTTGTATTTCTATCCCACCTGAGCTTTATAACCGTATGTGATTTATTTAATTTTATTGGGGGTATCCTCATGACCTGTCCTCATGACCTATCCTCATGACCTACCACAGTTAAAGCCAGTTTACCGGAATCTATATGAATACACTACTTTGAACCAAAAGAGGTCAAGAAAAAAGGCAGGGCAAAAATATTTAATTACTTAATTAATTAATTAACAAATTAAATAATTGTTTTAGAAATTGGTTCCAAATATAAGTTATTCTAGAATTGTTCATATGAAAGCGTAGGTAGTAATTTGTCAGCAACTCTGTTTTTCCATGCCACATGAACACATAAAGCTGTGGCCAGACGTGTCTTTAACCAGCGTTGGTTGATTCACTAGATGCACACTTTCCTAGATAAAAGGGATCTGCCTAGATAAAAGGGATCTGCACACTTTCCTAGATAAAAGGGATCTAGATAAAAGGGATCCATTATGCCCTAGTAATAACCAGTCCTAGACTACAGTTCACACGTTCACACGTTTCACTAGATGCACACTTTCCTAGATAAAAGGGATCTTTCCTAGATAAAAGGGATCTGCACACTTTCCTAGATAAAAGGGATCTAGATAAAAGGGATCCATTATGCCCTAGTGATAACCAGTCCTAGACTACAGTTCACACGTTTTGTGGAAATCCCTGTGAACAGCATTTGATACTGTATCCAGAATACAGCTGCTAGATTTTGGTTGTTGCAACTCATCAGGAGCATATCACTTAAAAAAATCTGTACTGGGTTCCAGTTAGTTTCATGCTTTGGTGCGTGTGTAGTTATGAAAGAGAGCACAATGCCACAATTCTTGAAATCTCTCCCATGGGAAGCCCACCTGGCCCTGTCATCACTGTTCTTCATTCCCCTTTAGAAGGACTTTTTGTGATTGCACTGCTGGGCTGTATTTATGGCTTGACATTCATGCTGACATCTTTTAATGATATCAACACACTGGGAACATGGAGGCTACCAAAAAGGCTATTTTAAACTACAGTTGCTCGAAGGCCTGCCCATTCATCTCCTAGACTGTTAGCCACTGATGAACACAGAGCCAATTTTTCGACAGACTAGCTTGGTGCTGTTTGGCAGGTTGCTTTGCTGTTTTCTTTCCTAACAGTGCAGTGTAGCACATTATTGTTTTGTGCATGCACATTCTTATAGAGCCCCATTCAATAATTCCCCCCCTTGTTGCACTGCTGCTTTGCTCAAGGGGTTGTTTGAATAGACAGTTAAATCGGTCACAGATCGGTCATAATCTGTCATAAATAAATGTGTTTTAAAAAATCCTGTCATTTGGCATTCATCCAGGCAGTCCTTAGTGACATAGATGCTGATCTGTTTGGATCAGCAAGGTTTGCACGCATGCATTGTTTTGACGAAATCTGTTCAGCAGACAGGTGCTTGGACCAACAGACCTGATGATTGGATCACACCTGGTTGTCACAGGAATGGAGTAAGTTCAGTGTGAAATTTGGGACGTGAACACACATGAAGCTGCCTTACACCGAATCAGACAATCGGTCCATTGAGGTCAGTATTGCCTACACAGACCAGCAGGGGCTCTCCAGGGGCTCAGGCAGAGGTCTTTCCCATCACCTGCTGCCTGGCCTTTTAACTGGAGATGCGGGGATTGAACCTGGGGCCTTCTGCATGCCAAGCAGATGCTCTAGTAGTGAGCCACGGCCTCTTCCTATTTTTAGTTATCGTTCTAAGCTCCTGAACACTTAATTCATAGGACTGAAAAATAGAAACAAGACAAACTGAAGGGGATGTCTAGTTATTACATTTTTATATCGCTCTTCCTCAAGACATGTGGGTCACGACTCCTCCAGCTTAACCCCACAACAATCCTGTGAGTTAGGTTAGGTTTAGCGACAGAGGGAGAATGGCCCAATGCTGCAGAGGGGAGGAGATTCGATCTCTCTTCCCAGTTCCTCTCAGCAGCACTGTCATCAGTACTCTATATTGGTTCCCTGGTAATTACACCTGTTCTCTTCAATTATGTATCTTCACCCACTAGAATTTCCCCCCATCAAGTCGCAACCTGCTTATGGCGATCCTGTAGGGTTTTCAAAGCAAGAGACATTCAGAAGTGCTTTCCCATTGCTTGACTCTGCATAGTAACCCTGGACTTCCTTGGTGGTCTCCCATCCAAATACTGAGCAGGGCCGACCCTGTTTAGCTTCCAACCCAGTATTTGGCACCCACTAATCCAGTGACACAGGTCAGAAATAGAATATAGTCCATTTCATGGTATAATTCAATATTACTCAGACCTTTACCCCTGATCTGGATGGTCCAGGCTAGCCCTATCCTGACCCAACTTGGAAGCTAAGCAGGGCCGGCCCCGGTTGGTATTTGGATGGGAGAGTACTTTACACAGAGAGTGTTTAAAATGTGGAATCCACTGCCAGAGGATGTAGTGATGTAGGAATTAACAGTTTTAAAGGGGATTAGATATATTCATGGAGGATAAGTCTATCAGTGGCTACTAGCCATGGTGACTGAGGGGAACTTCCACATTCAGAGGCACGAGACCTCTGAATCCCAGAGCCGGAAGGCAACATCAGGGGAAGGCCTCTATGCCCTGTTGTTGGCCATCCAGAGGAACTGGTTGGCCAGTGTGTGAGACAGGATGCTAGACTAGATGGACTATTGGTCTGACCCTGCAGGGATTTTCTTATGTCCTTAGGATGCTGGACTAAGAGGACCACTGGTCTGATCCAGCAGGGCTCTTCTGATGTTCTTAGGATGCTGGACTAAGAGGACCACTGGTTGTCTGATCCAGCAGGGCTCTCCTTATGTCCTTAGGATGCTGGACTAAGAGGACCACTGGTCTGATCCTGCAGGGCTCTTCTTATGTTCTTAGGATGCTGGACTAAGAGGACCACTGGTCTGATCCAGCAGGGCTCTTCTGATGTTCTTAGGATGCTGGACTAAGAGGACCACTGGTTGTCTGATCCAGCAGGGCTCTCCTTATGTCCTTAGGATGCTGGACTAAGAGGACCACTGGTCTGATCCTGCAGGGCTCTTCTTATGTTCTTAGGATGCTGGACTAAGAGGACCACTGGTCTGATCCAGCAGGGCTCTTCTGATGTTCTTAGGATGCTGGACTAAGAGGACCACTGGTTGTCTGATCCAGCAGGGCTCTCCTTATGTCCTTAGGATGCTGGACTAAGAGGACCACTAGTCTGATCCTGCAGGGCTCTTCTTATGTTCTTAGGATGCTGGACTAGATGGACCACTGGTCTGATCCAGCAGGGCTCTCCTTATGTTCTTATGGCCACCAAGGATGTCCAGGGATGCTACACAGAAACAGGCAATGGTAAAACACCTCTGTTCATCTCTCGCCTTGAAAACTAAGGAGTTGCCATACACCAGCTGGGTCGACAGCACTTTACACACACACACTCAGACCTTTATTACCGATTATGCCCTTGCAATTCTTACCGAGTCCAGCTGGGCTTACTCCAGAGCTAATATGCAGCCCACAGCCCGTCTCTTTCATTACACCTCTTCACCATGCAAGCAGTTTTGCACAGTATTTTAATTGTATTTATGATTGGATTATTATTTGTTTCAGTGTTGTAGAACTGGATGGTGCAGAACATTAATTTAAAATAACATGACCAGCAGCTCAGACTGGGGGGGGGGGGGTAGTCACCTCTCAAATTTGCATGGATATTTATTAGTACAGGTATGATGAAGTGGAGGACATCAAACACACCCCAAAAATGGGATATTCAGATTTTGGGAAGCTGACATTCCCCCTCCCTCAACTCCCCGTTTATTATCCATCCTATTCTAACAATCTAGCTGCCTAAAAGCTGGCATAAACTGGTCCAGCAGAGCTGAGCTGAGCTGAGCTGGGATTGTAGACGTTCAAACTTGTCTCTGGCACAAACTTACCTTAGGGGGCAATCCTAATAAGGTCCATCTAGAACTGTCCCATATATTCAGTGGGGCTTACTCCCAAGAAAGAACCCTTGGTCAAGTCATTCTCTCTCAAATAGGGTTTCCAGCCTCCAGGTCCAAGTGGGGGATCCCTTGGTTTCAGGAGCTTCTCCCCACCATGGATCAGCTGGCCTGCAGGGGAAACCTAAACAGGTACGTCAGTGTGTGACATCCCCAACACAATGAGATCACCTGGAAGTAGTGATGCTATCATATCGGGGATGTCATGCAGGGATGCTCTGGTTGTTGGGCAAAACTCTGTGGTTTCAGGGCAAATTTACCATGGAGTTTCGCCCCAAAACCAGAGTGTCACCCCTTGACATCACCGACAATGATGTAACTTCCGGGTGATGTCATCACATCGCATGACATCGTGTGATCTCCCCGCCCACCTATGGAACAGCCCCCCCCCAAATCCCCCTGCCAAATCATCGAGGGACGTGGCAACCCTACTCTCAAATCCTCATCTGCAGTACGGAGGCCGTGGTGTTGACCTACCTTACAGGCTGGTTGTCAAGATGACAGGAAACATTTTGAATACTATATGCTATATAAATGGTTGGCATTATTCTCTGACTTCCCATGGTGTTCCTTCGTGTAGCCCCATAAAAACATAACCCTGTATTCCCATTTCTGATGCTATGCACTTAAGCTCTACCCCAAGTAGTGTGGAAAAACTAAAAAAGGAGGCAGACGTCTGGTATAGCTCTATCGCAGGTTCTAATACAGTACGTGGGAGTATTAGTTTATCATGAACAATAAATGACTTTATTGTTTCCCCCAGATTTCAGTTCCGTTCCCTTGCTTCTGAAGTGGTAGCATCTGATTTCTTTTTTGTTACTCTGAACGGGAGGCAGGCTTCTTAGATTTCCATTGCTGGTTGAATCAGGAACAGAGGCGGTTTTGGGATGTGTCCAGTAGGTCTGTAAGAGTCCAGAACTGAAAGTTACATTCACCTAGAGCAGAGATTGGATACCTTTAAATGCCACAAAGGCCTCACAGCTTCTGCCTGTGAAGCTGTTTGTGTGTTGGCAATAAAGTGGGGTGGGATTAGGGTTGTATATGTCCAGACCAGGTTTGCCATGCTCTGGGTTGGGAAACACCTGGATATTTTGCGGTTAGAATCTGGGGAAGGCAGGGTTTGGGTAGGGGAGGGATCTCAGCAGGTTACGATGCCATATAGTCCACCTTCCAAGTCCATCCTCCAAAGCAGTCATTTTTTTTAAAGGAACTGATCTCTGTTGTCTGGAGATCAATAGTAACAGCAGGAGATCTTCCAGGCCTGACCTGGAGGTTGGAAACCCTAAGCCAGATGCAGAGACCCAGCGGTGCCCACAATGCCTCAGGGCCTTGCCTCAGACTCTTGGGTGGAGAATTGGCCTGGTGTGGGAAGCTGAGGCTGAGAGGTTGTGATGAGGTCCAAGGTCACCTGGCGGGCTTCCATGGCTGAGGGGGGGATTCAAACCCAGTCATCCCAGGTCCTAGTCTGACACTCTAACCCACGGGTCCCCAAACGTTTTGAGCCCGAGGGCACGTTTGGAATTCTGACCCAGCATGGCGGGCGCAGCAACAAAATGGCTGCCACAAAATGGCTGCCAGAGGAGGTGGAGCCAGCCACAAAATGATTTCCTCATCTTAACATCTGTCATGCAGTGTGGATCCTTGTGCTGTGGTGGCAGCTGCCAAAGCAACATTAAAAAAAAATCTGCCCAGACAATCAAATCTCCAATAGTCAACCAGAAGCCTTGCTGGGCAAAAGCCCTACCTGGCCCCACCCACTTCCCAAAAACACTTGGTGGGCACCAGAAAAGGTGTCTGTAGGCACCATGTTGGAGACCCTTGCTTTGACCGCTACACCAGGGGTGGCCAACCTGTGGCTCGGGAGCCACACGCGGCTCTTTCACACATATTGTGCGGCTCCTGGCAGGGCGGCTGGGGAAGCAAAGGGAAGGCATGCTTTTTCTCTCTTTCTCCCTTCCTTCCTTCCTTCCTTCCTTCCTTCCTTCCTTCCTTCCTTCCTTCCTTCCTTCCTTCCTTCCTTCCTTCCTTCCTTCCTTCCCTCCTCCCTCCCATCTATTTGCTTTCCTAGTTTCTCTCTCTCTCTTTCTTTCCACTTCTTTAATTCTTTCTTTCCATCTCTCTCTTTTTCTCTCTCTCTCTCAATATCATTAGCAAACAAGTAATATCATTATCAATAACCGGTTTTCCTTGTTTGTTTTTATTTTTGGCAGTCCCATTTAATGTTAATAAAAAGCAAATTTGCATATTTTTAAAAATAAAAATGTGTGTGTGATATTTGTTTCTGTCTTGCGGCTCTCAGACATCTGACGTTTATTCTGTGTGGCTCTTACGTTAAGCAAGGTTGGCCACCCCTGCGCTACACCATACCAGCCCTGTGGTGTGCTGCTGTCTATCCCATGTGCTACCCACTCCTTCCAAGAGCCTATAAATGCAAGATAACATGTTAGGTCAGACCAACTTTTTGGAAGTAGTGATCAATTAGATGCCATGTGGAAGTTCTCAAACAGGTTGTGTCTGCGATATCTGTCCCTTATGGTGAGGTATAACAGGGCTCATTTCGTAGCAGGAGCGCCTCTGCATATTAGGCCACACACCCCTGATGTAGCCAATCCGCCAAGTGCTTACAGTGGCCCCTGTAAGAAGAGCTCTGTAAACTCTTGGAGGACTGGCTACATTAGGGGTGTGTGGCCTAATATGCAAGGGAGCTCCTGCTACGAAATGAGCCCTGCTGCAGACTATCAGCAAAATTCATCTGGCGTAATGTATTTGTCACTGAATGGTACCACTTTGGACCATGTGTACATTGATCTTCTCATATATAAAACACTTTGCTCACAGAAAAACTAGTAAGTCAGGGAGATGTGTTCTAGACTACCAGGACGTGCATTGGAAAGGAAAGGGTTATCATCACTCGTATACAGCAACTACAGCATAAAATTGGTGTGACAATATGTATGCCTTCCAATGGGCATTTCCTGTTTCAGGTGTTGCCTTTTGACTACAGTCAAACTTAGTTATGATGCAGTGGTAAGACAGTTGGTACTGATATGGGCATCTTGGAATACCTGTATGGTTGTAGTTCTTGTGTATGTGTTAACTGATTCCATTGTACAATCAGGCCATTGAAGGATTCATATACACTTCTTTTGAGTGGAGTTAGTTCACATGTTCCGCTGCCAGTCCCTAATCAAGGGCCAGATTGGAGGATGTTCGATCACTTGCTAATATCGTGCTCGGTGGTCATGGTTAGGTAACTCACCTTGCCCTGAAGCGCTCAAATGCATCCAGCCACATTTGGTTGTGTCTATATGGTTACACTGTTTCGTTTTTGCATAATTACTCTACTTTCTCATAGCCACAACCCTGGCAATCTCCTTTTGTTAAAAGGTATATAGCTAAAGTGGGGGGGGGGGGGGAGTGAGATTTTTGAATTGAGACTTACTACTTAAATGGTTTGTATACCTTCAGTATCTGGCAGCCCATGAACCTAACAAAACTTGTGATCAGGTTTTATGCTACCATCTCAAATGGTAGCACAAGACCTGACTGTGCAGGTGTGAAAAAACACATCTGTATCCACTGCCAGTTGTTTGCAAGATGCATCCAACTAGGTGGATGCAAACCCCCCCCCCCCCAAGTGAACTGCAAGGAGTGTAAAACAATTAATATTAGAACATAAGAGAAGCCATGCTGCCTCAGCCAATGGCCTATCTAGTCCAACACTCTGTGTCACACAGTGGCCAAAACCCAGGTGCCATCAGGAGGTCCACCAGTTGAGCCAGAGATTAACTAACAAATGACAGTGAAAGATTGTTATTTGTTATTTAATACCAAGACATGAGCTGGCCGTGTAGCACAGATGGCTACTGCACAGACACAAAGTCATTCGACAGAGTGCTCAAGACAAATCTTGAAGAAAACCATCGATGGTCTCCTTGTGTGTGATCAAGGAAGTTCAATCATATGCCGATGCCTGATGCCTGTATTTGTGGCAAAGATCTCAGCGTTGCCTAGGCAGGTTCTCTAAGGGCTCCTGACTATGTGCGGAGGTGTGTGGGTGGGACAAGAGTGCACATATTTTCTACCCACCCACCTGCCATGGCTACTGTGCCAATGCCACTGAACATCTGCATGGGGACAGAATGTTCAGATAGGTCCATAAAGCATAAAAGTCATGAAAATCCTGATTGTCCTACGGATACTTGAACGGCATCTTGGAGATTTACCATGAAATCTGGACAAGCACAGGTTGGCTGGATTTGCTGGGGAGGGGCCGTAGCTCAATGGTAGAGCCTCTGTTTGACATGCAGAAGGTCCCAGGTTCAGTCCCCGGTAACTCCAGTTAAAGGACCAGGCAGTCGTTTATGGGAATGAGCTCTGCTTGAGACCCTGTGTCCATCAGTGGCTCTGCCTGAGTCCATCAGTGGCTATTAGCCACAAGGTATAGATAGGAGCTCTCAGTCTGGGGCAAGTCATGCTCTGTATTCTTGGTGCTTGGTGAGAGGGAACAGTGGGAGGACTTCTAATGTCCTGGCCCTACTGGTGGACCTCCTGAAGGCACCTGCTATTTTTAGCCACTGTATTACAGTGTCGAACTGAATGGGCCATTGGCCTGATCCAACATTGGCTTCTCTTATGTTCTTATGAAACCTGCTGACAGTCTTAATAGACAATACTGACCTTGATGGCCTGATGGCCTGATTCAGTGTAAGGCAGCTTCCTGTGTTCATGTGCACATGCCCTATCTGAATACTGGGCCCTCTTATAGACATCCAGAGGATGCCAGGTGAGCTGGGATAGAAGGCATGCTCTGATTCTCCCCACTGTGCACTGGAGAATGAAAAGAAGAAGAAGAAGAAGAGATTGGATTTATACCCCGCCCTCCACTCCCCAAGGGAGTCTCAGAGCGGTTTACAAACTCCTTTCCCTTCCCCTCCCCACAACAGACACTCTGTGAGGTAGGTGGGGCTGAGAGAGCTCTTTCCCAAGCTGTCCTTGAGGGAACAGCTGGTCCAGAGCTATGGCTTGCCCAAGGTCATCCAGCCAGGTGCAAGCGGAGGAGTGGGGAATCAAACCCGGTTCTCCCAGATTAGAGTCCGCGCACTTAACCACTACACCAAACTGGCTCTCAAAAAGGACAGGGGAGTCCAGTGATGTATGTGTGGGTGCATGGAACCAGGCCTTTTATCCCCACAAGTTCTCTCCCTCTTCCCCCCCCCCCCCCCTCTGACTATTCCGGATCTCTTCCAAGTTCCTCCCTTTCACGCCATCTCCCAATGATTCCCCATACTCCCTCACACCCTTCTTTCCAACCACCACCACCACCCCCATTTCCCTCCGCCGCCCTTCGATTTGCTGAACGGCAAGTCTTTTTTTTTTTTTTTTTGATGTCACACCAAAGAATCGGCTGTTGGCTAACAACCCGGAAGGCTGTTTTTGCTGGCGCTCCCCGCAACCACAGGACAACAAACACAATCCATCATATTTCATTAACTAGCTGCTCTCCCGTTCGGCTGCCCCCCCTCCCCGCCCCGGTCCGTGCATCCTGAGAGGCCTCAGAAAGATATATGTGATTAAGACCCGGTGATAATAGTCTTTCCCCCACTTTCCCCCCATACCTTCATTGTGTGGCTTTGTAAATAACCTTTCTGGGGCCTGCCATTTTCTAAGCCCCACTGCCTTTGGCTTGGGTACATTTTTGGTGTGTCTGTGTGTCTGTGCCTCTGTGTGTGTGTGTGTGTGACTACTCTGTATATACAGTGTATTAGTGCAATAGAGATCATTATGTGGCCTGTATTTGAGTCATTTTTATTTAAGATGCCAAACAATAAGCTGTTGATTGGGAGAACAAGAGGGGAACAATGCCATTCTGTGTCACATAATACACCACCATTTTCCAGCTTCGCTTTAGAAGGGCCCTCCGTATTGTTTTTTTTGTATAAAAATGGTTCTTAGGAGGAGGAATATTTTGCTGAGGTATGTCATTATTTTGCAAATTTCTATTATCTCATCATGTTGTCTTCATTGTAAATTGCAGCTAATTAGGAACCTAGTTAGAGCCCCGGCTTTGAGGCTGGCTTTTTTGTGGAAAGAGAACCCACCGATTACCGCACTACAAGAGAGGAAGGGAGAGAAAAAGGAGATTAATCTGGTTACCTAGGCGACTCTCGCTTCCATCTGCGAGGAACAATACATTTTTGTTTCCTTGGCTCAGTTCAGATCTGTTTTGTTTAGGGGGAGAGGGGGGAGAGAAAGGAGAGAGAGAGAGAGAGAGAGAGAGAGGGAGGGAACACAGCCCCATAACAATGCCAAATTCTGTCTAGCCCCAGCTTACCGGCTTGGATTCCTCGGCAAGTTTGGGGTCTCGAGGGAGTGGAAAGATGAAAGAGATAAGCTCCGAAGTTGTCAAAGGTTGTGACCTCGCCACACAAAGCCAGCAGTTTTTACTTCTAAATCCCCTTCTCCCGAAAAAAGCACTTAATGAAATAATATACTGTGCTTCTCAACACCCCGTAGTCTTTATTAAGCGCAAGGCCCCCCGAGATAGTGAATTTAAAGAGTCATTTAAAACTTCTGACATGAACATTCAGTGACTCCAAGCTTCCAGAGGGAATTTTCTCTCTCTCTCTCTAACAGTGGTTGGATGCCCCCTCCAATGGATACTGAGAGCATCTTCTTTGGGGTTTGAATGGTCTTCCCCTATGCCAGCGGTCTGACACGGAGCGTGTACGTGAAACACACTCACTGCTTCCGCTCATAGATTTGATCGTGAACAGAAGACCGGGGCTCGTTCTTTCCTACATCTAAGTTTGGGGCTCTTCCCAAACGCGCATGGTCGAAAGTGCGTGGGCCGTTCCACATTCTTTGTCGATGTCACTTTTCAGCCGAGAAAAGAGAGAGGGCTGGTAATCAAAGCTGACCGAGCCTGGCTAAACGGCTCAGGAAGGCTTGTGAGTTCACGAAAGGAATTGACTCAATCTGCGCCTTCCCGAGCAGAGAATGTGGTTTCTCCAGGTGTTGTGCCATTCTGGATAATGCCTCTCTGTGCGAGGCAGCTATGAATGGTGACACAAAGTCACAATGGAAATCTCGGGATTCCCTCGGTTTGCTTATCAGAGCTCTCCAAATAAGGCACATGCTGATCAGATCTGAAGTCTCAGGTGAATGGCCTTTACCGCCTCTTACTTTCGACGGCAGTGAACTACCAATCTTGTATCCTCTCATGCACACGGAGATACTACACCAAAGCAGCAAGCTCTTCATGGCTGTCTTTACGTTCGAGCATGGCCGTCCATGAAAAAGGGTAGTAGTTGTAACTCTATGGCAGGCCATCTGTTTTGCCTGCAGAAAGTACCAGGTTCAATCCTCGGCATCTCCAGGTAAAAGGATTGGGTAGCGGGTGAAAAAGCTCTCCCGGAGAGCCACTGCCAGTAGAGTAGACAATACATAAGAACATAAGAGAAGCCAGTGTTGGATCAGGTCAATGGCCCATCTAGTCCAACACTCTGTCACATAGAGGCCAAAAATACCAGGTGCCCTCAGGAGGTCCACCAGTGGGACCTTGATAGACCAAGGGTCTGATTCAGTAGAGAGCAGCTTCATTGTGTATGTGTTTGTTTATTTTGGAGGTGCATAATTAAGGACCTGGATAGCCCTGATCTGGATAGACCAGGCTAGCTTGCTGTCATCAGATCTCGGAAGCTAAGCAGGGCTGGCCTTGGTCATTATTTGGATGGGAGACCACCAAGGAGTACCGGGATCACTATGCAGAGGCAGGCAATGCATGTCTCTTGCCTTGAAAACTCTATGGGTTTGCCATAAATTGCCTGTGACAATGGCAAAAATAAATAAGGAACTGGAAGGCAAGGGTCAATTTTTGCAGCGGGCTTGACTCGTTTTCCACATGGTAGTGTTCTTCGAGGAAAATCCCCCAACGCTTTACCAGTGTCCCAGAGAATCCTTTCGGACTGAAATGGAGATCACATACCTAGCAGAGTGCACCTGATGGAGTCCCTTAATACTCCTGACAATATGTCACACTGCATCATGGGGATTATAGTTAATCTAGCTGGGATTATTGGTTTCAGGGAAGAGTACATACTGGTGCAGTGTAACTGGAACCCTACGCTGCTCCTTTCAAAATGGCGCAGGATATCATACAACCCCCTATTTGACCTCCTCTTATAGTGAAACCACTGGGGGAAGTATCAGTGACCCCTAAGCAAAGACCTGATGCGAGACACTTTGAAAAACGATCAAACTGATTTCAGTGAGGGTGAACCTTAAAATAAACATGGCCGTGCTTCCAGGGACTAGATCTACCCCCTGCGGTGCCAGCTGGCCATCTCTGGTTTATATAAGACTTCCATACATAGGAGTTGCCAGTATTCCAAGTTCTGTGTCTAAGTGCTACAAAATAGACCATGATGAGAAAGAGAAATCACAGGGCTGATCTCCAGCTGAGATTCAAGAGAACTTCTACCATTTGGACTAGCCAGATGGACCACTGGCCTGCTCTACTTTAAGGCAGTCCTTTCGATGCTAGCAAGCGGGAAGGTCAGAAACATTTAGGATTTCTGCTCTTCCTCTGGTGTCCTTTTTTTTTAATTAAATTTTTTATTCATTTTTTAACATTATATACAACATTCAACATTCCCAAATCAACTCTTACCCTAACGAGCTGTTGTGAATTTTTCTGGGCATGTCTTGAACCCCGAACAGTATAAGGCAGAGGAGGATCCAGAGTAGAGTTACTTTGGACTCAGAACTTTCTTCGTCCTGCCTCACCAACCTTTTGGAGTTTGTTGAGAAAGTGAACAGGCATGTAGACAATGGTGACCTGGTACACATCTGGACTTTCAAAAGGCTTTGGACAAGATACCTCACCAAAGACTCCTGAATAAACCTAGCATTTATGGGGCAAGAGGACGGGTTCTCTTATGGATTGAAAACTGGTTAAATGACAGAAGGCAAAGAGTAGGAATCAATGGACAGTTCTCACAATGGAGGGAAGTAAGCAGTGGGGACCCGCAAGTATCAGTATTGGGGCCGGTACTATTTTAATTTATTCAGCAATGATCTGGAATGAGGGGTAACTAGAGCAGTGGCCAAGTTGGCAGATGGCACCAAATTATTCAGGACGGTGAAAACCAAGGCTGACTGTAAAGACCTCCAAGAGGGTCTCCACAAACTGGGTGAGTGGGCAACAATGTGACAAATGAAGTTCAGTGCTGGTAAGTGTAAGGTCATGGTACAAAAAAACCCCAAACTTCAAGTGTAGGCTAATGGGGCCTGAACTTACTGAGACCAAGAGGGGGAAAGATCTTGAGGTCATAGTGGACAGCTCAGTGAAAGTGCCAACAGTGTGCTGCAGTGGTGAAAAGGTCAGGGATTATTAAGAAAGGGATTGAGAATAGAACAGCTGATATTGCAGTGCCCCTGTATAGACCTATGGTGCAGCCTCATTTGGAATGCGGTGTACAGTTCTCGTTGCCATACCTCGAAAAGGACACTGCAGAGCTCAAAAAAGTACAAAGAAGAGCAGCCAAGATGATGAAAGGGTTGGAACAGGATGAGGAAAGGATGAAGAGTCTGGGACTTTTCAGCTTAGAAAAGAGACAACTAAGGGAGGGGCATGATAGAGGTTTGCAAAATTATGCATGGGATGGAGAGAGTTGACAAAGATAACTTTTTCTCCCTCTACCAAAATCCTGGGACTCGAGGGCATCCAATGAAGCTGACGGGCAGTAAGTTCGGGCTGGACAAAAGGAAATACTACTTTACACGGGGATGGGAATATGGATGTTGCTGCCAGAGGATGTAGTAATGGCACCAGGAATAAACAACTTTCAAAGGGGATTAGTTAGATTTCATGGAGGATAAGTCTATCAATGGCTACTGAGGGGAAACTCCACATTCAGAGGCATTAAACCTCTGAATCCTAGAGCCAGGAGGCTTCAGGGGAAGGCCTCAGCCTCTGTGCCCTGTTGTTGGCCATCCAGAGGAACTGAGACAGGATGCTGGACTAGATGGACCATTGGTCTGATCCAGCAGGGCTCCTCTTATGTTCTTTGGGTACAGAAGAGATCGGGGCTATGTGACATCCATCACATAGTTGATGGCCTATGGACTGGCCAGGCTTGGGATTCATCCTACAGTCCTGGCCTTCTACCTTTCCCTTGATAATGTTGTGCTTTCATTCTCCAGTTCAAGTCTGGGTGTGTTTCCAGTTCAAGTAGCTAAACTTCGGCAAGGGACCTGGGATTGTAGAGAAAGCTAGGAAGCCACTTTGGTGTAGAGGTTAAGAGCGGAGGACTCTAATCTGGGAGAACCAGGTTTGATTCCCCACTCCTCCACTTGCAACTGCTGGATGACCTTGGGCAAGCTATAGTTCTGTCACAGCTGTTCTGTCAACGGCAGTTCTGAAAAGAGCTCTCTCAGCCCCACCTACCTCACAGGGTATCTGTTGTGGGGAAGGGAAGGGAAAGGAGACTGTAAACTGCTCTGAGACTCCTTTGGGTAGTGAAGGGCAGGGTATAAATCCAATCTCCTCCTCCTCCTCCTCCTCCTCTTCCAGGTCTGGGTCAACTGTTACCGCCCACTTAGCTTCGCCGTGATGTTCTGTGGCGACCATTTTTACTCTTGGCTGCCCCACAGGCTGCAGTTAGGGGTGCCATCAGGCATGGAGATAAATTAGGGTTGCTAGGTTTGATTGTTGTGCCAGCGAGGAAGGGACTTTCTAGGAGTCGGGAGGAGCATCACAACATGCATACATAAACAGGAAGAGACATAGGCATGTCAGGGATGTCGGAGGGGCACTCAGGTTTTTGAGCAAAACTCTATGGTAGAATTTGCTTCAAATCATAGAGTTTTGCCAAAAAAAACCCAGAGTGCTGCCCCCCGACATCTCTATCATGCCTACATCACTTCCAGTTTTTATAGGCACATTGCAATGACTTCCAGGGGGTTATTGCAGGGGGGAGAGGAGTGCTCAGAAGCAGGAGACCCCCACCCGCACTGGGCTGTCCAGGAACCCTACGGTAAACACCCTATCCCTTTAAGAAAGATTAATGTGTGAAAACGAGCAAGGCATGACAAAGTGGTAACTAATGTCACCTGGTGCAAATAACATCCCTCTAAGCCTCTGTTAAAGGGACCGCACATGTGTGACTTTCATATATTAAAGGCTGTCCGTAGCAGTCATCCAGTTTATGGTGTTGGTCTGCAGTAGAACAGCTCCATTCGAGTCCAGTGGCCCCTTAGAGACCAACAAGAGTTTCAGGGTATGTGACAAAGGGGGCTTTGACTCTAGAAAACTCGTTCCCCGAAAATCTTGTTGGTCTTGAAGGTGCTTCGGGACTTGAATCCGGTTTATGGTGACCGGGCGTTCTGAATGCTCGCATCTGAATTCGGCGTGGTGAGAACCCATGCCCTCGTGTAATCCTGCTCTCATTGTCAAAGTCAACACGTGGGCCCTTTTGAACAACACCAGCCGGGGTGTGTTCGCAGAGAGCTGACTGCTGTTAAGCAAAGTAAACACCGATCATCCTTCGTTTTATTCTATCAGTGCTGGAAGTGGAGAAGAGCTGTTAATATTGAGTTCTCTCCTTAAACGCCACTCAAAAGGATTTCCCCCCTTACGTGCTCTCTTGCACACATGCACAAAGCCATCTGTTGTGCGCTTGCTAGCAAATGCAGAGAGAAGGACACCTGTGTGCCAAATACGCACCAGCTGTGTGTTCTAATCCCTCCCTGGACCAAAACACATGTCAGCGGATTGGCAAACGGAAAACTCTAGTTAAAACTACAAAGCATAATAATATTCCCCCTCCCTTCCTCATGTGCCCGCTGCATTGCTAGCCATTGTTTCCCCCTCTCTCTTTCTTCAGGCATGTTTCTCAATTTCTCTTTTTTGATATTTGCATTCCTGTGTGGACCCCTGTAGTCTTTAACTCAGTGTCTCTAAATGCATTCACTCGCCCAGGAAGTCCCTGTAGGATCAGCACACTTTGGATTGAAGCTCTGGTGAAGTGTATTTCTCCATTTAGTATATCCCAGCCAGTTTGGTGTAGTGGTTAGGGGCATGGACTCTAATCTGAGAGAACCGAGTCTGATTCCCCACTCCTCCGCATATGGCCAGCTGGGTGACCTTGGCTCAGTCCCAAGTTTTCTCAGAGCTGTTCTCTCATGAGCAGTTCTTGAAAGACTCTCTCAGCCCCACCTACCTCACAGTTTGTCTGTTGTCGGGAGGAGGAGGGGGAGAAGATTGTAAGCTGCTCTGAGACTCTGAGTGAAGGGCAGGTTACAAATCCAATCTCCTCTTCCTCTTCCTCCTTCTCCTTCTCCTCCTCTTCCAAGGGAAATGTACATTGTTCCATGCTGCTCCTTTTTTTAGCCTCAGATCAACCATGCAAAGTAAGTTAGGCTGAGCAAGACTGACCAGTCCAAGGTCACCCAGCAAGACTCATGGCAGAACAGGGAATTGAATCTGGGTCTTCCAGCCCCTAGCCGGACACACTAACCACTGGGTCTAACTGAAGAATTTATTGAACTGGCCTATACTTTTCTTCCACCGTGTGAATCGGCATCCCTGTCTCAGGTTTTTCAGTCCCATCTCTATGATCAAGCAGAACTTTCCCCCTCCCTGTTGGAGCAGCTACTGAGAAGGACCTGTGGTAGGGAAATTCAGTACCATAAGACACACTTTTCCTCCCCAAAAAAGTGGAGGGGAAAGTGTGTGCGTCTTATGGAGCGAATATGGAGCTTTTCTTACATGTAGCAGGACTCTTTCTTCAGCAGGAACGCAGGGGAACGCCATTCAGGCTGGCATCCCAGCCTTCCCCGCCCCTCCCTGCTGGGCCTGAGCTGTTAAGACTTAAAAGGGAAACGGCAGGAAAAACCCCACCAGGCTAAGTGCTTTTCCCCTTTAAGACAGCCAGCAGCAGAAAGCCCCGCCCACAGATTAAGCTCCGTGGCTACTTTGCACAGAAAGGCCTGGCTTTGCATGGCATGCCCACGTCTCTCTTCTTTCCTTTCTCTATCTTTCTTCCTTCCTTCCTTCCTTTCCTTTTTTCTGTCTGTCTGTCTGTCTTTCTGTCTCTCTCTCTGTCCCCACCTTTCTTTCTTCCTTTCTCTTTCTCTCTCTCTCTCCTCCTCCTTCCTTCCTTTATCTCTCTCTCTCTTTCTTTCTTTCTGTTTTATTTTTTCCTGTTTTCCTCCTCTAAAAACAAGGTGCGTCTTATGATCAGGTGTGTCTTATGGAGCGAAAAATACGGTATATGGTAGGCCCAGTGGATTGTTGCTATCTGGGAAGTGGGGCACTCACAACTGGGGTACTGATGTCTTTGACTGAAACTTATAGACCACATCTGTGATGTCAACATTCAAGTTCGTGTGTAGTTGGATATTCAGTGGTTTGGTCCTAGGTGGTTGTGCGGTCCCCTGACCTGGATGGCCCAGGCTAGCTTGATCTTGTCAGATCTTGGAAGCTAAGCAGGGTCAGCTCTGGTTAGTATTTGGGTGGGAGAGCCCAAAGGAAATCCTGGGCTGCTGCACAGAGGCAAGCAATGGCAAACCACCTCTGAACATCGTTTGCCTTGAAAATCCTATGGGGTCGCCATAAGACGGCTGTGACTTGATGGCACTTTCCAAAACAGTTGCGCTGTGGTTGATAATGTAGAAGAAGAAGAAGAGTTGGATTTATACCCCACCCTTCACTTGGAGTCTTAGGCCGCGGCCACACGGCTCTTTAATGCGGGAGGAAGTGCTGTTTCCTCCCACATTTAAAGGGACCGATCACACCAGCCGCGGCTAGTCCCGCGCCGAAGCGGGTTCAATTGTGGGTTCCTCCCATGTTTTCTGAACCCGGGAAAATCAACTATTTTCCTGGTGGTCTCACAAGGAACCCACAATTGAGCCTATCTGGACAGCCCTCTCTCGCAATCATTGTGAGAGAGGGCTGTCCAGATCGTCCCTCCATTCCCCCCCCCTTTTGCACTTGGGCACTCAAGCGCCCAAGTGCAAAAGGGGGGGAACCCCCCCAAAACTTACCAGGCGGCCGGCGGGGCTCGGGGAAGGGTGCCTCCCCCCGGCCGCCGCCAGCCACCACCAGCCACCTCCTCTACAGGCCGCCGCCGCCCACCTCTTCTGCCACCGCCGCACACCTCTTCCACCTCCTCCTCTGTTACCACTGCCTGCCTCCTCCTCCGCTGCACGCCACCTCCGCCTCTGCCACACACCTCCTCCACCGCCGCCTGCCACTGCCTCCTCCTCCATCGTCACTGCCATTGCCGCCAGGGTTGGGATGTGTAAACCCCGGCCCCTTTAAATCCGGGAGGGCTCCCGGATTTAAAGGGCAGTGTGACCATGGCCTCAGAGCGGCTAACAATCTCCTTTCCCTTTCCCTTCCCCACAACAGACACCCTGTGAGGTATGTGGGGCTGAGAGAGCTCTGACTGAGAACTGCTCTTGAGAGAACAGCTCTGAGAGAACTGTGACTGGCCCAAGGTCACCCAGCTGGCTGCATGTGGAGGAGTGGGGAATCAAACCTGGTTCTCCCAGACTAGAGTCCTGTGGCTCTTAACCACCACACCACACTGGCTCTCAAACTGTATCCCAAGATCTGAAGAACACTTATGACCCGTAGAGGAACACCATGTCTTGCCTATCAAAAAGGAAAGCACCACATACAAATAAGCAAGGCAGCATAGTTCCCTGGATGATTACCAGGTAGGGCAGTTCAGTAGATTCAGGGTAACAGATTTTCTAAGAGAAATCCAGCCATCTTGCCAGAAATAATGGGGGAGGGTATATGGCCTAATCCTTACCTATCCAAAACAGTGTAGGCACAAGGGAATTACATTGCTGACCTGCTGATACACGAAGGTCTCTTGTCATGTTTCCTTTGAACATAGGGTCAGGGAGCATTTTTTCTCCAGGCCAGTTTGGCTGGATATCTTGGAGGTTTTTTGTCATCTACTGGGCATAGAAAAGTGGTTTTGGGGTGTGTGGGGGGAGAGGTATTTGTGAATTTTCTGCGTTATGCAGGGGGTTGGACTAGATGACCCTGGAGGTCCCTTCCAACTCTTATGATTCTACGTCCCTACCACGTGAACACACCTGAACACATGATGTTGCCTTATCCCGAATCTGACTGTCAGTTCATCAAGGCCAGTATTGTCAACTCAGACAGCCAGCAGCTCTCCAGGGTCTTAGGCAGAGGTTTTTTACATCACCAACTGCTTGGTGCTTTCAGTTGAAGATGATGGGTATTGAACCTGGGACCTTCTGCCTTTAAAGCAGATGCTCTACCACTGAACCAGAGCCCCTTCTCTATGATTCCTTGTGGGGATCAGTGAAGACGTTTCAATCCACAATGAGCAGGTGGCAGTGTGCAGAGGGCCTTGAAGATCCCACATGTACATAGTTGCACTGCATCATAGTACTATAGTACCACAAAATACAGGCGCTGAGGATAGGCTGTGGTCACACACACTAAATAATTCACTTTCCAACTTAATTTTGCTAGTTCACACAGTAAAATCCATTTGGAAAGTGCACTGAAAGTAGATTATTTAGCGTATGTGACTGCAGTCATAGATGGCCAACATACATAAATCTCTTATCTATTAAGACTTTTTTGCATTTTGTGTGTGTGTGTGTGAGTGTGTGTGCTCATGACTGGGGCATGGAGGGCGTTCAGGGAAATGGCTTGATAGCCTGTCTCTTCCTCCAGGCCCTGGTATTCTTTGGAGGTCTCCCATCCAAATACTTGCCAGGTTTAGCCCTGCTTAGTTTCCAAGATCCAATTAGATCAGGCTTGCCTGCATTGTCCAGGTCCAGGTTTTTTGGGTTTTTTAGTCGCTGCTTACCCAAAGGGTGTTGTGGTGACTTACAGCATTTAAACCAATTAGGCCAGGGGTGGGCAAATTGCGGCCTGGGGGCCACATGCGGCCCGCAACAGAGTTTTTTGCGGCCCACCAGGACAGTCGGCCATGTGGTGTGATAGGGTACATTTGTCTCATTAAACTGATTCTAAAATTAAATGTGCTTGCAGCTATAGATGATATGAAATTAGAACAATAAATAAATTGAATAAAACTACCACTATTTTATTTAATTTATATTTATTGATTTTTATGATACAATTTATACCGTTTCTGAAATGCAAAGTTAACTAATGAATGCAATCATTTTAAAAGGTACGGCCCTCCGCTAACCTCCACTCCCACAAAGTGGCCCCTGAGCCAAAACAATTGCCCACCCCTGAATTAGGCAAAAACAACATAAAAACAAATGACAAATAAGAAAATATTAACATTACAATATTAAACTATTAAAATATGTGTCTATCACCATACCACTAATAATAATATTAAAAAAAAAAAAACAGCTCAGACATTGGAGGTTATCATCCGAAGGCCAACCTAAACAATTTGGCCTTCCATGCCCTGTGGAAACTAAGCAAGTTTGGCGGGGCATGGGTGTCATCTGAGAAGTGCATTCCACAGGTTAGGGGCCACAACTGAGGAGGCCCTTCCCCTGGTGACAACTGAGCCATCCTGAGGCCAGGCCCCTGAAGGATGACCAAAGGGAGCATGGGGTGTGTATGTAACAGGAGACACCGTCTTGGACCGATTTCCCACGAGGCGCTGCTCCGGCATCGTTCTTCCCTTTGCCCCGATTGCATGCTTGAATTTCCCACTATTTGCCCCGTGCCGCATTTTGACCTGCAGCTTCGCCCAAATCCCCCTGCAGCTTCAGTGATCCTGTTTTTTGAGGATCACTGAAGCCACGGGGGAATTCGGGCAAAGCCACGGGCCAAAATGTGGCATGGGGCAAATAGTGGGAAATTCAAGCAGGCAATCGGGGCAAAGGGAAGAACGACGCCGGAGCAGCGCCTCGTGGGAAATCGGTCTTGGTGTGTACATGGATCCTGCTCTTCCACCAGTGTGACCGGATAATACTTTGTATGCAGCTATGAGTGGTTGCGTTCAGATCTCACAAGGCTTGCTCGCTGCCATGCTCACATGCTCCTTCTCTCCACCCCTTGTGCGTAGAGCGTGTCTGAAGTCATCCTGGGTTTGGAAGCCTTAGAATTTGTTTTGATGTGTGACTGCAGACATCGAGACAATCCGGGATATGTTTTCCCCTAGCAAACCGGAATTCGAGAGCAGGATTAAACCATCTTTTACAATGCCAGTTTCTGTGTAAGAAACAAAACTCCAATTTACGCTTGTATTCAGACTTAACAGCAAATTGGAGTTTGATCAATGGCGTTCGGCACTAGGTAAGTTTCAAACACGCTTCACAAATGAGTGGGGAAAGGAGGCACAGTGACAAGCCACGTTCGTTTCTACCATGAGCAAAACTGTTTGTTTAGTGAGTTAGAGCTCACTTCATCAAGTTCATCAAGTGTAGGATCATAGAATCATAGAGTTGGAAGGGGCCATACAAGGCCATCTAGTCCAACCCCCTGCTCAGTGCAGGACCAGCCTAGAGCATCCCTGACTGGTGTTTGTCCAGCCGCTGCTTAAAGACTGCCAGGGAGGGGGAGCTCACCGCCTCCCAAGGCAGCTGATCCCACTGTTGCACAACTCTGACTGTAAAAACTGTACTGTACTTCCACCAGGCTGATGCATTTATCTCAGTGTATGGAATATAAACACATGGATGTATGGGGTGGGAAGTCATGATATATCCCAGTCTGATCAGATCTCGAAAGCTAAGCAGGATCAATCCTTGGATGGGAGACCACCAAGGAAGAGTCTGTAGAGGAAGACACTTCTCACTTTGAAAGATCCTTGCTGGGGTCACCAGTCAGGGCCCTCCAAAAACTGTAAAAACTCAGCCAGTTCTTAGATTTGGGGTGATTCGAAGCTGAACGCAAGAGATTTGCGCGCAAGAGATCCATGCGAGGCATTCTGTTGACTTCGCTGCCCCATGGCACTGGGAGGCTGTTGGCACATGTATGTGGTGCAACGCTCTCTCTCTCTTGGAAGAAAGGCTGGTTTTTTTATGGAAAAGGCAGGCATGGGAAGCCACAGAAAGAGAAGATAGTTCTTTGTTTTGGAGAGAGGGGACACAGTGACCCATCGTGCCGAGGTATACATTATCCAATATGCAAGAGCATCATCCTCGGGCAGCTTCTATTGTATTTTATAGTATACATTAAAAAACAACAACAACACCCAGCATCCTTGTGCTTTAGCCTCTTTCATTTCTGACTTCAATTTGATGCGCTATCAAGCTCAGAGGGCCTACAGCCCTCTGCCGGGTCCTTCCTTCCTGTTTTCAGAAACAATTGGATTTTTATATACAGAGACGCTGATAGACAAAGCCAGAAATATTCACCCCAGCCCAGGGATTCTCTGCAGGAATTCTGATGCACAGCCCTATGTTTAAATATTGCAAAAAACCCACCCGTTTTTCAGATAGGCTGTAGCAGCAAGACAAAACTGGAGTCCAGGGGCACTTTAGAAATGAACGGAATTTATGCCAGCGTCAGCTTTCGTGAGTCAGAGCTTGCCAATCTGGTGCAGTGGTTAAGAGCGGTGGACTCTAATCTGGGAGAACCAGGTTTGATTCCCCACTCTGCCACATGCAGCTGCTGGGTGACCTTGGGCCACTCACAGTTCTTTTAGAGCTGCTCTCTCAGAGCTCTCTCAGCCCCACCTACCTCACAGGGTGCCTACTGTGGGGAGAGGAAGGGAAAGGAGATTGTAAGTCACTCCAAGACTCCTTAGGGTAGTGAAGGGTGGGGTATAAATCCAACTCCTCCTCCTCTTGTTTGGTGTAGTGGTTAAGTGCGCAGACTCTAATCTGGGAGAACCGGGTTTGATTCCCCTCTCCTCCTCTTGCACCTACTGGATGACCTTGGGCAAGCCGTAGTTCTGGCACAGCTGTTCTTGAAAAAGAGTAGTTTCTGTCAGAGCTCTCTCAACCCCACCTACCTCACAGGGTGTCTGTTGTGGGGAGGGGAAGGGAAAGGAGTCTGTAAGCTGCTCTGAGACTCCCTTGGGTAGTGAAGGGCAGGGTATAAATCCAATCTCTTCTTCTCTCTTGTTCTTTTTCTTCTGCATAGTGACCCTCGACTTCCGCAGTAGTATCCCATCTGAGAGCTAACCAGGGACAGTCCTGCTTATTTTCCATGGGTAGGGGCCGTGGCTCAGTGGTAGAGCTTCTTCTTGGCCTGCAGGAAGGTCCCAGGTTCAATCCCCGGCATCTCCAGTTAAAAGGACCAGGCAGCAGGCGATGTGAAAGACCTCTGCCTGAGACCCTGGAGAGCCGCTGCCAGTCTGAGAAGACAGTACTGATCTTGATGGACCTATGATCTGATTCGGCTGGTATGCATCAACCATCTGACAAAATTGGGCTGTCCTGAGCTGTCCAGGTCAAGACAGGTAGGAACTTGCTCAGACTCAAATTCCAGGCCAAGCCCTTAGTTGGAGAAGCAGAAGTAAGTACGGGAATTGACTGCAGCTGTTTGACGGAGGAGAAGGTTGGGTGGGAAGCTTTTATGTGACTCATGGTGACCCTTCCGAATGTAGACAGCTCTATGTGCATCAGGATGGATCATGTGCTTACCCATGCACTTCTTTTTCATACTTAGCTTCAACCTGGGTTGGTTGGCATGACAGACAGTTACAAAGAGCTCAACAGACCATTAAATTCACATCAATCCTCATCTTCTTTTCTCTCTGGGGTATTCATCCTGTCCTTTAATACAGCTGGTCAATCCATCCCATTGTCTTTAAGTAGCTCCATCCCTCCCCCCCCCCCCAAAGTGACAGAAATCTCTCCCAGTTTCCATAGTTCCTTTCCCCCCCAGAGGATGGCCAAGCAATGGTTGCTTGGATAGAAAGAGAAAGTAGTGCAAAATTAGAGCTAGATTCGAGTTTTGTAGCACCTTAGAGACCCGCAAGATTTTCAGGCTATAAGCTTTCGAGAATCAGTGCTTCCTTCAGTTTGGTGTTGAGAGCCAGTTTGGTGTAGTGGTTAAGTGGGCGGACTCTAATCTGGGAGAACCGGGTTTGATTCCCCACTCCTCCACTTGCACCTGGCTGGATGACCTTGGGCAAGCCATGGCTCTGGCACAGCTGTTCTCTCAAGGACAGTTGTCTCAGAGCTCTCTCAGGCCCACCTACCTCACAGGGTGTCTGTTGTGGGGAGGGGAAGGGAAAGGAGTTTGTAGGCCGCTCTGAGACTCCAAGTGAGTGAAGGGCGGGATACAAATCCAATCTCTCCTTCTTCATCAGCTACTAGAGCTTTGACTCTCCAAAGTTTAGACAGCGAAAAACTTCCTGGTCTCGAAGGTGCTGTTGGATGGTGACATCTGGCTGTTGGGTGGTGACATCTGGAGCACAGCGACCCTCTGACACATTTCTCCAGGGGAATCAATCCCTGTATCCTGGAGATTATTCTGGAGATCGGTTGGCATTCTGGGAGATCTCCAGGCCCCACTTGAATGTTGACAACCCTATGACAAGTATTTGGTGGCATTTGCAGAAATTCTCACATGTAATCTAGCAGGAGATGGTTGAGAAAATAATGAAATTAGTGGGTGAGGTTGGGCTGTTCTGGGGTGAGGATTTCAGGCTTTTCCCGGGCAGAAAGAGTAAATGGGGTATCATGTTATAAAGACCACCTTCCAAAGCAGCCATTTCCTCTAGGTTAGAATCACAGAATCATAGAGTTGGAAGGGCCTCCAGGGTCATCTAGTCCAACCCCCTGCACAACGCAGGAAATTCACAGATACCTCCCCCCCTACACCCACAGTGACCGCTGTTCCATTCTGGACATGGATCAGCAGATTAACTGATCTCTGTCACCTGGAGATCAGTTTGAATCCCTGGAGAACTCCAGCTGCCACCTGGAGGCTGGCAACCCCAACTCGGTGGCATCTTTCTTCAACAATAATAATTCATGGGTTGTGTCACATGAGGGAGAAACTAATTCAAAATGAGGAAAGAAGGTACAGCTCAGCAGCAGAACATCTGCTTTGTGCATCTCTAGATGTTAAAAGACCTCCTTTCTCACTCTTCCCAGTTTTGTCTTACCTCCTAACTCCCTTCCGCGTTGCTATTTTTTTTTTGCTGTCTTTTCTTTTTTTTCCGCCCTCTGTGGAACAATCCTTTCTTGTTTCCCTGTCTTCCCTATCCAGCGAGGAGAAGCAGCTGCTTAGGACAGCAAAGTCTTTTGTGGTTAGTGGGAGCTGGCGGGGTGAGACGGGGAGAAAAATCATTGAGTCTGGCCCTCAGAGGTATCTAGAAGAAACACTTGGTGTGTTGACACACTAAGATGAAGCTGTCACTGTGGCAGTTTGGAGCTTCTGTCTGATCTGACAGTATTTATCTTCCTGGCAGTTCTGCTCTGAGAAAAAAGAACTTTGTACCGAGGGAGTAAATCTACTACTTTTAGCGTGGGCCCTGTGCTCTTAAAACAAATGGGTTATTTCCATGACGGATATCGAAATGGTTGCGGCTGTCATGAAAAGAACACAAGTTCTTCCCTGATTCCAGATCATCGCCTCTTGCGGGGTTTCAAGGCTCTGGCCGCGCGGCAAATCACATCCACTTGCGCTGTCTGAAAAGCGTTGACAATTTATATCCTGCCTCTGACTTATTTGCAAATCTTCTCAGGTTTGTCATTGTTAGTAGAGTCCTGTGTGTCGGAGTGGAGGGCGATCTGCTTCTAGACAAGCGTCGTGGCGACTGCCAACAAAAATAATTACGAATACGGTGGTCCTCACCTTGATGGCAATCGTGTTGCTTTTGTCTTCTCTGAATTACGCTTCTTCTCTTGTCTTTGAATTCCTGGTCTTCCTTGGAGGGCCTCAATTAAAGGTTTACTGAGCACCAGTGTTCCCTCTAAGCTGAGTTAGTGTGAGCCAGCTCACAGTTTCTTAGCCTCCGGCTCACACATTTTTGTCTTGGTTCAGGAAGGGATGACTCCAGAGCAAACTAATTTATGCAGGAGCCAAATCGCTCGCTCACAACTTTAAAGCCAGCAGCTCACAAAGTAGATTATTGTTTTTTTGCTCACAAGGCTCCACAGCTTAGAGGGAGCATTGCCGAGCACCTGTCAAGAATGGAAGAACAAACACACAGGCTTGCCAGCTGAGGCGGGGAGATTCCTGGAGATTTGGGGGTGGGGCCTTAGGGAGGGCGGGGTTTGAGGAAGGGAGGGACCTCAGTAGGGCACAATACCATAGAATTAGGGTTGCCAGCCTCCACCCCCACAGGAGGCAGGGGATACCCCAGGCCCCACCCCACACAACCAATCAGCTGGACGGTGGGGGCACTTAACCTGGATCAGGAGGGAGATCCAGACTGCATTGTGAGCAACGTGACACGTTACCTCTGGCATGTACCAGAAGTGATGTCATCATGTCTCCTGCAAAAACAGTCTGGTAGAAGCTATTGCTGGTGACATAGCCTGGGCCTCCTTCCCGCTCCTGGTAAGTCCTCCACCCATCCCGTGCCCATTGCCAGGAGGGACCTGGGAACCCTGCACATAAATCCATCCTCCAAAGCAGCCATTTCATCCAGGGGAACTGATCTCTGTTGTCTAGAGATCAGTTGTAATTCCAGAAGTCCTCCAGGCACCTTGAGGCTTGCAACTCTAGATTCTATGGAAATCCTATCATGGAAGCAAATGTCCAAGACGTCCACCCCCTTTGCCAGTCTACCCTCCCTCCTCCTTTTCTGAGGTTTTAATACCATGAAGGTAAATCCCATGAGTTTGGTTTTTTTTCTAAAATGAGGTCCTTGGGGGGTGGACCAGCAAGGCAAATCATGGCAGGGCAGAGCACAGAAGAGCCAGGCTAGCCAGATCAAAAGGATCCACAGATTGACATACCTGTAGAAAGCTCACCTGGCCTTGACCTAGGGTTGCCACCTCTGGGTTGGGAAATGTCTGGAGATTTGTGGGGTGGAGCCTGGGAGGGGTGGAATTTGGGAGGGGAGGGATCTCAGCTGGATATAATGCCATAGAGTCCACCTTGTGAAGTGGCCATGTTCTCTAAGGGAACTGATCTCTGTTGTCTGGAGATCGCCAGGCCCAGGGCTCATTTCGTAGCAGGAGCTCCTCTGCATATTAGGCCACACACCCCCTGATTGTAGCCAATCCTCCAAGAGCTTACAGGAGCCCCTGTAAGAAGAGCTCTGTAAGCTCTTGGAGGATTGGCTACATCAGGGGTGTGTGGCTTAATATGCAAAGGAGCTCCTGCTACGAAATGAGCCCTGGCCCAGGCCCCACCTGGAGGTCCTAGCTGAACTACAGACAAGCAGGAAGCTTAAGATGTTGTTCCAGCAAAAGCTGAAGGCAAAGTGAGAGGCTTCAGTAGTCCTGTAGGACTTCTTCAAGCCCCACCTCTCTCTGGAAGAGACTACTGACCATTAAAGGTGCCACTCTTTGTTATCATGGTAAGAAACCCAGCAGGGCTAGGATGCTTCCTTGACATTTGGAGACTCAGCGTGGCAGTTGAAGAAAACCAGAAATGTTTCTAATTGAATAATACCATAGATGGACTAAGTTGCTGTCTTCTAGGGTTGCCAATTGCCCGGCAGGGGCAGGCAACCTCCATTTTTGTGGGCTTCTTCCAGCTGGCCAGCAGAAGGGAATCCCCCACCATTTCCCCCCAAACAGCAACGTCACACATGACGTTCCTGTATCACCCGGAAGTGACGTTAGCGAAGTCAGGGGTGGTGCTCTGGCTTTTGGGCAAAACTCTGTGGTTTGATGCTGATTTTACCATAGAGTTTTGCCCCCAAACCAGAGTGTCGTTGCCGACAGGCTGACATCACTTCCGGGTGATCCAGGCACGTTCCATGCAGCATTTCTGTTTGGAGGGGAAGGGGGGGGGGCAGCTTCCCACTTCCGGAAGGTCCCCCCCATCCCCCTGGTGGTGTGCGACCCGAACCTGGCAACAAAACTCTCTCTCCTCTTGGGCCTTGTGGGACAGAAACAAGCTCTGCAAGGCACTGGAGGACATGCAGAGGATGAACAACCTCCCCCCCCCCCCCGAATGGATTTGAACCAGCCAGCTTTTTCACTCCATCTTTCTTGATTCCATGTCTTACTACAGTCTTGGTCCATGTAAGCCGGTCATGGGGCCAATATCGGATGCACAGCCTTAACTGTAAAGTAATGTTTATCCAACACCAACCTGGGAAAAAAGACAGGGGCTCCAAATGTGAGGGCGTGCAGTATTCAAATGCATTTGAAGGAAAAGATGTGATAGTCCCACTGTACACAGCATTGGTCGGGCTGCACCTGGAGCTTTGTGTGCAGTTCTGAAGGCCTCACTTCAAAAAGGAGGTGGACAGAATGGAGTGGGCGCAGAGGAGAGCGACGAGGTTGAGACCAAGCCCTGCGAGGAAAGGCGGAGGGACTTGGGAGTGTTCAGTTGGGAGAAGAGGAGGCTGAGGGGGGACAGGGTTGCTCTCCATAAGTATCTGAAGGGCTGTCCCTTAGAGGAGGGCAGGGAGCTGTTCCTGTGGGCAGCAGAGGAGAGGACTTGCAAGAATGGGTTTCAATTAAGGGTGGGAAGGTACCGGCTGGATATTTGGAAAACCTTTTTTACAGTCAGAGCTGTGCAACAGTGGAATCAGCTGCCTGGGGAGGAGGTGAGCTCCCCGTCCCTGGCCGTTTTTAAGCAACGGCTGGACAAACCCTTGTCAGGGATGCTCTAGGCTGATCCTGCACTGAGCAGGGGGTTGGACTAGATGGCCTGGATGGCCCCTTCCAACTCTGTGATTCTATGATTCTACTTCCTTGGAGGTTTCCTAAGTGTGAACTGGGGCTGATCCTGATGAGATCGGGCCCAGCTGGGCCATCCAGCTCAGGAAAGAGGACTCTATGGCATTTTTCAGTGCTCCAAACTGCTTGTTCAGGGAAGGGGTAGAAATTCATCAATGAAGGGAACAAATAGAAAACAACAGCAAGGGCAAGCTATGCATGAACAGATTCTTAATTAATTATAAAAATTCTCTATGAACAATTGGGAGACAGGTGGAGTGGAACACTGCGCACGGCTAATCTGTGGAAGACTTATGGAATGGAAGGGTGGAAATCTGTCTGGCTAATTAAAAATGAAAATGTGCTGTGTTTAGGGTTGCCAGCTCCAAGCCTGGAAATTCCTGGAAAGTTGTGGGTGGAGCCTGGGGAAGTTAGTTGATCTTGGAGATATCGGTGAGTGTGTTCATGACCCCCCCACGTCTTGCATACAGAAGGAGGAGGAGGAGATTGGATTTATACCCCACCCTTCACAACCCGAAGGAGTCTCAGAGCGGCTTACAATCTCCTTTCCCTCCCCCTCCCCACAACAGACACCCTGTGAGGTAGGTGGGGCTGAGAGAGCTCTTTCGAGAACCGCCCTTGAGCGAACAGCTCTGAAAGTTCTTGTGACTGACCCAAGGTCATACCAGCAGGTGCAAGTGGAGGAATGGGGAATCAAACCTGGTTCTCCCAGTCCACACTCTTAACCAATAGACCAAACTGGCTCAAATAGGAAGTCAAGAAAGACAACTTTCCTACTGAGTCCGGTTGAAAAATCCCCCAGGGATTCGCTCTGCATGAAACAATAAGACGAGAAAAGAAAACTGCTCAGTTGCCCGTTTTTACTTTTGCTTACCCATCACTCCTCCCCCCGCTGAGCTGCTACGAATGCATCGGTAGCAGGGCCTGCACACTGCGTAAATCAATACCCAAAGTCTCGGCTGTTTGAGAGTCCCATGTAATCATCCATTTTTAATAAGAATCCCGAGATTAGCAGCCCGCAACCAGAGCTTCGTTTATACCATCGCAAGAATTAGCGGCCGTGTAAACTTGCTTGGCCCGCGTTCAGTCTGTAACTCTAGACGGCTATTTAACCATGTCTCTCGCCTTGCCGTGTGGAGAAAATCCGCCTTCCAGTATTAGATGTCTCAAACATGTGAAACATGTTCTACACTTGTAGGGGAAGAGTGTTCACAACGGTGACACGCAGCAAGTGCAATTCAATCTTCTCTCTCTCTCTCTCCCTCTCCTCTTTCCATTCAATCACCTGCTAATTTGCTTCCTTTGCTCTTCTGTTGTGTCTTGGAAATGCCAGTACTCTGAGGCACGGGCTTAAAAGGCATGACGATGCATTCTGAACCTATGTCTGAAATGGCCGTCCTGACCTCCAGCCTCTCCTGCGCCTTTTAGTTAACTTGAACCTCAGCTGTTGTCTCCTAGGGCCCTGGATCTGGGAACTTTGGTCACAGGGCTGAAGCACTGTCACTCCCTGAGCCACTGAGGCAGCTTGCCAGCTGAGGAAAAATCCTGACCTGGATTCTGTGGCACCATAGTGCCACCACCGCTTCAGGGCTGAAGATGTGCTGCAACTCACAGCCCAGTTGGGGATCCAGTCACCCAAGAGGCTGACAACGTTCCATCTGGGCTTTTGACATACTTAGTGATGTACTCCTGGCTGCTCCGTCTGAGGGCCAAACTAGATCTTGCATGGCATCATCGCTTGATGTTTTCTCCCTACTCCCGCCACACTCTCATTTCCACAGCCCCTGATGTTCGCGGCAGAAGGGGGGGGAGTGACATCTGACCCAGAAGTGACATCAATTTTGGATTACACTCTAGAGATTTCCCAAGTCTCTGTGGTTGTCACCATAAAGATTCGAGGGGCAACTCCTAGAACGTTGTCCAGTCATCGTCAGCCTGCCACCCTTGTACTCCTGAACGCAACCCCCTAAAGGCTGCTTATTTTTAAAATATTTAAATATATCAGGTACTTGTATTTAACATCTAGTTTGAACCTCAGGGCTGAGTACCCTTCAGACCTGCTTGAGCCTCGACTAAACTAGTCCAACCCTCTGCACAATGCAGGAAATTCACAAATGCCCACACACACACCCCAGTGACCCCTGTTCCATGCCCAGAAGATGACAAAAAACCTCCAGGATCTCCAGCCAAACTGGCCTGGCGGAAAATTGCTTCCTGACCTCAAAGTGGCGATCAGCATTTCCCTGGGTGTGTCAGAAAGGGCCACAAGAACTAAGCACTGAGGCAACCCTTCCTGTCCTCCCTCTCGTGATCTGCCTAAGTTCACAGAACCAGCATTGCTGTCAGATGGCCATCCAGCCTCTGTTTGAAAACCTCCAAAGAAGGAGTGCCCACCACCTCCTGAGGAAGCCTGTTCCACTGAGGAACCACTCTAACTGTCAGGAAGTTCTTCCTAATGTTTAGCTGAAAACTCTTTTGATTTAATTTCAGCCTGTTGGTTCTGGTCCGACCTTCTGGGGCAACAGAAAACAACTCTGCCCCATCCTCTATATGACAGCCCTTCAAGTGCTTGAAGATGGTGATCATATCTCAGTCGTCTTCTCTCCAGGCAAAACATACCCAGCTCCTTCAACCTTTCCTCATAGGACTCGGTCTCCAGACCTCTCACCATCTTCATTGCCCTCCTCCGGGCACGTTCCAGCTTGTCTATATTTTTCTTAGAGTAGGGTCAGCCCTGGTTAACATTTGGATGGGAGGCCACCAAGAAAGTCTAGGGTTGCTACGCAGAGGCAGGCAATGGCAAACCACCTTTAAATGAGAGAGAGAGAGAGAGAGAGATTGGATTTATACCCCGCCCTTCACTCACTTGGAGTCTCAGAGCGGCTTACAAACTCCTTTCCCTTCCCCTCCCCACAACAGACACCCTGTGAGGTAGGTGGGGCTGAGAGAGCTCTTTCCCAAGCTGTCCTTGAGGGAACAGCTGGTACAGAGCTATGGCTTGCCCAAGGTCATCCAGCCAGGTGCAAGTGGAGGAGTGAGGAATCAAACCTGGTGCTCCCAGATTAGAGTTCGCGCACTTAACCACTACACCAGACTGGCTCTTGCCTTGAAAACCCTACATCGACTTGATTGCACTTTACACACACACATAATGGCAAACTGTCCTATTCATATGTGATTAATACCCCAAACCTAATAAAACACAATGAGATCCATGGTTTTTTTTTTTTTAATTAAGCATGCCACCCGTCAACAAATGGTGGGAGACAGTGTTATCATGTCACAACTGACTTATGGCAACCCCATGGGGTTTCCAAGGCACGAGACGTTCAGAGGTGGTTTGCCATTGCCTGCCTCTGCGTCACAACCCTGGTCTTTCTTGGAGGTCTCCCATCCAAATATCTGTTGGGCTGATGACCCTGCTTAGCTTCTGAGATCTGATGAGATCGAGCTAGTCTAGGCTGTCCAGGTCAGCACCCATCAACAAATAAAGACGTAGCCATCTACAGTGGAACGATAGCTATAAATTATTCCAGGCCCCAACGTGTTAACTCTATGGCTGACAATATACTGAAATGGAAGCACTGGTTGAAACTGGATCGAACTTAGTATCAGTAGTGATAAAATATACCGTTAGTTTGACACCATTGGGTTACAGGCGGTACCAAACTAGTCGCTGCTTGGACATATTTCATCCCAGGTTTTATGGCTGTTACTTCATATGACATGACAGGTGTTTCAAGTTCTGCCCACTCTATATTTGACATGTGTTTAATTTTATCACTATTCATCAGGGTTTCCCAGATAAGCCACACATGCAGCCTTCACTTCCAAACTTCTTCACGAGGTGGCCAATACAGAAAACAATAAGGGGAGACTGTGTATTTCTCCTACGATTGGCAGCTCTGGGTTGGGAAATACCTGGAAATTTTGGGGGTGGGGCCTGAGGAGGGTGGGGTTTGGGGAGGGGAGGGGCCTCTACAGGGTATAATGCTATAGAATCCATCCTCCAAAGCAGCCATTTTTTCCAAGGGAACTGATCATGATTATCTGGAGAGCAACTGTAACACCCTCGCTGTAAGGGAAAGTGTTAGTCTAGACCTGAGTTTAAATCCCTTCTCTCTGCCGTGAAGCTCACTGCAAACTTTGCCTCAGTTGCTATCTCTCTTTCTCAAACCAACCTACCTCACAAGGTTGTTGTGAAGATAAAAAAATAACAGTGTGGTATAAACCTATTTTAAATTATAAATAACATCCCTTGCTTTGTCACTCTCTTTCCCCCCCCTTTTGTTGTTCCAAACATTTCAGCATGTTTACAATTTTCCTCAGAAGCCGCCTCAGGGTATTTATATCATTCTTAAAATGGATACAAAAGAAAGAAAGAGTTAGGCGCTCACAACAGCGGTGGTGTAGATTTGCTGGGCTTTTTTTTTTTAATGGTTTATCTGCTCTCTGGGATTAATAACTTCTTTCCTGCATAATGCCAGAGCCACATCTTTCATACAATAATCCAAACTTTTAAAATAAGCTATATGGATAAAAACCCGTTAATTCAGTTGAGTCTATGGAAGGTGAAGCCATTTAGAACTATTCATAGCAACTTTGCAAACTTACCCCCCCCCCCCCCCGGAATCATGTAGAAATTCTTTTCATGAATCAACACCAGGGGGAAAAGTTCTTTTCAAATATAATTATTACACAAAATATCAGCCAAACAAACCGTGTAACTTAGAAACTCTCTTGCTGGAACTAGGCGTAACTAGGAGCCACATGCCCACAACTGAAAAAGAGAAATGTACTCAAGAAGTTCAAAAAGAACTGGCTCGATCGACTGCTGTATAGCGAAGGCACATTGGTTCTGATCAGGTGGGTTCCACCCGTACTTTCTGGACCAAAACCGGAAGCCAAACACATGCAACATTATTCAGCTTGCACACATCTGTAACTGGCAGAAGGCAAGCTTCCAGGAGGCCTCACAAATAACATTTTTCTTGTGTCATTTGATTCCATGTTGTAAAATTCCTTTTTTGGCCCTGCATCAACTTGTTAACTGCCTTTTGATTGTAACAGGAGCCTTTATATACCTTTTTAATGTGTGACCTCTGAGGAAGACCCTTCTGGGTCAAAACACGTTAGGTCCTAAGTGTTTCCTCTTCCTCACTGGCAGTCTTTTAGCAGCAGCTGGACAAATACTTGCCAGGGATGCTCTAGGCTGATCTTGCATTGAGCAGGGGGGATGGACTAGATGGCCTGTATGGCCCCTTCCAACTCTGAGACTCTATGATTCTATGATTCATATGTCACTTTTATCATGTTATGAGACATGATTTGAGCCCATTCATGTTTTTAAAAGTCTTTGCAATAAATATGTCATAATTATTCTATATTTAAGTTTTTAACTATTGGCCCCTTGCTTGTTTTCTTACTTGTTCTTGATTTCATAATTAGAGTTGCCAACCTCCAGGTGGTGGTTTACAGATGATCTCCAGGTGACAGAGATCAGTTCACCAGGAGAAAATGGCGGCTCCTGAGAATGGACTCTATGGTATTACACCCCATTGAAGTACCTCCCCCAACCTCCACCTTCTTCAGGCTCCACCCCCCCCCCCACATCTCCATGTATTTCCCAACCCAGCGCTAGCCACCCCATCCCTAATTTGTCTTCTTGTGTTGATCCTTTAACCTGAGAAAATTGCACAATTACCCCCCCCCCCCTCCAAATACAATACACATATTGGTGGTCCCCAGACCGCGAGAGATCTGACTGTCCTCAACCATAGCCAAGGCGTTTTCTGCCCCTGGCTCCAACCTGGTGGAACTCCCTGCCGAATAACATCTGTGCCCTGTGGGACCTGATGCAGATCCACAGGGCCTGTAAGGCGGAGATGTTCCGCCAGGCATTTGGTTGAGGGCAGCGACGGTTCCATCTTCCTGGCACTCCTACTCTCTGCCTTCCCTGTGAGGCGGTGGCAACTGGAAACCTTGAGCATGAGGCTGATTGTCATTTTACTGTGTTTTTAATTGTTTTAATTATGTATTGTACACATGTGTCTTATGCTGTACACCACCCTGTGCCCTGGGAGGGCAGTGTAAAATCCAAAAGGATGGATGGATGGATAAATTGAAATGAAAGGCTGAGGGTGTATGCTCTGTTTTTGACTGTGATAGAGAGAAGAGCCAGGTGGTAAAAAGGGGCTGTGGTTCAGTGGCAGAGCCTCTGCTTGGCATGCAGAAGGTCCCAGGTTTGACCCCCGGCATCTCCAGTTAAAAGGACCAGGCAGGAATTGATGTGAAGAGACCTTGGCCTGAGACCCTGAAGAGCCACTGCCGGTCTGAGTAGACTATATTGAACTTGACGGACTGAGGGTCTGATTCAGTGTGGTGGCTGGAGCTCTCCTGGAGTTACAATTGATCTCCAGCTGACAGAGATCAGTTCCCCTGGAGGAAATGGCTGCTTTGGAAGATGGATTCTATGGCCTGTTGAAGTCCCTCCCCTTCTCAAACTCCGCCTTCTACAGGCTCCACCCCCCCAAATCACCAGGTATTTCCCAACTCAGAGCTGGCAACCCTAAAACAAGCTTTTTGTTTTGAGTGTATTTGGTTGCTGCTTGAACCAGCCAAACATCTGTGATTTGAAATGAGGGGATTTCTCTTCTGAAAGTGGCTTTTGTGATATAGGGTTGCCGACTTCGGGTTGGGAAATACCTGGAGATTTTGGAGGTGCAGCCTTGAGAGGACAGGCTTTGGGGAGGGGAGGTACCTCAGTGGAGTATAATGCCATAGCGTTCATCTTTCAAAGTGGCCATTTTCTTGAAGGGGAACTGATCTCCAGTCTGGAGATTTGTAATTCTGGGAGAGCTACAGGCCTCACCTGGGGGTTGGCAACCCTACTGGATGTTACCAAAGGCAAGCAGAGGAGGAGGAGATGTGAAGCCAGGCCACAGTTGTGGCTGACATCCCCTTGTCTCCCTTTGTGCCTAATCTTAAAAGGTAAAGGTTTCCCTTGCTCGAAAGCCAGTCGATTCCGTCTCTAGGGGATGGTGCTAATTTCTGTTTCCAAGCTGAAGAGCCAGCGCTGTCCAAAGATGTTTCTGTGGTCATGTGGCCAGCGAAGCGCTACCTATTTATCTTCTTGCAATTTCTTGCTCTTGAACTGCTAGGTTGGCGGGAGCTGGGGCCAGAGCCTGGAGCTCACTCCGTCCCACGGCGCCAGGGTCTCAAACTGCCAAACTACAGACCTCGCAGTCTGCAGCTCAGCATCTTAACCTCTGAGCCACCGCGGCCCTGTGTGTCTAATCTTAGCCTCAGTCTAACAAGCATGGAGAGCCCTGAGAGAAATCTGAATACTCAGCCTCACTTACCTCACCAGGTTGTCACGAGGGTCAAAACGGGATGGCTGAGCTCTTTGATGGAAGGGTAGGGTCAGGAATGTGTCCAATCCACCCTGAGAAATTTGGCTCAACCTACTTCCCGTTGATTTGTTTGTTTCCTTGAAACGTTTCAAATATGTTGACTGAGAAGGAACTTCCAGATTTGAAATCTTGATTTAACTGACATCCCACGACAACTCCACAGGGATGTGTGGAGTCCTTCTGGGAGATTTTGATCGGCTTGTTGAAACTCTCTTGGTTTCTCTCCACATTCTTCATATGTTTCCCTCGCGTTTGTTTTGGGTTTTGCTTTTAGGCACAATTCCAGGGGCAACTCTCGGCGTGATACAAATTCGCTCAGTAAATTAAGGGCCGGAACCTCGGTGTGTGTTACTTACACTAGAGTTGTTAACTTCCCAGGCTGGGGCTCCCTAGTTCCAGCAGATTTGGCAGCCAAGTTTCATACCAGGTGGCCCAGATACAATGGCGACATCCCAAGTTGAGTGGCAGATGACAAGGTTGTGGTACCGAACATGTTGTACTGTGCTAGAGGGAATTTTTTTTTAAAAAAAATGAGGTGGGGCCATTTTGTAAACCATTCGGGAGATTATTGACTGAGTTTCCAGTGAATCAAAAAACCATTCCCTTGTTCCAGAGACTCGGCCCGTCCTTTGGCATCAAGTCACTAATGACTTTCACACAGCCCTAAAAAAGAGGGACAAAAGGAAAATGCATCAACAAAAGGGTGTGAATGAGAGAGAGAGGGAGAAACTGCACTTTTGAAAGATTCAGAAATAGGCCTAGACTTTCACAGAGGAAGGGAAATGAAGAAAGGCACAGGAACAAGAACAAAACAAAAACAGCAATCAGATTTTGGATTACTTTCAATCTTCATGGCAGGCAAAGAGAAACAGAATTTTACATAGGACAAAAGAAAGCTTTGACTCTCGAAAGCTTATGCCCCCCCCCCCATTTTCGTTGCCTCTGAGGCACTACTGGATTCGAATCTTGCTCAGCTTCTGCAAATTGACATGGCTGCCCTCCTGAGAAGTTCAGATAAATTCACGAATGTTAAATAATTTGGCACTGAATTATAACCTTGCTGCCAGCACGGTATAGTAGTTAGAGTGTCGGACTAGATCTGGGAGGCCCGAGTTTGAATCCTGGCTCTGTCATGACAGCTTAACTTGGTGACCTTGGCCTATCCTACCTCACAGGGTTATTGCTGAGAGGATAAAATAGAGGGGGGGGGAAACAGTGTTGTAAGCTGCTTTGTCTCCATACTGGGGAGAAAAGAAGAGTGTCTAGATAAATAAAACATAAAAATAAAATGCGTCTTCACATCACAAGTGCTATAGTACTGGAGCAAGCATAGACTACTGACTGGAACAGAATTACCACGAAAATTTGCCTACAATGAAAGGCCCAAGTGAATTTGCAGTCTCAAAATGTCCCGGGAAGTATGAAGAAAGTACAGAAGAGGGTTTTTTCATGTGTATTTTTTTGGGGGGGGGGGGGGTATGTGTGTATACCTGGAAGTCATGGTTGACTTCTGGCATTCCCTAGTGGGGCTCAGACATCACAGAGAGATGGCTTATTATTGCTTGCCTCTGCGTCCCAGCCCTGGTATTCCTTGGACATCTCCCTTCAAACTCCTTGCTAGGATCAGGCGTCCTTAGCTTCTGAGATCTGACAAGATCAGGCTTGCCTAGGAAGCACAAAAGGAATTTTGACATGAAATATTAGAAATAACTTGCCATTTTGTCAATTCACTTGTGAAGCCCAACCTTCATAACTATATTTCTTGGCTACTGGTGAAAGAAAACACAACCATTAAAGAAGACAATGTCAGATTCCTTGGTAGCAGCGAATCACGTGTTTTGATGCAAGCTGCCAGGGGGTAGGGCTGCCAATCTCCAGGTGGGGCCTGGAAATGTCCCAGAATGACAACTGATCTCCAGACAACAGAGATCAGTTCCCCTTGAGGAAATGGCTGCTTCAGTGGTGGACTCTGTGGCATTATACCCTGAGGAGGTCCCAAAATCTCCAGGAGTTTTGCAACATGGAGCTGGCAACACTGCAACCAAAGTATACTGAATCTTCACAATGGAATTGGGCTGCATTTCCCAAACCGCTCGTGCCAGAGTTCGCCATCTCCACCATATGACTACTTTGGTGTAAATAGATAAAGGACTGCGAGATTGTAAAATCATGCCTTGAAGACATTCATTCCTTGGGCAGATGGAAAACCTGGAGAAACTCCCCCAGTTTTGACAACTCCTCCTTTTAGTATTTTGGCTTTTTTCAAATATATTTTTGGCTCTTTTTGTCCTTACACTGAGAATATTTATACCAAATCCTGTATTTTGCCTCCAAGAAGGATTCGTGCAGAAGCAAAATAAAAAAAATGATTCCTGTATGCTTGATGTTGTCGAAGGAAGTCCACAAATTCACCATATTGCCTCTTCATTACAGGATGACCTCATCCACACAGTCTTGCAAGGACAAGGGCAGTGGTTCAGTGTAACAGCATCTGTTTTGCATGCAGAAGGTCCCAAGTTCAGACCCTGGCATCTGCAGTTAAAAGGATCGGACAGGAAGTGATGTGAAAGAACTCAGCCTGAGAGCCTGGAGTGCAGCTGCCAGTCTGAGTAGACAATACTGACTCTGATGGACCAGTGGTTACCTGGAAGTGACATCATCATGTTGCCGATGTCGGAGGGGTTCCTGCTTTAGTTTTTGGGCAAACTCTTTGATTTTGAGAGCAAAAAACCATAGAGTTTTGCTCAAAAACTAGAGTGGAGCCCCCCAACGTTGGCAACATGATAACATCACTAAAGCACGCACAGGAAGATCCCGGAAACCAGCCAGGAGCCCCCCACCAGCAGCCGGTAAAGACCTGGCAACCCTACTTCTGATGGGCTCTGCCTCTTGTGGCAGCCATTTTGTAGCAGTGGCTCTACCCTCTCTCAGAATTCCAAAGGTGCTCGCCGGTTCAACAGGGTGGACCCCTGTAGGGTTGTCAACCTCCAGGTGGGCGTAGCAACCTGAGCTGCAGTGTTGGGAGAGTCAAGTAACAAAAAATATACACTGCAAGAAACTTTTGTAAATTGACGTGTTCTATCTGTAACTTATCATTCTATAAAGTGCATTATGTGCTGTTTATAACATCCTTGTCAGGTTCATATATTCAGCACATTCAGTATAACAATAACATTCACTATTACAACGGATCTCCCGATGACAGCGATCGGTTCCCCTGGAGAAAATGGCAGCTTTGGCATTAGACCCTATGGCATTCTACTCTGCCAAATTCCCTCTCCTCCCCAAACTCCACCGTTCCGGGCTCCTGCCCCCAAATCTCCAGGTATTCCCAACCCAGAGTTGGCACCCTAGATCGTGGCAACCTGCAATCTCTTTCTCAGTCTTGCTAGACTGTGAGATGCCAAAATGTGAGACCGGTTTTTATCCCCATCTGATCTCCATCCAATCTAGTTCTGAAACTGATAGAGAGAGACTGATGAAAATCTCAGTGGAATACAAAGAAATTGGGTGGGAGAGGAGAAAGTGTAATTATCTTCCGTTTACTTTGCGGGATGTGTTCTGTTTGTATAGTAGGACATCGGTGGCCCCAAAGACTGCAGTGGTCATAGTAACTGTCCTTTCACTTTTACACAGAGAGAGAATTTTGGCAACCCATCCCTCTCCGTAATACTACATGGCGATTGTATTCCTGGTGAGAGTCTCCCTTCTGTGCAGAAGTGAAGAGCGTATGAACTGTGCTTTGAAACAGATTTGGCAACCTCATTTTGAAGAGAATTACGCCTGCCCTGTGTCATATTCAGTCCTTATATCATGTTGTTATCACAACCTTCTTCTGAGGAGCTCATGCTGGTACACTTGCAGTGGAGGCTGATCCGTGGGGGGCAAGTGGGGCAGTGCCCCCACCAACTCAGCCTGCCCCGGGCCTCCTCCTGCTTCCTCACTACCCTCACAGACGGTCCAGAGGGTGGCAAGGTTCCAGCAATGCCCTCTTCTGTCTGGTCTTTGTTTAACTGAGCCTAGCAAACAAATTCCTCCTTTCAGTGACAGAGAGGAATGGAGGACTTTGATTACCTTTTAAACTAGGCCCCTCCACACCAAGATGGGAGTTCACTGGGCAGTGAACCAACCTTATGGCTCCCTCTTGAGTCCCTGATTGGTCAGTGAATTTATATCTATTGACTGGACCAGTCAATCTATTCTCGGTGGGGGGAGGAATTAACCAATCGTGATGTCTCAGAGAGAAAAATTTTATGACTACCAAAGACCCAAGTGATTAGTGCATTGTTTCTTTAATACACGGTTGCCAATTCCAGGTTGGGAAATTCCTGGAGACTGGGGGTGGAGGCTTGGGAGAGTGGGGTTTGAGGAGGGAGGGATCTTGGCAGGGTATGATGCTATAGAGTCAACCCTCTAAGATGGCCATTCCCTCCAGAGGAACTGATCTCTGTTTCCTGGAGATCAGCTGTAATTCCAGGAGATCTCTGGCCGCTGCCCGGAACTTGGCAACTCTAATCTCTCATGTTGTTGCAAACACAGGAGCAAAAGAAGAGGTTGCATTGGTTAAGTGAACCCTACTGCATTCCTTAAATGTTTTTAGTGTCACTGCAAGGGAGGACAATGGGGACAAAGCCAGCTTTACCAGGGTCTCAGCTCCATGTACTCTGCTAGGGTTGCCAAGTCCGGGTTGGAAAATACCTGGGGACTTTGGGGGTGGAGCCAGGTGAAGGTGGGGTTTGGAGATGGGAGGGGCCTCAGCAGGGCACAATGCCATAGAGTCCACCTTCCAAGGCAGCCATTTTCTCCAGGGGATCTGATCTCTGTCAGCTGGACATCAGTTGTAAAAGCGGGAGATCTCCAGGCCCCACCTGGAGGATGGCAACCCTATACTCTGCCCATCACACCAAAATATAACTACGGATTGATCAGTTCCCAAACAGAACCCAATCACCGTATAAGCCCTTAGATCTTGTAATTAAGAAATCCCAGCAGAATTTAAATTTGCAGCCTCTTTGAAATTGCAGCGGGGTAGGAGACCATTCCATGATACAGGGGCAGCTATAAGGCACTGTTGAATGAGTAGCGTGTTAGTGGGTAGGTGGTAAAGATGTTAGATCAGGAATGGGAAATCCCTAGAGATTTGGGGGGTGGGATTTGGGGACAGAAGGGGGCTCAGCAGGATATAACACCATAAAGTCCACCCTATAAAGCAACCATTTTATCCAAGGGAACTGATTGGTGCAGTCTGGAGGGCAGCTGTAATTCCAGGAGATCTCTGGGACTCACTTGGATGTTGGCATCTCTAGTGGGTAGGAAGGACCATCAAAGGTTCCTGCTGTGCTGAGTAGCAGCTAGGGCTGCCAAGCCCTCACCCCCTACTTGAAAGCCAGTTTGGTGTAGTGGTGAAGTGTGCAGACTCTAATCTGGGAGAACCGGGTTTGATTCCCCACTCCTTCACTTGCACCTGGCTGGATGACCTTGGGCAAGCCATAGCTCTGTATCAGCTGTTCTTGAAAAAGAACAGTTTCTGTCAGGGCTCTCTCAGCCCCACCTACCTTACAGGGTGTCTGTTGTGGGGAGGGGAAGGGAAAGGAGTTTGTAAGCCGCTCTGAGACTCCAAGTGAGTGTAGGGCGGGGTATAAATCCAATCTCTTCTTCTTCTCTTATCTACTCCCATTTCCCATCACCACTACTGTGGATGGTGAGAGAAAAATAATCTAAAAAAAAATCACAGTTGGGTGACGGTGGGATGACAATTCGCGGGGTGTGTGTGTGTGTGTGTGATAACGGTCCTCTCTAGGAATCATGGGAAACTCTGTTATTTTACTTAGAGAAGCATGCCATCCCTTTCCTAGAGAGGCATGATGTCACTTCCAGGAAATAGCCACACTATTTCCTAGAGAGGTATGGTGTCACTTCCAGGAAATACACACTAGTGCAGCTGCCCCCCCATGTCTCTGCCCCCCCCCCACTGGTTGTCTTGGCCATGCCTGGGAACCCTAGCAGAGACAGTGAGGGCTAAGATACCCCAGTTCTCCCAGTTTTATTTATTTATATATTTTTGAATTTATACCCCGCCTAGCCAGCATGCGCCGGCTCAAGGTGGCTTACAAGGGTTAAAACAGCAACATTATGAATTATACTCGGCTTAAAAACACCCAAACACAGAGCTACAGGGATTGGCGGCCCATATTACTCCCAACACACGGCGCAGCAATACCAAACCCAAGGCCAGGCAATTCCACCAGTTGATTATCCGGCCAGAGATTTAACCCGGCATTAGCCATCGACCCCTTCCCCCAGTGGCGGCTCCTAATTAAAAGCCTGGCAGAAGAGCTCTGCTTTTCAGGCCCTGCAGAACTGCAGAAGGTCCCGCATGGCCCTGATGTCATTCGGGAGCTCATTCCACCAGGACGGAGCCGCCACTGAAAAGGCCCTGGCCCTGGTGGTTGACAACCTGGCCTCTCTAGGGCCGGGGAGGGCCAGGCGATGTTGGGTGCCTGCCCGCAGTGCTCTTTGGGGTATATACGGGGAAAGGCGGTCCCTTAGGTAGGCAAGCCCCTGACCATGTAGGGCTTTAAAGGTTAAAACCAGCACCTTGAACCAGATCCGGTACGCTATAGGAAGCCAGTGCAATGTCCTCAGCACAGGCTGGATGTGGTCCCACACCAAGAGACCCATCAACAGCCTGGCCACGGCATTCTGCACTAGCTGCAGCTTCCGGAGCTGAGACAAGGGCAGCCCCATGTAGAGGGTGTTACAGTAGTCTAATCTCGAGGTGACCATAGCATGAATCACTGTCACTAGGTCATTGTGTTTGAGGAAGGGAACCAACGGCCTAATCAGCCGCAGATGGTAAAAGGCTGCCTTGGCAGTGGCTGCTACCTGGACTTCCATAGTTAAAGAGGTATCCAGGAGCACTCCCAAACTCCGGACCTTCAGTTTTGCTTCAGGGCTGAGCAGTGGTGTGAACTAAGGTCATCTTGGGTCAAGTCCAACATCCTATCAGACTCTCCCATCATTGGGCCCACCATACTAACTTCACTCCTATATACAGGTTGCTTACCTGTAATTGGAGATCTTCGAGTGGTCATCTGTGCATTCACACCTCTGGGATAATGTGCACCTGTGCCGATCCCGATCGGTAACTTCAAAGCCAAACGGATTTTCACGCCAACTCCCCGATCGCGCGCCGGCTCCACTGCGCATGACCGGGGAGGGGCACGAGGATCCCGCCAGTTCCTTCTGACCGCTGCAAGCAGCCTCCAAGAAAGTATAAGGGAGACCAAAAGCAGAGGGGAAGGAGGGCGGGTGGTGTGAATGCACAGATGACCACTCGAAGATCTCCAATTACAGGTAAGCAACCTGTATATCTTCTTCGTGGTCTCTGTGCATCACACCTCTGGGAGAATAGCGAGCAATAATTACACCACATACCTGGAGGTGGGTGCTGGAGGTCTCACATCTGAGCTGTCTGCAGAACTGCACGGCCCACCGCCGACCGCTGATGGGCACGGACGTCCAAAGCATAGTGCCTCACGAACGTGTGAGGAGACACCCATGTAGCAGCATTGCAGATGTCTCCCAGGGGAATGCCCTTGAGGAAAGCTGTCGAGGCAGCCACTGCTCGAGTAGAGTGAGCCCGCAGGGACGCCGGTAATGGCCGCTTGGCCAGTAGGTAGGCGAGTTTTATCGTCTCAACGATCCATTTAGACAGTCTCTGAGACGACAGTTTCTGTCCTTGTCTGGGCAAGGCATACGCGACGAAGAGAGCTGGGGACTTGCGGAAGGATTTAGTCCGATGCAAGTAAAAAGACAGGGCCCTCTTAACATCGAGAGAATGTAGGCAACGTTGTGTCTGGTCCTTGGGTTCAGGAAAAAACACTGGTAGGGTGATGTCCGCTTTAATGTGGAAGTCCGAAACTATTTTCGGCAAGAAGGTAATATCAGGAGACAGGGTTACCGCATCCTGATGAAAGGTGAGGTAAGGTGGGTCACAGCAGAGAGCCGACAGCTCACTCATCCTACGAACCGAATTGAGAGCCACAAGAAACGCTACTTTCCACAAAAGAAGCTGCAGGCTACAGGAAGCCATAGGCTCAAACGGTTTAGCCATTAGTTTGTTCAGTACTAGTGGCAGGTCCCACGCCGGAACAGGGGTTTTGACTGTTGGGAAGAGACGGTACATTCCCTTTAGGAATTGCTTTGTAGTGGGGTGGGAAAACGCGGAGTAACCATCTATTGGAGGATGGTTGACCGAAACAGCTGAGAGGTAGACACGCAGTGATGCATGGCACAATCCTCTGTCTTTGCACGATAAGAGAAAACCAAAGATGTCGTTGAGTGTGGATGGAATGGAAGGTCGTCCTATTGAAGCCAGGAAAGACAGGAACTTACTCCATTTCGCCTCGTAGGAACGACGTGTAGACGGCTTACGGGCATTGAGGAGGACATCAGCTATACGAGGGTCTAGTTCGGAGGATGAATTAGCCAAGCTGTTAGCTTCAGTCTGGGTATGTCGTGATGCAGCACCAGACCCTCGTGCATCCAAAGGAGGTCTGGGTTCATCGGAAGGTGAGTGTAAGACCCGTTGGAGAGGCGAAGAAGGGTGGGGAACCACAGCTGCCTCGGCCACCAGGGTGTGATCAGGATTGCTAGTGGTTGTTCCACTAGTAACTTCTGTACTACCCTCAGTATCAGCGGGATCAGGGGAAACAGATAAATGTGTAACCCCGACCAGGAGAGGAGGAGACCGTCTCCCAAGGACATCGGATCCATGCCCGCCCTGGAGCAAAAAAGGGGACACTTCTTGTTGTCCCTTGACGCAAAGACATCCACAGCAGGTTGACCCCAGAGGCTGAAGATCGGGGTCAGGTACAGAGGATTGAGTTCCCAATCGTGTAAGGATGCACTCACTCTGCTCAAGAAATCTGCCTGCGTGTTGAGCTCTCCAGGAAGATGGTTCGCTACCAGATAAATATCCAGCGACTGACATTCTGTCCAGAGTTCTATCGCTAAGTGGCATAGGCTGCGGGAAACTGTACCACCCTGTCTGTTGATATAGTACATTGTGGTCATGTTGTCTGTGAAGACGGCCACTGTCTTTCCCGACAAGAGGTGTCGAAAGGACCGTATCGCGTAGCGGACCGCTAGTAGCTCTAGAAAGTTGATGTGATTGGAGGCTACTGACGGATCCCACTTGTCGCCTACGCACAGATCGCCCAGGTGGGCCCCCCAGCCCCATAAGGAGGCGTCTGTGGTAATAGTGACTGACGGAGGAGGGCAGCGAAAGGGAGCGCCTGTTTGGAGATTTTGTGGCACCTGCCACCACTCCAGGGCTTGAACCACTGGATCCGAGAGGTGGAATCTTTTGGACAGAGGGTGTAGGCTTGGCCGGAACCGACGGAGGAACCACAGTTGCAAGGGCCTCATGTGCAGCCTTGCGAAGGGAATGACCATGGTGGTGGCCGCCATGAGTCCCAAGAGACGCAGTATTTGACGAGCTGTCGCCTCCCGGTGCCTTCTCAGAGTACTGAGGAGGGAAACAATATCCGAGACCCTGCTGGGAGGCAGAAATGCCCTGCACTGTAGGGAGTCGAGAAGAGCTCCGATGAACTGTACCCGTCTGGAGGGGGTGAGCATGGACTTCTTTGTATTTATCGTCAACCCCAGGGTCTCCAGGGTCTGGAGTGTTAGGGAGACGTGGTCTTGTAGGTCTGATGCTAAGCGTGCAATCAGGAGCCAGTTGTCCAGGTAAGGATATAGGTGGATGCCATGCAGGCGGAGGTGGGCCGCTACTGTCGCCATTAATTTCGTGAAGACACGAGGTGCCGTCGAGAGACTGAATGGGAGTGCCTTGTACTGGAAGTGACGCGGACCGATCGCAAAGCGTAAAAAGGGTCTGTGGGAAGGATGGATGGTCACATGAAAATATGCATCCTTCAGGTCCATCGTCACCATCCAAGAGCCTTCTTCCAGCAAGGGTAAGATGATCTGGAGGGTGGTCATTCGGAACTTCTTGTACGTTATGAATGCGTTGAGGTTCCGGAGATCCAGGATGGGTCGGAGGCCCCCGTCCCTCTTTGGCACTGTAAAGTAGCGGGAATAGAATCCCAGTTGGGATTGCTGGACTACTACCGGTTCTATCGCATCTTTGCTCAGCAGAGTCTCGACCTCGGATGTTAGGGTATCGGATGGAGGAGTGACCACGAAGTAAGGTTCCGTAGGGATCTCGAAGAATTCTATTCTGTATCCCTCAGAGATGACCGAGACTGCCCACTTGTCCGAAGTGATGGATTGCCATGCTGTCAGGAAGGGTGATAGACGGGTGGGAGTGTCGGAGCGGGGGTGGGAGTCAAAAGCTCTGTTTGCTCGGTTTGGGGGGTTTCGCCTTAGACGCTGGAGCGGTTGGGAAGCGAGGTTTGTTGTTGTAGGGTTTATGCTGGTAGGTGGGTGGCGGTGACCTCTGCCATTGGGGTTCAGCGGGAGGTCTTTGCGATTGCTTCTTGGGCCATGATCTTTGCCATGTTCTCTGTTTTTGTTGTTTAGGTTGAGAGACTCCCAGGTTGCGGGATGTCTTCATACTTTTATCAAGCTCGTGAAGCACTGTGTCTGTTGTTGAGCTCAAGAGTCCGTCTCCTTCAAATGGAAGATCTTCCACCAAGGTCTTAGTGTCTTGAGGAAGAGAAGTGGATCTCAACCAGGCATGGCGTCTGATGGACACTGCTGATGTGAGCGTCTTGGAGGTTACTTCTGCCGAATGCTTGGAGGCCGAAAGTTGGAGCTTGGCCAGAGACATACCTTCCTTCTGGATCTTTCTGGCATTGCGTAACTTATCCTCTGGGAGATGGGCAATGAGCGCGGTCATCTGCTCCCAGAGCGAGTACTGGTACCTGCTCATGCAGGTGGTGTAGTTTGCTATCTTTAGACCCAATGCGCCCGCTGAATAAATGCGTCTTCCGAAGGAGTCTATTCTGCGTCCTTCCTTGTCCAGAGGGGAAGAGTGCCCACTACGGCCCTTGGTGGAGGGCGTCACAACCACTGAGTTAGGTTTAGGGTGGACAAATAAAAATTCTGCCCCAGGCTCCTGGATCCTATACATATGGTCTAGGCGTTTGCTGGAGATGGGGGTAGATGAAGGATGCGGCCAAGATTCTTTGGCTATAGTCATCAGGACCGATATGAGTGGGAGGGCAACCGGCATTGATGTATCCATCTGCACTATATCGAAGATGGAATCTGTGGCCGTTGGGGTCGGCTGGGCCGTGGCTAGGGCCAACGAGTGTGCCATTCTCTTGATGAGTTCCCCGTAGGGTTTTACATCCTCAGAGGGGGAGATTGGAAGGTTCTCGGTGACCTGCGTGTCAGGCGACGGGTGCGGGAGCGATTCGTCTTCTGATACAGAAGATGCCGGAGACCTCGGTGCCGAGTGTTCGGACGGAGAGAGGGGGGTCGGGCTCGAAAGGTCTTGAGATGTTGGCAACGGGCGTGGATCGATGTCGGGCATCCATTTCGGAGGTGCTGGTGTCGGTGTCGGTACTGATGCAGGTTCTCGGTACCGGGACACTCTAGAGGAGGTGGATTGCCGATCCCATTCGGTGGGGTACCACTGGGGTGGAGGTGGGTAGGAGCCGTAAAGGTATCTCCACTGCTGAACGTCCCACAGCACCGGTGGAGCCGGGGAGCGGTAATCTTTGTCCCCTCTCGGTGCCGATGGTGGCTTCGCCTTGGCGTTGGGGGTGTCTCGAGGGACCTGTGTAAGGTCTATGTCGAGGTCGGAGTCCATCAAGGTAATCGGTCGCGGCATCGGGGAGGTCGATCTACCCCTGGGTCGCTCGCGATCTTTCGGGTCAAGCTGGTCGAGCCCGGACTGGGCTGAGTCGAGCGCGCTGCGCATCGACGAAGCACTCGAGGGTTTCTTGTGCTTCAGCTTGCCCTTCTCCTCCTTGCCCTCTCTGCGCTTTTTAGCAGGAGTATCGGGCAAGGGGAGTGATCTCTTCGGTGCCGGTCTGTCGGTACCGATGCTCCGGGATGGAGACGGCGTCGGTCCCGTTGGTCCTGTCGGTGAAGACGCCGGAATTTCGGAAGAAGACATCTTCGGGGACAATGCTGACTCGAGGAGGGCAACCCGGAGCCTCACAGCTCGATTTTTACGAGTTTGCTTCGAGAAAGCCGCACAACTCGCGCAGGAGTCGACTCGGTGGGACTCGCCCAGACAAAGAAGGCACAAGGAGTGCTTGTCCGGTGGGGCTATTTTACTGCCGCACTGCAGGCACCTCTTAAAGAACCCCCACCGCTGGGCCATAGGCCGAGCGGTGAAGTAAGGGGGGGAAATTCCAAAATCAAGTCCAGTTAACAGTCCAAGTTCAAATAGGGGAGAAAAATCAGTCCGAAGGCTTTTTCAGATAGGAAAGTAAACTACCGACCGGAGCAGGAGAAAAAGGATCCTCACGACGCGGCGGTCAGAAGAGAACTGGCAGGATCCTCGTGCCCCTCCCCGGTCATGCGCAGTGGAGCCAGCGCGCGATCGGGGAGTTGGCGAGAAAATCCGTTTGGCTTTGAAGTTACCGATCGGGATCGGCGCAGGCGCACATTATCCCAGAGGTGTGATGCACAGAGACCACTCGAAGATCTATTGTTTATTTGACCTGTCCCGGGGGGGGGGGAGAGTCCCCTGGTAGTGTTGACAGCAACAGCACTTTGGGTTCCATCTCCCCCCCCCCTCCGCATTGTCTGATTATTCTAATTGCCGGTGAAAAATCTTGATATTTAACCTTCCACTTTCTTCCTGCAATAAGATCCCATTACCTCCTGTCCTACCATCAGTCTCCATGGAGAACAATTGGTTTCTATCCTCATTTTATGAATGTAGGTGCAATGAATCAAATCTTTCCAAAGCAAGCATTCTCTTTCCGCTACACAATGCACAATTATGTGCTCGCTCTGTGTACACTGGCTCCCATTTATCATACAATCAACATTTTAGTGCCATTTTAGATTTCATGGGGAGTGAGCAGAAATGCCAGTTAAACAATAATTCTAATTTCAGCAAGGCAATTGTTCTCCTCCTGTATGTAACTAACCCTATGCGCATTAGTCATCTAGCTACTAACTCGTCTTAAGTTACTAAGGAGGAGGTCCTGCTGAAGTTTAGCATATTTAAGTCAGGTGCATTTGACTTGGAAACCTCAAGCACCTTCTCCTTGACTCTTTTCCAGTGAAAACGATAGGGTGATTTTTTAATCTTAGCTATTTGTATTGCCATTTTTTTTTCGCCATTAAGTCACAGCTGGCATGTGGGGTTTTTAAGGCAACAGATGTTCAGAGGTGGTTCGCCATTGCCTGCTTCTGCGTAGCGACCCTGGAATCCCTTGGTGGTCTCTCATCGTAATATTGACCAGGACTGACCCTGCTTAACTTCTAAGATCCGGATCAGGGCTTGCATGCTCCTACCACCAGGTGTATGAACCTGTTCCTATCTTCTGCATATCATTCCCCTGCTGTGATGTATTAGACTCAGGTCTCTATTAAGTATTCTGGTTCAGTTGGGGGGGGGGAATAGTGATTTAAGGGATGGAATAGTATGTAATTTTTTTAAATTGTGAGAATATTCCCGTTTTCTTGTCTGAGACTGGTTACTGTATATTAATTGAGTCAGTATGTTGTCTCTCTATCAGCTGCAATATGAAAGTTGAAACAATCCACCCACTAAAATTAACTCAGCCAACCATAAAATTGTCTCAGTCTACCAGCTATATGATCGAGGTTTATAAGATTATGCATGGGATAGAGCAGGTAGAGGAAGAAGTTCTTTTCTCCCTTTCTCACAAGACAAGAACTCGCGGGAACTCCAGGAAATTGCTGAGCAGTCGGGTTAGAACAGATGAAGAAGAAGAGAAGAGAGAAGAGAAGAGACTGGATTTATATCCCGCCCTTCACTCACTTGAAGTCTCAGAGCGGCTTACAAACTCCTTTCCCTTCCCCTCCCCACAACAGACACCCTGTGAGGTAGGCGGGGCTGAGAGAGCTCTGAGACAACTGTCCTTGAGAGAACAGCTGGTACAGAGCTGTAGCTTGCCCAAGGTCATCCAGCAGGTGCAAGTGGAGGAGTGGGGAATCAAACCTGGTTCTCCCAGATTAGAGTCCGCGCACTTAACCACTACACCAAACTGGTTCTCAAGATAAAAGGAAGTACTTCTATCTCAAGATAAAAGGAAATACTTCTTCACCCAAAGAGGAATTAACACGTGGAATTCACTGCCACAGGAGATGGTGGCAGCTGCAAGCATGGATGGCTTCAAGAGGAAATTAGATAAACATATGGAGCAGAGGTCCATTGGTGGCTATTAGCCACAAAGTATAGCTAGGAACTCTCAGTCTGGGGCAAGTGATTCTCTATATTTTTGGTGCTGGGGGGGGGGGCAACAGTGGGAGGGCTTCCTGCCCCCACTGCTGGACCTCTTGAGGGAATCTGGTGTTTTTGGCCAGTGTGTGACAGAGCGTTGGACTGGATGGGCCACTGTCCTGATCCAACATTGGCTTCTCTTATGTACTTATGCCACCCGACCTAGGCCTGCGTTCCCCTGAAGCTACCATCAGGCCCGGGGTGGGGGAGGCTCTCTTACAGCTACCACCAGGCCTGGTGTGGCCTCAGTGTTCTTCCTGGACTGGGCTGCCAGGCCCAGCACAGCTCCCGGGCTGTGTGGCCCCATCACCACCAGGCCCAGTGTGGAGGCCAAGGCTGCACTGCTGCTGGACGCAGCATGGCTCCTGGGCTCCTCCAACTGCTGGAGGTAGGTGTGTTCTCTGTTTAACTTTGAGGGAAATCACCCCCCCCCCGACATTTTTTTTAAAAAAAGATTTCAGATTTTTCTGCAAACTTCGGACATCCCCCAAGTTTGTTGAAAAGATCTGTTTAGTGTCCATGTGGCCCCAATCTGTGGATTTAGGTATCCACAGATGGGGGTGGGGGGCCACACATTGCCAGGAGTATATAGATGCAGAAAACAAATGGCCTCTTTTAAATTACCAGTTGCAATAAAAGCCGGCACTTATTTATTTATTTAAATTACTGTGTCTGTTAAGGGGGGGGGGGGAGTTCAACATATCACATAACCAGTCCTCTTATTTTCGCTTCCCCTTGCAGCTGTTTCCTCAGCACCACATAAACACTTTGCATTTATACAGTTCCAGAAGTGTAAATCAATTGTATTACCAAAAAAATAATAACACCTCAACTTGACACGTGTACTAAATTCCTATTAATGAAAATGACAGCTCAGCGTGCCATTTCCAGGAGAGAGACACACAAAACAGGTTCCTAAATACACTTTCCAAATTTGTATCATAGTCAAACGTTTCCAGGCTTCCAAACTGAGAACCTCCTGTTCAGAAGAATTCCCCAAGAGAAAATATGTCAGGCGTACCCTAAACTCAGTTTTCTTCCTTATAATGTTTTTAAAAAATCAGATTCTTTGGGGGGGGGGCAGTCTTTGTTGGGTTTAACCGTAGAAAAGAAGGAAAACATGTTTATATAGATTTCTATTTTTCCAGTGTTCCACATCTTTCATTCTTCGTAACATTTCTCTATTACAGGTTAACAGTGGGAACAATAGTTCCTTTTTGTACTCCTGCATTTATTTCAGTGGAGGATCTGTCTACCGACCCAGACTCTGAAATACTATCAGCCCATGTTCTCAGGCATAATTCTCTTTCTAGAGATGTGTAAAATCTTCCTGGGGGGAAAGGTTTCTTATATCCAATCTCTTGTAACTTTATCGTAACAAAAATTCCTTTTAACTTTCAAGGCATATACAAATGTTTAGATGGAGCAAATTCATCTCAGATGGCACGTTTGGTGAAATTTGGTGGCCTTGTTAAGGATGCCAGCCTGCAGGCCTTATTAGGGGGGCCAACCTGGGGATCCCCTGGAATTACAGCTCACCTCTAGACTGCAGAGATCAGTTCCTCTGGAGAAAACTGATACTTTGGAGGGTGGAGTCTATGACATGGTACCCCATTGAGGTCCTTCTCCTCCCCATGCTCCACCTTCAAATTTCCAGGGATTTCCCAGTCTGGATCTAGCAACCTTGCCCCCCATCCCTTGCTGGTGGCCAGTAGGGGGACACATGGCAACCCTAGGCCTCATTAAAGCCGGATGAAAACATTCCAGAGATGTTGCCTCTCTCTTACAATTCCTTTGAATTTTCCCTTTGACTCTGATGCTGAAACTCTTCCAGTTCTCTTCAAATTCTGCCTTAGAGAAGATGCCATTGCCTCCTTCTCCTCCACTACTACTACTTCTTCTTCTTCTTCTTCTTCTTCTTTTATATGCAAGTGAATCTATCTTAAGATTGCATGCAATTTTTGTTCTATATTTTGGGCCACTAGAGGATCTAGAAAAAATTGACATAAGAATCATAGCATGTTGACATAAGAATCATAGCAAATTTTGGAATTTATGTGAGTAGTTGCACTTAGGTCTCCTGTGAATTCAGTAACATCTGAGTAACAAGTTCAGCCTAATGGCGGTTGAACGCAGCATACATTTTCATAGGTTTCAGCCTCCATCTTTGAATGTGAACAAAAGTGAAATAACTGGGTGTAACCGGCATGTTGCATCAGAAACTGTAACATCTAAGCAGAGTTACAACTCTCTAAGCCCACTGAGTTCATTGGATTTAGAAGGGTGTAACTCTGCTTTCTGTGCAACTTGGCGTTTAGTCAAGCTATTTGGTGGTGGGTTGCCTCTATCTATGAGGGCCACGGTGGCTCAGAGGTTAAGACGCTGAGTTGCGGATCAGAAGGTCTGTAGATAGGCAGTTTGAGACCTGAGTGCCGCGTGACAGAGTGAGCTCCCGTCTCTGGCCCCAGCTCCTGCCAACCTAGCAGTTTGAAAGCAAGAAATTGTAAACAGATAAATAGGTACCACTTTGGTGGGAAGGTATCTGCATTCCGTGCATTATGGCATTTAGTCACGCTGGCCACATGACCATGGAGAAGTCTTCAGACAGCGCTGGCTCTTTGGCTTGGAAATGGAGATGAGCACCGCCCCCTAGAGTCGCAAGCAAGGGAAGCTTTTCCCTTTAACTCTGTTTAGGGCTGCATTTTGGAACATTGTAAGTCTGGGAGGTAGAGCAAAACCAGACCTCAGCATGCTTATATACCTTAATTTGTTTGGACCTGTGGGTTGTTTTCTGATGACAGAAGGCTGGTGGGCCAGCAGAATGGAAGTCTCCTCCCTCCCACTCGCTCCTGCAACTCGGGTTGCCAACCCCCAGGTTGGGCCTGGAGATTTCCCGAAATACAACTGATCTCCCAACAACAGAGATCAGTTCCCTTGGAGAAAATGGCAGCTTTGGAGGGTGGGCTCTACTGCATCTCATCCCTAAGAGTGCAGTACATGGTATGAGGGTCGGCAGTGACAGGAGGAATCAGCAAAAATCATCCACCCGTCCACTAGTGTCTATCAGTGGCTACTCGCCATGAGAGGGACCTCCACATTCAGAGGCACTAATCATCTGAATCCCAGAATGAGGAGGCAATATCAGGGGAAGGCCTTGGCTTTTGTGCCCTGTTGTTGGAGGGGCTGTCCAGAGGAACTGGTTGACCACTGTGTGAGACAGGATGCTGGACTAGATGGACCACTGGTCTGAACCAGCAGGGCTCTTATTATGTCCATAGGATGCTGGACTAGATGGACCACTGGTCTGATCCAGCAGGGCTCTCCTTAGGCTGCTGGACTAGAAGGACCACTGGTCTGATCCAGCAGGGCTCTTCTTATGTTCTTAGGATACTGGACTAGATGGACTCCCTTAGGAGTGATTTGATGGGGAGGATGGCCCACCCTACTAATTGGCCAGAGGTTTTTTGTTTTTGTTTTGTTTTTGTTTTTTAAAGAAGATGATCTGTTAGAAACCCTGGATCCGGGAAGGAACCCCATTGTTGCAATCATTTTGTCTGCAGAGTTAGAGAGTCACGTGTGAAACATTCCCCCTATCTGGACTTAAATATATGTTTAACATTCCAAAAAGAATATAAATAAGGGCTACTGATGATCAAAGTCACAGCACCCTCACTTCTCTTAGAATAACATTGTATGTCAGTGTTAGCGTGCCGGCCTTGGTTCTCCCAAGAAAACCCTGCAAGTAGAAGCAGGTTTCCACTTGCCGGTGCATCCTGCCACAAGCACCGATCGGCACTGTGAAGGTGAATGAAAAAGCGGGGGGCTTGAGCTGTCTGTGGAATGCTCCTGCTTCAGGTATAACATATCATCAGCATTTTCATATCTGAGCATATTCTTCACCTGTTCTAGGAGGGAAGGACAAAGGGGGCACCTGGAGCAACTGGGGTGCTCCCGCCATAGATTGTAGGTTATGTCTGCCAATAAAGGAGGAGGCGATTGGATTTATACCCCACCCTTCACTACCTGAAGGAGTCTCAGAGTGGCTTACAATCTCCTGCCATTTCCCCTCCTTACAACAGACACCCTGTGAGGGACCGCCTTTCCCCACATGTACCCCAGAGAGCACTGAGGTCAAGGTCAAGGTCGCAAAACTGCCTGACTCTCCCTGGTCCAAAAGATGCCAAATTGGCTATTACTAGAGCTAGGGCCTTTTCAGTGGCGGCTCCACACTGGTGGAATGAGCTCCTGGAAGACATTAGGGCCCTGTGGGACCTTTTGCAGTTCCGCAGGGCCTGCAAAACGGATCTCTTCCACCAGGCCTTCGATTAGGAGCCGCCACTGATGAACGAGCCATCGGAATTTGAACATGCTATGGCCCCATGTTACAACGCTGGAGACTGCCTTCTTTATCAGACCATGTGTAGAAACCGTCACCTGTACTTACTATGTAATTTGTTGTCTATGTGACTTTTATTGTATTTTATTGTTTATCACATTTTAATTGTTGTATGCCACCTTGAGCCAGTTTGCCCGGCAAGGCGGGATATAAATCGAAAGTAATAAATAATAAATAAATAAATAGGTGGGACTGAGAGAGCTCTTTCGAGGACTGCTCGTGAGAGAACAACTCTGAGAGAACTTGTGACTGACCCAAGGTCGCACCAGCAGCTGTATGTGGAGGAGTGGGGGATCAAACACAGTTCTCCCAGATTAGAGAAGAAGAAGAGAAGAAGAGATTGGATTTATATCCCGCCCTTCACTCACTTAAGAGTCTCAGAGCGGCTTACAAACTCCTTTCCCCTTCCCTCCCCACAACAGACACCCTGTGAGGCAGGTGGGGCTGAGAGAGCGCTTTCCCAAGCTGTCCTTGAGGGAACAGCTGGGACAGAGCTATGGCTTGCCCAAGGTCATCCAGCCAGGTGCAAGTGGAGGAGTGGGGAATCAAACCCGGTTCTCCCAGAGTAGAGTCCGCGCACTTAACCACTGCACCAGACTGGCTCTCACCAGATTCCGCGCTCCTAACCAAACTGGCTCTCAGCATGAATTAGTGACTCAGTTTCAGAGCTCATGAAACTGCCTTATGCTGAATCAGATCAGTGGTCAATGTGTTTTCTGCTATTATTGGCAGACGGTAGAGGTCTTACACATCACTTACGGCCTGGTAATTTTTCAACGGGAGATGCTGGGAACGGAACCTCGGACCTTCTAGCTGAAAGGCAGGTGTTCTACCACCGCACTTCCCTTGGGTTTGCCAGTGTGAACAAGATAATCCAGTCAGGAATGATTGCTACAGTATGATAGTTGAAGATTTGTGGTTGCAGCTTTGGAATGCATCAAAAATCACTATTTGAAAGACTCCAGTGGGTGGCCCTGTTGGTCTGAAGAGTCAGAACAAAGTTTGAGTCCAGAGGCACCTTTAAGACCAACAATGTTTTTATTCAAGGTGTGAGCTTTCGTGTGCAGGCACGAAACTTTGTTCCGTTCAGACTTTGTTCTGTTCAAGAGATTGTCTTTGTGTGGGTACCAGCATACTGTAGTACTTAGGGTATGAAACGATGTGAGATCCCTGGGTTCAAATGTGTACTCGGACATGAGGTTTGCTGGGAGGTACCCAAACCTATTTCACAGAGTTGTTGTGACAGTAGAAAAGAGGAAGAGTCCAGTAGCACCTTAAAGACTTAGCAAAATACATGGCAGGGAATGAGCTTTCGCGAGTCACTGCTCACTTCTTCAGATAGAGGATATAATGCATCCGTTTTCTTAAAGGATACCTCCTCAAGGAAACTGAAATACGGGGGGGGGGGGGGGGGGGGGGGCAGAAAACAAAGCCTGCTCGCGGGGAGGGCAGGGTACAAACTGAATGAATAAATAAATTGAATTCCATCTGTTTAGATGCCTTAATGAACTCATGCTGTCGCTCAGCATTTTAGACCACATACAGTGAATTAAAGAGATTAATCCAGTTCTGCATAGCCTTGATGTTGGGCTGCTATTTGGTGGTGGGTTGCCCCTATCTATGAGGGCCACGGTGGCTCAGAGGTTAAGACGCTGAGTTGCAGATCGGAAGGTCTGTAGATAGGCAGTTCGAGACCCGAGTGCCGCGTGACGGAGTGAGCTCCCGTCTCTGGCCCCAGCTCCTGCCAGCCTAGCAGTTCGAAAGCAAGAGATTGTAAATAGATAAATAGGTACCGCTTTGGTGGGAAGGTAACAGCGTTCCGTGCATTTCGGCATTTAGTCACGCCGGCCACATGACCATGGAGAAGTCTTCAGACAGCGCTGGCTCTTTGGCTTGGAAATGGAGATGAGCACCGCCCCCTAGAGTCGGATTCGACTGGCTTTCGAACAAGCGAGACCTTTACCTTTTCTTTACTGTCCCTGTCTATAGTCCTGCAAAACATTTTGTCAAATGGAAGACTGTTAAGGAGAAGTAGTGTTGTATAATGGTTAGAGAGTTGGTTCCAGGTTCGAATCCCCGCTCTGCCACGGAATCCTACTGGGTGGCCTTGGCACAGTCACACAATTTCACCCTAACCCCCGTCGCAGGGTGGGTGTGATGTTAAAGTGGAGGAGAGGATAACAGTGTAAGCTACTTTGGGTGCCCATTGAGGAGAAAGGAGGAATGAAGGAAATAGAATAAACAAAATCTGCAGGTGGCTTGAATAGCAGTGCAGGAGAACAGATATTTAGCAGATACAGTTTCTCTCATTTCTTATTGTATACAAATATTAAATGTATAAGGTCCCTTTTGGTATAAAACCCAAAAGGGAGACTGCAACCAAGAAAACAGAAGGAGATTGAGACTGAGAAAGGCTGCCATGAAAGAGGAGGAGGAAGAAGAAGGAGAAGGAGAAGAAGATGAGGAGGAGATTGGATTTATACCCCGCCCTTCACTACCCAAAGGAGTCTCAGAGCGGCTTACAAATTCCTTTCCTTTCCCTTCCCCTCCCCTCCCCACCCCTCCCCACCCCACCCCACAACAGACACCCTGTGAGGTAGGTGGGGCTGAGAGAACTCTTTCCCAAGCTGTCCTTGAGGGAACAGCTGGTACAGAGCTATGGCTTGCCCGAGGTCATCCAGCCAGGTGCAAGTGGAGGAGTGGGGAATCAAACCCGGTTCTCCCAGATTAGAGGCCGCGCACTTAACCACTACACCAAACTGGCTCTCAGATTCTTAAGTGTAAGGATGTATTGCTGGTGACCAAAATCAAGATAATTCATACCACAGTATTCCCCATTGCTATGTATGCGTGTGAGAATTGGACAGCGAAGAAAGCTAACAGGAAGAAAATCTGATTCATTTGAAATGCAGAGTTGGAGGAGATTTTTATGGATACCGTGAACTGCCAAAAAGACCACTTGAGTGGGTTCTAGATCAAATCAAGCCTGACCTCTCCCTAGAAGCTAAAAATCACAAACTGAGACATTCATACTTTGGTCACATTATAAGAAGATGAGAGTCACTGGAAAAGACAATCATGCGCGGGAAAGTTGAAGGCGGCAGGAGAAAAGGAAGACCCCACCTGAGATGGATTGACTCAATCAAGTAAGGGGCTTTCACTTTGCAAGACCTGAGAAAGGCTGTTAACAATTGGATGTTTTGGAGATCATCAATTAATAGGGTCACCATAAGTTGGAAGCAATATGATGGCACTTAACATACAAGATCCCCATCCTCCTTTGTACGTAGTTCTTTTGAATTCAGGTTATATAACTTTGGACAAGCCTAACGCAGCTGGCATTAAAGTTATTCCTGCTTATCTGGGGCCATGAATGTCCTGACTACCAGTGGGGTGTATATGATAGCTCATTGAAAGCTGTACCCCAAATACCTGTCTACTTGGGACTGCTAATATATGCAGTGTCAACGAAGACCGGCCACAGTGAACGGGTGGTGGTCAATGTTTGACTCTGCAGAGGATGTCCTGGTTGCCCATGTGGATGCACATCTCTTTATTTCCTGCAATGCCGAAGTGGACTTTGCATTCCTTTATCCCCTTATGTTATTACCTTTTCCACACATGCTCATGCACAGAAGGAAGCCATTCAGTTGAGATTTGTCACAATCGTTGTGCGTTTATAAAGGATCAGCTGTGAATGGGGGGGAAAACGTTTCTAAAAAGTGGGATGTGCGGAACCCTCCATAGGCTACCTCCTTTAAAAAAACACGAACATGAAAAGGTTAACAATTAACAAAGTGGGTGTCTTCATGTGTGGCTCTGCTTTTGTGTACACGCCATGTAAATGAGAGTAATTTCGCAGGGGTCATTTCGAGCAGGAGCACGCCGGAACGCCATTCCGGGAGTAACAAGCCCAGGAGCAGGCACATATGGTGATGCGCTGTGGAAAAGAGCGAAAGCAGACTAACTTGATCTGTATTTTCATGCTGCTTGTTGTAGGGTAGCTTCCCTGCAAGAGCAAAGGAAATCTACAGTGTCTGTAGTCAAAGTGTAAAGCTGGCTTGCCAGCTCTGAGTTGGGAAATACCTGGAGATTTTTGGGGTGGAGCCTGAGCGGTGGGTGTTGCCTTCTGAGACACTTCCGGTGATGTCAGGGTGTGTGGCATATGCAAATAAATTATGCTAATGAGTTATGCTAATGAGCTCCTGCACCTCTTTTTTTTTTTAGGAAATGACCCCTGTAAGTGTCAGAAACAAAAGGGAGGCAGAATTTTTCTTTTAAAAAACGACTTGCTCTAAAGGTGGGCCCAGCCTAAGAGGGAGAAAGAAATAACGGAAATAAATAAAGCAAAGGACTGTAGAGATAAGAGAGGAAATGTTGAAAAAGGTAAAGGAAGACATGGTATATGGGCATGTAAAGGGGGGGAAAAGAAGCTGGTTTTCTAAGATTCCCCCCCCCCCCCTGACCTGGGCTGCAGTCACACACACTAAATAACCCACTTTCAATCCACTTTCCACCTGGACTTTGCCAGTTCGCACAGTAAAATCCACATGGAAAGTGCACAGAAAGTGGATTGAAAGTGGATTATTTCATGTGTGTGACCACAGCCCTGGATGGCCCAGGTTGGCCCAGCCTCATCAGATCTTGGAAATTAAACAGGGTCAGCCCTGGCTAACATTTGGGTGGGAGACCTCCAAGGAACACCAGGGTCGTGACATGGAGGCAGGCAGTGGCCAGACACCTCTGAAGTTTCTTGCCTTGTACTCCACATGGGGTTGTCATATAGAATCAGAGAATCCCAGAGTTGGAAGGGGCCAGACATTCCACCCCCCTGCACAATGCAGGAGCAGCCTAGAGCATCCCTGACAAGTGTTTGTTCAGGTGCTGCTTCAAGACTTCCTCACCACCTCCCCAGGCAGCTGATTCCACCATTGCACAACTCTGACTGTACAAAAGTTTTTCCGAAGATCCAGCTGGTACCTTCCCACTCCTCTGCTGCCAACAGGAACAGCTCCCTGCCCTCCTCTAAGGGACAGCCCTTCAGATACTTCGTGCCCTCCTTCAACCTCCTCTTCTCCAGACTAAAGTCAGCTATGACTTAAAGGCGCTTTCCTCTTCCACCACCAAGGGGTTTTTTAAAGCACTTTTCAGCTCCCCCTGTGCTAGAATAGCCCCCCAAAAAACTTTTAAAGGGGGATCCCCCCCTCAGAATTCCATCCAGCACCTCTTGACAATGGAGGGCTTCTCACACCTTCCCTTCCCTTTCATAGTTTGGGAAGGGCTTTACTTTAACTTGGGGGGGGGGGGAGGATCCTGGCCGAATCCTGTGAGTAGGCTCTGGCTGACTCGGCTGTGTTTGTGGGTTAACCATGTTGGAGGGCCCATTCTGGCAATATAGCCGAGCTTCATGGAACAGCGTTGCCAGCTTCAGGTTGGGAAATTCCTGGAGATTTCGAGGAGTTGGAGCCTGAGAAGGCCGAGGTTTGGAGAGGGGAGGGACTTCAGTGACGTATCACACCAGAGAGTCCGCCTTCCAAAGCAGCCATTTTCTCCAGGGCAACTGGGTCCCTGTGGCCTGCAGATCAATTGTAATAGGAGATCTCCAGCCACCACCTGGAGGCCGGCAACCCCCTCTTGGAGGCAAAATCCGCCATTGTCCCACAGCCTGTGAAAAAGGCCTTTGCATTATCACACGGGGCAAGCTGCAGTGGTTGCGTGTGTGCGCGCGCACATGATTCCTTGGCACCGCCAGTCCAGAGCCATTACCCGATTACCTTGCTCTCTGCCAGATTGTTATCAGTATAATTGGAACTGGCGAAGGAAGCCAGGATGCTCCTGGGACCCTCAGAACTACAAACCCCATAGATGTATCCTCCTTGTTATCTTGGCTGGGCAGGGAAAGAGCTGGGATCTGCAACTCAGTGGGGGGTGGAAAAAAAGAGACCGGAGGAATCCAGCAGCCACCTACAAGCTGAATAAAGCTGGCGGCTGTATGTGTGTGGTTGTATAGCTAGTTTTGGTGTGGGATTGTTTTTTTTTATATATATGTCTGTATGTATATATCCGCAGCTTCCTTTCCGTTCCCTCCCATTTGATAATACCCAACCCTTCGATGGAGTTTGGAAGCGAGGGACTTCTTCTTTAGGGACCGGGGAGGGGGTGCTGAGATCGTATCCCCCCCCCCCCCCTTGTTGTTTGTGGTGTTTTTGGTGCCAGGCCGCTTCCCAGCACTTTGTGGGCAAAGCAGTGAAACCGACAGAGTGACTGACATGTTGTTTACAGGTTTCCTTGAAGGGGCCTCTGGTATATTTCAATCTGTCAAAGTTGCTTTTCTTTCCTCCGAACAATGCTTGATTGTTGTGTGGGTCCCCCCCCCCCCCTTTCCCCTCTGCTCAGAGTGAGAGATTTTTTATTTTTTTTAAAGGAGGAAAAATGAAGACGAGGTGAGGAGGGGGGGGATAATGTATGCATGTTAAATCGATAAGGGCGCATATTAAAGATATACCCTCGATAACTCTCGGGATGCAAATGCCTTTGGGGACATGGTTCTTTCCCCCCTTCTTCTTGCTAACCCTGTCCTGGCTCCAGTCTGAATGAGTTGCTTAGCGCTTTCTGTTTTAATCAGGCAGTCCCTGTTTAAAGTTCCTCAGGCCACTGATCTCACCCTATTGTGCCCCCCCCCCAGCCTTTCACCTATACAAAGGGTAAAGTGTATAGCTTGTGAGTTAGATAATCCCTGTTCACAGAATATGGTAAAGATTAAGGGGGGGGGGGACACAACCCTGCACATGTCTATGTATTTACTTCTAGGTGTGACACAGAAATACAGAATCGCAGACATAGATTAAGGAGTACAGTAAATAAAATATGTCCTATTTTCTGTTATTTGGGTTTGCCCAGTATCTCTCAATAAGTGACTGCAGTACCCCTTAGTCCATGTAAACTCTGACTTTGATGTTAAAACACACACACACACACACACACACACACACACACACACACACAGACACACAGACACACAATCTTTTCCAGATGATTTCTTTCTGCCCCACAGATCCTAATTCCCCCCTCCCCTTTCCCGGATTGAGCCTGATTGGCAGAATTAAAATAGGATGTTTAAATAGGCTTCCTGTGATATACATGCCAATAAACATGTGCGTGTGTGAAATAAATATAGATACGAAAGGAGGGCAGATATAGAGAAAGCCCCTGGGCTGGGTTACCCCGGCCCGAAAACTGGCGGAAAGGAAGAACTTCCAATTCTAAAACAGAAAAAAAATCTGGTATTATTATTATTACTACTACTACTACTATTATTATTATTATTATTGTTACTATTATTGCTACTATTATGATAGGGTTGCTTTTGTGGCATGATAGAGGAGGATTATAGATCTGTATCTATCTGTGTACATGTATATCTATATCTTCTTGGAGAGAGAGAGAGAGAGAGAGAGGGAGGGATGGATGGATGGATGGATGGATGGATGGATGGATGCTTTTTTCTACCGCCTCTGTTAATGTATGTTTTATTCATCCGGCCATGGCCGTGATAGATTATTGATTGATCAGTTGGCATAATAGAACATGTACCCTGTTTGCCAAAAAGTCCCCCCCCCCCCTTGCAAGCCTTCTCTGTATCCAGTCCATTGGGCAAACTGAGGCTGAGACGAATTTGTTTGCTTGTTTTGCTGAGCAGACTTTTGGGGTCTAGCTTTTTAAAAAGAACAAAACAAACAAACAGACCCCCAAATCCCTGCCTGGATGTTGCTTCCTTTGGAGTGTTTGATCTCCCTGTGTGTGTGTGTGTGTGCGTGTGCGTGCGCGCGTGTGTGTGTGTTCCAGTGATGATGATGATGATAGTGTGATGACAGTGGGGAGGGGGAGGAGGGGGGAGCCTGAAAGGAGCTGACTTCGCAAGGCCTTTTTTTTTCTTTTCTTTTCTTTCCCCCTTTCCCTTTTCCCTCTCCCCCGGTGGGGACTGTTCCAGCCCAGGCGGACGGGCACCCGGAGGTTGGCTGCTGCCGCCGCCGCCGCCGCTTGGCAAACCACAGCCATGCGGCGCAGATGTGGGGGGAGCTTGCTCCGTACCGTCTCCTGCTCCAGCTAAAGTGCGCTGGCCCTTTAAGAGACTGGTCAAGGAGTCCTAGCTCGGAGAGGGAGAGGGAGCGAGCGAGCGAGAGAGAAGAGAGAGAGAGAGAGAGAGCTGGAGAGAGAGAGGGGGGAAAAATCAATCGGGTTTAGGAGGTTTGGATTCACTTGACAGGTTCAGTTGGAGGCGATCCTAGGTGCCTACTGTGACAAAGGGAGAAAAGAAAGAGAGAGAGAGAGAGAGAGAAAACCAAACAACAAAACCGGTGCGGGTCTTCCAGCATGTTAACTGACCCCGATTTACCCCAGGAGTTTGAAAGGTGAGTGCAAGAAATCACCGTGTTTTTGCATGCTTTTTCTCCCTCTCCGCGCCTCCTCCTCTTTTTCGTGGCGTTATCGTGGCTCGTCGCTATTTTTTTTTTTTTTAAAAAAAAGATCTTTCACCCAGCCCCGGCAGCTTTATAAAGTGCAACTTTCCTTCCATGCCTGTCTGTGGGATTGGAAAGAAGACGACGAAGAGAAACCAAAACAAACTGCCGGCTTCTGTGATCTGTAGTAGGAGCAAAAAGGCTTGATCGCCCTGCTTCCCTTCCCAGCATGCTGTAACGTCAGATTTACAACTGATGGGTGTTTGCTTGTTTATTTCAAATCCCCCCCCCCCCCCCACCCGCCGCCTCTGAACTAGATGGAAAAGGGATCACCCCCAAGTCCTGTAATCTACTTCGACAGAGATGCCTTTCGGATTTGGTTGAGCTCCCTGCTCGAGGTTTGAATGAATATCATCAGGACTGAATCTCTCCCCCCCCCCCCCCTTCCTCTTTTCGTACTGATTTCTCTCCCCTCCCCTTGCTGGTCTCTCTCTCTCTCTCTCTGTCTGGATTAATCTGCTAAGCTAATGAGAGCAACAGTGTTTTAGGCAGATTTTGTGTGTGTTTCTTTCTTTTCTTCCCCCTTCTCGGAAAAATCAGTGTTTCCCCCCCTGTTAACAGAGCGCTTCCCTGGGATGAATGGAAGAACAGTCGCCGGGCTTGCAACTTTCCACGGAAGCCTCCCCTGAAAGTTTGCAAGCTCGCCACCCTACTTTATTTTTTGTCCCTCTAATAGGAGTGCTTGTTGGGGTGGGGGGCAAAGTTGGCATCACCCCTAGAGCAGACAGAGAAGAGTTGGGAGCGGGTCAGGGGAGAAGTGGGCTAGGGGAGCCCAATCAAACTTCCTTCGGAAGTTACCCCCGGTAAACCTCGGTGACCCTGTGTCAAACACTGATATTTTGATTTTTACCGCCAGCGTGCTCCATTGTAGGGATACAGTGGCTCGAATCGCGGCTCTGAACAGCTCGCTATCACCCACCCTTGGATTCTAACTTCTTCCAACTACTGTTTATTTCATGCAAAGCCGCCCTTTGCTGGAGATGTTTGGAAGACTCCTCCTGGGCCATTTGTGTACAGTTTCCTTTGGAGAGTCAGTTTAGAGCCCAGTAGGCTGGGACTGTCCTCTACCTCCCCCCCCCCCCCCAAGCTACATTTTCTTCTCAGCCTTTTCCTCCTGCTGGACTGTAAGGGAGGGAGGCAAACTTTGCATTTCTAAGTGGCGCCTTTAAAAAAATAATCATTCAAAAGTCTTCATTCTCAGAACCTAGGCTTCTTACCTTCCCCCCCTCCCCAAACTGCATGCGAAACCACCTTCTGCAAAAACATTTGGTTGCATCTGATGATGCAAGGGGAGATAGGTGACAGACCAGCTGGTTAAAAAATATGCTAAGTCAAGCTGTTCAGCCTTCAGAACTGCCGAATATGATAGTAAAAGGCACCGGGAAGGGGGGGGGGGTAGAAGAAACCCTCAAACCTCTTAAGAAGGCAGAGGGGATACACATGGAGAAAGAATGAGCTCTCAGATTAGCTAAGAAAGATCAAACCAGCTTAGGTGAGTGTCTGAAATAAGTAAAGTAAGAGAAACCAGCAATAGGAGTTTGGGTGTTGTTTTTTTAAAAGAACTCTTGCTTTATTTTGCAACTTAAAACTCTGCCATGTCCGAAAATACCTTGGACTGGAACTTCTGAACTCCTTCCAAGGTTTTATTTAATCTAATTAATTTCCCTCCTTTGTTTAAAATCACTGACATCCCCCCCCCCCCGTTTCATAATATTGTGATACTGCCCTACCTGAGAGAGGCTTAACTGTTTACCTTAGTAGACCTTCCCTTAACTTGACAATAATTTTGTGACACTGAGGGGCCTCAGACCTATTCTTTCTCCTGCGGTGACACTGTGGGCGTACAAATCCCCCAAATGAAACCAGAACATGGTTACAAACGTCTGAGTAAGCGTGCGGATTATACCTTTGGACTCCCCACCCTACCCCATCCATAAGCTGAAATAGGTGCGGGATTTGGGGACATAAATTGCGCTCCCTAGTTCCACAGAACCTCTGCTACATGTCCTGCTCAACAGAGCTTGCTTTCGTTTTCATTTCTGAAGCCAACTTTTGGATTGGCAAACAAAGTCTTATCTTCCCCCCCCCCCCCCCAAAAATGTGCTTTCAGAGCTTTGCTACCAGTTAAATGAGAGTCATGCTTCTAGCCTTCGCAGGTGGATGGATATCCAGGTATATAGTTAGAAGCGATTAGAAGGGGATTGGGGAGGGGGAGGAGAAGGATCCTGCAATACCATTCTTTTTTATTTACCATGTTCCATCTGGGGTTTTAGCTCATAACACAAACCAGTGTCTCTGTTAATCATTACCGTTTGTTTACACTTGGTGTGTTTGGCGGTAGTCACACACACACGGAACTCTGTCCAGGTTGTGCACTTACATATTTACGACTGGACATGTATAGTTCGCATGAAAATCCATGTTGCCCGGGCAGAGATGTTGCAATCTTAGTTTTCCTTAAAGGGGGGGGGGGGTTGTCTTCTGCATGCCCTCTGAAATTACAGTGCTACCACCTGTCAGGCAGAAAACGACAGCATTATTAATATGTCTGAGGCCCATTTATGACCTGGACAGTGGGCTACCAGGAGCCCTGGATTCTTTCTCAGGAATGTCCTTGTTCGCTTGGTTTTCAGTTTACCGAATTTACATACTGGAAGGGATTTCTGCCTGTCTTTCCTGCAGCTTGGATATGTTCTGAAACTTTCAGAAACTTCCTAGGGAAGCCGATGGCTTTCATAGGAAGGAAAGGGATCCTGCTTTTGTTTTTGGCCTGGGGGTGCCTTCTCCCCCCCCCCCTTTTGCTTTTAACAGTGATAATGTAGAAGACAGGAATAGACATTGGTGCAGAAGCCGTAACAATATTAACATCTGCTGGTTTGTCCAATTAGCGTGTCCAAGCCCAGGACGCGGCTGGCATGTTTCAGCAAAGTTATTCGATTCAGCCTTTCCTCTTTTTTTGTTCTTTGTGTCCAAAATTGTGATCGGATTCGGACGGAAAGATTCTCTGGACTGTGTGAGGGAAAGACAGAACGCAATTAAAAGGTAGTGAGAGATTCTTACTAGATCAGCCTTCCCGATTTTTTTTCTGAGCCCAGTGATGATTGGCGACTTACGATGAGGGACTTGTGGTGGTTGGGTTTCATACTAAGATGTCTGTCAAAAATAAAAAGGGGGAACAGAGCCCCCCCCCTCTTTTGCTGTTGTTCAGAACAGAGACCCACCTCCTGCACTAGTGAGATACAGAAGGCAATTTAAATGTGAAGTCTGAATTCACAAGAAATAGTTTGAAAGTACCTAAATGTCCCAGAACTTCTCTGTGAACTTCAGAGGAATGACTATCAGCACAGATATGCCCAGTATAAACATGGAGTGGGTTCTTTAAAGAGATGTAAATGAAAAAGAAATAGATTAAAAAATCGGAATTAACCACGTGCATTGGGTCTTTATGTTCTTCAACTGTGAAAGGAGTTGGTGCATGTCGATGTCTCTCTGCAGGCCTACAAAGCATACTGTGGCCAGCAGGAAGAAGTATAAATTCACTTCTGTGCCTTCAAGTTAAAGGGCGGTTTGTTCTCTTTTTTTTAAAAAAAATATATGGAAAAGTGAGGAGAGAAAAGGATGCATTATATGGAAAAAAGTTAACTTTGTGATTGACTTGCTCTAAGAAATATGGAGGAACTTGGATTAGCATTTGACAGCTAAAATTCTGGAAAATTTTAGTTCAGCAATTGGTTGCAAAGTTTCAGGGCGTTGAATCCTTTTCTTTCTTTCTTTCTTTCTTTCTTTCTTTCTTTTCTTTCTTTCTTTCTTTCTTTCTTTCTTTCTTTCTTTCTTTCTTTCTTTCTTTCTTTCTTTCTTTCTTTCTTTCAGTATTCAGCATTGTCCCACGCATGTCAACTAGACCTCCCACTGTATTTATTCTGGGGATTTTCCAACACCACTAAATGACAAAATCTTTCTTTCCTATATTGCAGTTTTGCATTAAAGTTTTCTAGGAAAAAAAGCAACCCCCAAACCCCCAAAACTCCTCTGCACCCCACCCCCTTTGGTGTTTGTTGCGGTGGAATGGTGTGGGAAAAAATTTACACCCTTCTGTCAGAGGGGCCTGGTCAGAAGGATATGCTACAATGCTCTTCCAGAATGGATGCACTGTTGTATTTCCCCTCCCTTAAAAAGCTGAAGTAAGTAATTGTCTTAACAGTTGGTATGTGGCTTCCTTTAATCACCACACAACCAGAACTCTTATATGTTCTGTTTCCTAGATTTGGGCATCGATTGTACACAAACCCTCAGCAATATCTACAGCCAAACCATTCTGACAAAATAGCATTTGGCCCGCTGTCTTCTGCCTGTACTTAAGACAGAAAGAGCAAGAAATTTTTGTTCACTGTGTGTGTCAGGCACTATTTTGAAGCAAGTTTGCACACTTCACATTTTGGGGGGATCGCTGAGGGAACCTCTTCGGCTGTAACTTTGCGTGATTGGTTTCTTCACCTTACCGCCTGTAGGTTTGGACAGCTGTTTCCATAAAACGTCTTTCTCTGGGCAGAACTGTGACATGGGGCTGAGGCAGCTCTGAGGAAGAGACTGTTCTGAAAGAAGGAGCTTTGCCCAGCTCTGACCATGCAGAGAACTGAAGCAACCAGATTCTCGGTCCGTCACAAGGTGCCATGGGGTGCTGAAAGGGTTAATTTCCGAAGTGACAGGGAGAGAGAGCTGGGGGAAAGTTCCCACCTTCCAACTCAAGCCACGCGACTTTTTTTTTTAAAAAAAAGTAATGTTCCTGCAATGTGTTTGCTTGATACCTAGAAAAGCTGAGAGGACTTGTCCCCCCCCCCTTCTCCCTGTTGTCCGGAGACATTAAGTATAATGAATGTATGAGGTATTTATGGTTTCTTAGGGGAGCTTTTAACTAGTAGCTATATCTGTGTCAGAGCCTTATTAAAAATGTGACAACCTGTCTTGTTGTTTTAGCCATGGTGCCTTTTGATAGGGATGGAGTAAGTTCCCGTTAGCTCCTTAGGAAATCTCTCTCTCTCTCTCTCTCTCTCTCTCTCTCTCTCTATCTGCATTTGAGCAGGCTATACGGAGGGAGCTACAAAACATGGGGGCTGCGACCCAAAGACCTAAACGTAGATAAGATGCTGAAATAGATTCTGGGCGATTATTGCATTAATTATTTTAAAACATGTTTACCAAATAACTGTATTTTAGTGAAGGCGGATAAGTGCTACTGATATTTCCCTGTCCCTCCCTACTTCAGATTTCTCTGGTAATGATTTCATTGTTGCGACAAAGACCCCTTAACCCAAATATAGATAATTATCAATCCCCACAGTACCTTTTTGGCAGCCTGGTAATGGCAGAGAATCTTCTTAAGAGTTATAATCTTCTGCTCACTTGGTACGGTTTTGTTCAAGCAAGTATCATGTTAGTGGGGGCATGTTGGGAACCCCCCCCCCCAAATTGTTTCATTCAGCACTTTTGAAGCATAAGTGTATTTCTGATGTTAAAGTAAAAGGATAAACAGTGTTGTATTTTTTAAAAACGACACTGAAAAGATAAATAAAATCCACTTGGGGTATGTATTTACGCAACTTGCTGGATTTACTTGATCCCCCCACCCCCACCTGCAAATATGTAAGTTAGTTTACTTGGCTAAATTAGCTGCTTTTCTAGCACTGCAGCCCATTGAGGGGTACAGCTCTGGTTGCAGAAAAGTAAGAGTCTAAACTGTGTGATTTCTTTTCTGTTGTTGTTGGACGTTTTAAACAACTGAACAAAAAAAAATGAGAGAGGCTTCGAAAGCTGTTTCGAAGGATTTCAGATATTTGTTTCTCAAAGGTGTGAGATTAGTTCAAGGTTTACCTTTGGAAAAAAAACAACAGCATGTTCCTTGTGCAAATCTGCCTGTTTCAAAGCCTGTTCTGTGTCTCACTTCTCTGGAGATCGAGCGATGCCTGAACCAAGCCAACCACTAGGGGGGTATTGGAGAGCGGTGGATAACAGCATCTGCCTTTCCCGAGAATAACCGTCTCACCTCAGCAAAATTCCAGCTCTCAGGGGTTGCCAGTTTTGAGAAACCATTGCCACTCGAAAGTTCCTTCCAAGGACAATAAATCTGTTTGCGGACAAATTGGTGGGGAGGAGAGGACGTCAGCAAGATTTTGTAGGGCATAAGCTTTTTGACCCACAAAAAACTTATCCCCTGGAAATTTTTGTCTGTCTCTAAAGTGCTACTGGACTTGGATTTTGTTCCGCTACTATTGATGAACAGGGCTACCCGCCTGAAAACCTGGTAGAATTCCCAGTGCTACGTTGTGTCCCAAACGGTATTCATACCCACGGCGAGTAGATGGTGGCATTTGCAAGGGGCAGTTCTGGGGAATCATATTCCTCCTTTCAGGCCGCTCAGTTAAAGCGCGATGCTGCCGGAGGCATCCCAGCTTAATCTGTCGAGGATTTGTTGGGAAACTTGTGGACAGTTTGGGTCTCTTTGTTTGTTTTCTAGTGGGCTTGCCTTTTCTGGCTACCCTGTCCTTTGGCCGCCGCACTTGTTAACTAATTTATTGGGGGGAATAGAGTAATCACCAACATGAAAACCATGGCGCAAATTCTTTGCATTAGCAGAGGCTAATTTTACACCTTGGAGATCGGTGTCGCACCTGCTAGAGAGAGAGATTATTGGCATCCCTATCTGAGAGATGCCTGTAGCTGTCACGGTGCATGGGGGGGGGGGGGTTTGAGTTATGCTGACATAGCAACTGAGACAAGTCCATCTCCTTTGGTCGTCTACTGCAATCCTGTTCTATTTTTAAATGTCTTTTCCCCGTTCATTATTATATAGGAAATCCAGTCCCGAAACACTATGGATAAATTTTTAAAAAAGCATTTTGGGAGACCCAGCAGCAAGGGCTGCCCAAATTAAGTCCCACTGATTTCTATAGGTAGTTTTTGTGCTGTCAAGTTGTAACCAGTTTGTGGTGACCTCATAGGGTTTTAAGGCAAGAGACTTATAGAGATGGGCTGCTATTTGCCTGCCTCTGCATCATGACCCTGGTATTCCTTGGAGGTCTCCCATCCACATACTAACCAGGGCTGACCCGGCTTAGCTTCCAAGCTCTGATGTGATCCAACAAGCTTGGGCTACCCAGGTCAAGGCAGTAGGTAGTTAAAATCAGTTCAGATCTCTCCCCTGCCGCTTGAAATTAGCAAGGCTTCCAAGTATATAACTTAGGCTGGAGTGTTCCCTCTGTGTTCTAATAATCGAGAAACAACTTCTGTGAGGTTGAAACTATATTCAGAAAGATCCTATCACCTTGCTAACCTGGGGTTTCTCATGATAAATGGCTTTAGCTGATCTTTTGTATTCTGGTATCTTTAATCTAAATGAACCTTATTATATTTGTTCTATGCGGCATCTTTTTTTCAGAGCCTCTCTTCTCTAGCTGGAATCGTTTGCAATTTGCAGCGTCGGAGAAACAATCGGAGCGCACATGGTGCTTTCTGTTCCTTTTAGTTTATGACATGCAGCACATTATTAAGCATGTATACTCAGAAGTAAGGCGCATTTAGTTCGAGGGGACTTTCTCCCTCGTAGGTAGGTTTATGTTTGTACTGTAAAATCAAAAATCACGTAATATAACTGGGAGATGGAGAGGATAAAGATGTCATCTCAGGCCAAAGATTTCCTGAGTTGGGTTGGTAATGATGCCTCAGAGGGTTTTCCGTGGTGTCACTATCAATGTCCAAAATCCCGTTAGAACTGGGGAAATCTTGGACCCGGGATTCCCGCAATGGCATGAGCAACCATACCCCAGAGCTTCTTCACACTTCCTCAGTGTCACCATGGATGTACTGAATCCCATTAGAAAAGGTTATTAGGTGCATTGAGATGTGTACTGCACCACATTTGTCCCGTGGTGGTCAAAGATGACTTTAGGACATAGCACCCCCCCCCCACCCCGAGTGTTGTCACAGACCAATCTTTACCGTGAAGCAGCTTTGTGCCAAATTTGTAATCTGCAGTTAAGGATCCAGCCCCTTTTGCCAATGCACTAGCGCCAGGACACAATTTTGTGCTTGCGCGAAGTAGTGGGTTGGCTCATGGCAGCGGTGTGATGCCACGGAATGCAAGTTGCTAGTACAGTGGTCGGTGCACGACTTCCGTTTGTTGGAACGGTGGTTCAGAGGGTCTGTTTCATTTCCGTAAGATCCATAAAGATTGCAGAGTGTGAATATGATGTTTTTTTGGAATAATTCTCGCTTGGCCTTGCTGCTCCACAGCAATAATCAAATATATCTGTCTGTCTGTGTTTTATTGAAGGTGTCTTGCCTTTTCCGACTGTTAAGATATTTCAGAGCAAGCATTCTTTTTTTAAAAAAAACGTTTTCCTGCATTTCGGGAAAACACAGATTTTGCCAGCAGATCATGGGTATCCTTGGGTTCGAAAAATGCAGTCGAACTCTTCACAGCGTTATGGAATGCTCCATTGCTCTGTATAGGTTTGTGGTTTTTTTGGTTATTGTTGTTCTAAGGAGTGCATTAAATTTGGGCAGTGAAATATTTTCTGTTGCATTTTGTACCACCTTTAAGGAAAATCCTTTACTTCTGAAGTCTTGAGAAATGTTTGCTTCTCGGTAGACACTGGTGGCCTGTGGGTAGATCCCCCCCCCCTTTTGTGTGTGTGTGTGTGTCTTTATTGTGTGTTGCAGTTTGTGTATGCATTTACATAGCGGGCAGCCTGATCTGTGGACCCAACGTATGTACATACTTCACAGCTGGTGTTATATACTGAAGTCACATTGTCCCTGATAAGGCAATTTCACTCGCACTCTTACGACCTAAACTGGAAGGTACATATTAGTATTAATATTATTTCCAGTATGTGCAACTACTTCTGACACAAGGCCAGACACATCTGTGGCTCCATAAATAAAAATCTTTCCGTATGTCATTCAATTCCAGATTGGAACATTCCATTTTTGGTCCTATGTGAATCGTTTCCTGCCTTACATGTGTAACAGGGAGTTTGTTGCATGGTGTATTTTGTACTCTGCACTATCCGACAGCTAAAGAAGGCTCTCGTGAGCCGAAACACGTCAGGTCGTACACTGTTCTCTTTTTTTTTGCGCATTTGTCACTTTGAACATTTTATGAGGCTTTATTTGGGCCCCTACAAGGCTTTTATATGTCTTTGAAATAAACACACTTTTGCCTATACCTATTTATGTTTTTAACTTTTGGCCCTTAACAAGTTTTCTAAACTTCCTTTGGAGGTTTTTGCTTGGTTGGTTTAGTTCAGGGGTGGCCAAACTGTGGCTCGGGAGCCACACTCGGCTCTTTCACACATATTGTGTGGCTCCCGGCAGGGCAGCTGGGGAAGTGAAGGGGAGGCATGCCTCCTCGATCGGTTTTCCCTTCACCAGCCAGTGTTCCCCTCCTTGGGCAGGCTTGAGGTTGGGGGGAGCAGAGAAAGAAAGCAACTTTAACTTTAAATGTGTTCTTAAAGTCCCGTTCCCCCCCCCCAAGCCTGCAAATATTGGATAAATATCATTATCAATATCAGTTTCCCCCCCCCCCCTTTTTTGGCAGTCTCATTTCATGTTGATACAAAGCAAATTTGCATGTTTTCCATTAAAAAAAAGTGTATTATTTGTTCATGTCTTGCGGCTCTCAAACATCTGACGTTTATTCTGTGTGGCTCTTACGTTAAGCAAGCTTGGCCACCCCTGGTTTAGTTTTCCTTCCCCTCTTTTGGTGGGTGTAGTTTAGAGGACAGACTGAATGGCTTGGATGGAAATTCAGGTCTTTCCTCCGCTGTAGGATTCATTATGTGCCCTTGGCACTTAGACTAAAGAGCACACGATGCTTGTGGAATTCACTGCCGCCAAATACAGTGATGGCCTCTAGCTCTAAACAGGAATTGCTTTTAAAAAGAGATCAGACAAATTCTCGAATCGTATAGGTCTGTTGGTGGCTAGTAGTCATGGCACCTAAATAGAACTTCTGCTTTCAGAGGCAGTATACCTCTAAATTCAAGCAACTAAGAAGGGCCATGGCCATCAGGCCTCGCTTGTGGGCGTCTGTCTTCTCCAATGCTAGAAACAGGATACGGACATCCATCAGCTGATCTATCTGGCAGGCTTTTGCGGCGTTTGTAATGTACAGCAATTTGCATGTTTGGAGAACAGTATAAAATGCAAGATTATTTTACTATCTGGTGTCCATTTCAAGCTGCTTATTTTAATGGGACTGCATCCAAGTGTTTGGGCATAGCTAGTCTTTCTTAGGAACTTTGAGGCTGCGGGGACTGAAGGTTCATCCTGTTGTCCCTTTGGCTAAAAGTTGCTTTCAAGTATTCAGTGGAACCTGGGAGATTTGGCAGTGAGGGGGGATCAGCTATGATTGTGGATTGTGGATACAGGTCTCAGTTTCTCACTGTCAAAGGGAGAGATAATGTGCTAGCAGGACCACGTAACCGCCACTAACAGTGAACGCTACTTCTTTGCCGTAGCAATCTTACAGCTCCTGGCAAATTGGGGCTAATTGTCAGTGCCCCGGTAGGACTGCCGCCGCCAAAAAGTTTCTGGCTTTTTAATTGACAATAGGGAATACAAGAAAAGGCTCGTGTGCTTTGAAAAGACATTCCGTGAGAGCGTGCAGGGGAAGCGTACCACTTGTTAACCGTTTCAGAAGGATTTCTCCCTTCTGAGACATCAGAGCTTGCAAGAGTTTGAAGTGATGGGCGACAGAACCCGCATTGACAGCGAACGTTCAGGGGAATTTCTCTCCGGCTTTCCGTGACATGCTCAGAGACTCACCTCATCGTATTTGGGGACTGGGAAGACGTCCTCAAATTACTTCCCCTCCTCCGATCAGCTTGCCTAGATCTACTACTGAGCGATGTCTCTCCTTGCATTCTGTACGTCTTCTGCAGTTTTGCTGCTTGGAGTTTTCCGTTCTGCATCCATCCAAGGTTCCACGGTCAATCTCCGTGCAGTTTTCTTTGGATGCGCATTCACACCATGGAGGACTGCTGTCTGTTTTATACATAAGGTCCAGCAAACTGTACTTCTGTGATGATAACGCATATTCCTCCTCCTCTCTCCTCAGTGGGAAAACAAACAAACAAACATAAAATGGGCAGAAAGAGTGTGCGTGTAATTCCATTCAGTGACAGCAATGCCTCTGATTGGCATAGCATATTCGGCAGCATCTCTGATCCTTTTTTTGCATCTTTGATATTTCTGTTGAATTTCTCTCTGTCCTATATTGCTAGGCTGGGTGTTTGGTGATGATGTAAATTGCCTTATACTGAATCTGACCATACATTGGACCATAAGGGTCAGTCCTGTCTGCTCAGACCAACCGTGGCTCTCCAGGTCTCAGGTCTTTTGTGTCACCTGGATCCTTTTTAGCTGGAGATGCTGGGGATTGAACCTGGGACCTTCTGCATGCCAAGCAGATGCTCTACCACTGAGCCACGGCCCCATCCCCCCCAGTACTTCTTGATTGGAAATTCCTGCACAGGAATGTAAGATGGGGTTCAAGCCTGTGTTTCTTTCACTTTCAGCCTTGCTTCTTCCCCAAATTACACCACACTGGCTTGACTCCAAGTTTGTTTATTGTTTATTTATTTATGTATTTTATTATTTAGGTTTGTAGACCGCCCTCTGAATTCACAGGGCTCAAGGCGGTTAACAACATAAACTGTGCAATTCAAAATCCCGTTAAAATAGTTAAAGATAAAAATAAAATAGCTAAAAATAACAACAGAATGGCACCAGGGGAGGGAAAGGGAGTGCCAGATAAGACCCTGGCTCTGGTTGAGGATAGTCGGACCTCTTTAGGACTGTGGATCATCAGTAGGTTATTCTCAGCAAAGCATAAAGCTCTTTGGGGGACATACCAGAGGAGGCGGTCCCACAGATACGTGGGTTCTCAAACAACAAGTCTTACAGTGCTTCTAGAGACTTACAGGATCTGATGTAATGAGCACCCAGGAAATGTGAGAGCATCTTGGGAGCATGTAGTAGCACAAACACGTACCCTGCATTCATGATTGGAAAGCACTTGGACAAAGGTACCCTTGGTTAAAACCAGCACCTCTGGCTTAAGCGGCCACCATGGTTTTCCGTGCTCACTGTGGCTTCTTTTTGAGCGGCAAAATTGTCCCAATTATAGTGTGAACAGTCCTTATGGAGCAGCATAATCTCAAAACAAGGTGCTTGCGCATGAGTGCTGCCTTCTGCAAGGCCGGTAGTGCTCCATGTGACCTTGAGATCTTGCAGAAGGTCTACCATTACATCCCTACTGGGTAGAGTTGCCAGGTCACTCCTGGCCACCAGCAGGGGATGGGGGAGTTGCCAGATCCAGGCTGGGAAGCTCCTGAAGATTTGGGGATAGAGCCTGGGGGTGGGGGACAGGGAGCTCAGTGAGGCGCAACGCCATAGAGTCCACCCGCCAAAGCATCCATTTTTTTTTTCTGGATGAAGAAATCTCTAGAGTCTGGAGATGAGCTGTAATATTGGAAAATTCCCAGGTCCCACCTGGATGCTGGCATCCATACTACTGAACAGCAAGTGGGCCAATGGAGACCCACAAGAGAGGGCTCCCCAACAAAACTCTCTCTGTGTACTGTTGCTGCATAAACTGATGGTGGCTCAGGACCATGGGGTGGGGAGTAGCTAAGGAAACAAACCTCTGGGGAAAGGGGGTCCTGTTACTCATGGAACTTGGCAAATCATTTGATGTGCTTTTCTAAGATGCTTAAGTTTAATCTAGGCAGTAGGAGGAGAGGTGAACCTCTTTACCTGGAGGTCTTTGCCATCTCCCGTCAGTCCTCGTGGTCAACATGGCATATGTCATATGCTAAGCAGGGTCAGCCCTGGTTAGTACTTGGATGGGAGACCTCCAAGGAAGCACAGGGCTTCTATGCAGAGGCAGGCCATGGGGAACCACCTCTTTTGCCCTGACCTGCATGGCCCAGGCTAGACTAATCTCATAAGATCTTGGAAGCTAAGCTCGGGCCAACCCTGGTTCATTCTTGGATGGGAGACCACCAGGGAGCTCCAGCATCACTGCACAGAGGCAGTCAATGGCAGACTCCTTCTGCTCATCTCTTGCCTTGAAAACTCTGGCTGAGGACAGACTGGTGTTTTGGCCCGCATTACCTTCGCTTTGCAAGCGGAGGAGGCGGGCCTGTACACACAGCCACAGCTGCCCGATGGAGGCAGCCTGGACTTACCCCATCCCGCGGCGCGTTCCTCCTGCAGCAGCCGGGCACCACTTAAAACTGGTGTCCCGGCGGCTGGGCGCGCGTTCCGCTTCCGGTGGGTGTGAACGCGTGCGGAAGTGCAGAGCCGCGCATTGTCCTGCCACCGCCAGAAGCCGCCCGCAGTGTGGACGCTGCAGGCGGCCTCCTTGTGCCGTAGTGCGAATGGCACGCTCCGGGGCAGTTCTCCCCGGCTTGCTCCGCCTCTGCTTCTGTGGCGCAGCAGAGCTCCAATCTGTCCTCAGCCTCTGTTGCACTCTCCACCACCAATGTCAGGGATTTACCAATTTGCCATTCTGAGAGTTTCAAATACATGCGTTGTCAAATATATGTGTTTAGATTTCAAATATATGTGTTGTGAGTGCTTCTGATGCGCACCTGGTTTCTTTGCTAGCTCCCTCCATTTTGTTTGTTCCGTACACCACATTTTTACAGCATATGCTTAAGCTATAAAATTGGTAACATGGATCTTATGTTTTAATGGCATTATTTTGGTTGGGGGGGCGGGGAGGCTGTTTCATTCTGAGATTCGGTAAGTCCTAAAAGAAGCTCCAGCTTTTGTAGTGTGCCAGAGCAATCCATGAAGTTCCATAACGTCCCTTGAGAGTATGGGTAACTTTGGATTAATTAGTAGAGTATCCAGTTTTTTGGGGGGGGATGTAGGTTAAATGGCCACCAGTTTGAGGTACTGGATATCTGAAGAAGTGAGCATTGGAAGAAGTGGTATATGAAGAAGTGACTCATGAAAGCTCATACCCTGCCACAAATGTTGTTAGTCTAGGGTTCTACTGGACTCTTGCTCTTTTCTGTTGCTACAGGTATTGGATAGGGTTACCAACTTCGGGTTGGGAAATTGTTGGAGATGTGGGGGTGGAGGGTGGGGTTTGGGGAGAGAAGAAATTTAATTGGGGTATAAAGGACACCCTCCAAAGCATTCATTTTCTCCAGAGCAACTGAACCTCTCTCTCCCTAATCTGGGAGAACCGTGTTTGATTCCCCACTCCTCCACTTGCAGCTGCTGGATGACCTTGGGCAAGCCATAGTTTTGTCACAGCTGTTATCTCAAGGACAGTACTGGAAAGAGGTCTCTCAGCCCCACCTACCTCACAGGGCGTCTGTTGTGGGGAGGGGAGGGGAAAGGAGTTTGTAAGCCACTCTGAGACTCCTTCAGGGAGTGACGGGCAGGGTATAAATCCAATCTCCTCTTCCTTCTCCACCTCCTCCTCTTCTTCTTCTCCAGGCCCCACCTGGAGGATGGCAACCATTGGTGTCTAGTGAGGCCGGGGAATTAATTAAGTTAGAAATACAGTCTGTGTTCTGGCTTTCGTAGACTTTTATTTCTTCTCAGCTTCACCAGCTTGGTGGTGGTGGTGGGGAGTCATTTAGTGCCAAATTTTCGTTTGTTCACGACAGTTTAGACTATTACTCATTTCCCATAGAAAAGGTATTGAAAGAATCGGCTTTCGCAGTACTTGAAAGAAAAGTGTCAAAACAAGCTTTTTTTTTTTTTTAAAGAGACAGATCTAATTGTGCCCTAAGTTTCACTTGCTTTGCGAGTGTCTCCCCCCCAAAAAAAACCCCAAATGACTTAAGCTGGCCAAGGAACAGGCATAAGCAGGGTTGCTCTAGAGCAGGCAGCTGTGGGGTTGCAACCTTCACTTCTCTTTTAGAATCGCCAGTGAAATCGACTCCGCGTTTTGCTGTCTCCAGAACCGTTGCCAGGCTGAGGCTGTGTTTGCTGTCAGGAGCGTGACGGGCGCTCCCGCCCTTTCCCCCAAGTTTTCATACTTCGATGAGACATCATGAGGTCTTGCACATCATAAGGTTCTGTCTGCTCGACAGTTTGAACTTGCGTGCTGTCTGTGGATTGTTTGTGCTCTCGCAAAGCATGGAAACAGAGAGACAATCAATAAGAGAGAGAGAGAGAGAAAATGAAAACATATTCAACATAAAATGCTATTTGTTTGATTTGTTTCCCATTCAGCTGATAGCCTGTTTTGCCATATGGGATGCTTTACATTTATTCCCATTTTATATATACACACACACACACACACACACACACACACACACACACACACACACATTCTTATCATCTGAGCATTGAAGTGAACACAGAAGACAAATGAGCTCTTGTAATAATCATAACTTGGGCAATGCTTTCAAGTGTTCAAAGTGATTCTCATTCATTCGCTTGTAATCCTTACGGCAGCCCTGCAAGGTAGAAGAAGAAAAAGAAAAGAAGAAGAAGAAGAAGAGATTGGATTTATACCCTGCCCTTCACTTGCTTGGAGTCTCAGAGCAGCTTACAAACTCCTTTTCCCTTCCCCTCCCCACAACAGACACCCTGTGAGGTAGGCGGGGCTGAGAGAGCTCTTTCAACAACTGCCCTTTCAAGGACAGCTCTTGTCAGAGCTGTGGCTTGCCCAAGGTCATCCAGCCAGGTGCAAGTGGAGGAGTGGGGGATCAAACCTGGTTCTCCCAGATTAGAGTCCGTGCACTTAACCACTACACCAAATAGGTAGGTGAGCATTATTATCCCCTTACTGGAGACAGGAGTTTGAGAGAGCAGGGCATCCTTAAAACCAGCAAATGAGTACAGTGGTGGTAAAATTTGAACCAGGGATTCCCAGTTTAATGGCTTATATGTGGGAGATGGTGGGGTAAGGGTTGCCAGTTTCAGGCTGGGAAACTCCTGGAGTTTTTGGGGTGGAGCTTGGCAAAAATAGGGGTACCTTTAGTGGGGTACAATGCATAGAGTTCACCCTCAAAAGTGTCCATTTTCTCTGCAGAAACTGATCTCTGTAGTCTGGAGATGAGCTGTAATTCTGGAGAATCCCCCAGTCTCACCCGTCGGCTGGCATCCGTACTTATTCATATATAGATATACACAGTAACCCCGTGCGTACAGACTTACATTTCTGGCCAGAACCGTTGCAGTTCCACAGTGTCCAAAGTCTGTCTATCCGTTCTTTGAAGAACACATCCGTAAAGTTTATGTGTCACCCCAGAGATGGGTCCTATTTATCTCAAGGTATTTCTGCATCGGTAGGCTTTCTTCTGCCTCGCTATTATTATGCAATTGGAAACAGATTATATAAGTATGTGCAATATTGCGATGCGTGTGGGTGTGAAATGCCCTGTGCAGCGAAGAGGGCAAAGCCTAGGTCTTATGAATTCACTGGAGGTCTTTCAGGCAGCGTTTGGATTTGTTCGATCCTAGGGATGGTAGCAATTAAGGCAAATCATCCGAGTTTGGTCTCTGAATTATATTTACGCAGGACGTTTGAGGCATAGGCGTGTTGTGGTTGCAGTGTCTAATATCTGCAGTTAAAGACTTTAACAGAATATTTCCGAGTGGTAAACTGTTTATGTAAAAAAATAAAATAAAGAGGCTACAACATTAGAAACTGATTGATCAACCCCGTGTTCTACCAGCTCGCCAACTCAAAACAGTTTAAAATCTCAACTCACTCCCCCCCACCGCCGAGTGAAAATATTCAGAGACAAAATGGAGAAGTGGAAGTCTTCAGACTTTGAAGCCAGGGAATGAAAACCGCATCTCCGGCCATCTTACTTGTTCTCTCTCTCTCTCTCTCTTTTTATCCTGTAGTCCGCCCTTTTGCCATATTTCCCATTTTAACTTTCTAGGAACTGCAAATTACAGATTTCTAGCAGTCCAATTACAATCTCTAAAGGTCTCGCTCTGGCAGGATGAAATATAATACTTAAATTACTTAAATATGTAAAATAGGGGGCTTTGGAATATCATTAATAATGATAGGTTCAGGGATATTTACAGCTTCTGATACTCTGGGTTTCTTCCCCCCCCTCCCCCAGCTGCCGTGATGGAGTTGAAAAATATAGCCTCTGCTATTGCGAGTGATTTGCGCAGATGACAAGCTCAGATGGATTTAGCAGCCATCGAGTGGCTAGTTTTAAGCAGTACAGCCGAGGAGGTATACCCCGGGTATGTGAATATTACTGATTTTTCACTTCCAGACGTTGGGAGAGGGGAAGAATAATATATTTAGGATTTCAGAGAAGTGGTCTAATAAAGCAACAGGTTTTTTTGGGGGGAGGGACATGTTAGGATAGTATTTATTTATTTATTTGTTTGTTTGTTTGTTTGTTCAATTTATACCCCAACCTTCCCCGCCAAAGCAGGCTCCAGGTGGGGGTGGGGTACCAGTAGTTAGGGTACCGGTGAAGCTCTTTCATCTTCCTGGCTTAAAGTGAACAGCAGAAGATGTGCCAACACAGATCTGAAAGCTCGACTGCCATCTCGGGGTTGGAAAATTCCTAAAGATTAGGGGGTGGAGCCTGTTGGTGGTGCTTAGCACAGGATAATGCCATAGAGTCCACTCTCCAAGCAGCCATTTTCTTCAGGGGAGCCGATCTCTGTTGTCTGGAGATCAGTTGTCGTTCCGGGAGATCTCCAGGCACCACCAGCAGGTTGGCAGCCCTATCTGAGAGACAGGATAGCTGTTTCCATTGCAGAATATATTTGTAGGATTTCGTTCCCTAGGAAGAAGCTAAATTGAATGTATGTGTGTGGGAGTGAGAACTGTCACAGGGGAGTTTTAGAAAGAAACAACAGGAGCTTTGATTTCTCCGAAAGGTTTTACGTAGCATGTGAAAAAAGCATTATACCGAGATGGACCATTGGCCTGTCTAGCTCAGTGCTGTCCGCTCCGACTGGCCGCAGCGTCCCAAGGACTTGGGCAGAGAATACCTGCTTCCTCAACACCCACTACCAGAACTCCCTAGACATTTTTAAAAAAATGAGCCAATTTCTAAGCCTCCTTTCCAATGAGGGTCTCCAAGATGGCGAATGATAACAAAACATTAAAACAAGATTAAATGTGCATACACAATTAAAAGAAGACACAAAGACATGAAGGGGGGGGGGAGGGTCAGTGAGAACCAGTGAGTAACACTGGAGAAAGCAAAGAAAAGTCTTCAACTGCTGGTGGAAGATGATGGTAGAGATGGACAGTTGAATCTCCTTGGACAGAGAACTCCATAAAACAGCTGCTGAACCTGAGATTATTGTAATCTGAATGTGGGCTGAAACTCTGATCTCCCTGAAAGAGAGGTACCAAGGTCCCACTGGCCCACAGACCTTTAGGGTGGTATCTAAGACATGAGGTCCTAGGATTAAGAATCATTGAATATATAACCATAGAAAAGAGAAAGAATCCAGTAGCACTTTAAACTATGTGGCATGGTATGAGCTTTCCTGAGCCACTGCTCACTTCTTCAGATACAAATACAGCTCGTACCCTGCCACATATTTTATTGGCCTTTAAGGTGCTACTGGACAGAAGAAGAAGAGGAAGAGGAGGAGGAGGAGGAGGAGATTGGATTTATACCCTGCCCTTCACTCCCCGAAGGAGTCTCAGAGCGGCTTACAATCCCTTTGCCTTCTCCTCGCTACAACAGACATCCTTTGAGGTAGGTAGGGCTGAGAGAGCTCTCTTGACAACTGCCCTTGAGAGAACAGCTCTGAAAGAACTTATGACTGACCCAGCTGCATGTGAAGCAGTGGGGAATCAAACCCGGTTTTCCCAGATTAGAGTCCACGCTCTTCACCACTACACCAAACTGGCTCTCTTTTGCTCTTTTCTACTGCTACAGACAGACTAACATGGCTACCCATCTTCAATATAACCAGTTATTTCCACTTAAATGTGGAAGACTGCAGTCGATACGAGGCAATTTAAATCTGATATGTATTAGACATCCCTTTGGCTCTTCCGCCAGGCCTTTAATTAGGAGCCACCACTGGGAGGGGGGAAGGGGTCTTTGGAAAGTGCCGGGGGAAGCTTGACCTGGGAAAGCGACTGGTGAAGCCTCCTGACCTGGTTTTTTTGCTAGGTTTTCTACTGTTGGCCGTTGTCTTTCTGTGGTTTTCTGCTGTTTTATTGTAATTTTATGCTGAATTATTGGATGCTATTTTTTTAATCTGTTGTGAGCCGCCTTGAGCCGGTAACCCGGCTAGGCAGGATATAAACCTAAATAAATAAATGTTTGTGCGAGACAGTGATTCTCCTGCAGCTATACTACATGGCAGGGGTTTTTTTGGTAGAAAAAGCCCAGCAGGAACTCATTAGCATAATAGGCCACACCCAACAGCAGAAACACATTAGCATATTAGGCCACACCCCCTAACAGCACAGCTCCCTCCCAGGATCGGCTTCCCCAGGCGCCCTGCAGCTGCGGGGCACCTGGGGAACCCGAGGGAGGGGCAGTTTAAACTGCCTTCCCTCCCTGGGTTGGCTTGGCTTCCCCAGGCGTCCCATGGCTTGCAAGGCGCCTGGGGAACCCGAGGGGGGGGGGCTGTTGGCGTGGCCAACTCAGGAAGCCAGCCAGAACTCCGTTCCTGTGCGTTCCTGCCCAAAAATAGCCCTGCTACATGGATGTTCTTCTCCATCCTTTAAAACAAACTGGCAATGGATGTTCTCAGGTAATGATTTAAATATGTTAGGAAAAAAACATCGCTGAGCACAGGGAAGAATTTTATTCCACTTTGGAATTCTCTACTCCAGGAGATCCATCTGACCACCCCCCTTCGCTGTTTTCACCAAGAAGTTAAGTCTGTTCTTGAGCTCATTCCCCCGTCGTTGGAGGTGTATATAAATTTCCGCTGTTACTTTCTAGTTCTTTAGTTCGAGTAGATTTTATGTGCTTGCTATCTTCTTTTAATTGACATTTTATTAGATTTTATTGTTGGGTTGTAACTCGGAGGCTCCATGCGAGGAGAAGAGCAACTGATAAATGTGTACATAAAGAAAACTGAATATATTTCCCGCACCGAGTGCGGAAATGTGTTCAGCCGGTGATGCTGTTGTGATCCTACACATGCTTTCTGTTGGAGTGAGATGTTTCATACCACGTTCCACAAGGTTGTGGAGCAGCTTGATTAGAAGTCAGATTGCCAGCTTCCAGGAGGGGCCTGGGGACCTCCCAGAATTACAACTCCTCTCCAGACTACAGACATCAGTTCCCCTGGAGAAAATGGCAGCTTCAGACGGTGGAGTCGATGGCATTATATCCCACTGAAGTCCCTCCTCCTTTCCGCATACTCCACCCTCACAAGGCTGAATCCCCAGATCATCAGGAATTCCCTATCCCAGAGCTGGCAAGCCTAATCGGTGGCCAGCATAGACTTCTTCCATCTCGTTTTCTTGCTATCTGGCCAGTGCTGCTCTCTTCGCATGCTGTATGGATGCCAGTTCATTCATGTCCTCGTCAGGCTCTTCAACAACTTGTCCTGCTTTAGGCCTCGAATGAGTGGACCAGGAGTCATGCCATGTGCAGGAACCTAGAGGGGAGCATGCTTCGGTGTGTCCCATGGGAGGGCCTCTCTTCAAAGTGGATGAGTGCCAGAGTATCACGGCTGCGGAGAAGAGTAGGGTTGACAGGTCCCCCGGTTGCTCTGATGGGGGGATTTGGGGAGCACTCCAGGGGTGGGTGGAGGTACCCCAAGCCCCGCCCCCAAGAACGACCACCCGCCTGGCCACCCCCTCCCTCTCCTCCTGCTCGGTTTAAAGGGCTTCAGCTGATCAGTGGGGACTTTTTGCAAGCCGAGCATATGGCCCGCGACCACCCCTCTCCCTCCCTCCTGTTAGATTTAAAGGGCCCTCTAGCTGGTCGGCCGGCCATGTGGTCTCCACTGATCAGCTGAAGCCCTTTAAATCAGGCAGGAGGGGAGGTAGAGGGGTGGCCAGGTAGTTGTTCGCTCTTGGGGGGTGGGGCTTCTTCCGCTGGCCAGCTGGCCAGGGGCAGATTGAAGCCCCCAAAAGCAGGGGAACTCCCACCTGGACATGGGGACAGGCAACCATAGAGAAGAGAGTTATATTGACCTCCAGTGGTCACTTCCACGGACAAAGGCCATCAGATAAGAACATAAGAAGAGGCAAAAGCCCATTCTGTTCACATAATGGCCAACCAGCTATCTCTAAGATAATGCAATAGCATTATCCAGCCTGTGCTCTAGTTTAAAGAGGCATAACACCTTTGGTACTCCAGGGCAGTGGTTTTAAATGTTTTTGAAACAAGACCCTCTTGTAAACTCATTCTGCCTTGAGGACCTGGTTAGGCCAGTTCTGGGTTGGGAAAACCCCTAGAGATTTGGGGAGGAGCTTGGGAAGGGCAGAGTTTGGGGAGGGGAGGGAGCTTAGTAGAGATGCAAGTCCACCCTTTGAAGCTGCCATTTTCTTCAGGGGAACAGATCTCTGTAGTCAGGAGATTGGTCACAATTCTGGGAGAACTCTTGAATCCACCTGGAAGCTGGCAAACCTTGAGCTGCACCACAGGCCACCGGCAATGTGTAGCTGGGAGTGAGCCAGACCCTTGGGTCTGTGTTCTTGTATGTGTGAGTATTGTGTGTGTGTGTGTGTGTGTATGTGCTTGCGAGCCTCTGGAAGTCATGGTGATTTCTGGGCACCCCTAGTAGGGCATGGACATATCAGAGAGGGGGCTACCCAGGTCAGGGCACCAGACCCCTGGGTCTGTACGAGGCTGCAGAGTGGTTGTGGAGGCGGGAATGTGGTAGCTCCGCCCTACTTCTTCCTGCCCCTGCCACTGAGAATGGGGGGCAGAGCCTCTTCTGCCGCATCAGGAGTTTTAGTCATCCCCCCCATGTGAGAGTTGCAACAAGGGTTGCCAGCCAAAGCTGGAAATTGGCAGGAGGTGGATGGGGGGGCAGGGACATAGAACTATGCAGTGTTCTAGTGGGACAACAGCTCTTCTGGCATGACCCAGGAAGTGACATCACATTGGCAGAATGCTGTAGGATTCCCCCAGACCTCTATGTCATGTGATTACTGAGCAGTGGAGGGAAAACCAGGCTGCTGGTGGTTGGTCTCCTGCCATTAGCAGGAGATTTGGTAGGCCTTGTTGCAACCCACTTTGGAGTAAGGTTACCATTCCACATATTCTTTGATTTCGTGTGCTTCTGCCTGCTGCTGGCCAGTTGGCCAGGAGGAGGAAATTTCCCCCACCCCTTCTGAATTGAAGTCACCCGAAGTGATGTCAACACATCAGTGACTTGGGGGGGGGGGGAATGCTTGTTTTTTGGGCAAAACTCTGTGGTTTGAGGTTATTTTTCCATAGAGTTTGCCAAAAAAAAAAAAAGCAGTGTTGCCCCTGACATTGCTGACACGCTGACATCATTTCTGGGTGACGTCAATACGTTGTGTGATGTCCCCTTCCGCCACCTCCCAGAATACCCCCAAGCCCCCCCCCACTGGCACAATGAGGGGACCTAGCACCCCTATGTTGGGATCTTTTTTTGAGAGGGGTGAGCATGAGCATTTCTATATGTGTTTGTGTGCATGCCTGGAAGTCATGGTGGCTTCTGGCAACCCCTAGTATGGCTTGGGCCTTTCAGAGAGGTGGCTTGGTATTTGCCTGCCTCTGCATCCCAGTCCTAGTATTCCTTGGAGGCCTCCCTTCCAAGTACTCGCCAGGGTTGGCTCTGCTTAGCTTCTGAGATCTGACAAGATCAGGCTTCCTGGTCTATCAAGGTGAGGGCACCCACTCTGGGGACTTGAGAGTCACCACCCCAGAAAATGGGTTGGATCCAGCTAACTTTTTCACTAAACCTCACCCGATTCCCCTCCCTACCACGGCTCCTGTCCCACATGGCCTTTGTGCCTGCAGGTCACATGAGCTCTTCCACACAGACATTTCGCAAAAGAGACCCTTCACCCCCCTCCCCCTCTTACCAGCAGAAAAGCTGACTGTATACAACCCAATATAATCTAGACAAACAATGAGACATGAGCATCTATTCCCCTTTGACTCTACAGCCGCCTCGCGAGACAGAATTGTAGACCTGAATGAACCCAATTTTGAGATTTAAATAAATTACAAAAAAGTAAAATAGATTTTTCTTAAAGGCATTTTTTCATTGCTACAAACAAAACATTTATAGAAGACGGACGGCTTTCCCCACACATTACAGTTTTAGGAGTACACCTGAGGGGTTTTTTTTTCCAGCGGTTGGTGAAAAAGAATGAATATGGCACAGTTTTGTTTTGTTTGTTTTTTTAATAGATAGGTGAGCTTAGCTGCTTCTCTCCGTTAGTAGCAAACCCAGTTATTTCTGTATAATGTGTGAATGGTCGCTTCCCCGAAGCACTGCTCACAATTTGGAATTGTCTTTTTTTTTCTTTTTCTTTTGCCTTAATTATACATCTGGGAGAGATTAGCGGGATGCTTGGAGGAGAGCCGTGAATACCGTCGCCGCCACTTAGCTTCCAGCATCGCTAAGGATCGCCTCAGCACCTCTGATTCGAGAGCGAACGTTTTGGGCGCCTCACGCGAATACTGGAGGCCTGTTTGTGAGGCGGACACATACGCGCGCGCACTGTATGCAAGCTCCGTCCGATCCATTTTCTTGGGGCTTTGCTTCAGCCGTTCACAGAGGCTCTGTGCCTATGAAAGAAAACTCTGTCCAAGTTTATGAATGGTATCACTTTCGTTGCTCTCCTCAGGGGGGGAAAGAAATAACAGGGGTGTGTGTGTGTGTGTGTTTTAATAAAACCTTGGGTAGCCAGTAATTTTTTTCTTCTTCTTCAGCTGAATTATGAAAATAACTACCAGGGCCAAACTTGTCTTTCTCCTTCGATGGCGGTCTCCTCCCCCCTCCCCCAAACAAAAATGGGCACTTTTTTTCCATTCTGCTGTGAAGAAAAGTTTCTTAGTTTTCCTTCTCAAAATGGCCAAGTGTGTTAAGCTACTCTAGGCAAGTGGCCTTTACCACCCCAGATAGTTTATGGAAACAAAACCATGTTTGCTTAGGAATAGGTTGTATAGCTGCCTGTGTTGCTGGAGCACTACTAGAGCGTGTTAAACCAAGATGGAGTTAATGGAACGCTGCGATTTAACACTTGCCCGTTTGAGCTAAATATATTGCTCTCTGTCAGGACAGTCCGTGGCATTTAGGGGCAAGAGGAGAGGGACAAAAGATTCAGGGCCTCAAAGCACCAATCTGTTTGACCCTTCACCCGTGTTCCCTCTAAGCTGAGCTAGTGTGAGCTAGCTCACAGTTTTTTAGCCTCTGGCTCACACCTTTTTGTCTCAGCTCAGGAAGGATGGCTCCAAAGCAAACTAATGTATGCAGTAGCCAAATCACTTGCTCACAACTTTAATGCCAGTAGCTCACAAAGTAGATTTTTTTTGCTCACAGGACTCCACAGCTTAGAGCCTATGCACAGGTTGGCAAAACGGGCCAAAGCCATTCACCACTGTGCCGCCGCCGCTGCCCGGGGCCACCCCACAGTGCGAATGCTCTCCTCCCTGGTACGGTCCTGCATCAGTCAACGCAGTGTGGACGGAAAGCCCCGCAACAACTCGGCCCGGGTCTTTTTGCCCTGCTTCCCTTGCGCTTCATTTTGCCAGTCTGCCCTCAGCCTGTGACTGGCCCGGGGTCACCCAGCGATCTGTCTCCCAGATCCTACACCACACTGGCTCCCTACTTCACCACACTGGCTCTCGTATGACGGTCAGATATGTCTTTATATGACAGTCACATTTGCTTTGGCTATTCTGGTTTTCCCTGTAAGCTCTCAAAGTGAGAGCCAGTTTAGTGCAGTGTTTACAATATTGGACAAGAACTGGGGAGACCCGGCCTCAACTATTGCCTCAGCCACGGAAATCACCAGGTGGCTTTAGTCCAGTCACATTTGCTCAGCTCACTCTAATTTAGAGAGTCAGCTTGATGTAGTGGTCAGGAGCGGTGGACTCTAATCTGGAGAGCCGAGGTTGATTCCCCACCCCTCCACATGCAGCCACCTCAGGTCAGTCACAGTTCTCTCAGAGCTGTTCTCTCAAGAGCAGTTCTCTCAGAGCTCTCTCAGCCCCACCTACCTCACAGGGTGCCTGCTGTGGGGAGGGGAAGGGAAGGTGATTGTAAACCACTCGGAGACTCCTTTAGATACTGAACGGTGGGATATAAAAACCAACTCTTCTTCATATGGGGTGAGGATAAAATGGGAGATGAGAGAACTGTGGATCACTCTGGGGTTGCCAGAAGCTCCTGACCTCCTGATCAGTAGGTTGGTGGGAAAAATAAGCAATGCAAAAATTGCTATTGCATCAACAGTCATTTCTGGTGCAAACCTGAATGTGATGTCATGTCACAATAGCATTTATTTTAAATAGAATTTCCACAGGATTTTACAGTAGTGTGATACCACTTCCATATTCACCCTGGAAATGATGTCATAATGTCAACATGACAGCATGCCCCTGTCCCTGCCCCACTGTAAGCTCCAGGGGGAAAGAACGTTTGATAGATGGCTTCCTAAACACTGAAGGATGTATTTTAGGAAGGACTCATTGACCACAGCTCTCTGAAGGATGTCCACTGCATGCTTAAGGCCCTGCTTGGCGTCTCGTTTTTCATAATTATTTATTTAGATATTTATATCCAGCTTTTCTCCCCAGTGGGAAATCAAAGCCATCTACAACATAATCTCCTCCCTCCTCCATTTCACTCTCACAACTTGTGAGTGAGCAACCAGCCCTAGGTCACCCAACAAGCTTCCATGGCAGCTTGGGGACTCAGTCCCTGGTCTTCCAGCCCTGCAGTTGCCAGCTTTGGACTGGGAAATACCTGGAGATTTGGGGGGTGGAGCCTGGGGAGGGCGGGGTTTGGGGAGGGGAGGGTCTTCAGCAGGGTATAGTGCCGCAGAGTCCACCCTCCAAAGCAGCCATTTTTTTTCCAGGGGAACTGTAGTCTGGAGATCAACTGTAACAACAAGAGATCTCCAGGAGGTTGGCGAACTCTGATCTGGAGAACCACATGTCACCAGTGGGGTGACCTTGGGTCAGTCACAGCTCTTTCAGAGCTCTCTCAGCCCACCTACCTCACAAGGTGTCTGTTGTCGGGAGAGGAAGGGAAGGTCATTGTAACCCGCTCTGGGACTCCCGAGTGAAGGGCGGGGTATAAATCTTCCTCCTCCTCCTCCTCTTCCTCCTGTGAGCCAGGAGTGAAAGGCCAGCAGCAATGGTCCAACTCAATAGCAATGGTCCAAACAAAACAAAACAAAATAGTTGTCATCCATGCAAGCTGAGACCGAAGGTGGGGGGGGGGGGGGGAGAGGCTCCACTCCAGCTCATTGCTCATCTTTTCTGTGTCTTGACTCATGCATGGGCGTGTGCGGCTGAGAAGCAGAAGGAGAAGCCCTGCTAAGTCCTGCATTTCTGTACATACTGGCTATGGGAGAAGAAGGTTAAGGACTCCTTTGTCCATGCTATCTCCTGTGTGAGATAGGATGCTGCCCTAGGTGGACTATTCCAGCAGGGCTCTTCTTATGTTCTCAGGATGCTGGGCTGGATGGACCACTGGACTGATCCAGCAAGGCTCTTCTGATGTTCTTATGAAAATGACATTTGTATTCAATCCCTTATTACAATAATCATATAAACTTTTTTTTGTATTCAACCCCTAACAGATTATCTAAATTACAGTTTCTTCCAAGTTCCCCTAATCTCTGTGGGGGAGAAACTCCCCAATTTTAGAGGTAGCAGAACCGGGGAGACCTAGGGTTGCCTGGTTTCCTTCTATGGCTAGACACCTTCTGCTCAAGAGTAGCAGTGAAGGAATTTTTTTTTAAAAAAATCATCACTGTGAGATTGATGGTGTGGCATCAGTTCCAGGGAAAACCTAGAAGTGATGTCACACCTCTCTAGGAGTTAGTGGAAACTCTAGGTTTTACCATAGAGTTTCTGGTAATTCTAGAGACGTATGACATCACTTCTGGAAGTAATACCATTTATTTATTTGTTTATATTTACATTTATATCCCGCCCTCCCCGTCATTTGGCAGGCTCGGGGCAGCTAACAACATATATAAATATACTTTAAAACTCCAATTAAAACAATCAAAAGCAGTATAAAACCATAATGATACAAACATAACTTATATTAAAAGATGGTGATCTTCTGTTGTCAACTGAGTGGTGCCTCCAGGCTGGGGGGGGGAGGCATACCCCAGCACCAGTGACCCTAGGAAGACCCCTGCTTAAGAGTGGGAAGCCCAGAAATAGATCAGAGGTTTCTTGTTATGTCCTGCATAAATTGCAATAGTGTTTATATCTTTATTATAATAGTTCTGTTTAGGTATACAGCCCTCTTTTACATTGTCTGCAGATGGTCATGCCAATATGCCTTACCAAGTAAAATAAAAATGCATCATTCGCCCCAAGAGAGTTCACAAGTGGTCAGTTCTCTACATTCCACATACTTCTGTATTGCCACATTCTCCTCCCCCCCCCCCATTAGCAAATCATAGTCATGGTCAACTGTAAGTCTTCATCTAATGAATAGGTTGAAGTTTCCATTTTTCTCTGCCTATTTGGTGCAGTTTTTCAAAGGAGTTTTCAGGAGACACAGACAGTTGTACGTTACTTTTTTTATTTGTAAATTCAATTCAAAATGATAAGGAGTACATGGAACTTAAGAGGTCTGTCTGGCAACTGAGGAGAGATTCCATAGATGTGTGTTCCGATCACCTGCATTTTTAACATTCGATAAATTACAGTTTGGAGGGGGGGTTGCAGTGGAATACCATTGCTGGCTGAGGAGGATTTATCCCTTTTTCCATTGTACCCTTTCTTTGTTTGTAACTTGGCCTGTCCCATGAAGCTTGTTGTCCCAGTAGGGAAAACTCAGAGAAAAACATATGTGTTTCATACAAGGGCAAGTAGCACCACTAGGAACATGGTTTACATTGAGAAGCATTCACAGGGGTAGGGGTCAACCCCTCTTGCAGCATTCCCCATTCCTTAGCCAATCTTCCATCTCACCAAATCCCTACCTGTTTACAGAGACTGAGGCATTTTCCAGATTGCCCTAATGTTCCATTTTCATTACCCTGTTACCAGATTTTTTTCCTTGTGTCCAGACAACATCCTGACACTTTCCTGGTTTTTCCTCGTTTCTCCCCGTTCTTTCCTAAAGAACGTTGTTCCCTGTACTTTTTTTTTTCATTGCAAAATGAATTCGCAAGATAGCCTCCTGCTCAAAATGTGAACAGGTTTTTTTCTGTCTTGTGGATTGCCACCCAACCATGCCCTGAGAGGGCAGGTTTAGACAGCAGTTTTCTGCAGTATGCCATTGTTTCTGTGTTGGAGGGCACCTGTGCTGGAACGCAGGTTCAGTCCCATTTGGAGGACTGGCACCAGCAGCCAATCATTACCTTCCTTACCATTCCTTAATTCATACTCAAGAGCAGATTCTAGGACACCCCTAGGCACCATTTTCAAATACATTTTGCAGGGTGTACAGCTACCCTAAAAACATGCAATTGAAGGAAACAAGCTGTTGTGAACTGTGTACTGATGCAGGTCAGGGAACGGAATTCAAATTTTTTTTGGGGGGGGGGGGGAGCCAATGAGAGAGAACACTCAAACATAGGAAAAGAGGCAACCAAAAAGGACACATATACCAGGTATGACTCTCAGGTGTAGGGATGGGCACAAACCGAAACTGCTCCCTGCCGCTCAGTTGTTTCGAACTTTCTTGTGCAGTCCCTTTAAACTCCCTTCTGCACAGCTGCTTGTTGGGCTTTCTGCAAACCCTGTTTAAAGGGACTGTGGTCATTTTCGACAGGATTTGCAGAACCATGAACCAGTTCGGTTCACAAATGAACTTCCCAGTTTGATTCAGTTCATGGTTTGGCCACGAACCACAAACTGTCATGAACCACATTTCTCTGGTTCGTGCCCATCCCTACTCAGGCACCGACCAAACAAACAAACTAACCTGGAAAACCAATCCACAATGTGAATGTGAACAGATAAAACCCTAATGGGGGGGAAAAAGCAAAGAAAACATGTAAGTGTGTATTGATTGCACTGATAACGCGATTACTGGAACCACTACAACACCGGCGAAAACCCAGAAGGCAGTCACAGTCGCGAAAACACCTGGATAGGATAAGAAAGCCAATTGCAATTGGACTCTTGGTCTGTTCCTTAGAATGGGAGCTTGCAAACAGCAAGTTTTTATTTCTGGGTGAAATCTTCCTGCTCTCAAAGCTCTGGCAAAAGCACGGACAGGATCTTTACCCTCAGCTACTCCAAACAATCTATGTACATTTGAAACATTCCTAGCCCTAGCTGGATTTTTTTTAGAGCCAGTTTGGTGTAGTGGTTAAGTGTGCAGATTCTAATCTGGGAAAACCGGGTTTGATTCCCCACTCCTCCACTTGCACCTGGCTGGATGACCTTGGGCAAGCCATAGCTCTGTACCAGCTGTTACAACGGTAAGATAGTGAGCTGTTTCCAGCGGTATCTGAGGCACAAGAAATCTGCTCTCAGATAAACACATACTGGACAGTAAAAAGATTATACTATTAATTTTATTTACAAAATGTGTATACCACTTTCAGGGACCTGCCTACCTAAGGGACCGCCTTTCCCCGAATGTTCCCCAGTGAGCACTTCGATCAGGACTGCAAAATCGCCGGACCCTCCCTAGCCCAGAAGATGTCAGGTTGGCATTGACTAGGACCAGGGCATTTTCCTGAGCAGCTCCGGCTTACTGGAACGAGCTCCCTGTTGAGATCAGGGCCCTGCGGGAGAGCCAGTTTGGTGTAGTGGTTAAGTGCGCGGACTCTAATCTGGGAGAACCGGGTTTGATTCCCCACTCCTCCACTTGCACCTGGCTGGATGACCTAGGGCAAGCCATAGCTCTGGCACAGCTGTTCCCTCAAGGACAGCTTGGGAAAGAGTTCTCTCAGCCCCACCTACCTCACAGGGTGTCTGTTGTGGGGAGGGGAAGGGAAAGGAGTTTGTAAGCCGCTCTGAGACTCCAAGTGAGTGAAGGGCGGGGTATAAATCCAATCTCTTCTTCTTCTTCTTAAAAAAAACAACGCCTGCCCAAATGGCTAAAGCAGATGTGATTTCTTCCCTCAGTCCAGCTGCAGGTATGCATCTGCAGAGCTGTGTTTTGGGGATCATGCCAATCTGGAAAGTCATGGGTGGGGGGCTGGATTTGGTTTTGTCCATTCGGTCCATCCCCGTGAACACCAGCATGGTTGCTGCTAGCTGTGCCCTAGGCGCTAGGCATGCTGAATGCACGCTTGAATCGGGACCACTGTGTCCTTTATGTGCCCTCTCAGGTGTTTTGTTGGTACTTAGATGCAATATTGATGGCTGGCACCGTCTCTGTATTTTCAGTGGACTACTGCAATATTTTTCTGTACTCTTGAATTCTGGGTGCCTTCTATTTCTGCTCCAGAACCCCTTCAGAGACTGGGGATCTGTCAATAGAAATCATGGGCAATGCAGATTTGAGCATTTCGAAACTGAAGGCAAACTGAAAGAAGAAGAGGAGATTGGATTTATACCCTGCCCTTCACTACCCGAAGGAGTCTCAGAGTGGCTTGCGATCTCCTTTCCCTTCCTTTCCTCACAACAGACAGCCTGTGAGGTAGGTGGGGCTGAGAGAGCTCTTTCGAGGACTGCTCTTGAGAGAACAGCTCAAGGGAACGTGTGACTGACCCAAGATCATCCAGCAGCTGCAAGAGGAGGCGTGGGGGATCAAACCCGGTTCTCCCAGATGAGATTCCATGCTCCTAACCGCTATACCAAACTGTCTTAAGGGGAAGAGGCCAGATGTGGTGTGAAGAGGATGCTTTCCCTTGCATCGCGCTTCTTGAAATCAGTCATAGAGTTCACCGCTGTGTGTTGAAGTGGCCATTCTCTTTAGATGGCATTTGGAAGATGATTGGGCCAGATCATGGAAGAATGTCTATCAATGGCTCTTAGCCATGCCGTGCTTAATGGAGCATTCACAGTGCTGGAAAGAAAAAGCGGTCTTTTTTTGTGTGGGGGGGGGATCTGAGCCCCAGTTTGGCTTCTCTCCTTCCTTTCTTTAGAAGAAACTTTGAGGGGCTTGTGAGGGGCTCTTAGCAGCCTCCTATCCAGGCACTGATCAGATCTCCTCAATTCCACCGCTGCTATACAATTAGGTTTTCCCATACCAATCTTAGGGATCGCAGTTATAGCCTCTCGTAATCCTTTTCTGCTACGATGCTTGTGGGGCCTCACCATTCCCACAAAAATCAAGGGAAATTTTTGGGAGGGGCCCTGGCTCGGTGGTAGAGCATCTGCTTGGCATGCAGAAGGTCCCCGGTTCAATCTCCAGCATCTCCAGTTAAAAGGGATCGGGTAGGAGGTGATGTGAAAGACCTCTGCCTGAGACCCTGGAGAGCCGCTGCCAGTCTGAGTAGACAGTACTGACCTTGATGGGCCAAGGGTCCAATTCAGTATGAAGGCAGCTTCATGTGTTAATGCATGTGTTCAGTTAATTTCAGATCTGGTTGGAGTTAGCCCAGGGCAGCGATATCAGATTTAGTGACCCGAATTATAGAAATTGTAATACCAGGTTAAATGTGATCCGTCGGAGAGAGAGAGAAAAGAGAGAGTGCTGGTTTAATCATCCAGTACATCACACGGCCTTCCCATTGCAACCGAGCTGATATTATTTAACCAGTTTATTGACAGAATGATTCTTCACGTTCCATACGATGAGCCGGGTTTCTTCACGAGCAGGAAATAACAGCTTATCTGCCTGCCAGTAAAATAGATGCACGGGAATCAGCAGCTGTATCGAAGGATGGGCGATCAGGGGAGTTAGAATCCAACTTCTTCTTTTTTAAAAAAAAAATCTAAACTAACATGCCCATAATGTTCTTGGGAAATGAGGTTAGTTAAGGGGTGTCAACAATTTCTATTCCCCCCCCTGAAAAAAATTCTCTGTACATATCCCCCCTTCAGTGCACATTATAAGCTCGTGTTAATTGCAGTACCCTCTTTGTAAAAGTCTCCAACCCCTGGCGGTTTGAGTGGGGATTTCAAAAGGACTCACACACAACAGGTTAAATCACAGAAGGCCTCTGATGGCGTCAGTGTGGGGAGGGGAGTGGTGGACCAAAGGGAAACCTGGACATGGAAAGCGAGAGAGTTTATAGCTGGAACAACCTGCCGATTGTCCTCTCTCTCTCTCTCTTTTTAAATTAAAAGCTTAAGGTTCTAGCCAGGTCCTTGGGCTGTTTGATTTGATTTATACTGCTAAATCTTAGTTGCCTAACACCATTGATGGAGCGGGAACAAATGATCTTCTTTCTCCCACTATGTGTGTGTGTGTGTATATATATATACACACCACCCGCCACTGAATGTATAAAGGCCTCGCATGCTGAAACAGGCAGCTACATTGTGTTGTCCGAACTGTGCTATAAGCTGGCTTTTGAGAAGCATTTTTTTTTAAGTGAACACCGGAGAGGTGAGAAGCAGGAGGAAAGTATTGGTAGAAGCTGTGACACAGCAGGACTCCTTGGTGGGAAGACAGACCAAGTATCTACGCCACAATATGGGTCATTGAGATCAGAACCAGAAGGCCAGTAATTGTCTCTGGAAAGCAAATATGTCCACTCTGCTCTTTGCCCCAGAATCCTATGCTAGGGTTGTCAACCTCCAGGTGGAGCCTGGAGCACTCCCGGAATTAAACTGATATCCAGCCAACAGAGACCAGTTTCCCTGGGGAAGAATGGCTGCTTTGAAAGGGGGACTTTGGAATTGTACCCCATGGAGGGCCCTTCCCAAACCTCAGGATCCCCCCCTCCCAAATCTCCAGGATTTCCAAACCCAAAAATGACAGCCCTAAGTAGACCCTTACCAACTGTTCCATGTAAAGGGTAGGGGCATACCGAGGTCACCTAGAGTAAACATAGTCTTGGGGATCCTATTCTTGCTCTCCGAAATGAAGTCCATATTTAAGAACGTGGAGGATCACCATAATCTAAGTTTGCAAGGCCTGGGTTGGAAAATACCTGGAGACTTCCTTCCTTCCTTCCTTCCTTCCTTCCTTCCTTCCTTCCTTCCTTCCTTCCTTCCTTCCTTCCTTTTATCCTGCCTTGCAAGACAAGCTGGCTCAAGGTGGCGTACAACAATTAAAATGCAATGAACAATAAAATACAATAAATACAATAAAATTCACATAAACAACAAATTGCATAAAGAAGGCAGTATCCACCATTGTAGCATGGGGCCATAGCATTTTGGGATGGAGCCTGGAGAGGGCAGTGTTTGGGCCATGTAAGGACCTCAGTGGGGTATAATGTTATAGAGTCCATCCTCCAAAGCAGCCACTTTCTCCAGGGGAATTACATCTGTCAGATGAAAATCAACTGTAATTCCGGGAGGGCTTCACATGGAGCTGGCCAACCCTAGGCTGCATGCAGGGGGTGATGGGATAGAATCATAGAGTTGGAAGGGACCTCCAGGGTCATCTAGTTCAACCCCTTGCACAATGCAGGAAATTCACAAATACCTCTCTCACCCCCAGTGAGCCCATCTCTTTGCCCAGAAGAGGACCAACCCCCCCCCCCACACACACACACACATACACACAAAAAAACACCCTTTGGGATCCCCAGCCAAACAGTCCTGGAGAATCATTGCTTCCTGACCCCAAAGTGGCAATCAGCACTTCCCTGGGTCAGCTTCCCCTAACAGGTCAAATAGCATCCCTAGGACTGTTTTGGGTTGGGAAATGATTGGGGTGGGAAGGCGAAAGCTCCTTTTCCCTGTGTGCTGAGATCCCAATCAAAGTCAGCTCAGGGAATCCAGGCCCAAGATGTCAAAAAAATATTGATTGATTGATTGATTGATTGGACTTTTAGACTGCCCTCCACCGCAGAGGGCTCAGGGCGGTGAACAACAATTCAATAAATACACATATTAATCATTTATAACCAAGCAGTGTATGCATGTGCAGAACTGCCATGCTTAAGACCATCATTTTTTAAATAAGAATGCTTTGACAGTGAGTCTTTTTTTGTGTTACTTGGGGAGAAGGGCCAGGGTTTGGTGGGAGAGCATCGGTTTGGCATTTCCAGCTAAAAGGATCTGATAGTCGCTGAAAGGAAAAATGCCAACCTTAAGATCTTAGAGAGACCCATAGCATGTGTTCTACCCAGATATCTACCGAGGGAGAGTCTGGGAGCAGGCACTGGGATCACACAGTCCCTTCTCTGCTGCTGCCCCTCCTCCTCTATTCCTTGTCCTTTCCACGGAGGATAAGGTGTTTTTTGTTTGTTTGTTTTTTGTCAAGTCCCAGGGTTTTGAAGGCACAAGATGTTCTGGGGGTGGTTTGTCGTTGGCTTCCTCTGTGTCACGACCCGGTATTCCTTCGAGGTCTCCCATTCAAATACCAGCCAGGGCTAGCCCCACTTAGCTTCCGAGATCTGATGAGATTGGGCTAAACTGGGCTACCCAGGCAGGGCAGGAAGCTAACTATGGAAGACTTTTCAGATCAGTATGGGATCTCTCACTAGCCCTTCCTTGCCTGGGCCAGCTGGCTTAAGAAGAGAAGGAGAAGATACAGCTAGTCTCTCTCCCTCCCTCTCTCTTCCTTCCTCCCTCCCTCTCCCTCTCTCTTTCTTCCCCTCCCTCTCTCTTCTTTCCTCCCTCTCCCTCTCTCCCTCTTCCCCTCCCTCTCTCTTCCTTCCTCCCTCTCCCTCTCTCTTCCTTCCTCCCTCTCTCCCTCTTCCCCTCCCTCTCTCTTCCTGCCTCCCTCTCTCTCTCTCCCTCTTCCCCTCCCTCTTCCCCTCCCTCTCTCTTCCTCCCTCCCTCTCCCTCTCTCCCTCTTCCCCTCCCTCTTCCCCTCCCTCTCTCTTCCTCCCTCCCTCTCCCTCTCTCCCTCTTCCCCTCCCTCTTCCCCTCCCTCCCTCTCCCTCTCTCCCTCTTCCCCTCCCTCTCTCTTTAAGTAGTTTGGTGCCCAGCTCCAGCTCCCCTGTCCCCATGGTTGGTTGGTAACACTAGAGTAGATGACTCTGAGGTAAGATTGCCAGGTCCACCAGTGGAGAACAAGGGGTATAGAGTTGCTGGATCCAGGTTGGGAAGCTCCTGGAGATTTGGGGATGGAGCCTAGGGAGGACAGGGACCTCAGTGGGGTACAGTGCCGTAGAGTCCACACGCCAAAGCATAGGCATCAACTTCAGGGGGGCTGGGGAGCTGGAGCCCCCCCCCCCCCGAACTTTTCCAGGAAGTGCTGAGCCTCCCCCAGAGACAATGGCCTGTGATGTCTCTGGCCCAGCCCCAGCCCCCCCCCCCCCAGAAATCAGAAAGTCTCCGCCCTTGCTCCAAAGCATCCATTTTCTACAGGGGAACTGATCTCTGTAGTCTGGAGATGAGCTGTAATTGAGGAGGATTAACCAGGCCCCACCTGGAGGTTGGCATCCCTCCTCTGAGGCCATGTCTTGATTACGTTTTCAACTCAGGAGCTATGGGTTCTGTTCATTATTTTCCTCTTCCTCATTTTACTGCTTACTTATGAAATAACAATTATAAAATCGATATGTAATTTCTTTATAAGATTTTCTTGGTGTAGAGGTTGCTACTTCTTCCCTTCTGTTTTCAAGGAAAAGTTTGATGAAAATTCTAAGTTGGTTTTTTTTCCCCGTTTGTAATTGAGTTTTTTTTTTTTTTTTTTAGTTTTGGGGAAGTTGGGGGGACTTTAAGTTGGGTTGGCTGTTAGGTTCAAGGCCAGCCTGGAACTGTGGGAGTTAGTGATAAAGTTGCGAGCACTGGCAAGCTTGCAGTTGTTAAAAAGTGATATTTTTAAAAAGCAGAAGTTATCCAAAGCAGACATATGGAGGACTCAAAGTGTGATCTTGTGAGACTTGATTTTAATTTTTTTTGTTTCCTTGAGAGCAACTTTAGTTGCAAAATGCCTATGTTGATCTTAGTGATTAAGAAGATGCGCCAGCAGTAAAACCATAGATTTCTTTTGAGTCTCCTAGAGTAGACTGACGTCTCTTCCAGGTTTTCCCTGGAAATGACATCACATTGTTGACCCAATGTCCTATTTATTTTTTTCCCTGCAGCAGCACAAAGCCTATGTATTTGTGATGCTTTGTTAGACTGAAATGTGGGATCTATCTGTCAGTGGTCTTCTCCTAGCCAGTTTGGTGTAGTGGTTAAATGCAGCAGACTGTAATCTGAAGAACTGGGTTTGATTCCCCACCCCTCTACATGCAGCCAGCTGGGTGACCTTGGGTCAGTCACAGTTCTCTCAGAGCTGTTGTCTCAAGAGCAGTTCTCTCAGAGCCCTCCCAGGACCACCTACCTCACAGGGTGTCTGTTGTGGGGAGGGGAAGGGAAGGATTGTAAGCCCTTCTTCTTCTTTTTCTTCCTTCTTCTTCTCCTTCCTTCTTCTTTCTTTTTCCTACAGTTGAATTCACCCCTTACGGAATCAATATGAAACTCAACATTATGATCCTTTCTCACCAACCTGGAGTAGACTTGTATTCCAAACTTGGGAAATGGTGGGATAATTCAATTAGCCATCTTCCAATACAGCATTTTTTAGGGATGAAGTAGTAAGATGGCATTTCCAAATGGATTGAATCCAAATCAGGTATTAATCACTTTGAGACTAATTGGTGAATATGGATATCTGGGATATCTCTAGTTAAGAGATGGTGACCCTCAAGTGATAGTGGTGGAGGAAAGTGCTGTCAAGCCACAGCCAAGTTATGATGACCCCCCCCCCCCCAATAGTTTTCAGGGCAAGAGATGAATGCAGGTGGCTTGCCATTTCCTTTCTCTGCATAGTGACTCTGGGCTTCTTTGGTGTACTACATCCAAGTACTAACCAGGGCCAACCCTGTTTAACTTCCAGTATCTAACGAGATTGAGCTAGCCTGGTCCATCCAGGTCAGGGCACCCTTCAAGTATACTCCATATTCTAATGAAATATTGGGTTGGATCCTGTGATTCCTTTCAGCTACGTTGGACCCTACGACTCTCTTCTCTGCAGTCCCCGTTCAAGGAAGAAAGACTTCTCCCAACGGGGAATGACTTTGAATGATGGAGAAAGACTTCCTATGAGGAACTGTTTAAAAGCTAGTTTGTTTCTGTTAGAGAAAACTTTGGTGGAAGGGACTGATAGGATCCAACCCATGGTCTTCCCTGCCTTTTTACTTTTTGGAAAACAGCAGCTGGAGATTTAGCTGCTGGAAGGCGAATGAATCCTCCATTAGCAAGAGTTCTGAGTAGGGTGAAGAAGGCACATCCGGTGATCATGCTGTCCTCCCTGCAAAATTTTAAAATCAGAAAGATCCATGGTATATGTTTATCAATGCATTATTTTGAATGAATTAGTTCAGAAACAGGAGCAGATTGCTAAAATCTGGACAGAAGTTCATATTAAGGAAAGGTCAAAAGGGTTCATAAATGTTAACTGAGTAAGCTTCATGACACAATAGAGATTTGGAACTTGGACCTTCCTTGGAGCAGAGTCTTCTCATCTACCACTACTTGTACTACAAGTATTTTTCTATATTCCCCATGTTGGAGCTGAGTGCTCTATACAGTCCAATATTTGTTACATTATTAGCAAGCATGGGTCTTCTAAAAAACAGTGTTGTTTTGTGCCACTGGAAACCAGTTCATGCCCTGATCGTATTGTATTAGCATGGCTTGTTTCACCCCTGTTCTGTGCCATCGGCAGAAAATGTTTATAGCCCTGAGTGCTTAATTTTTTGCTTTAACCCACAGACAAATTGACGTTCTCCCCAAAGAGCCAAAGTTGCTGCGGGAAACAATTCAGCAAAGTGGATAAAAACCAGTTTTCAGAGCTTTGGCAGCTGCGGCTGTTGACATGACTTTTGCCAGGTGAACGTCGCGTCTTTAGAAATGGCAAAAGCAGGAATGCCCTAATTGAACCGTACTTAACAGGTGTGGCTGTGAAAGGTAGTAATGTTCCATTTAATCCACTGCCTTATTGTGATGAAGGACAAAACAAAACTAAAGAATTGAATTATAGAGCAAGGGAATCAGTCGTAGGAACCACAGCATTTTTTGTATATAATTGAGAGAGGGTATGTATGTATAATATGTGTGCATCTTGCGGTGGTTCCACAAATAAGGATGTGTTCATGTTTATGATCTATATGTACTACCTATCTGCATTATATTACAAATTGCCTCTAAGCTGTGGAGTCTTGTGAGCAAAAAAATTTCTTTGTGAGCCACTGGCATTAAAGTTGTACACAGTTGTACTAGTGCGTACATTAGTTTGCTCTGGAGCCATCCTTCCTGAGTTAGGACAAAAATGTGTGAGCCGGAGTCTACAAAACTGTGAGCTAGCTCACACTAACTCAACTTAGAGGGAACACTGGTTACCACCATATCTAAATATAATGTACAGTAGTTTTCATCAGCTGCATAAATGCGTGCATCAGAACAGGACTCCCCTAGTTGCAAGTTCCCCCACGTTTAAAACCATGCCCCACCCTTGAGCTCTTACCCAAAAATTCTTTTAGAGATTTGTGTGTGTGTTAAGTCTTGTCAAGTCCCCTTCCCATTTATGGAGACCCTACGAATTAATTACCTCCAGAACATCCTATCATTAACAGCCTTGCTCAGGTCTTGCAAACTGGGGGCCGTGGCTTCCTTGTCAATCCATCTTATGTTGAGTCCTCAGCTTTTCCATATGCCTTCAACCTTTCCTAGCATTGTTATCTATACCCTGCCTTTTGATCAGATGAAAAAGTGACAAGTTTGGATACAATGTAATTCCCCCACAGGCATACCTCTGCCACCATCAAACCCTGGTCAGCAGCCCTCCTCCAATTGGTGGCAAGGACATGGTGTCCTTCTCTTGATATCCCTGGGCAACTGAGGAGAGTGAACTTTCTGGTAGGGCTGGTGGGAGGTGCTGGTTCAATCCCCAGCATTCCAGTTAAAATGATCAGATGGTGAAAGGTTGCCAGGTCTCTCCTGGAAACCGGCAGTTGACGGGGAGGACTTACTGGGAGCAGCAGGAGGCCCAACTGACAGGGGCGTCAACTTTCTAAATCCCCGGGGGGGGGCACGGGACCATGTCTTTGCCGCTCCCCCCCCCCCCCGGCCCAGGGAGGCAGACCCGTGGCGGCAGCCAGCTGGCCGGGACTGCCGCCCGCACGAAGCGCGCACGCGACTATGTCCCGGCCGCTCCGTCCCCCCCCCCCCCGGCCCAGGGAGGCAGACCCGCGGCGGCAGCCAGCTGGCCGGGACTCGCGCGGGCGACTATGTCCCCGCCGCCTCTCTCCCCCTCCCGCCTCAGGGAGGCAGGGCAGGCCGGGGGTGAAGGAGAGGCGGCGACGGCCGGCTGGGCGAGCATTTTGCCGGGGGTGGCTGAGCCCCCCCCAGGAAATTTCGGGGGAGGCTCGAGCCCTCGAGCCCCCCCGTAGTTGACGCCCATGCCAACTGACATACAGCAATGTGTCTATGTTAGGGTTGCCAACCTCCAGGTGAGGTCTGGGGATCTCCCACTTTTGCAACTGATCTTCAGCTGACAGAGATCAGCTCCCCTGGAGAAAATGGCTGCTTTGAAGGGTGGCCTCTATGGCATTGTACTGTGCTGAGGCCCCTCTCCTCCCCAAACCCCGCCTTCTCCCGGCTCTACCCCCAAAGTCCCCAGGTATTTTCCAACCCGGACTTGGCAACCCTATGCCACTATTCACATGACCTGGAAGTGATGTCATCACGTCTGGGACATTGAGGCAATGCTCTGGTATTAGGGCAAAAGCTCTATGGTAGATGTAGCTTCTACCATAGAGTTTTTGCCCGAATACCAGAGCATTGCTCTGATGTCCCACGTGTGATGATGTCACTTCTGGGTCATGTGGGCAGTGACATAGAGACGCCACTGCATGTTGGATAGTTCTCCCTCTTTTTCAGGGTAAGTTCCCCCCTGCTGGCCAGCTGATTGGTGGCTGAGAGGTAGGGCCTGTCAGTGAGAGAGTCTTGGCCTGAGTCTAGAGTAACCCATTGCAGGTTGGCAAAGTCTAGGAGATGGGAGGGGGTGGTGCCTGGGGAGGACAGAGTTTGGGGAGGAATGGGAGCTCAGCAGGGATTTGATACCAGAGAGTCCATCCTCCAAAGCTGCCCTTTTCTCTGGAGGAACAGAGATTAGTTGTAATTCAGGGAGAACTCCAGGGCTCGGCAGGAGGCACCTGGAAACAAGATCGACCTTGACAGACCAAGGCAGCTTTTTGTGTTCATGTGTCCCCTGGTTGCTTCTTCCCTGTAGCAATAGCTGGGGGCACATTTTTCTTGTAAGGCAGAAGGGCTATTTTTAAATGTACTTGTTTATTCAAAAAATGTACATGCAAGTGTCTCCAGAGCCCTGGTCATCCCCTGGAGATGGCAGTGTTCCTTGGAGGGAGGAGTGCAAACTCCTAGCATTTATATTACTTCATATTATTTTTATCCCTCTCTTTCTACCAAAAAATGAGGCAGTTCTCTATTTTTATCCTTAGAACATCTCTGTCAGGAGGGAGGGGGCTGTGACTCAATGGTAGGACATCTGCTTGGCATGCAGAAGGTCCTTGGTATCCAGGGGTCATTTCAAGCAGGAGCTCGGGGGAGCGCAGCTCTGGGAGTTGGTGCCAGCCCCCCCTCCCCCCCGCGGGGGAATGCCTGCTTGTGTCACGGCTGCAGCAAAATGACCCCATCCCCTGGAAAGGTCCTTTTCCCTCTGACCAGCCTTCTGAAGGCTTCAGCCACCACTGAAGCTATCCTCCCAGAATAGTGGTATTTCTGAAGCTTGGATTAGTAGCTGTCCCCTCTCTGCCAGCTCTTTCTTTCTTTCTTTCTTTCTTTCTTTCTTTCTTTCTTTCTTTCTTTCTTTCTTTCTTTCTTTCTTTCTTTCTTTCTTTCTCTCTCTCTCTCTCTCTCTCTCTCTCTCTCTCTCTCTCTCTCTCTCTCTCCTGACATGCTTCCAGTGATTTCAGGTGGTGTAGCATATGCAAATATGTTATGCTAATGAACTCCTGTACCTCTTTTTCTACAAAATGACCCCTGCTGGTATCTCCAGTTAAAAGGATGAGCTAGGAGGTGATGTGAAAGACCTCTGCCTGAGACCCTGGAGAGCCACTGCCAGTCTGAGTAGACAATACTGACTTTGATGGGCCAAGGGTCTGATTCCATATAAGGCAGTTTCATGTGTGTTTCATGTGTCAAGCACAGAGAGAGTGATGAGCTCAACGCACCATGGCTCAGTGGCAGAGTATATGCTTAGCCTAGGGTTGTCAGGTCTCGTCAACACACTGGCAGGGGTGGGTGGGAGGGAGTCTTCTGGGAGTGGGGCGGGGCTCTGTGACACAATGGCATCACAAGGAAGTGACATCATCACATCAGGGGCATCACGTGGTGACACTCTTGTTTGAGGGCAAAACTCTGGTAAAATTGCCCTAAAACCATAGAGTTTTGCCCCCAAACCAGAGCATCACTGGGCGACGTCCCCAATGCAATGATGTCAGTTCTGGGTGATGCCATTGTGTTGGGGCATTGCCCGGCAATGTCACTTTTGGGGTGATTTACCCAGCCGGCTGGTGGTGGGCAGAAGCCCCCAAAACCAGGGGATTCGCCACCCAGACCTGGGGAATGGCAATCCTAGCTTGCAGAAGGTCCTAGGTTCAATCCCCGGTGTCTCCAGTTAAAGGATTTGAGACTCTGGGAGGGTTACTAAATCAGGGTTGGTAAATTAGGGTTGCCAGTCCCCCCTAGGGGACAGGGAAAACCCCGCTCGATGGGTCCATTCCCTGCAGCCCGGATTGAGCCACTGGGGGGAACCCCACCCCCAAAATGCCAGGATCGTGGAAACGTGCCTGGCATGATGACATTGCCCGGAGGTGACATCATCATGCTGGGTAGGTTGCGGGGGGACGCTCTATCATTTGAGGGGAAACTCTATGGTTTTCCTTTGAATAGCAGTGGTCCTGCCCCCAATGTGCCCGATGCGATGATTTCATTTGCTTTGCACGTGCACCGAAGATCTCCAGGACAGGGCCCAGGACTCCCCCGCTAAAAATTTGGTAAGACTTGGCAACCCTATGGTAAATGCCTGGAGATTTAGAGCATGGAGCCTTGAGAGGGCAGGCTTGGGAAGGGGAGGGACTTCACTGGTATATAATGACTTAGAGTCCATCCTTCAAAGCAGCCATTTTCTCCAAGGGAACTGAACTCTGTTGCCTGGAGACCAGTTGTAATTCTGGGAGATCTCCAGGCCCCACTCCAGGCCAGCCTGCAGAGATAAAGCTGACCTTGATGGACCAAGGGTCTGATCTAGTATAAGGCCACTTCATGTGTGTACATTGTCTGCTCTTAATTGTTGGGAGGGGATCTGAACCCAGGCCTAGCTCAGCATTTGTATCACTCCACAACACTGGGGCCTCTGAGTGATGGCTCTGAGTCCCAGCAAGAGAGCAGAAGATGACCATCTCCACTATAACATGCTTTTGCATCTCCTGGGACAGCCGGCCGGTCGTTCCTGGAATTCTGATTGGATGGGGCTTCTGCTTCAGGCAGGCATTTCTTATGTTCTTAACATAATATATACCTAAATGAATAGCATCTCATTGGCAACCTGACAGTGGTCCTTTCACTATTTCTTGAGAAAGAATAATATTGAAATTCCGCTGTCGAATCTTGATTTTGTGCCAGTAGAGCTGTCCATGTTGTGCGCTGGGACAGGCACAGGATAATTTATTTTAGTTACTTCCTTTGATTTATAGCTTACCCTGTCTGCAGGGTCAGAACAGCCGTCATCTATAAATACTCTCCTTTTTTTATTTATAGAGAGAAAAGATGGATCAGTAGAAAGATGTTTAAATATTCTACCTTTATTGAAATTCGATTAATTTATCAGTATATCTATGGCATTTTCTCTGCTCTTCCACTTTAGCTTCATCACATCCTTGTAAGGTGGGCTAGCCAGTAAGAGAGGGAGGGAGGGAGGGAGAATAATTGGCCAACTGAGTTTTTGAGTTACCAACTCTGGGTTCAGAAATTCCTGGAGTTTTGGTGGTGGAGTCTGGGAGAGTGGGGTTTAGGGAGGGGAGTGACCTTGATAGAGTATGATGCTATGCAGTCCACCTTCCAAAGCAGCCTTCTTCTCCAGAAGAAGTGGAATATATGTTTTAAATAAATAAATAATGAATAAGTGATCTATATAGTCTGGTGATTGGTTGTAATTCTGGGAGATAAATAAATAATGAATAAGTGATCTATGTAGTCTGGCGATCGGTTGTAATTCTGGGAGATAAATAAATAAAGAATAAGTGGTCTATATAGTCTGCTGATTGGTTGTAATTCTGGGAGATAAATAAATAATGAATAAAAAGTTATCTATGTAGTCTGCCGATCAGTTGTAATTCTAGGACATAAATAAATAAATAATGAATAAGTAATCTATGTAGTCTGGTGATCAGTTGTAATTCTGGGAGATAAATAAATAATGAATAAGTGATCTATGTAGTCTGGCGATCGATTGTAATTCTGGGAGATAAATAAATAATGAATAAGTGATCTATGTAGTCTGGTGATTGGTTGTAATTCTGGGAGATAAATAAATAAATAATGAATAAGTGATCTATGTAGTCTGGCGATCGGTTGTAATTCTGGGAGATAAATAAATAACGAATAAGTGGTCTATATAGTCTGCCAATCAGTTGTAATTCTAGGACATAAATAAATAAATAATGAATAAGTAATCTATGTAGTCTGGTGATCAGTTGTAATTCTGGGAGATAAATAAATAATGAATAAGTAATCTATGTAGTCTGGTGATCGATTGTAATTCTGGGAGATAAATAAATAAATAATGAATAAGTGATCTATGTAGTCTGGTGATTGGTTGTAATTCTGGGAGATAAATAAATAAATAATGAATAAGTGATCTATGTAGTCTGGCGATCGGTTGTAATTCTGGGAGATAAATAAATAAAGAATAAGTAGTCTATATAGTCTGGTGATTGGTTGTAATTCTGGGAGATAAATAAATAATGAATAAAAAGTGATCTATGTAGTCTGCCGATCAGTTGTAATTCTAGGACATAAATAAATAAATAATGAATAAGTAATCTATGTAGTCTGGTGATCAATTGTAATTCTGGGAGATAAATAAATAAATAATGAATAAGTGACCTATATAGTCTGGTGATCGATTGTAATTCTGGGAGATAAATAAATAATGAATAAGTGATCTATGTAGTCTGGCGATCAGTTGTAATTCTGGGAGGTAAATGAATAAATAATGAATAAGTGATCTATATAGTCTGGCGGTCAGTTGTAATTCTGGGAGATCTCCAGCCCCAACTTGGAGGTTGGCAACCCTACTGAGTTTCTTGGCTAAGTGGGGATTTGAACCCAGGGCTTCCCAGTTGTAGGTCAACATGTTAGCTGTGGCACCCTGCTGACTGTATCCTAATGTAACACATCTTCTGATGTTCTTACAGATTTAGGCGATTTCCATTATTTTGATTGTGATAGTGATCATCATGATAGTGATTACGAGAAGTAGAGACCCACTGGAAAAGAGAATAATGCTAGGACAAGTCACAGGCAGTAGGAAAAGAGTAAGACCCCACATGAGATGGCTTGAGTCAGACAAGGAAGTCATGGTCCTCCGTTAGCAAGACCTGAGCCAGGCTGTTAAGAAGAGGACATTTTGGAGGTCATTAACAACTATGGGTCATCATAAGCTGGAAGCGACATGAAGGAACATCACACATTATTATGAATGCAGAGTTTTCAGACGACAGGGAAAATGTGTATTTTTCATTAATAATGTGTATTTTCCATTAATATCCCAGTATTTAGCATTTTGGTCGGTAGACTCCCTAGACCGATAACAGTCAAGCGGCATTCATAGACAGCCAGACTGTGATTCTCAATGACTTCCACACATCTTTGAAAGAAGTAATTGGGCAGCTTTATAGAGCGAGTAGAGTTGTGAATGGGAGCAGTCTTAAACACCTAGGATTTTTAACTGGTGCCGGGAAGGGGTGGGCAGGGATAAACGTCAGTGAAAATGAATCTGAAGAAGGAGGCTAGGTACTTTCCCCCTCTGAAAGCACTCTCCAGAATGCCAGACACAAAAAACAGATTTGCTCCTTGCACTCATGGCAATGTAGTGCTTCCTTGGCTCAAAGGATTTATTCCACCACTAGGCTACAGCTCCTCCCATAGAGTTTATCCTTTCATAGATTAAGAATTGGAGGTCTACCGGCATTATGGTGGAATATCATGTTGGCAAGGCACAGCATTTCCTCTTCAGGCATCTGTCTCTGCTTAAAGATGGGGGAGGCACCAGAGAACAAAGATATCAAAACAGCTCTTGCTGCTTTTTTAATATATAGGGCTAAACCCTATAATCTATCTGTCTGTCTGTCTGTCCGTCCGTCCATCCATCATCATTGTCATCGATCTTTCTTCTTCTTCGTCATCATCATCATCTCTCTCTCTCTCTCTACTGTAGTATATTGTACATCTATGTCATAGGGCAGGGGTGTCAAACATGCAGCCCGGGCTTCTATCAGGCCCTCAGTGGAACTGGCTGGCCTCAGTTTCTTCTTCCAGTTCTGCTGCTGCTGCGTCCTTGTAGGTTTGCAGCTTACAGATACACACCTGAACAGCATGCTCAAGATTGCAGCACAGACATTTTGATACAATAATTCAGAGCAAGAAGTGTCAGTTATCAGACACTGTTAAATAAACAAAATATTGCAAAAGTGCTAATGTTTTAAGCATGTTTTTATTTAAAGTATAAAAAACCCCTTTGTGTTTGTGTCCTTTATAAAGTTTATATCTCCGCTACCTGGCATTACATTTTACGACACACATGGCCTGGCCCAACAAGGTCTCATTTATGACATATCCGGCCCTCGTAACAAATGAGTTTGACATCCCTGCCATAGGGGCTTCATCCACAGGACGTAGACAAGTTTCTTGTATTTGTTCGGAAGGGCTATTGTAACTACCAGCTTTTCACGCGCGCACTGATTTTCTTGTGTTCAGGTATGATTTCTTACCTTCTACGCAATCAGCTGCAAAACATGAGCAAACCTGGAGAAAAGAGGCTACGTGAAGTAAGGCTACATCTCCAGTTTGGAGATGTTGACATTAAGGTGGTCGTGGTGGAAAGTGCCATCAAGTTGCAGCCATTTTATGGGCACCTCCGGAAGGAGTTTTCAAGAAAAGAAACATGCGGAGGGGTTTGCCACTGCCTTCCTTTGTGTAGCAACTCCAGACAATCTTGGTGGTCTCCCATCTAAATACTGGCCAGGGTCAACCCTGCTTGGTTTTCAGTCTCTGACGAGGTTGGGCTAGCCTGGGCTATCCAGGTCAGGGCATGTTGGGCGATGTGAAAGACATTTCCACGAGACCCTAGGGAGCTGTTCTGATCAGTGTTCTGTCTCAATGTATGATGGAAATTTGGGTTGCCAACCTCCAGGCAATGGCTGGAGATCTCCCACTATTACAACTTATCACCAGGCGAAAGAGATCACCTGGAGAAAATGACTGCTTTGGAAGGTGGACTGTATGAGATTATACCCTATTGAGTCCCTCCCCAAACCCCGCCTTCCTTAGGCTCCACCCACAAAATCTCCAAGTATTTCCCAACCCTGAGCTGGCAGCCCTACTGGGAATCCTGCAGTCTTTCTAACTGTGTGGATGGCGCCTTTGAACCAGCTGTTGGTCCATACTTAGGTTCTGTGTAGCTATGGGGTGAGGTGGGGTGGGAGCAGAGCTAGCATGCTTGATCCTGCTTTACAGTCTCCAGGGGCCTCCTGGATAGACTTGTGCTATTTGTACAGGTCTGGAAGCAGTATGGTTCTACGACCCATCAGGTCAACATCCTGGCTACATTGTTCTGCACCAGTTGAAATTTCCGAACACTCTTCAAGAACAGCCCCATGCAGAGTGTGTTGCAGTAATCTAGAAGAAGAAGAAGAGATTGGATTTATACCCCGCCCTCCACTCCCCAAGGGAGTCTCAGAGCGGCTTACAAACTCCTTTTCCCTTCCCCTCCCCACAACAGACACCCTGTGAGGTAGGTGGGGCTGAGAGAGCTCTTTCCCAAGCTGTCCTTGAGGGAACAGCTGGTACAGAGCTATGGCTTGCCCAAGGTCATCCAGCCAGGTGCAAGTGGAGGAGTGGGGAATCAAACCCGGTTCTCCCAGATTAGAGTCCGCGCACTTAACCACTACACCAAACTGGCTCTCTAATCTGGATGTAACCAGGGCAATGGCCAGATCTTTTCTGCCTTGGCCACAGCTGCCACCTGCTTATCTAGCATTCTCTGATACATAAGAATTCTCATACGAATTGTTATGTCACTATCAATATTCTCGGGGAGCTAGGTAAAGTATTCATGCTACCTTGAAAATGGGAGGGGATGCAAGTGTGAGAAATAAAATTCAAAACACACTACAGCTGTTAGCCTCATTTCAGCTTGGGGATATGAAAAGAGTCAGGGAGGCATCTGAGTCCACACAAAAAGCATCAGGGCAGACAGTAAAGAAGAAAAACATTTTTTTCCTGGATTGGGGAGTCATTAGAGCTGCTTGGAAAGGCAAGGTGTAAATTTTGTAGCACCGGAGTGCACATCATTGTCACTGAAGCTGATTTATAATATATCACGGACAAGAGTTGACTTTATACAGAATAAATCAAACTCGCAACGCTGCCGTGAACACCACAGAGTCTTGTGGTACTATAGAGACCAACACATTTCTTTTGTCTCGTGTGTTCCTTGGCCAGAGCCCGCCGCATCAGGTTTGTTTCTGGCCCATGAAAGCTTATGCTATGGTGCATTTTGTTGGTCTTCCAGGGTCCACAAGAGTTGTTGTTGCTGGAACAGAGTAACACAGCCAAGATCTGATGCAATGGAAGTTTGGCATCAGCAGAAGAGTTGCTTTTAAGCAATGGAGGGTGATCAGTTTTGGCTGTTATTCCATTTAGAATTTCTTTGGGTACTTGTATGTGAAATGACCTCCCTTAAGATTTTTTAAACCCGTGCTGACAAAGGCCGAAAAGACAATGTGTTTGTTGAACTCCAAGGCGGGCTTCTATCAAACTCGTCCTTATAACTCTTTCATATGCAACTGTTAGTGAGTGAAGGAGTACATTTTATTGAACTGATAAGAGTTTGAAAATAAACAAGGCGGGTCCATAGAGTTCCCACTGTCGGGTTATGCGGCTGCAGCGTAAAACTTGGTGGCCTCACAGTAAACCTAGATCATTGGCTGGTTGAAAAGACAAATTGATCCCGATTTTTTTTTTTTTAAAAAAAAGCTTTGTTATATTGTGTGTGGGTTGGTTAGGATTGCCAGTCTCCAAGTGGTGCCTGGAAAACTCCTGGAATTATAGATTATCTTGCAATGCTCCTGGAGATTTAAAAATAGTCTGTTTAGGTTCTGTCCTGGATATTTTGGTAACTGAGTATCTCACCTTATGGAAGTGGACTGATCCAGAGTATGCACTGCAATTGGAGACAATCCTGTGTGTTTTCATCACTATCAGTTTCCAGTTCCCCCCCCCCCCAATAGATTCAAGGGCTGTGGAGGTATGTTGATGGGGTCAGGGAGGTGCTTCTGCTTGGATTTACATTGCCGCCCATCTTTGAGAACACCATGGTGGATGTCATCATGAAATCTGGGCAGGGTTTGTACCAGGAGTTTGGACTTTGCCTTCACCGGATGAGGAAAATAATCCCATGATAGGAAGGAAAGGTGTTGCGAGAGTAGATTTTTAAAATGTCAGTGAGCGGGCTGGATTCCCATTTCGGAGCTTTCTCTTTCTTCACGAGGAGGCCAAAAAAGAAAAAGAGAGAGAGAGAGTTTCCTGCCGCTTGCCCATCTGCACAACGCATTTGCTGTTCAGAAGACTCTTTTTTTTGAAGCCACAGAGAAGCAGGGAGGAAAATAATGCGCATAACATGCAGCTATCGAGGAAGGATAACTTTGCACCTGGCCAGAATGCGCAGCAAGATAAAGGAGAGAGACTCCCGTAAACTCAGAGCATAGGAAAACGGCTTTCCAACTCTTCCCTTAACTCTCTCCAGGCGCTCTCCTTCAAGTTTCTTCTTCTTCTTTTTTTTCTTCCCTCCACAGTCTCTTTAATAGAAGGATTCCTATAATCTTGAAGCTGTCATCCTAAAGTGGTCTGCAGGGACCCCCAGCTATAAATCTCCGTGCTGCTGTCTGCCTTCCAGATAGATTTACACAACTGGATTCATGCTGCACTACTGAAAGCATTCCGCTGGGGAATCCTCCTAAATATTTAAGACTTCAGATTATGGTTTAATTTAAAAAAAAAAATCCGTACACTTCAGGAATGCTCGTATTGATACAGCAGAGGGGGAAAACAGAATAAAGAGCAAAGATAAATGTACTTACATGCCTTGGTAGGCTTGTATTTTTTGGGAAGGAGGCATGATGAACTTGAAAGGTAGCATTTCAACAGCCCCCCCTGCTGTCGCCGCCCAGAAAAAGGGGGGGGGACCCTAGGGGAACGGCTATAACAATCTGCCCGAGTCATTGGTAGCTGAGGTAAGTTTTAGATCTCTACATAATGGCCTTCTTTCACCCTGTCAGATTAGTTTCTCAAAGAAAGGTTTTGGCAGGGAGATGTTTTCCCTTCCAACTTTCCGTCATTTTCTTTAATACCACATTTCGCTGGCTCTGGCGTTTCTCTAGCTGGTAGGTAAGGCTGTATGGCGTACGGAACAAAGAGGGGATTTGAACTGAGGTGCGACTAAAAAGGGGAGGGTGGGCTGTTCCGTCTCACAACTTGCCTTCAACTTCTCTCCACATCAAACTCCCCCCCCCCTTTTGTGAACAGCATCATTTTAAAGCCCCAGAAGTTGTGTGATCTGGCTTAAGCCTGCCATAAGGAATCACCCCTGGTGGGCTGAGGCGTTTTGTCTGATAGAGGGACTTGAGTCTGGGAGGGATCCAGAAAGATAGTCTTGGCCAATCCGCTTTCATAATTAGGTTATCCTATACCTCAAATATCCATGCCACAACCTGAACATAGCTTTGTATTCTTTTTTCTTTTCTTTTTTGGTAAACTTTAAGGGAAGTTGACTTTGTTCACAGTGATGAAGACAATCTAAGTATCTTTAAAGAAAAAATAACAACCCAGGGTTTAGAGCCAGCTTGTCCAGGAAGGTGGGATATAAATATGAATAATAAATAAATAAATAAATAAATATAATAAATACTATCTATCATCACTTTTGTGGAGGCAGTGTGGGAGAGAGGTTAGGGTGCCAGACTGGGGATGGGGAGCCCCAGGTTCAGCTCTCCATAGTCATGATGACCTTGGCCAGGCACTCTCTCTCAGACTCATTTACCTTGGCAGGTTGTCCTGAGGCCAAAATAGAGGGGAGATCCATCTATGGTTCCCTGCACTTCTGGGAAGGAAGGCAGGGAACCTCCACATTCAGAGATAGTAAATCTCTGAATTCCAGTGCCAGGAGGCAACATCAGGAGAAGGCCTTGGCCTCCATGCCCTATTGTTAGCCCTCAGGAGGAACTGGTGGGCCACCATTGGTCTGATCCAGCAAGGCTCTTCTTATATTATCAGGATGCTGGACTAGATGGACCACTGGTCTGATCCAACAGGGCTCTTCTTAGATTTTTATGTCCGATAAAAATGTAATAGTTTGGTCTTCTTGTTTTTATTTGCAACTTTGTGTTCCTCTTTTCTGGACCACAACGGGTCTTCATTACCTACCCACTACAGTCATAAGGTACACTTAGGTTCATTATTCCTTCGTTGACCCACCTCCATACTGCACCTTTCATTTCTTTTTATCTGCTGTTCTAGCTATAACTTCGGCATGAAGTGCATAGAACACTTGAGGTGGTGGGGTCCTGAATTGACCTGTCAGCTGTCTATTATTTTACCAGTCTGCCAACTAAACCGTAAAAGACAGCTAAGGTCCATTTCTGAATGATGGCTGGACCTGAATCCTCTGTACAGAGGAAACGAAGTTTAAGAAGCTTATAGTTCATTTGTCAGCGTTGTGCTGACTGATAATTTGTTCCAATGAATGTTTCTAGCTGACTTGAGCTCAACTTTTATTGGCACTATAACACAAGAGCAGCGGACTCTTTGAAGAACATTGCTCTGGTATTATGGGGAAAAGTGTGGGTTTTTTTCTTTCTTTCACCGAAAGATATTTGCAGTCTTGCATGAATTCATTCCTCACAAAATTTGGACATAGGATTACCATCTTCCAAGGAGGCTGGAATTCTCCTGGAATTACAACTGTTCTTCAGACTACAGAGATCAACTCCCCTGGAGGAAAGGGCAGCTTCTATGGTATACCATAGAGTCTAGGAGAGATGAAAGTCCTAGAGCGATGTCACATCCCTGCTGAGCTTCCTCCCACTCGCAGTTTCCTGCTTCCCCAGGTGCCATCTCTAAATCTTCAGGATTTTCTCAAGGCAGAGTTGGCAACTCTGACTGACCACTTTCACAAGCCAATTTTGTTGTGCAGGTCAGTCATGGTGCATTTCCAATCCGAGATCAGTGTTAGATTCTTAGATTCTCAGGATTCATTTTATTTTCTGTTTGGAGATAATCATTATCTTTTGACTGACAGCCAATTTATGACCTTCATCCTTCAGACAGGATCCTCCCATTCTATGGATAATTGTCTAAAGTAAGACAAGAAGGTGCCCCTTTCAAATGGAATGATTGAGGGCCAAAGTTTCCCCCATTAAAGGTTTGAGGGTAAATGGTATAAAATGGCAGCTTGTACTCTTATGGGCTTTTTTGACTATCGTTGGCAATGCTCACTCTAAGCTGAGTTAAAGTGAGCTAGCTCACAGTTTCTTAGCTTCCGGCTCACACATTTTTGTCTTCGCTCAGGAAGGACAGCTCCAGAACACACTAATTTACGCAGGAGCCAAATCGCTTGCTCACAACTTGAATGCCAGTAGCTCACAAAGTAGAATTTTTGCTCACAAGACTCCACAGCTTAGACAGAGCATTGATCATCGGATGCTCTTTAAAAATTAGCCTGGGTATTTAAGACCTGGGAGACTCCAGGCTCAAATCCCCATTCTGGCATGGAAGTTTGCTGAGTGACCTTGGGTCACCCACAGCCTAACCTACCTCCCAGGGTCATTGTGAGGATAAAATGGTGGAGGGGAGCGGTGTGTCCCCAATGAGGAAAAAGGGCAAGGCATCAGTGATGTAAATGAATGCTATATGACCCTTCCCCCACACTGAGAAATTTTGGGCAGTCTTATCAAAGCTCCTTTACTTTCCCTTGGAATTCCACAAAAGCAATATCTGAAGAGGAACCCCAAAGTTGCTTTTCATGTTGCTTCGGGTGAAACTTGGGTAGCAACAAGGGTGGCCAACCTCCAGGTGGGGCCTGAAGATCTCCTGGGATTCATTGATCTCCAGACTACAGAGATTAATTCCCCTGGCAAAAATGACTGCCTTGGAGGGTGGGTTCTGTGGCATTGTGCTCTGCTGATGTCCCGCCCTTCCCCAAACCATGCCCTCCCCAAGCTCCATCCCACAGGTCTCCAGGTTTTTCCAAGAGCTGGCAACCCTTCTAGTAGCTCTAGAGCTGCTTGCTGGTTTGCAGAAAACATAGCAGAATGTCTGTCAGTTTGTCAGGGAGAGACGCAGCATTCATAAACTTTAGTTCTCATTGGTCTGTACAGAAAACATGTATGCAGCCTGCTATTTATTCAGCACATGGCCCAGCAGACTTCTACAGGCTCAGAGCATATATTTAGGGCTCCATCTCTGCAGCCAAGAAACATGCTCAGTTCAAAAGGAAAGAGCGTCACACTGAGATTTTTGCCGTCTACACCCAGCACCAAATTTTGCATTTGCTTGGTGAACTCACACATTTGTGGGAAGTCATACAGCCCCTTTATCCTGGCTCTTATCCTATGGGTAACCATCTGAGATTGCTTTCCTTCTTCAAGCTGTCCTGTACTTGTTAGTGTTTGGTGTTGGAGGCGGAACCAGCCGTGGGGATCGTTCTGGACTTCATTTCCCATCTCAGCAAGTCCCACTTCTGTTACCGTAATTAGCAGCATCGTTACCGGGCAGAATAGAAAGGGACTTAACCGTTTAAAAAATAATAAATTGGTCAGATAGCTGCCCTGCCATGTGTTTAGTTTTCAGTGACTGATGGATGCTTTGTTTACCCCCAGCCACCCCTTCCTGGTTCTCTTCAGATATCCTCTGGTATCATCTGGACCACATGTAGTGCAACATTAATACGTATTGTTTTCTTTGCTAGCAATAGTTGATACTGCTTTTAATTTGGGTAAGGCTGTTCAGTGACGAAGTACGATGTGGTTTTTGATTCACTCACCTTCACGCAAGAACCCAGTGAAGGAGTTCAGGATTATTCCCAGTTTGCAGAGAGGGATCAGAGGCTGGGGGCAGGTGTGTGTGTGTGAGAGAGAGAGAGGGGAGGGGGAGGAAGAGAGAGAAGGAGAGGAGAGAGAGAGAGAGAGAGAGAGAGAGAGAGGATCTCCACAAAGCCAATGTGCGAATCCAGAGTTCAACAGGAAACTTTGCTCACTGGAATTCTTATCCGTGCCTATTCCCCACTTGATGAATGCAACAGCAGTTGACCAGCTCGCAAGTGCAAGCAGGCTCTTGTGGATACAGCGCAACAGCATTGCAGCCAGATTTGAGACCAGTGGCACCTGGACCAACACGATTTTTTTAGAGAATGAGCTTTTGAGAGTCAAAGCTCCCTTCGTCAGATACTTTTTCAGATATCTGAGCAAACGAGCTTTAAGTCTCAAAAGCATATTCCTCCCCCCAAAAAATATTTTGGTATCTAAGGTTCTACTGGACTTGAATCTAGCTCTTCTGCTGACGACTCTCTGAAATTGGGTTGCCAACTTCGGGGGTGGGGGGGGCTGAGGATCTCCGGAAATTACAGCTCACCCCCAGACTACAGAGAATGGCTCCCCTGGAGAACTGCTTTGGAGGGTGGCCTCTATGGCGCTGTATACCAGACTGAGGTCCCTGTCCTCCCCAGGCTCCATCCCCAAATTTCCAGGGATTTCCCAGCCTGGATCTGGCAACCTTACCCCCCCCCCTCCACTACTGGCCAGGGGGGATCTGACAACCCTACTCTGAAACAACAGTGTCCGTTTCCCCTTACGCAATGTTCCCTCTAAACTGTGGAGTCTTGTGAGCAAAAATTCTACCTCGTGAGCTACTGGCCTTAAAGCTGTGAGCGAGCAATTTGGCTGCTGCATAAATTAGTTCGCTCTGGAGCCATCCTTCTCGAGTGAAGCCAAAAATGTGTGAGCCAGAGGCTAAAGAACTGTGAGCTAGCTCACACCATCTCAGCTTAGAGAGAACACTGCACACAACCCTTTTCATGAGCATCTCACATCAGGTGGAACCCCCAGCGATGCAGCATACCGTTATCAAATTAAGTGTTGTGCATGCATGCGTTAATCAGACCTCCATGTCTGCTTGGGGTATTTTTTCCCCCCTCTGTGTATGGGGAAAACAGTGTAGGTCCATCTTGACCCCCCACACACACCACATTCATTATTTTTTTCCTCTTCTCGGCTGCCTTTAAAAAGGAAAGTGTTTTGGATTTCAAAGGAGCGGACAGTGTGATGCTGTGAAAAGGTGCCAAGTGGTTATTTTAAGATGTGTTATGGATCTCTCTCTCTCTAAAATGGCCAGTGTTAAGGAAGGGGGAGGGGAGGAGCTGCACTGGAGATCACAAAGGTCCTCTCAGTGGGGGGATGCCAGTGCTGGGGGGGGAGCAAAAAAGAGGGGGGGGGAGTTTCCAAGCTGTGGTGGAAGAGTTAAAATAAACAAACAGCAATGGGCGATTATTTCCTCCATCAAGGCTTCTTTATCCTTAGTTAGCTCAGCCAGTGGTCAACATGTGAGACACCCCTCCCTGGTTTATCCATTCCTCCTTTGACAGCCTTGGGTTTATACAGCTGGGTCTTTGTGGGACTTTATGGGAATTGCTGTAGAACAACAGACAAGGAGGTAGACAAAGTACCTTTGCAGGGAGGACTGGCAGGCTTTCTTCGTGTTTTCCTGGAGCGAGAAATAGATGTGGTCACCTCAGGCCCCCCACCCCACCCCGCCCCTCCCTTTCCTCTATGCCCAGTGATTTTCAAGTGACTGAGGCAGGCTTTACAATGAAGACTGCTTCACGTTTTTGTAGGGGAGAGAGAGGAGAGAGAGGAATTCACTGAGAGCCTGAGGTAAGGAGCAAGGAGTGGGTCTCCATAGTTAAACACCTTATAATTCAAGTTATATGTGTGTGTGTGTGTCACTGCCGTCCTAAACACGAATTACAACCTTCTAAGTCCATCGAAGTCAATGGGCTTGGAAGGGGGCATCGCTATGTAAGATTTCTCTGTGTATTTCATGTGGGATTTGTGTAATGGGAAATTGGCTGTCCTTATTTTAGATTCTTTCTTTCTTTCTTTCTTTCTTTCTTTCTTTCTTTCTTTCTTTCTTTCTTTCTTTCTTTCTTTCTTTCTTTCTTTCTTTCTTTCTTTCTTTCTTTCTTTCTTTCTTTCTTTCTTTCTCACTCATGTTTGTGTGGGCCCACTTTGAACATTCATGGCTTGCCGGTGGGTGTACTTTGAAAGTGAAATACCTGTGTTTCGTTACCTCGAAATTTGTGAAGCCGGAGCACGAAAAACCAGAGGCCTGCCTTTGGCTCGGGGAGGCAAACTTCAGGCTGGTACTCGATAGAAGAAATTATTCTCATGGGGGGAAAAACTGAGGAGGCCTGTTTCAATCGAGTCTTTATGGGGAAATTATAAAATGTTTACAAACATGTGCATAAACAAGTGTTACCACAACAGCTGTTTATCCAATCCTTTATCGCAAAAAGCACAACGTAAAAGGGTATGGAAATTGGAAGAAAAAGCGAACCAGAGCAGGAAGACGTTATTCACTGTAGCAGTCAGAGAAGATCATATATAGCTTTTGCAATGCAGGAACGGGAGAAACTGGAATATAAGTAGCAGAGAAATAATGTGTGTTATTATTTTTTTTAAAGGCTGTCATCTTCCTCTGACTTCTACATTTGACTTGTCTCCCCACCCCTGCCATAACCCCCACCCATCCACAGCAGCACCAATAATTCAAGCTAGCTATTCGATCTGATTGGGGAAGGAGAGACTCCATCAAAATAAGTTCTGCCAGGAAGCAGCCAAAGTCAAGCGTCATAAAAGTCCCATGAATTCCCCTGGGGGAGTTAAGATGGTGCTGACAGATTCTTCCAGTTAAAACACAGGTCCACAACTTTGGCTGGATCAGGCCCATTAAATCCTGTATCTGTGGTGAAGTTCTGATGGGGTTGGCAGGTCGGACTTAGCGGAGATGGAAGGAAAGGATGTTCTTTGCCTCGGCTTCGAAACCAGAATGCTCAAAACGTGAATGTTGCCAAAGGATGACTACTGTTAGAATTTACCATTTTGATTCACATCCCAATGTGATTTTTATTATATGCTCATACTTTGCTTTTGTTACCTTCTTTCTGAATGAATGAGCCAGATGGATGATAACATACCCAGTGAGGGAAAGTTAATGAAACAGTTGCCTTTTAAAAGTATATTCAAACAAAAAATCTGTGTATATGTTTGGTTTCCTGTCATTTAAGTAGAATACATGTAAATTGGAAGGAAACTCTGATTCTTACATCAGACTACTCTCCAAATTACAAATAATGTAGGATTGTGACGGGTGAGGTTCGCACAGCTCTGGAGCCACTGACGTACCGTTCCTAGAAAGTTCTAGAAAATGGATGAGAATTTCAGCAAAAGCAGCTACAGGACATGTGCACTAGGGGAGTTGCAGAGCTGTACCTGTTCTCTCCTTGTGTGTTGTGGCTGAGGGAACCTAGACGGTGAAGATAAGACCAAAGAGGAGGCGAGTGCAGTGTGGTCTGGGAGTCAGAGAAGCCCCACAGCTTGTGGCTTGGGATGTGGGAGCGGTAGAAGAAGAGGAGGCGAGGGAAAGGAGGAAGCAATTCTGGGTTAGGAGGAGGAGCATGAGCAGTGGATGTGGATTTGGGTTTGGGGTTTTTTTTTGCCATCGAGTCACAGCTCACTTATGGCAACCCCATGGAGTTTTCAAGGCAAGAGACATTCAGAAGTGGTTTGTCATTGCCTGCTTCCACATCGTGGCCCTGGACTTCCTTGGTGGTCTCCCATCCAAGTACTCATCAAGGCTCACTCTGCTTAGTTTCCAAGATTGGACAAGATCGGGCTAGCCTGGGCTATCCAGGTCAGGGTGAATGGGGATTGAGCTAGAGAAAGGAGGAGGTAGCTTCATTTTAAACTCTGCTAACACCCAGCTCCAAAAGCTGTCTTTGCCGTATCGATATGTGACAGTACTGCGATACCCCTGCAGGGGTTGCTTGTGGTGCTTTGAGGATGCAGTGAATCTGCCATATCCTAAATGGTTCTTCATTGTTTCCTGATTTGGGGGCTTCTTCCCTGTCCCAGGGTCCTACAGGACCCTCGGGGTTCCTTGTTGATTATTTCGTTCTTACTGCTGAGCCAAAAATCAGGATAACAGTGAGATCCTCAGCAGGATTTCACAAAATTTTAGCTGGTTTTGGTGGGACTTAACTTCTAAGTAAACATGCATAGGATGAGGCTGCCCATTGCAGTGGCTTGCATGATAGGGTTGTGGCTCTGTTTAGGTATTGGTCTTTCACTAGGATTCTGAACTTTCACTCTCTCCTCAACCAGTGTACCTCCCCAACACTCAACTGGTGTCTCCTTTCAAGAATCCAGCCTCTGTCTGCCTCCCTTAACACATAGTATTTCTTTTGTCACACAATTTTGTGGCGATTATGTTAAACTCACACAAGACCAGCGGGGACAGTTCTTCTTTTTGCATTCCAAACCATTTTCATTAAACAATTGAATTTTTTAAACATTATTTATAGTTTATCAACATACATATCCCAACAGTAAGATCTTCAGCATTTTTTCAGAGACATAAATCTCACTGACTCTAGTGGGACTTACTTCTAAGTAAATACCCATTTTAATAAACTGTAGTTAGAGAATTCAAATCAATACATAGGTAATCCAAATTAAAACAATAAAGCATGCTTCAAATGCATAGAAATACGTCATATATCTTTGTTGTGTGCCAATTGGGCTCACATACAGCAAGACAGATGTGAGTATTATACTTAAAATTTCTTTGCCAAAATTCAGTAAAGGAAAACCAAATTTTAATAAACTTATTCTTTCTTCATTCACCCACTGTAACCTTCAGGTAGTGAGTTCGTATCTCCAGAATGGCAGCTTCATAAACTGTGGATTTCCAACTGAAAATTGAGGACACTGGTGGAACTTGCTTGTATTAGATTAACTGCACCTATACTTGGGTTACCAGATTAGGGTTGCCAAGTCTGGCTTGGAAAATATCTGGAGACTTTGGGGGTGGAGCCAGGAGAGGTGGGTTTTGGGAAGGGGAGGGGCATAATACAATGCCATAGAGTCCACCCTTCAAAGCAGCCATTTTCTCCAGGGGAGCTGATATCTGTCAGCTGGAGATCAGTTGTAAAAGCTGGGGATCCCCAGGCCCCACCTGGAGGCTGGCAACCCTATACCAGGTGTCTTCTTTTTAGAGGACATGTCCTCTTTCTTTGGTGCTCTTCCTCTTTTGAGCTGTGTTTTTTTTTTAAATATCTTAAAAAAAAAACACAGATGAAAAAGTTCTTTTCTTGGTTTGGAAGGTTAGGAATATCCCTAGTTAGTAGCAATGATCACAGCTTAAACAGTAGAGGTATTTAAAATGAGATTTGTCATAAAGTTCCCTTGTTTAAAGTAGTCAGTCGGGAAATATGCCCTCTTCTTTGCTTTTCAAAATATGGTAACCCTAATGTATACAATATAATTTCTCAATGCTGAATAGATACTCCCTCAGTATTTGTTAATAAAGAAAAAATACAAGAATGGATCTCATGCTAGTTTCATGTTACTACATTTTTGCTGCTTTTATTCCCTGATTTTAGAGTTACACCCAAAGGGAGTGAAAACATCTCTGCTTGTGTTTGCTTTTCTCAGTGAGGATTTGGTTGTAGCTCTGCTACTTTTCTTTCCCCCATCTTTTGCTTTAGAGAATACGGGATTAACAATAATTTCCATCATCCCATCATTCCATCTACCTCGATACTGGTGCAGTGGTCCTTATTTATTTATTTTACTATTTTTCACATTTTTACCCCACCCTCCCTGCAAGCGGGCTCGGGTGGCAATGAATGATTGCAGGGTTTGGGTTTGGTTGTAATGGCACCTTGGCCTGCTGGTCTGTCTTCTTCCATGTCACTGCATTATGATTGCGGGTTCAACTCCTTTGTTTTTACAACTATCACACTTGAGTAGATCCTTACCAGCTGTTAACTGCCTCAAGGTCCCTAACAGACTGGAAAAGCAGGATTAAAAACCTTAATACACCTGTAAAACAATCATATGCATTATGCAGGTGTCAAATGTATGTTGATCAGTTAGAAATGACAAGTGTTTCACTAGATGGGGCTAAAGAAGTAATGGCTTGTCCACGGCCACTTAAAGAGTTTGTGGCAAAAGGCTTCCCTGGCGGCTTCCCAGGCCACAGCTTGGCCTTTTACATACCACACTCTACTAGTTGACTCCTCAACCAAAAGGAATAGGGGATCAGCAATGGTGAAAATGATTCATTACAGTTGGTGATGTTTGAAGACAGATTTATGACGGGCAGTTATGGGATCAGCTTGCGTGTCTGAGACACAACTAAACATTCTCTCTTGTGCATGAATATTGATATTTTGGCGTCGATGTTTCACTGTCTATATATTTAATGCTCCAAAATAGATGCATGTAAATGCATACACAAATGTTGTACTTAAGGCATATGTAGAGCTGTACACATTACTAAAATATGCGCTCAAATATGTCACTCTGCTCTATTTCTCTAAAAAAAGCCCTGTTGACACCTTGAAAAGCGCCTAAATGTTAACGCAGTGTTGTGTAATCGAGAATAAGATCTCGGGATGGAGTTTGTGTACGGCTTTGAAGATGTTTGTGTTGATAATTACACATGCATTGTGTACATACACATTCAATCGAAACACGTCTTCCAAACTTTAATATTGCAAAATTTCCTGTCTTTGTTATTCACTGAGGCCCAAACTTTAAAACGGGTCCGGGATATTTAAATATATCATTTTTAAAAAGAAAAAAAATATTTTGCCTACTGAGAACCACTGGAAGAAAAGAAACGGCTTTTGAGAGAGAATACCATTTGAAAAAAATGTCCTGCTGTGCCCCCCCCCTCCCCCTTCAGAAAAAAAAATAATAAAGGGGATGGATTTGAAGTCGAGGAGCTGTTTTTGGTGAAAACGATCATGTTAAGTGGTGACTTTTGTGTGTCTGAAAACACGGAGCGGCAAGCGAGCTGCCCGTTCTAGTTGGCTGGCATTCAGGGAAGGAAAAACAAGTTGTTCATCGCACCAAAATCAAAGCTTCTGTTTGGAAAGAGCGGCTGCTGTTCAGTAACAAGGGTGGAAATCATGACTTTCCTTAATGCTGTGGGTTTGGTTGCAATAAGCACCAGACATCTGATCCCCCCATCCCCACCCAGGAACGCACGGTGAAAAGTTTCAGCAGCAAGTTGGCTAAAACTGGCTTGGGCCGAAATTTCCCATCCGAAAAGTTTTATGGGTGTCATTCCCATGGGGCAAGGCTAGGAAGTTAACCTGGTAGGTGGGATAAATGATTACTGTGTTTCAGAGTTAATTAATCCTTTCAAAAGACAGTCTCCCACAGGAGTATATTTCTCCCCAAATGCCTGATTTTTATCCCTATAAGAAATATACATGACTATTTGATAGAAGCCATGAGGACTTTTAAGTGCTTGTTTGGAAAACAAATGATTGCCTGTTGAAGTAAAAGAAGAACAGATGAACAGTGGAAGAAGAGAGGTAAAATGTGTTTGTTTCTACAAGACAGCAACAAACCAGGGATGGTATTCACCCTGGCCAGTCTCCCCCTGTGCTATAACCCTGCTGCAAAATCGCATCATGAATGGACAGAATCGCCAGACAATCTTCATTTTAAAGGATAGTCAACTAATATACTACAAAGCATCATTTTAGGATGTAACAGCTGATATCATTGGTGTCTCATATATACAGAGAAGTTGTGGCACCAGGGTAAGACCGTTTCCGAAATTTTGCCTGGGTGTTTCTAATGTCATCTCTGTATTGGCAAAGGGATTAAGGAGGCAATCCAAAATAGGTCTGTTTCGATTCCTGCTCAGAATCCTTAAGAGTTCTTAGGACTTCAGCACAAGGGCCATTTGTGGCAAGGACCATCTTAGGACCAAGCTGCACATTTGTGTTTTTAAAGAGCTGGGTGCATGTGGAGTATTCTGTGCATGTGGAACAGCAAAAACGGGAAAATAACACGCCCGTGCTGTTTCCGCATGGGAAAATGGCGGCGGGGGGGGGGGAGCAGGAACTGTTCCTCCCCAAAGGGCGGCATTCTGAGCCTATTTGGGCTTTCCTGGACTTTTTTTTTTCACATTCTCTGTAGCTGCCGTGTGGATGCAGGGAGACCAAGATCTGTCTGGGGAATCCAGACCCAACTCATTAAAAAACACAAATGTATTGCTTGACCCTGTTTCTCCTTGTGCTGTGAGAATCCAGCGAGTGACTGAGAGAAGATTTCGCTTGTCACTTACAGCATGAAGTCACCCAAACCTCTAAACCCTTGTAGTACCAGTACCTAACTGCTGTCAGGGGACCGAGTTGCATTAGTTACGCCGGATACTTTGGGTTACAGACACAATATATGATTAAGTAAGATGCTGCTGAATAAACTGGCCCTTGATCCTATTAGTTTATTTTCTGATGTATTTCACAATTGTTTCAGAGGATTAAAATCCTGCTTTATTTTACATGTTAGTGGCAGCTAGAGGTGGGTTTTCTTTTGGTTTTTTTTCTTGGTCAAATAGCAAAGGATCGTCGTTGAAAGAACGGTTAATAAAATGATGGGACCGAGATAACAGGCAAAGCATGCTTTAAAGAGGGATGTCAGAATTAACATAATTGAAAAGAGTTGGAAAATAATTAGGTATTGTAGGAATTCCAGCTACGGTGGTATTAAGTGGAAACTTTCCCTTTTTTGTTACAGAAGGTTAATTTATTGCGATGATCATGTATGTAGTAATAATATGTAATAATAGGTCTTATTTATTTTATTTTTTTACATTTTAGTTCATTCATATGGTTTTTCCCCTGACGAAAACCCAAAATGACTTACATTATTCTCTTCTCCTCCATTTTATCCTCACAACAACCCTGCAGAGTAGGTTAGGATGCAAGTCTGTGGCTGATCCAAAGTCACCCAGCGTTCCATGGATGAATTTGGGCATTTTAAAAATGACACTTTGAGCTTTATAATGAAGGGCAAAATAGGTTGAGTTCAGGAAGTATCAGTTAAAAAGTCATTCTGTGTAAGCTCAGATACACAGCTGTAAGTTTATTACATACATTTGTGGGGATGTGTGTCTGCACACTTATTTACACACACAGGCTTCACTAAGGGAAAACTACATGTGGGGGATTAAGCCCTAAAGTATATCGATCCCTTTGTAAGGTCTTCAAGAAACCAGTCCTGTGGGGTTTTTCACCATTTCTTTTAAAAAGTAGGTTTCTGTAAAAGAAACTACTGAAATATATTGGGGGGGCGGAGGATGGGTTGTTCCCCTTTTGATGAAATCTAAATGCAAAGGTTTCATACAGAAACACAGAGCATAATGGTGGTCGTTTTCTGGAAGTTATTCTTCAGGGAGGCTGAGGTCACAGCCAATGCTCCCTCCAAGCTTTGGAGTCTTATGAGCAAATTTCTACTCTGTGAGCTACTGGCATTTAAAGTTGTGAGTGAGCGATTTGGCTACTGCAGAAATCAGTTTGCTCTGGAGCCATCCTTCCTGAGCGAAGACAAAAATGTGTGACCCGGGGGCTAAAAAACTGTGAGCCAGCTCACTCTAACTCAGCTTAGAGGAAACACTGGTCACAGCTTGGTTCTGAGTGTCCTCTATGGCTCCCTTTTAGGAGATGGGATTATGGTTCAAGTGATATATGTACCTTCAGGTTAGGAAGAGCACAAACTGTTTATCTAAAACGTAGCATCCGTTTACAATCTCAAAGACAAGATCAAGTTGAAATCATTATAAGGACAGCATTTTCTAATCAAGTACCATTAACTTCTAATCATTTTCTAATCAAGTACTGTTCTGGGGGGGTATTTCTTTTTTGGTATTTTTTATATGTGTGTGTGAGTGTATGCATACCTAGAAGCCATGGCGACCTCTGGTGACTGACCCCTATTGGGGGCCTGGAGGGTATCCAGAGAGGTGGCTGAATAAAGCCTGTCCTCACCTCCCACCTCTAGTATTCCAAGGAGGTCTCCCATCCAAGTACTTGCCAAAGCTGACCCTCTTAGCTTCCGAGATCAGGCTTGCCTGGGCTATCCAGGTCAGGAAGTACTTGTTAACATTTGATGTCTTTTTTTACATGGATTCATTGAAATTCATTCCTTCTTTGAGACCTCTTCAAGCTGGCAAACTTCTCTTTTGGGATGAGGGAGTTGGGGGAGGGAAGAGGGGCTCCAGCTGGCAAGGCATTAAGGTTAATGAGAGCAGCATCCTGGTGGGCACCAAGAAAGGTGATGGTGGGCACCATGACACCCCCATGTTGGGGACCCATGGCCTAAGCTAATAATTTGAACACTCTCTCTCTAGTCCCCCCCACCAAATATCTACTCCACTGAGGACCCTCCCACTCTGGGATTCACCTCCAGATCTCCAGGAATCTCCCAAACCAGAGCAGGCAACCCTAGCTAATTAAGTAGGATACTTTACCAGATTAATGTACTTGCACATTTCATTCGTGCCCACAATGCATGAGAGGAGTCAGTGATCAGGGCTCAGCTTGCTGGAAACTTCAGCCAGGGCTGTGTCCTGCTGCTTCCCAATTTGCTCTGATAGATGCCCCTTCTCTTTGACATGGCATCCTTGCGGTGGAGGGTTCCCCTGGGGCTGCAGCCGTCAGTGTACCCACTGGCCTCTTCTCTTGCTCTCGGGTTCTGAAATGGGCAGGAGCAGGGAGCGTTTGTGCCTCTCGGGCCCCGTCGGAAATAGATTGTGGCTTGCGGGCCCCCGCTTCGTACGCGGCATCCAACTGCTTATCCCAACTAGCACGCCCAGTCTCCGGTTTTCGTAAATGAATATGCCAAACAACACTTCCTGAAATCGGCCTGAGCGCTGACAATTCTGGCCTGATCTACGCATGCAAGAAGGTGGTGGTAAAACACTTAGGCATGATGTCAGACCACGTGGGGAGGTTCACATTTGGAAATGTCCTCCTCGGATGAATATTCCTTGCCTATAGAAAACCAGAAGGGAATAAAAACCATGTCCCGGCTGAGCTTGTTTCCTGTGCTCAGGATGTTCTTTCGATAGAGGAGGATTCCAAACTAGAATCCACAACCTGCTGTCTACTTCAGCATTCTACAACCATATCAGCCTGGCTCTCTGTAAGCCAGGCTTCTCTTAATGGTATTAGACATCAAGCCAGGTATACTCCACTGCTTTCCATTTAATGTAGTCCTTTCTTTGGCTGCATTTCAATGTAGCATCTTTTTGACTTTTTAGCCCCAGCTACCAGCTCTGTGTGGATGTCTTTGCAATAGGGTTGCCGGGTTTTCCACTGTGGCAACCTCAGTCGCCTGCCACCAACCTGAGCTGTGGTGGGAGATTTGTTATTAAAAAACCAGTGTCACGCATGTGTGGTGTGACACTTGGAAGTGACATTATGTTGTTCTAGGAATAGCTGGGAACTCTCTGGTTTTACCATAGAGATTCTGGCGATTCCTAGATCAACATGACATCAAACCTGTTTTTTTTTTTCTCATAAGCATTGTCACACCATGTGCAGTGATGGCTTACTGAAGCTCACTGGGGGACTTCAGAACAAATTTAGAGTCCAATGGCACCTTTAAGACCAACAGTGGTTTATTCAAGGTATGAGCTTTCGTGTGCATGCACGCTTTGTCAAATACATTGGAGAGGAAGCTAGATTTCAAACTTGTAGCTACAGGCTGAACAGCAAATCAACATGTAACACAATGCAGATACTTTAAGATATTCAAAGTGAAAACTAAATAACAAGGTAAGGTTATAAGGTCAACAGCTGATTTGATTTAATTAAGAGGGGGAAAGGACAGCAAAGTAATAAACATGTCAAAATTCGACTTCAGGCTTGTCATTGTCCCTCAGCCTAACCTACTTCACAGGGTTGTCGGAAAAGTGAAAGAAGGAAAGGAGAGGCATCTGTGTCTCTTTGGGCTCCCAAGAGGAAGGACAGATTTAAAATATAGTAGGCGGCTGGGATTTTACCATTCCCTTCCACCAGATCTTTCTCCAACAGAAACAGAGAAGGAAGGAAGGAAGGAAGGAAGGAAGGAAGGAAGGAAGGAAGGAAGGAAGGAAGGAAGGGAAGGAAGGGAAGGGAAGGAAGGGAAGGGAAGGGAAGGGAAGGGAAGGGAAGGGAAGGGAAGGGAAGGGAAGGGAAGGAAGGGAAGGAAGGAAGGAAGGAAGGAAGGAAGGAAGGAAGGAAGGAAGGAAGGAAGGACATTTCTCCCTCAGAGTAAGTCTTCCATCATACCAAGTTATTATCTACTGGAAGAAGTCTTTTGTCCTCGAAAGAAAACTATAGAGAAGAGAGTCATAGGATTCAACTTAACTGCAGAGAATCATAGGGATCCAACCCGATACTTGATTAAAACATGGCATATACTTGAGGAGTTCCCGGACCTGGATGGCCCAGATTGGCCCGTTCTCATCAGATATTGGAAGCTAAGCCAGGTCGATTCTGGTTAGTTCTTGGAAGGGAGAACACCAAGGAAGCCCAGGGGTCGCCAGGCAGAGGCAGACAATGGCAAACCACCTCCGTTCATCTCTTGCCTTGAGAAGTCTACAAAGTTGTTGGCAACTCGACGGCACTTTCCGCCACCACCACCACCACCCGTACATGCAGCCTCAGTCAATATGCCGAACCATCACGATATAATTTACTTTGGTTTTCATTTCTGGAGCCTTGAGCACCAGGCACATCTACTGCTCACTTGAATGCAAATTTTGCAGAGCTGTCTGTTGTTGGGGTGCTCCTTGGCTAACTGTTTACTCACTCGAAAGGTGTTAAGCATTCAGAATCCCTTTGTTTCCCTTTGCCTGTCATTTTCTCCCACTTGTTTGACTAGCATGCAGGCCTTCAAAAAGAGGGCGAGTGATTGATGTGTTCCAGGAAACTAATAATTAACAGATTATTATGTCTTGAAATGATTGACAGCTGAAACTCAGTTTTTGTTTATTTAGTCTCTTTTTAATGATTAGAAAATAAGAATTATCCCCACCTTTTTAAGTTAAAAACAACAACGCGATGTGGAAAATCTAAAACCCTTTTCAGCTGTTACATTTTGGGGGCTCCAAACTCACATTAGGAGAGACCATGCCAGGAGGCCACATTATCGTTTTGTGTAAGTACACCGATACATCTTTCCCCCCCAACTTTGGAATGGGCCAACATAAGAACGAAAGAAGAAGCTTGCTGCCAGTGCTCCCTCTAAGCTGTGGAGTCTTGCGAGCAAAAATTCTCCTGTGTTAGCTACTGGCACGGAAGTTGTGAGCAGGTGATTTGGCTACTGCATAAATTAGCTTATCCTGGAGCCATCCCTCCTGAGCTAAGAGCCAGAGGCTAAAAAACTGCAAGCTAGCTCACACTAACTCAGCTCAGAGGGAACACTGAATGTGACCAGTGATCCATCTACCCCGGCATCTTGTTTCATTCAGCAACCCACCGATTGCCCTGAAAGGCTAACGAACAGGGCACATTGGCAAAGGCCTTTCCCTAGTCCTCATATTCAGGGTTTGCTGACTGATTGTGGAGATTGAGACATAAAGATCAGCAGGAGTCATTCCATAGAAAAAGAGGTGCAGGAGCTCATTAGCATACCTATTAGCATAACTCATTAGCATAACCAGCCAAATGTCAGTTTCAGCCCTATTATACCCTATGGGCCATTGAAGTCAATGGCAAAAACTCATAAGGTATATGAAAGGCTGGAGGAGAGGGGGTTTGAGGGAGAGACTCCAAACTTGCAGGGTACCTTCTGGGACCTCTCCCCAAAATACCCACCACATTTCAAGAAGATTGGACCAGGGGGTCCAATTCTATGGGGCCTCAAACAGGTTGCCCCATCCCCTCCATTGTTCTCTATGGTGCGAAAAAAGTTACTTTTTCCCCACCATAGAGAACAATGAATGGGGGCAACCTGTTTTGGGGCCCGTAGAATTGGACCCCCTGGTCCAGTCTTCTTGAAACTTGGTGGGTATTTGGGGGGAGAGGTCCCAGAAGCTACCCTGCAAGTTTGGAGCTTCTCCCTCAAACCCCCTCCCCTACAGCTGCTTTTAAAGCCGCCACCGAATTTCGGCAGCAATTCGGCAGTGGGCCGAATCAGATCAGAGAATCTGATTCAGCCCGTGGCTGCCCTACTGCCCTCTCCATCATCTTGGTCCATTGGCTACTCAGACTGACAGCAGCTCTCTGGAGTGTGAGGAAGAGGAGGAAGAAGAGGAGGAGGGGGATTTGGTTTTATATCCCACTCTTCAGTACCCAAAGGAGTCTCAGAGCAGCTTACAATCATCTTCCCTTCCTTTCCCCTTGTGAGGTAGGTGGGGCTGAGATTGCTCTGAGAGAACTACCCTTGAGAGAACAGCTCTGAAAGGACTTATGACTGACCCAAGGTCACAGCAGCGGCTGCATGTGGAAGAGTGGGGAATCAAACCTGGTCCTCCTAGATTAGAGTCCGCACTCTTAACCATTACACCAAACCGGCTCGCATGCAAGCTAAATAATGCAGTTTCAATCCACTTCAGTGACTGTTTGCAAGTGGATTTTGCCGATTCACGCAGTAAAATCCAGTTGCAAAGCACACTGAAAGTGGATTGAAAATAAGTTATTTAGTGTGTGTGACCCATCGCTGCCTCCTGTGCAGTAGTTAGGAGTGCAGACTCTAATCTGGGAGAACTGGGTTTGATTCCCCTCTCCTCCACATGCAGTCTCCAGGGGACGGGGTCATTTTGCTGCAGCCATGACACAAGCAGGCATTCCCCCATGGGGGGGTGGCTGGCACCAACTCCCGGAGCTGAGCTCCCCCGAGCTCCTGCTCGAAAAGACCCCTGTGAAAAATATCTCTGGATCCTTTATTTGATTGGGTGATTCTGAGTTCTGTTAGTTACCAGAGAAGGCTCCTGCACGTTCCTTGGACAGCAAAGGTGACAAACAAGCTGGTATTGGAGCACATAAAACCAGACATGCCATTGGAAGGAAAAAATCACAAAACTGCAGCTGTCTTATTTCGGCCATGATATGCAAAAGAACTCACTAGAAAAAGCAATTATGCTTGGATTGGTTAGTGGCAAAAGGAAACTGAGCCGCCAAGAAACACAGTAGCTAGACACCATAAAAGTCGACACCAGCCGGAGCATGGAACGAATAAAGAAAACAGCACAAGATCAGAAAACATGGAGAGAGCTGGCCCATAGAATCACCAAGAGTCGAACACGACTGAATGGCTAACAACCGCTAGTTATCAGAGAGGGAGACAGAATTTATTTTTCTCCACTCTTCTCTGCATGGACAGGTCCCATGAATAAATTGGACCTTGAATACTGACACATTAAAAAAAATGATTTACTGTTAAACAGCTGGTGGAACTCGGGAGCTGATCACTCTTTCTCCCTGATCTCAAAGCCAGAAACTTGGCTGTCGTCTTGGCATAAATGCTCCTTGAGAAACTAACACTTTGCTGTTATAGAGAGGTAGGCAAAAAAGAAAAAAAAGAGAGAGTGTGCGAGTGTGTTGTACAGGGTTTTTCTTTTTTTTTTTTAAGATGTACAATTTCACCCATCTTGTTACATCCCACGGACTCGAAACTGTCAAAAAGGCAAAGCTTGCGTTTGAAGGAAAACGCTTTGTATTTCTACTGGGATTTTTCCCCCCATTCCCCCCCTTTGTGAGTGTACCAGCTATAATTATCCATAACTATGCAGGCCTGTGTGTGTGTTTTTAATGCCGTTTTATAATTACAGGTCTCAATGCTAGATTATACGAAGTCATTTATAAATAGTCAGAAGGGAAGGACTTCCTGAGTTGCGAACCGGCGGACTGCTGTAAGGTTGATGGGATTTCAGCTGTATATACATATAGATGGGGTGTTAACTGGGTAATGATTGATGAATCCCTTAATTAATTCCCCAACAACTTACGATGTAGAGCCCGCAATCTCCCCCCCTCCTGACAGACTGTGTTTGTCACATTTAGAGACACAGATAAGCCTGCATCTCCCACCACCACCCTTGCGAGTGTCTTTGTGGATTTCTTGAAACATTTCTGAAGTTGTTTAAAAAAAAAAAATTGGCTGTAACAAGATTAGCGTATCACAATTTTATGGTATAAGGACTCAAGTGGGGATTGAAGTGGGGCTGTGTGGGGAATGACAGCACCCCCTGAACATGGGCTGCTGTGCGCTTTACTTAAGATGAAGAGTTGCAGATCAAACTGTCCCAGAGTGAAGGAACCAAGTCGAAAGCATCAGGGGGGCCTCTGGGATGGCATTCCATTTAATGGCACGAGGATTTACGGAGGACGCCATCCACCAAGAAAGCCTGCTGCGTGAGCCCCACTGAGGCGAATCGGACCCCTGCCCTGTGTTCATTTCAGTGACGGTTTCTTGGGCCCAAAGTTCATGGAGGAGATGTCCATCAATGGCTCCTTGCTGTGGCACCTAAAGGAGACCTCCATATTCAGAGGCAGTGAACCTGTGAGGAAGGGTTGCCAGCTCTGTGTTGGGAGATACCTGGAGATTTGGGGATGAAGCCTGGGAAGGGTGAGGTTTGGGGAGGCGACGGACATCAGCAGGGTACAATATCATAGAGTCCACCCACCAGAGCAGCCATTTTCTCCAGGGGAATTGCTCTCTGTTGTCCGGAGATCGGCTGTAATAGTGGGAGGTCTCCAGGCCCCTCCTGGAGGTTGGCAGCCTCACTCTGATTACCAGTACCACAGGCAACATTAGGGGGAAGCCTCATCTTCTATGCCCTGTTTGTTTGGCCCTCCAGGACAACTAGCTGTTTGCTGTGCTGTGCAAAACAAGATGCTGAGCTCTGTGGCCCATTGGTCTGACCCAACAGGGGTCTTCTCATTTTGACCATTAGACCACATCCACAAACCAGGCCTGTGACCCATTTTTTAAATGTATTTTTTTTATGCTGTAAGCCACCTAGAGTTTTGTATGAAAGAAAGGCTGCTTTGGAGGGTGGATGCTTTGAAGGGTGGACTGTACCCCACTGAAGTCCTGTAGCTCCCCACTGTACCCCACTGAAGTGCCTGTCCTCCCCAGGCTCCATCCCCAAACAACGCTCCCTCTAAGCTGCGGAGTCTTGTGAGCAAAAATTCTACTTCGCGAGCTACTGGCATTTAAGTTGTGAGCGAGCGATTTGGCTCCTGCATAAATTAGTTTGCTCTGGAGCCATCCTTCCTGAGCCGAGACAAAAATGTGTGAGCCAGAGGCTAAAAACTGTGAGCTGGCTCACATGAACTCAGCTTAGAGGGAACTCCTTCCCCAAATCTTGAGGAGTTTCCCAGCCTGGATCTGGCAACCCTACCTCCCCATCTCCTGCTGGGGACCTGGGGGGACCTGGCAACCCTATTGGGTGGGGAACTTAATGAGGTATAGTGCCGTACAGTCCACCCTCCAAAGCAGCCCTTCTCTCCAGGAGGAACTGATCTCTGTCATCTGGAGATCAGTTGTAATTCCAGGAGCTCACCAGGCCCCACCTGGAGGTTGGCAAATCTGCTCCTAGTACAAGCAGCCAAAAAGTCTAACAGGGCAAGCTTTGCTTGACTGTGTGCATTCGGGCCATCCCCTGGGCCCAGTTTCTCCATTGTGGCCAATCCACTTAACAAAACGCGACTCAAGGTTACTCTCCAGTGTCACTTTCCCTTCCCGATGAGTTCAGAAAGTTTTAGGCAGAGGGTATATTTGCCCATAGGACTGTGGACAGTGTTGCGGCTACCTTCCAGCCCCACAAAAGTTTTAAGCTTTGACAGTTTGCGTCTATGTGTGTGTGTCCTTTCACGCCAATTGCTGAAAATTGTGCTGTTTTTGAAAGGGAAAGAAAGGGGGCAAGACAACAGCGGTGTACGCTGGGTGGATGTTCCTTACCTTGCGAGCTTTTGCAAAGTATTCAAGAGAACCCAATATTTTTTTCTCTCTCTCTCTCCCCCACTCTAAAATAAAATGGAATTGCATTTCATTATGTCGTGCTCTTAGGTAATTCCCCCCCCCCTCTTCTTTTTTTCTCCGTGAATGTGTTTAAGAAGCCGGAATACAAGAGAGAGCTATATTAGCGTATTATTCTTACAACAAACAGGCACTGTTCTGCTACTACCTGCTTGGCCATTGTTCCCGATTGTGTATGCTTTGCAGTGGTATTTGGATGGCTTCCTGCTCTCCGCCGGCACACACAAAAAAGGCATTTCTGTTACAATGGCCCCTAACCACACAATGACGGCATTAAGGATTTATGTGGAGGTTTCATTATTTCCCTCCTCTTTTGTTCCTTCCAGGATGTCTTCCAAGCGACCAGCCTCTCCGTATGGGGAAGCAGATGGAGAGGTAGCCATGGTGACGGGCAGACAGAAAGTGGAAGAAGAGGAGAGTGGCGGGCTTCAGGCCTTTCACCTTCCTTTGCATGTGAGTTTCCCCAACAAGTCTCATTCCGAGGAATTTCAGCCCGTTTCCCTGCTGACGCAAGAGACTTGTGGCCATAGAACCCCCGCCTCTCAGCAAAACGCATTGGTAAGTCTCTCCTCCCGGCTCTATTGTGCTCCTTCTCTCTGCCTCCACAATGGCTTGTCCTGTCCCCTTTGTACAGTGTGCAGGGTTGCCATCACACCCGTGGAACGCATCGCAGTGATGGGAAAACTTTGACCGGAGTGCTGTCCTTCTGATTGCCCCTTCTTGCAACAGTGAACCGTGGGCTTTTACGCGTGCGCGCCCACACACACACACACACACATTACTTTGTCGGACCTCTGGCCTAACTCTAGTTTTCAGTGTGAAGTTTGGTGAGAATCACTTCCGCCTCTGGGTAACATGATGGGTGAATTGCTGAGCAGCAGAAACCCTCCCTGCCATCCACAGACATATCAGACCTTATGAACAGCATTGCTTTAGGAGCTGTGGCTCAGTGGAAATGCCTTTGCTTGGCACTCAGAAGGTCCCACATTCAATCGCTGGCATCTCCGGTTAGAAAAGGACCAGGCAGCAGGTGATGTGAAAGACCACCGCCTAAGACCCTGGAGAGCAGCTACCAGTCTTAATAGACAATAGTGGCCTTGACGCATCAGTGGTCTAATTCAGTATAATGCAGTTTTACGTGTGATTGTGTGGTAAGACCGGTGGTCCCAGGTTCAATCCCCAGCATCTCCAGTTAAAAAAAGAACCAGGCAGCAGGTGATGTGAACGACCTCCTACTGAGACCCTGGAGAGCAGCTGCCAGTCTGAGTAGATGATACTGGCCTTGATGGACCAAAGGTCTAACTCAGTATAATGTGGTTTCATGTGTGACTGTGTGATAAGACCAGTGGTCTAGCCTGTCCAGCAGTTGATTCTCACAGCGGCCAACCTGAGAGTCTATGAACAAAACACAGAGGATAAAGCCTGCACCCATTGATATCATCCAACAACTGGCATTTGGAGGTAGGCTGCCTCTGGAGGTTCCATTGAGCCACCCATCCTCATAGCCATGGATAGACCTATTTTCTACTGACATCCATCCATGAATCTTCTTTTAAGGACATCTAAGCTATTGGTCCTCGTTACATCCTGTGGCAATGGGGTCTTCTGGATTTAGAGGACATAATGTCAACAGCAACATTATTTTCCGAGATCTACAGCCATTTTCATCAGGTGCCCCTGAATTTTACTACCATGGGAGGAGGACGGAGGAAACGTTCTCTGCTACCACTTTCTTCACATCATGCATAATCCATCGTTAATCCTCTTTCTGAACTGAAAAGAACCCCAAACGCCATAGCTTTTCCACTTAAGGAGGGTGTTTCAACCTCCTACTTCTTTGGGGCGCTCATTGACCCTTAAAATCAACCTGGGAGTCCACTGTGTTGACCGTTCTCCATGCAGGGATGCCAGCCTCCAGGTGGGACCTGGGGATCCCCCTGAATTACAGCTCATCTCCAAACTACAGAGATCAGTTCCCTTGGATAAAATGGATGCTTTGGAGGATGGGCTTTATGGCATTGTATCTTACCAAGGTCCCTGTCCCTCCACAGGCTCCATACCCAAAACTCTTGGAGTTTCCCAACCTGGATCTGGCTACCCTACCCCCCATCCACCATTGTTGGCCACAGGGCCCTGACCACTATCTCCGAGTGTTAGTAATTTGTACATTTTATCCTCTGAACATCTACCCTTTGAGGCAAGCAAAGATGAGAGAGTGTGTGACTGCCCCAAGGTCACCCAGGAAACTTCCATGGTAGAGTGGGGGAATTTGAGCCCAGGGACCCCAGATCCTCACCCAACACTGTAACCACAGTGCCTCTCCACCTTTGTTGGAAGATGGGTCCGATCTTGAGGTGGGCAAAAAAAGCTTGTACCCACCAAATCCCTTATAAGCTCCCTTAGCAACCCCCCTGAGAACTGGGATTGCTAACTGATTGGGTTGCCAACCCCCAGGTGCCTCCTAAAGATCTCCCACTATTACAGCTGATCTGCAGATGGCCATGGACAGTTCCCCTGGAGAAAATGGCTGCTTTGGAGGGTGGGCTCTGTGGTGTTCTACACAGTTGAGGTCCCTCCCCTTCCCAAACCCCACCCTCCCCAGGCTCCACCCCCCAAAACTCCAGCTGTTTCCCCAGCCCAGATCTGGCAGCCCAATAACTGCTCCCTTCACCCACCCATCCCAAAAAACCCTGGCCTAGCCTGCTCCTCGACCTTTCACAATACTTTGGTCTGCAGAAGTCACTCTGCAACGCTTTTTCTTGATAAGGAATAAATCTTTTCGTTTTCCTCCAAAGGCAGGGCTCTTTTCTGTACCCAGGTTTTGCAAAGCACGAGGAAAGGTGGTCAGTCCCAGAGCCAACAATATAGAGCCGGAGGTGGCAAAACAATACAAAATGTCATTCGTTGCTACCACCGAGCTCTGCGGCGGGCATGGTGAGAGACAGGTTGTATTGTCCCCTGCTAATTCCGGTGGATCAAACCATTGTTGAATGTGCAGCTGCAGGCAGTATCAAGGTGGCAGTGCCAGCTGCTGCCAGCAGCGTGCCGATTCAAACGCTCCATGTTATCTCTTATTATCCCACGCTTCTTTCCAGGAGGTCAGGAAGCGAACGTGGCTCTGTCCTCTGTTTTATTTTCACAGCAACCCTATGGAGTAGTCCAGGGTTAGAGAAAGTGACTGATTTAGCGAGCTTCCATGGATTATCAGCCAGGCTGTCCCTTGTCTTTGTTTTAACTGTTCGAGCTTGCTGTTATTTCCCCATCCCTGCCTGTTTGATACTCTGGGAACATGTCAAGAGTGGACAGGTCTAGACTGGAGTTCTGGCCCCACCTGTGGAGCTCCTGGTGGCATCTGGGTTTTGGCCCCTTTCTAACACAGAAGGTTGGACTGGATGAGCCATTGGTCTGATCCAACATGGCTTCTCTTATGTTCTTATGGCCCCGCTGGTGGACCTCCTGATGGCACCTGGGTTTTGGCCACTGTGTGACACAGAGTGTTGGACTGGATGGGCCATTGGCCTGATCCAACATGGCTTCTCTTGCATTCTTTTATATTCTTATGACTATGGACTTAGACTAGTTTAACAGTTATTCTTTCGCCCCAGCGAACCCTGGGAATTGTAGTTTGCAGTGGCAGGTGGATAAATAAGGATCACATGCATACAAAATCAGAAGACACCCACCTCCCCAGAGGCAACCTCTTCAGATTCCTAGGGAGGCCCTCATTTGGAAATAGCTTAGCCCGAAACCTCCCGTTTGTTATTGCCCCGCCCCTCATGCCAGACATTTTGAGATTGGGCTGCCAAACCTGTACCTGCGAATCCTAGGATATTTGGGGGGGGGCGGACCTGGGGAGATGGGAGTATTGTGGACACTGTGACATCATCCCCCCCTCTCTTTTTCCTGTTCCTGTTCTTTTGATCAACTTCAGGCGATAGAGGCCAAGGGGCAGGAGTTTGCACACTATGCGTAGGCAGATGGCAAGCCTAGATCCATCCCACTCTACCTCCTATGACAGGCATTTTATGGTGGTGCGCTTTCTTGGTTGAGGATTACCTGCTTTAGGACCCAGTATTCAAACACGGGCCCTTGTGGCTATAGGCTTAGCACTTACCCGCAGAGAGAGGAGCCCAGCTGAGGAAAGGGGGAGACAAACTGTGGGTACTCTTCTCAGTTTTGAAATCAGTTGGGCCCATACAGCTTTTACGCAAACTACCTGGGGAGGTCATGCCACTGCCTGGCACCCCATAGCATATTTATGTATCTGCTGAGGGCAGGAGATCTCAGGCAGCCAGCAGGCAAAATATTTTTCTTAATGCTACAACAATAGCATGACATCACTTCCTGGGAAACACAAAAGTGATTTCACACCTCTCTAGGAATCGCCAGAAACTATGGTTTTACCATGGAGTTTACAGTGATTCCTAGAGAGGCATGACCTGGAAGTGACATCACACTGTCACTGATAGGTGCCTTCTCATTTCCCTGCCGCAACGAGTCTCCATCTGATTGCCAGGCCTACCCCTAGGAGGATTGGGGGGTGGGCAGAAACAGGCTATAGAGTTTTTAGCAAATCATAAAGCATAGCCCCTAGGAGAATTTGGGGGGCGGAAACAGGCTATAGAGGGTTTTTTTTTAGCAATTCCTAAAGCATAGCCCTCAGTGTCATGGCATCACTTCCAGTTTTTGCTGAAAGTGATGTTTTGTGATGGCACAGTGTCACTGTACCCTCCCTATTTCCCCCCTTTCCCTTTCTGCCAGCCTTCGAGGCAGTGGTGGGCAACATTGGAGTTTGCCTGGAAGTCTCCCCTTGGGCCCCTAAAATTGCCCTGTCCTATGCTTGTTTACTCAGAAGTAACTCCCACTATGTTCATCGGGGCTTACTCCCAGACAAGTGTGATTAGTCTATTAGCTAATTAAATAAACGGCTTTTTGGGCCTTAGCTGGTACTGGGTCAATCCGGCTGTCTGAAGATCAGAAAGAAGCAAATGCAGACATGCTTGCTCGCAAAGTAAAGCAACGAATGATAAGCCCTAAAGTGTGGGAAATGCCTCTATCAGAAGCCCACGCTTATAGGAGAGAGATCCAAAGGAGTTTGCCGTGTTATTTTGTTGCTGCAAAATAGTAAAAAGCCCATTAATACCTTTAAGGCTAACAAACTTTATTGTAGCACAAGCTTTCGAGAAACACAGCTCTCTTCATCAGATGCATCGGGGAGGAGGGACTGCACACTTCTAGGCATGGATCCACAGGCAGGGGATAAGATGTCAGTGGTGTGCTGACACTATGCACATTTGCAGATGGGAGTGCAACTGATGTTAACAATTGCCACATTTATTTTATTTTATTTTTGCAACAAGAGCCTTTGTGTGCTGGCTGACAGGCAGGAATGGGAAAAGTCCAAGCTTTTCTACACTGGAGAAGCTACACCTGATGAATCCCTGCTTGCTGTGTAGCAATCAAACAACCTCAGAGAGTGTGTCTCTGTTTTGTTTTTGGCATGGAATGCTAAAAGCATTTCTGAGCCTCTCCCTTACGCTTTGAGCCTATGTGCGAATGCTCTCAATATGGAGCCAGAAAGACGGAATAAAGCCATTTTGCAAACCAATGCATCCTCCAGCCAGTGCAGGTTTGCCATTGGCATTACAATTTTGGTGATATTTCAACACCCACTTAAGCCTCCCGTATGAGATGTGAGTTGACATGTTTCCTGTCGCCTTAAGAACTCTCCAGTTCCTAAATCATGTGGTCTCAAAACAACAACAATTGTGTAGCTTGTTTTAAGTTGTTCTGTGTGCGGGGTTTGTGGACACTTATGATGGAAAAGGCTGTTGAGGCATTTTATACGATAGAGCTTCCCTCGGTTCCGTGTGTATGGTGTAACGGGTTAAACCACGGTGTTTGCCACTTCAGAGCCATATGTAGTTTCTCTAATCTTCTTTCTTGGGTGAAGTGCCTTTTGAGAAGAATAACCTGCCAGGTGGCTAAAGGGTATGTGAGAGAACGCATATGTGCATTGATTTATCTTATAATGAAAGAGCTTGCACGGCACCGGTATCCTTACATATGCTTTGCCAGTAAATCCATCTCATGTTCTTTGAGTAAAACTGTGCCATTTGCAATGGCTGGAAATGATGCCTCAGGATGAGGCCGAGTTCATCTGGTGAGAACGTGAGAATAGCCCTGCTGGATCATCCCCACTGCTGGACCTCCTGGTGGCACCTGGTGTTTTTGGCCGCTGTGTGACAAAGTGTTGGACTGGATGGGCCACTGGTCTGATCCAACATTGCCTTCTCTTACGTTCTTATGGTCCATTTAGTAGAATCATAGAGTTGGAAGGTACCTCCAGGGCCATCTAGTCCAACCCCCTGCACAAGGCAGGAAATTAAACAATACCTCCCCCTTCACACACACCCCAGAGACCCCTGTCCCATGCCCAGAAAATGACAAAAAACCTCCAGGATATCCAGGCAAACTGGCCTGGAGAAAAAATTGCTTCCTGACCCCAAAATGGCGATCAGCATTTCCGTGACTATGTAAGAAAGTACATCTTCCTGTTTCCCACAGGGGCCAACCAGGTGACCCCAGAAGACCTACAAGCAGGATGGGGAGTGCAAGTATGGTTGCCAATTCTGGGTGTAGAAATCCCTGGAGATTTAGGGAGGAACCTGGGGACGGCAGGGTTTGGGGATGGGAAGGACCTAGGGCCACCAAGACTGTTCTCGGCAGAGGTAAGATTCAAACTAGCCCTGACCTGGATAACTCAGGCTTACCCAGTCTCATCAAAACTTGGAAGCTAAGCAGGGCCAGCCCTGGTTAGTACTTGGATGGGAGACCACCCGAGAAGTCCAGGATTGCTACCCAGAGGCCAGCAATGGCAAACAACCTCTGAACATCCCTTGCCTTGGAAACCCTGTGGGGTCACCATAGTTGTGACTTGATGGCCCTTTCCATCACCACCAAGATTCAGACTGGGGACTTCCAGATTTACAGCGCAGTGTTTAGCCGCTCTGCTGTACCAGCTCCGTGTGCCGTAATAGAGCTTTTTCATAAAGAGCAGTTGTGGGGGAGGAATGCAGATTTCCAACGTACCTTTTGTGCCTCCAGCTTAGGATAGTCGTTCCCCCCCCCTTTTTAATTGTGATGGGACAATGCCGAGTGTTGTGAACACCAGTGTAGTTATTGTGCCAGCTCTAATAATGAGAAATTTTCATTGTTTGGGGAGAGCCGTCTCCCACACTCTAGACAAAAGTGTAATTACTTTTGAACGAGGTGGAATGTGCGCCGTTTAAATAACATGGCAAATAGATTTGCGAAAGATTCAGATATAGCTCGCTTCGATGCCATATGCGCGGCACGGCAATAAGGCATAGTTAGCACGTTGCATAATTATGCGCTTCTGTGCACACACACACACACACACACACACACGGCTTCTGGGTTTAAGCTTTAAATCGTTGTTTTCCAGAAGAGGTGGACAGGCTTTACTGAACAAAGCCAGTTCCGTTAAAAGAAAGGGTGACCAAAAGTTTGCCATTGTCTTGTTTAAATACCTTTCCCCACCTGCCGTTCCAGTCTAAATTGATATTTATCTTATGATGGAATTACTTTGCCGCAAACATTATGTGCGAAATGTCATCCCCCAACATAGCACTTCAAAGCTGTTTCCATAAATATAATTTCAGGTTTGTAAGCTGAAGCTGATATCCCCCCCCCCTCCTTTTCTTTCAGTCTTCACACTTGCATTGTTTTACGGAATTACTCCCAGGGCCATCTGAATAAACAAGACAATCCAGGTACAATCAAGAGAGTGCAGAAATTATATGGTATGCTTCCATGTTATTATTGTATAGGTATGAAGCTACCGTGCACTGAGGGTCTCGCTTGAGCCGTCTAGCTTGGTGCTGTCTCCAAAAAGTGGCAACAACTCTCTGGGATCTTTCCTATCCCTGCTGCCTGAGACCAAGGTTGCCAAACCAGGGTTGGTGTCAAGTCCTGGTTGCAATTACTCCCACAAACACTCTCGTTTATTAAGAGAGAGAGAGGTTCCAAGCATGGACAGCTGCTGTGTCGGAACTGGGTCCCAGACGCCAGTTCCATCAATACACTGAAAGCAGGAAAACGCACATATGCCAAGTGACCAGTAATTTCTCTCATTCAGCCCGCCACGCATCTGCCCTCGCCCCTACAACCGCCCCAGCACCTGCAAGGTTACATTATCTAGAAGCTCTGCAGACTACAAGGTCACACTGAACAATGAGATCATTTTCTTCCCAAGATGTTCTCAGCGCACTCAGGAGGCCCCTGCAGGAGAACTGTTATGAGGTAGCACTAACCAAGCCAAGCAGACAGCCATACACAGCCACTCCCCCTCCCCCAGTTCCCAGCAGAGAAGGTAAAACAGGAATGGAAAGAAGCAAGGTTACATGAGAATTGTAGAAGAATACACATGAATCCATATGGAAATACAGGGCAAGCGAGGCCCGAGCTTGACAGTTGGGAAACTGAGGATTTGGGAAAGGAACCTGGTGAAAGTGAGTTTGTGGAGGGGAGCGACTCTGGCAGGGTACCATGCCACAGAGTCCACTTCCAAAGCAGCCATTTTCTCCAGGAACCTGATCCTTGTAGTCTGAAGATCTGTTGTTGTGCTGGGAGATCCCCATGCCCCACCTGGATGTAGGCAACCCCACCTGAGACCTTTATATGGCAAGGCCAAGGTTGAACCCAGGACCTCTCTACTTGCAAAGGATGGGCTCTGCCACTGAGTATGTGCTCTACACCTCACAATGGCAATGGTTTCACCTGTGAGCCCATGAAGCTGCCTTCTGGCAAGCAGCCCCGTAGGCAGAAATTTGGGGTTGGTGGGGCATGGGGAAATTTTGTGGGGCAGCAAAGGAGGGGGGAGGGGTGCCCGCACACCTTCCCTGAACTCCAAGCGGCAACTTCAAAGGCATGCGGCTGCCCCTCTCCCTCCCTCTCTTCAAGATTTAAAGGGCCCTCCAGCCAATGGGAGGGCCAGCTGATCAGCTGGAGGGCCCTTTTAATGTCACAGGAGGGGAGGGGGAAGGGTAACAGCTGTCATGGGGCATGCTTCAAATTTGAGGGGGCAGAGCCCTGAAATGCCCCACTGTCACTATGGGCTTTCTGACAAGTCATAGCATAGATCCATCTAACCCCTTATTGTCTCCTCTGACCAGTAGCAGCTCTCTGAAGTTTCAGGGAGATGTTCGGCTTGCTGCATGTGATCATTATATTTTTTTGTTGGAAATGTTGGATGACTGCATTCAGAGTTTTCTGCATGCATAATGTTTGCTGTGCTATTGAGCTTTGGCTAGGCCCCTCTTCTGTTTCATTTGCATCTAGTGTGGGGGAACTCAATAATCGAATAAAAGGGTTGAGTATCGTGGGGTGCTGCTGGAAGACCATAAAATATTATTATATCTACCTGTCGGGTTCGTAGAGCCGTCGTCATCTCTCCATGACCTGCATGCTGTTCCTGTCTTTCTCCCCCTCTGTAGTCATAATAATACTATGTAGTGAGCTAGAGTATTCAAAGTGCTTCAGCTGTGATCTCAGTACGTCCTACAACAGCCTGGTGTAATACGCAATGTCCATGTCAAGGGGGGCGGGGGCGGCAAATAGTGGATTGTCTCTTGTAACCTACATAGTCCATGGCTGAGATCATACCTTAACCTGTAGCATCCTTGTTCTCAGTTCAGGATCTTAACTAGTCTTGTGCGTTGTGGAACTTTCCAGCTCTCCAGCCAAACTGACTGTGACACTTTCCTCATAGATTGCCATAGTAGCCCAGATCAGTTTCCATAAACTAGAGTCCAACACTGAGCTAGCAATTCCAGAAGATTCACAGTGAAGTCCTAAACCCAGACCTAAATCACACAGGCTAACCCAGTCTCATCAGATCCTGGAATTTAAGCAGGGTCAGCCCTGGTTAGTACTTGATTGGGAGACCACCAAAGAAGTTCAGAATTGCTATTTCATTTCATTTCATTTATTGGATTTCTATCCCACCCTCCCCCGCAGGGGGGCTCAGGGCGGGTTACAGCAACAGTCAAAGAACTAAAAACAACCACAGTTTAGTCCAGTTAAAACTCCAGTGACATCATTCGTAAGATGGCAAAATAGACAGATGAGCCCTATATGTGTGCCCAAGATGGACCAAAGTGTTGGGCAAGTGGGTGTCAGTCACCACCGATGGCACGAGTTGACGGAACGCAAATTGAAAACAGTAGGGTGGAGCAGGGGAGGCCGATATAATTGGACACCTGCCACCTTGCCCAAAAGCCTGGCGGAACGGAGGCAGGCAATGGCAAACCAACTCTGTTTGTTTCTTGCCTTGAAAACCCCATAAGGGGTCTCCATAAGTCATCTGCGGCTTGACAGCACTTTCATCTGCCACCTGGAGACCAAATGTAATTCTGGGAGATGTCCAGGCTAGGGTTGCTGACCTTGAAGTGGCACCTGGACATCTCCCAGAATTACACTTGATCTCCAGATGACCAAGTCCACTTCCCCTGGAGAAAATGGCTGCTTTGGAGGGTGGACCCTATGGTATTACACCAAACTGAAGTTCTTCTCCTCCCCATCCCCCCCCAGGTTCCAACCCACCAAAAAATCTCCAGCTATTTCCCAACCCAGAGCTGGCAACCCTAGTCCAGGCCCCACCAGGAGGCTGGTGACATCCAGAGTTCCCTCTAAGCTGAGTTAGAGTGAGCTAGCTCACAGTTTTTTAGCCTCTGGCTCACACATTTTTGTCTTAGCTCAGGAAGGATGGCTCCAGAGCAAACTAATTTATACAGTAGCCAAATCACTGCTCACAACTTTAATGCCAGTAGAATTTTTGCTCACAAGTCTCCACAGCTTAGAGGGAGCATTTTGACACCCACCAGGCCTCAATTTGGGAACAGCTTCCCATGGCACTGCTCTGGCCGTGACCACCTGCCACCAAAACCACCATCCCATTGTGAGTCATGATTTTATAATTTTTTAAAGAAAAAAAATAGGTAGGAGGAGATTGTGATGCAGTCTTTTTGGCGCTGGCTTTTGGAATTGTCTGCAGAAATGCATTCCATTAAAAAAAAAATGATTATGGCCGAGCAACAATGCAGTGAAGTGGCTCAGACTAGCCTCAGCAGGTCTTGGCAGTGCGATGCTCAGGGTCACTGGAAAGTTCAGAGTCCACAAGGGCACCTGGTGAGGCTGGGTGGGGTTGGTTAGCTGCCTGTTGTTGAGGAACGACTCCGCATGAAGCTCTGGCTTCTTTTTAAGAGAGTCATTTGAAATCAGTTAAGCAGAAAATAATCACCTGAAAAGCAAACACTTTTGTTTTATGAATGTGCTGGGAACCGTACGTTTTCCATTGTTTTCGGCCACGGAGGCGCACACCTAGGGAGACAATCGCATGACTTCATATCAGAAAATATTTGTGTTTGGGCCTCTCGTGTCAATACGAGCAAACGCCCGGTTCACTTGGGCAGCTGGAACATTGTGTAGCAACCAACGAGCTGGAAACGTAGGCCTCGGAGTACCTCAGAGTCTTTTAGTTGCTAATTCTGTGGCAGATTTCTCCTTTCCTGCCTGGCAAAAGTCAACGAGAAACTTTGAAGGAGGTGCCAGAATCTGGAGATGCTTTGGCCCGCTTTGAGGAAATGGCGACGGGTCCATGGGATGGTACGAATCTAGGGACAGAATGAGATGCTCCTCGGTGCAACACTTCTGCTGAAAATGGCAGTCATGTGTCGAGTTATCTCCGCTGCCTTATATACAGTACACTCCTAAGCCTGTTGATTCCAGTAGATTCAAACTGTGATAGCTCTGCAAAGGACTGCACTGTTAGTTGCTAATGTCACAATGTTATCACACTGGCATTTAATCTTCATGAGCCACAAACCATGAACTTCCACAAACGTCTCCATTCCACAAGCCAGTTTGCGTTTCAGGAGGTTCATGGGACCCCACACAGAAGACTAGGAAGTAAGCTCTGAGGATATTTAAATGCTGGCCGAATCCTCCCACAGACCTCCATGGAGGTTCGTGAGTGGATTATGGGAGGCAGTTCTCCAGAACCCCCGGTTCGCAAACCACAAACCAACGTGGTTCATGCCCAAACCGCGGTTTGTTTATGGTTTCATGCCCATCCTATATATATGATTCCATTAATGAATGGTATTTCAAAGTGGGGGGTGGTGAGCAAACAGAATTGTGCAAGGTTTGTACCATGCGCGACACAAACAATTGCCCAATGATCCTTTGCATTAATGGGACACCACTTAGTTTCGTAGGTAGGTATCATTTTATTGTATGCGGCCATAGGCCTTCACAATAGCAAAACCCTCTCAGGAAGTTTGTGCATTAACATATAATAGAAAAATTCAACCTGTTAAAACTATCTCAACCTCAAGTATTTAAAACCGATAAGACTTTTTGAAATCATTCCCTTGGTTGCAATGGTACCATTTGGTTTAATTTCTTTGCTCTAATTTTTCTAGTGGCCAAGGCAAAGAGAGCCAGTCTTGAAGAGATGAAGGGGCCCTCATCCAAAAGCATAAAGGCCATCTTATCATAATCAGACAGGGGGTATAGGGCTGTCAATATCTTTGCTCGAAATTTGGCCCTGGGTTCTACAAATAAAGGACAAGCCAAGATGTAGTGGGGAAGGTCTTCCACTGATTGCCCACATATACAGATAGGTTGGTCTACTGGAGTTTTTTTTTATGGTGTTGGATGTATGCCTTTATGCACCTATATGTCTGTCATGCGGGAGAAGGGGGCACCACTTTAGACACCTCACCTTATTCTGTCCTAAGTATGTATGTTTGTGAAAGTTCTCCTTGTTTCTTGGGTCCATTACCCAGATAAGTGGAGCATGTGGTACATTACGAGATGTTTATCCACCCATACTGGGATCTGGATTGCCAGTCCCCATTGTAGCCTATGGTAGCAACATGGCAAGCATTCTGTAATTGTACATGGAGTGTTTAGTTGAGCTCAGATTTAGGAAGTCTTAATATTCAGTCACTTAAAAAAAAAGAGGAAGTGCAGTTGTGGACTCCTTCACGGCGTCATTCTGCCTTGGTCAATCTCACTGGGAAATTTCCTGTTTTCCTAATGCGTTTACCTGCGTGTTCTACAAAACGGTAGATCCCCCACCACCAATTAATGCTCAACTCATCTATTCCCATCACAAAGAGGGAGATTGTCCCTGGGCCCTGCAATGTTGCAAGGCTTTCTGGGACAACCTCTGACTTCTTGTAGGAGGAACCTACCAACCTCCAGGTGGGGCCTGTACATCTCCTGGAATTACAACTGATTTCCGGATGGCAGAATTCAGTTCCCCTGGAGAACATGGCTTCTTTGGAGGGTGGACCCTCAGGCACTGGACCCCACTGAGGACCCTCCTTTCCCCAAACCCCTCCTTCCCAAGGCTCAATCCCCAGATCTCTGGGAATGTCCCAAGTTGGAGTTAGCAACCCTAGGCAGTAGATGCCACAGAGCTCAGTTCTTTCACCTTCCATTTCACCCTTTAGGCACTGGTGGAGAATAAAGTAATGTGAAAGAATCTCACCTGCTTTCCTTCCATCAGGACGAATGAAACATAAGCATGAGCTTCTGTGTATTTGTGCAACAGAGAGGAGGAGGCCTGATTGGGAGAACCACTGGAGAACATCTTTTCCCGGGCCACCAAAACCCAGAGCTCATCTCCTTACAGTGTGTGGGGTTTCGATTAGTGTTTGTGATTGGGAACCTCGACAGAGAAGGTTATTCCTTCTTCTTCGTTCATCTGGAGTAAAAGGACGAGCACTTATGATTTTTGGCATGCATGTTCTGCCCAGAATCTGCCCCTGCCCCCTCGGGAACATGCACCGTCTTTGACCTCCTCGACATTCAACAAGGAGCCCCCTTGCCTATGCTAAACAGAAGACCTCTGGAAATGGAAGAGAGAGGGAAAAAAATAACTTGCTTCGTGTAGCCAATTAAGAGTTTTTCAAAACCATTCTCCTCCCTCTACTCCTCCGTGCCTTGACATTACTGCAAAGTTAAGTGCCCATGTTCCTCTTTGCCAGTGAAGTGCGGCATACATGCGAGGAGATGAAGCATCCCCTTGTGCTAAGTAAGGCCAACAACCTCCGTGAACCCTGTGAAGCTAACATCACAAGATAAAGCAATTGACTGGCATTTGTGTCTAAATTAACTGGGGATGACTTTGCCACAGATCCCGAAACAATGCTATCATTATCTGTGGGAGAAGAATTTTCTTTTCTTTTTTTCCCCCTCTCTGCTTCAGCCTCCATTCCCCACGCTTTGAAAAACTCAAGCCAGCCCTAAGGGGGAAAGAGCTCTGGAAACAGGATTATCTGTTTGCAAGCTGCAGATAGGATATAGGCGCAAGTTGGGAATGAATGCTTTGCTGATAATTTGGAACAAGGGCCAATTAAAAAAGCTTTGCATCCCATCATTGTTGCCATTACTCCAGCGACATGATATCCTTTTGATGATTCAACAGTCTAATCCCGTTAATAATTAATCGTATCTCTTTGAAATATAATGAAGGTGCATTACGCGCTGCCGAGGGTGCGGGAGGGACCCTCCCCCTCCCTAAGAAGCGTGGTCCTGGACACAGGTAAAGAGACGTCCTTGGACTGAAGCCAGTTTTCTGTGATGCAGCTACTGATCCAGGAGCATCCTAGGAAAAGATGCTTGCACATGAATACACACGAAGCTGCCTTGTACCGAATCAGACCATCGATCTATTAAGGGCAGTGTTGTCCACTCGGACTGGCAGCAGCTGTCCGCGATCTCAGGTTAGGGTCTTTCACTTCACCACCTACCTGACCCTTTTTATTGGAGATGCCAAGGATTGAACCTGGGACCTCCTGCATGCTGAGCAGAGGCTCCCGCACTGAGCCATGGGCCCTTTGCCAATATTTGGAAGGCTGCCATGCAGATTGTATAACCGACAGCCCATGTCCCCTGCAGCCAAGGGATGGAAGCACATGGACTGCGGAAATCAGATGTACTGAATGAATGTGTCCTGGCCTCGGAAGAGGCATCATATGGATGCTTTATCCTGTCTCTCTGCCGTCTTGGAGACCAAGCCCTATGAGGAAAGGTTGAGGTACCTGGGAATGTTTTGTTTGGAGAAGAGGAGGCTGAGTGGGGACATGATCGCTCTCTTCAAGGATCTGAAGGGCTGTCCCTTAGGGGAGGGCCGGGAGCCGTTCCTGTTGGCAGCAGAGGAGAGGACTTGCAAGAATGGTTTTTAATTAAGGGCGGGAAGGTACCGGCTGGATCTTAGGAAAACCTTTTTTTTACTGTCAGAGTTGTGCAGCAGTGGAATCAGCTGCCCAGGGAGGTGGTGAGCTCCCCCTCCCTGGCAGTCTTTAAGCAGCGGCTGGACAAACCCTTGCCAGGGATGCTCTAGGCCGATCCTGCATTGAGCAGGGGCTTGGACTAAAGTGCCTGTATGGCCCCTTCCAACTCTGTGATTCTATGGTTCTATGGTCCAATCTCTGTATGCATAGTTTATAGGGTTCTCAGCTTTGGGTTGGGAAATTCTCGGAGAGTTGGGGGTGAAGTTTGGGGAGGGGACAAACCTCAGCAGGGTATAATGCCATAGCATCCACCCTCCAAAACAGCCATTTTCTCCAGGGGAACTGATCTCTGTTGCCTGGAGATTAGTTGTAATAGCGGTGCTTGGAGAGGGCAATAGTGGGAGGGCTTCTGGAGTTCTGGTCCTGCTGGTCGACCCCCTGATGGCACCTGGGTTTTGGCCACTGTGTGACAGATTGTTGGACTAGATAAGTCATTGGTCTGATCCAACATGGCTTCTCTTATACTCTTATTGGGAGATCACCAGACCCCACTTGGAGGTTGGCAACACTAGTAGTGAGGAACCCCAATTTTATTTATTTATTCATTCATTCATTCATTCATTCATTTATTCATTCTATTTATATCCCGCCTTGCCAGTTTTGGATGAGGAGCCAATTTGGAACCAGAACTAGGCAGTACGGGATTAAACGTTGCCCTTGTATCTTTCCCCCTGTATTAACCTCCACAAGGAAAAAAACCAGGCCCTTATTTTGCACCGGCTGTCTTTTTCTCTCCATTGGGGTCAATAGCAGTTTTGTTTTGTTTGTTTATTTATTTATTTATTTTATTTCTAAGATTGGGGAACCAATTTCTATAGAGGAAATGGCTTAGGGTTAAGTGCCCTGCACTGCAGCATTGAGTCAAAGCAGAACACACACAAGACACAGGCACTGCTTTTTAAAATCATTATTAAATTGCACATTTGGGACATCCAGTTATAGATCCCCAACATACTGTGCTGTTTGACCCCATGCGGGGAAGAAAAAGGAATGTGACATTAGACCCAGATATATTTGCATGCAACGAATAATCTGCTCACTTTTGGCACACAGATTTTCTGCTACTTCTTTTTTCACAGGGGGTTAATATCATAATGTCAAGTGAATTTATTTTGCATTGTAACTCTTGAGTACAGTGCATGACATAGATGCACTATTGAGGGCCAGGGAAACTTGCTCCCTGCATCATCAGAGTCATTTATCCAGGAAGGCCTTGGTATGCCCCAGTATCAGGAGACCACTTTGCATGCCTTAGAGACAATTTCACAAATGGATCTTACCACACTGTAGTAGGCCCTTCCTTCCTCCGTTCCTCCCTTCCGTTTGGTGTAGTGGTTAAGTGCGCGGACTCTAATCTGGGAGAACCGGGTTTGATTTCCCATTCCTCCACTTGCACCTGGCTGGATGACCTTGGGCAAGCCATAGCTCTGTACCAGCTGTTCTCTCAAGGACAGTTCTCTCAGAGCTCTCTCAGCCCCACCTATCTCACAGGGTGTCTGTTGTGGGGAGGGGAAGTGAAAGGAGTTTGTGAGCTGCTCTGAGACTCCTTCGTGTAGTGAAGGGGGGGTATAAATCCAGTCTCCTCTCCTCTTTCTTCCTTCCTTCCTTCCTTCTTCCCTCCCTCCCTCCCTCCTTCCTTCCTTCCTTCCTTCCTTCCTTCCATGAAGTAAATAAATGAATAAAACTCTAGGGGGGAACTAAATGTGACGCTTGTAAGTATGATTACTTAGAGGCTCTTCTTGGTTGGATTTTGTAGGGGAGCAATGCACAGGAATACATGTATGCACCACTAAAGGAACTGGTTTACTGACTCACACACATGCTAATGTGCCATGCAGAAAAGGATCTTGCTACAGCTACATGTAACATTACATTAAAATGCATTCTTCTAGTGGTTCTCTCCCCCCCCCATGCAAATTAGTATAGAGTCAGGGAAAAGTTAATAAGGAATGAAAAGCTGTGACAATCAGCGCATGCACTGCACTCTGTTCAAAAGTTGTACAGTGGGGGATCCCTAACGGATCAGATCCCCTTTAGAAACAAGTACAGAGAATGTTGTACATTGCAGAAATGGATAGGCTAAATATATTGCTACAAGGGAAAGAGCAAGATGTACATATTAGAAGATGGTGTAAAGTGTATACTTGGCTTGATAGAAAATAGAAAAACTAGACTCGCAAGGAATATCTGTAAAGGCTTTTAATGTTGTTGGACATGATCATGACTAAAAATGATAAATAAACTGTTAAAAAAAAGAAACAAGTACAGCTGTAAATTGTTTTATTATATAAATAAAGGATTATTAAGGGGTGAGGGGAGAAACAAGAGCAGGAAATATGGATCTCCAAAAATCAAAGAGGGAGGAATTTGAATGAGGAGAGTTTTGGAAGCCTCCCCATTCTGAGAAATAATCTTTCCTCTTCCATGTCCTCTTGTGCCCAGTTCTATGATTTGATTATTATTTTATATAGACAGAATCCCTCCTCCCTGCTTTCCTGCATGGTTTTATTTTATTTTATTTAGCGTCATGCTGGGGGGGAGCCCTGCACACAGCTGACAGCTTTAAAAAAACACACACTCAAAATTCTATCCAGCTTTAAACTCTTATGTCTATAACCCCAAATATCTCTCAAATGTCTTTACCTAAAACACTTTACGGTTTTTATTACCAGGTTTATGCCAGTAATAATATTCGCATCAGCTTTCTTAGGGATAATCTTCCAGCAGAACCCTGGCAAGAAAGGCTTTTGAAAAAACTAGCGTTCCCGGGAACGCAAATCTGGAAACATGAAACATTGGTCTAATCGCCCCTCTCTGACAACTTAACATGACAGATTGAAAAAATACAAGCCGATAGAGAAGCGGGATCAATGGATTATCAAAGTCCTAAACATCTTCTCGGGAGGGGCGGGGAGAGAGCCTGCTTTGCTGGGCCTAAGACACTAAGTTTGCAGGGCTTAGAGCCAGCAGATCTGCCACTGTCTGACTGGCAAGCAAAGCTGAGAGTGGGGGAGAGGGGGACTGGGAGAGAGATTTACATGAGGGAAACTCAGGGGGCTTTGTCAGGGCAATCGTATTGAGTGATACACAGTACAAATCGACTGGAGCATGTCCCTGGATACCAGGCGGTTTACAGGCTCTTCCAGTGGAGATTACTGCTTTATCTTGTCATACTAAATTAACGTGGCAGCACACTGTTAAACAGTAGTGACCTCTTCATCTGTGGAAATTGCTGCCTAGAGGAAAGACTGTATTTAAGACTCTCTCTCTCTCTCTCACTCTCACACACACACACACGCACAGAGTTGCCAGGTCCCTCCCTGGCAACTGGTGGGAGATGGTGAGGACTTAGGAGGAAAAAGAGAAAGGCATAGGCCTCATGGTTGGTGTCACACAGGAAGTGATGTCATCATGCGAGGAATGTTTGGGCAACACTGGTATTTGGGCAAAAACTCTATGATAAAACTGGCTTCTACCATAGAGTTTTTATTCAAATACCAAAGGGTTGCCCAGATATCACTGGTGTGATGACATCACTTTCTTGTGATGTTGGGAATGAGGCCTAGGCCTTCTCCTTTCTCCTGGTAAGCCCTCCACCACCAGCCAACTGATTGGTCGCTGGGGGTAGGTCCTGGCGGCAGGGTCTGGCAATCTCTCTCTCTCTCTCTCTCTCTCCTCTCTCTCTCTCTCTGTTGGTCTTCTGTCTCACCATTAAGGCCATAAAGGCCTCTTTGAGTAAGGTTTGCTGTTGTGTCACAGGGAACAAGAGGGTGGATGAAGAGGAGAGGGGGGAAGAGGTTGCTTTTAACACAGAGGTGGAAAGAGCTAGGTGCTAATTAGGCATTTGTGCCTTTAATAATTGCAGGGCCTTATGTTTTTGTTTAGACAACTTTCAGATGAGTGGGATTCCCTGGATGTCAGAAAACAAGAATCTAATTTTGGTTAGAATACTCTTTTCTTTCTTTTTTGCATATGCTTTTTGGCTTCTTTCCATTGTCCCTTTTTGGCATAAGGTGTATTAGAACATTGGACAGTGTTTCACTGGGCAGCCACAAATATGCTTAAATCTCTTCTTCCTCTCTTCTGTATTTTTTCTCTACTCAGCAAAATTTAGCTTTTGGGGATGATTAAAATAGGGGGTAAGGTACAGGGTAGGAGACAAAGGCTCAACATCTGCCTCCCCTCGCCCCAGGGCCATGATCCAGCTCATGGTTGGTACTACCTTAATTTTATTTTGTAAATCAAAAAGTGAATTTACGGTTGATTTGTTCTTTAAAAACACTGAATTATTGATCTCTTGCGTTTTGGCTCTAATTGTCTAGCTGGTTCTGTAGCTGGACTCAGTAGTTTACGGTATCTTCATTGTTTGTCTGTATAGAAAGTTTGATATAAACGGGTCATTTCGTAGAAAAAGAGGTGCAGGAGCTCATTAGCATACCTATTAGCATAACTCATTAGCGTATGCCACGCCCCTGACATCACCGGAAGTGTGTCAGAAAGGGAAGCAAAAGGCATCTTCAAAAGCCTCCCCTTCCCCAGCTGGCCTGCCAAGGCGGGGGGGGGGGAAGCGAAGTGAGAAGGGCCCCATAGAATACAATGGAAAGATCGTGCCGCTGCTGCCGCGCGACTCTAAACAGAAGGGGTTTAAACTTTAAACCCCTTCTCGCTTTGCTTCCTCCACTGGAACACTTGGAGCTGGGGGAGGGGCTTGCCACCACTGCCATTTGTGCCCACAAGGGATGCGCAAATAATTTTTTTTGTCCCAATTCAGATCAGGCCAAATCAGGCCACATCTGTTCCAGCTGCCAAATGACCCCTGCACGTCAGTTTCGGCAGTGCAAGCTGATTCAGGAGTCATTCCGCTGGCCGAATGTCAGTTTCAGCCCATTATACCGTATGGGACATTGAAGTCAATGGCAAAAACTCATTGGGTATATGAGGGGCTGGAGGAGAGGGGGTTTGCGAGAGAGGCTCCAAACTTGCAGGGTAGCTGCTGGGGAATCACCCCGAAATACCCACCAAGTTTCAAGAAGATTGGACCAGGGGGTCCAATTCTACAGGCCCCCGAACAGGCTGCCCCATCCCCTCCACTGTTCTCTATGATGGGAAAAAAAGTTATTTTTTCCCCACCATAGAGGACAATGGAATTTCGGCGGCAATTCAGCGGCGGGCTGAATCAGATCAGAGAATCTGATTCGGCCCGTGGCTGCCCTAGTGCCCACTCCTGGGCTGGCAGAGTGCCGCTCCGCCTTGCTCCGGCCCCAAATGACCCCTGGATATAAACAAGTGGGTTCCCACAAGGGACATGTGGGGAGGAGCAATCCCACTCTCTTGCTTTTGCATCTCCCCCCAAACACTCTCTCTCTCCCTCCCCTCTCTCTCCCTCCCCATCTCTCTCTTTCACCACCCCTTTTCTCCCAGACTTACCTTAACACATGTTGCTTAAAGTGGCTCTAAGAACTGTGAGGGGCAAGGAGGGGCTTCTGCCTTCCCTCCCATGCTATTTTTGCTAGAGGAAACAGCTGTGGAAGAGGAGACAGAACAGAAGCCCCTCACCTCCTGCAGCACTTGGAGCTGTGTGGAGCGACCGAGTGGTTTTCATTCTGAAAGACCCTCTCCCCACCCCCCACCCCCGGTCCTGCCAACAAAGGTTGTGTTGTCTGCTCAGACACAAACAATGCTCCCCTGCTAGTGGGGGGATTACATCCACTTAATTTTTTCTAAGATCTTTTTCTGCAAAAATTTTGCAGGGAAAAGAAATCTCCCTTCTCTCAGTGGGGCCTTGATCTGCAGATTTAAATATCCGCAGAAGGTACCGTGTTGACTGCTAGATATGTTGAGATAGATGCCATTACCTGGAATTTCTGGACAAGGAACGAACACATTTCACTCCAAAATCTGTGTATGCATGGGGACTTTACTTGAATGGTTTGTTGATTTTTGATTATTAGCTCTCCACATGCTAACAACTGCACGTCCTCACCTCTTTTGAAATAAGTGAGGGATCTCTTCTGATTGGCAGTTCTCCTGTCTGGGCCATTCCAAGCAGGCAACATAAATGGGGGCTGACAGAGCTTCTGCAGCCCCTCCCTTCCATGCAGGGCTACCATGCTGCATTTGCCTTGAAGGACCACCCCTTGTGTAAGCTTGTTGGATAGCATTGTGCTCCCCCAGCCCAAGCCAGCCATTGAAAGTTTGCACCAAACGATGCTGTTTGAAACTACCGCTAAAAAAAAAAAAAAGATATGCAAACTTTTTGGAAGAGAGAAAGCACGGCCCAGCCAGGGGCAGAGATGGGCTTCAGGAAAAGTGATCATAATGATTTTTATTTATTAATGCAAATATTTCTCCCTGGCAGTTGGTCAGCAGGCATTTCACCAGGAATCTTGAGTTGTGGCTCAGTGTGGAAGTGTTCCGGCTCCTATATAGGTTCATAGCATCAAGGAGATATTTTAGTGGTCTGACCAGTAAAAATTGTGTTGCATCAGGTAAACAGTGAATAGATCTGAAAACCCAGAGTAGACTCAGTTCTACAGGCTCCACCCTAGCCCGCCAGGCACCTTTTGGCTACCCTTCTTACCCCCTTGCTCCCTTTACTCACCAGATTCCACCTCGTTCCACCCCTTGCCTGCGGGATTCTACCAGTCTCTGCCACTGACTCACTGGGGTCCTGCCCCGGCTGTGCTTTCCTTCTTTCTCCCTGGCTCCACCCCAGGGGCCATTATCATTGAGATGAAAAATTAGTCACCTTAATGCTGTTAGGAACATGCCTTAGTCATCCCATTGCAGGCGACCTGCTGGATCAGACTAGTCGAGCATCACATTGGTTAACCAGTTGCCCTAGAAGTTCATCAGAAAGGGCATTGAGGTCAAGGCCTTCCCTGATGTTGCCTCCTAGTACTGGTATTTCGAGGTTTTCTCAGGCTCATAGGTACAGTGGCGCTTTTGGGGGCTCTGCCCCCTTTCTCAAAGGCACAGCCCCACACAATTTTCTCTTGTAAATGCTTTTATCGGTCATTTTTAAACACTTTCTAAAAGGCGTGTGCTCCTTTAAGCAGAGTGGGGTGCTGTAGTTGACTAATTCCCGCACTGAGCATGGAGGTTGGAGTAGGTGACCTCTAGGATCCCTTCTAACTCTGTGTCAAGAACCTGGTCTCCTTGAAGAGTGTTTTTCTGCCTAAGGGTTAGCTTTCTTGACTCTAGAAGTCATCACCCCCATCTGCCGGCTTGTTATCAGGATTGTTGCTTAGGCTGGCAGAAGGGATTAACTTGCAGCAGCTGAGAACTGTCATCTGAAGTGGCTGACAGCTTGCAGTTTAGAGATCTATCCTGGTAACAGCTTTCTATCATCTAAGGGGGGTTTTCTTTCTGCTTTGAGAACTTCAGCCCCCACCGCACACACAAAATTGCCCCACAAGCCACAAGATCCTGGCTATGGGCTTGGGTTTACTGCCTCTGGATGTGGGACTACCCTTTAATTATCATGGCTAGCAGCCATTGACGGGCCTGATCTCCACCAGTCTGTCTGATCATTCCCCTTTTAAAACCATCCATACTTGTGGCCACCCCTACATCTGCTGGCAAGCAAATCCCACAGTTCAATTCACTTGGAAGAGTGAAGGGGGGGGGTGTTTCTTTTTAGTCCTGAATCTGTGGGCCATCAACTTCATCAGTTCTAGCATTATGGAAGAAGGAGGATCATGAATGTTCTTCTTATCCACTTTCTCCAACCCGGGCACAATTTTATAAATGCCCCCTTGGTCATCCCCCTCCCCCTTTCTGTTCGCTAAAATCCCCAGACTTTCCAGACTTTCCTCATAGGAAATGTGCTTTCCTCATAGGAAAGGTGCCGCAACCCTTTAATCATCTTGTCTGTCCTCTTCTGCACTTCCCCCCCAGCTCTGCAGCATCCTTCTGAGTTATCCTTTTGAAGATATCGAGCTCTGCAATATTCCTTTGAAGATATGCACCAGAAACTGCACGCGGTACTCCAAATGAGGCCACGCCATAGATCTATCCGAGAACGTTAACAATATTGGCTATTTCATTTTCAGTTTATTTCCTGGTAATCCCCAACACAGGGTTTGCTTCCCCCCACCACCAGTGCCACACACTGAATCAATATTTTCATTGAGCTGTCCACTACAACCCTGAGATCTCTTTCTTTCTCGGGCTCTGCCAATGCAGAGCACATCAGCATATATTTAAAATTAGGGCTTTCGTTGCGCCGGTGCACATCACTTCGCAGGGGCTTGGAAAGGGGCCGTGGCTCAGTGTTAGAGCATCAAGCAGATGGTCCCAGGTTCAGTCCCAGACACCTCCAGTTAAAAAGATCAGATTGCTAGTGAAGTGAAAGGCTTCTGGTTGAGGCCCTGGAGAGCCACTGCCTGTCCAAGTAGACAACACTGACCTGAATAGACCAATGGGATGACTCAGTATAAGGCAGCTTCATGCTATATTTAAACTGAACTGAGGCCTTTTGGGAGAGGCTGTAGCGTAACCAAGTGGGTGGAGCCTAGAGGAGGGGCACAGTAACAACCCCTCTTTAATTTTACGTTCCCACAATACTGCCTCCTTGGAAGACTTCAGAGCATGGGCAGGTACTACGGAACCGCCTCTCCTGATATGTCCCCCAGAGAGCAATTACGCTCAGGAGACCAACACCTACTGGAAGTTCCCGGCCCAAAGAGTATCCGTCTCTCCTTAACCACAGCCAGGGCCTTCTCAGTCCGGGCTCCGACTTGGTGGAACTCTTTGCCTACTAACATCAGGGCCCTGTGGGTCTCATTACAATTCCGCAGGGCCTGCAAGGCAGAGATGTTCTACCAAGCATACGGTTGAGGACAGCAGTGAGTTTTTAATGGTCTTTAATGGTTCTTAGTGGTTTTAACATCTAGCTGGCTTTAAACTGCTCCCCCCCTGCCATTTCCCTCCATGCCGATGTAAATTGGGGGGTCAGGAATTTATATGATGGCACCATGCAGCTGTTCGGTTTTATGTACTAGGATTTTAGATTTGTGTGTACTGCCCTAAGCCCATTTGTGGGGAGGGCGGTATAGAATCCAAACAAACAAAGAAACAAACAACCAGATAAATATGCAGATTGCAGTGGTCCTTCAAGTACATCCAACCCAAGCAATTTAAGGTGAATACCAGCTCTTTGTAATGGATTCCAAAACACAACTGGAACCAGCATGCTAAAATAGGGGTTGTGGATCATTATGGCAAGCCAAGAGTTAGCGTTCTGGCTGCCGTACTCTTGAAGTTTCTGGACGCTCTTCCAAAGCCGTCATCAACGTTTGCCGTTCTGTGCATTTTCCTTTGCTTTCGGGACTGACCTGGCTGGAGAAAAGTCCCTGAGAAATCTCTCTTACATTTCCTGCCTTACTGATCTCACATTTCATGCCTGTTGTGAAGCCACCTTCAGGTAACAGGGGCAAGGCAGAATAACTGCAAGGTGTTGCTGGGGAAATCAATGATGTGTAATTAAAGGAATGCTAATTATCTGTGGCCTTCCAGTCCCACATTCAGTGTCTCTTCAATGCTTGGTTTTTTACCAGGTTTTAGTTTCATATGATGAGGGTTTGACTTATTTGTAAAAAAAAACCCCTCCCCAAGGATTTAGGACACAAAAACACAGATTGATTCTCATATAGAATTCTTAGGGAAAGGGTGCTTTGGAGAAAGACAGCATTTTGCCTGAAACAGTACCATTATGCAGTAAGTTTGTGTTGCCGAATGGCCTAACCATTGCTGTGATCCACCCTGTGCCTGCTTGCAGGGAGAGCGGATGATAATATGAATGAATGAATGAATGAATGAATGAATGAATGAATGAATGAATGAATGAAAGAAGAAGAAGAAGAAGAGAAGAGATTGGATTTATATCCCGCCCTTCACTCACTTAAGAGTCTCAGAGCGGCTTACAAACTCCTTTCCCCTCCCCTCCCCACAACAGACACCCTGTGAGGTAGGTGGGGCTGAGAGAGCTCTTTCCCAAGCTGTCCTTGAGAGAACAGCTGGGACAGAGCTATGGCTTGCCCAAGGTCATCCAGCCAGGTGCAAGTGGAGGAGTGGGGAATCAAACCCGGTTCTCCCAGATTAGAGGCCGCGCACTTAACCACTACACCAGACTGGCCGCGCACTTAACCACTACACCAGACTGAATGAGTAGGAAGGCTACTGAATCATAGAATAATAGAATCATAGGGTCAGAACGGACCTTCAGGGCCATCTAGTCCAACTCCCAGCTCAATGCAGGAAATTCACAAATATCTTCCCCCCCCCCCACACACACCCAGTGATCACTGCTCCATGCCCAGAAGATGACAAAAAACCTCCAGGCTCTCCAGCCAAACTGGCCTGGAGAACAATTGCTTCCTGACCCCAAAGTGGCGATCAGCATTTCCCTGGGCGCGTAAGAAAGGGCCATGAGGACTGATGTAACCCTTCCAGCCCTCCCTCTCACAATCTGCCTAAGTTCACAAAATCAGCATTGCTGACAGATGGCCATCTAACCGCTGCTTAAAAACCTCCAAAGAAGGAGAGCCCACCACTTCCCGAGGAAGCCTGCTCCACTGAGAAACCGCTCTAACTTTCAGTGAGTTCTTCCTAATGTTTAGCCGAAAACGCTTCTGATTTAATTTCAACCTGTTGGTTCTGGCCTGACCTTCTGGGGCAACAGAAAACAACTCCACACCATCCTCTCTATGGAAGCCCTTCAAGTACTTGGAGATGGTGATCCTATCACCTCTCAGACATTTCCTCTCCAAGCTAAGTTTGACTTGACTGCATTTGTTTGGAATGAATTTCTGAGTGGGGCAGTTTGTGGCATTTTTGTCTATTCCCAGTTTCTTTGATACTCCATCAACAACATTCTTGGGCTAATTACATAAGATATTATCAAAAATTGCTGCAACTAACGTAGCTGCCCCTCTGGATTTATTTAAAAAAGAATTTTCCACATGATTTGTACGTCTGTGATTATGTATTTATTTGCAAGACGTCAAAAGCGGTGCACAAGACCATTTTAAAAAACTCCTGATAAGGCATTAATCAATAAATTTGAGATAAGATATTCAGCTGAAACATCCCCAAGGCTTAAAAAATAGTAAGAAAAGTTATGTGATAGCTGAACGTATATTAGAAAGCCAAGCAAATTAGGTTTTTATACCCTGCTTTTTTCTACCCTAAGGAGTCTCATAGTGGCTTACAAATAGCCTTCCCTTCCTCTCCCTGCAACAGACACCTTGTGAGGCAGATGGGTGTGTTGAGAGATTCCTGAGAGAACTGTGACTGGCCCAAGGTCACCCAGCTGACTTTATGTGGAGGAGTGGGGAATCAAACCTGGTTCTCCAGATTAGAGTTCACCATTCTTAACCACTACACCACACTGGTTCTCAGGTTTTCACCCACCATCAGAATGCCTGAATAGATAAAGCCAACCGAATTTTAGTGAAGAGGGCATTCCAGAGCTATGATTTTACTGTTATGTTACTTTTTCCCTGTGAGCCTTTTCAAAGAGGAAGCAACCAACTGTAGAAGCAACCGACCTATTTTTTTTTCAATAAACACTTTGTGCAGCGAGCAGTTAACTTGTGGGACTCACCACCACATGACGCGATGATGGCCACTGGTGAAGATGGATTTTAAAAGAGACTGAGCAATTGTATGAATGAAAGGTCTGTTGCTGGCTGTTAGCCATGAGAGCCAAATGGCCCCTCTAGGTTCAGAGACAAAATTTCCCCCATAGTCTTAACAATGAGAAGCAGTTGTCAGGTGAGAGGTGTCACCATGGGGCCTTGCTAATGGCCTTTCCTGTGATTGATTGCCCACTGTGGGAAGCAAGATACTAGGCTAGATAGATCTTTGGTCTCAGTCTAGCATGGCTGCTCTTAAGTTCTTATGACATCACTGATAGCGGTCCTTCCTTTTCACAAGAAATTACTAGAGAGGCTTTTAGTTTCCTTAGAGTATGCATACTGTTTGCAAAAGTCCATAGCTTCTATCACTTCTGCAGCTGAGACTGCAACCACTAGTCCTGTAGTCTTGACTCAAAAAAGCAGAACATCACAATTCCATCCTTAGCCCTAAAGACTATACCCAGAGCTGGCTTTCCACAACAAAAACATCACCTTCTCTTGCAGAATTCAGAACACTGAAGTCTCTCCATTCTCACTTATACCCAGAACTGAACTTTGTTTGTCTTGGAGGTGTCCACTGGACTGAAACTCAGTCCTCACATCTGTCTGTTAACTCTCGTATTTTGAATGCTGATTTGCTGCTATTCGCAGATCTTACTAACTGCCTGGATGGTGATGCTGTAGGAGTTTCTCCTTGTCTCTATGTTTTGTTTAGTTTCATTTGCCGTAGAGATTAGGGGAATTTCCTAGAGTGTCACCTGGAAGTGACATCACATCCTCCTGAAGCTTCACCCTCCCCACAACTCTCCCATTGTTTGTCTCCAGTGTAAGGCTGGGAACCCCCTCAGTTAAGCTCTAGTTAAAAAAGCTCAAGGTGGAAGTGATGGGAAAGATTTCCCCTTGTCTTAGAACCTGGGAGAGCTTCTGTCAATCGCAGGTAGCAATACTGACCTGAATGGATTTAGTTTTTTGACCTAGTCTAGAGCAGATTCATAGGTTTGTTTTGCCAAGTTCCCTCAGCACTTGATTTTCAAGGTTCAGCCCTTTATTACTCAGGAATTAGTGTTCCTCTGTTAAGAATATAAGCAGAGCCCTGCTGATTCAGACCAGTGGTCCATCTAGTCCAGCATCCTGTCTCACACAGTGGCTGACTGGAGGTCCAACAACAGGGCATGGAGGATGAGGCCTTCCCCTGATGTGGCCTCCTGGCACCATAGGCATCAACCACGGAGGGGGCTCGAGGGCTTGGGCCACCCCTGAAATTTCCCAGGGGGGACTGAGCCCCCCAGGCAAAATGGAGTGCCCGCCGCCGCACCTCCCCACCTTCCAAGCCCCCTTCCTATTTATTTATATTATTTATTTCCTAGGCCCGCCTGCTGCTGCAAGAGCCTCTCTTCCCTTCCCAGCTCCCCTGCACCCACTCCTCCCTTTCTCCCTCCCTCCCTACGGGGCCACCCGGGCAAATGCCCATCGATATGGCATCACCCGGAAGTGATGCCATCACGCTGGGCATGTTGCTGGGGCGACACTCTAGCAGTTGCCTTGAAACTCTATGGCACCATAGCGTTTCAGGGTGATTGCCAGAGCGTCTCCCTGGCAACGTGCCCAGTGTGATGATGTCACTTCTGGGTGACACCATCACGCTGGGCAGTCGCCCGGATGGCCCCCGGAGGGAGGGAGGGAGGAAGGGAGGGAGGGGGGAGAGGGAAGGAGGGAGGAGTGGCCAGGCGGGGGGAGAAGCAGTGGCGGCAGCAGGGGGGATATTGTCCCCCCCGGGAATTTGAAAACTCTACACCTCTGCCTGGCACTGGGATTCAGAGGATGACTGCCTCTGAAAATGGAGCTTCCCGTTAGCTGACGTTGGTGGTGTCACAAACTGGTCTTAGTGAACTGGATGTGGCATTAGTTTTCTATTGTCCATATTGCGTTATTTTGTCAGCTACCTTGAGGTCTCATTTCTGTGTTGCCAAGAAGGATATGAATTTCAGACTCAATCTTGTTCTTCGGAAGTACGTAAAATCTACATACAAGAGCCGAGACTCGAATAATGAACGGCAGGAAGAATCATCTTGATATTTTAGCTGTTCCCAGCGTGGAGGGCGGCATTTCCTTTCCAAGGCTGTCAGATGCTGAAGTTACTTTTTTAATTGTCTTTTTTTACAAATTATATATGTATTTAAAAAGGAAAGTGATATTTAGAAGTCCAAACCTTTGGCAGAGGAATTCCAGATGGTTTTTGAGAAGGTTTTGTTTGAAAGCCAACAAGACTCTCTGTTAAGGGGGGGGGGGGGGGAGGTGATCTATGAGGAAGGAGGAAAAGATATTTTTTTAACTACCTCCTACAGTGTTGAGCTAATCTTGCTTGGAAGGAAGCAGGAATTGTCTGGTCTGGGGAAAGTATCTCTTCAAATGAAACGAATTTTAAACCGTTTTTTAAAAGATCCTCCGTTCTCACCAAAATCATAGAATCATAGAGTTGGAAGGGACCTCCAGGGCCATCTCGTCCCAACCCCTGTCTTAGCAGTAGATTTCCAATTGTCTGTTCTTTTTTTAAAAAAAAATCAAGTCAAAAGCATTAGTCACGGGTTTTTTTTTTCCATCAGCAAAGGTTTCCCAGAAGATGCCAAGTTCAATTCCTGGTATCTCCCTTTACTGGGATCAGATAGTAGGTGATGTGAAAAACCTCCACCTGAGACTCTGGAGAGCTGCTGCCCGTCTGAGTAGACAATACTGACCTTGATGGACCAATGGCCTGATTCAGTGTAAGGCAGCTTCATGTATTCATGTGCATTGATGAGTTTTCACCCCCTCCCTTTCCAGCCCCCCTTCCCAACCATTTTGGGGGCTCATTCAGCAACTGAAAACACCACTTCCCTTTCTTGGCAGTTTCTTCAAGTATCGCCTGCTTATGTCTTGCTGGGGACTGCACAGGTAAATTTATTTACGTATTATCTGTAGCCGTACGAGTGTCGGACCTCTGAATCCCAGAGTTAGGAGGGGACGTCAGGGGAAGCCCTTGGCCTCTATGCCCTGTTGTTGGACCTCCAAAGAAACTGGTTGGCCATTCCATGAGACAGGATGCTAAAGTAGCTGGACCACTGGTCTGATCCATTGGGACTCATGTCATGTTCTTAAGCCTACCTCTTCTGGATGTTTGTGTTAAGTGCCATCGAGTCACTTCCAACTTATGGTGACCCTATGAATTAATGACCTCCAAAACGTCCTATTGTAAACAGCCTTGCTCAGGTCTTCCAAACAGAGGGCTGTGGCTTCCTTCGTTGAGTCAATCCATCTCATGTTGGGTCTTCCTCCTTTCTAGCTGTCCTCAACTTTCCTGGCATTATTGTCTTTTCCAGGGACTCTTGTCATCTCATAATGTGACCAAAGTATGATAGCCTCAGTTTAGTCATTTTAGCTTCAAGGGAGAATTCAGGCTGGATTTGATTTAGAACCCACTTATTTGTCTTTTTGGTGGTCCACAGTATCCATAACACTCTCCTCCAACACAACATTTCAAATGGATCTACTTTCTTCTTGTCTGCTTTCTTCACTGTCCATCTTTCACACCCATACATAGTAATAGGACATACCAAGGCATGAGTTATCTTGATCTTGGTTGACAGCAACACATCCTTGCACTTAAGGTTCTTTCCTAGGTCCTTCATGGCTGCCCTTCCCAGTCTCAATCTCCTTCTGAATTCTTGGTTGCAGTCACCCTTTTGGTTAGGGTTGCCAGGTCCCCACCTGGCATCCAGCTGGGTGGGGTGGGGAGTCTGCATCTCCGGGAGCTGTGCACGCACTGTGATGACATCACCATAGAGTTTGAAGCTTGAATATCATAAGTTTGGTACCATAGAGTTATAAAATTGAACGCTAGAGTGTCCTCCGACGACATGCCTGGCACGATGATGTCACCTCCGAGTGATGTCATCACGCCGGGCATGTCGGCCCAATTCAGGCACTTTGGGGGCAGAGTTTCCCTCGGCGGCTGGACCTTAGAGCGGGCAACCTCCCCCCAGGGGACCCGAGAGCCTTACTTTTGGTTGATGGTGGAGCTAAGAAATAGTAAACCTTGATTTTCTGGATACATATATTGTGAATATTTCCCATGAAATATTCCCATGAAAGTCATGAAAGTAGAGTTGTTTAGGGAAGGAGGAGGGGAAGGCCTTTGCTGCAGAATGAGATGTTTCAGGATTTGGGGAGGTGTAATGGAACGTGCCCTGCTAATGAGAATCACTTTGTTTTCATTACCATTAACCTTGTCCCCATTCCAGCATTATCCATCCCTTGTTGGGAATCTATTTTATGTTTTGATAAATAACTGTAGTCAGGAAGGTTAATGGAGTGTCAGTCTCTTTATTTACTCTTTTGTTGGCAGTGCGGGGCTCATTCTTCATGACCAGTTGACCCCAACACTTAGCGGGCAGTTATTGTCGGAACAATTCTTGTAAATGTGCCATTATAGGGCCATATGCATAGGGTCAGACCAAATGCTCACATCAAAGGACTATCATCCAAACACATGTTTAATGGCCTGCATTTGCAAATCTAACCCAAGATTTGAAAATTAAGGTGTTCCACTCCCCTGCTTTAGATAAGCATCAGAACTAAAAATAGCAGGGGTGGTCGAAAGTGCCCATAAGAGGCAGCTAACTTATGGCAACCCTGTAGGATTTTCAAGGCAAGAGACGAACAGAGGTGGTTTTGCCAATGCCTGTCTCTGTATAGCGACACTGGAGTCCCTTGAAGGTCTCCCATCCAAATACTAAGCAGGGCTGACCCTGCTTAGCTTTCAAGATCTGATAAGAGATCCACGTAGTCAGCTGTGTTGGTCTGAAACAGCAGAACAAATTTGAAAAAGTGTGCCTTGCACACGAAAGTGCAAGCCTTGAATAAACCTTGCTACTGGGTGTGCCACTGGGCTCTAAATAACATCTGATGAGAAGAAGAAGAAGATAAGAGATTGGATTTATACCCCGCCCTTTACTACCCAAAGGAGTCTCAGAGCGGCTTACAAACGCCTTTCCCTTCCCCTCTCCCCTGTGAGGTAGGTGGGGTGGAGAGAGCTCTGAGAGAACTGCCCTTGAGAGAACAGCTGGTACAGAGCTATGGCTTGCCCAAGATCATCCAGCAGGTGCAAGTGGAGGAGTGGGGAATCAAACCCGGTTCTCCCAGATTAGAGTCCGTGCACCTCACCACTACACCAAACTGGCTACACCAAATGAGATCAGGCTAGCCTGGGCCATCCAGAACAGGAAATGATTACTGCTTCATAAACATCCCTAAGGTGCCCTAAACATTGGTTGGAGCCAACCATCCACAGACTTCATAGAATGCGATTTATCCCAGGGTGTATTTAGCCCCCCATATTAAATAGGGCCATACCATTTTACTTAGAGGACTAAACATGCAATCACATCCCCCGTGTTATGTATTTTGTGCAAATAAATAAATAAATCACACATGTATCTCCTGTTTTGTTCTACGTCCATGTTCCGTATAAGGTTTTGTATAAGGTTCTATAGAATAAAGGTTTGATTATGGTGGAAGCCATCCCTAAAGTGTGGATTTAAGGAACACATTAACAACATATGTTGTTGTTTTGTTTGACCTATAAACAAAATGTCCTTGGGCCACGAGTGTAGATGGCTTTAAAGGTGGGTTAGACAAACTCACAGAAGAGAGCTCCATCAATTTCTATCATGGTCGGTAAAAGAACCTCCATATTCAGAGGCAGCGGACTTCTGAATCTATGTGCTAGGAGGCAGTATCAGGTGAAGGTGTCAGCCTCTGCGCCTTGTTTGTGGGATCCGCTAGGTCAGCTGGTTGGCCACTGTGTGAAACAGGATGCTGGACTAGATGGGCAACTGGTCTGATCCAGCGGGACTCTCCGTATTCACATATGGGTGAGTCCCCCCAATGAGGCTTATTTCTGAATGAACATTCTTAGGATTGGTCTGCATGAGTGTTGGGGGATTAATGCATATCCTTATTACAGATTAAACATATTTATTGCATTAACCAAGGCTGGGATACATGCGCCTGAGAGAAATAGATGCATATTGCTAGGTTACAAAGAACTAATTTTGGCTTAGGTGAACCCAGGTGGGTTTTTGCCTTCTGTTGCTGTGAATATCAGTTCCCCTATGTATGTTATGCCATAAACTACTTTTGAAAGGGAACATTGGAAGTTGCTTTATAGTTATTGTAGGACTACCTCATCTTTCCCTTCAGCTCTTTTCACTGATGATCTAGGACACTAGAGGCTGGAAAATTCTCTCCCTTCACAAATTGTAGATCAGAGAACATACTCATTTCTCCTGAGCTAAAGAAAAGCTGTCCTTACCTGGATAGCCCAGGCTAGCCTGGTCTCGTCAGATCTCGGAAGTTAAGCAGATTTGGTCCTTGCCAATATTTGGACAGCCAAGGAATGCCAGGGTTGCTTTGCAGAGACAGACAATGGCAAATCGCCTCTGAACATCTCTTGCTTTGAAAACCTTTTCAGGTCACCATTGGTTGGCTGCCACTTGACGGCACTTGACGGCAAAGTTGACCCCGTAGGGTTTTCAAAGCAAGAGACGTTGTCCAGCCTCCATTAGTATTCCTTGTTCTGTTTCATGGAGTAGACCATATAGGAACCTCCCTAAGGTTTTCAATTATATTAAAATTTCCAGTGATATATACAGGGAAGGGCCATGGTTCAGTGGTAGAACATCTGCTTGGCATGCAGAAGGTCCCAAGTTCAATCCCCAACATCTCCGCTTAAAAAGCTCAGGTGGGAGGTGATATGACAGACCTCAACTAGAGCCACTGGAGAGCCACTGCCCGTCTGAGTAGACAATGCTGACGAGGATGGAATGATCGTCTGATTCTGCATAAGGCAGCTACATCTGTTCATGTGTGTGTATCTCCTTGAACTATCTCCTGTTGGTGTATAGATTGGCAAGCTTGATTATCATACAGAGGTCCCTCAGTGGCTATTAGCCTTAAGGTATAGATAGAAAGTCTCGGTCTGGGGCAAGAGATGCTCTGTATTCTTGGTGCTTGGGAGGGGGGCAACAGTGCAAGGGCTTCTAGTGTCCTCCCCCCACTGCTGGGCCTCCTGAGGGCACCTGGTATTTTTGGCCACTGTGTGACACAGAGTGTTGGACTAGATGGATGTTGATCCAACATTGGCTTCTCTTATGTTCTTATGCCATTTGCATTCGACTTCTGCAGAACTTATTGAGGCCATTGAGAAGTGATTAATTTTTCCTTACATCCATCCACCCCTATTCTTTATGCATCTGTGCATCGGATATGTTAAATGTACAGCCATTAAGGGAAGAAAATCGGAAGGGGGCGATGATCCCTGCCAGACCACCAAATCAGATTGCAGTAGAACAAAAAACATTAAAAGATGAAGCTTGACTCTTATAAGCAAACTCTCTGCCTTTGTGTTCACCCCCCTATCTGTGTTCAAGGTCTCTGGGTTCTCCATGGGAACTTTTTAATTATTTTTCTCTGTTTGATGTTGCTAACTATAATGAATGGATTGCCGAGGAGTTTTTGTAGAACCCTCGATGTGTATCAGTTCAGACCTGTTAGGCACAGCAATACCTGGCTGGATCATACCCCGAGCTTTGCTCTCAGAGATCTGACGACCGGAAGCGCCAGATTGTTTAAAGCCAAGTGCTATTTGTCAAAGGATACATCCCTGTCAAAAGTAGGTGCTTTCTTTTTCCCCCTCCCAGACAAGCAAGTGCCTGAAATTCTCTACTGCGAGGGCTTCTGCAATGCACGTTTCCCCTCTCCCCAGGTTTCTCTTTGCTGTGACAGTCTGGCAGTGTTAAAGCTGCACCTGATGTCATTTGAAGCCGCTCTTCATCAGGGTAGCCAGGTGCCCCCTGGCTACCTATGGAGGCAAGGGGGCAGAGTTGCGAGCTCCAGACTGTGGAACTCCTGGAGAACTGGCGGTGGAGAAAAGACGAAGAAGAGACTGGATTTATACCCCACCCTTCACTACCCAAAGGAGTCTCAGAGTGGCTTACAAAGTGGGGGGGGGGTGGTCTTCAAAGAAAACTAAGCCTTCTAAGAATCACCTTTACTTGTAGGTAAATGACTTATTTGGAATGTAACCATAGTCTTAGATTTCAATTTTTGAGTTAGAATTTGTGGGAGGGGGGCTGGATATTTCATAATAAGGGAAAGCCAAGGAGGTTATATGGGCATCGCCCTGACTTGGATGGCCCAGTCTAGCCCGATCTCATCTGATCTCAGAAGCTAAGCAGGGTCGGCCCTGGTTAGTACTTGGATGGGGGACCACCAGGGAAGTTTAAAGTTGCTACTCAGAGCCAGTCACTGGCAATCCACCTCTGGATGTCTTTTGCCCTGGAAACCCTACAGGGTCACCAGAAGTCAGCTGTGACTTGACATTACTTGTGACTTGACATTCCACCACCATATGGACATCAGCATCCCTTCGGGTTTCAGCAAGGAACGATGCCTACAGCAATAATTACTCCTCATTCATCTTCCAGTGGGAGTAATAAAATTGCCCATGGTTAAGGAGAGAGCTGGCTCCTAAAATATATTGAATAGCTACTCTGGACATTATATCACAGACTGCTGGCTTCCTTTGGTGGCGGGCAGGTGAAGAAAAAAAGGGATTTGTTACATTTGAAATCCCACATTGGTCTAAAGAGAGAAATAATAAGGAGAGAGGTTAAAAACACGTTATCATTGGGAATTACGGAATGAGGCCGTGCTTGCAAAATTACAGTTTGATACCGATAAGCGGAAATAATGCACAACACAGATAATCAAAGGGAAGGAAGGCACTTGGCAAAGGAGTAACAGTGGAGGGGGAAAGAAGATTTAGGTATGACAGAGCAAATGAGATGCGAGCGTCCTCCATTGCCGGGAAAGGAAAGGGGGAGGTAACAAGGAGGTAATTGTCCCACTCTCCATAGCTTCTGGTCCAATTACATGCAAAATATTGTCTTCAATCCAAGACACCTCAAAAGATGTCAACAAATTGGAGGGATTTCGGAGGCGAGGAGGAGGAATGATGAAAGGGCCAGGAGAACTCATTTGGGGGAGAAAAGATTGAAAGAGCTAAATATGTATGCAGCGGGGCTAAATGCTGAGGGCCTGAAGGGACGTCAAACCCACATGGACATGGAGCGGTTTCGGTTGGCAGAAAGGAACACTAAGATGAGGCACAGTGTCAAGTGAAGTCAAGGACAGTTTGTGGTGACCAGGAAGGGGACAGACGTACACCCTTTCTCATCTCAGCCGCCCTGAGCCCGTTCGAGCTGCCCTGAGCCCGTTCACGGGGAGGGCGGGGTAAAAGTATGAAATAATAAACAAATTAAATAAATCTGTTTGTCAGCTTTTAAAGGAGTCCTCTCCTAAAAAGCACACACAGTCCGTGGGTGCTGCAGGCCTCTTAAGTCAGTGTTTCCTAACATATCCAGTATGCTGACCTTCAAGTCCAAATCTACTAGGTGTTGTGACCCATCCAGGGCTGGATCGAGATTCTTTGGTGCCCTAGGTAAACTATGACCTGGGCACTTGTCTTGTTCACCATTCCATTTTCTACAGTGGCTGACCAGATGTTTTTGAGGATCCAAGAAAAATCACACAAAAGGGGGCTGCTGCCCCGATTATGAACACCAAGCAAGTGGCATTGTGACCTTTGCATACGAAGGTTACGTTCCAGCCTTTTAGGCCGCGGTCACACGGCCCCTTTAAATCCGGGAGGGCTCCCGGATTTAAAGGGGCCGCATTTTTCAACCGCGGGTTGGGATGTCCATAGATCCCAACCCCTGCGGCAGCACCAGCAGCAAAAGCAGCAGCCGCGGCCGCTGAAGAGGCGGCCGCGGCGGGAACGACTGCCGCGGTGGCTGTGGCCGCGGCAGAAGCGGCGGCGGCCGCTGAAGAGGCGGTGGAAGCGGCGGCGGCCACTGAAGAGGCGGCCGCCGTGGAGTGAATGGCAGCCGCGGCGGAGGCGGCCCCAGCAGCAGGAGAGGCGGTTGTGGCGGCCAAGGACCGGCAGCCGCCTGGGTAAGTTGTGGTTTTTTTTCTTCCCCCTTTTACACTTGGGCGCATGAGTAGCCATGCGCCCAAGTGTAAAAAGGGGGGGGGGGAATGGAGGGGGGAGGCCATCTGGACAGCCCTGCTCTCGCAATGCTTGCGAGAGAGGGCTGTCCAGATAACCTCCAATGCGGGTTCCTCCCGCGACTCCCGGGAAAACACTAGTTTTTTCCGGGGTCGGTAAAAGCGGGAGCAACCCGCCTTGGAGCCCGCTTCGCTGCGGGACTCGCTGCGGGGCTATGTAGACGGCCCCTTTAAATGCGGGAGGAAGCAGCCCTTCCTCCCGCATTAAGGGGCCGTGTGACCGCGGCCTTAGAGAGCCAGTTTGGTGTCGTGATTAAGAGTGGTAGACTCTAATCTGGAAAACCAGGTTCGATCCAGTGTTCCCTCTAAACTGAGTTAGTGTGAGCTAGCTCACAGTTTTTTAGCCTCCAGCTCACTGATTTTTGTCTTAGCTCGGGAAGGATGGCTCCAGAGCAAACTAATTTATGCAGTTGCCAACTTGCTCACTCACAACTTCAGTGCCAGCAGCTCACAAAGTAGAATTTTTGCTCACAAGACTCCACTGCTTAGGAGGGAGCATTGGTTTGATTCCCCACTCCTCCACATGGAGCCAGCTGGGTGACCTTGGGCCAGTCACGGTTCTCTCAGCGCTCTCCCAGCCCCTAAAAACAAGCCCAGCTTGCCACTAGCAGAACGCTAAGAGCTAGAATTGGCAGCTGCCAGACAATCCTAGGATTTCCTGGCTATTTTACACACAATGCCATATGATAATTGATTAATTAATCCCAGCCTTTGCCCATGTCCTCCTTCTGCACTGTTCTTTCTAACCCCCCTCCAAGATCTCACCCACTCTCGTGACCACCAGGACACATTGTACTTGATCAACCTGTCTGTGAAGTGGAGACAAAACAACAACCAATGTATGACTCGGAAGACACTGTTGCCAGGGTCACATCTTGCTTGCCAGCATACAAAAGAGAGCAATGGAAAGGGCAAGAGTGGCCATTAGGGCCATTAAGAGCCCCCCTTGCAGAGGCTTTGCAGCTCATTTCTGGATCCCGACCCACAAGTTGGGAACCAGTGCTCTAAGTGAAAGGGTTGGTTCGAACCTCCATTTCTTGCTGTTTCCTGCTGCATTTCTTCCAGAGAAATAAGACTGTTTCCTGGTGGGTGATGGTACGATATCGGGACTGAGCCGCCGGTAGGTTTAAGAGGGCAAAGGAAATCTGGTTTAGTGGGTGGCAGCCAGTAGGCCCTTGTTTGGGGGAAGGAGGGAGGCTGGACGAGGGAGTGATGGGAGAAGAAAGGCATGAGGAGAGGGAAGGAGACAGGTGGCTTTTACCTTGAACGTGGGTGCTGCTTCCATTTTTACATGGGACAGTTCATTTGTACTTTGCAGTTCAGTGGGGGAATAAATAAGAAGACGGCATACCTTCAACACTCACCCCTTCTTTGCCGTATTCCTCCCCCTGCCATTCTGAGCTGCCCGTGCCCCCTGCAGATTGGATGTGTTGGGTATTCTCTTCCTGTCGGTTGATGGCTCATAGGGAACTTCTGAAGACCAGAATCGGCACATGCACAGTTTGCTCTTCCTGCAGGTTTCCGTTCCACTCATTCCTGAATATCCCCAACCCCACCTCCTTCCCGGTAAGATGCAAATCCCCGTCTGTGTCACGGTACTCATCTGGGTTCCATTTAAAATGTATTGATTTCAATTTATGTACGGAATCAGGCCAAGATCGTATGTGCATGTGGGTGGGTGTTTTGTTTGTCTGTAACTGAAAGAGGTTCGTTAGCTTCTGAGATCGGATGAGATTGGGTTAGCCTTCCTTTTCCCCAAAGGCCATGCAGGCACACGGACACTGAAATAAGGTGAGGGTCAGTGGTAGAACATCTGCTTGGGATACAGAAAGTCCAGATTCCAATCCCCAGCATCTTCAGTTAAAAGAATCAAGTCATAGGTGATGTGAAAGACCTCTGCCTGAGATCTTGGAGAGCTGCTTCCAGTGCAAGTAGGCAATACTGACCTTGGTGGACCAGCAGTCTGATTCAGTAGAAGGCTGTTTCATATGCTGGTATCAACCCATGCATGGGCTATAAAACAACAACAACTGGTCAAACCTGGAACTGACTAAGAGGTCCTGGCACAGGAGGGGGCTGCCTTGTACCAAATCAGCCTGGTCCATCAAGGTCAGTGTTATCTACTCAGACTGGCAGCAGCTCTCCATGGTCTCAGGTAGAGGTCTTTCCTACCTGGTCCTTTCCACAGGAGATGCCAGGGTTTGAACCTGGGACTTTTCTACATGTAAAATGGAGCCTCTTCCACCGAGCCACAGCACCAGTCCTAAGACATGAAGCTGCCTGATACTGAATTGGACCCCTGGCCCATCAAGGTCAGTATAGTCTACTCAGACTAGCAGCAACACTCCAGGATTTCGGGCAGAAGTCTTTCACATCATCTCCTGTCTGGCTCCTCCTCTTCCTGTCACTGGACTAGGGTGTCATGTGACTTCTGGTCAGGTGCTCACTGGATCCTGTGGTGTGGTTACTCCCAAGTCTGGGAAGGGACTTGAAAACTATTGGTCTAGACACAGGGCTCTTTTTCTAGGAGGAACTGCTTTGCATATTAGGGCACACACCCCTCATGTAGCCAATCCACCAAGAGCTTACAGAGCTCTTCTTACAGGGGCTACTGTAAGCTCTTGGAGGATTGGCTACATTGGGGGGGGGGGTGGCCTAATACGCAAAGGAGTTCCTCCTAGAAAAAGAACCTTGTGATGTATCACTTGATTGACCCATCCAAAGCCCATCTCGGAGCTGGTCAGCTTCAAGCATTTTTTTAAAGGGAGCGCATGAGCACAGGGCACATGCTAACCATGTTTAAAAGAAAAACTGACTTGCGGTGAAACTGGCAAGGCTTTTCTGCACCCGGTCGATTTTACCTGCAATTCGAAAACAGATCATTAAATGCAACCTCTCTGGTCCTCATAACAGGAAAATCCATTCAAAGTTTGTGTGTGTGTTTTCCCCAGTGGAGACCTCCAAGATTGCACCCGCAGCCCTGCCTATCCATTCATTACTGTCCTCAGATGGGCAGTTACATTTCGCTTTCTGGCTTGTAATTACCCACAAGCAGGCAACTTGCATGAGCTCAGGTCGAGGGACAATGACTCCAGGCTCAGTCTGATTGTGGGAAGGTGACGGGGGGTGGGGGGGACAGCGGCAGAAAGGAGAAACGAAGTTTGTACTGGAGTCAGTGGTGGTGGTCAAGTTGTAATTTGTGGTCTGTAATGTGTTTGCGGGTGGTCCTTCGACAGGAAGTTAGCAACGGCCAGTTGATTTGTTCAGCTTACACGTAAAGATGCTCGCTGTGATGTTGTAGGGTTTGGGTTTTAGAGTTGCCCTGCAATAACGTGTGCGTTTACAGTGTTGTCCAGAGGAGTTTTATTTCACTTTGTTTATAGAAGCATAGAATCACACAGAGTCGGAAGGGGCCATGCAGGCCATCTAGTCCAACCCCCCTTCTCAATGCAGGATCGGCCTAGAGCATCCCTGATGAGTGTTTGTCCAGCCACTGCTTAAGGACTGCCAGGGAGGGAGCTTACCACCTCCCGAGGTAGCTAATTCCACTGTTGCCCCTAACATCCAGCTGGTACCTTCCTGCCCTTCATTTAGACCCATTATTGTGAGTCCTATCCTCCGAGGCCAACAGGAACAGTTCCCTGCTGTCCTCTAAGTGATAGCCAAATACTTCAAATACTCCAGAACTGCATACAATACTCCAGGTGCATCCTGACCAGTGCAGTGTACAGCGGGACTGTCACATCTTGTGATTTGGATGTTATGCCTCTGTTGATACACCCCAAGACTACATTAGCCTTTTTGGTTGCTGCATCACACCAGATGCTCATATTTAACTTACGGTCTGCCCGTATCCCAAGATCTTGTTCACCCACACTGCTACTCAGAAGTGTATCCCCCATCTGGTATGCGTGTTCCTCATTTTTGTTACCCAGATGTAGAGCTCGGCACTTATCCTTCTTAAATTGCATCTTGTTCACATCCGCCCACTTTTCCAGTGTGTTATAGCCTGCCTTTCTCCCCAGTGGGGAGAAGATGACAAAAAATCCTCAAGAATCTCCAGCCAAACCAGCCTGGAGAAAAATTGCTTCCTCACCCCAAAGTGGTGAACAGCATTTCCCTGGGTGTGTAAGAAAGGGCCATGAGAACTAAGCACTGAGGCAACCCTTCCTTCCCTCCCTTCTCATAATCTGCCTAAGTTCACAAAATCAGCACTGCTGTCAGATGGCCATCTAGCCTCTGTTTGAAAACCTCCAAAGGAGGAGTGCCCACCACCTCCCGAGGAAGCCTGTGCCACTGAGGAACCGCTCTTTCTGTCGGGAAGTTCTTCTTAATGTTTAGCCAAGAACTCTTCTGATTTAATTTCATCCCATTTCAATTCCTGACAGTGAGGTGTCTTCAGCACCGGAACAGTCTCCCTCACTAGTTGGTGGATTCATCGTCATTGGAGGTCTTGATGTATCGATCTACTTGTCGGGGATATTCCAGTTGTAACTTCTGCGTTGGCAGGGAGGTTGCAATAGATCGGTGTTTCCCAGACTGTGGGTGGGACCCAAAAATGGGTTGTGAAACCTCTGACAGTAGGTCACAGGGACGCCCCCCGCCCTTTCCACTGATCTGTTTTGTGTTCAGAAACCCAGATCTGACCCTGGAAACAGTATCTTCCATGTCATACAATAGCTGGCATTTTTTTTCTTTGCTGCGTGTACAAGTTGATCAGGTAAAATGTGTGCTGATGGTATCATTGGGGTGAGCTTCTTAGACTCTTAGAGGAGATTTGCAGGAGTAATGGAGGGGGAGAGGGTGGTCAATTGGACCATTAATCCATCAAAGTCAGTACTGTCTACTCAGACTGGCGGGAACTCTCCAGGGCCTCAGGCAGAGGTCTTTCACATCACCTCCTACCTGGTCCTTTTAACTGCAGGTGCCAGGGATTGAACCTGGGACCTTCTGCATGCCAAATGGAGGCTCTTCCACTGAGCCATGGCCTCTTCCCAAAGAATATCCCATAGTATTATGGGAGAGAGAGAGAAAAGTTCCCAGTATCCACTTTCTCCATCCCATCCATAATTTGATAAGCCTCTGTCATTTCTCCACCTTAAGTCATCTTTTCTCTAAACTGAAAAGCATGTCTTGTCACATCTTTAAAGACAAACATCAGTTGATAGCAATTAAAAATATAGCAGCAAAAAACCAAAAGCACAAAAGAGCAAAAAAAGTAACCTTAGACTTAATGAGTGCCAGTATCATCTAGTAGTTGAAGTTTCATGCTAAGATCTGGGTTCAGGTTAAAAAAAGAAGAAGATCTGGGTTCAAATCCACATTCTGCCATGAAACTATCTAGGAGACTCTCTCCACCTCTCCTATTTCACTAGGTTGTTGTGATGGGAAAAGGGGAAACTGTGCACGCTGCTCCTCGGAGAATGACTGGGATAAAAATAAACTTAAAAAGCCATTAATCCCTCCATCCTCACAAACAGCGAACGAAATGGTCAAAGCACAAAGCAACGGAGGAGAAATTAAGGCAACTGGAAGTATAATTAATGGAAACAATAAATAATTACAAATCTGTTTCTCAGACAACAGAGTCCATTTAAAAGAGGATTCTTTTCAGCAAACAGTGAAGTACTGGTAGATTTTCTCTAATGACACGGATGTGGCGGGTTTTCAAAAATACTGAAAACCCTGCAATATCTGTTTACCCTCAGAGAGAGAGGAAATTGAGGGCATACCTCTCCCATAGCATCCAGAGTCCTCTGATCAAAAGAATCCTATAGTTTACCTCCATTTAATGTTCAATGGGACAAAAATCACAACATGACTAAGAGCCAAACGGTATACACTCATATATATATGGTTTTAAATGGTTTCAAATAAACCATTACTGCTGTTGACATAAACTGGGAGGTGTGATGTGATCATAAATGGGAAAGGAAATGTCTATGAGACAATCTGTCTATTAAAATCTACAATCCTTGGCATGGAAACACAAACACTGGAGAGATCGCCCGTATTCAAGGGCTGCATCGAGAGCCAGACTCGGTGTTGATGTATAGCTGTGGAGCTCAGGAAGTATATAAAAAAAGAAATTCACCACAATAGTGCCCTTGGTGTTCGGGGAATCCTGAGTGAAACGTGAAGCTCTGTCCTCTTAACAATGTGTTGGATCCAGGAAGCTTTGCATCTAGAATCATCTCTCCCTCCATTTAACTGTATGCTATTGATTGCTGGGCATTGATGGCTTCCTCTCTTCCCTGTATATCTTTAACCAGCTTTGTGTCGTCAGAGTCTGAATAAATGTTGGACGCTTGCTGGAAATGCTGGTTAGGCAGCCTCTGCTACTTGCCTTTCTAAATTATAAACTTTTATAGATACATAACCCCGCTTTTTCTCTTCAACGGGGACCCAAACCCACTTACAATATTCTCTGTTCTTCCAAGCATGGTTACCATCCTTCAGGTGTGGGGCTAGTAGGGTGGCCGATTCCCAGTTGGGGGCAGGGGATCCCCTGGTTTGGAGCCCCTCCCCCTCGCTTCAGAGCTATAAATGGGGGGATGGCTGCTGGGTACTCCATTATACCCTATGGAGACCGGCCCCTATAGGCTATAATGGAGAATTGATCTGCAGGTATCTTGGGCTCTGTGGGGGCTGTTTTTTTGAGGCAGAGGCACCAAATTTTCAGCATAGCTGCTGGTGCCTCTCCTCAGAAACAACAACAACACCCAAATTTCAAAAAAGATTGGACCAGGGTGTCCAGTTCTGTAAGCCCAAAAGAAGGTGATCTCATCCTCTATTGTTTCCAATGGAGGGAAGACGTTTGAAAGGAACACAGTCCTTTTAGATGTGATGGCCAGCTCACTTTGAAGTTCAATTGTGCTTCTTCCCTGCCCTCTCCTGGAGCCTCCCTCCCCTCTTCCGGAGCCTCCTGGTAAGTCCCCTGCTGGCTTGTTGTTCATACATGGCAACCCTGGGGGCTGGAGATATTTTGGAATTACAGTTGGATTCCAGAGATCAGTTCAATCTGGAGAAAATGGCTGCTTTGGAGGGTGGACGAGGGTAGTCAGATGCCATGGTGGAGGCGGAGATCCCCTGTTGTCAGGCCCTGACCCCTACCTGCCCATCAGCTGGGCGGCAGGGAGACTTACCAGCGACGTCTGAGCAACGCTCTGGTATTGGGGCAAGAACTCTATGGTAGAAGCCGGTTTTACCATAGAGTTTTAGCCTAAATACCAGAGTGTCACAGCGACATCACATCATGCTGATGTTACTTCCTGTGTGACACAGGCTATGAGGCCTGGGCTCTTCTCTTTCTCCTGACAAGTTCCTCCATCCCCCACTGGTTGCCACTGGCAGCCCTAGGGTGACTTTATGGCAGTATACCTTGCTGAGGTCCCTCCCTTTCCCCATACTATTTGGAGGGTAGTAACCCTAGTTTTGCCTCACTTGTGAGAGTTCACAGTTTTTCATATAAGAACAGCATGTTTCCAATTTTAAATTCAAAGACTTGTGGCTATTTTGGTTTAATCTGGTCACATTGTTCTGATGGCACCACATTGGGGTACCCTTTGCCTCCTGTCGAGGTGGTGTCATCCTTTCCCCCCTAATTTTAAAGGTTTTAGCATTTCTTCTGTTGTTTCCCTCTGCCTCAGTTTCCTTCTCGGCTTCTAGCGGGCATCTCTGGGATGATTGTTGGCATGAGTCAACCTAAATCTACAAAGTTCGAGCTCAAACAATGACCCCCCCCCCCCAAAAAAACCCCCCACTATAGGAATCATTCTGACTAATATCTAACATGTGCTTCGGAGTGGTATTTTAACGTTGCTTCCGGAAACGGAGATGAGAAAAAGAAAAGATCTCCAAACAGAAACATGTTAGACCTTTAAACACACACAGAGAAAGAGAGAGTAGTAGCAAATGTCTCTCTTGTTTTGTGGAAGCCTTACAAAAACACAATTTTCGCTCTTCGAGAGAGAAATGGAGAGGCCCGCCAATTAAAATTGTGCAACGGAGAAACTGTTTTTGGGGGAGAGGATAAAGTCCATTGTTTGGCGGCATGACTTTACCTGTCAATCACAGAGGTGACAAGGGGGCTAGATTAAGCAAAGCTTCATCAAGATTAACAAAGGAAGATTATTGACCTCATCCTCAAAGGGCAGAAGCGTGTTTTATCATTAAACCTTGGAGGGGGGGGGGATGTTCCAGCATTGGCGGAAGGCCCGTGTGGCAGTTAGAATAACAACTTCCACTGCGATTAGCTCCAGATGGACTCGGAACACTTCCTTCTTGGGTCAGTCTCATTTCTTCTTAGTGTGGGGGGCGGGAGGGGGGAAGAATCCATTGTTCTCTCCTCAGACAGAACCTAAGAGAACTCTGTTCTGCCCTTATGAGTGAGGAACGGAGGCCTCGTGTCAAAAACTGTGGTGAGTACGAGGCAAGTTCGCAACAGAACAGTGGCCCTTGGGATATTTTTTTGTTATAAAAATGGTGTTGTGTGGCGTGTTGCCGTAGCATTAGTGTCAGACTCACGCAGGAAGTTAACAATCTCCCGAGTCCCATGCGTGGGAACAGCTGCTGACCTCTTAAAACTGTTAGGAAGGATTAACACCACCAGAGGCTGAAATGTAATCAAACTGGAACAGGTGAATGGTTCCTTAGGAGGTAGAAAATATTCTGGGAAAGGGAGTGGGAGGGGAAGGCCGGGCTGTATCTTGAGCAGGTGACTGGCCTCTCTGCAGTCCCATTAGCCATAAAATTTGTTCAGCCCATTCATCTAATGCAGTTATTGATGCTCTTGTGCAAGTGCCTTTTGTGTTTTGGCGTGTGTCCACCCCCCAAAAAACTGCAATATGGTTTCAGTTCTGTCTTTTTTTTTTAACCAGCTCCAGTTGGTGTCAGCTGCTGCTGCTGCTGCTACCTCTTCCTCTTCCTGTTATTGTTATTTTGTTATTTATTGTATTTATATCTCACCAATGAGGACTTAAAGTGGCTTACTAGATTCTCCTCCCTGTTTTATCCTCACAACAGCCCTGGGAGGTAGTTTAGGCTAAGAGTGTGTGACTGGCCCAAGATCATCCAGTGAGGTTCCGTAGCACAGTACCTGGGTCTCCCAGATCCTAGTCTAGGCCAGGGGCGTAGAGTTTTGTAAATTCCGGGGGGGGGGGGGGCTCTTTAGCATGCGCACTCGCTGGGGCAATGTCCCCCCTGCTGGGAAACCTCCAGGCCCCCCCCCGGGCCCTTCCGAGGCCCGCCAGCCGCTGCTGCTGGGGCCTCTCCCCCCCACACTCCTTCCCTCTCCCTTTGCCCGGAAAAGAGGGAGGGAGAGGGGAGAATGGAAGAGTAGCCAGACGGGGGGGGGGGGGGAGGCACCGGCAGCAGTAGCTGCTGGCCTCGGAAGGGCCCCGGGAGGCGCGGCAGCAGGCGCTACATTTTCCCGGGGCGGGGGCTGAGTCCCCCCCGGGAAATTTCAGGGGGGGGCTTGAACCCTCGAGCCCCCCCGTAGTCTACGCCTATGGTCTAAGCCTTTAACCGCTACACCACACTGTCTTTTGTTATATCTTTACCAAATACTCCCATGGCCACCGTCTTGGAAGAATATTTCAGTGAACTGGATAAACAATATTGTTGATTTTTAGACTTGCAGTCAAAGCTGCTGGTGCTGGAAAGTGTTGCCAACTTACAACCGACTTATAGTGACCTTGTAGGGTTTTGAAGGCAAGCGACAGAGTTGGTTGGTCTTTGCCTGCCTCTGCACTGACCTTGGGCTTTATTGGTGGTCTCCCATCTGTCCCTGCTTAGCTTCCATGATCTGATGAGATCAAGTCCAGTGGCACCTTTAAAACCAACAAAGTTTAATTCTGGGGATAAGCTTTCATGTGCTTTCACACTTCTTCAGACATGTTTCCTGAAGATGTGTGCCTGCACATGAAAGCTTGTACCCAGAATAAAACCTGTTGGTCTTCAAAGTGTCACTGGACTCAAACTTTGTTCTGCTGCTTCAGACCAACATGGTGACCCACCTGAATCTGATGAGATTGGGTTAGGCTGGGCCATCTGGGGCAGGGCCAATCACGAACAAGGATTCTCAAATGCCCACTGGTTCAGCTCACCTCCTGATCAGCAGCTCTGAAAAGGGAGTTGTTTTGTTTATGATGAACTGTTGGTCTGTTGGTCAGGTCTTTCATGGCTTTTTAGCAAGTTGCTCCACCGGTACAGTGGAATCAGCTTTCTGTGCAGACACTTTCTCACGCGGCCCAATTAGAATTCTTCTCTCCTCCCTTTAGCGTTCCGCTGCTCGGCTCAGCAGGAAGATATTTAAATAAGATAGTTAAATCAGTCCAAAAGCACAGCAGTTAGTCTCAAATAAACACTGTGTTTGATTTAAAAAAAGGTCTTGCCATTCAGTGTTTGTCTAAATACTTCCTGGCATTTGACAGGAAGAGGAGGAGCCAGATTTGTGACCTCACCCAATGGAGAGGGGGAGCATTTGTGCACCACATGGTGGGAACAGGAAGTGTCCGGGTTAGGGGTGCCAGGCCTTACCTTTCCCATGGCGGGGGACTCCTGGCTCCTCCTTGGGCTGTTTCTGTCATGTGTGTAAAGCGCACGCAGCGTGGTGATGATGTCACTGGTAGTGATGTCATCATGCTGGGGCTGTCGTGCAACAACGCCCGATTCCCCGGCATCTCCAATTAAAAGGATCAGGTTGCAGGTGATGTTAAAGGCTTCTGCCTGAGACCCTGGAGAGCCGCTGCCAGTCTGAGCAGACAATGGTGACCTTGAGGAACCACTGGTCAGATTCAGTAGAAGGCAGCTCCGTGTGCTCATGAGCTGGCCTGAGCAACCCATGAGCCAGGATATTATATGGCTGGAGTTGTTGAAACTAAAGAACTGGAGAAGTTATTTCTCCTTCGGATGCCAGAGGCAGGAAGACACTCAAAGCAAAGAAGGCCATTTCATTTATTCAAATGGTTTCTATAACATTGTGTAACTTGAAAAGTTAATTACTCAGCCGAGGAACCTTTTTTAAGCACAGGGTGATTCAGAGACACCCGTTCTCTAGGGTGTCCAACTCTGGGTTGGGAAACACCTGGACATTTTCGGGGCTGAGCCTGGGGAAGGTGGGGGTTGGGGAGGAGAGGGACCTCACTGGTATATGATGTCATAAAGTCCACCCTCCACAGCGGCCATTTGCTCCAAGGGAACAGATTTCTGTTGCCTGGGGATCAGTTGTAATAGCAGGAGATCTCCAGGCAGCACTGGGAGGTTGCATAGGCATCAGCTTCAGGGGGGCTGGGGAGCTGAAGCCCACCCCCAAACTTTTCCAGGACGTGCTGAGCCTCCCCTAGAGACAATGGCCTGTAATGTCTCTGGCCCAGCCCCAGCCCCCCCCCCCCACCGGGAAATTGGAAAGTCTACGCCCTTGGGAGGTTGACAACCCTACCTTCTGCAAAAAAGTATCTCTCTCTTCTTGTGGCCTGGTCAGGGCAGGGGATCCCCAATTTCGGGACCTCCATTCCACCACTGGCCACCTGGCCAGCAGGGGAAGCCTCACCCCCAAATAGCAGCATCTTGCAGTGACGCCGTCAACAAGATGGCATCACTTGTAGTGACATCATCATGCTAGGGCCGTCGCAACACTCTAGCATTCGGGGGGGACGCTATGGTTATTTGGGCAAAACTCTTTGGTTTGAGGCTGAATGTACCGTAGAGTTTTGTCCAAAAACCAGAGCATCGCCCCCGATGTCACCGACGTGCCTACCACACTTAACGTACCAAATCCATTGTGGCACTAGCTTTTGTAGGCAACATCTTTCCCCCTCAGACGTATGTGTGTTTTATTTATTTACTCTATTTATACCCCACCATTCTAACCCATTGGGGACCCAAAGCAGCTTACATTGTTCTCCCCTCCTCCTTTTTTATCCTCACAACAGCTCTGTGAGATATCTCAAGCTGAGAGTGCATGCCTGGCCCAGAGTCACCCAGCGAGCCAGTTTGGTGAAGCGGTTAGGAGTGCAAACTCTAATCTGGGAGAACCAGGTTTGATTCCCTACTCCTCCCCTTGCAGCTGCTGGTGTGACCTTGAGTCAGTCACAAGTTCTCCCAGAGCTATTCTCTCAAGAGCAGTCCTTGAAACAGCTCTCTCAGCCCCACCTGCCTCACAGGGTGTCTGTTGTGGGGAGGGGAAGGGAAAGGAGGTTGTAAGCCATTCTGAGACTCCTTTGGGCAGTGAAGGGTGGGGTCTAAGTCCAATTCCTCCTCCTCCTCCTCCTTCCGTGACACAAATGGGGATTCAGACCTGGATTTCCCGGATCATGGCCTGACACTTTAACCACTATATCATGTAGGCTCTTTTTATCCCCGGCAACAAAAGAGATTGCTTCAGATAAACAAACATCAAGAAACTAAAAGCGGATTGTCCAAGGAAGGGGAGGGAGAGATGGAAGAAAAGAGATGGAAGGTGAGGGAAGGGGGGGAAATATGTTCGAAATCTGCAAAGGTGTGAAGAAAGGCACCGCTATCCTGACAGACCAGAACGGGGCTGTTGAGAGTCAAATCCATTACGAAGATTCTCCGTGAGTTTAATGAGAGCCGGATTTCACCTTTATTGGGTCATTAGGCTGGTCACCTGCAAGCATCATTAGGGGACCACCTGTGTGCAAGAAGCCTTGTTTTTAAAAGAAACTTTTATATTTTTTAAAAAGGGAGGGAGATAGAAAGGCATTAAAAAGAATAAACAAGAAATATCTAAACAATCCAATCCATAAAGAAAAGTCAGATGTTTAAAACGATTGATTCGTCTGTCTTGTCCAAAATGCTTACTATTTGGTAATTATTTCATTTCCATGAGCAAATAGTTCTTCTGACATTAACCTCTTAAGGGGGGAAAACAAAGCGAGAAACGAATGTTTCTTAAGCAAAGAAAAATTCCTCAAAGGTAGAACATCAAAACCAATAAAGGAATAAACATTTAAAGGTAATCCATACTGTTGTTACTGGAAACGCTGCAAATGTTAACCGTTCTCATTTAAAATATGTGTCTGTGTATACATTTCTGTATATATAATTTCTCTCCTGAACATTAATCTTTTTTTTTCACTCCAGCCTGTAATCTTAGTTTATCCTTCATGGAATGGCTTTGTTCTCCATGTTTTTGAAGCTCTACTTCTTTTCTTCTTCTCCTTTCCCCCTCCTTTTAAAGGTTTTGACAGAGGAGCAAACAGCGATAAACTCCAAGTACAAAGGATTGCGATGTCTTCTTTTTTCTTTGTGGTTGGGCGCGTGCCGGGGTTGTCTAGATATGTGTGTTTTAAAGAGGTGTTTCATCTGGTCTCGCTTCTCTTTCAGGAAGTTGATGGCAATAAAGTGATGTCTTCATTCGCGCCGCACAACTCATCTACCTCACCCTCGAAGGCAGAAGAAGGTGGGCGTCAAAGTGGAGAATCCTTATCCAGCACGGCCCTGGGGACCCCTGAAAGGCGCAAAGGCAGCCTAGCGGACGTTGTGGACACTCTAAAGCAGAGGAAGATGGAGGAACTGATCAAGAATGAACCAGAAGGTAAGGCCATGGGAAGTGATTGTGGTTTTTCCTTCATCTGACATCTTGGCAAGGTTCTCCAAGGACGGAATCCTTTCCGACCCGTCTCCGACCTGGGTGAGCACCTTGGAATCCTCATTTCAATCCTTTTTCTTCATTTTTTTTTTAAAAAGTACATATATATATATATATATATATATATATATATATATATATATTAGATTTTTGTATAACCACCACCATTTCAACTTATAACACAGCAACACAGATCAACATAAATCATGAAGAATACATAACGACTCGTGTGAGAACCATCACTAGGTTTAGCAGCTTAAAAAAATCAAAAGGTTACATACAATAACAGTAGGATAGATTGGTGTTATACCGTTGAGCTCTTCCAGGCTGTTCATAAAACTATATATATATATATATATATATATATATCATTGCATAAAATTAACTATTTCATAAAAAATGTTGGGGGATTTGGGATCTCGATGTTGAATTGGGTAGAAATGATGCCTCTAGAAATGGGAGCCATTTATTCATTATGTCAGCATGGCTTCCTGTGTTTTTAAACATGCCTGCACCATATGCAATTTTGTCCATCGCGTATAGTTCCCAGACCTCAGCATACCATAAGTTCAAATGAAGTGAGTTAAGATCTTTCCATTTAATGGCAGTGATCATCTTGGCAGCTACTAATAAGGTTTCATCTGGCCCTTTTTCTTGATTGATGGCTTGCTAGGTTGCCTTCTAAATACAGAAATAAATGGCAGATTCTATACCAATTGCACATCTGCATTCAACACAAAATCTTCCTTGCTTTCCTCACCATACCAGCATTAGGGATGTGTGTCCATGGATTTAACTGACTTCATATCAGCTTGAGGCAAAACGAGAGAGAGACAGATGGGTTATTTTAATAGTTTAAGAAAGCTTTAGCCAAGTTACATTTCCGATTACGGTGTTAGGTTCTATTGGGTTTTAGATTTCGTTGAATTCTGACAGAAGTTCTAATTCTGTGTGCTGTTTGGATGCCCTTGGGCAAAGAAAGGACTCATATATGTCATAAATAAGTGAATGTGTACAGCAGGGGCTGTTTTGCCATCTGAAGGGGTGGTCGTAGCCACCACCAGTGCACCTTAACAGCAGATAATTCTGAGCAAAATGAACCAATGGATTGATTTGATATTAAGGCAGCTTCAAATGATTAGGGGGGTAAATAGCTAGATTTGAGTCCAGTAGCACCTTAGAAATCCACAAGATTTGGGGGGGGGGGTCTTGAAAGCTTATACCTCCAAAATCTCATTGGTCTATAAGGCGCAACTGGACTCACATCTAGCCGTCCTACTGCAGGCCAACGCGGCTGCCCTGTAAAACTAGCTACAGGAGGAAATGTGTCAGTGATAGGGTCCATGTGTATCCCTATAAAAGTACAAAAGAAAACAGAGTTGCACAAGTTATGGTAATAAATGGAAAACAGCTCGCCTTGGTTGGTCAAAACCGACTGAAAAGAACCACTAAAAAAAGACCACGACCGAGTCATGTTTCAGCCCGTAATAATAAGTTTTGGATTTTAACGCACAGTGTTAAGATTTCTACAAGTGCTATCAAGAAATACCTTCCAGAAGTCACTTGTGTGACCTATCACATGAGTTCCTCACCTCACATTTCCCTTCCCTGTGCTTGTGGAGGCTGGCTTTCTTTTGAGAACCCATTGAGGGTTTCCAGAGAAGCCATGAAAGTCCACCCAGTTTCTGCATTGCCTAATTGTTTACTGCCAAGCTGGTTAAGCAGTTCATATTTTCCAGCTGGTAAAAATTCTTCAAATAACTCACCTTCCCTTCCCAGCCCTCTTATGAAATTTATCTGGCTCTGATGTTTCACTTTTCTTCAGAATACTGAAGTTGCATAACCCTTTCACAGGTTGCCTCTCAGACTAGGTTAGCTGCATCCTAGTCCTGTGGTATTCAGGAATACAGTTGCTTTGTGCTTATCTTCTGTCTTGGCTTGCCTTCATGTGTATTTTGACAGCATTCTTAGAAGATCCTACAAGCTTCCTTAGAGAAGAGCAAGAGTCCAGTAGTGTAGGACAAGACTAACAAAACACTAAACCCTTAAAGACTAACAACATTTGCAGCAGGCTATGAGCTTTTGGGAGTCACTGCTCACTTCTTCAGGTATCTGCAAATCTTGTTTGGTCTCTAATTTGCTACTGGGCTTGAATTCAGCAGTACCATCATGACTACCCAAAAGCGTCACTTAATGGCCTTAAAGTTTGCCTTTTGCCTTCTCCAATGCAAACTCTGAGGAGTGTGATAATAGTTTGGGGTTTCAAACACCTCTGAACGGTCCCTGTTTTCTGTGGACTCTGGTAACTCCACGATCCTACTCTCCTTTCAGAGAGAATTGCTCTCTGATGAATGCAGGGGCCAAGAAACTGTCTGAGGAGTGATTCTGGCTCCAAGTGATTAACACAAAAAGGTCATGACAGACCTTCAGTAATACCTTCTAGGTTGGTCTGTTTTGTTTCCTCTTGTGGAGGCTCACTGAGACCACTGAGAGCCAGTTTGGTGTAGTGGTTAGGAGCACGGACTCTAACCTGGAAGAACCGGGTTTGATTCCCCACTCTTCCACATACAGCTGCTGGTGTGACCTTGGGTCAGTTACAAGTCTCTTCAGAGCTGTTCTCTCACAAGCAGTTCTCAAAAGAGCTCTCTCAGCTCCACCTACCTCCCAGGGTGTCTGTTGTGGGGAGGGGAAGGGAAAGGAGATTGTAAGCCACTGTGAGACTCCTTCAGGTAGTGAAGGGTGGGGTATAAATCCAATCTCCTCTTCTTCACTTGATAACCTCTTCTTTTGAGTAAGATAGATGCTATTTCATATGTTCATATCATCCTTTCCTTTTTTTTTTTCGTGACTTTCTGGCCACAGACACTTGGGAAAGAAAGCCAATGTTGTAAGAGGAACCCAAAACACGCACTGGTTGTGTGAAAATGTGTCTCAAGAAAATGCAGTCCTATCACAATGGATGATGGATTGTGAATTAAACAAAAATAGACTCTGAAAGACTTGAGAATTTTTCACACCATTGTTAGCACCAGTCCAGCCTCATCTCATGGAGCTTTGGCTGAAATCCAACGGTATTTGTCAGCTGTTTGGACCATCTAAATTTGTTTGGAGAAAATGAATCACCATGGTGACTGGAGCAGTGGAGTTTGCTTCCTTCCTACATCCTCTTGGGTTATTAATGTTCTTGAAACTGATGGGGAGAAAACCCGGTGGTAACAATGGAGTAGCTTTAGGAGAGAGGCCAAGATGGAATGGTAAACCTATCAATGTAGAAAACCTGGGGTTGGCTAATGCCACAGGTACCCATTCGAGAGTATCTCAGTCAAAATATTTTATGAGAAGCTGAACCTCTGCTCTTCCCATGGGCTAAAATAGACAATTTTAAGAACAGAAACCACCATAAGTATCCTCCCACTTCTGGACCAAGTCTGAGCAGTATGGTAGTATTTTTATCCTTTTTGCAGCATTTTCCCTCCTACAAAATACTTGCTTACCTTGTTTCCTCTCAGGTGTAAACCATCTTTTAACTGCAGGTTACTTCAAGGCAAATGCAATATGGATTTTTCTATATATAGTGCCAGGTCAACTCACCCTCAACTTTCACATCCATCTGTGAAATAACCTGGCCTCCCTCCAGGAGATTGTTAATGGGAGGATGAATATTCAGGTTTACATTTTTCAGGCTAACAAACAGACACTTTCCCATATATTTCGTGTTCAGATTTCCAGGCCAAAAGTAGCAATTGGGGAATGGGCTTAAAATTTTGCCTTTAAAACATTTTAATTATGGGAACAGTCTCCCTTATTCAGTCCTCTGCCATTATTGTCCCATCTGTTGTCCACAAATCTATGGGGAACAGAAATTAAGCTAATGGGTCCATAATATTTTGGCTCTCTGTGGATCGTTTCTTACATATGGGTGTTACGTTGGCTGCCTTCCAGTCCTCACGGGTAGGAGGCCAACGTTAGCGTCAGTACACATTTCACCAAAGAAGATCGACAGCTTCACATTTCAGCTCTGCAGGGACTCCTGCATATATGTCATCCAATTCCAGCAACATTTTAATTTGTAATTTGTCAGCCCTAGAACTTCATTGCATGGTTTTGACTATTTTTTTCCAGATGCCCTCCCCAAATAAACTGGGGCAGACATGGGTATCTTCCCAACATCTTCCTGCAGGTTCAACAAAGTCACAGTCCCTTGCCATATAGGACTTTGGTCCCCTATACATTTGAGAAACACCACAGCCAACTTATGTATCGAAGACACTTTCAGCAACCCATTCTTCCAGGAAGGTCAGAGCAGTGCGGACACTGGGTAAATCTAATTTAACCTCACAATAAACCTGTGAAAAAATTTGGAGCCACGCAATGGTGGCTCAAGGTTCATCTGGTGATCTCCAATAGGGATGGGAACCCATATCTATCTTGTCCAGGCCTAGCTCTACAGCCACTGAAATACACCACCTCTTGCTATGCCTAGGGAGCTGGCGGCAGCTGCAGCAGCATCTAAATCAGGATCTGATTGAACACACCTAAACACACATGAAATTGTTTTATACTGGATTAGGTCATTGGTCCCTCAGGCTCAGTATTGTCTACTCAAACTGGCAGCAGCTCTCCAGAGCCTTTCACATAATCTACCATCTGGTTCTTCTAACTGTAGATACCAGGGATTGAACATGGGGCCTTCTGCATGCCAAGCAGAAGCGCTTCCACTGAGCCAGAGTCCATCCCCCAGATCTATTGATTGATTTTAAATATTTCTATGCCTCTTTTCCACCCAAATAGGGTACCCAAGGTGGTCTATATCAAACATTTCAACACTAAAACATCTAAAATAATATATATATATATACAATAATTCAATAAAAACGTATAAATACACACAACTGGGGCATTTTTGTTGAAAAAGCCCAGCAGGAACTCATTAGCATAATAGGCCACACCCAGCAGCAGGAACTCATTAGCTTATTAGGCCACACCCCTGACAGCACAGCTCCCTCCCCGGATCGGCTTCCCCAGGTGCCCCGCGTCTTGCGGGGCACATGGGGAACCCAAGGGAAGGAAGGTAGTTTCTGGATTGGCTGTGGGGTGCCTGGGAAACCCACAGAGGGGAGGCAGTTTAAACTGCCTTCCCTCCCTCGATCGGCTTGGCTTCCCCAGGTGCCCCGTGGCTTGTGAGGCCCCTGGAGAACCTGAGGGGGGCTGTAGGCATGGCCAACCCCATTCCTGTGCATTTCTGCCCAAAAATAGCCCTGCACATAACAACAAAAACCAGGGAAGAGGCCGATTACAGTTACTGGGGGTATGCCAAACAGAACGGGGGGGGGGGGGAAGTCTTCAGTTTTTTATAGGGATGGGCACAAACCAGTTCACGAGCCAAAATCTGGTATGAGCTTGGCCCAGTTTGGAGCCTCTGAATGAAAGGTGCCTTTTGTCTGGTTTGGTTTGGCCATTCAGGCCATTTAAACCTAACAGCTGAGCAGTGCAGGTCTGCAGCTGACCTGTTAGGTTTAAATGGCCACAAGCCATTTCACTGGTCAGTTTCACTTCTCCCAGCTGCCAGCCTTCCCAGGTGATTCTTCCCCACCCATGGCTGGGAGAAAGGGGGACAAACTGGCCAATTCAGGGCATTTTGGCCCGGTTTGGTTTGGGGTTCGGTTCAGGGGCTGCCCCTAACCGAACCAGAATTTTCAGATTCATGTCCATCCCTAGTTTTTTATACAGTTGAATTTGTGCAGATCAGAGAGCACAAGAAGGGACACAGAGTTGCCAACTCCAAGTTGGGAAATTCCTGGAGGAGATTTGAGGGTGGAACGTGGAGAAGGTGGGGTTTAGGGAGGAGAGGAACCTCAGTCGGCCATAGAGTCTACCCTCCAAAGCAGCTATTTACTCCAGGGGTACTGATCTCTAAAGTCTGGAAATCAGTTGTAATACCGGGGGGGGGGGCTGTGGTTCAGTGGTAGAACATCTGCTTGGCATGCAGAAGGTCCCAGGTTCAACCCCTGGCATCTCCAGTTGCAAGCACCAAGGAGTAGGTGATGCAAAAGATTTTTCTCTGCCTGAGACCCTGAAGAGCCACTGCCATTATGAACAGACAACACTGACTTTGATGGACCAGAGGTCTGAGCGTTGTGTGTTCATCATCATGAGATGATGTGTGTTCACATCAGGCAGCGTTGTGTGTTCATCATCATGATATCCCCAGGCCCCACCTCGAGGTTGGTGACCCTAGACACAGAAGAGGAATAGTCGCTCATTTTTGACCAGTCTACGGGCTGTAATCTTAAGGACTGAAAACACTCAGTGTGCTCAGATATTTTGCTGTTTCGTATTCTGATTTTTCTTCTGCTTGGACCGAAGCTAGAAGCTGAAACCAAGCCAAGCCTGAGGACCCGATATTTTGTCTTCTCCATAGGTCTGGGTTTCTGTATAAGAGAAAAGAGGGGGGGGGGAATCTTTACATGCCAAGAAACTTTTTGATGGGGGCCTGCACACCCAGGCCGGCACAGTCCTTTGTACCCACATGCATGTGTGACGCGATTGTAAATTAGCCTGTTGCTATTGAAGGAGGTCCCACACTAAGAGCCTGCTAGAAAACAACTGCTTTGTTTAATGGCCATTTATCCTGCCTCCCCTGCCCCTTCCCTCTTACCCCCTTTCCACCACTCGATAAAGAGATATATTAAAGAGATAGCAACGTTCTTGTTTGCATTTTCACGGATACAACGCCCTCCGCAAGGAAGCCCATTTCACACTTTTGGCCTGGAAAGAACTTCCTAGGGATGAAGCCCACGTTACGTCTCTGGAGTAGATGACGGGAGGATGGGGGTGGTGGGATGAAGGAGAGATGGCGGGGGGGCAGGTTGTGCAGATACCGCATTGAGTGGGAGGCCATGCATGCTCCAGAGACTCCATTAAGCAAAGGTTACAGAGCTTATGCATTATCTCAGCTCTGCTCAGATGAAAATGTATAGCACAAACAAAAGACCCACAGCTTTGTGAAGAGACGAGGGAAGGGGGGGGGGAGGGGGGAGAAACTACAGAGCATCGGGGCTTTTAAACAAATGTATGCAACAGCAAAAAAAAAAAAATCTTTTCTTCCCTCCAGCCATTGTTCTATTGTCTTTCAAAGGCCATTAAAATGAACAGCAGGTTGTGATGAAAATTTCATTAAGCTCTAGTTAAATCATTATGAGGGTGCTATATTCATGCTTCAGCTCATTCCCCATCGAGGAGACAAAAAAAAAAAATGAATAGAAAATGAGGTGGGTTTTATCCCACCTTCACGTTCTTGCCTCTCTCTCCTCCACCTTAAAAACAAAAAATTCATAACAAAAGTTGGGAAGTTGAAAGAGGGAGCTACTTCGGGAAGAGAGATCTCATTGGCAAACCTGCTTTGTCCGGGGGGGGGGGGGGCGGAGAGGGGAGATGAAATTGACAAGTGGTGAAAAGTGACATTAACAAAGTGGCGAATTTAAAAATCCCCCCTTTGGAGGGAGCGAGGGAGGGGGAAGAAGGAGAAAACAATGGCCATTCTAACATTGACAATGGCAGCCATGGAAGAAACAGGCAGATTATGAAAATAGCATGTTTGCAATCTTCCCTGAAATTTCCCTTTTCTAGAATTTTTTTTTTGGGGGGGGGGGGAGATTTCACCGCTCCTAAATAACTGGTTGTTTGTGAAAAAAAAAATCCCATATATCTCATTAAACTGCAGTTATAAACAGATACAGTCCTGTGCTGTACCAACCAATTTCTATAAATGGAATCTCCGAATCCGGCATGTATTAATGTGTCTCAGAAGGATTTAACATTGGATAACATTCCAAAAGGAAGAGGGAACCCCAAGGTTCAAATGTGTGATAAGTTGGGTCGCCAGGCCAGACCGGGTAGAGTAGAGACCTTGAGGTTCCCCAGAAGTGACATCATCCTTCTCTAAGAATCACCAAAAAGTCTTTGGTCTTCAGCACTTCCTAGAGAGGCATGCTGTCACTTCTATGGTCTTCAGCGCTTCCTAGAGGCAACCACACTACCTTGGACCATTTCCGCAGTAGTGAAATTCCCCACACTGACTTTTTAAAACTGCACGGTATGTGAAATTTTCCACAGGAGATTTTTCCGCACCAGGCACAACCCCGAAGTTTTCTCCTCCTTACCCCGTGTTTTCGGAACTTGCTAAAACTGGGGATTCTACAAATGTGGGGTAAAGAGAAAACTTTGGGTTTGCACCTGGTGAGGAAAAATTTACTGCAGAAAATTTCACATAATGCACAATTTTAAAGGCATCAATGCAGGGAATTTCACTACTGTGGAAATGGTCCTGATGTAAGCTTTCTCCCTCATCGGCTTCAGGTACAGCTTCTCACCTGCACTGACAATAACCATTCTCAGCATCTGCATTTGTCTGTTCAGGGAGCTTTCTGTCCTTTCAGAAGGTTTTTTTTTTTTTTTTAAGTGACCTACCTTGAGTTTCCCTTTCCTCTTTCTTTTTCTCTGTTTCTTTTAACTTTCCTGAAGCCACAAGCTTTGCATGAGATCCAGAGAAAACAATGCACTGAGAACACTGGTGTTCATGTATGCTCTCGATGCTGGCTGATTGGGAAAAGGCTTGCTGGTCATGAACACTGTGAAATGTCAGGTGGTGACAGGGAAATCATCTGGTTCTCCACATTCTATCCCATTCAGGACCGAGTCCTTCTCTCCTCCTAGGGATTTAATAATATCAGTATTCAGTTAACATTTGCGATCGCTGAGAAGTACAACCCACAAGGACAGATATCCTGCGAGGCGCTGCTCCGGCGTTGTTCTTCCCTTTGCCCCAACTGCATGCTTGAATTTCCCACTATTTGTCCCGCGCCGCATTTTGACCCACGGCTTCGCCCGAATTCCCCTGCGGCTTCAGTGATCCTCAAAAAACAGGATCACTGACGCCACGGGGGATTTTGGGCAAAGCCACGGGTCAAAATGCAGTGTGGGGCAAATAGTGGGAAATTCAAGCATGCAATCGGGGCAAAGGGAAGAACGACACCGGAGCAGCGCCTCGTGGGAAATCGGTCAAGGTGTTTTCCTGCCTTCCACTACCTTTTATTTAGCCCCAGTTTCTGTGGCCCCCACACACACCTGTGGGGAAAAGCGAGTTAAAGTGCATAGTGATCCTCATCAGAATTCCCTTCAATTCCTCCCCAAGAGCAGTCCTGGGTTGGGCGAGATTGTGCAGTGGGGCTGATTCAATCACAGATTCTGGTCTAATACGACCTCATGGTCTTCTTCGTTGATAGGATGTTGTAAGTTGGCTGTTTGTCTCTGTGTCCATGTGTTCTAGCTCAGAAGTGTCGAACTCATTTGTTACGAGGGCCGGATCTGACATAAATGTCACTTTGTTGGGCCAAGCCATAAAATGTAATGCCAGGTACCGGAGATATAAACTGTATAAAGGACAACAGCTAGTAAGCTCCAAGTTGGTGATCCTCACTGCAAGGCCCCCTGGGCTGGGAGGGGTGTGCAAAGGAAAACGCACATGGGCGGACTGGAGAGCCAACGGTGCAGCACTGGGCAGACGCTCCCATGCTGCCTGACTGCTGCAGATGATGTTGTCCCGCCACGCTGAAGCCACAATTAGAGTGACTTTGCCCTCTCCCCCGAAGCAGTCTCCTGTTCCCTCCCTTGCACTAGTTGCTCGCGGGCCACATAGAAGCCCTGCGCGGGCCAGTTTCGGCCCCTGGGCCTTATGTGTGACACCCATGTTCTAGCTCTTTGATGCGCCTCGGCATTGTACTGTTTCATGTACTGCCGTCACGATATAGCTGTGCTTGGGAACACCTTTGTCTCCAGTATCACAGGGTGCTTCTGTGTAGGGTGGTGCGGTCACATTGCATAGCCTCTGTCTCAAGAGTCCAGGGTCACAACACAGACACAGACGATAGGAAACCCCCTCCAGGAAACCCCCCTTTGCCTGGAAAACCCTGCAGGGTTGCCGTAAGTCAGTTGCAACTCAACGACACTTTCCACCGCCACCACTTTTATCTGAGACAAAGACGATGCAATGTGACTGTGCCGCCCTACGCAGAAGCACTCTATGATCCCATAGACAAAGATGTTCCCCAAGTACAGCTACCTCAGGGCAGCAGTACAGGAAAGGCATTTCAGCCCAACTTGATTGAAAACAGAATCGGCAGAGTTCGATGTGGCACTGGTGCGGTGGACACTGATGCTTGCTCATCCCCCCAACCCCGGGGCATAAATCTATGACAGAAGTTGCACGGCTTCATTGCATATGAAATATCCTCTCCTTTCTAACTTTTATTTCAAAAGACGACAGTCTGTGGCGTACTCTAATGAAGATAATGGAGTGGGTTTGGAGAAGCCTTATAGGCTGTGACCAACCTCTGGCCCTTAGTCCGAGGGCTCCCTGTCGGCCGAGTTATTGTTCGCGCAACTACAGTCATTAGCCGGATGAGCTAAGGGCATGGTGTCCCTCCCTCTTGCTATTTTCTTAAGATATCAGAGGATAGTAAAGGATTTATCTCTGGCCGTAAAAGGGAGCTAGAAGTCTCTTTGAAGACGCCGGGCTTGACATAAGCAAAAGCCAAAAAGAGACCTTTTTCCCCCCTTCTTTTTCTCCTCTCCCCCCAGACAATTAGTTTGATTGGAGTGCAGGATCGTAGTGTGTGGCCCCTGATTTCTATGCGCATGCAGGAAGAGTTCTTTAAATTCACAGTGTAGCTTTTCCAAAGCACAGAAAGGAGGGGATTTTTTAAAGTGCAATCGTATCTAATTCTGAAGTGCCCCCCCTGTGCGGATATCTAAATCCGTGCAGGGAAGCAATTGGGGGACAGGGAGATTTTCCTAAACACATAGAGGAGTCTCCACGTGTGCAGAAAAATGCTAAAAGTTAAAAAAAAACTTTTGGGGGGGATATTTAAATCCCCCGAAAAGTAAAAGCGTTTTCTGCACATGTGCAGAGAACTCTTTGGCCGTTGGGGGGGCTCGGCAGGTTTTGCCGCCGCTATCGGGGAGGGGAGAGGAGAAGGCTGCCCCCGTTGTCCAGGAGGGAAGGGGGAGGGATGGGAGCAGGCTCGGCGCACGGCGGGAACCCCTGCCACTGTTTGGGAGGGAGGGGGGAGGAACGGGAGCAGGCTCAGCATGCAGCGCCCCCCCCCCCGCCGTTGTCTGGGAGGGAAGGGTGAGGGATGGGAGAAGGCTTGCCGGGCCGGTGAACCGCACAGCCTTGGGGAGGGGGGAGGACGACGAAGGCTTACCCGGTGCCGCTTCCTCCTCCTGCGGAGCTCCTCCTGCTTCTGCAGGCCGGGAGCTGTGGGGAATACTCCCCCCCCATGAGTATTGCGGGGCCCCCTTCTTGTGCTTACACCTGTTCCACTTCTTTCTGCGGAGCATTAAGTTCTTTTTGTTTGTTTTTAATGTCCAAAGCATGATTTTGTGCCTGGAATTTGGTTTTTGTGTTTGTTTGTGTTTGTGTTTTTGCTTTTGTTTTCTTTTTAAATTTATTTCTGTAATTACTGCCGTCATTCGGGCTACTCTTTAAAAGGGTGTTTGTTTCCCTCCAGGGTCGAAAGGACTTTGGGTGGAATGTTACTTTCGCTTAGCTTCAGAGGTCTGTTTCCATGCGGCAGGCCCAAAGATGAGGCAGTTTTATTGCAGATCGATTCATCTGGTTTTATTTTTAAAGAGTTCATGTAACCACTAAGATAAGTGAACTTCATCACTCCTGACATTGCAGAATATTGCTGCACCATCACTTGACACACACACACCCCCTTCTTGTTCTTGAGATGGCTAGGAGTTCGTTCTCAAAAACTTGCCTGACTTTGAGCACAGGGGTCAGTGTCGTCAGCAAATCCGTGCACCCACCACCACGGGATCAAATTATCCAGCATGTTGCTATTCTTGGGGGAAGGGGAGGGGGAGGCTGTACAGAATGAATTCATATCTGGCAAATGTACTGATTTTTCCTGCTTGCATGAGCTGGTGTGAACCTCACTGTAGAATCTAGGAGGTTATGCTCTGCCCCGGAACCAGTTCATCGCCACAACTGCCCATTTGTAGTGACATGGGGGGGGTCATGTGACACTCTGGTTTTTGGGCAAAACTCTGTGACAGAAGCTAATTCTACCATAGGGGTTTTAACCACAAACCAGAGCACAGCCCCCGATGTCCCCGACATGGCTACATCACTTCTGGTTGATGTAGGCATGTCGCGTTTATTTCCGGCTTCTTCCATCCCTGCTCCCGGTAATTTTACCCCATCCCCTGCCGGCTGGTCCAAGGGACCTGGCAACCCTAGAGCCGGTTGGGGGCTGCGAAATCCCCAAAGGGGCATGGACAGGTCTCCCCCTCTTCCCAGGTAGAGTTCCTTCCCAAGTGTCCCTTATGCAAGCCTCTCCCAGAAATCTGGCGTTCTGAATTTACCCGTTTTGGTTCCAAGGTGCAACTGATGTATTCAGGGTTTTTTTTTCTGTTGTTTCTTTTCTTTTCTTATTTCCAGATCTTGAATCAAAGGGTAGCACATGAAGGGTTTGCCACAACTTTCATTATATATGTATCTCCCCTCCTCTCCATGGCATTCCTGGGCATTGATAACACACTGCATATTATTTAAATCAGGGAAAGGTTAAGGAACGTGAGACAGCAACTTCGTCTTAATAAAGTCCTCTCACAGCTGAGGGATATGTGATGCCATCGTGTTTTTATGTTTGTTTGTTTGCTGTCGAGTCACAGCTGACATTCAGAGGTGGTTTGCCATGGCCTGCCTCCACGTCACAACTCTGGTATCCCTTGGAGGTCTCCCATCCAAATACTGACCAGGGCCGACCCTGCTTAGCTTCTGAAATCCGACAAGATTAGGCTAGCCTGGGCTATCCAGGTCAGGGTATTTGATGCATATGTTCACATTATAAATCAGAACACGACAGAAGTTCTCATCTCTGGTGGTGGTGGTGGGAATCTCCTACTTAATTTATTTTTATTTCACTAAATTTATTTTACATTTTTAAAAAAAATTAAATGTTGCCTTTTGCCCCAATAGGGACCCAAAGCAGCTTACAGCATTCTCTTCTTCTCCATTTTATCTTCACAACAACCCTGTGAGGTGGTTTAGGCTGAAAGTGTTTGACTGGCCTGAGGCCTCCCGACGAGCTTCTGTGACAGAATGGGGACTGGAACTTGGAGTCTCCCATATCATAGTCCAGCGCTCTAACCACTACGCCATAATAATCTCAGATCTGGACATTTGTAAGTTGCTGACATCCACAGGGTCAGAAAAGTGAATAAACAAAGCTTCGTTGGACGCTTATGAAGTGTATATAATTCAATAATTAAAGTGAAACTAAATCACATACTATCAGACAAACATATTAATTAAACGACAACATGATTATCCGGAATGTTGTTCTTGTTTCGTTGGTAGACTTCATCCAAACCGAGACAATAGTTTTGAAGACAATTACAAGCTGAAAACAATTCATTTCAATGACGCGCAAGTTCCATCTAAGACCAGTAAGACTTGCACGTCATTGGATGGAATTGTTTTCACCTTGTAATTGTCTTCAAAACTATTGTCTCGGTTTGGATGAAGTCTACCTACGAAACGAGAACAACATTCCGGAGAATCTTGTCGTCGTTTAATTAATATGTTTTCGTCTGGTACTATGCGATTTAGTTTCACTTTATTTATTGAATTATGTACACTTTATAAGCGTCCAATACAGCTTTGTTTATTTGCTTTTTTTAATTCTGTTGGGGCTGTGATTCTCTCTTTAACATCCACGGGGCGGCTGGAGAAGAATTCTGACTGACCTCCAGGCTAGAGAGATCCATTCCCCTGGAGAAAATGGTTGTTTTTGAAGGTAGCCTCCATGACATCACACCCTTCTGAGGTCCCCACCGAGGCCTGCTGTCTCCAGGTTGGGAAATCCCTGGAGATTCTGGAGGTGGAGCTTGAGGAAGGCGGGGTTTGGAGAAGGGAGGGACTTCAGTGGGGTATAATGGCATAGTGTCCACCTTCCAAAGTGGCCATTTTCTTCAGGTCAACAGCTCCATTGCCCAGAGATCAGGTGTTGACAGCGGGCACTCTCCACCCAGCTCTCCAGAGATTGGCAACCCTATCTCTCCCCTCCCCAGGCTCCATCCCCCAAACGTCCAGGAATTTCCCAACCTGGAGTTGGCAGCCCTATGAAATGTGAACTGCACGTGTCCCCGAATACTATCAGACTTCTAAATCGTCATCTCTTGTTAGAGGAATCAAGGGGTCTACCTCTTCCGTAAGCCATGAATGTCCCAAAGGCAATCATTAATGGACACAACAAGACACTTTGAAACAGCAAACTCCTGGGTTGTTGTGTTTTGTTTTGGGTTTTTTTGCTTTGTTCTTTAAAGTACATCTGTCAAGACGGAGAAGGAACAAAAAGAGGGGGAGAAATATACAAGTCGAAACCTGAGGGAAAGCCTCAGGAGACACTAATTGGCTGAGTTTTGAATGTCATTTGGAACTTCACCGTCCTTTTCTGCCGGCCTTTGCTAAAGAGGCTTTGTGATGCCTTTTCTACTGAAGGGCAGACAAGGGTACTGTGTAGTCCGGAGCTTTCAAGTTTAGTCCCCTCCCCTCTCTCCCACTGCTGGGGAACGATATTGCCCGCACGCCTTGCTAACACGTCCCTCTGTGTAGTACATCCCCATCAAATACCCCCAACTCCAACTCACAACTCTCTCGGTAGAGCAAGTAGCGTTTCACCTCTGAGCGCCTTCTTTCAAACACACCGCCATATGGAGCTATTGCAAGCACCCGACTGATGATTAAAGGGGAGGGGGGAGTAAAGAAAGGGAAGAAAGCAGTGCGTGAACCATGGCTGTGTGGAAGGAATCTTTTTAGTGTCGCACAGGCAGAAATCTTTGTTAGCCAGAGTTTTAATGTTATAAGAAGGGGCTAGTCTGAAGCCGTGCCAGCTGTTCCTGATTCAAAGCGCTTTGCTCGTTTTCTCACTTTCAAGGTTCCCTCTCCTTCTTCCCTGATGATTTAATAGTGATAGTCAAAAAGTTGGTTTCAGTAGATGGTGGGCCTCCCCCCACCCCCGATACCCTTCCATGTTGCTTAGAATCTTTTCCAAATCGCTCGTGCTTTAGATCCTCAAAGGTTGGCTGCTTTGTAGGTTTTGTTTTTTGTTTTTCCCCCGGTTGATAAAAGGCATCAAGGATACAGCTGATACAGCTTCCTTGAGTGCAAAAAAGGGGAAAGAAACCAAAGTGGTCAAAAGTGGGAGCGTTCGCAGGGAAACTTTTCTTTCACCTCTCTGTGATAGCGGGAGAACGGTTTCTTGTGGTTTGGCTATTAATCACAATAGGAATTAGGCAGGGGTCATTTCGTAGAAAAAGAGGTGCAGGAGCTCATTACCATAACTCATTTGCATAACTCATTTGCATATGCCACACCCCCTAACATACTGGAAGTGTGTCAGAAGGCAACACCCACCCCTCAGGCTCCACTCCACAGGTGAGTGAAACTGACCTGCTCTTCCTCCGTTCCCTTCCCCATCCAATACTTTGTGCAATAAAAATAAGCGTAAAGAACACACCTTCATTCTCTTCCTGCTCCCTTGAAACCACCAGGTTTCAAGTAGACTTGAGATACCCAGGACATGTGCACCACCCATCCCTTCCCCTTCCCCTCCCCACAACAAGACACCCTGTGAGGTAGGTGGGGCTGAGAGAGTTGAGAACTGCTCATGAGAGAACAGCTCTGAGAGAACTTGTGACTGGCCCAAGGTCACACCAGCAGCTGCATGTGGAGGAGTGGGGAATCAAACCCGGCTCTTCCAGATTAGAGTCCAATTCCTGACCACTACACCAAACTGATAAGGTGGAAGCTGCTGAAGGGTTGGTGAAATTTCTCCAGTACTTATGTGCCATGTGCCCAGATAAAAAATGGTATACTTAGAAAATTTATATGCCACCTTGAGCAAGTCTCTGGAAAAGTAGCACACAGTCATAAAAGGAACAATGATAAAATTATCAATATTAAAACAAAACCTTAAAATCAATAAAGACCCTAGCAGGGCTTTCCCTGGGGCGCTGCGCCTCTGCACTGCTCGGGGAAGCTGAGGAGAGGGCGGGGCTTGGTCATGTGCCCGCCCCCTGGGCTTCTCACTCCCGGAGCTGCGCTCCTGTGCACTCCCGCTCCAACAGACCCCTGGAATTAGGGATATTAATTAGGGATGCTGGCTGCTGCAGTATCCCGGCAAGTCGGATTTCTTAAGTGAGTTGTGATAATTCCGACAATTATCAGGAACCCAGCCTCTGTTTAGTTCTATACAGTTTTACTTTCCGTCGCAGGAAAATAGTGTCAGCAGCTCTGGGTTGGGAAATACCTGAAGATTTGGGGGGTGGAGTCTGGGGTACAATGACATAGAGCCCACCCACCCAAACAGCCATTTTCTCTATGCAAACTGATCTTGGTCGTCCGGAGATCAGGTTGTAATAGTGGGGGATGTCCAGATGCCACCTGGAGGTTGGTAACTCCATGGGGAAATAGACAAATTCTTTCATAAGTTAGCTGGAGTGGAGAGGATTTAAAACGTGGTATTTAGATGGAATGTAAGGATACGAGAGCCATGCTGGATCAGACCAAAGGCCCATCTAGTCCAGCATTCTTTTCGCAAAGTGGCCAACCAGCCACTTCTGAAACGCCCATAAGCAGGAAGACTTCAAGCGCATCATCTTGCCCATGCTCCCCAGAGGCCAGAAGAGATCAGATTTATACCCCGCCCTTCACTACCTGAAGGAGTCTCAGAGCGGCTTACCATCTCCTTTCCCTTCCCCTCTTCACAACAGACACCCTGTGATGTAGGTGGGGCTGAGAGAGCTCTGAGAGAACGGCTCTTGAGAGAACAGCTCTGAAAGAACTACGACTGACCCAAGGTCACACCAGCAGCTGCGTGTGGAGGCGTGGGGAATCAAACCCGGTTCTCCCAGATTAGAGTCTGTGCTCCTAACCACTAAACCAAACTGGCTCTCTCCAGGGAGTAGATATCCATCAGGATTAGTATCCGTGGATAGCCCCACCCTCCACCAATTTGTCCTCTCTCCTTTTAAAGCCTTACAAATTAACTAGGTGCTGAGTGAAGAAATACTAAGGGTGTGCAAAAAAAAAAAAAAGCGGTTGGGGGGGGGGGGGTGTTGGGTATACTGGACCTGAAAAATATTGGTGTTTTCCTGATAATTCCAAATACCACTATACCGCTAAGGTATTTCCCAGGTACACTTTCAGCTTGCGTGTGTCTGCGTGCCCCTAAATAAAGAAAGCAACAGGCAAACAAGCGAGCAAATAAATAAACAGAAAAGCCCCACCTGGACTATTTCGAGCCACATAATAGTACAGAGAAGCCTGACTCACCTTCTGTAGGTGTACTATCTAAGGCAGGCCTCCATAGGGTTGCCAACCTCCAGACAGGGCCTGGAGATCTACCAGAATTACAACTAATTTCCAGACTACAGAGATCAGTTCCCCTGAAGAAAACAGCTGCTTTGGAGGGTGGACTCTGTGATATCATGCCCTGCGAAGGGCCCTCCCCAAGCTCCCCGCCCCCCAAATCTCCATTTATTTCCCAATCTGGAGTTGGCAGCCTTCACGACACTCTCCTTCCTACAAGGTGCCCATAAAAATGATGCATGTGACACACTTTGAACACTTTGTAAGTGTGATCTTATTCTGGTGGCCCATCATTGTCCTGTAGGAAATAACCAGTGGCCACTGGGCATTCTTTCCCCCTCTGATGAGAAGCATCTAGGGTTGCCAACTCCAGGTTGGGGAACTCCTGGAGATTTGGGGGAGAAGCCTGGGAGGACAGAGACCTCAGTGGGGTCCAGTGCCACAAAACCCACCCTCCAAAGCATCCATTTTCTCCAGGGGAACTGATTTATGTAATCTGGAGATGAGCTGTAATTGTGGGGGATCCCCAGGTCCCACCTGGAGGCTGGCATCCCTAGTTCCTGTGATGAATATGCTGGATTAGAAAGACAGAGACAGACAGAGAAACATTCCTGGTATAGAAAGGTTTGGTCATCTGGGATCACAAACAGGAATATGCCAACCCCCCTACTGAGAGTCTTCACTACTTTATAAGGTAAACTACCGGTATGTTATTATTCAGAATCCAAAATCGGATTCCTCAATGTACAATTCGGACATGATCAAGGTTTATAAGATTATGCATGGGAAAGAGCAGGTAGAGAAAGAAGTCCTTTTCTCCCTTTCTCACAATACAAGAACTCGTGGGCACTCCATGAAATTGCTGAGCAGTCGGGTTAGAACAGATAAAAGGAAGTCCTTCTTCACCCAAAGAGTGATTAACACATGGAGCTCACTGCCACAGGAGGTGGTGGCGGCTACAAGCATGGACGGCTTCAAGAGGGAATTGGATAAACATATGGAGCAGAGGTCCTTCAGTGGCTATTAGCCACAAAGTATAGATAGGAACTCTCAGTCTGGGGCAAGGGATGCTCTGTCTTCTTGGTGCTTGACGGGGGAGGGGGCAACAGTGGGAGAGCTTCTAGTGTCCTGGCCCCACTGCTGGACCTCCAGATGGCACCTGGTATTTTCGGCCACTGTGTGACAGAGTGTTAGATTGGATGGGCCACTGGCCTGATCCAACATTGGCTTCTCTTATGTTCTTAGCCTTCACAGCAGCCAGAGCAAAGGGGCAATATTAAGGTTGCTGGGTCCCCCCTGGCCACTGGCAGGGCGTGGGGGGAAGGGTTGCGTGCTCCAAGTTGGGGAAACGCTTGGAGATTTGGAGGTGGAGCCTGGGGAGGACAGGAACTTTAGCCGGGTACAATGGCAGAGAGTCCACTCTCTAAAGCATCCATTTTCTCCGGGGGAACTGATCTCTGTAGTCTGGAAATGACCTGTAATTCTGGGAGCTCCCCAGGCCCCACCTGCAAGCTGACATCCCTGGAAGCATCTTCCCCAGACCTTGAGCATCCCTCTAAGACCCTGACCTGCTGGCATCTCGTTCCCCATTGACTGCCTTTTTGCCAGAATCCATTTGCTTTCCTCGTCTCCCGGGTGGCACCCCTGACCTGGCATGTTAATCTACGAATAAGCGCCACAGATGGTACCAGTGTTGCTGTCTCTTCCCCCCCCACCCCCGGCCACCTCTACAGCTTTTAGGGGATGCTACTTATTTGGGAGTGAAGAGGTAGCCACCTGTTCCGTGGTCCTCTTGTCCTGCCTCTGAACAGTCTGCAGCCCTTGGCGCGTCGCAGCTCGCTCATCTAGGCACCGTTTAGCCCAGGCCTGCTTATCAGCGATCAAGACTTCCCTCCCCCGCTCCCGCCTTCAAATCAAAACACACACACGCACCAGAGCCCCCTCTTTGCCTCCCGTCCACCCGAGGCGATTGTCACGACCGTGCATATTAAAATTAATCAGGCCTCCCAGGCCTGCGCGGCTGTGTGTGTTTTGAGCGGGCCGAAGTGGCTATCAAGCGCTTGCCCTAATTAAAGAGGCCTGCGCGGCGGAGCTCTGGCGGGTGCTTGGGTCTTCTCGGCGCCTAATAGGAGAGGCTTGGAGAGGAGGCACGGACGGCACCGCACCGAGGGCTCACTTGAAAGTTTCCTTGGCCACCTGTGCCCGGATCGCTGCAGGATGGAACAGCTCCCCGGGCCCCTTTCCTGACTGCCCTGTTAGAGAGGCAGGACAAGTGGGGAGGAACTCCAGCCAAATGAGAAGAGGAGAGCGGCAGGCAGAGGCTAAGAGCTTGGACAGAGGCCTGGGCTGGCTGGCTGATTAAAATGCCCCTTTTGTCGTCCTGTTTTTCCTGGACAAGCTGGCTCCGCTGGGCTCCTTGCAGGCCGTCGGCCCCGCTGCTTGGAAGGCACAGAGCATGTCGCCGCTCACACAAGCTAGGTATGGATCCATAACTGATTACGGATCTCCTGCGGATACATCCAGTCCTAGGTGTGCCAGCCTCCAGGTGGGACCCGGGGATCTCCCAGGATTACAGCTCATCTCCATACTATAGAGATCAGTTCCCCTGGGCAAGATGGATGTTTGGGAAGGTGGACTCTGGTGTTGTGCTCCTATGAGGTCCTTGTCCTCTCCAAATCCTATCCCCAAATCAACAGGAGTTTCCCAACCTGTATCTGACACCCCTACCACCCCATCCCTTGTTGGAGGCCAGAGGGGACATGGCAACTCTAGTTCCCCCTCCCCTGGCTTTTGCTTGAGTAGAAGCCTTTGCCAGGGAGGCAAGGCAGTCTGGTTTAGCCCTGTCTCGTTACAGCTAACCAGGGTGGGTACTCGGATGGGAGACCACCAAGGAAGGCTCTGCAGAGGAAGGCCATGGCAAACCACCTCTGCTTCTCACTGGCCTTGAAAGCCCCTTGCTGGGGTCACCAAAAGGCTTGGATGAGAGACCACTAAGGAAGGCTCTGCAGAGGAAGGCAATGACAATCCACCTCTGCTTCTCACTTGCCTTGAAACCCTCTGGCTGGGGCCACCATAAGGCTTGGATGAGAGACCACCAAGGAAGGCTCTGCAGAGGAAGGCAATGACAATCCACCTCTGCTTCTCACTTGCCTTGAAAGCCCCTTGCTGGGGTCACCATAAGGCTTGGAAGGGAGACCACCAAGGAAGGCTCTGCAGAGGAAGGCCTTGGCAAACCACCTCTGCTTCTCACTTGCCTTGAAAGCCCCTGGCTGGGGCCACCATAAGGCTTGGATGAGAGACTACCAAGGAAGGCTCTGCAGAGGAAGGCCATGGCAAACCACCTCTGCTTCTCCCTTGCCTGGAAAGCCCCTTGCTGGGGTCACCATAAGGCTTGGATGAGAGACCACCAAGGAAGGCTCTGCAGAGGAAGGCCATGGCAAACTACCTCTGCTTCTTACTTGCCTTGAAAGCCCCTTGCTGGAGTTGCCATAAGTTGTTTGCAACTTGACGGCACTTACATACATAGAAGCCTGTCGCGTGTTTCCAGTAAATAAAAGTAATAATCAGATCCTTCTCTTTTTAAAAAAATTGCTAAAAACAACCCTCCATAAACCTTTTTCCCATCTTGTTTTCCAAATCACAATCTCCCCTTCCCTTTAAGCTGCTTTTTGTACCGAACGAGATATGTTCCCCGCCACCACCACAGAGCAGTTAGTAGCGAGGGGGAGCAATTGGAATGGCAGACAAGACCTGGAGGATTCGGTTAGCCTCCTTCCTCTATGCAACACCCTCAATATAGATTCCTTCCTCTTTGCTGAAGAGTTGAGAGGTATCCATGCTCTCTCTCTTGCAGTGTGAAAACTGCATGCTGTCACTGTAGATAAGTGTCCCAAATAGGGTTGCCACCTCTGGGCTAGAAGATTCCTGGAGATTTGGGAAGGGCGAAGCCTGAGATGGGTGGGGTTTGGAGATGGGGAGGGAACCTCAGCACAGTATAATGCCACAGAGTCCACCCTCCAAAGCAGCCATTTTCTCCAGGGGAACTGATCTCTGTCAGCCAGAGATCAGTTGAAATTCTGGAAGGTCTCCAGGCTCCACCTGGAGGTTGGCAACCCTGATTTCCAGACTGGTCGCCATTGTGACTGGTGGCCAGACATAGCCCCATCCTCCATGGGTTTTTCCACTCCTTCTAAAGCTTTCCAAGTTGGTAGCTACCACCACATCCTGTGGCAGTGAGTACTTCTGTCTGTCTGTCTTGCATTCCCCACCCTTCAGCTTCAGCAGATGACCCCAGGATCTAGTATCATAAGGGGGGGAAGCGTCTCCCTGCCCACTCTCTCCACACCATAACCTACCTCACAGGGTGGTTGCGAGGATAAACTGGAGAAGGCGAGAATCTTGTGAGTCGCTTTAGGTCCCCGTTGGGGAGGGAAGTTAGGTAAAAAAAATCAGGGAAATAAATACATTTAATCCGATTCAGCAAGGTTCTTCTTCTTAGGTGGGACCTCACTTCCCTTGCTGATTGATCACAAGATGTGATCTGGTCATCATAGAATCATAGAGTTGGAAGGGATCTCCAGGGTCATCTGGAGAGCCAGTTTGGTGTAATGGTTAAGTGCATGGACTCTTAATCTGGGAGAACTGGGTTTGATTCCCCACTCCTCCACGTGCACCTGGCTGGATGACCTTGGGCAAGCCATAGCTCTGTGCCAGCTGCTCTCTCAAGGACAGTTGTCTCAGAGCTCTCTCAGCCCCACCTACCTCACAGGGTGTCTGTTGTGGGGAGGGGAAGGGAAAGGAGTTTGAAAGCCGCTCTGAGACTCCAAGTGAGTGAAGGGCGGGGTATAAATCCAATCTTTTATCTTCTTCTTCTTCATCATCTACTCGAACTCCCTACATAATGCAGGAAATACACAAATACCTCCCCTTCCACACCCGCAGTGACCGCTGTTCCACACACAGAAGATGACAAAAAAACCTCCAGGATCTCCAGCCAAACTGGCCTGGAGAAAAATGGCTTTCTGACCCCAAAGTGATGATCAGCATTTCCCTGGATGTGTAAAGAAAGGGCCACAAGAACTAAGCACTGAGGCAACCCATCCTGCCCTCCCTCTCACGAGCTGCCTAAATCCACAGGATCAGCATTGCTGTCAGATGGCCATCTAGCCTCTGTTGGAAAACCCCCAAAGGAGGAGAGCCCCCCACCTCCTGAGGAAGCCTGTTCCACTGAGGAAACACTCTAACTCTCAAGAAGTTCTTCTGAATGTTTAGCCGAAAACTCTTCGGATTTAATTTCATCCTGCTGGTTCTGGTCTGATCTTCTGGAGCAACAGAAAACAACTCCACACCATCCTCTTTGTGGACGTATCGGGGAATCAGTTCCAGGTAGACCTGGGAGAATCAGGGAATCCTCAGGTTGTAGGGTTGCCAGGTCCCCCTTCCCAGCCGCTGGTACAGTCTCTGGGGTTGCCAGCTCCAACGTGGGAAACTCCTGGAGATTTGGGAGTGGAGTCTGGGGAGGACAGGGACATCATTGACTACCATGCTGCACAGCACGGTACTGTGCTGTACCACTCTCCAAAGCATCTGTTTTCTCTGGGTGAAGTGTACTGGACTCGGGAGACCAGGAACGGTGAAATCATGAAGTCTTTACTGAGTGATTCAGCATGCCCAGTAGATGGTCAGAACAAGCATGCTTCCAGGGCTCCAGGGCCCTCATTATATGCTGGCTGGAGCCACACCTCCGGCCGCACCCAAAAGACTTGATAGGGGCTTAACATATGTGCATGTTTGTCATAGGTTCCCTGGAGGAGCCTTTGGCTGCATTGGCTCCCCAGGGAGAACCTAGGTCCCACATTGGTGGAGGCTTTGAATCCAGACGTCTATTGTTCCTCCAGATTCAAGCTCCCCTCTCTGCCTGACCATGTGCTCTGGCCATGCGGCGGGCGCCATTACCTGGGAGCACATGGCAGGCCGGTTGTTACACAGAACATACTACATTACACCAGGGGACCAATCTTGGTTGTCGGGAGATGAGCTTTAATTCTGGGAGATTGCCCAGGGCCCACCTGGAGGCTGGCATCCCCAAGAAACAGCAACACCAGTCCCTCCTGTGCTATTCCCCCCCCCCCCCCCCCGCTGTTTGTTATTTTAATATCCCAATGCAAACTTTGCAGTACAGACGCCCGTGAAATGAAAAGAGAAGGGATAGAGGGAAAGCGATGAAGAGAGAAATGGGGGGGGGGGCCCCCTCTGGGAGTCCACACCGCTTTCATCGCTCCTATTGTTCCACTTGTTTACTAGGTGCGATTCAGTATTCGGTTAAAACAGAAAACAGCTTTGCGTGTTGTGCAGAGGGCGAGGCGCTTTCTCTTGATCTCCTCTCCTTGGGCTTTTGTCTCGGTAGGAAAAGAAAGAAAGAGAAAGGAAAAGAAAGTTTGCTGTTTGCTGTTTGCTGTTTTCCCTTCAGTCGCTACCTGGCTTCTTGCTGGAGGTCTCCTCCCCCTTCCTTCCCCTCCCTCCTTCCCTCTCTTGATTTTTATTATCGTTCATTGAAACTGATTTGCTAGGTGCCCGCATTTGTGAAATGCTATTGACAAGTGTCCTCTCTTTTTTTTGTCGGATAAAACAGCATCCAGAGATCTAATATCCAGAGGTCTAGGGTGACGCTACATTGTTGCAGAGGTTTTGTTTCGTCTTTAGACTTATTTTTTCATACATGGCTTTCTCTCCCCCCCCTTCTTTCCCCCCCCCCCGGCTTGCTTTATTAATCAGAGAGGGGAGAGTGGCATCCGCTTGAAGAGAAAACCCCCTCTGTGCCTCCTTCTAAGTAATGTGCTGTTAGCACTCGCGCGACACCGCACAAAGCTTTCTGAAATGTTTAGCCTTGATTTAATTCGTATTTAAGGTCTCCCCTCCCAGCGCATTAATATAATGTCAGTGTAGAATGCATCGCTCGCCGTAATTACTGAAGAGAGCAGTAGTTGGGGGGAAACAGACAGTAATTGAACACATGGCTGTTTATTAGGGAAGGACAGCGCTTCCTACGCTGGTATTTAGGGCATTAATAGGGAAGAATTGATTTGTTGTTTTAAGATGAATTCAATCACTGTTGCTTAGGCCTTTGTTTGCCGAGGCCCAAGTTATGCTTTGTTTGTATAATGTGCCTGAGAGGTTTTATCCATCACGGTGTGGCATTAGTCATGTGGAGGGGCCGGAAAGCAGGAAGGCTTTTTTTTTCACAGTGACAAAAGAGATTCTCCCCCCCCCCCTTTGTGGGGTTGTATTTATCTTGCTTTCTGGCTGTGTTACCCTCTAATCTCACATCTGCCCCCCTTTTTCTTCTCCTCCCTCGTTCATCCTTGTAGCTTTTCTTCCCTCTTTTCCAACTTAAAGAAAAATTAGTGCAACCATTCTGTCTTTCCTCCCCCTCCACTCCCATCCTGTCTGTCTGTCTTCTTAACTCAGGAACGGAGCTTTGATTAAAGGGGGGCAAGGACAGGCCCAACAACTTGTAAATAATAGTGGTTGTGGTGATGTCTGATCAAGATAGGACGGCTAGGGAAATACATTGAGAAGGGGGCAGGGTAGGGTTGACAGGTCCCTCTGGGCAGCTGGCAAGGGATGATGGGGACTGGCCTTACCGAAATCTGGGAGTCTCACCTGATGTTTCAGTGAAATCCCTAATGTGCCTTCCAACATGACCCGGAAGTGATGCAGGCATGTTGGGGATGTCAGGGCAACACTGTTTTTGGGCAAAATCTCTATGGTAGAATTAGCTTCTACCATAGAGGTTTTGCCCCCAAACCAGAGCCTCGCCCTGGCGTCCCCAACATGCCTAACATCACTTCCGGGTCACTTTAAAGTCACGTCAGGGACATTGCTAAAATGCCGGGTGAGACTCCCTTTTTTGTTGTAAGTTCCCCCCGCTGGCCAGCTGACAGAGCGGTGGGGATTGGGAGTGGGGGACCCCCACCCCCACCAGGGAGTCTGGCACTCGTAGGGCAGGGTTCAGTTCTAAAGTTAACAAAGCCAGTGTGGGGCTCTGTCGATGTGTTTTGAAGCAGGAGAGACAACAAAGTTTGCCATTCATTTTTAATAGCACAAAAATAGCCCTGTGAGAGCAGATCAAAGGGCCCGTCTAGGCCAGCAGCCTTGCCACAATGGCAGTCACCCAGAATTTAAGGTTGCCAACACTGGGCTGGGAAGTTCCTGTATTTTTTTTGGGGGGGGGGTGAAGCCTGGGGAAGACAGGGTTTGTAGAGGGGAGGGTATAATGCCATACAGTCAACCCTCCCAAGCAGCCATTTTCTCCAGAGGAATAGGTCGCTCTCAACTGGCGATCAGTTGTAATCCCAGGTGATCTTCAGTCCCAGTTTGGTGTAGTGGTTAAGTGCTCGGATTCTAATCTGGGAGAACCGGGTTTGATTCCCCACTCCTCCACTTGCACCTGGCTGGATGACCTTGGGCAAGCCATGGCTCTGTATCAGCTGTTCCCTCAAGAACAGCTTGGGAAAGAGCTCTCTCAGCCCCACCTACCTCACAGGGTGTCTGTTGTGGGGAGGGGAAGGGAAAGGAGTTTGTAAGCCGCTTGGAGACTCCAAGTGAGTGAAGGGCGGGGTATAAATCTAATCTGTTCTTCTTCTTCTTCTTCCCCAATGGAGGTTGACAACCATAAGCCAGAAATTTCTGGGAAACCCACAAGTAGGGTCTGAAGGTGACATCTGGAGTCAGCCCTCACTTAGGGGATGCATCGTCTCCAGATGGAACCAGGGCCTCCCTAGACAGTGTGCATGCGGGGGGACCTGTGTGGTCATGGCTAAATAAACAGAAAGGAAGGACTTCCCGAAGCAAAATGTCAACCATTAAAAAAGCTGTGGAATGAGATGCTAGGCAAGGCAAAAGCCTATGAGTTTCCATCTGAAGAACGGTGCTTGTTTGTAGTCGGGGTGAATGCAACTGAAAACACCTTCCTTCAGCTACTTACGATTAAACAGCCAGAAAGGCTGCTGAAAGGAGGGGAAGAGTAATTTAAAGCCGGAATGGCTAACTTCTTATGCCTATTTAGCCTTGACATAAAAAAAGTTGTGGAATGAGACAGTAATCAAACCAAAAGCCTAAGAGCTTTAGAATACGTGACATCTTTAAATAATACAAAATTTCAAATTGAACATAAATGCAAATAAGTACAGTAAGTACAGTCGGTGTAGATGCAGGTAAGTACTATAGTCAGTGCACAGTGCGTACGTGAATACAGCACAATGAAGATTCTGAATGTGAGCTTTGTTTCAGTCACCTCCTTCAAGGATGCCTACATATTCGTCCACTTGTTGTATTCATTCATTTGTATCTTCAATCAGCTTTAGAATTCAATGCAGTTTTTGCGTTTTCGAAGGTAACAATAATTTTCGGGAGGGCAACCGGTCACAAATTTCAGATAAGCCATTCTGTAGCATTACTAAGCTGATTGTTGTTACCTTTGGAAACTAAAGAACTGCATTGAATTCTAAAAGGGATTGGAGATACAAATGAATACAAATGAATGAATACAACAAGTGGACTAATAATGCAAGTATCCTTGAAGAAGACAGCTGTAATGAAGCTCATATCCGGAATCTTTGTTGCGCTGTATTCATGTACTCATTGCGTACTTACTGTAGTACTTACCCACATCTATACCGACTGTACTTACTGTACTTATTTGTACTTATGTACAATTTGAAATTTTGTATTATTTAAATGTGTCACTTATTCTAAAGCTCGTAGGCTTTTGCCTTGATTACTGTCTCATTCCACAGCTTTTTAATGTCATGGCTAAATAGGCAGAAGTTAGCTATCCCCGCTTTAAATTACTCTTCCTCTCCTTGAAGCAAACTTTCTGGCTTTGTAATCATAAGTAGCTGAAGGAAGGTGTTTTCAGTTGCATTCACCCTGACTACAAACAAGCACCATTCTTCAGATGGAAACTGTCACAACTCAAATTGAAACGCTTGACAACCTCTGAGAACCACAGTTCTGTTGAGGGCCAGACTAGGTGAGATGGTGCTCCTGAGTTCGCCCCTAGGATGTGTTGCCATTTTGTTGAGTCAGTTCTCCCTGGGGAACTCCTTTTATCGGTGCCACAGGGGCCCGATTCTGGTTGGGACCACTGTCAGCACAGGGCAAGGAGAGGCTCCTGCCTTTCTCCGATGCCAGTCTTCCAATGTGCAAAGGCGCTTCAAGTCATTGTTTTCTGACACGCCCACCCCAGCTCCATCTCAGGTCAGAAAAATGGTGCAGGGGGTAAGCCAGAGACCCTCCACCTCCTATGCCACAGTGGTCCCAAGCAGAATCAGGTCCCTTCAACAATGCTAAAAGGAGTTTACCAATGGGGACTCACCCTACAAAATGGCGGCTTTTTCCTTGGGGCAAACTGGGCCAAAGGCCCATCAAGTCCAGCTTTCTATTTGCACAGCAGCCAAACAGCTGCCTCTAGGAAGCCCACAAGTAGGGTGAGATAGACGAAGAGAAGGTCTGCAGGAGTGACTTCTGTACCAGTTAGTGCATCTCACCAAGGACTGGAGTGCTGTTTTGAGTAATGACAATGGCAACTTGGTGATAAGTGTCATAATTATTAATTATTATTAACATAGAACCATCGACCTGCAAGGCACTTCATGTAATATCAGTCTTAGAAGCTTAACAGAATCAGTGGTCCAAGGCAGTGTTCCTGGTGAACTAAGGATAAAGTAGTACTCTTCACTTAGAGGTTTGGCAGGAGCACATCTGTAATCTCTGCTGAGTGGTTAACGATCCTGATCTTATACTTCTTATCCTCACAACTGTGCATCGTGATTATACATGCCAGTCAAGAGGAGGAGATGTTGACGTTCCAGCTGTTTGGGCCAACTCCCAACATGTCTTAAATCATGCCTTTGTGAACACTGTAGAGTTGGTGCTTTGGGTGATCGCTGGGATCCTTTCCTCTGACTGTCTTGGGGATCTGTCTATTCCGTTTCCTGTGCCAAAACTATCCCTTCCCATCTTTGTGACACCCCCCCCCCAAAGCTTGGAAGGCTTCTTGTCCACTTTGGTGGCTTCATCTTGCTAGGCAGTTCCAAAGATCCGTTCAACGATCTGTTCAAAGTTCTGTTAATCTGGAAGCTGTAGTATTTCTTTGCTTCAGAGTGTATGTCCTAGGATACACTCTATGATGGGTACAGCTCAATACAATTAGGTATGTCAAGGACCTTATGTTCTTATATTGGTTAACACATGGAATTCATTGCCACAGGAGGTGGTGGCAGCTACAAGCATGGATGGCTTCAAGAGGGAATTGGATAAACATATGGAGCAGAGGTCCATCAGTGGCTATTAGCCACAAGGGATAGATAGGAACTCTCGGTCTAAGGCAAGTGATGCTCTGTATTCTTGGTGCTTGGGGTGGGGGGCAACAGTGGGAGGGCTTCTAGTGTCCTGGCCCCACTGCTGGACCTCCTGAGGGCACCTGGTGTTTTTGGCCACTGTGTGACAGAGCGTTGGACTGGACGGGCGATTGGCCTGATCCAGCATTGGCTTCTCTTATGTTCTTATGACCTTGGGTATGTCCAAAGATATACTCTATGACGGGTACAGTGCCATACAGTTAGGTATGTCCAAGGACATACTCTATGATGGATACAGTGCCAATAATTGGATGGTAAAAACAAAGGTCTGGCAGATCATCATCTGTGTCATAGAGAGCCTATTTATTTATTTAAAACTTTTCTTTGAGGCTATTCTACTTTGGTCACGCCTTGAGAAGACAAAACTTTCTGGGAAAAGACAATAATGCTAGAGAAAGTTGGAAAAGGTAGGGAAAGAAGAAGACCCAATTAGAAAACTCAATAAAGGAAGCCATGGCCTTCAGTGTGCAAGATCTGAGCTAGGCTGTTAACAAGAGATGTTTTAGAGGTCATTCCTTGCTAGGGTCGCCATCAGTTAGAAGTGACAAGACGCACATAAACACACACACATCAACTTTCCACTCAGATAATTCCCCCAAGGCATTATACATTAAAGCATTTCAACACTGAAAACATTTAAATGAAGTATATATACAATAATTCAATAAAAACACATGAGCACACGTAACACCAAGAACCAGGGAGGAGGTCAATAATAGTTATTAGGGGTATGGCAAATAGAACAAAAAAGACTTCACCCACTGGCAGAAGACAACGATGGAAGGAAGCAGCTGAATCTCCGTGGGGAGGGAGTTCAAGAGTTTTGGTGCCGTGACCAAGAAGGCTCTTTCTTGGGTTGCCACCCATCTGGCCTCAGATGGCAGGGGCACCTACCAAGCCAGCTATTTGTCCACCAAGCCATCAATCTCTACACCCAGTCCATGAGCCTGTCTTAATGTTGTTCCAGACTGACCCACCTTACCAGGCTGTTTCAATATTATTGACATGATATATGTGGCACAATGTGAATATTATAAAGTGATCTTAATATAGAATGACAGATGTGACAGGGCATGCGTGCATCTCTCTCTACATACCTGGATATGATTCCTGCAGTCTTTTTCCAAAGTGATCAGGGGCATGGCATGTAATCATGCATACATGTACATGTCGTTGAATGTTATTTGTGTGAGAGACATAGAGCATCTGTCATTGCTATGCATGTAGAGGACACCAGTTTGATGGAATTAAGTCTGACAATGTTCTAGATGGATTCGTCTCCTGTATTTGTCTCTTCTTCTTCTTTGGCTGTATACCCTGAAACACATTGGAGATCTGTTACTATCATATGTTTGGATATAGGGAACTAGCTTTTACTAAATCAGACCACTGCCCCACCTAGCCCTGTATTGTCTACTCAGACAGATAGCAGCGCACACAGGGGCCGGTTTCCTACAAGCACTGCCCCAGCGCTTGTTCCTCCATTTGCCCTGATTGCCTGCTTTAATTTCCCACTATTTGCCGTGGAGCGCATTTTGACCCGTGGCTTTGCACGATTTCGTCCGATTTCCTCTGCGGCTTCAGTGATCGTCAAAAAACAGGATCACTGAAGCCGCGGGGGTAATCGCGTGAAGCCACGGGTCAATTCTTGTGGGAAATCGGTCAGAGTCTGTATCAAAGGCCTTTCTCATTTCGTGTTCCCCGATTGTTTAACTGGAGAGCAACCTTGGGACCCTCTACGGACAAAGCACATCCCAGCAAACCCCAAGGAGGTGTAGTGATCTCTCTGCCATCCATACCGCTGCTTCCCAGCCGATGCTCCCTCTAAGCTGTGGAGTCTTTTGGGCAGGAATTCTACGTTGTGAGCTACTGGCATGAAAGTTGCGAGCGAGCGAGATGGTTGCTGCGTAAATTAGTTTGCTCTGGAGCCCTCCTTCCTGAGCTAAGACAAAAATGTGTGAGCTGGAGCCTAAAAAACTGTGAGCTAGCTCACACTAACTCAGCTTAGAGGGAACACTGTCCCAGCTGTACCATAGGGATGCCAGCCTCCAGGTGGGACCTGGGGATCCCTTGGAATTTCAGCTCATCTCCAGACTACAGAGATCAGTTCCCCTGGAGAAAATGGATGGTTTGGAGGGTGGACTCTGTGGCCTCATACCCCACTGAGGTCCTTCTCCTCCCCAGGCTCCACCCCCAAATCTCCAGGAGTTTCCCAGCCTGGATCTGGCAACTCTATCCCCCCCATCCCTTGCTTGGTGGCCGAGGGGACCTAGCAACCTATCGAACCACCATGCGGGTTAGAAGAGGGCAGTGGGGCAGAGTTTGTTACCGTAAGCGGGGCGGAGGGAAGGCATTTGGACGTTCTTGTACTCCAAGTGACCTCTTTTGGCAGCGTGAAGGGGTCCACATTTGGAACTGGGACCAAAATAGCTCTAGCCCAGTTCTGAATCATGGCGGGGGGGGGGGGGGAAGCTTGCCCATCACTGCATTCCTGGGACCAGACCCCGACGGGCGTGGAATTTCCTCGGTATGCTCTCTTAAAATGATAGCATTGTAGTCAGCACTTTGAAATACCACGGCCCGATGTGAGACGCTCAGTGCCGTTTTGACACCTGAGTGCCCCCAGACATCTTTAAAATAGAACCAGCAGCCCCCCCCCCCCCAATTTTATTTTTTACACAAGATCAAGCAATGAGTGTCTCCAGGCCATTCCAGGTAGATTTCCCTGCCAAGCCGGCTGCATCCAATAAAACTGCCAGTCCTCTAGCTTAATACCGAGTCTTAGTGAATTAATTCAAGGCTCAGGGTGATCCAGGGCATGACATATGCCAGAAGTAGGAACTAAAATTAGAGGCAGACTTTTGGCTGTGAGTTCGGCTTCAGGCTATGCAGGGTGAGTGGCGGCGGGGGGGGTGGGATTGGGATGTCACAGGCTCAAGGGCTGCTGGACGAACAGCTTGTCCCCACAAGCTGGGCATTTCTGGTGCCCGGGATGCACTTACAGCGACGATGCTTCTTTTTTACATCATGTCCACGGCATCCCGAAGCAGCACGATCGCGTCTTTAAAGCAATCATGTCAAAGTTGGAACACTGCATCTTCCGACAGTCGGTTCACCCATGACCTGGTTCCGTATCTGAGAGCCAGCTTGGTGTAGTGGTTAGGAGTTCGGACTCTTAATCTGGGAGAACCGGGTTTGATTCCCCACTCCTCCACATGCAGCTGCTGGTGTGGCCTTGGGTCAGTTACAAGTTCTTTCAGAGCTTTTCTCTCAAGGGCAGTTCTCTCAGAGCTCTCCCAGCCCCACCTACCTCACAGGGTGTTTGTTGTGGGGAGCAGAAAGGAAGGAGATTGTAAGCCACGCTGAGACCGCTTTGGGTACTGAAGGGTGGGGTATAAATCCAAGCTCCTCCTCCTCTTCCTCCTCCTCTTCTCCTTCTCCATCTCTTTTTCCTCCTTCTTCTGTAAAGAGAAGAAGAAGAAGAGATTAAATTTATACCCCGCCCTTCACTACCCAAGGGAGTCTCAGAGTGGCTTACAAATGCCTTCCCCTCCCCACAACAGACACCCTGTGAGGTAGGTGGGGCTGAGAGAGCTCTGACAGAAACTGCTCTTTTTCAAGAACACCTGTGCCAGAACTACGGCTTGCCCAAGGTCATCCAGCAGGTGCAAGTGGAGGAGTCTGGAATCAAATCCGGTTCTCCCAGATTAGAGTCTGCGCACTTAACCACTACACCAAACCACTACACCACTACACCAAACCACTTAACCACTGCACCAAACCGAGAGAGGTGCACACTCCAAAGACACAGGGAGCTTCAATCAGCAGGGTTCCCAACCTCCAGGTGGTGACTGGAGATCTCTTGGGATTTCAACGCATCGCCATGCGACAGAGACCAGTTCCCCTGGAGAAAGTGGCTGCTTTGGAGGGTAGACTCTACGGCATCGTACTCTGCTGACATTCCTCCCCTCCTCCCACCCCATCCTCACTAGGCTCCACCCACAAAATCTCCAGCCATTTCCCAAACCAGAGCTGGCAACTCGACCAGTCAGTCATGTCCCTGTCCCCAGCAGATTTTCCTTTCCCGTCTGGAGATAATGCTTCTCTTCTTTCCACTGTATAAGTTTGTTACGTGAAACACAATTCAAGCACCATTGTACCCATGGCGTTGGCTAGATTGTGGAAGCCTTTTCATCTCATCCCCCCAATCCAGAGAAACTTCAAATGAATGGACTGTATTTTTTTTTTGTCCTTTCAAAATGTATATATTCCAAATATTGGCCTTGTCAAGCTTGGCCTAGGGATAGATGATAGTTTGGTATCAGAGCATGTGTTTTGCATGATTGAAAAATGTCTAGATTCAAGCCTAACAGGGTTTTAAGTGCCAATACTGACCCCTGACCTAGGAGCCCCACAGCCTCTCAGGATCATGCTAGATGGGCCAGCACGTCAGCTTGTCAACTCCAGGTTGGGAAACACCTGGAGATTTGGGGGGTGGAGCCTGAGGAGGGTGGGGTTTGTGGAGGGGAGGGACCTTGATGTGGTACAATTCCTTAGAGTCCACATTCCAAAGTTGCCCTTTTCTCTGTCACCTGGAGATCAGTTGTAGTCCCAGCATGATGCATTTGAAATTGTTGTTGCCTAAACTCCTTTCTGGGTTTTGGAGATGCAACTTACCAAACATTGTTCAAGCAAGATTTGAATCCTGGACTTTTTTGGGGAAGGAGTATTGTGTGTGCACGCGCATGCATGCTTGAGAGCCTGGAAGTCGTGGTGACTTCTGGCAACCCCTGCTGGGGGCTTGGATTTTTTTTTCCAGAGAGGTGTCTTGGTCGCCTGTCTCCATTTCTCAGCCCTGGTATTCCTTGGAGGTCTCCCTTCCAAGTACTTGTGAGGGTCGGCCCTGCTTAGCTTCTGAGATCTGACAAGATTGGACTTGCCCGAGCTATCCAGGTCAGGGTGAATCCTGTAGCATTTTATAGACCAACAAGATTTTCCAGGGTATAAGATTCTAAGAGTGTCCAGTGAAGGTATCTGACGACGGGAGCTTTGACCCTTGAAAACCCAGGAGCTAAGGTCACAAGGAACTGAGATCACAGTGAAAGGCCCTCTTGACTGTCCCATCAACCAAAGAAGCTCATCTGGTGACACAGGGCTTTTTTTCAGTGACAGCCCCATGATTATGGAACAACCTGGCTAGGGAAATGCACCTGGTAGTCCCCTCGATCTTATGGAGGCAGCTGAAGACAGTTTTATTCATGATGACATTTGATTAGTACTTCTGGCAGTTTTAAATTATTGATATTAACTAGTGGTTTTCATGTGTCTCTCTGTGTGTAATATATATAGGCTGATCCTGCACTGAGCAGGGGATTGGACTAGATGGCCTGTATGGCCCCTTCCAGTTCTGTGATTCTGTGATTCTATTGTTTTGTTTTGTTTTACATTGTAAGCTGCCTTGAGTTCCTATAAGGTGGAATGGTGGCTGATAAATGTTTCAAATTAATACAAATAAAACTAGTGTGTATTCTCATATATCTTGTTGGTCTTTAAGGTGGTAATGGACTCAACTCTTGCTCTTCTACAGCAGACCGATGTGGCTACCCACCTTAATCTAAAACTGTTTATCGATTATCAATTTTCTTTCCAAATTTTGTAAAGAGGATAGCATATGTGGAGTTCAAAACCACTTTCCCTTCATTCATGCCCCCCCCAGTACAAAGTGGTCTTAAGGAGATCATGTTCCGGTTCCAGAGAGTCCAGGGTCATAATGTCCCAGCTCTCCAGATGTCAAGGGAAGGATGGAGAAGTATCTTTGAATATATGGGAAAGACATGTGCATGAAAGCCCAGGTGTCACGAAGGAGGCAGGAGGAGGTGGAGAAATGTGTGTTTCTAAAAATACAGATGCATCAGCCATGAGACACAAGTTCCATTTTTGCTAACCTTAGTCAGACTTCAACAAAGAGTGACGAACAAGACAATACCCGTTCAAATATTTAACAATGGGGTATGGCAGGAGCTTGGAATCCAGATGTTACTCATGATCATCACAAAGGGTAGGACAACAGGCAATAGTTTAAATGCAGGGAAGTTACATAAGGAAGCACGCAAGGTCATGAATGGAAGAGCTGAAGAACTTCGATTTTTGAAGGTCACCAAACACAGGGGTCATATAAATATATCTCTGTTGATTCAATCATGCCCACTTTCTGTCTTTTATACTAGGTTGTGAAATTCCTGGATAGGCCTCTGGTTAGGACTCAGTGTGACCTGACTGTCTCTGGTTTTTAGGGTTGCCATCTCCCTGATAGGGGCTGGGGTTCCCAGTTGGCTGCCAGTCACCTGGCTGGTGGGGGAGCCCCAGGCCTGAAGAGCCCCACCACAACCAACATGCCGAGCATGATGTACGAGGGACAGTCTAGCATCTGGCTAAAAACTCTACAGTGACCACAGAGTTTTTCACCAAATGCTAGAACATTCCCTGTGCAACATGCCCAACATCGTGATGTCACTTCCAGGTGATGCTGTTGTGATGTGCACACCAGAAGATCCCAGGGAGCAATCTGGAGCCCCCGCCAGGAGACAGTAAGCACCTAGCAACCCTACTGATCGTTGGGGTCATGACTGAGAATACCCTTTCTCGGGTTGCCACCTGTCTGGCTTCAGATGTCAGGGACAACCGAAGCAGGGCATCTGAAGATAACTCGAGTAGGTGGGTAGGGGTCTGACCCACTGCCAGAGTCTGAAATTCTACCCATCATTCCCTTCTACAAATTTCACCTGAAAGTTAAATCTGAAGCGACTAGTGTGTGTAGGTGGGTGGGTGTGGGTGTGTTCTACTCAGGCAAAATGTCTGAGGCCAAAAGAATGGCAATTGGTCTGGGAAGAATAGCCGGAGGGGTTTCCAGGGCAGCTCAAATCATTTTGATAAGACTGCCATTCCCCCCCCCCCTCTTTCAGGGGAAGTCTTGCAGATCCCAGCTTCAGATGTGTGCGTGCTATGTTAGACTTAATTCTGCTTCTCCCCCATCCCCCCGCCTCTGTAAGCATTTGTGCAAGGTATGGTGCAGTAAGGCGTCAACAGAAGGTCGGACCAGAACCAACGGGTTGAAATTAAATTAGAAGAGTTTTTGGCTAAATGTTAGGAAGAACTTTGTGACGGTTAGAGCGGTTCCTCAGTAGAACAGGCCTCCTCGAGAGGTGGTGGGCTCTCCTTCTTGGGAGGTTTTCAAACAGAGGCTCGATGGCCATCAGACAGCAATGCGGATTCTGTGAACTTAGGCAGATCATGAGAGGGAGGGGCAGGAAGGGTTGCCTCAGTGCTTAGTTCTTGTGGCCCTTTCTTACTCGCCCAGGGAAATGCTGATCACCACTTTGGGGTCAGGAAGCCATTTTTCTCCAGGCCAGTTTGGCCAGGGATCCTGGAGGGATTTTTTTGTTTGCCCTCTTCTGGACATACAGCAGGGGTCACTGGGGGTGTGGTATTTGTGAATTCCCTGCATTGTGCAGGGGGTTGGACTAGATGACCCTGGAGGTCCCTTCCAACTCCATGATTTTACGAAGGTGTCCATTTATGTGACCCAACTTACCAGTGATGGGGATCTCTCTACCTGGGAGAGGACAAAATTCTAAATATGCTCTCTGAACTGAAGCAAAGCATTTTGGCTAGCCTTGGGACATACAAAGGACCATTGATCTGTGATCTTAAGGCTAAATTCTACTCTTAAAACTACTTGGTGACCCAAAATTGTGGACACCCCCCTCCCCTCTCTACGCTATGCTGCCTTTGATGACCATAGGTGTCCAGAGCTCACAGGAAGAGGAGAATATTGGAGTCCAGACTGCCAAGTAGAGAGAGATCTTTTATTTATTTGTATAGTTGTTTGTTCGCCTTTGGTTTGCCAGCCTGAAGACTCATCAGAGAATAACTGACATTCGAGATGCCAGGGTTCTAGTTTCCAGTAAGCACTTCAAAAAGTCAAGTCTATACTTGAGCAGCTCTGATAAATGAAGACTTCAGGACGGCGCTTTTGTCTCTAAAAGGACATTACAGACTTCCCGACTTCCTGAGGAGGAGTCTGTAAAGAGCCAAGTGGAAAGAATCATTTGTTGTTTGTTGTTCAGTTTCACAGTTGAGTCTGACTCTTCACAACCCCATGGACCACATCACTCCAGGCCCTCCTGTCCTCCGTCATCCTCCGGAGTTTGCCCAGACTTCATGTCTGTTGCATCACTAACACTGTCCAACCATCTCGTCCTTTGCCGTCCCCTTCTTCTTTGACCCTCAGTCTTCCCCAGCATCAGGGTCTTCTCCGGTGAGTGCTCCCTTCTCATTTGGGGGCCAAAGTATTTGAGCTTCAGCTTCAGGATCTGGCCTTCCAGGGAATGGTCAGGGTTGATTTCTTTTAGGATTGACTGATTTGATCTCCTTGCAGTCCAAGGGATTCTCAAGGGTCTTCTCTAGCACCATAGTTTAAAAGCATCTATTCTTCAGAGCTCAGCAGTCCAACTCTCGCAGCCATACATTACTACTTGGAATACCATCGCTTGTAGTTAGTGGCAAATAAATAGAGTTGCCAGTCTCCAGGTTGTGACTGGAGATCTATTACAACTGGTCTTCAGGTAAAAGAGATCTGTTCCTTTGGAGAAAATGGCTGTCTTGGAAGGTGGACTCTACGGCATTATGCTCCACTGAGGTCTCTCCTCTTCCCAGGCTCCACTCCCAAAATCTCCAGGAATTTCACAGTCCAGAGCTGGCAACCCTAACTGCAGAATTGCCATTCTCACCCTCCCCCAGGCAAGGACCTCGAGTATATTTAACTGTAGTTTGAAAACAGAGGCGTCAAACAGATTGATGCTTTTATTTTTTTTTTTATTTTAATATTTTTTTAAAAAAAATAAATATAAAAATAATTGATACAGTGCATAGAAACAAAAAGTGGTGCTAAACCGAAGGATTGCAGGTTTGCTTTGCACAACTGGAACTAAAATGAGGATTTGAAAACTGGGAGATTAGAGTTGGGAAATTTAAAATCAGCCCCAAGTTCATGTCATAGAAACTTTGTGACAGATTCTGGCTGGTGAGGTACCCTCTTTTTTCCCAGGGTGCAGCTTTTTGCGTAAGGCAGGGGTCCCCAACCTTTTCCAGCTGCAGTAGGGTTGCCAGGTCCCCTTGTTGCACTGGTGGGAGGATTTGGGGGGCGTTCCAGGGCATCCTCAATGTGATGATGTCACCCAGAAGTGACATCATCACTTCTGGAGCATTGTGTGGTGACACTCTGGTTTTTGGGCAAAACTCTACGGTAAAACTGGCTTCAAACTATAGAGTTTGACCAGGTGGTGGGTAGAACCCCCCCAAAAGGGGGTAACCCCTGCCAAACTGTGGGGGTCTGGGAACCCTAATACGATACTGTACTATACTATCCTAGTGAAGGTTGGAAAAAAGGCTTTTCCTACCATGTCCAATAGTATAAATTTTAATTTTTACTGCCCCCCCCCAGAAAAAAAAACTTCACTAGCATTTTAAGAAAGGAAGAGAGAAAGCGAGTGCATGAAAGATGTTGTTCCATATAATACAGACATATAAAAAGAAGAACATTGTCTCGGAATGACCAGAGGGAAGAATTAAAATTGATGACAAAGAGAGGGATGAAGCTCTCTTAAGAGAAAGATTTGGCCAGGGCCAGGTGCTAGCAGCTTTAAACACACATGATGCAGACGCAAACGATTCCTCCGGTGCCCACACTGGCTATAGGGAAACTGGTTTTTAAGTACATACGAATTTATGTCAACGGCATCCAATTCCACCCTTCCTTGTCACGGAGCGCTCCCAAGCTGAGACAGATGGCTGTTGGTATAGCTGTGTGCGTGGGAGAGAGGAACTTCCACATGTGATTTCCCCCCCCCCTCTCTTTTTTTTACCATTTGGTAGTAATTAGTTTGTTGTATAAATTAACATTAACTGATCCATTCTTCAGGCATTGTTTGTAATTATCTTCTTTGAGGCTCTGAGTGGTATAAAGATTTTTTTTTAAAAAAGAAAAGAAAAGAAAGAAGAGCAAAACTGCCTCTTATGTTATCCAAAAAGGAAGAATCTATCATTACGCAAAACAGAGCCACAATTATTGTTGTTGTGAGGCTGATTGACTGAGAACTTTGAAATAGCTATCTTTTTTTTTTTAAAGATAACTTTTCATGGGAAGCAGTGCTTTAGAAACGCAGCACGCTGACATTAGGATCATTAGAGCAAAGGACAGAGAGATCTGGAGAAATATGATCCGGAGAATCCGGTGGTACTGGTACCAAAATGTTATAAGGGATGGTTTCCTGCACTGGGCATGGGGTTGGAGTAGATTACCCTGGAGGCCCCTTCCAACTCTACAATTCTATGATTCTCGACTTAGAGTTGGGGGTTCATGTCTCATAGGTCTGACTCATATAGCCTTTTCTTATACAGTAAAGTCAATCCTTTGACTTGTGCAGTGATCTGTACATATTGAGTCAATCCTGTGAATGTTGTGATCTACAGATCGCGAGCAGTCATGTCTGCTTCAATCTTAGATGTTCTGGGGGACCTAGTGATGGGCCAGGCTAGCCCAATTGTATGGTGACGGTTTTCAAGGCAAGAGCCAAAGAGAGGTGATTTGCCTGCTTCTGTGTAGTAACCATGGATTTCCCTGGTGTTCTCCCATCCAAGTACAGGGTTGACCCTGCTTTGTTTCTGATATCTGACAACACAAGGCTAGGTCACTGCAATGTGTGATCAGGTTTGGGAAATCAGTTCAATTTTCTCATGTTCGGGAGTTTCTGTTAGAGTTGCCAGGTCCTACCTGGCTACGGGGGGGACGGGGACTCCTGATCTTCCAGTTAGATCATGTGTGCGCAAAGCACACGTGCGCAAAGCACGCTCACCATGATGACATCACCTGGAAGTGATGTCATCACATTTCCAATCTAGGCTTTGGGCAAAACCCTATGGTTTTTTGGGGCCTCAAAACTATACAGTTTTACCCAAAACCTAGAGCGTCACCCCTGACGTCAGAATCACGATGATGTCACTCCCGGGTGATGTCATCGCGCCGGCAGCGCTGGGAGGGGGCTTCTCAGGGGTGGGGCTTCCCTTGCCAGCCAGCTGGGCCACAACGGATTGGGGCCTAGTTTCTGTTCCTTTTTTGCCTGCTCCCCTTTTCAGCCCGGTGTTGTCATCCAGTAAGTGAAGATTCTGTGGACAGAATTCCCCCTGTCACTGCTTGCAGCTTTCATGCCACCAGGTATGGTTGTCAACATCAAGTTGAGGCCAGATCTCCCAGAATCACAACTGATTTCCGGATGATGGAGATCAGTTCCCCTGGAGAAAATGGCAGCTTTGAAGTGTGGACTGTATGGCATTCCACCCTGCTGAGGTCCCTTCCCAAACTCCACGTTTTCCAGCTTCTGCCCCCAAATTTCTAGGAATCTCCCCATTCAGAGTTGAAACCCCTAATGCCAGATTAAAAACATTCTTGTGAATTGGCCTTTGAGGTCACCCTAGAAGGCCATTCCCAGTTCACCCAGTTGTTAATGGATGCCTGTGGCTGAATGAGACTGATTTCCCACAAGCAGCTGTGCTGCTGTCGCTCTTCCATTTGCCCTGTTTGCATTGGTCAATTTCACACTATTCACCCCGCGGCTGCATTTTGACCTGCATCTCTCCTCGATTCCCCCCGCATCTTCTCAATCCTTGTTTTTGGAGATCGAGAAGACGTGAGGGGAATCGGGAGAGCTGCGGGTCAAAATGTGGCCACGCTGCAAATAGTGTGAAATTGACCAATGCAACCGGGGCAAATGGAAGAGCGACAGCAACACAGCTGCTTGTGGGAAATCAGCTTGAGTGTTTGAAGCCAGTCACCTCTGATGTTGGCTTTCCATTTGAATGGATCTAGTTTCAGGGAGCTTAGAAAGAGCCAGGTGGGGTGCTATGACATTGTTCTGTGGCTTAGCTGGAGACCATATCATCTGGCAACCTTGCTGAAGCGCAGCCAGCCTGGGTTTGGCCAGTGCCTGAATGGAAGACTTCCTGGGGAACCCCCCACCCCCTCCAGTGTGAATTTCATGATGGAAGAAAGAGGAGATGCATTTGTGTGTTTAAAGTGTCAAGTCACAGTTGACTTCTGGAAACCCCAACAAAAGCCTTTCAAGGCGAGTGATTAAGCCATCGCCTTCCTCTGCAAAGTCTTCCTTAGTGGTCTACCCATCCAAGTACCAACCCTGCTGAGCTTCCAACAAGATGGGGCTATGCTATAACAGCCCACATCCCAGAATGAGGAGATTCTCATGTGACTGAATTGAAAGGTTTGCAAGAGGCAGAGTGTACAAAAAGCAACCAGAAGACAACTTTCCCATCTCACAGGCAAATGAAGAATAATTCACTCAGAACACTGGCAATGTGTGAGATCAGGGAAAGAAAGGAAAATTAGGATACCCCCTTCTTGGATAATCTGGCAGCAGCGAGGAAGTTCCATGGCAGGCGACCCCAACCTTTTTGACCCTGTGCCACAGGCGGACAAGTCGCTTCGCTCTGGGTTGGGCAGTTTCTGTCGTGCTGCCTCCAGCTGGTCAGCATCCACTTCTTCCACCAGCATCCTCTCTTGGGTTTCCCCTGTCCATGCCCCCCCCCCCAGCATGTTCGCCTTTCCTGCCAGCCAGATGCCCCGAGAAGTGGTGCGAGCCTCAAGCACGGGCAGAGTGGCCCATGCCAACCTGCCGAGGAACAGCCCCAGCAGCTGGAAGAAGTGGAGTGGGGATAGGGCTGTCAAATCCCCTGGGCGGGCGGGGAACTCCACCCCCAAAGTGCCAGCTTCACGACAATGTGCCCTGGCATGATGACATCACACGGAGATGATGTCATCGCACGGGGGCGCGTTGTGCGGGATGCTCTAGCATTTGGGGGGAAACGCTATGGTTTTCTCTCAGATGTCAGTGTCCCGTCCCCCAACATGCCTGATGCAATGATGTCACTTCTGGGTGATGTCATCGCGGCGTATGCATTTTGCGTGCGCACCAAAGAAACCCCAGGAACAAACCAAGACACCCCCGCCGTAAGCCAGGTGAGACCTGGCAACCCTCAGTACGGTGTGGGGAGAAAGAAAGACAAGATGGGGGAAGCTGACAGGACCCTACTCCAGCCCCAGCCTGCTCCTGACTCTGCCACCACTTTTGGAGCGAAGGTATGAGCACCCCTGAAGAGGCCGCTGCAATGGAGCCCTTCTTCACCAAGGGGAGCTGAGCAGGAGCAGGGAAGGGGGTCCAAGCTTGCCCCCTCGGGGGTCAGCTCCACTGCACTAAACTGTCCCCTTGTTGCCCCCCCCCCCCGACAAAATAATCTGGTTACGGGCCTGCCCTGTGGGCAGAGATTTGAATTCTGACACGGCAGGGTGGATGCAGCAACAAAATGGCTGCCGCAAAATGGCTGACACAGGAGGCAGAGCCAGCCACAAAATGATTGACTTCAAGTAACACAGTGTAAATCCTTGTGCTGTGGTGGCAGCTGCTGCTAAAGCAACATTAAAAAAAAAAATCTGCGTGGCCCATCAAATCTCCAGTGGCCAATCAGAAGCCTTGCTGGATAAAAGCCCCGCCTGACTCCTCCCACTTTCTAAAGATACTTGGCAGGCATAAGAAAAGGAGCCAGCGAGCGTCATGACACCCAGTCGCCATGCTGGGGTCCCCTGTTCTATGGAGTGTTTAAAGATGAAGAAACAGCCCTTTACCTAACACTGAAATGTATAGTCCTGAAAATCCACTTACAATAAGAAAAATGCTACTGAATATTGTGAAAAATCAAAATATTGAAAAAAAAAAACATTTTGTGCAAGCAGCTATGGACTCCCAGTGGAAGGACTATGCAGGGACACAGGATAGGGATGGGGGTGGGGATGTCTGTTTCTTGGTAAGAAAGAATGATTTCCGGCTAATCAGAGGGCAGGCCAGTGTTTATTAATAGAATATCCTCAAGCTACAGGATCATTACACTCCCTTACTATATTTACAATGCAGAGGAAACGTGCAATGTAATTAAGGGGTATCTCCCCGCTACATCTACCTAAAAGAAGCTGCAGTGTATTACTGTACTTGCTGTATTTTTCCTGCGCACCAGAGAAAGACCTTCTGCAGCGCTGTTTTCTGATGCTCAGCTGCCACCGTAAGGAATATGCCTCACACTAAGCCGTTGTACCACTTTGAACTAAAACGGGGTTTAGTGAAAACTTTGTCCCCTTGTGAAAGGCCCTCCTCTTTGGGGCTACTGGATGGACCTGTGAAATTAGACCAAAATAGGGTATGCCCGAAATGGGCTGCAGTGGCTCAAGTGGTTAAGACGCTGAACTGCAGACCAGAAGGTCAGTGGTTCAGGAGTCCGAGACCCGAGTGCCACATGATGGAGTGAACTCCTGTCTCTGGCCCTGGCTCCTGCCAGCCTAGCAGTTCGAAAGCAAGACATTGCAAGTAGAGAAATAGGTACGGCTTTGGTGGGAAGGTAACAGCGTTCCGTGCACCTCGGCATTTAGTCATGCCGGCCACATGACCACGGAAACGTCTTCAGACAGCCCTGGCTCTTCGGCTTGGAAACGGAGATGAGCACCGCCCCCTAGAGTTGGATTCGACTGGCTTTCGAGCAAGGGAAACCTTTACCTTTACCCTAGAAATGATATTCTTGGAGCTGCTTATAAAGTAGTAATTGCAAATTGGTACTTACTTCAGTCCACTCTGCATTTTTCTCAGATAACGATAAAATTCCTACAACATTCCCGCCTGGATGTGTGCATGGCAAAGCACTGATCCCATATTTGTGTTAGTTTTCTGTGACATAAACCTAAGTAACATCAAGTGCCGCCAAACTGCAGCCAACTAATGGCAACCCTGTAGAGACGTTCAGAGTTGATTTTGCCATTCCCTGCCTCTGCATAGCGACCCTGGACTTCCTTGGTGGTCTCCCATCCAGGTGCCAATGGAGGCTGTCCCTACTTAGCTTCTGATGAGACCAGGGCTAGCCTGGGCCATCCAGCATAATATGGCAGGGTAAAAGTGGGGAAAAAAATTTTCTCTCTGAAAAGACAATAATCAATGTTTTTTTATGTAAAATGACTGAGTGCACTTGTCGTTGACTGTAACAATAAATTTGATTGAGCTAAGACAATAATCTTCAGCTGTCTCCTGAAGTGTCACAGAACAAGGATATTACAGCCAACAAAGCAGCCGTGCAGGTTATGTTGAAGTGTGATTTGAGCTGCAATCACTGACACAATTAAATTGGCATTTAAAAGACTTTTATGAGTGCGCAGCTGCAGCCGTAAGGGCATGATCCTGCCAAAGTTAAGCAATTTGATGCCCCATTCTTCTCTCTCTCTCTCTCTCTCTCTCTCTCTCTCTCCATGGTGAAGTGTCGTAGCTCTCCTATTGAAACCCACGAGACAGCAAAGTGCTTTTTACAGGCTGGATCGTCCCCGCGGTTTCTATTCAAAGCAAAATGTGAGGCCCATCATTTCCTCCGTGTGCAAATCCTGAAAGTCACCCATTGTGCAGAATAGGAAATGGCTTTCCTAGCATACAGTAGCCATCTGTTCATGCCTTATAGGCAAGTTTAAAAAAAAAAAAATCTGGACAGTGCATGCTAGAAAGAGAACTTGAACGCAGAGATTAATCACATTTCAGACACAATTAGATTGCTGTTGGAATTGAATGGCTCTCCCCCCGCCCCCCCCCCCCCGTTTTCTTCCCTTGCTTCTCAGGTGATACGAGAAATTTGCATTAAAAAGATGATCTAGTCAGCAGACAGTCAACAGCGTCAATGTCAGAATTTGATCTATTTTTTTGCGCACCCCCCAGTCTAGGAATTTCATCGAGTCATTGGGCGTTTTCTCACTAGCTTCCCCCGCGGTTTACACCGAAGCTAGCACCAGAGCTTCTGGTCAGTTTCCCACCATTTGCTCCCTGCTCACAATTTCCTCCAGAGTATCACTGCACTGCTCCGGAGCTTCCCTGGAGCAAGAAAATCCTGCTAGGAACACGTTTTTCTTGCTCCAGGGATACTCCAGAGCAGTACGGTGAAACTCCAGAGGAGTTTGTGAGCAGGGAGCAACTGATGTGAAACTGACCAGAAGCTCCAATGCTAGCTCCGGTGTGAGCCCCGGAAAAAAGCCAGTGCGAAAACGCCCATTGTGTATTGTTTTGATCCAGTTTATGGGACAATGGGAATTCTTTATTGGACTAGGCATCAGTTGGAGAACAGGGTCTAAAAACTAATCGTTCCCGTGTGTGCAACTTGTTTCTTCTATAGAAAACTCCCCACAGCTTATGTAGGGCTCCCTGCGATCTCCTATCAAACAGTGGCAGCCCTGGCGTGGGAAATTCCTGGAGATTTGAGGGTGGCGCCTGGGGAGAGCAGAATTTGGGTAGGACCCAACCAGGGCACAGTGCCACAGAACCAACACAGCTGCCATTTTCTCCAGAGGAGTCGATTGCTGCTACCTGGAAGTCAGGTGTAATCCTGGGGGGGGGGGGGGGCTCCAGGACCCACCTGGAGATTGAGAGCAAAACGAAAGGCACAGTTTGAAGAACACGGGGAAAAAAGACCGAAGAAAACTGCACAAAGGCACTAACCAATAAATTTAACGCGTATTACAAATATCTATAAAGTGCATAACTAATATAAAAAAATACATGAAATGTGGTCCAACAAAGTTGTGGTTGTTAACGAAAGTCTCCGGAACGGTTCTTCGTTTCGAGGAAACTTCTTCTGAACACGGACTGGTTACTAAAGGCTTTAGCAAGGCTTTAGCAACATCCTTATGCCCGGTGATCTTTTCCTTCTGAAAGAATGAATTTGTGTTTGAAATGTGCTATAGAGAGAAATATGCCATTCTAGTGGGAATTCATGAATAAGAAATTGGAAACATTTTGTATGACGTAACCAGTCCTTATTCAGAAGAAGTTTCCTTGAAACGAAGAACTGTTCCAGAGACTTTCGTTAACAACCACATTTTTGTTGGACCACATTTCAAGTATTTTTGTATATTAGTTATGTACTTTATAGATATTTGTAATACACTTTAAATTTATTGATTAGTGCCTTTGTGCAGTTTTCTTCAGTCTTTTTTTCCCACCTGGAGGTTGGCAACCCTGAACAGTGATCAGGTCCCAAACCCCCACCCACCCACCCCCTGCTCAACAACAGCACAAGTACAGCATCAGATGCTCCTAGACCCTTTGCAGGGCTTTTGAGAGGAAAGAGACCCAAGCGTGATCCCATTCTGCGGTACCCTTGAGGCTTTAAAAAAAAAACTTTTGGGGGTGGGTTTGTGTCTGTGTGTGCGTATGTGCTTGCATGCCTGGAAGTCGTGGTGACTTCTGGCAACCCCTAGTGGGGTTTGGACCTTTCAAAGACGTGGCTTGATGGCCCGCCTCTGCCTCCTGAACCCTGGTATTCCTTGGAGGTCCCCCTCCCAATTATTTACAAGGGTTGGCTCTGCTTAACTTCTAAGATCTGATGAGGTTGGACTTGCCTGGGCTGTATCCTGTTCAGGGCTGGCATCTCTGAGGCTTTTGCAGCACCTCCAACCCCAATCATTGGGGTTATCTTGCCTGTATCTGGATATATTCTTCTAGTTAGCCGTAAATGTGGATATATGAATATCTTACGTGAGTGTGCAGATTGCATTCTCAGGAGATGTCCAGAAACCACATGATGGGCTCATCAATCCCTAATGTGATGACTGTGGTGAGATCCAAGAAAGCCTTCTTGGTGCTTTGGACCACACAGCAGGTTCTGCAACTGAAATCCTTGAGTTCTCAGTTTACGTGTTTCATTGCCAATGGGTGTAGGTACTAACCAAAGTGGTGTCTGAAATACCCTTACCTGGATGAGCCAGACTAGCCCAATCCCATCAGATCTCAGATGCTAAACAGGGACAGCCTTGCTTAGTATTTGGATGGGAGACCACCAAGGAAGTCCAGGGTCATCATGCAGGAGCGGGCAATGGCAAACCACCTCTGAGCATGTCTTGCCTTGGAAACCCTGCGGGGTCACCATAGGTTGGCTGTGGCTTGACAGCGCTTTCCACCACCACTATGTCTGATATACCAACATATCAAGAACTAGGCCTTACCTCAGTCACAGAGCATATGATCTGCGTGTATAAATTCTTAGGTTCAAGCTCTACTGAAAAGATGTAGGGAGGGAGGGAGACTGGACTCTACTTAAGCCAGTTTGGTGTAGTGGTTAAGTGTGAGGACTCTAATCTGGGAGAACCAGGTTTGATTCCCTACTCCTCCACATGCAGCTGCTGAATGACTTTGGACAAGCCACAGTTCTCTCAGAGTGGTTCTCAAAGAGCTCATCTCAGCCCTACCTACCTCACAGGGTGTCTGTTGTGGGGAGGGAGAGGGAAAGGAGATTGTAAGCCACTCTAAGACTCTGAGTGAAGGGTGGGGTATAAATCCAGTCTCCGTCTCCTCCTCCTCCTCCTCCTCCTCCTCCTCCTCTTCTTCTTAAGAAGATAACAGAACATACTGCTTCCAGGGATGCCAGCTTGCGGGTGGGGCCTGGGGATCTCCCAGAATTACAACTCATTTCCAGACTACAGAGATCAGTTCCTCTGGAGAAAATGGATGCTTTGGAGGGTGGACTCTCTGGCATTGTACCCAACTAAAGTTCCGGTCCTCCCCAGGCTCCACCTCGAAATCTCCAGGAGCTTCCCCAACTTGGAGCACGCAACCCTTCCCCCCACGCCCTGCCAGTGGCCAGTGGGGACCCATCAACCTTAATATTGCCCCTTTGCTCTGGCTGCGCTGAAGGCTGAGAACATAAGAACATAAGCGAAGCCAGTGTTGGATCAGGCCAGTGGCCCATCCAGTCTAACACTCTGTCACACAGTGGCCAAAAACACCAGGTGCCATCCGGAGGTCCACCAGTGAGGCCAGGACACTAGAAGCCCTCCCGCTGTTGCCCCCCCCCCCCAAGCACCAAGAATACAGAGCATCCCTTGCCCCAGACTGAGAGTTCCTATCTATACCTTGTGGCTAATAGCCACTGATGGACATCTGCTCCATATGTTTATCTAATTCCCTCTTGAAGACGTCCATGCTTGTAGTCGCCACCACCTCCTGTGGCAGTGAGCTCCATGTGTTAATCACTCTTTGGGTAAAGGACTTCCTTTTATCTGTTCTAACCTGACTGCTTAGTAATTTCATGGAGTGCCCAGAAGTTCTTGTATTGTGAGAAAGGGATAAAAGTACTTTCTCTACCTTCTCTATCCCATGCATAGTTCTGTAAACCTCTTTCATGTCGCCCCTCAGTCATTGTTGATTTTGTTTCTTCTTCTTTTTCTTTTTCCCTGGTGGACTTGATGGATCAATTGTCTCTGACTCAGTCTGGTGACTTCAGATATTCCTTAGCAGAGTCAGGATGCTGTAAAGGTTGGTGCACACTGCTGCTTTTATTGGGCATGTGGTGTGAGTTACTTGCCTTATGGTTTTCTTCAAGTGACCTGCACTGGCCTTTGACCTTTAATCTCCAAGGTGGACATGCCAGATGGTAAGGGTTGACCCAGACACTTCAGTTCAGCTTTTCAGCCTCTCTCTCCAGCCCTCTCACTTTCAATATATCCTCCACAGACTACTTCAGGATAGAATCTCAATTTGCGCTTCAGTAGAGAAGCAGCAGGAGGATAAGCATGGGCCTTTATTGAACTGGGTGTCAAGTATTGTTTGCATTTCTTGAACACACCTTGGCATTTTCTTCATGGCTAAATTCTTACGACTGAACAATCAGGTCTTTGTTCGCAGTCAGCAAATAGGACATGAGCCAAACCAACAGACGTTGGAGCATCCTTGGTAGGCCACTTGCTTGCTTCCGGCTTAATTTCTTTCACAGGTTCTGTTGGCCTCACCTCTGATATTCACATATCACGTTTTTGTTAAGTCCATTGGGCAGCCATTTTGGTTAACCACAGCAGTTTGGTATAGTTGGTTTGAGGTGACTGCGAGCTCCCTCAATGTCTCTCTCTGTGTGAAGGAAACTGATCCCATCTCTCTCTTACAGTTAGCAAGAGTAATTGAATAAGGCTTTTACTAGCTTTTTGATATGCCTTTTAAAAAATGTATTTGGTTTCTGCCTCAGAATCTAGACACTGGATACCTCACAATCCACCAAACTCTGTGCAGGTGTTCAAAACAATCCATTCCAACCTTCCTCATTGGACCTAGGGTACAGTTGCCAGCTCTGGGTTTGAAATACCTGGAGATTTCTTTTTTTGATGGGGTGGATCGTGGTGAGGGACCTCAGTAGGGTATAATGTCAGAGAGTCCAATCTCCAAAGAAGCCATTTTCTCCAGGAGAACTGATCTTAGAATAGCGGGAGATCTCCAGGTCCCACCTAGAGGTTGACAAGGCTAAGCTAGGGTGCCATACATGGTTCTCTGCTTCTTGATTTTACCCTTGGGAGAACTGTGTGAAGTAGGCTGGGTTGAGTGACTGACCCAATGCCATCCAGGTGGCCTTTGGTCAACTGGAGATATGGACCCAGACCTCCCCAGCTCTACTCCAATACACTCTAGGTAATGGGTCATAGTAGAAAATACCACAAGACAGGTCACACAAAGGTACTCCTTAACATCATCATATACCACTCCGCTATAGTCCAATCTTCTGCACATTCACTCTGAGGTAAACCCTACTGCACAGAGGCAGGCAGTGGCGAAACCTCCTCAGAATGTCTCTCGCCTTGAAAACCCAACAGGGTCACCATGAGTCAGGTGCAACTTGACAGCTCTTTCGGCCACCGCGGCTCATTTCGTAGCAGGAGCTCCTTTGCATATTAGGCCACACACCCCTAACGTAGCCAATCCTCCAAGAGCTTACAGGGTTACAGCTCTTCTTACAGGGGCTACTGTAAGCTCTTGGAGGATTGGCTACATTAGGGGTGTGTGGCCTAATATGCAAAGGAGCTCCTGCTACGAAATGAGCCCTGGCCGCCACTAAGCTCTGCTGAACCTGATGTGGTGGACTCCCAAGCAAATGTGAATGGGATCACCATGTGAATCTACCTGACCAGAAGAGTGGAAACATCTAGAACGCCCAACAATTATGTCAGGTGTGAAGCAAATTAAACCTCCCTCCTTTCCTGTGAGATCTCTCAGAGTCATTTCATTCCTCCCCCCCCCCCCGCCAAATTCAAGCGCATGAAACAGTTACAAAGCAAGGCAGGCGCACACGGCACTGTGCCCGAGTCCCTCACTTCAAAGCCCGGCGTCAAGAGGCCGGGTTTATTATTTCAAAAGACGCAATAACGGGAAATTAATTTCAAAACAGTTCCGAAAGCATGTTTCCCTTTAAAACGCACACACACACACACACGCTTCGCGCTCGCCTTTACCGAGAGCTCCACAATGCAGCCGCTGAAAACTTGGCAACCTGTAGAAGTGCCCAGTCGAAAATTGCTAACAGCTGGAGATGACAGTTGTTTTAACAGCTGAGCTGACAGGATTAATTTAAATGCACTGAAATCAAAAGTAGATAACACCTGTTTAGTCTTCCAGGGCCATTCGGCAAGGTAGGCTGAAGAGAATGGAGGAGAAGTAACAGAAGCCAGAATATTGTGCATGTGTGTGTGTGTGTTTGTGTGTGTGTAAGTGTGCAACATTTTCGAAGGACAGAATGACTTCAGAAAAGAATGGCCTACTTCCTGAAAAGGAAAAGAGGGCTGGGGATGGGACGTCGCTGAATAACGGAATGGCCTACCTCTGTCGGCTTTGAACATCTGGTTTCCATCCTGACTTCCTCCACCACCTTGTCCAAGGGCTTTGACCCAAGCCCGGGAATGGCGAGAGATCAATGCATTTCAAAGCCAGGCTCTCTCCCTCTCTCTAGCATTCCTCCTGGTCTAATTAATGCATTCTCTTTGAACTTGTCATTGTTCGAGATTCCGTGCCCTCCGCAACTCTCCCCGGCTCCCCCCCCCCCCCACCTCCCCAAAGCCAACAGGAACCAAAATAAGATAGCAAAGCTGTTCCTTTGTGAGAAACACCAAGGAATTGGCATTTTCCGGACCAAAACAACTGTGGTGCAGTCACAACACTCCCAGGTCAGTTTTTTTGTGTTGCTGATGTCGCCACAGTATTCTTAAACACCTCTAGAAAAACGACATTGAATCAAGCTATTGTCTGCAGTGGGGGGTTCTTGCCTATCCAGTCTCTACTGACTATGAAAAACGGGGAAAAGGAATCAGACTTGATTTAGTTGGTGGCCTGTCTCGGGGGTGCTATTTCCGATTACCAGGAAGGTGTCCAAAAAGTCAAGGAAGGATTTAGAGTCCAGCAGCACCTTTAAGACCAACAAAGTCTTATTCAAGATATGAGCTTTCATGTGTGTGCCCACTTTTTCAAATGCATTGGAACGGTAGGTATGGTTCAAAGTTATAGACAGGGGCTGAGCAGCAGTTTAACACGTAACATGATGAAGATGTGCAAAGATAGGACTAAAGAAGGAGCTAAGGTTATAAGGTCAACAGTTGTAAAGCAATAAACATGTCAAAATAGCAGATAGGTGGAGCCACTGCCAGGCCTGAGAGGAGAAAATGGAGAATATCAGTTTATTTCCCACAATTAGAAAAGATACCTTTACACATTTATCTGCTATTTTGACTAATTGATTGCTTTACAACTGTTGACCTTATAACCTTAGCTTGTTATTTGGTTCTGTCTCTGCACATCTTTATCATGTTACATGTTAATTTGCTGTTCGGCCCCTGTCTGTTAAGTCTGAACCTTACCTACCGTTCCAATGTATTTGAAAAAGTGTGTACGCGCACGGAAACTCATACACTGAATAAAACTTTGTTGGTCTTAAAGGTGCTACTGGACTCTAAATTAGTTCTATTGCTTCAGACCAACGTGGCTGACCACCTGGAAGGGTTGCCAGGTCCCCAGGGGGGGTGGGGAAACCTCCGCTTGATGGATCCATTACCCGCCGGCCTGTGGAACCCCACCCCCTAATTGCTGGGATCTCAGAACGTGCCTGGCGTGATGACATCACCCAGAGGTGACATCATAACATCGGGCCCATTGCAGGGGGGATGTTCTATCATTCGAGGGAAAATTCTATGGTTTCCCCTTGAATAATAGTGGTCCTGCCCCCAACATGCCCGACGTGATGATGTAACTTTTGGGAAGGAAACGACCAGGACTCTCCTGCTGCCGCCCTAGGTAGGACTTGGCAACCCTACCACCTGGATCTATCTTCAAGGAAGGACCATTCTGAAGTTCTCGTCCACGCTATTTAGATTTTGAAAACATCTTCCGCTTTGATTCTGATTCTCCCCTGGAAAAATCAAGTCCATGCTTCTTTAATTTTGGACCTTTTTTTAATTTCCTTGTGCTGAATTTCCCTCATAAAACACAGAACACATTTCCCCCCCAGAATTATCCGTGCACTGATATGATAGCACTTTAGTAGCAGAGGCAGCCTTGCCCTAGGGATTGCTATTGCCGCTGAAGGGAAATGTCTCGGCTGCTGGCCAAACTGATTTGCAGAATATGGCTCAATAGGTAGATAAAGTATGTAGACTGTACATATAAACACCTTTTGCATTGCATAAAACACTCAACCCGTGCAATCAGCGCACACAGATTGATGAAACAGCTGAAAAAAATAATATATGAACATGAAAAGAAGCCAAATAAGAGATATTTATTTCTTTAATACTCCCAATTAAGTTCAAAGGCCTATTCTTAGATATATATTCAAGATGAGACAGAGGTGGGGAAACACTGTATTCCGAGAGTTTGTTATTAACTCATGAAAGCTATGGCAAAGATGTATTATTGTCACACAAATTATAGCCTATTGTTACACAAATTATTACCATTGAAACAATAAACATATACTTGAAAATATGTTGACTATTTCTATAAGTAGGTAAAGGTTTCCCTTGCTCGAAGGCCAGTCGAATATGACTCTAGGGATGCAGTGTTCATCTCCATTTCCAAGCCAAAGAGCCAGCGCTGTCCAAAGATGTTTCCGTAGTCACGTGGCCAGCATGACTAGACATCGAGGCACACAGAACGTTGTTACCTTCCCACCGAAGTGGTACCTGTTTATCTACTTGCAATGTCTTGCTTTCGAACTGCTAGGTTGGCAGGAGCTGGGACCAGAGACAGGAGCTCACTCCGTCATGCAGCACTCAGGTCTTGAACTGCTGAACTTCCGGTCTGCAGTTCAGCATCTTAACCACTTGAGCCACTGCAGACCTTTATTTCTATAGTATGTGTATGTAAAGTGCCATCAAGCCGCAGCTGACTTATGGTGACCCCAGCAAGGGGCTTTCAAGGCAAGGGAGAGACAGAGGTGGTTTGCCAAGGCCTTCCTCTGCAGAGCCTTCCTTGGTGGTCTCTCATCCAAGCCTTATGGTGACCCCAGCAAGGGGCTTTCGAGGCCAGTGAGGAACAGAGGTGGTTTGCCATGGCCTTCCCCTGCAGAGCCTTCCATGATGGTCTCTCATCCAAGCCTTATGGCGACCCCAGCAAGGGGCTTTCAAGGCAAGTGAGAAGCGGAGGTGGTTTGCCATGGCCTTCCTCCGCAGAGCCTTCCTTGGTGGTCTCTCATCCAAGCCTTATGGTGACCCCAGCAAGGGGCTCTCAGGTCAAGTGAGAAGCAGAGGTGGTTTGCCATGGCCTTCCTCTGCAGAGCCTTCCTTGGTGGTCTCTCATCCAAGCCTTATGGTGACCCCAGCAAGGGGCTTTCAAGGCAAGTGAGAAGCGGAGGTGGTTTGCCATTGCCTTCCCCTGCAGAACCTTCCTTGGTGGTCTCCCATCCAAGCCTTATGGTGGCCCCAGCAAGGGGCTTTCAAGGCCAGTGAGAAGCAGAGGTGGTTTGCCATGGCCTTCCCCTGCAGAACCTTCCTTGGTGGTCTCTCACCCGACCCTTATGGTGATCCCAGCCAGGGGCTTTCCAGGCAAGTGAGAAGCAAAGGTGGTTTGCCACGGCCTTCTTCTGCAGAGCCTTCCTTGGTGGTCTCTCATCCAAGCCTTATGGTGACCCCAGCAAGGGGCTTTCAAAGCAAGTGAGAAGCAAACGTGGTTTGCCATGGCCTTCCTCTGCAGAGCCTTCCTTGGTGGTCTCTCATCCAAGCCTTATGGTGGCCCCAGCAAGGGGCTTTCAAGGCCAGTGAGAAGCAGAGGTGGTTTGCCATGGCCTTCCCCTGCAGAACCTTCCTTGGTGGTCTCTCACCCGACCCTTATGGTGATCCCAGCCAGGGGCTTTCCAGGCAAGTGAGAAGCAGAGGTGGTTTGCCACGGCCTTCCTCTGCAGAGCCTTCCTTGGTGGTCTCTCACCCGACCCTTATGGTGATCCCAGCCAGGGGCTTTCAAGGCAAGTGAGAGGCAGAGGTGGTTTGCCATTTTCTGGTCTTCTATGGTGGTCTTCCTTCCAAGTACTGTCTCTGCTTAGCTTCTGTGATCTGACAAGATCAGGCTATACCAGGAGTGGCCAAACTTGCTTAACGAAAGAGCCACATAGAGTAGAAGTCAGATGTTTGAGAGCTGCAAGATATGAACAAATACTACATACATTTTTTATTGAAAAATATTCAGATTTGCTTTTTATTAACATTAAATGAGACTGCCAAAAATAAAAACAAAGGGTAAAAATAGATATTGATAATGATATTTGTAGCCTTTGGGGGGGCTTTGAGAATGCATTTAAAGTTAATGTTGCTTTCTTTCTCTGCTCCCCTCCACCTCAAGCCTATCCAGGGAGGGGAACACTGCCTAGGGAAGGGAAGACCAGTCAGGGAAGCGTGCCTCCCCTTCGCTTCCCCAGCTGCCCTGCCAGAAGCCACACAATATGTGTGAAAGAGCCACATGTGGCTACCGAGCCACAGTTTGGCCACCCCTGGGCTATACCAATGCCACCTTCCCTCCCATATCTATAGTATGCCCAGGAGTTAACATCTAATGCTGTGGATTTGCTTACATCAAAATTTATAGGGTATACATTTTAAGTGAGTAAAGCCGTCTTTGGAAAACATTTTACTCCTCCTGAAAGAAGAAACAGTTTTCTCAAGACACGCTCCCCCCAAATTTCCCGGGTTCCCCCCCCCTCTCTCCAGGGCTTCAGATGTCTAATAGGAATTATTATCTAATGCTGCAGAATTGTGTTATTTTTTTTTCATATCGCACCAGTCAAATGAGTAAAACCTTACAGCATAAAGCATACCACTCATTTCAAAGTAAAAAAATATATCATAGGAGGTTTTCTTTTCCCAGTTGTCTCCCGTTCTTTGTCCTCCCCCCCCCCCCCCCACATCAGAAAAGTCCTAAAAGAAAAAGTTGGAGAAAAATGCTTGCCGGGGGGAGGGGGGTGCATATCTGTAATGCTATCTAGTTTTGCTGCTTTTTGATGTTCAGTGATCAGATTTATTTCCCCTATAACTTATCGACTGTGAGTAGACTTCCCTCTAAGCTGAGTTAGTGTGAGCTAGCTCACCATTTTTTAGCCTCCAGCTCGCACATTTTTGTCTCGGCTCAGGAAGGATGGCTCCGGAGCTAACTAATTCATGCAGTAGCCAAATCGCTCACTTGCAACTTTAATGCCAGTAGCTCACAAAGTAGATTTTTTGCTTACAAGACCCCACAGCTTAGAGGGAACATTGGTTGCAAGCTCTGTGTTGGGAAACACCTTTGAGATTTGGGGGGTGGAGCCTTGGGAGGGTGTGGTTTGGGGAGGGGAGGGACCTTAGGAGGGTATAATGGCATAGAGGGTGGAATTTTCTCTAAGGGAACTGATCTTGGTCATCTGGAGATCAAGTGTAATAGCTGGCGATCTCCAGGTGCCACATGGAGACTGCCACCCCTACTTACTGTGTCTCAAGTGATGTAGTCCATACAGACGACACTGGTAATTTGTTTCCAGACGAAAATGAACAGTGTTTCAAGTTTGTTTCCTCTGTGCCACTGCCGACATTTATGATCCTATATGCAGCTGACCATTACCACTTCAGCACGTTCTCAGAATGTTCTAAATTATGGTGGTGGTCGCACACGCCAGATAAAGTGGGGGGGGGGGAGAAGTGAGGCAATTTCTTCCGGAGGAATTTGACCTGCAGTTGCGAGATTACACCTCCCTTTGAATCTGCGGGCACAATCCATCAGTGTGTGATCAGACGCAATTGCGGGTGAGTCGGGTTTTTTGGTCCCGTTTTTTCCATGCTCTTAAATGAGGGATCAATGAATCACATCTCCGCACTGAGGGCTCCCTATGGGGTTTGCAATGATGCACATACTTGGAGGGGGAACAATGGCACGGAATTGGGATGGCCTGATCAGACCATCCGGACTGCATGAGAGTACGCTGGAGTGATCAGACAGGAAAGTTCGTTTCTGGCCCATCGCAACCCGTTTACTATCAGATTCCCCCCAGTGTTTTTTAAGTCCACTTCTGCGGCTGAGTAGAACGGGTTGCCAATGGCTACGGGATGCTTCCCAGATGTTACTGTCTGAGCGCGCCCTTTAAATCCGTCCAGCATTTGTGCCTATGTCGGGTCTTATTGTGCATATGATTGCAGCCTATGTGGGTTAGAAAGAATTGAACAGGCTTTCTGACTCAGTTTGGGAAGCTGTGAAAGCTACAGTTTCCATCTACCCCAGCTGGAAGTTATGCATGGAAAGTCTGAGAGGAATAATTTATGGGAAAGACGGGCTCTGTCTTCTGTTTAAAAAGCTATCTCCCTGTGGCACAACACCGTCATCCTCCAGAAAAGATAGTTTCAGGTAGGGTTGCTAGATCCAGATTGGGAAATACATGGAGATTTGGAGGGTGGAACCTGGGGAGGGCAGGGTTTGGGGAGGGGAGGGACTTTAATAGGGTAAGAACATAAGAACATAAGAGAAGCCAATGTTGGATCATGCCAGTGGCCCATCCAGTCCAACACTCTGTCACACAGGGGCCAAAAACACCAGGTGCCCTCAGGAGGTCCACCAGTGGGGCCAGGACACTAGCAGCCCTCCCACTGTTGGCCCCCCCCCCCCATCACCAAGAAGACAGAGCATCACTTGTCTCAGACTGAGGGTTCCTATCTATACCTTGTGGCCAATAGCCACTGATGTACCTCTGCTCCATATGTTTATCTAATTCCCTCTTGAAGCCGTCCATGCTTGTAGCCACCACCACCTCCTGTGGCAGTGAATTCCACATCCCTCTTGGGGTGAAGTACTTCCTTTTATCTGTTCTAACCTGAGTGCTCAGCAATTTCATGGAGTGCCCAAGAGTTCTTGTCTTGTGAGAAAGGGAGAAAAGGACTTCTTTCTCTACCTGCTCTATCCCATGCATAATCTTATAAACCTCGATCATGTCACCCCTCAGCTGTTGTTTCTCCAAGCTAATAATGCCATAGAGTCAAACTTCCAAAGGGTCCATTTCCCCCAAGCAAACCAATTTATGTCATCATCATTAATGTTATCGGCTATCAGCATTCCAGTCTACTAGTCTTTTGAAGGGGTTTTGCGGCATCAGTACCAAGGTATGTAAATCTGTGAAATAAACAGAGGTCCTGAGGCAAGAGCATTTGGGGCTGACATAGCTGCATGCAATTTGAGTTGTAAACAGCATGGATTAATTGCAGCTTTCAAATAATTTCAGCTGAAATGAATAGCAGTTAAAAGGATTTGATGGACTGTTGGTTTCTGCTAGGTTACACTTTGGGGTTTCCGAGCTTCCTTTTCATGTGGTTTCGTGCAAGTAAGATACGGAGTACAAAAAATGCCTCCTCCCACGCCTGCCGTTGTCCTGCCGTGACTCCGGAACGTTGTTTCTGACACAGGTAGGATCATCTACAGCCTTAACAGTGCCGTCATGAGCAGTGTTACACCCTTGACTCCAGTGAGTGCAATCCTGTTTATGATGGCAGCGTAAGTGCCAAAAATCCTAAATTCCACATGTTAATTACTCGTCTGCCTTTTCTTGGGATCATCTTGCATACTGACTCTATGGTCACCATAGAGTTATGACCCAAATGCTAGAGCGTCACCGACGCAATGTGCCCAGCATGATGACATTAACTCCAGTGGATGTCATCACACCGGGCACGCCATGTGCAACAGGGCTCTTTGGTAGTGGGGCTCCCCTACCAGCCTGCTGGCCATCGGCGGATTCAGGCCCCCAAAAGCAGGGGAACCCTTGCCTGCCCCCATTGGGAGGATGGCAACCTTACTTGGATGTCTCCCATTCAAGTACTTGCCAGGATCAGCCCTGCTTAGCTTCCGAGATCTGACAAGACTGGGTTTTTCTGGGCTATCCACCTCAGGGCTCTTCATGTATTTCTTTCATTCGAGCTTCAAGCCCCAGCAAGGAAGGTTTAGATAAGAGGTTTCTGGCAAAGTATTGCTTCTGAAATCGAGTTGGGCCAGCTTGCCCCAAAATCAGAACTCCACTTCCTAAACCATTTACTCGCTCTTACACAAATTCTCAACACAAAACATTTTTCCCCCACACCATGATTTTAAGGATGTCTGGATCAGTGTAAGGACTTGGCATTCACAGGCCCATTTCTAATTAAGTTCTAATGTGGCGCAGTGAGCTGTTGTGTGGGCGAATATTGTCACATGTATACTAAGGCCATCACTCAATGTGATACTAATTAACCAAGTTTTCATGAGAGGTGACAAAAGGAATGGAAAAAAAAAACTCACCTCCAACTATGTTCTGGTATTTTTATCTTCACTGGAATCATTATAAATAGGAAAAGTGAGAAATTTTGACATGCTTATTATTTAGAAAAGGCAAGTTCTCCCCCACCCCCAACTCTGCCCTGTATTGTATTTTTCCTTCCTTATACATAGATGCGGGGCCACGGGACAAAGTGAAATGGCCGCGGTCATTTGGGGATGCACAAAAAAGCATCCCATGATCCTCTTTGAAAACAAAACCCTTGTCTCCCTAACCCTGGATCCTTGCACACATCAGTGGGTGCAAGCTTAGGTTGCCAACTCCAGCTTGAGAAATTCCTGGAGATTTGTGGGTGGAGCCTGGAGGGGGTGGAGTTTCGAGAGAGAAGAAACCTCAGTAGAGATGCGGTGGCATAGAGTAAGGGTCCCCAACCTGGTGCCCATGGTTTTTCCATGGATGCCGTGGTGCCCGCCAACACCTTGCCCCGCAGGGCTTCCTATTGGCCATTGGAGATCTGATTGGCTTTACAGATTAAAATAGTGTTGTTCCGGTGGCAGCTGCGACTGCAGTGTTGGTTTGATTCTCTCTTACGAGACCCAGTTTGGTGTAGTGGTTCAGAGCGCGGACTCTAATCTGGGAGAACCGGGTTTGATTCCCTCCTCCACTTGAACCTGCTGGTGTCATCTCGGGTCAGTCACAAGTTCTCTCAGAGCTGTTCTCTTAAGGGCAGTCATCGAAAGAGCTCTCTCAGCCCCACCTACCTCACAGGGTGTCTGTTGTGGGGAAGGGAAGGGGATTGTAAGCCACTCTGAGACTCCTTTGAGTGTTGAAGGGCGGGGTATAAATCCAATCTTTTGCTCCTGCGTGTTTTTTTTTCCATTGGGGCACAGTGAGCCAGCATGGTGTAGTGGTTGAAATGACAGGCTAGGATATGGGAGACCCACTCTGCCATGGAAAATTGCTGGGTGACCTTGGGCCACTCACACACTCTCAGCCTAACCTACCTCACAGGGTTGTTGTGGGCTTAAAACGAAGGAGAGGAGAATGATGTAAGCCATTCTGGGTCACCACTGGGGAGAAGGGTGTGGTGTAAGTGAAGTAAATAAATAAACAAAACCAGGGGTCCGTTGGAACGGGAGCACACAGGAGCGCAGCTCCAGGAGTGAGGAGCCCAGGGGGCGGGCACATGACCAAGCCCCGCCCCCTCCTCGGCTTCCCCGAGCAGAGCAGAGGCGCAGCGCCCCGGGGAAAGCCCTGCTAGGGTCTTTATTGTTTTTAATGTTTTGTTTTAATATTGATAATTTTATCATTGTTCCTTTTATGACTGTGTGCTGCTTTTCCAGAGACTTGCTCAATGTGGCATATACATTTTCTAAGTATACCATTTTTTATCTGGGCACATGGCACATAAGTACTGGAGAAATTTCACCAACCCTTCAGCAGCTTCCACCCCATCAGTTTGGTGTAGTGGTCAGGAGTTGGACTCTAACCTGGGAGAACCGGGTTTGATTCCCCACTCCTCCACATGCAGCTGCTGGTGTGACCTTGGGCCAGTCACAAGTTCTCTCAGGACTGTTCTCTCATGAGCAGTTCTCAAAAGACCTCTCTCAGCCCCACCTACCTCACAGGGTGTCTTGTTGTGGGGAGGGGAAAGGGAAGGGATGGGTGGTGCACGTGTCCTGGGCAGTGTTCCCTCTAAGCTGTGGAGTCTTGTGAGCAAAAATTCTACTTTGTGAGCTACTGGCATTAAAAGTGTGAACAAGTGATTTGGCTACTGCATAAATCAGTTTGCTCTGGAGCCGTCCTTCCTGAGCTAAGACAAAAATGTGTGAGCTGGAGGCTAAAAAATGGTGAGCTAGCTCACACTAACTCAGCTTAGAGGGAACATTGGTCCTGGGTATCTCAAGTCTACTTGAAACCCGGTGGTTTCAAGGGAGCAGGAAGAGAATGAGGGTGTGTTCTTTGCGCTTATTTTTATTGCACAAAGTATTGGATGGGGAAGGGAATGGAGGAAGAGCAGGTCAGTTTCACTCACCTGTGGAGTGGAGCCTGAGGGGTGGGTGTTGCCTTCTGACACACTTCCGGTATGTTAGGGGGTGTGGCATATGCAAATGAGTTATGTAAATGAGTTATGCTAATGAGCTCCTGCACCTCTTTTTCTACGAAATGACCCCTGAACAAAACAATGGACGACCCCACTGGCCAGAATATCCCCTAGCCACAGAAGGGGTAGTTTCCCCCTCAGCCGTGACTTGTAGGTTGCGCCAGATGGCCACAGAGGCCAGTGCCTTATTCAGGCATATTTTATTAATATCACCATTGCTCCGACCTCTCGTAATGCATCAGTAGATTTTATCTGGGCTTATCGGGACGCCGTCATTATTCTTCTTTTCAGCCTCATGCATATCTGGATCCCGAAGCGTTGATTTGTCGGCTGTGTTGAAAGGAGTGTGGGGAGAGGAGGGAAGCGATTTTGTATTCTATTATATTTCTCCCCCTGTAATCTTTTTGTAGACCTTGAAATTGAAGATGGCATATTTGTAAATATGATTTTCTTCCTAGGGTGGTTGGAAAGTTGATGGCCTCAACAGCTAAATTAAGCTGTGGTTTTTGACGGGGGGGAGATTGTTGCGGGGAATCGATGTAAGAAGGCTCCCGAGCCCAGAGTTAATCTTCAGTCCATTGTAATTCTTCCTTATGAATCTTTCCGGATGCTAATTGTCCTTTACTGAGCAAGAGACACATGGCTATAAAGGACTCTTGATAAATGGACTGACGCTGAGCCAAAGAAGGCAACCAGATTTGAAACCTAGCGGGCCTCAGCATGAAAAGAAGTGCCTTTCTTTGTATATCAAGCAGTGCCCCTCTAAGCAGAGTTATGTCATTTGGGCTCATTGGGGATGCCAGGCTGAACCTCACCCACTTTCTAAGAACAGGAAAGGTATCAGTGGATGCCATGACACCCCTGAGTGCTGTGTTGGGGAACCCTGGTCTAACGGGCTCTCACTACAATTTATGGTTTCTCCTCGGACTTTGATGAATCCGGTCAAGAAATCTGTTCTAGAATTGTGTATTTTTGATCCCTGTATGGATCAGGACTTCTAATAGCGAAGGACTTCCTTTTATCTGTTCTAACCCGACGGCTCAGCAATTTCATGGAGTGCCCACGAGTTCTTGTATTGTGAGAAAGGGAGAAAAGGACTTCTTTCTCTACCTGCTCTATCCCATGCATAATCTTATAAACCTCGATCATATCACCCCTCAGCCGTCGTTTCTCCAAGCTAAAGAGCCCCAAGCGCTTCAACCTTTCTTCATAGGAAAAGTGTTCCAACCCTTTTATCATTTTAGTTGCCCTTTTCTGCACTTTTTCCAATGCTATAATATCTTTCTTGAGGTGTGGCGACCCAAACTGTACACAGTACTCCAAATGAGGTTGGACCATCGATTTATACAGGGGCATTATGATACTGGCTGATTTGTTATCTATTCTCTTCCTAATAACCCCCAGCATAGCATTGGCCTTTTTTATTGCAGTCGCACACTGTCTCGACATTTTCATTGAGTTATCTACTACGACTCCAAGATCTCTCTCTTGGTCAGTCTCCGCCAGTTCGGACCCCATCAATGTGTATTTATAGTTAGGATTTCTGGCTCCAATGTGCATCACTTTGCACTTGGCCACATTAAACCCCATTTGCCACATTGATGCCCACTTGCCCATCCTCGACAGATCCCTTTGGAGTGCCTCACAATCCTCCCTGGTTCTCACCACCCTGAACAACTTCATGTCATCTGCAAATTTAGCCACTTCCCTGCTTACTCCCAACTCCAAATCATTAATAAAAAAGTTTAAAAGCATCGGACTGAGTACTGATCCCTGCGGTACCCCACTGCTTACCTCCCCCCACTGAGAAAATTGCCCATTAATATTCACTCTCTGTTTCCTTTTAATTAGCCAGTTTTTGATCCACAAAAGGACTTGTCCTTTTATCCCATGACTATTGAGCTTACTTAGGAGCCTTTGATGAGGAACTTTATCAAAAGCTTTCTGGAAATCAAGGTAAACAACATCTATTGGGTCCCCCTTGTCCACATGTTTGTTTACTCCCTCAAAGAACACTAACAGGTTAGTGAGACAAGATCTTCCCTTACAGAACCCATGCTGAGTCTTCCTCAATAGATTTTGTTCATCAATGTACCTACTAATTTTTTCCCTTAATAACAGTTTCCACCAACTTACCCGGTATCAATGTCAGACTGACTGGCCTGTAATTTCCCGGATCTCCTCTAGAACCCTTTTTAAAGATAGGAGTGACATTTGCTACCTTCCAGTCCTCAGGAATGGAGGCAGATTTTAAGGAAAGATTACATATTTTTGTCAGGAGATCCACAAGTTCACATTTGAGTTCTTTCAGAACTCTCAGATGTATGCCATCCAGGCCCGGTGATTTATTTGTTTTTAAGTTGTCTATCAGACGTAGGACCTCCTCTCTTGTCACCTCAATCTGTCTCAGGTCTTTCAACCCCCCTCCCGAAATCAGTGGTTCTGGAGTGAGCAGGCACATCTCATCTTCCACAGTGAAGACAGAGGCAAAAAATGCATTTAGCTTCTCAGCCATTTCCCTATCATCCTTCACTACACCTTTTACCCCATGGTCATCCAAGGGCCCCACTGCTTCCCTGGCTGGTTTCCCACTTCTAATGTATCTGAAGAAAGTTTTATTGTTGGTCTTTGTTTTTTGCGATATGCTCCTCATATTCCTTTTTGCCTGCCTGATCACAGACTTGCATTTTATTTGCCACAGTCTGTGTTCCCTTTTATCAGCCTCACCGAGACTAGCTTTCCACCGCTTAAAGGAATCCTTCTTACCTTTTACAGCTTCCATTACTTTGTTTTTTAACCATGCAGGCTTTTTTCTATACCTATTTGTGCCTTTCCTAACCCGTGGTATATATTTTCTCTGAGCCTCTAGGATTGTAATTTTAAATAGTCTCCAAGCTTCCCCAATGGTTTTGACCCTTTCTACTTTTCCTTTCAGTTTTCTCCTCACATATCCCCTCATATCAGAGAAGTTACCCCTTTTAAAGTTAAAAGTGGTTGTGTCAGTCTTTTGGGACAACTCCCTATTTATACAAATGAACTCAATAACATTATGGTCACTGTTCCCAAGCGGTGCAATCACTTTAACATCTCTCACCAGGTCTTGGGCGTTACTTAGGACCAAACCTAGGATCGCTCTCCCCTGGTCGGTTCTGTAACCATCTGCTCCATAGCACAGCCATTGAGAGTGTCTAGAAACTCAATCTCTTTTTCCCGACTTGAACACATATTGACCCAATCAATGTGTGGGTAGTTAAAGTCACCTATTACAATACAGTTATTTCGTCTAGCCACTATCTTGAATTCATTCATCATTTTATAATCCTTTTCTATCTTTTGATTTGGTGGGCGATAACAAACTCCCAATGTTAAGCTTCCTTTTGGGCCCACTAATTCAACCCACAGCATTTCCAGAAGCGAATCCAGTTCTCCTACCCTCTCAGTCTTACTGGACTGTATACCCTCTCTGACATAAAGAGCCACCCCACCTCCAACTTTCTCCCCCCGTCCTTCCGATATAATTTATAACCAGGAATCACCATATCCCACTGATTTTCCTCCTCCCACCAAGTTTCTGAAATACCCCCAATGTCTATGTTTTCCCCCAACACCAAGCATTCCAATTCCCCAATTTTACCTTTGACACTTCTAGCATTAGTATATAAACATATAAACATTTCAGTTCACCTGGAGAAAATGGCTGCTTTGGAAGGTGGACTTCCTGGCTTTATACCATGCTGAAGGTCCTCTCCTCCTCGAATCCCACCCTCCCCTGACTCCACCTCCAAAATCCCCAGGAATTTCCTAACCTAGATTTGGCAGACTTAGCACAGGGGTGTCCTTGGGGAAAACAGAATGTGTAGTTAGGGCCTTGGTTGGAAAGGAGGTAAAAGATTTTATTCACAAAGTTGTTTGGAAATAAGTGGCATTAGGCCAACCAGGATCTACTGGATCTTGCTGTGAATGATCATGCAAAAGAGTCCTAGCTGCTTGGTGTTTTCTTATGCAGCTTCTTCTTTTTATTATACGGATTACTAGATCCAGCAAGCTGATGATCCTCAGTAGATTGGAGCAGTGGTCTTTAGAATCCCAAATAGCATAACATCCCACAGGCCAAGTTAACTGTGGCTTTCTGAAATGGAGAGAAAGCCAATGAAATTACAATTACACTGTGTTTGACTCTCGAGAATAGCTTTCCATTTTATGAATGACTTTAAATTGCTTTTGCTATTGTTTTAGGAGTTTTCCCAGAGAGGGAAGCAGTGTTTCATGTAATTATCTTGTTTTCAGGTAGCAGAGCTTTGTCTCTTGATTCTTTTTTTTTTAAAAAAAAGAAAGGGTCACTGGATTGAATACAGGTCAATTGCTACTTTCTTTCACAAGTGCAATTGTTGGCAGTCCCCATTCAACCCCGGTGTGTGATATGGGAATGACATGTAGTCTTGGGTCTCTGTGTGATAATTTTACAGAGAACTCGGTTGTGGGGTTTTACAGGTAGCAGAACAACAATCAGAAGTGAAAACATGCCATTTTGAAAATGCTTTCTGCTTTATTCCGGTTCTAATGGTTAGATTAACACATGGAATTCACTGCCACAGGAGGTGGCGGCGGCTACAAGCATGGATGGCTTCAAAAGGGAATTGGATAAACATATGGAGCACAGACCCATCAGTGGCCATTAGCCACAAGGTTTAGATAGGAACTCTTGGTCTGGGGCAAGAGATGCTCTGTATTCTTGGTGCTGGGGGGGGCACAGTGGGAGGGCTTCTAGTGTCCTGGCCCCACTGCTGGACCTCCTGAGGGCACCTGGTATTTTTGGCCACTGTGTGACAAGAGTGTTGGACTGGATGGGCCATTGGCCTGATCCAACATTGGCTTCTCTTATGTTCTTAGATACCACAGTAGCAAAGATTTGGAACACTGCCCCATTTTTTAAAAAAATATTTTGTACTAGGAAAATGGTTATGATGACTATGATATGTGTGGAGGATTCATTTGTTGAAGACTCGACCACCCAATGGCAGGATGATGGATGAGCTTTTCCTATATATCAGTGTTGGCTACAGAACTTTAAATTTCCCCTTGGGAGAATCATAGAATCATAGAGTTGGAAGGGACCTCCAGGGTCAACTAATCCAACCCCCTGAACAATGCAGGAAATTCACAAATATCTCCTCCCTACTCTCACCCCCCAGTGACCCCCTGCTTCATGCCCAGAAGATGACAAAAATAACCCTCCAGGACCCCTGGCCAAACTGACCTGGAAAATTGCTTCTTGACCCCGAAGTGGTGATTGGCATTTCCCTGGGCATGTAAGAAACAGATTGTGGTATCTTGCATATAGAAGTGGAGACCGTACAGAGTTATGGTAGGAGTGTCAAACCAAACTCAGATATGAGGCACCCAGGTTCAAATCCCCACTCTGCTATGGAAGCTTACAGAGTGACCTTGGGCCAGTCACTCCCTTCGAGCCTAAACTACTTCACAGGATTGTTGTGGGGATAAAAGTGGAGGAGTGGAGAACAATGTTGTCAGCAGCTTTGGGTGCTCACTGAGGAAAAGAGGAACATATAAATATCTTAATCACCCACTGAATTGGCTTGTGTCCTGCTCATAGGCAGTGAACATTCTACAGAATACTGATCTGTGTGAAAGGAGCAAAAATGTATTAAATTTTGGGGGAAAGATGGCCACGCAGGTGGGATTACATATTGTTGTGCCACAGAGGTCTCCCCTCTCTCACCACTGAGGCTGCGGTCACACAGCCCTTTAATGTGGGAGGAAGAGCTGTTTCCTCCCACATTCAAAGGGACTGTTCAGAACGGCCAGGACAACTCCCGTGCCGAAGCCAGCTCAAATGTGGGTTCCTCCCGTGTTTTCCAACCCCGGGAAAATCAAGTGTTTTCCCGGGAGTCGCACAAGGAGCCCGCATTTGAGCCATCTGGACAGCCCTCTCTCGCAATCATTGTGAGAGCAGGGCTGTCCATATGGTCCCGTCTGCCATTTCCCCCCCCCCCTTTACACTTGGGCGCTTCCCCCCTCAAACTTACCAGGCAGCCGTTGGGGCTTGGAGAAGGGTGCCTCCCCTGGCCGCTGCCACCAGCCACCGCTGCTGCCAAATGCCCGAGAATGCTGCCGCCGCCGCCTCCGCTGCCAAATGCCCGAGAATGCCGCCACTTCTTCCACCTCCACTGCCTCCGCCTCCTTTGCCGACTCCTCCATCCGCCGCCGTTGCCCACCGCCTCCTCCTCCTCCGCCCACCGCCGCTTGCCGCCACACGGCCCCTTTAATTTGGGAGGGCTCCCGGATTTAAAGAGGCCGTGTGACCACAGCCTGAGTCTGTTCCTCCCTTTATCTCCAATTGTGTAAAAGTGCACCTTTGAAAGACAACGATAACAAAGTCTGACATATTGAGATGAGACTTACTACTTAGGTGTTTCTGTGTGCCTCATGGCACGATCACTCATCAGCTGTCAGTGGCTGTTCAGATTGATATCACAGTTGTCAGTCAGTCTTACAAGGGAGTTCTGGTTTGTGAATCTGGCAGTATTGTATACATGCCTGTATATATGCCAATATAATAGACAGAAGCAGTCATGAACTGCATATATATAAGTTGTGAATGTAACTGCACAGGAATCAAGTGGCTTGGCATGGTGTTCTAGTCCAACAGCAAACAATACTGAAGCAATCTGGCAGGCGAGCTCAAATTTCACAAGAGCAAGGCATTCTCTCAAATCAAATTCATCATTTGTTGCAAAGTTCCCAGCATCCCTGCTTATAAGGGAGAAAGTGAAGTGGAATCATCTAGGATTTTGTGGCTGCAGGGTCTAAACCCTACTGGTTAGGATAGAGGGTTGGTCTGGTCTCTGCCCAGCTCGGCTCCAAATTAAGTCTGTTCATGTGGTTCCTTAGAACTCAATGATACCATCTGTACAGCTTGATTCTGGGTTCTTAGACCATGGCAGAATGTTAGAAATGATAGACTCCATCTGATCTGAATCCAGTTTAGTTCAGTCAGCTTAAGTGGGAGACCATCTATTCGGCATTCAAAATAAACCTGTTTTCAAATCAAACCACTTACTTGTCAGCCTAGGTAAAGGTTTCCCTGCTCGAAAGCCAGTCGAATCCGACTTTAGGATTGCGGTGCTCATTTCCGTTTCCAAGCCAAAGAGCCAGCTTCTGGTATGCAGTTCAGTGTCTTAACCACTGAGCCACTGCAATCTGCAGCCACCTACAGCCCTACAAAGAGAGTGCCTGGGTGCCATTCTTTGTTTTTTTAATTACATGTTTATCTCATCCTTATTTTTCTACATGGCTAGAAATTAGAATTGGGTGTGATAAGCATGCCCATATTTTCATCCATGAAAAGTTGTAGGGTATTAATGTAGTAGAGTGTGGATCATGCAACGGGAAGTCCCAGGTTCAGTTCTGGACATCTGTACTGAAAGGACCTCAAGTATCAAATCTAAGGAAAGACCGTTCTCTGCTTGAGGCCTAGGAGAGCTACTGACCATCAGAGTGACTGATGCTGAAAGAAATGAACCAGTGGTCCAATTCAGTATATGGTGTAGGGATACCAAACAGGTGGAGAAAAATGTACAGAGAAAAAAAGGCTGTCGGCCTGATGGTGTGACATCACTTCTGGCTACAACTCAGAAGCGGTCAGTCCTCTCTAGAAATCACTGGAAACACTATGGTTTTACCATAGAGTTTCCAGAGATTCTTAGTGATGACTGACATCACTTCCAGGTTCTTTTTCCTGCCTGGAAGTGATGTCACGACATTGCCAATGGCATCCCCCCCCCACATCCCTAATATGGCTGCCTCATATAGCTTATGTCTCAGTTAGTTAGATGCAGGCCCCCAAAGACAGCAGACTTTTGAGAGGGACGATTCGAGCGCCCGGGCGGGAGGATGACAAGCTTGCCGCAGCTCCTCCCGTTGCCCTCTCAGGTGAGAAGCTGTCGTCCCCCCCCAAGCCTCTGACAGCCAGCCCTTTTCCAAGCAAGTGGGTTGCCCTTCCTTCCATGTTATTTCCCAGTTATCAGTCAGTAACAGCAGTATTATTACACACAGATTAGAAGCCAAGAGGCTTTTAGGCTCCCTGACAGTTGGCCAGAGCAGAGATTAGAGATAAAAGTTAATCCCGTGAGGTAATAGCAAAAAAGAAAAGAAAAGAAAAAAAAGTACAAAGGCAGGAGATGAGCCGATAATGGTTTGTTTAGGTAAGACGGCTTCCCTTCCGAAGGGTGACCGGCCCACTCTCGGTATGGGCCACCACTGAGCGATGGCTTCCAAAATCCTTGATGTGTTTCGTAAGGTCTAGCTGTGTTATGGGGAGAGAGCGAAGGGACGAAGCGAGCCTGGCAGCCAACCGCAATGGGAAGGGAGGGGGAGAGAACATTAAATCATTATAGCCATGAACAGAAGGTGCTGGACGGGGGATGATACGTTTGTTTGTGTAACCATGGGATTGCCGAGCGGTTAACACCTTACATCAGGGAAGATTAAAACAATCTCCCCAGCATGTACTGAAAGAATGAAGCGAGGGGGCAGGTGGAAGGAAAGATGAAGTGCGTTTGTGTGCCACAAAAGAATAGGGATTGCGAAATAGGGGCTACGATCTCGATGAATATGTTTTTTAAAAAAATAATATGGGTCAGTGTAGCGTATGCAAAGTATCTCACTGTCAGGAGATAGAATCATAGAGTTGGAAAGGACCTCCAGGGTCATCTAGGCCAACCCCCTGCACAATGCGGGAAACCCACAAATACCTCCCCCTCCACGCCCGCAGTGACCGCTGTTCCATGCCCAGAAGATGGGACAAAAACATTAGATACTCCAAAACTGTGTGGTGCATATAAATATATTTTTAAAAAGAAAACTTATACATGCTCTAAATACACAAAACTACAAAACTACAATTTATAGTGTTATAATGTGAGCCAGCATCTAATATCTATAGTTCAGAGGGACCTTAATACATTATAATTTGTAGTTTTGTAGTTTTGTATATTTAGAGCACGTATAAGTTTCTTTGAAATATATTTATGTGCACCACACAGTTTGGGAGTATCTAATGTTTTTGTCCTGTTAAGACTGTGATTCTCTTGTCCGTGCCCAGAAAATGACAAAAACCATCCAGGATCCCAGGCTAAACTGGCCTGGAGAAAAATTGCTTGCGGACATCTCTATCCCTTCTTTCTCGCGAGAAACTCCAAATGGTATATATGGTTCTCTTCTCACCCATGTTATCTTCACAACGACTCTGTGAAGTAGGTTAGGCTGATCCAACAATAGGGCCCATGTCAGCTAGCGAGCTTCCCATGTGAGTATATTTATGGAGTCCAGATCATGTCAAAGGGTAGGTGCTGTACAGCTCTTACAGGGAGCCAGTGGGGTGTGAGGATTAGAACGCTAGACTTCGAACAGAGAAATCTGGCTTGAAAATTTCATTTGTACATGAAGCTCAGAGTTACCATGGGCTAGCTGTTTTTGTGGCCTTGCCTACCTCTCAGGGTTGCTGTGAGGACAAAACAGAAGAGCAGAGATTTATATACTCTGCCTCCAGGTCCTTGGAGAAAGGGGGGCATAGAAATGCAAAACTATGTGACCACACTTCCATGCTCAGCAAATTGAATTTCCCTGCTGCAGTGCCTGATGGAGCCCCCGGTGCTTCAAAAGTTCTGCTGCTAAGAAAGGCTGCCTTCACCAGTTCACAAGATCGCATATATCCTCTGGGATATATGTTATGGGGATCTACCCTCTGCTGCTCTCAAATGTTCCTTCGTTCTTATATATTGTGAACAATTTCTAAACTTCATTCCCAAACTGGACCATACACTTTCTGCTGGAATTATCAGGTTATTTTGTTCATTTGAATATATTTCCCACTCTACTTAAGAGATTCTACATCTGCACATGGCTAAAGTGCTGAAAAACCATAACCTTGATGGCACTGTAGAAAAAGAAGAGACTGGATTTATATCCCGCCTGTCACTCACTTGGAGTCTCAGAGCGGCTTACAAACTCCTTTCCCTTCCCCTCCCCACAACAGACACCCTGTGAGGTAGGTGGGGCTGAGAGAGCTCTTTCCCAAGCTGTCCTTGAGAGAACAGCTGGTACAGAGCTATGGCTTGCCCAAGGTCATCCAGCAGATGCAAGGGGAGGAGTGGGGAATCAAACCCGGTTCTCCCAGATTAGAGTCCGTGCACTTAACCACTACACCGATCTGGCTCTCACACCAAACTGGCACACACCAAACTGTATACGTGATCGCTCCAAGGTTCTTTTTGTATGATGTTTTACGGATGCTTCCGTGAAACCTTTTGCTTTAGTAAAACATTACACAGTTTGCTTTTCTTTCTTTTCTGCAGTGTTTTCTCGATACGCATGGCCAAATGGGTGACGAGGAAAGATGACTAGGAAGTGAAAGCTGTGGCAGAGTTCATTGGCACACTGCTCTGAACAAAAATCAAAAATAACATTAAAAAATGGAATCATAGAATCATAGAGCTGGAAGGGACCTCCAGGGTCATTTAGTCCAACCCCCTGCACAATGCAGGAAATTCACAAATACCTCCCCCCCCCCACTCCCAGTGACCACTGTTTTACGCCCAGAATATGACAAAAAACCTCCAGGATCTTCAGCCAAACTGGCCAAGAGAAAAATTGCTTCCTGACCTCAAAGTGGTGGTCAGCATTTCCCTGGCTGTGTAATAGGGTTGCCAAGTCCTCCCGGGGGGCGGGGAAAACCCTGCTCGATCAGCCCACTCCCCGCTGACCCAGATCAGGCCACCGGGGGGAACCCCACCCCCAAATTGCCGGGCTGCGGAGATTTGCCCAGCGTGATGATGTCACCTGGAGGTGACGTCATTGTGTCAGGCACGTTTTGGGTGGGACACTCTATCATTTGAGGGAAAACTCTATGGTTTCCCCTCGAATTATAGAGGTCCCACCCCCAACGTGCCCGACGCAATGACATCACTTCTGGAGACTCCCGGAGATGAGGAGGATTCCCCTCGTTAAAAGGCAAGCAAGACTTGGCAACCCTAGCGTGTAAGAAAGGGCCACAAGAACTAAGCACTGATGTGACCCTTCCTGCCCTCCCTTCTCATGATGTGCCTAAATTCACAGAATCAGCATTGCTGTCAGCTGAGCAGCCTCTGTATGAAAACCTCCAGGGAAGGAGAGCCCACTACCTCCTGAGGAAGCCTGTTCCACTGAGGAACCACTCTGACCACAATTCCCCATGAATTGCTCCTGCTTCAGATACAAGATAACGGAAGTCAGTTTAGTTAGGTGGAAATGTAGATAATTTGGATTCTTTCCCCTTGGGCTATTTTTATTGGGATATTTGGTTAATATAGCAGAGTTTTGCCCAGTCGTAGAGGTGTGATAGTGAGTACAGTAAAAAATCTCCCAAGAAATATATTGCAAAGAAGGTGAACTCACATTTATTCAAGTAGGTCCAGTTCGCATTCAGGTGGCAGAGAGAGAAACCTAATCTAAAGAGCACTTTCCCTATCACAACTGGCCAGCTTGTCCGGCATCATGGGTGTGGGAGTATGAAGGCATTGTATCTACAGAAGAGACCTGTAGAGATGTGTGTCTCCATGGAAGGCCATGTGAGAGAGGGAGAGGACAAAGGAAGAGCGAGAGAGAGAGGAAGGGTCAGAGGGCGGCTCCCAGGTTAAGACAAAGAGAGGCATCCCATTCAAGGAGATAACGCCGAGACACCCTTAGAGTGTGTAGCGCCCCCAGTGTCCAGGCGTGCTGAGTCGCTCACTCCAACAGTTTCACCACTGCAAATTGCACACGCCAGTTTGCCTACCGTGATAGAGAAAACTCATGTACAACTGCAAGTTTTCTCTAACAACAGTAAAAGCAACTTTGGGGGGGGGGGTGTAATTTTGTTTTGGGAAATAGCACAGAGGGAAGGGTTAAATAGTCTATTCCTCCGTATGGAAGTCTTCTCTTTCAGTTAGCAGCTGCTGTGGTTATATTTTACAAACATTTCCTAAAAGAGAATCATGGCATTACACACAATGTATAGTTCCACCCTAATATTTTCCACACTGAGAAACATAATTCCATCATTGCTCTGGTTTTTTCCGGGGAAGCAGCTTGCTTAATTCACCCTTCAAACTCCTGTACTGAATCTCCAGGAGGGGGAAAATAAAGATTTACGGTGGATTCAGTTGGGTTAGAAGGTTGTAACTCTGTTTAGGATTGCACTATTTCTGAAATATCTGCCCCCCATTAATGCACAGAATCTCCAATATGTATATATCCCCCCCTAAAGGATATTTTCAGGAAAACAATGATACCATTTCGGTGCCAAAGGCATAACTATAAGTAGTAGTTTTTTGGGAGTGATCATAAGGATTTGTCCCATTTCTACACTTCTTTCTTCAGTCTCACAGTCCTTATACTCCTAGAGCGGCACGGCAGAAATCTGTTCCAGGTGGTCGCAGAGCCCCCAGCCCTGATCTTCGCCGCAGCTGACTAGGTCATGGCGGCTGTTCTGTTGAACAGGAGAGGTCGCAAAGATTAAATGATACAATTTGGGGAACTGCCTAGCTGTTTTGAACTTCTAAACCCCTGGTGTATCTGAAGGTCTTTGCAGGCATCCATCCAATAAGCACAGCAGGTGTGCAGTTGTTGCTTGGTTGTTGCATGGAATCCAAACACCTTTCCTCTAGCTAGGGCATTCACTACTTAGGTTACATTCCTAGTTAAAAAGAAAAAAAATGGTATTTTCCTATTTCAGCAACCCCGTATAATAAAAGCCCTGACCTGGATGATCCAGGTTAGCCTAATCTCTCCTGATCTCAGGAGCTAAGCAGGATCAGCCTTGGTTAGTACTTGGATGGGAGACTGCCAAGGAAGTCCAGGGTTGCTATGCAGAGGCAGGCAACAGCAAACAACCTCTGTGAATCACTTGCCTTGAAAGCCCTTTGGGGTTGCCGTAAATCGGCTATGACATAAGGTAACAAGAGCTGCATTCCTGGATTAGATCAAAACCCATCTAATCCACTGTCCTGCATCTACATTGGCTACTGAGATGCCTCAAGGAAGTTTACAAGCATGAAACATGATGGTCACCCCTTATCTTAGGGGCAGGTAACCCCTTGGCACAAGCCAAACAACAAGCAGGGTCAGTTCTCCACTGAGGCGACCCAGGTGAGCCCCTGGCAGACCACTGGGACACAGCTTTTCCTAGGATTCCCATTTGGCCCACTTATGGTGGGAGAACCTCAGACAACTGCAGCTCTTGCAGCTAATGTTCAGCTGATCAGCAGGCAGAAACTGAGGGTAAAGGGGGTGGTCATGACCACCCTGGGGAGAAAAACTGAAAAGAAAAATAATGCCTTGGCTACTAACCGGAAGTTCTGACCATAGAGTTTCTGGCAATTCCTAGAGTTACCCGGAAGTGACAAGTAGCTCTAGCAATTGCCAGAAACTCGGTGGTGATCTTACTGTAGCATTTCTGGTGACTGCTAGAGGTTTCCAGGTAGGTCTAGGAATCAAAGGAACTCTGTGGTTAGAACTCCCTGCAAATATCCCAGGATTTATTATTCTTTTTTTTCTCCCAGGATTCTGCCCCCCACAACCCTCCTACCAGTTGCCAGGCACTGCCTAGCAACCCTAACTTCTTTCTAGATGGCGTAGCCAAGGACAGTCCTTCTCCCCCCCCCCCCCCGCCCATTCACTGGCCCACCCAAATCTTCATAGGTAGATGGGAGAGTATTTGTGACACTCGGGCCAAAAACCCCTATTTCCTACCTTTATCCTATTTGCTCACAGTATCTGATTCTAAGATGCAGTACTACTGCCAAACATGCAAATTCCATTTATCTAATAAAGCATGTATAACCTGCCTATCCCCAAAGGAAAGCAGCAAAGGCAGCAAATGATTACATGGGGAAAAAAATAAACCCAACAAATAAACTTTTCACATTATTTATACAATGTAAAAAAGAAAAAGAAAAAGAAGAGTCCACAAATCCCTCAATAAATACCCCGAAGCAACAGAGCTGTAAATGTTAATAGAGTTTTATGGCCATTGATAGGCCTTATCCTTCAGGACTTCATGTAATCCTTTTTGAAATGCCTAGATGATCCCTTTCCAACTGCACTAACTTCCCTTATCTCCAGGCTGAAGGATCTTTTTCTGAATTGTATCCTCTTCTTGGCTCATACCAACTTTCTGAAAAAGAATCGGACACCGTAGTCTCCCCGGCTCTGTTTTATCCGGCCCCAGATTAATCCCAATTAATCCATGTCTTGCCCCTGAATATGTCACGTCTAGTGGTGCTGGCATATCTTTAGAACCCCCCATGGGGGGAAAGTGACTGGTGCATCTGTGGTTTGTCGCAGAGAAGCAATAAGCTCGCATCCACACGTTGTGGGATGTTGTGCTGCTACCACAGTCATTTGCAACGGGATTTCCCTGTGTGGAAAAGACCATCCTGTTGCTGCAGCGTAACAGTCCCCAGTGCTCAGATGTACCATCCGCTGTTTTTGTTTTTTTTAATATAAAATATTTATATTGCACTACTTGGATTCATCAAAATCCAAATGGCAGGTAACAAAATAAACAAGTAGATAAATAAATACGTATATTGCAGCACTTACAAAAAAATACAAAGTAAAACCCAACAACCAAGAGAAGAGAAGAGATTGGATTGGATTTATACCCCACCCTTCATTTGGAGTCTCAGAGCGGCTTACAAACTCCTTTCCCTTCCCCTCCCCACAACAGACACCCGGTGAGGTAGGTGGGGCTGAGAGAGCTCTTTTCAGATCTGCCCTTGAGAGAACAGCTCTGACAGAACCATGGCTTGCCCAAGGTCATCCAGCAGCTGCAAGTGGAGGAGTGGGGAATCAAACCCGGTTCTCCCAGATTAGAGTCCACGCACTTAACCATTACACCAGACCAAGATGGCAAAGAAGACTGGCAGCCTTCAGGTAAGGCAAAAACTAGTACAGAAGGCAGAGCATAGCAGCAAGTAAACTTAACAGCTGCTCCTCAGAGGCAACTTGCCTTGAAAACCCTATGGGGTTGCCAGAAGTCTACTGCAGGTTTGATGGCACTTTCCACCACCAAACTTAATGGGGGTTCCCAAAAGCTCTTTTAAAGAACACTTATACCCAGGCTTACCAGACCCCCCTGGTGAAGGTGGGGGTGCCCAGCTGCCAGGCCACACTGCCCCAACACCAATCATCTGGCTGGCGGGGGGGGGACTTACCCCCCAAAAGAGTGAGGCCCAGCCAACATCGCAGTGACATGTCTACGTCACTTCCAACGCGATCCAGAAGAGACGACATCACATCAGTGACGTCAAGGCGATGCTCTGGTATTTGGACGAAAACTCTATATCCACATTTACCGTAGAGTTTTTGCCCAAATACCAGAGAGTCGCCTGACATCACTGTGTGATGATGTGACGTTCGGGTCACATTGGACGGGATGTACAAACCTCATTGCAACGTTGGCTAGACCTCCCTTCTGTTCCTGGCAAGTCCCCCATCCCCGGCTGGTTGCCAAGAGACACCTGGGAACCCTACTTTTATCTTAGTGTCTAAATTAGGCAAGCTACAAGGGAGGAGGGTTCCACAGTGCTGCATTTTTTTCAAGCCGTTTTTATGAAAAACTTATTTCATGGCTGTTTTATGAACAGCCTGTTAAAGCCACTGCTCAAGGATGTTTTTATGCCCTGGTTTGGGGGGCTTTTTGGTGGCCTTTTAAAATGGCTTGTTTATAACTGATAATTTTAATGCTGCCATTTTTATGGCTTTATTGCGCTGTTTTATTTGGCGAACCCCCTCGAGCAGGTCTCTGGAGAAGTGGCATATAAAAATTCTCAGTACATAAAAAAGGCAAGGAGGTCTGAAGCTCCCACTTTGGAGCAACATCTTCTCCTTGGGAATCCCACCCTCCTTCCTAGGGTTGCCAGCCTCCAGGTGGCACCTGAATACCTCCCACTATTACACTTGATCTCCAGATAACCAAGTTTAGTTCCCCTTGAGGAACTGGTTGCTTTGGAGGGTGGACTCTATGGCGTTTTACCCTGCTGAGGTCCCTCCCCTCCCCAAACCCCACCATCCCTAGGATCCACTCTCCAAATCTCCAACTCAGAGCTTGCAACTCTGTTCCATCGATAGAAATGGCAGAACGGAGATGTTTGAGGTAGCTAAGCCTTTCACTTAATGGAATCATTTCCCGTTAACAGAGTGCATAGGTTTAACACATTGACTAAAGAGAGTGCTTGGTGTACCTTTTTTTTTCTCATTACACTGAATCTGCACTTCTGCTCAGTTCATTGGCCTGGGGTTCTTCTGGGCTTTCTCTTGATACCTGGATCTACAGCATTCTTACTGGAGGTTTAATTCCCAAGGAGTTTCCCCCTTCACAACTGCAGGTACCACAGCATATGACTCTCTTTCATAGGGTTGCCAAGCCTGGTAAATGGTGGGAGATTGGGTGGTATGGACTTGGCAGGGTGATGTTTACTGTGTTGCAATGTCACTTCTATGGTTTTAACCATAGAGTTTCCGACAATTCCTAGAGCTACTAAATGCCACTTCTAGGTTTTCCCAAGACATGCCATAGAGATGCAGCCAATGCCATCATTTTCTTTTCTCCTATCACTGCCCTAAGCAGCAGCGAGCAAATAGAGGTGCCAGCAGGATAATGTTGGGGTTCCTATAGGAAGAGACGTATAGGTGTGTTACTGAATTTCATAACACTGGTTTGGTTTGAAAGCCGAACTCCATTCACATCGAAAGGGCTGTCATTCATTGTCCCAACTATATTGACAAAATTTGCCAGTAATATTCCTGATCAAATTGGCATCTTGGTTTTCCACCAGTTAGATATAAAGGGTGCAGAAGAAACAAATGAAGAGCGAGCATTGACTAAAGGTAATAGGCAAGACAAAAAAAAAAATTCTATTTTTTTTTTTGGTCCTCACACAAAAATGAAGGAGAGGAAACAATATATGGTTGCATTTCTCATTACAAGTTCTTGATTGTCGTCTCCAAAGTCAACAGTGTGAACTTTCTGGGTATCTCAGATGAACACATGATGGTGTCTTATACTGAATCAGACCCTGGGTCCATCAAGGTCAGTATTGTCTACTTAGAATGGCAGCGGCTCTCCAGGGTCTCAGGCAAGAGGTCTTCCTCATCACCTGGTCTTTTCAACTGGAGATGCCTGGGACTGAACCTGGGACCTTCTGCATGCCAAGCAGATAGTGTACTACTAAGCTACAATTCTTTCACTTGTCTCCCCCTCTGGACACAGGTCTTGAAGTAGCTACATGGAAGGTGGGGTGTGTAGCTAGTTCCTTGCTGGTTCCTTCAGAAGCTGGTGGCACAAGCTTCCTGACCTGAGCTTTGGCTCATGGCCCAGATCTTGGGAGCCAATGCACTAAGATTCCTCTGCATAACTGTGCACCCATTTGTACTGTCTTGCAGAAAGGAAAAGTCCACATGCGCACATACCCCATAGGTTATTCAAAGAAATAGGCACTTCAGCTAGGCAGTCGTTTGCTTTCTGGAGGCATGGTCTTCTTCGCATGTCAGAGCGAGAATCCCAAGTATTTCTCATGTTCTTTCTACTTTCTCCCCTCATCATTTTTCTGCTCTTCCCCTTTGTAGTCTGGAGCGGGCATGACAGAAGGTAAATTGTAGTAGCCTGCTGCCTAAATTGTAACTGAAATGTCGGCTTCCTCGCATATTTCAGATACTCCATTAATCCCCTCCCCTAGCTTGAGAAGAAAGCGGCGTGGCTTTTTTTTATGGGCACATGTTTTGTTTGTGTGGAAAGAATGAAGGAGCTTGACGATCTAAGGAGGGATGTGAAATAATTTGGGAATGTGGAGCTTTATGTATCTGTCCTATAAACATTCCCTAGGCAGATTCGGGAGTGTAGCGGCAGTGCTGGATTTGCAGACCAGCACGTAGGTTGCGTTCCTCCCACCATTGCGTGAGGTTGGGTGCAATTTTTAAAAAAGGGTTTTCTGTTGCAGTTTTTTAAAAGGGCTTCCTATTGCAATTTCCACTGCACATTGGCATGGCTGCACGCCCTCCTTGCCTCATTTATCCGGTTTATAGTGGACCAAGGCTGACTCGAGCATTGTGTGATTTTCTATCAATCAAATGGTTTCTGATCTGAGCATGCGCGAGAAGAGCTTTTCACATGCTAGGCAGTTAATGTATAAGCGCATGTCTATGAATACACTTGTTTGTATGATTTCTGAATTTTCGATCCCCCCTCCTATTTTGGTACTCGGGAACCAGTCCCCTAAAGAAATGCTTGTGTGTCGATATATCATTTGCTGAAGAAATGAGTGTATGGTTTTGAGAACGATTCCATGCACATCCAGACAGTAGCCCTCTACACCAAGCATTATGTACTTTGATGGGGAGTGGCCGCAAGTGAACACGTATATGAACACATGAAGCTGCCTTATACTGAATCAGACCCTTGGTCTATCAAAGCCAGTATTGTCTACCTGTATCAGCAGTGGATCTCTAAGGTCTCAGGCTGAGGCCTTTCACATCATCTTCTACCTGGTCCTTTAAACTGGGGATACCGGGGATTGAACCTGGGACCTTCTGCACACCAAGCAGACGCTCTGCCAGTGAGCCACAGCTCCTCCCTCTGGCTCTGCCTATATATGATTGCAGACTCATGATCACAGAGTCTGTGCACATAAGGAGTTAATGTGCACATGCACCCATGGACATACACTTCCCACATACATAGATGCCGTACTCAGGATCAGATGATCACACATAGGTGGGGCCAGTGTGCTTATGTCCACTCCAACTCTACGTGTGCTGGTTTCAGTATCCGCAATGTTGTCTGTTGTCTGGTACAGTCTATTCATGTCAAGCAAACAAAACTGGTGAGTGTAAGTGCAGGATTTGCTGTGGGTTGTGTGAGTTTAATGAGGTTGGCATTGCCTTACAAATGATGGTCGTTCTTTTCAGATCAGTGCTCGGGTGGAACTGCCACCATAGGCGTAGAGTACGGGGGGCTCAAGGGCTTGAGCCACCCCCGAAATTTCCCAGGGGGTGCTCAGCCACCCCCGGGAAAATGGAGCGCCTGCCGCTGCGCCTCCCCGGGTCCTTCCGAGGCCCAGCGGCTGCTGCTGGAGAGGGAGAGGGAAGGGGTGGCAGGGGGGAGAGAGAGGCACCAGCGGCAGCAGCTGGCGGGCCTCGGAAGGGCCCGGGGAGGCGGGGCAGTTTCCCGGAAGGGGGGGAAGAACATTGTCCCAGCGAGCGAGTACGCTTTGCGCGCGCACTAAGGAGCCCCCCCCCCGGGATTTCCAAAACTCTACACCCCTGACTGCCACCGTCTGGTGGGTTGACTCTGGGTTCTTGGCTAAGTGTCCCAGAACACTCCTTGGTTTCAGTGGCCAGAGTGTGTGGTTAACAAAGAATGTCCCATCTCTACCCAGGAGTAAGACTTGGGCAAGTTCCTTGGGCAAGTTCCTGGGCATCAACCACAGTAGGTGGTGGGGTTCCCAGCTCCAGGTTGGGAAACTCCTGGAGATTTGGGGGTGGAGCCTGGGGAGGACAGGGACCTCAGTGGGGTACAGAAACACCCTCCAAAGCATCCATGTTCTCCAGGGGAACTGACCTCTGTCGTTTGGAGATGAGCTGTAATTCCAGTCTGTCCTCAGGTCCCTCCTGGCAGTGGGCATCCCTACAAGGAAGTCAGCCATTTCTCCTCCTCAACCTTCCCTGTGACATAAGTTGAACGTGCTGAGCAGGCAGCCAAGGGGGAAGTTCAAAGAAGTCTTTCAAGACGAGGTTGCGATTCTTGAAAAGTTTATTCGAAACACAGACGGGTAAACAGATGAGGGAAAGCAGAGAAAGGATTATGCAAAAAAGAAAACAAGTGTAAAGTCGTTTCTAACGAAGTCCAAATTTAGAAGGCTTTTTTTCCTCTGTAAAGTGCAACAGCATGGTCAAGATATTGAAGGAGCGCTCACCAAGGCCCCTTTTTGCTAGTTCTTGTTTCAGGGGTTCAACAGGAAGGAAGGCTTGTCTTGGACTAATCAAAAAACAAGAAGGGATTGTATGAAGGTGTTCCCTCCCAAAAGGCCTTGACCAATGAACAGCCTCCCTAGAACCGTTTGGGTTTTTTCACTTGGAATGCTTTGGAGTTGGGGACAGCAGGCTACACAGACCCATGAAGCGTTCTTATACTGAATCAGACCATTGGTCCATCAAAACCTGTATTGTCTACTCAGACCCACAGCCAGAGGACTTCCTAGTCCTTTTCACTGGAGATGCCAGGGGTTGAACCTGGGACCTTCTGCAAGCCAGACAGGTGCTCTACCACTGAGCCATGACCTCTTAGAATGGGATTAGAGTGGACTGCAAAGGTCTCCCAGATGGTGTGACTAGTGATGTAAGATAACATATCATATCATTATCACTCTTATTTTACAAGAAGCAATGAAACTTGTTAACAGAAGCTAATAAAGCCAAAAGTATAAATAACATAGCTGAATCCAGCTCAATTCCAATCCAACGAAGACTCCGGATTGTATCTTCGATTCGATTAATCTTTGTCAGAAGACTTGAAAATAGAAAGCACATTAATAAACAATTACACACTTACAAAAATATGAAACAAAAATGACAAAAATTATATGAATTTACAGGCATACCTTATATTAGATTCATAGAATACTACATGTAAATTTCACCAGATTCACTAAGGTGAAGAAACTCCATGAGCACAAATATTACATATTCACTGAGCAGAAATTGCTTCATCCTATCATTTTAAGAGAACAAAATACCAAAAAACAGTGAGTCAGAAAACACAGAATACATTGCAAAATTTGCCATATTCTGCCCAGAAGCTGGATGAAGACTGCTTACCATTGACAATACAAAATGAGTAAGGACGGGCTACTGTTCCTACCATGGAACTACTCTCGTATGGTCAGGATGCCTTAAGGAAAGCCTAAAAGGAGTGGTGAATATAGCAGCTCACTGAGCCTGGCAAATATTGGAGGGGGACAACCCTAAAAGGCAAAGTTGTAAATATATTTCCTAATGTCTTTATAAAAAGCAGCTTAAGTCAAGAGACTGATTTAGCCCATGTGGCTAAAAAGTGTTGTACCAAAGGTGATTCTGAGTCAGCAACATGATCCGAATGATTTTAGGTTTGTCATCCTAGAAGTCCTTAAATGCCGCTCCTATATTGCCATGGACATCCGTAAAAGGCTTTTACAAAGGGAGGCCTTTTGGATTTTTCGTTTAAACACTCTCCAGCCACATGGGCTAAATCAGTCTCTTGACTTAAACTGCTTTTTATAAAGACATTAGGAAATATATTTACAACTTTGCCTTTTAGGGTTGTCCCCCTCCAATATTTGCCAGGCTCAGTGAGCTGCTGTATTCACCACTCCTTTTAGGCTTTCCTTAAGGCATCCTGACCATACGAGAGTAGTTCCATGGTAGGAGCAGTAGCCTCATTTTGTATTGTCAATGGTAAGCAGTCTTCATCCAGCTTCTGGGCAGAATATGGCAAATTTTGCAATGTATTCTGTGTTTTCTGACTCACTGTTTTTTGGTATTTTGTTCTCTTAAAATGATAGGATGAAGCAATTTCTGCTCAGTGAATATGTAAGATTTGTGCTCATGGAGTTTCTTCACCTTAGTGAATCTGGTGAAATTTACATGTAGTATTCTATGAATCTAATATAAGGTATGCCTGTAAATTCATATAATTTTTGTCATTTTTGTTTCATATTTTTGTAAGTGTGTAATTGTTTATTAAAGTGCTTTCTATTTTCAAGTCTTCTGACAAAGATTAATCGAAACGAAGATACAATCCGGAGTCTTCGTTGGATTGGAATTGAGCTGGATTCAGCTATGTTATTTATACTTTTGGCTTTATTAGCTTCTGTTAACAAGTTTCATTGCTTCTTGTAAAATAAGAGTGATAATGATATGATATGTTATAATATATCAGTAGTTATATTCACATAAGTGTTTTGTTTGCGTTTGAGTGCAGTGCTTGTTTTCCAATAGTCTTTATTACTGCTGTTTATCGGTTATATATTTACTGTGACTAGTGATGTAAAAATGTAGGAGGAAGCAGAAAAATTAATCCAAGATGGGCCATTAAGGTTGAATTGGTAACTCCAGTGTTATTATTTCCTTGGAGACTTGGCAGCTTCCCCTGAGGTTGCTTCGTAGCACCAGCTGTCTGAGGTTCACCGGCTCTGAATATGGAGGTTCCTTTTACCATGGAGGGTAGCCATTGATGGACTTATCCTCCATGAATCTGTCTAACCCCCTTTTAAAGCAATCTGTGCTCACAGCCATCACCTCCTCAACTGGCAGTGAAATCCAGTTTTCTTGCTCGTTGAGTAGAGAAGTGATTTATTTTATCCATCCTTTATCTGCTGCCCATCAACTTCATTATGGACAGGAGCATCCTGGGAGAAAAATTTAAAAAGAAAAATAAGATCTCATCTACTATCAGGAAGTTCTTACCACAGTGTCCCTGGTGGTTTCTAGAGCTGCCAGGAAGTGGTGTAGGGTAGCTGTAGGAATCTCTGGAAACTCTATGGTAAAACAGGAAGTTTTTACCATAGGGTTCCTGGCTGTTCATGGAGCTACCCTTTGTTGCTTCTGAGTAGCTCTGGGCATCACCAGGAAATCTATGGTAAAAATTTCATGTAAGTAGACAAGGCCTTATTTTTCTTTTTAATCTTTTTCTCCCGGGATGCTCCCAGCAGTGGCAGACAACAGGACCTGGGGGCAGTGGAGCCAACGCTCCCACTGGGGATTTGGCGGGCCTAGGTAACAGCACACTAATGTCCACACATCCCCTCCATACATTAATTTATTATTTATTTCTTTGATAATTATACATATGGCAGGCCTAGATTAAAACGTATATATGTGATAAGAAGCTAATCAAACATAGTCAGTCGGCTTTGCAACAGAGGCCACCGTGTGTGGCCTCATTTTAGCGACGTATAGCATCCAATGCATGATTATTATGACTCTTCCAGTAGGCAGCAGCAGATTATATAATGTATTATTAGTGCATTAATTTATTTCCCAATGACTGTTAATGCAGGGATTGTCAAATATGACGTTTTATTTACTTTTTTGTTTTGTTTATTTTTTGTGTGTTGTTGTGAATGGTTTTCATTGCTGGTACTCGAGGAGTCATTTGTTTCTTTCTCGCATCTGTTTATGAAGTATTTATACTTACTATGCATGCCGTTTATACCTATACGATACAGGCTATGTCGAATGACAGTTTATCGATGCATGCATAACGCTGGGAAATGCACAGATTTTGCAGTCAAAATTTGGCACAAGGAATTGGATAACGGTGTGAAAGTGCTCGTGGGTTAGATGTGCACTTGGGAGAAGCAAAAGCAGCGTGGGGTGATCAAATTGAACCAAAAGTCTTGCAAACGTCAAAGGCATTCTTCATTCTGATGTCACCGCAAAATATTGTTGCGCTTACGTATAATACACTGTGTAGAATAGCACATTAACCGTGGTCCAGCAGACCTGTATCTGCACTGCCAGAGGTCACAGGTTAAGCATCACGGATCGTGATATGAACATCTTGCAACACATAATCCCATTTGAGGGCAAAGTCAATCAGTTGTACTGGAGGCATGGCTCTAAAATTGGGGAAATGATGTCTCTATCGGTATTTTTGTTTAACGTCTCCCTTTAGGGTTGCCACTGTTGCCATGAGCTTTCGGCCTGCCGAGGCCACAAATGTGCTCAATTTAGAACTTTGAAACATTTGAACCTCAGGACGTGGACTTTGTGATCCACTTCTCTCCACACACTATTGGAGCAGAGGCTCTCTTCTCCCGTCCAGATTTTTCATTTTTCTAACTGAAGTTGTCCATAAAATACCATGCCATTTTGCTAGCAACGTGTTTCAAGTTGCTCCAGGAAAGACTATGTGTGGATAAATAAGCGTTATGTGTGTATGAGGAGGAGAGAGTGAGTGAGAGAGAGGTGCTTGTAGGACTTGAACCAGCCAGGGGTACGGCGGCTGAATAGCATCATTTAGGCCCTGACTGTGACATTGTATTAACCTTTTTTAATGGATGTATGTAATAAAATGACATGTAAATGGAGCACAAGGGGAGATATGACACTATATCTGGAAAAGGATAAAACAGCCAGTTGAATACTGGGCTATTATAGCAGTTTGCAAACCTTGGATAAACTCAGTCAGCGGTTGTATAATTGGTTATTCAATCCCGACCCTTGTTCACAGCTCAAAGCCAGGAACACCAAGACTCTTTGCCAATTTGAGTGAATACAGTGACTGTGCTCAGCCGGGGCCTAACGCAGGAGCCAGGCCTTTTCCTGTGGGCCGGTTTCCACCATGTCTGGGACTGGCGGAGTGACAGTAGCTCTTTTGTTGTGAGAGGCTGGCTGGTACTCCCCCCCCCCCTTTGCAAAAATGTCTAACAGCTACACAAATATAAGAAAATACGAAGGGGGGAGAGAAGAGGGGGGGGAACGGAGGCTTAGCGTAGTTTTTTCCCCCCTCTTCCACTGTGGAGGTATTGAAAAGGAAGTAGTGGTCCAAGGAGAAAGGAGAGCTGGGCACAATATGAAAAGTTACAGTTAACGATAACGGGGGGAGCGCCATGATGTCCCGGCGCATGGTGGAAGCCGTGAGGGAGAGACCGAAGGGGCTGTCTTGAAAACGCCGATTGTTCTCCCAGACTAAAGCCATTGTTTTAGCGCTTCCTCTTTTTCAAACCTCCGCACAGTGAAAGGATTCTATGCGACCCAGCGATGAACGGCTTCTGATTTATGCTTCTGGCGGAGCTTGTCTCTTTGGGCCGACCCCAAAGATGTCGAAATTCTGACATCTTCGAAATTCTGACATCTTCGAAATTCTGATAATTTGCTCTGAAATTCTGACAGATTTGATTCTGAGCAATGTTCCCTCTAAGCTGTGGAGTCTTGTGAGCAAAAATTCTACTTTGTGAGTGACTGGCATTAAAGTTGTGAGTGAGCGATTTGGCTACTGCATAACTTAGTTTGCTTCGGAGCCCTCCTTCCTGAGCGAAGACAAAAATGGGTGAGCTGGAGGCGAAAAAACTGTAAGCTAGCTCATACTAACTCATCTTAGAGGGAACACTGATTCTGAGGTTGGGTTTATTGGCTTGAAATGATTTTATTGTTCGACTACGTAGTCCCCCTGATAGTTTTTCCCTGAATCTTCAGAATTCTGTTAATCTGCTCTGTAATCCCGACAGATCTACTCTGAAATCCCGGCAGAGGTCAGTTTTATTGGTTTGAAATAATTTTATTGCTTGACTAAGTTGGCTGCGATCACACGCACAATTAGCCCCGACATAGGGGCGAATGCCAGGCAGATTTAATGTGCGCAATCAGACACACACATCTGGGAAGCATCCCACAGCCGCCAACAACCCATGTTGCTCCACCACAGAAGCAGAGTAAACAGGCACCAGGGAAAGTCCCGTAGCAAACGGGTTGCTATGTGCCACGGGTGGACTTTCCCCTGTCTGATCACTCTAGCGTGCTCTCATGGCGTTGGGATGGTCTGATCAGGCCATCCTGACTCCGTGCTGTTGTTTTCTTCCCTTCTCAGTATGCCCATCATCGCACACTCCATAGGGAGCCTTCAGGGCTGAGGTGAGAATCATCGATCCCTTGTTTAAGTGCATCGGAAACAAACAGCAAAAAAAACCCTGACTCACACAAGGTTGCGTCTGATCACACAGTGGCGGTCTACGCCTGCAGCTTCAAAAGACTGTGTGATCGTGCAACTGCCAGTCAGCTTCCGTCGGAGGAAATAGCCTCTCTCCCCCCCCCATCTCATGTGTGTGACCGCAACCGTTGTCTCTTTTTCATGTCATGTCCCATCTCAGTTGTCTTTGAGCAATCCATAAATACGAACGCATTCACGGAGTGCCATAAATCTTTTCCCCTCTGCTGGACCTTCCGTACTGATCTCTGTTTCATTTCATGTGGAAGTCCTCAGCAGTTCTAGGCATGTGGAAAACTTTTGGCACTTCACTAATTGTATCTACATTTTTGAACCTCCCTGCAAAAGTCCCGCAGATGATTCGTTTGAATGTGACATTCAACATTCACTTTGAATTTTGTTGTATCGCGGGTTCTTTGCAAGATGTTCTGCATACAAACCATGCAATCTCCCCCCTCCACACACAAAAGGAGTAACACTCTCTGAAGGCCAGTTCCACAACCAGTCCCCAGTTTTAGGTGTGCAGCTAAGATCTTTAAAATGTACATTTTAGATCATGGAAGTGACCAACAGGTATTTAAAAGCAATGACTGGGTTCAGGTGTAACTCAAAATCAAGGTTTTATTTTATTGATGGTTAGTTTGTGAAACGAGGATTTGGCTTGCGGAAATGATCCCAATCCTAGTTTGCCTTGGCAAGTTCTGGTTTCATTGCCTTAGCTCTTTCTCCTGCCCTTTGCACAGAGACCTGGCTGAAAGTTCGGCCTCCATGACAAGCCGGGGTCAAGTGTGGATGAGCCTAGGATGTCTGTGTCAGCACATCATGTGAAACTCAGCAATGGGCTCTGATTAATAAACCAACTTTGCACCACGGCTTCAGATCCTGAATCAACAGTCTTTAACTGATGTTAATTAGTGACCTGCATTCAGATGACTGTGTTAGATTGGATCCACAACCATGCTGAGCCTGTGGGGCTTTTCGGAACCCTGAGGACATTGGGGGGAAACTGCCACAGAATGGCAGCAGTTGAGGGTGCGGCAGAGCCATAGCTGGTGGTGGGGCCTTGCGGGCTGAGCCCCCTATCAGATCTTCAGAGCCCCCACCTGAATCTTAAGCTGCAATCTTAGCTGCATGCCACGCCAGAAAGACATTTAGAGAATCACCCGGCCAAAGTGATTCTCTAACACTCATTTTGGTGCAGCCCACAGCTACGATAATGGCTTAAGATTGGGGTGGAACATGGCACAGCTCTTCCTGTTTGGTGGGCTGGGTCAGCATTGCTTAAGCTGCACCGCTGCAGGCCCAAAGCAATTTCTCTAACCCCCCTTCCTTCCTGCGGCTGCTCCTGCAGGTTAGTGAAATTGCTTCGGACCAGCGTGGTGGCGGCATGGCTAAAACAATACTGGCCTGGCCCACCAAACAGGAAGAGCTGAGGTAAGCAGCTCCTCCCTCCCCTCTGTGCCAGGGGAAGATTGGGGTGGGGTGGGGGGCACTGTGCCCCCTCCTCCTCCTCCTCAAAAATCCTGGGTACGGGTCTGGGGTGTGGCCCAACTTCAAATGGGTGCCATGGGATTTGGGGGCAATCCCAAAATATCAGGAGGCTCAAAGACCAGATAGCTATTACTGAATGGCCTCCTGAGGTCTTCTGAGGCACCTCCTTTTCTGATGATTTGTAGCTGAGATTTGACCTTTGCCTTTGGTGGAAAAGAGGGTTTGGGGAAGAAGGAAATGCATCCGTGGACACCATCATGCCCATGTGCTTTCCTTTTGTTTTTTTGTCGTCAAGTCACAGCTGACTTACCGGAACCCCATAGGGTTTTCAAGGCAAGAGAGGTTCAAAGGTAGTTTGCCGTTGCCTGCCTCTATGTCATGACCTTCGTATTCCTTGGAGGTCTCCCATCCAAATCCAACTCGCTCCGCCTCCGGGTTCTAAGGAGATCGGGCTAGCCTGGGCTATCCAGGTCAGGGCTGCCTGTTCATACAACATTAGTCAAATCATGGTTTTGCATAACATATGAACCTAGACAGTGTATCTTTCTGGAGAGGCATTCGGCTGCCACGTATTCATCTCAGAGCAAACCTTAAATTGTGGCCACACAATGTGTGGCACTGCCCAAAGTGCTTAAGGTTAAACATCAAGATCCCGTGCTAAGGCAGTAGCATGGTGCTGAAGGTATTTGCTTCTTTTCAGACCTTAGATGGACTGATTTGTAGAATGGCCATACTCTCTGAAACGGCTGTTTTGCACATGCAAGTGAATATCTGATGTGGCAGTCATTGAATGAGGAACATACATGCACCAACTCTTATCACTCTGGAAACCAGGAGAAGGGGCAGGGCTAGACAAAAGTCCCAAGTGCTCAGTTACTCTGATTTTTTTTTTTTTAAATATGATTCTTTGCTTGCACCTAGTAATCAGAAATATTTATGGAATCATCATTCTGCTCAGGAAATATCCAGGCCCTGTGTCTTCAACTTCTGTAGTTTGTACCAATAGATTCCATCCCTCACGCTGATTGTCCGCTAACGTACTTTACATAACGGATGGTGGCATACCATAATGCCTGTTTATTGTATCCATCTCTTCTCTCGAGGTTCAGAATAATTGGGGAGGGGCTGTGGCTCAGCGGTAGGGCATCTGCTTGGTATGCTGGAGGTCCCAGGTTCAATCCCCAGCATCTCCAGTTAAGAGGTCCAGGCAGTAGGTGATGTGGAAGACCTCCAACTGAGACAGTGGAGAGCTGCTGCCAGTCTGAGTAGACAAGATTAACAGCGATGGGCCGAGGGTCTGATTCAGTAGAAGGCAGCTTCAGGTGTTCGTATTTTGAGAGAACATAGTTTCCAGTGGTTTGAGGAGCCCCGTTTCTTTTACAACCATGTATGTGGTGGCCAGAGTCTTCTTTTTTCTCCTTCTCAATCTTTCCCTCCACCATGCAGCCTGCCAGTCTACTCGCCGATGAAAACACTGGGAGCATTCTAGCAAGAAGCCCACTAAATAGTGGCAGTATTTCTGCACACGAGCTGGCTTGCCATTACATTCTGCACATGAGCTAGCTTGCCATTTCTGCACCTGAGCTAGCTTGCCATTACAAGTTTGGAATTTTCAAAATAGAAAGGGAGGCAGAGAAGAAGGAGAGGATTGGTCTGCTGGCTGCCGGTGGCATTGAGAGGTCCTCATCTCTGTTGCCATGCTTAGTTGTCGTGGGACTTTTGGGGGGTATTTTGTGGTGTTTTTATGTGTGTGTGTGTGTGTGTGTGCATGTGAGTGTGTGTGCACCTGGAAGTCATGGCAGTGACTGACCCCTACTGGGGGCCTGGAGGATATTCAGAGAGGTGGCTGAATAAAACCTGCCCCCGCCTCCCGACTGCTGGTATTCCAAGGAGGTCTCCCATCCAAGTACTTGCCAGAGTCGACCCTACTTAGCTTCCCAGATCTGACGAGATCAGGCTTGCCTGGGCTATTCAGGTCAGGGCGGTGGCATGGGGACTCTTGAGAGCACTGCACTTTGACCTCCAGTCTGGGGCAACTGGTTTGTAGCCATTCCTCCCCAAGTGGAAGACATCTTCCATGCAGAAGCTGTAAAGTGAAGGGACTTTTTAAAAAATGCTGGAACATGACAGAAGTCCAGTGGAATTAAATCCACAGGGGGGTTTCTGCTCGTGCTGGAGAGTTTGAACAGTTTGAACGATTTGAACAGTTTGAACGATTTGAACAGTTTGAACAATTCCTTACACAAATAGAAGCATGAGAACTGATACAATCCACCCATTAGAACACTCTAATGGGTGGATTTGGACTTGCACATGTGCTAAGGCTGCCAGGGCTAGCAGGAGGCCTCCCACTGGCAGCCCTCGTTGCCTCCGTCGCTCCTCATGGGAGTGGGAGAATTATTTTAAAATAATTCGGCATCCTGCGTGCTGCAACGTCACTTTCGGGTTTCCCCCCAGAAGTGACATCAGTTAACTCTAGGTTTTACCATAGGGTTTCCAGCGATTCCTAGACCTAGATGATGTCACTTCCAGGTTTCCCCTGGAAGTGATGTCATGGCACATCGGAGCCACGCCCCTCTTATCCCCACCCCCAAAACTCCTGCCATTTCCCACCAGAGGCTGGCAACCACATTTGTTGAATACCAACAGCAGCAGTTTTCCTTCCACCCTCAGTTTTCAGGATACAGCAGACTTCATCTTCTACCTTGGTCAGTGCCAGTGTTCCCTCTAAGCTGAGTTAGTGTGAGCTAGCTCACAGTCTTTTGGCCTCCATCTCACAGAGTTTTGTCTCAGCTCAGGAAAGAGGGCTCCAGAGCAAACTAATGTATGCAGTAGCCAAATGGCTCGCTCACAAGCTTGAATGCCAGTCGCTCACAGAGTAGAATTGTTGCTCACAAGACTCCACAGCTTAGAGGGAGCATTGCCTCAGTGCATCCATTGCTTTTCGTCATTGGACTCTTTTGCTGGTTGTTCGCTGACACCTTTTTCCATAGAGACCAGCAGCGGTTTAGCTGAACAGGGTGGCTGGCTGGACAGGAGCAATCTTTTTTTTTTGCCACCCCGATGCAGGAAATATTGCCAAGCGGCTGATTAAATGAATGGCTGCAATTCAATTAAGATGCTGCACTGGGGGTAATATAATATAAATGGATATCACACCTTTTTGCCTGAGTTATGGCCTGGATAATTCACTGCCGCTTTGTTGTTATTTACGAGGGTGGCTTCTCAAAGCAATCTGCATTGCTCCCGCTATAAACTATGTTGGAGATGTTGCACTGTGAGGTCACAGGCGGAAGGGTTTCTTTTATTCCCCCCCTTCCCCCCCCCCTTATCGCTTACAATGGGGAAATGGAAATGTGTGAGTGGAATGTAGAGACTGGATAGATCCACTGGTTTTGCACTAACAAATGAATTATTTGGAAAGGGATGAGTTATCGTGAAGCTAATATGGGGGGGGGGGGTATAGAACTTCCAGCATAGAAGAGAAGAATCCCACTGAAGATCTTTAATGGAAAATACATTCTTCCATCTCTCCATGTCTGTTTGTCTGTCTCTCTCTGTCTCCCTCCCTCTCCCCCCCTTTGTAAGTGTCAGTGTCTGGAGTTAAATGCTGTGTTCCTGAATGGGAATTTATTATTTTATTTTATTTTTGTTTTATTTCTTTATACCTTGCCTTTCTCCCCAGTAGGGATTCAAAGCGGCTTACGTCATTCTCCTCTCCTCCATGAGGTAGGTTTGGTGTAGTGGTTAGGAGCCAGTTTGGTGTAGTGGTTAAGAGCGGCAGGCTCTGATCTGGGAGAACTGAGTTTGATTCCCCACGCCTCCACAGGCAGCTGCTGGCGTGACCTTGGGTCAGCCACAAGTTCTCTCAGAGCTGTTCTGGAAAGAGTAGTTCTCAAAAGAGCTCTCTCAGCCCCGCCTACCTCCCAGGGTGTCTGTTGTGGGGAGGGGAAGGAGATTGTAAGCCACTCTGAGACTCTTTTGGGTAGTGAAGGGCAGGGTATAAATCCAGTCTTCTCCTCCTCCTGCTGCTTCATTAGGCTGAGAACGTGTGACCGGCCCAAGTTCACCCAGCGAGCTTCCATGGCACGAGCTCATTTACTGTTCCAACTCATTTACTGTGACACTTAGCAGCCAGGTGGTATGAGTAGGCACCATAGGCTTATGCCTATATTAATCCAGCAGGAGGGAAAAAATGCCAGTCAGCATGCGTATGTGCCTGTCTGCCTGTCTGTCTCCCTCTTCGTATAAATCTATATCCTCTTCCTTTCCACTGCCAGTATTCTCCATTTCCCCCATAACAATACAATATTATATTCTGGAGTCACATGCTATTGTCTCTGCTAGTTTTTAACTGGGCGAGTTGCAGATATCCCATTGTAAAGAGTATAAGGGGGCTGCTGAAGAATGAACATAAAGAGGCCTCGTTAATTTAATATAGCTAAACAGCCAGCGGAGATTACAGGATTTTGTACTAGTCCCACAGAGAACTATCTGAACGGGATCCTACCGAACTGGCGGAAACTTCTCCCCCCCTCATGGCATGCGTGTTTTCTTCCGAGCTGAATATTCTCGTTTCGTTTTCAGATCTTCGATACAGGTACATTAACATGTACGTCATGCATGAGCAAACAAACCATAGAATGCTTGAACTGTGTTGTGATCGTTCAAAATAGCTCAGTTGCAAGGTTTTGAGTGCTGGCGTTTCCAACTATTTGCTTAACTTCTTGAATCAGATTTCCAAACCGACCCATGAGCTCAGGGCGGGTAGCAAAATATGCGGAACGACCTTTTCCAGTTTCAGTTCTACGATGAGTGACTTGAACCCGTGTTTCTTTGTTTTGGAAGTGCAAATATTTCTTTTGTTTCTTCGCACCGATCCCCCCCCCTCCCCCGAAGGCATGTGTTTTCCATGCGTGCGGCGGTGAATCATTATATTATATGTATGAATGACTTTCATTGTACGTACATAAAAATAGTACAACACACATGTATGATACAAGAAAAAAAAATCTACGAAGCAGTGAAAAGCAGAAAACCAAAGCGGCGTATGGGTGTGTATATGTGTAATTTATAGGGAATGGAAAATATTTAGTCATCCATAACAGTCTCCATAGAAGCCAGAATTAGGGGGAAGTTGTTGGAAAGTAATGATGGGTGGGTGTGCCCTAAGTGGCATGGATACGTGTAGGAATGGCAAATTTGACATGACTGGCACTTGGATAATGGACACTATCCAATCGGTGTCTGTGATACCATCGCTTGAGCTGCTCCACAGGAAAACATGTGCAATAGTGGCCCTTGCAGAAGGCACAGTTTGTCAGCGATTGTAGGCCAGTCTGTTTTGTATCCTATCACATTGTAACTGAAGTAAGTGTTAGGGCAGTGACGGCGGTTTTGTGATGGCTACACAGTAGAGCTGCCAGCTGTCAGCTAACAACCAGTGGGAGAGGGAGGGAGGCAGGGATAGGGGGGTGGAATAATATCACAGCAGCAGCATGATTCCAGTTCCAATGATTACCCAGAAGAGATGGTACCACACTGAACATGACACTCTAGGATCCACCAAAACTCTATGGTAAAATCATATATTCTAGGGAACTCCTGAAAGTGATGGGGAAAACCCTAGGGGGCATTATGTCACTTCTGGTAAAACCTGGAAGTGATGTCACGCCATCAGCTTGATGGCCAATTTTTATTTTACCTTTCTCCTGCCACCACTCAGAGATGCAGCAGGAAAAGGGAGCTTGCAGCAGGGTATCCCCTGCCCCAACTGGGGGGGGGGCTGACATAGGCGTAGACTATGGGGGGGCTTGAGGACTCGAGCCTCCCCCAAAATTTCCCAGGGGGGACTGAGCCCCCCCGGGGAAACGTAGTGCCTGCCGCCATGCCTCCCGGGGCCCTTCCAAGGCCGGCAGCTGCCTCCCCCCCGCGCCTGGCCACTCTTCCATCCTTCCTTCTCCCTCCCTCTTTTCCCAGCGAAGGGAGAGGGAAGGAGTGGGGGGGGGGGAGAGACGCTCCGGCAGCAGCGGCTGGGGGGCCTCGGAAGGGCCCGGGGAGGCGCGGAGGTTTCCCGGCGGGGGGGACGGGACATCGCCCCAGTGAGCGTGCTTCGCACGTGCGCTAAAGAAACACCCCCCCCCCTGGAATTTACCAAACTCTATGCCCCTGGGGGCTGACACCCCACAGTCTTCCACTTGCTCTTTGCACAGCATACTATGCAGATCCATAGCAATGTTAGGGTTATGGTTAAAGGCCAATATTGAAGTTGATGCTGGGATATCATCATTTTAAAAAACAACAACACATAGCCATGTGAAACCCTGTTTCAGACAGGAACTATAACGTGAGAAGATGGGGGCTTAAGTCTCCCCCCACACACACACATAGTTTCATTAGTCAAAATCAACTCCTCTGCCATGCAGTTAGAAGCTGTGGAAGAGGGGGAAAGGTGGATGAATCCTATGGTTTTTTTTCCTCCCTTCCATGTCTAACAACAGCCCAGGCAGGTCGGTTTTAAGTAGGGAATCCACTTTGGTGTGTGTGGTGGGGGCTCCTTTCTCACCTTCTTGTGTCACAGTTCTGATCCAAATCGGGGCCTCTGCAAAGCAGGTACTGCCATTTTAGAAATGCTAGAAACATCTATTCGTGGATCAGTTACAGAGGTTCTGAAATCTGTCACCTGCTGCTAAAGATGACAACTTGGAGCTCCGTTTTGGGTGGGAAGACGAGACCAAAATGTCATGATAAATAAGTTTTTAAAAGCTTGCGGCACTGCCATTCCAGGGCTGCAAAATGTCTCGGAGTGGAGTTGCTTCTGAACTTTGCCTGAAGTGAAATTTATAAGAACTTTAGAGCCCCTTCCAGAAAACAAAAATATCTTTGAGAATTTATATAGAAGATAAAGAAAAGAACGTCAGTCATGTGATAACAAGGTTGCCAGCCTCCAGGTGGGGCCTGGGGATCTCCCGCTTTTACAACTGATCTCCAGCCGACAGAGATCAGCTCCCCTGGAGAAAATGGCTGCTTTGAAGGGTGGACTCTAGGCATTGTACCATGCTGAGGCCCCTCCCTTCCCCAAACCCCACCTTCTCCTGGCTCCACCCCCAAAGTCCCCAGGTATTTTCCAACCCGGACTTGGCAACCCTATGTGATAAGCAATGCTCCCTCTAAGCTGCAGAGTCTTGTGAGCAGAAATTCTACTTTGTGAGCTATTGGCATCAAAGTTGTGAGCAAGCGATTTGGCTGCTGCATAAATTAGTTTGCTTTGGAGCCGTCCTTCCTGAGCTAAGACCAAAATGTGTGAGCCGGAGGCTAAAAAACGGTGAGCTAGCTCACACTAACTCAGCTTAGAGGGAACACTGGTGATAAGTTGTGAACAACCTTTTGCAGAAAGTAAAATTTGGATCAAATGCGTATCTGTGTTTGGGGGGGGGGTCCTTTTCTGCTCAAATATTTGTGGGATTTTAAATGGAACTTGAGGAAATCCAGTAAAACTGGACCCCAAAAAAGTTTGGAGGGAGAGATAGTGGTTGTGTGTGTGTGTGACCGATGAAAATATAGCCCGTAAATCTGCCCTCCCTTCTCTCCTTTACCTTCTGTAGCCAGATCTTGAGTGTATCTAGACTACATGGCTAATGACTTCAGTTCATTTCCTCCGAGATCACTTGTGACAAGTGTTCTGGGGCTGCCCTCCCTGTACGAGGTTTTTTTTTTTGCCACCTCCTTAACTTCTCATGTTCTCTCCCTCTCTCTCTCTCAAAGGGAAATAGCCACTGTCTTTTCACTCCTTATCTACACCGGAAATAACAGAGTCCAAAAAAAGAAAAAGAAAAAAGGATTAGAATAATCCATGAATGGCGATGAGCGCGAACGAACAGAGCAAGTTGCCAAAGCAGATGGAACGCTGTACTTTAGCGGAGAAGCTCATGAGCAAATCTTGCAAGATTTTTTCCCCCTGCCTAAGCAAATTCAAAGCTGACATTTGCTTTAATAATTTCCACTTAATTTGACATTATGCTTTCATGCAAATATCATCTACATTTTTTAAAAAAAAGAATTCCGATTTACTGTGAAACTACCTTTCTCTTCGCTAGATCTGATTTATGGAGAATACTTTTTTTTTTTTTAAATACTTTTAATTGTTCATCTCTTCCGGCATCTGGCACAATAAAGATCACAATTTTGTTTTCGCATATGTTATGCAAGAGGAGTTCAGGATGTGGAGTTGTTTAGCATCAGGCGCGTGTGGTTTAATTCTCACTTCCAGTGGTAAAACATTCTGTCATGTTTGCAAGAAGGCTGGGAAGAAGATTCTCCCCCTGTGTGCGCTTCTTGAGGACGGTTTTAGCTTTCTGCTCTTGACTTTGGAAAGAACTTTATATTTTCAAAATCAATTTTATTAACTAATCAGGAAGGAAGGAAGGAAGGAAGGAAGGAAGGAAGGAAGGAAGGAAGGAAGGAAGGAAGGAAGGAAGACATCCCCCCACATTGTTTCAATAATAGAATTGTCAGCTCTGGGTTACCCGGAGATTTGGAGGACAGAGTCTGGGGAGGGCAAGGTTCAAGAAGGGGAGGGTCCTCAGCGGGATATGATGTCATAGACATCACCCTCCCAAGCAGCCATTTTCTCCAGGGGAACTGATCTCTGCTGTCTGGCGATCAGTTCTAATTTTCTGCCCCGGCTCCAGCCTCGTGGAACAAGCTCCCACTTGAGATCAGGGCTCTGAAGGATTTAACACAATTCCATAGGGCCTGTAAAATGGAGCTGTTCCGTCACGCCTTTGGTTGAGGTGGCAGGCATCCAAATACTCTGTCTTCCCCTGCCCACACTGCTCGGGTGAACTGCCCTTTACAGTTTGCCATGGCATCAGCTGAGTGAGTGGGTCCTTCTCTTTGCTGGCATATGCCCAGTTCCGTAGGCACCCATGGATACTGGAAATTGAAATTTCTGTGAACTGTTGCTGTCTTGAGGAATCTCAACTTTGTATAGATTTGCATTAGTATCTGGACTTATTACTATGTTTGTATAACTTTAGTGACCCGCCCTGAGCCCCTTTGCGGGAAGGGTGGGATATAAATACAATTAAATAAATAAATAGGAGATCCCCAGGCCCCATCTGGAGGCTGGCAAGCCTCTTCCCCAATGCCAGTGGGCACAGCAGTAATCAAGTACAGTGTGTAACTTTCTGAGTTGTATCATGCCTAATTCTCTTGTTTTATAGCTCTCTATGTCTGCTTCAAAACTAGTCAATAGGTTTACATATGCCAGTTGTACGGCTGGTTTTATGGGAATAACAACAACAACAACAATAATAAAAATAATAAATCCTCCCCTTTCCTCACATACACTAAGACCCCTTCTGTGTAGATGCCAAGCCATGTGGAAGTTGCTTTCCCACAGCGCTGATATCCAGTGCCGCTGTGCTATGAAGTTCTACCACCACATTGACGAGACTGAGAACATCACGTGTCTCTTCTCAGTCGGCCTCCAGGTGGGGGAAGACCTCTGCAGATGGTCCTGCCCCTATGCTTGCGGTATTCAGTGCTTGTGCAGGTGGCAGCCATGTGGTCTAGCACCAGGGAGCAGAAGCTTGTAGCCCGCTTTGTGTCCTTGGAAACCCAAGGAAATCCCCCAGGTCTATGATAAGAATAGATTATGCAAACGAAACACATGCAAACATCTGCTTTATTTCACATGCGTTGCTGCTGCTTCTGGGACCAATATTTTGAAATTATAATAAAGGGCATGATCCAGACAGGGATTGGGCACCCCAGAATAGTTAGGATTGGCAGGTCTTCCCTGGCCACCGGAGGGGGATAGGGTTGCCAATTTCAGGTTGGGAAAATTCTGGAGATTTGATGTTGGAACCTAGGGACCTAAGCGGGGTACAATGTCCTACAGTCCACCCTCCAGAGCATCCATTTTTTCTCTAGAGGAACTGATCTCTGTAGCCTGGAGATCCACTGTAATTCTGGGGGATCCCCAGGTCCCACCTGGAGGCTGGCATCCCTAAGACAGTCCTCCAGATCCTGCACGTGGGTAACTTTTGACTGCCGTGAAAAGTTGTCCCTCAAAACAGACAGAATGTCTCCATTATCAAAACCTTGCATTATCTTATACAAATGCTCGAATTTTTTCGGTCTCTCTCCTTCTCCTTCCTCTGTTCTCTCTCTCTCTCTCTCCACCCCCACTTTGCTCTGTTAATGCTCGCCGGCACAAACTAATGGCTCGATTCTGATTCCCACTCCCCTCCCCACCCACACGTTGCTGACATCATAAATTATCCAGATCTAAATGGACAACATTCATTAGCCAGGCACTTTACCGAAAGAGCTGGCTCAGGAGCTGTGTGCCTGAGCTCCACCGTCGTCGTCGTCCCCCCACTTTTTTTTATTAAAAGTTAAAATGCTCCTGGCTGTCACGGAATGAAGGGAGGGGAGGCGGGAGGGGGGGGGGTGAAGGCAGGTTAGAGGACAGTGCTGCAGAACTAATAAATAAAAATAATAGCGATTACCGTTGGCTGAGTGACCCGGGGAGAAGAGCAGTGCTGGGCCATTTGTTGTTTCCTTTTCACTTGTCAACAGCCAGTGGCTTAAAAGCCTCGGCCTTTGTTCGGGGGGCCTAATAACACCTGTTGGGATGATGGGGAGACAGCTGTCAGAGAGAGAGGAGGGGAATGGGGAGGGGAAGGATGACGGGGGCCTGAGGAAGCCGAGGAAGAACAGGCCACTGATTAGTCCCGATAACGTACGCCTTTCGTAGAGCCGTAATTGGAGATTTCGCATCTTTAACATAAGGACGGTGAAACTTCTCTTTTTCTCTCCGCATCCTCGTTTTTTCTCTCCCCCCTCCTCACACGAGAAATGCTATGCGACTGACCTGAGCACACCGCTGTAAGGAGCTCTTCTAGGAATGTCGGAGACACTGTGGTGTTGTGAGACCCGGCTTGATAAAGAGGGTAGAGCGGTGATTCCCCAATATGGTGCCCGCTGACGGATTTCCTGGTGCCCGTTTGCTTCTTCCCCAAGGAAGGAGCTGGTCCTGGCTTTCCTCTACCTCACTAGTACAGGAGAACCCAGAAACAACCGGCTGCGTAGTAGGCAGATACGTGGCATGGCAAACCTTTTCTGATAGGCCTCAGCCATCCATGGCAGCCATTTTATGTTGGTACACATTCCCAGTTTTCAAAGTTCTAAAAGTGCCACCAAGGCTCAACAAGATTGGGGACCTCTGGGCTGGGGTGGTAGATGAAAATCAGGCATGAAGCTCTAGTTGCAGGAAGCTTCCAGTATTTCTTAGGATGAGGCGATGTCATGTCTGGTTTCCCTTGAAAGTGACATCATGCCACTTGTGTTGCTGACACCCCTAGGGTTGCCATTCCCCAGTTTGAAGCAGGGGATTCCCGGTTTTTTTGGGATCCAGCCCGCTGCTGGCCAGTGAGCAGAAACCCCATCCTCAAACAGCCACATTGCCGAAAACAAATGGGACATGCTGACATCACACGGAAGTGATGTCAGAACACGGGGGACATTCATGGCAGTGCTTCTGTTTGGGGGCAAAACTCCATGTTGTGACCCTGATTTTACCATAGAGTTTTGTCGCAGTGTGACATCCCTGATGTGCTGATGTCACTTCCACGTGACGTCAGCACATCGTGGCACTCCACCTGACTTCTGTAAAGTTCCCTCCCACCCATGCCGCCATCACAGCATTTGGGCCTGGCAACCGTAGACACCCCCCATGTTCCCTCATGTCCCATTGGGTGCCAGCTCCCTGCCTTCCCCAAACTCCACTCTTCCTAGGCTCCGCCTCCAAATCTCCAGGAATTTCTCAAGGCCTGATGTTGGCAACCCTAGGCCCCTCATGCTGGCTGCTCAAAAACAATACATTAAAATTAAAGGATGTGGGAGCTCCGCACACAAAACTCAAGATGGGGCCAAGTGGCTGTCTAAAGTTTTGGTTCTGACACTGAAAGTGCCCCGTCCTGTGTATTCAGATGCCTCCCTCTGATTGCGGGAAAAGAAACAACATGTATATGATGACATATGATTGAAAGTGAGAGCCAATGGTGTGTGGTGTAGTGGTTAGAGGGTCAGATTAGGCTCCTAGAGACTTGTGTTCAAATTTCCCCTGTGACATGAAAATTTACTGGGTGACGTTGGGTCAATCACACCCTCTCAGCCTAATGTAGAAAGTGGAACGTAAGAAGAGCCCTGCTGGATCAGACGAGTGGTCCATCTAGTCCAGCATCCTAAGAACATAAGACGAGCCCTGCTGGATCAGACCAGTGGTCCATCTAGTCCAGCATCCTAAGAACATAAGACGAGCCCTGCTGGGTTAGACCACTGGTCCATCTAGTCCAGCATTCTAAGAACATAAGGAGAGCCCTGCTAGATCAGACCAGTGGTCCACCTAGTCCAGCATCTTGTCACACACTGGCCAGCCAGTTCCCTGGGGGTCCAACAACAGTGGATGGAGGGTGAGGCCTTCCCCTGATGTTGCCTCCTGGCCCTAGGATTCAGAGGTTGACTGCCTCTGAACATGGAAGTTCCCTTTAGTCCCCATGGCTGGTAGCCACTGACCTCTCCTCCATGAATCTCACAGGGTATTTGTTTGGATAAAATGGAGGGAAGGAGAACAGTGTAAGTTGCTTTGGATCCCCACTCAGAAGAAAGACAGGGTATAAAAGAAGTAAATCAATAATAGGCAAATTGACATCGGAGGGAGAGGTCGTTGAGCTAACCTGACGCCATGCCGTTGTGAACGTTAATTTTCCGTGTTCTTTGGTGAATGAATTTGATTTGCCATTATTTCCCCAGGTAGCTCGATCCAACTTTTGCTTCAGTTAGTTGTTTCTGTTGGGGGCACATTTGTTTGGAAAGCAGTATATTTCCCTCGCCACCGGCACATTCTGTTCAACGGTAGCACCAAATCCCAGGCCTGTTCCTGTCCCAGAATTCGGGCTACTGTTGCTTTAACTCTGCAAGTTACACAGAAGTCTTCTGTTTCTTTACGAGCCGCACCGGGGTGAATATTTTGTCTAGCTGCAGGGGGAAAAGCTTTGTCACGGACTTTGCTGACAATAGACTTAGAAGGAAAACGGTCTGCTTTTGGTGCCTGGAGGTTCTGTAGCCCATTGTTAGTTCACAATGGATTTCTATTGCTGCATTCCTGCTTCGCAAAGGTTTGTTAGCTTTTAATGACTGACAGTCTTTTACCGCAAATACCCTAGTATTCTAGCCTGTTTACTTACTGCTCAAGGAGTTTTTAAAAAAAAAGAAAAAGAAAAAGCAGCAAGGAGGAGGGGAAGAAAAAAAATGTTTATATGACCTATTCGAGTTTTGTTGGATTTCTTCTCCCCATACAAAATACTCTTTCTAAAACTATTTGCTAGGAAAATGCACACCTCCAGTGTATTTGTAATAGTCAGTGAAGCAGACGGAAATCATCTTATTATGAACTCTCGATAACAACGGTGGATTTCCATAACAGAAAAATGCGGGGAAATTTCCATTTTCGTATTGTTGTGTGTAATTTCTCAGCTTTGTACGTTTACAGGTAAGAGAGAAAGAGACAGCCCGATGAGGCAGAGCACGGTTCCGTCTTTTTTACGTCGTTATTGATAATTACCGTAGTTAATTTTCAGAGTGGAAAAGTGTTGCATATTTCATCTTGAAGCCGATCAAAACATTGCAGTGCAGATTAGGTAGGTTTTGCGCCAGGATGTTTATTTATTAAAAAAATATTCATGCCTCGCCCTTCTGACTGTTCCCTTCAGCAGCACAAACACACTTAAAATGTGTGTGTGTGGGGGTCAGTTTATCCAAAATTAATATAACTGAAAGGTGCCAAACCTGCATTATTTCAGACTGCATACTGTACTATCCCTAAAGTTTGTTGAAGCAAGATAGTTGTTCCTTATCTCCTAAAGACTGACAGCTAAAGAAGTTGCCAGGTCCCCTAGTCACTCTGGCGGGGGGATTTGGGGGGCATTCTGGGATGTCCCTGTCATTATGACATCACTTCCAGGTGATGTCATAATGACAGGGACATCCCAGAATGCCCCCCAAATCCCCCCGCCGGAGTGACTAGGGGACCTGGCATCTTCTGGAAGTGATGTCATTGCTCTGGGGGAAACCTGGAAGTGATGTCATTGCTCTGGGGGCATCGTACAAGGACACTCTGGTTTGAGGGCAAAACTCTATGGTAAAATGGGCTTAAAACCATTGAGTTTTGCCATCAAACCGGAGTGTCCCCATGCAACGTCCCCCACATGATGACACTAGTTCTGGGTGACGTCCGACCCGGGAAGTCACGCAGGGACATGGCTGATTGAATGACTGACGGCGTTGCCGCTGGTAAGTTTATTTATATGAGCACTGGTTCCAGTTGGAAGATTGTCACATGTGACCGTGAAGAAGACTGGAAACAGATATACAGCCCGAGATGCATGTTGCCACTTCGTTTTTACACTTTGAGTCCTCAGAGACTGTATTGTATCAACATTGCTGAGTACTTAGAGACTTGTGGGCATCGTCATTGAGTATCTTGAGACTGTCGGCACTGGACTAGCTTGTGGTCTTTATCGGAATCCCCTGTGTGTAATTCTGCTGTCATGCTAATCTGTGAAGTTTGTCTTCTGTAAAATTTATTATTTTGATATTGGTAACAATATGTTTGCTATACAAAAGAATATATTTTGTCTTTGTTGTTATATTAATACAAAAATGTAGATATCAATTCATACATGGCGTTTTCCAGTTTTGTTAATTTCATACACTGTTTTTCCCTTGTTTTGTGAGAACTTGAAAGCTAAGCAGTGTTGGACTTGGTCAGTAGCTGGATGGGAAACTACCAAGGAATGCTAGAGTCACGATGCAGGAACAGGCAAATGGTAAACAATGGTAGCTGCGCTTCGTAACCAACTATGAAGCCCATGATGCAGTAGCTCATATCCATGTTATATACGTGAATCATAACAGATCTGCTGAAGCTGGGGAAAAAATAATCTGTTGCGTGTTTCCAGATCAGCAGAAGCTGAACCAGGTTTGTGCGTCAGTGATTCAAAGGAGTGCTAATTCAGACTTCTTTTAGTGTTCTCTTTAGTCCTGGAAACGATCCTAGTCCCACCGAGTTTGCACATGTCTTGTTCTAAATTGGTATTAAAAGCACCCAACCTGATCCCAAGAAGATGCAGAATGGTTTTGTTCCTGCAATCCCTAAATGCTGCCGAACTAAGAACCCATTGCCAGAAGTTTCGCAATACAAACTAATTAGTTCAGTCATCCAGGACAAAAAAAATCATGGCTAGATTATCCCTATTGTCTCTCGCTTTTGTCTCCATTGTAATCTCCTTTACAATACCATTCTTGGCGACTTGCGTTTCCTAACCTTGAGAGCCCTTGGGGAGAAACGAAGGAGAAATCCAGGGCTAATGAGTTCTGAAAGGGACTCATGAACAAATAGAAAACAGGTGGGGTTGTAACCCAGTGGCATTGCATGTAGAAAGTCCCGAGTCCAATCCTGAGCATCTCTGGTTACCTACCATCTCAGGTAGTAGGGGCTGTGTAAAGCTCTTCTGTAACTGAGAACCTGGAGAATTGCTGTCAATCTGAAAACATTATACTGGGCACAATGGACCAGTGGGGATGGAAGGTGGCATGGTTTAGCCCAATCTTATCAGAACTTGGAAGCTAAACAGTAGCGGTACTTGGAAGGGAGACCACCAGGGAAGGCTCTGCAGAGGAAGGTCATGGCAAACCACCTCTGCTTCTCACTTGCCTTGACAGCCCCTTGCTGGGGTCACCATAAGGCTTGGATGGGAGACCACCAAGGAAGGCTCTGCAGAGGAAGGCCATGGCAAACCACCTCTGCTTCTCACTGGCCTTGATAGCCCCTTGCTGGGGTCACCATAAGGCTTGGATGGAGACCACCAAGGAAGGCTCTGCAAAGGAAGGCAATAGCAAACCACCTCTGCTTCTCACTTGACTTGAAAGCCCCTTGCTGGGGTCACCATAAGGCTTGGATGGGAGACCACCAAGGAAGGCTCTGCAGAGGAAGGCGATGGCCAACCACCTCTGCTTCTCCCTTGCCTTGAAAGCCCCTTGTTGGAGTCATAAGTCCGCTGCAACATAATGGTGCACATGATGTGTCTGCTTTGGTCTAAGCCATATTTGCATGGGCAAACCATTTGCGCCTTGCTGTTACAGCCTGTAGAAGTCTGCAAGGTAAAATTTGTTACCTAGAATAAGTAGTGTGCTCAGTTGGACGATGACCCATTGAAATTAAGTGGGCCAGAGTTGACATGGATCTGAGTGCTTCCTTTGAAAGTGGATAGGATTCCACTAGTTAATTTCCAAGCAGTGATTCTCAGTTGATCATCTGAAATGTACGCCTTGTATTAGTTTAATGAGAGGTGGCTGCTGTCCAGCAGCAACAAAGAAATGACTTATCAATAGGCATTTTTTTTCATATGATAGATTCTACATTTCTGAATGGGTCATAAGAACATAAGAAGAGCCCTGCTGGATCAGAGCAGTCATCCATCTAGACCAGCATCCTGTCTCACACAGTGGCCAACCAGTTCCTCTGAACGACCAACAACAGGGCATAGAGACTGAGGCCTTCCCCTGATGTTGCTTCCTGGTTTTCAAGTTCAGAGGATTAGTGCTTCTGAATATGGAGGTTCCCCTCAACCATCATGGCTAGTAGCCATTGATAGGCTTGTTCTCCATGAATCTATCTAAACCCCTTTTAAAGCTGTTTATTCCTGTGGTCATCACTACATCCTCTGGCAGCAAATTCCACATTTTAATCACTATGTAAAGTAGTATTTCCTGTTGTCCATCCTGAACCTACTGCCCATCAGCTTAATTGGATGCCCTCAAGTTGTAGTATTTGGGGAGAGGAGGGAAAAGTTCTCTTTGTCAACTCTCTCCATCCCATGCATAATTTTATAAACTTTTATCATGTCCCCTTTTAGTAATCTCTTTTCTCAACTGAAAAGCCCTACACTCTTTAGCCTTTCCTCCTAGGGAAGGTGCTCCAGACCCCTAAATAACTTGGTTGCCCTCCTCTGTTCTTTTTCCGGCTCTGCAATGTCCTTTTTGAGATACAGTGACCAGAACTGTACACACAGTATTCCAAATGAAGCTGTAAGATCTTTTTCTCTCTCAGTCTCAGCAAGTTCAGATTCCATTAGCCTATTCTTGGTTGGGGTTTTTGGTCTTAATGTGCATCGCCTTACACTTACCAAGACTGAACTTCATTTGCCGCATTGTGGCCCTCTCACCCAGTTTGTAGAGGTCCTCTTGGAGCTCTTCCCAGTCAGCCTTGGTTTCCACCATCCTGAATAATTTGGTGTCATCTGCAAACTTGGCCACTGCACTAGTTACCCCTCATTCCAGATCATTGCTGAATAAATTAAAATAGTACCGGCCCCAATACCGATCCTTGTGGGACCCCACTGCTTACTTCCCTCCATTGTGAGAACTGTCCATTGATTCCTAATCTTTGCCTTCTGTCATTTAACCAGTTTTTTATCCATAAGAGAACCCACCTTCTTATCCCATGACTTCTAAGTTTACTCAGGAGTCTTTGGAGAGGTACCTTGTCGAAAGGGTTGTCTGAATCCATTGGCTTGTTGTCGGTTCTACTTTCCTTGCAAGACCCTGATACAAGACACATGTCGGATAGTCACATACATACATCAAAGGCTCCTAAGTAAGCTCAATAGTCATGGGATAAAAGAACAAGTCCTTTTGTGGATCAAAAACTGGCTAATTAAAAGGAAACAGAGAGTGAGTATAAATGGGCAATTTTCTCATTGGAGGGAGGTAAGCAACGGGGTCCCGCAGGGATCAGTACTCGGTCCGATGCTTTTTAAGTTATTAATTAATGATTTGGAGTTGGGAGTAAGCAGCGAAGGGGCTAAATTCGCAGAAGACACAAAGTTGTTCAGGGTGGTGAGAACCAGGGAGGATCGTGAGGCACTTCAAAGGGATCTGTCAAGGATGGGCGAGTGGGCATCAACTTATTTGTCTTATTGGTGGTCCACGAAATCCATAAAACTCTCCCCCAACACCATGTTTCAAATGTGGCATCCTATGATAGCCATTATGGGTGGTTCCCATTCTTCATTCTCAAAATTCCCCAGCTGCTTCGAGGCTGAACGAGATTGTGGATCCCTGCCTTGGCATTTGCAGGTGAGGCTGCTGGGTAAAGACCAACCTGTAGAGCTGCTCCCAGTCTGAATAGGCAGTACCGGGCTAGTCCAACTCGATCATAGACTTTATGGGTTCACTCTGTCATCTGACCAGTTTGGACACACCTGTTGTTGGAGCCAGTATGTTTGTTTGTTTGTTTATAGTCCACCTTTTTTTCCATGGGGACTCAAGGCACAGAGCGAGTCAGAACAATCAGTGGGATGGGACATTCAGTGGACAGTGCAATGGGATCTAGATTGCAGAACCAACCAGAACTCAACACAGAGCGAGTCAGAACAATCAGTGGGATGGGACATTCAGTGGACAGTGCAATAGGATCTAGATTGCAGAACCAACCAGAAGTCTAAAAACAGAACTGAAGCAAACACGGCACATTAAATGCTGTAAAAGTACACCATAGGATCCAACCCACAGCAAACCATGTACACAAATACAGACCACTGTCCCCAATAATTTATCCAGGTAACTTTGCGAAACCTTTTGTACAGCGGTTGCCTGTGTGGGGAAGCCCTCTTGAATAATTCAGTTCTGCAAACTGTGGAAAGCCAAGGGGAGTGGGAGCCTTCCTGACCACCTCCGACAGGCCATTCCACAAGGCGGGAGCCACAATGGAGAAAGCACATGTACGGACCGTTGTTGATTTTGCCTATTTACACATGACGTTCAGGAACAAATCTGCTCTGCACTGAAGACTCATTGTGCCCTCGTTCCTGAGAGCACTTAACTTATGTGGGGAGAGGAGGGGAGGGCACACGTAAATAAAATTAAAAAGAGAGAAAACTCCGGCAAAATTAGCCAACCACGATAATGAAGGTTCCTTGTAATGCCTTTTTATTTCTATGGAGGAAATTAACCAGTTGCTCATAATTGTATGGTCTCTAGGCCAGACGGTCCCTTTGAAAAGTTAACATGTACTCTCTTTCGGTTCCTAGTAGGGGGTAAGCAAATGCCGGCACAAACACAACATCAGCCCCACTGTGGAGAATAGCAGTTGCATGTCTTAGATCGAGATAGTGAGTGTGGGCATTGTTATTTAGATGGAGCACATTGGAGCACTTATCTTTTAGTACACTCCATTTTCCGAATTGAATGCCATGCTAATCACAGGATTGGAAAGCTATTGTAATTGTGCACCCCTCTAAATGCTGACAAGAATATACAATTACATTGTTTGGAACCAAGGTTAACATTCCCTGGTGCTGTATTAGCATTTGTATTTACTTGTGCATTAAAAACATCGCCTGGCATATAAGGAACCCCCCCCCCCCCCCACACCAAGGTCAGGATGCAGAAGTGATAAACAGTGAACCCCATCCATGCCCTTGGTATCTCCCCCCCCCCCCCGGTCAATACTGAAGATATATATTTAAACTACTGATATACATATGAATGACTGGGTGATGGGTCGCCAGGCATTGCTTACGCAATTATCCAAGGCATATTAGCTGGCCACTATTGAGAGCCAGTTGCTGGACTGGATAGACCATTGAGTGTTGGGCTTTCTTTTTTCTTGCATTCCTCTTTGAGATACAGCAGCTAGGTTCAAGTCCAGTAGCACCTTAGAAACCAACAAGATTTTTGGGGTATAAGCTTTTGAACTTCAAAACTTTTACCCCCCAGAATCTTGTTGGTCTCTAAGGTGTTACTGGACGTGAATTTAGCTTTTGAGTATCTAAGCTTCCTTCATCAGATTTTCAGGATTTAAGATTTTGAGCATCAACTTCCCCTGATGCTCGAAAGCTTACATCCCAAAATCTTGCTGGTTTCTAAGGTGCTCCCGGACTCAAATCTAACTGCTACTGGACTCAAATCTAGATTTCGAGTATCAAAGCTCCCTTCTTCAGATCTTCAGGGTATAAGCTTTTGAGCTTCAAACCTCCCTTGATGCTCGAAAGCTTACACCCCGGAATTCTTGCTGGTCTCTAAGGTGCTCCTGGACTTGGATGTAGCTGCTACTGGACTTGAATCTAGATTTCGAGTATTAAAGCTCCCTTCTTCAGATCTTCAGGATATATAGCTTTTGAGCTTCAAACCTCCCTTGATACTCGAAAGCTTACACCCCGGAAATCTTGCTGGTCTCTAAGGTGCTCCTGGACTTGGATGTAGCTGCTACTGGACTTGAATCTAGATTTCGAGTATTAAAGCTCCCTTCTTCAGATCTTCAGGATATAAGCTTTTGAGCTTCAAACCTCCCTTGATGCTTGAAAGCTTACACCCCGGAAATCTTGCTGGTCTCTAAGGTGCTCCTGGACTTGGATGTAGCTGCTACTGGACTTGAATCTAGATTTCAAGTATCAAAGCTCCAGATTTTCAGGATATGAGCTTTCGAGCTTCAAATCTCCCTTGATGCTCAAAAGCTTACACTGCGGAAATCTTGCTGGTCTCTAAGGTGCTCCTGGACTTGGATGTAGCTGCTACTGGACTTGAATCTAGATTTCAAGTATCAAAGCTCCAGATTTTCAGGATATAAGCTTTCGAGCTTCAAATCTCCCTTGATGCTCAAAAGCTTACACTGCGGAAATCTTGCTGGTCTCTAAGGTGCTCCCGGACTCGAATCCAGCTGCTACTGAATCAAATCTAGATTTTGAGTATCTAAGCTCCCTTCTTCAGATCTTCAGGATATAAGCTTTCGAGCTTCAGACCTCCCTTGATGCTCGAAAGCGTACACCCTGATAATCTTGCTGGTCATTAAGGTGCTCCTGGACTCGGATCTAGCAGCTACAGACTCAAATCTAGATTCCAAGCATCAAGATCCCTTTGTCAGATTTTCAGGGTGTAAGCCTTTGAGCATCAAATCTCCTTTTATCATATTTGACAAAGGGAGCTTTGACACTCCAAAGCTTATCCCCCCCAAAATCTGATTGGTCTTTAAGGTGCTCCCGGACTTGAATCTATCTACCCTACTGCAGACCAACTCGGCTACCCTCTAAAGCTGTATGAGGTAGGGCTCCCCCTGTCATTCCGCTCTCTAGATTTCATAATATTTGCAAAGTGTTTTCCATCCGGAATTTTAATAATATTATTATTTTTATTTTTCGTTTCCAACGTGCGTGTTACCGGGGGGGGGGACACTTGCCCCAGCATGTTCACCACCACACTATGTTTAAACACATTGTAAAGTGGATGTAACTGTAAACACACCAAGGGATGTAATTACATGTAGCAGATTTAGGCGCTAATTCTTTTGCCTTTTATTTTGTTCTCTCTCTCTCTCCCCCCCCCCCACTCTGCATTTTTTATCAACGTAATTATTTTTTCCCCCTCTGACGGCAAGACTAACACCCTGAAATTGACAAGCTTCCATTATAAGCAGAAACTTGTTCTCTAAATTGAAAAACAATGAGCGACAGGTTTCTAGGCGCCCATTGTCATGGGGAATGGCTTTGTTCCGCGAGAGGAAAAAGCTAATGATTTTGAAACAGCAGGTGACAAAACAGATTCTTTTTTTTCCCCCTCCCCTCACTCCCCTCTTATCAGTTTGTTGATGAAGTCATTATGAACTCGGGTCCAGGATAGGGGAAGCTTTATTTTTAGCAGATAGACTTTTAATGAGTTCTATTGTGAAGTCAGTCATGTTGATTCGCTTACGGGTTTTTTTCCCCCCTTTCTCCCCTCTCTCCCTTTTCTCCTTCATTCAGAAACCCCTAGCATTGAAAAGCTACTATCAAAAGATTGGAAAGACAAGCTTCTTGCCATGGGATCAGGGAACTTTGGAGAAATAAAAGGTAACCTTGTTTCTTTCAATTTGAAGGGATTCGGCAGCAAATGCAATATATATGATTTCAATTAGCGCTAACGAAGCCTTGTTGCTCTTTCTGATGTGGCCCTTCTTTGCCAGGCGAGTGAATGATGGCTTTGGGGCTCAATCTGTCTTTTGAGAATGTACTCTGACCGGCAGGGAGGGGCTTTCAACTGCACCCAAAACCATCTTTATTTCACCATCAGTGTCCAGCCGTTTGTCTTTCTCCAAAGCGCTGGTGTCCAAGATACTTCCAATGGAAGCTAAAACACAGGGACGTGGGGGAGAGTTAGGTTGCCAGTTCCACGTTGGGAAATTACTGGAGATTAGGGGATGGAGCCTGGGGAGGGTGGCGTTGGGCAAGGGCAGGTTTTCAGAGTCCCCACTCCAAAGCTGCCATTTTCTCTAGTGGAAATTATCTCTGTTCTCTGGAGATCAGTTGTAATTCTGGAAGAACTCCTGGCCCCACATGGAGTTTGGCAGCCATAGGGAGAGCCTGCAGTGGGATGCTAGTGCTGAACCAGTGGAGGAACTTGAATGTACACAGAAGTCACAGTGCACCGTGTTCAGAAGCTACTAGTGCAGCAGTGGTATCTTATGATAGGCTGTCTGTGAGCATGGGTTGTCAGACTTATCAAGAACACGAGAGAAGCCATGTTGGGCCAGGCCAATGGCCCATCCAGTCCAACACTCTGTGTCGCAAAGGGGCCAAAACCCAGGTGCCATCAGGAGGTCCACCAGTGGGGCCAGAAGAACCATGCTGTTGTTCTCCCTAGATCCATGAGCAGCAGGAAGACCCAGGAATTGTTCAAGAAGGTTTCAGTTCCTTCAGATGGGACGATCATGTGGACTGGTGACATCTCTGTAACGTCTGCCTTATTGACAGCTATTCGAGCAGAGCACAATGAAAGCTCTTGTAAGCAGCAGTGATGGTTGTGTCCCCCTGGGCTCAGATCAGAGTTATGCTTTGGATGACCAAGGAATTTGCCCCTAAATGGAAAAATGGCTCAGCTTTTCCTAAGTGCAACTCCAAGCTCTGTGATTCTCTTTCTTCTTCCTCACTTGGTGGCAGCTGACTCTGGGCAGCAGTAGCAGTTGGAACTGATTGGCAGCATCGCCTAACTAGCCAGCTGATGGGTCAGAAGAGAGTCTTCATTCTTCCCCTTTTTTCAGGTTCCCCCTCTATCTTTCCCTAGCTCCTCGGATGTTGACAGTTCAGGGTACCAGCATAGGCATTCTGTACAATGCAGAGTCTCTCTCTCTTTCATCCTCCTGGAAGGCTTTGCCTGACTGTTTCCACTGCCTTGGGCCAAAATATGTCCTTTCTACTGAAGTGAATAGGGAAGCTCCCTCTCTTCGGGGCTTTATGTGTACATCAGAGCCGGCATAGATCTTCTGATTATGGGTGTAATTTTGAAATGAAATGGATTTAGCAATCACCTCTGGTTAGGGTGGGGCATCCTCACCCCCAAGCTCCCACCGCTCCAAGAGGCGGTGGGAGAAAAATAATAAATTGTCATGTGTGCCATTATGTCACTTCTGGGGAAAATCCAGAAGTGATGGAGAAGTAGCTCTAGCAATCACCAGAAACTCTATGGGTTTACCATGGAGTTTGTGTTGATTCCTAGAGCTACCCGATGTCTCTTCCAGGTTTTTATTGGAAGTGACGTAGCATGTGAAGCGATGGTGCATGTGGCATTGGGGCACCCCTATGCCCCACTCCCAAACCTCCCACCTAACTTACTGAGATCCTTTAGCTGGAGCTGCCAACGATTCAGTCTGGGACCAGCTACCTGATCTTTTGAATTCCAGATGCCAGGGATTGAACCTGTGGCCTGCTGCATGCCAAGCATACACTCTAACCACAGGATGACTTTACAAATAACAAGTTTTCTTCCCCATTTGTCTGCTGATTTTCATCCTAAAATTGCATAAATGTGACACCTTTGTCGAGAACGGTGTTTGTGGCTTCCTTAAGGACATTAAACAAGACCCATTAAGCCCTGACCTGGATAGCCCAGGCAAGCCTGATCTTGTCAGATCTCAGAAGCTAAGCAGGGTGGATTGTGGTCCTGAAGACAGAGGCTGGCTTTATTCAGCCACCATTCTGAATATCCTCCAGGCCCCCAGTAGAGGTCAGTCACCAGGGGTCAGAAGCTAAGCAGGGTGGACTGTGGTTAGTACTTGGATGGGAGACTTCCTTGGAATACCAGCAGGCGGGAGGACAGAGGCAGGCTTGCTCAGCCACCTCTCTGAATATCCTCCAAGCCCCCAGTAGGGGTCAGTCACCAGAGGTTGCCATGACTTCCAGGCGTATACACACACACACACACAAAATACCAAAAAAATCCCTCCCCCCCCCCCCCCCCAGAAAAAACAAGATTCATTAAGAGTATAAAAACTTTTACTGGGCCAGCTGGAAGCAAGCTTTTGAATGATGCGCTGTTCTTTCTGTTCAGGTGTCGAGAGTGTGATATGTGTGTGTTTTAAAAAATAGATGTTGGGGGTTCTGGCTGTGTTGCTGGGGAGAAGATAATCTGCCCAGAGCCCCCGTGGGCTCATACCGTCAAAGGACAATCTCTCCCCTCTCTTTTTTGGCTCTTTCTCTTTTACGAGTCAAAGCGGAAGGCGGCGGCGGCTGCTGTGAGCAGCTTCCACAAAAGAAAATCTCTCACCCTTTTGGCCTTGCCTAGGGGAGAACTAGGAAAGCAAAAACAGGGCCTTCGGAGATGGGGCAGCAGCACAGCTTGGCTTCCTTGGAACTCAGAGACTCCTTTTCAGAACACAGTCACGAGCCCTTTGTGGAACGAGAGCCCCGAATCTGTGGGGAAATTGGAGCTGGGTGGCATGGCGATCCGGCATGTTTGACTCAGGTTCGCCATCTACCCGGGGAAACCTTTTCGGACACCTCCCGCCTAAAACTCCAGAAGGAATGTGAGCCCCATACTGAATATCCAGACTGTGCGAGCTGATTTATGGACTTAAGAGTTATTTCTTTCCAAGGGGATTTTTTGACAGCTGAAGTTTTAGCCGAACTAGATGCAACAGCGGCCAAGGGGCCAATCCATGGCCACTAAGGCCATTTTAGAGAAGAATTTATCTATTTAAAAATTGCCATGAGGGCTCGGTCAGGGTGGGGACATGGGGATAACAGGTGATCTTTCCCCCCCTGTATTTTACAGGGGGAGCCAGCATGGTGTAGAAGAAGAAGCAGACTTGATTTTTATACCCTGCTTTTCTCCACCCTGAGAAGTCTCAAAGTGGCTTACAACCGCCTTCCCTTCCCCTCCCCACAACAGGCATCTTGTGAGGCAGGTGGGGCTGAAAGAGTTTTGAGAGAACTGTGTTGCTGTAGCAGTTAAGAGCAGCAGACTCTAATCTGGAGAACCGGATTCGATTCCCCACTCCTCCTCCACATAAAGCTTGCTGGGTGACCTTGGGCCAATCACAGTTCTCTCAGAACTCTCTCAGCCCCACCAACCACATGGGGTGCCTGTTGTGGGGAGATGAAGGGAAAAGCAATAGTAAACGACTTTGAGACTCCTTGGGTGCGTTCACACAGGCAGTTTTGAGCCATCTGGAAACGCTTTGAGCCAGCTCAAATCTGCCGTGTTCAGACAGTCACAGCTGGCTCCCATCCCCAGCTGTCACCTACCGGTGCAAATAGCATCTCAAAATGTTGGTTTTTTGAGACCAGGTCCTTCAGCTGTCTTCTTTCGGCTCAAGCTGCCTTTTCCTAGTGTGAGCGTGCAGCCGTCTTCGAGCCACTTCCGATTCCCCACCACCACCACCACCTTCCCGAGGAAGCCTCCGGCTTCCGCTTTTTGCCCGCCATTTTTTTTTTTTGCCAAGAAATGCATGAGCGCCCATACATACCAACATTTAAAGAACATATCATTAAATGGCCGCTTGTTCAATAGTCTACATAATGTGGTATTAACAGTAAGCTAATTTTTCGGTGAAGATTTTACTGCGAAGTGTTATAATGGGAGTGAGATCACTGTGCTCTGCGGAACTATCAACAGGAAGCAGTGATTCGGTTGAATGGGTCTGTGCATGCGCGAAAGATCTTTTTTCGTTAAACCTACGTATGAGCATTTGTGCGCATGTGCAAGCGGCGAAAAAAAATTAAAAAAGGAATACGCTCCCCACGCCTCAGTAGTATAGCCGCCAGGGAGCCGCTTGAAGACTCTTCAAGGCAAGGTCAGTGTGATCGCATATGGGCGGAACGAGCCGTTTCGAGCCGGCTCCAGCGGGACCGTGTGAACACACCCCTTAAGGCAGAGAAAAAGGGGTTTAAAAACCTACTTTTCTTCTTTTAGAATGCAGAGACAGCTGTGCAATCTGTTTGTTTGGCACTTTAAAAGGCACGGGGAGGGCAAGAAAGCATGTTGCCACGGTGCCCATGTGTCGTGTGAATTTTTCAATGGCTAGATTCTCCTCTAAAACGGCGTCAGTAGCCATGGGTTGATTCCGTGGCTGATGTCAGGTCTAGTTAGGAATGCCAGCCTCCAGATGGGACCTGGCGATCACCCAGAATTACACCTCATTTCCAGACTGCAGAGAACCGCTCCCCTGGAGAAAATGGATGCTTTGGAGGGTGGACTCTATGGCGTTGTACCCCACTGAGGTTCCTGTCCTCCCCAGGCTCCACCCCCAAATCTCTAGGTGTTTCCCAAGCTGGATCTGGCCACCCTACCCCCCCACCCCCCACCCATGGCCAGGGGGACCTGGCCACCCTACATCTAGTCTGGCTCTTATTAGATGTTCCAGGTGGCAAGCGAGAAGGAACTTGACCTGTAGATTGGGTCCTTCTGGAAGGGCTCAATGGAATGGAGCTTGCAGGTTTGTTTCTCTTTATCTGTCCAGTGTATTTTTTTCTTCTGTCTCTTCCTCCAAGGAGCTCAGAGAGTAGGGTGGCCAGACCCCCTGGTTCAATGGGGGTTTCCCAGTTTGGGGGGGGGGCTCCTTTCCACCACCAGCCAGCTGGTTGGCAGGGGGAAGCCCCGCCCCCAAGAGGGACCACCCAGCTTCCCCCCACCTCTTCCCAGCAGAGACCCTTTAAATGCTGCTGGGGAGAGGCGGGGGTTACACAGCAGCCCTCCAAGCCCCGAATTCAGGGCTTGGAGCACAGCAGGCCCATGCAGCCTCCCCCCTTCCCAGCAGTGTTTAAAACCCTTTAAACGCTGCTGGGGAAAGGTGGGGACCATGCAGCTGTGCTCCAAGCCCCGAATTTGGGGCCTGGAATGCAGCAGGCTCAGGCGGCCTCCCCCCCTTTTCTAGTAGTGTTTACAGCCCTTTACACACAGCTGGGGAGAGGCAGGGGTCGCATGGCTGCGCTCCAAGCCCCAAACCCACTGGGGACTTTGAGGGGTCTGGCAACCCTGTCAGGAAGACATGCATTGTCCTCCCTTTCCCATTCGGTTCTCATATCAGTTCCAGGAGGTCAGTTTGGCTGAGAGTAAACGACTGGCCCAAGGGCAGCGAGCAACCTTCCGTGGCGAATCGGGGATTTGAACCTGGGCTTCCCCGATCCTAGCCCGACACCCTCATCACTTCCTACGCAGGCCCCCAGTGTTTTATGTGAGTTGTTCCCTGCTAAGGATTCCTGGCCCCGCCGCCATGTGTCAGCGGTGCCAACCCCCCAACACGAGGGACCTGCAAATAAGACGTCAGGCCTCTGCTCGCAGCTGTATTTGTTGAAACAACACGAGAAAAGGTGTGCACAGCGATCACTCGCACACGGACTGGAAAGAAGGCGTGCCTCATTCCTTCTCCATGAATATGAGCTTGTTAAGGGCTTTCCAGCTCTAAAGTTTTAATTAATTCCTTGATGTATTTGCCTTGGCAGCCACGGTTTTTGGGCAAATAGGCAGCGAACACCTTTGGGCCTTGCTGGGGTTTTGCATTGGAGAGTGCACAGTGGGAGAGTTCAAATGCCTCGCACATGGATGGGCATGCATGCGTGTTTGTGTGCATTTGGATTTCCCCCCAGAGCATTCTTATGCCCACCTCTACTCACACCTGCCTGCTAGTCTACTTCTAAGTAGTCTTAACAATGAAGGGGTAAAGAGATAAAACAGAGAAAAGAGATTTCTGGTGGGTGGTTTCCAGCGCTCTAAAGAGTTCGCCCTTTCTCATCTCCTTGTAAGCCAGGAAGTGGCTCCGTGTGTCGTCGCTCTTCCCCTATTCTCCTTCTCCCACATCTGCAGGAAACACTTTGGCAGAAGAGCCCCCATAAGAAAACACATTTTCTAGGCTATAAGAGCATAAGAGAAGCCAATGTTGGATCAGGCCAGTGGACCATCCAGTCCAACGCTCTGTCACACAGTGGCCAAAAATACCAGGTGCCCTCAGGAGGTCCAGCAGTGGGGCTTTCTACAGTTCTGTAACAAAATGGTCACAAAGTTGCATTGGCAAAAAAGATAGGGACTGTGGCCTACACGACCATATTGTTTCCCGTCACTGTCTGTTTGCAGAATTCTGTAGCCCAAACCCTGGTGTATTTCATGGAGATAGAACAAGATGGGTCACCGTGTTAGTCTGTCTGTAGCAGTAGAAAAGAGCAAGAGCCCCATAGCACCTTGAAGGCTAACCAAATTTGTGGCAGGGGGTGAGCTTTTGTGAGTCACTGCTCACTTCTTCAGATACTTCTTCAGATGGTCAGATCTGGCAAAGGGAGCTTTGTCTCTTGAAAGCTTATAACCTGGTCTTTAAGGCAATACTGGACTTGAATCCTGCTGTATTTCTACTACTTACAAAGGAAACTTGGACTCTCGAAAGCTTATAACTTGGAAATCTTGTTGGTCTTTAAGGTGCTACTGGACTCAAACCTTGGTCTCCTACTGCAAACCAAAATGGCTACCCACCTGAAGCTGGCAAATAGGTTTTTGTAAAACCTGTCTTTTCTTCTTTCATCTTACACTTTTCCCCAGTATCTTGAGATGACATACATGGTTCTCCTCTTATTAAGTACTGAGGCAGAGGCGATGAATCCAGCAAGCAGGCTTTTATTCATAACATCGTTCAGCTCTAAGACAGCTCTGTGAGAGCGGCACTCTAATTTGTACTGTTCCAACAAATAACTTTCAACAATGTAACTATATACAAGCGATGTTATTGGACCCAAGCAGGGCTCAGCGATTGGGTACCTAGATTGGCTTCAGGACCAATGGGAGTCTTTATTAGTCAGCCAATGAGAATTGGAGCATTAGGATACCAGAACCCTGAGAGAGCCAGTTTGGTGTAGTGGTTAAGTGCGCAGACTCTAATCTGGTTTGATTCCCCACTCCTCCACTTGCACCTGGCTGGATGACCTTGGGCAAGCCATAGCTCTGTGCTAGCTGTTCCCTCAAGGACAGTTTGGGAAAGAGCTCTCTCAGCCCCACCTACCTCACAGGGTGTCTGTTGTGGGGAGGGGAGGGGAAAAGGAGTTTGTAAGCTGCTCTGAGACTCCAAGTGAGTGAAGGGCGGGGTATAAATCCAATCTCTTCTCTTCTTCTCTTCTCTTTCATAGGTAAACCATAGTTGTTAATGCAGCATAATGAAGAACACAAACACAGCACCTCGCTTCCATTTTAACCCCACGACATCCCTTGAGTTAGGTCCAATCTCACCCAGTGTGCTTCATGGACAAGTGAGGGATTGCTCCCAATTCTCCCAAGTCCCAAGTTCACACCATAACTGCTACTCTTTGTAGATTACGCCCAATGTAGGACTTGGTGCATTACACATTCATAGAGGAACCTCTGCTTCTGCAGAGCAACCAGCCGGCAGCTTTCATATCGCTAGGACAAAACCATGTCATCCATTTCACTTATTTATAATCCTTTTTCTTGTCCCCATTTTGGATAATGTCACTGTAGTGACTCCGGATTTCAAGGAATGCCAGTGAAAGCAGAGATCGCGGGCCCTAATGTGCCTAATCTTTGCTTATTAAATCCCCATCGGTTTGAAATAGATGTTTATTTGAGAGACGTAGCTCAGCGTCGTGAACCATAGAGGACATCAGTAACAGGTACTTATGTCAAACTGTGTCTGACATATGACAGGGCTCTGTTTGGTGAAAACGAAAGCCCTGCTTGCATGTGTCATGAAGATGGGGGGCAGGGGGGGGGGTTCCGTACGGAGAACGCTCTTACGACTGCCAATAATGGATTAAGAGAAATAATCCATTCAGTGATACTATAGCTCATCAGAGCCCATGAATTCAAGACATATGTTATGTAGATTCAATGTATGGATTAAAAAGGATAATCTGTTAGGTGACATACCGAATCTTGAGATAAGTGGGCTAGGCAGATTCCGCATGTGGATTGCGACAGATAATTCCATTTAAGTAACACTGGACAAGTTGGAGATGAGGGAAGTGTGGGAGAGAGGGGGGACAGCACTCCGGTTATGAACGGTAATCCACTGGGTGCTCCTTTGGATCTCGTAATCCGGAAGTGAGAGGCAAGAAAGCTACAGGACTCTGCATTTTTTTACTTTGGAGGAGGATGCAGTGGGAAGATGGCGTCTCCAAAGGGATGCCAGTCTGCTGGTGGGACCTGGGGATCATCTCCAGACTACAGAGATCAGTTCTCCTTGAGAAAATGGATACTTTGGAGGGTTGACTGCATGGCGTTGTACCCTACTGAGGTCCCTGTCCTCCCCAGGGTCCACCCCCAGGAGTTTCCCAACCTGGATCTGGCAACCCTACCTCCCACTGGTGGCCAGGGAGCATATGGCAACCCTATTACTCCTTAAGGCCACATTGATTAAAATCCTGTAGGTAGTGTTTGTTTTGTGTAGCGGTTAGAAGTGCGGACTGTAATCTGGGAGAACCAGGTTTGATTCCCCACTCCTCCACATACAGCTGCTGGTGTACCTTGGGTCAGTCATAAGTTCTTTCAGAGCTGTTCTCTCAAGGGCAGTTCTCGAGAGAGCTCTCTCAGCCCCACCTACCTCAGAGGGTGTCTTGTTGTGGGGAGGAGAAGGGAAAGGAGACTGTAAGCCACTTTGAGACTTCTTCGGGTAGTGAAGGGTGGGGTATAAATCCAATCTCTTCTTCTAGGTAGTAAAGTACAGATATATATGAAATATAATATATTTATAATTTATATTATAGTATAGTATATATATATATATATACATATATATATATATATATATATATATATATATATAATAATTTATAATTATAATATAAGATATATGAAATATAATACATTTCAAAACCCGCAGTAACCAGTTAAGATAACACTGCACTAAATCATCATTTAGCTGACCACCAAACAGGTTTTGCCATGAAGCTGCCTTTATCAGTGGATTTTTGTTTTTTTTCAGAACTATGTGTACAGTCATATAAAATAACATTGTAAAGATATGGTTGGTACACCTTCCCTATGAGAAAACGCTGAAGAGTGGGACTTTTCAGGTTAGAGGTTTATAAAATTATGCACGGGGTGGAAAGAGTTGACAAAGAGAACTTTTTTCCTTCCTCTCCCAAAATGCTAGAATTTGAGGGCATCCCATGAAGCTGATGGGAAGTAGATTCAGGAGGGACAAAAGGAAACACTTCTTTACACAGAGAGTGATTAAAACATGGCATTCACTGGCAGAGGATGTAATGATGGCCACCGGAATAGACAACTTTAAAAGGATGGCTAGACAGATTCATGGAGGATAGGTCTATCAGTGGTTACCAGCCATGGTGACTAAAGGGCAGAGGCATTAATCACTTCAATCCCAGAGCCAGGAGGCAACATCAGGGGAAGGCCTCGGCCTCTGTGCCCTGTTGTTGGCCCTCCAGAGTCGCTGGTTGGCTTCTGTGTGAGACAGGATGCTGGACTAGATGGACCACTGGTCTGATCCAGCAGGACTTTTCTTGTGATTTTATATGTATCCTGCTGGTTAGATAAAGCACTTCAGCACACAATTGTAGAATTGGTATCTTCCTGTAAATCAGAGTTTTCAGAATGACTCCACCCAGTCTGCACTGAATTCTCCGAAATCTGATCAACCTAGGGTTGCCGGGTCCCCCGGGGGGGGGGGCAAGGAAAACCCCACTCGATGGGTCCATTCCCCGCCAGCCCGGATCTGGCCGCCGGGGGGAACCCCACCCCCAAAATGCCAGGATCGCAGAAATGGGCCTGGCATAGTGATGTTACCCGGAGGTGATGTCATCACGCCGGGCATTTTGCAGGGGGATGCTCTATCATTTGAGGGGAAACTCTGTGATTTCCCCTTGAATGGTAGTGCTCCCGCCCCCAACGTGCCCGATGTGAGGACGTCACTCCCCCGCTAAAACTTAGGTAAGACTTGGCAACCCTAGAGCAACCATCCAACTCTCTCACTGGTCAGTACATACATAGTTAACCCTTCCTGAACGGTGCTGGACACCACTCTGAGGTCACTGATATGCCACTCAGTGGCTTCTGGGGGTGGGCTTGTCCACGGCAACTGCTGCAAAGCTGAGAAAGCACCTGAAAGTTTGGCAAGGCTCCTCCCCCCCCCCCCCCCCCCGACCCTAATGATTTGGCTCTGTCGTGTGTGATACTTTCAAAGCAAATGCTGGGATTAGATAATATTTGGCACTGGCTGTAAACACAGCACTGCTGAGGAACTAGACAGGAATGAATCACCGAGTGATTTTTTACAAATGCATCTAGCTCACATTGTATTGAACATTTGGATAAAGATATCTTGGGAAAGTTATTTACTTTTTTTCTCCCTTTAACAAAAAAACAACACAACAAACAAGCCCTGAATGTACTTCTCTTAGAAAAACACTATCTTTTTATGTCATGACGATAATACAATGTTAATGCATCTGTCTTGGTTCATAATGGCACATTGTATTATCTGATGTTCCTCTGAAAGATAGACAATAACAATTCAAATGCCATTTAGTTCATTACTCTGACAGTGAAGTGACTCAGAGGCAGGTTGGCTTGTTTCCCTTCCCCTCCGCGTGTATATATACAAAGCAGCTGATTAATGTTATTTCTACGAGAGGGCACAATCCAGCCCACATTAAGCACTTGCAGCTGACGTCATATCGCTGAATCTGAGCTCGGCTTGACCTGATCTTTCCCTATGGGTCGAAGGACTGCACAAGGTCTTGGTACGAGGAAGAAGGAGCTAACAAAGATGCGTGGTTTTGCTTTTGTGTCGATCCCAATACAATGGCAAAGGGGAAAGATCGTGCTCGGTGCATTGTCAGTTAACAGACTTTTAGGGCCCGCAACCTTGTTGCTGTACGGTTGGCCGCCTTGTGTCCAAGGAAATAAGGCAGGATAGAAATGCGTTAAATAAATAAATATATAATGCCCGTGATTTTAACACCAAGATGTCATTATTGGTGGGAAGCAAGGTCTGTTACTAGTAACTCCAGAGCCAGTCTGGTGTAGTGGTTAAGTGCACAGACTCTAATCTGGGAGAACCGGGTTTGATTCCCCACTCCTCCACTTGCGCCTGGCTGGATGACCTTGGGCAAGCCATAGCTCTGTACCAGCTGTTCCCTCAAGGACAGCTTGGGAAAGAGCTCTCTCAGCCCCACCTACCTCACAGGGTGCCTCTTGTGGGGAGGGGAAGGGAAAGGAGTTTGTAAGCCGCTCTGAGACTCTTAAGTGAGTGAAGGGCGGGATATAAATCTAATCTCTTCTTCTTCTTCTCTTCTCTTCTTCTTCTTCTTCTTAACGCAGATCGTAAGAGAGGAACAATCCTGAGTGGGGTTCTAAGACCACTGGCTCTTATGTTGATTCATTTACTGCATTTATATCCTGCCTTGCTCCCCAAAGCGGTTTCCATCACTCTCCTCTCCTCTGTTTTATCCTCACTACAACCCTGTGAGGTGGGTCAGGCTGAGAGTGCGTGACTGGCCTGAAAACACCCAGCGAACTTTCACGGCAGAGTGAGGACTCGAACGTAGGCCTCTCCGATCCTAGTCTGACACTTTCACCACTATGCCACGCTGGATTTAGAAGGGCGTAGATTTGCTTAGGACTGTACTGTAAATTCCATGGAACCACTGCTTTAACAGCCGAAATCTTTTGTAACCCACCTTTCTTTCTTTATTTGGGGGAACTGAAGAGGAACTGCAGAACTGAAAGGACAATTTGGCCAGACAGCAAAGACTTCTAGTAAACAATTCAGCAGGATTAGGATTACAGGTGAATGTGGGAAGCTGTTGTATGCTAAAACAGATCACTGGCTCATCAGGTTTAGAGGGTCTCCAGGGTCTCAGGCTGAGAAGGGTCATTCCCAGTAACCTGCAGCCTGAGATACTTATAAACCAGGCTTGAAACTGGGATCTTCTGCCTGCAGTGCTACTGTGATCAATTGGCAGGGTGTGAGACTAAGATTGCAGGAGAGGACCCCAGTTCCAATCCCCACTTCCTCATGGCTGCTCACCAGCTAGGCTCACCAGACCCCCCCAGTCAGGGCAGGGATTCCACTGATTTTGGGTGCTCCAATCTTCAGCTGACCAATGAGGGAAGCCCACCCCCCCTAACAGCCCTCCCACGTGTCAGCATTATGACATCACCCAGAAGTGACATCATCATGCTGGACACATTGTGCGGTGGCATGCTAGCATTTTGACCAAAGCTCTATGGTAACCATAGAGTTTTGGTCAAAATGCTAGCGCATTGTTACGTGATGTGCTCTGCACAATGACATCATTTCCAGGTGTGCGTATGCCAGAAGAACCAGGCTCGGAGATTGGAACCCCCCACCAGCCTGGTAAGACCTGGAAAGCCTATCACCAACTGATCTTGGACAAGGACTTCTCATAACAAACCTACTTTGCAGGGCAGTTGTGAGGGTAACACAGAAAAGGGGAGAACTCTGAACCTGGCAGTCTTCAAGCAGCGGCTGGACAAACATTTGCTTTAAGAGGATCCTTTACTGAGCCGGGGGTTGGACTAGATGGCCAGTATGGTCCCTTCCAACTCTATGATTCTACCTCCATGAGTTCTTGGGAGGAAGGGCAAGATAAACAATGCACTGAATGTACAAAGAATATGACTTACTGCTTAGTCATGGACTTGCAGTTCAGGGACTTACTAGTCAAGTGCCTAATTTCAATTGGGTTGGGGTTGTCCTCTCCCAGCTGGGAAACTCCTGAATATTTGGGGGCGGAGCCTGGGGAGGGTGGGGTTTAGGGAGGGGACAGACCTCAGTGAGTTATAATGCCATAGAGTCAATGCTCCAAAGCAGCCATTTTCTCCACGGGAACTGATCTCTGTGCTCTTTAAATCAGTTCCAGTTCCAGGAGATCCCCAGGTACTACCAGGAGGTCTGCAACCCTAGATTGTGTCCTACCTATTACGTTTGGCAGTATTTTACAGATCATACTGGAGAGTCCCACGCCAGTGCTTTACCATTCACTCAATAAAACTTTGGAAGTTAACTTTCATGTTTCCCTAAAACCCCGCCACGACTCATATACGTCGCCCCAAGCAACAGAATGTTTCTGTTCGTAATATTTTCTCTTCAGTTTTTGGCCCGGGTTCATTTTCAGGGATGACGGGATAATCTGTCAGGATCCAATTCTGACATTGCCGTTTCATAGGAGCGGACAGCTATCCCCATGCTGTCTTGATGTCCAATTCTATCCCGTTTACTTTCTTTTACAGTAAAAGGAAATGGCAGCTTTACGGGCAAATTCTTGCACAAAATAAGCAGAGAGAGGGAAAAACAGAACCTTGTTTAGAGATCTTTGTATTTCGCCCATCCCCCCCCCCCCCCCCCGCTTTCATTCCAAGGAGCATAAGACTAAGGTACACGGTTCTCCTCTTCTCTGATTTATCTTCACAACAACCCTGTGAGGTAAGCAAGGCTGAGAGAGTCTGATAGGCCCTCTCTGCCTCCTTATCCAGCGGCAGGTATAGAGCGGGCCTCAGAATCTGGGGAGGCAGGCAGAAAGCTCTCTAGCTTCTCTGCACATTACCCCTGGAAATACAAAGGAGGACATTCAGCTCACACTTCTGAATAACAGGTAAACTCCCCTCCCACCCATAACTGAAACCGAGACTAGAAGTGCGGTCTGAAAGCCAGTTACGCCAAGAACAGTCCCATTGAAGAGAACGAAGACTTTGGTGTTGCTGAGTGAACGGTGGCTTTCTTATCCATCAGTTGATTCATTTATCTACTAATTTATAGTTACAGTTGGCAGGCCACAGCTGGCAACCCCCGGTAGAAATCTTAGGGTTGCCATCCATCTGATGGGGGCAGGGGTTTACCTGCTTTCGGAGGCCCCAGTCTGCCACCACTCAGCTGGCCAGCAGGGGGAGCCCACCCCCGAGCAGCCCCGTCCGTGCCAACAGGTCCGGTGTGATGATGTCACCCCGAGATTATGTCACTGCATAGGGCACGTCGCGGGGGGGACGCTCTAGCAGCTGAGGGAAAAAACTCTATGGTAACTCAAATGCTAGAGTATTGCCCCACAATACAAAAGATTTAAATCTTTTTTTTTTAATTACAATTTATTTCATATGTAGCTACGGCTGCTTTGGAACTATTTTCTCTCCCTTCTTTGGATGTATTTGCTTATTTAAGGGCTTGCATCTTGATTCTCCCAGTGGTTCAAAGTGGTTTACAGTAAGTCAACAATAAAAATGACCAAAAGAGAAACGTATTAAAACTATATAGTGGTTAGAGTGTCGGACTAGGATCTGGGAGGAGGTTCGAATCCTCACTCTGCCATGGAAGCCGGCTGGGTGACCTCAGGCCAGTGACACTCTCTCAGCCTAACCTACCCCACAGGGTTGTTGTGAGGATAAAACAAAGGAGAGCAGAAGGATTTAAGCCCCTTTGTGTCCCCACTGGAGAGAAAGGCAGCATATAAATTAATTAAATAAAAAATAAAGACGTTATGTAGGGTACTTTTAACTCAGTATCACAAACTCAAGGTAGCTTTCAGGAGCATCTTAAAGACCAACAAGATTCCCAAGGTATAAACTTTAGAGATTTAAGGCTCCCTTAATCAGATACAAGTACAAAGGGAGCTTTGAGAAGGAAGAGGAGGATTTATACCCCGCCCTTCACTCGGAGTCTCAGAGTGGCTTACAATCTCCTTTCTCTTCCCCTCCCTACAACAGACACCCTGTGAGATAGATGGGGCTGAGAGAGCTCTTCTGAGAACTGCCCTTGAGAGAACAGCTCTGAAAGAACTTGTAACAGAGCCAAGGCTGGCTGCATGTGGAGGAGGAGTGGGGAATCAAACCCGGTCCTCCAGATTAGAGTCTGCCGCTCTTAACCACTACACCAAGGGTGGCCAACCTTGCTTAACGTAAGAGCCACATAGAATAAACATCAGATGTCTGAGAGCCGCAAGGCAAGAACAAATATCACACACATGTTTTTATTTTTAAAAATATGCAAATTTGCTTTTTAATTAACGTTAAATGGGACTGCCAAAAATAAAAACAAATGAGGAAAACCGGTTATTGATAATGATATTACTTGTTTGCTAATGATATTGAGAGAGAGAGAGAGAAAGAGAGAGATGGAAAGAAAGAATTAAAGAAGTGGAAAGAAAGAGAGAGAGAGAAACTAGGAAAGCAAATAGATGGGAGGGAGGAGGGAAGGAAGGAAGGAAGGAAGGAAGGAAGGAAGGAAGGAAGGAAGGAAGGAAGGAAGGAAGAGAGAAAAAGCATGCCTCCCCTTTGCTTCCCCAACCGACCTGCCAGGAGCCGCACAATATGTGTGAAAGAGCCGCATGTGGCTCCCGAGCCACAGGTTGGCCACCCCTGCACTACACCAAACTAGCTTTATTGCCCCGAAAATCTTTTTGCTCTGTAAGGTGCTACTGGACTCCAATCTTGCTGTTTTAATGCAGACTGACATGGCTGCCCAACTGTAACTGTTGAGGCAACCTGATTCTATGGTGATTGGTTCTGTTCGATTTCTGTGGCAGGGTTGCTGATTCCAGCTTTCAAATTTCTGGAGATTTGGGGGTAACAATTCGGTAGGATGGCATTTGGGGGAAGGGATGGGCCTCAGTGAGGTATAATGCCATAGAGTCCACCCTCCAAAGCTTCCATTTTCTCCAGGGGAACTGATCTCTGTAGCCTGGTGATCGATTGTAATTCTGGGAGAACTCCAAGTCCTTCCTGAAGGTACCCAAGTCTGTTCTTTGAGGAATCGGCCCTGCAAAGTTGATTTATTTGAACAAGGGGATGGATGTTGCCAAAAAAAATTGAACTCTCTATTAGCACTATCGAGTGGTGCCAACATTTGATTCACAGTTTAGGTTGCAGTACATTCTACTGTAACGAGTGGACCTTTCATCCAGGTAAATATGTTTCAGTTAGGGTTGTTGTGCGCTTTTCATTCAAGAATATTGGGGGGGGGAACATATTGACTTTTCAGGCATCGTAAACCTAGCCACGGTCTTTCTCTTGCAACCCCCTTTTCTTATCCCCAAATAACAAAGTCTAACTGCAAAATAACATTCTTGGAATCTAGCAATAGGGGGTTGAATGAGCAGTGAATATATAAATATAGATGCCTTTCGTTGTTTTCCCTTGTTTTATTCTTAGCATCGAAATTCCCCCCCACCCCCCGAAAATTTTCTTAACAAGCAACAGTATCTGCGTGATGTACATCTAGATCGAGAGCCGTGAAGACCAACTGTTTAAGATAGCGTTGCCAGCTCTGGGTTGGGAGATGCCTAGAGATTTGGCGGGGGGGGGGGGGGCGGGCGGCTGGAGCCTGGGGAGGGTGAGGTTTGAGGAGGGCAAGGACCTCAGCAAGTCATAATGCCGTAGAGTCCTTCCTCCAAAGCAGCCATTTTCTCCATGGGAACTGATCATGGTCATTTGGAGATCAGGTGTAACACTGGGAAGTCACGCCTGGAAGTTAGCAACCCTAGTTTAAGACCAAGCCAAGAATCAGGACGAGAGCAGTGACTGCCCTTGAAGCAGGCGTGGGCGTTTGCCCGCCCCTGCTCTTCTTGAATGAAGCATGTGGGTGGGACAAACCATTCCTAACTGAGCGCGAGAGCGCTGGCCAATCAAGGGCGAGCTGATTGGCCAGGTCTGGCAGCAGCCACCCTCCACATGCAGATCAACCCAGCGCAAGCTCCCGACCCACCCGCCCCCTTTTTCGGACCATATGGGATTAGCTGGTTGCCGTTTCCAGGGCTGGGCAGGAATTTTTTGGGCCTCACTCAGATGGGCTGAGAGGGGGGCCTTTTTTTCACCTGCTTCACATGGTCGGCGGGGGCGTGGTCAAGTAGGCATGTCAAAGCTGGTTCGGCCCTAACTGGGAAAGCAGGAAAAGCATGGACTGAGGGGATGTTGAATTGGCAAGCACCCTGAGATATAAGTGATGGGGGGGGGTCCTCATACTGGGTGCTTATGGGCTTGGCAGTCAGGGTGACTCAGTTGGGGGCTTCTTTGGGGTGGGAGGAGCATATAACAAGCCTTAAGGCTTCATAGCCGTGGGCTGGAGTGTGCTTTCCCTTCCCCTGTAGCACTGGCATGTGGGCCATGATGAGTAAGGTCTGAAAGGATGTCGGACCTGGCTCTGAACTGGAGTGGGTTTGCCCTGCCAGGAGGCCTCTGTGGCAAGCCTAACACAACCCGTGCTTTAATGTGTTGGTGCAGATCAGCTTATGGGTAAATAAAACTCCCAGTTTAACCCATAACTTGTGCTGTGTCTCATTCAAGGGGTGGGTGGGCAACTAACTAAAGACCAAGTACCAAGGCCTTTCTTTCTCATAAGCAGGAGATAAATCAGATCGTAACCATTTGTGAGACTCCTATCCACCCTGTAGGGCAGCCCGGCAGACTCTCAGTAGCCACTCTGAGTACAGAGGTGACGGTCTGTGTTCAGTCTGGCAAGCCTAAAGTTGTCTAAGCTGCCATGGAGATCGCCACATCTTACGGTCATGCACGTCATATGTTGATGGCGCATAAGTGCCTGACATCTTATGTTTGGGGACTCATGAGCTGTAGCCCAATGATGCCATAATGAGTAGTAGTACTAACTGTAGTCATTCCACACACTGCTAGGAATCATCCCATATGGTATCTATGAATACACACAGTCTCAATCTGGTGCCTTTGAAGAAATGAAATTTTTGTGTAATTCATGCACAACATTAAAAAGAAAATCTACATGCCAAACATGAAATATAGTTGGTATTCCTTGATGCCCCTCGCCGGCGAATCACACAGTGCCCTCAAGTCCCAGCCAACTTATGGTGTCCCCATGGGGGGGGGCACAGGTTGGGTATTTTTTAAATTTTTATTTATTTATTTATTTTATTTTATTTCATAAATTTATATCCCGCTCTCCCCACCAAGGCAGGCTCAGAGCGGCTCACATCATTTCTAAAATAACATATCAACATTAAAATCATACACCAGACATTAAAATACTATCCATACAAGATTGGCGGCAGAATAAAAATCAACCCGCAGGTGGGTCCGAGAAGCATTCCCATAAGTCTCTGCGTGCCGATGACGGTGCCACAGACGGGCAGGCAGATGGCAGTGCCGGTAGGCAGGTTGGCAAGGTGGAACTGGGCCAGGGCTAAGATGTTTGCCTTGGGTGGCCCCTACCCAAAGGCCTGGTGGAAGAGCTCCGTTTTGCAGGCCCTGCGGAACTGCATCAGATCCCGCAGGGCCCTGATGTTCTCCGGGAGCTCATTCCACCAGTACGGGGCCGCCACTGAAAAAGCCCTGGCCCGTGTTGTAGCCAGCCGAGCCTCCTTCAGTCCGGGGATGGTCAGACGGTGTTGGGTCCCAGACCGTAGTGCTCGCTGGGGAGCATATGGGGAGAGGCGGTCCCTCAGGTAGACAGGTCCCAGGCCATATAGGGCTTTATAGGTAAGCACCAGCACCTTGAACCTTATCCGGTACGCTATTGGCAGCCAGTGCAGAGCCTTTAAGGCGGGCTGTATATGCTCCTCCCTCGGGAGGCCCAACAGCAGCCGCGCCGCAGCATTCTGCACTGCATTTTCATATGTGCATGTGAGTATGTGTTCACCTGGAAGTCGTGGTGAGCTCTGGTGACTGACTGTGTGTGCTGCTGGAAGTCACGGTGACTTCTGGTGACTGACCTCTACTGGGGGCCTGGAGGATATCCAGAGAGGTGGCTGAATAAAGCCTGCCCCTGTCCTCCCGACCACTGTTATTCCAAGGAGGTCTCCTATCCAAGTACTTGCCAGAGTCAACCCTGCTGAGTTTCTGAGATCTGATGGATCGTGCTTGCCTGGGTTATCCAGGTTAGGGTTGACTCCATAAGTTGTTTTTTTTTTTTAAGTAAGAGGTGTTCAGAGGTCTCTTTTGCCATCGCTTTCCTCTACACAGTGGCCCTGGGCTTCCTTGATTGTCTTCCGTCCAAGTGTTAACCAGGGTCAACCCTGTGTAGCTTCCAAGATCTGATGAGGTCGGGCTGACCTGGGCCCTAGAAGCAGGCATACTTTAAAGTCTTAAAAGAAAGCATGGAGTGTTCGGGCTGGCCGATGGCTCCAGGATTTCAGTTCACTAACCTGGGAATAAGCCCCAAAGCCCGAACCTTATCAGCCCTGCTCACGTATTAAGGGAAAGACTGCCTGAAACCCTAAGGGAGCTGCTTCCAGATTCAGCACACAACGCTGGCCTAGATGAATCAGTGGTCTGACCTGCATGCTCTGTATAATAACCGGGAGGTTTTGTGGAGCAGGGAATGTTTTGAAAAAGGAGATCTATTTGTTGCGACTTCTAAAAGGCTGAGGAGAGCATGCGAAGCTCAGTTTGGAGAGCTCCTCTGTGGCCTTTTCAACGTTAATAAATACTTAGCATGTTTTGGGTTCAAAGGGCAGCCGTGTTGGTCTGCAGTAGAACTGCAGATATTCAAATCCAATAGCACTAGCGTTGCCAGGTACCCCCGGTGCATGAGGATCCCCTGGTTTCTAGCGCTCCTCCCTGATACTGGCCAGCTGGCCAGCGGGGGAGAGTTACTTCCCCAAACGCAACGTGCCTACATCACCTGGAAGTGGTATCACATTGGTGACACTGTGGGGTGACGCTCTGGTTTTTGGGCAAAAGTCTAGGTAACTGGGGATGACATAGGCATGGTGTGCTTCTTCCCTCCCCTCTCCCAGAACATCCCGGTAAGTCACCCACTGGCTTGTCTTTCGGACCTGGCAACCCTAAATAGAAGATGAGAAGGGACTGTATTTATACCCCACCCTTCACTACCCGAAGGAGTCTCAGAGCAGCTTACAGTCTCCTTTCCCTTCCCCTCCCCACAACAGACACCCTGTGAGGTAGGTGGCGCTGAGAGAGCTCTCTCGAGGACTGCCTTTGAGAGAACAGCTCTGAAAGAACTTGTGACTGACCCAAGGTCACACCAGCAGCTGTAAGTGGAGGAGTGGGGAATCAAACCCGATTCTCCCCGTATTAGAGTCTGCGTTCCTAACCACTACACCAAACTGGCTTAGCACCGTAGAGACCGTCGAGATTTCTGGGGTGTAAGCTTTCAAGAGTCAAAAGTCATATCTGATGAAAGGAACTTTGACACATGAAAGGTCATGCGCCCCCAAAATCATGTTGGCCTCAAAACCATGACTGGACTTGAACTTAGAATGTACGTAGCACATTTGATTGCTCCGGGTATATCTTGTATGTCCCCCCCCCCCCCCCAGTTTTCCTTACAGCAACCTTGTAAGGTAGATCAGAATTCTCCCTTCTGGAGAGAGATTAAATGTCTGGGGGGGGGGGCTGAGAGTAGGGAATGGCTGAGAACAGTGGTTTGGCTTGGATTACCTTGGGCATTTGTGGCAGAGGACAGATTTGAACTAGAGGCTTTCCCCCGGCGGCTGGAGATGTGTGGCCGGAGCATTCAAAGAATGGGAGTGCGTGGAGGGGGGGGGGGAATCAGCATGGTGCAGGGATAATGAGAGATGGAGGGACAGCTTAAAAGCTTAGGTTCAAGTCAGGGATGCCCCTGTCAATTACAGTAACACGAGGGGTATGTTCAGCGGTATTATGTCTCCGCTCATCAAGGCTGTCTCTCGTCTCTTTCTCCAGCCTTGAGACAAGAGGAAAGAAAAGCAGCGAAACCTCAGTTTTCGTCTGTTGGCAACATGATCAGACAGAGGCATTTCATACTGTGACAACCTGTCAATCATCAGGTTGGCTGCAAACACATTAAGCCCTGGTGTTTCCTCCCCGTTTCAGTTAAAATTACAGTCTAATTTTGGTAGTTATCCATGCTAGAGAGGATTTTTTTAATGTATATAATGTGGTGTTTTACCAGCTAGCTTGAGTAACACAAAGAATCACCCAGTTCCACACCGGAATATATGATAGGGTATTAAAAGGAATTTAGACAGCTTCCCCCCCCCCCCTTCTCCTCCAGAATTCATATGAATCCCACTGTATTGGGGGGGGGGGAGATCTTTTTTTTTTTTTGGCACAGTGAAAAATGTCCTTAAAATAATATCCATAAGTTGGGGGCGGGGTAAAGAATCACAAGTGAAAATACAAGTGGCTAGGAAATTTTTAGGTGGTTTTAATGTTGGTTTTAACTTAAAGAACTTTGTGCATTATTTTGATGTAAGCTGCCCTGAGCCCTACTTGTAGGGAAGGGTGGCCTAGCAAATCCAAATAAATAAATAAATCCCCCTGAGGCTCCCGGATATGAGTCCAACACTCTTAACCCCTACGCCACACTGGGATTGCTTGCTTTGGTGTGTGTGGCAGAAGCTACTTTGTTACCGGTGTGACATGGTATAGGCAGCTGAGATATGAGTTGAAGACTTGCACTTTAGGGCAGTTCCAGCTGGAACAGCTCTTTTCAGTTGTCATTGGGATCGTATCACATGATCCTTAAGGCTGCCAGGTTCCTGCTTTGGGCAGGAGACCTCCCACCCCCAAACAGCTCTGCCTGCTGCAGCTCAGCATGGTGGCAGGAGAAAAATGGGGGGGGGGGGAGTTTTGGAATGGCCTACTTCACTGAGTTCATAAGAGTTGGAAGGGACCTCCTGGGTCATTTAGTGCAACCCCCTGCACAATGCACGAAATACACAGATACCTCCCCCCCCACACCCCTAGTGACCGCTGTTCCACGCCCAGAAGATAACAAAAAACCTCCAGGATCTCTGGCCAAACTGGCCTGGAGAAAAAATTGCTTCCTGACCCCAGTGTGGCGATCGGCATTTCCCTGGGTGTATAAGAAAGGGCCACGAGAACTAAGCACTGAGGCAGCCCTTCCTGCCCTCCTTCTCATGATCTGCCTCAGTTCACAGAATCAGCATTGCTGTCAGATGGCCATCTAGCCTCTGCTTGAAAACCTCCAAAGAAGGAGAGCCCACCGCCTCCCGAGGAAGCCTGTTCCACTGAGGAACCGCTCTAACTGTCAGGAAGTTCTTCCTAATGTTTAGCTGAAAACTCTTCTGATTCAATCCCAACCCATTGGTTCTGGTCTGACCTTCTGGGGCAACAGAAAACAACTCTGTACCATCCTCTACATGACAGCCCTTCAAGTACTTGAAGTTGGTTCATGTAATGATATTATAATGGAGACAAGAAATCACGGCCAGTGTGGAGTGTCAAACTAGTATCTGGAAGACCAAAGTGGGGCTCGAATCCCTGCTCATGCCATGGAAACATCCTGGGTGACCTTGGGCCAGTCACACACTCTCAGCCTAACCTACCTCACAGGGTCGTTGTTAGGATAAAATGGAGAAGTACAAATGAAGTAAATAAATAAAGATACGTCACTGTGAGGCCCTTCAAGGAAGAACGGGATGCAAATGCACTCGAAATCTTGTTTCATTTTGTCAGTGGTCTCAGATCTTTGCATTTTTGTTGTCCGTTTTGTGGACGGTCTCGAAGCGTGTGCGTATTGCTGTACACATTTATACATCATTCGTCAGCAGTTAGACATACAACCTTATTTAAAACACAGAACCAATTTATCGATGCGCAAATAACGTCGTGTGCGCGCTTTAAGATGAACATTCTGTGCGAGACAACAGAACATGCACATATAATTGCAAGTTCCAATTGCACAGAGGAGAAGGAAAATCAGAACTGAAAGTTAGGCAGGGATGAGAAATTTGAAATTGTCCCTTAAAACAACTAAGCCCAACTTCACATCAACCTTATGACTCTAGAATTACACCTATTAGACAGTGAAGGATGCGTTCCAAGGATAGCAAGTGATGTCGTTTTGTCTGTGGCAACGGATTTCCCATCCTAGAAATGCGTTAGCAAATACATCACAGGGAATGATCCTATCCTGGCATGGAGGAATGATTAAAGGAGCTATTACTACCCATAGATCTTTCCCAGGCCTGACTAATAGTTAGCTATAAGCTGGTTCAGCTTCGTTGCCAGTTTTTGTTCTTCTTTTTTTGACTTCTTTCCGCCGGGAAGAAGGTAGGACCCAGCAACCCTAGATTTTTCACTCTTTGAGTCTTTGATATACTGACTTGCATGTTGCATTAAAAGTTGTGTGTTTGGAACTCTGCTCTTATTTCGAAGCAAGTTTCCCTTGAGGACTGGAAGAAAAAAAAAGTATAGAGCTGTTTTAGGCTCAGCATTTCATAGTTTTCTGGAGGCTGGCCAATACTTTTTGAAGTAATGAGGAAATATTTGTTGGTGGGAGCGTGAATTTGAGGTGAGAAGTCCCCATTCAGGTGGAAATTTTGTCACAGATTCCCCAGCCGGTCGGCTTCCTGTCAGTAATATGTAGGGATGCCATTCTCCAGGTGGGACCTGGGAACCCCCCAGAATCACAGCTCATCTCCAGATATAGAGATCAGTTCCCCCGCAGAAAATGAATGTTTGGACTCTGTGGTTTTTTACACCACGGGGGTCCCTGTCCTCCCAACAGGGCTTCTGGGGGGGGGGGGCAGCAGGGCCATTTGGCCTGGGCCTCCCATTCTCGGGGCGGGGGCTTTACACTTTTGATGTTAAATCACATGTTTAATAAAAATGAGAACATTTATTACAAAGACAATATTCTTTTTCTCATTGTATTAAATGTTAAAATTTAAAATATAATATTACTAATTTTGTATCATTGTTTTTGTACTTCTTCATTTTTTAATTAACCGGGGGGGGGGCTCAAAAATGGAAGTGGCTCGGGCCTCTCTTGACCTCTGTGAGGGCCTGCCTCCCAAGGCCCCTTCTCCAGGAGTTTCCCAACCTGGGTTTGGCAACCTTAGCTCTCCACCCCACCTCCCACGGGTGGCCAGGGGGGACCTGGCAACCTTAGTAATATGGGCTGACAGCCTTTTTTACAGGGTTACTCAGGGGTCATTTCGTAGAAAAAGAGGTGCAGGAGCTCATTAGCATAACTTATGTGCATATGCCACACACAATGACATCACCAGAAGTGTGTCAGAAGGCAACACCCACCAATTAGGCTCCACCCCCAAAATCTCCAGGTATTTCCCAACTCAGAGCTGGCGAGCCAGCTTGACACTTTGACTAAAGACACTTTAGGTTTCCTTTGCTCTTGCAGGGAAGCTACCCTACAACAAGCAGCATGAAAATACAGATCAAGTTAGCATGCTTTTGCTTTTTTCCACAGCGCATCACCGTATGTGCCCGCTCCTGGGCTTGTTACTCCCGGAACGGCGTTCCTGCTTGAAATGACCCCTGGGGTTACTGAGATGATATGTATGGATGAAGGCAGTCAAATCTGCAATTTATCTGTTTCATTTTTTGTTTTGTCCATTGTCTTTGTGACTTTTTTCCCCTTCCCCCCTATTTTCATTAGTTCTTTTTACACCAATCTTTACACTACTTGTGTTCAAGCGAGGCAAAAATAAAGTTCAACGTGTTATTTTTAAATGGGGAGAAAACAGCATTAGGAAACAGAAAATGATGCAAAAATCCGTTCATTTGTTCAAAAATCCATTTTTTTTCTATTTACAAAAGGCAAAACTCAAGTTCAAGTGAGCGTTATATGTCAAATCAGCAGAGAAGACATGAGCAATTAGGTGGCATGCGTCCCTCGTTAGGCTAGAGAAAATTCCTCCACCTTAAGGAGCCTTCAGCTGCTAGAGTTGCCAACTTCCAGCTGGAAACTGGATATCTTCTGGAATGCCAACTGATCTCCAGACTACAAAGATCATTCCCCCTGGAAAAAAAAATGGCTCCTCTGAAGGGTAGACTCTATGTAGGGTTGCCAACCTCCAGGTGGGACCTGGAGATCTCCTGCTGTTACAATTGACCTCCAGACAATTGAGATCAGTCCCCCTGGAGAAAATGGCCTCTTCGGAGGGTGGGTTCTAAGGTATTACACTCTGCTGAGGTCCCTCCCTTCCTCAAACCCCACCCTCCCCAGGCTCCACCCCAAAATCTCCAGGTACTTCCCAACCTAGAGCTGGTAACCCTAACTCTGTGGCATTATCCCTGGGATGAGGTCCCTCCCTTCCCCAAACCATATCTTCCACAGGCTCCACCCCCCAAACCTCCACGGATTTCCCAAACTGGAGTACTCAACCCTACTGAGAACGCTTTACTGAGAACAAGCCCACTGAAGAAACTTGGTCTTCCTTCTAAATAGGCCTCTTTAGGATTCCGTCCTTAGCAGCTTAATTTGGAGGATATTTCCTTCGGCTGAAGGAAAGCTTCAGACTTTGCCTCACTAGAGTATCAGGACACATCCCATTAGCCTCCTGGGTATGAATTGATCTGAGCAAGCCTGGGAAACCATGGCTGCTTTTATTTATTATCATTGCCGTTGTTTTATTGTTGTTAGCTTTCCTGACAAATTCTCATCGTTAGTATTATTATTTACTTGAGATCGGGCAGGAGTGCGGGATGTCAGCGATAGAACCGCTGTGTGTATTTCTGTGTGGTAGAAAGTGCCGTCATATTGCAGCCGACATATGGTGACCCCGGAGGGTTTTCAAGGCAAGAGAAGGTCAGAGGTAGTTCGCCGTTGCCTGCCTCTTCGTAACAACCCCTGTCTTCCCTGATGGTCTCCCATCCACGTACTAACCGGGGCTGACCCTGCTTAGCTTCCGAGATCTGACAAGATCGGGTTAGCCCGGGCCATCCGTCAGGGCTGTGTATTTCTCGCCTACCATTGATGTACAGTATCAGAGATCACTGATGTGTTGTGGGGGGGGGGGGGGTTTGGGGGGAAAAAAAGATATTTTCCCTCTTGTAAAATAAACTAGACAAGTGTGAAATGATGGGATTATCAGGGGTTCTCGCATCTGTGCATTTAAACCCCTTGCAATCAATTTGCTTTCCAAACTGCAAACGTTAAATGAAAGAGCCTGTTCTGGAGGGGGGGGGGGGAGGAAATCCTTCAGCAGCGATTGGAATCATTTTGAAGAAGGTTTCAAGTCACATTTTTGCTGCTGCTTTCCTCTCCCCCCCCATCCTTCAAACGCCTTCAGATTTGAATATTTATTATATTCGTTAATAAGGATTTAAATACTGAAAACCTCTATGCGAAATCAGCGTTATTAGACACTGGCCATCATTTGGTGGCTTACAGAATCACGAACGATGCCTGATGCAGAAGAGCCTAGAAGCTTGAGTTGGTTGCGCGAAATCTCTTTGGGGAGGGGCTCAGCCATTTCTTTTGGGGGGGGGGGTGGACAGCTACAATGAAAGATACAGCGGAAGCTGAACAATCCCAGGCTGTGGCTTCACCTTTGGACCATGTTTCAGAGAACAGCCATGTTGGTCTGAAGTAGAAATCTAGATTTGAGTCCAGTAGCACCTTTGAGACCAACTAGATTTTCAGGGTATAACCCCCCTCTTGGACGCACACCTTCCTGTGGTGAAGGGGTCTGTGTGTGTCAGTGAATATCACGAGGAGTTTAGACTCTGGGTGTGGTCACATGAGCAGTTTGCCACGGCAATATATCAGCTTTAAATAAAGATGTTTGAGTTTGGGACACTTTGCTTTGCTCATACGGTGCCCCCTAAAATGGCATCATAGTGCCACAGGCCCTTGTTTGGTTGTTTACATGGTTGGGACGCCACAACCACAGACTCATGGGTTGGTTGTTGTTTTTCCTAAGTCCCTCTGTGCATGTGCAGAAGCAGACAAGTGCACATGCACTCCTGGCTGCATTCTATGGAAGCGCTGAAGTGCACATCAGAGTGGGGTTGGGGGGGGGGAGAGAATGTGCTGGAAATGGAAGAAGAAGAGGAAGAAGAGATTGGATTTATACCCCACCATTCACTATCCAAGGGAGTCTCAGAGCGGTTTACGAACTCCTTCCCCTTCCCCTCCCCACAACAGACACCCTGTGAGGTCGGTGGGGCTGAGAGAGCTCTGAAAGAAACTGCTCTTTTTCAAGATCAGCTCTGACAGAACTATGGCTTGCCCAAGGTCATCCAGCCAGGTGCAAGTGGAGGAGTGGGGAATCAAACCCGGTCCTCCCAGATTAGAGTCCGCGCACTTAACCATGACACCAGATTGGCTCTCTGGAAGGATCACAGCGCTCATGGATTTCCATGGCATGCCCAGGCAGTCAGGTGCCCGGAAGCCCTCCATGGAAGACCCTTGCCAAGATAGCTACCGGAATTTGCCAATGGCTATTTAGTTCGTGTGGGAGTTGTTTTAGTGTGAGGTAAGGATGAGTGGGGCAGGGGAACCAGAGGTGTGTGTTTGGTCCTGCCCATTTGATCCATAGGGGAGGGGTGGCCATGTCAGGCCAAACTGCTGATGGGTTCACACCCTCTGTAAGAAGCTAAGCTCCCAGCAGAGTCACTCGAGGTGGAATGGTCACAGATGAGACACCAGACCAAGATGCATCCACCCCCTTCAGGACTCGATGGCCACATCAACAGAAGAGAACAGAGAGTTCCAGTAGTGATGGGGGCGGATGAATCCTCATTGGGCAGCTACTGAGCAGCAGCAGTAGTAGAAGGGGATGCTGGCAGTGAAGCTATCATAGACAACAGCAGTGCCTCTTCAGCTAACCCTGGTTAGTGCTGTGCAGAAGAAGGCGATGGCAAACCACTTCTGGTCATCTAATACCTTGAAAATCCTACGATGTGGCTAATTCATGGTGTCGCCTTAAGTTGGAAACGATTTGCCAGCACTAAACACACACACACTTTCAAGAGTCAAAGCTCCCTTTGCCAGGTGACTGACAAAGGAAACTTTGAGTTATCGAAAGCTTATAACCCCCCTCTCCCCCCACACACATACACACAAAACTTATTTGTCTCTGAAATGTTACTGGACTCAAATCCAGCCCTTCAGACAAAGATACTGCAGTCTAAATAGAGATAGCTAGCCATGTTAGTCTGTGTACAGCATCCAGAAAAGCGTCCAGTAGCCCCTTAAAGACTAACAAAATTTGTGGCAGGGTATAGAATCATCAAATCACAGAATCACAGAGTTGGAAGGGGCCAGACAGGCCATCTAGTCCAGCCCCTTGCTCAATGCAGGATCAACCTAGAGCACAGAACCATAGAATCATAGAGTTGGAAGGGACCTCCAGGGTCATCTAGTCCAAACCCTGGCACAAGGCAGGAAATTCACAAATACCTCCCACTCCACAACCACAGTGACCACTGTTCCACGTACAGATCTGAGTCTGGTCAGTGCCAGAACAGGTGATCTTTACTAAAAAGCCAATAACCTTAAATGCCCTGATGGCAGACAAGAGGGGTATATGCAAGACATGGTAGTCACTAAACAGGCTTGGATTTAAGTTCTGCCATTCTGGCCACATGATCGAAAACGTCTCCGGACAGTGCTGGCTCTTCGGCTTGGAAACAGAGATGAATACCGCCCCCTGGAGTTGGATTTGACTAGCTTTCGAGCAAGGGAAACCTTTTATTCCTCTCAAACTGGTGATCAGGCCTGTCAAAGTCAATAGCATTGACAAACTGTTGATTAGCCTGGCGTTGGCAGACAGACATGCTCCGCGTCATGCTGGTTGCCCGTCTATCCCTGGATCCAACATCCAAATAAGGTGGGTCAGAAATCTGTTAGCGAGTAAATAATCAAGTTGTTTTTAGTGCGACGTGCCGCTATATGCTTGCCGCGATTGGCTTCCACAGCGACAAGTGAGTTTGATAAGGTCCCCGTTTCTCATTCTCTCTCTCTTTCTCTCTCTCTCTCTTTACCTTTTGTCGCATGATGCTCAGGGACTCCAGAAAGCCTGGCGGAGAAAGAGCGGCAGCTCATGGGCATGATCAATCAGCTGACCAGTTTGCGGGAGCAGCTGCTGGCCGCGCACGACGAGCAGAAGAAGCTGGCTGCCTCGCAGATCGAGAAGCAGCGCCAGCAAATGGAGCTGGCCAAGCAGCAGCAAGAGCAGGTAAGGGTGACGATTCGATTCGAGGGGGGCTTTTCGCCCTGCCTCCCTCCTTCTTGGTGGGGGAGGCTAGCGACATGCCATTAACTTGCTCTTTCGGTTTGGCTGTGTGGACGGGGAGCCAGAGGGAGCGCGCTGGTTGCGCCTGTTCTGCAGGCGCTCTGCTTGCCCATTTGTTACTGAGCTCGGTTTAAGGTACTGGTTATCACACACAAAACCCTTCCTGGCCTTAGTCCATGCTATTTGCGGGACGACCTTGCCAGTTTGGTGTAGTGGTTAAGTGCGCGGACTCTAATCTGGGAGAACCGGGTTGGATTCCCCACTCCTCCACTTGCACCTGGCTGGATGACCTTGGGCAAGCCATAGTTCTAACTAGGGACAAAGGGGGGGGGGGGGGGAATTCAACCTAAAACTAGGATCCAGAACCTGAAAAAGTCAGTCAAGTAGAATAGAGGGCCAACAATAAAAGCTTAATATGTAGTGTTAGGGCTGCCAGCCTCCAGGTGGGGCCTGGAGATCTCCTGCTTTTCCAACTGATCTCCAGCTGACAGAGATCAGCTCCCCTGGAGAAAATGGCTGCTTGGAAGGGTGGACTCTATGGGATTGTACCATGCTGAGGCCCCTCCCCTCCCCAAACCTCTCCCTCTCCTGGCTCCACCCCCAAAGTCCCCAGGTATTTCCCAACCCGGACTTGGCAACCCTGTGTAGTGTATAAAAAGATACATGTATTGATTAACAAAGAATTTAAAAATATATAGGGGCCCAATCACAACTCATGTAAAAATAACTGATTCTTAACATACAAGGGCTAACAGACTTGACCTGACGTGTTTCGGCCTGTAGAGGCCTTCTTCAGAGGTCAAACACAGTGAGGAACATATTGGCTTAAATAATATTACAGTACAGTCATACAATTATTCAATATAGATATAAGATGGAACAGGAGAGAATTGTTCCAAAGTGAAACTGTTAGGCACAGAACAAAAGTGTAAACGAGGCCTCCAAAGATGCAGTCACATGCCAAATGATATTTCACTGATAATTCCTCGTCCAGAAAGTGCCTTCCAATGATCGTTAAGCCAAAGTGTCCTCAGTAGAGTTGTCCTTAAGCAAAGAGCAGTCAAGCAGGGGCTTATTTATTCATATTTATTTATTTAATTAGCTTTTTAAGCCGCCCTTCCCTGCAAGTAGGGCTCAGGGAGGCTTACAAGAAGGATACATGCAATAAATAATTGAGTAAAAACTGGCAATAAAATACATAATACGTATATCAACAAATAAAACAATCCATTCCAAGATGGTGGGGAAAAATTCAGCTTCCTTGGGGGGGGGGGGGGGGTTGCGGAGACTGGAGGGTGTGAGAGTGCCAGACTGCGTGTTGTTCCATCGTTGTCCTCAACCAAATGCCTGGTGGAACATCTCTGCCTTGCAAGCCCTGCGGAAAGGCAACAAATCCCGCAAGGTGTGGATGTTCTCCGGCAGAGAGTTCCACCAGGCAGGGGCCGGCGCGGGAAAAGCCCTGGCCCTGATTAGGACAGCTGGATCTCTCTCAGACCGGGGACTACTAGGGGGTTCTTACTTCCCGACAGGGCTTTTTTTGTAGAAAAAGCCCAGCAGGAACTCATTAGCATAATAGGACACACCCAACAGCCAAAACTCATTAGCATATTAGGCCACACCCCTGACAGCGCAGCTCCCTCCCAGGATCAGCTTCCCCAGGTGCCTTGTGGCTTGTGGGACGCATGGGGAACCTGAGGGAAAGAAGTTTCTGGATCGGCTTCCCCAGGCGCCCCACAGCTGCAGGGCACCTGGGGAACCCAAGGAAGGGAGACAGTTTGAACTGCCTTCCCTCCCTAGATCGGCTTGGCTTCCCCAGGCGCCCTGTGGCTTGCGAGACGCCTGGGGAACCTTGGGGGGGAGGGAAGCTGTAGGCATGGTCAACTCAGAAGCCAGCCGGAACTCTGTTCCTGTGCGTTCCTGCCCCAAAATAGCACTGCTTCTCGAGTATAGCGATCTTCTGGGAAACGGGCAAACCCGTGAACGGGCAAAATCAACAACGGCCTGTACACGTGCTTTCTCCATAGTGGCTTCCACTTTGTGGAATGGCCTGCCCATTTCTCCCTGTCTCCACATTATTTTCACAGCAGTGTTGGGCTGAGAGAGAATGACTGGCTCAAATTCCCCTTGTCATCTTCATTGCCAGGTGGGAATTCGAACTCAAATCTCCCTTGCCCTACTCCAGTGCTCTAACCGCTATTCCAAATGGAAGGGGGAGATCTGAGCAACAGTCTCCACTAATGGAAGGCACTTCCTTCAGTGGAACCGAACTCCCCTCATTCTGCAACCTACTGATTGCTCCAGAAGTCTGCTCCTGGGGGTCAGGGAGACACTCAGTCACAGCACGTGGGATGAATCAGTGGGGGGATGGACAGGGGGGGGATGGACAGAAATCTTCCCCTTCCGTTACTGGTCGTTATGGTCAGGAGCAGAGAGGGTGAACGAGAGCATGGTGCAGAATAGAGAATTCTGTTTAACTCCTGTGGATCCAACCCATTGGCTGTCAAAAAAGGGTTATAAAAATTCTCCTTTGTGCACAGCCAGATGCCTGTATTTATTGATTTCATTTCTACCCCACCTCTCTCGCATATGGGGCCCCAAAGCAGCTAACATCATCGTCATCAGTTCAATTTATACCCTGCCCTGTCCGATGTGAGCTCAGGGCAGCGTACAGCATGTAGTCCATAAAACGATAAAACAGTAAATGCAATAAAACTGTTGATTCGCCTCCATTTTATTCTCCCAACAACCCTGCAGGGGAGGTTGGACTGAGGGTGTGTGTCTGGCTCAAGGCCAACCAGCCAGCTTCCATGGCAGAGTGCGGATTTGAACCTGGGTCTCTCAGGTCCTAGTCCCACTCTCTGACCACTGGCCACTCACTACCCCCCCCCCCACATTCTTGCATGTATGGGAGGGGAAAGTAATGTTGCACCTGGAAGCATTCGTTCATTGACTTAACTCCTCCAGGGATTTGGAGGACTGAGGCGAGGAGGCGCGGTCCAAGCGAAGCATAAAGGACCTGTCTGTTTGATCCCTACGAGAAGAGTGGGTCGGATTAGACCCGCCCCGGTTAATTATCTTGTCTCTTGACCCCCCCACAGATTGCAAGACAGCAGCAGCAGCTCCTGCAACAGCAACACAAAATTAACCTTCTTCAGCAACAGATCCAGGTCAGAGATTGTGCATTTACCCCTTCTAATTGTCTCACTTGTTCTTTTCCACCACCTGCAATTCAGTTATTTATTGTCACGTATGAGCAAGATGATGGCTCTGGGTATGTATAGTGTAGACTGGTGTCGCGTTCGAGTCTCGAAGCTTTAAAGAACCGTGAATATGGCTGTCTATGTTGGCGCACGTCTTCATGTCCGTTGTGCAGTTGTTGCATAAATGACTTCCTGAGAGCCGCACCGTGCGTCCACAAATGTCTGTTTCTAGTCCTCCTGAAACCTGATGGAATGAGAGGCTTTGTTTGGTATCTAAACATTCTTGCACTGAAGGCATATAGTGTTTTCCCATCATCCCCGCCGTTCCTGCAGCCGCCTCTGTCCCCCAGGAATATTTTCTTCCGTTCTTTAGATATTTATCTCCTGCTTTTCTCCTTAATCCAGCGTGGTTTACAATATTGCTCTCCACTCTTCAATTTTGTCTTCGCAACAACAACCCTACAGGGATAAGCGAGGCTGAGAGTGTGACTAGCCCAAGGTCACCCAGAAAGCTTCCGGGGCAGAGTGAAGTCTCCCTAGCGTTGCCAGTTCCCTCCTGACAACTGGCAGGGGAGAGGGAGTGACTTATCAGGTGCAGCAGGGAGGCCCTCACAGCGAGGTTCCTGCATCGTTGCCCATGTGACCTGGAAGTGACCTCATCACGTCTGAGATGCCAGGGCAACACTCTGGTATTTGGGCAAAACGTTATGGTAAATTGGCTTCTACCATAGAGTTTTTGCCCAAATACCAGAGCACTGCCCCGACGTCCCAGATATGATGACATAAGTCCCTCTGAAGGGGGAAATGGCCGATTTGGAGTGTATCACTATACTCTGCTGAGGTCTTTCCCCTCCCTGGGCTCCACCTCCAAATATCCCGGAATTTACCAACCCAGAGTTGGCAACCCTATTTACCTGGATGGAAGATGACCCTGAATATAACCCCCCCACAAAAAAAACCCCAGTATAAATTATTATCATACATATCTACAACTTGTATGCAACTAACTTCCTCTTTTTCTTGATGGCACACCTGGGGGAGGGGAAACCTAGCCTTCCTTTTGGGTAAATTCAGTCCTTGAGATATGTGTAAAATATGTAGTATGCCAAGAGGGAATGCCAGGGAACCTCCAAAAATAGAGGGAGAAAACCTCTGAATACCAGGACTAGGAGGCAGCATCAGAAGAGGAAGAAGAAGAAGAAGAAGAAGAAGAAGAAGAAGAAGAAGAAGAAGAAGAAGAAGAGATTGGATTTATACCCCGCCCTTCACTACCCAAAGGAGTCTCAGAGTGGCTTACAATCCCTTTCCCTTCCCCTCCCCACAACAGACAGACACCCTGTGAGAGAGGGCTGAGAGAGCTCTGACCGAGAACTGCCCTTGAGAGAACAGCTCTGAGAGAACTTGTGACTGACCCAAGGTCACGCCAGCAGGTACATGTAGAGGAGTGGGAAATCAAACCCAGTTCTTCCAGATTAGAGTCTGTGCTCTTAACAACTGCACGAAACTGGCTCTCAGCCTCTGTGCCCTCTTTATTTGGCCATTGTATGGGCCATTGTATGAAACATGATTTTGGACTAGTTGGACCACTGGTCTGATCCAGCAGGATCTACTTACGTTCTCATGATATCATTGAAATACAATGAGGATCGCACTGTAGATGGCCCATAGTTGCGTCCAGGAGGACCTTTCGTAGATTCTCTAGCCCAACTTTTTAACAACCCCATCTTTACTTTGGGGTTCCATAAGTTTACATTCCATAAGTTTATATCTATGCAAGGTCTTTCTTGGGATTGGACCAAATGGCTTTTTCTTTTCTTTTTTTTAAATCCAGCTCCATCACGGTATTAAAGCGTGGCATTTGCCTCCTCCTTGTCCTCGCCTCCCTTTGCGACATAATCAATGCCGTTGGCAGGACAGGAACACGAGAAGCGGCCTCTTGTGTTTTTCTGTCACTCTGTGTGTGTCTGTGTGTTTGTGTGTGCGCAAGAAGGGTCTTTTTGAAGGCTGCCTTTTTTGTGCGCAACCCTCTGCCCTTGTACATATGGAAAAAGCACAGTGTGAACCAAAGGGTGCCAAAGGGAGAGACAGAAAAGCACCGTTGTCCATTGAACTGACCTACTAAGGGGAACATTAGTACGCCATATGATTACCGTCTCATCCATGTGGAGAATGTACAGTCAGGAGCACTTTTGTTTGGCAGCCAAAAAAGAGGCGGCTGCCGCTGCAGGGAAAGATGTTGTTGTTGTTTTTTTGGGGGGGAGAAAAAAAGGAGAAAAGATTCAGGCGAGATAACAATAAATTTTTTTACTGCCGGCTGGTGGAGGTGTTTAGGATGTGTTTTCTTTATATCTCCATCCGCCCCTAATTGACGATGCTTTAAAATTGAATGACTAGCAGTCAAAACGTGTTTGCTTCAAGCTGAGAAGAAAAATGCCGGTGTCTGTGCTTCCAAACTGATTGCGCTTTGTACACAACTGACAGCCGCAGTCACTTTGAGTGACTGATAAGTGGGAAGCTTTGCCACTTATCAAGGAATGTGCGCGGGTGAAAAAAAAAAGAGAAAAGGACTCTGAGCCATTCAGATGCGTTGGCATGTTCAAAATAACATCTCACATCAGTCAGGCTGGCGAGGCACTAGGAGACGTTTCAAAATAAACTTTTGTATCCATCTATCTAGCTATCTGGAGGCAAAGATTCAATTTAACAGACAAATCGCCGCGCGGTATCGAGTCGTTTGCTGAAAAGGAGAACATCATTATAACGGCCAACGAAATGGCTGGGATTTCTACATCGTCGGGCAGCCATTCTCAGCAAAACACTCCCCCCCAATTCAGATCTGAATATTTAGTATCTCTGATCACGGGTAGTCCGTCCTGTGTCATGGGAGTGAAGGTGCCACGATGTAGCCTGATCCCATCAGATCTTGAAAACTAAGCATGGCTGATGCTTGGATGGGAGACCCCCCAGGGACAACTCTGCAGGGGAAGGCAATGGCCAACCACCTCTGCTTCTCACTTGCCTGGAAAGCCCCTTGCTGGGGTATCCATAAGGCTTGGATGAGAGACCACCAAGGAAGGCTCTGCAGAGGAAGGCAATGGCAAACCCCCTCTGCTTCTCACTGGCCTTGAAAGCCCCTTGCTGGGGGTCACCATAAGGCTTGGATGGGAGACCACCAAAGAAGGCTCTGCAGAGGAAGGTCATGGCAAACCTCCTCTGCTTCTCACTGGCCTTGAAAGCCCCTTGCTGGGGGTCTCCATAAGGCTTGGATGAGAGACCACCAAGGAAGGCTCTGCAGAGGAAGGCCATGGCAAACCACCTCTGCTTCTCACTGGCCTTGAAAGCCCCTTGCTGGGGTCACCATAAGGCTTGGATGAGAGACCACCAAGAAAGGCTCTGCAGAGGAAGGCTGTGGCAAACCACCTCTGCTTCTCACTGGCCTTGAAAGCCCCTTGCTGGGGTCACCATAAGGCTTGGATGGGAGACCACCAAGGAAGGCTCTGCAGAGGAAGGCCATGGCAAACCACCTCTGCTTCTCACTTGCCTGGAAAGCCCCTTGCTGGGGTCTCCATAAGGCTTGGATGAGAGACCACCAAGAAAGGCTCTGCAGAGGAAGGCCGTGGCAAACCACCTCTGCTTCTCACTGGCCTTGAAAGCCCCTTGCTGGGGTCACCATAAGGCTTGGATGGGAGACCACCAAAGAAGGCTCTGCAGAGGAAGGCCGTGGCAAACCTCCTCTGCTTCTCACTTGCCTGGAAAGCCCCTTGCTGGGGTCACCATAAGGCTTGGATGAGAGACCACCAAGGAAGGCTCTGCAGAGGAAGGCCGTGGCAAACCACCTCTGCTTCTCACTTGTCTTGAGAGCCCCTTGCTGGAGTCACCTTAAGTTGGTTGTGACTTGACAGTACATACGTCATAGATCATGTGTCATGGGTACCACAACTGGCACTAGTGGAAAGCCTATATGATATTTCTGAAGGCGGGACTCTGGACCTGGCAGTGGTAGAGAATCCGCTCATGGTCTTTCTCTCATACTGCACTATGCCCACACTCATTTTCCATAACTAGGGGCACATGTCCATACATACTTCATAGTAGAGTGGCATCATTTAAACGTTTGGACTTGATTTATGGCATTTTTGTTAAATAAGTTGGTCATGGCTGCCATAGATGTCTGAGCCCGTGTTTTGTTTTGCTTTCTTTGCTTTGGAAGAGAACAGGTTCATCTTCCGTCTTCTTGTGCAGCCTTCCATTGGGACTGCACCTGCGCAGGCCAGCCACGGACATTTTCTTTCTCGCTGAAAACCTCCAAAGAGGGGGTGCCCCATCCCTTTCTGAGATAGCACATGTGTGGGATTCCCACCCAAAGCACCACATGATCTGTGGACGGGCGCCCCCATCCCTCAGTTCCTTTTTCACTGTCATGAGGACAGGGAATTTTCCAGCGTGTGCCATTGATTTTTTTTTTGCTTCGTCACCTTTTGGATAAAGAAACTCCTCATCCATTGAGAATCCATTTGTTGTACTCCATCTAGAGTCTACTTTGGGAGGCAAGCCCCTTTGCTGGAGAAATCCCCCCCACACCGCACTGTGTCATGCTTCTGTTCCCTCGTTATGGCATCCAAGGCACTCCTTAAAAATGTTCAAAATGTGGAATGGAAATGGTGCACAGTGATGAGCATGAACTTTGCCTTCTGTGCTTAGGAGAGGCCTACAGTATTGACGCTTGTGAGATTTGCCAGCACTTTACCCCCAAGGCCTGGTCAGATAGGGCCTCTAGGGCTGCAATCACACACACAATTAGCCCCGACATAGGCGTGAATGCTGGGCAGATTTAACTTGTGCGATCAGACCCGAACATCTGAGAAGTGTCCCGCCATTGGCAGCAACCCATGTTGCTCCGCCGCAGAAGCGGAGTAAACAGGCACCGGGGGAAGTCTGGTAGCAAACGGGTTGCTATGGGCCACGGGGAGACTTTCCCCTGTCTGATCGCTCCAGTGCGCTCTCATGGCGTTGGGATGGCCTGACTCCATGCCATTATTTCTTTCCCTTCTCCGTAAGCGCATCATCACACACTCTATAGGGAGCCCCCAGGGCTGAGGTGTGAATCATCGATCCCTCATTTAAGCGCATTGGGAACAAATGGCCAAAAAAAAATCCAACTCACCCACAGTTGCATCCGATCACACAGTGGTAGGCTGTTGCTGCAGCTTTAAAAGACTGAGTGATAGTGCAACTGTGGGTCAACTTCGGCCAGAGGAAATAGCCTCTCTTCTCCCCGCCCCCCTGCCCTATCTCGCGTGTTTGACCACAACCTAGGTTTTCCAGGTTCGATCACTTTATCGCTCATAGACCAATAGGTCATAAGCAAATATACAAAGTACAGTACATACAATGGAGTATGGCATACATTATAGTTTACAGTTTCACAGAGTTATACAATTTGGTTTACCAAATACACATTAACTACCTAGACAGGTCCCCTAGGCTGAAAGCTGCCCTGTGGGAGAAGGCTTTGCCTTCCTCGTTTCCTTCCAAGGTGACTCCCGGTTCGCTCCCTCCAACTCCAACTAATGTGACCCATTCCGGGCCCCCATCAGTCCATCTGTTCTGTTCCTATGGACCTGACTATTACAAAGGCTCTGATCCCTCCAAAAAGAGCCACTTCAGTTGCTTTGGAGGCAAAATCAAGGTGCCCGTGTTCACCTTTTTAGATCCAGTCACAGTGGGAACCTCCAGCAAAGAGGCATTAAAAAAATATATCAAAACATAAGAACAAGACTGTGACTGCACCCAAGTCAGGAAGTGCCAAGTCTTCTAAGGGTCCAGAGACAGATTGTTATGTCATCCTAGTTCCCCTGTGCACCCCACCACACCACCTTTCCTCCTTGGCCAGTTCCTTTTTGGATGTAGATGAGGACCAAGCAGGCATCCGTGCGGGACAACTGGTACCCTCTGAATCGGGATCTTGTTTATCTTGACAGCCTGCGGCTCCCCCTCAGCATTCTTATCATATGTCACCATCCTATTTAAATAGATGGGTGGGACATCACCGTCATATTTTACTGGGGCATGATCCAAATGTGAGGGGATACATGGATACCCACTCTGCATTGGTTCCGTTCTACCACAAGAAGAGGGCCTCCATGGCATCCCATTATAATTCTGAGAGTGCTTTGGATACATCACCGTACTGGATTCTCCACACAAGCACACTCCACTCAAGCACAGGGGTCGTCAGCTGCTTTTCATTGGTGAGTTCCCCTGCTGGATGTCTGCAAGATGGCAACCTGGTCAACAGAGGACACATTTGTGAAACATTACACTTTGGACCTCCAGGCTAGGAAAAAGGCAGATAGGAGCAAGGCTATTCCAAAGGCTCTGTTCAAGTGAGAGACTCATCCTGCCTGCTCTGGTGAGTAGCTCACTAATGGCCTCATAACAGTTGTACCTGAAAAAGTGAGCAGTGACTCATGAAAGCTCATCCCCTGCCACACATTTTGTTAGAAGAGAAGAAGAAAAGATTGGATTTATACCCCGCGTTCACTACCTGAAGGAGTCTCAGAGTGGCTTACAAATTCCTTCCCCTCCCCTCCCCACAACAGACACCCTGTGAGGTAGGCGGGGCTGAGAGAGCTCTGACAGAAACTGCTCTTTTCGAAGAACAGCTGTGCCAGAACTATGGCTTACCCAAGGTCATCCAGCAGGTGTAAGTGGAGGAGTGGGGAATCAACCTCGGTTCTCCCAGATTCAAGTCCGCGCACTTAACCACTACACCAGTAGTCTTTAAGGTGCTACTGGACTCCTGCTCTTTTCTACTGCTGCAGACAAACATGGCTACCCATCTATCAGACAGTGAGGTGTCAGAATCATTTTCAGATTAGAAGATTTTTGAATGTTCCTGAACACACAGAGAGAGAGAGAGAGAGAGAGAGAGAGAGAGAGCTCATTTGGAGTACTGTGTACAGTTCTGGTCGCCACACCTCAAAAAAGATATTATAGCACTGGAAAAAGTGCAGAAAAGGGCAACTAGAATGATAAAAAGGGTTGGAGCACTTTCCCTATGAAGAAAAGTTGAAGCGCTTGCGGCTCTTTCGCTTGAAGAAACAACGGCTGAGGGGTGACATGATCGAGGTTTACAAAATTATGCACGGGATAGAGAAGGTAGAGAAAGAAGTACTTTTCTCCTTTTCTCACAAGACAAGAACTCGTGGGCACTCCATGAAATTGCTGAACAGTTGGGATAGACAGAATAAAGGAAGTACTTCTTCACCCAAAGAGGGGTTAACACATGGAATTCACTACCAAAGGAGGTGGTGGCGGCTACAACCATGGACGGCTTCAAGAGGGAATTAAATAAACATATGGAGCAGAAGTCCATCAGTGGCTATTAGCCACAAGGTATAGATAGGAACTCTCAGTCTGGGGCAAGTGATGCTCTGTATTCTTGGTGATTGGGGGGGGGGGCAACAGTGGGAGGGCTTCTAGTGTCCTGGCTTCACTGCTGGACCTCCTGATGGCACCTGGTGTTTTTGGCCACTGTGTGACAGAGTGTTGGACTGGATGGACCACTGGCCTGATCCAACATTGGCTTCTCTTATGTTCTTATGAGAGAGAGAGAGAGAGAGAGAGAGGAAGGAAGGAAGGAAGGAAGGAAGGAAGGAAGGAAGGAAGGAAGGAAGGAAGATCAGGTTGGATGCTGATTAGCAGTTTCGATGGCTTTAGTGTACAGTCTGTGTGATCTATGATCCCTTTGTGATGCAAAATATGTTACCAGCCGGTGGATTGCTGCCTGCAGAATAAAGTGGCCCCTGAGAGTAGAATATTTGCCCACTCCTGGTATAACCAGTGCCTTATTTTTTATAACTTGTAGCTATTGGCTTGGAAAATGCAACATGACGCCCAAGCCAAAAAAAACTCAGTGCCTAACAAATTGCTAAGAGAATTTCCACTCGGTGACTCACCGGAAATGTAATAGTACCACCTACTGAGTCATCAGCTCTATAGTCTGCAACACTGTGGGTTTCCTTACACACCACCCCTCGAAAGATGGACCCTGCCCATCACTTTATGAGATATAACTGGATTACCAGTTGAGGTAGTTCAGCCTGAAGAACATATGAATTTTGATTACAACAAGAATGATCGTCAAGCTTCCCCCCCCCCCCCCCCGTAAACAGTTTCATTGGGTTTTTATTGTGTGTTTGGCAGATGTATTTGAGATCCTTTAAATCTTGCAGCAAATAAAGAATTATAACAGTTTGGGTGCCACATTGCACATGTAGAAAGGAGAATCACAATTGGCTTGGTAATTGGAGAAGCCACTTCAAATTGTGATCTCACCAGGCCTGTCGCAACAGTGGGGCATTTTGGGGGCCCACCCCATTAATTAAAAGTCCTGCCCCACAAATAACCATGCCAGAAATCTTATTTTGCATATTTCCCAAAGGCTCATGGGAATGCTTTTGAAAGACTCCCCATTTCCTAGGTGGTATACAGCAGGACTGGGCCAGCAGAAAGGGGGACTGTTGAAAATGTACTGGAGGTACCACTCTTGAGTGCCCTTCTTGCCCAGTGGAAGGGAACTCAAAAGGCATTTCAGTGCCATCTGAAGGCAATTAAATGTTCTCTGAGCTGGTTTTTCCCAGGAACTGACGCACTCACTGCCCCTTCCCCTTTAAAGACAGGCATTCATATTAATTTAATTAACTGTAATTTAACTGCCCCCTTAAAATTAAATGTCCCCCAAACAAAAAAGAAATCCTGGCTACAAGCCTGTGTATACTCCCCACCACGTGCACGCAGACACACAAAGGTGCTGGCTGTTCTGAACATCTGAGCATATGAACACCTCTCAAGAAGACAGACCAGACCATTGGTTGGCAACTTAAAGGCCATGGGGTGCTTAAAGTTCTGAAACAGCGCACAGCGCCCATAGCAATTTCATACGTTCCTAAGGTTTCCAACTTACATTGGAAAACAGTATATCCTTGAATTTTCAAACTCTCTGCATCCATGTTTGAAAATGCAGGAACCCAAAGAAAAATGTTAAATCTGGATCTAGGCTGGGAGCCAATTAGGTCTTGAGGAAAAGATGAAAACGTGTCACGTGCAGGCCCATAGCTACAGTGGGGCATTTCGGGGCCCAGCCCCCTGACTTTCATCTGTCCCAGGCCCACTGCCGCCGTCTTCCCCAAGCACAGTTTATGAAGTTTTTTTCCAGTAATTCTGGGTACGTGTTCCAACTGGAGCTCCAACTGCCCCTGCCTACTCCAACTGGCAAGCATGAGTTTTCTAATTTTTTTAAAAAATTGTGATGTCAGTGCCTTCCAACTTATTTAGACCACCCTGAATTGCAAAATACTGGCTATGGGCCTGGTCACATGTCACAGGGGGCGTGTGTGTGAGTGTCACCTGTGGGTGTGGTTGAATGCCACTCCTAGCTTTAGTGTCCCTGAGTTTTGTAGCTTTCGCTTCAGCACGACTGAGCCATTATATCACTGCTAACATTCTCCCCACAAATATGACAGTTCCTCATTTCCTCTCTTGTTTATTCGATAGACGTCAGGTGTGGCTTACTCTGAAGCAATTCCATTCAACTCGGTGGGAATACTCCAGAGTCAGTGGATTGCGAATTGCTCCTCGGGGAGAGAGAAAGCGGCGCCCCCAGTCCCCATTGTCGGTTGCGGGTTTTTCTTCTCGACCCATTGTTTGCTGTTCTTTTTTGTCGCGCACAGCAGGTGTTTCTTTCACGGCTGCGAAGCTGGCAACACAAGGGTTTCTTTTGTGGTGGTTCCTTGGAGACTTTTGATTAAACTCTTCTTTGTGGTAAACGGTGCCAGCAGTGCCAAGTTGCACATGGAATTTGCGCGTACACAAATGCCTTCAATCTCTTTGTTCCTACTCTTTGCTCAAATCTCTCTTCTATACATTATCTGTCCCTCACTAGCTAATCTAAAGATAGACAATGCGGCCTGTAGATGCTGCCTGGACTTTCAGACTATTTTTCTTTTCCATTGCAGTTTTCTTACCAGTTTAGCTTTAAAAAAAATAAATAAATAAAATCCAGCAGCCCAATCCTCAAGTAAGTCCCCTCATCTCCAGTGGAGTAATTGTGCTCCGGGTTGCAGTTTTAAGTTTTTATGACTGCAAACAAGACCTTCGTGAGATCTTTCCAGTGCCAGTCCTAAAGTTTAAGGCATAAAACATTCTTTTAATGAAAACGGAGGTGTCCCCCCTTTGATTAATGTTTTCTAGATAGTTGTATGTACATACGTTAAGTACCATTGAGTTGCAGCCTACAAGTACTGACCCGGCTTAGTTTCTGAGATCTGAGGAAACTGGCCTATGCCAAGTCATAATCACAATAACAGATAACAGGAATACAAAAGCACTGTTATGATGCAGAGAAACAATTTGTATCAAATGACTCCTAATCAAAACATGCAAAGAAAATGTCTATTACAGTATTGCAATAGGATACAAAGCTCACAGAATAAGTATGTCTTTTACACTCAAAGCATAAAGCTCACAATATCTTCAAGAACATGTCTTCAAGAAATTTTTTCCCCAGAGCATAGTATCCAGTGAAGGAAGACGAAGATGCCAGCTTTTTCTCTTCGTTTCACTAATGCTTCCTCAGTAAACTCAATTCTTAATACATGAAGCACAAAAGTGCTAGACTCAACTTCCAACTGGATCAAATTCCCCAAAGAGTTCAGTGTCCAGAATTTATTACCATAACCTTTTGGTTCAAGACAAACGGGCTACCGCTCATTCCCCACTTCAAAGTCGGTGCTGCCTAAGCTTTCGTTTAGACAGGGATCATTGTTTTGAGTGTTTCGTTTGGATTCAGTGATGACATCTGTTTCCATGTGACAGTTCCAAGAAGCATTTCCCCCGTCTTCTTTACTGACTTTCATTGTTTGACTAAGTCTAGGTGCCTGGGTAGTATATGAAATCATCACATGAACACATGAAGCTTATACTGAATCAGACCCTTGGTCCATGAAGGTTAACAATGCCTTCTCAGACTGACGGCAGCCCTTTTTTTGTGGCCTCCAAGCCACAGCTGATATATGGTGAACCTGTGGGGTTTTCGAAGCAAGAGATGTTCAGAGGAAGTTTGCCCTTGCCTACCTCTGCGTAGCCACCTTGGACTTCCTTGGTTGTCTCCGAGTTTTAACCAGGGTCCAAGTGTTTCCAAGTATTAACTAGGGTCAACCCTGCTTAGCTTCCAAGATCAGATAAGACTGGGCTAGCCTGGACCGTCCAAGTTAGGGCTTTCACCTCCTACCTGACCCTTTTTCACTGAAAATGCCCGGGATTGAATGTGGGACCTTCTACATGCCAAGCAGATGTTCTGCCACTGAGCTATGCCCCCTGCCCCCGGATCACAATCACAGTGTGATCTCAGGTTGATGGGGATCTCTCTCTGCGTGTTGTGCCATCAACTCACAACTTATGATGACCCTATGGATTAATGATGTCCAAAACAGCCTTGCTCAGGTCTTGCAAACTGAGGCCCGTGGCTTCCTTTACTGAGTCAATCCATCGCATTTTGGGTTTCCCTCTCGTCTTTTCTGGGAAGGTGAAAAGGATGTTAACAAGAAAAATGGCACTGAAGCAGCATCAGAAGGGGGTGGTAGATAGTAGCGTTATAAGAAAAAAAAAATCAACATCTGCACATTTAACAATTTTTGGGAAACATTTTGTTCCAGAAAATCAAAACAAGTTGAAGTTTTGAATAGCCCAGGAGACAGAGACAAGCCTGTTTTTTCTCCTCGACAAGGAAAAAAGACCGGAGTGCTGCGCCACTGGTTTCTTCGCAACTAGCAATATGTGAAATCCAAATCGTAAATTTTGGTTTCAAGAGTCCTGCTTAGCTATTTCCAGCAAAGACTCCCTGTCCAAGAGTTGCGTTTTTTTTCAGTGGATTTTCACCAAACCTGGTAATAGTCAAGTATACAGAGATGCTGGGGATTTGACCCATAAGTTTCCCAAGCAACTTTTGGGGAAAAAACAGTACAATTCAGAACACCACACAAAGTAACTAAACAAATTCAAACAATCATGTACTCATAGGCGTCAGCTACGGGGGGGCTCGAGGGCTTGAGCCACCCCCGAAATTTCCCAAGGGAGACTGAGCCCCCCTGGCAAAATGGAGCGCCCGCCACCGCACCTCCCTGTCGTGCCACCGCCCGCTGCCGCCACCTGGCCACTCCTGCCTTCTTCCCGCTCCCTCCCTCCCTCCCTCCCTCCCTCCCTCCCTCCCTCCCTCTGTCTGGGGGCCAGCTGGGCAAATGCCCAGCGTGATGGCGTCACCCGGAAGTGATGCCATCATGCTAGGCATGTTGCCAGGGCGACGCTCTGGCAATCGCCCCGAAACTCTGTGATGCTATTGCTAGAGCGTCGCCCCGGCAATGTGCCCAGCGTGATGGCGTCACTTCCAGGTGACGCCATCACGCTGGGCATTTGCCCAGCTGGCCCCCGGACGGAGGGAGGGAGGCAGGAGTGGCCAGGTGGGGGGGGGAGCGGTGGCGGGGACATAGTTCTGGCGTGCACACGCACAAAGCGTGCGCACACTCAAGAGCCCCTCCCCCCCCGGATTTTAAAACTCAGCGCCCCTGGATATACTAAACATAAATGGAATTAATAAAATCAAGATGGGTAGTTGTGTTAGTCCATCTGTAGCAGTAGAAAAGAGCAAGATTCTAGTAGCACCTTAAAGACTAACCAAATTGGTGACAGGGTAGGAGCTTTTGTGAGTCACTGCTCACTTCTTCAGATATAGCTAGAATGTGATAGATCAAGATAGGTAGTCATATTAATCTGTCTGTAGCAGTAGAAAAGAGCAAGAGTCGAGTAGCACCTTAAAGACTAACAACATTTGTGGCAGGATTGGAGCTTTTGTGAGTCTCTACTCACTTCTTTAGATATCTGTGACTCACAAAAGCTCATCCCCTGCCACAGTTTTTTTTTTTAATCTTTAATATGCTGCAGGACTCTTGCTCTTTTTCCATTAATAAAATCAGTACAGTCACTCCAGGTTAGGATCCATGGGCCCTGCTGAATCACAAAAAAGTTTGACAGATCTTCATTCATTTGTTCAGGGAACTCCACCTAGGATATAGGCTTTTAGACAAAATAAGAAGAAGAAGAAGAAGAAGAGATTGGATTTATACCCCGCCCTTCACTCACTTGGAGTCTCAGAGTGGCTTACAATCTCCTTTCCCTTCCCTTCCCCACAACAGACACCCTGTGAGGTGGGTGGGGCTGAGAGAGCTCTGAGACAACAGCTGGTCCAGAGCTATGGCTTGCCCAAGGTCATCCAGTCAGGTGCAAGTGGAGGAGTGGGGAATCAAACCCGGTTCTCCCAGATTAGAGTCCGCGCACTTAACCACTACACCAAACTGGCTCTCTATATATAAATAATGTAACAATAATTGAAATACATGAGAAAATACATTCAGCACTTTAGGAAAAAGTAAATATCGAATACATAATTCAAAATATTGAATTAACATTAAAATAGCCCCCGAATCACTGTATATTTAACTAGGCACTGAATTACTGGCAGTAGCTTGAATTTTTAGTGCAGCTGAAGTATATTTGGCAACTGCCAAAGAGATCTGATTTTCATTTCTGGACTGAAGATTAAGTAAGTGATAATCCTCCAAACAGTTCCAGCCTACAGAACCTGATATTCCCAGATGGTCTCCCATCCAAGTACTAACCAGGCCTAACCCTGCTTAGCTTCCAAGAGACAGACGAGATTGGGCATGTTCAGGGTGGTATGGTCCTAGGCGTTTGACAGATCTAAAATACAATATGGAAAATATTCCTTGCGAGGAAGTTATTTCACAAGGGGGCAGGGGTCCATTGGAGCGGGAGCGCACAGGAGCACAGCTCCGGGAGTGAGGAGTCCAGGGGGCGGGCACATGACCAAGCCCCACCCCCTCCTCAGCTTCCCCGAGCAGTGCAGAGGCGCAGCGCCCCCGGGAAAGCCCTGCTAGGGTCTTTATTGTTTTTAATATTTTGTTTTAATATTGATAATTTTATCATTGTTCCTTTTATGACTGTGTGCTGCTTTTCCAGAGACTTGCTCAAGGTGGCATATAAATTTTCTAAGTATACCATTTTTTATCTGGGCACATGGCACATAAGTACTGGAGAAATTTCACCAACCCTTCAGCAGCTTCCACCCCATCAGTTTGGTGTAGTGGTCAAGAGTTGGATTCTAATCTGGGAGAACTGGGTTTGATTCCTCACTCCTCCACATGCAGCTGCTGGTGTGACCTTGGGCCTGTCACAAGTTCTCTCAGAGCTGTTCTCTCATGAGCAGTTCTCAAAAGACCTCTCTCAGCCCCACCTACCTCACAAGGTGTCTTGTTGTGGGGAGAGGAAGGGAAAGGGATGGGTGGTACACATGTCCTAGGTATCTCAAGTCTACTTGAAACCTGGTGGTTTCAAGGGAGCAGGAAGAGAATGCAGGTGTGTTCTTTACACTTGTTTTTATTGCACAAAATATTGGATGGGGAAGGGAATGGAGGAAGAGCAGGTCAGTTTCACTCACCTGTGGAGTGGAGCCTGAGGGGTGGATGTTGCCTTCTGACACACTTCTGGTATGTTAGGGGGTGTGGCATATGCAAATGAGTTATGCAAATGAGTTATGCTAATGAGCTCCTGCCCCTCTTTTCCTACAAAATGACCCCTGCCAGGGGGCCCACCACAGAGAAGGCTCTGGGAGGCTTTCTCAACCCATTCTGTAGGCGGTGGCTTTAAGAGTGACAGCTAAAAAGCATCTGCTGTTCACTGTTTTCAGCACTCGTGAGCTGGTTTTCAACGTGTTTCTGGCATTTTCCTTCTCGTTTGCCCATACTCTTATTGGCTGGCGACGGATGTGATTTTTTTTTTCAAGCACATCGCAGCACTTCACTTGGAATGACGGTGGTCCCAAGTGGTCATGAGCAGGATCTCTGTCAGTCATCGCAGCCAATCAGTTTAATAGGCAGGGTAGCTAAATGAGTGGGGGCCAAGAAGATAGGAGAAGGCACTTGGAACAAAAGGAAGAGCCAGGATAACAAAGGACTGCTGAGGAATATTGTGACAATACAAATGTTCAGTCAGGTGAAGCATTATTTTTTCAGCCGTTTGTCAGTCTGTATCACGTATACTCGGCCAGTTGTCATCCCTAGGGCTGAGCTATTGGTTCCCAGCAACTAATCAGAACATCTTTTTGGTGCTGTGCGGTGACTTGGAAGCTAGGTGGTGGTAGATGGTGGCAGCAGCTCCAGAAACTCATGCCCTTCAAAAAAAAGGGTGAAAATTAGGGTTGCCAAGTCTGGGTTGGGAAATACCTGGAGACTTTGGGGTGGAGGGGCCTCAGCATAGTACAATGCCATGGAGTCCACCCTTCAAAGCAGCCATTTTCTCCAGGGGACCTGATCTCTGTCAGCTGGGGATCAGTTGTAAAAGTGGGGGATCCCTAGGCCCTACCTGGAGGCTGGCAACCCTAGTGAAAATGATTGTGCCCCCTTTTGCCCTGTGGGAAGACCAAGAGGAGTCCATTTTCACTTTATCTGGGTGGGCTGTTAAAGGGACTTGCCTTCTGTCGTTGCAAAAGGTTGATGGGACTTCTGGGTATTCTTGTGGCCCCTTCAGGGTCCCCAGTTCCCATTTTCAGAAATGCTTCCCTATAAGAAGGAATTAGCAGCCTGAATAGCCCAGTGGGCAAACTGTGGCTCGGGAGCCCCATGCGGCTCTTTCACATATATTATGTGGCTCCCAGCAGGGCAGCCGGGGAAGCTAAATATCATTAGCAAACAAATATCATTGGACAAATTAATATCATTATCAATATCTACCCCTTTTGTTATTATTTTTGGCAGTCTCATTTAATGTTAATAAAAAGCAAATTTGCTTATTTTCCAATAACAGCAGGTAATATTTGTTCATGTCTTGTGGCTCTCAAACATCTGATGTTTATTCTGTGCAGCTCTTACATTAAGCAAGTTTGGCCACCCCTGTTCTAGGTGGCTCTTACGCTGAGCAAGTTTGCCAACCCTGGCCCAGGCTAGTCCAAACTTATCAGATTTCAGAAACTAAGCAGGATTGGGCCTGGTTAGTACTTGGCTGGGAGACCACCAAGCAAGTCTAGAGTTGCCACGCAGAGGCAGGCGATGGAAAACCACCTCTGTTTGTCTCTTACCTGTTTGACTCTTACCTGCGGGGTCACCATGAGTCTGCTGTGACTTGATGACAATCATTATTAGGGAGGGATTGTATGGAGAAAAAGAAACCAGATGGTTTGCACATGTCATCGGTATCTCTTGGACAGCAGCAGGAAATAAATTTTTTACCAGGTAGGAATCCAGCGGATTTGTCATGCCGTTGAGATGCCCCCCTCTCTCCCTTCATGCTCTGCCCCACCGTTCGCATTATCAGCACCACATGTGGTGTTCGTATAACCTTTCTTTGGAGAATAAGAGAAGGCTGCTGGTGGTGGAGACCCAGAAATGTATCGGGACTATACTTAAGATTCGGTGAGACAGGGGAGCCGCGTAACTGACTCCTGAAGCCCACCTGCCCTGCAAATCAGCTCCGAGGCTGTGTGAGGCTTTAAGGAAGCCTCCTCTCTCTTTTTTGTGTTTGAAAGACCGGTTTTCTTCATATTGGGACTGTGTCTCAATGGAAGTGTCAAATCTGAGGAAGGATAAAATGCCTGGTTACAGCAAAAGGAAACACTCTGAAATTATCTGTCAGACTCCATGTTTGCCGAGCTTTTGCATTAGCTGAGGACAAAGTCACGGTGTGTTGACACCTCCTAATGTGCGGTGACATAATACCTGAGAAACGGAGAGGCACAAACTTATCTGAGTTTTCACAGGAAAAAGAAGGGATTTAACTTTACTGGTTAAAATATGGATTTATGTACTTTACTGGGAGGGGGGGAAATAACTGCTGTTACCCAAGTCTGATTGAGATAAACCTACTCAGATCTAATTCTCTCCCATCCTTGTGAAAAGTGGACCTTAAGATTCGGAGCTTATTCGCTCAAATCTTCCCACCCCCCTTTTTTTATTCAGAAATACAGATTAGGGGTGTGTGTGTGTGTCTGTGGTCCTTATCTCTAAGGTTCTTACAGCTTCAGAAGGAAAACGAAATGCTTATATGTGAAGGACACTTCCTTGAACTCATGATTGGTCTTCGCTTAGATTATTGAAGAAAAAGCTTTCAGCAGTACAGATTTCCCACAATGCTCCAGTCTCTGCATATTACATATCTCGGTCTGGCTAAAGAAACTTAAGTCTTTTTATTCCTCTAAACTGTCAATTAAGTTGGAGGAAACTCCAAAACCCCTTATGGTTTTATGATTTAGCTGTCAACGCGAATGTTCGCTCAGGCCTTCCGCTGCCCCGCGCTATTGTCTGACCCGTGTTCAGAAGGCTTGTCTTTTCATTGCCTGCAACCCTGATGTAAACTTTCACATCCTATAAAATGAAGGTGGGGCTGATGACAAAAAGGATACCATTCAAGATTCACAGCACTTTGTGCTTGCTTGACTGGGGCTCGCCTTTGGGTTGAAGCCTCTGCCTGACGTCCTGGACTCTGGGCACCGCATTGTCCGTTTCTCCCCTTCCCGTGTTCTGCATATTTTTGGCCCCAGAGGGGATGGGGCCAAGCTGAAGGAAAGCAAGAGGCAGACTTCCCTTTGGCTGTTAGAACTGCTCTCTGCTTTCTGGTGCCAGGAGTTTTCCTTGGTAATAAAAACCCTTTACGGGGTTTTATAGAGCAGCAGAGGATTGTTATGGCCTCCTCTTGCTGTTATCGCACAATACATATTAGGATCTCCACCACCTTCACCAACCCTCCTGGACCCTCACTTAACGCTGCTTCTGTAATATGTGTTTGTTCCAAGAGGAGGTTCTTACACTTTCATGTGCATGTGCTCCCGGAAGGAGTCTAAGGTCCTCCCAATCCAGTTTAAGATTTAAAATAGGCGGGCAGCTAATTTCACAAGTCGTCAGTGGCCCCAGGTAAAGAACCTCACTGAAATCCACATCAAAAGACATGTATAGCCAGTTTGGTAGGGCCCAGATGATAATATGGATGACCGAAGTCTCTTTGGCTGCTAGTTTTCCCGCTTTCCCATTTTTGCCAGTTGTCTGCGTCTGCGTCACAACCCTGAACTTCCTTGATGGTCTGCCATACAAGTACTAACCAAGCCTGTTCCTGCTTAGCTTCTGAGATCTAAAGAGATTGGATTAGCTTGGGCCATCCATGTCAGGGCATGAGACATGGGGTATCCTTGAGACAGCCAGTTTGGTGTCATCGTTAGAAGCACGGACTCTAATCAGGGAGAACTGGGTTTGATTCCCCACTCCTCCACATGCAGCTGCTGGTGTGACCCTGGATCAGTCATGGCTCTCTTGGAGCTGTTCTCTCAAGAGCTGGCCCAGCCCCACCTACCTCACAGGGCATCTGTTGTGGGGAGGGGAAGGGAGATTGTAAACTGCTCTGAGACTCCTTCGGGTAGTGAAGGGCGAGGTATAAATCCAATCTCCTCCTCCTCCTCCTCCTCTTCTTCTACATGAATCGAGACAGTTGGAGCACATGTTTCAGAACTGTTTTCTTTCAGACAAACAGATGTTATTTTACAGTGAATGTTATTCTGTATCCATGTGCTCTTAGGGATTGTCACGCCTTCTTTATCTATTGCTGTTATAAAGATGGTTTACCTTTGTTCAGAAATTTTTAACCACGTTGGTGCAAGTCGTTGATGATGAAAGTGTGCATGGATGTGATTGTATTCATGCTTTGAGATGCCGTTTTTTTTAACACAACTGGGTACATAACACTGGGAGGAAGGCAGAACCAGGAAGTGACAATAAACTGTACATACTTGGCATGGAATCCCATCAGTCTGCTGCCTGCCAACACTCGTGGTCGTACGAAGTTCTCACATGCAAATTTCACATTAATGTGCTATTATTCTTAAAATCTCCTGCTGCTGAAATAACCTAAATCGCTTTTTGAAATAGTACTCTCTTTTTTTTTTTTAGCTTCTCATTGTCATTGTTAAAAAAAAACACCCATCCTTGCCTAAAAGATATTTCCTAAATATATTGTGGAGGACTGAAAACCAAAAATCTAAATTTAAACATAAACTATAGTTGTTTGGATTTTTAAAATAAAAAAGATCCTTCATAATATTCGAGCCAATCTCAGTAAATCTTTTTTTGCCTGACTCATGGATAGTAAAGACGAAAGGCCATCAATAGCGAACAAGAGCGTCGGCATTAGAATAATTTGCAGGCAGTGGGATTACATCACCAAATCATTTGGCCTAATCCGTGTGATGGGAACAGAAAGGAAACAGCCAACAGAAAGTGATTTCAAAATAAAGAATCCGAATCCTGTTGTCGATTAAAACACAATTATGGAAGAGAACTGTGTTTTGCCGGTTTTGTTTTCTTTCTTTCTACTTCTTTTAATACTTTATATGGAGTAAAAAACAGATATTCACTGTTTCCTCACCATTTTTCGGGGGGTTACCTATGTTTCTGTGTTTTCCTTTAGGGCGGAGGTCCCCAACCTTTTTGAGCCTGCAGGCCCATTTGTAATTCTCACATGGCATGGTGGGCGCAGTCACAAAATGGCCGCCACGAAATGGCCGCTGCAGAAGGTGGAGCCAGCCACAAGATGATTGCTGCGGCTTAACTTCAGCAACACAGTGTAGATCCTTGTGCTGTGGTGGTAGCGGCTGCCAAAGCAACGTTTCAAAAAAACCTGCACAGCCAATCAAATTTCCAGTGTCCAATCAGAAACCTTGCTGGGTCCTGTGTGGCCCCACCCACATCCTAAAAACACTTGGTGATCACCATAAAATGTTGGTGGGCACCATGGTGGCCACAGGAACCACGTTGGGGACCCCTGGTTTAGGGCAAAATGCAGTAGCAAGTTCCCCTCCTCTTGTGTATCTCCAACGAGGTTCCACATTGTAACTTCCAACTGGAGAGTATGCTTAAGTTTAGAATATCAGGATTCTATCATACATAAAGTAGGCTGCCTAAGGGAATCATGCTATCTACCACGTACAAAGGAGACCAGAGCTTTGTAGGCAGAAGGGCCTGTATTCTGTGTTGGACTGGATGGGCTATTGGCCTGATCCAACATTGGCTTCTCTTCTGTTATCATGTTTTGGAGATTTCCAGACTTCATGTAGCAAAGGCCTCTCTCTGACTGAGATCCCACTGAGCCGTTGTGAGGGTTGCCCCTTCCCAGCCGCGATGGGCAGTCTCCCTCTTTCAGCTCCAGCCTTCCCACTGCTTATCTCCTGGACAAAAAGAGAAAACTGAGGGCGTCAGTGTTACAACATAACTTCCAGCAAAAACCTGGAAGTGATGTCACAGCCACCCAGGGCTGGATTAAGTCCAACTGATGCCCTAAGCACAGCCCAACAGTGGTGCCCCTCGGCCTTCCATTGCTCAACCGACAAGACATTAAGACTCAATAAGTGCTGAAGGTGAAATAAGAAATTAAAAATTCAGATTTCTTCCAGTCCCCAGAAATATATTAAATTTAAACTTTTTTAAAAATTCATTTAACACTAAAATTTAACACTGAGCCTCCCTCGGCAGGGAGGGCGGGGTATAAATTGAATAAAATAAATAAATAATAAACAAAATCTTATCAATTTAACATTAAATAGCAGTAAGCAATATAAGAAAAGAAATCCCTCTGCGGTGCCCCCACCTTCCCTTGGTGCCCTAAGCATGTGCTTATTTCACTTAACAGTTAATCCAGAGCTGCAGCCCCCCCGCCCCCCATGATGCTCTAGGAATCCCCAGATCTTTATGGGTTGTCACCAGAAGTGCTTTTTCTCGAGGGTTCCACCCTCCCCTGAAAACTCCAGCTATTTGCAGGAACAGGCTGGCAGCCGTAGCTGCTTCCAACCAGAAAGGCATGTTAGAATAACTTAAAATAAATACTGAATGGTAGGGTTGCCATTCCCCCAATTGGGGTGGGGGTTCCCCCACTTTTGGGGGCCCCAATCCACCAATGTCCAGCTGGCTGATGGGGGAGCCCCACCCCTGAAGATTCCCATTATGCCTGATGCGATGACATCACCCGAAAGTGACATCATCGTGCCGGGCACATCAAGCAAAGGGCGCTCTAGCATTTGGGTTAAAACTCTATGGTGACCATAGAGTTTTTTGCCCAAATGCTAGAGCATCCCCTGCATGATGTGCTTGGCATGATGACGCCACTTCTGGGTGATGTCAAGAGGAGCATGTGTGCTTCGCATGCATGCCAGAAAACCCTGGGACCAAGGAAGAGCACCCCTGCCAGCAGCCAGGTAAGACTTGGCAACCCTACTGAATGGTGCGAATGCACCTACTAGGAAGTCCAGTTGAACTCAATGGGATTTACTTCAAAGTATACATGCTTACGATACTCTATATATGAAAAGTGAGCATCCGTAAGGAACAGCCAAACTAAATGTGAAGAGAACTCGTGGAGAAGTCATTTTGAAACGCCGCAGGGGCCCAGCCCTTATCAGACCCATCACATGAAGCTCACCCCCCCTCCCATGCCTAGCTTTTTTCAAAAGATGTGTGCCCCTGTGGCTGTTTTGGCACTTGAAAGGTCATGGGGTAGCAGAGAAAGAGCTCCATGACATTGGCTCGATCAGGATCAGGCACACTGAAACGGTGACAGGGAACTTGTGGCGCTTGTGTTCACTTGGTCCTGGTTTGGGAACAGTCTACAGCACTGCTAGGGATGCCGGGCTCCAGATGGGACCGGAGGATCCCCTGGAATTACAGCTCATCTCCAGTCTACAGAAATCAGTTCCCCAGGAGAAAATGGCCGCTTGGGAGGGTGGGCTGTATGGCATTGTACCCCACTGAGGTCCCTGTCCTCCCCAGGCTCCATCCCCAAATCTCCAGGATTTTCCCAACCTGGATCTGGCAGTCCTATGCCCACATCCCCAGGCAATGGCCGGGGGGGGGGGGACCTGGCAACCCTCGCCCTGGAAGATAGGATTGGCAACTTCCAGGTTGGGTCTGGGGTTCTCCCAGAATCTGTCGAGTGATCTCCACACTAGAGGGATCAGTTCCCCTTGAGAAAATGACAGCTTTTGTGGGTGGTCTCTGTGGTATCGCACTGCCCACTGAGCTCCCTCCGCTCTCCAAACTTTCCCCCAGGTAATAACCCTAAATATCCAGGATTTCCCAAATGAGACTGGGCAGCCATTCTGTCAGAGCACAGATATGCAGGCAGGAGGCCCCTGGCATGCCCACTTTAAAGAAAATCACCAGTTCTGGGAGCAAAGCATTTCCTCCGCCTGAGACCCTGGAGAGCCTCTGCCAGTCAGAGCAGACAATACTGAGATAGAAGGGCCACTGCTCTGATTTTGAATATGGCCACCAACCTCCTTTCAGCGATAAACCACATGTGCCTAAGTATTACATGTAGGCTTATCGCTGTGGCAAGATGCTTCCCACCGGCAAGCTCCAAGAGGCAGTGGGAGAAGAACTGGAAAACGAACAGAGATGCCACTGACGTCACTACATCACTTCCAGGGAACACCCAGATGTGACATAGGGTACCTCTAGGAATTGCCAGAAAATCTATGGTAAAGCGATAGAGTTTCCGGCAATTCCTAGAGGTACCATGGCAACCCTAACTATATGGTCCAGATGCACAAATAATGGCGCCCTCTCTTCCTCATTATAGCTGGGCCGGCAGCAGCCCCTATTCATATTAGGGGCTAAACAAGACAAGGCATAGGATTAGAATCTCTTGCAGGTTTTCAGAAAGCTAAAAGTAGTTTCAGGTGATTGAGAGAGAAGAGCCTCATCTCCAAATGCATTGTGAACGATCTAGGGTAAATGGTTGACCAAGACAGTGACAAGGTGGAGGAGGTTTAGTCAGTGCTGAAGTGGGAGGGCTTTTGGGAAACCTATGGAAACCAGCTTCAAGATGGATAAAAAGGTGGAATGTAATAAATTCATGAATGCAAGATATGGTTGGTTATAGCTAATCAGAGGAAGGAAAGGTGGCATAGTATATCTCAATCTCATCACATCTCGGAAGCTGAGCAGGGTCAGTACTTGGCAAGGAGACCATCAAGGAAAGCTCTGCAGAGGAAGGCTGTGGCCAACCACCTCTGCTTCTCACTTGCCTAGAAAGCCCCTACATGGGGTCCATAGAAGAAGGCCATGGCAAACCACCTCTGCTTCTCACTGGCCTGGAAAGCCCCTTGCTGGGGTCACCATAAAACTTGGATGAGAGACCACCAAGGAAGGCTCTGCAGAGGAAGGCCGTGGCAAACCACCCCTGCCTCTCACTGGCCTTGAAAGCCCCTTGCTGGGGTCACCATAAGGCTTGGATGAGAGACCACCAAGGAAGGCTCTGCAGAGGAAGGCCGTGGCAAACCACCTCTGCTTCTCACTGGCCTGGAAAGCCCCTTGCTGGGGTCACCATAAAACTTGGATGAGAGACCACCAAGGAAGGCTCTGCAGAGGAAGGCCATGGCAAACCACCCCTGCCTCTCACTTGCCTTGAAAGCCCCTGGCTGGGGTCACCATAAGGCTTGGATGAGAGACCACCAAGGAAGGCTCTGCAGAGGAAGGCCATGGCAAACCACCCCTGCCTCTCACTTGCCTTGAAAGCCCCTGGCTGGGGTCACCATAAGGCTTGGACAAGAGACCACCAAGGAAGGCTCTGCAGAGGAAGGCCATGGCAAACCCCCTCTGCTTCTCACTTGCCCTGAAAGCCCCTTGATGGTGGTCTCCATAATTTGACCGTGACTTAAGAGCACTTTACACACACTTCTTATGAGAACCGTGAGTAGATAAGAGCTCTGGAATGGGAATTTTGCCACTTACTTCCCTTATTTTAGCACTCAGTGTCCCAGAAATGCCACCACTGGGGTTCAGCACACCCCTAAGATCAGCCCTGGAAACAATTTGGGGATCTGCGGTGGGAAGGGGAATGGTTGAAAATGCTCTTTTTTTTCTGCTGGCAGTAGAATCTTCCTCCCCAACAGAAAATGCCGAAAGATACAATCCAGAGTTATCAAAATTAATATTCCAGTTACAAGTCAGTCAGCAGTTAACAAATCAATAAAACAGAAAGCAGTGTAGGATAAGAGCAAAATTATTACTTAATATATTGATTGCTTAGACTAAACTTGACTGAATAAATGCTTTTGCCAATCTGGATTTTAACACACACACAAGCAAATTTAATACCTGTGATCTGAAGCATTGAGTGTCTTTATTCAAATGCAAGACTAGGTTTTTTACAGGTATGCCATCATGAAAAAAGGGGATCATCTTAAATCCACATACAACTTACAGTTACGTCCAGCAATAAAAATCTTTTTTGTGTATAACGGTTGGGTTTTTTTGGTGGGGGTCATCTTAGATTCAAGGTTGTCTTCCTTTAGGTTTGTGAACGGCTGCTGCTATTTAGTTTGCCACCACGGCTTTGGAGCAAGATTCAAAGCAACTTTGGTGGTTTCTCATCAGGCGACTCATCCAAGGACTCTTGAGAGACTTCAGAAGAATTTTGACAAAGTTTGAAAAATAATTCACGGGACTGGTCATTCAGCTGCATTCCAGATGGTCAAAAAACAAGTGCTTACGTGTTGTATGCTTTATATTTTTTCCCCTTGAAGACCAACAAGATTTCCAAGGTATAAGCTTTTGAGAGTTAAAACTCCCTTTGTCGGATAACTGAAGTTCTGGCTTCGCTGGTGGGCCTCCTGATGGCCCCTGGTTTTTGGCCTCTGTGTAACACAAAGTGCTGGACTGGATGGGCCATTGGCCTGATCCAACATGGCTTCTCTTATGTTCTTATTGCCCCACTGGTGGACCTCCTGAGGGCACCTGGGTTTTGGCCACTGTGTGACACGAAGTGCTGGACTGGATGGGCCATTGGCCTGATCCAACATGGCTCCTCTTATGTTCTTATGGCCCCACTGGTGGACCTCCTGAAGGCACCTGGGTGTTGGCCACTGTGTGGCACGAAGTGTTGGGCTGGATGGTCCACTGGCCTGATCCAACATGGCTTCTCTTATGTTCTTATGGCCCCACTGGTGGACCTCCTGAAGGCACCTGGGTGTTGGCCACTGTGTGGCACGAAGTGTTGGACTGGATGGTCCACTGGCCTGATCCAACATGGCTTCTCTTGTGCAAAGTACTGGAGTCAGAGACGCGGTATAGTGAAATCAGCAAGCATGTTTATCAGCTGGTCACAATGAAGCATGACATCCAGGGCTCAGGGCCCTCTTTTATTCCGGGTAGAGCCACACCTCCGACCTCGCCCAAATGTCCTGATAGGACCGTAAGATTGTGGTTGCAGATCATAGGTTCCCTAGAGGATCCTAGGCACTAGATTAGTGGCGAGTTACAATCCGGCCAGCTATTGTTTGTCCTGACCGAAGCTCAGGTAGCTGGCCTGGCCATGTGTGTTTGGCCACGTGGGAGTCACCATTACGGGGAGCACATTACAACTAGTCTTGAGATGACACAGATAAGTTTCTCTGGAGGAAATGGCTGCTTTGGAAAGCCGACATGGTGTAGTATTTAAAGCAGGGGTGTCAAACATAAGGTCTGGGGGCTGGAACCGGCCCACTCAGGGCTTTTATGCAGCCCGCAAGCATGTAGTGCAAGGGAGGGAACAGGAGTCTACTGGGGGGAGTGGGGGAAACCACGCCTATTGTGGCATGGCAGAGCAACTTCGTCTGCAGCAGCAGTCAAGCACCATGGGAGCATCTGTCCAGTACTGCGCCACTGGCTCTCCAGCCTGCCCATATGAGTTTTCCTTTGCAGTGGAGCCTTGCAGTGAGGGTGCACGAACTCGGAGCTTACCAGCTGCTGTCCTTTATACAGTTTATATCTCTGGTACCTGGCATTACGTTTATGGCACACGTGGCCTGGCCCGACAAAGTGACATTTATGTCCGATCCAGGCCCTTGTTACAAATGAGTTCGACACCTCTGATTTAAAGGGTCAGACCAGGATCTGGGAAACTCAGGTTCCAATCGTACTTTGTCGTGGAAGCTTGAAGGGTGACCTTGGGCCGGTCATAGATTCTCAGCCTAACCTAACTCACAGCATCGTTGTGAGGATTAAATGGAGCATGGGAGAATGACGTAAGCTGCTTTGGTTCCCCCTTGGAATAAAGGACATAAATAAGTTTGGAGGGTGGACTCTGTGGCATTATATCTCCAGGTGGGGCCTGGACATCTCCCACTATTACAGTTGATCTCCAGATGACAGAAATCGTTTCCACTGGAGAAAATGGCTGCTCTGGAGGGGGGACTCTGTGGTATTGTACCATGTTGAGGTCCCTCCTTTCCCAAACCCCACCCTCCCCAGGCTCCACACACCCCAAATCTCCTGAAATTTCCCAACCCAGAGCTGACAACCTGACTGATGAAGGGATATTTGATTTTTGAAAACGTACACCCTGGAAATCTCATTGGTCTTTAAGGTGCTACTGGACTCAAACCTTGCTCAAACCTTGGTGTAGTGGTTAGGAGCACGGACTCTAATCCAGGAGAACCGGGTTTGATTCCCCACTCCTCCACATGCATCTGCTGGTGTGACCTTGGGTCAGTCACAGTTCTCTCAGAGCTATCAAGAGGAGTTCTCAAGGAAGCTCTCTCAGCCCCACCTACCTCACAGGGTGTCTGTTGTGGGGAAGGAAAGGGAAAGGAGTTTGTAAGCCGCTCTGAGACTCCTTCGATAGTGGAGGGCGGGGTGTGAATCCAACCTCCTCCTCCTCTTCCTCCTTCTCCTCTTCTCCTCTTCTTTCTTCTTCCTCTTCGTCCTCTTCTTCTTTCTTCTTCTTCTTCGTCCTCTTCTTGTTTCTTCTTCTTCTTCCTCCTCCTCCTCTTCTACTGAAGGCTAGCACCCACTTTAAATGATTTCCCCCCCCCCGAAAGACAAAGTTGTCTTTCTCAAAAAAAGAGAGAAGGTGTTTTTCCTCCTCACCCCCCCCCCTTTTATTTGGCTCACCATGGAGGCCTCCTCCCTCACCTCAGCGAAATGGCGCTCAGGGAGTCCGTTCTTCGATTCATTATCTCCCTCCCTCTCCACTCACCTTGACCATTGTTCTGGTTTTATTCAGCGCAGTCTGCCTTTAAGCCCTGCTAAATGTTATCGGGAGGCCGGCCCCCATTGTTGATCCAGATTGATCTGCTCCAGCGTGGAGAGAGACTCGTTCGCTTTGGCACTTTGTGTTGCTTTCTGGAAAAGGGGCTTACCTGCTTTCATGAAAAGGGAAGAGGGGAGGAAGAAACTCAGTGCTTCACTTATGTAAGCCCGACATGTCCTTAAACAATGTAAGCAGATGCGCCTCGGGTTTGTCTCCCCCCCAACCCGCTCCTGTTTTTCCTTCCTTCTCTATTTTTCATTCAGCAGTGTGATAATAAGGAAAGAGCACATGCGCACCTTGGGTGTAGCTGCTGGTATTTTATTTTTGTTTTATTTATTTTGGATTTATATCCCGCCTGTCCAGCAAGCGCCGGCTCCAGGTAATGTTTGGTTTGCCAAAGGCAGCATCCGTGTATGGTACCCGAGAGGGACGCTTGGTGCTTTTCAACGAAGGGGGTCACATCCCAGCTTCCTTCTCGTGTCATGTACGATGCCGTCCCCAGCAGTAAGGTCGCTCGCCAGTGTGGTGTAGTGGTTAGGAGCGCGGACGCTAATCTGGGAGGACCGGGTTTGATTCCCCAACTCCTCCTCCACATGCAGCTGCTGGTGTGACCTTGGGTCAGTCATAAGTTCTTTCAGAGCTGTTCTCTCAAGGGCAGTTCTCTAGAGAGCTCTCTCAGCCCCACCACCCTCACAGGGTGTCTGTTGTGGGGAGGGGAAGGGAAAGGAGATTGTAAGCCGCTCTGAGACTCTTTTGGGTAGCGAAGGGTGGAGTATAAATCCAATCTCCTCCTCCTGTGTGACAGAGTATTGGACTGGATGGGCCATTGGCCTGATCCAAAATGGGCTTCTTTTATGTTCTTACAAGGCTTCCTTCAGTTTAAGTGGCTCTTCCATTGGAGGTCCAGCCACTTAAGGTGGAAGGAGCTTCTTTAGGTTGGAAGGAGGCTTCCAACGTTGTTCAGTGGGGTGGGAGAAGAAAGGTTGGATCCACCCTACTGTATTAGACCTTTCCCAGTAGATGCTTGTCTCAGATTTGGGGGAAAGTGTGGTCCTTGTGTCACTGTAGCTTCATGCACAAATTAATTTTTGACACTGATGAAACCCTTGACTATGAATCTCTGCTTTCTTGGAGTAGCACCCCCCCACACACACACACACACTCTCTCACACACACACACTTTCTTTGTCACTTGGGGAATCTGTTCTCCTCCGACCGACCACAGTGTTGCAGGCCTGGATGTGATATTCGTCCGTCTATGTGTGTGATCGTTCTCTGTACTTCGCTATTAACAACTGTTCTTGTATAGCTATATGCTCATGTTGCTCTCCACACTGGCAAGCGCAGTGCTCTTCAGATACTTTTCTCCTTGCCCTCCTCCAGGCGAAAGATTAAAACTGCCACTACGAGTTAATTAAACACCTATCTTAAGATATGCAATTGAAAGGCAATAAAATGAATCATGTGTCGTGTTTCCAGGAAATGGGAGGGACTACCTAGAGGCGAAACAGGGGTTTTATAATGTTACGGCATGTTCAGTTGCTCCCTACAATTCAGCAACTTTGAAGCAGCATCACAAGAGCATAAGCAGAGCCCTGATGGATGAGACCAAAGCTTCACCTAGTCCAGCATCATGTTTGTTGCAGTGACCAACTGGATTGCTTCTGGGAAGCCCACAGATAGGGCAGGAAGCCCTCTTCCACTGTTACCCCTCTCCTTGCTTGATCTGGCATTCAGCAGCATAGTGGCTCTGAACATGGAGCTTACTTTAGTCAAACTGGCGAGTTTCTGGTCATCAGTCTCTCCTGCCCTTCATAGTCAAGAGAGACAGTTGGGTGCAGTGGTTAAGAACAGTGGACTCTAACCTGGGAGAACCGGGTTTGATTCCCCACTCCTCCACATGCAGCTGCTGGTGTGACCTTGGGTCAGTTACAAGTTCCCTCAGAGATGTTCTCTCAAAAGCAGTTCTCTCACAACTCTCTCAGCCCCATCTGCCTCACAGGGTGTCTGTTGTGCAGAGGGGAAGGGAAAGGAGACTGTAAGCCACTGCGAGACTCATTCGGGTAGTGAAGGGTGGGATATAAATCCAATCTCCCTCTTCCTCCTCCTCTTCCTCCTCCTTCTTCCTAATGTGAGATCCACGTCGCAAGTTCTGCTGGTCATCCAGTCATGGGGGAAAGTGGATGTATAAGTATGACAGCGAATGGACATTCTGGTCATACTCTAGATTATGGCCATTTCTCTTTGTATTCATTGTACAATAAGGAAGGTGATGGACATATAATTCATATATGCCCCACCTTTCTTCCAAAGCCACTGCCTCATTCCTGTCTCCTCCATTTTATCCTCACAAGAATCCTGTGAGGTTGTTTAGTCTGAGAATGTGTGACTGGCCCAAAGTTACCCAGCGAGCTTCTGTGACACCAGTGGCAGTCCGAACCCAGATCTCCCAGAGGTTACCCTGACACTCGTAAACACTGTACCACGCTGGCCTTCACTAAGCAGTGGTGGAAGATCATTTGTGTGGCTGCTGGAGTATAAAGAAGCATGAAAACACACCATACTTCAGAGAGGGGAACTGGGTATGCAGGTTACTATCTCCTGCACCAGTCCTCCTGTTCTGTATCATGTTTCATATTTTTAAAAGTATAGAAAACTGAAAACAAAATTTGTGAAGGTTGGCACCAAAGTGACAATTAGTCAGGTTTACAGCATCTTCTTAAAAGCACTTTTCCTTGGAGTAAACCCTTCTGATAGGGTTGCCTGGTCCTGCCTTGCTGCTGGCGGAGGGGGGGGGGCTCCCAATTGTTCCTAGACTACTTCTGGTATGCACGCAAAGCACGCGCACCGCGATGCCATTGCCCAGAAGTGACGTCATCATGTTTTTGACATTGGGGCTGATGCTCCCAGTTTGGGGCCAAACTCTATGGTATTCTGGGCCTCAAAATCATAGAGTTTTGCCCGGAACCTAGAGTACTGCTGCTAACGTTGGAAACGTGGTGACGTCATCACGCTCACGCTGGGGACACCGGGATGAGGAGCATCTCAGAGTTGGGTTTCCCCCACCAGCCAGCTTGGCTCTGGCAGATTGGGGCCCCTGAAATCGGGGGAACACCCTGCCCCCTACCTCCTGAACAAGCCTAGTTTGGATTCTGAATAGATCGTCTTAGGATAGCAGAGTTAGTTCTGCCCTGTGCTGGAAGCCAATTTGGATAGTTGGTGGGTTTTAAAATGCAGACAACCATACTATTTCATTTCAATTCTTTTTTGTGTGCCTCATAGTAGTATTTAGTAGAGAGCCAGTTTGGTGTAGTGGTTAAGTGCGCGGACTCTAATCTGGGAGAGCCAGGTTTGATTCCCCACTCCTCCACTTGCAGCTGCTGGATGACCTTGGGCAAGCCATAGCTCTGTCAGAGCTGTTCCCTCTAGGACAGCTCTGGAAAGAGCTCTCTCAGCCCCACCTACCTCACAGGGTGTCTGTTGTGGGGAGGGGAAGGGAAAAGGAGTTTGTAAGCTGCTCTGAGACTCCAAGTGAGCGAAGGGCGGGGTATAAATCCAATCTCTTCTTCTTCTATTTATGGCATCGGCTACCTCCTGACAGTCTCTCTGGACCCTTCGTTATTCAATCAGATTTAGATTTAAACCAAATGGGATGAGATAGCACATTAGCCCGTCAGGTGATCAAAGCATGGCTTCACCGTATAAAAATTATAGGAGAGGGCTTATCTGGAACTCTCGGCCTGTGAACCTTCTTTCTCTCTTGGAGCAGGGAGATGCCCTTGAGTGGCAATCTGATGGCCGCCTCTTTGTAGAAGGTGGAAATATGGGGCTTCATATTGTACCCTTCTGACCTCCATCAATAAAAACAATGATCAGATAGTAGTGATTTGTGGGCCTTAATCTCTGGCGAGGATCACTCTTAACTGAAGGCGCCAGCCACAGATGACCTCCTTATCTGGCCTACCAACCCCTCACCGCTCCGGCACCATTCCCTGTTACTATAGCAACAAGTGTCTCAACAGGACAAAATTCGAGTCCGGTGGCACCTTTAAGACCAACAAAGTTTTAGTCAAGGTGTGAGCTCGGAGCACCATTCTCGGAGGTTGTGCACTGACATTGCTAGTGCTGCCTGTTTTAAATTATATTGTTTTAACTGTTCTTAAATATTGTATTAATGTATTTATTTACTGGCCCATCATACCGAGCTGAAGGCTTGAGAACCTATTACGCAGTCTGCCCTGACACTGCTTGCGGGGAGGGCAGAATACAAGTATAAATAAGTAGATAAATAAATGATGGACAGAGAGACAGACAAGCTTTGGTGTGCACATAGACTTCTTCAGATACATTGAAGTGGAAGTTACCAGTCCATACATTTAGATAAATAGGGTGAGCAGCAAATTAGCATACAGCATATTAAAGTTGTTTGACAGATGCGAGGGTCAAACTGGAATAACAAGCTTAGTGTATACGGTCACCTTTTGTTTGGATTTAATTCCCAGGGTGGGGGTGGGGGAGAAACATAATGAAGCAAATAAATGTGTCTGAATTGGGGACTCGTGTGTAAATGTACCCCTCTTAATTGTTGAGAGAGCCAGTTTGGCGTAGCGGTTAATAGCAGTGGACTCTGATCTGGAGAAGCAGGTTTGGTTCCCCACTCTTCCACATGCAGCTGCTGGTGTGACCTTGGGTCCATCACAGTTCTCTCAGAGCTCTCTCAGCCCCACCTACCTCACAGGGTGTCTGTTGTGGAGAGAGGAAGGGAAAGAGATTGTAAGCCGCTCCTTCGGGTAGTGAAAAGCTGCGTATAAAAACCAACTCCTCCTCCTCCTTGCAGGTGGTCAGTCATGTTGGTCTGAAGTAGAAGACCAAGGTTTGAGTCCAGTGGCACCTTTCATACCTTGAATAAAAATGTGTTGGTCTTAAAGGTACCACTGGTCTCAAACTTTGTTCGCCTTCTTCATTGTGGAATGTCAAGAGTAATTAACTGAGACCCTGTTGTTACATCCCATCTGTCTCCCCTCAAGCGTGGAGGGTAGCTTGGATGGCCTGGCATATCCATGCGCATGCTGCCTTCTTGCCATCAGAAATGCCATTGTGTTTTCCGGTAATTTTGAAAACCCATGGGGTTTTGCTACTGTGCTACCGCAGTTTGGGAACTCCTTTCCACAGTAGAGTCTTTCAGCCTGGTCTTTGTCCATTTTTGAAGGAATTACTTTTGAAGAAGTAGCTGTTTCTTTTTTTAAAACAAAAATTAAATAGAGTGTAGTGGTAATGGTGTTGTGGTGATGTTAGGGTTGCCAGCTCTGGGTTGGGAAATACCTGGAGATTTGGTGGGGGGGGGGGAGCCTGGGGAGGGCGGGGTTTGGGCAGAGGAGGGACATCAGCAGGGTACAATGCCATAGAGTTGCCCCTCCAGAGCAGCCATTTTCTCCATGGGAACTGATATTTGTCATCTGGAGATCAATTGTAATAGCATCAACAGATCGGTGCAATGTGTATTTTATGCATATTAATGGCATGTGTTGTATTGTGGAGTCCACTTAAATTGCATATCATAGGAACAAAAGAAGAGCCCTGCTGGATCAGACCAGTGGTCCATCTAGTCCAGCATCCTGTCTCACAGTGGCCAACCAGTTCCTCTGGAGGGCCAACAACAGGGCATAGAGGCTGAGGCCTTCCCCTGATAAGAACATCAATAGAGCCCTGCTGAATCAGATCAGTTGTCCATCTAGTCTAGCATCCTAAGAACATAAGATCCCTGCTGGATCAGACTAGTGGTCCATCTAGTCCAGCATCCTAAGAACATAAGAGCCCTGCTGGATCAGACTAGTGGTCCATCTAGTCCAGCATCCTAAGAACATAAGAGCCCTGCTGGATCAGACCAGTGGTCCATCTAGTCCAGCATCCTAAGAACATAAGAGCCCTGCTGGATCAGACCAGTGGTCCATCTAGTCCAGCATTCTGTCTCACACAGTGGCCCACCAGTTCCTCTTGAGGGTCAACAACAGGGCATAGAGGCTGAGGCCTTCCCCTGAGTTTGCCTCCTGGCTCTGGGATTCAGAGGTAGCCGCTGATGGACCTGTCCTTCATGAATCAATCTAATCCCCCTTTAAAGCTGTCTATGTCATTGGTCATCACTGCATCCTCTGGCGTATCAGAACCGTACATAATTCATACAGAATGTATAAAAGGAGCAGTTCATCAGTCCCAGCAATGAAAATGAGTGGACTTGAAACGGTTCCAAAAAACAAATGACAGAAATGACCAAAAGTAAAAACGGCTGTGCTTCACAATTCCTTTTTTGCTACATAGAAATGATCTGTTCTAAGCTTGGGTATATGATCACATGTCAACCAGTTCTCCACCTCCAGGTTGTGCCTACAGAGTTAGTCGTGCAAACTCTTTCAATCATTCCCTATCCAAACATCTCAGCAGGCGTTACCCATTGTCATGAACATATCAGCAGCAGCCAGGGTACACGCTGACTTCCACTTATTCACATTTAATATGCTTCCTTCCTTTCCCTTCCCCTCATTCACAACCTGGGCTGTTCCTCCATGTCCATTCATCTTTCTTGTTGCTATTTCCAGCACAACTATTAGCTTGGCCATTGGTGCCGCTCTCAACTTCTGTATCCATTTCTGTAGTAACCCTTATGTTAAGAGAACAGAAGAGAAGCCATGTTGGATCAGGTCAATGGCCCACCCAGTCCAACACTCTGTGTCACACAGTGGCCAAAACCCGTTTGCCATCAGGAGGTCCACCAGCAGGGCCAGAACTCCAGAAGCCCTCCCACTGTTGCCCCTCATAAGCACCAAGAACACAGACCATCACTGCCCCAGACAGAGTGTTCCATCTATACCTTGTGGCTAATAGCCACTGATGGACCTCTGCTCCATATGTTTATCCAATTCCCTCTTGAAGCCCTCCATGCTTGGAGCTGCCACCACCTCCTGTGGCAGTGAATTCCATGTGTTAACCAATATAAGAACATAAGGTCCTTGACATACCTAATTGTATTGAGCTGTACCGGGGAACCTTGGTCTCTTCAGATGGGCAGTGGCTCTCTGTGGGTCAGACCGAGGGCTCTCCCAGCTCGGCAGCCTGCTTTCCTCTCACAGACTGTGCTGGGGATTGAACCCTCAGCGCTTTTGTATGTGAAACCTGTGCTCTCCTGAGTCACAGCAGCTCCCCAACTGGCCTTTAGCAATGGCATGGGCTCGGGATGCCAAGCGGCCCAGGGCTTCAAATGGATCTTAACTGAAATCGCATACACAGCCCAAACCTACATTGTTAATTCCCTGCCTTGAAGAGTTAGAAAGCAAATATTGTCAAGAAGTGTGGGGAGGGATGCAAGAAAGTGACACTCTCAACAGTTTATAAGAGTGGTTAGGGTTGCCAGCTCCAGGCTGGGAAATATCTGGAAATTTGGGGGGTGGAGCCTGAGGAGGGCAGAGTTTTGGGAGGGGAGGGACTTCGGTGGGTTATAATGCCATAGAGCAGGGGTGGCCAACCTGTGGCTCGGGAGCCACATGCGGCTCTTTCACACATATTGTGCGGCTCCTGGCAGGGCAGCTGGGGAAGCAAAGGGGAGGCATGCTTTTTCTCTCTTTCTCCCTTCCTTCCTTCCCTCCTCCCTCCCATCTATTTGCTTTCCTAGTTTCTCTCTCTCTCTTTCTTATAACTGGTTTTCCTCGTTTGTTTTTATTTTTGGCAGTCCCATTTAACGTTAATAAAAAGCAAATTTGCATATTTTTAAAAATAAAAACGTGTGTGTGATATTTGTTCTTGTCTTGCGGCTCTCAGATATCTCTATGTGGCTCTTACGTTTATTCTATGTGGCTCTTACATTAAGCAAGGTTGGCCACCCCTGCCATAGAGGCCACCTTCCAAAGTGGCCATTTTCTCCAGGAGAACTTGATCTCTGTCCTCTGGAGATCAGTTTTTAGTCCCAGAAGATCTCCAGCCGTCCCCAGGAAGTGACAAACTCTCCAGCATCAGTAGTATATTAGGGACACTAAGAGACTGTTGAGTTGTTGGTACATAGACATTGGGATATTAATGGCATTACATAAATTCAATTGTTTATATAATTTATCATTTTCATCCTCTTTTCATGGTGTGTTAACTTTGTTTGGTCACCTGGGAGTTGGCAGCCCTAAGAATGGTGTTTGTGTGTGTGTGTGTGTGTGTGTGTGTTAGGGTTGCCAGGTCCCTACGTGCTGCCGGTGGGGGGACAGAGCTTCCTTTCCGGGACGTCATTGCTCCAGGCACGTTTCCAGGGGGACACTCTAGCATTTGGCCAGAAACTCTATGGTACCGTAGAATTTTTAGGTGGGGTGCTAGAGCATCCCCCCGGCAACGTGCCTGGTGCTATGACATCACTTCCAGGTTATGTCATTACGCCGGGCACATTGGCATGATCCCAGCACTTTGGGGGTGGGCTGGTGGATCAGGGACCCCTAAAGCGGGCAACACCCCCCCCCCGAAGGGGGGAATAGCAAGCTGTGTGTGTGTATGTGTAAGAGAGAGAGAGAGAGAGAGAGACTCTGTCTGAAGTGATCTATTTCCTTTGCTGGAAGCCCCTGTCGTTTTCAAGCGTCAAAGGGAAAACCCAAGGGTAGTAGTGGGTTTCTCCGTGAAGAGAAAGGCTTCCAGGGAAGACTTCAAAAAGAAAACGGTCTTGTTGCTCCCCTGTGCAATTAAACAGAAAGCCATTCATAACACCCCCCCCATGCCTCTCAGCCCCCCCCCCCCAATCAACCCCCATTTTGTTTAAGCAGACGTCCCACCAAATTCCATTTATGAGCTCACGGGGCTGGTTGCTTTCGCTGTCACCGAGGCTATTGATAAGGCGTGCTGTCAAAAGCCTGGCCAGGGACAAGCGTAAAAGATGCCTGATAGGAAAATGACTCTTTTGTGCTGACAAAAGAGAACAGCAGCCTATCAGATCCGTTGGCTTCTTTCAGGTCCCTGTATGGAAAGATTAATTGCAGCCAGGTTGGCCGGGCGGCCTCTCTCCTCTCCCCTAACATTGGGGGGGGGGAGAGATACGGGGAGGTGATTACTGCGGAGGGAGACTATGATCAAACGAGCGCTGAGGATTTGTGGCAGGCAGTTCAAATGCTTTCTGGATCACTGGAGCCGACAGGTACATCACAGGCGCCTTAAGCAGATGTTTAGCGAGCAGATGAATAGCGGAGGTCTCAAACAGGTAGGGGTTCCCTCGCCTGACTAGCGCAACCTGTGAAGGTCTCGTATAAAAGAGTCCTTCAAAATAGCAACAACTTCACGCTGGGAAAAAAAAAAAGTACTAACAAGCCGTTCTTTTAAAAAGGATGTCTTGATTTTTAAACCTTCCGTTCTAATATCATGCCCAAAGTAACAGCGCTTACGATTAGGCAGATCGGAAGAAGGAGAGGAAGAGGAGGAGGAGAAGATTGGATTTATACCCCGCCCTTCACTCGGAGTCTCAGAGCGTCTTACAATCTCCTTCCCTTCCTCTCCCCACAACAGACACCCTGTGAGGCAGGTGGGGCTGAGAGAGCTTTGAGAGAACTGCTCTTGAGAGAACAGCTCTGAGAGAACTTGTGACTGACCCAAGGTCACCAAGCTGGCTTTGTGTGGAGGAGTGGGGAATCAGAACCAGTTCTCCCAGATTAGAGAGACTCTTAACCACTACACCAATCACTACACGCATACTGGATGGGGGATACACTTCTGAGTTGCAGTGTGTATAAACAAGATCTTGGGGTAAGGGCAGACCGAAAGTTAAATATGAGCAGCCAGTTTGATGCAGCGACAAAAAAGGCTAATGCAGTCTTGGGGTGTATCAAAAGAGGCATAACACCCAAATCACAAGATATCATAGTCCTGCTGTACACCACATTGGTCAGGCCGCCCCTGGAGTACTGTGTGCAGTTCTGGAGGCCTCACTTCCAAAAGGATGTGGACAGAATGGAGCCGGTGCAGAGGAGAGCGACGAGGATGATCGGGGGCCTGGAGACCAGGCCCTGTGAGGAAAGGCTGAGGGACTTGGGAATGTTCAGTCTGGAGGAGAGGAGGTTGAGGGGGGGGCATAATTGCTCTCCTGAAGTATCTGAAGGGCTGTCCCTTAGAGGAGGGCAGGGAGCTGCTCCTGTTGGCAGCAGAGAAGAGGACTCGCAAGAATGGGTTTAACTTAAGGGTGGGCTGGAAATTAGGAAAAACTTTTGTACAGTCAGAGTTGTGCAAGAGTGGAATCAGCTGCCTGAGGTGAGCTCCCCCTCCCTGGCCATCTTTAAGCAGCAGCTGGACACACACTTGTGAGGGATGCTCTAGGCTGATCCTGCACTGAGCAGGGGGTTGGAGTAGATGGCCTTGTATGGCCCCTTCCAACTCTGTGATTCTGTGATTCTAGGGAACTGGCAGAAAGGGGAAAGCCAGTTCTCGGCTCTCCGGGCCCTTTCTTATCTGCCCAGGGTAATGCTGATTGCCACTTTGGGATCGGGAAGGAATTTTCCTCCAGGGGATCCCAGAGATCGTTGGCCTTCCTCTAGGGGCAGATAGCTGTGAAATCCCTGCATTGTGCAGAGTGTTGCCAGGCAGGCGGTGGGGCGGTAGGGTTGCCAAATCCACTTGTGGAAACTCCTGGCAATTTGGGGGGTGGAGCCTGGGGAGGAGCGAGACCTCGGTGGAGTACAGTACCATAGAGTCCACCCTCGACACCGCCATTTTCTCCAGGGGAACTGATCTGAGTGTGGAATCAAACCCGGTTCTCCAGATTAGAGTCCGCCACTCTTAACCACTACGCCACTGTTAGAACTATCAGAGTATTCATTCAAAAACAAAACAAACCTTGAGGTTTTCACGTTCGTGATTCCCTTAAAAGTTCAAATTCTACATTAGGGCGTTGATGATAGCCTTTGTTAAGAATAGTGAGGCCAGCCTCCAGGTGGGACCTGGGGATCCCCCCAGAATTACAGCATACCTCCAGATTACAGAGATCAGTTTCCCCTGGAGAAAATGGATGCTTTGGAAGGGTGGGACTCTATGCCACTGTACCCCACTGAGGTCCCTGTCCTCCACAGGCTGCACCCTCCAAATCTCCAGTAGTTTCCCAACCTGGATCTGGCCATTCTACCCCTCACCCCCCACCCGGTAGCCAAGGGACCCTAGTTAAGAAAAGGCTGACTTTCTTTTTTGGATCTCAGTGCCTGACGGTTGCAGAAAAGAAACGCGCTGCAGAAACTGGTTATCCGAATCTTGGCATAGGTGCACCATGGTTTTGTGGTGGGATGAGGAGCTGGGGCCGAAACTGCTTTCAGACAACGCTTTGGACTTTGGTTCGCCTCAGCGACGGCTGTGCTCGGCTTCTAATTTTGTTTGCATTCAGCCGCCACTTACGGAAGGAAGATTGGCCTTCCTGCTATCCACTTTAGCATTTACCGAAGCTGGGTCTGAAAGCCCTAATTACTCAATGCAATTAAAACTGCAAGTTAAAATTAAAAAAAATGTGGATTTCAAATTGAATTTCCATCCAAATCTGAACCCCTTAAAAGGCTGAAACATTATTGCAAAGGGGGTGGGGTGGGGACCAGGAAACAGTGGAGTTATTTTTGCTTAATTCAGCCATCCTGTTTCAAATGATATTTTTAATGGTTTTCTTGTCTTGACTTGTATAGGCTGGAGAAAGGTTTAATCTTTTGTTTAATGTCCTTCTCTGTCTGATTCAGGCACTGATGGGCTGATTCAACTGCTAATTGGCCAGAGAAGACTTCTGCCTGAGTTAGGGTTGCCAGCCTCCAGGTGGGGCCTGGAGATCTCCTGCTTTTACAAGTGATCCCCAGTCAACAGAGATAAGTTCCCCTGGAGAAAATGGCTGCTCTGGAGGGTAGACTCTATGGCATTGTACCATGCTGAGGCCCCTCCCCTCCACAAACCCCGCCCTCTCCTGGATCCACCCCCAAAGTCTCCAGGTATTTTCCCACCCAGACTTGGCAACCCTAGCCTGGGTGCCCTCCAGGGCTCATTTCATAGCAGGAGCTCCTTTGCATATTAGGCCACACACCCCCAATGTACCCAATCCTCCAAGAGCTTACAGAGCTCTTCTTACAGGGGCTATTGTAAGCTCTTGGAGGATTGGCTACATCAGGGGTGTGTGACCTAATATGCAAAGGAGCTCCTGCTACGAAGTGAACCCTGTGGCTTCTTCCTAGGGTTACTGACTCTGGGTTGGGAAATACCTGGAGACTTTAGGGGTGGAGCCTGGGGAAGACGGGGTTAGGGGAGGGGAGGGACCTAAGCATGGTCCAATGCCATAGAGCCCACCCTCCTAAGCAGGCATTTTCTCCATGGGAACTGATCTTGGTTGTCTTGAAATCAGTTGCAATAGTAGGAGACCTCCTACTCTTCCTACCACATGTGCCACTCCTTCTGCCATGTCACTTGTTAGGAGCCAGGGCCAAAAAGCTTTCTTCCCTGATGTTGCCCTTCCCTTCCCCCCCACCCAATTAAAAAAGAATAAAGGAAGTATCAAGGCCTTTTCAAGAGCCAGTTTAGTGTACTGGTTAGGAGCGTGGACTGTAATCTGAGAGAACCGGGTTTGATTCCCCTCTCCACCACAGGCAGCTGCTGGTGTGACCCTGGGTCAGTCACAAGATCTCTCCCGGCACAACAAGACCAAAACACGGAGAAGTGCTGCGTGATCAGAATCTGGCTCCCAGCTGATCCTTCAACCAGCTAGTAGTTGGTTTCTAACCAACAGGCAGCTGTGGGTTTCTTCAGCAGCCGTTCATATTTTTCAGTGCAAGCAGACCTGATCCTTAATTGGATAGCCATCTGATTGTGAGAGTCAATAGGGCATGCTTGACAGCTGTAGAGATTCACCGCAAGTTCTTATTAAAAGTCCTTTAAAATTATAAAGCTTAGAACAGATAAAAGGAAGTCCTTCTTCACCCAAAGAGTCATTAACATGTGGAATTCACCGCCGCAGGAGGTGACAGCGGCTACAAGCATAGACAGCTTTAAGAGGGGATTGAATAAACATATGGAGCGGAAGTCCATCAGTGGCTATTGGCCTCAAGGTATAGATGGAAGACTCTGTCTGGGGCAATGATGCTCTGTATTCTTGGTGCTTGGGGGGGCACAGTGGGAGGGCTTCTCGAGTTCTGGCCCTGCTGGTAGACATCCTGATGGCACCTGGGTTTTGGCCATTGTGTGACACAGAGTGTTGGACTGGATTGGCCATTGGCCTGATCCAATAGGGCTTCTTTTATGTTCTTAAAGTTTGCAGCTCACCTAGATACTTCCAGAGCTCACTGGGTACAAGGGAGGGGCTGTGGCTGATTGGTAGAGCATCTTCTTGGTTCAATCCCCAGCATCTCCAGGTTTGGTTTTGTTTTGTTTTTTAAAAAGACCAGGCAGTAGGTGATATGAAAGACTTCTGCCTGAGACCCCGGAGAGATGCTGCCAGTCTGAGTAGACGATACTGACCTTGATGGACCGAGGATAAGACAGCTTCATGTGCTCAAACCCTCACACAAAGCCAGAAAAGGGCTCAGGCCCCATGAGCAGGGAGAGAAGGATGAACTTGGTCCTATCACACGCTCTCAGCCTAACCTACCTCACTGGGTTGCTGAGCAGACAGAATGGAGGAGAGGAGAATGATGGAAGCTGGTTTGGGTCCCCGTTGGGGAGAAAGGCCAGGTAGAAACGAATTAAATAAATAAATGCACATGGCATCAAATCCGAATGCAGCTGTATAAAAATGATTAAAACTCGGAGAATGCTTCAACATGGGCATTAAAAGGAGAGAGGTGGACAGGTTGTCGCCCTCGAGGAAATGGTGTTCCAAGCCATGAGCGCCACCACTAACCAAAACCTGCCCTTGGTGATGTTGCTGAGTTTTTTTTAGTGGAGAGGGCCAATTGCAAAGCACAATATTAAGGCAGGAGAACTTTGATGAGACCCACCCCCTAGAGTTGCCAACTCCAGATTGGGAGTTTCCTGGGGGTTGGCAGGATTTGTGGTGACAAGGGACCTCAGCAGGATCTACTGCCATTGAGTCCACCTCCAAAGCATCCATCTTTTCTCTTTTGTCTGGCAATCGCTTGTAATTCTGGGAGATCTCCAGGCCCTTCGAGGAAGCTGGCAACCCTTAACACCCTTTGCATGCTTTCTGGTCTTGTGAGGGGGGGGGGGCTTACCTCTTGGTGACACATTTGACCGACATATTCCAGACGGCTGAAAGAACCACCTGTCTGTGAGCTCCCTGACTCCTCTGTCCATCAACGACTGAGCCATAACAAAAACCTAAAAGGAAGCCGGTCGGCGTAACTTCGTGTAATGGGACGCACAGTTCACAGAAATGCTCTATTCATTTCAGCACTCCTGAGACAAATCACGTCTCGGATTTCTTCTGTTTACATTCTCCTTTCTTTTGTTTCCTTTTGTGTCTTCTGTCTTGCTTTGTGTCAACGGACACCAAGGATTCTGAAATAAAGGTCTGGGAAGGGGCCTGTGCCGTTGTAACAGACAAGTTTTGCCAGACGTAAATGAAACTTTGATTGGTAATTCCAACAAAAGGTGTATTCATTGCCGACATGTCAAGGCCGATTTATGGCAACCCTGTAGGATCTTCGAGGCAGGAGACATTCAGAGGTGGTTTGCATGGCCACTCTGGGCTTCCTTGGTGGCCTCCCATCCAAGTCGTAACCAGAGCTAACCCTGCTTAGCTTCCAAAATCTGACGAGAGATCCAGGTGGTCAGCCATGTTGGTCTGAAGCTGTAGAAAAGATCTAGAGTCCATTGGCACCTTTAAGACCAACAAAGTTTTATTCAAGGTATGAGCTTTCGTGTGCGCACACACTTTTTCATCTACATCATGTTACATATTAATTGGCTGTTCAGCCCTTCTATAAGTTTGAACCTCACCTTCCATTCCAATGTATTTGAAAAAGTGGGCATGCACACGAAAGCACACTGCCTTGAATAAAACTTCGTTGGTCTTAAAGGTGCCACTAGACTCCAAATCTGATGCGATTAGGCTAGTCTGGGCTATCCCAGGCAGTGTTCCCTCTAAGCTGAGTTAGTGTGAGCTGGCTCACAGTTTTTTAGCCTCCAGCTCACACATTTTTGCCTTAGATCAGGAAGGATGGCTCCAGAGCAAACTAATTTATGCAGCAGCCAAATTGTTCGCTCAGAATTTTAATACCAGTAGCTCACAAAGTAGAATTTTTGCTCACAAGACTCCACAGCTTAGAGGGAGCATTGACCAGGTACCCTTCAAGATTATCCACTGCAAAAAATACAGGGTCGACTCTATAGTCTGAATTCTCTAACTTCAGAATGGAGCTGGGGAGAATCACACTTTTCAAACAAAGCCAAGTAACTTGTCCATATCTTGTCACGGTGGGCTTTTGTGTCAGGCTCATTTTTTGTTGTGGGTGTTTCCCAATTCTTTTGTATCTTTCATGTGAATGGTGTGAAATCACTCATGGGTTTGGATCCATTATGGTTGCCAGCAGTGTTCCCTCTAAGCTGAGTTAGTGTGAGCTAGCTCACAGTTTTTTAGCCTCCAGCTCACAGATTTTTGTCTTAGCTCGAAAAGGATGGCTCTAGATCAGAGCAAACTGATTTATGCCGTAGCCAAATTGCTTGCTCACAACTTCAATGCCAGTAGCTCACAAAGTAGAATTTTTGCTCACAAGACTCCACAGCTTAGGGGGAGCATTGGTTGCCAGCCTCCAGGTGGGGTCTAGAGATCTCCCACTTTTACAACTGATCTCCAGCTGACAGAGATCAGCTCCCCTGGAGAAAATGGCTGATTTGGAGGCTGGATTCTATGGCATTGGACCATGCTGAGGCCCCTCCCCTCCCCAAACCCCGCCCTCTCCTGGCTCCACCCCCAAAGTCTCCAGGTATTTTCCAACCCAGAGCTGGCAACCCTAGGATCCATGCACGTAAATGCTGAAAACCAAATGGGAATTTTTAGTTGAAATGATTACATTCCTTTATTTTATTTATTTTTTTAAAAAAATTATGGCTCTATTGGAACTTCCAATCATATGACATTTTGTGCCAAACTATGGTTGCCAACTCTGGGTATGGAAATTCCTGGAGATCTGGGGGTAGAGCCAGGGAGAGCAGAGTTTTGGAGGGGAAGGAGATCAATAGGAATGAGATGCCATGAAGTCCACCTTCCGAAGCTGACATTTCCTCCAGAAGAACTGACCCCTGTAGCCTGGAGATCAGTTTTAATTCTGGGAGATCTCCAGGCCCCACCTGGAGGTTGGCATCCCTTGCCACACCTAGCACTTTCTCCGTGCTAATTCAGTATAGTATTGATGCTTGTGAAGAGTGGCTGCAAACTGTCACAGAAAGTGAATCGTTCTTTTGAAAAGGCAGCCAATAAAGCACAGATTTTTATAAGCATCACCTCCCCACTTCTTCCCGGATCCCACTTTCCCTGCCTCGAAACGCATACGGGAAAGACGCAGGTATTTCCGCACGTTAACTTTTCAAATTATTTCCTTGCCGTGCAGGAGAGTCGAGCTGCCTGTTTGAACATCTCCAAGAAAGTATTGTTCTTATGTGACAACAGGTCAGGAAGACTCTGCATTAATTACACTAACATATGGTTATTAACAGATTCTAGCTCAGGGAGCAGTACTTTACAATGTTATCTTCCACATAGTCAGATGTTAGCCATATTGTCAGTGCTGGCAGCTATTGTTTCACTCATTTACTTCACAGAGCTAATTACTCCCTAATAATAACTTTACCTTGGAGTTTTTCACTTGCTTGTGCCAGCAAACCTGTTCACACTACATATGCTAATTATTGGCACTTATTCATTATGTTAAGATAGCTTTAAGTTCAAGCTGTGCAGGCTGGCTTTCGGTATGCAACCAGCTGGCTGCAAAGTTCCACCTTTTTTCCCCCCTTCCTCCTCTCCCCCCCTAAACTAAAGTCATTAAAACTTTTACTACAGGCTCATCTTATTATCTTAACAAGATTTGGTTCGCAAGACACTGAACGGTTGTGTTGGGTTCTCCCCCCCAAGCGAGGAGGTAGCTGTACAAAATACGTTGGCGCATTACCATCGCTTTGTCTCTTAAGCATTTATATGACATGTTTACGGTGTGCTTCTATACTTATCTTTGGAATGCTTCATCTCTGAAAAATAGACACGGCCCTTCCCTGGGGTCGCTGTTTGCCAGGTGGGAATGGGGGAACCCCTTCTGTAGCTCCCCCTCACCGAAGTTAGGGCTCGGGGGGAAACACTAGTGCCGAAGTAGTGTTTGGCAGTGTGATGGAAATCATTTTTGGCTCCGTAACCAGAAATGGCATGACTCCATCGCCGGACGCTTTAGCATTTGTCCAAAACACAATGGTTTTACCACTGAGTTTTGGGTGAAAGCTAGAGGGTCCGAAACACAGTGACGTCCTTTTCTGGTTACACATCCAGAGACAATGATTTCATATTGCCAAACGCTAGTCTGTGAGTCTCTACCCATAAAATTCTATCCCTTCCTCTCCCCTGCAAGATACTGCATGGATGATAAAAATGTACTTTTCCCTGAGATAGGTCTGCTTGATTGCTCTTGAAATTCTTCTATACTATCTGTGCAGAACCCACAAAAATTAACTCAACCCCACCCCACCCCCAGTTTCAATAACAGCTGAATAAATCATCCTTTATTGACATGGATAGGATCCTTGTTGAGAAGGCAAGACTCACTGGGAAAGACAATAATGCCAGGAAAAGTTGAAGGCAGCAGGAAAAGAGGAAGACCCAACATGAGATGGATTTATTCTATAAAGGAAGCCACAGCCCTCAGTTTGCAAGACCCAAGCAAGGCTGTTAACAATAGGACATTCTGGAGGACATTAATTCATAGGGTTGCCATGAGTCAGAAGCAATGCTCTGTCTAAGCTGTGGGGTCTTGTGAGCAAAAAGTCTACTTTGTGAGCTACTGGCATTAAAGGTGTGAGCGAGCCATTTGGCTACTGCATAAATTAGTTTGCTCTGGAGCCACCCTTCCTGAGCTAAGCTAAAAATGTATGAGCCAGAGGCGAAAAAACTGTGAGCTAGCTCACACTAACTCGGCTTAGAGGGAACACTGGTCAGGAGAGACTTGATGGCCCACAGGATCCTTGCATTGCCCAATACTGTTCCATCATAAATATTCACCCGTTCCTGGGTTTTATTAATTAATTTATTGATTATTTAAATATCGTTATGCCACCTTCCACCTAAAGAAGACCCCAAGGCAGCGAATGTGAAAACCTTTGAACATTAAAACAGCATTTAAAATAATGTATAAAATCATTCAGTTAGAACATATAAGCACACAACACCAAAACCAGGGAGGAGGGAAAAGCACAGTTTATTTATGTGATATATTTATATATCACTTTACTCCCAATCAGGAAGACTCAGAGCAACTAAACCAGCCCCACTCCCTCTAGTGGCGGGGGATCCCCTGCTGCCAAGCCCCGCCCCCTGCCACAGATCAACTGGCTGGTGGGGGAACTTACCGGGAACATCAGGGAGGCCCAGGGTACGTTACTGGCAATGGGGCGACATCACTTCTGATGTGTACCGGAAGTGAAAGCATCACATCAGCGACATCGTAGTCACACTTTGGTATCAGGGCCAAAACTCTGTGGTAGAAGCCATTGTTATGATACAGTTTTTGCGCTAATGCCAGAACAACACCATGACATTGCAACATGATGACATCACTTCTGTACATGCCAGAAGTTATGTCGCCATGTCACTGGCAATGTAGCCTGAACCTCCCTCCCGCTCCTGGTAACCCCCCCCCCCCATTCCCTGCCGGTTGCCAGGAGGGGCCTGGCAACCCTAAAACCAGCTAAAATCTCAGGTCACAAAAAATGCAATTAAAAAAAAAAGAAAATACTGTTTACCGCATTTTAACAGATGTGTTCCACTCACAGTTCATCAAAAGAAGAAGACGAGATTGGATTTATATCCTGCCCTTCACTTGGAGTCTCAGAGCGGCTTACAAACTCCTTCCCCTTCCCCTCTCCACAACAGACACCCTGTGAGGTAGGTGGGGCTGAGAGAGCTTTTTCAAGGACTGCTCTTGTCAGAACTATGGATTGCCCAAGGTCATCCAGCAGCTGCAAGTGGTGGAGTGGGGGATCAAACTCAGTTCTCCCAGGTTAGAGCCCACCCTCCTAACCACTACACCAAACTGGCACCAAAAAGCCTATCAGAAAGAACTCAGCAAGATTTGTGCCTTCTTTATGTCCTTGGGAAGCCCAATCCATAGAACTGGACTGAACGCTGAGAAAGCTCAAGCAGAAACAATTCTTACTAGCCTGAGTGGTGGGACTGTTGACAGTCCCTAGTCTGATGATCAAAGCTGCCTTGTGGACATATGTGGAGGATCGTGGTCCCGTGGTTATGAGGGTCTCCGAGGCCATGAGGGGCTTTGAAGGTTAACACCAGAACCTTGAATTGAACACAGCAGCAAACTGGTATCCAGTGTAGCTCTCTTAGACTTGGGATGTATTCTTTGTACAGGAAATAAGAGCCAGTTTGGCCTAGTGGTTAAGAGCGGTAGACTGTAAACTGGAGAACCGGGTTCGATTCCCCACTCCTCCACCTAAAGCCAGTTGGGTGACCTTGGATCAGTCACAGCTCTCTCAGCCCCAAAAATGAACCTAACTCGCCATAGAAAGAGCCAGAGTTTCAGGCTGCCCGACAATCTTCGGATCTTCTGGCTATACAACACCCACTGCCATATGATCATTATTCGTTATTATGTACAGGAAAAGCAGGGTTACAGGCCACCATGAGACAAGCTGTCCAGACTCAAGGGAAGACCAAGTCTCTTTCGAGCCTTGAGCTCAATCGTGATGACTGGGGGAGAGCCAGTGAACAACCAGGATCCTTAAGGCACTTCTGTGTACCCTAGAACCTGAAAGAATCTTGGATTCCCCCCCCCCATTTTTTAAATTCAACATTTTATAAACAATACATATAATACATTCTACCAGGGGTCATTTCGAGCAGGAACGCGTAGGAACACCGTTCCGGGAGTAACGAGCCCAGGAGCGGGCAGATAATGGTGATGCGCTGTGGAAAAAAGCAAACGCAGACTAACTTGATCTGTATTTTCATGCTGCTTGTTGTAGGGTAGCTTCCCTGCAAGAGCAAAGGAAACCTAAAGTGTCTGTAGTCAAAGTGTAAAAAAGCTGGCTCGCCAGCTCTGAGCTGGGGAATACCTGGAGATTTTGGGGGTGGAGCCTGAGCGGTGGGTGTTGCCTTCTGATACACTTTCGGTGATGTCAGAGGGTGTGGCACATGCAAATATGTTAAGCTAATGAGCTCCTGCACCTCTTTTTTTACAAAATGACCCCTGCATTCTACTAACTTTACAAATTATCATTACAAGTCAACAAACACCAAATCTTTAGGAACAAAGCAATAGCAGACATTACATCTTATAAATCTTACACAATTATACTAAAATTAAAGGTTTTAAGTTATTCGGAACCACTTCAAGCCGCGTCAACTACTCCAGCACACTGGACCATACTTCAGCAAAATCTGAACAGAATTGGTGGGATTCATATTGATTTGCTTGATAGTAATTGTGTCCATTATATACATTTCCCGTATCTTCTGATGCCACCGAGCGAGTGTTGATGCATTTGGACATTTCCAAGTTGTGGCTATTGCTGTTTTAGCCGCTATTAAAAGGATCTCAGTCAGTTTCTTCCTAACTTGAGGAACTGAATCATCCAACCAATAATTTAAAAACAGTACCTCAGGTCTCAACAACACAACATACCCAGTAATTAACTGTATCTCATCCGGTACCAATCACCAGAAATGTTTGATTGTCACTCATTGCCACCAGCAACATGCAAGAATCTCAGGATTTTTCACTAAAAAAGGAAGGTTCCAGCCCTCATTGATATAAAAACATTTTTTAAAAAAAATTACTCTCTGTGTATCTACTTTTCAGTGCATTGTTCGTAGACTTGCCAACTCAAACCCTGGAAATTCCTGGAGCTTCGGGGGCCATTCCTGTGAAGGGGGGAATTTGGGGAGGGATTTCACCTACAACCTATGGTATACCATAGTGTTTGCCCTCTGAAGCTGCCATTTTCCCTATGGGAACTGATTGGGGGGGGGGGGGATCAGTTGTAATTCCAGGAGAATTCCAAGCCCTGCCTGGAGACTGACAAACCTAATTGTTCATTTCATCTCTTCTGCTGCTGCTGCTGCTGCTGCTGCTGCTGTCCTGTGTTTTAGCCCCGACAAGAGTCTTTTGCAGGTATGAGGCGGGAATATGCAGCCTCAGCGTAATTGTAGCCAACCCTTTTCCACAAAAAGGACTTTCCTGTGTGTTGGGAATCCACAGTGTCCAGCTGTTCCTAGAAGGATTACCAGGGTTTAATGGAGAGCACAGATGGAACCAATACTATTGTCCAGAGAGCATTCTAGGGCAAAGGCTAAAATGTGAAGGATGATCAGCAGAGCACTGATTAGGGATAGAAAAGAATGGAGGGAGGGAGGGAGGGAGAGAATTCTCTTCTTTTGTCCTGCACTCCCCCCAGAGGATAGGACAAGTAGAAAACAAAATCTCTCCAATAGATTAGACAGAAGAAACAATTCCCCTAAAAACTGCCTTTCATGGTGGAGGAGGAGGAGGAGGAGTTTCAGAACGGCTTCCCCGAAGGAGTCTCAGAGCGGCTTACAATCTCCTTTCCCTTCCCCTCCTCACAACAGACACCCTGTGAAGCAGGTGGGGCTGAGAGAGTGAGAACCACTCTTGAAAGAACAGCTCTGGAATAACTTGTGACTGTCCTAAGGTCACCCAGCAGCTGCATGTGGAGGAGTGAGGAATCAAACTGGGTTCTCCCAGATTAGAGTCCACATTCCTAACCACTACACCAAACTTCACAGGCGGCGTAGGTCTCTTCGGCTGTTGTAGAACTTCACTAGAAACTAGGGCAGGGCTGGCGTCAGCATACTCCAAGGTGGGGCAGCAGCCACAGTTCAGGGCTTCCGGTGGGCCCATGGGTGCCAGCAGCCTGCTCATCCATCTCCTCGTGTGTCTGCCCTTGCACTCTTCCACTGCCTGCTCGTGAATGCTTGTCTCCTCTGCATCCAGAGTGCTGGAGAAGGGCATGGGAGTGGTGCTCAGTGCATTAGCCTTTTTGGTGGCCCTGGCGGGGCACTCCCAGCTGCACCCAGCCCCCTAAGGGCAAAGGGCATGCAGGTCGTGTGGGCAACCATGACTGTAGATGGTGGGAAAGCTTGCAAAGGGGCCAAGGAAGAACGCACAGGCGGGCTGGGGGGCACGTGTACATTTGCTAACAGTTTGAGAGTACCAAAAAGCACTTTTTTGTACTTCCTGCCTGCCTTTCTGCATGCCTCCCACCTGCTCGACCTGTACAGTTGCAAACAGTTTATTACAAAAGTGTCCAGTGCTTTCTAGCCCAGCCTGCGCACTTGCTTCCTTTCCATCTGCTTGACCTATACAATTGTGAGATTAGAACTGATAAAAGGAAGTACTTCTTCACTCAAACAGTGATGAACATATGGAATTCGCTGCCACAGGAGGTGGTGGCGGCTACAAGCATGGACGGCTTCAAGAGGGAGTCAGAGAAACATATGGAGCAGAGGTCCATCAGTGGCTATTAGCCACAAGGTATAGATAGGATCTCTCAGTCTGGGGCAAATGGTGCTCTGTATTCTTGGTGCTTGGGGGGGGGGGCAACAGTGGGAGGGCTTCTAGCATCCTGACCCCACTGGTGGACCTCCTGATGGCACCTGGTATTTTTGGCCACTGTGTGACAGACTGTTGGACTGGATGGACCATTGGCCTGATCTAACACTGGCTTCTCTTACGTCCTTATGAGTGAAGACTATTACCAAAAGCACCTTAAGAAATCCTCCAATGTCTTCTCTTCGCAATACGAATGCTATAAAAGACTGCAAGAGAACCTCCTATCACTGTGGAAGAACAGAGCAGGAAATCTAAAATATGATATCAGGAGTGGGTATAAAATCGACTGTTTCTCCAAAAAAATTGCTCGCAAGAGATAACTTTTTTGTTTTTGTTTTTTTAAAAAGCCCTAGTTGTCTTTTAGAGACGTAGTTCTTCCGCAAAAGCCACAATGTAATAAAGATTTTATTTTTTTTTAAAAGGAAAGGAAAATCCTTCAAATTATTGAGTTGTGTTTCTCTTTAAAAATAGAAGCTTAAAGTATCAGCTGCTCCGTGATTACGCCCGTAACAAGTTGTGCAGCTTTCGAGGAAGTCAGTCAGTCAGTTAGGTGGAGGCAGCCTCCTCCTCCCCCCCCCAGTCCCCCAAGCCCAGCGGCCAAAGATCCCTTTAATTGTTTTAGTCCAAAATCATGCGCCTGCCGCACAGCTGGCTTTCATTAACCCTGGCCACACACAGACACGACTTGTGGCTAGGTAACTTTGTTGTGTGTCTGCTTTCCTGTATTCTAGGAAAAAAGGGGTGGGTGGGTGGGACTCAGACACATGACCAGGGTTCGTAAAGCAGCTGTGTTGTGGGTTTCATGAAGTCGCGCTCAGCAAAATGAACCTTACGCTGCGCAGTACCGTTAAAGCGTGGGTGGACAACAGTTGACTGTGGGCCGCTTGTGGTTTGCCAAGCCCCCGCCTTTTGTGGCTATGGGAGGAGGCGGGACCAGGTGACAGGTAATTTCTGGGTCCCGTCGTGTCTTCTGGTGTGGTCTATAGGGGATTCCTGTGCCGTGTCCGTGCACGGTTTAGAGGACACCCAGACCTGCTGTTTCCGGGGCAGCTTCGACGACAAGGACATAAACTTTGTATTTCTTTAAGCATTTCTACGTCACTCCCCACAAGAGACCGAATGCGGCTTACAAAGGAAGGCAAAGATGCAAGTTAAACTAACAAACAAATGTACAGCGCAATGCCGACAAGCAGTGTTCCCTCTAAGCTGAGTTAGTGTGAGCTAGCTCACAGTTTTTTAGCCTCTGGCTCACACATTTTTGTCTTAGCTCAGGAAGGAGGGCTCCAGAGCAAACTAATTTATGCAGTAGCCAAATCGCTTGCTCACAACTGTCATGACAGTAGCTCACAAAGTAGAATTTTTGCACACAAGACTCCACAGCTTAGAGGGAGCACTGCCGACAAGCCGCCATGGTCTTGGATCTGATAGCTTTGCTCGCTTGGCGGCAGGCTGAATACCATGGGCGAAGGATGAAGGGCCAAGAGCACTTGTTCCTGGGCCTAGGCTTAAATACCTGCAATAAAGGAGGGAGCAGAAACTTGGCAGAGCTCTCTCACTCAGTTGGCGGAGATGAGGAGAAGGAGGAGGAGATTGGATTTATACCCCACCCTTCACTACCCGAAGGAGTCTCAGAGCGGCTTACAATCTCCTTTCCCTCCCCCTTCCTTCGACTCCCTTCCCTCCTCCTGCAAGAGGTTTTAAAAGGGAAAGGCTCAGTGATAACCCTTGAATGTGGTATTCTGTTGACAGCGGCATAGCCCCACATTGCTGTCCCTGTATCCCAGTGGCTATATTGTGGCTCATACCAGCTCTCACAATGAATGGCTTCCTGTGGGGGTTGAGCTGAGAGGAAGGGAAGCTGGGATGGGGAGCCGGAGAGGAGTTCAGCCTGTGCTTGAGAAGAATCAGCCGGCAGCCTGTTGGATCCAACTATAACTTGACTTGACTCCTGCTCAGCAGGTAGCTGCCATACTACTCTGTGGCCATCTGCTGAGGTGGCACCAAAGAGCAATGAAGTGTGGCCCAGCAGCTCCCTTCTCTGCTTAGCTACCATGGCGACACGTGTGTGTGTGTGGGGGGGGGGGTTTCCCTGCAAGGAAACCCTTTATGGACTCTAACTTGCAGCGTGTGGCAGTTAAGGCAATAGGAAAGGGACAGGAAGGAAAGGCAGGGTAAATTGAGGATTAATAGGATCAGAAGCAGTTATACATCGTTCTAGTGGTTCTCTCCCCAGTCGATGATCCAAGTAACTATGATCCATCCAACAATAACCTCTGCAGTAACATCTCCTGGTAGCCCCCGGCTCTAAAGACTTCCGCTTAGCCTCAACCAGTTTGAGAGCCAGTTTGGTGTAGTGGTTAAGTGCGCGGACTCTAATCTGGGACAAACAGGTTTGATTCCCCACGCCTTCACATGCAGCTGCTGGATGACCTTGGGCAAGCCATAGCTCTGTACCAGCTGTTCTCTCAAGGACAGCTTGGGAAAGAGCTCTCTCAGCCCCACCTACCTCACAGGGCGTCTGTTGTGGGGAGGGGAAGGGAAAGGAGTTTGTAAGCCGCTCTGAGACTCCCTTGGGGAGTGAAGAATGGGATATAAATCCAATCTCCTCCTCCTCCTCCTCTTCTTCTTTTTCAATCAGGGCCAGGGTTTTTTCTGCTCCCAGTTGAGACCAGGGCCCTTTAGGTCTTGTTACTGGCTGTTCTGCCAAGCCTTTGATTGAGGCGGCAGAGGTCCAACCATCCTGGCCTCCCATGTCCACAGCATCAACCTTAGTGCTAAATTCAACCCCTCGCAGGAGATATCGTGGCTGCCTGAATCTTATTGTTTACTGCCATCTCATTTGTACTGTTTTAAATCGAGTTTTAGATTAAGTTTTTAACATAATCTGGGAACAGAGCAGAGGTCAATAGGGATGTGGGGGGATATCTGTGAATTTCCTGTCTTGTGCCGGAGGTTGGACTAGATGACCCTGGAGGTCCCTTCCAACTCTATAATTCTATGAGTCTATGAATTATTGTGGTTTGCCTGTTATGACCACCCCGAGCCCACTCTGGGGGATAGAGCAGGATATAAATAACTTGACTCCCGCTCAGCCAGCTTGGTGTAGGGGTTAAGTGCATGGACTCTGATCTGGGAGAACTGGGTTTGATTCCCCACTCCTTCACTCGCACTTGCTGGATGACCCTGGGCAAGCCATAGTTCTGGCAAGGCTGTTCGTGAAAAAGAGCAGTTTCTGTCAGAGCTTTCTCAGCCCCACCTGCCTCACAGGGTGTCTGTTGTGGGGAGAGGAAGGGAAAGGAGATTGTAAGCCGCTTTGAAACTCTGAGTAAAGGGCGGGGTCAATGCTCCCTCTAAGCTGTGGGGTCTTGTGAGCGAAAATTCTACTTTGTGAGCTATGGGCATTAAAGCTGTGAGCGAGTGGTTTGGCTGCTGCATAAATCAGTTTGCTCTGGAGACATCTTTCCTGAGCTAAGACAAAAATGCATCAGCCAGAGGCTAAAAAAATGTGAGCTAGCTCACACTAACTCAGCTTAGAGGGAACACTGGGCGGGGTATGAATCCAGTCTCCTCCTCCTCCTCCTAAAATAAAGAAATAAGTAATATGTACATGTTTAAAATAGTTTATAGAAATTTGGGGACACAAAAATGCCAATTTCATGTAAAATACTCTTTTATAATTCAGACAAAGAATTCCTCATGCACAGGGGGGTTTTTTATTCCCTGTAAAGACACATCTGCGGCTGTAGCCCAGAGAAGCAGATCTTTGTAACTGAGTCTGCTGGATTTTCCAATTCAGGCATTCGTTCCACAGACTTCCTGCAGGCTGTTCAGCAGATGTTTCCATGGGATGGGCATCTGCCTGGTTCGTCACTTGCAGAGGTCTTCTTTTTCCTTAACAAGCAGAGGTAAAAGTAGCTTGAGTGGATTCTCTGATTTGTTTCTGATGAGGTGGGCGGGGGGGGGGGGGAGACACACATCAGAAGACGATGAGCCCACCCAACCAGCATGAAACATTTAAGACTGAAGTTCCAAGTGCAGCAAATGGTGAGTTGCTCCTATGGAACACAGTGGCTTGCCTGTAGCTATGGTGGGACTACGGTGGGGCTACTGGGGGCTCTGCCCCCTTTCCTAAAGGGCCCCCAGCTTCTTAAAGCCCCCACTTCTTCCCAAAAGCATTTAAAGGGATCCTGCTGATTAGCTGAAGGGCCCTTTAAATCTTGCAGGAGGGGAGGGAGAGGGGCACGCGCCACCACTCCTTCATTATGGCAAATAATGGCAGCCCCACCAGCCCCCGAATCCTGGCTACGGGCCTGTACAGTGGCATCCCTGAGATGCCATCCCACCCCTGGCTTTGCAGGTGATACCCCAGGTAGCAGGTGTTCAAGTAAGACCTTTCTGTCCCTGACAGCATCGGCTGCTCAGAGGGGATAATACATAGCCAAGGTGGACCCATCATCTGACTTGGTATAAGATGCCTTCATGTATTCTTATGGTGGAAAGTGCTGTTCTGTGGCAGCCAACTGATGATGTCCTCTTAGGGTTTTCAAGGTGGTTTGGCATTCCATGCCTCAGGCCATGTGTCTGAGTCTCCGCCGCTTGCGGGATAGGGTGGGATGTAAATCAAATAAATAAATTATTATTATTAATAATATTGATGGTGATGATGACAATGACGATCAATTTTGAGCAGGAGCACACCGGAACGCCGTTCCGGGAGTAACAAGCCCAGGAGCGGGCACATATGGTGATGCGCTGTGGCGAAAAGCAAAAGCATACCAACTTGATTTGTGTTTTCATGCTGCTTGTTATAGGGTAGCTTCCCGGCAAGAGCAAAGGAAACCTAAGGTGTCTTTAGTCAAAGCGTAAAGCTGGCTCGCCAGCTCTGAGTTGGGAAATACCTGGAGATTTTTGGGGTGGAGCCTGAGCGGTAGGTGTTGCCTTCTGGCACACTTCCGGTGATGTCAGGGTGTGTGGCATATGCAAATAAGTTATGCTAATGAGCTCCTGCACTTTTTTTTTTTTACAAAATGACCCTGACGACGATGATGGTGGTGATGGTGGTTTCTAGGTCCACCCAGTGGGGGACGGGGGTGTAGGGTTACCAGCTGCAGGTTGAAAATTCCTGGAGATTTGGGAGTGGAGCCTGGAGAGTGGAAGACATCATTGGGGTACGATGCCACTGAATCCACCCTCCAGAGCATCCATTTTCTCCAGGGGTAGTCTGGAGATGTCTGTAGTCTGGAGATGAACTGTCATTCCAGGAAATCCCCAGGCCTCGCCTGGAGACTTATCATCCCTACTCTCCATGGCAACCTCGGACTTCACTGATGGTCTCCCATCCAAATACTAATCAGGGCTGACCTCGATTAGCTTCCAGGACCTGACGTGATTGTATTCATCCTGAAGTTCATGATGCAAGTCTTTGAGACTTGGACCTATCTGGGATCTAACCCTGTTAGCATTCCCTGAATAAGAACAGCCTTATTCCTTACCTTGCGGGAAGTCGTCATTGCACTGCATGTTAAGCTTCCATGATTTATGATGAAAACAGAGGGTTAAATTAATGTTGGCGCTGCTTTACTTGCTCCTCGGACGTGTGCCCCGAAACTCTTTCTCTTGATAAGCAAGTGAGTAATTAAGAGTCTTCTACCGATAGAGATGAATACGCTAATAAAGCCAGTCTTGCAGTCATTCGTTTTCATTAACTGAGGAGGCTGTGGAGGTCCCCCTAAAGAGCGGAGTGACGCTAGATGCCGGAGCAGATAAAATCAAGGGTAACAGCACCTTTGTGTAGGACAATAGATCTTGTGAATAAGCGGCTTCCTTTTCCAGGCTGTAAGCTTGTATGGTTAACCAAAATTGTTGAGTAATTGTTCTGTGGTTGAGAACAAAATGCTGAATTAAACTGTTCCCAGCACAATAATTGTGTGATTACAGCATTTACGTTGCTGGCCAAAAGGAACAGTCATTAGGTTTGGAAGACTTACCAAAACCACAGGAACAAAAAAAAAAATGCAAATCACATGTAAATTATCCTCTAATACCTATAGGAGCTTAGAAAGGGAGCTAGGAGCGCAATCGCTGTGTATTTAAAGACCAGCAATCGAAAAGGGGGGGGGGGGGGAGAAAGAAAAAAAAGGTTGTACATTCCAAGAACTATTTTAGTTTCCAAAAGAAAACACCGGCATCAAAAAAGTCTTCAACTTTCATTGTGGCGGATTTTTCCCCCCTCTGATTTTTTTTTGCTAAAAAGGCCGCATGCTTTTCACCCATGCGTGTATGCGTGGCGGTGTTTTTATTCCCCTCCCTGTTTTATTGTGCCCCCTCCCACGGCATACCAATCAAATATTGTCTGAGAGTTCCAAAGCGGAATTTTCTCCCACTCGGAGCCGGTTTCTGGATGGAGCCAAATGCAAAGCTAGACTCCTGGAGATGGCTTCAACCATTGCAAAGGGCTTGCCCAAGTCCAGTGATAGAACACTTTTGTTTAAAGAAGAGGTATGTTGATAATCTCCCCTGTTTTTGTTTTTTAAAAAGAACATTCCCTCCTCCTTCAGTCCCCCTGGAAAGAGCTATGGAAGCAAACTCTTTTGCCTATTGTTCCCTTTGTGCTTTTGAATTCCTGGTGTACCCAACAGGGATTGGAGGAGGAGGAGGAGGAAGAGGCGCTGGAAATAATAGACCAAATGCGGGTTTGAGCCCCTAATTTTTGCATTTACAATTAAAAGCAGTTACAAATAACAGGGGTTTGTTTTGTTTCTTGCAGCTGATAACTTGATCGGGGTGGGGGAGAGAAGCAGGTAGCCAGTTCCCTAAATTTGCACCTGCGATTGGCTGTATCCAAAGTTTTCTGCAGATCTGATTTTTTCTTTTTTAAATGAAATAAATGAAATGACTTGGCTGGATCCTATTTCAGATCCGGTCCAAACTCTTGTGTTTGTCTGTTGGACATCTGGCCAGAGCAGTTGACCTGCAGAATGTAGGACCGTTTTATTTGTTTTATTCCTGTGCCTGAAATTATTTTATTTAGTCAATTTCCATCTCGCTATTCCTTGGCGTGGTACGCCAGGTTCTCTCCTCTGCTGTTATGTCCTCGACAGTCCTATGGAGTAGGTTAGGCTGAGAGAGAAGGACTATCCCAAGGTCAGCCAGAGATTTTGGGGGGATTTTCTTTACATTTACATTACATTACATTACAGAGATTTTCTTTACATTTCTATTTGTTCCCCTGCTGTCAGGCCCTGCCACCAGCCACCTATCAGCTGGTCAGCAGGGGGCTTACCAAGAGAAAGAGGAAGGCCCAGGCCATGTCACTGACATCATGGTGGAAGTGATGTCATCATGCCAGCCATATCCCAACAACACTCTGGTATTTGGGCAAAAACTCTATGGTAGAAGCCATTTTCACCACAGAGTTTTTGCCCGAATACCAGAGCACCACCCGGACATCATTGGCATGATGATGTCAGTTCATGTGTGATGCTGGCAATAAGGTCTGGGCCATTCTCTTTTCTCCTGGTGAGTTCCTCCCCAGTCCTCCTCTGGTGGCCAGTAGGGACCTGGCAACCCTAGTCCAATTGCTATGAGTGGGGATTTATTTTATTTTATTTCAGAAAGATCATGTTGATGCAATGATATTGGATATAAAATAATTGCAAATTGTGTCATCTTGAGGAAAGATTTGACACTGAACTGTTGTGGCAACCCAAGCTCTGAAAACTGATCTCATCGCCAGCCAGTAATACATTCAAGTCATTTCAGATTTGGTTACGTGGACCTATCACTGGGTGAAAGATTTCACAGTCCAGAGAGTTAACTCTGCTCACTGAAGGGAGTACCAGGTGAGACTTTTGACAAAATTTTGCTTGGCTCAGCTCACAGGAGTCTTGACCCCTCCCTCCCTGAGTTCCAGTGGGTTCCAGTGTGATGAGTTGGGCAGGGGGACATTATTATGGACCGAAAAACCCACTCAGAATCTCTCATGGTGGTGGAAAGTGCCATCAAGTCACAGCCAACTTATGGCGATCTCGTGAGGTTTTCAAGGCAAAGAGGGGTTCAGAGGTGGTTTGCCATTACCCGCCTCTTCCTAGCAACTCTGGACCTCCTTGGTGATCTCCCGTCCAAATATAGGGTTGCTTGGTCTCTCCAGGTCCCTCCTGGCAGTTGGCAGGGGATGGGGGGACTTATGAGGAGAAAGAGAAAGGCCTAGGCCTCAGAGCCAGCATTGCACAGGAAGTGACATCATCAAGCAAGCGACGTCCAGGCGGCAGTGTAGTATTTGGGGGAAACTCTATGGTAAAACTGGCATCTACCATAGAATTTTTGCCCTAATACCAGAGCTTCACTTGGGCATTGCTGGCGTGATGATGTCACTTCCTGTGCGATGAGACCTAGGCCTCCTTTCTCATAAGTCCCCCCCAGCCGACCAGGTGATCGGTGGCTGGGGGTAGGGCCTGGTGGTGGAGGACCTCTTCCTCCACCAAGGGTTCTGGCAGCCCTATCCCAATACCAATCAAAGCCGACCCTACTTAGCTTTCAAGATCTGACAAGACTGGGCTAGCCTGGGCTATTCCATTCAGGGCCAGAATCTCTCATGTACATATTTCTCCCTCAAAGGGACCAGATTGTACCCCAGTTATGTATTTATATATCGACTTGCTTTATACCCCACTTTTCTCCCCACTGGGATGCAAGTTGGCTTACAGCATTCTCCCTTCCTCTATTTTATCCTGGCCCAAGGTCACCTGGCAAGGTGTCATGGCGGAGTGGGAACTGGAACCAGGGCCTGCTGGATTTTGCCTTGACCTGGATGGCCCAGGCTAACCCCATCTCATCAGCTCTTGGAAGCTAAGCAGGGTTGGCCCTGGTTGGTGCTTGGATAAGAGATCACCATGGAGGACCAGTGATTGCAAGCGAGGTGTGATATCACCTCCAATTTTCCTGAGGAATGACACCATGGCCCACCCAAAGCTGAGCCCTCGCATGTCCCTGTCTCTCAAGCTTCCACTAGTTGCCAGGCATGGCTTGACATCCCTAGTTCTGGACCTGCTTACCCAGAACATTTAATACCAGACTTGTGTCGTCTTCACTGGCTTCCAGGTCCAGTCCAATTCAGAATATTAGCCCTGACCTTTAAAGCTCTCAGTATCTCAAGGACCATTTCTTCTTCATGAACCTATCATTGATCTTAGGGCTAGAGCTCTACTCTACATACCCAAGTGGACAGAGAAAAGACAGGTGGACCTGTGGGGTGGAACCTTTTCAGCAATTCAGCACTTGGTCGCCATTGAACGCTGTTTTATGGAAGCTTTTAGGAGTATTTATTTGTTGAATGTTATTTATTGTTATTTATTGTAATGTTTTTAATCGATTTTACAGGTCAATGTGCCGATCAGGCCTTTGGCCCATGTAAGCCGCCCTGAGCCCGCTTGCGGGGAGGGCGGGATATAAATACGAAAAATAAATAAATAAATAAATAAATTCTGCCTGGACTTTTGGTTTTCTGTCCTCCAGGAAGCCTGCCTTGCATCCTCATTTCCATCATTTTCGTCAAGGCAATTAATTTCAGAAGGCATTTGCGAACAGGGAAGCTTTCTGTTTTGCTTTCATTCTGGTGGTTCTTGGCCATTTTGGTGGGACAGGTTGGTTTGGGTTGTGATGCTGCAACGTTAACTCTTGTCTTCTCACAAAATGACCAAACTATGATGGCATCAATTTAGTCATTTTAGCTTCTAGGGAGAGTTCAGGCTTGATTTGATCTAGAACCCCACTTATTTCCCTTGTGGGCAGTCCGCAACTTCTGTAAAACTCCCATCCAACACCACATTTCAACTTTCTTCCCAATGGCTTTCGGCTAGGTAACTACATACTAAAAATCAAGGTTGGACTCTCTGTGATCAGCATTTTTGACACTTTTCCTTTAAACATCTCATTCTATAGCCATAAGCATCAACTCCTTTTGAAACACCTTGTCACTTTCAACAGCAGACTGCCCTCTGACACTGAGATACCCACCACGCTTTTTGAGAAACACAACTCCAGAAGCTCTCTTGGATCTGCGGGCCTTGTTGTATGGCTCTTTGAATCTCAGTCCAAATGAAGTTTGAGCGTTTCATATAAGATTAAATTCTCCTCTGCCTTCCAAATAAACTTATCTCCTCTTCCCCCCCCCCAGATGGATGGATATCGTTTAAAGTGAGTGATTTGCCGTTGATTTTTCTTTGTGTTCGTGCCAATACATCATGTGGAAACGGTGTTAGCTTTGAATCGCTGCCCACTGCATACAACTTGATAACCTCTCATTCTTGCCCACCCGCCTACACGTTAATTAAAGCAAACACTGCTATCTTAATGAGATAACTACTTGTCAAAAAAAAATGCTGAGAGAAAAGAAAAAAGCCTATTTTTAAAAAATTTTTAGAAACCCAGCAGAACAGCATTGTTAGGATCTTTTCCCAAAGCATCTAATAAAGTTATTGGTTAAGGATGAAGGAAGAATCACAGGGCTATGCTATGTGGAGTTGTACCTTGCTAAGGCCGTTAAAGTCAATGGGCTTGGCGGCTTGTAACAGTGTTTAGGATTGCCGTGTATGTTCCTGTTGCTGAAATGTTAAATAAACTTGTGGCTAAATGAAAAGTACGGGCCTATAAACATGAACTAATAATTTGCGCTAATCACTAAACAATCCTCCACTGCGCAAGCCGTCAACTTAGATGAAATCAGCCCCCCAAGTGGATTGAGGGGGAAGGGCAGTGTGTGGGTGTCGGGAGAGACTGCCATGAAAACTGATTTTCTTCTCTGGCATTTTTGTGTGGAAAATTTCAGTCTGAAGACGTGATCTCAAGTCGTGGTGTCCCAGAGAAATGAATGGTTCTGGACTAGGTTTCTCCTCAAGGTGGCACCATGGTTCAGGGTCAGCTGTAGGTTTTAGGGTTACCAGTCCCCAGGTGGGAGTGGGGGGATACCCCAATTTCATGGGCTGCTGCTGGCCAGTGGGGGAATCCCCAACCCAACAGCTACAACACCACGTGATGTCCCTGATGTGATGACGTCACACAGAAGTGATGTCATCACACTGGGTACATTGTGCAGTGATGCTCTGGTTTTTTGAGCCTAATCTTACCATAGAGTTTGCCCAAAAACCAGAGTGTCACTGTGCGACGTCCCCAGCATGACATCCACATGACATCATCACATCTGTGCAAGGTAAGGACCTGGCAACTTTAGTAGGTTTCCGTTGACCCACCATAGTGTCTTGTAGTGGTTAGAAGGGAGACTGGTCTCCTCAGGTGGGCCCTTCCTCGTGCCACTATAATATGTGGGGGCCTCAGGAAAAAAATCATTCCATGTTGACCATCCGCAAGAAGCTGACTTTGTGAATCCCCGGGTTACCTTCCCCCCGCGTCTGTGGGAAGAAATTAAGACACCTTCCTCATGCTAATGGGCGCTTTTGCTTTTACCTATTAAGGGATGTAAGAGGCACACTATATTACTTGGGAAAAGTAATATAATTTTATTTCCCCTTTCTTCCCCCTCACTGAGAAAGAGCATCACAGTGGTTTTGGCCATTACATTGGCTTCACGCAAATATTTTTATTGATCGATTCGTGTTCAGGCCAAAGTCTTATCGGTATCTTAGGAACTGAAATAATATTTCACTGAGCAGCTGCCTACCTCTGCTGCTTGAGGAATTATCCCACAAGTCATTCATTCATTCATTCATTCACTTCTGTCTTGTTCCATCTCAGGCCACCTACGTTGGTGTATCAGCAGGATCAGGGCTATTTTGGGGCCGGAACGCACAGGAACGGAGTTCCATCTGGCTTCCAAGTTGGCCATGCCTACCATCCCCCCCTCCCCCGGGTTCCCCAGGTGACTCAGAAGCCGTGGGGCACCTGGGGAAGTCAAGCTGATCCAGGGAGGGAAGGGAGTTGAAACTGCCTCCCCCCCCCGTGGGTTCCTCAGGTGCCCCGCAGCTGTGGGGTGCCTGGGAAAGCCGATCCAGAAACTGCCTGCCTTCCCTCAGGTTCCCCATGTGCCCCGCAAGCCACGGGGCACCTGGGGAAACCAATCCTGGGAGGGAACTGTGCTGTCAGGGGTGTGGCCTAATATGCTAATGAGTTCCTGCTGTTGGGTGTGGCCTATTATGCTAATGAGTTCCTGCTTGGCTTTTTCTACAAAAAAAGCCCTGGCAGGATACTGACCACTCTCTTTGCCTGATTGCTCGGACGCTGCAGGCTGGAATTTCGAATTTTCGTCTTGGAATGCTGTGATTTGTTGGTTATCATTGAGGAATTTTATTATTAAGTTTTATTAATTGACAGTTTTATTCAAGGTTGTAACCGCCCTGAGCCCTGTGTCCCAGGGGAGGGTGGGATATAAATCAATTTTTTTAAAAAATTATCCAATGAAATGAAGGGCCGGGGAAGGTGCCCACAATCTCACACCAGTTTTTCCTCTTCTCCCTACTGACAAATGTTTCATCGAGTTGGCTGCTGGTGTGGTGCTCCTCAGAAGGTTGGAGCTTATTGGCTGCCCACATTACACGTACATCTGGAAACAGCAATTGCAAGCTGTAAGGAAACATCAGTTATTAATGGAGAAGATCAGATAAACCTTTTTTTTTACTCCTCCTCTTCCAGAAGACTAACATTGCACGAGGATTCATGCTTATCACATTACCAACTACTTATTTATTTATTTACTAAAAACATATACTAGCTGCCTTTCTACCTTGGGGAACTCATGGCAGCTTGGAATGTAAATAAAACAACAAGTTATTTTTTTTTTTAAAAAACATAAAAGGCCAGACTTTAAAATATCAAATATCAGTCTTATGCAGGCTCAGGGTCATGTTTTGATTGTGCCCCGAGCCTTATGAAGGAAAAGAAGAAATGCTGGTTTTTATACCCGCTTTTATGTACCCTAAGGAGTCTCAAAGTGGCTTGCAATCACCTTCCCTTCCTCTCCCCACAACAGGCTTCTTGTGAGGTAGGTGAAGTGCGGCGGAGAGAGTTCTGAAGGAACTGTGACTGGCCCAAGGTCACCCAACAGGCTTCTGGCGGAGGAGTGGGGAATCGAACCAGCTTCTCCAAATTAGGAAAAGGGATTGAGAATAAAACAGCCAATAGTGTAATGCCCCTGTATAGATCTATGGTGCAGCCTCATTTGGGATACTGTGTACAGTTCTGGTCCCCATATCTCCAAAAGGACGTTGCAGAGCTGGAAAAAGTGTAGAGGAGGACAACTAAGATGATGAGGGGGTTGGAGGAAAAGCTTCCCTATGAAGAAAGGTTGAAGAGTCTGGGACATTGAGTGAGATGGCACCCCATGCCCTTAGAGCTAAGGGAACTGATTCCAGGACCTTGTGGTGGAGGCAGAGATGGAAACACTTCCAGTGGAAGTATCACAAACACGAGGGAGACAGACGGAGAAGCACAGGGAGATACAAAGAAATGGCACTGGGAGGAAAAGGAAGGTGTTGGTCATAGGTGACTCCCTGCTGAGGAGTATGGAACGTCATGTGTCCAGGCCTGACCCCCAGGCCCGAGAAGTGTGTTGCTTGCCAGGGGCAGACATTAAAGATATTGCAGAGAGGATCCCTAAACTCATCAAACCTACAGAGCATTACCCATTTGTGATGGAACTAACGACACGGCAATGAACAACATCAAAAATATTAAGGCTGGCCGTGAAGCTCTTGGGAGGAAGCTGAAGGGAATGGGAGCACAGGTGGTATTCTCTTTGACCCTTCCTATCATAGGAAGTGGAATATGACAGGAACAGACGATAATGGAGGCGAACCACTGGCTGAGTTGGTGGTGCCAGCAGGAGCGATTTGGATTCTGGGATCACGGGCTAGGTTTTCTGGACGACAACCTACTAGCATGCGATGGACTTCACCTGTCAAGGTCGGGAAAAAAAAGTGTTTGGCAGAAACCTGGAGAGATCCATCAAGAGGGCTTTAAACTGACACCACAAGATGAAGGAGACAACCAACATAGGGATTTAAATGAAGGAGAGCAAACAACAGAGAGTCCCTTGTGAGGGCCAAGTCTGATGGAGCCAAAGGTACAAGGCTTCAGGCGTCTATGTGCCAATGCTCAAAGCTCTGGGTTGGAAAATACCTGGAGATTTGGGGAGTAGAGCCTAGGAAGTGTGGGGTTTGGGACAGGGAGGGACCTCAGCAGGTTATAATTCAGGGGAGGTTTGGGGTTTGGGGAGGGACCTCAGTGGGCTACAGGACAATAGAGTCCATGACTCAAAGCTGCCATGGCCAAGCATTCGGGTTGCTAACTTTGAGCTGGGAAATTTGGGGAGATTTGGAGATGGAGCCTGGGAGAGGGTGGAGTTTGGGGAGGTGAGGGACCTCAGCAGGGTATAATGCCATACAGTCCACCCATCAAAGCAGCCATTTTCTCCATGGGAACTGACCTTGGTCAACAGGGGAGCAATTGTAACAGCAGGAGATCTCCAAGTGCCACTTGGAGGGTGGCAACCCGACCAAGATGTCCTCTTTCTTTCCCACCTGCCTTCATGCCTGGGTTTCAGCTGCCTGCTGATGGGCTCTCCTGGTGTCTATTCTCACTGCCTGCAGCCCTTTCCCCAGTGGCGTGGCAAGGTGTGTGTAACTGGGAACATGGTAAAATGTTAGCAAATAAGTGAGGTGGGGGTGACAGCAATGGACCTTCCAGAAGCTCTGGGTCCTGGAAGCTCCTTTACCTGGGTTATTCCCAAGTTGGCTCTTCTGGAAGCAAGTATCATTGGGTAACCCCAATGTGTACCTACTGTACGGCATTACAGGGAAGGTATCCTACCCTTGACATTGGTGATCCACTGGCAAGAAACCACAAGGGGATCTCTCTGAACTCTCCAGCTCAAAACGTATGTCGACAAAGGGAAACCTCAAATATGCATGTATTGTTTTTAATTTGTGTATTCATGGCTGGCTTTCTGATGGGTAGACATTAGTAGAACATCTGGCAGGATCTGATAAGAGTTGCCAGCTCTGGGTTGAAAAATACCTGGAGGTTTTGGGGGTGGAGCTTGGAGAGAGCAGGGTTTGGGGCAGGGAGGAGCTTCAGCAGGAGGTAATGCCATTGAGTCCACCCTCCAAAGCAGCCATTTTCTGCAGTGGATCTGATCTTGGTCTTCTAGAGATCAATTGTGATGGTGGGAGAGCTCCAGGTGCCACCTGGAGGTTGGCAAATCTAGGATCTGAAACTAAACCCCAGTTAGAGGTCTTAATAGGGTCTGACAACCTCCAGGCGGGCCCTGGAGTTCACCTGGAATTATAACTGATCTTCAGATGGCAGAGATCAGTCTCCCTGGAGGAACTGGTTGCTTTGGAGGGTGGACTCTGTGGCATTATATTCTACTGAGGCCCCTCCCCTCCTCACACCCTGCCCTCCCCAGGCTCCGTCCTCCAAATTTCCCAGGAATTTCCCAACCCGGAGTTGGCAGCTCTGTGTTCTAAGCAGCCCTAACCAGTCTAGGTTCAGCGAGTTATGGATTAGGAGAGATATACTTGGCGTACAGGACGGAGGGAGAAGAAAGCCATCGTGTATCAACATCATTTTGTAGACAGTGAGCTAAAAATGGTTTCATCTTAGTTGAGAATTGGGGGGTCCCCCTAGATTTTGCATCGTTTTTTCACATCTGTAACCTAGCAACAAGTCTAGTTAATACAAACCTCGTTGGGTTAAAAAAAAAAATGACTACAGCCTTTCAGGCCAAGCCAGCCAGCGAGTGCATTTGGTTCACATTTCTCCCTCCTGTAATATTTTGATAACAATGAAAATTACCTTAGCACTTATTTACTTTCAAGAGGAAATGGGAGTGCAGGTATTAAAGCTTCCCTTCTACCTACTGTTCCAGCTTGGAATGAAAATTACATTGTTTTGACTGAGTTATTTTGGTCTCCATGTAAACCGTCCTCACCTTTTTTCGGCGGTTCGTACCTCCATTGCTTAGCGGAGTTTTGTCATCCGAAGCATGAGAGGGGCTTATGGGGAAAAAACAAGCTTTCTTTGTGTTCCTGTTGGAGGTGGGGAACTCGCATGCGAGAATGTGACAATACTCTTTTTTCCCCTCCCCTTTCCTTTTCTTTAAAAAACGCTTGTGGGGTTTTTTTTTAGTGGCTCCTTTCCCAAATGGGAGCCGCGCTAGTACAATACATTTGGCGAGTGTATCCAGAAGTCACTTGAAATCAAGTGCAGACTTGTGTGTTACCTTGTGGGCTTGGCAACTGCTCTGTGTGTGTGTGTGTATGTGTGTTGCTTTAGTTTATATTAGCCCTAGGGGCAGAGTTAACACTTGAAATGGGACGAGAGCATTTCAAGTCATCAGAGAACTTTCCAGTCAGCTTCAATAACATCACTCCATTTTTTTGTGTGTGTAATTTTTTTTTTTGGCAGTGAAACCTTCAGTGGAACCATCTGTCTCTCTATTAGTGTTTTTTGAGTTCTGTTTTGAAGCTTCTTAGCTTGGCAAAGTCACTTTCATCTTTGGAACCCACTTTTTTTTTTTAAGTTCCATGGCTTTCTGCCGAAGAATACGATGCAAAAATTCCACTTGGCTGTTCATTTTTGTTCAGAAAAGAGAACGGAGTCTCTTTGTCATTAAAAAAAGAGGGGGGAATAGAACATCAAATGGAGACAGAAACAGGATTATTCTAGGGTGGTTCAGTTGAGGGCCTAACCAAATTGAGGAGAGGGTGTTCACAAAAGAAGGAGGAGAAGAGTTGGTTTTTATGCCCTGTTTTTCTCAACCCTCAGGAGTCCCTAAGTGGCTTATAATCACATTCCCTTTCTCTTCCCACAGCAGGCACCTGGTGAGGCAGGTGGGGCTGGGAGAGTTCTGAGAGAACTGTGACAGGTCCAAGGTCACCCAGCAGGCTTCACGGGGAGGAGGAGAGGGGAACCAAACCCAGCTCTCCAGATTAGAGTCCACTGCTCTAAACCACTATATCACACTGGCTCTCAAAGAAAAAATGGCTTTCTGAGAAAAATAGCTACCTATTTTGGAGCTGTGAAATAAGCAAAAAAAAGTGTTTGAAGGGAGGAGGGGGAAAATTGTTTTCACTCTGATAAGAACATGAGAGAAGCCATGTTGGATCAAATCAATGGCCCATCCAGTCCAACACTCTGTGTCACACAGTGGCCAAAAACCAGGTGCCATCAGGAGGTCCACCAGCGGGGCCAGATTTCGCTATATAGCAGCGAAATTTTGACTGTCCGAACTGTCCAACTGATCAGGGATCATTTCGCTGGTATGGCGATTCCAGGCTGTGTGATCCCTAATTGCTTGCACCATCACATGATCACATTGCCTGTAGGATCCCTGATTGCTTGAATCATCTGACTGGTAAAGAACCTATTTTTCCCCCAGTGGCACCAAAGAAGCTGTTGAGATAGGCAGCCTACCACACCAAGTATCTTAGAATGGAAAAATAAATGTTGGGACCATTATATTATGGATAAAATAGCTGATATAGTGGAGGAGCATTCGGCAGCATCTATGAAAAGACACTCATCTTTTGTCCGAAAATGGTACCCTTTTGTCACATATATGGCAGAACATAACGAGATACCTTCTAATCCCAACTATATCACGTGGCTTCGACTATAAACATGGTTCAATTGAACACTTTTACAAACATCTAAAAACATTAAAATATCTTTAAGATTATTGACCTCATGAATTCAATACTTACCTTAATCAAAATGGTAATAGTATAGTTACAGAGCACCCTTTGTTTAGGTTAAGGAAGGGGGAAAGTTAAGGTTAAGATAATTATCATTATTAAAAACAAAACAACAACAACAAAAAATGTGCGAAGAGCAGCTACAGGTTTACCAACTGTTAAAAATATTTGGTATTTCTTTATTGTTGAAACTGAAAATATGTATACAAAAAATGGAAAAAATAATAAGTATATCGTTGGAAATATTTTTATTGTGCAATAAAAAATTTTCTTTGAGATAGGCAGCCGAAGAGAATGAAATTGTGCAATAGCTGTAAGGTTTGACACGTCTTTTGCAATACACTCTAGAGCCCTTCAAACTCTCTTTTCATATTGAAAATTTCACCTCACCGAATTTGTGTTCGTACTTAGGACTAATGGAGAGCAAGGAGTAAAGCACGAGGTTAACTGGATGAGAACAGGAGCAAGCCCATGTATGAAATAGCAGAAGTCAACGGTGTTGGAAAGTTGGGGTGGAATCCTGCTTCTTCCATGCATGAGAAGCAGGATATGGCATGGCTCCCCTGGATCACGCTGTTTCCTCAGCACCGTGCTTGGAAATCTGGGCAGCATTGCTCTGCATGTGCCTCCTTCTGAGCCCTTGCGCATGGTGGTTCCTTTTGATTTCACCAAGGAAGGCCATGACCCAGTGGTAGAGCATCTGCTTGGCATTCAGAAGGTCCCAGGTTCAATCCCCAGCATCTCCAATTTAAGAGACCAAGCAGTAGGGGATGTGAAAGACCTCTCCTTGAGAACCTGGAGAGCTGCTGCCAGTCTGAGTAGACAATACTGACCTTGATGGGCCAAGGACCTGATTCAGTACCAGGCAGCTTCATGTGTTGGGGCAGTGTGTGTGTGCGCGTGCGTGCGTTCTGTGGCTCAGTGAAAGAGCCTCACCTTTGCACACCGAAGGTTCCAAGTTCAGTCTCCAGTTCAGATCAGATAGTAGGTGATGTGAAAGAACTCGACCTGAGTCTCTGAAGAGCTGCTGCCAGTCAGAGTAGACAATACTGACTTTGATGGACCAAGGGTCTGATCCAGTACCAGGTAGCTTCACATGTACATGTGTATTCGTTCAAGTGTAGCCAGTGGCTTGGGAAAGAAGTGGCCATAGGATGCTTCGCTGTAAGAGGACTTGTCTTTGAATCATGGCTTCCGCCATGCCTGTCGCTGCAATTCTTGGGTTCCTCATGGCGGAGCGTGGGAAGGAAAGAATCATACTGGCTTCCAGTGGAGGCATGGGACAAGCAGGATCACACTGTCATCTAGAAGCCATTCGTTCGGCTTTAATTAGGTCACAACTGTTTGGTTTGATTCAGTTGCTCGAGGTTCCCTGATGCTAAACAGATTTCTAGTCCTCGGGGGGGGGGGGGGGGGGCAGGGTGGAAGCATCTTGTAAACTGCAGTCCTTCATAAAGGCTCATAGTCAATAACTAATGTTAGCATGCAAACATTCGTTTCCTTTAAAAATGTGTTGAAAGGAAATGCACTGGTATATCTTTGGTCTGAAAGGAGGACTGGTAAATTATCAGGTATAGGTCGATGCGGGGGCTCCTGACCGTTTTGAGCCTAGCGCCACATTAACCTGGGGTCCACAACGTGGTGCCCATGGGTGCCGTGTAGGGTTGCCAGCTTTGGGTTGGGAAATACCTGGAGATTTTGGGGGTGCAGCCTGGGGTTGGTGGGGTTTGGGGAGGGGAGGGACTTCAGTGGGGTTTAATGCCATAGAGTCCACCCTCCAAAGCAGCCATTTCCTCCAGGGGGACTGATGCTGATCATCTGGAGATCAATTGTAGTAGCGGGAGATCTCTAGGTGCCACCAAGAGATTGGCAAGCCTAGTGCTGTGGCACCTGTGGACACCTTTGCTGGGGCCCACTAAGTGTTTTTAGAAAGTGGGTGGAGCCAGATGGGGCTTTTGCCCAGCAAGGTTTCTGATTGGCCAGTGGAGAATTGATTGGCTGTGCAGATTTTTTAAAAAATGTTTCTTTGGCAGCAGCTGCCACCACAACACACGGATCTTCACTGTGTGACTGAAGGTAAGCTGGGGCAGCCAATTTACAGCTGGCTCCACATTCTGTGGCAACTCTTTTGTGGCAGCCATTTTTGTGGCTGTTCCCAGTACACCTTTTCAGAATCCCAAAGGCACTTGCAGGCTCAAAAGGGTTAGGGACACCTGGACTACCCTGTGTGGCAGCATTTGGCTTGGTGGTTGCAAATTGTCCCAGATGTGATCATGGAAAATGACATTCAAGAGCATCTGTGTTCTTTTCCATGGAAGAGGAGCTCCAGTTCCGCAGGGCCTGCAAGACGGAGCTCTTCCACCAGACATTTGACCACTTTTAACATCTTGATATAACATCAGAGCCTTCCCTGGGACTTTTCCCATCAACTATATTTGTACTAATTGATTCCTGTTATGGCAGATACTGGTTTATGGTTCGCTGTTGCATAGGGTTTTATGTATAGCACTTTAGATTTTCTGTGGTTTTAAACTTTTTTTTTTTAATTATGTGAGCCGCCCGTAGCCTGCCTTGGCAGGGAGGGCGGGGTATAAATCAAATAAATAAATAAATAATGTGGAAAATAATTTATGTATGCAGCTGCTTCTTGCAATGAAAGGAAGCCTGTCTGTACATGCTGGAGCATATGTATTGGTACACGCAATGGGTTATGTTGCTGGAATGACTGCCTGGAAATAGCTGCGGTACGACCTTTGCGCCCACCAATTATTATAAGCGTAGTATTAAGGAGAAGCCATGATTTCTGGTTTGATTGTCCTTCTCCTGTTCAGCAGGTCCAAGGTCAGCTGCCGCCATTAATGATTCCAGTGTTCCCGCCAGACCAGCGGACTCTAGCCGCGGCTGCCCAGCAAGGATTCCTTCTCCCTCCTGGTTTCAGCTACAAAGCAGGCTGCAGTAAGTCTACTTGCAATTTTGTTTTCCAGACTGGGATGTGAGCAGAGGGGGGCGGAGTTTCAGACTGGGCTGGCTAGAGCCGATATATTTGGGGTCCAAACTGAAGCAAGAAATGTCTGCCTCTATGCTTTTTCAAAAACTAATGCAAAAAAAATAAATGATCAAACATGTTTTCTTCTTAGCCGTGAGCACCCATAGAATCCTGCTCATGTTGGAATAAAAGTGTGCCCCCAATCGCCAGGCATTCTCGGTTGGCACAGGGTACATCTTACTAGCGTTGCCAGGCAGCTCCTGGCAATTGGCAGGAGGGTTGAGGAGGCGCACGGTCATGGGAGAATTCTTTTTAAAATGCCTCCTCACATACTTACCAGCAGTTTGGTGTAGTGGTTAAGTGCGCAGACTCTAATCTGGGAGAACCAGGTTTGATTCCCCACTCCTCCACTTGCACCTGGCTGGATGACCTTGGGCAAGCCATAGCTCTGTACCAGCTGTTCCCTCAAGGACAGCTTGGGAAAGAGCTCTCTCAGCCCCACCTACCTCACAGGGTGTCTGTTGTGGGGAGGGGAAGGGAAAAGGAGTTTGTAAGCCGCTCTGAGATGCCGAGTGAAGGGTGGGATATAAATCCAATCTCCTCCTCCTCCTCCTCCTCCTCTTCTTCTTCCAGGAAGTGGCAAAGGGTAGCTCTAGGAATCACCAGAAACCATAGGGTTTCCAGCAGTTCCTAGAGCTACCCTTTATTACTTCCTGTAAGAACTTCCAGTAATGATAGAGTTTCTGGCAGTTCCTAGAGCTGCCATTTGTCACTTCCACTAAGAACTGCCAATAAGTACACAGGGCTGCATTTTTAAAAAAAAAAATTCCCCTTTGCTGGTCCAAGCAGCAGCAAACTACATTACCGGGTACAAGGGGTTTCCTGCCCCCCACTGGGGGCTTGGCAGCCCTAGGCCTCCGTCTTCAATACTGTTTCATAGAATCATAGAGTTGGAAGGGACCTCCAGGGTCATCTACTCCAAACCCCTGCACAGTGCAGGAAATCCACAAATACCTCCCCCTCCACACTCCCAGTGACTGCTGTTCCACGCTCAGAAGATGACCAAAAAAACCTTCAGGATCCCCAGCCAAACTGGCTTGGAGAAAAATTGCTTCCTGACCCCAAATTATACGCAGCCTTCCTCTCCAGTGGGGACTCAACACTATTTACACCATTCTTCTCTCTTCCATTTTATCCTCACAACAGCACTGTGAGGTAGGTTAGGCTGAAAGTTGGTGCCTGGCCGAAGGTCACCCAGTGAGCTTCCAGGGCAGACTGGGGATTCAGACCTGCGTCTCTGAGATATTGGGGCGGCACTCAAACCACTATGCCCCAATGGATCTCAATATGTATATGGGGGGGGGGGGTTGTTTGCTTTTTTTTAACTCTGGAAATGAACTTTATAAATGATACATGCTACATTTGGGTTCCGTAGCACCTTGAGACCAACAAACGTTTCTGGGTATAAGACGGCAAAGGGCGCTTTGGCTCTTGACATCTTATACCCTGGAAATCTTGTTGGGCTCCAAGTTGCTACTGGACTCGAATCCAGCGCTTCTACTGCGGACCAACGCAGCTACTCTTTGGAACTGTAAATGATGAGAGTTGCTTTTTATATTTTCTGCATTTGACTTGAGGATGTGAAGTATTTTTTCCCCTGGAAATTAGACAACCCAAATTGTAAAAGACAGACCTGTCGAATCCAGCAAACCCGTTGGTTATGAAAATCCCCTTCCCTTGACTTCAGTGGCTTCCCTCATTCTTCCATTGGGAAGGGTACCTGTGCGAATGTTCGTTGGCACACACTGATCTTTACCCTTCATCCAAACGAATGCAGAAGCAAGGGAGGGGAAGAGACGTAAGAGGGCACAGAGATTTCAGGATTAGTGCAAAATCCCACAAAGGTGGACCTGACCTGGATGGCCCAGGCTAGCCCGGTCTCGACAAATCTCAGAAGCTAAGCAGGGTCAGCCCTGGTTAGAACATGGATGGGGAACCACCTCTGAATGTGTCTTACCTTGATAACCCTAGAGAGCCAGTTTGGTGTTGTAGTTAAGAAGAAGAAGAAGAGATTGGATTTATACCCCGCCCTTCACTACACAAGGGAGTCTCAGAGTGGCTTACAAACTCCTTTCCCTTCCCCTCCCCACAACAGGCACCCTGTGAGGTAGGTGGGGCTGAGAGAGCTCTGACAGAAACTGCTCTTTTTCAAGAACAGCTGTGCCAGAATTATGGCTTGCCCAAGGTCGTCCAGCAGGTGCAAGTGGAGGAGTGGGGAATCAAACCCGGTTCTCCCAGATTAGAGTTTGCACACTTAACCACTACGCCAAACTGGACCTAGAGCATCAGACTCTGCTCTGGAAAACCAGGTTCAGTTCCTCACTCCTCCTCCACTTGAAACCAGCTGGGTGACATTTTGTCAGTCACATATCTCTCATCCCAAAAAATAAACCTTGCTCTCCACAAAAAAAAACTAGAGTTTCAGGCTGCCAGACAATCTTCAGATCTCCCGGCTATACTACACCCACTGCCGTATGATAATTAATTAATTTACCTTACAAGGTCTCCATAGGTTGGCTGTGCCTTGATTGCAGTTTCCACACCCACAAATGTACTGGGAAGTTATGGACATTGCCCCAGTGCAGATTGTGGAGTACCGCTGAAATCATAAGTAGAGAAAGCCCATCTCACAAATACTGTGTGGGTAATCTGTACAAAGATCTTTCCAAAATGGGACTGTATTATTGTCCAAATATTGCAGACAAGAGGTTGAGAGTAGGGTTGCCAGCTCCGGGTTGGGAAATACCTGGAGATTTTGGGAGAGGAGCCTGAGAAGGGCGGGGTTTGGAGAGGGGAGGGACTTTACTGGGATATAATGCCATAGAGTCCACCTTCCAAAGTGGCCATTTTCTCCATGTGAACTGAACTCTGTTGCCTGGAGATCGGTTGTAATCCCAGGAGATCTGCAGCCGCCACTCAGAGGTTGGCAAACCTATCTGAAAATGAGGTAGACATTTGCTTAAAGCAGCATTTGAACCAGAGACACCCTGGGCCACAACTTCCGCTACACCTGGACTACATTCCCAGCCAGCCACACCTGCTGTCTAAATAACAATTAGACTAGGAATCAATCCCAAAATACTGCTGGGTGCTTTCATTTCTCCCCCCCCCCCCCAATTTTATTTCTTCCCAACGGGGACCCAAAGCAGTTTACATCGTTGTCCTCTCCTCCGTTGAATCCTCACAACAGCCCTGTGAGATAGGTTAGGCTGAGAGTGTGTGTCTGGTCCGTGGTCACCCAGTGAGTTTCCTTGGCAGAGTGCAGATTCGAAGGTGGGTCTCCCAGACGCTAGTCCAACACTTTAAGCCACCACACCAGGCTAGTTCTCATTGATGGTGTGGGGCTTCTGGTATCAATGATCCATGGTGCATCCATTCACTATGGCAGCTACGTTGGATATGTACATCTACATCAGCAAGAAGTATCTACAGAAGGCCTTCCACTCCTCTCCTTGGGACATCAAGTGTCTCATTCCTTTGCAGGCGTTACACATGGAGATTACTGCTATTGCTTCAGGGGGGGTGGGCAGCATGTGCATGGCACCTCGGGGAGAAGAGGGCCACTGGATGACTCAGCAGGAGGAGCAGGGGGTCTTAGCTCTGTTGGCTTGGTCTTACATTGCACTGCTCCCACCCAACAGAAGTGTCATGCATGTCTGCTACAAGCAAGTTCTTTTCATCCTCCTTATGACGCACAGAGACAGGGAGGTTAGGATTGCCGTCTCTGGGCTGGGGGATTCTGGGAGATTTGGGGGTGGAGTTTGGGGAAGGGAGGGAGCTCACTGGAGTACAGTGACAGAGTCCACAAATCAAAGCTGAGCATTAGAGTTGCCAACTTTGGATTGGGAAATCTGGGGAGATTTGGATGAAGAGCCTGGGGGTGGGTGGAGTTCGAAAGGGGGAGGGACCTCAGCGGGGTATAGTGCCATAGAGGCCATGACTCAAAGCTGCCGTGGCCGAGCATTCGGGTTACCAATTCCGAGTTGGGAAATTCGGGGAGATTTGGAGGTGGAGCCTGGGAGTGGGTGGAGTTTGGGGAGTGGCGGGACCTCAACAGGGTACAATGCCACAGAGTCCACCATCAACGCTGCCATGTTCTCCAGGGGAACTGATCTCTGTCATCTGGAGATCAGCTGTAATTCCATGAGATCTCCAGAACCCACCTGTAGACTGACAACTATCGGGGAAGGAAATGCGACTATGTTTCCTTTCATTTCCCCCCCTGTGTACATAAACATCTAAAAGTGCTCTGTTCAAGACGTTTAAGGGCACAAAACCCCCAAACAAATGGATTAGATTTCCTTTAAGCGGCATGCCTATCTCCTTGCCAAAAGCACTTGTCGTTTGAAATGCCTCTCCTGTTCCCCCCTCGAAATCTTAACACTGTGATAGGGGAAAGAATTCCTCCCCCCCCCCCCCAAAAACCCAGGCTGTTCTCTATTTAATGAAGAGGCTTAATTTGCCCTTTTTTTTTTGCGAGCAACTTCCAAACAACAGGAAAGTCCCATTAATCTCAACGGGAGTTCTGCACATAGATCAAGGGTAGCATATGCCACTCCGTTTATGGGCTAAGAGAAAGCATGGGAACCCTTATTGCAGTCGAAGGTTGAGAAGTGTAGCCGATTAATCCTTGAAGACTTTGCTTTCAAAGGATTCCCTCAGTGTGTATCTCTGTGTGTATGTGTGTGTGTGGGGGACAATTTTATTTCAGCTTTATATAGAACCTTTGTGTGTTCCTGTCGCTGAAGGTTATTGAAAAACCCGGCTTGGGGTGTGGGGGAGGGACCTGAAATGTCTTCATTTCAACAAATAGATTTATCTCCATCCTGAATTTCATAAAACTGGTTTCATTCATTTCCGCTTATCTAACTCTTCTGACATCAGTTTCCTATCTAGCTATCTGAGGCCCTCTTGTTCTTTCTGTGGTGCCTCTGTTCGGCTTTATTATGTTCACATCAGTGTATCATTGACTCCACTCATGAATTCGGCAATTGTTTTTCGTTTGTGTGTGTGTGCGCGCGCGAGAGAGAGAGCGCTCTGTTCGCCGAAGGAGCCGTTGAATTCATTTCCGAGGCGAAAACGGACTAAGCAGGCGAAAAGTCTGTTCCGATGTGCTAATCTTCAAGGTTGAATGTTTTCTTATTGAACTTCATAAATATCATAGAGAAGGAGTCATAGGTGCTTCCCTTTGGCAAACAGGAAACATGCAAAGATCACCGGGGGGGGGGAGTGAGGTGAGATATATGGGGATAATACAAACTACAGCCCCACTTTCCAGTTTGGATTCAAGGCTAAAAATTACAGTTTTCAGTGGGGTGGTAATTTCCCCCTCCAGCAAACCAAAGAAAGTGAGTGTTTGGCTTAGGGCTATTCTTTCCCTTGTCTGGTGCTGTGTCGGTTACTTCTTTCCCCCCTTCTCGTGATTATCCTCCTCTTCCAGCTTAGCCACATGAGTGAGTTCAGCCAATCAGAGATCACCACAGAATGGCACTGCCAGTGGCCATCGTATCTGGCTACATGATGATGTCTCTGAGAGCAAGCAAAGCCAGTGGCGAGTGACGGCAAGGGTACTTATTAAGTGAGCATCTTTTCCAAGGAGTGCCAGGAAAGGGGAGCAGTTTTTCCAGCATTATCGGGGGGGGGGAGGGGGGGAGATGCTTTTGATAAATGTTTCATGAGGTGCCACACAAGACGATGAAGTGTTTTATAAAGGGTGCTCAGATGGCTTACAGACACAAAGTGAACATGTGAACTCTTGAACCTGCCTTATCCTGAATCGGACCTCTGGTCCACCAAGGTCAGTATTGTCTGCTCTGACCTGCAGTAGTTCTTCAGGGTCTCTCAGGTCGAGGTCTTTCACATCACCTTTCACATCACCTACTGCCTAGTCCTTTCAACTAGAGATGTTGGGGACTGAACTGGGGACCTTCGGCATGAGAGGAAGAAGAGGAGGAAGAGTTGGGTTTTATACCCCGCTCTTCAGTACTCCAAGGAGTTTCAAAGCAGCTTACAATCTCCTTCCCTTGCCCTCCCCACAACAGACACCCTGGGAGGTAGGTGGGGCTGAGAGAACTCTGAGCAAACTCTGAGCAAATTGTGACTGACCCCAGGTCACCCAGCTGGCTTCATGTGGCGGAGTGGGGAGTCAAAGCCAGTTGTCCAAATCAGAGTCCACCGCTCTTGACCTCTACACCAAGCTGGCTTCCACAGCCCCTCCCTAATTGGTGACTTTCTGTGGAATGCATATAACTATGTGGCAAGCCAATCATCTATATTTCCCCCCCACACACACACCAAGTATTGGGAAGTTTTTTTTACCACACCTTCACACCTGGTCCAAATTCGAGGGATCAGGGAAATGGTACAAATTGCCACCCAGTTGACTGAAAAACTGGTTAGGTGCATATCATGTATGAGTGTCCATGTTCATCCACAGTCAACAATGTTCAGGTTAGTTTGTCCTGAAGGTTGCCAGGTAGCTTGCTTTGGCTTATGTTCATGGATGATGTGCAAATGACCACAGTGAGCCACTCTTCCTTTCCTTACCCCAGTGTCGAATGGGAAAATACTGTGCTTCTTCAACCCCATACAGTAGCTGTATCCTCATTATGGAGACTTCTGGCGCTGTATCCATTGCCTTTGTCAAAGTAGGGACCAATGATTCACACCACAGAACATGTAACTTAAAGCCATGCTGAATATCAGCACGGCTATATTTGCAGGCCTGGAAAAGGTCAAGAATCCATCCCATTAAACATATCTGGCAGATTCAGTTAATCTCATGTTTAACATAGTGTGACGTCCTGTGTGTGTATGCGTTTGTTGTTCAGCTGCAAGTTGTCTTTCAGTGGTAGGATGGCTGTGGGGCGCATCGCATCCCTCGCGTTCATGTGACATCGCACATTTTTGTCAGTTCAGACATGGAAAAACAAGCTAGTACCATTATGAATGCCACGTCGGAGAGATACAGTCGTTCTCGGTCCAACTTTCCCAGGCATGTGGCGATCAAAGGGAGCCTCAGGTTTTTGCTGTGTGAATGGAGCTCCCTCTTCTCCCCAGAAGCCCTAATAGCCCAGACTGATCTAAGCTTGTCAGAGCTTGGAAGCTAAATGGAGCACCCCTGGTTAGTACTTGGATGGGAGACCCCCAAGGAAGACCTGGGCTGCTATACAGAAGAAGGCAACGGCCAACTGTCTCTGCTCATCTCTTCCCTCAAAATTCCCATGAGGTAGCACTTAGTGGGGTCACCACAAATCGGCTGTGACTCGATAACACACGTTACCTTATGGAGCTCCCCCCACATCTTTTATGGAACCAGTGATGTTTTATTTGGCAACAATGGGTGGGATCCAAAAGAGTTATTTAGGTTTGGGGGTTGGGAGGCATGATATTTTTTTGGAATTGTTGGCTTCGTTTGCCGTTTAGATTTTTTTAAAAAAATCCACAGACTTTTTGTCAACAAGCAGGCCCATTTCTGTTCCGAGAGAGTGTTGAAAAACATGTGAGGAAGGGTGAGGCAGTAGATGTTACATACTCGGGCTTCCAAAGAAAAACCACACCCTTTTTGACAGAGTTCATCATGAAAGGCTCCTGAGCAAATTTAACAGTCGTGAGACAAGAGGACGGGGTCCTCTGGGAGATGCATAACTCGTTAAATAACAGGACGCAGAAAGCAGAAGTAAACAGACAGTTCTTCCAATTAATGGTAAAAACAGCTTCTACCATAGAGTTCTTGACCAAATTCCAGAGTGTCCCCATGTTGCCGACAACATGATGATGTCACTTTCATCTGGATGTGATGTCACTATGTTGCTGGTGACAGAGACCTAGGCCTCAGTTTGCTGCTGGTAAGTCCCTCCTCCATGCCATGCCAGTTGTCAGAGGATTGCCTGGCAACTCTGTCTTCATATTAGGATTGCCAGTCCCCAGTTGACAGCAGGGGATGTCCCACTTTTGCGGGCTCCTCCCCACTGTCGGCCAGCTGGCCAGTGGGAGGAAATCTCCCCCCCCTCACTTAAGAGCACATGGAGCAACATGCTTATGTCACCCGGGAGTAACGTAGGCATTTAGTGATGTTGGGGGGTGATGCTCTGGTTTTTGTGCAAAACTTTATGGTTTGAAGTCGATTTTACCATAGAGTTTTGCCCAAAACCCAGAGTGTTGCCCCCAACTTCCCTACATCACCCAGAAGTGACGTTGGCATGTGTGTGGCGTCATTTCCGGGGATGTTGGCATGACAGGGGTGACGCTTCCGACTCCCGGCGCATCCCTCCATCCCCCCACCGGCGAATCAAAGGGCAACCCTGGCAACCCTGCTTCACACAACGTACACTTAATTTACTGAAGTCATTGCCACAAGATGTGATGATGACTGAGTGGCTTTAAAAGGAGATTAGACGGATTCAAGGAAGACAGGTCCTTATCCCCAGGCTTCTGGATAGAGCTGGATTAAGACATGCTGAGGTCTTAAACTATGCTGAGTTCTTCTTCTTCTTAAAGCCTTGTGTTTAAAAAAAACAAAACAAACAAAACCCAGCCCCAACAGTAATTTAGAATTTCAGTAAAGTTTTGGTGTTTCAAGGCCCATCATAATCTGAGGATCTAAAGTGCAGTTTACTTTCTTTATGTGTAGATCTAGCTCTGTTTCTGAATAGGGTTGTCAGCAGGGCTCATTTTGTAGCTGGAGCTCCTTTGCATATTAGGCCACACACCCCTGATGTAGCCAATCCTCCAAGCACTTACAGTAGTCTCTGTAAGAAGAGCTCTGTAAACTCTTGGAGGATTGGCTACATTAGGGGTGTGTGGCCTAATATGCAAAGGAGCTCCAGCTACAAAATGAGCCCTGGTTGTCAGCCTCCAGATGGGGCCTGGACATCTCCCAGAATGACAACTGCTCTCCAGGCTACAGAGATCAGTTCCCCTGGAGAAAAAGGCTGCATTGGAGGAGTGCATCTATGGCATTACACCCTGCTGAGATCTTTCCCTTCCCCAAAGCCTGCCGTCTCCAGGCTCTACCCCCAAATCTCCTGGGATTTCCCAACCCAGAGTTGGAAACCCTACATTTGGGATGTTCTGGCTGCAACTCTTCCTTTGTTCGCAGAGCCAGTTCCAAGGCAGGAGAAAAACAGAGCTGTGCATGACTGGATGATCTTGCTGAGTCAGATGGTACAGTATGCTGAGTCAGATGACGTCCGCTCAAACTCTGTCAAAGGGGTCTGTTAATGAAGGTTTCAGTCAAGGGCTGGCAGCCACTGGGAACCTTTTGGGGGCGGGGGCAGGCATCATGGGATGCTATGACATCACTTCCTGTTGTGTAACTGGAAGTAGCATCACTTCCTGTTACGCAATCAGAAGTGACGGCATGATGTCCCTCCTCCCCTCCCCACTTATCCTACTGCTGCATCAGGCAACAGAAGGGGATCAGAGGCAGGGGGTGGAAGACCTGTCCCACTCCCCAGCTTTAAGCTTGTCTTTAAGCACATCCCCTTTGGGGCAAGGGGACAATGCAATGGACTAAAAAGTAGTCAAAGTATGCATTTGTTATTGGCTCACTGTGGATGGCAACATTTAAAAATCTAAATTTACCCAAAAAAGGACAAGCACCGCTATTGATGAAAGATCTAATTACTCTTTAAACTTGGCAGAAGTGGGTCCGAGAGTGGACAAGCCAATGGTAATAAAATTGAAATATGCTGAATTTAGCATTCATCGGTTTTCTGAACAATATCGCCTCCATCCAATAAAAAAAAAATTATGAAACTCTCAGTTAATTGGGTTTCTCGTACGGGACAATAAAATTAATGTTTAGGATTTAAATACCATAAACTTCCCCAGGCGCATTTGCTGATGTATCTCTGTTTTTTAGTCCATCACATGTTTCATTGTTTAATGGGGTATCATGCGGGCTGTATTCTAATGCCTCTGGCACATAAGGTCCAGAGCCACGGCTTCTAAGAGGCTGCTGGCTAATTTCTGTTCTAAGCATTATCAGCTGATGGCCAAGTCGTTAACAATTGCCAAACCCTAAGCGGGAGAGGAAAAGCCAAATAAGACATCTACTGATTACAAAAAACTGTAGTGGCCCAAAATATCAAAGCTAACGGGGCCAAGAGAGTTATCCGAATGTACTCATAGGGGCAGAAGCATTTGCAATATTGAGTCTGAAAAGGTATGTCTAAGGAAGAATAGAGATTAGGTCACCACAGTGAGGGTTGCTAGGTAGAAGAAGAGGAGATTGGATTTATACCCCACCCTTCACTCGGAGTCTCAGAGCGGCTTACAATGTCCTTTCCCTTCCCCTCCCCACAACAGACTCCTTGTGAGGTAGGTGGGGCTGAGAGAGCTCTCTCGAGGACTGGTCTTGAGAGAACAGCTCTGAGACAACTTGTGACTGACTCAAAATCACGCTAGCAGCTGCATGTGGAGGAATGGGGAATCAAACCCGATTCTCCCACATTAGAGTAGCACCGTTGGTAAGACCTGTGGATAGCTCTTAACCACCACACTGAACTAGCTAAGGTAAGGGCTGGAGATCTTCTGGAATTGCAACTAATCTCCAGACTACATAAATCACTTATTTAGTTGAAAAAAAAATTAAGTCCAGTGGCCCCTTTAAGACCAAGAGAGATGAATTCTGGGTATAAGCTTTTGTGTTCATGCATCAGATACGCTGAAACACTTTCCCTCAAGCATTACATATAGGTAGAGGGGGGTTAGTTGCCAGCATGGGCAAGTTAGAGTCAAGATGCATAAGTAACTGGGTGATAAGTATAGGTGAGATTGGATTAAAGCAGTTGGTGAGATCTGTGAATGGCAGCAAATGAGCATACAAATGCAAGAGTTAACAAATAGATGTGAGAACTAAGTTTGAGTCCAGTGGCACCTCCAAGACCAACAAAGTTCAATTCTGGGTATAAGCAAGAACTGAGAGACTCAGCCTGTGTAGATGCACGCTTCCTCAGATACATTGAAACAGATTTCCTCAAGTGTTGCATATAGGTGGGGGAGGCAGTTGCCACGAATAGCTAATCAGGGTCAAGATGCATAAGTACAGCTAAGATTGGAGTAGCACCATTGGTAAGACCTGTGGATAGCGGCAAATTAGTGTACAGATAATACGAGAATTAACAGCAGATGAGAGAACTAACTCTGAGTCCCGTGGCACCTTTAAGACCAAAAAAAGTTTAATTCTGGGTATGAGTGAAAACTGAATGACTTAGCATGTGTAGTGAGATAAGAACCCGGTATCTCTGTTAAGCCCTAGGGGCTTAAGCCCATTGTCCTGAGTGTTGTAATGCATGTATAGTGACCCAACTACACAGACTTTGTTCTATTGCTGCAGACCAACACAGCTACCCACCTGAATCTCATGTATTTATTACTCATTTGTTTAAAACATGGCTGCTTTGGAAGCCAGACTCTGTGGCATTATACCCTACCAAGGCCCCTCCCCTCCCTAACCTCCACTCTCTCAGGCTCCACCCTCAAATCTCCAGGTATTTCCAAACCTAGAGCTGGCAACCCTTGCCATAATGCACATGAAAAGGAAAGGATTCAGAGAAGCCAGAAACAGGATAGACTGTGGGGATGTGGGCTGTAGTGGTTACAGCATTGGGCTATGATCTGGGAGACTCAGGGTCGAATCTGTACTATGCCGTGGAAGCTTGCCGGGAAGCTCACAACCTAACCTACCTTGCAGGGTTTTTGTGAGAATAAAATGGAGGCCAGGAGAACGATATATGCTGCTTTGGGTTCCCATTGGGGGAAAATAGGGTTGCCAGGTCCAAAGGACAAACCAGCAGGATGCTCCAGGAGAGCTCTTTTATTATACTGACATTGTACCATACAATTTTACCATAGAGTTTCTAGTGAATGTTAGACCATTGCATCACTTCCAGGTTTGCCCTGGAACAGATGTCATACTGTCAATCTAGTGGTGCTCCTCCCATGTCCCCAACACCCATGCTTCCCCCCAGGTGCCAGCCGTTTTCCAAGCCAAACCTCCATGGTCGGAGATCCCTGACATCACACGAAAGTCGGTTCTTAATGTACACTTTGGCTTAGAGGCCATTTTGGTTCTGGTGAGTTACCAAATGCGGAGCTGGAGATGAGCTTGCCTTCAATTAACAAGGTCTTTTTAGACCTTGAAATATGAATTTCTCTTGTGTTTCTCAACAATGCTCTTTTAGTTGGGTAACATGCACATTTATTCAAATTTAACCCAGTTATCAGTTGGTTAAAAAGTAGATGCTTGGCCATTTTTTAAAAAAATCAATCATCTTGACTGATATCTAACAACACTGGATAAAAACAACAGCTACAACCAATTAAGCTGCAGAGTCCTTTCCCTGTCTAAGAAATGTATGACTTCAGCCTGCTGTCCCCAAGTCAAGGGTTCATGTATCCTTTGATGGCTAAGTGGTTGGGTTTTGCGCACACTGAAAAGTATGGTGCGAGAGACAATAAGCAAATGCCACCTGTGTTCTGTGTGTGATGGCCCATCCATTCATGCAGATCACACATCAATGGGTAGTTATGCATGTGTGAACCCATCTATAACACAGAAGAACTGAGATGGATTCGGGTGGGTAGCTGTATTGGTCTGAAGCAACAGGGAAAAGAATTCGAGTCCAGTGGGGACTTCCGGCAAGACTTGCGAGCATGGCGGACGTGCTCCTCCGCATCTGCGGGGATCGCGATCCGTACCCGGCGGGAAGAAGGGGCTCTGGACTGGTGCCGAGCCCCCAGAGACCCCAGTGAGGGGGCTCTGCCTGGGGTGGCCCGAAGGGGATCTCTCCCTACGGTGGCGACCGAGGGATAGAGATCTCTTTTCATCACCCCCATAGGTTCCCCCGCCGTGGGAGCCGTATGGCTGAAAGCGCAAATCCGAGAAGCAGCAGAGAGTGCAAAGCAATGAGGCTGGAACTGACAGTTACGCATGGAGAAAACGTGAGTCTGAAGTAAGAAAAGCAGAACACAGCAGGAAGACGGCGGGAGGAGTGAAACCCACCCCCCCCTCTCCGGGACTAGCGTACTTACGAGACTCTTTACGTGGCGTTACTGCAGGAATAAAAGCCCATCCGCCTTGCTAGATGGCAGCATCGCTCACTTGGAGATATAAACTTTAGAAGGACATAAGTGCTGTTTGAAAATTTGCTCCTTTCGTTCATCTTATCTATCTATAAACAAAGAGCGTAGTCTCAACAATGACGGGGAAACCGAAACCTTCCCCCAAACTAGGAAGTACAGCTCCGAGTTCAAAGGTTGATACCACGGAGATGAGTGCGGTGTTCTCCTCGTTATTGCGACCTCTAGTGGACCAAATGACAGCTCTCAACGTTAAAATGGACAAAATGCAGCTAGAACTAAAAGAGTCGAATAAATCCACAGAGAAGCTGCAGCGAGAACTTCTGGAAGTAAAAACTTCAGTAAAAAACCAAGACGCAAGACTACAAAAAGCAGAGAAGGAAAAGGCCTTCCACCACGATCAGCTTTTGAAATTACAAATGGATAGATCGAATTTTTTCCTAAGACTTCAGAATGTGCCAGAAAACACAGGAGAAGACCTTAAAAATTTGCTAAGTGAAGCACTTGAACCAGTGACAGGCATGAAAGCAGCGGATATAAAAAGCGATATGGATATGGTTTACAGAACCTATCCAGATTACACTAAAAAGAAAAGCCTGCCTGGTGAAATTATGATAAGGTTCTCCAAAAAATCTACAAGAGACGTGGTGCTTAGGACCACAAACAAAGCAGCTCTGAAGATCCTGGGAGAAGAAGTAAAAGTGATGAAGGATATCCCATTTGAAATAAGGAAAAGAAGGAAAGCCTATGGAAAATTGACATCTTGGCTCCAGTCTGAGTCTATCATCTATCGTTGGAATACTCCAGAAGGACTATGCTTCAGCATCAAAGATAAGAAGTATAAGATTGACTCTGTTCAACAAGTGAAAAAGTTTCTGGAAAAAAGCAAAGAGCAGAAAACTGGGAGAGACTCAGATGGTTCACTGGCCTCGCAAGAAAGCATGTATGGATTTGATAGCTCAAAGAGTGAAGAAGAAGTGTCTGACTCGGAAAAGGGAGCTGCAGCTCCAAAAATAGTTGAGACTGTTAAGACAAGAAGAGGACGAAAGAAGAAATAGTGATTAAACTGTTTTATTAAGCATTGCACTTATGTATTATAAATGGTTTAATTAACCGTATTTCTCTAGGTGGGCGTGCCTGCCAAATAGTTTTGATAACTTTTATAGTAGCAGTAACAAGTAATTGAAATTTATCCAAGGTTTTAAATGCTTCATAATTATTTTATGTAACAAGGTAGTATTAAGCAAATGATAAAGTACTCTCTGTATAAGGTATATGTAGCTTAGATTGTAGCGTTATAGTTGTAGTTATAGAGAAAAATCAATAAAAAAATTATAAAACAAAAAAAAAAGAATTTGAGTCCAGTGGCATCTTTAAGACCTTTATTCAAGGTATAAGCTTTTGTGTGCCCTCACGCTTCTTCAGCATCTGAAGAAGTGTACGTGCACACGAAAGCTTATACCTTGGGGGGGAAAACTTCATTGGTCTTGAAGGCGCCACTCGACTCGAACTTTTCACAGAAGAACTGAATCATCGGGTTTTTGAATGCAAGCACAGCATCGAACCCATTTAAAGAGGTGTTATCCTCCTGCATCTTTTAGTGTGCTTTCTTCACAAAGACTCTGGGCTGACAAGTCGCTGATGATGCAACATATGGTCAGGATGAGGCCTTTAAAAAATTATCCTTTCCCCCCCATTAGCTGGGGAAGAAACAAAGCAGAGTCCTGAAGGGAAGCGTATTGTCTGTCCGTTTGATCAAATGTACCATGATCTCACATTGTGCCTTCCTAATGAGTCTGCGGCGTTCTAAGACTCGTTTCCGGAGATTTTGCTGGGCTAATAATTTCTGTTAGCACATCATTGGGCCACGCACAAATGCTCTAATGATCTTTAGTAATGGAGTGGAAAGTTTATTAAACATTTTCTTTGTTGTTTGGAGAGGATGGGAATTTATAAAAGGCACAGAACATCTCTCTTGGCTGCAAACTCCAGTCGTTTCAGAATTTGTTTCACGGTTTTCTGTGGGGAAAGTAGCAATGGCGATTGGAGACGCTGTTCCAGATTGGAGGGGACAAGTGCAAGGAAGGCGGGAGCTAGTTAGGCGAGATCCAAAGAGCAGCTTTTTTGTTATGGTTGCCAGCCTTCGGGTGGTGGCTGGAGATCTCCTGGGATTACAAGTGATCTTCCAGACAACAGAGATCAGTTGCCCTGGAGAAAATGGCTGCTTTAGAAGGTGAACTCTATGGCATTATACCCCATTGTAATCCTTCCTCTCCCCAAACTCTGCCCTCCTCAGGCTCCACCCCCCAAACCTCGAGGTATTTCCCAACCTAGAGCTGGCAGCCCTATTTTTTTTTTGTTATGTCCAAAATGAATTTGCAAAAGACCGTATATTTTGAAAGATTTTGTTGTGTTTGTTTTCTTTCTTTGATACCCCATAAAAACTCTAGCAGTGTTACCAACAATAGGCAGGTCCCTTTTGAGCTCAAGTGCCTGTTGTGATTATCTAAGCCAGAGTTAGGTTGGTGGGAGATTGCTGGAAGGACATCTTTTTGCCAGTGCCACAGTGTCCCTTCCCCCGCAACTCAAAAGTGATGTCAGCCTGTTGGGGTGACACTCTAGGATTTGCCCAAAACTCTGTGGTTTAGCCATAGAGTTTGAGGTGAATGCTAGAGTGTCCCCAAACACAATGACATCACTTGCCATGCTGGAAGTGATATCATGGCAACACTGAAAAGGTAAGTGCCCCTAGCCAGAGGTCTGTTTAACTTGTTTGTATTAAGAGTTACTCACCATGTAAAGCCCGGTGAACTGACTGTAGATGTAATTGCTTCTGTGGAATAATACTATGGGGCTTGCGATTAAGGGATTCTTACCAAATTCTTCTCCTTTGATTGTTGTAGATTTTCTGGGCTGTATGGCTTCTCCTTTAAATTTCTCACAGATTTTGGAGTTCCACCACCTTGGGTTGGGTCCAGACTAAGTTTTTTGGCTCACGTAAGACACTTCTCTAAGCAGACCAGAACATTCTTGCCTTCCCCCCTTCCTCTGCAGCCCATTGCTGTCCCCGAAATGCTGCTCCTGGGGGGACAGGGGACCTTCAGGAACAGCATGAGAAGCAAATCAAGGGTCTGCAATGGGCAGGGGGGATTCGTGGGAATCACGCCACCTGTGCTGTTAGTGCAAAATTAAGTCAGGGATCCAGCTCTTCATTTCTGAAGCGAAACAGAGGATTGTCCCATTAAATTTATTTTTGAATTTCAAACAGAACCACATGCGTGCATGGTTTGCTTTTCTTCATTTCGTTCTTCCCAGCCTGATGATATCAAATGTGCACATGGGCACTGAACATAACTCGCTGCTTTGGGTGCCGTGTTTTCCTGCTTCTCATGCACTTTGATACGGTGCTGCACCCAAATGATGCAATATCGTATTCCCAAAGAATCTGGAAGTGACTTAAGTGTAGTTGGTGTTTTGCCAAGGCATAGGAGTAGAAGGTCACACTGCAAGTATTTAGATGCAGTCATTACATATAATTTTATTAAGACTGCCTTTTTGCAGTGTTTTTACCAAATCACACATGCACATCAGTAACACACTGGGGTTGGGGAGGTGACTGAACAGAAAGAGTACTATTGGCAACCTCCAGGTGAGGCCTGGATATCTCCTGGACTTACAACTGATCTCCACGCTACAAAGACCAGTTCCTCTGGAGAAAATGGCACCTTTGGAAGGTGGCCTGTATGGCGTCAAATCCCTGCTGAGCTCCCTCCCTCCCTCCCCAAACTCTACCATTCTCGTGTTCCACCTCCAAAATTCCAGGGATTTTCTCAGACACAGCTAAGCATTAAATTAAGGGAATGTCTGACATACAGTTGTCACCTCCAGCCTGGAGAATTCCTGGAGATTTGGTTCGCAGTGCCTGTGAAGGGGAGAATTTTGGGGAGGGATGTCACCTAGAATCTATGATATACCATAGAGTTTGCCTTCTGAAGCTGCCATTTTCTCTAAGGGAACTGGTTTCTTTGGCTTGACGATCCACTGTAATTTGAGGCGAACTCCATGCCCCCACCTAGATGTTGGCAAAAGGAAGGCCTGCCCCTCAAGTTCTTGTGCACATGCATTTCCTCTTCCACAAACCTTGCATTCTTTTGTTGAATCCGCCAACTGAGTCCACATTGGTCTGGTGGCCCTGGGATCAAACAACCGAAGCAGGCTTTTGCTTTCCTTCGGCAGCATTTGGCAAGCCGGTGTGGAAACCAGGTCCTGGACTAGATGATCCTTTGGTGTATTTATCCATTTGGACATGTGGACCTGCTGAGTCAGACCATTGGCCTGTCAAGGTCATGACTGTCTCCTCGGACTGGTGGCAGCTTTCTGAGGTCTTGGGTGGAGATTTCATTCATTTATTTATTTTATTTATTATCTTCGGCTTATCGCCCATCCTCCCCTGCATAGCAGGGCTCATGGTGGGTAACAACAGGTAGCAACCAGTGTTCCCTCTAAGCTGTGGAGCCTTGTGAGCAAAAAATCTACTTTGTGAGCTACTGGCATTAAAGGTGTGAGCCAGCGATTTGGCTACTGCATAAATTAGTTGGCTCTGGAGCCATCCTTCCTGAGCTCAGACAAAAAGGTGTGAGCCAGAGGCTAAAAAACTGTGAGGTAGCTCACACTAACTCAGCTTAGAAGGAACACTTCTCTGGAGCCATCCTTCCTGAGCTCAGACAAAAATGTGTGAGCCGGAGGCTAAAAAACTGTGAGCTAGCTCACACTAACTCAACTTAGAGGGAACACTGGTAGCAACAACAATATTAAAACAATTGTAAATTAATCATTAAAACCCAATTTACAGCAACAGTTTAGAACGACGATTTAGATCTAATCAGTCAGATGGCAGCACATGGTTTCACACAACTTGGGGCGACTTATCTCGGGAGAGGTTGTACTTCAGGAGTATCCATGGATGTTAAGATGGCACTATAGCAGATGGATGGCCAAAACAAGCAACAAAGCAGGGGCGGCCAATACAGATGGAATTGCTGCTGCCTCAACCATATCACTTGCTTAGGGTTACCAGCCTCACAGCTGACCTCCAGGAGACAGCAATCAGTTCACCTGGAGAAAATAGCCGCTCTGGAAGGTGGACTCCATGTAGGGCTGCCAAGTCCCCCGGTAGAGCGGGGGAAACACTGATTTTTAAAGCTTTCCCCCGCTTTTTCAAAATTGGCCACCGGGGGGACAAAATGGCTGCCAGCAGGGGAACCTGCCCTGGCCTCTTGAACTTCTTAAAAGGGAAATTTCCCCTTTAAGAGCTGAACGAGCAAGAGAGCCCCACCCAGAGATTAAGGAGGGACCAGGCTCTTTCTACTGAAGGGCTTGCGTGCAAGGTTGCTGCTGGAGTAAGCTGCTGGTAAGCTGCTGGGGTCTGCGAGCTCTTTTCCTTCTCTGTCTCTCCCCCACCCCCTCTTTCTTTTTTCTGTCTGTCTGTCCACTGTGGTTTTGTCAAAGGAATAAACTGTCACTTCCAAAGAGGTAAACATCACAAGGAGAGGTTGCCTGTAGAAGGTCTGGGAGTGGGATTGTTTAAAATGTCTTGTCGTGGCTGCTTGGGTCCCCCCAATCCTCATTTCCCTTCTGCAAATAAAAGTTGGGATTCCTCATTTTTATGCCAATTTTCTGTTTCTTTCAACCGTGTCCCCCCCCCCCCGCAGTAAAAATCTGCATTTTTAAAAGCATTTGTACATCAAGTAACCGGTATTTTAAGTTAGGGATGGATCCAACTAGCTTTTCTGCTGGCGAAAAGGGGAGGACAAAGGCCCTCTTTAGCCACCAAAAAGCCTATGCTGGGGGGTGGGGGGGGAGAAGTTATGGGACTTACATGGACAACTTCTGGGTGAAACAAGGGCCAGAAATAAAGCCTGGGAATTGGGCAAGAGTAAGTGAAAAAGCTGGCTGTCTCTCTCTCTCTCTCTCTCTCTCTCTCTCTGTCCCCATCCAGCAGAGGTCTATCAGTGGCTATTATTAGCCACAAGGTCTGAATGGAACCCTTTGTCTGGGGCAGTGATGCTCTGCATTCTTGGTGCTTGGGGGGCAACAGTGGGAGGGCTTCTGGAGTTCTGGCCCTGCTGCTGGACCTCCTGAGGGCACCTGGTATTTTTGGCCACTGTGTGACACAGAGTGTTGTACTGGATGGGCTGTTGGCCCGATCCACTGTGGCTTCTCTCCTGTTCTTATGATATGAAAATCATATTTTGCACTTGTGTAGCACTTAGTGCTTCATATTCTGCCGAGATGAGGAAGGATTCAGTAGGGCCGTTGCTCAGTGATAGAGCATCCGCTTGACATGCAGGAGGTATCAGCCTCTTCAGCTAAAAAAGGATCAGGTAATAGGTGACATTAAAGATCTCAGCCTGAGACCCTGGAGAGCCACTACCAGTCTGAGTAGTCAATACTGACCTTGATGGACCAATGGCCTGATTCAGTATTAGGAAACTTAATGAGTTCATGTGTCAGCATGTGGAAATGATGTCACTTCCTTTCTCCTGGCTCCACCCCCAAAGTCTCCTGGCTCCACCCCCAAAGTCCCCAGATATTTCCCAAGTTGGACTTGGCAGCCCTAACTCCATGGCATTATCCCCCATTGAAGTCCCTCTCCTTCACAAACCTTAACCTCCTCAGGCTCTACCCCCAAAATCTCCAGGTATCTCCCAACCCAGAGCTGGCAACCCCACCCCTACTACTCGGCTCCTTCAACTAGAGCTAGCACAGCACAGATTGTAGATTAAATCAATCACACTGCGAGAAGAAAAGGAGCTTTGTGACTAGGTGATGGATTGGATCCTACCTAGGGAAAGCATCAGGGGAAAGCACCGCTATTGGTAGAATGGCTCCGTGGGATCCATCTGGAAGCGGAGAGGCGGGCTCGGGGTGATCTGGGGGTTGAGAATTGGTGGGGTGTCTGTGAAATGTTAGAATGGTTAGGTCTCCATGCCCCTTGCTTCCCTCACAGGAAGTCCCGTTGAGTTAAATTCCCACCCTGGACAAGGCCGTCAACACATCCCCCCACTTCCCTTGAAATGCCTTCCGATCTTATCAAGGTTGTGCTTGTTTTCCTTGCCTTTCTTTCCCTCCTCCATGTTGTTTTTTTTTGGGGGGGGGGTGGAAGCTTAGCTCCCCTCTGATCAACGTGCACTTCCACCCCCCTCCCCCCTCCCATTTCCCTAAATACATCATGAAAAAGGATGAGGTTTCCGCCTTAATTGCTTGTGCCTTTTATCCACATTCCTCTCGCAGCCAGAATTGTGAAGAGTGTTAGTAAAAAGGCTTCACAATAGAGCTTTTCATTAGGCCTCAGCAAGGCACACAAAAGAAGGCTTTTGGAAGGAGTGAATGCAGGAGTTTAATTTGCAGGTGGAGAGTAGATAAAAGGTGCTGACGCCTCTATTATTCTCTCACTTAGGTGACCCTTACCCCGTTCAGCTGATCCCGACAACCATGGCAGCTGCTGCCGCGGCAACCCCCGGCTTAGGCCCACTCCAACTGCAGGTAAGTCTGGGTACAATGCCGGGAGAGGTGAAAGGTTAAATAAATATGGAAAACAGTTTTCTCTCCCATTCGAACCCAACCGAATTCACAATGCGCTTTTCTCTTCTTCCCCCCCTCTTTTTTTTTAACGAAACAAATTTTTGGCAGATACACCCCCCCCCCCCTTTCATTTACAAATCTACATCTGGAGATGCTTTCTTTTCACCTGGGAGAAGGGGGATTTTGAAAACGTTGCTCCCACACCAGTGTTAATTGTGATTCTTTTTTGGCTTAGCAGGCAAATAACAATAATAATAATAATAATAATAGGATGCGCACGTGTCTTCCTCTTCTCTTCTTAACCGCCCCAATCCAATAGTTCCAAGTCTTATAGCGACTGTAACCCAGTGGCGAGTGGGCAGAACAGCACAAATTGATCGCCTCCTTCTTGAGATATGAGACTTCAGAGCCATCCGACAAGAATGACAGATTATTGTTTAAAGAGGGATGAAAGGCTTGTGTTTCTTTGCAGGACGTAAATGGAACCCATTTGTGGGGCTAGTCATGGCTTTGGAAAATACTGGACAAAACCTCATGAGTCTCTTATTTATTTTATTTCATTTACTTCATTTGTACCCACCTTTCTCCCCAGTGGGGGATCCAAAGTGGGTTTTTTAGGATTGCCAGGTCACATTGTTACACTGGTGGGAGGATTTGGGACATTCTGAGACGTCCCCGATGTGATGACATCACTTGGAAGCAGAGACACTCTGGTTTGGGGGCAAAACTCTATGGTAAAACCGGCTTCAATCCATAGAGTTGTGCCCTCAAAACAGTGCATTTTTGCATGACACCCCCGATGTGATGACATCTCTTCCGGGTGATGTCATTACATCGGGGATGTCACACAGCGACATCACTGTTTGGGGGTGGGGTTTTCCTCAACAGCCAGCTGGCAGAAGCCATGCCAGGACCTGGAAAATGGCAACCCTATCTTCTTTCCTCCACTTTTTCCTCACAACAACTTTGTGAGGTAGGTCACACTGAGAGAGTATGACTGGCCCAAGGTCACCTAGCAAACTTCCGTGGCTTGAATAGGGATTCAAACTCCAGTCTCCCAGATTCCAGTCCAACCCTCTTAACCACTACACCACACTGGCCCTCTTTGACTTGATAACCATAATGGATGTGTGTTTTTGATTTCCAAAGGCTGAATATAAATAGGGCTGCCAAGTGATCTCCAGAGTGCAGAGGTCAGCTCCTCTGGAGAAAATGGCTCCTCTGGAGTGTGGGCCCTATGGCATTATACTTCACTGAGGCCCCTCACCTCCTCAAGTCCTGCCGTCCCCAAGCTGGGCTGTTCAAGCTGCTTGACTTGCTCAAACCACCCTGCAAAAAGCATATGTCTGAACTTGCTGGTAGCCTTTTAGCATCTGTTTGCTGATTCCGGTACTTGGGGCAAAAGTCCTGCCCATCTAAGAGGTGGAATGACCTAGTCATAGTGAGAAAGTTGGAGAATTCCGGCCTAGCCGTGAGCCGCGCATGACACAACATCAGCATAATAAGCCCCTCTTAATGGGCAGGGGAGAAGACGGGAGACAATTAAGATGGAGCTCTTTTGCAGTTTAGTCAGCGGAGTGCCGGAGAAAGCCCTGTCAGTGTGTAAGCTGGCAGAGGTTAACATATTCGCCCCTATTGTGCTTTTATATGAAAAGCTACACTGTGGTTTTGCCTCTGATTGTATGGGATACAAATACCCAGTGCAGTATGAAAATCATGGGAGCTTAGAAGAAAAAGAAGAAGAAGAGTCGTCTATGCCTGTCCTCCTCCTGGAATGATTTCTGGGGGAATATCTTCAGTTCTTCTAAAGATAATGGATAGGGTTCTTCTAAAGAGGTGCAAATATTCACAACCGAATGCAAAGCCAGGAAGGAAGAGAGTAAATGGGGAAGCTCCCAGTAGAGCCTCAGTGAAGTCAAGAGATCTGCAGGGCTTTCTTTCCATGGTCACTTTCTGTGGTCACTCTGAATGAAAATGAAACCCCCTGTTCCATTTTAGGGTTGCCAACCTCCAGATAGCACTTGGAGATCTGCTGCTATTACAATTGATCTCCAGGTGACCAAGATCATTCCCCCTGGAGAAAATGGTTGCTTTGGAGAGTGGACTCTGTGGCATTGTACCCTGCTGAGGTGCCCTCCCCTCCCCAAGCCCTGACTTCCCCAAGGTCCACCTAAAAAACCTCCAGGTATTTTCCAACTCAGACCTGGCAACCCTATATCAGTCCATTTTTCAGTGCCTAGTTGAGTAAGGCAGCGTCCAAACGGTCACCACCATCAGTGGAAATAAAGGCATTTTGCAGATGTTTTATGGAAAACTGTTTTTAAAAGTGGTGGTTTAGAACAATGTTCCCTCTGACATTTGGCAGACCAAATTTGGGTTGCTGGCTCTGGATTGGGAAATTTCTGGAGATTTGAGAGTGGAGTTTGGGAAGGGTGGGGTTCGGGGAGGGACCACAGCAAGGTATAATGGCATAGAGTCCACCTTCTGAAGCAGCCATTATCTCTCTGCAGTCTGGGGACCAATTGTAATTCCAGGAGATCTCCAGGCCCCACCAGGAAATTGGCAACCGTATCCCTTCTGTGTATGTATATGTGGGTGAGTCCAAGGACAGTGTCCAGTGGTAGGTCCATAACACGGACCAAAAAATGGCACACACCCCCAAAAAACTTACCCATTAACCAATTCAGTTGTTCATGGTAGAGAAAGAGTGTTATCATTCCACGTCAACAATAGAATGCCCTGTTATGGTGCAATATTAGACCACTATTCTTAAACTGAAGTTACTGGGCACAATATCCCTATGAGACCAGAACTCGTCTTGCTTAATTTATGGGAGGGGATATTGGTTCCTGCTCTCAGGAAAGATCTCATTTCTTATATGTTGGTGGCAGCCAAGACTTTAGCAGCTAGGCATTGGAAAAGTAGTATACAACCCTCATCGAATATGTCGTTCAATAAATTGTGGGAATACCTAGTCATGGACAAAATATCAGATGTAATTTCCTTGGTGGAGAATCCAGACTGTCCCTCAGATTATTTGGTACGTTGGTTCCCTTTTCTTGAATATATGGAAAGACTTAGGCTGCGATCACACACACTAACTGATCCACTTTCAACCCACTTTCAATGCACTTTCAAATTGGATTTTGCCAGTTCGTGCAGTAAAATCCAGTTGGAAAGTGCATCGAAAGTGGATTATTTAGTGTGTGTGCTCGCAGCCATAGTAAGCTTGAAAAGGCGCTTCCTGATCATTTGACGGTTATAGCTATATATTGAATAGCTGTTTGGTTTTATTGCTCTGTCTCCAGATAGCGCTGGCTCTTCGGCTTGGAAACGGAGATGAGCATCACCCCCTAGAGTCAGATTTGACTGGATTTCGAGCAAGGGAAACTTTTACCCTTTACCTCTAAATATTTTGTTATTGTTTTTGTTGCGGTTTCCCAATAGTATGTGCTACTGTAAATTGCTGTTAGATATAAAATAAAAGACTGTTAAGGGAGAACAACAATGGAATCCAAAGCGGAGTTACATCCTTCTGAGACTTCAGTGGGTTTAGAAGGCTGTAGCTCTATTTAGAATTGCACAATAAGAGATCCCAGTGAGAGTCTATGGGAGACGATTGCCCATTGTTGAATCTGTTTTTGAGGAGGCAGCACTAGGTATGCTTTTTTAAAAAATCAATCACAGAAAAGTTTATTTTATCATTAGAATTATTTAGCATTTCATTACAGTGGTTTTTCTTATTCTTGCTGGCTTATTTGGATTTTTTAAAAAAATTAAATAATTTTTATTATTAAATGAATATAAAACAATTGGTACAAACAGAGGCCTCGATCACACGGATAGGCACGAATGTCAGGCGGATTTTACCGGCGCGATCACAAGGGAACATCTGGCAAGCATCCTGCACCCGTCACCAGCCCGTTTCTTCCCGCTGAAGAAGCGCAGTTAAAAACTGCCAGCAAAAGTCCACTATCAAAGGGGTTTGCGACGCCCCTCAGATGAAGGTTCCCATGTGATTGCTCCAGCACGCTCCTGCTCACTCGTTGAAGCGCACCAAAAACTCGCACCACCAGAAAAACACCAGTTCACCGCCGTCACATCTGATCACGTAGTGGCGGGTCAAATTGCAACAGGCCAAATAACCTCGCCTCCCCTCTGTGTTATCTGGCACGTGTGACCGGGGCCAGAGAATCCCAAACAATACAAACTATAGGACATTAATGATATTCTTGATACTCTGTTCAGTATATCTATCTAAAACTGAACTATTTAAAACTCTTAACGTGTTTTCTAATAATACAGTTGGGTTAGCAGCCATTTTATATAAACGAAAGGATTTGAGTTCAACTAGCTAGTATTTACTGTCAAAAGTTCAAACATACTCTAAGTCTGGGGTTTATAGAATAAACACTTCAGCTGAAACTAAGTAAGCAGGAACAATTCCATTCTGGGCTATGTAATTTACGACTGGAAACCATTTTTCGACAAAAGTCGATTGATAGTTTTTATGTTCAAGTTGTAACAGTCTATTTGTAATTTTTTTCTAAAGTAAAACAGTCCCATGTCTTAGGCATCCATAACAATACTGATGGCTCTGATTTTTTCTTCCACTTTGAAGCTATTGGTGTCTTTGCAGCAGTTAATAATGTGACAATCAGATTCTTCCATATTTGTGGTACTGGAAGATCTTCCCATAGATGAAGCAGTATTAGCTCAGATCGTAAAGGGAGTGAATATCCTGTTATTAATAGAATCAGTTTCAGTACCTTTTGCGAAAATTCAGCAATATAATAACATGTCCACCAACAATTATAGTATGTCCCTTTCTCGCCACACAGTTTCCGGCATGTATGTATGCTTTTGAGCTCAGCAGAATTCTGCCTGATATGAGGCAGACCCTGATGAGCTGTTCTTTGTCTCCACTCTTCTACACTTAAAAATGTTGATCCAGTGAGAGATATTACCTATATTATATTTACAAAGTATTCTGGGACAACCCCCCTTTAATTAATTTTATATATATAAAAGGCTGTGGTCACGCGGTCATTTTGATCGGGTTTCACCATTGTTCCCTCTTGCATTTAGAATTGCTGATCGCATGCCTACTTCCATCTCCTGCACCGAAGCGGGCTCACTCGCACAATGCTCCCAGTTCCCTAGCGAGTCTTCCAACACCCGAAACATCAAGTGCTTTCCTAGTATTTGCATTTTGAATCTGCAGTTTCGCCTATCTGGACAGCCATTTCTCACAATGATCGCGATTAGGTCATCTGAACATCCTTCTTGCGATGGTTTCCCCCCCCCAAAAAAACTTCCAGTGTTGTGCGCATGAGCAGTCCTGCGCTGAATAAATCCAATGTATAAACATTCAAGCGCACATCTAGACTCCAGTGCTCAGTTTTATGTCGCCAGTTAATTTTGTTTGCTGTTGAGGGGGACCTGCAGGAACAAGGGAGTACGGCAAGTCCCAGCTGGAGCGGTGATTCAGCCACGTGCATATGTGCATGTGCAAAGGCAATTTTTAAAAAAGCCACACCACCTAAGCGGTGCAGCTATCTGGACGGTGCCCGGAGCTTCATTGCATGATGCAAGTGGTTCAGGGAGAGGTGTGCGATCATCCCAGCCCAAAATAAAGGCCGAAGACAGACTGGCAATCTGAAGCGGAGGCAAAGCGGAGGGAACTGGAGCGGGGGGGGAAACTCACGGAGCTGGCCGTTCACACTGGCCAGAGCAATGCGGATCAGCGGCGATACGGAGCATTCAGACTGCCACGGAGAGTTCAGACTGCCGCATAGCCAGCGCGCGGGGCTCGCGCGTGCCGCTGCACTTTTTTTTTGTTTTCCTTTGATGTTTTTCGCATATGCGCATATGCGCATATGCGCATATGCGCAAAACTTTTTGCCATGCGTTCACACTTCCTCCGGATGCCTCCCGCTTCTTCCAGTTCACACTGTTTGGAAGCGGGAGGCATGCGGAGGAAGGCCCCTGAACACCGGTTTTACCCGGTGTCCGGGTAAAGCGGAAGGAAAGCGGCTGGGAGACGGGTAAGTACGCAACGGAGCCGATGGGCAGATGCGCATGTCTGAACGGGCTCCTTTCCTCCGTTTGCGAAGCGTGCCTGCCCCGCTTCAGATTGCCAGTCTGTCCTCGGCCAAAATATTCCCAATCAAATCTTTAGTGGGAACAAATCAGGATATGCTTGCCGTGTGACCACACCTAAATAGAATGTGTTAAAAAAGGGGAAATTTCTCTTTGCTATGAAGCCCAACACATACAAAGATTTTACCATACTTAACCTTGAAACTTGAGTAGTTTCCTGATACAGAAAGCTTTGGGGGTGGAAAGTGCCATCAAGTCACAGCTGACTTACGGCAACCCCATAGGTTTCCAAGGCCAGAGATATTTAGAGGTGGTTTGCCATGCTGGCAGAGTTTAAATATGCAAAGGAAGTGGAGCACTGACTGTTCAAAGAAAAATAAGTAGGTTTATTAAAGAAGAACAAACTGTTCTAGAACACAGAACAGAGAGAGCCTTAACTGTCCAGCCTAACTGCTGAAGGGGGAACAACAAGACGGAAGCTCTGCAGGAGCAGGAAGTCTCCAGAAGAGCCAATTAGGAGACAGCAAGGACTTGATTTGAAATTGTGGGCAGTCCCTAATCTAGCTACGCTATCAGTCCTTCAGCTGTCTCCCTGTAGGGTGATCTTCAGATCTCCTTCATAAGGCTGCACTATATACCTTGCATATTTCAACATGCCATTGCCTGCCTCTGCATTACACCCCTTATATTCCTTGGAGGTCTCCCATCCAAATACTAGCCAGGGCTGACCCTGTTTAGCTTCTGAGATGAGAACATAAGAGAAGCCATGTTGGATGAGGCCGATGGCCTATCCAGTCCAACACTCTGTCACACAGGGGCCAAAACCCAGGTGCCATCAGGAGGTCCACCAGCGGGGTCAGAACTCCAGAAGCCATCCCACTGTTGCCCGCCAAGCACCAAGAATACAGAGCATCACTGCCCCAGGCAGAGTGATGTAAGAACATAAAAGAAGCCATGTTGGATCAGGCCAGTGGCTGATCCAGTCCAACACTCTGTGTCACACAGAGGCCAAAACCCAGGTGCCATCAGATCTGAGAAGATCGGGCTATCCACAAAGAGCACAGAAAGCTTTACTGTTACACAAATTTAGAAAACACTTATACATTTTCAGACAGAAAACCAGGGTGGCATGGTGGGTTGGAGCATTGAGCTAGGATCTGAGACATCCAGTTTCGAATCCCCAGTTGGCTGTGGAACCTTGCTAGGTGAGCTTGGACCAGCCACGCACTCATGGTCTAAACTATGTCACAGGGATGTTGTCAGGATAAAATGGAGAAGAGGAAAATGAAGTAAGCCACTTTGAGTCCCTTTTGAGGAGCAAGGCAATATGAATAAGGTAAATAAATACATTTTCTGTTTTCTGTTGCCCCAAAAGGTCTGACCAGAACCAATGGGTTGAAATTAAATCAGAAGAGTTTTGGACTAAACATTAGAAAGAACTTCCTGATACTTAGAGCAGTTCCTCAGTGGAACAGGCTTCCTCGGGAGGTGGTGGGCTCTTCTTCTCGGGAGGTTTTCAAGCAGGGGCTAGATGCCATCTGACAGCACTGCTGGTTCTGTGAATTTGGGCAGATCACAAGAAGGGAGGGCAGGAAGGGCTACATCAGTGCTTAGTTCTCGTGGCCCTTTCTTACATGGCCAGGAAAATGCTGATTGCCACTTTGGGGTCAGGAAGCCATTTTTCTCTAGGCCAGTTTGGCTGGGGATCCTGGAGGTTTTTTGTCATCTTCTGGGCGTGGAACAGCGGTCACTGGGGGTGGGGAGGGGGAGGTATTTGTGAATTTCCTGCCTTGTGCAGGGGGTTGGACTAGATGACCCTGGAGGTCCCTTCCAGCTCTGTGATTCTATGAAATCCAGGTTCAGATTCCCCACTCCAGCATGGGAAGCTTGCAGGGTGAGTTTGGACCAGGCACTCACTGTTGGCTTAACCTACTTCACAGAGCTGCTGTGAGGATAAAAATGGAGAGGAGCACAATGCAAGGCCCTCTGCAGAATGATAATACGTGTCCACTCAGTGGTATGTCCAAGAGGCAGAGATGGTGATAGGGGAGACGTTTCCGCCAACCACACGCAGACTTCCCACAAGCGGCATTCAGTCAGCTGTAGGGAGGCTCACAACTCTTTGACACCTACCCCTGTGTTGGAACGCCGAAAAGATAGACAAGCGATCTCATCTCCGAATCCATTCAGCTCCTGCCTTTGTGTCTCCTCTCCATGGTCTCTTGGAACCATCAGAAGAATCTCCCCGTCCCCTTTCCCCTTTCTAATTCCCCCACTTTAATCCTTTCCGAGGCCTCGTCACACTGGCAGCGCTTTATTTCGTGCGAGACGGGGGCCGAAAAAGAGAAATGACAAAGTGGTCTCTTGTGGGCTGAGGTTGACACATCTTCTCCCCGATGAAAGACCCCTGCCAACCCCTCTTTGAGAGGACATGTGTTTCGAAGCCCTTCCTCTCCTCCTTCTCTCTGGGAGTCCCCTCACTGTGATGTCCTACCTGTCACAGTCAGCGCTAATTGGTTGCCCTCGCCGGTGCTGCCCGCTGAGGGGTTAATAACTGGATGAGCAGAGGTAACCGTCCTTGCCTGGAGCAGTGGTTGCTCTGAGCCGGATGTAACTTGCCGCAATAGAGAGATTGGCAGACATACCTTCGCATGTTTGAACTTTGTTTTTATATGGCTACAGGGGCGGGAAAGCCTCTGCCATCTTTCTGTGTGCCTCTGAAGCTCGTCCCATTCATTGTCACAAGCCCCTGAGGGCATTTTCTTTTGCCCTGTCTCATGTGGGCAGGGACAGCACATGTTAAGTAGAGCAGCCTCAAAACATTGGCAAGAATATCTGTTTGAGTGGAGAGATTCCTTATTAGGTGTATTATATTCCTTATAGTGTGTGTGTGTGTGTGTGTGTGTGTGTGTGTGTTGTGTGTGTGTGTGTGTGTGTGTGGCAACAGGTGCCTGGGTCACAAAACACATTAATGGGAGGTGTCAGCGATGCTTTGTGCAGGTTTCTTTTGTCTCCGCCGTTGGAAGTCCAAGGTGGAGAAACATTCGCCACAACAAGGGCGAACTTGAGAAGATCTGGGACTAGTGTTTGTGTAGAGAGTCATAGAATCATAAAATCACAGGGCTGGAAGGGGGCATCCAGGCCATCTAGTCCGACCCCCTGCTCAGTGCAGGATCAGCCTAGAGCATCCCTGACAAATGTTTATCCAGCCGCTGCTTCAAGACTGCCAGGGAGGGGGAGCTCAACACCTTCCCCAGGCAGCTGATTCCACTGTTGCACAGCTCTTACTGTAAAAAAGGTTTTCCTCATATCCAGCCCGTACCTTCCCACCCTTAATTTCAACCCATTCTTGCAAGTCCTCTCCTCTGCTGCCCACAGGAACAGCTCCCTGCCCTCCTCTAAGGGACAGCCCTTCAAATTCATCAAGAGAGCCATCATGCCCCCCCTCAACCTCCTCTCCTCCAGACTGAACATTCCCCAGTCCCTCAGCCGTTTCCTCCCAGGGCTTGGTCTCCAGGCCCCCGATCATCCTCGTCGCTCTCCTCTGCACCGGCTCCATTCTGCCCACATCCTTTTTGACGTGAGGCCTCCAGAACTGCACACGAGACTCCAGGTGTGGCCTGTCCAATGCAGTGTACAGCAGGACTATGACATCTTGCAATTTGGATGTTATGCCTCAATAGAAATCCATCTAAAGTTTTTTTTAAAAAATGGATGGATCAGAAGGTTGCTGTGCAGGTTTAATACCTGAGGAGTCTGAGAGAAGCAAAATTATATCTCTTCCCCCCCCCCCCCGGCCTTTCCAAATCTCTGTGCTTGAAAAGTGACAAACAAATGTCATGTGTCTCTCTATACTGGCGTAATGATACTGTGGTGGTTGGAAGTAGAGATACCAGCCTCCAGGTGGGATCTACGGATCCCCCGGAATTACAGCTCATCTCCAGACGACAGAGTTCAGTTCCCCTGGAGAAAACAGATGCTTTGGAAGGTGGACTCTGTGGCATTGTGTTTATTTATTTATTACTTTCAATTTATATCCCGCCTTGCTGGACGAACCGGCTCTAGGGGGCGTATAACAATTAAAATGCAATAAAACAATAAAATACAATAAAATTACATAGCAACAAATAACATAAAGTGCTAGTAGGTACCGATGACAGTTTCTGTGAATAGTCTAATACAGAGAAGCAATCTAACATTGTAGCATAGGGCCATAGCGTGGGTGGTTTCCGATGGCTCATTCGTCAGTGGCGGCTCCAAGTCGAAGGCCTGGTAGAAGAGCTCCGTTTTACAGGCCCTGCCGAACTGTGAAAGGTCCCGCAGGGCCCTGATGCCTTCCGGGAGCTCATTCCACCAGTGTGGAGCCGCCACTGAAAAGGCCCGAGTTCTAGTAACAGCCAGCCTGGCATCTTTTGGGCCAGGGAAAGTCAGGCGGTTTTGCGACCCTGACCTCAGTGCTCTCTGGGGAACGTATGGGAAAAGGCGGTTCCTCAAGTGGACAGGTCCCTGACCATATAGGGCTAGGACCATATAGACGATGGTTTAATTCAACTCCGAATAAATTTGATAGTCTAAATCTGTGCCACTCCATTAACTGGTTGTTAGGATGCATCATGCCAGTTTAAAGTTGATGTATAGTCTTAGTTTTAAACATGGTTTTTGTGACATGTGAATGTAGACATCCTGCTTTTTTTCTTGGCTTGTTCCCTAGCAATGCCTTCACAGTGATGCTGTCTGGGATGCCAGCTGGGTCTCTACAGGGGACACAGAGGGAAAGCAAGACGACAAAACCAGTGTTTGTTGAAGCAAATCAGTATTTGGATGATTGACTGCGAGCCAAACCCTGGTTTCATAAGCTAGCCGGGGTTCAAATAAACCAGTGTTTTATGTCACGTCTGAACTGAGCCTATATATGGGGGTCAGGATTGGCTGGTCCAGGTTAGGAGTTTCCTGGAGATTTGGGGAGCCTGGGAAAAGTGAGATTTGGGAAAGGGAGGGATCTCAGCAGGGTAGAATGCCATAAAGTCATAAGAACATAAGAGAAGCCAATGTTGGATCAGGCCAGTGGCCCATCCAGTCCAACACTGTCACACAGTGGCCAAAAATACCAGGTGCCCTCAGGAGGTCCACCAGTGGGGCCAAAACACTAGAAGCCCTCCCACTGGTGCCCCCCCCCCAAGCACCAAGAATACAGTGCATCACTTGCCCCAGACTGAGAGTTCCTATCTATACCTTGTGGCTAACAGTCACTGATGGACCTCTGCTCCAAATGTTTATCCAGTTCCCTCTTGCAGCCATTCATGCTTGTAGCCACCGCCACCTCCTGTGGCAGTGAATTCCACATGGTAATCACTCTTTGGGTGAAGAAGGACTTCCTTTTATTTGTTCTAACCCGACTACTCAGCAATTTCATTGAGTGCCCAAGGGAGAAAAGCACCTCTTTATCTACCTTCTCTATCCCATGCATAATCATCTCGATCGTGTCACCCCTCAGCCATTGCTTCTCCAAGCTAAAGAGCCCCAAGCACTTTAACCTTTCCTCATAGGGAAAGTGTTCCAACTCTTTTATCATTTTAGTTGCCCTTTTCTGCATTTTTTCCAGTGCTATATCTTTATTGAGGTGTGATGACCAGAACTGTACACAGTACTCCAAATGAGGTTACACCATTGATTTATACATGGGCATTATGTCTCGACATTTTCATTGAGTTATCTACTACAATTCCAAGATCTCTCTCTTGCTCAGTCTCTGCCAATTTGGACCCCATCAGCGTGTATCTATAGTTAGGATTTTTGGCTCCAATGTGCATCCCTTTGCACTTAGCCACATTGAACCCCATTTGCCACGTTGATGCCCACTTGCCCATCCTCGACAGATCCCTTTGGAGTGCCTCACAATCCTCCCTGGTTCTCACCACCCTCTCTCCACTCTCCAAAGCAGCCATTTTCTCCAGGGGGAACTGATCTTTGTTGCCTGGAGATCAGTTGTAATTCTGGTACATCTCTAGACCCCACCTGGAGGTTGGCAAGCCAAATGGGGGTCCTCAGGAAACAACCCATGGTTAATTGAGTTTAAATTTAGTGTCTTCATTGGACCATACTGCAGCTAAGAAACTGATCCATTATTATGTAATGATATGCAGCCGGATCCCATGATTTGCTTTCAATATTAGTCCAGTTGCTGCAAGAAAGTTAGGGGTTCCCCCCCTGCTCTTTGCATGCTTTTTTTTTTGCATTCATTAGTCAGGAGACAACTTTAAATACCAACTGAGCTGAGGTCAAAGCCCTTGGGGCTCTTTAGCTTGGAGAAATGATGGCTGAGGGGTGACATGGAGGTTTATAAGATTATGCATGGGATAGAGCAGGTAGAGAAAGAGGTACTTTTCTCCCTTTCTCACAAGACAAGAACTTGTGGGCACTCAATGAAATCGCTAAGCAGTCAGGTTAGAACAGATAAAAGGAAGTACTTCTTCACCCAAAGAGTGATTAACACATGGAATTCACTGCCACAGGAGGTGATGGCGGCTACAAGCATGGACAGCTGCAAGAGGGAATTGGATAAACATATGGAGCAGAGATCCATCACTGGTTATTAGCCACGATGTATAGATAGGAACTATGGGGCAAATGGTGCTCTGTATTCTTGGTGCTTGACGGGGGGCAACAGTGAGAGGGCTTCTAGTGTGGACCTCCTGATGGCACCTGGTGTTTTTGGCCATTGTGTGACAGTGTTGGACTGGATGGGCCATTGGCGTGATCCAACATTGGCTTCTCTTATGTTCTTATGAATTCTCAGCCATTGGGCCCCCACAGGTCTTTGTTTTCTTTTCTTCTGCTGCCTTACCTGCTCTCTTTAAATGTCTTAATTTGTGGAGGGACGCATGGTTAATGCACACTTTAATTGCTATATTAGAAAACAGCCATGGTCCACTTAAGTTTGATGGGGGTGGCGGGAACCAAAGCAAAATTGGGTTTCCACTCCGAGAACAAACATCTGGGCAAAATAAACGGGGGGAAAATAGCAGCTAAGCACTCCGACGGCCACACTTCCGATTAGCATTGCCAAAAGATGGCAGGCATCCACCCACCATTAGCTCACTGGATTCCTTTATTATTAATATGCACATTTCTTGATGGACGCTGTAAATGCCCAAGATGATAATGGCGATGAGTTAATAAGGCAGCACAGTACGAATTTTTCCCATTGGCTATCGCCTCAAATTGGTCTCCAGTGTATAATATTAACCTAGGCTGGGCACCGCACTCCCCATTTATTTCAGATGCTATATTTAGGTGCGTTGGCTGCAAAGAGACTCGCCACCTGTTCTGCCCAAGGGGGTAGCCAAAAGGCCCATTTTGTAAGGGACTGCTGGAGAGCAGGGGCATTTCCCCAGCTGTAGGGAATAGATGTCGCTCCATTGGTGCTAATGGACCAATGCCCATCAACAGCAGCTGAGGATTTAGACCTAGCCACAGTGAAACAATTCCACCGGCGTGATCCATTTTGGGGGTGGGTAGGCGGGCATTGTTAAATAATGCAGTATTAATGTCAATCACTGTTTTCACCTCTCACCACCGCACCTGCAACTGAGGGTTTCTGCTCTCGTAGGGTTAAGGTGTTCCCATTAGTTGAGATGCAGCCAAGTGCAATGTTATGCTCACTTGGAAAGAGGGACCTGCATTGTAGAATGCTGGCCACATTTCTGTCGGCCTGTGATCGTTGGCTGTTCCATTATTATTATAAACAGGAGCCTAAATACAAGTGGGGGAACTGGGAGGGGCACGCCTCTCGATATTAGAAATGGAGCGAGTACTTTTGGTGCCATCCCCATACCATCTGTTTGAGATCATCGTAAATTTACCAAAGTTATTAGGGGGGAACCGCCCTTCCTGACCATTGATAGCTTGCGTATTTTTTAAATGGCTTCCAGGATATAATTATGGTGGGCTTCCATGTAGGGTGGCCAGCCTCTAGATGGGGCCTGGAGATCTCCTGGAATGACAGCGAATCTCCATGTCAGTTTCCCTGGAGAAAATAACTGCTTTCGAGGGTAGGCTCTATGGCCTTATACTCCACTGAGATCCCTCTCTACGCAAACCACAGCATCCCCAGACTCCACCCTCAAATCTCCGGGAACTGAAACGGGCAGTCCTACATCCATCGACTGCAGAGGACGTACACTCAGCCTTCTACATCTGTTCGTTTTTGCATGTCACTGCCCAATGTTTATCAGAGCTTTTGTGGATGGAGTACCTCCTCCTGTTGAAATGGGGAACTTTTGTCTGAAAGGATTAACTCCATCCAAATGCTTAATTTAAACATTGCAAATCCAGATCTTGCCCCCCCAGATTTTCTGTTTAAAAACCTGGCACGGTCCTTAGTCTACAGACCCATACAGTACATATTTAAAATTTATTTTTGCATTGGTGTGTGTGTGTGTGTGTGTGTGTGTGTCTGTGGCTGGAAGTCATGGCGACTCCTACTAGGGCACGGAGGGTGTTCAGAGAAGTTGCATGATAGCCTGCCTCTGGCCTCCTGGCCTTGGTATTCTTTGGGGTCCAGAGGGTGAAATTAGCTTTCATATCATGGTACAATTTGAGGACAGCCAATGAAATTGGTGTTGCCGAGGAAGTGGACCAGGGACTTCCTGCTTGCACCATCACACTCTGCCTCAGATCCTCCCCATACCTTAATTTCAGATTGTGAGCATCTGAAGCTGCCTTATACCAGATCTGACCATAATCTAGTGCAGTGCCCTGAAAGTGGCTCTCCTGTGAAGAAGGTCCTTCCCAGCACTAGAGATCTCTTGACAGGAAATTGCAGGGGTTGAACCTGGGAGTGTTCCCATTTCAAAGCAGGGGCTCTACCACAGGGCTTCTCCATTTTCTGATATAATATGTCATTACATTCCCCCCCCCCCCCGGTCCAGGTAACTGAAATACTGGGTGGGAGGGAGGCATGGTCTAGCCCAGTCTTGTCAGCTCTCAGAAACTAAACAGGGTCGATAATTGGATGGGTGAGAGACCACCAAGGAAGGCTCTGCAGAGGAAGGCCATGGCAAACCACCTCTGCTTCTCATTTGCCTTGCAAAAGCCCCTTGCTGGGGTCGCCATAAGGCTTGGATGAGAGACCACCAAGGAAGGCTCTGCAGAAGGCCATGGCAAACCACCTCTGCTTCTCACTTGCCTTGAAAGCCCCTGGCTGGGGTCACCATAAGGCTTGGAAGAGAGACCACCAAGGAAGGCTCTGCAGAGGAAGGCCATGGCAAACCACCTCTGCTTCTCACTTGCCTGGAAAGCCCCTTGCTGGGATCACCATAAGGCTTGGAAGAGAGACCACCAAGGAAGGCTCTGCAGGGGAAGGCCATGGCAAACCACCTTTGCTTCTCACTTGCCTCGAAAGCCCCTTGCTGGGGTCACCATAAGGCTTGGATGAGAGACCACCAAGGAAGGCTCTGCAGAGGAAGGCCATGGCAAACCACCTTTGCTTCTCACTTGCCTCGAAAGCCCCTTGCTGGGATCACCATAAGGCTTGGATGAGAGACCACCAAGGAAGGCTCTGCAGGGGAAGGCCATGGCAAACCACCTCTGCTTCTCACTTGCCTTGAAAGCCCCTTGCTGGGGTCACCATAAGGCTTGGATGAGAGACCACCAAGGAAGGCTCTGCAGGGGAAGGCCATGGCAAACCACCTCTGCTTCTCACTGGCCTTGAAAGCCCCTTGCTGGGGTCACCATAAGGCATGGATGGGAGACCACCAAGGAAGGCTCTGCAGAGGAAGGCCATGGCAAACCACCTCTGCCTCTCACTTGCCTTGAAAGCCCCTTGCTGGGGTCATCGTAAGCCAGTTCTGACCTAACAGCACTTTCATACCAAGACAAGATGTTGGATGGCCTTTAACTTAGATGGTTTTTTAAGAGAAGTCTAACAACATGGAGAATAGATTTATCAACAGCTGTAGGCCAGGCTAGCCCGATCTTGTCAGTTCTCAGAAGCTAAGCAGGGTTAGCCCTGGTTAATACTTGGATGGGAGACCACCAAGGAAGACAAGGGTTGCTACGCAGAGACTGGCTATGGGAAACCACCTCTGAGTGTCTCTTGCTTTGAAAACCCTACAGGGTTGTGACTCGGCAGCAAAAAAAAGTAGCTTAATGGAAACTCCACATACAGAGGCAATATACCTCTGAATACCAAACCCTGGGGACAAACAACATAAGAGGGCTAGAGCATCTACTGTGAGAGATGACTCAGGTTCCCCTAGGCACAGCTCTGAGATTCCATAAGTCTGACTGCATAGCGGAAAGCCAAGAGGACTGTCTGGCTGCACCTAGGATTGCCAGCCTCCAGGTGGGGCCTGGAGTTCTCCCAGAAGTACAACTGCTCTTCAGACTAAAGAGATCAGTTCCTCTAAAGGAAAAGGCTATTTCAGAGGGTGAACTCCATGGCATTGCCCTCCACCGAGGTCCCTCTCCTCCCTAAACCCTGCCCCTCCGCAGGCTCCACCCGCAAATCTCCAGGAATCTCCCAACCCAGTGTTGGCAACCTCAGCTAAGTGCCGGTCTTTGCTGCGGCCTGCAGCGTGCTGGGCCAGCCTCTTTCGGCACAAAGACGCTCCCCCGTAGGAGAAAGAGCTTGCGTTCGCCTCTCTTCTCCTTCCGCTCCCTGACTCTCAGCCTGCAGGGCAGACAGACAGAAGCACACATATGATTAATACTGCACAGCTGCAGCGCCAGCTCATTTGCATATGTATTAATAGAGGCAGAAACAACAATTCAATTACATCAAGAGACATTTGGAATACTAAGGAACATATGCAAATCGGCGCCAAACCATCGGGCCAGCATTCTGTTTTGCGTCTGACGTTACCAGATCCGGGCATGCAGGCATCTCCAAAGCAGGCCCGTTCTGCTCTCTGTGACAATACCACCCCCCCCCCCCCCCCCGTGGCCCCTCTCTCCAATCCCCTGTAGGACAATCTTGTGAGGAGCTGCTTTCTCAGCCTTTGCCACCCCTAAGCTTCCCAGGAGCAAGCTGACATTTGGGCGACAGGGAACGGCCCAAGCAAAGCTTTTCTCCTTGCTAGTTTTATATCCGTTTTGTTCGCTAAAAGAGCCTTAACGCATCTCTCTTCCCAGTCTTCAGTTCTACAGGCAAACTCTTTTTGGCTGGCTTATTTCCCCATTTGTCCCATTTCCTCTGGCTTGTCCAACCACTTCCTTCTCATTCGTTTTCCCTGCCGAGCATCCCATTAATGGGTAAACTTGCCAACTTTTGATTTGCGGGGTGCTAGTACTTAGTCTTGCCACCCCCCGAGCGGGACTAGGAGACCTCCCAGAATGACAACACATTTCCGGAGGACAGAGATTAGTTTGCCCTGGAGGAAATGGAAGCTTTGGAGGGTGAACTCTATGGCATTATACCCACTTTTCCAACTGATCTCCAGCTGACGGAGACCAGCTCCCCTGGAGAAAATGGCTGCTTTGAAGGGTGGACTCTATGGCATTGTACCCTACTGAGGCCCCTCCCCTCCCCTCCCCAAACCCCGCTCTCTCCCGGATTCACCCCCAAAGTCCACAGGTATTTTCCAACCCAGACCTGGCAACCCTAATTATACCCCACTAAAGCCCCTCCCAATCCTTATGTGAAACAGTGCTTTCCTTTTGTCTGTCTTCGGTCTACGGCCAAACAAGTTCCATAGGGTGAACCCAAGTCCTAGAATTATGGGAGAGGAAGAAAAGTTCTCTCAGTCCACTTAATTCTATAGCCATCTGTCCTGTCGCCCCACTGTTTCTTTTTTTTTTCCTCAGAAAAAATGTCCCAGATGCTTTAACTATGCTTCATTGTGTTGTCTGCAACATCAGATCCTGTGGCTGGTAGGCAGCATGCAGGGAGGGTTTTATCCCATTCTGTTCCTTCCTTCACCTGGAATGTCATTCTGCATGTCCAGTTCTGCAGCTCCTTAATTCTAGTTTGACTAAGAGAATATCTTCAAGGAATTCCAGAACTGCAGTGTTTGTCCTTCTTCAGAATTCCCTTTGTTTGGGTGTATCCATCTTGTGAGCCAGTTTGGTGTAGTGGTTAAGTGCATGGACTCTAATCTGGGGAAACTGGGTGTGATTCCCCACTCCTCCACTTGCAGCTGCTGGATGACCTTGGGCGAGCCATCATTTGGTCAGAGCTGTCCTTGAAAGAGCAGTTCTTGAAAGAGCTCTCTCAGTCCCGCCTACCTCATGGGGTGTCTGTTGTGGGGAGGGGAAGGGAAAGGAGTTTGTAAGCCGCTCTGAGATTCTGAGTGAAGGGTGGGGTATAAATCCAATCTCTTCCCTTCTTCTTCTTGTCTCTCTGTTATTGATCAATATGTGTTAATTGATAAAACACTAGAAAGCCTCCCCCCTCCCAAAAAAAACCCTGTCTTAATATGATCATTTATATGATTGTAATTGTTTGGGAGGGCTGTGTTTAGTCAGTCACAGAAGTAAAACCCACAACTGAAGAATCTTGGTGCTGTCATCCATCAGTTTCCCATCAAGATGGCTTTTTTGGGAGGACATGTTTTATACACATGTGTGGTTAGTACAGAAGAAACACCCATTTAAAGCATTCTGGGCAAGAATTTAAAAAGCCTGAGTGGTGGAGAATTCCTAAGGCATCCCGTCCACTTCAAAATCAAGAACTTTTTGTTTAGAATCTGAAATCCAAGGAGAGGTTTATCTGAGGAGGATTTGGACAGCGTCTGTAGCAATAAGATTTTATACACACGTGTTGTGAGAAGGGGAAATTAAAAACTGTGGGGGGGTTGTGTTTTTTTTTTAAAAAAAAAGGCCTGAGCAGTGGAGAATTCCTCAAGCATCATTTCCACTTCAAAATCAAGAATTGCGAATTCGGAACCCAAAATCTGAGGAGAAATTTGTCTGAGGAGAATTTGAGAAGCATCCCCTAGCGATGTTGAGATCACAAAGGCTATTGTGAAGTGGCCAGATCTATCGCCCTTCTGGCTCCTGTCCACATCCCTAATTCCCGAAAAAGGGAGCTTGGACTGGAATGGTTCCATCCTGACTCTGCATGTGGATACTGCCAAGTGTGTTCCCGCTTTAGGCGGCCTCTGAGTCAGCACCTATTTGGAACATCTCTGGAAGACGAGGAGGCCAAAAAGTGGTTATACAAGCAAGCGTATAACTGCTTGGCAAGCATCCTTTAAGAGGTCAGGCCATCTTTACTTTCTCTCCTCTTGTAAGAAAGCAAACCCCCCCCCCACACACACACACAAAAACCTGTTACTTTTTTTCTGTTCGGGGTTAAGCAGACAGACAGTAAAGCGGAGCGCTCCTTGATTATTTATAAAGCATTAATTTTAGATGAACGTTCCTTAAGTGGCCAACATCATAAGTAGTTGTGGCAGATAGCAGAAGACTCTATTTGTAGATTGGATTATGTTCATCTTTACTTAGTGGGGATGTCCTGTTTGTGGCGCGGGCGGGAGAAGTGCTTTTGCAAATGGAAGGAACTTTGGAAGAGCAGCTTGCAAATTAAAGCTTTTTGTTCTGTGTGGTGCAACAAATATCTCTGTTAACTGTAAGTGGCAAAGAAGATTGTGTCAGATGAGCCAGGAGACCTAACAGGGACCCAGCAGGGTTTCGAATGTCAAACAAGATGCGATGGCGACGTTGTGGCCACCAGGAGAATACTGCTGCTTAGGGTACTTCTTCACCCAAAGAGTAATTAACACATGGAATTCACTGCCGCAGGAGGTGGCGGCGGCTACAAGCCTGGATGGCTTCAAGAGGGAATTGAATAAACATCTGGAGCAGAAGTCCATCAGTGGCTATTAGCCACAAGGTATAGATAGGAACTCTCAGTCTGGGGCAAGTGATACTCTGTGTTCTTGGTAGTTGGGGAGGGGGGGCAACAGTGGGAGGGCTTCTAGTGTCCTGGCCCCACTGCTGGACCTCCTGAGGGCACCTGGTGTTTTTGGCCCCTGTGTGACAAGAGTGTTGGACTGTATGGGCCATTGGCCTCATCCAACATTGGCTTCTCTTATGTTCTTATGTTCTTGGGGTTACCATACTTTTGAAAAGCAAATACATTTCCTGACTGACTACTTTAAAATGACTGACTGCTATGACAAATCTCATTTGAAATACCCCTACTGTTTAAGCTGAAGTTTGCCTCCACCGGGAGACTACAGGGCAAAACAGGCTCAGCCTCCCATCCCCAAAAAGAGGACATTTTCATCAGTTTTTTAAGAAGAGCTCCAAAGAGGACAGACACCAAAAAAAGAGAGGACATCTGATAACCCTACTGCTTAGGGCTGCCAAGCCATCCCGGGGGGCGGGGGATCCCTTGTTATAGGGGTTTCCAATCCGCCAGCCGGCATTCGGCTGGCAGGGGGAACCCCGCCCCCGAAGTCGTCCAGCGTGGACAACTTCCCCAGCATAATGACGTCACCTGGAAGTGACGTCACCACGTTGGAGACAATCGCCCCATTTGGGCTCTCTTACCCCCAATCCAGCTCGTTCCCATCACCAGCCCGGCTGGGTTCGCCGCCGCTCCGCAGTCGAGGGGCCGCTTCCATTTTGGAGCCAGGCGGAAATGCCCGGCGCTGTTTGCGAGGAGCCCAGAGTTTCCCCGCGGGGCGGCAACGAGGAGGAGGAGAAAGACCGGCTCTCGCGCGGCAGCTTCCTGCTCGGAGGGGAGGGGGGGCTGTGCTTTGGCAAGCCTTCCCCGGGACTTCCTCGTCACCTGCCTCCTGGGCTGGGGAGGAGAGGCATGGCCGCTCCTGGGCATGTGCAGAGTGCCTGAAATCGCCATTTGGGGCGATTGCCAGAGCGTCGCCCTGGCAACGCCCCAACGTGGTGACGTCACTTCCGGCCAAATCGCTCGTTCACAACTTTAATGCCAGTAGCTCACAAAGTAGAATTTTTGCTCACAAGACTCCACAGTTTAGAGGGAGCATTGGTGGGGGGGTGGGACAAGAGTGCCACTCTGTGGGACCAGTCAGGATCGGTCCCTTCCAGATCCTAATCCAGCACTCTAACCACTATACCACGCTGCCTTTTCTCAAGACAAAAGGCAGCTGTAGGGAAAGGTCTGGTTCTGAATGATGTAGGATTCCCTTTTGAGAGGGAGAGAAGAGAAAGTGGCGGCATTTTTATTTCCATTCTACACTGAGTCTGAAGACATATCTACAAAGAATATAGCTTTTATACCAGTCTGAGGAGCGTGAGCGATGATGTATGTTGCCCTGAAGTCCTTGGAATAAAGGGTGGGATTAAAAAAACCCAACATTCTAAATAAAACGAATGCCCTGACCCAAATGTCCCAGGCTAGCCCAGTCTTGTCAGAGCTCAAAAGTTAGGCAGAGTCAGCCCTGGTTAAGCCTTGGGTGGGAGACCACCACGGAAGTTGTGACACAGTGGCAGGCAGTGGCAAACCGCCTCTGAACACCTCTTGCCTTGAAAACTCTACGGGAGGCGTCCTAAGTCGGCTGCAACTTGATGACACTTTCCTCCACCACCAAATTAAAAAAAAACCCTGGCAATAATACATTTGATGAAGGTGCTCAAAGGTTTGTGTTGGTGATCCCTCCCTCCCTCCCCTCACAGTTACTACTGTTCCTGGGTGTCCCTGAAGAGAGGGGAGGGGGGGAAAGAGACGTGTAAACCAGGGGTCCGTTGGGGCTGGAGCGAGGCGGAGCGAAGCTCCACCAGCTCAGGAGTGGCCAGTAGGGCAGCCAGGGGCCGAATCAGATTCTCTGATCTGATTCGGCCCGCTGCCAAATTGCCACCGAAATTCGGCAGCAACTTTAAAAGCGACTGGAGGGGAGGGGGTTTGAGGGAGAGACTCCAAACTTGCAGGGTAGCTGCTGGGGCCTCTCCTCGAAATACCCACCAAGTTTCAAGAAGATTGGACCAGAGGGTCCAATTCTACAGGCCCCCAAACAGGTTGCCCCCATTCCCTCCATTGTTCTCTATGGCAGGAAAAAAGTAACACTTTTTCCCATCATAGAGAACAATGGAGGGGATGGGACAACCTGTTTGGGGGCCCGTAGAATTGGATCCCGTGGTCCAATCTTCTTGAAACGTGGTGGGTATTTCGAGGAGAGGCCCCAGCAGCTACCCTGCAAGTTTGGAGCCTCTCCCTCAAACCCCCTTTCCTCCAGCCCCTCATTTACCCTATGAGTTTTTGCCATTGATTTAGATGGCCCATAGGGTATAATGGGGCTGAAACTGACATTCCCTTTCTGACACACTTCTGGTGATGTCAGGGGACGTGGCATATGCTAATGAGTTATGCTAATAAGTTATGCTAATGAGCTCCTGCACCTCTTTTTCTACGAAAGGACCCCTGGTGTAAACCATTTAGAAGCATGGTCTGGTCATGGGGGAGAAAGCACAGTGAGAAAACGAGACTTTATCCCCACGTGACTGTGTTCTTATTTCAGAGGATGTTCAGCTTTTCTTCCCAAGCGCCAATTTTGGGCGCCCAGCTTTTACACAAGGCTGTAGAACCAAATGAGGAGTAAAACGCCACTTATAACACTGAGTCTTCCCTGCACCTTCCGCTCTAAGAGCTTAGAAACTGTGACTCTAACATTCCTCTGAAGCAGGTGCTCCATGGCGAGGGGGGCTCTCCGTTCCCCCCAGCACACCTGCTCAGAGAGAAGAGCATCTGGCCATGTGCATTCAAAGCAAGCACTTTCCAAGTTTTAATTTTAGCCACAGTTGAGGATAAAATAACCTTTTCACATCTGTCTTCTCTCTTCCCCCCGCCTCTCCATATTTGCTTTTTTTTAAAAAAAATTGTCCCCTTCTCCCCCCCTCCCCCCTTTAAACCTTGACACTTTCCCTGCTGGGTGGATGCTAGGAAACAGTTGGCTTTTCTCTCTCTCTCTTTCACACGTTTGAAAGAACAGCGGATGGGAAAAACAGGGAAAGCAGAGACGGTGGAATGTGAAGCGTTACTGGGACAAGGAATTGGAGAACTGCATGAAAACATGAACGCCGAGGGGACGATTCAGTATAAGGCAGGTTCATGTAGACGAAAATCAAAGTCAGTCCTGTGCATTCAGAGTGGCAGCGGCTCTCCAGGGTCTCAGCTTGAGATTCCGCATCACCTCCTCCCTGATCCTTTTAAATGGAGATGCCAGGGAGTGAACCCGGGACCTTCTGCATGCCAAACACGTGCTCTACCACTCAGCCACTCAGCCACAGCCCCTTCCTATCACTTGAACACACACAGAGCTGCCTTATACTCAATCAGTCCATCAAGTAGAAAAGAGCAAGAGTCCAGTAGTGCCTTAAAGACTAACAAAATTTGTGGCAGGGGATGAGCTTTTGTGAGTCACTTCTCACTTCTTCAGATACAGTTAGAATGGAAGTCCACCTGTCCTATATAGAAGAAAAGGAGGGGGAGGAGGAGGAGATTGGACTTATATCCTGCCCATCACTACCCAAAGGAGTCTCAGAGTGGTTTACAATCCCTTTCCCTTCCCCACCCCACAATAGACACCCTGTGAGGTAGATGGGGCTGAGAAAGCTCTTTCGAGGACTGCTCTTGAGAGAACAGCTCTGAAACAACTTGTGACTGACCCAAGGTCACACCAGCAGCTGCATGTGGAGGAGTGAGATATCAAACCCAGTTCTCCCAGATGAGAGTCCACACTTCTAACCATTACGCCAAACTGGTTCTCTAGGAAAGTGGAAAGTGAAGTGTTTTCAGATGCCAAGTAACAACAGCAGGCGAATGACAATAGCTGGTCAATGACAATAGGAGGTGCAACTGAATTAGTTGTGATATCTGGATCTTGACTCATGTTTGAGGGACCCAAGTTGGATGCCAACTGTTCGAGTTTTCCTGCAACAGCTGTGTGTTAGCCCTTTCTCCCACCCGGTTGCTTATAGTGGCTTTCAGTTCTTTAGCTGTTTGATAATTTTGGAGGATGCATTGGCCTGCTAAACGATGCTGAAATCTAGTGGGCCATGACTCCCAACATACTGGTAAGCATCTTGAGGTCCAGATGTTGCCCCAGGCAGCAATCTTTCCACCTCTGACTTAGAATGCCCTTAACCTTCCCAGTGAGCAAATGAGTCCTAATTTTTATTTTATTTTAGCTTTAGCTTTAGCTTTAGCTGGGTAGCATCACATCTGATGGAAGGAAATTTTGAGTCTCAAAAGCTTATACCCTGGAAATCTGGTCAGTCTCTAAGGTATCACAGATCTTGAACCCTAACTGTTATAGAAAAAGATGGAGAACTAGGGTTGCTAGGTTCCCCCCCCCCCCACCAACCGGTGGGGGACCAGAGGTTAGGGTTGCCAGATCCTGGTTGGGAAACTCTTGGAGATTTGGAGGTGGATCCAGGGGGGGCAGGGACCTCAGTGAGATACAGTGCCATGGAGTCCACCTTCCTAAACATCCATTTTCTCCAGGGAAACTGATTTGTGTAGTCCAGTGAGGAGCTGTAATTCCAGGGGATCTCCAAGTCCCTCCTGGAGGCTGGCAGCCCCAGTGAGAGACAATATACAACACACACACATACACACACTGTTTCTGATGATATTCGATTCCTCACTTCTTTCACGGAGTACAAACAAGACCTCGTTCCAGCCCTACAAATACTTCCACCCTCCTTTCCTTTTTATTGCCCGGATTCTTAAGGGCTTTATCATTTGCAGTCATAAAATGAAAATATACACCAAACCCTCAAAGGGCAAGTATGAAATTAAATTATATTTGGGCATCTGTAACCTTTTAAAACGATCAGATCCCAGTTAATGTATTTCTTCCTGTTCTGAGGGCTGCCATGGTGTTTGATGGTGGGAAGGAGTCCAAAGGGCATTGGGAGATAATAAATTCACCGCAAAGTTTCGCCCCGAGGCGGTCCTCGAGACACCATGGCTTCCCTTTAGTAGGGGCTGACCAAAAATCTTGTCACATTCAAAGGTCACTGAGGTTGGGGTTGGTGTGTCCCATCGATCTTCCCCCGGAAGAACAGAGTGACAGCCAACCTCATAAGCAGTCATCAGGAATTGGATGGAGGAGGGTCAGCAGAAGAGGGGATAGTGCAACGGGCGAGGTCTTTGATATCCGGTAGACTAATGATAACAGATAATATCCTTGCGGGCTTAGTTTAAAGAGGAGACAGTGGGCTAAGCAGCGGGGCTGATCGTTGTGGCTTCTCTTGGGGCTCATCTTTGCAAAACTGCTATTTGTTGACGGTATTGTTTTAAGTTAAGGGCTCCCAGTTCAGCGGAAGTCTTTTCCGCCCCATGAATTTAAACAGAGGTTATTTGTGCTTCAGTTATCTTCCCTTAAGCACGGATCTGGATAGCCCAGGGTAGCCTGATCTCGTCAGATCTCGGAGGCTAAGTGGTGTCGGCCCTGGCTAGTATTTGGATGGGAGACCTCCGAGGAATATCAGGGTTGTGACGCGAAGGCAGGCAATGGCCAACCACCTCTGAATGCCTCTTGCCTTGAAAAACCTATGGGATCACCATAAGTCAGCTGTGTCTTAATGGCACTTTCCACCACTATCTCCCCTTAAAACGAGTGTCCTAATTGACTGGATTGGGCCCTCGTTGTTTTACCAGACTCCTGGTGATGGTGCTGCTAGGAGAATGACCTGTGATCCATGAGATTCCCAGGTCAGATCTTGCCATGAATTAGGGTAGCTAGCCTTCACGTGGGTTACAGATTATGAAAGATCACAGGAGAAGCTGATCAACCAATAAGAACAACCGCAATATAGTTACTAAGAACGTATTTTATGTAACTTTCTATCCAGATCTATTATATTACTCAGACCCTATACAGATCTTTAACAATAATAGATACCAAAGAGTTTCACAGTACCTATAAATCCTCTATACTGAATAAAGTGTTTAGGTTGAATACCAGTCCATATAGTTTTCAGCCGTTCTGGTGGGGCCTAGAGACCTCTCAGAATTACAACTGATCTCCAGATGATAGAGATCAGTTTCCCTGGAGAAAATAGCTGCTTTGGAGAGTGGCCTCTATGGCATTATACCCTGTTGAACTCCCTCCACAAACTCTGTCCTCTCTCAGCAACACCCCCAAAAGCTCCAGGTATTACCTGGCCTAGAACTGCCTAACATGAACTCACTGTGTAGGCATCTGCAAGCCACTGTCATAAGATTCCTCCCCCTCCCCCATCTGCAACACCGGGGCACTAATATAGAGCCAGTTTGGTGTAGCAGTTAGGAGCACGAACTCTAATCAGGGAGAACCGGATTTGATTCCCCACGCCTCCACATGCAGCTGCTGGCGTGACCTTGGGTCAGTCACAAGTTCTCTCAGAGCTGCTCTCTCAAGAGCAGTCCTTGCAAGAGCTCTCTCAGCCTCACCTACCCCACAGGGTGCCTGCTGTGGGGAGGGGAAGAGAAAGGAGATTGTAAGCCGCTCTGAGACTCTCAAGTTAAGGGCGGGGTATGAATCCAACTCTTCTTCTTCTGTTTATTTATACCCCACCTTTCTCCCCATTGTGGGGGACCCAAAGCAACTTACATCATTCTCCTCTCCTCCATTTTATCCTCAGAACAACCCTGTGAGGTAGGTTGGCTGGGAGTGTGTGACTGACCCAAGGTCACCCAGCAAGCTTTAATGGCGCAAGTGGAGATTTGAACCTGGGTCTCCTGGAACTGTGAGGGTGGAGTCTCATAGAACCGAGTGCTCCTTAATAGAAAAAAAACTTCCCTAAACCTAGAAGACTAATGTGTCAGGGAGAAGGCTAGACTTGCACCTTTCTCCCTGATACAGAAAGAATTTTTGATGTGGAGGAGTACTGAATTAATCAGAGGGGCCCTGCCTCTAAACTGAACCCTCACTCTTGCCTCTGACAAATTTATTTATTGTCTGATAACTAAGAAATCAATGAGAAATGTTCATCCTCTGAGACTGTTCGGGGAAAGCATATAAGGAGCCTGTTGAGTAGACCGAACGTATGGGGAGTCAGATGTTTGAACATATTGCATGGGAATGCTGCGCTGTAAGTGAAGTTGGTGGATGGGGAACCTGGCAAGCAGACACAGTTGCTCTCCCTCTCCTTGTCCTGCTATCAGCCCGTTGCCTCCCCTGAACAATAGAAGACACCAACTTCAAATGCTGCAGAGAGCTGAGATCCATCCAACCATGGTTTGAGGTGGCAAGTTCAGGAAACTGCCTGCGTAAAGTCAATTTCATCCTCGGTACGGTAAACCCAACGCTATTGTCTGATTAACACAGAAAAAAACAAAAGAAGTTAATATCGAGCCCTGATTTTGAGATGCCGTTGACACCCCTCCGATTGTCTGGCTTGAGGAGAGGCTCCCCCATTCGCACTGAATTTCTTGGCAACGATTAACGCGACATATTAAGCAGCAAACATTCTATAGCGGTAATGTGGAGCACAGGATTAGCGGAGCAGAATAGCAATAATTAGAAGTTTATAAATTGAAGACCATTTGATCAATTAAAATTAATTGGGCAGCAATTTATTTTTTTAGAAAAATATGTTATTTTAACGTAAAAGATTATGAAAGCTGTGAGTGGAAGTCATCGAGCTAGAAAAGTTATTTCCCTTTCACACACGCTCACAAGAGGAGAGAACCTCTTCCCGGCAATGATAGGGGAATAACGTTTTTCTTCAGTGATATCGTTGCACACATATGCAAATATATGCAGATTTTATTGACTAATCAATGCAAACCAAAATTAATTAATTTGATTTCTTTAAGTGGGTGACAGGCTATGGGAGGGGCTGTGATTTAGTGTAAGAGCACCTGTTGTATGTGCAGAAGTTCCCAAGATCGGTCTTCGTCATCTCCCATCTCAAGATTTTAGGCAGCAGGTGTTGGGAAAGACCTTTCTCAGTCTAAAGGGCTGGAAAGCAGCTGTCAGAATATACATGAACACATGAAACTGCCTTATACTGATACTGGTCCATCAAAGTCAGTATTGTCTACTCAGACTGGTGGCAGTGGCTCTCCAAGGTCTTAGGCAGAGGTCTTTTGCATCACCTACTGCCAGATTTTTTAACTGGAGATGGATCGAATGTGGGACCTTCTTCATGCTAAGCAGATGTTCTACCACTGAGCCACAGATGGTACTAATAGGGTTGCCAAGTCCTTACCTGTAGTGCAGCGGGGGGAATCCTTCCCCTCCTGGGAGTCTTCTGGCATGTGCGCCAAGCGCGCATGCTGTGATGATGTCACTCAGAAGTGACGTCATCGCATTGGGCACATTGGGGCGGGACCTCTCTAATTCAAGGGAAAACCATAGAGTTTTCCCTCAAATTAGAGAGCGTCCCCCCAAAACATGCCCGACGCGATGACGTCACCTCTGGGTGATGTCATTGCGCCGGGCATGTCTTCGCAGACCTGCGATTTGGGGGCGGGGTTCCCCCGGCAGCCCAATCTGGGCCAGCGGGGAATGGGCCACTTGAGTGGGGGTTTCCCTGCCCCCCAGGGGGTCTTGGGAATCCTAGGTACTAAGCTAGATGGACCAGTGGCTTGACTGTAAAAGGCGATTTCCTATGCCCATTAGTAAAGAAAACATGTAAAATGTCATTTGGCCTCCAGTGTCTTCACATACCCCACTGCTGTCTATCCCATTTTCCACCCCTACCATTTTCTGCCCTTTTTCCAGGTCCCTCACACTTTTTTTGGCCTTTCTCCTGATGCCTCCGTCAGTGCTTTCCGTCTGTATCCTTGTTGAGGTTGCTAGGCAACCATCCATGATCTCACAAAGTTTCATAAGATCTTGATCAGTATTCACTGTTTTGGTGGGATTTTAATCCCTCTATTTTTTTTCCCCTTTCAAGTTTCCTTCAAACCCAGGAATTGTCCCAGGTTTATAGGAAAATCCCCCATCTCTGTACATGGCCCCATTCGGGGGATTTTCTGATCTGCATTCTGAGGCCAAATTCTGAATTAGATCTATAGATGAAAGAGTCCCACAGCATGTTAAAGACAAAGTGCCACATACCTACATTCAAGGTTTTCAAGAGGATTCTTAGGCCCTCAGCCAAGGAAAAGATTGCCCCCCCCATCACGATCCAATTGGAAAACACCTGTTAGAGATCCCATTGTATCTGTCTGGCCACAGAGAAATACCAAGTGCATGCAGAAACAGGCTACAAGGGGCAGGAAATGTGGCAAGGTTGACAGCGTCTCTTGAACTTTTAATCAAGGAGACTTCAGTTCTTTAGTAAAAGAGGGCTGCAATCCTAGTAACACATGACTTACTTCTGAGTAGACCTGTTTAGGATTGCTCCTGAATTCACCTCTTTTGGTTTTTGGTTAAAACCCTAATTTATTTCAAATGTTGGATGAAAGGTAGATGAATACGGTTATTTATCTGATTGACAGTCCTAATAATACTCAAATGCCTTTGGATTATTACTAAATTTGAACCCATTATAGTAGTTCCCCCCCCCCCCCCCATTCCTTGGTGTTCTTTAACACCCCCATTAACACATCTCTTCCTCATTGACCAAAGAACTGACGGCAAAGACAAGAGTGGTGTCCATGGTGGTGTACTTGTAAATGAATTTTTAAATTTTATCTCCTGGAACATTTCCATCTTCCCTACTGCAGATATATACCCAACCAGAAGCTTGGAGGGGGAGGAGGCAAATTGTACTGTGTGTATATATTTTTGGTAAATCTTCTCATTTTAGAGCTGCTTTTTTGATGCAAGGAAGATATGGAATGAAAAATTCATTCTAAGCATATTGTTAAAAAAAGATTCTGGTTCTCCCCTTCTGTTAGCTGCAAACTTGCAGATGATTAATTTTTAACTTGTGGATTAGGGTCTTCCTTAATTACTCTCATTGTTAGCAATTGAAAAACTCACATAAATATGGACAGTAATTTCAGTTTATTGTGATTTCAGGGATAAGCCTCATCCACCTTGATGTTATAATAACTAAGGAGGCACAAAACATCTCCTCCCTCAATATATAAAAAAAATTACTCTGGTTGACTCCATAATATCGGTGCATAGCAAAGTATTTTGGCTGACAAATGTGCATGTGTCAAAGATCCTTGAGAGCATGGCTTCTGGACCAACTGGCTGTGTATTTTTATATACACAGAAATTCAATCGACTCTTTCTACAGTGATATAAGAATTTCAACTAAGGTTTTATCTGGATTCTGATTCTTCCTGTTAGTAGGGTTGCCAGCTCTGGGTTGGGAAATTCCTGGAGATTTGGGGGGGTGGAGCCTGAGGTGGGCGGGCTTTGGGGAAGGGAGGAACTTCAATGGCGTATAATGCCATAGAGTCCACCTTCCAAAGCAGCCATTTTTTCCAGGTGAAATTATCTCTGTGGCCTGGAGATGTTATAATCTCATGAGATCTCCACCCACCACCTGGAGGTTGGCAAAACTAAGAATGTGTGAGTAAACCAAAGCAGGGATCACAGTTACAGGAAATATATTAAACAAACAAACCATGTGATAAAACATTTAATGAATCTTATGAACATCAAATATTTTCCAAGAAAGGTCCATCATCCTCAATGAGCACCTGGTTATGCACTCATTTCACCAGTCTTCCTCAGGAGTAATCTTATTTGAGTAAAAGGTGTCAGCCTCTAGATACGGCTTCATGTTGTTCTCCATTCTAAATAACGATGTTTGTTCTAGGATAATTTGATGAAAGCTGAAAAGAAGCTAATTTGAAAATGGATCTAGAAGATATGAAAAATCGAAAAAGAACTTAAGCTGTAAAAAATTGAAGAAAGTAAAATAGAAGTTAAGCGCAATCTAAAGGCTGACACCTTTTGCTCAAATAAGATTATTCCTGAGGAAGACGGGTGAAATGAGTACATAACCGGGTGCTCATTGAGAATGTTGGACCTTTCTTGGAAAATATTCGATGTTCATAAGTTTTATTAAATGTTTTATCACAGGGTTTGTTCATTTGTTTAAAACTAAGAATGTCACAACAGAGGGCCATTTAGTGTGGATTTTTTTCTTGGTGGCCGTTATTTTTGCATCCGCATTGTGTTGCATTGTGTTGCATTGCATTGTGTTGTTTAGGGCATTTTACCAGTTAAAAAGAAAAGATTAAGATGCTTGAGCTTCTGTCTCTTGTAGTGAAATCCAGTGCAAATTTAATCCAGTCAAGGTCCATTACTGGGCTTAGACTAGAGTGACTCTGCATAGGATTGCACTGTCAGTCAGTCAATTGAATGACTGCATTTAATTGTACACATTACAACAAACCATCAACCAACCATATACTGAGCTACCTCTGATACTGAAAAAGCTGCCCCGAGCCTGCTTTGGCAGGGAGGATGGGGTACAAATCAAATAAATAAATAGATAAATAGATAAACTCTGTGGACAGGGATGGGCACAAGCTGGGAAAAAGCAGTCTGGTTCATGGTTCGTGGCCAAACCACAAAATGAACTGCGAATCTGGTTTGCCTTTACGCAGTCATACCAAACAAACCAACAAAAAACCTGGATCACATCCAGACAGTGATATAACTGTTATCCAGTGTGGCACTACTCAAAACCTATAGGTTAAATGAGTAGTACCATTTAAGTAAGTAATCTAACACCCAGGGTAAAATTACTGTGGTTTGTCAAATCTGGGTGCGGTCATTGAAAGTCAGGAGAAAATGTGCACCCTGTCACACTGTGTGCAACTCTAGCTGCAGTCTACAGGAACACATTTAGAGATGGGGTTGCCTAGTCCTGGATGGGAAATTCCTGGAGATTTGGGGGTGGAGCCTGGGGAGGATTGGGTTTGAGGATGGGGAGACCTTAGCGGAGTATAATGTCATATATTCCACCTGCCAAAGCAGCCATTTTGGTACCAATTTGGTGTAGTGGTTAGGAGCACAGACTGTAATCTGGGAGAACCAGGTTTGATTCCCCACTCCTTCACCTGCAGCTGCTAGTGGGACCTTGGGTCAGTCACAAGTTTTCTCAGAACTGTTCTCTCAAGAGCAGTCCTTGAAAGCGCTCTCTCAGCCCCCATCTAACTCACAGGGAGCCTGTTGTGGGGAGGGGAAGGAAAAGGGATTGTAAGATGCTCTGAGACTCCTTCAGGTAGTGAAGGGGTGGGATATAAATCCAATCTCTTCTTCCTCCTCTTCTTCTTCCTCTTCCTCCCTGATCTCTGTAATCTGGAGATCAGTTGTAATGCCAAGAGATCTCCAGGACCCACCTGGAGGTTGGCAAGCCCTCTGTAGCAGAGGCAGTGCCAGCGCCAAAGTCGTGATGACAGGGTGTCCCTTAATATGGTTATGCCCAGCCCCCCCTCCCTCCCATCATTTAATCCCTTACTGGAGGCAAGAGACAGGTGCTAATTTTCCGTCAGAGCCCTTTGCAATAGTTTTCTCTGCGGGAGGCCGTATCGTGTACAGATATATCACAGGGAACCAAAGCAGTGCGTGGGGGTGGAATAAAACGGGGAAAACTGCTCCTGTTCTAACTAATTCAGCTCTGTCGTTGGCAGAATTAAGCCCACATTTTGCAGCCACAAACTGATATCCCAGCACTAATTGTCAGTAACGTATCGGGAAGCCGGGTTCCGGGCTTTGTATTTTTAAAACTGCAACATTTTGGATCGTCTTTATTATGAAAATGGAGAGTGATCTTCAAGAGAAGACCTTGAGGGTGTAAATGAACCCGCCCAGTGGTCAGTAAGGGTTGCCAGGTCCCCCCTGGCCCCCGGAGGGGGGGGTGAGAGGGCAGGGTTGCCAGCTCCATGTTGGGAAACTCCTTGAGATTTAGAGATGCAGCCTGGGGAGGACAGGGACCTTAGGGGGTTACAGTGCCACCCTCCAAAGCATCCATTTTCTCTGGGGGGACTGAGCTCTGGAGTCTGGAGATGACCTACACTTCCGAGGGCTCCCCTGATCCCACCTGGAGGCTGGCATCTTTATGTCAACTGAGGGCTTGCCAGCATCCGCCTGGCTGGTTTGAAAAGCTTAATTTGCCCTGTAATCTGCCTTCTGTTACCGGTTCTCCATTAGTGTCAGTCAGGTAGCCTCAAGCACCAGGGACAGTGAGAGAACCTCACTTCTTGATGTGTGGCTTTTGGCAGAGGAATACACATTTTATAAATCAGAAGTTACTCTCTTCTAGTACAGGCCAAGATGAAAGATTTTGACATGTATTCCTTGTGGGTCAGCCAGGAATGCTCATACACCGATACGAGGCATGGTGAGGGGACATACACACAAGGAGGGGGATGAGCCCACAAGGAGGGGGATGAGCAGAGGTCCATCAGTGGCTATTAGCCACAAGGTATAGATAGGGACTCTCAGTCTGGGACAAGTGATGCTCTGTATTCTTGGTGCTTGGGGGAGGGGGACAACAGTGGGAGGGCTTCTGGTGTCCTGGCCCCACTGCTGGACTTCCAGAGGGCACCTGGTGTTTTTGGCCACTGTGTGACAGTGCTATACTGGATGGGCCACTGGCCTGATCCAACATTGGCTTCTCTTATGTTCTTATGAATTTGGATGGAGAACATTAATACAGTGTGTACTTCAGTAGGGGCGGAGAGAAGCAGAGGGCATTTCAGGTGACTAAAGGAGAACCTTACTCTGAGCTGGGTGGCCCAAGCTAGCCCGATCTTGTCATAGAAGCTAAGCAGGGTCGGTTGGATGGGAGACCACCATGCAACGCTTCCTTTAAACTGTGGAGTCTTGTGAGCAAAAATTCTACTTTGTGAGCTACTGGCATTAAAGATGTGAGCGAGCCATTTGGCTGCTGCATAAATCAGTTTGCTCTGGAGCCGCCCTTCCTGAGCCGAGACAAAAATGTGTGAGCCGGAGGCTAAAAAACTGTGAGCTAGCTCACACTAACTCATCTTAGAGGGAACACTGCCACCACGGCGTACCAGCGTTGCTGTCCACAGGCAGGCAATGGAAAACCACTGCTGAAAGTCTCCTGCCTTAAGTTTGCTCTGACTTGATGACACTTTGCAACACCAGAGGGGACTTCCATGTTCAGAGGTGGTCAACCTCTGAATACCAGTGCCAGCAGGGCAGGGATTGCGGAGGAGAGGGACCTCAGCAGGGTACCATGTCATAGAGGCCACCCTCCAAAGCAGCCAGTTTTCTCCAGGGGAACTGATCTCTGTCAGCTGGAGATCAGTTATAATTCTGGGAGATCTCCAGGCCCTACCTGGAGGCTGGAAACACTAGCTTTGAGCGGAAGTCTGATCTTGGCTTATCCTCTCCACTGGAGTAACCATCTCTGTGACACCTCTGTAGCCTGAGGTTAGGTAAAGGTAAAGGTTTCCCTTGCTCGAAAGCCAGTCGAATACGACACTAGGGATGCGGTGCTCATCTCCGTTTCCAAGCCGAAGAGCCAGTGTTGTCCAAAGCCGTTTCCGTGGTCATGTGGCCGGCATGACTAGACGCCGAAGCGCATGGAATGCTCTTACCTTCCCACCGAAGTGGTACCTATTTATCGACTTGCAATTTCTTGCTTTCGAACTGCTAGGCTGGCAGGAGCTGGGGCCGGAGACGGGAGCTCACTCCGTCACGTGGCACTCAGGTCTCGAACTGCCGAACTACCGAACTTCTGGTGTGCAGTTCAGTGTCTTAACCAACCTGAGGTTACAGCAGGGTTAAAAAAAAAAAAAAAAAGCAAGTAGCAAACAAGCCAGACCACCTCGCCTTCTGTTTCCTCTTCTTTTAAATTTATTGCATTTTTATTCTGCCCTTCTTGCAATTAACTCCAGGCTCCTGTGATTCTTATATAGGTGCCACATACGATTTATAGAGGCTTTTATAGGTGCCACATCTGGAAGAACCCTGTATCTGGTTCGCACCTTCCTCGCCTCCTTTTATCCAGGCACTTTTCTTTGAATAGAGACCAGGCTAGCCCCATCTCCTCAGAAACTAAGCAGGATCAGCCCTGGCAGGTATTCAGATGGGAGACCTCCAAGAGATACCAGGGTTGTGATGTGGAGGCAGGTAGTGGCAAACCACCTCTGAACATCTCTTGCCTTGGAAATCTTCCGGGGTTGTCATAAGTCAGCTGTGACTTGATGGCACTTTTCACCTCTAGAGACTGGGCGATTCTGTGTTGGCTTTTCCCGCGTTGTTTTACCAAACCCACCTTGGAACAGAAATCCCCCTCTGCATTGCATGCTGCTTTCACTTTCTTCGATCATCAGATTTTATGGTACCCTCCATACTGCATGCCACTTTTACTTTCTTTGATCATCAGCTTTTATGGTACCCTCCACACTGCATGCCACTTTCCCTTTCTTTGATCGGCGGGTTTTATGGTACCTTCTGCATAGATTTACGGCCATTCAGGGGGTGACTTTGCAGTCCATCTGTGGCTATTAGCCACAAGGTATAGATAGGAGCTCTCGGTGTGGGGCAAGTGATGCTCTGTATTCTTGGTGCATGGGGGGGGCAACAGTGGGAGGGCTTCTAGTGTCCTTCCCCCACTGGTGGACCTCCTGATGGCACCTGGTGTTTTTGGCCACTGTGTGACACAGAGTGTTGGATTAGATGGGCCATTGGCCTGATCCAACACTGGCTTCTTTTATGTTCTTATGCAGTCAGTACGGTGTTTCCCCGAGGTATCTGAATACGGTTTTGAGCTGCATCTTTTCCTCCCAGCTGAGAAAATGTGGAGCGAATGCTAGATGCAGACTCGCCCGCTGTCACCATGTTGGTCTCAGATTTTGGCTGATGGTGCACCAGAAGGCTGTCTTGCTGCTGAGCCCCCTCCCCCAAAAGACATGGTTCCTCATAAGGAGGGGCTGTGGCTCAGTGGAAGAGCCTCTGCTTCACCTGGAGAAGGCCCTAGGTTCAGTCCCTGGTTCAGCCTCAGGCACCTCTAGTTAAAAGGACCAGGCAATAGGTCAAGTTAAAAACCTCTGTCTGGGTCCCTGGAGAGCCATCTGAGCCAGTCTGAGTAGACAGTACTGACTTTGATGGACCAATAATCTGATTCAGTATAAGGCAAGCTTCATGTGTGTTGAAGGAGGTACCAGTGTCCACACCTGCTGGACTCAGCTTTCGTCAATGAGAGAGGGTTTTAAAGTCGGGGGTGAGTTTGGTTGTGGGGTGTGGGAACGAGCATAGAGATGGAAATAATGGAGAATGGTGTGTCCCTCGGTTTCTGAGTTCTGATTTGGGAAATCAAACTTGAGTTCTGCCTGGTCTGCCTCCCTTGATCAGAATATGACTGCCACAATATAGTTGCTTGATGTAGGCTTGCCAACCTCCAGGTGGGGACTGGAGATCGCCTGAAATCACAAGTGTTTCAGACCAACATAGCTGACCACCTGGATCTTTCTTTGAACAGAGAGTGATTAAAATGTGGAATTATCTACCAGAGGATGTAGGGGTGGCCACAAGCAAAGATGGCTTTAAAAGGTTGCTTTAACAGATTCGTGGAGGAGAGGTCTGTCAGCGGCTAATATATGAATCACTTATTATTTATTCATTTATTTAAAACATCTGTTCCATTTCTCCTGGAGAAAATGGCTGCTTTGGAAGGTAGACCGCATGGTGTTATACCCTACCGAGGTCCCTTCTCTCCCTAAGAGCCAGTTTGGTGTAGTGGTCAAGTGCATGGACTCTAATCTGGGAGAACCGGGTTCGATTCCCCACGCCTCCACATGCAGCTGCTGGATGACCTTGGGTCAGTCACAAGTTCTTTCAGAGCTGTTCTCTCAAGGGCAGTTCTCAAGAGAGCTCTCTCAGCCCCACCTACCTCACAGGGTGTCTGTTGTGGGAAGGAGGAGGGAAAGGACACCGTAAGCCACTCTGAGACTCCGAGTGAAGGGCAGGGTATAAATCCAGTTTCCTCCTCCTCTTCTCTCCACTCTCCCAAGCTGCACCCTCAAATCTCTAGGTATTTCCAAACCTGGAGTTGGCAACACTAGCTTGATTGTTAAGGCTTATGTTGAAATGGGAATGGGAAAGTGCCCTGTGCTGGAGTCGAGATTCATCTTTGGAAACTAGAATCTGAAATCTAAGTCCAGCCTCTCCAACATGAAGTCAAAGTTCAGCCTTTTTCAGTTAGGTTGTAACTGATTGTATGCAGTAGAATGGTTCCAGGAATGACCCCTGCTCTCTGGGGCCCTCTAGAGGCAAGGAGGGCTCCTTCCCTACTCTGCAAACAGAAACCTCTTTGCTGAAACAGTGCCTCTTTGGAAAAGGCCCTCTCCTGTTTTGTATCTCTTCTGAACACGAATCTCGTTGGATCTCCCTTTAACGTATTGTAGTATGTGAAACAGCTGTTTGCTCTTCAGTTTCCTTCCCGCACTTTCAAAATGAATCCTAATTACATGGGCTTTCCCTTTTTTCAGCCTTCCCCCTCCACAGGGAAAGGCAAGAGGACTCGACCACGTTTTGATTTCAGACCACCTGATAAGGGCAACAGATAAACGTGTGGTAGATTCCTTTGTTCGTTTTTAGTGCAGTTCCATTGCTTCCGTCGGACAACACGTTCATATGGAACGTATCAGCCAACAGTGTTTACCCGGGTGACCCTATCACATTTCCTTTCTGGATGGCTTTCAAGCCTTTTCACTCCATTTCAATTACTGTCACATAGCGTGAATATTGTTATGTACAAATATGTGACTTATTCGGGCAGCCTTCCAGTTAGCTATTCTTAATTTGCAAAAGGGGGAGGCAATCTGGTTTGCTAACTTCGCAGCACTGCATTATCACAGAAGCTGAGTAACAGATTTCCGAAACTGATGATAGGAAGTGCCCGTGATAAGTTCCTCCATGTGAACAAAACCCACGGAGATCTTGCAGTCAGAGCAGAAGGCTCGAAATTTCTTTCTGATACTACATTAGGCCCTAGTTCTGTCAACAGAGTTACGATGGATGGTTGAGTGGATGGATGGATGGATGGATGGATGAAGAGAGAGAGAGAGAGAGATGGACGGATGGAAGAAAAGTTTTTGATCACATTAATCCCTGGTTTCCCTTCTATCTCCCATTCCTCTCTTTTTTCCTCTACCTTCCCACCCCCCCTTCCACAATGAAAATTTAGATAGCTCTTTGGGTTAGAATAATTTCCCCTCCCTTGGGATAGAAACTTAGGATAGCATTTTCCTTTTTTTGTTCAGTTTGCTCCATAAAGAATGCTGTAGGAAGCTAGAATCCAAATCTTATCTTCAGAACCTGGGAAAGACAACAGAGAAGAATAGTAGAGAGTGAGAAGAAACAGGATCGAACAAAAGAACCTAAAGAGAGCCCTACTGGATCAGGCCAGAGGTCCGTCTAGTCCAGCACCCTGTCTCACAGACTGGCCAACCAGTTCCTCTGGAGGTCCAACAACAGGGCATAGAGGCAGAGGCCTTCTCCTGATCTTGCCTCCTGGCTCTGGGATTCAGAGGTTGACTACTTCTGAACGTGGAGATTCCATTTAGTCACCAGGGCTAGTAGCCACTGACAGACCTGTCCTCCATGAATCTGTAGACTCAACCCATTAAAGCTGCTGTGCTTGTGGCCATCACTACATCCTCTGGCAGATAATTCCACATTTTAATCATTGTCTGTTTAAAGAAGTATTTCCTTTTGTCCATCTTGAATCTACTGCCCATCAGTGGGAGGTGAGCAACTGCAGTGACCTAGTCATCTTTGTATTTGGGGACGGAGACAAGAAGGTTAGATATTAAAAGGCGCTTCGTAGAAAAGGTGGATTTTGAGAGACAGCTGAAGGAACAGAGAAAGGTAGTTCTATATAAAAGGGCTGGAAAGGAAAGAGCCTTTGGGGGACAAAGTCACATTTTCCCCTCCTGGGGGCCTCATCTTTATGGTTCTGTGCATCTTCTTTCCTCCCTGTAAGGAAACATAGGGTTGGATCCAGACTAATCAGCGGAACAGAACTTTCCTGCCTCCCCTTTCCCACTGCACTGCGCAAAAGAGAGTAGGGAGCCGTGAGCAACGACACAGCTCCGCCATAGGATGGGGCAATCAGTAGAAATTAAGGACTTCGTTTGGCTCTAACCCATAATCTGAACTTGCTCTAAGGCAGAACTAGGCGTTTCAACTTACACGCGGCTGCCTCTGGAAACAGCAGCTTTGTGGCCCATAACGTCGAGTAAGCAGATATGCATAGAGCGTTGTCATCAAGCCTCCCCTTTCCTTAGCTCATTTCATTGGCTGGTGTTACTGGGGCAGAGAGCAATGATTACATGATGTCACATGCCTTTGCTTGTCACAGCTATGAGGGAAGGAGACGTCAGACTGCCTATTTAGTGGCAACCCTGCGCCGCTTTGGTAAAGTGGTTAGGAGCGTGTTTGGTGTTGCTGTTAGGAGCGTGGACTCTAATCTAGGAGAACTAGGTTTGATTCCCCACTCCTCCACATGCAGCTGCTGCTGGTGTGACCTTGGGTCAGTCATAAGTTCTCTCAGAGCTGCTGTCTCACGAGCAGTTCTCAAAAGAGCTCTCTCAGCCCCACCTACCTCACAGGGTTTCTGTTGTGTGGAGGGGAAGGGGAAGGAGACTGTAAGCCACTCTGAGACTCCTTCGGGGAGTGAAGGGCAGGGTATAAATCCAATCTCCTCCTTCTTCTCCTCCCCCTGATCCTCCTCCTCCTCCTCTTCTTCTTGCAACATCTCATTCCTCCCTGAGAAGAAGGACCAAATAGCTTGCTTGTTCTGCCTCCTCCTAGTTTTGACTAATATCTTCATTTATGTTGGAAAGTGAGCATTTCTGGCGTTGCCATCTGCCCAGCAGGCTTTGTGACAAAACCCTTCCTGATTCCACATTGGGTGAAAATTATATTGTTGCACTCGAAGTAGGAGAAAAATCGGGTTTTTACCATTTCTGTTCACAATTATGTAAACAAATCAAGAGTTCTGCAGCATGGCGGTGCATGCCGGTAAATCAGAAGACCCAGTCGGGTGTACATTTGTAATGATGACTCTGTGACAGATACAAAATGTGGGTATTGGTGCAATTCGTCGGATAAGATTCACGAATATTCTCCCTGAGTTCGTGCAGCAAGTCCCCTGGGACGCCTTGCTCTTTGCGCCCGGGATGAATTTTAGCCCCTCAATTGACTCAGCTTCTCACCACTCTTTACCGTTTTCATTTTATTTTATTTCTTTGTCACCTCCCCAACTACAAATATGAATCCCATCGGCTCTGAAAGTGACTTTAATAATATGGCTGAGGTATGAAACGCATATCTCTGCTTAATGCTAAAATAGCTAATCTTATTTTTCCTCCCATAAATTTAAAAATAGCTATTATGTCACATTCTCATTTTCTTTATTAATAGAACAGGGATCCATTTTTTTTAGTGCGCCCTCAAAGCTGTAATAAGCATTGTTAACATATAATAACAATGCCCCGGGGGAACAATTTCAAAGGCAGTCTAACCTCACGGCTGAACTTCTGATGTACTGCGGTGCCATCCGGCCAACAGCTGTTACACAATCTTTGGAGAGACTTTAGCTGGATATAGCTGTTTAATATGCAGGTGCGGATCACAGACGGCTTATGGTGTTGACTCAGGACTGAAGGTGGTTGCTTGAGAACATGAGATCAACGTTCTAATAATGGTTCTAGAATCTTAGGTGTGTAACATGGAGATGCACATGAAAGGCCTTTGAGCGAAATGTCGGATTCACGAGCCTCAGTAGCTCGTATTGTGTTTATCCGTTATTTATTTACAAAACTTGTACCCTGCCTTTCTGCCCTCATCGGGGCCACCATAGTAGCTAACAGAATGGAAAACCTGAACGACAAAAGACATGTCTTAGAACCCATTCAAACCAAACAAAAGCACATCGTTACCACTGTTGAAATCCAGCTCAGATGCATGTACAGAAAATTCAAACCAACCGTTAAGGAAGGAGGGATCACTGAGGGAATGCCGAATGAAATGATAAAGTCTTCACCCTCTGGTGGAAGAGGGCATCAAGAGGGGACGGAGAGTTCCAGAGTTTGGGTGGACACAGCTCCCCCCTCTTTGGGGGGAGAGTTCCAGAGTTTAGGTGACACAGCTGAGGAAGCCCACTCCTGACCTGGATGACGAGACAGGAGGTGAGATGAATGCCTGAAACTCTGTAGAGCTGCTGCCCGTCTGAGTAGACAATACTGACCTTGGTGGACTGATGGTCTGATTCAGTAAGCAGACAGCTTCATATGTCCATGTGTACTTCCTTCCTTGGCAACGAGGCTGCGGCTCAAGGAGGCATGCCATTGGCCTACCCTCTGGTCCCACCTACCAACCACAAGCCCGATTGGCCGGTAGAGCCACATGCACCGTTGGTGTGAATCAGTATAAGGCGGCTTTGTGCCTGTGTCTGAAAGGGGCAATGCATGTATTTTCAGGTTCACGATACACATCCCCACAACCCTTCAGAGTCAGGAGCATCACATGAATCTATAGAAAGGATTTAGAGTCCGGTGGCACCTTTAAGACCAACGAACTTTTATTCAAGGTATGAGCTTTTGTGTGCAAAGCACAGTTTTTCAAATTCACTGGAATGGACGGTAAGGTTCGAACTTATAGGCAGGGGCTGAACAGCAAATTAACGTGTAACATGTTGAAGATATTTTAAGATATGCGAAGACAAACTAAATAACAAGCTGTTCCGCCCCTGTCTACAAGTTTGAACCTTACCTTCCTTACAATGTATCTGAGGGCACAAAAGCTCAGACCTTGAATAAAACTTTGTTGGTCTTAAAGGTGCCACTGGACTCTAAATTTGTTCTACTGCTTCAGACCAACACGGCTGACCACCTGGATCTGTCTATAGAGGGGTTGAGTCTTAAAGGGGGGGAGTGACCAATTGGGCATCCTAAAGGAAAACAGGCCAGTGATGATGCAACAGAATATCTTGATGGGCAAAATATTGAGTCCGGTTTCATGTCAGTTTGTCTTGTGAAAAATCAGTGGAATGGTACCAACTCCTACACTTAGAAAGGAAAAAATAACAGAGATCTCCTGCACTTAGAGCACGCTTATAAATCTACACCATACAAAACTTCCCACAAAGTCTAGGACGAAGAGTCTTGTTAGCCTTGGATAAGTCTACATGATCCATCACTCGAATTCCCATGGCCTACTGATGTGTGTGTTACAGCAGCAAAAAGGGCAAACTCTGTGGCTCTTTTCACATTAACGTTCGACACTGGATGTTATTAGTTGTTGGCCCGATTTCGAGTAAAGCGGTACAGGGATGGGGGTTTCATACCATGAATTTTCTTCAGTTAATGAGACGTCTCTCTGAAGCACTATGGCCATTTCAAACAGCGCTTCTTCCTCCTCTGCCCCTTTTCACCATGTGATCTTCCTTGGACTTTTTAACTGAGGGGAACCTCAGGGCCAGGGGCAACATCAAGCGAAGGCCTCAGCCTCTATGCTCTGTTGCTGGCCCTCCAGAGGAACTGGTTGGCCACTGTGAGAGACTGGATGCTGGACTAGAGGGACCACTGATCCAGCAGGGCTTATGTTCTTATGTGTAATAAGCAGGGTACATTCTCAGGATCTCCTGGTATATCTATTCTGTATCAGTTGATCCTAAGCATGCACTGAGGATCACAAAACTGAGAAGCCCCTAGCAAGAGTTGGCCAGCATCTGCCCAAGAATGCAAAAAAAGCCAGCAAGCTCAAATATCTGCCAGAAATTGGTCAGCGGTCCATCTAGCACTATTCAAAGTGATCCACAGTCTACTTTTTATGTATTTCCGAAGTCTCTAATGTTTCACTTGTCTCAGGAAATGAACTGGCTATGCCAACATTGCCTATCATCACTAGGCTTATGAGGTATAATCTAGCTAGAAGTCCCATGTTTGTTTTGTTCTTGGTAGGGCTGCCAGCTCAGGGCTGGGAGATAACTGGAGATTTTGGGGGTGGAGCCTGGGGAGGGGAGGGCTTGGGGACAGGAGGGACTTCAGCAGGATATAATGCCATACAGTCCACCCTCCAAAGCAGCCATTTTCTCCAGGGAACTGATCTTGGTCATCTTGGAATAGCAGGAGATCTCCAGGTGCTACCTGGCAGTTGGCAACCCTAGTTCTTGGGCACTGGACATGTAACCACTCAGTCCACTCTAGTCAATGGGCAGAAGATTAATGTCTCAATCCAAAGCAGTGTCAGAGCACTGACAGAGGAGTTCAGGAATTGGGATGGGCACACACCAGACCACGGACCTACTTTTTCCATGGACCAGAGTCCAGTTCATGGTCTGTGAGCCCGGTCTGTGCCATCCCACTGATACGGACCACCCATGAGTCCATGACCCTCCCAAGTTACCTTTAAATGGCTTTTGCAAAGCCACAGGGCACATGAATGAAGGCCAAGTGGCCACTTCACCCACCCAGAAATGGGTGAAGCGGCCACTTGGCCTTCACTTGCATACCACACAGCTTTGCAAAAGCCATTTAAAGGGAATACATTATTTTTGAATGGCTTTGTAAGCCGTGCAGTGTCATGGACCAAACGGACGGTCCATCAAATGTGAAGGCTTGTGGTCCGGGGATCTGTAAACCCCACCGACTGCTGAACCTCAATGGACCATCATTTTTCTGGACCGTGCCCATCCCTAGTCAGGATCTCAGGTAGCTAGTGTTGAGAAATACCTTTCTGCTTTGGGGAGGGGGCATAACTGAGTGGAAGAGCATCTGCTTAGCATGCAGAAGGTCCCAGGTTCAGTCCCGGGCATCTCCAATTAAAAGGATCGGGCAGGAGGTGATGTGGAAGAACTACCGGAGAGACTGGGGAGCTGCTGGCATTCTGAGTAGACAATTCTGAACTTGGTGGACCAATGGTCTGATCCGGTAGAAGGCAGTTTCATGTGTGTTCATGTCTGAGACACCCTGGTGAGCCAGTGTCAGACCAGACTAAGCTCGATAGACCAGCTGTCCTATTCAGTATCAGGCATCTCCATATATTTAGCCATACCACTCCATCCTAACATGCAAGCCAGATCTTCCAAGAGCTATGGCGATCATTGGTATGTTCAGGAGTACCTGCTTAGAAGATGCCGCTCTGATTTATTTTTGGCAGATTGGCTCCGCAGCGTCAGAAAACGATTCCACTTCTCCCCCCCCCCCCCCGCTTCCCCCTTGTTTCTAAACGAAACTAACGATGCAAATCAAATTGGCTCCAGATCCGCTTTATTTAGATACTCCAAGGTCTGCCTTCGCCGCCATGAAAGGCTCCAAAGACTTGGGAGAATGTACATTTATGGGAAGATGGCAAAATACAGATTGTGTTTCGCTTCACCGTCGTGCCACAGAGGCTGTTGGCAGCTTCCCTAGAGCATAAGAGAAATCCAAATTTTGGAGCTCTCCACGAGAGACCTTCTGAATAGGCACGGGGGTCCTTTGTTTGATTGCTCGAGGGTGCCACAACTTCTCATTCCCTAAAATTGTTGTCAGTTAAGCATCTTGACGCACAGCATGCGATCATTCCAGTGTCCTCTCCTGGTCTGAAGCCAGACGTTGTCCTGCCCCCTTGAATGATTAAATCTGAGCAGACAGATTCAATAATGTCAAAGTTCAATCTTGTCTAAAAATATTAGCATGCTGAGCCCCATCCCGCATATTGTACATTTCAGTCTGCGTTACAAGGCATGGCAGGGTCTGTAGGAAGAATGTCATTGACTAAACAAGGAGGAATCAGACACGGGCGATTCTATCAGAGGACTGTCACATCAGGGAGCCACTTCGTTCAAGAGGGGCCTGAGGTCTACAAGTTGGGTTGTCAACTGGCCAGGGAGAAAACCAAGCCAGTCCAGTTTCTTGACCTCTGGAGCACTTGCCAGAACTCTCTCTCTCTCTCTCTCTCTCTCTCTCTCTCTCTCTCTCTCTCTCTCTCTCTCTCTGTGCGTGTAAAAAAGCAAGAGATCTGGTTCAGTTTCTTTCTTTCTTCTTCTTTATTGTAAGTAAGCAGAGACATTTTTGCATTGTGTGCATAGTTAAACTCTGTACCGAATCCATGTATATCGGGGCAGCAGTGAGTTCATTCCCGCTGTGTTATTTCACAAGCTCTTAACGTGTGAAACCGAGACCACATGTGTGGTTCCCCCATGGCCTCCCCTTAAAGTTTCGTAGTTCAGTTGTTTATTGAATACCCCCATCCGATAGATAGATAGATAGATAGATAGATAGATAGATAGATAGATAGATAGATAGATGGATGGATGGATATTTAAAATTCTATATATTAGAACATAAGGACATAAGAGAAGCCATTTTGTATCAGGTCAGTGGCCCATCCAGTACAACACTCTGTGTCACACAGTGGCCAACACCCAGGTGCCATCAGGAGGTCCACCAGCAGGGCCAGTATGCCAAAAGCCCCCCCATTGCCCCCCAAGCGCCAAGACCTACATGCCTCCAGCTACCATAGACTGCATAGATTCAGCCCTCCAGGACATTCAATGGGTGACCTCAGAGTAGCTGTTTTATTGCTTCAGGAGCTTCAGGAACAGACTAGAAAGGGAAATTGTTGAGTTGCAAGTTATTACAACACTCAGAACAATGGAATCCCCAGGATTTAACAGGGATATTGGTTTCTTATCTCACTACATATGCTAAGCTCATTCAGTCCTTACATCTGTATTCTCCCCAATCCCTCAGAAGGGCCATATGTCTTCTTTATTTTATTTTATTTTATTTCTTATTTGGAATAATAGAGTAGAATAGTAGATTGTTAATTGAATATAATGAATAGTAGAATGTACTGTAATTTGGAATGGTAGATTGGAGTGTATTTCTCTGTTCTGGGGACAGGGGATATAATTCTACACAGCCAGTCACTCCATTTCAAAATAAGAAGATGCTGTAAGGTGGATGGAGCATAACAACAGGGTCTCAGTTAATTACTCTTAGCATTCCACAGTTAAGGATACATCTGCTCATCAATCTACAATTTTGACAGATTTATTTCCTTCACTATGTTTTCCCCTAGAATTAAACCAAAACGAATGGTAACCTAAGCTTGTTATTCCGATTTGGTCCTGGCATTTATTAAATATCTTCATTATGCTGTATGCTAATTTGCTGCCCACCCTATACCTATATGTATGGACTGATAACTTCCATTTCATTGTATCTGAAGAAGTGTGCATGCACACAAAAGCTTATACCTTGAATAAAACTTTGTTAGTCTTAAAGGGGCCACTGGACTGAAAACTTTGTTCCTATGAATTAATGTCCTGCAAAACATCCCATCATTAACAGCCTTGCTCAGGTCTTGCAAACTGAGGGTCATGGCTTCCTTGACTGAGTCAGTCCATCTCCTATTGGGCCTTCAACTTTTCCTAGCATTATTGTCTTTTCTAGTGAGCATTATTGTCTTTTCTAGTGATTCTTGTCTTCTCATAATGTGACCAAAGTGCGATAACCTCGGTTTAGTCATTTTAGCTTGTAGGAAGAGTTCAGGCTTAATTTGGATTAGAACAGGGGTGGCCAAACTGTGGCTTGGGAGCCACGTGCGGCTCTTTTGCACATATTGTGTAGCTCCCAGCCAGTGTTCCCCTCCCTGGGTAGGCTTGAGGTGTGTGTGTGGGGGGGGGGGGAGCAGAGAAAGAAAGCAACTTTAAATGTGTTCTCAAAAGCCCCCCTACAAATATCATTGAATAAATAAATATCATTATCTGTTTTTACCCCTTCTGTTTTTATATTTGGCAGTTTCATTTAATGTTCATCATAAAGCAAATTTGTACGTTTTTCAATAAAAAAAACACGTGTGTAATATTTGTACATGTCTTGCAGTTCTCAAACATCGGACGTTTATTCTGTGTGGATCTTACGTTAAGCAAGTTTGACAACCCCTGGTTTAGAAGAACCCACTTATTCATCTCTTTGGCGGCCCCCAGTAACCGCAAAACGCTTCCTCCAACACCACATTTCAAATGAATCAACTTCTTCCTGTAACCTTCCTTCATTGTCCAACTTTTGCTGGATGATAGCCTCAGATTTTATTTTATTTTTAATTAGCCTGGAAGGGAGGTGGGCATAGACACCGGTGCACACAATATCCTCTGGTAGATTTGAAAAATGATGGGGATCGCGTTGCCCTCTCGACGAGCTTTTCCCCCCATCCCATTTGGTCACCTTGAAAAGCTGCTCTAGACTCATCTGCTGAAACTCACGTACTTTATTTAGCATTCCATCGTCTGGTGCCCTGCAACCCGGGTTGCACCGTTAATGTATACAGTCAATGTTAAAAGAAGATCACCCAATAACAACAATGCCTGATCATAGAGATGGCCACATTATTGTCGTGCATTCGTCCTTGCTCTTTTTTCCTAATCACACCCAGACCTGGTTCGAATTACAATGGAAAGCATCTTCCGAAGAGGTGTTTAATTTTGTTCACCTTGTTGTCCTTGAAATAACAGACTAATGCAACTTGCCGATACATACCCCCCCTTGATACATACCCCCCCTTTCCCTTTGCATTCATTAGCCATTGTACTGCTCCCCCCCAATTACCTTGGACTATGCATGCTCCAGGAAGCGCTGGCTTAGCTGTGTGCTGTGGCAATGCATCTCTCTTTGACACATGCAGCTGGAAACAGCTTTGTTTAGTGGAATTAACTTCCACCCAACTTTTTAGATATTAGGCAGGCAGCTACCATTTTAAACAATGTTCGACCACCTGACATTTCGGGCTGTTATTATCCATTCTACCATTTCTTTCTTTGTTTTTTCTGAACATTCTTCATCAAAGGTTCGCTTAATCTATTACAGTTGTTAAAGTGCATGCCTATAAGAACATAAGAGAAGCCAATGATGGATCAGGCCAATGGCCCATCCAGTCCAGCTTTCTGTCACACAGTGGCCAAAAATACCAGGTGCCATCAGGAGGTCCAGCAGTTGAGCCACAACACTAGAAGCACTGTTCCCCCCCTAAGCACCAAGAGTTATGTGCATCACTTGCCCCAGACTGAGAGTTCCTATCTATACCTTGTGGCTAATAGCCACTGATGGACCTCTGCTCCATATGTTTATCTAATTCCCTCTTGAAGCCGTCCATGCTTGTGGCCGCCACCACCTCCTGTGGCAGTGAATTCCATTCTATGCTTTTGTAAACCTCTTTGAGCTTCCATGTACAAAGGGAAAGGTGGAATATATAATTACAACTGCAAGTTTTTTGTGTACTCCCTAAAATGAAAGTTGTGAACACATGGCATGAGACTCTGGAAGTAGCTTTATCAATCAGGAATGCCCCTGAGGGACCTGTATATTCAGTAGCAAATTTGGGGATGTTCCTCTAAGGGTGCAGTCAGACGAGCTGTTAGATCTGTTGTCATTGCTTCTCCCCAATGGATTTAAATTGCTCCATCAGACAGCAACATCTGAATCCCATTCTGCAGTCATCAGTCCCCACCCCCCGTGCTCACCCCTAACTTTCTGAACAACAGAGAAAGTCCAGTATTCACTAACCCTACTGGTTTCACCACAGATATCCAGATGTCTGATCACTCTCTTGCGCAGTCAAGCCATTTCAGAAATGGCAAACATCCATTTTCGCCACCATTTTTTTATGAGTTAGCAATGTGCATAGGCATCAACTACGGGGGGGGGGGGCTTGGGAGCCAGGGCCACCCCTGAAATTTCCCGGCAAAATGGGGTGCCTGCCGCACCTCCCCGCCACCACGCCTTCCTTGCCGCCGCAAGTCTCTCCTCCCCGCCCGGCTCCCCTGCACTCCCTCCCTCCCTCAACCATCGGGGCAACATGCCCAGCATGATGACATCACCCGGAAGTGATGTCATCATGCTGGGCACGTTTCCAGAGCGACGCTCTAGCAATCGCCCTGAAAACTCTATGGCACCATAGAGTTTCAGGGCGATTGCTAGAGCGTCGCCCTGGAAACGTGCTCAGCGTGATGACATCACTTCCGGGTGATGCCATCACGCTGGGCATGTTGCCCCAATGGCCCCGAGAGGAAGGGGGGAGGGAGTGCAGGGGAGCTGGGCAGGGTGGAGAGAGAGAGGCTCACGGCGGGGGTGGCAGGGACATTCTCCCGGCATGCGTGCGTGCGCAAAAGCCCCCACCCCTCCTGGGGAAATCAAAATGTGATGCCCCTGGCAATGTGAGCATATGTGGTTACTCGCCCAAGGGTCGTTAATTACAGTTCGTACAGAATTTGCAAGAGTAGCAGCAATGGAAACAGCAATAAACCAGGAAAGTTTGCTTGGTCTTTGACAGAGGTGAGGGTAGCAAGATGCCTTGAGAGGCAGGCAAAGCGCACCTCCTTTCTTTTATTGTTTGCTGGAGCAGAGAAAAAACCACTTTCCACCTAGGGTAATTCATGAGTGGGAAAACACCACATCCAGCTCAAGCTACAACCAGGGGGGAGAGCCCTTAAGTGCAGGCGAGTTAGCCGCCTAGTTGCAAATCCCCCATCTCCAGCAACACGTGTCTCTCATCCCCTTCCTGGGTGAGAGTGAAAATGCTTTGCTGGAGGATGGCTGTGTGGCTAGCTGGGGTGACCCTCAGTGGCAAGGACAGGATGTCTGATCAAACCACCTGTCATGATCTGTGCCTGCTCTAGGAGACAGGCCTAGTGTGGTCTAGGCACAGGAGAGACCTGTGTGTGAGTAGAAAGCCGACGGCCTACAATCCCCATCATGCTTAGCAATGGTGGTAACCCATGGAAGTTTGGGGGTCGTGTGAGGAGACTTAAGCTTTTGTGAACTGTTAAATTGTGTTCTTTTCTCTACTGCGGCCTTTCTTCACACAGAGTCAAGCTGAGGGGACAGTCTGGGCTGGGAGAAAGATCCCTCACTTGGGACAGAGTGAGTGCAGGCACCGGCCTGGTACTTAAGGGCAGTGGGCCTTGAAGTAGTAAACAGTTAAGAAACAGTTAGTCATGTTAGATTTGTTTATTTTGCTTTTAAACACTGTTATTGATTTTACTGCACCTCATCCTGCTTTCCCTGCCCCAGTATTGTTTAAATAAACCCTGTTGTTTTAGTGTTCTGCCTGGTCATCACACCTTATGTTTCTCGGTTAAAAGAGGGCATTTTGTTGGGCTTGGGAGGGTACCCTGGGCCTTCTCAAGAGACCCGAAGTCCAGGGTGGTGGCGGCAGAAGGTGGCAACCTGCAGGGGTCCTGACACCACCCCAGAACAACAACAAAAAATCCTGATCACATTAGAAACACGGCCACAACATGATGAGCATGCCATCTGACCACAGCCTAAGATACATAAAATTAATCTCCTCTGAGACTTATTCCATTGAGGATTTATCAAGCAGGGTCCTAAGTTATAGCAGCAGCTTGAATAGCTCAGGATAAATTAAGTAATTAATTATCGTATGGCACTGTGTGTAGGATAGCCAGGAGATCCTAAGATTGTCTGGCAGGCACAAGTTCTAGCTCTTACCATTATGCTAGTGGTGAGCTAGGCTTGTTTTTAGGGTCCGAGAGAGCTCTGAAAGAACTGTGACTGGCCCAAGGTCACCTAGCTGGCTTCATGTGGAGGACTGGGGAATCAAACCCAGTTCTCCAGATGAGAGTCCACTAGTCTGGACCACTACACCAAACTGGGTCTCAGCTCAGGATAGCCTGATCTTGCTAAACAGGGCTGGGCATGGTTCGTGCCTGGATGGGAGACCTCCAAAGAAGTCCAAGGTAGCTATGCAGCTGAAAGGGGTGGCAACCCACCTCTGTTCCTCTCTTGATTTGAAAACTGCTTGTGTGGTCGCCGTGAGTTCCAACTTGACATCATTTAACCGTCATTGTTATGGAATTATATTAGATATCCTCACAAAATTTAGGTTAAGACTTTCTACAAGTTAACCCAAGTAAGGGGTGCTTTGGAAATGCAAGTGTTTTCACAAAGATAAAACAGAAGTCAGTATTTGACAGTGATTCCAAGGATCAAATGTCGTGAAATGAGTAGAAATGTATCTGTAAACAAAGCTACTGCTATTTTTTTTGTCTTCTTTTCTTTTTAATCATAAACAATCACGGTGGGGAATATATGAGGGATTTGTAAATACTTTCCCCACAACCTGTAGGACTTCTCCCACGTATCACCTGGGGACAACATAGCCCACTGGAATCGTTGGGTGATACATTCATGGGTCTTCCATCCTCATATCTAGTTTGGATCCTAGCTTGTGAGACTAGGGCTGAGGACAGACTGAGGATCTGTCCTGGAACAGCTGCGGGGCCGAAAGCCCCGCGGGAAAAGCAGCCCAGGGCACCCCGTTCACACTGGCTGCGCGGGGAGGAGGTGTGCGGCTGCTGGCTGCTTCGCCGAGACGCGGCTATGCACAGCCACGGCAGCTGGAACAGCCCGTCCGCACTTTTGGCGCTGGGTGCTCCACACCTTCGGCATGTCCACACCCACGAGAAGCGCCGGGGACGCGCACCGAGATGCCTGGAGACCAGTTTCCAGGGGTCTCTGCCTGAAGCGCAAGGACAGTGCTTCAGGCATGGGTGAGTGCGCGCGGGTGGCGGAGGACAGCTGCGGCTGTCTGGATGGCCTCTCTGCCTCCGCTTCTAAAGCGGAGGCATAGCGGGCCACCTCGCCAGTCTGTCCTCAGCCTCAATGTAGGGGGGACAAGGTGTGTGTGTCTTTATTAATGAGTACAAAAGGAAACACGTGCTTTCTCACCAGTGCAGAACACGATCCTCTAGCCCAAATTTGCACTTCTCTGAAGCCCTCAAAGAAGCGGGAAACCATATCTTTTTGCACTTGGTCATCGTACTCCTGAATTGGTGGATTTGCCTCCGTGGCACAGATCCCTCTGGGGCTGCATCCTGGGAGGAGCTAGCACTGTGGGAGGAGCTTCTTCCAACTAGCATTGGTTCCGTACACTGATGAACTTCTCCATCCTTTCCTTCCACCTCTTGTGTTTTTGTAGCAGTTGTATGCTGCCCAGCTCGCAGCGATGCAAGTATCCCCAGGAGGAAAAATGCCCGGCATCCCCCAAAGCAACATTGGTGCGGCAGTATCGCCAACCAGCATCCATACAGACAAGAGCACAACCAGTCCTCCGCCCAAAAGCAAGGTAATGACAGATGTTACTCTTGGCCTTTCTCAATGTCCAGAGAGAATGTGAGGTACTTGCATGATGTCTGTATAGTGGTTGTACCACGTGGGCTCTACTATTAAGCCCCTTCTCTCAGTTGTGTCTTATTCACCAGCCGGCTCCCCCTTTCTACAGTCAGCTGACCTGGCCGTGGCCCCATACTTCTGTAATCTTGTGGTTGGGCTACTGTAACGTACTCCACGTGGGGCCGCCCAATGGTTGCTTGGAGTTAGATGGTGAGCACATATTGCACCTGTATTTAAGACACTGGTTGTTCATTTCCGTATTCAGTTCAAGGTGCCAGCTCTTGCCTTTCAGGCTCCTCAAGAGCTGGAGCCCACATCTCTGAAGGACCATCTCTCCCTATATGAACCAGTAGACCAGTTATATTGTAGAATCATAGAGTTGGAAGGAGCCATACAGGCCATCTAGTCCAACGCCCTGCTCGATGCAGGATCAGCCCAGAGCATCCCTGACCAGTGTTTGTCCAGCTGCTGCTTGAAGACTGCCAGTGAGGGGGAGCTCCCCACCTCCCTCAACTAGATGATTCTACTGCTGAACTATTCTTGCTTTTAAAAAAATTTCTAATACCCTTCTAGCCTGTTGTTATTTGTTGTGCCCCTCCCTCCGGGAGGGTGTGATACCTTTCTGCCTGAGATGGTGCCTTCTTGGTGGTAGCCCCACTGTTGTGGAAAGCCTTCCCCAAGGAAGAAACAAGGGCTGATTCAGCACTGACTTTCTGAAAGAAGTGTAAAGCCATGCTGTTTTGTGAGAGTTTCCCACTGATGGAGGGTAGATTGCGGGAGAATTGTTTCAGTAGGGTTGGGACTTGGAGGGATCATGCATTATGGGGGTTAGCTGTTTTTCTGTTACACTGTATTCTGTTGTGAACTGCTGCAAGCTCTTAAGGGGGAAAGGAAAATACAAATGTTTTAAATGAATGCATGTGGTTAAAAACATTTATAATGATGACCTGTAAGAGTTCCTGGCTTGGAAGGTGACACTTGGATGTCTGATAATGGGAATGCCCATTTAATGGAAGCAATATAGAAAACAATGTTTTGTAAGTCTTGTTGACTACCACGATTCGTGGGTCAGACTCTCAAGACTGTTTTCTCAGTACCTATTTTTAGACAAGGTCGTGTCTGTCCACATTTGTCATTTAATTATCAAGGCATCTAAGGCTGTACCTAGCGACCTAGCACTTGATGTATGTATCCAAAGGAACAGCAAAGCTCAACTTTGAATATTATCTTTTGAATTTTATTGATGGTGTTGATCATGATAAACAGTAGTTCTAATAGCTGTCATCACCAAGCATATTTGGGTCTCCTATGCTGTCCCAACATATCACTCTGTAACCTATGGTAGTCTCTGCAGCTCTTTGAGGGTGTGTTCGGATGAGCAGCTAATCCCGCCATTGGCCCAGCTGTAATTTGAGCTAGATTTTTTTTATCCAGCATTGCATGACCAGACAGCTCCCCTGTGAATTGCTTTACCGCTCATAACTCCCGCAGTGGATTGTCTAGATGGCATCCACCTTAAGGAGCCATGTGGTCAGCTTTTTTTAAAAAAAATCCTGTCTGCACATGTGCCTTACCATATACTTGTTTTTCCATGCATGCACAGACTAAAATGGTAAAAGCACTGCCAGCGGTACTTTCCTCTAGGTACCCTTTCAGTTTCTAAAGTTGATAAAGTTCAGGGGACTGTCAGAAACATTAAATTGTTTGGATTGCTTGAGCAGAGCTCTGGGGACATCGCATGTTTAACCAGTTATGCGCACATCGTTAAGAGTTTTTTTAAATGGCGGTCATTTGGGATGGTCTGCAGACCATCCCTACGGGCTGATTGCACGCTGGAGGTACAACCTGACAGTGGAAAGTCTGGCATTGGCCCGTCGGCCAGCTTTAGACCGGACTTTCACTACTATCTTTTAAGTACAGATCCTCGACAGGCTACTCACGGAAGTGGCACGATTCCCAGATCTTGTGATCTGGACGTGCACTTTAAATCCACCAGGCACTCGTGCCTGACATGGCTCAAAAGAGCCATATGAACACACCCTGATTCTCAACATGGCAACTGGATCTGACCTATCATTTTTTATATAAGTGATCATTCTGTATCCTCACAAACTCTTCATGCTTGTGATATTTTAGCTTTTGATCCTTTTTTGTGCTGAACTTAAAAGTTTCAATGGGATTTCCCCCAAGCCACTCTGCTAGAGAGAGTAACTCGTTCCTCACATGAAAGTACTGAAGCATTAGTGCAGTGTTAAGACTACACTACCCATGATGCAGCATGACATCAAGGGTGACACACACCGCAGAATTATAGGCCTATTTGTTTACATATGTTTTTCAGCTTTTTTATAGCCCGCTTTTCTCACTAACTTTCAAGACTGCAAAACCCATAATGTAGTGTGGCACGTGTTTAAATATTCCGTGTCTGTAAATGAAGAAAGCAACTGGTAATATTAAAGTTACGGCAGGTGGAACAGAAGCAGCTGTGACTCAAACAGGTTGAGGGATTTCTAACAGAAATCCATTCCTTAGACTTGTGAAGACAAATTCAAAATGTAATTTCCTCCATTGGTGTTCTAAAGACATACTGATCACTTTCTGGTAGAATTTCACAGTGGAGAACTGCTAACTTACTTTCCCCATGGCCTACAGAATTAAAGTTAGAGATGTAGAATAGCAGAACCGGCCAATAAAGGCCACTCTCATGACCTAGCCTTTGTCTTAGCACCAGCAGTTCACATAAAACTTATCTTTTAAAAGAAAAAGTTCAGAAGAAATTGCCTATTCCCCATTGGCATCCAGGTCCATGAATAAATATCTAGAGTCTGTGTTCCCCCTTAAATCGAGAGCCAGGATTTCAAGGTGTATTAGAACTGAGTGCTGCATGACGGAGTGAGCTCCCATCTCTTGTCCCAGCTCCTGCCAACCTAGCAGTCCAAAAGCAAGAAATTACAAGTAGATAAATAGGCCCCGCTTCGGTGGGAAGGTAACAGCGTTCCGTGCACCTCAGTGTCTAGTCATGCTGACCACATGACCACGGAAACATCTTTGGACAGCACTGGCTCTTCGGCTTGGAAACGGAGATGAGCACCGCATCCCTAGAGTCGTATTTGACTGGCTTTCGAGCAAGGGAAACCTTTACCTTTACATAACCAAGACATATTCCATATGGAGGCACATCTCCATTTCAGTAACGCTCATCGTGCACCTTATTGTTTTTTTTTTCATACAGCATCGACCTCCATTCCTGCACAAATCATCAACTGCATGTTCTTTCAGCAGGAAAGAACTTCACTTTTTTAAAACCCTAAAAAACGTGATCCAAACCAGAACAAAACAGATAAGGTAGCAGAAAATCAAAAGTTCTGAGGTTGGACTTCCTGGTCATTTTGGGTGGAGAGGAGAGGAGGAGGAGGAGATTGGATTTATACCCCACCCTTCACTACTTGAAGTTGTCTCAAAACAGCTTACAATCTCCTTCCCCTTCCCCTCCCCACAACAGACACCCGGTGGGGTGACGTAGGTGGGGCTAAGAGAGCTCTTTCCAGAACTGCCCTTGAGAGAACAGCTCTGAAAGTACTTATGAGGTCACGCCAGCAGTTGCATGTGGAGGAGTGGGGAATCAAACCCGGTTCTCCCAGATTACAGTCCGTGCTCTTAACCACTACACCAAACTGGCTCTGTTAGGACCCTCATTGTTTTCCTGGCCACAGCTGGTTTCATGGAACTGCAATTTGCTCTGGTGAGCAAAACATGCCGGTTGTCTGAATAGCTCCCCTGTTCCCTCGAATGGGGCAAATAGCTGCAGGGGGGAAGAGCTGAGGTTTAGACTTTGCCAGAGGGAGAGAGCGCTAACCTCCACCTTCCCTCTGCTCGCAATCTGAATCAGGGCCTCCCGCGGCTGCTGTTGACTTAATGTGCTGTAGATCTAATCACAGACAGTCCAGTGTCTTGTCTGGTTTGATCCCGGGTTGGAGGATGCAGAGAAAGAGAGGGGCTGCGGCTCAGTGGTAGAGTTTCTGCTTCGTATGCAGAAAGTCCCGAGTTCAGTCCCCAGCATCTCCAGTTTCAGAAAGTGTCGAGTAGGAGGTGATGTGAGCTGCTGCCAGGCTGAGTAGACGATAACGACCTTGATGGACAGGTGGTCTGATTCAATATAAGGCAGGTACATCGGATACGTACAAAGGGAGCTTTGTCTTTGGGCAGCTTACACCTTGAAAATCGTGTTGATCTCTAAGGTGCTTCTGGACACAAATCTAGCTCTTCTACGGCAGACCCAGATAGCTACCCCCTGAAAGTATAAGGCAGTGTGCAACATGGCTTAGCTCTGGAACCTCTTTTCAATGCAATAATGAGAATGAATGTACCTTTGGAAATGCGGACAGTGGGGAGCCGGAGCCGTCCTGCATATCTAGGGTTAAATAAAGGTAAAGGTTTCCCTTGCTCGAAAGCCAGTCGAATCTGACTCTGGGGGGCGGTGCTCATCTCTGTTTCCAAGCCAAATAGTCAGCGCTGTCCAAAGACTTTTTCCATGGACATGTGGCTGGCACGACTAGACGCCGAGGCGCGCTGTTACCTTCTCACGGAAGCGGTACCTATTTATCTACTTGCAATCTCTTGCTTTCGAACTGCTAGGCTGGCAGGAGCTGGAGCCAGAGACGGGAGCTCACTCCATCACGTGGCACTCGGGTCTCGAACTGCCGAGCTACCAACCTTCTGGTCGGCAGCTCAGCGTCTTAACCTCTGAGCCACTGCGGCTCCTTATCTGGGGTTAGGGTTGTCATAACAGAGAACATGATTTCTAAGTTGGTTTGAACCCCCAGAGCCTCTCATGTTTGACATTAGTTGGTATCGACCTGCCCTTTGCTCCATCTGTGTCCGGAAAGCCTGTTTTCATTCTAAGTCCCGAGACTTGCGTCCAAACAACTGTGTTCAGTGCTGTAGTCGGGTGCACTCGTCGTTCGGCAGTGACAGAAACCTTGATGGAAATCGTGTTCTCTCCTTCTCGCCACCCAGTGTCCTCTAGTGCGCTGTCTGTGTTCTTCCGTCGCGTCACCGTGGGTTCTTTGGAGTGACAGCGGCGCCTCGTATTTTTAGCCTAACAGTAGACGAGAGCCCTAGATTAAAAATAGACAACGCAAATAAATAATACCCACTGAGTGTCCAATTACCTGTAGGATCCTAGGGACAGAAGTGATGGATAGGAGGACAGATGCCGTTGGGATGACAGCATCGATTTAAGAACTGCAATCAAAGGTGTTCACGGGAATGGTTGAACTGCATCCCTGCCATGAGCGACCCTTTGTTGGGGGGGAGGAATAATTAGACCCACTGAGCTTGTCTTAGCCTGGGATCAGAATGCCTGCTTAGATGGTCATCTCCTTTAGCCAGGGAATGGATGGAACCTCCCCAGCTGAGTTGCATGGAGCTTGTGTCCCATCACCCTCCATGCTACCCTTTACATCTTGCCTGTGGGGGGTAGAGCTTCCAGGATTAATCGCCTGGAAGGTACCTTTCCAAAACAAGAATGGGGGGGGGGGGGGGGCGAAGGAGCCATCATGGAGGCTAGGCATGCCAGCCTCCAGGTGGGACCTGGGGTTTCCCTGGAATTACAGCTCATCTCCAGACCGCAGAAAACAGTTCTCATGGAGCACATAGACACTTTGGAGGTATAGTGGTTACAAATGTGGACTCTAATCTGGGAGAACCGGGTTTGATTCCCTGCTTCTCCACATGCAGCTGCTGGTGTGACCTTGGGTCAGTCACAAGTTCTTTCAGAGCTGTTCTCTCAAGAGCAGTTCTTGAGCGAGCTCTCTCAGCCCCGCCTACCTCACCGGGTGTCTGTTGTGGGGAGGGGAAGGGAAAGGAGTTTGTAAGCCGCTCTGAGACTCCTTCGGGTAGTGAACGGCGGGGCATAAATCCAATCTCTTCTTCTTCTTCTTCTTCTTGGAGGCTGGACTCTGTGGCATTTTACCCCTCTGAGGTCCCTGGCCTCCTCAGGCTCCATCCTCAAATCTCCAGGAGTTTCATAACCTAGATCCGGCAACCATACCCCTCCCATCTCCCACCTGTGGCCAGGAAGACCTTGCAATGGTAATGGAGGCTTAACGTTTGGAGACCCAGTGTGGGGTTGTGGTTAGTGTGGCAGGCTGGGAACTGGGAGGCTGGCGTTTGAATTCCCGCTCTGCCATGGAAGCTTGCCGGATGATGGTGTCCTGTAAAATTTGGATTGGTTTATAACAGCTGTACAACCAAACAGAAGTTCCTCCTGTCCAGGTTCTGGTTAGTTAATATCTGACTATATATCTGTGGTGAACTAAATGGTGTTAGCAGGATGACAGTGTAGGGGAGTGGTTATAGTAATACTATTTGGAGCTCGAGTCATAGTCAGAATACAACCAGGGAGACATGTGTTCAAATCTGTACTCAGCTATGAAGCTCGCAGGGCGTCCATTGGCCAGTCGCTCTCCCGCCCTCTGACCTACCTCACAGGGCTGCTGTGAGGATCAGAGGATGAAAAGCAGCCCTGCACACCACTTTGAGCTCTGCGGAGGAAGGGTGGGATGAAGAATGAAAACTGTGAAGTCAAATCCCTGGTCAGACCATAGAGCTGATTGGGCGACTTTGGACCCCTTGCTCTCCTTCAGCCTAACCTACTTCATAGGATTGTGACAATAATGAAAGGGATAATCCGCTCTGCGTATGCCACAGAGAGCCTGGGAGACAGGAGAAAATGTAAATGTGGCCTGAATAAGCGACTTCATGTATCCATTTGCACTTACCCGGTAGGACAAAAGGTGGTTACGAAAATTCGCAAACCGCCCCCAAATATTTTATTGACTTCTTTCCCAAGTTCAGGAAGAAGCAAGGGAGTTACCAATCGCTGCCCTGTAGCTAGGGATGCCAGGATCCCACTGAGGATGGGAAATCCCCCACCCCCAGTGGGCACTCCCCCCAACACTCAACTGGCTGGCGAGGGGGAAATGGCGCCAGCATGGGGGAGTTGTCAGCAGTGTCCCAACCTGCTGATGTCACTCCCATAGGCCCAGAAGTGATGTCAGCATGTTGCTGGTGGACACTAGGAATGTCCTGGAATTTTGGAAAAACTCTATGGTTAAACTGGAACAAAGCTGGATCATTGCCGGTGCGACAGGCTGATGTCACTTCCAGTGTCCACAGGAAGTGACATCAGCAATGTCAGTGTATTTCCAGCAATGGTCCCCACCAGCTGGTAAGTCTGTCTGCTGGTTCCAGTTAGTGGGACCAAGCAACCCTACCCTGCAGCCTGCCAGCTCTCACTCTCTCTCTCTCTAGAGAGCCAGTTTGGTGTAGAGGTTAGGAGCGCAGACTCTAATCTAGGAAGATTGGGTTTGATTCCCCATTCCTCCACATGCAGCTGCTGGTGTGACCTTGGGTCAGTCACAAGTTCTTTCAGAGCTGTTCTCTCGCGAGCAGTCCTTGAAAGAGCTCTCTCAGCCCCACCTACCTCACACGGTGTCTGTTGTGGGGAGGGGCAGGGAAAGGAGATTGTAAACTGCTCTGAGACTCCTTTGGGTTGTGAAGGGCAGGGTATAAATCCTATCTCCTCCTCTCGCACACACCAGTTATTTGCACAGCCAAACAAGGGCTCTTTTTCCATCCTGTATACAGTTTACGAGGAGTTTCCTGCAAGACTTCAGTAGCTTGTTATCAGAGATCCCTGTGTCTGACCCTGTTTATTTTGTAGCCCTCCTTGTAATTCAGAAGGCCCACCTGTCAGTAAATCTAATCCGCTGATATCTACAGCTTGAATCCTGTTCTCTTCCTTCCGACTTTTACTTCTTTAAAAACCAGCCCTTTCCTTAGTTGGTTCAGGGCCTTCGGCTCACGGTTCTGCGAAGGAGACAAACAGAATTTATCCACAAATTGAAAGCAGAGCAGGGAGGGGGCAAAGTGGTCCCAAGGATATACGTGTGTGATGTAAGTGGGGGGGGGGATGATCCGAAAGGCTGTAAAATTGTGCAGCGTGATCCTTCTGATGCCTGCTGTTTTCAATCTGCTGTGTGCCAGTTGGAGTCTCAGAGAGAGAGGCGGGGAGGGGGGGCGGCGGCGGCCGAGGAAACGGATAATGCTGAGAAATGATGGAGTGGCTGTGACCTCCGAGCTCAAGCTGGAAATCCAAGACATTGATTTCACTTAGCATTCCTGCTGAGAAATCCGGCAGAGTTCAGTTGTAATAAAAGAACAAGATTCTGTTCTAATGGTAATGGCGTATGACAGACATATCACTTTGTCTGTCCTCTGCTACACGGGGGGGGGGGGGGGGGAGCCGGGCGAGAAAGGTCACCTGATCCGCCTGTGGAGTTGGGTGGCAGCGACGACGGTAGGGCTGAGTTTCGAGCCGAAGTGTGACCGCTCAGTGGTTGATAGCACAACGTGATCTGAAGGAACCTTTTCCCGGGGTCCCTAGTGATAATTAAAAGGAGCCTTCAAAAGGAGCCCCGGGGGAAAATGGGGGTAGCTCCCGAGATAAAAGGGGAGAGCCGGTTAAACCTGTGCAAGGGTGATTTAATACAAGGGCGTGGGTTTTTTGTGGGAAGGAGCCAGAGGATCTTCTAGGGTTGCCAACTCCAAGTTGAGAAATTCCTGGAGATTTGAGGGGGGGGGCTGGGGGGGAGGGACCTCTGCAGAGTAGAATGCTATACAATCCACCCTCCAAAGCAGCCATTTTCTCCAGGGGAGCTGATCTGTGTAGCTTGGAGATCAGGGGAGGGACCTCAGCAGGGTATAATGCCATAGAGCCCACCTTTCCAAGCATCCATTTTCTCCAGGGGAACTGATCCAGGTCATCTACAGATCAGTTGTTATAGCGGGAGATCTCCAGGTGCTACCTGGAGATTGGAAAGCCTAGTTGTTGCTCCTCAGCATGTAGATGCCAGGTTTGCAGATAAGCCCTGTACATGCTCACGCACACACACACACATACCCAAATAATGATATGTGTAAGACAAAACGCATGGATATTGTTTCACAGGCCCATAATGCGCCATTTGGGTTCTGGGCCCTAGATGCTGGCTTGTTTTGGTGATTTCCTAGCCACGACCAGTATGGAGGATTGAATATCCTCTTCCTCCTTCACTTGTAAATTTATCCGGCGGGAGGGAGAGGGAGAGACCATCCTTATCCATGAGGGATGAGGAGGACTTCATAAAATCACACTAGGCCCAATGTGCATCCTGGATCTGTTCGTTTTCCCTCCCCGTCAGATGACCTTCAAGAAGCTGTTGTTTTGCTGAGGCCCCATCTGCAGGCCTGTATTTATACTGGCTCCGGATGGGGAAAACCCATTCAAGTCTTCCTAGCGAGGGAGGTGGTTCCACCTGAGGCTATCGCTTCCCGGCAAGGATTCTTCAAAGTCAGCCGCTGCGGCAGATGGAAGGATTGCTGGCCTCAGAAGCGCTGAGAGTCATCGGCGGAAAACTGCCAAGGATCATCCTGTAAATCTACGGAAGACTTGAGCGCATCCCTTGGAGCCCCTTAAGGACCTTGGCAGCTGCCCACTTGGCAAATGGCTTATCTGTGGTCCTCACCAGTTGTTTGAACGCTGGACTGGGCAGGATTACTTGGCATCTTTTGCTGCTCCGGTTGTTCTGCCTCTTCCAGCTGTTATGACCCTCAGCATTCGGTTTCGGTTTCCTGTCAACTTCCACCAGGGCTGTCAGGATACTAGATAACACAAGGATAAGAACATAAGAAAAGCCAGTGTTGGATCATCTAGTCCAACACTCTGTCAAACAGTGGCCAAAAACACCAGGTGCCCTCAGGAGGTCCACCAGTGGGGCCAGGACACTAGAAGTTCTCCCACTGTTGCCCCCCCCCCCCCAAGCACCAAGAATACAGAGCATCACTTGCCCCAGACTGAGAGTTCCTATCTATACCTTGTGGCTAATAGCCACTGATGGATTTCCACTCCATACGTTTATCTAATTCCCTCTGGAAGCCGTCTATGCTTGTAGCCACCACCACCTCCTGTGGCAGTGAATTCCACGTGTTAATCACTCTTTGGGTGAAGAAGTACTTCCTTTTATCCATTCTAACCTGACTGCTCAGCAATTTCATGGAGTGCCCACGAGGTCTTATATTGTGAGAAAAGGGAGAAAAGTACTTCTTTCTCTACCTGCTCTATCTCTACATGCCTAATCTTGTAAACCTCGATCGTGTCACCCCTCAGCCATCGTTTCTCCAAGCTAAAGAGCCCCAAGCGCTTCAATTTTTCTTCATACGGAAATTGTTCCAACCCTTTTATCATTCTAGTGGCCCTTTTCTGCACTTTTTCCAATGCTATAATATCTTTTTTGAGGTGTGGCGACCAGAACTGTACACAGTACTCCAAATGAGGTTGCACCATCAATTTATACAAGGGCTTTATGATTCTGGCTGATCTGTTTTCCATTCCCTTCCTACCTAATAACCCCCAGCATAGTGTTGGCCTTTTTCATCGCAGTCACACACTGTCTTGACATTTTCATTGAGTTATCTACTACGACTCCAAGATCTCTCTCTTGGTCAGTCTCTGCCAGTTCGGACCCCATCAACGTGTATTTATAGTTAGGGTTTTTGGCCCCAATGTGCATCACTTTGCACTTGGCCACATTGAACCCCATTTGCCACACTGATGCCCACTCGCCCATCCTCAACAGATCCCTTTGGAGGCCGAGAGAATGTGACCTGACTCAAGATCACCTGGCAAGCTTCCATGGCAAAGTAGGGAGTCTCCCAAATCCCAGTCCGACATTCTGACCAGTACATACATGACTCACACAGAACTGGGATACTGGAAAGTCGGAAAGGACGAAAGAGGAGAAATGAACAATAGGGAAAGAGTCAGGAAAGGGTGTGGGGGGAGGCATTTGTGAATTTCCTGCCTTGCACAGGGGGTTGGACTAGATGACCCTGAAGGTCTCTTCCAGCACTATGATTCTGTGATTCAGAGGGTTGTGGAGGGAGCCCATAAAAACCTAGGCCATTGGCTGGGGGTGGGTGGGCACAGAGTATCCATAGTCCCTTCCATCACAGTTCTCATCTTCCACCAGTTACGCCCACCTTCCTTCCCCCAGTCACGGCTTCTTTCTCCTCCAGTTTGCACAGACACTGGAGGGAAAAGAGCATGACTCTCTCACAGTCTTTTGAACTTCACCCAAGCACAAAACCTTCTCTGCTCACTCCAGCCCACCTCCCTCCAGGAAATGAGAGACGGCCCCAAAAGCCTGTGGTTGGGAGGGGTTCCTCAAGAAGGCAGTGCACAGGACCCTCTTTCGTTTTCTTCCTCCCCCTCCCCCCCCCCGAAACAGTGCAGCATCTACACATGGTGAAGGGTTGCCAACCTCCAGATGGGGCCCGGTGATCTTCCAGAATTGCAGCTGATCTCCAGACTACAGGGATCAACCCCCCTGGAGAAAATGGCGGGTGGACTGCTGGGTCCCCGTTGAGGCCCCTCCTCTCCCCAAGCCCCGCCCTCCCCAGGCTCCACCTCAAAATCTCCAGGAATTTCCCAAGTAGGCTTACCAGGTGCCGGCTAATATCGAGCAAACTCCCGGTAATTATTTTCGGTACCTGCTGACTCTCATCTGATAGGCAGGGAGAAGCAAGCTGGCAAAATGGGGAGGGGGGTGACAGTTATCATTGGCACAGAATGACATCACTTCTGGTGTGACATAGGAGTGCCGGCTTTGCGCTGGGGCTCATTGCGCCAGAAATTCCACAGAGGGGAGCTGGCCAGGGCTCATTTCGTAGCAGGAGCTCCTCTGCATATTAGGCCACACACCCCTGATGTAGCCAATCCTCCAAGAGCTTACGGTAGCCCCTGTAAGAAGAGCTCTGTAAGCTCTTGGAGGATTGGCTACATTAGGGGGTGTAGCCTAATATGCAAAGGAGCTCCTGCTATGAAATGAGCCCCGGAGTTGGCCCTCTGTCAGTGTGTGTCAACCCCTGACGCCAACCCTAAAGGAGCTCCCACGATCCCTGGGGCCCCAGTTGTTGGATGGACCAGGAAGGAGGAGGGCATAAGGATGACCTTTTCCTATTTGTTCCTTGGATATAGCTTTTTTTAAAAAAATTATCCCTACTTCTCACATTTAACATGGAGTCCTTGTGCTTGCTGACGCTCTGTACGAGTCTATAGCATGAAGATGTACATTTTTAGCTGTGTGTTTTGCTTCCCATTGGCGTCAACAGCCTCCGGGTCACGCCTCTTAACAAAGAGCGAGAGAACAATGTCACAGTTGTGCTCTCCTGCCCGCGTGAAATCTCCCTGTCCTTTTCGTCACAGCCTTACAGCAGGTGGCATTTATCCACCTGTTAAAGGGCCAAGATGACGGCCGTTTCGCCACCTCCTCCAGGTTTGCCTGGTCTCCGATGAGCTGGCCGCCGCAGCTCACGAAAGTCAGCTAAATGCCTCTCAGAGCTAGGCCAGGCACGCTGCAGGTCTCCGAAGCCTGGGCAAAAACAAGGCCGATTCGGTGTGAAATGTAGCGAGAAACTTCCGATTCCCAGCTGCTTCCCTTTTAACCCTGTCATGACCCTTTGGCCAAGTCACAGTTGTGTTTCCCATCTCCCCGCCCCCCTCCCTGGTCAGTGGCTACAACACAGAGATTGTCCAAATCAATTTTTGTGTGTGTTTGTCTGTGTTGTTTCCAACTCCTCCTGGGGAGGGATTGGCGGAAGCACCTGAAATTTGCAAGAAGGAAATTAAAATGCGATCCAGGGTGAGCTGCAAGCAGCTGGATGCACGGAGCCCTTCCCTCTTGCAGTCAAAGTAGCCTCTTAAACGTTGCCTTAAATCTTAAAGGAAAGAGGGGTCTTATTCTCTCATTGTTTCCACTTCCTCTCTGACCACCAGCTGAGCAATTAATATTGTTATTGTTTTTATTTATTTCACTGTCTTTAATCCCGTCCGTGTTCCCAGGATTTCGGCTTTGCTTCTTCTCATTCCTGTTGCTTTTGTTCAAAGGCAGGTTCCTGCCCCAAAGAGGTTACAGTCTAAAGCTCCCCAACGTGGTGCCCATGTGCTCCATGACGCCTGGACAAATCCTTTGCTGGTGCCCACCGAGTGTTTTGAGGAAGTGGGTGGGGCCAGATGGGAGTCCTGCTCAGTAGGCCTTCTAATGGGTCATTGGCAGGGCTATTTTTGGGCAGGAACACACAGGAACGGAGTTCCAGCTGGCTTCTGAGCTGGCCACGCCTACAGCCAATACCTCTGAACATGCGTGGCTACAAGCACGCTGCCCTCCCTACGTAACACACACGAGGGAAAGGCAGCATGTTAAAATGCCATCTTTCCCTCTGGGGAGCCCTTAGGATTTCCTTGTCAATTTCACCCCCCCACACACACACACCAGTCAGCTGAGAGTGAAATTGACAAGGAAAAGCCTCTCTCTGCCTTCCCTTCCACAGTGGCGGAGAAGGGGGGAGAGAAACAAGCTTCCATGCCTGCCCTGTGCTTTCCCAGCCCCTGCCTACTATACTAATAAGCTGTGCTGTCAGGGGTGTGGCCTAATATGCTAATGAGTTTCACTTTTGGGTGTAGCCTATTATGCTAATGAGTTCCTGCTGGGCTTCTTCTACCAAAAAAAAGCCCTAGTCATTGGAGAGATTATTGGCAGCGCAGATTTTAAATCCCACAGTGTTAGTTTCAGTCTCTCTCTCACTCTTTGCCAGTGTATGTTTTTTTAAAAAAAATTAGTCCTGTTGTACCCAGCATTTGGGCTTCCTGCCTGTGTGTGGTTGGCCAGTTTGGTGTAGTGGTTAAGAGCGGTGGACTCTAATCTGGAGGAACCGAGTTTGATTCCCCACTCCTCCACAAGCTGCCAGCTGGGTGACCGAGCAAGCCACAGTTCACTCAGAGCTGTTCTCTCAAGAGCCGTCCTCGGGAGAGCTCTCTCAGCCCTACCTACCTCACAGGGTGTCTATTGTGGGGAGGGGAAGGGAAGGAGATTATAAACCACTCTGAGAGAAGGGCAGGGTGTAAATCCAATCTCCTCCTCCTCCTCCTCCTCCTCCTCTGGCAGCCATTATTTGGTAGCGTCCACCACCCTGTGTTAGAATTCAAAAGGTGTCCAAGGGTTTAAAAAGTTGGGGAATCCTGGTCTAAAAAGTTACTGGGAGGAATTGGAGGAGAAGCAGGAAAGGAAGCAAATGTTTCATTCCAGTTACAGCATATCTGATTTCCTCCCCCTTCCCTTTGACTTTCATAACATTTTTAACTAACCAGATACCTGATATCCAATCAAATACCTGAAATTTTAATCCCATGTTCAGTCTTGTAAACTTCATGGGATGAGCACCAGCAGGTCCAGGTCTAAAACAGAATCATAGAATCATAGAGTTGGAAGGGACCTCCAAGGTTATCTAGTCCAACATGTTGAGCTCCTCGTAAGCAGAAGACTGTGGCTCAGTGGAAGAACCTCTGCCTGGCATGCAGAAGGTCTCAGGTTCAATCCCGGGCATCTCCAGTTCAAAAGAACCAAGCAGGAGATGATTTGTAAGACCTCTGCCTGAGACCTTGAAGAGCAGCTGCCAGTCTGAGTAGACTATGCTGACCTTGGTGGACCAATGGCCTGATTTAGTATACAAGAGGTTCATGTCCACCTACTTTGTGAGAGAACTTTGTTGCTTGACAGAGGTGATGAATAAAACTCTTTTGCTCCAGCTTCTGGGCATTTACAGAGCTCTCAGGCTGAGGAATTCTGGGTTTAGCCTGAACACATGAAGCTGCCTTATCAGACCCTGGGTCCATCAAGTTCGGTCTTGTCTACTCAGACGGGCAGCAGCTCTCCAGGGTCTCAGACAGAGGTCTTTCGCATCACCTCCTACCTGATCCTTTAACTGGAGATGCCAGGGGTTGAACCTGGGACCTTCTGCCAAGCTGATGCTGCACCACTGAGCCACAGCCCCTCCCAATCCTTACTTAAAAGACAGAAAGAAAGAAAATCAAGTATCGGTCATCAAATCCCTATTTTGTGCATAAAGCGAGCAGAGGAAGACAGGTCATTTTACAGCCTATCTGTTGGACAACAAGCCAAACCCTCACCATTTTTTAAATAGCCGCCAGGATAGCAAGCAGTGTTGCTGCATCCAGCTGGCCAGAAATTCCTAACTGGGCCATAAAAACATAACTGTAGGGCAGCATCCAAATGTGGAACAAAACTGATGGTCCTGTCGTTTGTCGTCCTTGGCCAGCAAGTTTAATTCACTGCAGGGGTGACAAAATTCCTGGAGTCAGAAAGTGAAGCCTCTCAAGCAAATCCTCACACCTGCGGTCGGCCTGAAAGGGCTCAAATGTGCATTGGCCTAAATTTAAATATTCTCTAGAATTCCCAGGTAGGGACATTAGGGAAAGGGAAAGATTGTGACTTGGACATGTTTTGCATACTCAAGGGTACAGGTTCAGTCCTGGCAGCTACCCTGAAAACGTCTCAAGTAGCAGTTATTGGAAGGGTTGCCACTGTCAGGCCTCCACAGGGGGCAGGGGGTCTCCCCCTCTGGGGCCCCTACTCCTGGCACCGATCAGCTGGCTGGTGGGAGACTTACCAGCAGGAAGGAAAACTAGGCCTTGGCTTACATCACCAGCAATGCTGTGATGTCACTGTTGGTGCAAATCAGAAGTGATATCTTCACATTGGCAATGACACAATTACACTCTGGTATTTGGGCAAAAACTCTGTGGTAGAAGTTACTTCTACCATAGAGTTTTTGCCCAAATACCAGAGCATCCCCACGTCTCCAGCGACACAGGCCTAAGTTTAGTGATCCTGCAGGTAAGCCCCCTGCTAGAGGGAAGAGAAGAAGAGAAGAGATTGGATTTATACCCCGCCCTTCACTACCCAAAGGAGTCTCAGAGCGGCTTACAAACTCCTTTCCCTTCCCCTCCCCACAACAGACACCCTGTGTGGTAGGTGGGACTTAGAGAGCTCTGACAGAAACTGCTCTTTTTCAAGAACAGCTGTGCCAGGACTATGGCTTGCCCAAGGTCATCCAGGAGCTGCAAGTGGAAGAGTGGGGAGTTCTCCCAGATTAGAGTCCATCACTTAACCACTACACCAAACTGGCTCATCTTCCATGAATCTATCTAATGCCCTTTTAAAGCTGCCTATTTCTGTGGCCATGACAACATCCCCTAGCAGCAAAGTTGACATTTTGATCACTTTCTGTGTAAAGTAGTATTTCCTTGTGTCCATCCTGGACCTACTGCCCATCAGCTTCACTGAATGTCCTTGAGCTCTAGTCTTTTGGGAGAGGAAGGAAAAGTTCTTTTTGTCAACTGTTTTCACTTTTATAAACCTCCATCATGTCCCCCCCCCCCCCCCCCCCGGTCGTCTCTTTTCTAAACTGAAAAGTCCCAAATTCTTCAACTTTCCTCATAGGGAAGGTGCTCCAACCCTCTGATCATCTTGGTTGCCATTTTCTGTGCTTTTTCCAGCTCCCCAATGTCCTTTTTAAAGATATGGTGACCAGAAGTGTAGGAAGAGAGCTAGAAAATTCTGGAATGAGCATGAGCTATGCTGCTGAAACCTGCTACTTAAGTTACCCTTATTGTTTGGGAAACTATAGCATTTGGTTCCAACCTACAACACATCACTTGATCACTTCTCATACGAAATGTAGACTATGAGGAGCAGACCGGTATCGCAAGCCATGACATCCGCTGCCCATCCCATTTAAGCAGGGCTCATTTCGTAGCAGGAGCTCCTTTGCATATTAGGCCACACACCCCTGATGTAGCCAATCCTCCAAGAGCTCACAGTAGCCCCTGTAAGATGAGCTCTGTAAACTCTTGGAGGATTGGCTACATCAAGGGTGTGTGGCCTAATATGCAAAGGAGCTCCTGCTACAAAATGAGCCCTGCATTTAAGACCGAGTCTGCAGGCATTAATGGTGCATTGGAAGAAGGGAAGAAAACGAAAGCAGAGCCAAAGAATTTGCAATAAAATTATTTTTGATATGAAAATTCCTGTTCGCAGTCACAAAAATATGTCATTCAAATCCTGGACACGTTTTGATATTCTCCCTCTGGGGAATCAATAAAGATGTATAACTTCAAGGGAAAATGCCTTTAGGATAAACATCAAAAGGATATAACATAAAATATACTTATGAAACCCCCCAAAGGGCAAGAAAGCTCACTCTCCGTGCAGTCAAAACTTAAAACACATTTGTATACATAAGAACCACCAGCTATAGCTTCAAAACCAAAAAAACTGCATCAAAAATACATTCGCGTGGAAGAAACAATAGCGAAGATAAAATGTGGCAAACAGTTTCGTGTAGTTGTTAGGGACATGGACTTTAATATGGGAGAACTGGGTTTGATTCCCCACTCCTCCACATGCAGCTGCTGGTGTGACCTTGGGTCAGTCATAAGTTTTGACGGAGCTGTTCTCTCAAGGCCAGTTCTCGGGAGAGCTCTCTCAGCCCCACCTACCTCACAGGGGAGGGGAAGGGAAAGGAAAGGAGATTGTAAGCCACTCTGAGACTTCTTTGGATAGTAAAAGGCAGGGTATAAATCCAATCTCCTCCTCCTCCTCCAATGGAAATAAGAAGCTAACGGCTGAATCGACAGTCCAAATAGCCCGTGTTTCATCCAGGCTTGGGAACTAAGCAGGATGGGAGACCACCGAGGAAGAATCTGCAGAGCCAGGCAATGGAAAACCACCTCTGCTCATCTCTTGCCTTGGATACCCCATGGTTGGGGTCACCAGGAGTTGGCTGCAGCTCAGTAGCACATCCTTCTTACGCCAGTTTGGTGTAGTGGTTAAGTGCGCCAGTTTGGTGTGGTTGGTTGGGCAAGCCATAGTTCTGTCAGAGCTGTTCTCTTATGAGCAGTTCTCTCAGAGCTCTCTTGGACCCACCTTCCTCACGGGGTGTCTGTTGTGGGGAGGGGAAGGGACAGGAGGTTGTAAGCCGCTCTGAGATTCTGAGTGAAGGGCGGGGTACAAATCCAACCTCCTCCTCCTCCTCCTCTTCTTCTTCTTCTTCTTCTCTTCTTCTTCAAACCAAAACCAGAGAAAGCCACAGAAGGCATGATAGCAGCATTTCTAATAGAAGCAGATAAGCAGCAACATATTAAAAGAACAAAAAAATCAATAAAAACAGCATCTTGATAACCTCAGTAGAGAGGCAGCTGACTAAAGGCATTCTGGGGCGGAGGAACCTTTAAATTGGGCTGGACGGTCAAAAGAAATGGTGCTGTCTGCAGCCTGTAAAAGGTGGGGTTGAAGTCGTTGGAGGGGGGGTGTTCTTTGGTTTGGAAATACCTGGAGAAGGGGGGTTAGGAAGGAGGAGGAGGAGACTGGATTAATATCCTTCCCTTCACTACCCGAAGGAGTCTTAGAGCCAGGGGCATTGAGTTTTAAAATCCGGGGGGGGGCTCGCACTCACACGCAAAGCGTGCACGCACGCTGGGACCATGTCTCCACCGCTGCTGCCTCCCCTCCCGGCCTGGCCACTCCTGCTTCCGTCCCTCCCTCCATCTGTCCAGGGGCCAGCTGGGCATTTGCTTAGCTGGCCCCTGGACGGACAGAGAGAGGGAGGGACGGAGGCAGCCAGGCGGGGGGGGAGGGGGGAGAGAGAAAGAGAGACGGCAGTGGCGGCCCTAGGAAGGGCCCGGGGATGCACGGCAGCGGGCATTCTGTTTTCCTGGGGGGGCTCAGTCCCCCCGGGAAATTTCGGGGGTGGCTTGAGCCCCCCCGTAGTTGACGCCTATGCTTAGAACAAGTTGCAATTTCCTTTCCCTCCCCACAGCAGACACCCTGTGAGGTAGGTGGGGCTGAGAGAGCTCTTTCAAGAACTGCCCTTGAGAGGACAGCTCTGAAAGGACTTGTAAGTGACCCAGGGTCACACCAGCAGATGCATCTGGAGAACCGTGGAATCAAACCCGGCTCTCCCAGTTTCGAGTCCGCGCTCCTAACCACTACACCAAACTGTCTCGGGGAGGGAAGGGAAGGGAAAGAAAGGGACCTTGGTAGGGTGTAATTTCCTGCACTCCACCTTCCAAAGCAGCCATTCTTTTCTCGGACAAGTGGAATAAATGTTTTAAATAAATAAACCAGCCATTTATGTAGTCCGGAGATCAGCTGTAATTCCAGGAGATGTCCAGCCCCTGCCTGGAGGTTAGCAACCCTAGGGGGACAGTAGTGCAGTGTTTAGGGGTTCTGGGATTGAGTTCGAGGCATGAAAGTGAGATTGGTGAGGCATTTCTGACAGGGGATTTAGAGGAAGAAAGACACCAGCAGGGATACCTCTGCATTTGAGAGCTGAGAGCTAGGGACGGGGAAAGTGAGAAGATAAAGATGAGGCGGCATGCCAGTTCAGAGGGGATGCCAGCATAGAGATCTGAGCCACGCGAGCAGTGAATCAGGTGAACGGTTTTGGCATCGGAGGCCTGTAGAGAGGCGAGGCGGGACGCAGACGGAGATGTGCCGCACGCGGCGTTTGTGCAGCCTTCCGGCTGATGGGCGGCAGAATGACGAGCCCCATCGTCCTGCCTCTGTCAGCCCCGCCGCATTCTGTGATGTTGTGCCGAAATGACACCAATGAAGTCGTAAGGACGGACGAGACTCGGGGTGACAGATCCATGCAGAAACTGGCACACGATGCTCCCTAAAGTATCTTTGAAGATCACTTCCCCCCTCCCCCGCCCCAGACACACACAAAACACACGTCTTACAAATATTTGTACAGAGAGAGAAGAATATATCAAAAGCGGGGATGGGTGGGTGGACAGACAGACGGACGGACAGACGTGTGGCATCAAAAATTGGTTATAAAGGAGGCAGAAAAGCCATGGGATTTTTAAAACGTCGGGTAGTAACAATCCTGTAAAACGTTGAGAGTTGCATTCCTGCAAGTGTATCTCTAGCCCTTTCTTGTTTCCCTTGTTCCTCCCCTTCCGCCAAAAAGGATGATTGAACGCTGGCTCGAGACTAGAAATTAGTAGCTTTCAAAAGCACACCCCGGGGACTAGGGCCGAACAGACGTCACTCACCCCGTTGTCTGTCGGTTGTGTTGCCTTGCTGTGTCCGGTGTTCTATTCTGTATCCTTCCGATGATCCTTTTGTGGATTTCTGTGGATCTTGGCTTCTGCAGGGGCCCGATGCACGTTTCCATGTGATATTTGTGTAAATGATATGTGTAATTTTGATAGGTCGATACCGAGAGCCAGTGTGGCATCGTGGTTAAAGTGTCAGACTAGGATCTGAGAGGCCCAGGTTCGAATCTCCACTCTGCCATGGATGCTTGTTGGGTGACCTTGGGTCAGTTACACACTGTCAGCCTGACCTCACTGTGACGATAAAAAATGGAGGAGAGGAGAAGGACTCGAGCCACTGCAGGTCCCCGTCGGGGAGAAAAGTCGAGTCTAAATGAAGTAAATAAATAAATGCATTGCTGTTCATACTTCCATCGCACTTCCATAATGTTAAAAGTAATCCAGAAGCAGTGTTCTAAGGTGAGTTAGTGTGAGCAAGCTCACAGCTTTTTAGCCCCCGGCTCACCCATTTTTGTCTCAGCTCAGGAAGGGTGGCTCCAGAGCAAGCTAAATTTATGCAGTAGCCAAACCGCTTGCTCACAACTTTAATGCCAGCAGCTCAGAAAGTAGAATTTTGGCTCACAGGACTCCACAGCTTAGAGGGAGCATTGGGGGACATATCTGCCTCTTGAGTTTTAGCATGTGGAGGAATGCTTCCCATCAGTATTCCACCGTTCATGGAATGGGAAGCATATCTGGGGCCACGTGCGCTTGACCAAGAGTGACGTTTGTCCGCTCCATAGTGTCCACCCTCCAAAATAGCCAGTTTCTCCAGGGGAATTATTGCCTGGAGACCATTTCTAGTAGAGGGGGATCCCCAGACTCCACCTGGAGGTTGGCAACCGTACTTGGCCAACACATTTTCCTTGCAGTGTTTTGCTTGCTAGCTGTAAGTGCATCCTTAATTGGATCTCCTGTCTGATCTTTTAATTTGAAAAGCATCCCGTGTTGGGGAGGGAAGATTTTGATCAGGGGAGGGGATTAACTGCTGGTGCAGTCAGGGGCAGATGTCGCGGTGGAGGTCTGGGACCACATCTCCTGGATTCAGCAGGGGATTCGAAGGCAGGCTCTACTGAGCACAGTGTTAACCTGGCAGAACTATAGTTTCCTGGCTTTTCTTCAGAGAAGATATGAGTATTAAACCAATGTAAGTCAGCAGGAGGGGCGTGGTATAGCCTGATCTCATCACATCTCAGAAGCTAAGGAGGACTGGTACTTGGATGAGAGACCACCAAGAAAGGCTCTGCGGAGGAAGTCCATGGCAAACTACCTCTGCTTCTCACTTGCCTTGAAAGCCCCTGGCTGGGATCACCAATAAGGCGTGGATGAGAGACCACCAAGGAAGGCTCTGCAGAGGAAGGCAATGCCAAAATACCTCTGCTTCTCACTTGCCTTGAAAGCCCCTGGCTGGGGTCACCATAAAACTTGGATGAGAGACCACCAAGGAAGGCTCTGCGGAGGAAGGCCATGGCAAACTACCTCTGCCTCTCACTTGCCTTGAAAGCCCCTTGCTGGGGTCACCATAAGGTTTGGATGAGAGCAGGGCCGGTGCCAGGCTTTTTTGCGCCCTAGGCAAGGCTAACTACTTGCGCTCCCTCCCACTGCTAACCAATTATCAAAAACAGATGAATTTTAGGGAAAATTAAAAGCACAAAACTTGACCCTGCTATTTTTTAAAAAAATTGTGCAGGCTTGGGCAGGCAGGGTGCGAGGCAAAGCTGAAGGGATCTGCTGCTGCTGTTGCTGCAGTTGCTGCAGTTGCTGCAGTTGCTGTGACTTTCTGAAGAGGGAAAGCATGGGAGAGCCAGGGCTGGTGAGTGAGTGAGTGTGAGAGCCTGTGGCTGGTTGGAGGAATGCTGATTGTCCATTTCTGCACTCCTCTAAGGTCTGCGCCCTAGGCCGTCGCCTAACTTGGCCTAATGGTAGCACCGGCCGTGGATGAGAGACCATCATGGAAGGCTCTGCTGAGGAAGGCCATGGCAAACCACCTCTGCTCCTCACTTGCCTTGAAAGCCCCTTGCTGGGGTCACAATAAGGCTTGGATGAGAGACCACCAAGGAAGGCTCTGCTGAGGAAGGCCATGGCCAACCACCTCTGCTCCTCACTTGCCTTGAAAGCCCGTTGCTGGGGTCACAATAAGGCTTGGATGAGAGACCACCAAGGAAGGCTCTGCTGAGGAAGGCCATGGCCAACCACCTCTGCTCCTCACTTACCTTGAAAGCCCCTTGCTGGGGTCACAATAAGGCTTGGATGAGAGACCACCAAGGAAGGCTCTGCTGAGGAAGGCCATGGCAAACCACCTCTGCTTCTGATTTGCCTTGAAAGCCCCTTGCTGGGGTTGCCATATGTCAGCTGCAACTTGACAGCACTTTACACACACACACACAAAGGCACACAAATGTCTGTGGGTTGTAGATATGGTTTGTCCAGTTAAAAGGCAATAATCCCAATCTCTGTCTTGAATAACAAAGTAGCTCAATGGATACCACAGGAAATAGCATGCCCCCCCTAGACTGGGCAGCCACAGGTGATGTTCCATGTGGACCAGAAGTTTTCCATTGGCATCTACCGTGCTCTGATGGGGTGTGACCCAAAACACTTCATTCTTGAGAGTTCAGGCAAACTTTTATGGCTTTTTTTAAAATGAAAGGATTCTTTCCCCCCACCCAGAAGAAGGCAGTTCTAATTGAAAACTCCATGACTCTCATCTGGCCCATCTATTCTTTCCCAGAACTAAAACGAATGTTGATGCAAGATCACTTCCAAATGCATTGCCATCACTCAGACAGAACAGAGTCATCTCCCAGAAGCTATAAACGCAAGATATGGAAAACAAGAGGAAGAGCTTTGAGGGGGGAGACCTTTAATCCGCCTCCTGGCTTGGCCAAAGGCCCCCCACTTCCAGCCCAGGCCCCTTTTCAAGACAGCTGTCAAAAGCTGGCTTTCAGCGATTCCTTGACGGTTCGTAACTGACATCTTCAGACTGCCTTTTATTTTAATGATAACCCCAATGCAAACATTAAGGCTGTCATTGTCTTGCTGGCAGTATCCTAAGGGGAACTGATGTCTTTTGGAAAAAAAATCCATAAAATTGTCTGACTCCCGATACAGCATGCCATTTAAAGGCGGGTTTTGTTTTCCCTTCAACAGATAAAGTAGCTTAGATCTCGGAAAGAGGTAGTTTGGGTTTCCATACAAAATCACATCCTGACATCCATGTGCACGCTGCCAGAACGAGAACTCATTGTTAGGGCTGCCAACAGGAGGAGGAGGAGAAGAAGATCACCCCAGCTGGCTGCATGTGGAGGAGTGGGGAATCAAACCTGGTTCTCCAGATTAGAATCTGCCACTCTTACCCACTACACCGAACTGTGATCTCCTGGGATTACAATTGATCTCCAAGTGACAGGAGATCAGTTCACCAGGAGAAAATGGCCACTTTGGAAGGTGGACTCCAGAGCATTATACCCTGCTGTGGTCTCTCCACAGGATCTATCCCCCAGGCCTCCAGGTATTTCCCAACCTGGAGCTGGCAACACTACATATTGTGGGTTGAATGTTTTCTGCCCACAGCAGCACACTGATGGGGTGATGGTAGCTCAGAACTCCCTTCTAAAGAGTCTTCTGATTTCTCCTCTAGTATCATGTGTGAGCATACTCCACAAAGGAATAATACTGCCGTTGCATACCCCAATTTAATGGCCCAGATGCACTCTCTCCATTTGGTTATTCTCCGCAGTCCTGTAGAATTTTCATCCACGTCATTAAAAAAGTATGACATCCTCTAGCACTGAAGAAAATGGGCTGTGTTCTTAGAGTCATGAAGTTTCCATATGCTGTTTGATTCGAGTCTGGTAGCACCTTAGAGACCAACAAGCATTTCAGGGTTTCTAAGCTGCTAAGGTAGGGTTGCCAGATCCAGGTTGGGAACCACCGGAGATTCAGAGATAGAGGCTGGTGAGGACAGGAACCTCAGTGGGGTACAATGTCCACAGAGCCCACCCTCCAAAGCATCCATTTTCTCCAGAGGAACTGATCTCTGTAGTCTGGAGATGAGCTGTAATTCAGGGGGATCTCCAGGTCCCACCAGGAGGTTGGCATCCCTACTACCATATGAAATAGGGTTCCCATTCCCCAGGTGGGGGTGGGGGGTTCCTCGCTTTTTGGCGTTTCTGCCCACTGCAGACCAGCTGGCCAACAGAGAAACCCTGCCCCCAAACAATAACATCGCACAGTGATGTCACCAATGTGATGACATCACGCGGAAGTGACGTCATCATCTCAGGGGCATTGCATGGCAACACTGTGGTTTTGGGGCAAGACTTATGATTTGGGGACGATTTTACCATAGAGTTTTGCCCTCGAGCCAGAGAGTCGCCGCACAATGCCCCCAATGTGATGACATCACTTTCACGTGACGCCATCGCCGCTTAATGTCACTGTTTGAAGGTAGAGCCTGACCTCACTCCCAGAAGGTTCCCTCCTACCCATCCCCGGTACATCATGAAGACCTGACAACCCTATTATGAAACTATATTTCTTATACTTATTTCCAGGGGTCCGTTGGAGCGGGAGCGCACAGGAGCGCAGCTCCGGGAGTGAGAAGCCCAGGGGGCGGGCACATGACCAAGCCCCGCCCCCTCCTCGGCTTCCCCAAGCAGTGCAGAGGCGCAGCGCCCCGAGAAAAGCCCTGCTAGGGTCTTTATTGATTTTAATGTTTTGTTTTAATATTGATAATTTTATCATTGTTCCTTTTATGACTGTGTGCTGCTTTTCCAGAGACTTGCTCAAGATGGCATATAAATTTTCTAAATATACCATTTTTTATCTGGGCACATGGCACATAAGTACTGGAGAAATTTCACCAACCCTTCAGCAGCTTCTACCCCATGAGTTTGCTGTAGTGGTCAGGAGTTGGACTCTAATCTGGGAGAACCAGGTTTGATTCCCCACTCCTTCACATGCAACTGCTGGTGTGACCTTGGGCCAGTCACAAGTTCTCTCAGAGCTGTTCTCTCATGAGCAGTTCTCAAAAGACCTCTCTCAGCCCCACCTACCTCACAGGGTGTCTTGTTGTGGGGAGGGGAAGGGGAAGGGATGGGTGGTGCACATGTCCTGGGTATCTCAAGTCTACTTGAAACCTGGTGGTTTCAAGGGAGCAGGAAGAGAATGAGGGTGTGTTCTTTACGCTTATTTTTATTGCACAAAGTATTGGATGGGGAAGGGAACGGAGGAAGAGCAGGTCAGTTTCACTCACCTGTGGAGGGGAGCCTGAGGGGTGGGTGTTGCCTTCTGACACACTTCCGGTATGTTAGGGGGTATGGCATATGCAAATGAGTTATGCAAATGGGTCATGCTAATGAGCTCCTGCACCTCTTTTTCTACGAAATGACCCCTGCTTATTTCTTATATATCTCTTGGTCTATCCTGGTCAGTCTCACATGCTCTAACTGAAGGATGTGTCTCCAGGCTCTCAGATGGAAGTTTTTCACATCACCACCTACTTGGTGTTTTTAATTGGCGATACTGGGAGTTGAACCTACGTCCTTTGGCATGCCAAGCAGATCCATTGCTGCTGAGCCACAGCCCTGCCCATAGAACTTAATGTATGTCTGAAATGGAGAGTATTTCCTCAGTGGATTTTCAGCTAGTGTTAGTCCTCCCATACTGCTTTGAGGATCAGGGTTTTTTTTAACTAATTTGACAGGATCTGGGTTCTGTGGAGAGGCAGTATTTGATCAAGATTTATAGGAACAAAATAATTAATTCTAGACATTGTGTGTTTTCAGCTGTGGCCATGGACCATGGATGTTTGCTTTTCCTTTTTAAAAAATTAATGAGGGCTGGGAGAGTCGATGTTAAAAACTGTAAGACAGAAATGCTCCCCGACCATTTCCTGGTGTCCAAACAGGAGGGCACTGCAAAAACCGGCAGCCTAATATATAACTTATTTAAATCAGAACACATCAACCCTGAGGTTTCATGTAAAATAAAACTGGGAGGAAGACAGGGTTCCTCCTCCAGTGAAACATTCGCAGCATTTCAAACGAGGTCTAAAGTGTTCTGAGAAGACTAGTGCTAGGGAGGTCTGAGCATCTCTCAATTGTCACTGGAGATTGTCCGCATTCCGAAACGCAAATAAACCACGGTTTGTCCGTGATGAGAGTGAGCTAGGCGATCCTCAGCCTATGAACACATGAAGCTGCCTTATATTAAATCAAACACTTGGTCCATCAAGGTCAATATTGTCTACTCAGACTAGCAGCAGCTCTCCCAAGGTCTCAGGCAGAAGTCTTTCACATCACCTCCTGCCTGATCCTTTTACACGGAGATGCCCGGGATTGAGCCTGGATTCTTCTGCATGCCAAGCAGAGAGCCAGTTTGGTGTAGTGGTTAAGTGCGCGGACTCTAATCTGGGAGAACCCGGTTTGATTCCCCACTCCTCCACTTGCACCTGGCTGGATGACCTTGGGCAAGCCATAGCTCTGTACCAGCTGTTCCCTCAAGGACAGCTTGGGAAAGGGCTCTCTCAGCCCCACCTACCTCACAGGGTGTCTGTTGTGGGGAAGGGAAGGGAAAAGGAGTTTGTAAGCTGCTCTGAGACTCCAAGTGAGTGAAGGGCAGGGTATAAATCCAATCTCTTCTTCTTCTTCTTCTCTATCACTGAGCCACAGCCCCTCTTCCTCCCCTCCTCTAACACCCAACTGAAGACTTCCTACTTTAGAATTAATTGCCCGTTAGTTGTGGCATTCAAGTAAGGCACTTGGATAAATGTTACTGTTGAGCCCCGGTTGAAAGCCCTGGTTTGTAAGTCAGATACAAGCCACTGTTTGTCATTGAATTTGAATACTGCAACAAACTGGAGTTTATTACAAGCAAAGGAGTCTTTGTTCACAATAGTGGACAGAGTAGGGTTGCCAGGTCGTCGTACCCCCGTCCACCAGCGGGGTATGGGGGGGGTTAGGGTTGCCAGATCCAGGCTGGAAAACTCCTGGAGATTGGCGGGGGAGCCTGGGGAGGATCTCAGTGGGGTGCAATGCCATCGAGCCCACCCTCCAAAGAATCTGTTTTCTCCAGATGAACTGATCCCTGTAGTCTGGCGAGGAGGTGTAGTTCCAGGGTATCCTCAAGACGCTAGTATCCCTAGGACAAAGGAGGAGGGAGTGGGGACAAAGGGGACTTCCAGGGCTCATGCACAGCAAACCATGGTTTGTTGAGTTGTCTGATTACAGCAGTACATCTCCTCCTAAATTAAAACCGAAAGGGACTTTTGTGCTTCCTTCTCATATAAAACATCTGAGGAATCGGAGCAATGGCAAAGAAGCTTTCTAGAAGGCTAGAAAGATCTCTTTAAGGTATGAGAGACAGCATGGTATAGTGGTTACAGTGTCAGATTTGGATCTGGGAGAGCCAGGTTCGAATCCCTACTCTGCCATGGAAGCTTACTGGGTGGCCTTGGGCCAGGCGCACACTCTCAGCCTAACCTACCTCACATGGTTGTTGTTGGGTTTTTTGTGGGTCTTCTTTGGGTCCCCACTGGGGGGGAAGGTGAAGTATAAATGTAATGCATATGTACATACATACATACGTATATAACATAAGTGTGCTGGAGGGAAGAAGAAAAGGAGGAGGAGGAGAAAGAGAAAGAGATTGGATTTATACCCTGCCCTTCACTTGAAGTCTCAGAGCGGGTTACAATCTCCTGCCCTTCCCCTCCCTGCAACAGACACCCTGTGAGGTAGCTCTTTGAGAACTGCTCTTGAGAGAACAGCTCTGAAAGAACTGTGGCTTGCCTGAGGTCACCCAGCAGCTGCACATGGAGGAGTGGTGAATCAAACCCGGTTCTCTCAGGTTAGAGTCCACTCTCCTAATCACTACACCAAGCTGGCGACCCCTAAAGCCAAATAACATAGGTTTTATATCTGTTGCTGCTGAAGATAGCTCTATTTTGATTTTTGTGTTTGTGTGTAATTATTTTTACTTCCAAGAAAGCATTTGTAATATCAGAATAAACCTACCACTGCCCTAGATAAAGTTACCAGGATGCAAGTCCCACTGAACCTCGTAGGGTCTATTCCTGAGCAAACATGTTTTGCATTGGGCTGTAATTGGCTTACAACTTGGGCTATAGCGAATGGGGTGCAGCCCTACTGTTCGATCCATGATCTTAAAAAAAGCCTCGACCCTACACTGGGACTCACCACATGGCCTGTGTGATATACATGTATTGATGCATAAATCTGTATAGCCAGCATCGGGGGGAGACACAAAATCTAAGGAAGAGTGCAGGTGGTTTTTGAAAAAGGAATCCCTTTGTCCGCTGCAGATTGTTGGAGCTGCTTGAATTTTTTGGTTTCTTTCTTGCTCCTTTGACTCTATCTGCAGCACACTCATTTCCCCCACCCCTCAAATTCTGGGCTTTACAGATCTTCCTTTCTTTTGCGCGACCACAGCAGGAAGGGGGGGGGGGTGTGTGCCTATTGCTAATTTGTTTTGATATCGATACGCTTTGGTCTGCCTTCTTTTTTGAAATTAATTCCTTTCTTCTAAGAGCAGGGTTGCGGTGGCAGGCCTCTTCCAACATAGGTGTCATCCACAGCGGAAAGGAGGTGGTAGACTTTGATCAGCAGGCGCCTGTTTTCTTGTCGTCCATTTAAAAATGTAGCAACGTGGCGCGGCGGGTTCTTTCTCGGTTTCTTCCTGGGCTCCATTGTCAGACTTTGAGGACGTTTGGCTTGCTGGTCTCTGGTCTGTTGTTCTAAGTCAGTATTAATGGGAAAGGAATCCTTGAATCACAGAGTTGGTTGGGGCCATACAGGCGGAGTTGCCAACCTCCAGGTAATGGCTGGAGATCCCCCGCTCTTTCAGCTGATCTCCAGGCGACAGCTATCAGTTCAGCTGGAGGAAATGGCTGCTTTGGAAGGTGGACTCTATGGAGTGTCTCCGCAATTAGATTTGTTTGGTTTGCTAGTAGACCCAAATCAATGGTATTTCCTGTATTATGCTGGGGAGACAGAGGCTGGAGATCATGAATAATTGTTACACCGTTGTTATCGTTGGAGGGTGAGGTTTCTTCCAGGTCGAATAGATCTTCCCTCTCATCCACACTCAATCATTCAAATGTGTTCTGCTGTTCCAAAAATTTTTACCTTTTACAATTTAAACCTCCGACATTTAAAATTTTTAGAACTCTTTTTATAATCTTAGATGCTATTATGCTTTATAATTTTAATTGCTCTTTTACCTGTTACTTACTTGTTTTTATTGTTCCACTTGCTGGTCTAGGACCGTAATAAATAGATTGATTGATTAAATGGGGGGAAAATCCTCTAACTTAGTTTGCTTACTCAGTGGGGAGACTCTATGGCATTATACCCCATCAAAGTCCCTCCCCTCCCCAAACCCCACCCTACTCAGGCTCCACCCACAAAATCTCCAGGTATTTCCCAACCCAGAGCGGGCAACCCCCTGCTCAATGCAGGATCGGCCTAGAGCATCCTTGACAAGTGTTCGACCAGCCTGCTTGAAGACTGCCAGGGAGGGGGAGCTCACCACCTTTCTAGGCAGCCGATTCCACTGCCAAACGACTCCTGTTGTAAAAGAAGTATTCCTAATATCCAACCAGTACCTATCTGCCTGTAATTTAAGCCCATTATTGCAAGTTCTATCCCCTGCTGCTGATGTAGCACTGAGCTTATTTCAGGAAGCAGTCTGAGTTTACTGAAACAATCTGCATGGAAAAGACGGGTCAAGTCCAGCCTGTAACATAAAATATGTTAGTTAGATAGCACTTTTCCCCCTAAATTCTCACCACTAGGGTTGTCAGCCTCCAGGTGGGGCCTGGAGATCTCCCAGAATTACAGCTGGTCTCCAGACAACAGAGATCAATTCCCCCAAAGAAAATGGCTGCTTTGGAGGGTGAATTCCATGACACTGTACCCTGATGAGGTCCCTCCCCAGGTGCCGCCACCCCCAAATTGCCAGGATACTCCTAACCTGGATCTGGCAACCTTAGATACTTTACTGCCATCTGTCAGGGACAATTGAAGAAATAGTTTGTTTGTGTAGTCTGCCTAGTAAATTTACTGCTTTCAGTGCATGAGTAATGTAATAACTGCACAGCACCCAGTATCAAAACAGAACTTTATTAAAACATAAGTAAAGCCTGGTTTGTGTGGGGGTGTTTGGTGCAGCTGGAGGGGCTGACCATGGGCACAGCATCCCATAAGAACATAAGAGAAGCCAATGTTGGATCAGGCCAGTGGCCCATCCAGTCCAACACTCTGTCACACAGTGACCGAAAACACCAGGTGCCCTCAGGAGGTCCACCAGTGGGGTCAGGATGCTAGAAGCCCTCCCACTGTTGCCCCCCCCCAATCACCAAGAATACAGAGCATCACTTGCCCCAGACTGAGAGTTCCTATCTATACCTTGTGGATAATAGCCACTGATGGACCTCTGCTTCATACGTTTATCTAATTCCCTCTTGAAGCTGTCCATGCTTGTAGCCGCCACCACCTCCTGTGGCAGTGAATTCCACGTGTTAATACCTTTGGGTGAAGAAGGACTTCCTTTTATCTTTTCTAACCCGACTGCTCAGCAATTTCATAGAGTGCCCATGAGTTCTTATATTTTGAGAAAGGGAGAAATGTACTTCTTTCTCTGCCTGCTCTATCCCATGCATAATCTTATAAACCTCGATCATGTCACCCCTCAGCCGTCGTTTCTCCAAGCTAAAGACCCCCAAGCGCTTCAACCTTTCTTCATAGGGAAAGTGTTCCAACCCTTTTATCATTCTAGTGGCCCTTTTCTGCACTTTTTCCAGCGCTATATATTTTTTGAGGTGTGGCAACCAGAACTGTACACAGTACTACAAATGAGGTCTCACCATCGATTTATACAGGGGCATTATGATACTGGCTGGTTTGTTTTCAGTTCCCTTCCTAATAACCCCCAGCACAGCGTTGGCCTTTTTCATTGCAGTCGCACACTGCCTCAACGTTTTCATTGAGTTATCGTTTTATAATCCACCTCTATCTTTTGATCTGGTGGGCAATAACAAACTCCCAATGTTAAGCTTCCTTTTGGGCACACTAGTGCAACCCACAGCATTTCCAGAAGCGAATCCAATTATCTTACCCTCTCAGTCTTACTGGACTGCATGCCCTCCCAGACATACAGAGCCAACCCACCTCCAACTCCCGACCCCCATTCTTCTGATATAATTTATAACCAGGAATCACCGTATCCCACTGATTTTCCTCATCCCACCAAGTTTCTGAAATACCCACGATCTCTATGTTTCCCCCCAACACCAAGCATTCCAACTCCCCGATTTTACCTCAGACACTTCTAGCATTAGTATATAAACATCTATAGTTTCCCATACATGTTAAGCCCACAACTTTCTTCTTGCTGCCTTGAGACCTTGCCAGGCAGTCCCTATCATTAGCCACAGTCTCTCAGTGGACAATTCTAATCCATTTCCTCGTAGGAAAGTAACAGCTACCCCTTCATCTCTTTGAGATGAACCATCCCGAACCGGAGATTTTTCATCTCCTGTCGGCTTTCCCCCAATATTCAGTTCAAAAACTGAATTGCTCGATGTCATGATCTAAGCCCATTCACCAAGCAAAGCCATGCGTCACACCTTTCATTCTGGAAATACAAGTGTGAGTTTCATTGTAGTTGAGTCAAAACCTGCTTTCTCATTTTTCCAGGGACTATCACTCTGCTCCCCCACATGAGGCACCCGGCTTGAAATCTGAGTTCCAATGTAGTAACTAGGGGTGTGCATTCAGATCTTCCCGAGCCAAAAATATACCCAAAAAATACCTTATCAGTATTTTGGGGTATATTTTGGCATCCCACAAGTATCTGGGATTTTTCAGGAAAAGCAAAAAAAATCCCCCCAAAATCCTAAATATTTTTGGTACCCAGAAGTTCGGGAAAATGGCAGAGGCTGGGAGACTGCACAGACTAGCTTCTTCAGTTTAGTTATTATAATGTACATTCATCCTTGCAGGCATTCCTGGATACAGGTATATGTTCACTTGAGCAAAGGTAATGGGTATTCACAAAAACGGGGTAAATACAGGTGTTCTCCAGATGCCAGGGATTATTTATTCATGAGCAGCTTCCAAGCGATGCAGAACATTTAAACGACCCAGCCACATGAGTGGTGCCAATTGCATCATTCTTCTCCATGGATTCAGCACCAGGATTGCTGAGAACCACCATGAGCTCCTGGAAGAAGATCCCCCCCACCCACCCAACAGAGCAAGAATTTTCAGAATTTCAGAATTTCAGAATTTTCAGAAAATGGAACATAACCCTTTTCTAGAAATCCACAATCGCTCTGTTCAATCCTTTGTTTGATTGGAAAATATAGCAAGGGTTCTGTCACTGCTGGATAACACTTGCCATGATTTTAAGTAAAACAAGGGGTTCAAATGAGTGATTATCTATTCATAGGCCCTGTTCTGGATGGTCCAGGCTCGACCATTCTCATCCAGTCTCAGAAGCTAAGCAGAGTTGGTCCTGGTTAGTACGTGGATGGGAGGCCACCAGTGAAGTCCAAGATTGCTATGCAGTGGTAGACAATGGCAAACCACCTCTGCTCCTCTCTTGCCTTGAACGCACCATGGATGGGGTCACCATGAATCAGGGCTGCTACTCAGAAATGACAAATCACCTCTGTTTTTCTCTTGACTTGTAAACTCTACGGGATTGCCATGAGTCAACTGCAACTTTCCCCCACCATCGTGTGGGTGGAGAGTACGAGAGCAAAATGAGGTAGGCAAACTTTTTAGCAGCTCCAGAACGCCTTGGGTCTGGGGGACGTTATAACCCTGGGCCTCCACTCTGAATGCCGCTCACATGAGAATGGGAGAATATTTCAGTGATCCAGTAATGTGGAGAAGAGCCAGTCAGATGGATCTTTCCCACTGTATCAGCACTGCTCTAGGAGGGGGAGCCCCATATTCATAGAATCGTAGAGTTGGAGAGGACCTTCAGGGTCATCTAGTCAAACCCCTAGCACAGTGCAGGAAATTCACAAATACTTCCCCCCACACACCCCCAGTGACCACTGTTCCATGCCCAAAAGATGACAAAAAACCTCCAGGATCCCCGGGCAAACTGGCCTGGGGAAAAATTGCTTCCTGACCCCAAAGTGGCGATTAGCATTTCCCTGGGTGTGTAAGAAAGGGTCATTTTGTGGGACAAACTCATGTGATGGAACCTTTCCACATGACTGAGACGCATAACTGTTCTCCCAGATGCACCAGCAGCTCCTCAAGCTTCAGGGGCTTCCATGTGGCCGAAAGAACATCTAAAGTACACTGCAGACGACCATGAAATGAGTGGTCCCTTCCCATGGTGTTCACATGACTATTTGTGTCTGTCCTAAGGGAAGCAGTGAGCAGGAAACAAGGGTAAGGAGATCAAAAGAGGGGAAACATAGGCAAAGGATCCAAAAATCAGCCAATCTATGTTTCCAGTTGGACCCACATGGCGAAGCTGTGTCCTGATCGGAATTAGCTTAATAGTAAAACCTACAGCCTTTTGCGACATGAATGCTGCCCAAATCCCCTTCTTCTCCTCTCCTCCTTGACCACTGATTTTCTTACAACATGTCAGTCTTTCGTGGAGGGTGATGATCCAGATTTACTTGCTGCAGACTTTGGGTTGACTTCCCGGGGAAGACAGTCCAAGCGATCTGTTCACACTCACAGCACTGGTCTCCTTATTCACGGCCTCTCTGGTATTTTCCCTTCTGACCTTCCCAATATCCTCTAGTCAATCTCTGTGATTTCTTTCCTTTACAACAATGAGAAGGTCATTCAGGAAGCTTGGTTCTTGCCCGTATTCGCAGGGTGGAGAAAACGATGTTGCATCGAGGGTGGATTCATTAATGAGCGTTGATAAAGAGCACTGTCAGTTACTGGTATCCACGCTATGTATTCAGTTTGAGAAGAAGGATTCCCTTGGGTGGGGAATCTCCCTCTGGCTTTACCACAGTCTCTTTGTTGGCCTGTCTGTCTTACTTTCTCTCTCTCTCTCTTGTGTGTGTAAAGTGCCCTCAATTCACAACCGACTTACGATGACCCCAGCAAGGGGCATTCAAGGCAAATGAGGAGCAGAGGTTGGTTTGTCATTGCCTTCCTCTGCAGAGTCTTTCTTGGTGGTCTCCCATCCAGCTGCCCGTACTGGCCTGGAAAGCCCAGGCTCACCTGATCTCACCAGATCTCAGAAACTAAGCAGGGTCAGCCCTGGTTAGTACTTGGATGAGAGACCGCCGAAGAACTCCAGGGTCATGACGCAGAATCAGGCCATGGCAAACCACCTCTGAACGTCTCTTGCCTTGAAAACCCCAAGGGGTGGCTGTACATCAGCTACAACTTGACCACGCTTTCCACCACCACTTCCAAGTAGCGACCCTGCTTTGCTTAGGAGATCGGTGCTAATGCCACCCTCCCTCTCGTCTCTCTCTTAGCTCTCCTAAAACGTTGTGTATTGTTCTAAGCAAAGTGAAAAAAAAGAGTTCCTGGGATCCCCTAGGGATTTGCAGATGCTCTGTTGATCCCTGTTGAGCTGTAGCTAAGACATTCATTTCCTGTTTAGCAGCTAGTCAGGGCCTATTTATGGAGATGGGTGAAAGTGGGGAGGGGTGACCAGCATTGAAACAAAGAGCCGTAGTGTGGGAAACCCAGTCAAACAATGCTCTAATTATTAGGCGTTAGACATTATCTGGCTGGACCGTATAATAGGCCACAAAGCCAGTTGAGGAGAATTCCTAAAAGGAAAGGCAGTTCTCACGTGCTTGGGGCCAGTGACTCAGTGTTTCCCAGCAAACACTGACCACACTAGACAGGAAGATTTTATTTGTTTTACCTTGATTCGCATCTATGAACATCAAAAAGTGCTCAATTTTTGAACTGGTTTCTTATCATTAGGAAATTTGTCCTCGTGTTTAAATGAAACCCTCCTTCCCATCACTTTGGCCCATTAGAAGTTGGCTTTGCCCTCTGTGGAAGCAGCGGTGGGTTTGCCTGGCAACTAGCAAGGGGTGGGGTGGGGACTTGCCAGCAGCAAATTGAGGCCTAGGCCTCTGTTGCCAGTGATGTGGCGACATCCCTCCCAGCACACCCCAGAAGTGATGTCATTACGTTGCTGGCAACATGGGGACGCTCTAGTATTTGGGCAAAAACTCAATGGGAGAAGCCATTTTTACCATAGAGATTTTTGTCCAGAAACCAGAGCATCCACGCTGGCAACCTGATGACATCACTTACAGTGCATACCGGAAATGACATCGCCAGATTGCCAGCAACAGATGCCTAGGCTTCAGTTTGCTGGTGGAAAGTTCCCTCATCAGCTAGCTAAGCGGCATGAGGGGGAGAGCTCCAAGTAGGGGATCCCCCAACCCTGGCAGGGGTCTGGGAACCCTAGGTAGCAGAGAAACAACTTATATATAACAACCTTTCTGGTGATTCATAATCAGGGTTCCCGTCAGGTGTCTGATCAGTACAGGAAATCCATTGATATCCAGTGCAGGAGAGCCCTGGCCCCGCATAATTGTTTCCATTGGTGAACTGCTCTTCCAAGTGAGAATCCTTTAGATACCTGAAGAGCGCAATCATTGCTCTTTTAATTCTTCTCTTCTCCAGACAAAATATGCCCAGTTCCTTCAGTCTTTCTTTGTCATTTCCGTTGATTCCTAGAGCTACCGCTATTGCTTCTCAGGCTTCCCTGGAAGTGATGTCATCATGCTCGCAGCACTGACCCCCTCCCCACATCTCCCAGCCTTCCTGTCACCGCTTGGCCTGACAGCCCTAGTTTCAGCTCATCCTTCCGGCCTCTCGAAAGGTTGTATCACTTGCACACCTGGGAATGCAGGTTAAAGAGTTCTCCATAAAGCAGAGCTCTGAGACAAACCTAGACTCAGGAGTGAAAGTAAACGGACCTGAGCCAGTATGAAGAACCTCCTGCTTTCCATTTCAAGAGAAAGTATTCTGTTAACTGAAGTCCCTTTCACCCTTTCCTGGACTCCACCCATTGCAAACACCCACTCCCTGCGGTCGTCAAGGAAGGCTCTTCTCTCTCTTCTCTCCCCCGGTTTGCTGTCTTGACTAATTGTGTATAAAAACACACAGAAACCCCGGTGCCAAGTACAGAGGGGGAAATCGCATCCCGCCTTGCTATCTCAGCAAAACAGCATATGGGGAATAGACAGGCATAAAAGCCGAGGGTTTCTGGGCAGGCACGCGGGTCATTGTAATCAGATCCTGTGTTTTCACTGAGGCTGCGAGGCATCGTGGTAAGGAAACAAAAGATGACGAGAGAGGAGGGGAGCAGTGAAGGGGGAGGTGGCCTGAAATGGGAAATTCAGAGTAGCGGATTTGTTGTTTGTCTGACAGCCAGCTGCAGACGATGAAGGAGGGATGAACTCTGTGCTGAAGCAGAATGATTAAGTCGTATCTCTGGAGCTGGCATCATCGCAAACAGCTCAATATGCTTTGGAATCGACAGCTCCCGGCCTACCCACTCTGCGTAATGCAAAGTGGCGGGTTACGGGGAGCCAGAGCGGTAAAACGGTGAGGACGTGGGACTGAGGGCTGGAGAAAACCCAGGTTCGAGTTCAAGGAACGCACTGAGTGACCTCACTCAGTCTAGCCTAATGCACAGGATTGGTTGTGAAGATAACACGAAAGCAGGGAGAATCACATAAGAACGTAAGAGAAGCCAGTGTTTGGATCAGGCCAGTGGCCCATCCAGACCAATACTCTGTCACACAGTAGCCAAAAATACCAGGTGCCCTCAGGAGGTCCAGCAGTGGGGCCAGGACACTAGAAGCCCTCCCACTGTTGCTCTCCCCCCGAGCACCAAAAATACAGAGCATCACTTCCCCCAGACCGAAAGTTTCTATCTATACCCCAGTCTATAGCCACTGATAGACCTCTGCTCCATATGTTTGTCTCATTCCCTCTTGAAGCCGTCCATGCTTGTAGCCGCCACCACCTCCTGTGGCAGTGAATTCCATGTGTTCATCACTCTTTGGGTAAAGAAGTACTTTCTTTTAACTGTTCTAACCCGACTGCTCAGCAATTTCATGGAGTGCTCAAGGGAGAAAAGTACCTCTTTCTCGACCTGCCCTATCCCATGCATAATCTTGTAAACCTCGATCATGTCACCCCTTAGTCATTGTTTCTCCAAGCTAAATATCCAAAGTGGTGTCTGTGAGCGCCATAGCAACCAGCACCTTTCCTGGTCCCTCAACATCTCCCCCTCCTCCATTTTACCTGTGAGGAAGGTTAGGCTGATAGACTGGTCCAAGGTTACCCAGTGAGTTGCCATGGCAGACTGGGGATTTGAACCTGAAAATCCCAGATGGACCTGGATATCCATGCATGGTGGTGCAGTGTGGTGCAGTGGTTACAGCACCACACTGCACCACCATGCATGGACACTTTCTGAGACTGCGCAGATGTGTAGTGGTGTTCAGTAGCTCAAGTTGCTTATTAAAAGGATGGGACAAATGTGTATGGGATAGGTTGATCAGTGGTCACCATGACAGCTGAATGGAACCTCCATGTTCAGGAAGAAGAAGAAGAGGTTGGATTTATACCTTGCCCTTCACTACCCGAAGGAGTTTCAGAGCAGCTTACAATCTCCTTTCCCTTCCCCTCCCCACAACAGGCACCCTGTGAGGTAGGTGGGACTGAGAGAGTTCTCTCGAGAACTGCCCTTGAGAGAACAGCTCTGAGTGAACTGTGGCTTGCTCAAGGTCACACCAGCAGCTGCATGTGGAGGAGTGGGGAATCAAACCTGGTGGTCTCAGATTAGAATCTGCCCTCCTAACCACTACACCAAACTGGCAGTTCACCTTCTGTTATCTGATACTAGAGGCGCATAGCTGACGACTGCTATCATTTCCTTTTCATTGGGAGCCTCCAGAAGATCTGATCAGCCTGGAGGCACTCTGGTTTGAAGCAGTGAGGCATATTCTTCTTTTTATAATCTGTCATCATTTGTACCTTCCTTCCTTACTTTCCTTTTCAGAACTCCTGTGATCAGATGATTGTGAGCAATGCGCATCATGTGTACGATGTGTAGGTTTGCCGCCTCCAAAGTGGAGCCTAAAGATGTCCCGGTATTACAGTTGATCTCCAAACTACAGTGATCATGTCTCCTGGAGAAAATGGCTGCTTCGAAGGGTGGACTCTAGAGCAGGGGTGGGCAAACTTGCTCAGTGTAAGAGCCACCTAGAACAGGGGTGGGCAAACTTGCTTAATGTGAGAGCCGCATAGAATAAAATCAGATGTTTGAGAGCCACAAGACATGAACAAATATTACCTGCTTTTATTGGAAAATAAGCAAATTTGCTTTTTATTAACATTAAATGAGACTGGCAAAAATAATAACAAAAGGGGTAAAAGCAGATATTGATAATGATATTAATTTGTCCAGTGATATTTGTTTTCTAATGATATTTAGCTTCCCCAGCCGCCCTGCCGGGAGCCACATAATATATGTGAAAGAGCCGCATGCGGCTCCCGAGCCATAGTTTGCCCACCCCTGCTCTAGAGCATTACAGCCCGCTGAGGTCCCTCCCCGCCCCAAACCCCACTCTCCCCAGGCTTCACCCCAAAAATCTCCAGGTATTTCCCAGCCAGGAGTTGGCAGCCCAGAAGACAGGAAGGACAGCAACTTGGTGCTTGGGAGGGGGGAAACAGTGGGGAGGGCTTCTAGTGTCCTGGCCCCACTGGTGGACCTCCTGAGGGCACCTGGTGTTTTTGGCCACTGTGTGACAGAGTGTTGGACTGGATGGGCCACTGGCCTGATCCAACTTTGGCTTCTCTTATGTTCTTATGTTCTTAACTCGCAGGTTCACAGTCACACACACTAAATAATCCACTTTTGATCCTCTTTCAGCTCAATTTCCAGCTGGATTTTTGCCATTTCACACAATGAAATCCAGTTGGAAAGTGTGTTGAAAGTGGATTATTTAGTGTGTGTGACCACAGCGCTTGAGGCTCAACAGCACTGAAGAGGGTTTTACCTCTTAAGAAACGTGAGAGAAACAATAGTTGTTTCAAGGACAATCCCCTATATGTCTTTTTCTTTTCTTTTTTAAGAAGATGACTTGCCTTCTCTCCTGGTGTCTCAGCTAAAATTTATGACTTGGACGTCTTTCTGTCCTTTTCCCCCTCCCCTGTGTGTCTCTGCAGATGCATAAATTTCCGTCTTGAGAGAAAGGGATGCATTATTCTTAATCAGAACTTGAGAACAGAGAAGGGATGGGGAGGAGGGGAGGGGGGTGAAGCTGTGGAGGAGAATGATCTAATTCCGCCTTCCTGTCATGTGAACATCCCTGCTTAATTTAATACAATTATTTCATCAGGGAGGGTAATATCAGCCGCATAATTCATTTACACACCATATTTCACAACTGCCTTTAACTCTTATTATCACTGCTAATAATTTTCGTGGCTGCTGATGGGGTAAGAGGAGGTGAGCCACAGAAGGAAGCGGCAAACACCTAGAGAAGATTTGGAATTTCTCCTCCCTGCTGTTTTCAGCCACCAGGTCCCTGTTTTTTTGGCTCTGCGTTTCCCTCCTGTGAACTGAACCCATGATTTTTCTTGATCCATTTGTTGTTTGCTCACACTGATTACGTAAAAACGTGTGTGCCTTTCAGTGTTATTGGTGCATCAATAAGCAGGCCTTCATGTATTCGAACAAGAAACAAAATCTGTGTCATGCCAGTTTGGTGTAGTGGTTAGGAGTGTGGACTCTGATCTGGGAGAACCGGGTTTGATTCCCCACTCCTCCACATGCAGCTGCTGGTGTGACCTTGGGCCAGTTACAAGTCTCTTCAGAGCTGTTCTCTCAAGGGCAGTTCTCAAAAGAGCTCTCTCAGCCCCACCTACCTCACAGGGTGCCTGTTGTGGGGAGGGGAAGGGAAAGGAGATTGTAAGCTGCTCTGAGACTCCTTTGGGTAGCGAAGGGTGGGGTATAAATCCAATCTCCTCCTCCTCCTCCTTCTTGCCAACTGATAGGGATACCAGCCTCCAGGTGTGGCCTGGAATTCTCCCAAAATTACAACTGATCTCCAGACTACAGAGATCAGTTCCTCTGGAGAAAGTGGACTCTTTGGCATTGTACCTAGGGTTGCCAAGTCTGGGTTGGAAAATACCTGGAGACTTTGGGGGTGGAGCCAGGAGAGGGCGGGGTTTGGGGAGGAGAGGGGCCTCAAGCATAGTATAATGCCATAGAGTCTACCCTTCAAAGCAGCCATTTTCTCCAGGGGAGCTGATCTCTGTCAGCTGGGGATAAGTTGTAAAAGCGGGAGATCCCCAGGCCCCACCTGGGGGCTGGCAATCCTAATTGTACCCCATTGAAGCCCCTCCCCAGGTTGTACTCCCAAAATCTCCAGGCATTTCTCAACCCAGAGCTGGCAACCCTACTCCCAACTAAAGTGACTCAAAACACTGTGCAAGACCTTGAGCTCACCTGCACTCTTCCTCAGGCCTGATTTTGCAAAGACTGAAAAATGAAAGAGGGAAAAGAAGAGTTTTGCGCATTATACCCTCCTGAGGTTCCTTCCCTCCCCAGGCTCCACCCCTAAATCTCCAGGAATTTCCCAGTCCAGAGCTGGCAACCCTGTCCAGTGGGCAGATTAGGTATAGCCCTTCTTGGCGCTGTCTTGAGTACAGGCTAAAAGAAACGAAGCCAGCAGTAGCGCTGGCCAAGTTTGCAGCTGGGTTGGATTCGCCCTGAATGCTGCTAAGCCGCTCCCTGGCACTTGCTGGCACCCCAGTCAAAGTTTGGCTGGTGTATTATAAAATTGATGAATTGGTTTTGAAAGGGAACAAATGCATTTTTTTTTAAAAAAAAATGTGTATGCTGTTATCAATGAATCTGCAGATCTAAAAACAAAAAAACAGAGAACGGAAAATGACCGCAAAGTATTAATAAGAAGTTGAGAACGTTGGCTAGTCCCTAAAGATCTCGGTGTACGTGTTTTTGTGTGTGTGTATTTGTGTGTGTGTGTGTGTGTGTGTGTGTGTGTGTGTGTACCACAGCAGCCTCTGGGGGCAGCAGCGGCAGTGAAGCTTCATTTGTCTGTGCCAGTTGCCAGTAGATGTCTATTATTGGTCTATTTACTGGTCAGACGCTTTTTGGGGATAAGCGAGCGACCGAGGCAGATATGCCAGTGACTGGCGGTATTGTTCGGCGCGCAACAATGGCCCGATTGTCTGTGGCCCCAGATGTGCCAGCAAATGCACCGGATTGTGCATTGACAGTGAAATGAAGATCTCTATGAAAGGGGAAAGCCGGGGGGGAGGGGAGGGATGGTCCTGGCCTTTTGTTTCCAAAGCAGTCGGAGGGGGCTATGTGTTCTTTTCTTCCTCCCCAAAAAGTACACCAGCCTCTGCGACTTCTCCTGTCCCTCTGAGCTTGGCTGTAGATCCTTCCCCATCAAGGTCATTGAAATAAACTGCGATAAGCAACGGGCCGATGTTCCCAGAGGTCACGAAAAGCCTCTCTGATAGAACGGACTCCGCTGTTCTCCTGCCAGGTCATCCCAAGATGGCTGCCACAGTGAAGCCTGTCCTTTGCAATCCACGGCTGGCGTTGTAGATTTCACCTGTGGCCTGGAGCCCCCTAGGAGGCTCTTCGTAGCTGAATCTGGTGGTGTATAAAAGTGAAGAGTAAAGAAGAACATGAATAATAGCAAGTGAACGCTCATGGAATTCAATGGCTCCCCCCCCGCCGCCCATGTGACTGGGGGAAATGGCCTCTTGTTTCTTTATTTAACTCCTGGGCACTCGATGAAATCGCTGAGCAGTCGGGTTAGAACAGATAAAAGGAAGTCCTCCTTCACCCAAAGAGTGATTAACACGTGGAATCCACTGCCACAGGAGGTGGTGGTGGCTACAAGCGTGGATGGCTTCAAGAGGGAATTAGATAAACATCTGGAGCAGAGGTCCATCCGTGGCTGTTAGCCACAAGGTACAGATAGGAACTCTCAGTCTGGGGCAAGTGATGCTCTGTATCCTTGGTGCTTGGGGGGAGACAAAAGTGGGAGGGATTCTAATGTCCTGGCCCCACTTGCTGGACCTTCTAAGGGCACCTGCTGTTTTTGGCCACTGTGTGACAGAGTGTTGGACTGGATGGGCCATTGGCCTGATCCAACATTGGCTTCTCTTATGTTCATATTTGGGTATAATTCATTTGGACCCTGTTTTTCTCCCCAATGGGAATCCAAGGCAGCTTGCATTATTCTCCTCTCCTCCATTTTATCCTCACAACACCCCTGTGAGGTGGGTTAGGCTGGCAAAGCATGACTGGCTTAAAGTCGTCCAGCAAGTTTCCATGGCGCAAGTAGGATTTGAACCTGGGTGTCTCCAGCACTCTTAATCATTGTACCACACATTAAACCACACACAAAGCCAGTTTGGTGTAGTGGTTAGGAGCGTGGACTCTAATCTGGGAGAACCGGATTTGATTCCCCACTCCTCCACATGCAGCTGCTGATGTGACCTTGGGTCAGTCACAGGTTCTCTCAGAGCTGTTCTCTCAAAGGCAGTCCTCGAGAGAGCTCTCTCAGCCCCACCTACCTCACAGGGTGCCTGTTGTGGGGAGGGGAAGGGATTGTAAACCGCTCTAAGACTCCTTTGGGTAGTGAAGGGTAGGGTATAAATCCAAACTACTACTCCTCTGCCTCCTCCTCCTCCTCTTCTTCTCTGGATCTCCATAACCCTCGAACGCTGGGATGGTACTTTGAAGGAGTGGGCACTGGGATTATTAAGAGAGCCAGTTTGGTGTAGTGGTTAAGTGCGCGGACTCTAATCTGGGAGAACCGGGTTTGATTCCCCACTCCTCCACTTGCACCTGGCTGGATGACCTTGGGCAAGCCATAGCTCTGTACCAGCTGTTCTCTCAAGGACAACTTGGGAAAGAGCTCTCTCAGCCCCACCTACCTCACAGGGTGTCTGTTGTGGGGAGGGGAAGGGAAGGGAGTTTGTAAGCCGCTCTGAGACTCTTAAGTGAGTGAAGGGCGGGATATGAATCCAATCTCTTCTTCTTCTTCTTCTTCTTCTTAATGTGGGCAAGATTAAAATCTCACTTGTTTTTCTAAGATCTAAGAAATCAGCCCTCGCAAGACCAATGTTTGCTGAAGTAGGCTTGTTGGCAATCTTTCTGCTCAATGTCCAAACTATTATTATTATTTTTTGCATGTGTAGAAAGGGTACTTCTTGTTAGCCAAATATGCCATTTTTTCCACAAAAATAGTTTGTAACCTTTTTTTCCCATGATTACATTTTGTTTTTTAATCACATCTGTGTTTATATTCTTTTTTGGGGGGGAGAGGGGAAACTCCCTGGTCTTAACATCTTCTGCTCACAAAGCATTTATCTTGAAGCCTGCTAGAGAAAGAAATGTTTGACTTAGCAGAAGACTCTTTGTTTTGTTGCTTCGGTGGGGTTTAGATTGGCCTGATCTTATCATTGATCTATCTTAGAAGAGAAGTTCTTGAGACTGCTGTAGACCAAAGCATTGTTAACACAGATAGCCAGAATCAAGCTTTTCCATGCTAAACTAAAACAAACTAAAAAAAGAAGAAACTATCCTTACAGAGGAGGAACAGACTTGAGTCCTACTACTAGAGAGCCAGTCTGGTGTAGTGGTTAAGTGCACGGACTCTAATCTGGGAGAACCGGGTTTGATTCCCCACTCCTCCACTTGCACCTGGCTGGATGACCTTGGGCAAGCCACAGCTCTGTACCAGCTGTTCTCTCAAGGTCAGCTTGGGAAAGAGCTCTCTCAGCCCCACCTACCTCACAGGGTGCCTGTTGTGGGGAGGGGAAGGGAAAGGAGTTTGTAAGCCACTCTGAGACTCTTAAGTGAGTGAAGGGCGGGATATAAATCCAATCTCTTCTTCTTCTTCTTCTTCTTCTACTAGAGATTTAATCCTAGTTTAGTTATGTGGGACAATATACCTTAAGGACCGTCTCATCCCATATGGACCTAACCACTCAGTGGCAACCCGAGAAAGGGCTTTCTCTGTCATGGTATTGAAACTTTGGAATTCCCTCTCTAGAGAGATTCATAAGAAGAACCCTACTGGATCAGACCAGTGGTCCACCTTAGTGTTTATTTTTTTATATAAATAAAAGGTTAAAGGGGGGGGGGGATGAAAGACCTGTCCATCTGAAACCCTGAAGAGCTGCTGCCAGTCTGAGTAGACGATACTGACTTTGATGGACCTGTAGTCTGATTCAGTTTAAAGCAGTTTCATGTGTTCGTCTCTTCAACTGGTAGTGGGGGGAAGTTTTAAAAACTCACTGGCATTGTGACCATGGTGACCTCACTTCTGGGGAAAACCTGGAGGTGACAGAGATAGCTCTAGGAATTGCTAGAAATTCTGTAGAGCCCCCTTCAACCCTCCCACCAGTTGCCTGGCAACCCTAATCGGGAGCCATAGTTGGGAAGAAGAAGAAGAAGAGATTGGATTTATGCCCCACCCTTCACTACCTAAAGGAGTCTCAGAGCGGCTTACAATCTCCTTTCCCTTCCCCTCCCCACAACAGACCCCATGTGAGGTAGGTGAGGCCGAGAGAGTTCTGACAGAAACTGCTCTTTTTCAAGAACAGCTGTGCCAGAACTATGGCTTCCCCAAGGTCATCCAGCAAGTGCAAGTGGAACCTATTAGATACATTCTGGTGGGGTAGCCATGTTGGTCTGAAGCAGCAGAACGAAGTTTGGAGTCCAGTGGTGCCTTTAAGACCAGCAAAGTTTTATTCAAGGTATAAGCTTGATTCAAGATTATACCTTAAATAAAACTTTGTTGGTCTTAAAGGTGCCACTGGGCTCAAATTTTATTAGGTATATCACTGTAGATTTCTGGCGGCCTTCCAGACCACTCACCTGGTTGGAGTCTCCAGAAGGCTGTAGGAACTGGGGAAGACAGATGGTTATATAAGTGAAGTCATGTTTCATTGCTATGGCTTGTTTGCTTACTGTTATCAGATGACGGCCAAGTGTGCGTGACCTGCCATTAATTTACCATTAGCTCTAAACACACAATGGAAATGAATGAAGAAAGAGCAAGTTGGAGTGGTGTTTACCAGATCTGGAACACTTGGTTTCACATTCCTCTAAGGAAGGCTGTTTTGATTTGAATGTATACATAATAACCGGAGAGGTTTTCAACAAAAAGAATGGACAATGCCCTCCCAGGATGCATTCCAAGTCACCTTCCCCTAAGCTAGCATGAAGACATAATAGTGTCCTTCAACCAAGCTCAACAGAGTTTCAAAACCATCAAAAGCAAGTCTTTTATTTATTTACAGAATTCTATCCTGCCTTTCTGCTCTCGTAAGCTAACAAATTAAGACGTACACAATAAAAATCTCATTTTTAATGCCATTAAAGCCAACCAACAAATATGTCATTAAAACATTTTAAACCGAAGGTTACAATAAATACATACAGATTAAAAAAACAAGAACAATTAAAACATTGGGGAGGGATCACTGAGGGAATGGCAAACAAAACAAAACAAAACAAAAGTCTTCATCCGCTGGCAGAAGATGGCAATAGAAGGGGAAAGGAGAATCTCCCTGGGACAAGAGTTCCAGTTTTTTGGTGCCATGACCAAAAAGGCCCTCTCCTGGTAGGGTTTCCAGCTCTGGGTTGGGAAATACCTGGAGATTGAGGGCGGAGCCTGGGGAAGGTGGGGTTTGGGGAAGGGAGGGGCCTCAACAGGGTATAATGCCATAGAGTCCATCCTCCAAAGTTGCGTGATACAGCACAGCAGGGGTCCGTTGGGGCCGGAACGAGGCGGAGCGAGGCGGAGCAAAGCTCCGCCAGCTCAGGAGTGGCCACTAGGGCAGCCAGGGGCCAAATCAGATTCTCTGATCTGATTCGGCCGGCTGCCGAATTGCCACCGAAATTCAGCAGCAACTTTAAAAGTGACTGGAGGCGAGGGGGTTTGAGGTAGAGGCTCCAAACTTGCAGGGTAGCTGCTGGGGCCTCTCCTCAAAATACCCACCAAGTTTCAAGAAGATTGGACCAGGGGGTCCAATTCTACGGGGCCCCAAACAGGTTGCCTCCATTCCCTCCATTGTTCTCTATGGCAGGAAAAAAGTAACACTTTCCCACCATAGAGAACAATGGAGGGAATGGGACAACCTGTTTGGGGGCCCGTAGAATTGGACCCCCTGGTCCAATCTTCTTGAAACTTGGTGGGTATTTCGAGGAGAGGCCCCAGCAGCTACCCTGCAAGTTTGGAGCCTCTCCCTCAAACTCCCTTTCCTCCAGCCCCTCATATACCCTATGAGTTTTTACCATTGATTTCAGTGGCCCATAGGGTATAATGGGGCTGAAACTGACATTCCCTTTCTGACACACTTCTGGTGATGTCAGGGGACATGGCATATGCTAATGAGGTATACTAATGAGTTATGCTAATGAGCTCCTGCACCTCTTTTTCTACGAAAGGACCCCTGCAGCACAGTAATTGGTCTTATGTACATTAAGAATGAAAAAGACACTGTGTATGATTCAGCACTGGAGTCCGGCAGTTTTGGTGTTCCACTTTTGAGGAAGCAAGGCGATACGGCAAGTCAAAGCCGGCGGAGCTGTGAAGCGGATACACAAGCAGTGAGATGAGGATTTTCTGAAGAGGAATTAGAAACATCTATATTCAGACTTTTCAGTCTCGAGGATTTTTACTTGGACTATTTCGGAAGGTGTATTAATAGGACTGTTTTTGTATTTGGATCATTTGAGTTTCTGATTACTATATTGTATTTATGAAAAACTACTCTATTTGAATAGGTTTAGATTAGTATACTCATTGATGGTTGAATATGTTCTTTGTTATTTATGCACGGTTTGATCTTTTATATTACTTACCACCTGGAGGCTGGCGATTGTCGGGGTGGAATGGGGTTGTGGAACTAGGGGACAGTAGTTAATGCAAACCAGTTCCAAGAGGCATTGTGGTCCATTGCATTGGTCTTAAAATTGGGGGATAGGGGCTCAAAGGTCTCGTTAGTGGTCACATACACCTTTAGATCCGACATAGCTGCGAATGCCTGACAGATCTAAAGGGCATGATCGGACAGCAACATCTGGGAAAGGTCCCGCAGTTGTCGGCAACCTGTGCTGCTCCACCACAGAAGTAGAGTTAAAAGACACTGGGGACAGTCCAATCCTAATGCTTGCCAACAGGCTATGGGTGGACTTTCCCATGTCTGATCGCTCAAGCATGCTCTCAGACCGTCAGGATGGTCTGATCATTCCATCCTGACTTGGTGCTGTTTTTTCCCCCCTTGCTTAGCAGTATGTGCATACTCCATGGGGAACCCTCATTGTGGAAGTGTGATTCCTCATTTATGCACTTGGGAAACAAAAGGTAAAAAAAAAACCCACTCACACATGGTGGCATCTGATCACACAGTGATGGGCTGAGCCTGCAGCATAAAAGGATGTGTGGTCTTGCAACTGCGAGTCAAATTCCTCTGAGGGAAATAGGGGCGCTTCCCCACCTCTCCAAATAGCATGTGTGACCACAGCCTTAGAGAGCCTTTTAAGGATCTAGAGGATGCTTATTTTTTTCCCCCTGATACTTTCCCCATTTAAAATCATGCGCGTATCATCAAGAATGAAAGGCAAATCCTAGTTGATATCATATCTGGGCTGAAGGGTTTCACTCAGGTGTACTGCCCATCAGTCAAATAGATCTTAGGGCTATATCGGGATCTCATTGACTTCCATTCGATGCATGAACCACATATTTCCATTGGAGACCAATTACACTGCCACTTAAAGTCAAAGGGACTGCACTGAGGATCGCTCTGGGGGAAGCCGTTTAAGGAATGCGGCTTTAATACTTTTCGTTGTACCAGTATTGTTTCCCCTGGTTTATAATTATTCTGCTAATGCACCAGCCGTGTCTCAGAAAGCTCAGTGATAAGTTATTTAAAGATGACTTTTGTGGTCCAACTTCTCCCCAGATTGCAATGTTTATTCAGTCATCATTTCCAGTTTAACTCTGACATGCAAAAGTGGTTTTTTTTAAAGTAATCAAATATATACCAGAAGAATAAAAGGTGCCTGATTCAGAAGCTTGCCCAAGGTAACTGTAAGGAAGCAGAATAGTGGCATTTTAAATAATAGAATTACTAGCAGCTCGGGTTGCCAACCTCCAGGTGGGGCCTAATGATCTCTCAGAATTACAATATCTCCAAACTACAGAGTTCCCCTGCAGAAAATGGCTGCTTTGGGAGGTGAACTCTGTGGCCTCACCTTTCTCAGGCTTAGGGCTGCCAAGTCAGCCCGGAGGGCGGGGGATCCCCCGCTACAGGGGTTCCCGATCCGCCGGCCAGCATTCGACCAGCGGGGGAAACCCCGCCCCCGAAGTCGTCCAGCCTGGATGACTTCTCACACGTAATGACGTCACTCGGAAGTGACATCAACACGTTGGGGGAGTTGCCAGGGCGACACTCTGGCAATCGCCCCAAAACTCTATGATACCATAGAGTTTGGGGGCAATTGCCAGAGCGTTGCCCTGGCAATGCCCCAAACGTGCTGACATCACTACTGGTGACGTCAGCTAGTGCGCGCGCTTTGCGCGCGCGCCAGTGAAGCTCTTGGCCGACAGAGGACTCCCCCCCGCCGGTAAGTTCACCGGACTTGGCAACCCTACTCAGGCTCCATCCCCAAATTTCCAGGAATTTCCCAGTCAGGAGCTGGCAACACTACAGCTAACACACACCCTACTACTGGTGTTCAGATTTCATCCATACACACACATGGCCCTAACTAGATCCACCCAGCCACGAATCCATGTTCAGGGTGGATTCTACTATTCTACTGGGGTAAGTTTTCCCTCCAAATCCCCTCTTAGCCAATCACAAGGTCCAAAGGGTGACCGGGGAAATGTAGGCCCTGATAGCTACTCTAGTACAGGTTTCCCTGGAGCCACTAGGCCTCCCTCCCTAGAGCCTGTAGGCCGCACCATTATAGGCTTAGGACCATGACACCCCCTTGTTGCATCAGAAGGGCTCTTTGACGGCTTAAAAAAATTCCACAGCATTGTGGCACTATAACAACTATAATTTTTAAAACCCTCTGCTAGGGATGCCTGCCTCCAGGTGGGACCTGGGGATCCCCTGGAATTACAGCTCACCTCTTGACTATGGATATCAGTTTCTCTGGAGAAAATGGATGTTTTGGAGGGTAGACAGTATGGCATTGTAGCACACTGATGATGGACACGAACTATGTCCCTGGTTGTGCTTCCCCACCCCAACTTGAGAAAACACTCAAAAACAGTACTGTAGAGAAAAAAACCTAAAAATATATTATTAATTAATAAAGGGGGAGCACAGGGACACAAGGTTTTGGGATCCCTGAATACCCACCAGCTCCTCTGAAATTACAATGGGTGACATAGAATTTTATACTCCGTATGATCCCAGGAAAGGTGGCTGGGAGTGGGACAGGATGTTTAAGGCTGAACTCCAGAAAGTTATTAGTTGATGAAGGCTTCAAGTAGGAAAAAAAAAATCTCACAATTAGAAAATAACGATATTTCCGGCACTAGCAAGTCAGAGGTAGTAGAACACAGACACTTAGGGCTGCCAGCCTCCAAGTGGCAGTTGGAAGGCTCCTGGAATAACAGCTGATCTCCAGGCTATATAGATCACTTGTTTGTTTATTATTTATTTATTTCAAACATTTCTTCCACTGCTCCTGGAGAAAATGGCTGTTTTGGAAGGGGGACCGTATGGCGTGCTACCCTCCCTCCTTAAACCGCACCCTTCCAGGCTCCACCCTCTAATCTCCAGGTATTTCCAAATCCAGCTTCGACAACCCTACAGATGCTCAGGGCTTGACAAGAGGGCTCTAAGGGTTTCTGCTGGTCATTATTTATTTATTTTAACCATTTGTACCCCGCCCTACCTCGCCAAAGCAGGCTCGGGGCAGCTTACACAATTTAAAATACACATTGACACTCACATTTGATAAAACATCTAAAAACAACTCAAAACAGAACAATGTTAAAGTGCCAGCTGGATTGTTTGCTGTTGTAACGATGGCATTATTGCGTGAGTGTATTCCATAGACGTTTAAATTTCCAGCTCACCAGTCTTCCTCAGAAACACTCGGCGTGTATAGACTGTCGGTAGCCAACCAGGAACCAAGCTCTACCGGCTACTCCAATTTCCCTCCAATTTCTTTGAAGCCTCCCCTTCCCCACCTGAGAAATACAGCGGCCTCACCTGACGAGGAAAGCCAGGTCTCAATTTGAAAGACAGCCCCTGGCTCGAGTTCTCACACCCGCTTTGTTCTCTTATGCTCCTTTTAGGACGACGCGGCCCAGCCGCTGAACCTCTCGGCGAAACCCAAGACGTCGGACAGCAAGTCGCCCACGTCGCCAACTTCTCCTCACATGCCGGCGCTGAGAATAAACAGCGGGAGCAGCTCCCTGAAATCTTCGGTGCCGGCAACGTTAGCCAGCCCTTCGGCCCGAGTCAACACAATAGGTAAGCTCTTCATCCTTTTTCATTATTTTGGCCTAGCGGTCAGGGCTGCCGCCCCCTAGATGACCTCTGAGGACTCGTCCTCCCTCCTCGAACAGTTAGCTCAAAGCAGGCCTGACCGGCTTTCGAGTAGCCACACGCTCTCCTTTAATTTCCCAGATACGATCTGTCCTTTCCCCACTTTCTGGTATGTTCCCCTGCATTTAGAATCTGTGCAGTTTCCCGCCCTCCCTCTCCCTCTTTTAAAGTGAAATGTAGATTTTGAAAGACTGTACCTGTAATGAGTGATAATGTAATTGGATAAAAGCTGTGAGGATGGCTGGAGTTGTAAAGGTCACTCTTGTGAGGAGAATTAATGTGTTATAGCATTAATAAACCATGGGAACTGCGGACCAAAAGATAACATACTTAAGTTATTGTTAATGACATAGACTTCACGGCCGTATATCTTCATGCGACAGATGTAGGAAGGGACTTTTTGAGGTTACCGAATGGTATTGCCGTGCATGCTGTCTCGAATAATGGAGCCTGGATTTCTTTTTCCCTTTCCTTGAAGTGGGAGAAGTCTTTTTTGGCTGGTGTGTGTGTAGCTGAGTTACAGTCACGGTAGATCAACAGTGCAGTCCTACACAGAGTTACACATTTCTAAGCCCATTAACTTCAATGGGTTTAGAAGGGTGTAACTCTGTTTAGGACTGCAGTGTACACTTACTTATCTTACTGTCCTTTTGACTCAAAGGTCTTGAATAGATCGAGATCCAATCCTCTTGCAGGCAATCACCACAGCCAAATATTTAGCAACTGCTAAGGTAGTTTCCCAGTCCTCATCTACAATCATCTACTGGATGATTTTTCGAGATGGTAAATTCGCATAGCCTGTTAAGAGACCTTTTCTCTCATATTGGACCAGATTTCTCACTCCAATAAAATATGGTTTAAGGACATAAGCTGATCAGATCCTCATTTACAAATGCTGTCCAAATACTCTGTGTCTGTAAATCGGCCTTCCAGTATGGTCGGGGGGGGAGGAAGTCTAACTGAGTGAGCATAGCTGCTCTTTTATAATGAGGGACTGTGAGGTCTTTTAGTAGCTTGGGATAGCATAAGAGAAGTAAACTCTAAAGAACGCTGGTGAGCATGCATGCCGTGCCTCGATAAGGTACTCGTTCTATCCAAATTCAGTACCGAGGGCTTTAGTTGCTTTATGATGTCTGTATCTTTGCCACTGACTTCCTAACCAATGGAGTCCATTCTTAACAACCACCTTCCATGACTGCAGTGTATATTTTGCTCCCCGCTATTGTCCTCTCGCGACACCACCAACATGAGCTCAGGGTGGCTTTCACTCAGCTATTCACTTTCTCATTCACCTGGGGTGAGCAGGAGTTGCCCCTAGGTGAATAGCTGGATGTCAGATTGCTTTACTGGCCCACTCTCCCTGCAACCAATGCCCAGCCACCTTCCTACCACTCCTGAGTCCACTTCTCACCTTTGATAAGTTCTGCTACCAAGATGTTTTTTGTCAGCTGAAGAAGAAAAGAGAAGAGATTGGATTTATACCCACCCTTCACTACCCAAGGGAGTCTCAGAGCAGCTAACAAACTCCTTTCCCTTCCCCTCCCCACAACAGATGCCCTGTGAAGCAGGTGGGGCAGAGAGAGCTCTGACAGAAATGGCTCTTTTTCAAGAACAGCTGTGCCAGAACTATGGCTTGCCCAAGGTCATCCAGCAGGTGCAAGTGGAGGAGTGGGGAATCAAACCTGGTCCCCCCAGATTAGAGTCCACGCACTTAACCACTACACCAAAGAGAACAAAGCAGGAAGCGGGAAGTATTGAGCTGGGAGGAGTTTGGTTTTACATGGCAAGTGGCAAAAACGTTGCCGTATATCCTGTCTCTGAGCCATCCACTTTACCAAGAATGTATATTGCTAAGATTTTGACATATTTTAATTATTTTTCTGGCTTTTTATAAAAACATCACAGTATTTTTCTATAACAAAATGTGAGTGAGCCGCCTTTGAGATGAGGCAGCTTAAAGCAAAGAGAGTAAGCCAACTGTGCAGGAGGTAGGGTTACTAGGTCTGGGTGGGGAAATACCTGGGGTTTTGGGGGGTGGAGCCTGGGGAGGGTGGGACTTGGGGAGGGGAGGGACATCAGCAGGATACAGTGCCATGCAATCCATCCTCCAAAGGAGCCATTTTCTCCAGGGGAACTGATCTGGAGATCACTGGTAATAGTGGGAGATCTCCAGGCCCCACATGGAGGATGGCAACTATAGTTGGAGGTCCCGGATTCAGATCTCAGCTCTGCCGTGTGCTCCCTTAGGACAAGTTTCTCATCCCCACCCCCATCTGAATCACAGAATCATAGAGCTGAAAGTGGCACATAGGCCAGCTAGTCCAAGTGGCACATAGGCCAGCTGTGTCTGAAATACAGTGCAAATAATACCAGCCTGCTTTGCAGGGCTGTCATAAGGACTGCAATGAGGTAATGTGTGAGAAACACTTGGAAGGCTGAAACGGCTCAGTAAATGGTAAGTGAGAGCCAGCTTGGTGTCGTGGTGGAGAACGGTGGGCTCTAAGCTGGAGAACCGGGTTTGATCCCCCACTCCTTTTCCACGTGAAGCCAGCTGGATGAAGACCTTGGGCCAGTCACAGTTCTCTCAGAGCTCTCTCAGCCCCACCTACCTCACAGGGTGTCTGTTGTGCGGAGAGGAAGGGAAGGTGATTGTAAGCCACTCTGAGACTCCTTCAGGTATTGAAGGGTGGGATAGAAAACCAACTCTCCTCTTCCTCCTTCCGGTAAATCTTCCCAATCAAATAAATTTCCCCCTTTCCCCCAGGAAAGTAGAGATCGGCGCTCAGAATTCCTTGGCAAGTGTCAGGCACACACCTACTTCACTCTGTACCAAAAATAACTCACCCATCTCAGTTCTTTGAAACGGCAGCTTGGCAGTCCCTCTTGCGAAATGCGTTTTGTGTAATCCGGTTCCCTTTTCCTGTCAATGGTTTCCACCAACCCTAAGCAAAAAAAAATAATAATAAAAACCAATCAATAATAGTAGTAATAATAATAATTTACATCCAACTGGCATCTCTATTAATCATTTCCCTGCACACTAGCATCTTGGCAGCTCTTGAAAAGCATAAGGGTTGCTTGATTTTTTTTTCTTTTTCTTTTTTCCTTTTCACTGCCTGGTGCCAAGCGTTTTCAAAGATAGCGACGCTTAGGGGGAAAAGCCCAGATAATCTGGAGGAGGGCAGGGCTTCTGATTCTTAAGCAAACTCTTCTGGACAGAGGGGATGATCGGTTTGTAAGCACCGTACCTGTTGTAATCCAGGGCCACCAGTATGTTTGCCAGCAACTGTTTGTCAGCTTTACAAATACCGTCGTTCGTTCGCTGTGGATGTCAGCTTCAAGGTGTGAGAATTCCTCCCGCCATGTCAGATCTTTTCTATCCCGCCGATCTGTTAAAAAAAAAAAAACAAGCCTCAAGGCACTTTGTAATCATCAGTCAAAACAGAACAATAAAAATAAAAACCGAAGCAGAATTTAAAATTGGTAAACACATTAAAGCAGCGGAATGGAAAAAGCTGGAGCAACGGTCAGCCGCCAAAAGAACCTGGAGCTCGAATTAAGAGTCGAGAGTGAATTTCATAAACACTCCTTCACTTTGAAGATCTCCGTTTCAAGTTCGCTGAGAAGGGAACCTCCGAACCTTTCGTTTCGCCAGAGTTTTGTCTTTCGTCTTGCCCATTTTCCCCCCGTTAAAATGAATCCATTTTCTTCAAGGCTATTTTTGGTGCATAGCGTACGGTGAAAGGAACAGAATTCCCATCAACCTCCACGAAAATTAGGAGAGCCAAAACTGGCGGTAGCAACAACCATGTATGAAGCCAACAGGAATTAAAATGGTCAACTCCTCCTTGTGTGTGTGTAAAGTGCTGTCAAATCCCATCTGACTCATGGCAACCCCATAGGGTTTTCAAGGTTAGAGACTAACAAAGGTGGTTTGCCTGCCTCTGCATAGCAACCATGGTATGCCTTGGTAGTCTCTCATCTGACTACTAATCAGGGCCAACCCTAGGGTTGCCAGGTCCAACTCAGGAAATATCTGGGGACTTTGAGAGTAGAGCCAGGAGCCTTTGGGGCTGGAGCCAGGAGAAAGGATGTGACATCACTTTTTCGATGTCTCTAGGCAATTGAACTCCGAAGGGAATTCTGGCCATCACATTTAAAGGGACTGCATTCCTTTTAAATGCTTTCCCTCCGTTGGAAATAATGGAGGATGGGGGCACCTTCTTTTGGGGCTCATAGATCTGGACCCCCTGGTCCAATCTTTTTGAAACTTGGGGTTTTTTTCAGGAGAGACACCACCAGTTATGCTGAAAATTTGGTACCTTTACCTGAAAAAACAGCCCCCTCCCGAGCCCAGATACCCATGGATCGATTCTCCGTTATACCCTATGTGGACCAATCTCCACAGGGTATAATGGAGCACCCAGTGGCCATTCCCCCCCACACTTTCCGACAGTTGTGAAGTGGGGGGGGAGGGACTCCAAACCAGAGGATCCCCTGCCCCAAATGGGGATTGGCAACCCTAGCCAACCTTGCTTAGTTTCTGAGATCTGGCTAGCCCGGGCCATTCTGGGCAGCACAACTCATATTTAGCACATGAAAATAACGTGAGCACAATACAAATGTTTCTGGGGAGATTTTTAAAAATGGGGCGCCACCACACAGAAGGTCCTGTCTCCATTCATGATCTTGTCCAGAGATATCTCCTGACTTGAGGTTGCCTCCCCCCAGTTGTACTGGGGAAGTCTTACCCGGGCATCTCTTTCCCAGTGCCCCCAGTGAGGCAGAGGACAAAGCAGCCAAAAGCAGCCTCACCCAACGAGGCCAGCAATGAGGCCGGGACTGGTGGGGGCAGGCCTCAATTTTGCAGGGGTGGAGATGACACCCCAGGGGCAGGCTCCAGTGGGGGACAGACCAGCCAGAAAGCCAAGCTTGCTGGAGGCAATAATGAGGCTGGCTCCCTGCAAGGTAGGAAGGGTACAGTCCCAGTAGCATGCCCCTTTCTCCCCAGGGTTGCCAACTCTGGGTAGGAAGATTCCTGGGGGTGGAACATGGGAAGGGTGGGGTTTGCAATGGGGCAGGACCTCAGCAGGGTAGGTAAGGATGCCAGCCTCCAGGTGGGGCCTGGGGATCCCTGATATTACAACTCATCTTCTGACCACAGAGATAAGTTTGCTTGGAGAAAATAGAAAACTTAGAGGGTGGACTCTATGGCATTGCATACTGTCCTCCCCAGGCTCCATGACCAAATATCCAACCGTTCCCAACTTGGGACTGGCTACCCTAACCCCCCTCCAATCCCCTGCCAATGGCCAGGGGGGACCTGGAAACCCTAGACTACAATGCCTTAGAGTCCACCCTTCAAAGCATCCATTTTCTCCAGGGGAGCTGATCTCTGTCACCTGGAGTCCTCTTGTAATTCGGGGAGATCTCCAGGCCCCAGATGGAGGCTTCGTTCCATTTCATTTATTAAATTTTCATCCCACCCTCCCTCACACATGGGCTCAGGGCAGGTTACAACCACAATGAAACAGTTAAAAACACCGTTTAGTTAAAACCCTGATGACGTAATTCAGAAGATGGCAACATAAACAGTTTGACCAAAACTCAAAGTGTTGGGCAAGTGGCGGCTGTGAGTCTCCCTGGTATGATGAAGTACTACAAGGAGTAGGGTTGTCAGGTCTTAACTTCCCCACGGCGTGGGGCTCCCAGCTCCTTGATGCGATGACATCATCAGAAGTGACATCATCACACCAGGGATGTTGTGCGGTGATGCTGTAGCATTCGGGGCAAAACCTCTACAGAGTCCCCCCTTGAATGCTAGAGCATCGCTGGACAATGCCCCCAGCGTGATGACATCACTGCTGGTGACATCATGATGTCAGTGGCATCCCTGCAGGATACAGCTGTTTGGGACAGGGCTGCCTCCACCAGCCAGCTGGCTCCCTCCACTGGCCAGAGAAGCCAGTGTTGGATCAGGCCAATGGCCCATCCAGTCCAACACTCTGTCACACAGTGGCCAATAACACCAGGGGGCCATTGCCCCCTGTGGCCAATAACATCAGGCCAACAGTGGCCAACAGTGGCCAATAACATCAGGAGGTCCACCAGTGGGGCCAGGACACTAGAAGCCCTCCCACTGTTGCCCCCCCCCCCAAGCACCCAGACTACAGAGCATCACTTGCTCCAGACGGAGAGTTCCTATCTATACCTTGTGGCTAATAGCCACGGATGGACCTCTGCTCCAATATGTCTATCTAACAAGGATGGAGCTTTTTGCATTGGTGGGAAAACTTTTTTAAAAGTGACTCTCCCACCAATCTATAGTGTCCACTTCATTCTTCATGATGGAGTCTTAATTTAGCTCCCCACACCCACACTTGAATCAGTAGTTTCACAAAGAAGGGAGGGGTTGATTTCCAAACAGGGTTTTCAACCTCCAGGTGGCACCTCAAGATCCCCCGCTGTTACAGTTGATCTGCAAATGACCAAGGTCGGTTCTCCTGGAAAACAGTGGCTGCTTTGGAAGGTGGAGTGTATAGCATTATTCCCTGATGAGGTCCCTCCCTTTCCCCAAACCCTACCCTCTCTAGGCTCCACCCCCCAAATTTCCAGGTATTTCCCGACGCAGAGCTAGCAAAGGAAGCAAGAGGTTAGAACCAATGTTCCCGCTAAGCTGGGGAGTCTTGTGAGCAAAATTCTACTCTGTGAGCTACTGGCATTAAAGCTGTGAGCGAGGGATTTGGCCACTGCATGAATTAGTTTGCTCTGGAGCCATCCTTCCTGAGCCGAGACAAAAAAGTATGAGCCGGAGGCTAAAAAACTGAGCTAGCTCACACTAACTCAGCTTAGAGGGAACACTGGTTAGAACCGCAACTTTGAAGGCATTATACACACACAGACACAACCGGCAACAGCAGCCTGAAACCTTGCAACGGTTTGAGCCCGAAACGAAATCTGCCATCGGCTTCTCTCCCCTGAAAGGCTGTCAGGCCCGGAGTGCCAAGGAGACGACGTTTGTGCATTCCCTGGCAATCGGCAGATCAGATAGAAGGCACGAGCGATACACCAAGAATGTGTAATCGGACATGATTAGACAAGGCTCTTTAGGAACAGAACATCCATAATTGAGACAAAAGAGGAGGGGAAAAAAAAGAGTATTAATAACACTTTCCCTCACACGGCAGTTAGCCATTTTATATTTCCTTTCTTTAATCTTAGTGTTTTTCAACAAATCATGGGATTTAATAGCGTGTTTTGGCAGATTAGAGGATTTATGGCCCAGATGTTTTGTGTTCTAAAAATGGATTAGGGTGGTAAAGTTTGCTGGAATCCATGGAACATGTTGAGGCAAGCCGGTCATTCTGTGCCTGATTAGTGCTAGCCTTCTGTCTTCTCAGCCCCTCCATCTGTTACAATTCACCGACGGATCTGGTTAGATTTAGCCTCATGTCACAAACAGAAGCCCCTTTTCCGGGCAATTTCATATTACAGTTTTGAGGCTCTTTTAAAAACAAAACAAAACAAAAACGCTTTGTCGATGCCCTGGTTAAAAGATGCGGGAAAGGGGGGGGGGTGCCTAAGCAATCAGGAAGGTGGGTGAGAAAATCCACTTCGATATTAACTTTCTCCCCCCCCCCATGTCGAAATAGACCTGCGGTCGGTGGGGGGGGGGGGGGAACCAAAGGCATATTGTAATGAGTATAATCTACAGCCGGTTAGAGATGGTTAGGGGGAGAGAAGGGGTGGGAAGTGTTACACAGTGACACATTTAAAAGGAAAGAACATTTGAGGGTGCTTTTAACGGGGAATTGTTTCAGCTGCTACCGCGGCTAAACCCTAGGCAGACTCATAAGAACATAAGAGAAGCCAATGTTGGATCAGGCCAGTGGCCCATCCAGTCCAACACTGTCACACGGTGGCCAAAAACACCAGGTGCCATCAGGAGGTCCAGCAGTGGGGCCAGGACACTAGAAGCCCTCCCACTGTTGCCCCCCCCCCCAATCACCAAGAATACAGAGCATCACGTGCCCCTCACTGAGAGTTCCCATCTATGGCTCCGGTGTTCCTTAGGCATTTCTGAATGACAGGTGGCGAGGGGCGGGATAGGACTGACATTCCGTGGAGGAGAATTGTCTGTTCAGCCCTCCCGTGGCAAAGCAAAGCGTCACCACCTGTGGTTTATAAATGTATCTGGGAGGTTTAAGAAAGGGGTGGGGTGGTGGTGGAAGATATTTTAATTCCAGATTAATAAAGCTTGGCCTTCTGTCTGCTCCGCGGAGGGTAATTATCATTCCGCAATCCGCTCTGGAGTGTTTTATGCAGGACAGGGCTGGTTGTGATGCCTATGGAACCATGCTAGATGCTGTACATGGCTGACCTGTCCCCTGAGCTTATTATCTGAGTTGCATGGAGAAGGCCAGGGTCAAAAGGGAAAGGACCGGAGAAAGAAGAATGGGCTACGCCAGAAAGAATAGCTTTGCTGTCTTGGGCATGGGATAGAGCAGGTAGAGAAAGAAGTCCTTGTCTCCCGTTCTCACAATACAAGAACTCGTGGGCACACCGTGAAATTGCTGAGCAGTTGGGTTCTAACGGATAAAAGGAATTCCTTCTTCACCCAAAGAGTGATTAACATGTGGAATTCACTGCCACAGGAGGTGGTGGCAGCTACAAGCATGGACGGCTTCAAGAGGGAATCGGATAAACGTATGGAGCAGAGGTGCATCAGTGGCTATTAGCCACAGAGTATAGATAGGAGCTTCCCGTCTGGGGCAAGTGATGCTCTGTGTTCTTGGTGCATCGGGGAGGCAATAGTGGGAGGGCTTCTAGTGTCCTGACCCCACTGGTGGACCTCCTGATGGCACCTGGTGTTTTTGGCCACTGTGTGACAGAGTGTTGGACTGGATGGGCCACTGGCCTGATCCAACATTGGCTTCTCTTACGTTCTTATCTTCTAGTCCATCATTCTGTTTGTATTAATACTCTGCCCCCCTCCCCTCTGCTCCCCTCTTCTAGTCCATCATTCTGTTTGTATTAATACTCTGCTCCCCCCTCCAAACAAGCAGCCTACACCATCCTCTGACATTGGTTCCTAGCATCAGCTATTCAGAGGTATCCTGGCCATGGGTATGGAGATTTCATTCAGCTGCTATCCTGTTCCTTCCTCTTCCTCTTTAAAGCTGATCGTCTTTCTTGTGGCAGAGGGTTAAATTAAGCAGTATTTCGTTTTGCCTGTTTTGCCTGTTTTGATTATAGTCCCTTAGTTTGGTTCCACTCTCAAGGATCAGGCAACAGCACAGCACAGCACAGATATTGACCAAAACTTAGATGGTTTAGGAAAAAGTTTTTGGGTTGAAAGGGTTCCCATGTGTCGTTTCAATGCATAGAACAAATGCAGTCAGGCCAACGGCCAGAAGATTCAGCTTGCAAGCAGCGTCCTGTGTTCGAATTCCAGGTCTGCTACAGACTTGGAAGGAAGTCACGCCACCCAGCCTGATCTCTATGTGTAAAATAGGAATACCAGGATCTTATAACAAGAGACATGAAATAACTCATGTGATTGATTTCTCTCTCTCTTTTTTGCAAACAATACATAATTTATTAGTGTGATTTGATTGAGGGAGGGGGGAAAGAGTATTTAACACCCTTGAACTTTAAATAGCCTCACAGTAACTCTCAAGATGCTAATATTTACTTTATTCTTTTGAAGGCATTAAAACGGAGCCAGTTTACACGGTTTATACGAAATGTAACGGAATAATTCATCCCTAGTAATAATCAGCCCTGACCTGGATTGCCCAGGCTAGCCCAGTCTCCTCAGACCACAATAGCTAAACAGAGTCGGCCATGGCTAGTACTTGGATGAGAGACCATCAAGGAAGTGGGCTGTGGCTCAGTGGAAGAGACTCTGCTTGGCATGCAGAAGGTCCCAGGTTCAATCCACGGCATGGCTCATTTCGTAGCAGAAGCTCCTTTGCATATTAGGCCACACACCCCTAATGTAGCCAATCCTCCAAGAGTTTACAGAGCTCTTCTTACGGGGTCTACTTGTAAGCTCTTGGAGGATTGGCTACATCAGGGGCATGCAAAGGAGCTCCTGCTACAAAATGACCCCTGATTTCTGGGATCTTCAGTTAAAAGGACCAGGTGATGGGTGATGTATAAGACCTCCACCTGAGACCCTGGAGAGCTACTGCCAGTCTGAGTAGCCAGCACTGACCTTGATGGACCAGCGGTCTGATTCAGTATGAGGCAGGTTCATGTGACGTCCAGGGTCGCTACCCAGAGGCAGGCAATGGCAAACCACCTCTGTTCGTCTCTTGCCTTGAAAACTACATCAGAGGTTGCCATAAGTTGGCTAGGACGGGATGTCGAAACAAAAGGAAAAAACCCAATCAAAATGCACACTGCTGATGAGTTGGTGTTGCGTCCATTGAAGAAAGCATGCTGAATTGTGTGATGCTCATAGCTGGCAGTGTTTCACGGTAACTGTGCTCCTGTTTGTGTCCCCTCTCCTTCTGCCGTCCTTCTAGATATCCTTTCCTCTATCACGTCGTCAGGTTACTTAAATGACCATGATGCTGTTACCAAGGCGATCCAGGAGGCCCGGCAGATGAAGGAGCAGCTACGGAGAGAACAGCAGGTGCTTGACGGAAAGGTGGCCATCGCAAACAACCTGGGTCTGAATAACTGCAGGACAGACAAGGTCGGTTCTCGAGACTCCCATCCGGCAGTTACCTTTTGTCAGTTTGGCTCTGGCTGTGATTTTACCACTTGTTTTCCCATTCTCTCTTCTCGTGGGTTTTTTTCCCCTTCTTTCTTGTGTCCCTCGGCTTCCAAGCACATAATAATAGCCCTCCCTTCTCAGTGAGGAGACGTGGGAAGCTTGCGTTGGAATGAGGAGGACAAGCATGTGGATGCCTTGGAAGAAATCACAGCTCCTCGGAACTCTTTTAGCGGTTCCAGGTTAATGATGATACTACACATTATATATAACTGAGCTCCATCCAGGCATTCTGGTTTGTGAGTTTCTCCTAAATGTGTCTCTCTTAGCATGTTTCACACGTGATGCAAAACTGGGTTGTCCCCTCGAGAACTCCTGTTGACCAACCCGGACTCTCCGAGGAGTATCTCTGGATGACGCGCGTGTTCACGAACGCATCATGCTCACGTCTCTGTGTTGCGGTTTTAGGGGTGCCCTGAAATGTCTTGGCTGTGGCACTGTAATGAACGTAATACTGTAGGTAAGGCGTCCTTAACATGGTACCCTAGGGCATCATGGTGGCCCACCAACAGCATCCCTGGTGCCCACCAGGTGTTTTTCACAAAGTGGATGGGGTCAAGTGGGACTTTTGTCTAGCAGGGCTTCTGATTGGCCACTGGAGATCTGACTGGCGGTGCATCTTTTTGAAAAGTCGCTTCAGCAATAGATGCTACTGCAGCATAAGGATTTACACCTTATTTGTTTATTTATTTACAAGAAACATGCAAGAAGATTTCTTAAACAATACATTCGTTGTAAACAGCATTCCGTTAAAGAGAGCATCTGCCTTAAATGTTGAAGAGTTACTGTTAGAGTTTATGCATAGCCTCACTCCCAGACATTTGTGATTGGCTCCGCCTCCTGCAGCAGCCATTTTGTATTTGGCTCCATCTCTTGTGGTGGCCGTTTTGTGGTGATGTTCCAAAGGCACATGACAGTTTGAAGACGTTGGGGGACCCCTGCTCTAGATAAATTAACCCTTTCTCTTTGTGCTGGATTCGTTTTAATTTGCTTATAGCTCAGAACATATTGGATGTTATACTCATCAGGAGAGACAGCAGTAGTGCGCATGTATCCCAGATGGCACCTGTCCAGGTACAGACTGGTCTTTCGGCCAACACGAAGTGTCTCTGGACACTAAACATGCCTCGAATGGTAACAGGCGAAAGTGGATGAATCTGAGGAATAAAAGTGTAGCTGCATTCATCTGTGTTCTTCACCACAGGGGCAGCTGCTCCCACACACTGAGAAGGGCATGCTGGGGGCTCCCGATTGCTGAGCTGCCCTGCTTGGGAGCCCCTGCCCTGCCACCATCCTCCAGCTGCAGATAGGGTTGCCAGGTCCCCTCATCGCTATGAGGAGGATTTGGGGGGCATTCCAGGGGTGGGTGGGGATGTCCCAAGCCCCACCCAGGCCCGCCCTCCAAGAGCAACCACCTGCCCGGCCACCCCTCTCCCTCCCCTCCTGTCAGATTTAAAGGGCTTCAGCTGATCAGCGGGACCATGTGGCCCGCCAATCAGCTGGAGGGCCCTTTAAATCTAGCAGGAGGGAATGAGAGGGGTGTTCATGGGCTGCACACTCAGCTCGCAAAAAAAGAACCTTTGTGAGCTTCACTGGCTCCAGGTTCAAGGTTTTGGTGTGAACCTTTAAAGCCCTAAATGATCTGGGACCAACATAGCTTCAGGACTGCCTGTCCTGGTATACCCCCCTCCCCGGAAAGCATCGTGTTCAGTGGATAAGAACTTACTGGTGGTCCCCAGCCCAAGAGACATCTGGCTGTCCACCCAGCCTGGTGGAACTCACTGCCGAATAACATCCAGGCCCTGCAGGATCTGATGGAATTCCACAGAGACCATAAAGCAGAGATGTTCCATCAGGCATTTGGCTGAGGACAATGACAGTCTCCATCTGTCTGGCGCTCCTGTCTTTCTGCTCCCTCCCCCCCACAAACGGGGCAGTGGCATAATTGGTAGTCTTAGCATCATCTTAGTAAGTTGCTTATAGTATTTTACTGGATTTTTATTGTTTTTTCTTGCTAATCAACATACATCTGCTTTTATTGTTGTACACCGCCCTGAGCCCTGTTCTACAGGGGATGGTAGTTTAAAGGCCTAATTTAATAAATAAATAAGTGAATAACCCCAGATAATGCCGTGGTTTCCAGCAATATCAACACTAAAGGTGCACTGAGCGTGCCTTGTCGCAGAGTGAGATGAGGTAGGCAGATCCCTCTCTGTTTTAGGAGTCTTCATTTGAAGGTCTGTGCAAGGCCCGGCTGCATACAGCTGTAGACATATGTTGTTCTCCTCTGCACACAACTGGGGACCTTGAAAAGGCAAGGGTTCCCACTGGCACAGAGAACGTCCTATGCACGTACCATTGCAGGCATGGAGAATCTGCATAGACATTGAAATGAATACACACGGGGGGGGCGTGAAATACCAGTGGGGCCATAGCTCAGCGGTAAGCATGTGTGATACATGCCAAGAGCTCCAGGTTTAATCCCTGGCATTTCCAGTTGAAGGATCTTAGGTAGCAGTACTGTTCTCGGACTCAGGCCCTCAGGAGCTGCTGGCAGAACAGAACGGACAATCGTGAACTAGGTGAGCCAAAGGCTGGATTTGGTATAAGAGAGCCTCATATATTTAGATGCGCTTTCACTGCATAAAAGTTGAGAGTGGAGACGGCATAAATCCTGCAAAGTATTTGTTGTTATAAAGAATTGTATTAGTTTATATAAAGAAAGTAGGGAAGGGGAAAGGAAGGGGGGGGAAGGAATGTAAAAATATTCAAGTTCCAGTTTAACATTCTGCATGCATATCTTCTCATTACAGTTTCACAACTATTTCATCTATCATTCTTATTATTTTTCACTTAGTCATATTTTCTCAATACTTGAGTTTTAACCAGTCATAGAACGCCCTCCAGGGTCCCATAAATTCTTCTTCCATTTTTGCTTTTAATAAAGTTGTCCGCTTGTCCATTTCAGCGCATTCCATAATCTTTGGTATCAACTCATGTAGCACTGGAATTTGCTGTGCTCTCCATGTTGTTGCTAATAAAATTCTGGTGGCTGTTATAACATGTAAAATAAAATATCTATGATTCTTGTCTAACTAATCCAGTACACAATTTAACAAAAAATATCTCTGGCTTAAAAAGGCATTGTGACATTTAAGACTGACTACAAGAAAATATGCACTTCAATCCAAAATTTGGGAACCTTTTTACATATCCACCACATATGATAGTACGACCCAGTATGGCTATAGATGGCATCTAATCCCAGATTGATTAGCTAAAATGTATAACAACTTGAGTAATAAATCCTGCAAAGTATTTGTTGATGGCAGGGCTGGCACCAAAAGCCGGCATTGTAGAGCACTTGCTAAGGCCCCTGACCTCAGCAGGGGGCTCGCTGAAGACCCCTGGATCCCCTGAGTCCTGTTTCATCTTCTCCTTGCAGTCTCTCTCAACTTGCCTACTAGGGCTCCCAGCCTCTGGGCAGTACCTGGAGATCTTCCACTATTCCAGTTGACCTCTAGGTGATCAAGGTCAGTTCCCCTGGAGAAAATGGCTGCTTTGGAAGGTGGATTCTAGGGCATTATATCCTGCTGAGGTCCCTCCCTTCCCCAAACCCTGACCTCCCCAAAATCTCCAGGTATTTCCCAACCCAGAGCTGGCAACTCTGGTGCCAACCCTCTTAAGCAGTGAAGGAACAGAGAGGGAGCAGCTACTTTAGTTCCCAGCTCCCTCCAGGTAGGCAGCATTCAGTATCGAACCTGGAGGGAATAGAGTGATGGGGCATGAAGGCCCCTCAAAAGCGTATCTGGTAGCAGGTCAGAAAAGGCTGCTTCTTAAAGCTAACCAGGTTCCCCATTTTTAATTGGGGTTCTTTATCTTCTGGACTGCTTCTCCCCTTGGCTTAACTGAGCAAGGTCTGCAGGTTTCCCAACATGGTGACTGTGGGTGGCCTGGCACCTTTCTGTACTTTTCTTGGCACCCGTCAAGCTTTTCAGAAAGTGTGTGGGGCCATTGTAAGGTGGAGCATGTTATAGGTAAAGGTAAAGGTTTCCCTTGCTCGAAAGCCAGTTGATTCCAACTCTAAAGAGCGGTGCTCTTCTCCGTTTCCAAGCCGAAGAGCTAGCGCTGTCCGAAGATTTTTTCCGTGGTCATGTGGCTGGCATGACTAAATGCCGAGGCGCACTGAACGCTGTAACCTTCCCACCGAAGCAGTACCTATTTATCTACTTGTAATTTCTTCCTTTCAGACTGCTAGGTTGGCAGGAACTGGGCCCAGAGACGGGAGCTCACTCCGTCACACGGCACTTGGGTCTCGAACTGCTGAGCTACTGACCTTCCGGTCTGCAACTCAGCGCCGTAACCTCTGAGCTACCACGGCCCCTTGAGCTTGTTATAGGCTGTCCTAATTCTAATAGAAGGGTTTTTCCACTGGAGGACTGGTAAGCACCTGGACTATCCTTAGTTAGTGTGTGGTTCCATTTCCCCTCCAGGCTTTCCTTCTTCCCAGGAAGTGTGAGGAGGGAAGTATTCCATTCATCTCCACTTCCTGTGGTAGCCATCTTGGATTTGACTCCCCCTCCTTGGTAGCCATTTTGGGGTGGCACTCATCACCCTGTCTCAAAATTCCAAAAGTGTCCATGGGCTCCAAAAGCCTGGGGATTCCTGTGCTAAGTATTCCATCTCGTAGGCAAATAAAAACGGTTAACCTGCCACTCAAGAACATTTCAGGTGATGGCCTCCATTCAGCGAAACAGACTTTCTGACAGCGGCAGGAGACCCTCCCCCCATGGCTTTTCTTCCAGAGGCGCTGCAAAGCAGAACAATTCTTACACGCCCAGGGAAATGCTGATCGCCACTTCAGGGTCAAGAAACAATTTTTCTCCAGGCCACTTTGGCCAGGGATCCTGGCGTTTTGTTGCCATCTTCTGGGCATGAAACCGGGGTCACTGGGGGCGTGGGGGGAAGTAGTTGCGAATTTCCTGCATTGTGCAGGGGGTTGGACAAGATCTCCCTGGAGGTCCCTTCCAACTCTGTGTTTCTGTGAGCCTTTTTATAATGCCCTGACCTAGAAAGCCCAGGCTAGCCCGATCTCGTCAGATCTTGGAAGCTAAGTAGGGTCATCCCTGACTAGTGTTTGGATGGGAGATCTCCAAGGAATACCAGGGTCACGATGCAGAGGCAGGCAACAGCAAACTACCTCTGAACGTCTCTTGCCTTGAAACCCTACAGGGCTGCCGTAAGTCAGCAGTGACTTGATGGCACTTTCAACAACCAACACAGGGAACAGATCACGGTATGGATTTGTAGTTGCCTTTTTAATACTGCTCTGACTTTATCATCTCGTCCTGTCTATCTTTTAGTTAATTGTTTGGTGAGTTTTGTTCGTATTTGGTGGAGGGGGGGGGGGCCTTGGTTTTTAATGAGCTTCGTAACCCACCGTGAGTCCTTCAGGAGAAAGGCAGGCTCGAAGTCATTTTAAATAAATAAATGGACGAATTTTAAATCTGGTTACCTTTAACTGTGGACGAATTCATATTAAGTGTCAATAGTTTATTTGGGGGCTAATGGATAGGTAGTTGTCCAAGGCCAGCCTCTGAGCCGCAATGCTGAGTAAGAATCTGAACCCAGATCTGAAGCAAATCCCAAGCCCACACAAAATTCTATTGGTAACAAGTGTTCCCTCTAAGCTGAGTTTGTGTGAGCTAGCTCACAGTTTCTTAGCCTCCAGCTCACAGATATTTGTCTTAGCTCAGGAAGGATGGCTCCAGAGCAAACTAATTTATGCAGCAGCCAAATCGCTCGCGCACAACTTTAATGCCAGTAGCTCACAAAGTAGGATTTTTGCTCACGAGACTCCACAGCTTAGAGGGAGCATTGTTGGTAACAACAGCTGTGGGAAGTATTGATTTCTATACAGCATTTATTTGGTATCTACATTATGGCTGCAAACTGCTGCCTTTTCAGAGAATGGCAGCGTTATCAGCGAGCATGTCACTTCCCAGGGTTTTCTTTTCTCTCTCCCTTTTGAGCCTCCCCCACCAATTTTCGCACCCGCGGTTTCCTCTCCCCCTTGCTGAGCGTGAGAATAGACTCTCTGCTGCCTTTCTCTGCCACGGCGATAGCACTGGAAATAGAGGTTGTCGGCTTGGCCAGGAGCCGTTCTTGAAAGAACTTTGATAGGGATCCCTTTTTACGCTAGCTGGGTGCCAACTTACCTGTGCCTCTTTGGAATGGCTGATTAAAATAATAGACCACTTCCTGTATAAACTTGAGAGCTTGTCGGACCCTCCGCGCAAAAACGTTGTGAGCCAAACAGGAGTGTCCGCAAGAATTCCCATTTCCCAACTTGTTCCTCGGTGGAATTTGAGCAACAGAGAAAGAAAAGACAGCAAAAACATGCAAGTATGTGCATACTTACAAAGAGATCTGTTTTATTCTGGGTCAGACCATCTAGCTCAAAACTGTCCGCTCTGGCTGGCAGCAGCTCGCCGAGATTGTGGGCAAGAAAAAAAAAAAAGGATGTGTCCCAAAATCTGTGACCTGAGATCCTACCTGAGAATTTTTACATCTCTCAGTTTTCTGACATCATGTTCCCTTGTACTCAGATAATATTTTAAAGGCTTTGGGTTTTGATCTAACAGATCTGCCTTCGCATCCCTCCGGGTACATTTTCGTGCCAGGGGTGTAAACTACGGGGGGCAGCAGGGCTCAAGCCCCCCACGGATTTCCCGAAGTGGCCAGTGCACCCTCCAGGCTGGTAGTCCCTCTGAGATTTCCCAGCAGGGGCAATGCCCCCTCCCCCTGCTAGGTAGTATCCTGACTATCCAGTATGTGAGTGGTGTAGTTGTTGGTCCAAGACTGGGGAGACCACAGTTCAAATCCACGCTTAGCCATGAAGCACACTATGTGACTTTGAGCCAATCACACACTCAGCCAAAGTTGTGAGGAAAATAGTGGAGGGAGGAGTATTTCCTTTTATATATAAATGAAATATTTACTCAAATTATCTTCATGATAGAGTTCATGACATCTTTCCTCTCTTCTTTCAGAATCCTCTTTGAGATTTCAGAATATTACAAGTAAAAAATGTATATATATTGAAACCAAATCTTTCATTGTTGATGGCATATGGGCAATATAAATAATTTCATGTTGAAATAATTTCATATAGATCACTAAGTGTAGGCAGGGGTCACTTTCTAGAAAAAGAGGTGTAGGAGCTCATTAGCATAATTCATTAGCATAACTTATTTGCATATGCCACACCCCCTGACATCACCGGAAGTGTGTCAGAAGGCAACACCCGCCACTCAGGCTCCACCCCAAAAATCTCCAAGTATTTCCCAACTCAGAGCTGGCGAGCCAGCTTGACACTTTGACTAAAGACACTTTAGGTTTCCTTTGCTCTTGCCGGGAAGCTACCCTACAACAAGCAGCATGAAAATACAGATCAAGTTAGTATGCTTTTGCTTTTTTTCCACAGCGCATCACTATATGTGCCCACTCCTGGGCTTGTTACTCCCGGAATGGAATTCCTGCATGTTCCTGCTCGAAATGACCCCTGAGTGTAGGACCCACAGGAAATTCAGAAGTCTATGCCCCTGCCTGGCTCATTTTTTAGTGTAGGACCACTGTCAGCTCTAAAAGTTGTAGATTATACGTTGGCTTAAAACTGTAGAAGAAGAAGAAGAAGAAAAGATTGGATTTATACCCCGCCCTCCACTCCCCAAGGGAGTCTCAGAGCGGCTTACAAACTCCTTTCCCTTCTCCTCCCCACAACAGACACCCTGTGAGGTAGGTGGGGCTGAGAGAGCTCTTTCCCAAGCTGTCCTTGAGGGGACAGTTGGTACAGAGCTATGGCTTGCCCAAGGTCATCCAGCCAGGTGCAAGTGGAGGAGTGGGGAATCAAACCCGGTTCTCCCAGATTAGAGTCCGCGCACTTAACCACTACACCAAACTGGCTAGACAGAGGCAGGATAGTAAGCCAGGGAAGGGGAGTCATGGCTCAGTGGCAGAGCATCAGTTTTGTATGCAGAAGGTCACAGGTTCAGTCTCTAGCATCTCCAGCTCAAAGGAACTCAGAAAAAAGGGCTGGAACAGATATGGGCTGGAAAGCTCAGGGAGCCACTGCCCAGGGCCAGTTCACATGGGGTGACAAATTGGCAGAGGCCAGGACATTACAGGGGGAAACAAGCATGGCTTGTGGTCTTCACCTCCTGCATCAGGTCCAAGGTAAGCTGCAAATCCTCTCTTTGGTCCCTCCAACTTGGAGCAAGCAGGGACAGCCCAGGAAGGGAGCCAGTTTGGTGCAGTGGTTAAAAGTGCAGGCTCTAATCTGGGAGAACCAAGTTTGATTCCCCATTCCTCCACATGCAGCTGCTGGCGTGACCTTGGGTCAGTCACAAGTTCTCCCAGAGGTGTTCTCTCAAGAGCAGTCCTTGAAAGAGCTCTCTCAGCCCCACCTACCTCACATGGTGTATGTTATGGGGAGAGGAAGGGAAAGGAGATTGTAAGCCACCCTGAGTGAAGGGCAGGGTATAAATCCAATTGCTTCTCTTCTTCTCACTAAATCCCCCTCCCCCCAAAAAATTCTGCTGCCAAACAGCTGGGAGATAGGCTGCAGAAGAGCTGTGGAACAGCCAAGGTGGAGGTACTCACAACTATTATACCACATTGCCACCACTTAGTTATGTTCTTATGTGTGCTTGTAGGGGAAGAAGAAGAGATTGGATTTATACCCTGCCCTTCACTCGGAGTCTCAGAGCAGCTTACAAACACCTTTCCCTTCCCCTCCCCACAACCAACACCCTGTGAGGTACGCGGGGGCTGAGAGAGCTCTTTCCAGAACTGTCCTCGAGAGAACAGCTCTGACAGAACTGTGGCTTGCCCAGGGTCATCCAGCAGCTGCAGGTGGAGGAGTGGGGAATCAAACCCGGTTTTCCCAGATTAGAGTCCGCGCACTTAACCACTACACCAAACTGGGACAGAGTTCAGCAGCAGAATGCACAAGAAAGAACCCCAGTTCTGTCCCTTGCTAAGGATTGTAAGTACCAGGACAGGGTTGTTAAGAGAAATTCTCTTGATTCCTCTATATCCAGTTTCTCCCTGAAATCCAACAATGTGTTTCTTTCCCTGTTGTTAGGAATTTGGCATCTGTTTCTAATCAATTCCGTTTTGATCAAAGAGAGATTCGAAGAGAGGAGGGGCGGGAAGGGGGGTTCTGCAGAATTTCAGAATTTTGCAGATGCTCAGAGGCAAGCAGTGTCTTCCCAAACCTTCCCACCCTCCTGTTAAGGGAACCACCCTTTGGTGTGTAACATAAATCATCTGCAAGGAGTGAAGTTACAAAAGGTTGCATTGATTTTTCTGCTGAAGAAAGAGAAATCCATGTTCTAAAACAAGGGGGGGGGGAAGAAAATAAGAGGAATCGATGGCTCTTGTTAAAAGTGAATTTTGGGGAAAGAAATTCCCTTCCCCATAACAACACTCCTGGGAAAGCCCTGTGCTGGAGACCTCAGAGCTGCTGCCAGTCAAATTCTAAATTAAATTTTTATCCCACTTTCCCATAAAGGATCTCCAGACAACCTACATGGTTTTCTGACCCCTTGTGACAACCCTGCAAGGCTGGTTAGTCTGAGAGATACCAACTTCGCCTCAGGTCTGTGAGTGAAGAACCTTCTCTGTTAACACCAGATGTTACCCTACCAGAGAGCCAGTTTGGTGTAGTGGTTAAGTGCGCGGACTCTAATCTGGGAGAACCGGGTTTGATTCCCCACTCCTCCACTTGCACCTGGCTGGATGACCTTGGGCAAGCCATAGCTCTGTATCAGCTGTTCCCTCAAGGACAGCTTGAGAAACAGCTCTCTCAGCCCCACCTACCTCACAGGGTGTCTGTTGTGGGGAGGGGAGGGGAAAGGAGTTTGTAAGCCTCTCTGAGACTCTTAAGTGAGTGAAGGGCGGGATATATATCCAATCTCTTCTTCTTCTTCTTCTTCTTCTACATGCGGGGCAGCTGCTGGAGACGCAGGTTCACTGTGAGTTGTGATGTCAGGGCATTCTTCGTTTCCATCCTCCATTTCATTGGTTGCGGATTGTGGGAGGGGATCGCAGCAGAATGCTGTGATGTCATAACACAAGGAAAGTTCCAACGAGATAATGCAGCAGACCTTCTGGTGTCACTGTTGACAGTAGCCCATGGATTTACTGTAGCATCTTGTTCGGCCCTAGATAATCCATAATCTCCACCCTCAAATACATCTTGGATTAGGCGGAAAGGTTTCTAGAGGAGAAAGCGCAATTTCTGTATCAGGTCAAGCCTTGGTATCTCTTGTTGTTTAAAAATATGCATTGTGCGACCCATTAGGGGGTTCAGTTTCATGGGTGTGGGGTGCCACTCCCCATTATTGCTCCCTCCGTCCACGCTCCAAGTACATGCAGCAGATAACTCTCCCCCCCCCCAGTCAAGGCACGACAGAAAGCTATCTTGTGAATGACCCCCAAGCGTAAAATATGGGGAAATTGCCATAATTCTGAGCATTTCCCAGAGAGGACTGCGAAGCAAAAAAAAAAAAATGCACTCCGCGTAATCGGTGTCTATCACTACATGCGAATCTGTTTAAGAAGAATTAGGGCGGGGGGGCTTTTTGAGGGGGGAGCAAAAACGGGGAGCGGGGAGGGGACGGAAAGAGTTGAATGTTGACGGCGTCCGCCGATTGAAAAAGCCCAGAAAGGAGACAAGGAAGGGGGCCGGTGCCACGTGAGGAGAGAGTGGGATGTCAGGTACAAGACGAAGTGATCGCAAGCAACAAAGGAATTTATATTCAAATATTTAAGCATTCTTGAAAGGATGCTTGGAGCAGAAATTCCTTTTTCTCTGCTCCCCATGTAGAAATGACTTTAACACTCAGCCAGATGCTAATGCAAAGTGACTCGAGCTATTCCTTGCAAGCATAGCTAAATTGCTGTTATTTGTTAAGCGCATTGAATTCAGCTGTGGATACAGCAGTTGGTTGCCTTCAGAAAGCATCTGCACCTTTCCCTCTCCTTCCCTCCCCGTGCTCGTTTTTTTTCCTAATCCTCCAAAGCAGAGACAAGTCTACCTATCTCTCCCTCCCCACCCCCCCCCTGTGCTAGCTGGGAATTGTCAAGTGACAACCGACCAAATCCTTTCGGACAGGAACCCTTCATCCCGCCTTGGATAGACTTGCAAAGCGGGGGCCTTGCGGTTGGGATCAGGGAGCCCATTAAAAGCACTTTGATGGTATGGAAATTCATCTTCATGAAGCAGAGCAGGCCCCAAAGCAGCCTGCTGGTTTAGCTGTGGTTACAGATCAGTCATTCTCTTCGGAGGGCAGTAATTGTGCTGACGGCTTGCGCAGCAAAGGGAAGTACATAAAATAATCCAGGGCGCTCCGCCGTGGCACTGCGAGTTAATCTTCTTTAATACAGATCAGCTGTTGTTCTAACACATGACTTTGTGCCAGGGCCCCGGTGACTGCGCCGCCGCAGCCGTTTTGATTAAGTAACGGGAGCCCCGGCCGTCATCTGGGTTCACTTTAAGGCGGCCGCTTTTCTCGACTGTCAACCTCCATCTCCATCCTCGTCTCCCCTGCTCATTTTGTTCCTTCATCTTGGGGGGGGGGGGGGAGAAAGGGGGGAGAGATCTCCTTTCAGGGTTAGGAGCAGAGCTGTGCTGTACAGACTTGCCACTGAATTCTCTCGTAAGGAAGAAGAAGAAGAAGAATTATTCAAGGTGCAGCTGGAGGAGGCTGCTTTGGGTGAACACATCTGAGGAATGTGTGGGTCAAGCAAACACAGATTCAGTAGGGGATTTTTGTCTGGGAGAAAGGGTAGATATCCCAAATTTACGACCCTCGGAAAACCCAGTCGTAGGTGGCTGAACGGCTGCTGGTGCCTTTCTCTCTCCAGAACCTGATGGCCAGTTATAGGTTGCCAACCTTCAGGTGGGGCCTGTAGATCTCCCAGAATTACAATTGATCTCCAGACGACATAGATAAGAACATAAGAGAAGCCAATGTTGGATCAGGCCAGTGGCCCAACACTCTATGTCACACAGTGGCCACAAACACCAGGTGTCATCAAGAGGTCCAGCAATGGGGCCAGGACACTAGAAGCCCTCCCACTCTTGCCCCCCCCTCAAGCACCAAGAATACAGAGCATCACTTGCCGCAGACTGAGAGATCCTATCTCCTGGAGAAAATGGTGACTTCAGAGGGTGGACTGTATGGCATTACAGCTTGCTGCAGTTCCTCCCCTCCCCAAACTCCTCCCTTTCTAGTCTCCACCCCTGATTTTCTTACCCTGTTTTTTTAATCATTTCGATTCATTCATTCATTGAATTTATATCCCGCCCTCCCCACCGAGGCAGGCTCAGGGCGGCTTACATAAAAATACATATATAAATACAATTTTAAACATTCATAAAAACACCATAACAGGCTCAGGGTGGCCCACAGCAATAAATATAATGCAGTCTTAAACTAATTCAATCAAATAATAAATAACCATATCGAATCAGTACGATAAAACCAGTTTAAAACATTTAAAATGGGCAGTGCAATAGCTTCCGTTTCTACAGCCGGGAAATAAATAAGTGGGCCAACGCTGAGCCGTGATGATCGCAGACAGCAGCAATAGGGAGGCCAGCGGTTGGTGATCCAGACCCTAAGTCAGAAGTTGCAATCCTAAGAATGCTTTCTTGGGAGTAAGCTCAGTGGAATGAAACAGGACTAGCTCCAGAATAGATCTAACATGGGATTGCTCCATAAGAAATTCTCCTTGCTCATGGGTAGAATGCGGGAGTTCCAAGCTGGTTCTGCCCGTTTACAGTAAAAGTAAATTGCCCAATTTGGCGGTTTCCACTTAGGAGGAATATCCAATGAATTTCTTCAAGGCAAGCCAGAAGAGTTCTTATGAGCTCTCTCAAGAACATTCCTGTTTCCTTGGTCGCAGTCTGGTCTGCCAGTGAGACAGCTCTAGGGGGGACGCCTTCCCTGCAAATACTGATGTCTTCCATTATCTCTGGCTGGAGCACAGTGGTGCTGGAAGTGGCAAAGGCATAATCGGCTTGTAGTGTGAGCCCACAGTTGACCTCTCACATAGGGCAAGAGTGGTAGCAACTTCTACCCCAACTGGGATGAAGGCTGGAACCACTGGCTTCCCCCCAATGGGGGCAGGGTCCCCCCACTTTTGGGGGGCCCAGTCCGCCGACAGCCAGCTGGCCGGTGGGGGAAGCCCCACCCCGAGGAGCCCCTTTGTGCCCAATGTACTCGGCATGATGACATCACCTGGAAGCGACATCATCATGCTGAGCACGTCAAGCAGGGGGTGCTCTAGCATTTGGGTGAAAACTCTGTGGTGACCACAGATCCCAGGACTGGGAAGGAAGACCCCCGCCGGCAGCCAGGTAAGACCTGGCAACACTAGGTGGAAGCATTTCTAGCTTGAGTCTAGGATCCACTGATTTCTGGTCCCAGGCCTGTTCCAGAAATATGTCCTTACAAAGGGGTGGGATCCACAAGGACATGTGGGAGGCACCTCATTTCCCCCTCCTCCACTATTTCCAGCCAGTTTGGTGTAGTGGTTAAGTGCGCGGACTCTAATCTGGGACTCTAATCTAATCTGGGAGAACCAGGTTTGATTCCCCACTCCTCCACTTGCACCTGGCTGGATGACCTTGGGCAAGCCATAGCTCTGGACCAGCTGTTCCCTCAAGGACAGCTTGGGAAAGAGCTTTCTCAGCCCCACCTACCTCACAGGGTGTCTGTTGTGGGGAGGGGAAGGGAAAGGAGTTTTTAAGCCGCTCTGAGACTCCCTTGGGGAGTGGAGGGCGGGGTATAAATCCAATCTCTTCTTTTTCTTCTTCTTTCCTTCCTTGAAAGTCACCATAGCCTCTTCACTTTTCCTGCTTCCTTCTCTCATGCCCACCCAGCAGTCAACCCTGTCTTGGGGAGCCCTCAAGAATTTGCAGGGCACCTCATTTTGCTAGTTATCCCTTCTCCTGGCAATCCCAATATCCTCACCTTTCCCTGCTTCCTACTTTACTTCCCACCCACCAGCCTAAATTTTATCTGCCACCCACCTCAGGGTTTCCAGCCCCCTGGTCCGGGTGGGGGTTCCCCTGCTTTTGTGGGCTCCTCCCCACTTCCAGCCAGCTGGCCAGTGGGGGGAACCCCACCTGCAGATGCCCTGAAACGTGGCGTGATGACTTCACCCGGAAGTGACATAATCGCACTGCCAACATCACACCGTGACGCTCTAGTGTTTAGGCCCAAACACTCCTGAAAAAGGCCTTGCACCCTGCCATAGCCTTTTATTGACAGAAACCAAGATCTGAAGGCTGGTGATGCATTGTGGTTATGTTTGTTTTTTAAAGCTCCAGGGGCTCTGTCTATTATTTTGGTGGGGTTTTAACCCCCCCCCCCCCCAAATGGGCTGTTTTTTAAGTTCTGAAGAAAGATCCCAGAGTGGATTTAGTATAAGGCAGATTCGTGCGTATAAGGTTGGTGTTGGGATGGAGCAGAGGGTGTCATGAAGGTGCCAGCTTTCCCACCTTCACTTCTGGTGGCATCAGTTTGGTGGCCCTGTTGCTGGGGTTGCCATCCTCGAGGTGGATCCTGGAGTTCTCCTACCATTACAGCTGATCTCCAGACTACAAAGATCAGTTCCCCTGGAGAAAATGGCAGCTCTGATGGGTACACTCTATGGCACTGCATCCTGCTGACCTCCCTCCCCTTTCCCTAGGCTCCCCCCCCCCAAATCCCCAGGAATTTTTCAACCCACAGTAGGCAACCCTACCTATTACCAATGTTCCCTCTAAGCTGTGGAGTCTTGTGAGCAAAAATTCTACTTTGTGAGCTACTTGCATTAAAGTTATGAGCAGGTGATTTGGCTACTGCATTAATTAGTTTGTTCTGGAGCCATCCTCCCTGAGCTAAGACAAAAATGTGTGAGCCGGAGGCTTAAAAACTGTGAGCTAGCTCACACTAACTCAGCTTAGAGGGAACACTGCCTATTACCCGCATAGGGTTGACAGGTCCCCCACTCGGCCACTGTCGGGGGATGCGGGGGTAGTGTTGCCAGATCCTGGAGATTTGGGGAAGGAGCCTGGGGAGGACAGGGACCTCAGTGGGGTACAATGCCACAGAATCCACCCTCCAAAGCATCCATTTCATCCAATGGAACTGAGCTCTCTAGTCCGGAGATTTGCTGTAATTCCAGGGGATCCTCAGGTCCCACCTGCAGGCAGGCATCCCTGTACCCATACCACAGTCATGGAAATCACTGTGCTACTTAAGACCACACCTAGGAAAAAATATAGCCAAGGGATTTGGGGCTTTCTCCTATTGTACACGCTCCGCTGGGAAATAATTCCTTTGCAGAGAAGAACGAGTATATTAAACTTGTCTTAAATTTCCCCCAAGCTCTGTTCACCAAGCCTACTTGGAGCTGGGGTTGTTGTTGTTGCTCAGTCGCACAGTCGAGTCCGACTCTTCACAACCCCACGGACCACATCACGCCAGGCCCTCCTGTCTTCCGTCGTGCTCCAGAGTTTACTTAATTTCATGTTTGTTGCATCGATAACACTGTCCAACCATCTCATCCTTGGCTGTCCCCTTCTTCTTGGACCTTCAATCTTCCCCAGCATCAGGGTCTTCTCCAGCGAGTGTTCCCTTCTCATTTGGTGGCCAAAGTATTTGAGCTTCAGCATCAGTAGCTGGCCTTCCAGGGAACAGTCAGGGTTGATTTCCTTTAGGATTGACTGATTTGAGCTGATTTGAGTTGAGGTAGGGAGAGTCTTTTCATTTTATATGCACACACACACACACACACACATAATAAATGCAGCTTGGATCGAAACCTATTTTAATTGAAGAGGCAATAAAAAACATATTTTTAAAATGTCTTTACTTTTCTTGGAAGAGTTTCAACTGGAGAGAGAAACATGTGCGTGGTGTGTGTTTTTCTGGTTTCTTGGAAACCTGGGGACACAGCCGTATTTATAATTGTCACCTCCATTTAATTATAACTTGATACTTGCTGTATCTCAACAACAATAAGTTTTTCTCTCTTTTTTAGAAAACAGGAAAGGTCTTGCTCCAGTAGTGCGGATTGTCATCCAGAGAGAACAATGCTCGGGCACCATTAGAAATATGTAACCTTGCCCTTGATAAAACTGAGAAACACCTATTTTTCCATACCGCTTATAAAGACTTCTAAGGAATTCAAAAGTTAGTATATAGTCAAGGCTGCGTGTACTCAGTGCTTTAAAGGACGGGGGGAATCAGGATTGTACAAATGTGCATATATTTCCTTCATTTGCATGACTTCTTTCATTTCATCTAGCAACTGGAAGGGGAAATGAACCACCACATCGCCTTTGGTTTGCACTGCTGTCTGATCGTTAGAAGACCTATGGAACACCTCCACCTCCGCTTTGGTCCAACGACATCAAAGTTATCATTCAAGTTTTGTGTTCCTAAGGGCTAGAAATTCCCCCCCCCCTTCAAAATGCTTCTGTTCTCAGGCTCTTGAATTCTTTGGCTCGGGATGCCAGCCTCCAGGTGGGACCTGGGGATTTCCCAGAATCATAGCTCCTCTCCAGACCAATGCTACCTCTAAGCTGTGGAGTCTTGGGAGCCAAAATTCTACTTTGTGAGCTGCTGGCATAAAAGTTGTGAGCGAGCCATTTGGCTGCTGCGTAAATTAGTTTGCTCTGGAGCCCTCCTTCCTGAGCCGAGACAAAAATGTGTGAGCCAGGGGCTAAAAAAACGATAAGCTCGCTCACAGTAACTCAGCTTAGATGGAACACTGCTCCAGACTACAGAGGTCAGTTCCCCCGGAGAATATGGAGGTGTGGGAAGGTGGACTCTGTGGCACTGTACCCCACTGGGGTCCCTGTCCTCTCCAGGCTCCACTCCCAAATCTCCATGGCTTTCCCTACCTGGATCTGGCAACCCTACCCCCACCCCCCGCCAGTGGCCAGTGGGACCTAGGAACTTTAAATGGGATTCCCCGGATCATGGAGTACTTCCTTCCTGCCTTGAAGGGAGTGCAAGCTTGAGGTCTGGTCCCAGTCTCATGCCAGGTCTGAAAAGGCCCCGTGTTTTGCACTCCCGTACTCCTACAGCATCTGCTTCAGTACACGATTCCATTCAGGCCAGAACAAACGTTCTTGACATGAGGCAGCCTCTGAAACTGGCACCCCCAGCTCAAGTTCTTCCCCTCTTCTCCGCAACGTGCAGGATCGCTTGCTGCAGCTATGTTTCAGTGTTCCCGTGTCGTGCAATTGCACAGTCTCGTGGGGGGGAGCCAGTGACGGGGAGGGGGGGGGGGAATTCAACACAGAGATTCCATTTTCAGTGGGAGCTCTGCGGCAGCCACAAAGTTAATGCGTGCTTAGGACTTGAATTGAAAGTGTCACGAAATCCCACTCGCTCATCTGTTCCATCTCTATCACTTCACTTTCCACCGTCCTGGCAGCCGTGTCCATGCTATATCTACCACTGCTGTGCATTTATTTTTAGCTTTGTAAATTCATTTATACCCCGATTTTCTTCCCTGTGGGGACCAAGAGAAGCTCACATAGTTCTCCTCTCCTCCATTTCACCCTCACAACAACCCTTTGGGTTAAGTTAGACCGAGAAAGGGTGACTGGGCCAAGGTCACCCATCGAGCTTGCATGGCGTGAGCTGTGATTCGAACCCAGGGCCTTCAGGAAACTAGTACAACACTCTTAACCGGATGGGTATAGTGGTTAAATTGCCATTTTTTCCCTCTGTTTTTTTAACCAACAGGTATCAGAGTGAGGGCCGAATGCACTGTCCCCACCCTCCTGAGTTCAGAAAGTTTCATGGAATCAAAGCAGATCATAGGCAATGCTTCCTGCCCTCTCTCTGATGCCTCTTTAGTTAAAAAACTCTGCAAATAATGTCAGTGGGGGGACAATTTGGGAGCCATCATGGTGTAGTGGTTAAGAGCAGTGGACCCTAGTAGGGAGAACCGGGTTTGATTTTTGACTCTTCCACGTGAATCCTGCTGGGTGACCTCGGGCCAGTCACAGTTCTTTCTAAACTCTCTCAGCCCCACCAACTTCACAAGGTGCTTGTTGTGGGGAGAAGAAGGGAAGGAGATTGTAAACTGCTCTGAGACTCCTTAAGGAAGAGAAAAGAAGGAGAGATTGGATTTATACCCCGCCCTTCACTACCTGAAGGAGTCTCAGAGCGGCTTACAAACTCCTTTCCCTTCCCCTCCCCACAATAGACACCCTGTGAGGTAGGTGGGGCTGCTCTTTCAAGAACTGCTCTTTCAAGAGCTCTTTCGAGGACTGCTCATGAGAGGACCGCTCTGAAGCAGCTTGTAACTGACCCCAGGTCACACCAGCAGCTGCATGTGGAGGAGTGGGGAATCAAACCCAGTTCTCCCAGATTAGAGTCTATGCTCTTAACCACTACACCCTACTGAGAGTGGGGTATAAATACTTTCTCTTGTTGTTGTTGTTGTTCTTCTTCTTCTTCTCCATTTTGGTGTAGTGTTTAAGTGCGCAGACTTTAATCTGGGAGAACTGGGTTTGATTCCCCACTCCTCCGCTTGCACCTGGCTGGATGACCTTGGGCAAGCCATAGCTCTGTACCAGCTGTTCTCTCAAGAGCAGTCCTCGAAGGAACTCTCTCAGCCCTACCTACCTCACAGGGTGTCTGTTGTGGGGAGGGGAAGGGAAAGGAGTTTGTAAGCCGCTCTGAGACTCCGAGTGGAGGGCGAGGTATAAATCCAATCTCCTCCTCTTCTTCTTCTCCCTCTTTCACAGCCTCCACAGTCACCGAAATGGGCCCCTTCTTCCTACGGGTGCATTCTGTCTCGGCCCTAGTTCTGCCGTCTCTGTATGCAACCATAAAAGCAAATAGTTAGATTTGAATCCAGTAGCACCTTAGAGACCAATGAGAGCCTCAGGGTGCAAGCTTTTGAAGAGCCAGAACTCTCTTCGTCAGACATAGTAGAGTAGAAGTGGAGTTGTGAGTCCTTTTCTCCTTTCCAGAAGGTGGGAGGGGAGCGGCCTGAACACAGTACAGTACTTAGACGTGGCTCCTAATTAAAGTCCTGGTGGAAGAGCTCTGTCTTGCAGGCCCTGCAGAACTGTAGAAGGTCCCGCAGGGCCCTGATGTCTTCCGGGAGCTCATTCCACCAGTGTGGAGCCGCCACTGAGAAGGCCCTAGCCTTGGTTGAGGCCAGCCTGGCATCTTTGGGACCAGGGAGGGCCAGGTGATTTTGGAACCCTGAACGCACTGCTCTCTGGGGTCCCTGACCATAAAGGTCTTTAAAGGTAGGAACCAGCACCTTGAAGCGAATTCGGTATGCTATCGGCAACCAGTGCAGCACCTTCAATGCAGCACCTAGGAAGACCCATCAGAAGCCTGGCTGCAGCATTCCTCTGCTTGGGGGAAGGGGGGGGTTGTTGCATTGCAGCTGAAGCTCCATTGCTGACAAGTTTATTGCTGCACAGGAACCCTGGCTTTTTTGGGGGGGGGGGGAGCCAAAGGAGCAAATGCTCCAAGCCGCTTTCCTCCCTCCCCCCACTCCTCCCTCCCCCCATTTTTCTCACGACATCCTCCTGGCCTGTTCCATCTCCCTTTAACACAGTGCCGGCTTCGAGATGACAGTGACCAATGTTGACTTAATGTGGATGTTTAATAATGGTGGGAAAAAAGCGTGTCAGTTCCAGCGCCAGTTACAAATGGCAGGAAGTGTATCGAGTGGCAGCCCTGTGATAATTTTACATCCATCATCCTCTCCTGATGCCTCACCGGCTGTCTGATTGATGGAGAAAGAGTTGTGTTAACTCTCAAGATGCCAGAGTGGTATCTTGACAAAAGAGGCAGTTTAGCTTGTGGGATGTAAGTCAAGGGGAATATTAAGATTGCTGGATGTACCTGAAGAAGTGAGCAGTGACTCACAAAAGCTCATCCCCTGCCACAAATTTAGTTAGTCTTTAAGATGCTACTGGACTCTTGATCTTTTCTATGGGATGTATATCATTTTCTATATAAAAGGACCTTTTCTCATGAGGAGTCCTCCCCCCACAAAAAAATCTTGGCCATGCTGTTCTCTATGATTAGTGGAATAAAGTTATTATTATCTATTTATGAATTGTCACAGTCACTTGACTGGTAGATGGTGTTTTTGAAGAGAAGAAGAAGAGATTGGATTTATATCCCACCCTTCACTCACTTGGAGTCTCAGAGCGGCTTACAAACTCCTTTCCCTTCCCCTCCCCACAACAGACACCCTGCGAGGTAGGCGGGGCTGAGAGAGCTCTGAGACAACTGTCCTTGAGAGAACAGCTGGTACAGAACTATGGCTTGCCCAAGGTCATCCAGCCAGGTGCAAGTGGAGGAGTAGGGAATCAAACCTGGTTCTCCCAGATTAGAGTCCGCGCACTTAACCACAACACCAAACTGGCTGTATTATCTGAGTCCATATTTTTGCTATTTGAGATCTAGCCACATTCTTGGGAATTGCAGATGTATCTTTGCAGGATTCTTGCTGTTCCAGGCAGCACTGTTTTCTGGAGCTGAGCTGATGGTTTTTGTTCAGTGCCCAGAATGTCCAGGTCTTTCTTGAGATTCCTAGGCACAGCTCTAAGGGCTCCAATGACAACTGGCATGATGGTAAACTTCTTCTCCCAGAGGTGCTCTAACTCTATTAGTAGTTCTTGGTATTTTGTGATCTCCTCCTGTTCTTTCTTTTCTATTCTGCTGTCTCCTGGGGTTGCAGTGTCAATAATCCAAACCCTATTTCTCATTTTTTTTCTACAGTTGTGGTATCAGACGCGTTATGCTCCAGGTGCTTATTTGTTTGCAGTAGGAAGTCCCAAAGAATCTTTGTTTCCTCATTCTGCATGATCTTGTCTGGTTTGTGCTTCCATGAATTTCTGGCTGATGATAAGCCGTACTTCTTGCAAAGATTCCAGTGCAAAATAGCTGTGACGTTCTTTTTATTGCAAGCCCTGACCACGTGGTCCACTGTTTCATCGATTGTCTTGCAAAGTCGACATTTACTGTCATCACAGGACTTCTGAATCTTGACTTTCATACTTTTTTTGCTTTGAGTGCCCGTTCTTGTGCAGCTAGAATGAGTCCTTCCATTTCTTTCTTTAAGTGCCCATGTTGCAGCCACTTCCAGGTGTTTTCATTATCAACTTCATTCTCTGCGGCTCTCAAATATTGTCCAAGCAAGTGCTTTTCCTTCCAGTGAGTTTTGATTTCAATCTGTTTGTAATCGTCTTTGGTTTCTGTAACCTTAAATAAGTCTGCCTTGTACACTTCAACTAGAAGCTTCTCTTAGCTTTTCTTGGTGTAGTCATTCAGTGCTCATTTTTCTTCTTCATCTGCTTGCTTAACTTTTAGGAGAGCGCTTCCACCTAATTTCCTTGGTAAGTAAAGATTATCAACATCACTTCTACGGTGTAGGGAGTGATTCACTGTCATTATCTTGTGAGTTTTGCAATCTATATTGTTGTTGTTGATTACATCATCAGTGTGTATTAGCGCCTTACAGTACAGAAGACAGTTCTTTGTCCCAAGGAGATTGCATTTTAAAATTTGACACTGGCAAATGAGAGGAGAGAAAGGAATATATTTAAAATGCAAAATATGCCAATCCGTATAACGTATACCAGTTGCAAGATTCAGTCTTTCTCGGTGCAGGATATGGGTAGCGCTGGGCCAGAATTTCCACTGCCACATTCCCGAACTTCACCACTCTGCCCACAGGCTGTGAAGCTGGTTGGCCATTTGGTGATTTAGGAGGGATGGCCACCTGTGGTGAAGGAAAGTTCCACTTTTTACGACCATCTGCAATTGCATTTCCCAGGGCTGCTGGGTCCCTCTTTCCCTCCTTTACTCAAAAGATGTCAGAGATTCCTACCCTTGCTCCAATATACTTCCAGGCACTACTAGGCTTTGAGAAGAGGCAGGACAAACCGTGATAAATAAATCAGCCTGTGTTGGCTATTACTCCTTTTCATAGTGAAGAGGAGGGGGTGCAAGAGAGGCCAAAGTGAGTAAAACCTAAGAAACATCACCAGACCACATTTAGGTTTTCTCTACATTTGTCAGATATTGTTCTCAAGTTTGGACTTCTTAATAAGCCTCGAATTTTGCTTCCAAAGCCAGTGACCATATAAAGGAGTGTGGAACACCTCCCGAGGAGTTTTTTTCCTCATTTTAACAAAAATCCCTCAAACGTTTGACTTCAGCAGGAACCTTAACATTTCCCTCAAAATGGCGCTCTGGGCAAAATTGGACTTGTTCTCTCCCTGAAGTTTTATTCTGGTTGAGAATCCTCCTGAGTCATTAAAGACCAAACAGGCCACAGGAGCCGAATTAAGGGGATAGGGTGGAAGATTATAATCCGCTTTGCATTAATGCTATCATCCACAGTGACCTGACGTCTCGGCTAGCAAAAATATGTCTACAAGGCACATGCATCTTTACATCATTGCCCAGCCATCACAGTTTGGGTAGTAGGGTTGCCAACCTCCAGGTGGTGGCTGGAGATCGCCCACTATTACAACTGATCTCCAGGTGACAGAGATCAGTTCCCCTGGGGGAAATGGCCACTTTGGAAGGTGGACTCTATGGCATTATACCCCACTGATAGGGTTGCCAGCCTCCAGGTGGGGCCTGGGGATCCCCTGCTTTTACAACTGATCTCCAGCTGAGAGAGATCAGCTCCCCTGGAGAAAATGGCTGCTTTGAAGGGTGGACTCTATGGCATTGTACCATGCTGAGGCCCCTCCCCTCCACAAACCCCGCCCTCTCCTGGATCCGCCCCCAAAGTCTCCAGGTATTTTCCAACCCAGACTTGGCGACCCTACCCACCGAAGTCCCTCCCCTCCCCAAACCCCACCCTCCTCCGGTTCCAACCCCCAATCTCCCGGATAGCTAAATCTGGATTGGGAAATTCCTGGAGTTTTGGAGGTAGAGCCTGGGAAGGGACCTCATTGTGATATAATGCCACAGAGTCCACCCTCCAAATCCGCCATTTTCTCCAGGGGAGCTGATCTCTGTTGTCTGGAGATTCAGTTGTAATTATTGGAGACATCTTGGCCCCGACTGGAGATTGGCAACTCTAAATTGCCGCCCGAATGTTAACAGTTCAGTAGGCCCACCAACAACTTCCCTGTGATCCCTCATGTCAAAGAGACGGTTGAAGAGACACCATATATATGAAATACCATTCCTTCCCTCTCCCCCCATTGTACCGCAGTCTCTTTCTTTAAGGAACAGCAACAAAAGAATAATGAAAATTGCTGTCAAGTTGATACAGTACCAAGATCGGGCTTGGGGTTTTTTTTTTCCTTTCTCCCACCTCAGCCTTAAACATTTTGATTTGTTTTGAGCTTAAAGCTTACTCTGAGGGTTGTTGGGAGGGGGGGGGTGCCATTTGGTTCTTAGCATTTCTGTGTATTTATGTCCTCTGCATTTAATGGCCACATGCCTTGTTTTCACAGATGGTCAGCGAAAGATTTTCCCCCCTCCTCCCTCCCTTTCATTGTGGCTTGCTTTTCGGTTTCGCTATATTTGTCACACTGCCACTGCTTGCAGCTAGTGAGTGCCCACGCATGGTAGGGATTGATTATCAGATGAATTTGGGTTTTCTTCCCGCCCTCCTCTCGGTTTTCACATATATGTCGCCTTCTTGTTTTTGCAAAGCAAAAAAGATTCCCCCTTACCTTGACCTTTCTTCAAAACTGTGACCCTGTAACATGAATATATTATGTGAGACTGTTCTTTTCTCCATCACGTGCGGAAAGGTAAAGCAGAGTTGGTTAATATGGAGACCAGGTCCTAATTCTTAACAAGGTTTTATTCCGTAAGGGTGCAAGTGAAATTTCCCTCCTCCGAATTTCCCCCCAGAATTTGGAGTTCGGAATTCCCTGTCTGTCTGTCTGTCTTAGACTTACAATTTACTTTTCTCCTGAACAAAGGCTACCCAAGTTGGCTTTACACTGAGACTTACAGATCTATGTTGGCTGCTAATTTGCTTCCAGGAACAACCATAGGGTTTCCCCTCGAATTACAGAGCATCCCCCCCCCCCGAAACGTGCCCGACGCGATGACGTCACCTCTGGGTGACATCATTGCACCAGGCATGTCCCTTCAACCCGGCAGTTTGGGGGTGGGGTTCCCCCGGCGGCCCAATCCCGGCCGGCGGGCAACGGACTGCTGGAGCGGGGGCTTCCCCGCCCTCCGGGGGGACTTGGCAACCCTAAGTACTTTTCTCCTAGCCAAGGCCCCTTCTGGTAATGGAGCCTGGCTTCAGAGAAGGGGAAACTGTGGGGGAGATAAAACTGGGATGGGGGGGTAGGGTTGCCAAGTTCTCCCTGGGCAGCAGCAGGAGATTGGGGGGGCGGGTACAGTTGCCAGATCAAAATTGGAAAACGCCTGGAGATTTCAGGATGGAGCCTGGGGAAGACAGGGACCTCCATGGGATACAGTGCCGTAGAGTCCACCCTCCAAAGCATCCATTCTCTCCAGGGGAACTGATCTCTGTATGGGCTTGCAATAGATCGCAGATCTATTTAAACACATGCACCTTCCAAAGTGACTTCTAATTTTAGTCGACATAACCCTTGCCAGTCATTTTGTGCTGAATGCCTGATTTATTTATGTGCCTAAAGAGGACCCTGCAACCCAGTAAAACAAGGTTCTCAATGGCTTTCCCAGCTGTTTTATTTATTTAGATACTTATACCTCACTTTGGTCCCTGTTTGGTGTCGTGGTTAAGTGCGCGGACTCTAATTTGAGAGAACTGGGTTTGATTCCCCACTCCTCCACTTGCAGCTGCTGGATGACCTTGGGCAAGCCATAGTTCTGTCAGAAGGACAGTTCTGAAAAGAGCTCTCTCAGCCCCACCTACCTCATGGGTGTCTGTTGTGGGGAGGGGAAGGGAAAGGGGTTTATAAGCTGTTCTGAGACCCTGAGTGAAGGGCGGGGTATAAATCAAATCTCTTCTTCTTCTCTCCTTCCTGAGCGAAGACAAAAATGTGTGAGCTGGAGTCTGAAAAACTAGCTCACACTAACTCAGCTTAGAGGGAACACAGGTCTAACTATTGCTCTGTGATTTGGCAGCCTTTAGAGGGCCAGAGAAACCCACCTAGTATGGTTACAGAGATAACAACCCCAGAGAAAACACAACAACAGTATCTTAGAATACATTTTTCCCGGTACATCACTGCTCACGTCAGATTTCCTAGCCCATGGCTAAACAATAATTCAGGTTTCTCTTATTGTACAGATGAGTCCCTGCTCAGATTCTCTCTGTATTTTGCTCCCATTCCACAAGGCACCGTTAGATGTTGCTCAAATCTAAGCGCCGGATGGTCTGCGTCCCCCACCCCCACCCCCGTCATATTGTTGTGCCATTCAGGCCAATGGATCTGAAACAGAAACAAACTGCAGCAAGTGGAGGGCTGGGCTTCCCCTGTTCCTCAAGCTGTCAGTCTGACACCTTCTGCCATCAGCTGAACGCGTTGAATGGCAGGCGACATCCAGCTTCCGTGGAAGGAAACCTGCCAGGCCTAGGAATGCGATCGCACCCTTTCCTTTATTTCCACAGATCTTTCTTGCCTTCCTGCAGTCTAGCGTCGCGTTTTTGGGGGGATTCGCCCACAAAAATGGGGCTGCAGTATTTGCAACAGTGATCATGTATGTGTGTTATCCGCCGTTGGCTTAGTTGCTCATCATTTCCCCCCCCCTTCAGAAGCTCACGTGCCTCTCACTTGCTCTGTGGTTAGGAGCATGGACTCTAATCTGGAGAACCAGTTTTGATTCCACACTCCTCTGCTTGCAGCTGCTGGATGACCTTGGGCAAGCCATAGTTCTGTCAGAGCTGTTCTCTCAAGAGCAGTCCTCAACCCCACCTACCTCACAGGGTGTCTACTGTGGGGAGAGGAAGGGAAGGAGATTTTAAGCTGCTCTGAGACTCCTTCGGGTGGTGAAGGACAGGTTATAAATCCTCCTCCTCCTCTTCTTCTTCTCCTTCTTCTTGAGGAATCTTAAGTCTGTCGATGGCCACAATAAGTCATGGTTCCTAAATGGAGCACCCATGTCCAAAGGCAGCATACCTCTGAATTAGGGCTGCTAAGTCAGCCCAGGGGGCGGGGGATCCCCTGCTACAGGGGTTCCCGATCCGCCAGCCAGCATTCGGCCGGCGGGGGGAACCCCACCCCCGAAGTCGTCCTGCCAGGACGACTTTCCCCAACATAATGACGTCACCCGGAAGTGACGTCATCACGTTGGGGGTGTTGCCAGGGTGACGCTCTGGCAATTGCCCCAAAACTCTATGGTACCATAGAGTTTTGGGGCGATTGCCAGAGCGTCGCCCTGGCAACGCCCCAAACGTGGGGACGTCACTTCCGGGTGACGTCAGCGGCCGAGGGAGCTCCCGGGCCAAGGAGGACTCCCCCCCGCCATTAAATAAGTAGGACTTGGCAGCCCTACTCTGAACGCCAAGCCCTGGGTGCAAACTGAGGGAGGCCATCCCTCCCCCCTGCTCCCAGAAAAATATGGCCGACCACAGTTGGAGACAACAATGGGACAGACGGAGTCCTCCAGCCAGCCGATTCTGGTTCACAGCATCCCTGTCTACGTCCAAGATTGCTTTGGAACCAGGCGTCACTAATGAAGGGCTCTGTTCAGTTCCTGGCCCTGGATGCAAAGCTGTGGGCCCTCCTGAACGGTGGAAATGTCACTGCAAAGGCCTCGCCCGGCATCGGAAGAGTCTTTTATCGGTTCTCGGGGAGGTTGCGGCTGAGCGAACGGTGGATTATCAAGCTCTTTTTAAAAAGTCCTTGTGCAATGCGGCTAAGTAACTGAGTCACCCTATTGTTTGGTAAACAATTACCAGCAAAGCTCAGCCTGTGTCCCAGCTCTCTGTTTACTTGAAGGCAGCTACTCCTTATCCTGTGTGGGCTGCGATTTTCATCTCTCTCTCTTGTTTTGAAATGGGCCACCCCTTTCCTCAGAACATTAACCCTCCGGTGGCAGGGATTCCCTTGCATTTTCTCACTGGGTAGACCCAGGCTAGGCTGATCTCCTCAGATCTCAGGAGCTAAGCAGAGTCACCCCTGGCTGGCGGTTGGGTGGGAAACCACCAGCGAAGTCCAGGGTCGTAACACCGAGGCAGGCCCCCGCAAACCACCTGTGAACGTCTTTTGCCTTGAAAACCCTGTGTGTGGGGGGTAAGAACATAAGAGAAGCCAATGTTGGATCAGGCCAGTGGCCCATCCAGTCCAACACTCTGTGTCACACAGTGGCCAAAAACACCAGGTGCCCTCAGAAGGTCCAGCAGTGGGGCCAGGACACTAGAAGCCCTCCCACTGTTGCCCCCTCCCCAAGCACCAAGAATACAGAACACCACTTGCCCCAGACCGAGAGATCCTATCTATACTTTGTGGCTAAGAGCCACTGATGGACCTCTGCTCCAACAGTAACTCCATAAGTTGTGACTCCATGGCAGAAATGGAAGGGGCTCAAGGCGGCGAGGCAGAAATGTTGGACAACTTGTGGCTTAAGGAGGCAGTTGGATTGAAAAGAAATGACAGTAAGTGCATAACAGAGAGAAGCGTATTTAATACCCTTTGATTTCACTGGGTTCCAGTGTGTTTTTTGCTCCACGCTGGCATGTGCCCTGCTGTTTTATACGCAAAAAGGCCTATCGTTTGACAGGAGAGAGGACTTGCATGAGGTTTGACCCCCCATGGTGAATCTCAGAACAGGGTTCCAACTCCTTCTGTGGCGGGTAATACTGCCGGGGGGGGGGACAGTGGACCCCCCTCAGGAGAGACAGGAGGGGGACTCAGAGGTCTGCAACAGGAGAGGAGATCAGCAAAAAATTGCCGCTTCTCTTATTGGAAACATTCCCATCTATAAAATGGGGATACTGATGTCCAGTAAGAAGAGAAGGCAAAGAAGAAGAGATTGGATTTACACCCCGCTGTTCACTACCCAAGGGAGTCTCAGAGTGGCTTACAAACTCCTTTCCCTTCCCCTCCCCACAACAGACACCTTGGGAGATAGGCAGGGCTGAGAGAGCTCTGACAGAAACTGCTCTTTTTCAGGGCTGAGAGAGCTCTGACAGAAACTATGCCAGAGCTATGGCTTGCCCAAGGTCATCCAGCTGTTGTGGGGAGGAGAAGGGAAAGGAGTTTGTAAGCCACTCTCGGACTCCTTTGGGTAGTGAAGGGCGGGGTATAAATCCAATCTCCTCTTCTTCTTCTTTTTCTTCTTCTTCTTCTTCCCCAGTGACCCTTGTCTTCTCATAATGTAACCAAATAATAGCCTCAGTTTCATCATTTTAACTTTTAGGGAGAGCTCAGGCTTGATCTAATTTGTCGTTTTGGTGGTCTGTGGTACCCATAAAACCCTCCTCCAACACCAGAGCAGGGACCTGATAGTAATTTAAAACTACAGTAGACTTCGCTTCCCAAGAGTCCTGAGAATAAGGCCTCCCGCTCTTCTCATCTTCACTTAATTCTGCTCTGAGCTTCTGCCGAGTGGCTTATTCTTGTATAACCGCCTTGGATAAGGAAGAGTGAACTTGAAGGAAGGGTGAGGGAGAAGGCATTGTTTCTTCATTTTGAACTTCAGTACAAACAAGAAAAGCAGGGGGGGGGGAAATCTCCCCGGCTGATAAATCTTGGTAACATTATAAATAATCTTTTGTCTACTTTGGTGGTCCGGGGAGTTTATATAATTGGAAGGTTAAAGCCCTTCTTTGTAGCCGTTTTCCCTCTTCATAACTACAGTGGGAGACAATAAAACAGGACAGGCTGGCGGGGGTTTAACAATAACCAAGTCAACATCTGAAAGGCTTGCTCCGGTTTTTAAAAAAATCATTCCATGCATGAGGTTTATAGCTCCGTAAACTATCTTTAAGCACAGCCATGGTGTGATTCAACTGTTGATGCCCTTTCTCTTTTACAGCGTGTTTCCCGTGGTAACAATCGTCACCAGGACAAAGCCCAAAGCAGCTCTGTTAGCGACACAGCCCACAAAACTCAGGACACCCAAATGTAAAAAGCCTTGGAAGTCTTTGGATCTGTGAAGATCCCAAGGGGTAGTTGTGTTAGCCTGTCGCAGCAAAATTAAACAGGAGCCTTAAAAACGAACAGTGTTTATTCCAGAACGAGCTTTCGCAAATCAGTGTTCAGTTTATTCTGGAATACATATTGTTAAAGTGCCCCGGACTCTTGCTTAAGTTTGGATTTGTCAGCTCTGTCCCCAGCTTCCTGTTGAATGCAGAGCTGAAACTGGAATATTTCTGATTCAGAACTAACCGCAACATGTCGTGACGTCCGAATCAGGTACCTTAACACACTGCAGCTTGCTGCTTGCCCTCAGACCAGGATTCTGAACCACAACGAAGCCTTAGTGAGAGTCGCTCAGTTTGAGACATAACCGGAAACCGTGGTTTAATGAAACTAACCGTGGTTAGTGTGGTCCAGTGTTCCCTCTAAGTTGAATTAGTGTGAGCTAGCTCACAGGGGGTTTTTAGCCTCCGGCTCACAGATTTTTGTCTCAGCTCAGGAAGGATGGATCCAGAGCAAACTAATTTATGCAGCAGCCAAATCACTCGCTCACAATTTCAATGCCAGGAGCTCACGAAGTAGAACTTTTGCTCACAAGACTCCACAACTTAGAGGGAGCATTTTGTCATCTGAATGTGAGCTGCTCCACTCCTCACTGCGGTTAGTTGGAAGCCGGGGTGGATCTACTATGAAACTAATGAAGCTTAAGTTTCAAGGACCCTAATCCTGGAGGGGCCCTGAAGCAACTTTTTTTTTTTTTAAATGAGTCAATGTTTCAACAAAATCGATGGAATTTTAAAAGTGTTTTTTAAGCGTTACCCAGACCTCCTTGCTGCTGGGAAGGGGCTCACTGTATGGCCCATTTTCAGGGGATCCACCCCCACCACCCCGTTCTCCACCATTTGGAACTCGAGGTCCTTGCAAGGTCTGCAAGGTCCTTTGGATCTTGTTGGATGTTGCCCTATTGTTCCTGGTCAAGAAGGGGGGCCCATAACAGTTAAAGCCAGTTTGGTGTAGTGGTTAAGTGCACGGACTCTAATCTGGGAGAACCGGGTTTGATTCCCCACTCCTCCACTTGCACCTGCTGGATGACCTTGGGCAAGCCATAGTTCTGGCACAGCTGTTCGTGAAAAAGAGCCGTTTCTGTCAGAGCTCTCTCAGCCCCACCTCTGTTGTGGGGAGGGGGAGGGGAAGGGAAAGGAGTTTGCAAGCCGCTCTGAGACTCCCTTGGGTAGAGAAGGGCAGAGTATAAATCCAATCTCTTCTCTTCTTCTTAAAACTTCAGAGTCCCAAAAATGTAGGTCCGCCACTGGTTAGAAGAGCAAGATTTGAGTCCAGTGGCTCCTTAAGGAACAACAAGATTTGCAGTGTAAGCTTTTGAGAGTCAAAGCTTCCTTTGTCAGCTCTCAAAATCTTAGACCCTGGAAATCTCATTGGTCTTTAAAATGCCATTGGACCAGGGCTCTTTTCATAGCAGAAGCTCCTTTGCATATTAGGCCACCCCCATCCCCCGTAATGTAGCCAATCCTCCAAGAGCTTACAGAGCTCTTCTTACAGGGGCTACTGTAAGCTCTTGGAGGATTGGCTACATCAGGGGTGTGTGGCCTAATATGCAGAGGAGCTCCTGCTACGAAATGAGCCCTGCACTGGACTCAAACCTTCTGCTGCAGACCCTCATGGCTACCAGCCTGAAACCATGGTACAGGTATGTCAATCCAGAATCTGAAACTATGGTTTGAAGTTGTTTTATTAAGCACAGTCAGACTTCACTATAGTTTTGTACGATGTGCAGATGTGGAGATCTGGCTCCCCCAGTGGCACTTAGGTTCTCAGCTCTGGGTTAGGAAATATCCGGAGATTTTGGGGGTGGAGCCTGAGGGAGGTGGAGCCTGGAGTTGACGCGATTTGGGGAGGGGAGGGACTTCAATGTGGTATACCGCCATAAAGTCTACCTTCCAAAGCAGCCATTTTCTCCAGGTGAACTGATCTCTGTTACCTGAAGATCAGCTGTAACAGTGGGAGACCTGGATGTTGGCAAACCTAAGCTGGTACCCTCACAGTAATGGTCAGACTACTGGCCTGGGAAAAAAACAAAACAAATGAAAACATTTATTGAGGCAAACCAGGTTCTGAATGAAAGACCTGAATGCTGGTTTCTCAACGTAACCCCAGCTAAATTAAACTGTGGTTTCACCTTATCTCTGAGCTGAGCCATTCAGATTCCCTTAGACATGCATTAGGCTACAAACCACAGATGCAATGAAAAAATCGGTACTCAGGTTGTAAGGAATGCAGAGAACTCTGTCCTCTGACTTTTGTGAGTGCCTGTTAGCCTCTGTTGTTAGAAAGCTACAGGAAAACTACATCTCAACAATCCTGTGACAGTCTCCTGTCATCTTTTTGTCCCACACCAATTAGAATATTTGCATTATATTCTCAGGGAAGGAAGCATTTAGGATCAGGTGGCCATAGAGTTCTGATTCCAAACCATCTGAAAGAATGACTATTTAGCTGTATTTGTTTATGGAGCTCCCTTCAAAGTCCTGGCTTCTATAACTTCCTTTAGGAATCTTGCAAGGACTTATCCCATAAATTCCTTAGAACTCAAAGGAAAAGGGTGTGGGTTTTTTTTTTTTGTTTAATCCTTTATGCCACACAGTATTTGCAACAGTCACACACGTGGCAAGTACTCCCATCAGAAATCACCTCACAATTGGGAACTTGGTAAATTGTCCGATTTGGAGCCAAACTACATGTTACTGCGGCCAAGGGTTCAACCAGTGGCCATCGACACCATTTTAGAGGAAAATATAGCCATTTGCAGTGGTACCGGGCAATCTTGTCTTCCCACATGTCTTTTCAACTGCAGAAATAGCTGGATTCAAGCATTTGTCAAGGTGCGGGGGGGGGGGTCTTGGTGTGCCTGCCCTCATGACAATTTTTAAACCTCTACATTTTCCTCAAAAATAGCATCAGTGTCCAGGGATTGGACCTGTGGCCGCCATAAGAAGAAGAAGAAGGAGAGATTGGATTTATACCCCACCCTTCACTACCCAACGGAGTCTCAGAGCGGCTTACAAACGCCTTCCCCTTCCCCTCCCCACAACAGACGCCCTGTGAGGTAGGCGGGGCTGAGAGAGCTCTGACAGAAACGGCTCTTTTTCAAGAACAGCTGTGCCAGAACTACAGCTTGCCCAAGGTCATCCAGCAGGTGCAAGCAGAGGAGCGGGGAATCAAACCCGGTTCTCCCAGATTAGAGACCGTGCACTTAACCTCTACACCAAACTGGCTCTCTAATTTTCCCCCTCAGAGAGCAGGTGACAGGACAGGCCTTACTCTGCCTGAGAGGAGAGCTGAGAGAAGATACTGAGACAATTTTGAGCGATGGCATCAATGCTGTGGCTCGATATAAAACAGCAATGTATGTCCTCCTAGGGGTAAGGTACCACAGCTAATGATTACCTGTATTCTCCAATTCCCAGCCCTCCAAGTGAAGCCAGGGCTGCTTAACATGGATTGATTTGCATATGCTGGGAGTTCAGTTTTGCCAGGCCGTTAGGGCTCCTCCTCCTCCCCTCCTCTTCTGAGCTTGGTCTCTCGCCACATTTGGCACAAGGCAGAGCAGAACATGAGGTTGGGGAAATGTGCCGAAGCCTGTGCGTCTTGGCACCCTGGGCTGGCTTGGATCCCCACGAGTGTGTGTGTGTGGGGGGGATACTCCATGAGCAAAACAAATGTGAATGAAATGTATTCTCGTCTACATGGCATGGGGAGGGGAAAGGGGAGGGCTCCTTATTAAGGGGGAGAAGCTGAAATGAAATTTTAACCTTGAGTTATGCAGTTGGAGAAGAGCTTTTTTGGCAAAGCCAGCCCAAATGGAGTTCACAGCTCGCTCGGATTTCGCCAAGGAGACTGGCCAAGTGGGCACTGCAGCAGGAAGAATGCCACCATTGGCCTGGTATTTGCTTGGCCCAACTCTGTTGCAGAGTATTACGAGGAAAAAGAGGGGGTGGCCCCTCGGTGCGCTTGAATCTTGTTCCGTCACCCAGCTACGCTCAAGTACTTCTGTGTCCCTCCAGTGAATTCCACTGAAAAGAAGAGGCAGATTCAAGTGCTTGGCCTCTGTGTAGAGGCTGCTGGAAATCACTTCTCGGTGGCAACGCTCCGCATGGCAGCTGTGTGGTTTGGAGGACACTTCCCGTATGGTTTGATTTAATAGAACTGGAGACTCTTCTCCATCATCACTGACCTCCAAATGTGTGCAGTGCTGGTACAGAGTCTTTCTGGTTAGATCAGTCCCTGTGATTAGTAGCTGTCAAGTGTTACATCCCCTAGGAGCCAGTTTGGTGTAGTGGTTCGGAGCGCGGACTCTAATCTGGGAGGATCGGATTTGATTCCCCACTCCTCTGCATGCAGCTGCTGGTGTGACCTTGGGTCAGCCACAAGTTCTCTCAGAGCTGTTCTGGAAAGAGCCGCTCTTGAAAGAGCTCTCTCAGCCCCACCTACCTCCCAGGGTGTCTGTTGTGGGGAGGGGAGGGGAGGGGAAGGGGAAGGAGACTGTAAACCGCTCTGAGACTCTGAGTGAAGGGCGGGGTATTAATCCAATCTCCTCCTGCCGCTGCTGCTCCTCCTCCTCCTCTTCTCCTCCTTCTCCTTCTTGGTGACAAGGTGCCCACAGGAACTATTTTAGTGACCTCCGGGTAGGGGTCTTAGGGCACAAGGACATGCTTATCTAGCATGAAATGTATTGATCTAGCACAGGGGTGGCCAAACTGTGGCTCGGGAGCCACATGCGGCTCTTTCACACATATTATGCGGCTCCTGGCAGGGCGGCTTGGGTAGCTAAATATCATTAGCAAACAAATATCCTTGGACAAATAAATATCATTATCAATATCTGCTTTTACTCCTTTTGTTATTTTTGGCAGTCTCGCTTAATGTTAATAAAGAGCAAATTTGCATATGTCCCAGTAAAAACGTGTAATGTTTGTTCACGTCTTGCAGCTCTCAAACATCTGACGTTTATTCTATGTGGCTCTTACATTAAGCAAGTTTGGCCACCCCTGAACTAGCATGATGGTTCTACCGGTTATCGTAAAAGCAAGCCACTTAAAAACAGGACATGAGAAGTTTCAGTGGGTAGTCATGTCAGTCTACAGTAGAACAGTTAGATTCGAGACTGGTAGCACTTGGACAGGAGAAATATTTGGGGCCTTGTTAATTTCAGGTTTGGGCAGAGGAAGAATGACAGTCAACTTGTTAAGACTGTAACAGTTTTGTTCTGCAATACTGGAGGGTTGGTGTCTTCGTACTCTAGAGGGTTGCAGAAGGCAGGATCCACTCTTTGACTGTCCCATCAGTGCAACAGTTAAGTTGAGATTTCTGAAATCTATTTGGAGGCCATTATTCAAAAGTGGTCAAACCAACAGAAACTGGAGCAAGCTCTGTCAAGTCCCAACTGATCTACAATGACCTCAACAACAATACTGACCCTGCTTAGCTTTTGAGATCTGTCAAGATTGGGCTTTATCACGCAGCCATCTTTCCAGAGACTGGAATGGCTGTTGGTCAGTAATCATTAAGAAATTCTTGTTTGCTGGAGCATAGTTTGGGCTGCGAAATCCAGCTTGTGAAATCCTTGGAGAACTGGGGGGGTGGAGCCTTGAGGGGGTAATTTGGGGAGGGAGGGGCCTCAGTGGGGTTTAATCACAGTTGGAGACCAAGCCCTCGGAGGAAAGGCGGAGGGACTTCTTGGGAACGTTCAGTCTGGAGAAGAGGAGGTTGAAGGGGGACAGGATGGCTCTCTTGAAGTATCTGAAGGGCTGTCACTTCGAGGAGGGCCGGGAGCCGTCCCTGTGGGCAGCAGATGGGAGGACTCGCAAGAATGGGTTTAAATTAAGAAGAAGAAGAGATTGGATTTATACCCCACCCTGCACTCCCCAAGGGAGTCTCAGAGCGGCTTACAAACTCCTTTTCCCTTCCCCTCCCCACAACAGACACCCTGTGAGGTAGGTGGGGCTGAGAGAGCTCTTTCCCAAGCTGTCCTTGAGGGAACAGCTGGTACAGAGCTATGGCTTGCCCAAGGTCATCCAGCCAGGTGCAAGTGGAGGAGTGGGGAATCAAACCCGGTTCTCCCAGATTAGAGTCCGCGCACTTAACCACTACACCAAACTGGCTCTCTTAAGGGCAGGAAGATACCGGCTGGATCTTAGAAAAAGCTTTTTTACAGTCAGAGTTGTGCCACAGTGGAATCAGCTGCCTAGGGAGGCGGTGAGCTCCCCCTCTCTGGCAGTCTTTCAGCAGCGACTAGACAAACATTTGCTAGGGATGCTAAAGGCTGATCCGGCATTGAGCAAGGGGTTGGACTAGATGGCCGGGATGGCCCCTTCCAACTCCGTGATTCTCTGATTCTCTGATAATGCCATACATCAGTTCCACTGATGTCCATAATGTGGAGCTCAGTTGTAATTCCAGAGGATCTCCAGGCCCCACCTGGAGGTTGTGAACTCTAAGCTTAGCGGCTAAAAGAATGAGCTGTGATCCCAGCGGTCAGTGGTTCAAATGTGACCCCTGCCGTGACGAGGTCACCTGGTAGACTTTGGCAGACCTTAATCTCAGCCTCCGTCCCCTATTTAGAGTATGAGGATAATATATGTTGCCTTCCTATTATTACAACACGATTCTATATAAAAAAGACTATATACATGCAAGGTATTAGCATTAAGCATGCCGTGGCTGTACAAGTTCCACTGGCTGTCGCATCTGACGAGGTTTTACTGATCGGAACGGTGCTGAGCGTAAAACAGACCATTTTGTGCTATTTTATCTGTTCCGCTTTCATCTACAACCAAACAGGGAAGGCAAAATTCCCACCTGGAACCTGACATGTTGATTATAACACAAAACCATGGTTTATGTCAACTCGTGGTTGGTTGTAAAAACTGGCTTCGGCTCACAGGTGATCATTCAAATCCTAGGCTCCGGAACAAATGCTGGGTTGGATCCAGACTGAATTGTCCACTAACAGAAAGGATGGAGCAAATTCCATCAATCCCAACTTCCCGCTGCAGACCCCTGATTTGCTTTTCATGCTGTTCTTGAGAGTCCCTTATTCCCCAGAAGCAAAATTTGGGGGAGATTGGTAGGCGGGGTGCAGGGAGTCCCTGAATGAGCAATGCTCCCTCTAAGCCATGGAGTCTTGTGAGCAAAAAGTCTACTTTGTGAGCTACTGGCATTAAAGCTGTGAGCGAGCAATTTGGCTGCTGCATAAATTAGTTTGCTCTGGAGCCATCCTTCCTGGGCTAAGACAAAAATGTGTGCGCTGGAGGCTAAAACACTGTGAGCTAGTTCACACTAACTCAGCTTAGAGGGAACACTGGCAGGGACCATTCTTTTGCACCAACAGAGGTGCCCTCCATGAGCAAAAAAATTAATCTGGATCCATCCCGCTGGTTTCATCACCTCCTCTCTGCCCAGTCTTCTTTGGTAGTCACGGAGTGAGAAGGTGGCACCTGAAAAAAATTAAGCCACAGTGTCCACGTGACATAAGCCATACAAATCCATAGTTAAGACTGTGGCTAATGAATCAACTGCCTACCAGCAGAGTGCAGTGGTTAAAAGTGGTGGCCTCTAACATGGAAAACTGAGTTTGAGTCCCCTCTCCAATACATGAAGCCTGCTGGGTGACCTTGGGCCAGTCACAGTTCCCTCAGAACTCTCTCAGCCCCACCTGCCTCACAAGGTGCCTGTTGTGGGGAGGGGAAGGGAAGGCAAGGCCATTGTAAGCTGCTCAGAGACTCCTTAGATAAAAACCCACACTTCTTCTACCGTGGTTTCAGAACCTGGTCTGATGGACCTTAACTAGCCATAGTTAGTGGAGTGGCCCACATTTGGACAATCACAGTAACCATCATTAGTTTAAATTAAACTATGGTTTTATGTGAAATCTGAACCAAACTACTGACTTCTTGAAATCTGAAGAATTCTTCTTTTAGTTCAGTGGGTGAAGCCTTGGCCTTGTCACCAAATTCTGCCCAAAATGTACTTTCAAGATGAATTTGTCTAGGAAGATTATTTGGGTGCTCTCAAAGGCAGCAACAGAAAAAGTTTCAGTACAGCTAGATCTGAGGGCTCAGTACACTATGTTAGAACGAATCCATCCATGGATGGATGGTGTCGGTGGCGCCTTTGGCCGGAGAAATCCTCCAGGGCCGAATTTCTCTGCCAAATCTGATCTGTCCGCTCACTGGCGTTAACCCATCCCCAATTAAACCTGATTGCAGGTTTGCTTGTTTTTCATTCTGCTTATTTGACCGCCTGCAAAAATGAATCATTTAATATATATTTAGTTGTGCAACAGGCTGCGATTCACCCGCCAGAGGCAACGCCAGAGTGCACAGAAGCACTGGTTCCACAAGCTGGGCAGCAGCGATAGGTCTCCTGAAGCCGGTGTTCTATTTATTTATTTACTATTTTGATTTATACCCCACCCCTCCCCTCCATACAAGTTCATACCATCTCAGGGAGCAGCGGGTGACTGTGGAGTTCAACTGAATGCCTACAGAATGTCATGTTGGATAGCAAAGTAGAATAGTATTTGAATTCAGTATATATTTTTGGATACCGTCCTCCCCCACCCCAGCCCCAAACCCACAAGAAATTCTTGAGAGAGGAACAGAAGGGCCAAAGAAGCCATTCTGGAACTTAGTCATTCTAGAACTCACTTGTCCATACCCTTAAATGGTCTCGCCCTGTTCCACAGTTTGGTGTAGTGGTTAAGAGTGGTGGATTCTAATCTGGAGAACCGGGTTTCATTCCCCACTCCTCCACATGCAGCTGCTGGGTGACCTTGGGTCACAATTTCTCTCAGAGCTGCTCTCTCAAGAGCAGTTCTTGAGAGAGCTCTCTCAGCCCCACCTACCTCACAGGGTCTGTTGTGGGGAAGGGAAGGAAATTATAAGACGCTCTGAGACTCTAAGTGAAGGGTGGGATATAAATCCAATCTCCTCCTCCTCCTCCTCCTCCTCGTCTTCTTCTTCTTCTTCTTCTTCTTCTTCTGCTAGTACATTTCTCCAAGGACCATCCATGGTGCTTCCTTCCATCCTCAAAGACCCTGTGAGGGAGGTAAAAGAGGTCAGAGAGAAAGAAGGGCAACCAAAAAACTGTGCTAGAGTGGGGATTTGAACTTGGGAGCGTCCTGCGTCCTCATCCGAACCTCGAACCTCTACACCACACCACTGATGCATACCAAATAGCTGAACCTGAACTGTCTCCCCTTGCCAATCATGGCATCAGGGTCTGTGCTCTGTCCTGGAAAGCTACAGAGCATCCACGTGTTTGATTAGCTGGCTGTATTCCATTCCATCAGCCATGATTAATGGATGCGTTTTGATGTGCAAACCTGAAACCCTTGCGCCGTCCAATTTGGAACCGCTGAATAGATTCTTGCAGGAGGAAGGTGGGTTGTCCCCGTATCAATATCTTCCAGCTAATCTGTGAGTGGGCAAGCGCAGGAAAAAGTATCCCTTTGCTTTGTTGGCCGCGTGGCGCCACGGACGACTTCTCTCCCAACTGAAATCCCCTCTTGTAAAGCGCATCGTCCTGGGGGCGGGATCCTGCCACCCACCTCTTTTCTTCTTCTCTTGAAACAACTAAGCTGTAGGTTTTGTTAATCACTCTGCATCGATGCCACTAGATGCCTTTTTGAGGCACTGGGTTCAGGGATCGCCGAGTTCCTTAGCTAGCATAGTCGGTGCCACCAGTATAGACCCGCTGAGCAAACTGGGAAGAGATGGGGCAGGACCATCACCAAGGGAATGCGGGCACATTGTTTCTTTTTCTCCCCGGGAGGCCTTTCTGCTTGGTAAACGCCTCTGTGGAGGGCCGGGTTCACATTTTAAAAAAACCCATGCTTTTTTTTTTTTTTTTTTAACATAATGAGATTCTTATTTAGAATATTTCTAAATGTGCCCAAAGGAGTGTGGGCAGGCAATTAAAGCCTGCCTGGTAAATAATGAATGCAGAAAAAAAGGCATTCAAGAGAAGACGATAATCGGCACCAAAAACGAGAGCACCATATGAGCATTCAGGAAAGATTGGGTGTCTTGGGTTGTTTTTTTTCCTTCCTCTTGAAGTCAGAGAAACAGGCAAAGGAAACATTTACAAAGCCCAATCCGTGTGGGCTCCTGAAAGGAAAACCCCTCACCAGCATCTCCTTGAGAGTGAACGGTTAAGTAACTTCTGACGTGAACCTGCTAGCTGGTCGTAAATACTGGGAAAGTGCCTAAGCAGGGGAGACACCTTCTAGAACTGCCATCAGACTGCACAAAGCATTTGCACCACTGATCGATCCAGGGGGCTCTACTTATGTCCTTATATTACATGCATTACAGGGGAAAAAGTGATTGCATTTATCTGAAGACAAGCAGAAGGACCCGCGATACTCACGGGTGGGGGGAGAAGGAGCTCAACGTTTAGGAGGAGGAAGCACCCGCAGGTGAGCTCCCCCCCAGCACCGACAGTGAGGCCCGGGCCCGCCAATCCTTCTCTCCCCCCACTCCCCGCGGCAGCAGAGGCGAGGCCTGGATGCCTCCCAACCACTGGCCAGCCACAGAGTTTCCAGAGCATTCTCTGCGCATGTGCAAGGAATACTCTTTTAGGAGGATTTAAATATCCCCTGTATCATTTTTAAAACTTTTCGGATTTTTCTGCACTCCTGGAGAGTCCCCCAAATGTGCAGGAAAATCTCTTGGCCCCCTAGGCGTCCCCGATGTGCGGATTTAGATATCCACACACAGGGGGCACCTTGGCTATTAGATATATAGATAGTCTCAGGTGGGTAGCTGTGTTGATCTGTGGAAGAAGAACAAGACTGGAGTCCAGAAGCACCTTCAAGGTCAACAAGATTTACAGCACTTGGCCTTCAAGAGTCAAAGACGAAGGGAGCTTTGACTCCCCCCAGCTTATACCCAAGTAAATCTTATTGGTCTTTAAGGTACTACTGGACTCAAATCTTGCTCATTTCTCTGAAATAAAGGTTGATTTTGCCCCCCCCCCCCCCCAATGAAGGACAGACCAAACTGGGGAAGGGTTATGGTGCTGTGGCAGAACATCTGCTCGGCATGCAGAAGGTCCCAGGTTTAATCCCCAGGCATGCCCAGTAAAGGATCTGGCCGTAGATGGTGTCCAAGACCTCTGCCTGAGACCCTGCTGCCAGTCTGAGTAGACAGCACCGACCCTGACGGACCCGCTGGTCTGATTCGGTAGAAGGCAGCTTCATCTGTTCACGTGTACCTTGCACATAACATGGCGTTGCCGCATTGCTCCTTACATGACACGAGCTTTTTCCGTTTGGGTCATTCCCCCGTCTCCTCCATCGATCCCAGCAGCATTGGTCTCAGACGCAACGTTCCAGCCATCCCCTGATGACCCTCACCTTAGAACACAGGCCACAGACCCACAATCTCAGTCATTAATCATGACTTTAAAAAAAAAAAAACTGTCTTTTTTGTCTCCTCTTACCTACCCCCCCACACACACTTTCTCCTGGTGGAGGTTTTGCTTGAATAAAGCCCATCCCCTCCCTTGATTTTACTTTATTTAATTTATGGATTATCGTGTCCTTTGTTTGAATCAAATGACCTCCCCTGCTCCCCCGGGTGTTCTTGTTTCTCTTTTGTTTGTTGTCCCCCCCCCCCCTTTAACTGTCTCGTGGCGGCAGTTGGTTAAGTGTAACTCCTGGGCCTGCTTCGGCCTTGCTGACTGCCGCTCCCTTGTTTTATAATTAAGTCTTTCTGCGATTCCTTCCTCACCTCCCTCGCCCCACGGCCTCCTCCCGCATGCCAGCCTGCTCCCGTTCCCCGACGCGGAGATTGACTGAGGGTTCACTTAAGTCATGCCTCAGAGGGGCACCACAAAAAACAGGGCTGACTGTTTTGACTCCGCTCTGTTTCAGAGTGACATCCTCCGAGGCTTATCTCAACTTTCCCTTTTATAGCGACTAATTGAATTATTTTATTATACCGCATGTTTTAGTAGCGGGAGGTTAGGGGGGTCACCTTGTCGCCGAAACAAGAGTTTGCGTCCCCCTCCCCTTATCACATCTGTATTCTGCAGAGAGAGGCAGTCGAGAGCCGCAGAAAAGTTGTGGCGTGCGACTGGGGGTGTGCGGGACTGTTTTTCCTTCCCTCATTGTGATTTGGCAGTGCAGGAGCAGTCCCACGTCTGAAAATGTTTCGCAGTAATGATTAATTGAGGATGACAGGATTTTATCCCATGCCGTTCCAAGTTCGGGAATTCCACTGTGGGATTTCACTTCTTAATTCCAGTTCAGCTAGAAGTTTCATGCTGGAACTGGGGCATGCACAGCTGAATGCATCTTCCAGTCCTTTGGTCTCCTTCCCCCCTTCCTACATTATTAGTAAGCATCTGTGAATGGTTCAGACACGTTTTCAATGTGACTACACACTGGGTTGCATTAAGATCACTTCTTTTGTGGTGTTTTATAAGTGTCAATGAGTCGGCATGGGCTAGTTTGGTGTAGTGGTTAAGTGCGCGGACTCTAATCTGGGAGAACCGGGTTTGATTCCCCACTCCTCCACTTGCAGCTGCTGGATGACCCTGGGCAAGCCATAGTTCTGTCAGAGCTGTTCTCTCAAGGATAGGGTTGCCAAGTCTTATCTTTTTAGCAGGGGAGTCCTGGGTGCCATCCTGGAGTTCCTCATTGTGTGTGCTGTGGTAACACCACCCGGAAGTGATGTCATTGCATCAGGCACGTTGGGGGTGGGACCACTACCATTCAAGGGGAAACCATCATTTTTCCTCGAATGATAGGGTGTCCCCCTGCAATGTGCCCGACGTGATGACTTCACCTCCAGGTGATGTCATCGTGCCAGGCACATTCTCGCAAGCCCGGTACGTGGGGGGTGGGGTTCCCCCTGGCAGCCCGATCCGGGCTGGCGGGGAATGGACCCACTGAGCAAGGGTTTCCCTGCCCCCCGGGGGGACCTGGCAACCCTACTCAAGGACAGGTCTGAAAAGAGCTCTCTCAGCCCTACCTACCTCACGGAGTATCTGTTGTGGGGAGGAAAGGAGCTTGTAAGCCACTCTAAGACTCCTTCAGGTAGTGAATGGCGGGGTATAAATCCAATCTCTTCTCTTCCTCTTCATCTAAAACCTGCACCAGAAGAATCTGGATGTATTTGGTCATATGATCATTTCAAGACAGCTTTTAAAACCAGTATTTTATGTTTGTGTACATGATCAATGTACAGCTGGGGGGGGTACGTTGCAAGGGAAACTAACAACCAGGGTCAGATTGGGGCACCACAGTAAGGCACCTGGGAAACCAGGAACACCCAGGACACATTTGATGCAACTTCCTTGTGGCAGCCCTGAAGATTTTGTATTGTGTGAATTGCTCCTCAGAAAGCCATCACCCGCTCTCCAAAAGGAAGAGAGTTAACAAGAAAGGTGTGCTTCTTGGTGGAGCAAGCCATCACAACGGAAACCTACCACTGGGTAATATTTGCATTTGGAGAAGGATGTGGCCATGGCCACTCTGCCATGAAGGAAACAAGGATGATGAAAGCCATTTTGGGTCCTCATTGGGGATAAAAGCAGGTTAGAATGAAGTAAATCAAAAATAAATAAATGGGGGCCATCACAGAGAAGGCACTGCTCCTGGTGCATGTCAGTCTTGTATCCCAAAGACTGATCGGGGCCTCCTTGGTGGCTCGTCAAGTCAAGTAGCGTTTGTTGTATGAGGCCACGGGCCACTGCTGTTAAAAAAAACAAGGAAAGAAACAAAATGCAATGAACAGTAGATCAAAGCAAGGTTAAAAACACATTTTAAAAAATTACCAAAACATAGTTCCAAGTGGTCAGCCATGTTGGTCTGAAGCAGTAGAACTCTACTCTACACTGAATTCGTTGCACCAAAACATAGTTAGCTAAATAATATACTTCAGCCATTAAGTACAGCTCTGCTTTAAATTTTCTTAGTTGTCCAAGCAAACTGTGCCATTCTGTAGGAGACATACTGATCAGAATGAGAAAAGAATAATTTCTCCTCCACTGTGGAAGGACCTAAGCCAAGGGCCCACGAGCTTTTTGAGCAGGCAGCCACTTCTTCCAATTCTGACCGAGGGTGGTGAGTGCAATCACAAAATGGTTGTCCCAGGAGGTGGAGTTGACCACAAAATGGCTGCCATGGGGGTGGAGCCAACTGGGGAGTGGGGACATGCATAACTCTAATAGTAACACTTCAGTATTTCAGGCAGAAGCTCTGTTTAACAGGATGCCTTTTTAAAATGAACATATTATTTTTAAAAATTGTCTTGCATACACAGAGGTTACCTTCAGTCATGCGGCAAAGACAGGGTTGCCAGCTCTGGGTTCAGAAATACCTGGAGATTTTGGGTGTGGAGCCTGAGGAGGGCAGAGTTTGGGGAGGGGAGGGACTTTAATGGGGTCTAATGCCATAGAATCCACCTTACAAAGCGGCCATTTTCTCCAGGTGAACTAATCTCTGTCACCTGGAAATCAGTTGTAAACCCAGAAGATCTCCAGCCACCACCTGGAGTTGAAGTCCAATCAAAACATCCATGACAAAAATGACGAAGAGTCAATAACGATATATATACAAAATGTGTTAACTATGATAATAGTGATTCTCTAGAAAAATCCCTCCTTGTATCGCTCACACACAATGGATCTTGCGCAACAACAAATACCCGTTTCACCTAGATTGCTTCATCTGAGGGTGTCGCAATTACAATTCTTATCAAACTCCAACAACTCTTATCAATTTCCACTTATCAACTCTTGAAACAAACATCCCATGTTGACTCTCTCATAGCAGAACCCAAGGTCTTCACAAAGGTCTTCTGCTGTTTTGATTGGACTTCCACCTCCTCCCGTGTTCTCTCACTTTTGGCTACCACCTGGAGGTTGGCCACTTTACAAAGATCTCTGTGCTGTGGTGGCAGTGGCTGTCAAAGCAACTTGTAAAAAACCCTGCATGTCAGATCTCCAGTGCCCCGTCAGAAGCCCTACAAGCCAAAAAAAAAACACACCCTGGCCCCATTCAGTTCTTAAAAACACTGGACAGAAGGGGATGGGCACCGTGCTCCCCACAGGGAATGCCTTTAAAATCTCAGCAAGGACTTTCCTTCTAGGCTCCGTATAGAGGGCAGAACAAAATATAATGTGGGAGTGGCAACTCTTAAGTACCAGGAGGGTCCCCGTGGGAGTACTGTCCGGCCCGTGGCTATGGTAGGGCATCTCGGGGCACAGCCCCCTGACTTACTGTCAGGGCCCCCTGACCTCCCATCCAGCCCAGGTGCTCCCTTGGGTGTGTGTGCAGGGTGCCCCGACTTATTTAGAGGTCCCTCAAATTTAAAAAAAAAAATCCTGGGTACGGGCCTGAGTACTGGCCTCTTAGCCAAGAGTCGTGGAAATGTCAGAAAGATCCCTGGCTTGTGCTAAACTTTCTGTGGATGACCCGGTTATCTCTCACAAGCTTTCCAAGCTCAGGTATCAAGTGATATGTCAGTCAAACCCAATGTCTTCAGTGGTTCTGTGGCTCAACAAATAAAAAGATGGAGTTGAATTTCCCGGCCGTGCAAAAGCAGAAGAACCACAAGAGCCCAACTGCAAAGTGGGCTAGCGGGGCGCTCTAGTTCGTGGGGGGGGGGGTTTCAACCCCATCTGAACTTCACACATTTCTGAAGTTCGCTCATCATCAGCTCATCAGTTGTCTTCTCAAATGGAAGGTGGCGAATGCTCAGGCCATCATTCTTCCCACTCACAACACCTCCCCCCCAAGAAGCAATTACGCATATGCGTGTGTTTTTCCTCTTTACATTTATTTTTCCGAATGTCTCCGTTACTGTTTGCTAATCCCTCTCCCTCTGGGGAACCTTGCAAATTACCTACGGCCTTTGCTGTTCCGTTGCATGTTCGTAAAACGGCTGCTTTGGGCCCTCTCTTCTCTCCCCACCCAGGACAAAACGACACTGGAGAACCTGACTCAACAACTGGCAGTGAAACAGAACGAGGATGGGAAGTTCAGCCATGCGATGATGGATTTCAACATGAGCGGAGACTCTGACGGTTAGTAGCAAAGGGCTCGGCCTCATTGCCAGCTGCGTCTGCGGGTCCAACCACCAGCGGGGGGGGGGGGAGCATTGGTATCTTTGAAACATAAACGGGGGGGGGCACCCACTAAATAAGACTGGCAGGATTGATACGGGTTCCGAGGGGGGCAGCAACCCTGCACTGGCTACCAACCGAGTACCGGATCCGTTTCAAGTTGTTGGTGTTAACCTTTAAGGCCCTATACAGCCTGGGACCAGCATATCTAAGGGACCGTCTCTCCCCATTTGTTCCCTGGAGAACCCTGCACTCAGCGGACCAACACTTGCTGCTTGTCCCCGGCCCAAGGGACGTCCACTTAGCCCTGACCAGGGCCGGGGCTTTTCTGCCCTGGCCCCGGTTTGGTGGAACATGCTGCCACCTGAGATCAGGGCCCCGTGAAGCCTATTGCGGTTTCAGAGGGCCTGCAAAACAGAGCTGCTCCGCCTGGCCTTTGGTTGAGGTGGCAGCTGCCCAGTCATCCGGCTGCCCTTGCTGAAGGCCCCCCCCCCCCCCGGGTTCGATCTGGAACACCTTCAAAGGAGACCTGTCATCGTTCCTGGTTCTATGGCTTAGTTGTTTTTAATCATTCAGTACGGCTGGAAGCTTATATACTTACAGTACTGTGTTACCTGCTATTTTAACTGTTTTAATGATTTATTATTTTATTTATTATTTCCGATTTTTACCCCGCCCTCCCCGCGAACGGGCTCAGGGCGGCTTACAGTACGGCACCTAGTGCCTAATCAGAATAAACAATTTAAAACATTTTAAAACATTATAAAATACAAAGCAACACATCGTACATCCAATTTGCTGTAAACATTACAAATAAATAAAGGGCTCGCAGTGATATCTAGGATGTACCATCAGATGGCTACTAGCTGATGCCCTTCGTGCAAAACCCAGGGTAATACTCCGGCCCTCAATAGTCGCCCGGCCCAGGCTTCGTCCAGGGCAGGCCCTCATCGTTGATATCACAAACGATGGCTGATGGTAAACGGTGGCGGCCACTAATTAAAGGCCTGGTGGAAGAGCTTCATCTTGCAGGCCCTGCGGAACTGAATAAGATCCCGCAGGGCCCTGATCTCCTCCGGGAGCTCATTCCACCAGAGAGGAGCCGCCACCAAGAAGGCCCTGGCCCTGGTTTCGGCGAGCCTGGCTTCCCTGGGGCCTGGGACCAGTGTTCCCTCTAAGCTGAGTTAGTGTGAGCTAGCTCACAGTTTTTTAGCCTCTGGCTCACACATTTTTGTCTTAGCTCAGGAAGGATGGCTCCAGAGCAAACTAATTTATGCAGTAGCCAAATCGCTGCCTCACAACTGTAATGGCAGTAGCTCACAAAGTAGGAATTTTTGCTCACAAGACTCCATAGCTTAGAAGGAACATTGCCTGGGACCCGAAGGCGATGTTGTGACCCTGACCGAAGTGCTCGCTGGGGTATATGTGGGGAAAGGCAGCCCCTTAGGTATGCTGGACCCTGGCCATTTTAACCATTTATTGTTAAATTGTTTTGATGATTTGTATTTCCATTGATGCCATCCGCCCTGAGTCCATTTGCAGAGAGGGCAGGATTCTTATCGAAATAAATAAATACATAAATAAATAAAATTGGTCAGCGGTCTAGCCGACGAACCCTCTGAGGAAAGGTTGAAGGAACTGGGTGTGTTTTGCCTGGAGAAAAATAGACCAAGAGGAGACACGCTCACATTCTTCAAATATCTGAAGGATTCTCACATGGAAGAGGAGAAGGAGGAGGAGATTGGATTTATACCTCGCCCTTCACTTCCCGAAGGAGTCTCAGAGCAGCTTACAAATATCCTTTCCCTTCCCCTCCCCACAACAGACACCCTGGGAGGCAGGTGGGGCCGAGAGAGCTCTTTCAACAATTGTTCTTGAGAGAACAACTCTGAAAGAACCTGTCACTGACCCAAGGTCACGCCAGCAGCTGCATGTGGAGAAGTGGGGAATCAAACCCTGTTCTCCCAGATTAGAGTCTGCACACCTAACTACTACACCAAACTGGGAGACTTGGGTCTCTGCTGTTCTAGAGGGCAAGACTGGAACTTGGGCTTAAGTTGCAGGAGGGTAGATGTCACCTGAAAAGAAACTTCTTAATGATAACACTAGTCCAGCAATAGGACTGATTACTTCAGGAGTTTCAAGAGCTTATTGGAAGTCCTGGGGCAGAGGCTGGACAGCCATCCGTCAGGGGTGCTCTAGCTTGTACTAAGTACTGAGTGGGTGGCCTCTAGGTCCTTTTGGAAGCCTGTGGTTCTAAATTAGACATTTCGTGTTGCTGTAGGTCTTAAAACGAACGTCCTATTTATCAGCACCTGAAAATGGGTCACAAAGTCACCTTTGGACGAACACATGAATCTGCCTTGTACTAAATCAGACCCTTGGTCCGTCAGGTTCAGTATTGTCTACTCAGACTGGCAGCGGCTCTCCAAGGTCTCAGGTAGAGGCCATTTTAACTGGAGATGCTGGGGACTGAACCTGGGACCTTTTGCATGCCAAACAGATGCTCTACCACTGAGCCACGGCCCCTCCCCAAAAATCTCTGCAGATGAGAAGAAATAAGCACCATTAGATGACTTCAGTCAGATGGAGAATTGAAATAGAGCTGCTTGACCATGGTTGAGGCACGCGGTCGATTTGCAGGAGCTTATTTGAACTGGATGAAAATCTTGTGCAGTTTTGTGTCTGTACCATTGCAAGGGTGTGAGAGCAAGGAATTGCAGCTGGGAAGGTATTTGTTGCCTCGCTCAGGCCAGTGTGCTTATTCCGAACTATGCACTTAAGATAAGCATACACTTGATAGTGCATGAGCAAACCTAAAGGGGAAAACTGGATTTACAAACCTGCATGCCGTGCGCATGGACTACTCTAGGAGCCAGGATTGCCCTGTGGTTCCCAGTCTGGTCTGCTTTCAGTGGCAATGGAGGACTCAGCTTAAAAAGGAGGAAACTGTTGCCAGGAAAATTTGATAGTTAAGCCCTAGAAGATTGGAACACTCTTCGAAATGCACAACATGATATGAGTCATGAGCATTTAAAATTATTATTTCAAACATTTGCAACAAATGAAATGTTGATTCTCTGCTAGGGACCAGCAAATGTGCCCTTTTTTCATTTCTTGTGTATGCATTTATAATTTTTTGTCCTCTGTTTCAGTCCTCTATTTTTCACCATTGTTTTTGTAGGTGTGCACATATTATGCATGCATGTTGTTTTGGGACACGATTCACATAGTATTTGTACATGCACCACCTCATTGATGCATATACCATTTGTACAATGTATGGTGCTGATTTACAAATGCACAGATAACTCTTGAAATGCATAGTTTTCTTAGTGACAAATTTGCTGTGATGAAAGAGGAAACAGCATGTAAAGAAAAAAATTAGAGCTCAATTTACACAAGGCAGAAATGAAATCAAAGCAAGAATTTGGGGGGTCTGTACTTCATGATCTTATGTATTCCATCTCTGTCTAAAAAGAACTGCAGAGCTGGGAAAGATCCATTCCATCCCAGAGGGTTGCCAGGTCACCCCTGGCCACCAGTGGGGGAGGGGAAGGTTGCCATATTCAAGTTGGGGAACTCCTGGAAATTGGGGGATGGAACCTAGGGAGGACAGGGACCTCAGTGGGGTACAATACCATGGAGTCCATCTTCCAAAATACCCATTTTCTCCTGGGGGAACTGATCTCTGTAACTTAGAGATGAGCTGTAATTCTGGAGAATCCCCAGGTTCCACCTGGAGACTAGCATCCCTATTGTAAGACCAAGGTATCATAGACCTAACACATTCTAAACAGATGTCCATGTCCACTAAACTAACAGTGAACGTAACTTTACAGGCTCCTAAGCAGATAAATCTTGCAGTTAAAATCTTGAGCCTGATATTGGCTACAAAATTTTCAGGGCAAGAGCCACTGTCTGTCCAAACTGGGACCCTGTACATCTTCTCAAATGCAATTAAAAAGTCTCTAGTAATCAACATAGGCTGATGATATCGTAGGAACCACAAGACCCATGATGCAGTGCAACTAGGGTTGCCAGGCGACAACACCTCACCACTGTTGCTCACCACCACTCTTTTTAAAATATATATATATTGAACTTTTTGAGAGAAAACAGAATAAAAAATAGGGTAAGGGGGGTAAAAAGAAAAGGTAAAATTACCAAAACATAATATAAAGGGCATTTTTTGCAAATATAAAGGACAATCCTTGATTCAGATACTTGAATTCTGAGGAAAATTATAACTTTAAAAACCACTATAGCCCACCACCACTGAGCCATGGCAGGAGGGAAATAGAAGCCCTGCCAGCCCCTGTGCTGATGCATCACTTCCTGGTACAACAATGGGTAGCTCTAGGAATTGCTGTAACTCTGTGGTTTTCCCTAGATCTGTTCCAAGAGCTACCCACTGTCCCTTCCACGTTGTACCCCGAAGTGATACCAGTGACATTGCATGCCCCCCATGCCCCGATCCTCTAACCCTCCTGCTGCTTGGAAGGCTCAGACTGGCAACCCTGAGTGCGATTCACAGGATCAAACTTTACACCGGCCGCCTTCATAGCTGTGTCGTCCACTTCTTTGTTCTTGCCAGATGATTCTTCTGCAGTAGGAGGCGGGAGCCTTGCATCTGTGTAAGCGGCCACTAGGTAGTGGCATGGGCCAGCAACAGCAGCAAAAATCTAGGACGCCATGTTTTATCTTATCACCTTTCTATCCCACCCTTCTTCCAAGGACTTCAGGTTATAATTCTCTTTATCCTCACAACAATCCTGTACGACCAACGTATCTACGGGACCATCTCTCCCCATGTGTGCCCCAAAGAGCCTTGCGCTCTGCGGATATCCATCTGCTGGTCGTCCCCAGCCCGAAAGATGCCCGCCTGGCCTCAACCAGGGCCAGGGCTTTTTCCGCGCTGGCCTCGGCCTGGTGGAACATGCTCCCAACTGAGATCAGGGCCCTGCGGGACCTGTTACAGTTTCGCAGGGCCTGCAAAATGGAGCTGTTCCACCAGGCCTTTGGTGAAGGCAACAGGCATCTAGCAGCTGGCCTCCCTACTGCTGTGTGGCCAAAGAGCACTGTACAAACACACAGAAAATCACCAATACTAAGTGTGACAATTTCTACTAAAAGTAGAGTACACAACTGTTAATATGCTATTAACAGGGCTATTTTTGGGCAGGAACGCACAGGAACGGAGTTCCGGCTGGCTCCTAAATTGGCCACACCCAGCAGGAACTCATTAGCATAATAGGCCATGCCAAACAGCAGAAACTCATTAGGACTGGCTACATTAGGGGTATGTGGCCTAACATGCAAATTAATTCCTGCTATAAAAAAAGCCCTGGGTTTTGACAACAAACAAGAAGCAAAAGGTGGGTGTGGCTGGATGACCACTCTTCTGGTAACATGGGGGTGTGGCCTAGTATGCTAATAAGCTGTGCTGTCAGTGGTGTGGCCTAATATCCTTTGAGTTTCTGCTGCTGGGTGTGGCCTATTATGCTAATGAGTTCCTTCTGGCTATTAATAATACATTCTAGGTTCAACAATAAGCATATTGCCACACAGTGTATAATACAATGACAAATGAAGGTCCAAAGACCTAAATATAGAACCAATAGTGACAGAACAAGAAGTCACAAAAGGGTGTTTCAACCCATAGGCGTAGACTACGGGGGGGGCTTGAGGGCTCCCCTGAAATTTCCCCGGGGGGGACTGAGCCCCCCCCCGGGAAAACGTAGCGCCTGCCGCCGCGCCTCCCAGGGCCCTTCCAAGGCCGGCAGCTGCTGCTGCCAGTGCCTCTCCCCCCCCCCACCTGGCCACTCTTCCATCTTTCCCTCTCCCTCCCTCTTTTCCCGGCGAAGGGAGAGGGAAGGAGTGGGGGGGGAGAGGCTCCGGCGGCAGCAGCTGGCAGGCCTTGGAAGGGCCCGGGGATGTGCGGAGGTTTTCCAGCGGGGGGGGGGACATCACCCAAGCACGCGCAAAGCGCGTGCACTAAAGAGCCCTTGCCCCCGGAATTTACAAAACTCTACCCCCCTGTTTCAACCCCAAAAGAAGTTTCAAAAGTGGTCAAAAGACCTAAGCTGAATGACTGTCAAAGCAGTGAAACCGAAGACGAAGCTGCCGGCTGGAGTCCTTCATTTCGCTGATACTTCCTCAGTGAACCTAGAATGTATTATTAATAGCATATTAAAAGTCGTGTACTTTACTTTTAGTAGAAATTGTCACACTTAGTATTGGTGATCTTCTGTGTGTTTGTACAGTGCTCTTTGGCCATACTGCTTTGATTACTGTGTATATCGCGTGTTTGTTTCGCTCCCTACTGCTGTTACTCGAGACCACTAAGGCTCAGCTCTGGCTGATCCATTTCCCGGCTGCAGACAGGAAAACTGAATATACTGCCCTGCCCACCTTAAATGTTTTAAATTGGTTTTTATAATATATTTTTTTTAATTGTCACTTATTCCCTGTTGGAATTATTCCAAGGTTGTGCTAAATTCATCATCGTGAGATGCCCTGAGCCCGCTTGCCGGAAGAGCGGGATATAAACTGAAATAACGAAATGATAAAATAAATAGGTTAGGCTGAGGTGAGGCATCCAGCAGGGTGGAGACTAATACACGCCTCCTTATGCACACCTGAGGAAAAAATGTGTATTGCTAATCCCCACGCAGCCATAGAGTTCGTAGGGGGACCAATTGTTCTCTCTCTCAGCCTTGCCTACCTCACAAGGTTGTTGTGAGGCTAAATTGAATAAGGAAGAAACATGCATGCCGCACTGAGCTGCTGTGAGGAAGGTTAGGATAAAAATGAAATTGGTGGATCGTGATTGAACTGGTACCCCATCTTTCAGAATTAACCAGACGGAAGTCCTGTTTCTCCTCAAAGAAGCTCCTTTGGCGGGTGCCCTTGGGAGGTGGGCTGTGGCTCAGTGGTGGAGCATCATGTTGGCATGCAGAAGGTCTCAAGTTCGATTCCCAGCATCTCCAGTTAAAAGGATCAGGTGGGAGGTGATGTGAAAGTCCTCTATCTGAGACCCTGGAGAGCCACTTCCAGTCTGAGTGGAAAATATCGACTTTGTTGGGGGGATGGTCTGATTCGGTATAAGGCACTTTCATGTGTTCATGCGCTAACTTTCAGTCTTTAGGAGGCACTTGAAGATGGTTTCATTTAGGATTGCATTTGGTAAACTTTCTAGCTGTCCTAATAGGACTGCATTTGGTTAACTTACTAGCTGTCCTAAACTGTGATTTTTAAAGTTTGGTTTTTATGTACTTTATTTTGTGTGTTTTATCTATGTTGTAAGCTGCCTCAGGCTCTGTAAGGAAGAATCACAGACTCATAGAGTAGGAAGGGACCTCCAGGGTCATCTAGCCCAACCCCCCCTGCACAATGCAGGAAATTCACAAATTCCTCCCCCCCACACACACACACACCCAGTGACCCCTGTTCCATGCCCAGAAGATGACAAAAAAGCCTCCAGGATCCCCGGCCAAACTGGCCTGGCGGAAAATTGCTTCCTGGCCCCAAAGTGGCGATCAGCATTTCCCAGGGTGTGTAAGAAAGGGTCACGTGCCCCCCAGAAAGGCGGCTAATAAATGTTTTAAATGACAAATAAATAAACACTACAAAGAGATACAAAAATAAACAGTCCTGAATATAACTCAAAAGATCTATTTGAAAGAACTGCTCAGAAGGTCAGTTCCCACCCAAAAATTGATTCCCCCCCCCCTTTCCTCTTTCCCTTTCTTTCCCCAACTGTTTAGGAAGTGCGGGAGTTTCGGAATCTCGAATTTACCGGGAATCCAGAGGACGTGGGAGCAACGAGCCCCACATCAAGCGCCCTATGAACGCCTTTATGGTGTGGGCGAAAGACGAACGGCGGAAAATCCTGCAAGCCTTCCCTGACATGCACAACTCCAACATCAGCAAAATACTGGGTAAGGAGAAGGGAATGGGAGGCATGGGACTCTCTGGTTATGAGTGACGATGACTGGACTGCTTGATTCAAGCCCCGTAGCAACTTTGAGATCGACAAGGTTTTCGGGTATGAGCTTTCAAGTCAAAGCTCCATTTTTCAGATACTCGGTCAGAGAGCTTTAAGAACATAAGAGAAGCCAATGCCAGTGAGTCAAAGGGAATCAGATAAACATATGGAGCAGAGGTCCATCAGTGGCTATTAGCCACAAGGCATAGGTAGGAACTCTCAGTCTGGGGCCAGTGATGCACTGTATTCTTGGTGCTTGGGGGGGACAACACTGGGAGGGCTTCTAGTGTCCTGGCCCCACAGGTGGACCTCCTGAGGGCACCTGGTATTTTTGGCCACTGTGCGACAGAGTGTTGGACTGGATGGACCATTGGCCTGATCCATCATTGGCTTCTCTTATGTTCTTATGTTAACCTATCTCTGGTCAGTTGAGACAAAAATACAGATGGCTCTCTGTTAGGGCATCATATTTCTCTTCAGGGGTTGACTGAACCCCTAACTTACCAGGAAAGTTACCAGGAAAGTTCCCAAATGGGCTCTTCCCATTGGGAGGAGGGGCCATGGCCCAATTGTAGAGCATTTGCTTGGCATGCAGAAGGTCCCAGGTTCAATCCCTGGCATCTCCAGGTAAAAAAGATCTGGCAGTAGGTGATGTGAAAGACCTCTCCCTGAGACCCTGGACAGCCTCTGCCAGTCTGAGTGGACAATACTGACCTTGACGGACCAAGGGTCTAAGGCAGCTTCCTGTGTACTGTAGAGGATGATAGGAACCAGAACTGAGACAAAGCTGCCCTGCTGGGTCTGACTCCCCACACTCCAGGGCTGGTTTAACATCCCAGGCCACTCCTATGTATTTTAATGTTCCCCAAAGGGCTATTTTTGGGCAGGAACACACAGGAACGGAGTTCCGGCTGGCTTCTGAGTTGGCCACGCCTACAGCCTCCCCCCCCTTCAGGTTCCCCAGGTGCCTCACAAGCCGCGGGGCGCCTGGGGAAGCCAAGCTGATCCAGGGAGGGAAGGCAGTTTAAGCTGCCTCCCCCCTTCGGGTTCCCCATGCACCCCGCAAGCCACGGGGCACCTGGGGAAGCCAATCCTGGGAGTGAGCCGCGCTGTCAGGGGTGTGGCCTAATATGTTAATGCGTTTCTGCTGTTGGGTGTGGCCTACTATGCTAATGAGTTCCTGCTGGGCTTTTTTTTTTACAAAAAAAGCCCTGGTTCCCCAACATGAAAATCTCTCTGCAAATCGTGGACTCACATGCTGGAAAGAAGAATAAGCCAAAACTTCTTGGGACGGTATGCTGTCCACCACATAGGTGGGATTCCACATGGGCAAGCATTCAACGGTAGGGCCCCCCTAGAGTTGCCAGGTCCTCCATGGCCATTGGTGGGGGATGGGGGACTCGTAGGGGTGCCAGATCCAGGTTGGGAAACTCCTGGAGATTTGGGGGTGGAGCCTGAGGAGGACAGGGACCTCAGTGGGGTACAATGCCATACAGTCCACTCTTCAAAGCACCCATTTTCTCCTGGGGAACTGATCTCTGTAGTCTGGAGATGAGCTGTAATTCCAGGGGACTCCCCAGGTCCCACCTGGAGGCTGGCATCCGTAGGCACCCCCCCCCCCAGTCTGAAACAGGACAGAATTCGACCACCTCCCTCTGCCATCCAGTTCTAGGTCACAAGTAGAAGAGCTCAGCCCGACTTACAAAATTCACCCACTGCAGAGATGCCTGTAAGGGCAGGATTTGTGCCTGCTATTGATTTCCTGTTGTACAGAGATGCAGCAAGATCCATGTATTACCTACCCAGGCAGGTAGGATGGCTTTAACAGAATTGATTAGATTAGCCAGAATGAAGTGAGATAAAGAAGTCCGCGTTTGTTCCAGTGATGATAAAAAAAAAAATCCACACAGACCGATTTAAGGCCAGTTTGCGTCTATGAGATTAGGCAGACCTGAGATGCAAGAAGTCTGGCTCAGTCGCGGGATCGAAAGCGGTCCTTGATTAAACTTTGCCTTTAAGTTATCATCTTCCGAAATTGGCCTGATCCCTGCGATTCCCCCCCCCCCAAGCATACATGCACCCCTGATGCCTCTTCGTACAGCGAGTACAAAGAACCCTCGACCGTGTTTCTCGTCGTCTCCCCTGATTGTTTTGGATAACAATGCTCCGGCAGCGCAGCACACCACTAATTCATTCCGCTTAAAATAGGCGCTTGAGCCGGGCTGACATTTCGCTCGGTCTCTGGGGAACCGGCGTTGACATTTTAAAGGGCTTCTAAGCATTTTATAATACCCTCCAAATCTGGTTTTAATAAGTCATTTCGGCTGAAATTTTTAACATAAGGAATCACCTTTTACTGTTTAGCGCTAGACGGGGCCAGTGGTGGCCCGGGGGGGAGGCGGCCGGCTAACATATTAGGGCATCTTTTTTGGATTAAATATACAGTAGGTGGAGGGTGACGTACGAATCCATTCCAGATACTCGCCGAGACTCATTGTGCTTTCCCAACGCCATGGCGCTGCAGTAGCGGCAAAATTCAAATTGCGACTGATGGATTTTTTTCCTCTCTCTTTGAAACATCAGAAGAATTGGGGGGGGGGGGGGCTCCAGCCCATGCAATAAAGAGGGGTGAGACACTCTCTTCTTCCCTGATGGAAATATTGCAGAGGTCTCTTCTGAGTCTTCAAAGGCCAGTTTTTTAACTCAGCAGGGAGGCCTCTGTTAATCTGGGGAAGGAGAAGGAGTAGATGCATACAGAGTAATAATGGAGGAGGAGGAGGAGATGGGATTTATATCCCACCTTTCACTCGGCGTCTCAGAGTGGCTTACAAACTCCTTTTCCTTCGCCTCCCCACAACAGACACCCTGTGAGGTAGGCGGGGCTGAGAGAGCTCTTTCGAGGAAAGCCCTTTCAAGGACAGCTCTTGTCAGAACTATGGCTTGCCCAAGGTCATCCAGCAGCTGCTTGTGGAGGAGTGGGGAATCAAACCCGGTTCTCCCAGATTAGAGTCTACACCAAACTGGTGGTATCTGGATCCCTTTGCAAGATAAGCATGATTGCCCTCATTTCCCATTTACCCACATTTACCTTCATCATTCTCTTTCTTTTTCATCCTTCCTCCCTTCTTTCTCCCTTTTCCTTCCTTCCTTCCTCCTTCCTCCTTCCTTCCTTCTTTCTTTCTTTCTTTCTTTTTCTGTCTGTCTGTCTGTCTGTCATTGCATTAAGGGTCAGATGTCTGAAATGTCATTGATTGTGGGCTAAATGAGGTTGTCATTCAAGTGTGTGGGGGGGTGTCTGTGTGTGCCATTTTGGTGAGCGCAATCAGAAGAGTGTCCTTTCCGGGACTGCTGATTCTCTAGGGATTAGATTCTGACACTGTGGTCTGACACTGTGAGCATTAAAGCAAATTTTAGAAAGTGCCAGTGCATGGATTTGTTAGCAGAGTCATCTGCGCGCACGTTTATCATCCATCTGTTCAGTGCTACGTAAACTCGTGTCGCTGGATTTATTCATTTGGTTTTTTACACACACACACACACAAAAAGACTTGTAAGGAAGCATTGGGTTGTTTCTCCCACACACATACACTGAAGGCACTTGAATCTCTCCATTTTTCCCTCTTGTTGAAAGGTTTTCTTTGCATAACTTACAGCTAGTTAAAGAAACAGAAACAGATCTTCCATATTCAGAGATTTTGATAAGAAAGAGAGGGAAAGTATGAGAAAAGGGACTTTTATAGTTGAGAAGTGCCCTGTGGGTGGAAATTGTGCCCCCTGCAGGAGGAGTCTGCCAAAGGGCTGTGATGTTTACTGTTAATTTAATCCAGAGAACTGCGAGCAGTGGAGTGCTATGCTACACATATGCGCTATTCAACACATATGCAAATATGTGCTATGCTACACATATTTGCACGACCAGCCGCACAGTTATTCATGCAGTGCAGATTGTGGGCTATAGGTTAGATCCATCCTGTGGAGGAAAAGAAAGGAGGGGTGTCCTATGTTCACCAAAAAGATTACGCTGGGACCTGCACGTACAAAAAAAAATGTGGGAGAGGGGTCATAGTACGGAGCAAGACTGAGTGGAAAAGCTGGCTGGAGCCAACTTTAATTTGGGGTCTGGAGTCCTCCCAGAGTTGCAGCTGATCTCCAGGTTACAGAGGTCAGTTCCCCTGAAGAGAATGGTTCCTTTACAAGTGAATTCTATGTCATTTATACCCCGTTGAGGTCCCGCCCCTCCCCAAATCATGCCATCTCCATGATACACCCCCAGAATCGCCAGGAATTTCCCAAGCTGGAGACGGCCGCCCTATTTCTGTGTATACTCCTGGCCTTCCCCACTACTTGTTACAAAAAGAGGAATTAAAGGCAATGTGTTGGGTCCACTCTAAAATGTCTGTCTATGAACTCGTGTCTTCCCCATCTCCCCCTTTGAACTGCAGCCCAAAATGCTCCGGGAATCTGCTCCTAGGAAGCAGAGAATGCTCAGGAGCAGCATGAAGGGGGACTGGAGGATTAGGAGTGTGCGTTCAGATCTAACTGAGCTGAAAATATTTCAGCATCCCAAAGGCAGCTGGGATTTTGGGGGAAAATCCCACCACTGAGCTGTTTGGGGGGCTTTCTTCTGCAGTCCATTTAAACAGGGACTGCAGAAGAAAGCCCCCAAAACAGCTGAGTGGTGGGAGCAATCTGATCCTGCCGCTCAGCTATTTTTTTGTGGTGTTGCCACTGCTGTGTGTGTGTGTTTTTTTTAAATTTCTTCTTGGGTCTGTTGGTCCCCATAAAAATGGGATTTTTGAAAAATCCCAGATCCAAATACTTTACCAGTATTGCGATCCAGGATTTTTCAGGAATCCCGAATTTTATTTTTTTGGGGGGAGGGGTCCAGTAGACTCAAAAATACTGGGGGGGGGATTACATACCCCTATGGAGAGCTATCTCAGGAGGAGGAATCAGCAATATTCTCCCCTCTCTCCATATGTGCGGATCACTTTGATGGGATCCAAGCCAACGGGCCTATGCGTGTCTATGCGTTGCTTTCTCCTCATGGTCCTCTGCTTGGTTTCCAGTGTGAGGAAAGGGTACATTGCACCATAACCGAATAAATATAATGATGATAGAAATTTGCTCTTTGGTATGCTCAGGAGGGAGGAGGGAAGGGAAATGTTTGGAAAAAGGGAAAGATGTAAGTTGTTTGTATGTGGACTGCCGTCCAGGGGGTATGATGATCTAGCCAGGATGTGTGCGACAGAATGAGCTCAAAGCAGCAAGGCAGGAAGAAAACAGTCTCCCAGACTATGACTTGATCAGCCCCCACAGAGTCCTTGTGACATTTTCCCAACTGGACAGCAAGAGTACTTTCCATCAAGTTCTTTTTTGCCGCCACTGTCATCTCTGTTTCTCCACAAGGAATGAGCCGTCTGTGGCTCGACTGAGCAATGGCCCATTGGGTCATTGCTTTTCTCCCCCCCCCCCCCCCGCCCTCAGTTTCCCAGCCCAAATTTATGAATCTCTTGGGTGTTTTTAAAGAACTAAATCTCCCCACCCAGTTCCGCTAGTGGAAGCAATGCAGGCAGAAAATGGATATTGTCCCTTCTGTTGTAATTTCTTTTTTTTTTTTTAGAAATATTAGCCAAGCATTTGCTTGGGCCCTTCTTTGCTTTCATGGTGAAGGCAAGTTATTCCCTCAAGAGCCATGATTTCCACCACTTCTGCCTTCCATTCTTTCAAAGGAAGGCAAGATACCAGTTGAGTAAACCAAAACAGGGATCACAGTTACAGGAAATATATTAAACAAACAAACAAGCCCTATGATAAAATGACAATAACATTTAATAACTCTTATAAATATCAAATATTTTGTAAGAAAAGTCCAACATCCTCAATGAGCACCCAGTTATACACTCATTTCATCAATCTTCCTCGGGAGTAATCTAATATTCATAGGCATCAACTACGCAGGGGCTCAGGCCACCCCTGAAATTTTCCAGGGGGGACTGAGCCCCCCCGGGCGAAACGGAGTGCCTGATCGCCGCCATACCTCCCCGGCCCAAGAAGAAGCTGCCGCCGCAAGAGCCGCTCCCCTGCACACCTCTCCCCACCCACCTCGCCCTCCAGGCCCCTGGCCCAAGAAGAAGCTGCCGCCACCGCAAGAGCCGTTCCCTCGCACACCTCTCCCCACCCACCTCTCTCTCCCTCCCTCTGGGGCTGACTGCCCAGCACATTGCCGGGGTGATGCTCTAGCAATCGCCTCGAAGCTCTATGGCCCCAGAGGGAGGGAGAGAGAGGTGGGTGGGGAGAGATGTGCAGGGGGACGGCTCTTGTGGCAGCAGAGGTGATCACATGCGGCGGCAGCAGACTACGCGCACACAAAAGACTAAAAGTTAAAAGGTAATACTGGGCAACCCTACTCTCTCTCTCTCTCTCTCTCACTCTCTCTCTCTCTCTCTCTTTCCTTCCCCCCTCCCTCCCCCCTTCTGGCCTAGCCCCCACTCCCCCAGGAAATTGGAAAGTCTACGCCTTTGCTTATATTGAGTAAAAGGGGTCAGCCTCTAGATATAGCTTAGCTTCTATGATACTTTCTTCAAATTTCTAGAGCTTAAGTTCTTTTTAGCTTTCTTCATATCTTCTGGATCCAATTTCAAATTAGCTTCTTTTCAGCTTTCATCAAATTATCCTAAAACAAACATGGTTATTTAGAATTAAGAGGAACATGTAGCTGAATGGAATGTTGTTATGTTATAATTTTTGAAATAATTAATAATGTTTAACCTTTAACTTACTTTTAGTTCCATTTGAAGTGCTTAAATAGGAGCAAGCCAGTTGCTCCTATTTAAGTACTTCAAATGGAATGAAAATCCCCACGCTGCAAAGCCAGTGAGGTGTAGCAATGGGAGTATCAGATTAGGCTTTGGGAGCATCCCAAATTGGGACAGAGCATCCCAAATAGTCCTCATAATAGGGTTTTTTGGTAATTATATTTTTGATCTGTCTTTCCCTATTCCTTCTTTTGTCTGTATCCCTTGTAATATAATTTTTTAAAATTAAAAATAAATAAAACTGAAAAAGACTGCAGTTGTTTTTGGTCGTCCGCCATATAGCAAGCTAGTAACGCCATTGGTTGGTCTGCCTGCTGAGTTGCTCTGGGCTCAGCAAGCTCTTCTGACGATGGCTCTTGTAACCCTTCCAAAAGGAAAAGCGCCTCTCACTTTCACTCTTCCCTCTGGCAGGCTCCCGCTGGAAAGCGATGACGAACCTTGAGAAGCAGCCGTACTACGAGGAGCAAGCCCGCCTCAGCAAGCAGCACCTAGAGAAGTACCCAGACTACAAGTACAAGCCCAGGCCGAAGCGCACTTGCTTAGTGGATGGGAAGAAGCTGCGGATCGGGGAGTACAAGGCAATCATGCGCAACAGGCGTCAGGAAATGAGGCAGTATTTCAATGTCGGGTACGGGTCCCTTGTGGCGCTTCTCAGTCTTGTGAGAGCCGGGTGCATTGTTGATTTACTTGTACTTTACTTCATTTATACCTGACTTTTTCCCCGCTGGGGATCCAAAGCAGCTTATCATCTTCTCCCTGTCTCCATTTTATCCTAACAACAATTGTGTGAGATAGGTTAGCCTGAGACCTATTCTACATGCTGGAGTTACTCATGATCAGGGGTCCGTTGGGGCCGGAGCGAGGCGGAGCAAAGCTCCGCCAGCTCAGGACTGGCCAGTAGGGCAGCCACGGGCTGAATCAGATTCTCTAATCTGATTCAGCTCGCCGCCGAATTGCCACCGAAATTCGGCGGCAATTTTAAAAGCCACTGGAGGGGAGGGGGTTTGAGGGAGAGACTCCAAACTTGCAGGGTAGCTGCTGGGGCCTCTCCTCGAAATGCCCACCAAGTTTCAAGAAGATTGGACCAGGGGGTCCAATTCTACAGGCCCCCAAACAGGTTGCCCCCATTCCCTCCATTGTTCTCTATGGTAGGAAAAAAGTTAACATTTTTTCCTCCATAGAGAACAATGGAGGGGATGGGATAATCTGTTTGGGGGCCTATAGAATTGGACCCCGTGGTCCAATCTTCTTGAAACTTAGTGGGTATTTCGAGGAGCGGCCCCAGCAGCTACCCTGCAAGTTTGGAGCCTCTCCCTCAAACCCCCTTTCCTCCAGCCCCTCATATACCCTATGAGTTTTTGCCATTGATTTCAATGGCCCATAGGATATAATGGGGCTGAGACTGACATTCCCTTTCTGACACACTTCTGGTGATGTCAGGGGACGTGGCATATGCTAATGAGTTATGCTAATGAGCTCCTGCACCTCTTTTTCTATGAAAGGACCCCTGCTCATGATCAATGCTCCCTCTAAGCAGTGGAGTCTTGTGAGCAAAAATTCTACTTCGTGAGCTACTGGCATTAAAATCATGAGCAAACAATTTGGTGACTGCATAAATTGGTTTGCTCTGGAGCCATCCTTCCTGAGCTAACACAAAACTGTGCGAGCTGGAGGCTAAAAAACTGAGCTAGCTCACAGTAACTCAGCTTAGAGGGACCACTGTTCGTGATTTTCTTGGGAGTCATTCCACAAGCATTGGAATCAGTTTGAGCATGAGTCTTCTGCTTACCTACCCTTCTTGTTCATTTTTAGAGCCATGGAGTCTGTTTATTTTCTTCCGCATGTGACTTAATTAATGAGGACTTTCAAGGGGGGATGCTCTCGTCATCAGTGGTGTTATTGGTAGTATCACAACACACACTCTTATTTTTTTTAAAAGCCTTCAAAATATCAATATAATGTGACAGTGTTGTGATGATAGTTTGAGCAGGTTCTCTGAATTCCCAGCTTTCATTTTAAACAAAGTAAGTCTCTAGCTCCTTCCTTGGCAGAGATATGCCTTTTTCCTTATATATCTGGGAAGGAAGAAGCTCATGACTTACTTTTAAAAAAAAAAAATGACAAGTGGGAATTCAGATAACCTGCTTAAACCATCATTACAATAGTACAGCACTATGTCGCTAGTTTAGGGCCTTAAAAAAATGAAACCACTGTCTCAGAGGGGGCAAGAGGGAGAGGTTCAATTATTGTGACAGTCATATAATTGTAAAGCAGGACAAAAAACGCTGATGTAACATTACACACAAAGAAAAACTTGACTCAGAATTGGTTTCCAGAAAATCATCAGTGGCCTCAAAAGACCAAAAAAAAAAAAGGAGGGGGGGAAAGGAAGTGAAAACTAAGGCACAAGAATACATGCAGAAATGAGGGGATCGACTGAAGCAGTATGGGACCAGGACTGATGGGGGAAACCCCATATGGAAAAGCTCTGAGAACATGCCTCACTGGCCCAAGGTCCCCCAGTGAGCTTATAGGGCAGAGTGGGAAATCCTTCCAGTGATGGCAGTGCCGACTTTGAAAGCCCTAGCCCGGTCCCATCATCTGCTTCACCTCTCTCTCCAGGGTTATCCAATGAAGTCTCTGAAAGAGGATCTCTGTGAAGTCCATGAAGAGAAAAAAATATTTCAGATAGCCGTGAATGTTTAGGGCTTTCCCCATTCAAAACAGCCCTTAAAATCTAATAATAATTGGGTGTGCGATGTGCTGTCAGTTTGCTTCCCACTTAACAGTGACCCTGTGCATTAACAACCTACAAAGCATCCTGTTGTTAACAGCCTTGCTCAGGTCTTGCAAACTGAAGAACGTGGCTTGCTTTGTCGAGGCAATCCATTTCATTTTGGGTCTTCCTCTTTTCCTATTCTCAACTTTTCCTAGCGTTTTTGTCTTTTCCAGTGAGTCTCCCTTTCTCACCAATAATAATTAGTACATGTGTGGTGCTTCCATTTTCAAAGTAAGTTCTTCATGCGTGTTAGCCCTGTATGGTCTAAGACCACTCTATCCCCACGCTTCAAAGCCAGTGAGGTGTAGCAATGGGAGTATCAGACTAGGATTTGGGAGACCCAGGTTCGAATCTCCATCCTGCCATGGAAGCTTGCCGAGTGACCTTGAGCCACTCTCAGCCTGACCCACCTCTTAGGGTTGTTGTGAGGATAAAATGGAGTCAGGGAGAAAGCTATAAGTTGCTTTGGGTCCCCATTGGGACGAAAAGTGAGCTATAAATGAAGTAGAATAAATGAAGAAAATGAACGACTAATCCAGACCTTTGCAGATCACAGCTTGTTCCTTTCCCAGACTTTATGATACACCAGCTCAATAATTCAAACCCGTGATCTGGCTCAATGGAAGTCCCATAGTTTGCAACATCAGAGTTAAACGGAGGTTTAAATCTTCTCCCGGTGAAATTGAGGAGGCTTAAACGTGCTTTTCTTCAGCTGAGCCATGATCAGTGTTTCTGGAATGAGAGACAGCCTGTCTTGAGTCTGGTTAACCGGTGTCAGCAATGTTCAACAGAGATACATCCATCCAGCTACCGCTGATTGTCATCAGGCACGGCTTTTCTTTTTTAAAAAAGAAAAAAGAAAGAAAGAAAGAGGGGGGAAAGCCCGCGACTGTGCATATTGTAATAATAAGCCGCTCAAGCCCAGAAATTTGAGCCGCTTAACCCTGCAGTGTTGGCAAGTCCAGCAATCCCACTGGTAAAAGCTGAAACAAACACAGGGAAGTCCGCCAGCGCTTGGCATCAAGAGATTAAAAGGAGAGGGGAGGGGAAGGACCTTTCGGAGGAAGAATAGGGCAGCCTCAAAGCCTCCCCAATTCCACTTATCTCAGCCAACACCAATGCGCCACAATGCGAGCGAAGAAAAAAAATAATATTAACCTTGCCAGATTGGGAAATGTTATTCGGCTTTCTTAATCAGCGGGCCGGATTCTCTCTTAGGGAACAAAAGGAGATGAGAGGCAGTTTTGTCCAAGGGGTGTAGAACTGTGTTATGTGCGGAACATCTTTACTATCAAGGGGCCAGCTAACAGGGGCTGGGCTTGGGTTCGCTGAACAAAGGACGGGATATTTGTCCAGAATATGACCCTTCTAAATCCACTAAAATCTTAAAAGAATGTAACTTGGTTTAGGATTGTACTAACTTTGCGAGCCTCTGCAGAATTAGAGGTGCTCTTTTCTATTTACGGGACAGCTTTATCCCAGTTGTCATGCAAGTATAGCTCTGGGCAGCATGCATGGTGTCCCCCCCCCCCCTTTTTAACCTTTATAACCACCTATATGGGATGACAAAATGGTATGGCTCAATTTTGTCGAATCTTGGGAGAAATGTGGCGAGGCCTGTAAAACCAGTTGGGAATTTGCTTCCAGGCCCTTAAAGACAGATTGTGAAGGACCAGGGTGAGGTTTCACTCAGAATTAAGCCTGCTGCTCTCCAGGGATTCTCCTCCTGTCTTGCATGGTGAGGCTTTGCAGTGCAGATGGACACACCTCTGATTCCATTACAATGAAAAGCATGTTCTTCACAATATTATCGCAATTGAATTATTCCACACCGCAAGACAACAAAAGAAGCATCAGCGCTAAACCTCTAGGCTTGCAGGGACCCTGGAGCTTCTCAGGGATATAAACACGGCCAGCGTTCCAAGATTTGAAGAAGGAATTTAGAAGGCCAAAAATAACTCGGCTTTTTCATAGATTCGCCTGGTATCTCCAAGCCTTCCATATCCAAAGAAGGCTATCCCCCCCAGTGGAAGCTTAGAGTGGAACATTTTCCCCATGTAAACTAGCAAGAGAAAGTTAGAAAATGGGTGTTTCTGAAATTATCTCCATCCAAAGTCCTCCCAGAATTATGGACTTCCTTGCTTCCAGAATCCATTATGGAATCCTCCATAGTTCTTTTTTCTTTTTTAAGAACGTCAGAAGAGTCCTGCTGGATCAGACCAGTGGTCCATCTAGTCCATCTTCCAGTCTCACACAGTGGCCAACCAGTTCCTCTGGAGGGCCAACAACAAGGCATAGTGAACATAAGAACATAAGAGAATGTTGGATCAGGCCAATGACTCATCCAGTCCAACACTCTGCCACACAGTGACCAAAACTACCAGGTGCCCTCAGGAAGTCCAGCAGTGGGGCCAGGATACTAGAAGCCCTCCCACTGTTGCCCACCCCAAGCTCCAAGAATGCAGTCCATCTCTTGCCCCAAACTGAGAGTTCCTATCTATACCTTGTGGCTAATAGCCACTGAGGGACCTCTGCTCCATACGTTTATCTAATTCCCTCTTGAAGCCATCCATGCTTGTAGCCGCCACCACCTCCTGTGGCAGTGAATTCCATGTGTTAATCACTGGTTGGGTGAAGAATTACCTTCTTTTATCAGTTCTAACCCGACTGCTCAGCAATTTCATTGAGTGCTCTCGAGTTCTTGTATTGTGAGAAAGTGAGAAAAGGACTTCTTTCTCTATCTGCTCTATATCATGCATAATCTTATAAACCTTGATCATGTCACCCCTCAGCCATCGTTTCTCCAAGCTAAAGAGCCCCAAGCACTTCGACCTTTCTTCATAGGGAAAGTGTTCCAACCCTTTTATCATTCTAGTTGCCCTTTTCTGCACTTTCCCAATGCTATAATATCTCTTTTGAGGTATGGTGAACAGAACCAGAACTGAGGCCTTCCCCTGATGTTGCCTCCTGGCTCTAGGATTCAGAGGCTTAGTGGCTCTGAATGTGGAGGTTCCCCTTGGTCACTATGGCTAGTAGCCATTGATAGACTTATCCTGTATGAATCTATCTAATCCCCTCTGAAAGGTGTTTATTTCCAAATTTACTATGGTCCCTCTAAGCTGTGGATTCTTGTGAGCAGAAATTCTATGTTGTGAGCGACTGGCATTAAAGTTGTGAGTGAGCGATTTGGCTACTGCATACATTAGTCTGCGTATAATATTTACATATATTCATCCTTTCCCCATCTTTGTGGTGCCCCCTTTGGCCCTGGTGCCCTAAGCACTTGCTTAGTCTGCTTAATGGTCCACATGCCTTTTCCTCCACAACACTAAGTGGTGTGCACAGCTACAAGTGCCTCTGCTGTGTCTGGAGGAGCACAGATAGTATGCACCGAGTAGCACATGCAGCCAGGAATGTGGGCAGTAGAGCACTCACAAATGAGTAAGTGGAAGAAGGGTACACCAGTGGGAGACTAGCAGTTGTGGCCCCCACCAGAAGCCCTGTGCCCTGGCAGATGCCCCACCTCAGTGTATGCTGATACCAACCCTGGAGCCCCAGTACCTTGGATATACAAATTTAATGGAGTCTATTGGGGGGGGAACACAGTGGCAGATGGGGTTGAAACACTATAGAACAAGCAAGCACTTTATTATATGCGAATGTATGAAATATGAATTTTCAAGCATACCGGGGAGAAGTTATACATATTCTCATGCTCCATTTGGATAGGAGGGAATCAAGAGTACCCACGCCTTCTCTTCTGGCTAACTCATTCCTGTATTGCTTGCCTTTCCCACCAATAGACAGCAAGCACAGATCCCTATCGCGACAGCCGGCGTCGTCTACCCAGGAGCCATCGCCATGGCCGGAATGCCCTCACCGCATCTGCCCTCAGAGCACTCGAGCGTGTCGAGCAGCCCGGAGCCGGGGATGCCTGTCATCCAGAGCACTTACGGCATCAAGAGTGAGGAGCCGTCCCACGTCAAAGAGGAGATGCAGACTGACGACATCAACGGCGAAATGTACGACGAGTACGACGAAGAGGAGGACGACCCCGATGTGGACTATGGCAGTGACAGTGAAAACCACATTGCGGGGCAAGCCAACTGATAAGGGGTCCGGATCCTCAGATTTGACCTTGCAGGACTTCAGTGGAAAGCCCCAGCTGTTTTCTCACCCAGTGGCCAAGCACACGAACTTCGATCCTCGTACACTGACTGTTACTTAAAACTTTTAGTCTTAACTAGTTCGGGGGACATCAGCTGATGAACAGACATTGGCCCGCGTTGAAAACTTTTTTAAAAAAAAGAACCGAGATTTTTAAAATAAGAGAGACGACGGCTCAGAGGAAGAAACCGTGATGAGAAAGACGACAATGACAAAAAAAAAAGAGAGGACAAAATAAGCTATGGGTAACATAATGCCAGTAATTCAGCTGCTATACCCAAGCACTGAAGTCTTACCCGTTCAATCTTTTATTATTATTATTTTTCAAATAAACTTTATGGCTGTTTGTTCTACAATGTTCTAGAAAATTCTCACTCAGGTACACAGTGCCAACAAGTGGCTTGTGAATGTGTTCTGTTGTTTTGTGCTACAGTTTAAAGGAAAAAAAAGATTTGGGGGGGGGGGGTGAGAAGGGGTAATGCACCTGACAGGGAAAAACAAAAGAGATGATAAAAGTTCCTTCGACTTCCCCCTCCAGTCTTTCCCTTTTTTTTTTCTTCTTCTGTCCCAAGTTAGGATTCAAGGCCCTCGGGCATCCGGGTGGGACGTGGGGGGCAGGATCAGTTTTGGCCCATGTGGCATTCTCTTTCGCTTTCGGTACTGCTCCATGCCGAGGAGGCGATCCAAGTCTGTGAGAGCTGTAACTCTGGCACCGAGCCACGTCACGGTCTACACTGGCGCAATCCCATGGTGGTGCAGACCACAATAAACCTCTGCTCAATTTTACAGCATTGTGGCCCATGCATTGTTCATATAGGATGCCACCTTATGCCAAACCAAAAGATTGGTCCTCCTAGACCCTGTCTGCTCGCATGGGCAGCAGCCCCCTGGGGTTCTCTGGCAGAGGTCTTTCTCCACCATTTCCCAGACCCAGGTTCTTCTAGAACTGGAGATGCTTGGGACTATGCCTCGGACATTCTGCGTGCAAGGCATGGGGTGTGCCAATGAGCTATGGGCTCTCCCCCAAGAGGTCATCACTTGAGTTGACACCCGCCCAACCTTCCCTATAAGCCTCAAACTATATGTGCCCCGGAGAACCTTGTGCTCTTCAGACCAACATTTGCTGGTTGTCCCTGGCCAAAGGGACATCCACTTAGCCTCGACCAGGGCCAGGGCTTTTTCTGCCCTGGCCCTGACATGGTAGAATATGCTCCTTTTTGAGATCAGGGCCCTGTGGGACTTATTGCAGTTTCGCAGGGCCTGTAAAGCAGAACTATTCCCCCAGGCCTTTGGCCGAGGCGGCGGACGCCCAATTATTTTGGCCTCCCTTGCTGAAAATCGCCCCTTGAAACCTGCCCACATTACTGACTTGTTACTGCACTTTGGCTGACGGACCCTCTCTTTGCTGTTGTTTTAATGCCGCGTGACTTAGAAATTATTGCCAATTAGCTTAATTCTCTTTTAACTGTCTTAACTATTATTGTTTATACGATTATTTTAAAATGTCTGGATATTTTCTACTGATGTTACCCACCCTGAGCCCGCTTGCAGGAAGGGCGGGATATAAATTGAACAAGATAATAAAGTAAAATAAAATTTATTATTTGCCGGTGGGCAGGAGCAGCAAGACTGATGGGCCCTCCTACCCCTGGCGAAGAGCAAGAATCGTAGCGTGAACTGCCACACGGGCCTCAGTTGGGCGTAAAGTTTGGTCACCCCCCCACACACACACCTCACTCCCCAACTATCGGCCCCTTCTTTCTTAAATACGACCTCTTTTCACCAATTGCACACCAGACATAGTCTTTGAGCAAGTGCCAAATTTGTACTAATGTGCTGAACTACTTCCATTTCATGTGTGTGTGTATATCCCCTGGTTGGTTGTCTTTTCTTCGTTTGTTTCATCTTCAGTGTTACGCTAGGGCAGTGATGTTGTCTTAGACAATCCTTTGAAGAACCTGACTACCAGCAGCTGGTGAGATTAATATTAATTTTTTTTTTACTTTAAAGGAAACTGTAGGTGCTGTTCTCAGGTGACAAAGAGAGAGAAAAGAAATTTAGTTTAAAAATATTTTATAATCTTGGGTTTGTGTGTGCGCGCGCATGTGCACAGGGGTGTGTGTTTATGGTACTAACAAGAATTAAATATCAGACGATTGGAAGGGGGGGGGGAAGTATAATATTGGATACGAATCCCATATTCTTTAAGTCACCGAGTCTGTACGACATCCTTAATTTACTCTTCAAGCAGTTGTTGTAGTAGATTCACTGGGTCTTGCATGTTACGTACAGCGCTGAGGAATGGAAAGAGTTAACCTTCTAAGAGTTAGGCAAATGAGGGTTGGATGTGCCTCGTGGCTTTTTTAAGGGTACAGGAATAGATTCTGGCTGCAAGAAGGATCTGCAGCTTTTGTCTTAAGGACAGCTTTCTGAAGATCCAGTCTAAAGACCCGTTGCCCAAGTAAGCATAAAAACATTTAGATTCAATTCAGACATTCAGGGCCCCCGTAACATCCCCATGGGCGCCGAGTGAGCCAGGATCTCAGGTGTTCACCCGCCTGCCTGCATGCAAATGACATGCCGTGTGCCATGAGCAGATAACGTGCACAAGGGTATGTGTAATTCACTCGTAATTCGCTCATAATTTGCTTATAATTCGCTCATTGGTTCATGATGATCCTTCCTCTTCCAGTAGAAGTGGAAGGATCACACAGATTGGGCAACATGAGACCGTTTCACCCAAATTGTCATTCATTCTGGTGCTCAGGATGCACGCTCCTGAGACCCAATCCCGTGCCCCAGCATGTTACCATGGGCCTTTACGTCTGAAACAAGCCTTTGATTGAGACGTCCAAATTGCTGCGCCAGCCCAGTGTTACAAAACGTAGTGTCGGCCAGCTATCATCACAGGGATGTTATTTTGGCGTTGTGCATCGATTCCACCAGCAAAAAAAGAGTACCAGGTCCTTGGTGAAGCTGATTCGAAATCCATTTTTGTCAAAATATTTGTATCTAAGCTGATTTGTATCCCAGTGCTATTGGGGAGGCACAGCTGAACCAAGGTCTCCTGGGGCACCCAGAACAGTGCAGTGCATTCCCTAAGGTATCAGAGGAACCATGTTGTTCCGTTAGAGCATTTTCCCACATGGAAATGGATGGGACAGAGCCCAGCTCTGCCGGTGTGCAGTGTGTGTGCACACACACTGGATCCATGCAAGCGTAGAGTCCCTTTCATGGTAAAGAGATAAAATACTTTTGCGATGAACGGGGTTTATTGCCACACTGTATATTTTAAGACCAGTGTGTTAGCTAGACTCACTGGAACCAGTGGGTTGACATCAGCTTAAATCAAAACATTTTGGCATAAAGGAGTTAGTAGTTCAGGCTGCCAGATGGCAGATCGTGGAACAGCCCTGTAGATTTGATTGTGGCTTTTTCAGAATAAGTGCCTGCTGGATTACAGCGTGGTGGTCCTCCTAACCCGAAAAAAATTGGACTGGAGCAAGAGTGGGGCGTGCTAATGTACTTTCAGAGGGCTTGTGGGTGATGCTATTGGAAGAGCTTTGTTCTGTTGTCCCGAGTGCTGGTATTAATCCCATTTGCAGTGTCTAAGATGGCAGGTCAGTCGCATAGACATAGAGGAGGTTGCTTTTTGATTCCGCTAAAGTGCAGTACGTGGCATCAGATGTGCAGTTCAGCATCTCCAGGATCCCAGCTTTCCCTTTATTAAAAACTACACTTTTAGTCCCCTCGGTTGCAGAGATAGACAAGGTGTTGCACAGATAATGCCCAGCACAAGCATAGGAACGTGGAGAGATCGCTACATAATATGTTCAGCAGTCCAGAGATGATCATTCCAGATAGGTAGCCTCATTAGTTGGTGGTGGTGGAAAGTGCCATCAAGTCGCAGATGACATGTTGACCCATCATGGGGTTTTCAAGGCGAGAGATGGTGGGGGGAGTTGATTTGCAATTGCCTGGCTCTGTGCAGTGACCCTGGACTTCCTTGGTGGTCTCCCACCCTAGCACTGACCAGGACTGGCCCTACTTAATTTCTGAGATCGGATGAGATCAGGCTAGCCTGAGCCATCCAGGTCAGGGCAAAGCAGCTTTTGCCCAAACAGGGACTTGAATTCTGGACTACCAGATTAAAAGTCTTATGCAGCAGGATAAAACAGGAGTCTGGTGGCACCTTAAAGGCGGACAAAATTTATTCCAGTGTCGGCATTCAGGCATTACAGTTAACTTCATCAGATAGTATGGAGTATACATCTATATCAGATAAGATGCACATTTCACCTATGTGATAAATTGAGTTCCGGTTCACAAAAGCTTCTGTGGGAATAAATTTTGTTAATCTTTAAGGTGCCACTGTCTCCATCCGGATATGAGGCTGTCTGCCTATGACCGGAAGAGGCAGGCTGGTCAGTAAACACATGCGGGAAAATGATACAAAGCAAGGGAAACTACAGGAACGCTCTTACTTTGCGTCCTTGATGCAATTGGCAGGTTTTGGGTTGCCATATGTAGAATTTTGGATTCCATGTAGATGACAGCTAGCCCCAGAGACACAGGCGATGGGGACATACTCAGTATTGGAGGACTCCAGAATTCAAAGCTCATCTACTTAGAAAAGCCTTGCTCTGTTGTGTCAGCTCTGAATTCCAAGACAATAGTTATTATTTGGAATCATTCCCGCTATCTTGGGTAACCTTGGGGATGGATAACACACCTGCTGTACTTCCCTAAAGCGTTACAACGTGGTGACATCTGCATAGCTTGAGGCATCAAGAAAGGTGCCGAACGTTTTCTTGAAAATTTCAGAGTTCAGCTAGGTGAGAGAGAGATCGAGATCTTGGAGGACTCGCAACAAAGCGGCAACTTATTTCAGAAATGATTGCCTAGGCTCCCTCCATCCGTACTAACCCTTTACGCTCTCCCTGTGCAAGACAAGAAGATTTACACTCTCCCTGTACAAGACAAAAATGCTCCTTCAAACATGAGTTTCCTTCTGCAGACCTATGGCAAATCAAATACCACACCAATGCTCCAGAGGAGTTTTGAGAACACTTCAGTTGGGCAGTAGGGATAAGGATGTGTGATATATTAGAATCTCACATTGCCTTTTTTTTCCTTAAAATTTTCACCTCAGCTTCAACAGTCCTCTCTCCCTTCCCCCCCCCCCTTGCTCTGGGTTCATGTTCGGAGTAGTATGTCACATCCTCCACATCAGAGATGTCTTGTTTTTGTATTGGTTTGTGTTGGACGACTGTATTTCCCCCCCTCCCTCAGTTGAACTGCCTCTTCATTCTAGTGTTGTAATGGTACTTACAATAATTAACGATGAGAATAATAATGGTCAGCTGTTCCCAGATAGTAAATTATGCATAATTTATTTCCTGCTCTTTTTCCTCTACATTATTTTTTAAAAAATTGTTTCTGATTTGGCAGTTTTGACGAATGACAGTCCAGCCCTTCAGGTATTTAAAAACGTGTCTTTCCTTCTTTTTGATATATATACATAGGAAAACAAAACGCAATTTGCCCATTACCTATTCTTCTTTTTTATCCTTTTTAAAATTAATTTGGGGGCACTGCCCTGTGAAGTTTGGACATTTATTATAATGGAGTGAATTACTGGGAGTGTTTTGTTCTATCTTAATAGACTTTTCTCTCCTCACTCAGTTTGGGTTATTTAATGAAACTCTAGAGCCATTCAAAGCACTCTGGTTAAAAAGAAGACAGATATAAATATATATATAGATATATAAATACACAATGTGAAAACTGAACATTTTGCTCTCTTTTTCTAAAAGAAAAAAAATCCAGTTGTTCCCTGTCTTTGTGAACAAAATATTTCTTACTCTTGTGGGTTTAACCTCACATCCGCTGGGCGCTTAATTTCCACCATCTTCTAAAGACGGTCTGGATAAATTATTTGACTTTGGACAACATGGATACTTTGTTTTAGCTCCAGGCTGAGTTCCACCAAAGTTGCCATGGTTGGAGCGCATCCTACACACACTACTTTAGATGAGCATGCTTACTCTAGTGGGGTTCCTGTGAGGCAAGCACTTACAAAAGCACCATAGACTTGTGGCCTGTAGTCACACTTGCATTGAGACAGACTTCAAATGCTTGCGAGTGTTTGCTGGATCGAGTCCAAAGCACTTGGACATTCTCTTGTGTTTGAGGACCCCATTTTTGACTCAGTGGAAGAGAGCTAATCCCCGTTCTTAGTGCTGTTTCAGAGATGGGTTTGTTCTAAGGTTGCAAGGCCTTCTGCTGATTATCATCATTGCTCACCACTGCTCCACCGCCAGCTTCTGTGCTAGTACATCACTTCAAGGTAAAATTCAGATATAATGATGGGTGGCTCTAGGAATTGCTGGAAACTTTATGGTTTTACCAGAGTTTCCAGCAATTCCAGTAGCTCCCAATGGGTAGCTCTGGAATCCCTGGAAACTTTATGGTAAAACCATAAAGTTTCTGGTGATTCCTACAGCTAACCATTGCTGATTGTACTTGGAAGTGACATCTTCTGTGCTAGTACATCACTTCAAGGTAAAATTCAGATATAATGATGGGTGGCTCTAGGAATTGCTGGAAACTTTATGATTTTACCAGAGTTTCCAGCAATTCCCAGTAGCTCCCAATGGGTAGCTCTGGGAATCCCTACAGCTAACCATTGCTATCCTTTGTGATTCCTACAGCTAACCATTGCTGATTGTACTTGGAAGTGACATCAGTGATGTCACATGTCTCCCCCTCCCTTCCTGCCCTCCAACTCTCCCACTGAGTGCCAGGCTTGGCCTGGCAACTCTAGTCTATTCGGCATTATTCATGTTATTATTCATATTAGGCAGTGTTGAAAAAATAAAACACCCGAGCTATTAGGAATAGAGCTGTCATCAATCCCACATATTCAGTCTTTCCTTATTTCCAGAGATCACCTTGAATTCTAGCAAATTCCACCATTCCATATCAAGTAGTGGATTCTCCATATTTACGACCATGAAGGGTAGATTTCTACAAACATTTCCTTCTTCAGGTTTTTCATGGACAGGGTCCTCACGGAACTGTATCAGAAAGCAATAAACCCAGCAAGCAGAGAGAGTTTTCTTCTGGCTCAGCAAATTTTGTCCAATAGTTAGCTCCAATATCAATACAAGTCATCCCTGGCACAGTCGAGCCCCCACTCAGCATGTTGATTTCTGTTAAGCTCATGTTGAAGTGCCTGGTTTGTTGGGACTGAAGGGTTGGGCTCTTTGCCATTCTATAAATACTTACTTGGAAGAGCAAGATTCGAGTCCAGTAGTACCTTAAAAGACCAGCAAGAGTTCCAGGGGTCTCAAAAGTTTATACCCTAGAAATTTCGTTGGTGTTTTAGGTGCTATCAGACTCAACTCTTGCTCTTCTACGACAGACCAACATGACAATCCAACTGAAGATTACTTGGGAGTACATTCAGCTGGATTCAATGGGACTTTATCTCTGAGTAAACATGGATAGGGTAGCCTGCATGTCCCACGGAGCGGGATCGTTGCAACTAATAGTTCCCATTGCTTGCAGATAGACTCAGTCATGACTAACCTGGATTGAGTCCTTTGTCTTGAAATGAGATCTCATTCTTCTCAGTGACATCATATGAACTTGTTGCAGGGTAAGGAAAAAAAGGGAGTTCAGTTACTAATTTAATATCATAAAGTATGTTCTCCCGTGCCCTCCCTCCCCAGGCAATTTGTTCATGCTTTAATTTGGCAAAATAGGATTGCTAAATGCTTTTAACATCTTTATTTAACTGTTCTGCTGTATTAATCCCAAAAGGGACCCTAATTATTATTACAGTGCTTAATTAATTGAGTAACCAAATCCTCTTCAGAACGAATGAATGGTAGGCTGAAATTCGTTTTTCAGTGACAGTGTTTCAGAGATCGAGTTCTGGCGGGAGACTTTCCTTCAGTTAATTATTTCTCAACAAAAGGAATTGTCCTTAACCGTCTTATGACCCATTTTCAAAGCTTTTTCTCTCTCTTTTTTAAGGGAATGTAATCCAAATAAGATGAATATTTATTGTCCCCGAAGAAGTCTCTGACATCACATTTCTTCGGATGTTAGAAATAATTACTCTGAGCAAAACATCAGCCTCCCTTAGGGGGGGAAATTATCCTGCTAGAATTGAAGGTGACTCGATAATAGGCTCTGGGGTGAAAAGTCTGGTTTCTCCTTCTGGATCGAGTCAGTTCAGTTTGGATCCACATGGATTCTCCAGTCCTACAGCAAAAAAGATGCTTCTAAAGTGAGCTTAATGGTGCAATCCTTAACAGAATTGCACCCTTCTAAAACTATTGAAGTCAATATGCTTAGAGGATGCTAACTCTGTTTAGGACTCTTCTGTAAATTATGTGTGGACATTGCTGAATTAGATTAGTTTCCTTTCTTCCATACATTCCCATATGTCATATTCACCTGCACTTCTGGGTCCCCTCTAGCAATCATGACCTTAGGCATGAACAGAGGGATGTATTGGGTGAATTGGCTGATTAGTCAACTCCCACATAGGGCTAGAAGTAATTCCTGATTGTGTCGGAACTTTTCCCCTACCCCCAAGATCCCAGAGATTGCTGCTGGACAAATCCACAACAAGCCACTTCGCACAATACCATAGAGTATGCTGGGAATGTTTAGGACTGGTCACTTTCTACATGTTGTGGGAATCAGCTTTCGGTTGTTGTTGCTGTTCATATGAAGCAGCAGTGAAGGGCTTACTCTGGCAAACATGGCCTGGTCTTCTGGTAATTTGATGAAGGAACAGTCGCCATGATGTGACCTGTAGGTAATTTTGAAGTAGACGATTGGGAGGAAGGTGGAAAGACATGCTCTTCATGACTTCCATAGAAACCTTCTGGGATATTCATGCTGCCACTGAGTCCGTACTCTTTGTCAGTATCCAACGTAATGGGGACACCAGCCCTTAGAGTCACATGTCTGTGTGTCCCTGTGTTTGTGTGTGCAGTTTCACTTATGCGTGTATATTTATTTTATTGACTTAATTTTCCAGATCACCTTTTTCTTTTTCTTCCCCTACCCCTCCAGCGGATTGGTTGCTCACTCTACTCCGCCCATCTTTCAACTCTTTCCCCCCCTTTGTATTTTTGCAAACAGATTGCTGATATGGGGACCAATCCACCAAGCACTGTAACTTTCATATATGTCGTTGTGAGTTGCCAGCGCTTTCCACAACCCCCCTGGTCTGGGCAATCAGTAGATCCAGTAGGAGTTGGTGCCCCCACAGCTATGTTTCGAAAACACACTTGTATAATCCTCCTCCTCTGACTGCAAACCTGAGAAGATCACCTTGACCCACAAAGAGCAGAGAAGGTTGTCATGGCGATTCCCTTCTTCTGCCAGCCAGATAATGTTCTGTCAACAGATAGTACTGATCACTGGTTAGGTAGCGAGCAGTGGGTAGGAAAAGGAGAACCTGATGAGTATTGGGCACCCCTTCGACCGATTTAAGCATTACAGAGAGCATCAATCATTTGTTAGGCCATGAACATTTGGTACAGGAGCAAAGCCTTGGTGTCCTTTTGCACTGGCGGTAGAGGAGATCCGTAAGTGAACCTGCCTTTACTCGTCTACAGCGCTTCTTGGATCAGGGTGAATGTACTTCTATAGCTCAGTTGGTTCTAGAGCCCTTATTTGTTCCCAGCTTTTTTTAATTGTTATTATTATTATTATTTTATAAGTGGAAAAGGAAAAAAAAATGCAGAAAACAAGAGAGACAATCAAAGGCTTGGAGCTTAAAACAAAGTATGCGTGCAACCTACCATCTCACTTGAAATTTAATAAAAAAAAGAAAATAATTATGTAAATATAACATAGAGTTATAGATTTATATTTTGTTCATAACACATAGTGTAATATAAGTTGTATATTTTCATGTTTTTTTGGTTTTATGTTACCATTCACGCCACAATAAATAATAATAATAAAAAAATAGGAGTTGATGTACTCTTAAAAAAATTAAGATGTGGGTTGCCAGAATCCTGGTTTGGGGAGAATTTTTTGGGTTTCTTGTTTGTTTGTTTGTTTTTCATTGCCCTTTTTCAGTATTATTTGCCCTGCAAGGCACCAATAAAAACAGAAAATGTGTTCTTTACCTAGGCTGTGTTTTTGTTTCCGAGTTATTAATGCTGTAATGTAACTTTCAGTTAATCTCAAGATCAAAACTGCTGACCTTGAGGATCTGGGCAGGTCTTTATTGTATTATTATATCAGACGTTGTGAAACTGCTTTGACAGCTAGAACTTTTTTTAAAGCAATGTATAAATGTAGTAAATAAAGTGGGTTTGGGGTCAAAGAGCCCAATGATGGTTAAATGGAGCCTCCATGTTCAGAGGCAGTGTACTTCTAAATAACAGTTGGTGGCGGGAGCAACAACAGGGGACGGTTTAAGCCTCATAGGCCTTCTGGAGATATCAGGTTGGCCATAGTGAGGAAAAGGTCTGGTCCAGTACGGTTCTTCTATATATTCATTGATGGTCTTAATTCTCAGGTCCCCAAGAGTTGTATAAATGCTAAAAGTAGAGACAAGAAGAAGAAATGGATGTATGCCCCCCTTTCACTAGCCGAAGGAGTCTCAGAGTGGCTTACAATCTCCTTTACTTTCCCCTCCCCACAACAGACACCCTGTGAGCAATGCTCCCTCTAAGCTGTGGAGTCTTGTGAGCAAAAATTCTACTCTGTGAGCTACTGGCATTAAAGTTGTCAGTGAGCAATTTGGCTACTGCATAAATTAGTTTGCTCTGGAGCCATCCTTCCTGAGCTAAGACAAAAATGTGTGAGCCAGAGGCTAAAAAGCTGTGAGCTAGCTCACACTAACACAGCTTAGAAGGAACACTGCCTGTGAGGTAGGTGGGGCTGAGAGTGCTCTTTTGAGAACTGCTCCGAAAGAACTTGTGACTGACCCAAGGTCACACCTGCAGCTGCATGTGGAGAAGTGGGGAATCAAACCTGGTTCTCAGAGATTAGTGTTTGCACTTCTAACCACTACACCAAACTGGCTCTCTATACGTTAAAAAGGAAAAACAACAAAAAGAACCCCCTAGCAGTTAGGAGACCATTAAGAAAAGGGGGGCAGAGTTCCGGTGCCCATAATTAATGATGTCACCAACATATATTCTCATGTCACTTGCACAAGTGCACACCTCACAGCGACCATAATCACGCATGCTTGAACAACTGCCACTTCAGATCACCAGCTTTTTTGCCAGTCGCATGCCCCGTTGCCGACTGTCCAGCAATCAGTTTGCTGGTTGTGAACAGTTTGAGCCTAGTTTGTCAGGTTACTTTTCAAGTGCTCAAACAGTGCAGTGCAGTGCAATTGGCAGTATGTCACGTGTGCACATTCTTACGGAGTTTGATAGCAGCCCTGCTTCCTCTCCCCACTGGCCTGTGGTTGTCCCATGCTGCTCCACAACCAACGCTGTAATTAAACAGTGAGCAAATCCGTTAGGCAGCAATGATAAACCACTAGAACTAGCATGAATAATAGCAAAGCATGGAGAGACATTTCCAGACACTTACTGGAAGGTCTCCAAAATGCATGCAACAACACATACACCTTCCCCCATCCCCCCCCCCCCCCCAGTTTCCATCTCACCGTACCATAAAGCTTACATTTCCGAAGGGGAGAGGGGAGTAACTTATCATGGGGGGTGACTCTTTGAACTGAGGCTGTCTTAGGCCTATCTTCAGGCCCATAGCTACAGTGGGGCTTTTGGGGGCTCTGCCCCATTTCTTAAAGGTACAGCCCCACACTAATTTTGCCTTTTTCAATCATTTAAAAACATTTTTAAAGGTGTGTGCTCCTTTAAACAGAGAGGGGTGCTGTAGTTGACTAATCCTACACTGAGCAAGAGGGTTGGAGTGGGTGACCTCTAGGTCCTCCTACCTAACTGTTAAGCTTTCTTGATTATAGAAGTCATCACCCCCACCTGCCAGCTTATCAGAATTGTTGCTCCGGCGGACAGAAGTGATTAACTTACAGCAGCTGAAAACTGTCATCTAAAGTGGTTGACAGCTTGCAGTTGAGAGATCTATCCTGGTAACAGCTTTCGACTGGGTAAAGGGCTTTTCTTTCTGCACTGAGAACTTCAACCCCACCAGAAAAAAATTTGCCACACAAGCCACAAATTCCTGGCTATGGACCTGTCTATCTTTCCTGTAAATTACATTTTTCCAGTTGTCCCTAACATAACTTCACAGCAGGACGGACTGACACGGTAGCTTTCAATGCTACGCAAACCGAGTCATTAGCCTTAGAACACCAGTATTTATTGGTTTGTTTGGGAAACTTGTATGCTGCCTTTCCGGACCTGGTCGAGACTGCTCAGAATCGGGAAAAAAAAAAGTAAGAACAAAACCAGCAAAGTGAATAAAACAAGCCAAGCCTACAAAAACAAGCGGGGCATGAAAACACATAAAACAGAGCGGTCCAAAATGATATCAGTAAAATAGTCCCCAGATTAGCAGAAGACCATAAAACAGTCCAAATAAAAGATGGACCCTTTAGGTAAAAACCTGAGGAAAAGAGAAATGAGTTGGCCTGCTTCCTAGAAGAAGAAGAAGAAGAAGAGATTAGATTTATACCCCGCCCTTCACTCACTTGGAGTCTCAGAGCAGCTTACAAACTCCTTTCCCTTCCCCTCCCCACAACAGACACCCTGTGAGGTAGGTGGGGCTGAGAGAGCTCTGAGACAACTGTCCTTGAGAGAACAGCCTGTACAGAGCTATGGCTTGCCCAAAGTCATCCAGCCAGGTGCAAGTGGAGGAGTGGGGAATCAAACCCGGTTCTCCCACATTAGAGTCCACGCACTTAACCACTACACCAAACTGGCTCCCAGCACTAGGCCTGGACATAAACGAGAGAGTATTCCAAAGGTGAGGTGACACCACCAAAGAAAACACCTATCTCGGGGTGCCACACACCTAGGGTTGCCAGGCCTTCCCTGTGTCTTGGCGGGGGGGTTCCAGCCCAGCTCTTGGAGTCTTCTGGTACATGAAGCGTGCACTCCACAATGATGTCACCCAGAAGTGATGTCATCACACCAGGCACGTCGTGCAGGGGACACTCTAGCATTTGAGTAAAAAACTATATGGTCAGCATAGAGTTTTTACCCAGACACTAGAGCGTCCCCTGCATGATGTGCCCGGCATGACTGGGCTCTTCTGGGTGGGGATCCCCTGCCGTCCAGCTTGCTGGCGGTGGATTGGGTGTCCAGAAAGTGGGGGATCTTCACCCCCCCTTTGGGGGGTTGGCAACCCTACACACACCTCGCTTCTGCAGGTTGGGACACAAAGTAGGAATTCAAAATAAGATCTTAACTGGCTGCCTGGACAATATGGGAGGAGGCATCCTTTGGAGCATATCCTATCACTGCCTACCACCAGCTATGCAGACACAAACAGTCCAAAGCAAAGCTACTCCAAGCCCTGTCCGTGTATTATGGGTCAACACATACATCCTGCATCTTGAGAGGGCAGGGTTTGGAGACAGGAAGGGTTTTAGTGGGTGAAGAGCTGAGCTGCAGACTGGAAGGTCAGTAGTTCAGCAGTTCAAGACCTGAGTGCCGCGTGACGGAGTGAGCTCCCGTCTCTGGTCCCAGCTCCTGCCAACCTAGCAGTTCGAAAGCAAGAAATTGCAAGTTGATAAATAGGTACCACTTCAGTGGGAAGGTAACAGCGTTCCATGCACTTCGACGTCTAGTCATGCCAGTAACATGACCACAGAAAAGTCTTTAGACAGCGCTGGCTCTTCAGCTTGGAAACAGAGATGAGCACCACCCCCTAGAGTTGAACTTGACTGGCTTTTGAGCAAGGGAAACCTTTACCTTTACCTTTAATGCCATACAGCTCATCCTCCAGTACTTGATCCTGGGATTGTCAGTGTGTTGTAGGGGCTTTGGGGTTACATGCGTTCACTGTAATTTGTGAATAGGGCTTCCAGTCGCAGCCCATTGATATCAGTGAGCTTAGACTGGAATAATTTTGTAGAGGACCGTAGTGAAATACATTTGCGATACTGCTCGAGGGATGTAATCATAAGTTTTTTAAAAGCACAGGTGCTTGCTTTGGCAGCTCATATACTAAAAAAAAATGGGATTGGGAAATGTTCAGAACTCACTAAATAATGCCTATTATTTGGGATATTCCAAATATTTCCTACTTTAAATAGGATCCATCTAGGTCAGGGGTGGCCAAACTTGCTCAGTGCAAGAGCCACATCGAATAAACATCAGATGTCTGAGAGCCGCAAGACATGAACAAATATTATACACATGTTTTTATTTAACGTTAATAAAAATGAGACTGCCAAAAAAAAAAAGGGGGGTAAAGACAGATATTGATATCGATATTGATTTGTCCAATGATATTGATTGGTTTGCTATTGATATTGATTTGTCGAAGAGAGAGAGAGAAAGAGAGAGGTGGAAAGAAAGAATGAAAGAGGTGGGAAGAAAGAGAGAGAGAGAAACAAAGAAAGCAAGTAGACAGCAGGGAAGGAGAAAAGGCGTGCCTCCCCTTCACTTCCCCAGCTGCCCTGTCCGGAGCTGCACAATATGTGTGAAAGAGCCGCATGTGGCTCCTGAGCCGCAGTTTGGCCACCCCTGGTCTAGGAACTGGAAGTAATGTTGGATATTCAGATGCCCTCTACTTTGCCATCAAAACAATGGCCTCCCATAGGGTTTTTTGAGGCAAGAGACATTCAGAGGTGGTTTGCCATTGCTTGCCTCTGCGGAGCAAACCTGGTATTCCTCGGTGGCCTCCCCTCCAAACAGTGGCCCAGGCCAAACCTGCTTAGCTTCTGAGATCTGATGAGATCAGACTAGCCAGGGCTGCCCAGATCAGGGCAGATTCCCATTGGCTCTTGCCAAAAACAAGAAATGAAAGTGAAACTTATTTCCTAGACAGCCTAGCACCAAGGGTGACAGGAGAAGGGAGCTGACTGGTCCTTGACTGGTATTAGCAAAGGAAGGGGCCTGGAGGGACAAGCACAAGGTCTGTGAATGAGGTCTACCAGTACCTAGAGAATCCCAAAGAAGGTACAGACATAGGGCTGCCAAGTCAGCCCGGGGGGCGGGGGATCCCCCGCTACAGGGGTTCCCGATCCACCGGCCAGCATTCGGCCAGTGGGGGAAACCCCACCCCCGAGGTCGTCCAGCCTGGACGACCTCCCTCATGTAATGACATCACCCGGAAGTGACGCCATCACGTTGGGCGCGTTGCCAGGGCGATGCTCTGGCAATCGCCCCAAAACTCTATGATACCATAGAGTTTAGGGGCGATTGCCAGAGCGTCACCCTGGCAACGCCCCCAACGTGCTGACGTCACTTCCGGTGATTCTGCCCGGTGCGCATGCTTCGCACACGCGCCAGGAAAGCTCCCGGCCAGCAGAGCTTCCCCCCCGCCGGTAAGTTTAATACACTTGGCAACCCTATACAGACACCAGAAAGCACTTATATATTGGGTCTTCCCAGCAGGAACAGCTGCTTTCTAATTCCCCTGCTGTGCCCCGGGACACTGCTGTTAATGCTGTGCATACTTAGGCGGCCATTGTTGGCTTCATTTCGAAACAACTCAACTTACATTTAATTCCCACTCCCATCCCTCAGTGTCTATATTGACATGATTAAGATTGAGGGTTCATAGATTAAATGGTTAATGTGCAGAGCTGATCTCCAGATAAGAGAGATCAGTTCCCTCTGAAGGAAATGGCTGCTTTGGAAGGTGGACTTCATGGCATTATACCCTGCTGAGATTCCTTCATGACCCAAACCCTCGTCTTTTCAGGATGCACACCAGTATCTACAGGAATTTTCCAACCTTGAGTTGTCAGCCCTATGAATGAGATTGTTGATGAATAAGGAAATTTAGAATTTCATTCAGGCCACTTGGGGGTGGGAGGTAAATTGATGGTGGAAAATGACATCAAGATGTGACCGACTTCTGGAAACCCCATAGGGTTTTCAAGGCAAGAGATGTTCATAGGTGGTTTGCCATTGCCCACTTCTGCATAGCAACCCTGGACTTCCTTAGTGGTCTCCCATCCAAGTCCTAACCAGAGCTGCCCCTGCTTAGTTTCTGAGATCTGACAAGATTGGGCTAGCCTGGACCATCTAGGTTGGGGGGGGGGGGAGAAATAAGTTAGGCATACAGATAAAGTTAGTTGGATATGGACCAAGAGAAGAGATTGGATTTATATCCCGCCCTTCACTCACTTGGAGTCTCAGAGCGTCTTACAAACTCCTTCCCCTTCCCCTCCCCACAAAAGACACCCTGTGAGGTAGGTGGGGCTGAGAGAGCTCTTTCCCAAGCTGTCCTTGAGGGAACAGCTGGTCCAGAGCTATGGCTTGCCCAAGGTCATCCAGCAGGTGCAAGTGGAGGAGTGGGGAATCAAACCCGGTTCTCCCAGATTAGAGTCCGCGCACTGAACCACTACACCAAACTGGCTCTACATCTGCTCATTTAGGCTACAGCTGCTCAGCTATTGGAGTTGGAAGAGCTCAATGAGTGCAAAGAAGAGTGGTGTGTTTTTCCTTGGGAGATTATTGTTTCTCATTGATTTTAATAAAGTTACAAATGTTTGGAAATTCTGGATTTTTAAATAAAAACGTTCTGAATTCCAAATCCAAAATTAGAGGTTCACAATCCCAAATCTGAATTCCTAATCTGAATGTTGGTACTAATACACCTCCCTCTTCAGCACTCATGTTAAATTGCAAGAATTATTATTTATTAATACAATAATAATTAATATTCAGCCATCAGTTATTGATTATCATTTAATTGATAGCCATTGATTAATGCTAATATTATTTATTGATACAAGCATATGAGGTATTCAACTTGGGAGAAATGAGCATCATGTGCAGGGAAAGTTTGATTTGACTGGGGGGCCAGTTTGGTGTCGTGGTTAGGAGCACGGACTCTAATCTGGGAGAACCGGGTTTGACTCCCTACTCCTCCACATGCAGCTGCTGGTGTGACCTTGGGTCACTTACAAGATCTTTCAGAGCTGTTCTTTCAAGGGCAGTTCTCTCAGAGCTCTCTCAGCCCCACCTTTCTCACAGGGTGTCTGCTGTGGGGAGGGGAAGGGAAAGGAGTTTGTAAACCGCTCAGAGACTCCTTCAGGTAGCGAAGGCTGGGGTATAAATCCAATCTCTTCTTCTTCTATCTGAAGTGTAGCATCCCCACGTAGCAAGAAACATCTATCCGATGCACCGCATGCGGTCCGTTCAGAAACTCTAGCCTGCCCCTAAGAGTGTCTTCTATTAATCCTGACTTCAAAGTCATGTTATGAAGCTTAATTCATTAATATCTGTAAAGCTTTCGAGATCCATGGATTAAAGCCAGCATAGCTGTGCTAAGTGTTTCCCAGTTTTTGAAAGCTTTGAGTGCAAAACATTGAGGTTAAATGTTCCCACAGATTCAGGCATGTCTGGGGAACTTTGGGATTTGTTTATTCGGCAATTAAAAAACAACGAAAAAAACTGTAGCCTCCAGCAATTTATAAACGGAAACCGGGTGACTTCTTGTATGTATTTATAATATTGCTATTCCCACACTGTGCATGGATTACTCTCACCCTTCCCCTATTACTCGAAGGGAAATTGCTGCCGACTGTCCACCGTATTCATTTATTCCCCACTCCTCCACAGGCAGCTGCTGGTGTGACCTTGGGTCGGTTACAGTTCTCTCAGAGCTGTTCTCTCAAGGGCAGTTCTCGAAAGAGCTCTCTCAGTCCCACCTACCTCACAGGGTGTATCTGTTGTGGGGAGGGGAAGAGAAAGGGATTGTAAACTGTCCTCCTTCAAGTAGTGAAGGGTGGGTTGGGTTGCCAGCCTCCAGGTGGGGCCTGGGGATCTCATTTTTAGAACTGATTTCTTGCTGACGGAGATCAGCTCCCCTGAATAAAATGGCTGCTTTCAAGGGTGGACTCTATGGCATTGTGCCATGCTGAGGCCCCTCCCCTCCCCAAACCCCGCCCTCTCCTGGCTCCGCCCCCAAAGTCTCCAGGTAGTTTCCAACCCAGACCTGGCAACTCTAAGGGCGGGGTATGAATCCAATCTCCTCCTCCTCCTCCTCTTCCTCTTCTTCCTCCTTGAGAATGATCTGTCCCATTCTGGCTGTTGAAAGAGGACACATAAGTGAAGTAACTATTTCCAGGGCTTGCTGGTGCGATGACTTGTCTGGAAATTCCCTGCTGCTTATTCTTTAGGCTAATCCTTTCTACTCTGCCTCTCAACCAGAAACTGGGTACTGGAGCAGCTAACGAGATAATTAAAACCAATTAAAAACGTAATGCTGAGGGGGAAAGGTTCAATTAACAAAACAAAAATAAAAACCCACAAAAGCAAGGATGAAATGCAAACGGCAGGACAATCTTAAAACCAACAAGAGAGCACCAGCAGTAAATACAGATGAAAATCACAGTCGCGATGCAGAGGGGGAGAAGGCAAACCAGATCACATACATATGAACGCATGAAGCTGCCTTGTATGGAATCAGAGCCTTGGTCCATCAAAGTCAGTATTGTCTATTCAGACTGGCGGCGGCTCTCCAGGGTCTTGTGTGGAGGTCTTTCACATCACCTCCTACATGATCCTTTTGACTGAAGATGCCGGGGATTGAACCTGGAACCTTCTGCATGCCAAGCAGATGATCTGCCAGTGAGCCACAGCCCCTCCCCAGTAAGCCTGGAAGAACTAGTAAGTCTTTACTGATGCTGAAAGGACAACAAACCAGGTCCCTGATGATCATTGAAGAGGATGGCATTCCACAGCTGGGGGGGGGGGCTAAAACTCAAAAGGCCCTGCTCAGGGTAGGCCTGCCTACTAGGTGGACCTAAGTGATTGCCTAGGGCACCAGTCTTCACCATAGCTGGAGGGGTGCCAACCCTACCCTCCCTGCAACAGACATGGCTGTGGCCCACCACAGCTAGCGGCAACCCCCAGAGAGCACTGGTAGGGGTCACTGTTGTCATGTTATCACCACCATGGCCATACCCAGCCTGCCTGCCTGCCTGCCTAGTCAGGGGGGAAAGGTACTGACTATGCCACATGTCATGTGGGGGGAACAGCCCCCACAGGGTTGCTAAGCGCAGCCTGGAAACCAGCAGGAGACCAGGAAGGTGGAGATTCCGGGGGGGGGGGAGGAGCAGTGGCAACGGCATGGTGTCACTTCTGGGGAAACCTGGAAGTGACATCACGCCTCTCTAGGAATCGCTGGAAACTCTATGATAAATCTACAGAGTTTCCAGTGGTTCCTATAGAGGATGGAGGTGACTTCGGTTAGAGCACTTCTGTTAGAGCAGCTCAAACGTCACCTAAACCAACGTCTTATTTCAGAACATGGCCAACCATACACTTTGAAGATGCTCACAAGCAGGCTATAAAAGCAATAGAAGAATCATATAGAATCATAGAGATGGAAGGTACCCCCAGGGTCATCTAGTCTAACACCCAAGAGTGGAATTATAGGAGACAGAGCTGGTGTTCTCCTGTACAGCCAGATAACGCGGGGGTTAGGGAAGAGCACAGCAATGCATTTGCAAATCCCAGTGGGGCTCATGGAAGAGAGTGTCTTGGTGCCCTGTGTTAAGCAGTGAGAGTGGGTATTGCCTGGTTGGTCCACTGTAGGCGGGTACCAAAAAAGCATGTGGCACCCACCCTCAAAGTGGACTCCGTTGAAAAGCACAGAGGTTGACGGGACACTGAACAGCTAGTTCTGCATTTGCTCTGTGGTTCTTCATTCACACATTCAGGTTACCCGCTTGAGGTTGCCATCTTCAGATGATGGGCATGTGTGTGTGAACCACCCTTGACAATCCTTCTTGAAAAGGAGAGTTGATAAAGTCTAGCTAACCTGTTACTTAATGACCGAGTACTGAAATCTGCTGCTCACTTGGCTGGGAGTCACTTCTTGTGACATTAATAAGATTAACTGCTGTGAGAAGAGGAGGGTGGGGGGAGGAGGAGGATATTGGATTTATACCCCGCCCTTCACTACCTGAAGGAGTCAATCTCCTTCCCCTTCCCCTCCCTACAACAGACACCCCTTCCCCTCCCTACAACAGACACAGGGCCGAGAGAGCTCTCTCGAGAACTGTTCCTGAGGGAGCAGCTCTGAGAAGACTTGTGACTGACCCAAGGTCACACCAGCAACTGCATGTGGAGGAGTGGGGAATTAAACCCGGTTCTCCCAGATTAGAGTCTGCACTCCTAACCACTACACCAAACCACTACACTAAACAGATGTGGATCACAATGTGGGAAATGTTTTCTACTAATACAAAAGGTTGGTTACCCTCTTGAAAACCAAGCATATTCACCCGGGGAAGGGGGGGACACAACGGATTGGATCCTTCAAATTTGCATCCACTAATGGCGGATGTTCTCTTCTGATGTGTGGGGTGTGTGCTGAGAAAAATGTCATTATAACTTCATTTCTGGAGGGTTAGGGGTGATTTTAGTGTAAATGCTTCATTTAGTGCAGGACATTGCCAGTTCAGGATTCAAATCAGTGGGGTTTGTTTGGGTTCTGGAGGTTTGGGACTATTAGTTTCAATAGGGAATCTATTTTAGAGTCTGGGGAAGCTGTTTATAAAAACAATGTGCACAGATCATACTCCTCCCTCTCATCTAAAGACCCTCCAAGTTTCAAGCAAATTGAACCAAAGAGTTCAGTTTTATAGACCCCCAAAGTAAGAGCCTCTCAGCACAGGCACTCTTCTCTCCACTGTTTCCTGTTAGGGGGAAATGGTGCCAGCCACTGGCATTCTTTTAAAAATCCTGTCTGCATTCACTTCATTTTTCTACTCTTCCAGTGCCTGACCTGCAATATTCTTTTTTACCTTTTTGCTAAAGACTGAAATTCCCTCTTTGTTGTAGTCTGTTTTTTGTTTCCTTTCACAAAGTGAGGAAGAAGGGACATTTTTGACGTGTATCTGGAATGGACATTTTTTCCCTCGAAAATGACACCAAAATTAAAGCAGGGCCACTAAAGAACCCCGAAGTATCAAGCAAATTGGACAAAGAGGTCCAATGCTATGGGGCCCTGAACAAGGTATCACCAGCCATCATACTTGCAAAGAAAAAAAGGGCCTCATCCACATGAAGGAGGAGGGAACTGCAGCTCTCTGAGGCATGTCTCCAAGGTGAGTACTCTGTGCTCCTCCCCTTATAAGGATCTGATTAGATGGGGGAAATGCTATTGCCTGGGAAATCAGTAGAATCAAAGAAAAACATGACCACAGTTTGAGATGTTGGTAAGTACCCAAACTCGGGGGGACAGGGACCACAGGTTGTTCAGGGGAAGGGGATTTGTGTTTCCCAAGCATCTCATATTTGTAGTCCCATTCCAGGAAATCACTGTAAAGACCCAAACAGCAATGTTTATGTATATCTTTAGCGTGAGACTCTTCTAACTCACACCACTACTCTTGATGCAAGAAGCTGTCTGGTTTACCAGCAGAAGATTTGTATTGCCAGAGCAGTATGCTGCCATTACCAGACTAGGGTTGCCACCTTTGGATGGAACCTGGAGATCTCCCACAGTTACAACTGATCTCCAGGTGACAGATTCCCCTGGAGAAAATGATAGCGTCAGAGTTTACAGCATAATACACCACTGAGATCCCTTCCCTACCCAAACTCTGCCATCCCCAGGCTTCCCTTCCAAATCTCCAGGAATCTGCCAACCTGGAGTTGGCAACTCTATACCAGATCGATGGGATTTCTTATTTCTATTGCCAGAAGTAATGACTTTTTTTTTTCTTGCAAAGTTTCTAACTTCTGGAGGAATCTGTGCTTTGTCTTTCTCTCTCTCCTTCTTAGTTTCTCAGAAAAGCAATGGAATGAAGTGTGAAAGAAACGCATTCTCCCTGATGCTTTGTTTCTCACCTGTTAAGATGAGACATTCTCTGTAGGAGGTGGGCTGCGCACAGGTAACCTCCATTCTTCCTGGTGAATGCAAGGGGGCAATCTATATTATCATATCAGGGAGGGGCAAATTATACAGGCAACTCCCCGGCAGACGAGAAAGAGAATCCTGACAGAAGGATCAAAACAGATGTCAAACTTCTATTTTTCCTTCCAGGCGTATCAGTGTTTAACTGACAGCTGAATGAGGCGCTTGATGGACTTTGCGCATTATTCTGCGGGTGATACTTTGGGGGAGGAGGAGGGGGTACCACGAGTGCTACCTGTATTCAGTTTGATCAAATAATGTGTCAGTTCGTCAGCAAGACAGCTGGAGCAATTTCTTTCGGGTGCTTTGTTTTCTTAAGCGGATCTCTGAGAGTACAATACAGGAAAAACACTGCCGTTTCTTAAAACTTGTTTCAGCAGAACTCTTCCCCCCCCCCCCCCAATTAATGCCATAACTCAGCTTTGCTGAACAGAAAAAGAGCCCTGTGGGGTTTGAACAGTGGCCTCTCTAGTCCGGTCTCCTGTGGAAAACCCAAAGTCCCCAGAAGGTCTAACAAGCAGTGTAGGAAAGCCAGTGCCTAACCCTGTTGTTTCCCCACTGCCAATCAATGGCAGTGTTTTTGTACATGGAGGTTCCATTTTGCCGCTATGGCTAACAGCCGTGGATAAAGACATCCATAATTGGAGAGCCAGTTTGGTGTAGTGGTTAGGGGCACGGACTCTAATCTGGGAGAACTGGGTCTGATTACCCACTCCTCCACATGCAGCTACTGGTGTGGCCTTGGGTCAGTCACAAGTTCTCTCAGAGCTGTTCTCTCAAGAGCAGTCCTTGGAAGTGCTCTCTCAGCCCCACCTGCCTCACAGGGTGTCTGTTGTGGGGAGGGGAAGGGAAAGGAGTTTGTAAGTTGCTCTGGGACACCCGAGTGAAGGGCGGGGTATAAAACCAACCTCTTCTTCATCATCATCCTTCTTAGGTTTGTGGCTTGGTGTTGATGGCACCTGGAGATATTTCTGCTGCACAAACAGAGTTGCTATCTGCATGGAGGGGGAATATCCTGCCCCTTTAAACAGAGCCTTCACGGGAGAGCCAGTTTGGTGTAGTGGTTAAGTACGTGGACTCCAATCTGGGAAAACTGGGTTTGATTTCCCATTCCTCCACTTGCAGCTGCTGGATGACCTTGGGCAATCCATAGTTCTGTCCGGGCTGTTATCTCAAGGACAGGTCTGGAAAGAGCTCTCTTGCTGTAATAAATTAGATTGAGAGCTCTCTCAGCCCCACCTACCCCACAGGGTGTCTGTTGTGGGGAGGGGAAGAGAAAGGCATTTGTAAACTGCTCTGAGACTCCATCGAGTAGTGAAGGGCGGGGTATAAATCCAATCTCCTCTTCTTCATCATCTTCTTCTTCTTTTATTTGTATTTATTTAAAACATTTTTATTCTGCCCTTCTACCCGATCAGGATCTCCTTTTAATATTAAAACGCTTTAGCAATTAAAAATATATTCAAAAAGATGAAACAGTTATTGAAAACACAGAACCACAGAACCAGGAAGGTGGGCTGGTGACCATCATTGATTTATAGGGTTGCTAACTCCAGATTGGGAAATTCTTGGATATTTTGTGGGGTGGACCCTCAGGAGGGTGGGGGCTGAGGAAGGGAAGACCCTCAGAAGTGCCCAGGGCCACAGAGTCCACCCTCCGAAGCTGCCCTTTTCTCCCTAGGAACTGATCTCTGTAGTCTGGAGATAATTGTAATTCAAGGAGACCTCCAGGCCCCACCTGGTGGTTGGCAACCTTAGATTTTTTACTAGGTTAATAGATTTACCTCCATGCTCTGAAAAGCTTCAACAGCCCATTTCAAAGCCTCTGTTAAAAGCACAGGACTTTTTTTTTTTGCAGGCCAGTTGGCAATCCTATACAGGAAGAGGAAGAAGAAAAGTAGGTGTTTATAGCCTGCTTTTCTCTACCCTCAGGCGTCTCAAAGCGGCTTACTATCACCTTCCCTTCCTCTCCCTACAACAGGCACCTTGTGAGGCAGGGGGGCTGAGAGAGTTCTGAGGGAACTGTGACTGGCCAGAGGTCACCCAGTAGGCTTCATGTGCAGGAAGAAGAGTAGGTTTTTATACCCCCCTTTCCTCTACTCTGAGTCTCAAAGTGGCTTACAGTTGCCTTCCCTTCTTCTCCCCACAACAAACACCCTGAGAAGTGGGTGGGGCTTAGAGAGCTCTGAGAGAACTGTGACTGGTCCCAGGTCACCTGGCAGGCTTCGTGTGTAGGAAGAATAAGAATAATAATAGTTTTTTTATACCCCACTTTTCTCTGAGTCTCAAAGTGGCTGACAGTCTGCTTCCCTTCTTCTCCCCACAACAAATACCCTGTGAAGTAGGAGGGGCTGAGAGAGCGCTGAGATAACTGTGACTGACCCAAGGTCACCCAGCTGGCTTCCTGTGGAGGAGTAGGGAATCAAACCCGGTTCTCCAGATTAGAGTCTTCCATTCCTAACCACTACACCAAACTGGGTCTTTCCACAACAGGCACCTTGTGAGGCAGGTGGAGCTGAGAGAGTTCTGAGCAGGCTTCATGTTCAGGAAGTAGGTTTTTATACCCCACTTTCCTCTACTCTGAGTTTCAAAGTGGCTTCCAATTGCCTTTCCTTCCTCTCCTCACAGCAGTCACCTTGTGAGGAAGGTGGGGCTGAGTGAGTCCTGTGAAAACAGGGACTGGCCCAAGGTCACCTAGCAGGTTTCATGTGGAAGGGCGGGGAATCAAACCCAGTTCTCCCGATCAGAAGAAGAAGAAGAGATTGGATTTATACCCCGCCCTTCACTTGGAGTGAGTGGCTTACAAACACCTTCCCCTTCCCCTCCCCACAACAGACACCCTGTGAAGTAGGTGGGGCTGAGAGAGCTCTTTCGAGGACTACTCTTTCAAGAACAGCTCTAACAGAGCTATGGCTTGCCCAAGGTCACCCAGCAGCTGCAAGTGGAGGAGTGGGGAATTGAACCCGGTTCTCCCAGACTGGAGTCTGCAGCTTTTCACCATGTCACCCCACTGGCTTTCCCCACAACAGGCTCCTTGTGGTTGGCTAGGTGGGCCTGAGAGTGTTCTAAGGTCCCCAGCACGCTTCCTGTAAAGGTGTGTGGAATCAAACCCGGCACTTCAGATTGGAGTCTGCCACTCTTAACCACACCATGCTGCCCCCCCCCCGCCCCTGTGTGTCACAATATCCAAATCTCTGCTTTGGCAAATATTCTAAACGGAAACGAGTGTCCATGGAAAACATTGACCCCTTTCTGGAAACCGCTCAAGAAGCCTTTGTGCCATCGACAGAGCCCTCGCTGGGTCTACGTTTGTGCTCTTTTCGCGGCAAATTTGAGATGAGAGGCTGGACGTTTTTGCTGTCCCGGCGAACCTTCCCATTGGACGTCAGGAATGCTTAACTGCCCGCCGACAGGCCTTCGAGCCCAAGATGGCCGGCAGCCTCCTCGGATTCTAAAGAGCCTGGCAGGCGTCTGCATTGTTATAAACCGGAGTCACCCCTGAGCAATCACTTTTTATGGAAGAGAAATACGTGCAAAAAAAAGAAAGAAAAAGAAATCTCCATCACTCAGCCTAATAGTACGAGCCATCAGTCAGACTCAGAGCACCTCAGCTCGCTGGTGATAGCCTCATCTCCCTCGATTGGATCACTTCGAATTAGCGTCGAGTCCTGTCAGTTCTCTGGCGCGGGTTCCATTTCGGACCATCTGAGCGAGGCAATCGCTGTCGTTGGAAGAGCCTCTGGTTTCCTGGGGTTTGGGTCAGCTCTCCGGGACTCATTGAGCCTGTCGCTCTGGCAGATCTTTCAGTGTTGTGTATTTTGCAGGGCTTTTTTTTTAAAAAAAACAACAACAGCAGACCAGCTTGCTTTTAGGACAAAAAAAAAAATCCAAGCAAAAAGAAAACAGAAGCCCCAAAGAGCTAGGAAGGATGGCAAACAGATTTTGAGTCCCGCTGCGTGCCTGTTTCTACGACCGCAAAAATTTGGTGTGCTTTCTCCCCCCCCCCCACCCCAGCAAAGATTTTTGAAAGCTGTAGATTGCACATGAAGACATCAAGCTGCCTTGTACTGAATCGGACCCTTGGTCCATCAAAGTCAGTATTGCCTGTTCAGACTGGCAGCAGCTCTTCAGGGTCTCAGGTGGAGGTCTTTTGCAATCACTTCTGACCTGGTCCTTTTAACTGGAGATGCTGGGGATTGAACCTGGGACCTTCTGCATGCCAAGGTGAGGCTCTCTCACTGAGCCATAGCACCTCCCCTAACACATGAAGCTGCTTCTTAGCTGAACCAGACCCTTGGCCCATCAAGGTCAGTATTGTCTACTCAGACTGGCAGTGGCTCTCCAAGGGCTCAGGTGGAGGCCTTTCCCATCACCTCCTGCCTGGTCCTTTTAACTGGAGAGGCTGGGGATTGAACCTGGGACCTTTTGCATGCCAAGCAGATGCTCTGCCACTGAGCCATGACCCCTCCCTATCTCTTTGTGATACATTTTGTGTACGATACGCAGGGTATGAAACAGGCACTGGCTCACTCAGGTTCACATAGAAGGCATATACATGCAAAGCTTTTGTGTGCAGGGTCAGCTCACATAGAGGTGGAGCATGAGGGAGCATGCTAGCCCTGCTCTCATTCTAACCTCTCCTGGCAGACCCCCTCCCCAAAGCCCCTACAACACATTGACAATCCCAGGACCAAGGAGAATTCGCCTGGCGTCAACCAGAGACAGGGCCTTTTCAGTGATGGCTCCAGCTTGGCGGAATGTGCTTCCAGCTGAGATCCAGGCCTTGCTGGATTTGGTACAGTTCCGCAGGGCCTGTAAGATGGAGATATACCGCCAAGTATATGGATGAGGTCAGGAGAAGTCCTATCCATACAGCTCTGCTACCTCTCCCTCCCTCCCTCTCTCCCTGGGGCAGCAGTATAGTAATCTGTATGGGCCATCTTGGGAACGGCATTGCTGAAATTGTTTTATTTGATAAGTTTTAATCTTATACATGTTCTATTTATTATATTTCGAACCTGCTCTGAGCCCCACATTAGTGGGGGGCAGCAGGATATAAATCAAATAAAACAATAATTAAAATAATATAACCTGAAGCTGCATTAGGTCCAGCCCCATGATCAACAGTGTTCATTCTGGAGCATTCCTGATAATGGGGGTACTGTTGGGTTGCGGTCACACGGGCCAGTTGAAGCAGAGGGGAAGGGAGGCTATTTCCTCTGGAGGAATTAGACCTGCAGTTGTGAGATCACACAGCCCTTTGTTACCGCGGGCCCAGCCTGTCACTGTGTGATCAGACGCAACTGTGCGAGAGTTTGGGGGGGGGGGTTGCCGTTTGTTTCTCATGCACATAAGCAAGGAATCATAACTCTGCACTGAAGGCCCCCTATGGGTATGCAATGATGTGCATACTGTGAAGATGGGGGGGACCAGCACTGAGCTGGGATGGCCTGATCAGACCATCCCAATGGTTCGGAAGTGTGCTTGCGCAATCAGACAGGGGAAAGTCTGTCTGTGGCCCATCACAACCCATTTACTACCAGATTTTCCCAGGTGCCTTTTAACTCCACTTCTGCAGTGGAGCAGCGCAAGTTGCCAACAGCTGCAGGACGCTTCCCAGAAGTTGCTGTCTGATTGCGCCCTTTTGATCCATCAGGCATTTGCGCCTATGTCGGATCTTCTGGCATGTGTGATTACAGCCTTGGAGTGAGCAACTCAGCATGTCTGGACATAAGAACATAAGAGAAGCCACTGCTGGATCAGGCCAATGGCCCATCTGGTCCAAGACTCTGTCGCACAGTGGCCAAAAATACCAGGTGCCCTCAGGAGGTCCAGCAGTGGGGCCGGGGGGGGGGGGGCACTACATCTAAGTGTGTATAAGTGTTATCTCCTTGAATGGGGTGCCTCTCTTTGTCCTAACCTGGGGGCTGCTGTCTGACCCCTCCTCTCTCTCATTCTCTCTCCCGTTGTCCTCTCACTCTCCCACATAGCCTTCCATGGAGAGACACATCTCAGCAGGTCCTCCTGTGGAAACAATGCCCTCATACTGCCACACAGAGAGTGCCAGACTTAGCTGGCTACTTGTGATAGGGAAAGTCCTCCCTAGGGTTGCGTTCAGATGGCTATTTTTAGCTGTGCCAGGCATGAGTGCATGGTGGATTTAAAGTGCACGTCCAGACAACAACATCTGGGAATCGTGCTGCTTCCGTGATCAGCCTGTTGATCCCCGTCGACGATCTGTACTTAAAAGATAGTGGTGAAAGTCCAGTCCTAAGCTGGCTGACAGGCCAATGGCAGCCTTTCCCTCGTCTGGTCATTCCACCAGCATGCAATCAGCCAGTAGGGATGGTCTCCAGACCATCCCTAATGGCCGCCATTTTAAAAAAGTCTTAGCAATGTGCGCATAACCGCTTAAACATGCAAAGTTCATGGAAGAGATTTCCCACCCCTGCAACCTTCCCCAAAGAAGAAGAAGAAAAAGAAGAGGAGGAGGAGGAGATTGGATTTATACCCCACCCTTCACTACTCGAAGGAGTCTCAGGGTGGCTTACAATCCCTTTCCCTTCCCCTCCCCACAATAGACACCCTGTGAGGTAGGTGGGGCTGAGAGAGCTCTTTCCAGGACTGCTCTTGAGAGAACAGCTCTGAAAGAGCTTATAACTGTGAGGCTACCCGGGATGCAACCACACCAAACAAAGGGTTCTTAAACAAGATCTTCTTTATTGGAGGGTTATCTTCGGGGTACACGTGTTGAGTTAGTAATGGAGTGGAGGAAGTGTGTTAGCACAATTATAGGGAAATCAAATCATACTGTCATACATAAGACCCCCAATCAGTGGCTAGGGAAAAGGCACCTAGAACGGTTACTTTGTTTTATTCCCAGGCTAAAAGCAGGAAAGGAAAGTCGGTTTGCACCTGTAGGAAACAATATGTGATTCAAAACAAGTCTGTGTGAAGTAGCAGGCAACTCAAGGACAGAGATAACATAGTGTTGAAGCGGCAGAAGCCGGGAAGAGGAGTACATTCCGTAGGGGGGAGGGAGTTGGCTTGCCTTGCTCTGTGAATCCCAACTCCCGCCCTGGATCGTGGCAGTGTCAACTGACAATAACTGACACAAGGTCACACCAGCAGCTGCAGGAGAAGGTATGGGGAATCAAACCCAGTTCTCCCAGATTAGAGTCCGTGCTCCTAACCACTACACCGCTACAAGTAGAAGAGAAGAGGAGACTGGATTTATACCCCGCTCTTCACTTGGCCACCAAACGAGAAGGGAGCACTCACTGGAGAAGACCCTGATGCTGGGAAAGATTGAAGGTCAAAGAAGAAGGGGACGGCAAAGGATGAGATGGTTAGACAGTGTCATCGTTGCAACAAACATGAAATTAAGCAAACTCTGGAGCTAAGACAGGAGGGCCTGGCGTGATGTGGTCCGTGGGGTCGAGAAGAGTCGGACTCGACTGTGCGACTGGACTTCACTTGGAGTCTCAGAGCGATTGACAATCTCCTTTCCCTTCCCCTTCCCACGACAGACACCCTGTGAGTAAGTGTGGCTGAAAGAGCATTTTCGAGAACTGCTCGTGAGAGAACAGCTCTGAGAGAACTTGTGGCTGACCCACAGTCACACCAGCAGCTGCATGTGGAGGAGTGGGGAATGAAACCTGGTACTCCCAGATCACAGCGACGCTCCTAGCCACTCTGCCAAACTGGCTCTCCAATTTCATCCTCTGTATCCCCTGAAAAACTTCTCCTAGACTTGGGCGTATACCTAGGAACAATGTGGGATGCATCACACGGGCTGCGTAAAGAAATGGGATTTGGTAGCAATCACCTCCCACCTACTAAATCCACCACCACCATATCCCATGCCATTCCTGAAGGCTCTCTAACCCTCAGAAATAGCTTCGGGAGGTGGCAAAAGGCTGTGTTGGGAAGTCAGCAAAAATCTCTTCCATGAAGTCACTCTATTTGTGGAAAGATTCCGCCTAAGCCTATGGGTGAGGCACTCATGGCTCTTGTTACTGGAGAGAAGGAGAAAAGACACTGATGAAGGGAGGAAACTAAGAGCTGCATCAAACCACATACGTATCGTACTCCACCACAACTGGGTGTGGAAACTGCCAGCAAGTCACAGCTGATTTATAGTGACCCTGTAGGGTTTTCAAGGCAAGAGACATACAGAGGTGGTTTGTTATTGCCTGCCTCTGCATAGCAACCCTGGACTTCCATGGTGGTCTCCTGTCCACGTACTCACCGGGGCTGATCCTGTTTGGCTTCCAAGATCTAATGGGTTTGGGCTAGCCTGGGTCACCCACTACAACTAGAGGAATTTCCTGCTTTGTGTAGGGGGTTGGACTAGATGACCCTGGAGGTCCCTTCCAACTCTACGATTCTGTGATTCTATGACTCCAAAGGCCTCATTCCTGCTTTCAAAATGAAATGAGGTAACTGAACATTTTCAACCCATCCAGCAAGAAAATTGAGGAAGGGAATTGAGGAGGCCTCACTGTTTGGGCTGTGGAAGAGACTGGTGGTCTCAGGTGTACAACCCATGCCTCTGACGAAGAGCTCTGTTTACACAACAAACTGCATCTTCTCTTGTGTGAGCAAGGATTCTCATTCTCAGTGCTGGAGATCAGTGCCCTCCCCTTTGGAGCCTGTAATGATTTTGGTAGTTTTGAGAACATGTGGATGGTCTTCACCACAAAACAGCTGTTATGGGGAGGATAAGACTAGTCACAAAATGGCTGCCCTGGTGGACAGGGGAGCCAAACAAAAACACTGGAAGATTCCGCAGAATGTTGGAGATTCCAAGGAAAATGCCCTCCTACAGTGGACGTAGCTGGTTCCACAAGAATGTTCCCTGACCTTAACCTGGATAGCCCAGGCAATCCTGATCTCACCAGAACTCAGAAGCTAAGGAGGGTCAAATCTGGCAAGTCCTTGGATGGGAGACCTCCTTGGAATACCAGCAGTCTGGAAGCGGGGGCAGGTTTTATTCAGCCACCTCTCTGGACATCCTCCAGACCCCCAGTAGGGGTCAGTCACCAGAGGTCGCCACGACTTCCAGGTGCACACATATGTACATACACATACACACACACATATGAAAAAAATATTTTAAAAAGAGTGTTCCCTGATGACACAAAGGGGATGTCTCCCAGATTTTTTGGAAGCACCTCCTGATCCAATGAGATGAGGGGAAAGCTTGGACTGGCTCTTTGCTCTGGGTTAGAAACAAGTGAGCCCTAGAAAGCATCTTGGTAGGCACCATGTTGGGAATCTATCATAGGGTTTAGAAGCCTGCACACCAGTGCTCCCTCTAAGCTGTGGAGTCTTGTGAGCAAAAATTCGACATTGTGAGCTCCTGGCATTAAAGTTGAGAGTGAGTGATTTGGCTCCTGCATAAAGTAGTTTGCTCTGGAGCCATCCTTCCTGAGCAAAGACAAAAATGCGTGAGCCAGAGGCTAAAGAACTGTGAGCTAGCTCACACTAACTCAGCGTAGAGGGAACACTGCTACACGCCTACACATACTTTGTATCTACAACTCTAGAAGGCTCTCCACTGAGTAAAAATGTGGAAGACCTTGTGAATGGAACAGATCTGTTCTGACAACCACACTCGATCGGGTTGATTTTTTGATATAGAGGCAGAGACCTCGTGAGTCTCTCAGTAGGTGTCTGATACTCCATCCAACTTTCTTTCATAATTACCAGCATATGATGTCATTCTTTGCTTCATTTATGTCATTTACAACCTCAGTCGGCATGCCGGCAAAACTCCGTTATGTCATTAAAGGCAGTAAATATGTCACCGTAATTTATCTCCCCCACCTCGTAAATAGTTTATTAGATGACATTATTACACCTCCAGATCTTTCTCTCTCTCTCTCTTTCTTCCATACGAATGGCAATTACTTCAAGTATTTACTGTAATTATGTCACTTGATGCAATTACAGTAATCACATCGAAAAATGATAGCCCGTGACTAATGAATTAAAATAGCATGGAAACTCGCATAAAAATGATATTAAAAAATGTTAAGGATCTCAGGCAAACTCACAAAAGCAAGGAAATTTATAATTAAGAATTTAATCTCCAATAACATTGCAGGGGGCCACTTTTTTAAAGATTGAATCACAGATGTGGGAGGACTGCGAAGGGGCGGCGGGAAGGGAAGTGGAGGAAATGAAGGATGGGAATGGAATACAGTCTGACAGATGTCACAAGCTTTTCACTTGGCCACTTATGGACCTCCATGTTTCGATGCTGTGTACCATTGAATGCCAGGTCCTGAGGATGGGTAGAATCAGAAAGAAACCTTGCTGGTGGAGCTTCTGACTGATCACGATGGAGAACATGATTTGGCCTGGATGGACCGTTGGTCATGGTGGGAAATGGGATTTGACCTAGATGGACCATTGGTCCGATCCAGTGGTCTTCAGCCTTTCCAGACTTAGGACCCATCTTTAATCACCGAGTGGCAGGATGAGAAGCATGGGACTGCAAGGAAATGCCAGGTAATCACATGACAGGAAGAGGGGGAGCCAGAGGTATGTCTTCACCAGTGCAAAGGCCAGGACTGTGGATGACAGACCAAAAGAGTTCATAAGAACATAAGAGAAGGCAATGCTGGATCAGGCCAGTGGCCCATCCAGTTCAGCACTCTGTCACACAGTGGCCAAAAATACCAGGTGCCCTCAGGAGGTCCATCAGTGGGGCCGGGACACTAGAAGCCCTCCCACTGTTGTCCCCCCCCAGCACCAAGAATACAGAGCATCACTTGCCCCATAGTTCCTATCTATACCTTGCGGCTAATAGCCACTGAGGGATCTCTGCTCCAGATGTTTATCTAATTCCCTCTTGAAGCTGTCTGTGCTTGTAGCCACCACCACTTCCTGGGGCAGTGAATTCCATGTGTTAATCACTCTTTGATTAACCTTCCTAGGATCCAATATCAATGCAGATGGTGACTGCAGCCATGAAATTAAAATACGCCTGCTTCTTGGAAGAAAAGTGATGGTAAACCTAGACAGTATAATAAAAAGTAGAGACATCACCCTGCCAACAAAAGTCTGTATGGTCAAAGCCATGGTATTCCCAGTAGTGATGTAAGGCTGTGAGAGTTGGACTATAAGGAAGGCTAAGCGCCAAAGAATAGATACTTTTGAATTATGGTGCTGGAGAAGACTCTTGAGAGTCCCCTGGACTGCAAGGAGATCAAGTCAGTCAATCCTAAAAGAAATCCACCCTGACTGCTCCCTGGAAGGCCAGATCCTGAAGCTGAAGCTCAAGTACTTTGGCCACCAAATGAGAAGGGAGCACTCCCTGGAGAAGACCCTGATGCTGGGAAAGACTGAAGGTCAAAGAAGAAGGGGATGGCAAAGGATGAGACAGTTGAACAGTGTTACTGATGCAATGAACATGAAATTAAACAAACTCTGGAGCACTACAGGAGACAGAAGGCGTGATGTGGTCCATGGGGTCGTGAAGAGTCAGACTCGACTTTGCAACTGAACAACAACAATCACTCTTTGGGTGAAGAAGTACTTCCTTTTATCCATTCGAACCCGACTGCTCAGCAATTCCATGGAGTGCCCACGAGTTCTTGTCTTGTGAGAAAGGGAGAAAAGGACTTCTTTCTCTACCTGCTCTATCCCATGCATAATCTTGTAAAACTCGATCGTTTCACCCCTTAGCCATCGTTTCTCCAAGCTAAAGAGCCCCAAGCGAGACGAGATGAGAAACATAAACAGAGTACCAAGTGTGCTGCAATGATGAAGAAGCCAGTGGTCAGCCATGGAGGAATCTTCTCCACCGCTGAGTGACCTCACCCTACCGTCCAGCTGGTCCTCTTGGCATACATGCAGAATGGCAGGAGATATGGAACCCTTGCTTTCTGCTGATGTGATTTGAGGCTGAGACGTTATGCCAAGCATAACTTAGACCCATCACCTCCTCCTGCACCACTGAGATGGCTGGGGGGAAAGGTGTACCTGTGCACCTCTCCCCAAAAGATGCAAAAAAAGTGGATTCTGTAGAACCTGTATGTGCAAATTGCTTTGTACAGCATTGGAGACCTTTGACATAGCAATGAAGTTGGTGGAGAAGGCCCTTTTCTCTGCCACCCCCATTGTATCTTGTCCAGCTCCATTGTGCCCATGACTTGATAACACCTAAATCCAGCCCCTTTTAGTAATCTTAATTTGGTCCCTGGCTGTGATGCTTTTGTGAGGTTCTTTGCTGTTTAAAGGAATCTCACCTGCCGGACTTGGATGTCAAGTTGAGAGTGGATTCAACAGCTGAGGTGTCAGAAGTATCTGCTCGCCCTTTCATTAAGGGTAGGTTTTGATTGCTCTCGACGATGGATGCCGACAAGGTCCTTGGCAACATAAGAGCCACTTGTGCTCTTGACCTGTGCCCATCCTTGGTTTTTCATTCCAGGAAAAGTCTTTGGAGCCATTGCTGAAGATTGCTAATGCCTCACTGATCGAGAGGAGTCTCCCTAAGACCTTGGAAGGAGACGGTTATCAGATCTTTGCTTTAGAAACAGTCATTGACAAAGGATGAAGTGGCCCATTATTGACTCATCTCCCATTGACCTTTTCTGGGGAAGGCGATCAAGCAGGTGATGGTGGAACAGCTCCAGGGGTTCCTGGATAACACATTTGCCCTCAACCCATTTCAGTCTAGCTTCAGGCCTTCAGTTCAGAACAGAGAACCTTCATTTATAGCTGGACAGGGGCCAGTTATCCCTGTCGATAGTTAGATCTATCAGCGGGCTTTGAGAGTCACCTGTTGCATTCTTAGCCATTGGTTAGAATATAGGCTTGGCACTAAGGCAGTAGCCCTTAGGGGTGACATGATCGAGGTTTACAAGATTATGCATGGGATAGAGCAGGTAGAGAAAGAAGTACTTTTCTTCCTTTCTCACAGTACAAGAACTCGATGAAATTGCTGAGCAGTCGGATTAGAACAGATAAAAGGAAGTACTTCTTCACCCATAGAGTGATGAACACTTGGAATTCACTGCCACAGGAGGTGGTGGCGGCGGCTACAAGCATGGATGGCTTCAAGAGGGAATTGGATAAACATATGGAGCAGAGGTCCATCAGTGGCTCTTAGCCACAAGGTACAGATAGAAACTCTTGGTCTGGGGCAAGTGATGCACTGTATTCTTGGTGCTTGGGGGGGGGGGCAACAGTGGGACGGCTTCTAGTGTCCTGGCCCCACTACTGGACCTCCTGAGGGCACCTGGTATTTTTGGCCACTGTGTGACACAGAGTGTTGGACTGGATGGGCCATTGGCCTGATCCCACATTGGCTTCTCTTATGTTCTTATGAACTCTTTTGGTCTGTCATCCACAGTTTCAGACCAACTTTGTTGGTCTGAAAGGTGCCACTGGACTCAAACTTTGGGCCACAAAGAAAACAGGGTTTGAATATTTAAATTAGTAGATGATGGACAACTAACCCACTGCCCAATCATTGGATCCAGGCCAGTCAGTGTTCTAGCACAGAGCCTCAGCTCCTTCACCATGCAAGGTTCGGTCCTAACCAGTGCTCCCTCTAAGCTCTGGGGTCTTGTGAGCAAACATTCTACTTTGTGAGCTACTGGAATTAAAGTTGTGAGCGAGCAATTTGGCTACTGCATAAATTAGTTTGCTCTGGAGACATCCTTCCTGAGCCAAGACAAAAATGTGTGAGTCGGAGGCTAAAAAACTGTGAACTAGCTCACACTAACTCAGCTTAGAGGGAACACTGGTCCTAACTCTTCATAACTAGTGTTTTGATTCTTATTTGTTGGTTTGTTTTGTTTGTTTGTGCCGTGGTGGCTCAGAGGTTAAGATGCTGAGCTGCAGACCGGAAGGTCGGTGGCTTAGCAGTTCGAGATGCGAGTGCTGCATGACGGAGTGATCTCCCATCTCTGGCCCCAGCTCCTGCCAACCAGGGGGAGGGGGAATTGACTGGGAGCAGCAGGTAGGCCCATCCGACATACAGCGATGTGTGTATATCAGAGCCCATGTGTCAGGTATGCCTGCCACTCTCCCGGGCGGGAGATGGGATTTCCTGAGTGGGATGAGATGAGTCCACTCCTCCCTTTGCCTCCAACTGGAATGTACTCCCTCCCCCTTGCTTGCTGGCTTCACGGGAACTATTATCTGCTTGTTAGCTTCACAGGATTGTTATCTCTATCCAAGGTTGCTGGTAGCTTCACACAGACACGTTTTATGTTTTACCTCCTGTTGCAGGTGCCATCTGCCGTCTCCCCGCTCGTTCGCCTGGGAACTGTTTTATGCGGGGTTTTTCCCTGGGTGGGGATTGCGGGGTCGGTATGCCAGTAGGCATTTTGAAAGCACTGTATCTATTCTAACACCTTTATTCACCCCCATTACTAACTCAACACGTGTACCCTGAAGAAAATTCCCCCAATAAAGAAAGTCTTATTCAAGAGCCTTTGTGTGGGGTGAATTCATCCAGGAAGTCTTACACCATGTGACCAGGATGTGACATCATCATGTCCGGGACATCAGGGCAATGCTCTGGTATTTGAGCAAAAACTCTGTGGTAAATTTGGTGCTGATGTCATGTCCGGGTCACATGGGCAATGACGTAGGCACATCACTGCATGCTGGGTGGATCTCCCTCTTTTGGCGGGGTAAGTCTCCTCTGCCAGCCAGCTAATCAGTGGTGTGGAGGTGAACCCTGTCAGTGGGGGACCCCCCAACTCCCCCAGGGGGTCTGGCAATCCTAGTTGTGGGCAAGAACATGGTGCAGGGCTGGCGTTGCAAGCACAATGACATCATTTCTAGGGAGAACCTGGAAGCAACAGCAGTAGCTCTAGGAATTGCCAGAAATTCTACAGTAAAACTGACTGGGGGCTTGGTAGCACTGTGATAGGGTTGAAGCCATTGGGTGTAACCACCTACCTTGGTCCCGCCCCGCCTAATTCTATAACCAAGAATGCTTCTTCAAGTATCTTTTCAGCAGCCTTTCTCCTTGAGCCAAGAGAGGCAGAGAGACAAACTCTGTTTCTAGTTAGGCTACCCAGAAATTATTTAATTTCTGCGACCATTTTAGAAAATGTGCCATTCATATTGATTGTGGGGGGGGGAACCTTTTAATAGACGCAGCTGCATCCTCTAGCAAATTATTACAAGCCTCAGTATGAAATGCATTAAGAGGAAATGCTTAACAGATGATGGTGTGACAAGCTGTTGCGAGGCCTGTTCCGAAGGCTCCGATATGATTAAATTGATAGGCTTGCTTAGCACGTGAGCATAAATCATCTTTTCAGGCTGGCTGCAAATTGCTCGGCTTTATTAATAACGAAGTATTTATAAATGGGACCTTATTGGGGAGCCCGATGAGGCTCCACTAGGCCTCAGCCGCGACGGCCCTGTCATGTTGTCTCGCCACAAAGCAGGTGGGAGGGAACTGTCGGTTCTGTGGTGTATAAATCACCTCAGCGTCAGCTGGAGGAAGCTAGGCCAAAAGCGTTTAGGGCCGGGCCTGCGTTCCAAACACTCAGCAGCAGGCACTGGCACCAAACCTTACTGAGTGACTTACGTTGATGGGGAGAAGGATGGAAGGGGGAGAGGGAGGAAAAGAGAGAGACTCGGCCTAATCGGCATCTCAACATTACAAATGTATATTGGATTTATGTCAATTTAACAGTTGCTGCTTCCCCTCAAGGATCATGGGAATCATAGTTTAATGAATCAGGCTGCCAGGTTCCTGCTGCTGGGGTAAGACCTCTTGCCCCCCTTCTAGGGTTGCCTGCTTTGGAGATTCTGTGAGTGGTGGGGAGAAGAAGAGGAGGAGGAGGAGATTGAATTTATACCCCATCCTTCACTCAGAGTCTCAGAGCACCTTACAAACTCATTTCCCTTCCCCTCCCCACAATAGACACCCTGTGAGGTAGCTGGGGCTGAGAGAGCTCTCTTGAGAACTGCTCTTTCAAGAATCGCTCTGACTGGCTTGCCCAAGGTCATCCAGCAGCTGCAAGTGGCCGCTACAGGAGATCAGCAGGGTGTAATGCCATAGAGTCCACCCTCCAAAGCCGCCATTTTCTCCAGGGGAACTGATCTTGGTAATCCAGAGATCAATTGTAATAGCGGGAGATCTCTAGGTTGGCAACCCTACCTCCACTGGCCCATCCCACCACTGCTCATCTAAGTGGTAGGAGAAAAATGACAGGGAAATGGAAGGGGCAGTTCCTGGCATCCTGATACAATGATGTCACTTCCAGGCAAACTGGAAGGGATGTCCTCATGATGATGCTCTAGCATTCAGTCAAAACTCTATGGTTAAACCATAGGGTTCGGGCCAAATGCTGGAGTGCCTGTAGAGACACAGTGACACCATTTCCAGTTCTGCCAGAAGTAATGTCATTTCATCACCGGCAGTGTTGCTGGCGAGGCCTCCTCTCACACACAGGCGAGTCTCTGCTGGTTGCCAGCCTCATGCCAGCAACCCTATGAATCAGACATCCCTATCCCTCCCCACGGAATTCCAGTTCCTAGTGGAGGGAGAAGCTCCGTTGAACCAGTTTAAATTAGTAATGTGGATTCAGAGGGTCAGGAACAGAGACTAACCCAGGTCTGATTCATAGATCCAGGGGAGAAATCTCACTCTTTATTTTCATTTTCTTGATTGTTTAGTAAATTTTTATCCCACTCTTCCTTCAAAGAGCTCAGAGCATCCATCGTTCATCATTCTCTCTCCATTTTAATCCTCACAACAACTAGTCTGTGAGGTAGGGTAGGTTGCAAGGAAGTGAACGTCCCAAGATCACCCAGCAAGCTTCAGGGCAGAGAGGGGATTCGAACCTGAGGCTCCCAGATCCTAGTCTAGAACCCTAACCACTACACTGCACCGAAGACTTGAGATAAGCCATTCAAGAGAGGAGAATCAGGGCATTGTCTCCATCTTACTGATCAGCGGTCCAACAGCGGCTGAAGCCTGCAGGCAAAGGCTGCCAGCGGGCGTATGACCAGTCAAGGGATCCCTGTGCTCCTGGGGAAGGGGAGGTATGGCGGTGGGACCAGATGGAAGTGGAAGGGAAGGGGACGGAGACATGAGCAAGCTCGGTCTCCTTCCAATCTGTGTCCCATCCCAAGAGTGGTAGGTTGTGGGGCTAGGAGTCAGAACCCCACTCTGACATTGGTGATGTGCAATGCCAGGTCCATAAATAATAAGACCAGGATCCTCCATGACTTTCTGTCAGAGCAGAATGTGGATCTGGTGTGAGTGACCGAGACCTGGGTGCGAGAGGGAGAGACTGTTTCTCTCTCCCAAATGGTGCCACCCGGATTCTTGGTCCTCCACCAATCCTGGACTCAGGGGTGGGGGTGGGGAGTGGCAGTGTTCATCCGAGAAGGTTACACTTTCAGAGCACTACCGCCACGGAGTCTTGTGGGCATAGAGTGAGTCAGCTTTGTCTGGGAGGCCAGGGAAAGTTTGGCTGTTTGTTTGGTGTACCGACCACCCAACACACCGGCAAACAGCCTGCCATCCCTGCTGGAGGCCATATCAGGCTGGGCGCTTGAGCACCCTCGGCTATTAGTCTTGGGTGATTTCAGTGTCCATGCCGAGGATGCGACCTCCACGCAGGCAATGGATCTGGTGTCATCCATGGCAGTACTAGGACTTTCCCAGTTTGTTATGGCCCCCACGCACAGAGCCGATCACACGCTCGACTTGATTTTTGTGGTGGGGGTTACGGTGGACTGGATTACAGCCACAGCTGTACCATGGTCGGACCACCAGACTCTGAAGGCCCGGGTGAACAAGCTGCTTCAACCCTGTTAGGGTGGCGAGCAGATTTTAGCTCGCCCACGGAGCCAAATGGATACCATGCGATTCCAGGAAGCTCTGCGGGATCCGAGGCCCCCTGGCAGCTTGTTGGATGAGCAAGTTGAGGACTGGGAACATCGTCTTTTGGCGGCCATCGATGAGATCACTCCCTGGCGCCCTCTGCGCCCCACACTCTGGCACAGTATTTAGAGTACTGGACTAGATCCAAGACACTTGGCTTCAAATTCCAAAGGTAACCTTGGATGGGTCCCTCTCTTTCAGCCTAACTCTAAAAGGGAGGAGGGAGGGGAACCTATGAGCTTGCCAGTGGTCTGACCAGGTCAGTAGTGTCTTCTCTGACTGGCGACGGGTCTCAGGTGGAGGCCTCTCACATCAGCTCCCAGCTGTTCCTTTTTACACTTGAGATGCCAGGGACTGAAACTGAGACCTTCTACTTGCCTAGCAGATGCTCTGTGCACGCTTTCCCAGCTCTGGCTCCCATAGGGTTGTGGGGTTTCCCCCGCTTTCAAGGGCTTCAATCTACCACTGACCAGCTGGCTGGCAGGGGGGAGCCCCACCCCCAAACAGCTCCCTTGCACCCCCAATGTGCCCAGCAGGATGATGTCACCCGGAGGTGATGTCACTGCTCTGGGCACATCGTGGAGGGGATGCTCTACCACAGGGGTGGCCAACCTTGCTTAACGTAAGAGCCACATAGAATAAACGTAAGAGCCACATAGAGATGTCTGAGAGCCGCAAGACAGGAACAAATATCACACACACGTTTTTATTTTTAAAAATATGCAAATTTGCTTTTTATTAATGTTAAATGGGACTGCCAAAAATAAAATCAAACGAGGAAAACCAGTTATAAGAAAGAGAGAGAGAGAAACTAGGAAAGCAAATAGATGGGACGGAGGAGGGAAGGAAGGAAGGAAGGGAGAAAGAGAGAAAAAGCATGCCTCCCCTTTGCTTCCCCAGCCGCCCTGCCAGGAGCCGCACAATATGTGTGAAAGAGCCGCATGTGGCTCCCGAGCCACAGGTTGGCCACCCCTGCTCTACCATTTGGGTAAAAACTCTACGGTAACCATGGATAATTTTTTTTGCCCAAATGCTTAGAGCACCCCCCCCCCCCATGCCATATGCCTGGTGCAATGTCATCACCTCTGGGTGACATCATCACGACAGGCATGTCGGGGGTGGGGGAGCTGTTTGGGGTTGGGGAGCTTTTCAGGGGTCAGAGCGGCTCAGAGCCATAGAGTTTTCCCCAAAATGCTAGAGCGTCCCCTATGTGACACGCCTGGTGCAATGTGGGCATGTCGAATGCAGGGGAGCTGTGTGGGGGGGTGGGGAGCTTTTCAGGGATGGAGAAGATCCTGGGGAGCAGCCTGGAGCCCCCCTAAGGCAACCGGTAAGCACCTGGCTACCCTAGGCTCCTGCCTTGTGGAATGGCCTGCCTGAGGAGTTCCGGAAGGTTCCCGCTCTCCTGGCTTTCCTTCTGTTCTAAACTAAACTATTCAAAAGGGCTTTTCTGAACCGGCAATGGTTACACTGCACGGAACGGTTTCACAAACTTGCTTGAACAAATGAATTGGGACTGTAGTCTATACTGCTGTGTATAGTTCATTACAAGTAGGATCCTATTTATGTAATTTCTCTATCGCTTAATGTGTCATGTGAATACTTACGCTGTGTTCCAGTTCTTTCTGGCTGGCTCCAGACTTCTAACACCCAAATGCATCGGTTATTGGACGTCTCATTTTGTTGATTGTACTGGCTCACTGTGTGTAGTCCACCTTGAGCCCTTGGGAGAAAGGCAGACTATAAATCACACCACTAACATACCACTGAGCCATTTCCATAGAGGAAAGTGAAAAATGTACTAAGTAGATTCCTGGATCTTCTACCATTTGAAATGGGACTACCCCAATTCGTGGAGGTGTGTTTTAGCCACTGTGCGATCGTAGTGCCAGCTGCTCCCAGGTTAGCAAAATGATCGAGAACGGATGTATTAAAAGTTTCTGCCAGGTGGTACTCCTCCTGAACAACAGCCGTTCTCTCTGCCAGCTCCAGCAACGGAAACCAAGTTAATTCTGAGTTGTCTTCCGCATCATGCTTGTATACATTGTACATGCTTGTTTTCTCCTGTGTTTATCAGAAGCTCTGAATCCCCTCCCATTGTTTGTAAATATTCCCCCCACAATTCATCTGTTTTTTATGTATTAATGCGTATCTGCTCATTTATTTTGGGTAGCAACCTGTTTTATCGCAATATTTTAATAAAAATCTGTGAAACAGGCGGGAAAAGTAAAAACACAAGGCAAACAAACATGGGCTGTGCAACTTGTGTGGCTGGGAAAAAAACATCTACAGTGCGGTTCCATTTCAGGCTACGCAGAAAGAGGGGAACTCCAAACATGTGGGAAATTAGTCTAGAATGGGGGAATACTTATTTCTCTTTCCAGGCCTTGGTTGGGAAATTATTGCATGCCTGACTATACTCAGGAATTTGTAGAAGATGGAGGGACTCTCGATAGTTCTGATGGATATCCATTTATCACTTTATATTGTTTCGATTGCCTGGCCTCAATGGCCAGGCTCACCCAATCGCATCAGATCTCAGAAGATCAGCAGGGTTGGCCCTGGTCTGTATTTGGATAGGAGACCGCCACGGAAGTCTGGGTTCATTATGCAAAGGCAGACAATGGCAACCCCCTCTCTGTTTTTCTCTTGCCTTGCAAACCCTGTGGGATAGCCATAAGTTGGCTGTGACTTCACAGTACTTTCCATCGCCACCATTGTTCTGATAGATATATAGTTACCACCAGGGGTCCTTTTGTAGAAAAAGAGGTGCAGGAGCTCATTAGCATAACTCATTAGCATAACTCATTAGCATAACTCATTAGCATAACTCATTAGCGTGTGCCACATCCCCTGACATCACCAGAAGTGTGTCAGAAAGGGAATGTCAGTTTCAGCCCCATTATATCCTATGGGCCATTGAAATCAATGGCAAAAACTCATAGGGTATATGAGGGGCTGGAGGAAAGGGGGTTTGAGGGAGAGGCTCCAAACTTGCAGGGTAGCTGCGGGGGCCTCTCCTCGAAATACCCACTAAGTTTCAAGTAGATTGGACCACAGGGTCCAATTCTATGGGCCCCCAAACAGATTGTCCCATCCCCTCCATTGTTCTCTATGGTGAGAAAAAATGTTAACTTTTTTCCTACCATAGAGAACAATGGAGGGAATGGGGGCAACCTGTTTGGAGGCCTGTAGAATTGGACACCCTGGTCCAATCTTCTTGAAACTTGGTGGATATTTCAAGGAGAGGCCCCAGCAGCTACCCTGCAAGTTTGGAGCCTCTCCCTCAAACCCCCTCCCCTCCAGTTGCTTTTAAAGTTGCCGCCGAATTTCGGCAGCAATTCGGCGGTGAGCTGAATCAGATTAGAGAATCTGATTCAGCCCATGGCTGCCCTACTGGCCAGTCCTGAGCTGGTGGAGCTTCGCTCCGCCTCGCTCCGGCCCCAATGGACCCCTGGTTACTACTGTATATTGTCATGATATATATGTCATTTTTCCAGTGGCTGCTAGCAAAATGGAACCTCCATATTCAGCAGCAGTATCAATCTTAGTAGTAGATGGTGGGGAGAAACAACATGGAAGTTCCAGCGCATTTCTTTGAGATTTATGAGGTTCTAGAGGTGATCTTACCTGAATTTTGCTACGTCAGTTAATGACCCGGATTGCCTGCCTCTTCTGATCCAACCAAGGATTCCGTTTAAAAAATACTGCCTTGAATAGATGAAGCTACCTTATACTGATTTGTACCCTTGGTCCAACAGACCGGTGGCAGCTCTCCACGGTCTCAGGCAGAGGTCTTTCATTCCATTTACTAACTGATCTTTTCAACTGGAAATGCCAGGGATTGAACATGGGACTTTCTGCATGCAAAGCATAAACTGGGTGGAAAGTTACATCTTTGTAATTCAAATCCCGCTCGCGGGGAGGGCGGGATATAAATGTGAAAAAATAAATAATAAATAAATAAATAAAATCGTCTATCGCTGAGGTGAGAAAGGAGATGGCTTTCCCCTCTCTTTGCAGTAAGAATATGACAAAAGAAACAGGAAAAGAGCTATAAACTCCTGTCTGTGCGCTGCTGAGCTCAGGATATTACTCTGGACGAGACAGTCAGAGGGATGCTTTTGGGATGCTTAGCTTAGGACTACAATTCCCATGGGCAACTGCAGTTAAAGGTACACAGCAGTTATACTAAACTCCTATTACCTACAGTTAATGCTGACTGGGGGCAGCACAGCCCTACTGGATCAGACCAGTGGTCCATCTAGTCTAGCACCCTCAGAACATAAGAAGAGCCCTGTTGGATCAGACCAGTGGTCCATCTAGTCCAGCTTCCTAAGAACATAAAAAGAGCCCTGCTGGATCAGACCAGTGGTCCATCTAGTCCAGCATCCTAAGAACATAAAAAGAGCCCTGCTGGATCAGACCAGGGGTCCATCTAGTCCAGCATCCTAAGAACATAAGAAGAGCCCAGCTGGATCAGACCAGGGGTCCATCTAGTCCAGCATCCTAAGAACATAAGAAGAGCCCTGCTGGATCAGACCAGTGGTCCATCTAGTCCAGCATCCTAAGAACATAAGAACAGCCCTGCTGGATCAGACCAGTGGTCCATCTAGTCCAGCATCCTAAGAACATAAGAACAGCCCTGCTGGATCAGACCAGTGGTCCATCTAGTCCAGCATCCTAAGAACATAAGAACAGCCCTGCTGGATCAGACCAGTGGTCCATCTAGTCTAGCATCATAAGAACATAAGAAGAGCCCTGCTGGATCAGACCAGGGGTCCATCTAGTCCAGCATCCTAAGAACATAAAAAGAGCCCTGCTGGATCAGACCAGTGGTCCACCTAGTCCAGGATCCCAAGAACATCAGAAGAGCCCAGCTGGATCAGACCAATGGTCCATCTAGTTCAGCATCCTGTCTCACACCAGAATACTTTCTATAATCACTTGGTTCAGAAAATAGCGAAGGTAACATTCAATAAGTAAAAAGTATTATAAAACGCAAATCAGAAACTTTTGGGACACTTTAAAAGATTGACAGGAGAAGTTGCATAAAAATAGGTGGTCTTTCCAACCTAGACGCAGGAGGTCTGCCATATTGGCTTTCACCCCCAGAGAACTCCAAGCATATCTGCTGTAACTCAACAACTTTCTCCAGCCCATGTCTGAGAAGAAAGTCAAATGTAGACATTTGAGGTGGGCTGAAACATTACAGTTTGCATTGGCTTTAATGACACCCTTACCAGCCAATAAGAAAAAAGTTAAGACAATCAATCTGATAAGTATTGGAGTCGGGAGTCCATGGAATAGTGAAACAGCTAGATCTTTATTGCTGGTCCGGATGAAGCATACAACCCAGGGCTCGAAGCCCTCCTTTTATGCTGGTCAGGGACAATCCCCTAACCTCGCCCAACTGGCCTGATTGGCTATTAGAAGTCTATTTACATTTCATAGGTTCCCTAGGAGAAACCTAGGTACATGATTGGTGGCCAGTTTGAATCCACCTGGCCTTTGTTCTACCTGGCTGAAGCTCAGGTAGTTTCTTGGCCATGTGCTCTGGCCATGCTCTGGCCATGTGCTCTGGCCATGCTCTGGCCATGTGCTCTGGCCATGCGGTTGCCATTACGGGAGCACATGGTGACCGCATGGTCAATACATAACACAATCCAAGGGGTTATGGTATAGGATAGCATGAACGGGTCAGGGAGGGAACCAAAGTGGAACAGCAGGTGAAGGGGAAAGCCAGGATGGAATCCGAGGAGTCAAATCCAGTAGAATCTACTCCTTGTTCCCAGGGGAAACCTGATTTTACTGGTAATACCACTCTATGTACGTCAAATCGCAACTGATTTATGGAGACCCCAGCAAGGGGCTTTCAAAGCAAGTGAGAAGCAGAGGTGGACTGCCATTGCTGTCCTCTGTGGAGTCTCCCTTGGTGGTCTCCCATCCAAGTACTGATCCTACTTAGGCTTCTTAGACAGGGTTGCCAGCTCCAGGTTTGGAAATTCCTGGATATTTGGGGGGGGGGGGCAGAGTCTGGGGAGGGGAGGGACTATAGCAGGGTATAATTCCACCATGGAGTCCACCTTCCAAAGTGGCCATTTTGTCCAGGAGAGCTGATCTCTGTCACCTGGAGATCAGTTAATCCTAGAAGATCTCCAGCTACCACCTGGAGGCTGACAATCCCATGAGATCTGACACGCTCAGGCTATACCCTCCCAGGCCCCTGAAGCGATGGCTCTCGGCAGTCTTGTGTTTATGCAGGCGTAAACTATCCATTCTTAACATTTTCCTCTTTCCAAGTCTCTAGACACAGTAAGCGGGCAGTCCTGCCAAACAGAATTGGTTTTATAAGCTTTACCTTCTGTTTCTGTTAGCAAGGTTATGAGTGGCCTTGGCCTTCTATAGGTGTGTTTAAAAAAAAAAAAAAGTTTGGAAATGATTGGAAATCTGGGAGAAGTTTATATATAAGAAAGACAGGAACGCCCAGAGAATTATTAGAAGCAGGGAACAGCAGACACCGAAATCAATTCAGAAGCAGTTGTAATATCTTTGCCGCCAGAAGCCTGGCCTCTTTTAAATGTGAAACTGCATTATCTCATGAGAAACATTTTCATTTGCCCTCCTCCTCCATTGTTCCTTCCCCTTGCTTGTTGTGTCTTTTTGTTAATCAGCTTTTAGTTCTCTGAGGCAAAGGACTGTCTTTTCCCTCTACTGGTCTGGGCGAGCGTTTTAGCACCGCAGGGAAGACTGGCAGATTGGGTCTTTCAGAGACATAAGTAATAACCCCTGAATAAGGATCGGGGAGGGAAATTAGCAGCCCGCTCGCTCTGGGAAAGAAACCCGGCCTTTTCTTCTGGAGTCTCAAAGAGGAAAACAAACTCGCCGCACAATTTGTGGGGTTTGGCCGATCAGCATCTCGAAATGTGAACCTGGATGCAAGAAGTGAGGTGTGTTTTCCTTTATTGGAAAGCCCCGTCTCCTGCCTCCCTGTCATCCAAACGGCCCACACGATGGCTTGCGAGATCAAATGAGAATATTACAAAGCAGATTAAAAGGTCAAAGCCGGCAGCCGTGCTCCCAATTAATATGACAAAAGGATCAGCAGAAACAGCAGTACAATGCTGAAAAAGTGGCCAAGATTTTAAAACCAGTGGTTTACAAAACTCAGCTATCAGCAGTAGAATCTGTCGAAGAAAATAGCTTGTTAGGGTTGCCAGGTCTGGGTAGGGTTGCCAAGTCCAGGTTGGAAAATACCTGGGGACTTTGGGGGTGGAGCCAGGAGAAGGTGGGGTTTGGGGAGGGGAGGGGCTTCAGCATGGTACAATCCCATAGAGTCCACCCTTCAAAGCAGCCATTTTCTCCAGGGGAGCTGATCTCTGTCAGCTGGAGATCAGTTGTTTTTAAGTACTGAGTCAGGAGGCGATGAATCCAAAACAGGCTTTTATTCTAAACATCGTTCAGCTCAAAAGACAGCTCTGACAAGGGCGGCACTTAACTTTTACTGTTCCAACACATATACATTGTAACTAAGGATACAAAATCTGATTGGACCTAAGCAGGGCTCTTTGATTGGCTCCTAGGATTGGCTTAAGGACCAATGGGAAGTCTTTATTCAGCAGCCAATAAGATTGCGGGAGTCAGGATACCAGAGCCCTAATGATGCAATGTAAAACAACATAAGAGAACGTAACAGTTGTAAAAGCGGGAGATCCCCAGGCCCCACCTGGAGGATGGCAACCCCAGGTCTGGGTTGGAAAATACCTGGAGACTATGGGGGTGGAGCTGGGAGAGGGTGGGTTTTGAGGAGGGGAGGGGCCTCAGCATGGTCCAAGGCCATAGAGTCCACCTGACAAAGCAGCCATTTTCTCCAAGGGAACTGATCTCTCTCAGCTGGAGATCAGTTGTAAAAGTGGGAGATCCCCAGGCCCCACCTGGAGGCTGGCAACCCTACAGTTTCTAGGGATAAAAATGTTAAATCAGGGCCCCCCAAGCTTCTTGAGCCACCAGCACCTTTGGAATCCTAGCACACTGTAGGGGGCACACCCACAAAATGGCTGTCGCACATGGCAGAACCCACCACAAAATGGCTGAGCTCTCTCAGCCCCACCTACCTCAGAGGGTGTCTGTTGTGGGGAGGGGGAAGGAAAGGAGACTGTAAGCTGCTCTGAGACTCCTTTGGGAAATGAAGGGTGGGGTATGAATCCAACCTCCTCCTCTCCACTCCTCCTCCAGATACAGCCAGTTGGGCGTCCTTGGGTCAGTGTGAGACTTCTGCTCAAAGTAGTCAAGGATCAGATCTTTGTTGATGAAACACAGTTCTTTATTTCCAGTCTCTACATTGGTACAGCTTCTCGGATTATTGTCAGAGATAACGCATATGACAGAAGCAGGTCTATTATACCTTTCAAGACAGTTTGAATTACGCATAGATAGCCAATCACTAAAGGGGAAAAACGGCGGGCAAAAAGGGTCTCTGGCCGTTTGCTTCCCACAGGAAAGAAAGTGAGGTGTCAAGTTGTAAATTTCCCTTCCCAAACCAGACCCCTTAGATGTTACCATTTCACATAACAATCGCCTGCCTCGAGGCTTTCGCACGTTGATAAGAGATGGGACCTGTCCTCCCTTGCAGTCCCAGCCGGGATGAATGGAATGCGGAGGCAGGAGTGTGAGAGGCCCATTGTTCCCATACTTTGAAGTTGTCATCCTCCCGGCCTGACAGTTACGCAAACCAGGCCTGGTCAGGGTCATAAACCTGGGGTCATGTAGACTACATACATACTGGCCAAAGTGAGGGTTTACATGGGGGAGGGGGCAACTACATGGCAGGTGTTATAGAAACATTCAGAGAAACATACATGGCAATAGGAAGCATAGCAGCAAGACAGAAATCATAGCAGCAAGCAATAGAAATACTTTGTCTGAATCAGCAGATTCTGACAGTCAGTCACAGTCTTCTCAGAGCTGTTCTCTCAAGAGCAGTTCTCTCAGAGCTGTCTCATCCCCACCTGAAGGGAAGGGTAGGGTATGAATCCAGTCTCTTCTTCTTCTTTATTATGTATTTATTTTCAGGATCAGCAATCTATGTATGTGGAAATGCAGAAATGCAGAAATCTTAATGGAGAAGAACAACTGATCTTTTTTTAATCAAACAAGAATGGCAAAAAATAACATTTGGGCACCTCTTTATTTTCTGCGCAGAACTGTGCTGAGAAATGCTGAACCCCCCCCCCCCCACTTTCCCCATGCCCCCGTGGCCCTACAGCCAATAAGTCACTGCCTTAGGTCAACTCCCTTCCTCAGCAGACGCCTCAGATACATTTTCCTGCATATCACAGAAAAATATTTCATTTTTAAAAAATTTTTTAAACGTAACCTGACAAAAAGCGTCTGAAGTAGTGAGCTCATACACTGCCATAGGAAAGCTCATACACTGCCCCAAATGTTGTTAGTCTTTAAGGAGCTCCTGGACTCTTGTTCTTTTCTACTGACAAAGATACACATTTTTACTTATTTATTCACCCATTATTTAAATCTCATTTCCGTTACTGAGGGATCACCGGCAGGCTCTAGGGCGGCCAGCCATTCTCTTCTCTCCAGGGGAAGCAAACATGGGGGCAGAGCGACATCACTCAATGCTGTGATGTCACTCCCAGTTGTTCCTGGAAGTGATGTCACAACACTCTAGGGATTCACTGATCTCTGTGATAGAAATGATAGAGATCTGAGGAATTCCTAGAGTGTCATGACACAACTTCTGGGTACAGTCAGCAGTGACGTCATGGTGTCGGGTGATGTCACTCCGTCTGTCCATCCCCCGTTTTGGTTCGTGCTGGAGCGAAGAGCCATGGTGTGGGCTGGGAGCTCGGGTGGGAGATTGCTCAGCATGGCAGGCAGTTTTGTAAGCCTAGTGGGCTCACGTGGACACAGGCATTCCCACAAGTCCTTTCAAGCTTTTGAGATTATGCTCAGGACCTGGAAACAAACTTTAAATATTGAAAATTGTTTGGGCTTCAGAGTTGATTGATTAGAGATTTTTTTTCCTCTCACTTACAGCTCTTTTATTTTATTTTATTTTAAAAGAGCAAACATTTAATAAAAGACTCGCAAAGGTTCCATCTCATACGATCTCATTCTCTTTCCTCCGGCACAGCAGGGAATGTTTCTTCTAAGCTGTTCCCTCAAATTACACAGATGCCCCCAACGTGTTCTCCCCTCCATCCAGCAATAGTTGCTTTTGCTGATCGTCACTTGTACGTGGATAGAATTGATTAATCAAGTAGGGCTCCTGCAATCTACTGACATTCCTTGGCTGCTAGCCTTAAGATTTGGATTTGGAAACGTGAGTTCCAAGCACATTTTGTATCCCTCTCTTATTTATGTTTTAAAATACTTTAGCCGACCATCAGGACAAAAAGGTGGCTTTGAGACCAGTCTAAAAATCAGGGCTGCCAGCTTCCAGCTGGGGGCTGGGGATCTTCCAGAACGGAAACTGATCTCCAGGTGGCAGGTACCAGTTCCCCTGGAGGAAAGGGCAGCTTTGGAGGGTGGACTCTATGGCCGTATACCCTGCTGAGGTCCCTCTCCTCCCCAGACGACACCCTCCCTATGCTCCAGTGCCAAAATCTCTAGGAATTGCAAAATCTGAAATTGGTAACGCTACTAAAAATACAGCATAATAAAGGCAGGATGTAAAAAATATAAGAAACATCAATAACAGTTCTTACATGTATAGATACACCCATCTACCTATCACAATTTTTATCCTGCTTTTCCTCCAAGGAGCAGAGGCCACGTCCTGTGGCTCTTGCCTCCTCCATGTCTGGTTGTTGTAAGGTAAGAGTTTGGGTGTAACAGGAAGGGGGCAGAACTTCCAACATAAAGTTTTGTGTTAGCACCTGATTTTCAGCCCCAAACACCTGTACTTCAATGTGAGATTTCTTGGATAAGCGGCAATTGGGCCAATCATAAACACATAAGAAGAGCGCTGCTAGATCACACCAGTGGTCCCTCTAGTCCAGCATCCGAAGAACTTAAGAAGAGCCCTGCTAGATCAGACCCATGGTCCATCCAGTCTAGCATCCGAAGAACATGCAAAGAGCCCTGCTGGATCAGACCAGTGGTCCTTCTAGTCTAGCACCATAAGAACATAAGGCTGATTTTACACCTCCCCTCCAAAGTAGTTTGACTGCTGTCTTTTCCTGTGCTGATTTCACAGTGGTGTGAAATTTCACTCCAGGGGGTTTAAGTGCACTAAGAAACCACAATTGTTTAAAGCAGAATAAAGTGGTTTAATACTAGCTTGACCACAGGAGGGCAATTAGTAGATATGGACATTTTAGTGGCAGCACGGTTTCACACTGCACAGAGGTATGGGCAGGTTTTTTTGGAACTAGAATGATTCCAGCGGGAAAGTCAGATGTAAAATCAGCCTAAGAGTCCTGCTCAATCATAACAGTGGTCCATCTAGTCCAGCAGCCTAAGAACATTAGAAGAGCCCTGCTAAATCAGACCAGAGGTCCACCTAGTCCAGCATTCTCAAAACATTAGAAGAGCCCTATTAGATCAGCCCAGTGGTTCATCTTGTCCAGTATCTCATCTCAGAGTGACCATTCAGTTCCTTTGGAGGACCAACACAGGGCATAGAAACCAAGACCTTATTTATTTATTTATTATTTTATTGATTTCTACCCCGCCCATTCCAGCCTAGGCTGGCTCAGACCTTCCTATGATGTTGGCTTCTGGCAGTGGTAATCAGAGGCTGACTGCCTCTGAGTGTGGAGGTTCCCTTTAGTCACCAGGGCTTAAAGCCACTGATAGACCTCTCCTCCATAAATCCATCTAAACCCTTTTTGAACCTTGTGACAGATTATGAACAGTTAATGCTTCACAGAGTCTGAGAGCCTTTGAGTGACCAGCTGTTCAAACAGAATTCTGTGGAGAGCATCAGTTAAGAAATTAGTGTTGGGAACTGACAGTTGAAGAAGGAACAGTTTAGCATTGACTGAGGACTGGGATGGAGGCAAAGAAGGTGTGAGTAGATCAACAAGGATCCCCATTCAAGCTGCAAAGGGAAATTGCTTCTAATTAAGAGACTCCCTCCCTGTGAAAAGAGAGATAACTTTTAAAAGAGGAGTGATCCCTGGTCTGTGTATAGAGAAGGGTTTTTGGGAACTTGAGAGAAGAGGAGGAGGAGGAGGAAATTGGATTTATTCCCTGCCCTTCACTACCTGAAGGAGTCTCAGAGCAGTTTACAATCCCTTTCCCTTCCCCTCCCTACAACAAGACCTGTGAAGTAGGTGGGGCTGAGAGAGCTCCTTCGAGAACTGCCCTTGAGTGAACAGCTCTGAGAGAACTTGTGACTGACCAAAGGTCACACCAGCAGCTGCATGTGGAGGAGTAGGGAATCAAACCCGGTTCTCCCAGATTAGAGTCTGCGCACTTAACCACTACACTAAACTGGCTCATGTTAATCACGTTTTTCAGCATCTTCTTTAGTTGACCATCTGATGCTGGATCTCACCTCTGCTAAGACTTTGCTAGGTGGCCTTAATGCAAGTGACTCTCTCACCAGTATAAGAGTGGCCTTCCTTGCAGAGTTGTTTTGTGATAAGGAAAGACTTCTTCGCCCAAAGAGTAACACATGGAATTCACTACTGCAAGAACTGGTTGTCTTGGGAGGTGGTGAGCTTCTCCTCACTGGCAGTCTTCAAGCAGCAGCTGGACAAACACTTGTCTAGGCTGATCTTTTTATTGAGCAGGGGGTTGAACTAGATGGCCTGTATGGCCCCTTCCAACTCTGTGATTCTATGACCAAAGAGTAATTAACACGTGGAATTCACTGCCACAGGAAGAGGTGGCGGATACAAGCCTGGATGGCTTCAAGAGGAGATTGGATAAACCATATGGAGCAGAGGTCCACCAATGGCTATTAGCCACAAGGTATAGATGGAACACTATGGGCTTTTTCCCACTCACATAGTGCCGGCGTTCTGGCTCCGTTTGTCCCGGCGCTGGGTGTCAATTTCACACCCTTTGCTGCGGCGCGTGTGTTAATACGGGGCTTCGTGTCATTTTCTCCGCGCCTTCGGTAAACCTTTTTTTTTAGGTTTACCGAAGGTGCGGAGAAAATGGCGCGAAGCCCCGTATTAACACACGCGCCGCAGCAAAGGGTGTGAAATTGACACCCAGCGCCGGGACAAACGGAGGGAGAACGCCGGCACAATGTGAGTGGGAAAAAGCCCTTTGTCTGGGGCAGTGACGCTCTGTGTTCTTGGTGCTTATGAGGGGCAACAGTGGGAGGGCTTCCAGAGTTCTGGCCCTGCTGGTGGACTTCCTGATGATACCTGGGTTTTGGCCACTGTGTGACACAGCATGTTGGATTGGATGGGCCATTGGCCTGATCCAACATTGGCTTCTCTTATGTTCTTATGATAAGGATTACAGCAAGATCATGTTCACAGCACCCTTTAGGATGTTTAACATACCCTGTAAATATTAAGAAAAATAATTAAACAGGCCTAATTTTAAATTTGGAACAAAGTCATATATCTGTACATATATATTTAAATTATTTATCCATTTAAAATTATCTGTCTACCAAATTTATACAGTTATATCCATATCTATTTGTCATCTATCATCTATCAATCATCTACCTACCTACCTACCTACCTACCATCTCTGTCTGTCTGTCTGTCCGTCCATCCGTCTGTCCGTCCATCCATCCATCCATCCATCATCTATCTCTATCAATATCTATCTATCTATCTATCTATCTATCTATCTATCTATCTATCTATCTATCTATCTATCTATCAACTCTATAGTCTGAATGGAGATTCCAGTTACTTTTCATGACTTCAGCTGACAGAGATCAGCTCCCTTGGAGGAAATTCAAAAACATCCAATACAAAAGGATTTTTTAAAATCCTTTTTTTAAAAAAAATTACTGTAACTTGTATGTGCATTTAAGATGACCCTTTATATATATATTTTGTGGTATTCCTTTTTGTGCGCACGTGTGTGTGTGTGTAGCATTCCTGGTGGGGAAAATAAATATTCTTACTTTCATGTGAATAAAACATAGGTTAGAAAGAAATTTTTCTTTTGAGGTAGAGTCTAGGAGAACAGGAGAGGTCATACAACTGAATGATAAACACAACTTTTTTTTAAAAAAGTTTGAATTATCAGCTAATCCATTTGGCTTCTCTGTTAATGAACTAAAACATAAACCACAAATGTCTCTAATACTGTTGTTATAGCAACTGGGTTCATTTTTATCTGTTTGTTTTCAATGTAAAGAATGTTTCTCCTATGCATGTCTAACAAGGATGCCAGTCCGACATATCCAAAGAGCCATTTCTCCTTTTAAACCTGGTGATAGAGCTGCAAAGATGGTGGGTGTAGGGTTGCCTGCCAGAAGCGGGCAACCCCCTGGAATCGGTGAGGCATGGGAATTACCAAAATCACACCCATCAACACTACAACATAATTCTGGATGCCTAACCGGATGTGACATCACCATATCTTAGGATGTGATAGGATTCATCTGAAACTCTGTGGTAAAAACAATAGAGTTTGAGGTGATTCCTAGAGCGCCATGCAATGGAGTGGCATCACTTCCAGCTAGGCAGCTGGAAGTAACATTGAGGCATCAACCAATACCGGTTTGCCTCTCCCATTTCCTGCTGAAGCCCTGTTGAAGTGGAGGGTAGGTGGGTTCTTGCCAGCAGCAGGCCGATGACAACCTAGTTGGGAGGAAAACAGATCATGGTAACCATCATGGAGACGCAGCTCAGTGGAAGAGAGATCCTTGCAATTCCAAGAGTGGAAGTTCTGCTGAGGGAGGGAGTAGCTCTATCAGCACAATGGAAGTCCATGGCTGGCAGATGGCCAGTAGTACTTGATGGTATCACCTCCCACTGACATCAGACCCCATGCTGGATATTACTAGCTATTCATCCACCACATACCTGCATGGTGCTGACAAGACTTTGCATCTCTTCTTTGTATAGATTACAGATGAATGAGTATTCACCAATTTTCATAGGATCATGGAATCCCAAAGTTGGGAGGGGCCATACATCTAGTCCAACCCCCTGCTCAGTACAGGATCAGCCTAGAACATCCCTGACAAGGGTTTGTCCAGCAGCTGCTTAAAGGCTGCCAGGTAGGGGGAGCTCACCACCTCCTGAGGTAGCTGATTCCGCTGTTGAAATCCTGCGATACAATTAAAATTGCCTTGGGACATGAATAAAAGGAGGTATAAATGTGCTTTTGTTTGCCAACCAGCGTCCGCTTTCTCAATATTTTTAAAAAATCCAAATCCTCACTGTGTACCATTGGTGGCTCATACGGACACCCAGCACACACAGAGTACAGTCTGAAAGTGAAAGCAATTAATTTTAGTTGTTGACTTAAACTTCTGTTGAGAGGTGCTTCATTCTCCGATTCTCCCTCCTATAAACAGATTAAAGGTTAGGGGAAAGTCAAGCTCTGCTCATTTGTCCTCCATTGCGATGGATTTCCCATGACTGCTTATCTATCAGCTCCCCCCTTAACACAATTTGTTTCTCAAATTAATTTAGTTCTTTCGGTTTCGTTGGTCAAAAGCCAAAACTGAAATGTGCGGGTTTCCATTAAAAAACAAAACAAAACCTCACAAGAAGTTGTATTTTTCTGCAACGAATATTATTAAACAAAGTACATTTTGAACTTATATTGAAAACACAAAGCCTACAAATGTGAAAGGAAATTTTCATTTCCTTTCTGCTAAAGAATCTTATTCTTGACAGATCTGTTATTGGGGGAGTATTACCCCCCCCCCAATAGCTGCTGGCAAATTTAATACATTCAATGAAATTTCACAAGTCCTATTTCTTCTGGTTGACTCTGAGCACAGGGGTAGTTGTTGTATCGATCACATTTCTATCACACCCTTCTTTCTGGGCATTGCACTCACTTTGGGTAGCACATTTACCCTCAGCTGAGAGGTAGGGTAATGAAGAAATCATGACTGGCCCAAAATCCATTGCTCAGTGGTCTGGGTGGGTGCTTGAACCAAGGTCTCCCCTGTCACAAAATCACAATCTGCTGCTGTAGCCACTACCCCACCCTGGTCGCAATCAGACGGCTCTTTAGATCCAACCCAGGCATGAGTGCCTGGCGGACTTAAAGGGAACACCCAGACAGCGACATCTGGGGAAAGTGCCACTTCTGTGACCAGAACATCGATCTCCGCCAGGGATCCGTACTTTAAAGATACCAGTAAAAGTCAGGTCTAAAGCTTGCCGATGGGCCAATGGCGGACTTTCCCCTGTCTGATCATTCCAGTGCGCAATCAGCCCGTCAAGATGATCTGACTCCAGACCATCCTGCGCAGCCACCATTTTAAAAAAATTCTTAGCAATATGCGCATAAACGCATAAATGTGCAATGGTCACAGAGCTCCACTCAAACATTCTAGACAATTTCATGTTTCTGAAGGGCTCGTGAAACTTATGAACTTTGTTAATTCAAATGGTACCTAGAGAAAGGGACCACTGGCGGTGCTTTTACCATTCAAGTCCATGCATGTGTGGAAAAACAAGTAGACAATGAGCCACATATGCACATGCACAAACAAATTTTTTTTTATAAACCCCGACCGTGCAGCTCCTTCAGGTGGACACTGTCTAGACAATCCACCATGGAGTCCACACATGGTAAGGGATTCACGGGGGAGCTGTCTGGTTGTGAAACACTGGATAAAAAAGATTGGGATCAAATTAGAGCCGGGCCAATGGCAGGATTAGCTGCCCGTCTGAACACACCCCCTGGTTTCTCAAATGGCAATAGTTCAACTTAATGAGTTAACTTCTAGGCTGGCGGTTGTTCAACAACCTCAGAAAGCTGCACAATCTCAGGAAGAGATACTTCTTTCATGTTCACTTCCCAGCATCTCTAGTTAAAAGCATCAGGTGGTAGGTGATGCAAAAGACTACCTGCCAATTGAGTAGAAAATACTGATTTTGATGGACCGATAGCCTGATTCAATATAAAGCAGCAACTGCAAATTTGGATTTCAGGCATTCCAGTAGGAAAGCCTAGAGCCTGATGAAAAAAACTAGGCCCAAGCCCACCTGTGCTCTGAGGAAATATGGAGAGAATATCAAACCAGGTAGCTGCCAGACTGGTATCCCTATCCAGAGCTCCAAAGGATCAAGAGTTTACAATCATGATTTTAAAAAGAACTCCAGATTTTGAAATGTATTTGCCCTGAAGACCGCAAGCAGTCAGGGGATTTCAGTGCTGATGAGATGTCCAAGGCACTGAAGGACATCAGGAGCAGAAAGGCACCAGGCTTTGACTGCATCCATAATGAGTTCCTGATCAACAGTGGCATGTTCACTAAGAAGTGGCTTGCAACGTTTCTCACTGACATCATGAGAACAGTAAGACTCCCAGGGGAATTCAAAAAAGCAAAGATAGTTGCTATTCTGAAACCTGGAAAACCAAAACATCTGAGCTCCTGTTATGAACTCCTTGAGAGGCTAATCCTGAACAGAATCAGTGACAGAATTAACAAACATGTCCCTATCGAGCAAGCAGGATTTAGACCCAGTCGTAGTTGTGAAGACCAGGTTCTCAGCATAACAACTTTCATTAAGGCAGGGTATCAGAAGTGTCTTAAGACATCAACAGTTTTTGTCGACTTGACTGCAGCTTATGAAATGATCTGGAGGGATGGTCTACTGTACAAGTTTTTACAAATTTCCCCCTGTAGAACATTATTTTGACTCATAAATAACATGCTGAATGATAGAACTTTCCAAGTAATTAGGGGTCAGTCAATTAGCAAGCAGAAGAAATTAAATAATGGTCCACCCCAGGGCTCGGTCCTTGCTCCAGTTCTTTTCAATCTGGCAATTGCAGTAAAGCACAAATCAAATGAAAGGACTGAGGAAATGCTGACTAGGGATCTCAGAATTTTGGCTGACTACTATCGTAAATGGCAGCTTATCCCAAGTTCAGGAAAAACACAATGCTCCTGTTTCCATCTCAATAACAACCTTGCCAACTGTGAACTGAATGTCTACCCAAAGGGCACCTGATGTACACACAGCCATACACCTAAGTACCTTGGCAGGACCCTGGACACTACCTTGAGCTATAAACACCATCTTACCAATATAGCAGCAAAAATACACACACGAAACAACATTCTCCAAAAATTATGTGATACAGCTTAGGGTGTGTCTGCCTCAAAACTTAGATGCTCAGCTTGGGGTTGGTGTACCGTACTGTGGGATACGGTGCTTCAGTGTGGCTCAGCAGCTCCCATGTCCACAGACTTGATATCCAACTCAATACAACAATGAGAATCATCAGCAGATGTATTAAACCCACTTTGACCTATTGGCTACCCACATTGTGCCACATTACTCCCCCGCATCTCCAAAGACAAGAATTGAAAACAGAGAGTTGCCCATCCACAAAGACATGGTTGACACGGGCCTATCCAAACTAAGATCCCAATACCCAGCAATAAGATCTGCACAAATCCCACAATCACAAAATTTCGATCTAGGGAATGTATGGTTGCAAACATGGATGCAAGCAGTTCCAACTGATATCCATACCCTGATAAACACCTACAAAAGGCCTGCAGGATTTGACTTGCCACGTAAAGTATGGAAGATGGCTGATAGAATACAAACAGGCTTGGGCAGTTGGGCTTGGGCAGTTCAAATAGGGCAAAATACCAGGACCTAAATGTAATCGTGGTACCGCTCGCCAAACTATTTTCCATCTGTCACAGGAATGTGAGTGTCGTGCTTTCCAGGGAGATGTGATGGAGCTCTTTGAACTCTCCCCAGCTGCGACTGAGTGGATTTAAAATTCAGATATTAGTATTTAAGGGGATTGCCCAATTGATCTGCATACCCGTTGTATCAATTTGGTTACACATTTTATATTATTATATGCTTCCTGTGTGTAACTCTGCTATAATGATGATGATGATGAAGATGATACCAAATCCTTCCCCATGTATGGAAGTCAACCTTTCGTGTGTGTCAAAACCTGAGCATTATACATGGTCTACATGTAAATGATGGGCATTGTATGTGAAATTATGTAATATGTGCACAGTACAAACGAAGTTATGAAAGCAACATAAAAAGCAGAGTACAAACATCATAGACACACACACACACACACACACACATACACACACACTTGTGTATGTAAAAAATTAAATACAAACAACCATCTTGTTTGCTAAACTTCTTGGGTCTTCAACTTCGTATGCGGAATTAAAATGCCTTTATTCGTTTTCCGAGGCTATCTGCTGCTATCGCTTTCAAAGTATGGGCTGAGCTTAACTGTAGTTAAAAGCACGATTCAATTATACCCAGCAACCCATTTCATTAAAAATATCCCTTTTGCATTCTTTCCCTTTCCAGTTAAATCCCCACTTTTATAGCTGTTTCCTACTCTAATAGAGTAGCAAATCTTCCCATTCCTCTGTGCGTATTCTAACTAGGCATTAGACAGCACAACGCTATAAAAATATATAATATCATTAATATAGTATAATGCAATACCCATTAGTCCAATAGGAAGTAACATTCTGTGACTTTATTAGCTCATATTAGTAAACACAGCTTGCATTAAAAGCCGGTCCAGTTTTCCTCCCAGCCTTTTTAATATAGGGAACGATGGTCCAGAGATCATTACTTTAAAATCCTCTATGCATATTTTTTTTTTCTAGATGGACCCCTGGTTGTAAGGTGATTAACTCCAAAAATACTACAAGGACCAAAAGGAATGGGGAAGAGTTGCTGTTCCACTAACACTATTGCCTTTTCACTAGCGTCCTCTGCAGTCCTCCAGATGTTTCTGGAATGATGAAGAAGAAGGGTAGGTTTTTATACCCCGCTTTTCTCTGCCGTAAGGAGACTCAAAGCAGCTTACAATCACCTTTCCCTTCCTTTCCCCACAACAGGCGCCTTGCGAGACAGGTGGAGGGCTGAGAGAGTTCTGAGAGAACTGTGACTGGCCCAAGGTCACCTAGCAGGCTTCATGCAGAGGAGTGGGGAACGAAACTTGGTTCTCCAAATTAGAGTCCGCAGCTCTTAACCCCTACATCACATTGGCTCTCCTTTGGGATCGCAGTTGTTCATGGGGGGAGTGCTGGTGGCGGTAGAACTAAACTCTCTTGTGGAGCTAAAAGAAGAATGGAAGTCTCTTCATTGTATTTAGTGAACCCAAGAAGAGCCCTGCTGGAGCAGACCAGTGGTCCATCTAGAGGACCAAGCAACAGAGCATGGAGTCCGAGGCCTTCTCCTGATGTTGCCTCCTAGCAGGGGCATTCAGAGGTGCTGCCTCTGTATATGGTGGCTCCCTTCAGTCATCATGGCTACTAGACACTGATGGATCTGTCTTCCATGAATCTCTTTAATCCCCATTTAAAGCCACCTATTCTTTTGACCGTCACTACGTCTGCTAAGCAGTGAATTCCACAATTTAGTTACTGGTTGAGTGGGAAATGGGAGATTGACCCAGAGGTCTCTATGATCCTCTGCGACTGCTTCCCACTTCAAGATGAAAGAGTTGCCTGGAGGAGACAGAATTATACCTTTCTCTTTTCTCTGCTTGGTCCACTACCTCCACAGCTATTTTCTCTGGGAGATCATACGTACATAAGAGAAGCCATGTTGGATCAGGCCAATGGCCCATCCAGTCCAACACTCTGTGTCACACAGTGGCCAAAAATACCAGGTGCCATCAGGAGGTCCACCAGCAGGGGCATAAGAATGTAAAAGAAACCATGTTGGATCAGGCCAATGGCCCATCCAGTCCAACACTCTGTGTCACACAGTGTCCGAAACCCATCTGCCATCAGGAGGTCCACCAGTGGGGCCAGAACTTCAGGAGCCCCTCCACACACTGTTGCCCCCCAAGCATCAAGAATACAGAGCATCACTGCCCCAGACAGAGTGTTCCATCTATACCTTGTGGTTAATAGCTACTGATGGACCTCTGCTCCACATGTTTATCCAATCCTTTCTTAAAGCTGTCTATGCTTGTAGCTGCCACCCTGTGGCAGTGAATTCCACATCTTAATTACTCTTTGGTCATAGATCATAGAATCTAGAGTTGGAAGGGGCCATACAGGCCATCTAGCCCAACTAGGGCTGCCAAGTCAGCCCGGGGGGCGGGGGATCCCCCACTACAGGGGTTCCCGATCCGCTGGCCAGCATTTGGCCAGCGGGGGAAACCCCACCCTCAAAGTCGTCCAGCCAGGACAACTTCCCCCATGTAATGACATCACCCAGAAGTGATGTCATCACGTTGGGGGCGTTGCCAGGGCGATGCTCTGGCAACGCCCCAACGTGGTGACATCACTTCCGGGTGACATCACTGGGTGTGCGCGCAAAGTGCACATGCCAGGAGAGCTCCCAGGCAAAGGACGACTCCCCCCCGCCGGTGAGTACATTCGGTGAGTACAACCCCCTACTCAGTGCCGGATCAGCTTATAGCATCCCTGATAAGTGTTCATCCAACTGCTGCTTGAAGACTGCCAGTGAGGGGGAGCTCACCACCTCCCCAGGCAGCCGATTCCACTGCCGAACCACTCTTACTGTAAAAATATGATGATGTAGTCAAATAGCAAATGTAATCTTGTGGGACTGTTAGTGACAGAAACATGGGTGTGGTATCAATTTGTTCTTTAGATCATGCAGATTACAAATTTTGAGGGTGAGTGACTCACATCCTTGGCAGAATAGGTTTACTTAAAAAAACAACAACAACAACCCAAATGGTACCTTGTGATTCAGTTAAATGTCATGTTTGATGCTACTAAAGTCACGCCAATTACAGGTCCTACAGGAGAAAGTGAAAGGTAATTTTGCTAGTTAAGGACACTGAAATGATGCAGAGACATTTTCATTGTGTTATCTACTACAGTTCTGGTCGCCACACCTCAAAAAAGATATAGCATTAGAAAAAGTGAAAAGGGCAACTAAAATGATAAAAGAATTGGAACACTTCTCCTAAGAAGACAGGCTGAAGTGCTTGGGGCTCTTTAGCTTGGAGAAATGACGGCTGAGGGGTGACATGATCGAGGTTTATAAGATTATGCATGGGATAGAGAAGGTAGAGAAAGAAGTCCTTTTCTCCCTTTCTCACAATACAAGAACTCGTGGGCACTCCATGAAATTGCTGAGCAGTTGGGTTAGAACAGATAAAAGGAAGTACTTCTTCACCCAAAGAGTGATTAACACGTGGAATTCACTGCCACAGAAGGTGGCGGTGGCTACAAGCATGGAGGGTTTCAAGTGGGAATTAGATAAACATATGGAGCAGAAGTCCATCAGTGGCTATGAGCCCCAAAGTATAGATAGGAACTCTCAGTCTGGGGCAAGTGGTGCTCTGTATTCTTGGTGTTGGGGGGGTGGCAACAGTGGGAGAGCTTCCTGGCCCCACTGCTGGACCTCCTGAGGGCACCCAGTGTTTTTGGCCACAGTGTGACAGAGCGTTGGACAGGATGGGCCACTGGCCTGATCCAGCACTGGCTTCTCTTATGTTCTTATGTTACCCTGGAGAAAATAGCTGCTTTGAAGGGTGGACTCTATGGCATTGTACCATGCTGAGGTTTCTCTCCTCCCCAAACCCAGCCCTCTCCTGGATCTGCCCCAAAGTCTCCAGGTATTTTCCAACCCAGACTTGGCAGCCCTAGATTGGTGAGAAATCAGTATTCATATCTGGGCATCCTGTAATGAGAAGTATTGTAACTTTGAGGTTAATTTGTCCAACATTTTACTACTTTGTAGGAGTAACTAACTGAAAATACAACCTAGCGTAGGGTTACCAGATGTCGTCTTTTTGGGGTGTCTATCCTCTTTTGGGCTCTTTGGGGTTCATGTCCATGGATCCTATGGGACCTTCCCCCCCCCTTATTTGCTGGCAGACTATGTACTGGGCTGGTGGTCAGTCTCCCACCAGTAAGGCTGCCAGCCTCCAGGTGGGGCCTGAGGATCTTCCGCTTTTACGACTCATCCCCAGCTGACAGAGATCAGCTCCACCGGAAAAAAATGGCTGCTTTGGAGTGTGGACTCTATGGCATTGGACCATGCAATTGATTTGAAATTAGATCAAATCGGCCGCATTGTGCCATGCTGAAGTCCCTCCCCTTTCCAAACCCCACCCTCTCCTGGATCCACCCCCAAAGTCCCCAGGTATTTTCCAATGCAGACCTGGCAACCCCAGCCACCAGGCTAGGGGTGTGGGATGATGCCTACATATGCCGGCCTTTGATGCTGGTCCCATCTCTGATTGAAGAAGGGGGTCTTATACGATTGAATGCTCCCCCCCCCCACAAATTAATCTACACACAGCAAACGAGTGGCATGAGAAAAGGATCTAAACTACTAGGGTTGCCAGCCTCCAGATCATGCCTGGAGATCACCAGGCTATACAGATAAGTTCCCCAGGAGAAAATAGCTGCTTTGGAAGGCAGGCTCTACGGCACTGTACCCAGCGGAGACCCCTCCTCTCCCAGGCTTCACCCCCAAATCCCCAGGAATTTCTCAACCTGGAGCTGGTGACCCTGCTCACCTCTCTAACTTGCTTATTTGTGATATGCCCATGTGAGCATTCTTCTGCCGTCTTAAGAGATACACTCAAAACTAAGGCTTTAACACCTTCTCTGCTGTTTTTCAGCACCAGGCCTGAAATTCATTGCGTGGTCTGAAGCAAGACATAGGGTTGCCAAGTCCCCCCGGGGGGGGGGGGGGAACCCCCGCTCCATTGGTCTGCTCCCCGTCAGCTCAGATTGGGCCACTGGGGGAAACCCCACCCCCAAATTGCCAGGCTGCGGAGACATGCCCGCGTCATCGCATCGGGCATGTTTCGGGGGACTCTCTATAATTTGAGGGAAAACTCTATGGTTTCCCCTCGAATTACAGAGGTCCCGCCCTCAGCGTGCCTGACACAATGACGTCACATTCACGGACTTGAGAGGACTCCCCCCGCTAATTTACAAATAAGACTTGGCAACCCTAGCAAGGCAGCATCTGCCAGTTTAGTTGACCTGAGAAGGTTGTTGTGAAGAGATGCAGTGTCATCATTCTTGAGGTGAACAATTGGCTGTGGACCTTGGTACCACACAAAACTTAATATGTGATTTAGCCCAAAGCGTGCTTAAGAATGTAAGAACATAAGAAGAGCCCTGCTAGATGAGACCAGTGGTCCATCTAGTCCAGCTTCCTAGAATATAAGAAGAACCCTGCATCCTGTCTCACACAGTGGCCAACTAGTTCCTCTGGAGGGCCAACAACAAGGCATAGAGGCCGAGGTCCCCCCCTGATGTTGCCTCCTGGCTCTGGGATTCAGAGGCTTAGTGCCTCTGGATGTGGAGGTTCCTTTTAGTCACCATGGCTAGTAGGCACTGATAGACCTATCCTTCATGAATCTGCCTAATTCCCCTTTAAAGCAGTCTATGCCTGTGGCCATTCTACAGCTTAATCACTTGCTATGCACAGAAGTACACAACTTCTTTACAACATCTTGTCTCAAAATAGTTTTGTTTAGACATGATTGTGTTGGAATTAGAGGTAAGAAACAGGGCTAGAGAAAAGAATCGGTCCAGTGAAGGGTGGGGCATAAATCCAATTCTTCTTCATCGTCTTCTGCTGATCAGGGGCGTTTGGGATTCTAACACATTGTGGTGGGCTACAAAATGGCTGTCGCAAGAGGCCAGCAGACACAAAATGGCTGCTGCCACTTACCTTCAGTCACACGGTCATGATCATGATCCTTGTGCTGGGGTGGCAGCTGGTGCCAAAGAAATCTTTTCAAAAATCTGCACAGCCAATCAAATCTCCAATGGCCAATCAGAAGCCCTGCTGGGTAAAAGCCTCACCTGGCACCGCCCACTTTCTAAAAACACTTGGCGGTCACCAGGAAAGGTGTTGATTGTTTCCATGGCACCCACAGGCACCGCACTGGGGGACCCCGGTCCAGATCTTTGCCTGCTGTGGAACAGAATGAGCATATTGGCTTCAGAAGAGCTACAGTCTGATGCCTGTTGGGATTGTAACTCTCCCTATCTAAAAATGTCAGATGTATAGTTACCTTAAGAACTACGGAGTCAAACAGACAGAGGGAAGGCCTTCTAAATAAAGATTGCTTGTGATGTTTATCAGTACAGGCAGCAGACACACTTGCTCTGGGGTCTGATGAACATTGCCACAGAGAGCCATCTTCCTGAGTATTGTCAATGTACGCAACAGTTCTTTATTAAGTGATCAGGTGTTCCCTGCATATGTTTTATTCAGTCTGAATGTGTTGTTTCTAGTTTATAGAGAGTGATATTCAAACCCAGTCACTGCTGGGAGCCCCAGTGTGGATGACCCAGGCTAGCCCATCTCGTCAGATTTCGGGAGCTAAGCAGGGTTATGTTCTTATTCATGGGCACTCAATTAAATTGCCAAGCAGTCAGGTCAGAACAGATAAAAGGAAGTCCTTCTTCACCCAAAGAGTGATTAACACATGGAATTCACTGCCACAGGAGGTGGTGGCGGCTCCAAGCATGGACGGCTCCATGAGGGAGTTGGATAAACATATGGAGCAGAAGTCCACCAGTGGCTATTAGCCACAAAGTATACATAGGAACTCACAGTCTGGGGCAAGGGATGTTCTGTATTCTTGGTGCTTGGGGGGGGGCAACAGTGGGAGGGCTTCTAGCGTCCTGTCCCCACTGGTGGACCTCCTGAGGGCACCTGGTGTTTTTGGCAGAGTGTTGGACTGGATGGGCCATTGGCCTGATCCAACATTGGCTTCTCTCTTATGTTCTATGTTCTTAAGTCCTTCAAGGTCAGCCCTGGCTAGTATTTGGATGGGAGGCCTCTAAGGAATACCAGGGTTGTGATGTGGAGGCAGGCAATGGCAGAGCAATCTCCTGCCTTGAAAACATTACAGGGTCGCTATAAGTCAGCTGTGACTTGAAGACACACACAACTGCTGATGAGGCATAGAGGTTACATGGCGGAGTAACCTCTTAACTAGTAAAGAATTTAGAACAAAGTTTGATTCCAGTGGCATCTTTAGGGTTGCCACATCCTCCTGTTGCTCTGGCAGGGGGATTTGGGGGGGCATTCCGGGATTGGGCAGGGATGTCCCTTTTTTCAAATCTACCCCAAACTCTATGCAAAGTAATGCACTGCCAGACAATATTGCCACCAGGGCTCCCTCTAAGTTGTGGAGTCCTGTGAACAAAAAATCTACTTTCTGGGCTACTGGCAGGGGTCCGTTGGGGCCGGAGCGAGGCTCAGGACTGGCCAGTAGGGCAGCTACGGGCTGAATCAGATTCTCTAATCTGATTCAGCTCGCCGCCAAATTGCCACCAAAATTCGGTGGCAAATTTAAAAGTGACTGGAGGGGAGGGGGCTTGAGGGAGAGGCTCCAAACTTGCAGGATAGCTGCTGGGGCCTCTCCCCGAAATACCCACCAAGTTTCAAGAAGATTGGACCAGGGGGTCCAATTCTACAGGCCCCCAAACAGGTTGCCCCCATTCCCTCCATTGTTCTCTATGGTAGGAAAAAAGTTTAACATTTTTTCCCTCCATAGAGAACAATGGAGGGGATGGGACTATCTGTTTGGGGGCCCATAGAATTGGACCCCGTGGTCCAAACGTCTTGAAACTTAGTGGGTATTTCGAGGAGAGGCCCCAGCAGCAACCCTGCAAGTTTGGAGCCTCTCCCTCAAACCCCCTTTCCTCCAGCCCCTCATATACCCTATGAGTTTTTGCCATTGATTTCAATGGCCCATAGGATATAATGGGACTGAAACTGACATTCCCTTTCTGACACACTTCTGGTGATGTCAGGAGATGTGGCACATGCTAATGAGTTATGCTAATGAGTTATGCTAATGAGCTCCTGCACCTCTTTTTCTACGAAAGGACCCCTGGCTACTGGTATTAAAGTTGTGAGCAGGTGATTTGGCTACTGCGTAAATTAGTTTGCTCTCGAGCCATGCTTCCTGAACTAAGACAAAAAGGTGTGAGCCAGAGGCTAAAAAAACTGTGAGCTAGCTCACACTAACTCAGCTTAGAAGGAACACCGATTGCCACAAATCTATACAAGGGAGAATGATGTCAAAACAATACCCATGAAAGTCTGGGGCAGGCGACGAGATGACTGGAGGAAAGGGAAAACACTGTCAACAAAGGCCTGTGTCTTCTGAATGGCGTTTCCAGAGTGCGTGCACAAAGGCAAAATGAATGTCAAGGCAAGACAAACAAAGTGCTGAGGATGGAATATATGCAGGTATGTATATATAGCCTGAATAGAAATCTGCCAAGGGAAAATAGCTACACCAATTGCCGCTCTATAGAGTGAGGGCATTGTTTTTTTGGCTGTATCAACTGTCTTTTAAAATCTAAAGTCTGCCAAGAATTCTAAAGAAGACATCTCTTATTTGTCTTAATTGAGCCCAAGAATAATTCTCCTTTTGGAAGCTGGAGGAGTAAATTGCACCTATCTTTCAAATGCATGTACCAAAGCATGGATGGTCCTTCATAACCAAACCAAAAAAAAGGTTTGAGATCAGGTAATTGTAGGGCTGCCAACCTCCAGGTGGAACCTGGAGATCTCCTGCTATTACAGCTGATCTACAGGTGACCAAGATCAGTCCCTCTGTAGAAAAAAGGCTGCTTTGGAGGAAGGACGCTAAACCTTGTGCAACACATGAGCGTAGCCCTGTGATATCATTGTGTCAGTGCAAAAGCATTTCGACGACCACTCCTGTAATCCGTATACAATGTTTAGTAATTTAAGTAATCCATACATATCTAAAACAATACTCCACCATGACTTCTATTCAAATCCTGGAGATCCTTAACATAAAATTCTCTTCCATTTTGATTGATTTGTAGTTGGGTTGCCAACTCCAGGTTTAGAAATTCCTGGAGATTTGGGGATGGTGACTGTGGACAGTGAGGTTTGGGGAGGGCAGGGACTTCTGGGGGGTATAATTGTTGAAGTGAGCGACTCAGTGTGCCTGGACATTGGGGGGCGCTACATCACTCGAAATGTGTATAGGTGTCATCTCCCTGAATGGGATACCTCTCTTTGGCTGCAGTCACATGTGGCAGTTGAAGCGGAGGGGCAAAGAGGCTATTTCCTCTGGAGGAATTTGACATGCAGTTGTGAGATCACACAGCCCTTAGAAGCTGCAGGTGTAGCCTATCATTGTGTGATCAGACGCAACTGTGGGTGAGTCCTTTTTTTGCCGCTTGTTTCCCTTGCACATAAGTGAGGAATTGCACCTCTGCACTGAGGGCCCCCTATGGAGTATGCAATAATCCGCATACTGCGAGGGGGGGAGATGGCATGGAGTCGGGATGGCCTGATCAGACCATCCCGACGATATGAAAGCGTGCTTGAGCAATCAGACAGGGGAAAGTCTGCCCGTGGCCCACCTTATCCAGATAACACCGGATTTCCCCCTGTGTCTTTTAACACAGCTTCTGTGGCAGAGCAGCATGGGTTGCTGATGACTGAGGGATGCTTCCCAGATGATGCTGTCTGATCGCTCCCTTTAGATGTGTCAGGCTTTCGCACCTAAGTCAGATCTAAAGGAGCATGTGGTCACAGCCTTAGTCTTAACCTGGGAGCTGCCCTCTGACCCCTCCTCTCTCTCTCCCTTTGTCTTCTCACTTGCTTAACGTGGCCTTCCATGGAGACACATGTCTCTGCAGGTGTCTCCTGTAGAGACAATCTCCTCATATTCCTACAAGCTGGCCATGTCTGATAGGCAGGGGTCATTTCGAGCAGGAACGTGCAGGAACACCGTTCCGGGAGTAACAAGCCTGAGCGGTGGGTGTTGCCTTCTGACACACTTCCAGTGATGTCAGGGGGTGTGACATATGCAAATAAGTTATGCTAATGAGTTATGCTAATGAGCTCCTGCACCTCTTTTTTTACGAAATGACCCCTGCTGATAGGGAAAGTACTCTTTAGATTAGGCTGCTTTCTCTTCTTTTGACCGCAACCTGAATGTGAACTGGATCTACTTGAATAAATGTAAGTTCACTTTTTTTTTTTTTTTTGCAATATACTTCTTGGAAGATTTATTTACCACACGTTTCTGTGACTCTCAAAACTCTGCTATATTGACCAAATATCCCAATAATTATGCTGTAGGGTTTTTCCTCCAAAGTAGCCATTTTCTCCAGGGGAACTGAAGCCTGTAGTTTGGAATTCTGGGAGAATTCCAGGCTCCACCAGCAGCTTGGGAACCCTAGTTTCCAGTATGCTATTTTGGCCTGCTATTTGTGGACTTGACATACTTTTCCCCTCGGGAACAGCGATGGCCAGCTTTGCGTGAGCCTCTGTTTCAATGCAAGGCTCATTGGATCCATTGCACAAAATCTTCCTTTTCTGCCAGCTAGAATGGAGGCAAGGGGCCAAGCCCAATTTTTTAAAGGATAATGGAGAGAGATATTTTGGGTTTGGATATTTTTTTTATTGTAATGACCCAATTGCTTTCCTCTTCATTGTTTATCTGTTTTTTGAATCCTATCAAATAGCGCTGCTGATAGCCATCCAATTGCTTGATTGATGCCGAACTGGCACACAGGAACACAAATCAAGGACACCGCTTTTATGACACCCGGTTTTTAAAAAATACTGCTGCCAATGAGAAGACGAGAACGGCCAGACCTCCTTGATATATATTGCTCACCTCCGGCCTTTGCTCTGCATATCAATCCCAGAGCTTTCAAAATTTAACACGGTATTAAATGCCTCTCTCCACACAATGTTAAAATGTTATGGGTTCAATATGGCTTCCGTTCAAACTGGCACATGGCATCTGCCGCTCTCACATCCTCTGCCTATTAACAGGCCTTCTCTGCTTTCAGAGCTTTCCCTCTGAAGGGATTTCTTTCCAGCCTCAGACATTGTGCCACCCTCTCTCCACATGTACGCCTTCCAGAATGTTCTTCAAGGTTGTATAAGAATCGGCACCCAATCTTGCTTGAGGTAAAATTGACAATAAAATAAACAAAGCCGGCTTCACAGTGAATTCAATTGCAAAACACCATGATGAGCAGAGGCGTAGACTTATGTATTTCCAGGGGGGGGGGGCAGGGGATCTTACCTGTGTGCAAGCACTTTGCACGCATGCACGCCGGGACCATGTCCCCACTGCCACCTCTGCCTCCTCTCCCCCACGCCTGGCCACTCCTCCCTCCTCCTCCTTCCTGGGCGAATGCCCAGTGTGATTGCATCACCCAGAAGTGACGCCATCACTCTAGGCACGTTGCCGGGGTGACGCTCTAGCAATCGCCCCGAAACTCTATGGCGCCGGTTGGGCCGGTTGGCCTGCCGGCCTGCCTCCAAAGGGGGCCAGAAAGGCATGGCGGCAGCGGCGGCAATGGCGGGCGGCAGCAACAGTGGGCGGGCGGGCACCCTGTTTCACTGGCGGGGGCTCAGTCCCCCCTGGGATATTTCGGAGGTGGCCCGAGCCACCAGGCTCCCCTGTAGTCTACGCCTATGTTGATGAGTAGAACCTTAATGTATTTCACCACAAGTTATACATGTATACAATACATACATTACTTAAACAAATATATGGTAAAACCCCCAAAAGTAGAATTGTTTAAGTAATGTATGTATTGTATACATTTATAAACTTTTGGCGAAATACATTAAGGTTTTACTTATCATGGTGAGTGTTGTTCTTTTGAGGTAAAACTGATGGCAAATATGAAAGGTCCCATAATATGCATTAATTCTGAGGCGAGTTAAATAACTAGTATTAAATAAGAAAACAATTTTCATAGTGAATTAAACTCATCTCTAGATTGGCTGCCACGTTTGCCTAAAGTGACATTTGAGCTAAACTTGCAGTAGGGGTTTGGGGGAAAGAATCAGGCGAGAAAGGAGGACATCTCAATGTATTGACTCTAAAGTTCTCCTCAGCATTGATCCCCACCGTCTCTTTCAGTTAGGGATCTAGTAATAAACACTTTTTGCATATTTTTGTTTTCATATTCTACAGCTGTTAGCTTTACACACACACATTTTGCCAAGGTATTCTTTTCTGACTCACCATTTCCATGTCACTTTTATGCCATTTTTACACATAAACAAGTCATGAAAAAATAACATTAGAAATGAGAGATGCAACTGTTGGGCTTTCCACAGAGGCCAAACGGTGATAGAATAAGGGTTGTCCCCCAGTTGACTCCCTAAAGGCCTGCATAAAACAGCTAGTTCTCAGATGCAAAAGTAACATTTTATTGAAAAAAGGAGAAGCCAAGAAATAAATGATGGGTAGCCGTGTTAGTCTGTCTGCATCAGTAGAAAAGAGCAAGACTCCAGTAGCACTTTAAAGACTAACAAAATTTGTGGTAGGAGATGAGCTTTCATGAATCACTGCTCGATCTTTCAGATACAGCTAGAATGTAAGACTATCCATCCTATATAATGGAATTTCAGGTGCCAACTGACAATAGCAGGTGAATGAGATTAGCCTGGCGTGATTGGATTAGGTGTGCATGACAATAGCAGGTGTGATTGGATTAAGTGTGAAATACAGAGGAGGAGTAGATGTGGAGAAATCAGCTCTGGTAATGTGACAGGAAACCTAGGTCTCAATCCAGTCCAGGTGGATGTGTTCGTCTTGAGCTCCATTATCAGCTAAAATTCACATTCCTCATCTGGATTGCTTAATACTTGCTGAATGCCATATGAATGTGGAAGTTCGTTCCCCTGTAGACCGTTGTGTCTGAGTTGATATGAATACCCAGTTCACAGTGTTTGAAGTGTGATGGTACATTCCCACATGTAAGTAATTCCTTTGTGCAGTTTTGAAGCCTTCATAACCTTCCCCTGGGATTTCTGGAAACATCTGGTAGGCCACTGTGAGGAACAGAATGCTGGTCTAGATAGCACTGCATTTCGATCTAGCAGGGCTGTTCTCATGTTCCTGTTGATCAAATGACAAAACACCTGTATATGGATGCGACTGTAATATCTATGCATCAAATACCAAGTTCCAAGAGAATACCCTAGCAAATCAGGGTTCCAACACAGAGTTAGAATTATAGAATCATAGACTTGGATGGGACCTCCTGTGAGACTTCTGTTCAAAGTAGTCAAGGATCAGATCTTTGTTGATGAAACACAGTTCTTTATTTCCAATCTCTACATTGGTACAGCTTCTCGGATTATTGTCAGAGATAACGCATATGACAGAAGCAGGTCTATTATACCTTTCAGAACAGTTTGAATTACCCATAGGTAGCCAATCACTAAAGGGGAAAAACGGCGGGCAAAAAGGGTCTCTGGCCGTTTGCTTCCCACAGGAAAGAAAGTGAGGTGTTAAGTTGTAAATTTCCCTTCCCAAACCAGACCCCTTAGATGTTACCATTTCACATAACAATCGCTGGCCTCGAGGCTTTCGCACGTTGATAAGAGATGGGACCTGTCCTCCCTTGCTGTCCCAGCCGGGATGAATGGAATGCGGAGGCAGGAGTGTGAGAGGCCCATTGTTCCCATACTTTGAAGTTGTCATCCTCCCGGCCTGACAGTTACACAAACCAGGCCTGGTCAGGGTCATAAACCTGGGGTCATATAGATTACATACATACTGGCCAAAGTGAGGGGTTACATGGTGGAGGGGGGCAACTACATGGCAGGTGTTATAGAAACATACATGGCAGCATAGAAATCATAGCAGCAAGCAATAGAAATACTTTGTCTGAATCAGCAGATTCTGACACCTCCAGGGTCATCTTGTCCAACCCCCTGCACAATGCAGGAAATTCACAAATACCTCCCCTTGCACACCCAGGGACCCCAGAGGATGGCAAAAAATCTCCAGGATCCCCAGTCAAACTGAAGAAAAATTGCTTCCTGACCCCAAAATAGTGATCAGCATTTCCCTGGGAGTGCAAAAAAGGGCCACGAGAACTAAGCACTGAGGCAACCTTTCCTGCCCCCCCTTCTCATGATCTGCCTAAGTCCACAGAATCAGCATGGCTGTCAGATGGCCATCTAGCCTCTGTTTGAAAACCTCCAAAGAAGGAGAGCCCACCACCTCCCGAGGAAGCCTGCTCCACTGAGGAACCGCTCTGTCAGGAAGTTCTTCCCAATGTTTAGCCAAAAACTCATTTTCATTGTTGTTGTTTTTTAAGGGCTTGGAAATGGAAGGAAGTCTGGGGGACAGGATCATAAGATGACAGGAGTCCCAACTAGACTGGAACGCAGACATGAAGTGAAGGCCCTGCCCTTGTAGCTAGCAGTGTCCCAAATAGGATTTCGACTGTCTTGAAATCTGCCGAAGTGAAGGACCACGTCAAGCAGAAAAGATATTCCACCCCTCAGGTAGAGAAACGAATGTTGGCATAAGCCACCTCAGATAAAGAGACATCCGCTGTGTCACATTCTCTTTCTTGTCACTGTCACAAACACATGCATGTCACAAAAAGTGCTGGAGACAATCCTTTAGAACTTCGCCTCCCGGTGACAATAAACCCGACATGACAGGCAAGAAGTCCAGCAGCACAGTTGCGCGAACTTTACTTTGTACGGGCACGCAGGCTGCAGAGCATAAGATCTGACACATCGTCTGGGGGTGAAACGATCCTGGGGATGGGCAGCAGCGATCACTGGCTTTGAGCAGAAGCACATTAATAATAATCAGGTGCTGCCAAGTCACCACCGACTTCTGGGGACCCCTCATGGGGATCTCAAGGTAAGAGATGTCCAGAGGTGGTTCGCCAGGGCCTGCCCCTGCAGAGCAAGCCTGGCCTTCTTTGGTGGTCTCCCATCCAAATACTAACCATGGCCAACCCTGCTTAGCTCCTTAGCTTCTTCTTAGCTTCTGAGCTAGTCTAGGCTATTAAAGCGGCTCAATGTTGGAGTATCCCAACTGGAAATGAATCCTGGTAGTCTTTGTCAAGGGCTGCTTACTGTGGGAGAGACATTGTCCATTCTGTGGGTCTTGGATGGGAGATGGAAAAAACGGGAGTTCAGAATACTCATCATGAATTGGGAGCCAGTTTGGTTCAGAATATTCATTATGTATCGAGAGCCAGTTTGGTGTAGTAGTTAGGAGTGCGGACACTAATCTGGGAGGGCCAGGTTTGATGCCCCACTCTTCCACATGCAGCTGCTGGTGTGACCTTGGGTCAGTTATAAGTTCTCTCAGAGCTGTTCTCTCAAGAGCAGTCCTCGAAAGAGTTCTCTCGGCCCCGCCTACCTTACAGGGTGTCTGTTGTGGGGAGGGGAAGGGAAAGGAGACTGTAAACCACTCTGAGACTCCTTTGGGTCTCAGTGAAGGGTGGGGTATAAATACGATTTCCTCCTCCTCCTCCTCTTCTTCTTCTTCTTCTTTTCTTCTTCTTCTAGGTTAACCTTGGTTGGGGAATTTCCTATTCTTGAAAACTCAATGGGATTGTATGACTTGAATCTGGAAAGAAAAAAATTGGTAGCCACAAGTGCCCCGCCTAGCTTAACGAAAACAACGGGAAAGTGTTACAAAACAGGGGCGGGTAGCCATTTGGCATCCTAGACCTCATTTGTCAATCATTTCTGCACCGCAGGCCCTGAAAGGCATGACTCAAATTCATATGATGTGGAGTGAAGTTCTTAGGAAAAACTGAAACGGAAAAGAAGGAGCCCCAGTAACATATTCACAGTAAACAATGTTAATTTAGCAGAACCGTATCGGTTCTTTGTTTGTGCATGTATGCTTAACACAGATCCCAGGTGGGGTGTGGGTGGAAGGGAGTCTTTGTATACAAAGATACTAGGAAAAGTTGAAGGCAGTAGGAAAAGAGGAAGAACCAGCCTGGGATGGATTGACTCAGGCGGAGGACAAACTGGCAGAACGAAGCACAAGGGAAGCGGGGCAAAAAGACCCGGACCAAGTTGTCACGGGGCTTTCCGGTCACACTGCGTGGACTGATGCGGGACCATACCGGGGAGGAGGCGGAATGGAGTGTTCGCACTGCAGGGCGGCCTCTGGCAGTGGTGCCCCAGTTGTGTGCGGCTTTGGTCCATTTCGCCAAACTGCACGTAGGCATATGGGCACAGCAGCAATTGGGGCAAGATCCCACGGCTGGGAGCTTTAACTCTGTGATCCGGAAGCGTCCCTACGGGCAGTTGTGCACTCAAGCGCACAGCACACATGGGCAGTTATGCTGGATCAGTGGGTTTACATTACTGGCGCTGCTTAATTGCGGCTTATTTGTGTCCACACTTCCAGGAAGCGGGATCAACGCGCACCCAAACAGCTTGCCACAGGTTTCACCAGGTACCTTTTTAAAAGCGGGATCAAAATGCTTCAGGATGGGGTGAGTACAGCAGGGGAACACCAGACAGCTGGGGCTGTGTGAACCGGCCCACTTAATCCGCTTGAGAAACGTGCCTCTATCGGGCCAATCTGCCAGTCTGAACTCAGCGTCAGTCAAAGAAGCCCCAGCCCTCAGGTTTGCAAGAGCTGAGCAAGAGTGTCCACAATTAGATGTTTTGGAGATTGCTAGTTCAGAGCATGGGCGTCAACTACGGGGGGGCTTGAGGGCTCGAGCCTCCCCCGAAATTGCCCGGGGGGGGGGGCTCAGCCACCCCCGGCAAAAGGGAGCGCCTGCAGGTGGCCAGTCAGCTGGCCAGCTGGCCGTCGCCGCCTCTCCTTCCCCCCCACCCTCGGCCTGCCCTCCTGCCTCCCTGGGGCCGGGGGGGGGAGAGAGGCGGCGGGGACATGCTCCCGCGCGCGGCAGTCAGCCGGCCAGCTGGCTGTCGCTGCCGCCGCTGCGACTGCGCCCCGAGCACGGGTTTGCCTCCCTGGGGCGGGGGGGAGAGAGGCGGCGGGGACATGCTCCCGCACGCGGCAGTCAGCCGGCCAGCTGGCTGCTGCCGCCACGACTGCGCCCTGAGCGCGGGTCTGCCTCCCTGGGGCGGGGGGGTAGGAGTGGAGGGAACATGGTCCCGTGCGCACGAGAGAGCCCCCCCCCCGGGATCTACAAAGTCTACGCCCCTGGTTCAGAGAGTCATCACAAGTTGGAAGCAACCTGAAGGCACGTAACGCACAGTATTGCCAAAGGTCTTGCAGAAAAGGTGTGTTTGGAGAACAGCTGTGAAGGCTGGGCAAGAAGCGGCATCGCAAGGTGTCCTGGAATGCAGTTGCAGTTTTTCGTTTGGTTGTTTGCCCCTGTCAAGTCACAGCTGACTTACAGCAGCCCCATAGGGTTTTCAAGGCAAGAGATGTTCAGAAGTGGTTTGCTATTGCCTGCTTCTGCATAGTCACCCTGGACTTCCTTGGTGGACTCCCATCCCAGTACTAACCAGAGCTGCCCCTGCTTAGCTTCTGAGATCTGACAAGATCAGGTTAGCCTGGCCCATCCAGGTCAGGGTGGACAGTCAGTACCCTACACCCAGGGCTTTTTTTGTAGAAAAAGCCCAGCAGGAACTCATTAGCTTAATAGGCCACACCCAACAGTAGAAACTCATTAGGCCACACCCCGACAGCACAGCTCCCTCCCAGGATCGGCTTCCCCAGGTGCCCCGTGGCTTGTGAGGCGCATGGGAAACCTGAGGGAAGGAAGGCAGTTTCTGGATCAGCTTCCTCAGGCACTCTGCAGCACTCACAAGCTGCAGGGTGCCTGGGGAACCCGAGGAGGGGAGGCAGTTTAAAATGCCTTTCCTCCCTGGATCAGCTTGGCTTCCCCAGGCACCCTGCGGCTTGTGAGGCACCTGGGGAAGCCAAGGGGAGGAGGCTGTAGGTGTGGCCAGGGGTCCGTTGGAGCGGGAGCGCACAGGAGCGCAGCTCCGGGAGTGAGGAGCTCAGGGGGCGGGCACATGACCAAGCCCCGCCCCTCCTCGGCTTCCCCAAGCAGTGCAGAGGCGCAGCGCCCCGGGGAAAGCCCTGCTAGGGTCTTTATTGTTTTTAATGTTTTGTTTTAATACTGATAATTTTATCATTGTTCCTTTTATGACTGTGTGCTGCTTTTCCAGAGACTTGCTCAAGGTGGCATATACATTTTCTAAGTATACCATTTTTTATCTGGGCACATGGCACATAAGTACTGGAGAAATTTCACCAACCCTTCAGCAGCTTCCACCCCATCAGTTTGGTGTAGTGGTCAGGAGTTGGACTCTAATCTGGGAGAACCGGGTTTGATTCCCCACTCCTCCACATGCAGCTGCTGGTGTGACCTTGGGCCAGTCACAAGTTCTCTCAGAGCTGTTCTCTCATGAGCAGATCTCAAAAGACCTCTCTCAGCCCCACCTACCTCACAGGGTGTCTTGTTGTGGGGAGGGGAAGGGAAAGGGATGGGTGGTGCACATGTCCTGGGTATCTCAAGTCTTCTTGAAACCTGGTGTTTTCAAGGGAGCAGGAAGAGAATGAGGGTGTGTTCTTTATGCTTATTTTTATTGCACAAAGTATTGGATGGGGAAGGGAATGGAGGAAGAGCAGGTCAGTTTCACTCACCTGTGGAGTGGAGCCTGAGGGGTGGGTGTTGCATTCTGACACACTTCCGGTATGCTAGGGGGTGTGGCATATGCAAATGAGTTATGCAAATGAGTTATACTAATGAGCTCCTGCACCTCTTTTTCTACGAAATGACCCCTGGGTGTGGCCATCTCTGAAGCCAGCCGGAACTCCATTCCTGTGTATCCTGCCCAAAAATAGCCCTGCCTCCACCTATGGAACTTACAGCTATTATTGGCTACTGGTGGTGGAGAGTGCCCTCAAGCTGACTTATCGTGACCCCCGTAGGGTTTTCAAGGCAAGAGACATTCAGAGATGGTTTGCCATTGCCTGCCCTCTGTGTAGCGACCCTGGACTTCCATGAAGGTCTCCCAGCCATGGAGGTCTCCCATCCAAGTACAAAGACACTGGCTGCGGTCAGAAGGGCAGTGGGGCCCAAAATAGTTGCTTTACCCTAACAGATTGAATGGGCTTGTTCACACATCCATATCTGGGAGCCATTCCCCAGTCATACTCACCCCGCTGTATGACAAGTTGGATATGGAGTAAATGGCCACCCGAGACGATCAGGTGCTTATGGATCTCCGTGCATAGATCCCCATTTCCAAATGTCTGAATGTGCACCCCAAAAATGTCATCCAACAAACGTAAAAGTTGTTATTTAAAAAAAAACCCAACAGACCATGCGCTCTGGGGTTGACACACAGCACTAATCTGAACGGTCAACCACAGAAGCAGCGTGCAGTGAGGCCAAATCTGGCTGGGACTCTGATAGAAAATCTCCATCACAAAACGCGATGGAGTCATTAGTGGCACACCCAAACCGCACCAACCTGCCAGTCTGACCACAGCCATTGCTTCGCTTCTGAGATCTGATGAGATCAGCCTAGCCTGGGCTATCCAGGGGGCAACAGAGGAGAAAAGGTGGAGTCATCTTGAAGGCATAGGGGACATCTAGTTTCCAATTACTTCAGATGACTCCACCCTTTCTCCTGATGGTAGCATAGCTGTACCAAAAGCTTTCAGTCAAGAATGTATGAAAAATGGGAAGATGTAGGAGGAGACAAAACCATGCAAGGTTTTGGAGGTGAGGATCTAGGATTGGAGAGGAAGGCAGCCATAGACTTCACCTATTGGAGACAGGAGTTGCCTAGGAGAGCACAGATTGGAGTAATAGAATCACAGAATCCTAGAGTTTGGAAGGGACAGGGTCATCTAGTCCAACTCCCTGCACAATGCCAGAAATTCACAAATACCTCCCCCCCCACACACACCCAGTGAGCACTGTTGCACTCCCAGAAGTTGGCAAAAAACCTCCAGGCTCTCCAGCCAAACTGGCCTGGATAAAAATTGCTTTCTGATCCCAACATGACGACCAGCATTTCCCTGGGTATGTAAGAAAGGGCTACAAGAACTAAGCATGGATGCAACCCTTCCTGCCCTCCCTCTCATGATCTGCCTAAGTCAGGGGTGTCAAATATGCAGCCCAGGGGCCGGATCAGCCCCCTGGAAAGCTTCTATCAGGCCCACAGTGGAACTGGCTGTCTTCTGCTTCTTCTTCTGTTCCGCTGCTGCTGCATCATGATAGGTTTGCAGCTTACAGGTACACACCTGAACAGCATACTCACGATTGCAGCAGCATTTTGATGCAATAATTCAGAGCAAGAGGTGTCAGTTATCAGACACTGTTAAATAAACAAAATATTGCAAGTGTGCTAATGTTTTAAGCATGTTTTTATTTTAAGTGAAAAAAACCCTTTGTGTTTGTCTCCTTTATAAAGTTTATATCTCCGCTACCTGGCATTACATTTTATGACACACATGGCCCGGCCCAACAAGGTCTCATTTATGTCAGTTCCGGCCCTCATATCAAATGAGTTTGACACCCCTGGCCTAAGTTTGTTGCCTAGCAAGGCACAGCATGTGCTCTTATGGACTTTTTAATGTTCATAAGTTTGAACTTTGGATTGTTATGCCTTGAAGGACTACATGCACTCTTCACTGCTGTAAGAGGTTCCAGTCCAGGAAGCATGCACCCGACATGGCTCACACCAAGACAGAAAAAAAGACCCCATTGCACAAGGGTTCTCCTGTCAACTTGCGCTAGGCAACCCCATCCCCCCCCACATACCTTCGGGCTTATGCTAAGTGAAGTTACCTGGCAACTAATCTTCTGCCCATCAACTGGCTGAGCTAGGGCCATCAAGAAACAATGGAATGGCTCAGTGACTCATCGGATGCTTGCCCAGGTGTCAGTTCCTGTCTAGCTCCTAGTGTCACAATATTGGCCACCCCCCAGCATCTCCTCCTCTTTCTCCTTTAACCAATGGTAGGCTTTGTAGGGACGGACTACCTGGTAGGTGTGTTAGGGGGATGTGGCCAGCACTGCCAGCCCCCAAATCACCTAATAAAAGAGGTCGCCTACCATGCGGCCGGTCTCTTGAGCTTCCACGACCCCTATCTGTTTTTACCCCTCTCAAGTCCAGCTTGCTATCTCAATACCCTCCCTCCATCTTTGATCTCTGGTCTGTGCAGTCAGAGAGAAGCGTGTTTCTGCCGGTTCAGAACGTGTCCCCTATTTTCCTTTCAATCCCTCAATTCTTCCTTTGGAACGGACAACCCATCTCCAGGACAGGTAAAGTATTTCCCAACCAGCGAATCTCCTGCTCATGCGAAAGTGCTATCTCTCTATCTAAGTTTCTTAGGAACTGTGTGTTAGTGTGTGTGTATCTTTTTTTGTGTGCCTGAGAATATTATTCAGTAAAAACCATTCAAACTGACCTTTGCCTCAGTGCCTATTTACTGGGAACTCCTGGAAGGGGCAGGACCTTGGTATAGTTGGCTGTAACCCGGTTATTTGCCAGTTGCTAATCTTAAAACCAGAGCAATTCGGCTAACAAGTTCACAGAATCAGCATTGCTGTCAGATGGCCAAGGGCAAGTATCCTATTAGTCCAATTGACAATTGTGCTCTGCTAATTCAGCTTTAGGGACTGTGGTGGCTCAGTGGTGAAGATGCTGAATTGCAGCCCAGAAGATCGGTAGTTCAGCAGTTTGAGACCCGAGTGCCCCGTGATGGAGTGAGCTCCCGTCTCTGGCCCCAACCTAGTAGTTTGAGAGCAAGAAATTGCAAGCAGATAAATAGGCACCGCTTCGGTGGGAAGATAACAGAGTTCCATGCACCTTGGCATCTAGTCATGCTGGCCACATGACCACAGAAATGTCTTCAGACAGTGCTGGCTCTTCAGCTTGGAAACAGAGATGAGCAGGGGCATAGACTTTTTAAATCCCCGGGGGGGGCTCTCTTGTGCGCACGCGAAGCGCGCGCGCGCGCACGGGACCATGTCCCCACCGCTCCCCCCCCGGGAGGCAGACTCAAGGGGCGCAGTCTCGGGGGCGGCAGCCAGCTGGCCGGCTCACTGCCGCGTGAGCGGGACCATGTCCCTGCCGCTCCCCCCCGCCCCACCCCAGGGAGGCAGACTCGCGGGGCGCAGTCTCCTCGGGGCGCAGTCTCGGCGGCGGCAGCCAGCTGGCCGGCTGACTGCCCCCCATGCGAGCGGGACCATGTCCCTGTCTCCTCTCTCCCCCCCCCCGCCCCAGGGAGGCAGGAGGGCAGGCCGGGGGTGGGGGGGAAGGAGAGGTGGCGAGGGCCGACTGGCCACCGGCGGGCGCTCCCGCAGGCGCTGCATTTTGCAGGGGGGGGCTGAGCCCCCCTGGGAAATTTCGGGGGAGGCTCGAGCCCTTGAGCCCCCCCGTAGTTGACGCCCATGGAGATGAGCACTGCCTCCTAGAGTAAAATTTGACTGGTTTTCGAGCAAGGGAAACCTTTACCTGTACTTTAATTCAGCATAGTCCTGGAAGTATTGAATGTATGTAATAAAGGGACCAGCCAAAGAACCAAAGCTGCCAAGCTGCTGTTTTAACCTCTGTCACACACACGCACACACACACACACACACACACACACACTTAATAGGGCTGTTGTTGTTGGTTTTGGCCAGTGAAGTGGCATCTGTCAAGACCTAGCTATTGCTCTAACCAAATATTACTGGCAGTTGTTTTCTTTTTCTCTGCAAAGTGCACGTCCAATGACTAATAGGAAACACTGACAAACTTTCCAATCGAAGAATAATTTACTTTGCTTCCAGTCCCGCCCCCCCCCCCCCCCCGGCATTCCTTTTCATCTCTCCTTTTTTATTATTATTGGTATTGACAAAACACCTGGTCCAGGCCAGGGACCTGGTTCATAGTGCTTGAAATCTAAGGCTTATATCAAGGAAGAATTTACGGATTGAACTAAATCATAACGCTTTTTATAAAATACTGGCTATTTGATCGGCTTGCTAAATTGACTGTTAACCATTGGGGCTTTTATTGTTTTAATGTTGTTTGCCACTGCTGGGTTTATGGGTTTTATTGAAGGCGATATGTTTATTGGATGCTTTTCTGCATTAGCACGTTTTTATCCAGTTCTTTCCTCCAAGGAAACCGGGAAAGCTTCGACAATTTGTCCTGGGTAGTTCTGGCACTGCCAACTAGATAAAGACTTTTACTTCTTCAGAGAGTGGTTCAAATGTGGAATTTGCTGCCAGAGGATGTAGTGATGACTACAGGCATAGATAGTTTTAGAAGGTAGAAGGGGATTAGACAGATTCGTGGAGGATAGGTCTATGAGTGGCTAGTAGCCATGATGACTAAGTGGAGCTTCCACATTCAGAGGCATTAGGTCTCTGAATCCCAGAGCCAGAATGCAACATCAGGGGAAGGCCTCTGCCTCTATGCCCTGTTGTTGGCCACTGTGTGAGAGAGGATGCTGGACTAGATGGGCCACAGGTCTGATCCAGCAGGGCTATTCTAATGTTTTTAGGATGCTGGATTAGATGGACCACTGGTCTCATCCAGCAGGGCTCATCTTATGTTCTAAGGATGTTGGACTAGCTGGACCACCAGTCTGATCAAGCAGGGCTCTTCTTATCTCCTTAGGATGATGGACTAGGTGGACCATTGGTCTGATCCAGCTGGACTCTTCTTATTGTCTTAATATGCTGGAGTAGATGGACCACTGGTCTGATCCAGCAGGGCCTTTCTTATGTTCTTAAGATGCTGGACTAGATGGACCACTGGTCTGATCCAGCGGGGCTTTAATATTCTTAGGATGCTGGACTAGGTGGACCACCGGTCTGAGCCAGCAGGGCTCTTATATTCTTAGGATGCCTGACTAAACGGACCACAGGCCTGATCCAGCAGGGCTCTTCTTCTGTTCTTTCTCTGCTCCCAGCCCACTTCCATGCTCAAGGAGTGTGAATTAGTCTCATCATTAGAGAAGTTGTGTTCCAAGATAAAATGCAACCCTACACTCGGTAGGAACCTGGGTCCTCGGCAGTTAGTGCTTGTTCCACTGAAATAAGGGTCCCCCAGCAAGCCTATTTAATGGCCCTGCCCATGATGAAGAGGCCACTGGGGGGCGTTTTTCCGCCTTTGGAACCCGGAGGGTGTTGTGATTCTCTTGGCTATCTCTCAGGAGAAAACCGGCTCGCTGCAGTGAAAGATGATGGCAATAAAAGGACTAGCCAGAACTGGCTGGGATCTGCATATCTTTTATTAGCCCAAAGAATAACTCCTCTTTCTCCTGCATCAGCTTCCCCCCCCCTCCCTGCTCCCTAATTCCCAGTTTGGTTGCGGCTCCCATCTGTCTGCCTAATTAGCCAACAGGCAGCTCCGTTACGAAACCCAGACAGCGCTCGGTCCTTCCCGACCACTTGGAGTTTGTTGTCTGAACTCGAACTTCATCTCTGTTGAGAAAGGTAGCAACGTCTTCTGTTTTTCATGTCAGGATTTCTGAAACATAAATATATTTTTCAAATTGTCCTAGAGTAAGGAAGTTCCCATTGTCATTAATCTTAAAGGCTGGGCTAGGCACTCCTTCGAGCAATCCCCAAAATTATACGTGGTGGAACATATGTTGTGGTCAGTATGGATTCTGGCCGAAGACAACCACCCTGTACTGAATTGTCCCCATTCTCTGTAACACATAAGAGCACATTGTTGTGTGACGAACATAAGAACATAAGAGAAGCCAATGTTGGATCAGGCCAATGGCCCATCCAGTCCAACACTCTGTGTCACACAGTGGCCAAAGACACCAGGTGCCCTCAGGAGGTCCACCAGTGGGGCCAGGACACTAGAAGCCCTCCCACTGTTGCCCCCCCCTCAAGCACCAAGAATACAGAGCATCACTTGCCCCAGACAGAGTGTTCCATCTATACCTTGTAGCTAATAGCCACTGATGGACCTCTGCTCCATATGTTTATCTAATTCCCTCTTGAAGCCCTCCATGCTTGTAGCCGCCCCCACCTCCTGTGGCAGTTGTATCTTCCCCACCAAACATGTTGTATCTTCCCGACCAAACAATGTGTAGAGGGGAGGTGGGGTAATGAGACGGCATCATGAACATGCCTTCCATCTAGGATTGCCCAACCTCCAGGTGGTGGCTGGAGATCTCCTGGGATTACAACTGATTTCCAGGCGATAGAGATCGACTCACCTGGAGGAAATGGCCATGTTGGAAGGTGAGCTGTATGGTATTATATCCCACTGAAGTCCCTCCCCTCACCAAACCCCGCCCTCTTCAGGCTCCACCCCAAAATCTACAGGTATTTCCCAACCCGGAGCTGGCAACCCTAGGTCTATCATTATGCTGACTGACTGCATCCAGTCCTTTTTAAGAACACAAGAAAACATAAGAGAAGCCAATGTTGGATCAGGCCAGTGGCCCATCCAGTCCAACACTCTGTGTCACACAGTGGCCAAGAACACCAGGTGCCCTCAGGAGGTCCAGCAGTGGGGCCAGGACACTAGAAGCCCTCCCACTGTTGCCCCCCTTCCCCAAGCACCAAGAATACAGAGCATCACTTGCTCCAGACTGAGAGTTCCTATCTATACCTTGTGGCTAATATCCACTGATGGACCTCTGCTCCATATGTTTATCCAATTCCCTCTTGAAGCCATCCATGCTTGTAGCCGCTGCCACCTCGTGTGGCAGTGAATTCCGTATGTTAATCACTCTTTGGGTGAAGAAGGACTTCCTTTTATCTGTTCTAACCCGACTGCTCAGCAATTTCATGGAGTGCCCATGAGTTCTTGTTCTTTTTGAGTTCGAGTTCTTTTTGAACCCAGTAGAGCACATTTTGAATGAATGGATTCTTTAGCGATACCGGCTTGGAAGAAAGAGGATACCGGAAACGGGGCTTTCACCAGCTCGCCCTCCGTCAGCCGGATTTGCATGGAATTTCTACATTTCCCCTGAAAATAGGACACTGGAACTGAATGTTGAAATAGCACTTTTTGCACTTTACTTTGACTGGTTGGAAGATATTTTTTTTGAATGTCTTTACAAATTTGTATCAGAACGTTCAGTCCTAGTATTGCATAAGTATTCGTCATCAATACACACAAAAGTTGTACAACTTGCATTTATTAATTACAAGAAGATACAAGTTTATACTTATTAAGTTTTCACGGTATAATTTTTTTCTGGTAGCCTTGTTTTCTAAATTTCCCTAGCATAGACACCCGCTGGTTGTGAGAATGGCATGCAGGGTTAACTTACCGACCTGTAGCTGGGCCACGAGTCCTTCTGGAATTATGACCGAGCTCTATATTACAGAGATCAGGTCCTCTGGAGAAAATGGCCACCTCATAGGGCAGACTGTATGGTATACTACAGATTCTAGGCAAAATCCCTCCCCAGATTCTCTCTTCAACAGGAACTGCCCCCAAATCTCCAGGAATTTCCCAGGCCAGAGCTGACAGCCGCATTGGTGTGTTGTTTGGGACTAGAAACAATAGGGCAGTGATCAGGTTCTGGGCAAGTCATAAGGATGCCAGGACCTCCCTGGGCACCAGCAGAGGATGGGGGGATAGGGTTGCCATATCATAGATTCATCAAATCATCGAATCATAGAGTTGGAAGGGACCGCCAGGGTCATCTAGTCTAACCCCCTGCACAATGCAGGAAATTCACAAATATCTCCCCCCTACACCCCCACTGACCGCTGTTCCACACCCAGGAGATGACAAAAAGCCTCCAGGAGCCCTGGCCAAAACGGCCCGGAGAAAAATTGTTTCATGACCCCAAAGTGATGGTCCACATTTCCCTGGGCATGGAAGAAAGGGCCACAAGAACTAAGCACTGAGGCAACCCTTCCTGCCCCCCGCCCTCTCATGGTCTGTCAAAGTTCACAGAATCCACATTGCTGTCAGATGGCCATCTAGCCTCTGTTTGAATACCTCCAAAGGAGGACAGCCCACCACTTCATGAGGAAGCCTGTTCCACTGGGGAACTGCTCTGCCAGGAAGTTCTTCCTAATGCTTAGCCGAAAACTCTTCTGATTCAATTTCAACCCGTTAGTTCTGGGGCAACAGAAAACAGCTTGGGGAACTCCTGGAGATTTGAGGATAGAACCGGTAGGACAGGGACCTCAGTGGGGCACAATGCCACTTCCAAAGCATCTATTTTCTCCAGGGGAACTGATATCTGCAGTCTGGAGATGAGCTGTAAGCCGGAGGCGGGCATCCCTAGTCACAGTAAATCACTGTGAGCTGAGTTCCGCCTCACCTGGGGAGGAAATATACTGTGGCTGAAAAATTCAAGTATTTTGGTGGCTCAAACTCTCTGTCCTACCTGTTTCCTTACTAGGGATGATAACAAGAAAGGAGGAAATAGCAGGGAATTTATCCTTAAGCTCGCCTCCTCAGAGTGCTTTTAAGTGATGTGCTCTAAATCACGAATGCCCGCAACATCCGCATTTTTTTTCACCGAACCCGTAAACCTGAAAATAGGGACTTCTACGAGTGCATCCAAATATTTAGTTAAAGAAGTGGTTTTTATAGTGAAAGATTTCTTAAAGCCTCTGTGAATTATTAGCGATACTGCTTAAAACAGTTAAGCTGTCTATTTGGGGCTTGGGATAACAGCCTCATTAGGTGGCTTTCAAGGCCGGATGGCAGGGGTATCTATAAGTTAAAATTTCTTTCATTTTCTCCCCCGCCCTGTGCTTTATGCATCCTGTAAAATGCTCCGAGAACTTTATGGGGGGATGTTACATTAAGTTGTGTGATTATAAAGATGATTTAAATAGCGGGGATATTACAGGATGATTATTGTCCTGTAAGGCAGCCTGTACGAAAATGGACCATCCGTAAGCACTTGCTCAGGATACCGCTCCATGATGTCATGAATTGTACGACGGCATGTGCCTGCTATCCATCTCCGTTCCTCCTCAGACTCCAGAGGGGCTCGATATGCAGTTCTCGAACAAGGTGATCATAAATCGCTGTGCAAGAAGCAGCCCTCGAGATTTTTCTGATACTCCGCGGCTAGCGTGTAATCCGTCTTGAGAAACTTGATTTAGGGCCACTGAGGAACATCCTTGACAATGCTCAATATTGTTTTTTAAACTGCTGTTAAATCAATTATGGTATTTGGGGGAGGGGGGACAACATGCTGCTATCTGTTCTCTACCGTGCAATTCCAGTTTGCAAGCCCGCAATGCTGAACATTTAGGGAATTGGGGTGGGGGGGAAGCTGAGGAAACACAGAGAACAAATGAGGGGGTGGAAAGTGCCATCAAGTTGCAGCCAACTGATAGCAACCCCATAGGGTTTTTGAGGCAAGAGATGGTTTACTATTGCATGCCTCTGCGTAGCAATCCTGGACTTCCTTGGTGGTCTCCCATCCAAATACTGAGCAGGGCTGACCCTGCTTAGCTTCTGAGTTCTGATGAGATTGGGCTAGCCTGGGCCAAGAAATTACAGTGTCATCTATATCCTAAAGACTGGCTTCACTTGCTCCCTGAAAGGGGTAGACATTAGTAAGGTCAGAAACGTGTATGGACAATCTCAGTCACTATGGTTGCCAAAGCGGGGTTGGGAAATCACTGGAGACTGGGGGGGGGGGGGCAGAGCCTGGGGAGGGGAGGGGAAGGACCTCAGTACGGTATAATGACATACAGTCCACCATCTAAAGAAGCAGTTTTCCTGAGGAGAGCTGATCCCTTTAGTCTGGGCATCAGTTGACATTTTGGGAGATCTCCCGGCCCCTAGTGTTGCTAGTCTCCAGAGCAGGGGTGGCCAACCTGTGGCTCGGGAGCCACATGCGGCTCTTTCACACATCTTGTGCGGCTCCTGGCAGGGCGGCTGGGGAAGAAAAGGGGAGGCATGCTTTTTCTCCCTTCCTTCCTTCCTTCCTTCCTTCCTTCCTTCCTTCCTTCCTTCCTTCCTTCCTTCCTTCCTTCCTTCCTTCCTTCCCTCCTCCCTCCCATCTATTTGTTTTCTTAGTTTCTCTCTCTCTCTTTCTTTCCACTTCTTTAATTCTTTCTTTCCATCTCTCTCTTTTTCTCTCTCTCTCTCAATATCATTAGCAAATAAGTAATATCATTATCAATAACCAGTTTTCCTCGTTTGTTTTTATTTTTGGCAGTCCCATTTAACGTTAATAAAAAGCAAATTTGCATATTTTTAAAAATAAAAACGTGTGTGTGATATTTGTTCCTGTCTTGCGGCTCTCAGACATCTCTATGTGGCTCTTACGTTTATTCTATGTGGCTCTTACGTTAAGCAAGGTTGGCCACCCCTGCTCCAGAGGGTAAAGTTTCAGCTTTGATGCTTGATGTGAAATCATGTTGATTGCATTGAATCCTTTAGATATGGAAATGTATTGTTCCTGTACTCTCTTCTGAGGAAGCGTTCTGTGAAATGATTTTCAAGTTGACGGCATCGCTAAGAAAGAAAGCAAGGTACACCCACATCCCGTACTGGCAAGAACTATACACACAGGCACTTTGTTTTCATAAGTTATTCACACAGTTCCGTGTTATGGATCATTTTGAACTGGACTTGGACTTTCCGATGCAATATGCATTCTGAGTGTTGAAATTATGAGCTTATTGTTCTTCACTGGACTTTACATTATTGGAACTTTCTAATATAATTTGTGAATTGCTTTCATTATTGGCCACGGTGTTCCTGTGTGTAGTGTGAGACAGTCTGATGTAGTGGTAAAGTGCACAGACTCTAATCTGGGAGAACCGGGTTTGATTCTGCGCTCCTCCACTTGCACCTGCTGAATGATCTTGGGCAAGCCATAGCTCTGGCACAGCTGTTCTTGAAAAAGAGCAGTTTCTGTCAGAGCTCTCTCAGCCCCACCTACCTCATAGGGTGTCTGTTGTGAGGAGGGGGAGGGAAAGGAGATTGTAAGCCGCTCTGAGACTCCTTCGGGTAGTGAAAGGTGGGGTATAACTCAAATCTCTTCTTCTGTTGCAGCTGGAGATCTTCAGGTGGCGGCTGGAGATCTCCCAAAATTACAACTGGTCACCAGATTATAAAGATAATTTCTCAAGGAGAAAATGGCTGCTTTAGAAGGTGTTCTCTATGGCATTATACCCTACTGAGGTCCCTCCCTAGTTCCCTTGGAGAAAATGGCCTTTCTAAACTCTCATTGTTTTGGGAGAGTTCAGGAAGCCTGACTGGGCATGTGCAGCTTGCCACAATGCGTTTAAAGACACCTGGGGAAAGAGGAAGCATGAAGTGCTGAGGCTTCTGGGAGGAGGGATATATTGGTGGTCAGAGCAGCACTGGGGGTGAAAGAGTGGCAGAGGGTGGGGTTGATTTAGGTGGGGTAGGCATGTTGGTCAGAAGTAGTAGAACCAAGTTTGAGTTCAGTGGCATCTGTAAGAGCAACAAAGTTTTATTCTGGGTTTTTTTTTTACCACCTCACCCCCAATCTGCCACTTAAGCTCTCCTCACCTCATTGTTCAGTAGGCACAGTGATACACACAGGAAGAATAGTACATAGTCTGGAATTCACTCATCTTCTTGCTAAGAAGATTAGGGAGATGAACATTTTGAAATGGGATGGAAAGCAGTATAGATGGGAGACCACCAAGGAAGGCCATGGCAAACCACCTCAGCTTCTCACTTGCTTTGAAAGAGCCCCTTGGTGGGGTTACCATAAGGCTTGGATGAGAGACCACCAAGGAAGGCTCTGCAGAGGAAGGCCATGGCACACCACCTCTGCTTCTCACTTGCCTTGAAAGCCCCTTGCTGGGGTCACCATAAGGCTTGGATGAGAGACCACCAAGGAAGGCTCTGCAGAGGAAGGCCATGGCACACCACCTCTGCTTCTCACTTACCTTGAAAGCCCCTTGCTGGGGTCACCATAAGGCTTGGATGAGAGACCACCAAGGAAGGCTCTGCAGAGGAAGGCCATGGCAAACCTCCTCTGCATCTCCCTTGCCTTGAAAGCCCCTTGCTGGGGTCACCATAAGGCTTGGATGGGAGACCACCAAGGAAGGCTCTGCAGAGGAAGGCAATGGCAAACCACCTCTGCATCTCCCTTGCCTTGAAAGCCCCTTGCTGGGGTCACCATAAGGCTTGGATGGGAGACCACCAAGGAAGACCTCAGAAGTACTGAGCAAGGTCAGTATTTGGATGGGAGACCACCAAGGAAGGCTCTGCAGAGGAAGGCCATGGCAAACCTCCTCTGCATCTCCCTTGCCTTGAAAGCCCCTTGCTGGGGTCACCATAAGGCTTGGAAGAGAGACCACCAAGGAAGGCTCTGCAGAGGAAGGCCATGGCAAACCACCTCAGCTTCTCACTTGCCTTGAAAGCCCCTTGCTGGGGTCACCATAAGGCTTGGATGAGAGACCACCAAGGAAGCCTCTGCAGAGGAAGGCCATGGCAAACCACTTCTGCTTCTCACTTGACCTGAGAGCCCCTTGCTGGGGTCACCATAAGGCTTGGAAGAGAGACCACCAAGGAAGGCTCTGCAGAGGAAGGCCATGGCAAACCACCTCTGCTTCTCACTTGCCTGGAAAGCCCCTTGCTGGGGTCACCATAAGGCTTGGATGGGAGACCACCAAGGAAGACTGCAGAGGAAGGCCATGGCAAACCTCCTCTGCATCTCCCTTGCCTTGAAAGCCCCTTGCTGGGTTCACCATAAGGCTTGGATGAGAGACCACCAAGGAAGGCTATGCAGAGGAAGGCCGTGGCCAACCACCTCTGGTCTCACTTGCCTTGAAAGCCCCTTGCTGGGGTCACCATAAGGCTTGGATGGGAGACCACTAAGGAAGGCTCTGTAGAGGAAGGCCATGGCAAACCTCCTCTGCATCTCCCTTGCCTTGAAAGCCCCTTGCTGGGTTCACCATAAGGCTTGGATGAGAGACCACCAAGGAAGGCTATGCAGAGGAAGGCCGTGGCCAACCACCTCTGGTCTCACTTGCCTTGAAAGCCCCTTGCTGGGGTCACCATAAGGCTTGGATGGGAGACCACTAAGGAAGGCTCTGTAGAGGAAGGCCATGGCAAACCACCTCTGCTTCTCACTTGCCTTGAAAGCCCCTAGCTGGGGTCGCCATAAATTGGTGAAAGCTTGACAGAGTTACATACATACGTAATCCCTCCTCTGATCACATCTAGGTTCCGTGAAGGTTGGGGCTACATTTGAAAACTCTTTGGAAAATTCATTAGGTCCAAATTGCAGCATCCTGGTTATCGTCTGGGGCTTGATTCAGGAATCATTGTATTACTCCTGTGCTGAAAGACCTGCACAGGCTACTCATTTGTTTCTGGCCACAATTCAGAGCGCTGGTCTGGTCTGTGGAAGATAGGGTTGCCAGCTCTGAGTTGGGAAATACCTGGAGATTTTAGGGGTGGAGCCAGGAATGGGCAGGATTTGGGGTGGGGTGGGACCTCAGCAGGGTACAATGCCATAGAGTCCACCCTCCAAGCAGCCATTTTCTCCAGGGGAACTGATCTTGATTGTCTGAAAATCAGGTATAATAGCAGGAGATCCCCAGGTGCCACCTGGAGGTTGGCAACCCTAGTGGAAGAAGAATAAGAGGAGGAGGAAGAAGAAGAGGAAAAAGAAGAAGAGGAAGGAGGAGGAGGAGATTGGATTTATACCTTGCTCTTCACTCAGAGCAGCTTACAAACTCATTTTCTTCCCCTCCCCAGAACAGACACCCTATGAGGTAGGTGGACCTGAGAGATCTCTTTCAAGAACTGCTCTTGAGAGAAAGAACTTATGACTGATCCAAGGTCACACCAGCAGCTGCATGTGAGAAAGAACTTGTGACTGATCCAAGGTCACACCAGCAGCTGCATGTGGAGGAGTGGGGAATCAAACCCGGTTCTCCCAGATTAGAATCCGCAGTCCTAACCACTACACCAAACTGGCTCGTGGCCAGGTTCTTTGAAGGTTCACCTCTTCCCATAATCTTCAGCCCACTAGTTCTTTAGCCCACTAGTTCTTTAACTAAACTTTGCTCTCTGAGCTTGAGGTTCTGCTATGATAAGTGAAAACTGAGGGGCAGTGATGCTCTGTATTTTTGGTCGGGGGGGGGGGGGCAACAGTGGGAAGGCTTCTAGTGTCCTAGCCCAGATGGTAGACCTCCTGATGGCTCCTGTTTTTTGGCCACAGTGTAACACAGAGTGTTGGACTGGATGGACCATTGGCCTGATCCAACATCGCTTCTCTTATGTTCTTAGAAGATATTCAAATTTTTTGTACAACATTTTCTTTTACCTTGTTACTTCTAGTTAAGTTGTACATGCCCGTACTTATATTATGATGTAACTTTTTCATTTGTATAAGTTGTCAAAGAATTGGCTGCTCTAAGTATATTTTCAGCCATAAGTAATCGCAAGAGCAAGGATGGCCATTTCCCGTGGGGAGCATCAATCTGGTTTGAAATTCCTCAGGGACAGCTTCATACATTTCTTCCCTCTGATGTCTCGGTATGAGTCACGACTGTAGGCTTTTATGACAATAAGACTTTGGCACGAGAAATGCATTATTTTGTATTAAAATTAGACCAGCACAACTAGTCTGCAGTTTCAGTGTCTGGGCTGGAAGGAATAGAAATGTTACCTTATAAAAAGAAAGTGTTGTACAAATATTTGTCCGTACAGCTGTGGTTCATAGAATCATAAAATCATAGAATGTTAGAGTTGGAAGGGACCTTGCAGGGCATCTAGTCCAACCCCCTGCACTCTGCAGGAGCATAGCCGAAAGATAGCCCTACAACATACCCAAAAGATGGTCGTCCAGCCTCCGCTTGAAAACGTCCAGTGAAGGAGCATCCACCACCTCCCGAGGCAGTCTGTTCCACTGTTCAACCACTCTTACAGTTAGGAAGTCCCTCCTGATATTTAGCTGGTATCGACTTCCTTGTAATTTCCACCAGTTAGATCTAGTCTTTCAATCCAGAGCGAGAGAGAATAGATCTGCTCCATCTTCTACATGTCAGCCCTTCAAATATTTGAAGACTGCAATCATGTCCCCTCTAAGCTTTCTCTTTCCCAGGCTAAACATACCCTACTCTTTCAGGCTTTCCTCGTAAGACTTGGATTCCAACCCTCTCACCATCCTGGTCGCCCTCTTCTGGACACGCTCGAGCTTGTCAACATCCTTCCTAAAATGTGGTGCCCAAAACTGGACACAGTACTTCAGGTGAGGCCTGACCATAGCAGAATGGAGCGGAACTCCCACCTTCCGTGATCTGGACACAATGCTTTTTGGTATGGTGGCCCACAAGTCCAAATTTACTTGGCATAATGACCCATCCGAGGCTGGCCCAAGGTTTTATTTGGTGCCCTAGACTAACTATGACACCCGTCTTGTTCAGCACTCCATTTTCTACAGATGTTTTTGAGAAACTAACAAACATCGCAGAAATGGTGCAGCGGTACCACTGTAAATCCCAAACAAGGGGCATACAAAGCCTTTGCATATGGAGGTTACATCACAGGCTTTGACCACCCTCTCCCTCTTCAATTACTCCCTCTTTCTTTAAAAAAAAATTAAATATTTTAATTAAAATTTTTACAACAACATTTTTACTCGGAGTCTCAGAGCAGCTTACAACCTCTTTTCCCTTCCCCTCCCCTCCTCATAACAGACACCCTGGGAGGTAGGTGGGGCTGAGAGAGCTCTTTAGAGGACTGCTCTTGAGAGGAGAAGAAGAGATTGGATTTATACCCTGCCCTTCACTCAGAGTCTCAGAGAGGCTTACAAACTCCTCCCCACAACAGACACCCTCTCAAGGACTGCCCTTGAGAGAACAGCTCTGAGAGAACTTGTGACTGAGCCAAGGTCACACCAGCAGTTGCGTATGGAGGAGTGGGGAATCAAACCCGGTTCTCCCAGATTAGAGTCCGCACTCCTAACCAGTACACCACATCTGCCAAGGGTGTCTTCGAAAGAGGCTGTTAATGACTCAGAAGCACCTTCTGTGGCCAACGGCAACTTGACTTCAGTGTAACGCATCAGACTTCTAGTCGATTGGAATGTGGCTTTCAGAGCTCTCAGCTTTACTTGGTGCTGAAAGGAGTAGGCTGTGTTCTTACTCTTTTCTTTGATTTTTTTTAACAGAAAAGAGGCAGCAAATGATTTCTTTAAAAAAATGTGTTTTACATGTCTACCTGTCCAAGGGCTTCAAAACACTCAAGTCCACCCGCGTTGATAGATGCTTTTCATTGCTCATGTTCCCCCCCCCTTTTTAAAAAAAGCAAAAGCACATTATTTTCCTTTTGTATACTAGCCCCCTCTTGATTTATTTCTCGAGAAGTTCTCCTGCCCGTCGATGCATTACTTTTTCAAACTCTCACTTGAAATTTCTTTTCTTCCTCCTTCTATCTTGCCATCAGACAGCATCTATCCATTTCCTTTGTTAACTTTGTCTACCGGCTGTCACTCCCCAGTTGGAGACACAATCAGAAGAACAGAACGGTGGCGGCGGGGGGGGGGGGGGGGAGTCCTTTTTTTTGTTGCTGATGGATTCTATCACTTACTGGCATTTTCGAGCGATGACAAACAGCAGCCACATTCCGAAAGTGTTCCCATTCAGCAACAATTCTCTGAGAATAGAACATAATAAGAGCCCTGCTGGATCAGGCCAACGGCCCATCAAGTCCAGCACCCTGTTTCACAAGGTGGCCGGATCAGCTGCCCCGAAAGGCCAACAAACAGAGCATAGAGATCAAGGCCATCTCCCGATGATGCTTCCTCACTCTCGTAATGGTTAGGATTGCCCACTCTAGCTTGGGAAATTCATGGAGCTTTGATAGTGGCATTGGTGTCGCTTCCTCAAAAGGCACAGGCTGGGGTCCAGCAGGGCAGATCAAAGGCAAGGTTGCAGAGAGTCACCAAAGTCCAGTCCAAAAGTCAGGGGTTCCAGAGAGCTTCCAGGTTTACCAAAGTCCAGTCTAGGGGCAAGGAGTTCCAGGGAGCCAGTCCAAGTCCAGTCCAGGGTCAGGGGTTTCAGAAAAGCCAGTTGTCCTGTCCAGTCTAAGATTATAGAGATCTAATACCAGCAAGGCTGGTGGCTCAGTAGCCAAGTGTATTTGCTGTATTCACAAACTGTTTCTTCTCCCAGCTGAATTTATAGCAGGTCTTAATGAGCTAAACTCCCAGCCAATTCCTTCGTAGTCATCCTGAAACTACTAATTCATCTCTTCAATTGACAGCTGATGACAAGCCATGAGTCTCGCACTTCTTCTTTCTTGCAACTCTAAGCGTCTCTGACAGCGTCGGTGCTGCAAGGGTGTGGGTGAGCTAGATGGGCTGGGAGTGGCTTCTGATGAGTTGTTTACTGCTTCAGAGCTACAAGGGGTTGGCTCAGTTTCAGCTGTAGGCTGTGACTCCTGATTAGCCGGAAGGAGGAGGAGATTGGATTTATTCCCCGCCCTTCACTCAGAGTCTCAGTGGCTTACAAACTCCTTTCCCTTCCCCTCCCCATAACACACACCCTGTGAGGTAGCTGAGGCTGAGAGAGCTCTTGAGAGAACAGCTCTGAGAGAACTGGGACTGACCCAAGGTCACCAGCTGAGTTCATGTGGAGGAGCGGGGGAATCTCCAGATTAGACTCCACCATTCTTAACCACTACACCAAACTGGCTTTCGTGAGTCGCTGCTCACTTCTTCAGTGTTGAGTAAGCTATCGTCATTTTATCGAGATCACCAGGGTCAAAGGTACCTGGAAGATACTGTTTAACAAGTAGCGATGTGGATAGTCCTTTCAGCTTCATATGTCGCCAATGTGGCATGATGATCTTGATCCTAGGACTCCCTCACAACTCCCTAATACAGAACCCCAGCATGGGAACAATTCAGGACTCTCAAGATCCATCCCTGTTGGCTTATAGCCAGAACAGATGCAGCCAAGATGGCCTTTGTATGATGGAGGATTTTTCAGTAGGATGAGAATAATTCACCAGTTTATATTTGTGATCTGCTTGGGTAGATTTATAAAGGAGGGGTTGGTGGCGGCTGTGGTGACCCCACAGCAGGGGCTGATTGAAACTCGGTTTCCCCATCTCTTGGCCTCTGTAGTGTAACTCATAATTTCTAGGTCTGGGTCCGGGCAGAGGAAAGAAAAAACTCTGTCGGATCAGCTTGGGTCTGCAATAAAAGCCTTTCTGAATTGCAGATAACACACGGTGTGTGAAAAAGCAAGAGTTTACCAGAGATGAAAGCCATACAACAACAATGAAGGGAAATGTTAGATATATGAAGAGCAAGACAAAGCGATCTGATCCTTGAGGGCAGTGTGATGTAAACAGGGATTTATCTCTCCCTGAAAGGACTGAAAACGCAGCGGTAGTGGCTGATCTTCACCTTCAACATCTGTTTGGATCTTTGTATCTTCGTACATTGGCACTGTTTGCAGCTCTGTGGGTTTGACTCTCAGATCAATCTTGGAATAAATACATATTGATATTTTCATTTATTGGGGAGGGTCTGTTCCTCTGTTTATGTAGGCAAGAAATGGGAAGGAAGGAAGGAAGGAAGGAAGGAAGGAAGGAAGGAAGGAAGGAAGGAAGGAAGGAAGGAAGGAAGGAAGGAAGGAAGGAAGGAAGGAAGAAAGGAAGGAAGGAAGATTTATACCCCAGTGGGAAATCAAACCTGGTTCTCCCAGATTAGAGTCTGCGCACTTAACTTAAAGGAGGTTGTAAGCCACTCTAAGACTCCTTTGGGTAGTGAAGAGCAGGATATAAATCCAATCTTCCTCCTCCTCCTTCTTCCCAAGCAGGTGCTCTACCACTGACCCATGGCCCCTCTCCAGAGACATGCAAACACAGAGCTTGGACATGTGCAAGAGTAGAACGAGATGTTCAGGAACATGGCATTAACTCCCAGTGCCATTTTCCAGTTCCAAAAGTTGACCGTGGCTTTGACCACCAGCCGTACTGCTTAGAAAGTCCTACAAAGCCACCACAAAGCCATCCAGATCCATCAGCTCAGAAGAAGGACCATCCTAATACACCAGAGAGCTGCAGTCAGAAGCTGAACCAGGCAAGACTGAATGAAGATACTAGTAGGCAGGGGTCCTTTCCTAAAAAAAGAGGTGCAGGAGCTCATTAGCATAACTTATTTGCATATGCCACACCCCCTGACGTCACCGGAAGTGTCAAAAGGTCACACATCCCTGATGTCATGGGCAGTGTGTCAGAAGGCAAGAAGGGAGGGAGTGAGGGAGGGGGAAAGAAGGAAGGAAGGAAAAGAACAGGAAGGAAGGTAGGTAGGTAGGTGCGGGAGAGAGAGAGAAGAAAGAAAGAAAGAAAGAAAGAAAGAAAGAAAGAAAGAAAGAAAGAAAGAAAGAAAGAAAGAAAGAAAGAAAGAAAGAAAGAAAGAAAGAAAGAAAGGGAGGGGGAAAGGGAGGGGGAAAGGGAGGGGGAAAGGGAGGGAGGGAGGAAGAAAGGAGGGAGGAAGAAAGGAGGGAAGGAAGGAAGAAAGGAACAGTAAGGTAGGTAGGTAGTTGGGGGGAGAGAGAGAGAAGAAAGGAAGGAAGGAAGGGGGGAGAGAGGGAGGAAGGGAGGAAGGAAGGTAGGTAGGTAGGTGGGGGAGAGAGAGAGAAGAAAGAAAGAAAGAAAGAAAGAAAGAAAGAAAGAAAGAAAGAAAGAAAGAAAGAAAGAAAGGGAGGGGGGAAGGAAGGAGGGAGGGAGGAAGAAAGGAGGGAAGGAAGGAAGAAAGGAACAGTAAGGTAGGTAGGTAGTTGGGGGAAGAGAGAGAGAAGAAAGGAAGGAAGGAAGGGGGAGAGAGGGAGGAAGGAAGGTAGGTAGGTAGGTGGGGGGAGAGAGAGAAGAAAGGAAGGAAGGAAGGGGAAGGAAGGGGGAAAGGAAGGAACAGGAAGGTAGGAAGGTAGGTAGGTAGGTGGAGGGAGGGGGGCGCTTCTCCCCTCACTGGGGCTGGTTTCCCTCCCCCCCCCCTTGCTTGGGCCTGAGTGGCATTAAGCCACTCCGGCCCGGCTTCTCCCTCCCTTGTGCCCGGGGAACAGGTGAGTGGGGGAGGGAGGAGGCTTCAGTGAGTGGGGGAGGGAAAGGGCTTCTCCCGGGTGGGCGGCGCTTGCCGCCAGGCCCGGGAAATATCAAGGGGGGGGAGGGCGAGGGGCCCGGGAAAGAAACGCCGCCAGGCCCGGGAAAGATCAAGAGGGGGGCGAGCGAGGGGCTTCTCCCGGGCTGGCGACAAACGCCGCCAGGCCCGGGAAAAAACAGGGGGGAAGGGCGAGGGGCTTCTCCCAGGCTGGCGGCGCTTGCCGCCAGGCCCGGGAAAGAACAGGGGGGGCGGGTGAGGGGCTTCTCCCAGGCTGGTGACAAACGCCGCCAGGCCCGGGAAAGAACAAGGGGGGGGCGAGGGGCTTCTCCCGGGCTGGCGGCGCTTGCCGCCAGGCCTGGGAAAGAACAGGGGGGGCGGGCGAGGGGCTTCTCCCGGGCTGGCGACAAACGCCACCAGGCCCGGGAAAGAACAAGGGGGGGCGGGCGAGGGGCTTCTCCCGGGCTGGCGGCGCTTGCCGCCAGGCCCGGGAAAGATCAAGGGGAGGGGCCAGCGAGGGGCTTCTCCCGGGCTGGCGGCAAACGCCGCCAGGCCCTGGAAAGATCAAGGGGGGGGCGGGCGAGGGGCTTCTCCTGGGCTGGCAGCAAACGCCGCCAGGCCCGGGAAAGATCAAGGGGGAGGCCTGGAAGGGGGGGCGGGTGGGAAAGATCGGGGGGCATGGCGTGGAACTCGCTCTCCTCGCGCTTCCGCCGCCTGGACATCGACCAGTTCGACAAGAACCGCTTCGTGGAGGAGCCCGACGGGGCCGACACCGGCACTGGGACTGGCGCCTCTGAGACTGCCGCCAGGCCCGGGAAAGCTCTGGAGGGAATGGTGAGCTGGGGGGGAGGGAAGGGGCTTCTCCCGGCCGGCGGCACTTGCCACGCGGCCAGGAAGGGTCTGCTGGGGGGGTGGGAAGGAAGGGCCTTATCCCCTGGCCGGCGGCACTTGCCGCCGGCCCAGGAAGGATGAGCGGGGAGGAGGCTTTTTTTCCGGCTCCGCGCCGAAGCACGGGCCGGGAAAGCAAGCTGGGGGGCGGGGCTTTATCATGTGCCCCGGCCCCAACGGAGCCCTGCTAGTAGGATCCAAACCCATGGATGAATGGATTGATGAGCTGATCAGCCAATCAACTGGCCAAGAGTACACTGGTCAAATGCCATGGAAAGAGCTGCTCATAGCCTCCATTAGCAACAAGTAGTCCAGAATGAGGTGAGATTTGAGAGCTTTTATTACAAGACAGTGGCACAGGATTGGTCCTCCAAGCGTGCCCTGATTCCATGAGCCAAGAGAATTCTGAGTTGTATCAGTTTGCATGCTGAAGTTGCCTGCATATTTGCTTCTTGGACCAGCATCCAAGGGAGTGGGGAACCACCACCAACACAACCATGGGGCTCTTGACTTGACCACCTAAGATACTGATGCTTCCATTGCCACATGCAAGGGTGGCATTATTTGCATAGTGCTATTGCTGTAAAACCCTGACCTGAATGGCACAGGCCAGCCCTGTCTCGTAAGATCTGGGAAACTAAGCAGGGTTGGCCCTAGAATCATAGAATCATAGAGTTGGAAGGGGCCTCCAGGGTCATCTAGTCCAACCCCTTGCATAATGCAGGAAATTCACAAATACCCCCCCACACACACACACACACTGACCACTGTTCCACGCCCACACACGGAGTTGGAAGGGGCCACACACTGTTCCACGCCCACTGACCACTGTTTGCACACACACACACTTTGCTGTAACAGTGTTTCATCCTTCATCCCTTTCTGTTGTTTCCTCCTCACTCTAACCTGTTCGCCGCTGATCGGGTCACCTCTGGATGCATTTAATTCCCCCGCGGTCACGGTAACCGTCCAAGGACGACTGTCGAGTGCCGTTCCCGCTGACCTTCTGTATTAGTGTAATATACAGAACCATTCAAATGCCTTTTTAATCTCCATAATCCACGCAGATGATGCCCGCAACTCCACTTTTGTCTCCTCATTGCATTATCTCGCTCTCACAAACGCCTGCCCACTTTCTCACCCGGCATATGTCCATTATGAAATGACTTCCCCCCCCCCAACTGAGCCCCATCCCCCCCCCTGCTTCAGTGCCGTGTCCAATTCAAACATTTGTTTTTTCTTTTGTTGCGAGGGGGAGGTGGGAGCCAACCATTCTGCTGGAAAGACACTGCTCACGGCTGGACTGCGGTGGATTCACGCATTTTAGATGTGTGCAAAGTTGTCAATACGATGCAAAGGGATGTGAATGGGGTATATGGTCCAGAAGGGCAAATTCAGCCGTGTCCAGGGATGCCAGCTCTGGGTCGGGAAATATGTGGAGACTTGTAGGGTCGAGCCTGGGGAAGGTGGAATATCATAGGATCATAGAGTCCCGGAGTTGGAAGGGGCCATCCAGGCCATCTGGTCCAACCCCCTGCTCAGAGCAGGATCAGCCTAGAGCTTCCCTGACAAGGGTTTGTCCAGCCAGTGTGGGGAAACTCACCATCTCCCTAGGTAGCTGATTCCACTGTTGAACAACTCTTGCTGTAAAGCAGTTTTTCCTCATATCCAGCCCATACCTTCCCACCCTTAAGTTAAACCCATTATTGTGAGTCCTCTCCTCTGCTACCCACAGGAACAACTCCCTGCCCTCCTCTAAGTGACAGCCCTTCAGCACCGGCGTAAACTACGGGGGGGCTCGAGGGCTCAAGCCACCCCCGAAATTTCCAGGGGGGGACTGAGCCCCCCCCCGGAAAACGTTGCGCCTGCCGCCGGCGCCTTGCCGTTGCACCTCCCGGGCCCTTCCGAGGCTCGCCAGCTGGTGCCTCTCCCCCCCCCCCCACTGGCCTGGCCATTCCTCCCTCCTTATCTCTCCCTCTTCCTCTTTTAGGGGTGAGGGAGGGAGTGGCCAGGGCGGAGGGGGGGGGGAAAGGCACCAGCAGCACCGGCTGGTGAGCCTCAGAAGGGCCAGGGAGGCGCGGCGGCTGGCGGTAGGTTTTCCGGGGGGGGCGGAAACATCGCCCCAGCGAGCGGGCGCGCTAAAGAGCCCCCGCCCCCCCTGGACTTCAGAAAAGTCTACGCCCCTGGCCCTTCAGATACTTCAAGAGAGCAATCCTGTCCCCCTTCAACCTCCTCTTCTCCAGACTGAACGTTCCCAAGTCCCTCAGCCTTTCCTCGTAGGGCTTGGTCTACTATGGGGAGGGGAGGGAACTCAGCAGGGTATAATGCTTACACACACACATAAAGCTGCCTTATACTGAATCAGGCCATTGGTCCATCAAGTTTAGTACTGTCTACTCAGACTGCCAGCGGCTCTCCAGGATCCCCCAGGTAGAGGTCTTTCACATCACCAGCTACCTGATCCATTTAACTGGAGGTGCCAGGAATAGAACCTGGGGCCTTCTGCCACTGAGCCATGTGGCCCTTCCTCATACAGTCCACCTTCTAAAACAGCCATTTCCTCTGGGGGAACTGATCTCGGTCATCTGGAGATCGGTTGCAATTCCAGGAGATCTCCAGCCACCACCTGAGGGTTGGTGATCCTACATGGACCCTAATAATGGTCCCCACACTAAGAAACTTCTGGATATTGAGCCAAGATGCAATGGAGATCCAAGTCCAGTTCAGAAGGGCTCAATTCAGAGCCACCAAATCCATCTCACAGACCTTGTCAACTACTTCTCACCAAATGCCTGTGTGGCGTAGTGGTCAGAGTGTTTGAGCTAGTATAAGAACATCAGAGGAGCCCTGCTGGATCAGACCATTGGTCCATCTAGTCTAGCATCCTAAGAACGTAAGAAGAACCCTGCTGGATCAGACCAGTGGTCCATCTAGTCCAGCATCCTAAGAACATAAGAAGAGCCCTGCTGGATCAGACTGGTGATCTATCTAGTCCAGCATCTGGTCACACAGTGGCCAACCAGTTCCTCTGGAGGGCCAAGAACAGAGCATAGAGGCCAAGGCCTTTCCTTGATGGTGTCTCCTGAAACTGGGATTCAGGTTGACTGCCTCTGAACATTGAGGTTCCCTTCAGTCACCATGAGCAGGCTATAAATCCAATCTTCTTCTTCTCCAGGCTTTTTTCCCCTCAGGCAGCATCATGTTTAAATCAGGCCCCTGTCCTGACTCTGAATTTTCCTGTCCCCATCGTATCTGAACATAGATACCTGAGGTGGGAAAAATAATGTCAGCAGAAAATGCCCCATTATGTAATATTTCCCATCTGTTCTAAAAAAAAAAAAAAAACCCTTCATAGTATGTAATTTTGTTTAGATAATTTTACAGCCAGCTGAACGCATGTATATGAATATACATTACATATGTAAATAGGAAGGTATTAGATAATTGGGTGTGAACGTGGAAAAAAATGACAGAATGACAATTGCTGTCTAAGGAAAATGGTGGTTTTTCAGTGAGGCTGTAGCCAAAATTATTATTATTCTCTCACTCTTCCTCCTAGGGCAGCTGATTTAAACCCCCTTGTCCTCACCCTCTCACCTGGGTGGCCCAGGTTGGCTCAGTCTTATCAGATCTTGGCCCTGGTTATTATTTGGATGGGAAACCCAGGATCACTGGGCAGAGGCAGGCAATGGCAAACCACCTCCAAACATCTCTTGCCTTGAAAACCTTACAGGGTCGCCGTAAGTTGGCTGCGACATTCCAGCAGTTTCCACCACCACCGTCTTCACAACAATCCTGCAAGGAGGGCTCAGCTGAGAAAGAGGTCAGCCATTGGGAGACATGACTGTGCAGGGATTTGAAACCACTCCCTCCCCCAGCCTAGTAACACAGCCCTTTTCAGTTCATCATGCATATGAGGAGAATGTGTTAGAATCATAGAATCGTAGAGTTGGAAGGGACCTCCAGGGTCATCTAGTCCAACCCCCTGCACAAGGCAGGAAATTCACAAATACCTTCCCCCCCCACCCCGTGACCCCTGCTCTATTCCCAGAAGAGGGCAACACACACACCCAACAACCCTCCAGGATCCCTGGCCCAACTGGCCTGGAGAACTATGGCTTCCTGACCCCAAAGTGGCAATCAGCATTTCACTGGGGGTGTAAGAAAGGGCCACGAGAACTAAGCACGGAAGCCACCCTTCCTGCCCTCCCTTCTCATGATTTGCTTAAGTTCACAAGTGTTCTGAGTGATCCTCCCAACGCATGTGTGCAACTGGCCCAAGGTGACCCCGCAAGCTCCCATGCCCCTCTCCCTCTGGCTAGTTGCCTCCCATTTCTACTTCATCCCCAGCGCCATACCTGGTCCTTCTGCCAAGCTCCACTCTCCTCTTCTCTGTTCCCGGCTCCTTGGCTGGCTCCTTTTCTCCACAGCCACCTCCTGCCTTAAACCACCTGGGCCCGCAGAGCCATTGTTCCTTTGTCCAGGTTTGCCCACTGCCTCCACACCTGTGGCAGACTGCCGAGCTGCCCTGTTGCTGTGGTCATAGGCGTAGACTACGGGGGGGCTTGAGGATGGAAGAGTGGCTCAGTCCCCCCCGGGAAAACGTAGTGCCTGCCGCCGTGCCTCCCGGGGCCCTTCCGAGGCCGGCAGCTGCTGCAGCCGGTTCCTCTCCCCCCCCCCCGCCTGGCCACTCTTCCATCCTTCCCTCTCCCTCCCTCTTTTCCCGGCGAAGGGAGAGGGAAGGAGTGTGGGGGAAAGAGAGGCTCTGGCAGCAGCAGCTGGCGGGCCTCGGAAGGGCCTGGGGAGGCGCGGAGGTTTCCCAGTGGGGGGGACATCGCCCCAGCAAGCGTGTGCGCTAAAGAGCCCCCCCCCCCGGAATTTACAAAATTCTACGCCCTTGGCTGTGGTACTATGGTCCTTTCCGCATTTGCCTGCCCACTCCAGATTTTCTCAGTGTTCAAATCAAGGCAGTTTAAGTCCATGACAAAACAGCGTACTGGATCCGCTTCAAGGTGATGGCTTTAACCTTTAAAGCCTTAAGCGGCCTGGGACCGACGTATCTAAGGGACCACCTCTCCCCAAATAGCCCTCAGAGAGTCTTGCGCAGGGCTATTTTGGGGCAGGAACGCACAGGAACGGCGTTCCGGCTGGCTTCCGAGCTGGCCACGCCTACAGCCTCCCCAACCAGGTTCCCCAGGTGCCTGGCAAGCCGCGGGGCGCCTGGAGAAGCCAAGCCAATCCAGGGAGGGAACGCAGTTCCAGGGAGGGAAGGCAGCCAAGCTGATCCAGGGAGGGAAACTGTGGGGCACCTGGGGAAGCCAATCCCAGGAGGGAGCTGCGCTGTCAGGGATGTGGCCTAATATGCTAATGAGTTTCTGCTGTTGGGTGTGGCCTATTATGCTAATGAGTTCCTGCTGGGATTTTTATACCAAAAAAGCCCTGGTCTTGTGCTCTGCTGAGCAATATCTACTGGTTATCCCTGGCCCAAAGGACATCCATCTAGCCTCAGTCAGAGCTTTCTCAGTCCTGGCCCCCACCTGGAGAAACATGCTCCCACTTGAGGTTAGGGCCCTGCAGGACTTATGACAGTTCTGCAGAGCCTGCAAAATGGAGCTGTTCCACCAGGCCTTCCGTTGAGTCGATGGACGTCCAATCACGAAGCCTCCCTGAAAAGCGGCCCTACTGAAATTGCCTATGGTTACCACCTATCCAGCTGCTGGAGCTCATACAGAAAGCCATGTCACCGTTTTAGTTAAACTTGTTCTCTGATTTTTAAGATTTTAATCTGACAATTGTTTATACTGTAAATGAAATTTTGGCTGTTATGCACATGCGGGAAGGACCAGATACAAATGAAATAAATACATACATAAATACATACATACATACATAAATAAAAAATAACCCAGGACAACAGCAGGCTGAAACTGGGCTGACCATTGAAGGGAGGTAATGTAATGAAGAATGGGGGGAGAAACCCAGAATAAAAAGAAGGTTGAACTCGATTTTAGTGCAGAATTTGGGGGGGGGGGGGGGGAGAGACTGAAATAAAAAGGTTAAAACTTGATTTTAGAGCAGAATAGAAAAAAAAAACCCTGGATTAAAAAGAAGGTTGAATTCAATTTTACTGCAGAATTGCTTGGAGAGCGCTGCAATGAACATGGATTAAAAATTGTGCGGAAAGGGCCACTTTTAGACCTTGGCCTCTATGCCCTTTCTGCTGACTCTCTGGAGCAAATTGTTGGCTATGGTGTGAAACAGGATACTATTTATTTTATTTTAATTATTTATTTTTGAGATTTATATCCCGCCCTCCCTGCCATACGGCAGCTCAGGGTGGCTCACAAGAAGTATAAAATAAGTAATATCATAAAACATTAAAATTTAAAACAATTAACACTATACAAATGGCGTATCTTCAGCTCAGTATATTATAGCAGTGTCCAGATGTAAACCTTATGGACGGCCACAGTGGCTGGCGGATAAAATCAAATGATCGAATCAAGTGATCGGGCCAGGGCCAAGATGGAAATGTGGGCGGCCCTTACTTGAACGCCTGGTGGAAGAGCTCCGTTTTACAGGCCCTGCGGAATTGTAAAAGATCCCGCAGGGCCCTGATGTTATCCGGGAGCTCATTCCACCAGTGCGGGGCCGCCACAGAAAAGGCCCTGGCCCTTGTCATCGCCAACCGAACCTCTTTTGGCCCTGGAAGGACCAGACGGTTTTGGGATCCAGACCAAAGTGCCCGCTGGGGAACATATGGGGAGAGGCGGTCCTTCAAGTAGCTAGGTCCCAGGCCATAAAGGGCTTTATAGGTAAGTGCCAGCACCTTGAACTTTACTCGGTATGCTATAGGCAGCCAGGGCAGTAATTTTAGGGCGGGTTGGATGTGCTCCCGCACAGGAAGGCCCATCAACAACCGCGCTGCTGCATTCTGCACCAGCTGCAGCTTCCGGATTTGGCACAAGGGCAGCCCCAAGTAGAGAGCTACTATGTTTGCCAACTTCCAGGATTACTTCCAGGAGTACTTCCAGGAATTGCAGCTGATCTCCAGACTACAGAAATCAGTTCTCCTGGAAAGAAAATGGCAGCTTTAGTGGGTGGATTCTGTGCTGAGTTCCTGCCCCGAACTCCACCCTCCTTAGGCTCCACCCCCAAACCTCCACCAGTCCAGGGCTAACTGGATGCTGTACCCAGTCTGATTCAGCAGCACTCTTCTTAGGTCCTTTCTAAATATTTGCATCACAATTATTCTCACTTATGTAAGCTACCTTGGGTACTTAATAAGTAGAATTTTTTTTAAAAAATCAGATGTTGATCAGATGCCTCCAAAAATGTCGTAAGGGCCAGGAACTTATTTTTGTTTTTTTTTAAGCAACCAAACGAAGCTGGATTTTGCAGCTGATGCCACGTTTCTGTCCTCCAGTGGAACCGGGGCGTCCATGCAGACCTGACAATCGCTTTCAGGGGACTAAAGCACCCAGCGATGCATTCAACTCGACAATATCTAAATGCCATTTCAATTGCCTATTATATTACGTCTCCCAGTGAAGACGTCTGATCTTCAAGGTGTTGCAGCGGCAAGAGAATGAGCAGAGTCAAGAGGAGGTATTTCTGCCTGCCAGATTAAAGAAACTAATTAGTCGGTGTGATTTCTGATTGCTTTAAGGGAAAAAAAACAACAAAAGGAGTGCATGCGCGCTCCAAGTCGGGTTGTGAAACACGGGAAACGGTGACCCTCGTTTTTATTCTCCTTCCTCCACTTCCTGAGTTGCCGTATCAAGAAGGCTTTTCTGTCTTCCGCGGGGACAATGGAGCACTCCAAAGACAAAAAAAGATAAAAATCCGATGATGTTGCTGTGTGGTGTTCTCTTTTGTCTTTGACAAAAGGCGTCATTAGTTGGAGAAGCTCGGGGAGAAGAAAAGAATCTCGGCGGCCATGCACAACGCGATTGGTCGGCGTGGTGAACTGTGATGACTATCGCAGGGGGGTCCCCTGCCGTGAGCGAAACCCTCGTTTTCACTTCTGTCTCTTAAATTTCATTTCCTGCCTCTTCTTACACAAAACAGCAAGGACAGATCCTTCCACCAGCAGCGGTTGTTGCCAACACATGAGTAAGGTTGCCAGCCCCCCCCCCCCAATGGAGGCAGGAGTCCCTCACCCCCAGGCCCCGCCCACCACTGCCAATCAGTTGGCCAGTGGGGGGATTTACTAGGAGAAAGAGGAAGGCCCAGGCCAGGGCCCCGGCAAGGTGGTGAGGTCACTTCCACTGCACACAGCAAGTGATGTCGTCACACCAGCACCACCCACTCTGGTATTTGGGCAAAACTCTACGGTAGAAACCATTTTTACCATAGAGGGTTCACCCAAATACCAGAGCACCATCACAATGTTGCAACGTGATGATGTCACTTCCTATGAGTGAAATCGGGCATGGGAATATTTATGGGGTGAAATCAGCTCTTTCATTCTAATTTAAGAGCCAGTTTGGTGTAGGGGTTAAGTGCGCAGACTCTAATCTGGGAGAACCGGGTTTGATTCCCCACTCCTCCACGTGCTGCTGCTGGATGACCTTGGGCAAGCTGTAGCTCTGGCACAGCTGTTCTTGAAAAAGAGCAGTTTCTGTCAGAGCTCTCTCAGCCCCACCTACCTCACAGGGTGTCTGTTTGTGGGGAGGGGAGGGGAGGGGAAAGGACATTGTAAGCCACTCTGAGACTCCAAGTGAAGGGCAGGGTATAAATCCAATCTCCTCCTCTTCTTCTTCTTAAGAAGGTAGGCCCTCATGGATGATACAAAGCCACCATAATACCAGTTCGTACAATGTGTCGCAAGAACTAGAAAGATGTGCAGAGTCAATAACTATGGAGCCTATTTAATGATGTATACTAAATAGGATACATAATTGTTTGATTGACTGAAACAAAATTGAAAATTGAAAATTAATTTTCTAAGTATTTCTATTGTTTTCTGAGAACCAAACAGAAGGAAGTGGTTAAGTACTGAGACCCTAGCACAAGTAAGAGATTAAATGAGACCCCAAAATAATAACAGCCAGGTAGGCCAGGGAGGGAGGGAAGGTGGCATGGTATAGCCCAGTCTCATCAGACCTCAGAAGTACTTAGCAGGGTCAGTACTTGGAAAGGAAACCACAAAGGAAGGCTCTGCAAAGGAAGGCCATGGCCAACCACCTCTGCTTCTCACTTGCCTTGAAAGCCCCTTGCTGGGGCCACCATAAGGCTTGGATGAGAGATCACCAAGGAAGGCTCTGCAGAGGACGGCCATGGCAAACCACCTCTGCTTCTCACTTGCCTTGAAAGCCCCTTGCTGGGGTCGCCATAAGGCTTGGATGAGAGACCACCAAGGAAGGCTCAGCAAAGGAAGGCCATGGCCAACCACCTCTGCTCCTCACTTGCCTTGAAAGCCCCTTGCTGGGGTCACCATAAGGCTTGGATGAGAGACCACCAAGGAAGGCTCTGCGGAGGAAGGCCATGGCAAACCACCTCTGCTTCTCACTTGCCTTGAAAGCCCCTTGCTGGGGTCACCATAAGGCTTGGATGAGAGACCACCAAGGAAGGCTCTGCGGAGGAAGGCCATGGCAAACCACCTCTGCTTCTCACTTGCCTTGAAAGCCCCTTGCTGGGGTCACCATAAGGCTTGGATGAGAGACCACCAAGGAAGGCTCTGCGGAGGAAGGCCATGGCAAACCACCTCTGCTTCTCACTTGCCTTGAAAGCCCCTTGCTGGGGTCACCATAAGGCTTGGATGAGAGACCACCAAGGAAGGCTCTGCGGAGGAAGGCCGTGGCAAACCACCTCTGCTTCTCACTTGCCTTGAAAGCCCCTTGCTGGGGTCACCATAAGGCTTGGATGAGAGACCACCAAGGAAGGCTCTGCGGAGGAAGGCCATGGCAAACCACCTCTGCTTCTCACTTGCCTTGAAAGCCCCTTGCTGGGGTCACCATAAGGCTTGGATGAGAGACCACCAAGGAAGGCTCTGCGGAGGAAGGCCGTGGCAAACCACCTCTGCTTCTCACTTGCCTTGAAAGCCCCTTGCTGGGGTCACCATAAGGCTTGGATGAGAGACCACCAAGGAAGGCTCTGCGGAGGAAGGCCGTGGCAAACCATCTCTGCTTCTCATTTCCCTTGGTGGGTGTGACTTGATGGTACACATAGATGGGCCTGGCCTACCTGGAACTTCCCTGATTCTTCCCCAAGAGAAATACAGGGTGGAAGCAAACTGCATAACTCCTCCTCTGTCTTTTAGTTTCCCACTTCAGACTCCCTCCCTCATCCCAGGCTGTTTTTAATTGATTTTTCCTTCTTTTAGGATTAGAAATTCAAGATATGACTGGGTAGGGGAAAGTGGCTGGAAAATAGGGGTGCCATGCACCCGCATTTGGCGGGCAACTGCCCCGCCGAAGCAACCTCATTCCCCTCCACGACGTCATTTCCAGCTGCGTAACTGGAAGCGATGTCACCACATCACAGGATGCTGTAGCATTTCCCTGAACTGCTATGGCTTTTACCATAGAGTTTTGGGGAGATGCTAGAGTGTCCCACAACATGGTGTCATTGTTATATAGCCAAAAATGATGTTGCTGTTCTGGTGAGTCTCTGCCACCCACCCCCCGCCACCCCGTCCCCAATCTTCTGACGATTGCTGGCCAAGAGCTGGCAATTCTATGAGGGGGGGTGGGGTCATTTCCAGGAAGAGTCAGTTGGTGCTGGGATAATTAGGTTTCCCTTCTATGTGCCCTCTGTCTATGTAGTCCATTTATCTCATAAACACCAGTTTTGGAATACACATTTGCCAAGAAAACATGGATTTCCACTCCAAAGGTCACATAGCGCTACAACATGGTGGTGGAAAGAGCATGGTGGAAAGTGCTTTCAAGTGCCAGCTGACTTATGATGACCCCGTTGTATTTTCAAGGCAAGAGACGTTCAGAGCTGGTTTGCCATTTCCTGCCTCATGACCCTAGTATTCCTTGGTGGTCTCCCATCCAAGTACTAGCCAGGGCCGACCCTTCTTAGCTTCCGAGATCTGATGAGATTGGACTAGCCTAGGGTTGACAATGTTGACTTACTTGGCCAGCCGGGGGGGGGGGGTCTCCCAATGTCCTTCTAGGAGACTGGAAGTGATGTTGGGCATTTTGGGGCCTACTTCCAGTTTGGGACCTACTTCTGGTCAGGGGGGGACACTCTGGTTGTTGCGCAAAACTCTATGGTAAATTCCAGTTCAAACTATTGAGTTTTGCCCCAAAACCAGAGTCTCACCTCAACCGGAAGTAGGCCCCAAACCAGAAGTAAGCCGGAAAAGATTGGTTGGGGCAGGACTCTGAAAGCTGCAAGGTGCTGTTTTAGCGGATTTATCAATAGTAATTTCATAAGTGTAAGATCATGGACAATAATGATAAGTGTATGAGAGGACTTGTGTTGCTGAGTGTACAACAACAGATGCCAACTGCAGACAAATGCCGTCCTATGCCAGGAGATAACAGTCCAGCAGAAACCATTGTTCCAGTTCCCAGAAGCCTCTCTGAGTACAGAAGCCAGTTTGTGGCTTTGGTTCATCCCTGCATGCAAAGAGATGTCCAAACACTGTCAAATCCAAGTCTCCACATAACATGCTCCTTCCCCCCCCCCCCAACAGACATTGTTTCAGCTAAATAAAGGCTTAGTCGCCCACTTCACATGGACTATGGAAGCAGTTAACGGGCAATTGACTTGGCCAGGCCAAGAGGTTAATCCCTCTTGGGTAGAACAATGGCCTCACCTATGAGTCATCTTTCCTCCAGACCAGGTGTCTCCAGATGTGATTAGGTCATCCTTAAACATTGTCCACTCCCATCCCATACCCTATTGGTTAGAACTTTAGAGGCGGATTAGCCCTGAGGAGGTGGCTTGCCCTCCCTTAAGAGCAGTCTCCCAAGCTCCAGACAGTCAGATCTCACTTCTCTTGCTATCTCCTTCCCAACCTCCCTCCTGGACCCTTGTGTGCACGCTAGGGCCCGCCATCTGCTTCTGCTGGTTCAGAGCATGTGATCCTTCCCCCCCGCCTTTCCCAAATACCCTCTATTCTTCTAGCAGGATGGAAACCAGGCTTCTGGAAAGGTAAATATTTCCCTCTACAGGATACCATCACTTTCCTGCTAATGCAACCATCTCTTTAATTCTATCTTACTTCTTAGACCTGTATGACGGTATGTATGATTTTTGCAACATCTGAATGAATCACTTTTATTATCATTAAGTAAACTAAAGACTCTTTTTAACTTCATTTGAGTCTCTGTGTCTCTTTTTGGGAGGTCTGAGAGAGGCCCAGCCTCTGTATACAAAGGTGCTAGGTCCATTCATGCCTACTGCTAGTTATTGAGCTAATATTCCCCCAATTTTGATAACAGAAAAAAGCAGTCAGGCTAACATCTCCCCCCCCCCCCAATGGCCAACTGGCTGAGCCTGTGAAAGCAGGGGTTCCCCCACTCCCACCGGAAGCTGGCAACCCTAGGCTAGTTTAGGCTATCCAGATCAGAGATGCTATAACATGACCAGGCCCGTATTGGTACCCAACCCATTGGGACCAGCCAGGAGAACTCCATTTGTCTGGGAAAACTAGGCCATCTGAAGAGGATCCTGGAACCATCAGCAAATTCAGTTCTGATTTTAGGATTCAGCCGCTTTCGCCTGGAAGGCGAGCATCCTACATCTATGGCCGATAAACCTTTGAGATGGAGATTGAGGAACGTTATCGTCTAGATCTTCACTTTTAGAGGGGGGAAAAAACAGACGAGGTTGTCGGGGCATCTCATTGTTCTTCCGATGATTTATCATCTCTTTGAGGATTCTTTTCCCCCACCATGAAAAGCAAATTGAGCTTTCTCATTCGCCAGCTTGCCTTCACCGAGGTTAAAAGTACATATAGATATGTATTTAATTCTTGGTACCTTCCAAAAAAAGACGAAGCTTTGATTGATATCTAGAAAAAGGATGGGGGATTTTTCTTTTTTACTGGTTATGATTTATATCTGACATACATTTACCATCAGGAAAGGGATCCTTTTGTAGACCGTATGGGACCCAATGTGGTTGCCAACCTCCAGGTGGCAGCTGGTGATCTCCTGGGATTACAACTGGTCTCCAGGTGACAAAGATACCCCACTGACATCCCTCCCACCCCAAAACCCACCCTCTTCAGGCTCCACCCCCCAAATCTCCAGGTTTTCCTCAGCCTGCAACTGGCAACCCTAGGGACCAATGATACAGCATTCAAATGCATAGTAGGGATCTGAACCCAGCTTTTGTAGATCCTATTCCAGCTGTTGGCTCTTTGACTCCTAGCTCATGGTTTACATAAGAACATAAGAGAAGCCAATGTTGGATCAGGCCAATGGCCAATCCAGTCCAACACTCTGTCACACAGTGGCCAAAAATACCAGGTGCCCTCAGGAGGTCCAGCAGTGGGGCCAGGACACTAGAAGCCCTTCCACTGTTGCCCTCCCAAGCACCAAGAATACAGAGCATCACTTGCCCCAGTGTTCCTATCTATACCTTGTGGCTAATAGCCACTGATGGGCCTCTGCTCCATATGTATCTAATTCCCTCTTGATGCCATCCATGCTTGTAGCCGCCACCACCTCCTGTGGCAGTGAATTCCATGTGTTCATCCCTCTTTGGGTGAAGAAGGACTTCCTTTTTATCCGTTCTAACCCGACTGCTCAGCAATTTCATCGAGTGCCCACGAGTTCTTGTATTGTGAGAAAGGGAGAAAATTCACCTATGTCCTCAAATGAGCCAGCCAATAAATCCAACAACTTTAACTTGGGTTGGTTATAACTGACTGCCTCCTCAGTGGTTTATTTGTATGGTGTTTTGTTCTTTTGTAAACTGCTTTGCGTTCCTCCACAGAAAAAAGTCTGCCCGATGATTTAATTGGTATAAATGTTTCAATTCTTGTGTTGCTGTTTTTTTTAACTGAGAGCCAGTGTGGTGTAGTGGTGAAGAGCAGTGGACTCTAATCTGGAGAACTGGAACTGATTCCCCACTCCTCCTCCCCAAGAAGCCTGCTGGGTGACCTCTGGCCAGTTGTAGCTCTCTCAGAACTCTCTCAGCCCCACCTGCCTCACAAGGTCCCTGTTGTGGGAAGAGCCAGCGTGGTATAGTGGTTAAGAGTGGTAGACTGTGCTCTGGAGAACCGGGTTTGATTCCTCATTCGTTGACGTGAAACCTGCTGGGTGATCTTGGAACAGTCTTGGTTTCCTCAGAACTCTCTCCACCCCACCCACCTCACAAGGTGACTGCTGTGGGGAGAGGAAGGGAAGGCGACTGTAAGCTGTTTTAAGATCTATAAAATACTGAGTTCTAGGCATGATGATTTAGCTCAGATCTTTATTCAAGTAACATCAGGAACGAAGATAGGACGAAGATAGATCTTAGGCCGAAATGGGTCAACTATATACAACTCCTGGACTCCGCTTCTAGGTCCCATTGGCGGGTTTAAACTTCCTGCCAAAGTTCCTATTGGTGCCTAGCTGTAAGTTCAGGATCCTTGGCCCCTATTGTTCTCCGGAGCCAAGGTCGGGTTGAGTCTCGCTGGCACCGGGTGGCAGTCAGCGGACATAACAAGATCCTTAATGTAGAGAAAAGTGGGGTATAAAGACCTCTTTTTCTTCTTCTGGTTCTATTTGCTTTAATGTTGTGTTGCTGTTGTTTTGGTTGGTGGTGATGGTTTTCAAATGCAGTTTCAATCCTGTGTGTCTTAATTTGGTAATCGCCTCAGTGGCCCTTGTGAGGGCAGAAAGATAGAATATAAATTTTGTAACATAAATATGTGACCATGTTTGTGTGTCCAAAGTGCTGTCAAGTCTATTTTGACTTACGGCAACCCTATCAATTAATGTCCTCCAAAATGTCCTATCATTAACAGCCTTGTTCAGGCCATAGAAACATAGAATCGTAGAGTTGGAAGGGACCTCTAGGATCATCTACTCCGACCCCCTGCATGATGCAGGAAATTCACAAATACCTCCTCCTCCACACCCGCAGTGACTGCTGTTCCACGTCCAGAAGATGACAAAAAAAACCAAAAAAACCCTCCAGGCTCTCCAGTCAAACTGGCCTGGAGAAAAATAGCTTCCTGATCCCAAAGTGGTGATCAGCATTTCCTTGGGCATGTATGAAAGGGCCACGAGAACTAAGCACTGAGGCAATCCTTCCAGAAAGTAAAGCCCCATCCCGGAGTCCCAGGGATGAATCCATATTCCTTATTTTATTTCTGCTTTATATATTTGTGTCAACAGTTTTGGTTCTCTGCTTTTCACTGCTGCTTTTTTAAAAAACAAGTTTGTATTATGTTCTCGTGTTATGTGTTTTTATGTGCTATTTATATGTGCAGTGTTTGTGATGATGTATGTATTTATATACAAAATGCAGTTCTCCTGATGTACTAACGACACTGAAAAATTCAGCGTGGGGAAACAGAGATGGATGCAAAATAAAGAATCCTTGGGTTCGATTCATGGACAAGAGGCACACGGAGACCGATTTCCCACAAGGCACTGTTCTTCCCTTTGCCCCTATTGCATGCTTGAATTTCCCACTATTTGCCCTGCACCGCATTTTGACCCGCGGCTTCACCCGAATTCTCACGCAGCTTCACTGATCCTGTTTGTTCATGATGGAGGAGAAGGAGAAGAAGAAGAGGAGGAGGAGGAGGAGATTGGATTTATACCCGGCCCTTCACTACCTGAAGGAGTCTCAGAGCGGCTTACAATCTCCTTTCCCTTCCCCTCCCCACAACAGACACCCTGTGAGGCAGGTGGGGCTGAGAGAGCTCTTTCGAGGACTGCTCTTGAGAGAACAGCTCTGACAGAACTATGGCTCGCCCAAGGTCGTCCAGCAGCTGCAAGTGGAGGAGTGGGGAATCAAACCCGGTTTTCCCAGATTAGAGACCGCACACTCCCAGATTGGAGTTCGCAGATTAGAGACCCACACAACACCAAACAAGTGCCTAGACTGCACAGAGGTCTGCATTTAGGATGTTGGAGTGAGCGACTCAGCATTCCTGGACATGAGAGGTGGGGGGTGTACTACATCACTCTGTGTCTAGGTGTTATCTCCTTAAATGGGATGCCGCTGTTTGTCTTAACCTGGGAGCTGCCCTCTGACCCTTCCTCTCTCTCTCTCCCTTTGTCCTCTCACTCTCTTTACATGGCCTTCCACGGAGATACATGACTCTACAGGCCCCTCCTGTAGAGACAATACCCTCGTACTCCCATGCACATGATGCCAGACCAGATGGCCAGTTGTGATAGGGAAAGTACTCTTTAGATTAGACTTCTTCCTCTGCTTTTGACTGCAACCTGAATGTAAACTAGATCGACTTGAATAAATGTAAGTTTAGTTCTTTTATTTGCAATATACTTCTGGGAAGATTTATTTACTGCTCTCAGTATCCCAGTTCTATGACTGGGCAAACTCTGCTCTATGAACCGAATATCCCAATACGGAATTCTCGACTCCTTCCAGAATGGGTTTCCTCCAACTCTGTCCGTGCCCAGATCCAGCTCGTTAAAAGTTTCCCCAGCTTTTCCCACTTTGCTTTCTGAAGGGCAAGAAGGAAATCTGGAACCATCTCGAGCCGTGCGCTTGTTTGCTTTGGGCTCTGCAGCCACCCTTCGCCCCGAGGAAGCTGAGATGGTGAGAAAGGGGAAAGTCTGGCTGACTCCCTCGGAGAACAAGTGGCAGCTCCTGCTGAGAAACAGCAGCACTGGCAAAACGGAGCCTGTCGCCGCCGAGTTTTATTGTCTCAGAGAATGGCAACTGCCTGGAAGATGTAATGACCGAGAAGGAAGAACAGTCCTACATGCCCACCCGCTTCCATCTGTGTCGGAGCCCATAACGAATGAGGAATTGAAACCCCTCTACCGATAACAGTGTCAATGAGAGATCAGGATTATACATGATACTTCCTAAATTTGTTATGCCTCATTAGCGTCCTGGCTTATTACACAGTCCCCCAGCATTCCCTTACGGCCCGGCCTGATGGATAATGGAAATAAAGAAAAGGAAGGCACGGGTGACACCGCACTCCCGCTGCATTTATCAGGGGCATCATTAGCGGTGTTAGGTGCGCATCGTGCTTTCTATCACGGCTGCGCATCGATCAGAATGAATAGCTGTGCATGTTTCCAGATGTGCAGGGAGTGCCGGAGTGCCAATGACTAATATGCAAGTGTCTAGGATATAGGGGTGGGGCTAGGGTTGCCAAACTCCCGGTGAGGCCTGGAGATCTGCCCGAGGTCTCCAGACAAGAGAAATCAGTTCCCCAGGAGGAAACGGCTACTTTGGCGGGTGGATATGGCTTTGTGCTCGACCACACCCTGTCCTCCCCAGGTCCACCCCCAAATCTCCATTTCCCAATCTGGAATTGACAACCCTAGGTGGAACTCTTGGCACAAAAACAAAGGGCAACAATACTGATCCTTGGACAATGGCATTTTGCTCAGAGGTAGTGATGGTATGGGCCATGGTGGCTCAGAGGTTAAGATGCTGAGTTGCAGACCAGAAGGTCGGTAGCTTGGCAGTTCGAGACCCGAGTGCCGTGTGACGGAGTGAGCTCCCGTCTCTGGCCCCAGCTCCTACCAGCCTAGCAGTTCGAAAACAAGAAACTGCACGTAGATAAATAGGTACCACTTTGGTGGGAAGGTAACAGCGTTCCGTGCACCTTGGTGTTTAGTCGTGCCGGCCACATGACCGCAGAAACATCTTCAGACAGTGCTGGCTCTTCAGCTTGGAAACTGAGATGAGCGCTGCCCCCTAGAGTCAGATTTGACTGGCTTCCAAGCAAGGGAAGCATTTACCTTTTCCTTTAGTGATGGTATGGCCCTGACCTGGATGGCCCAGTCTACCCCAATCCCGCCAGATCTCGGAAGCTAAGTTAACCCAGTAGTTAGCACCGGAGCTCTCACTAAGCTGTGCTAGCACACTAAATTTTAGGCCACAGCACAGAGATTTTTGTCTTAGCGCAGGGTGTGCCTGACTCAGCTGCTGGCCATGGTGGGGAGGGAGCAAGCAAGCTCTGAGCCTGGCTTTGTGGGAAGGAAGGTGGAGAAGCGGTGGTACTTGGTGTGGGGCTGTGTTGGCAAGTCATTGTGGGAAGTACAGAGGGGCACAGAGAAACTCCCATCTGGGGCTAGTTTTAGTCCACGTGTAGCGCAGTCCAGTTCAGTGACCAAGATGAGCAGCAGGAGGCCAAGGAGGGCTTGCTGGGTGCTTCACCAACGGCAGTGAGGTGGGCCCGTGGTGCGTGCAGATGGAGACGTGTCAGACCCGGTCAGGAGCACTGCCAGAGGGAGGTCCATTTGGTGTAGTGGTTAAGAGCAGCAGACTCTAATCTGGGAGAACCAAGTTTGATTCCCCTCTCCTCCACATGCAGCCAGCTGGGTGACCTTGGGCAAGTCACAGTTCTCTCAGAGCTGTTCTCTCAGGAGCAGTTCTCAAAAGAGCTCTCTCAGCCCCAACTGCCTCACAGGGTGTCTGTTGTGGGGAGGGGAAGGGAAAGAGATTGTAAGCCGCTCTGAGACTCCAAGTGAAAGGCAGGGTATAAATCCAATCTCTTCTTCTTCTTCCTCTTCCCCAAGGTGGCCTTGAAGGCTGGCTGCCTCTCTTCCAACACCAGTTGGAGGAAGCCACCAGGCTCCCAGAGGGGAACGGGGGGGCTGGCCCCCAGCCCTCCTTTCCCCATGCAGAGTCTGCCAAAGCAGGCCCCAACCCTGAAGGCGATGCTTTGGGCTGCCTTTGGGGCCAGAAAGCTCTGGGCAAGGAGCCCATCTGGGACAAGGAGGTGTCTAGCAGGGAACACAGTGGTGGCAAAAGCAGGATGGGCGGCTGGCAGGGGACAGAGGAGGCAGCCCCAGACCATAATCAAAAGGCTGGGTGCCAGCTTACAGGTGCGGAGCGAGCAAGCAGAGGGGGTCAGCATCAGAGCCGTGCACCAAGCGGAGCGAGAGCCCCAAAGGTGGCCGAAGCTTCCTAGCCAAGCAGGTAGCACCCCATCCTGACTGCCCTTCTTATGGCTGCTTCTGTGCCCCCCAGCCCTGGGAAAGGCGGCACTCAAATGGAAGCCACACGCTGAGACCAACGCTGGCCAGGCAGGCAGGCAGGGTTCAGGCCATGAATCTCGAAGGGACAAAGCACTTCGCATGATTTGTCTTAGGGAAGTGGGGGCCTGTCCTTCAGCAACCCAGTCCCCCACTGACACTTACGTAGACAAGGCCTGCTAAATGCTCCCCTTCCCCCCCACCCCCAGTATGAAAATTGGATGAAAAACCTTTCCAAAGAGATTGTACCATATCAGGTTTGGGAAAGAGTCTAGTAGCTAGTAGCTCCTTTGGCTCATGAAGTAGAATTTCTGCTCACAAGACTCCACAGCTTAGAGGGAACATTGCAGTTGGGAGACCGCCAAGGAAGTCCAGGGTCACTATATCCCATTAGGACTCGGAAAGACCACTGAGCTGGAAACTTCTTATCTGCCATGGTTACAGAATACTATCTTAAGTAACCTAACTCCATCTCAAGGGATATCAACAGCATTAGCACCTTATGATTTTAATGTACTGGATTGTATCGATTTTATGCATTTTATGTTTTAATGGTATTTATACCAATTATGTAAGCCGCCCTGAGCCTGTTCGTGGGGAGGTAGGGTATAAATTTAATAAATAAATAAATATACAGAGGTAGACAATTCATTTCTATTCATTTCTTTCCCAGAAAACTCCATGAGGGCTTGCCATAAGTGCCACTTGAAGGCACTTTCCACCACCAGTGATGGTGTGACTTACCAAATCCAAGAAAGTCCATAGCAATGGATGCCTTGAGGATCTGCTCCATGGTTTTTTATGGGTTGTTCCCTTTCCCTCTCCCCATCCACCTAAACCACCCAACTGGAAATGGTATTCAGTTGAACTCTTAAAAATATCAAAAGTGATGTCTCTCTTGGTTATCTTGCTGGGGTGGGAGCAGGGAAGTCGCATGACTTTACCACTCCAGCCTTAACTGTTTGGCTTGCATAGCTCCCCAAGTCAAGTATGTTCATTAAGTATTCTAAATTGGATCGCAAATGCTTTGCGCGTTCTCACATTTCCTCTTGGAAACTGAAGTTCGATGCAGTAAGTGCAGAGCATGCACCGACACACTGAATGTTGGTGACTGTGCCTCTGCTGAACATATACTTAAATGGAACTGGTTTTCCATGGCGTTTGACCCACTCGTGACAACTCAAGCCATGGGTAATCCAAGCATGCCAGCAAATGTTCACCATGCTCCAGCAGCAGCTACTCAGCCAGCCACAATGCTGAATGCCACCTGGAAATGCTGCTCATTCTTGAGAGCCAGTTTGGTGTAGTGGTTAAGTATGTGGACTCTAATCTGGGAGAACCGGGTTTGATTCCCCACTCCTCCACTTGCACCTGCTGGATGACCTTGGGCAGGCCATAGCTCTGGCACAGCTGTTCTCTTAAGGACTGTTGTCTCAGAGCTCTCTCAGCCCCACCTACCTCACAGGGTGTCTGTTGTGGGGAGGGGAAGGGGAAAAAGTTTGTAAGCCGCTCTGAGACTCCAAGTGAGTGAAGGGCAGGCTATAACTCCAATCTCTTCTTCTTCTTCTTCTTGAAAGCCTTTTGCCTACCAGCAGAGTTTGGTCAGGTGGATCCCCTTGGAAAGGGAATTCTAAAGAGTGGGGGCTGCCACACAGAAAGCCCTGTTTGGTCTCACCTCCACAAACTGAGAGACATATTGTAAGGCATTCACTGGTTCATCTCAAAGGATGGGGAGAGACTCAAGAGACAAGGCATGCCTTTATCACCCCAGGTGGCGATCCTAATAACGACCAATCCATTACACAGCTGTCTTCTAATGGCCCTACCCACAATGCTTTGCTGGCAACATCGCTGCATGCCACTCTGTATACCATCACTTGGACTTGTTGACTTAGGCCGTGGGTGTTGGCTTTGTTCCTTGGCCACATTGGCTACATAGACTATGAAACACATTTTCTTGGGGGGGAAGGTGAAAGAGAGAGGGAGGGAGAGAGACTGGGGGAGTCGTTCTGTGTGTTGTCATTTCCTTCCCGGGTTTCTATGGTAGACCTCATAATTTATTAACCAAAAAAAAAATGTGAAAGGAAAATTGAAATGCCGGCTAATATGTTTTGTTTTGCAAAGTTATGTGGCTGACTAACTTTTGGGTCATGGTTTTTATTACCAACACCCTGGGGTGATAAATTACCCAATTCCCCCCTCGCATGACTAACGGTGCCATTTACTGCTGTATTTCAATGTTTGGATTGGCCAAATAATGGCTGCTTATTGTATATTCAGCTTGCCACAGCAATTAAAGGTTCAGAATGCTCCAGTGTTGTGGAACAGTATATATAAAATGAGGGTATTTCTCACCTCTTTACATTGATATTACTATTGTCTAACATCATGATTTCCAAAACAGTTAAGGAGACCTGCCCAGAAGTTATGTCTTCCTTTGTCCCATGGACCCTCATGACTCTGGATTTCTTCACACCCTTGTGTTGGAGGGAAAAGCAGACACTATCTCAGGCACTGGCAGGGAACTATGGGAACATAGGAAGCTGATTTATATCGAGTCGTACCCCCTAATCCATCTAGTTCAATATTTTGTCTACTCTGACTGACAGCAACTCTGTAGGTCCTCAGGCAGTGAAAGGTCTTTCCCACCCACTGCTGCCCGAGTTCCCACACACACATGAACAGACATGACTTGCCTTCTACTGAAGCAGGCCATTGATCCATCAAGGTCATTACTGCCTACTCAGACTGGCAGCGGTTCCCCCAGAGTCTCAGGTGAAAGTCTTCCACATCACCCACTGGCTGGTGCTTTTAACCTGAGGTGCCGGGGATTGAACCTGGGACTTTCCTCTCTGCCAGTAAATGGCCTATGCACTGCCCTTGATCACACATGAACTCCTGAAGCTGCTGTACCAAGTCAGCCCCTTGGTCTATCAAGGTCAGTGCTGTCTTCTCAGATGGGCAGCAGCTGTCCAAGCATCTGAGGTGGAGATCTTTGACATCACCTACTTTTTGTTGTTGTTCAGTCACACAGTCAAGTCCAACTCTTTGTGATCCCATGGACCACATCACGCCGGGCTCTCCTGTCTTCTTCCGTTCTACTACCAGATCCTTTTAACTGGAGGCTATGAAGAAAGAAGAAGAACAACAACAACAACGATGGAAGAGACACACATCCAGACACATTGGAGATTTGTTACCAAAACAATTTGGAGAGCATGTGCAGTTACCACGAGAGATTATCCATGGCCTACTGCGTAGACTTTTAGCAATTGCACATCACATGAGAAAGCAACACCTGGCTCTAAAGAAAATCTTTGTTCATATATTTATTTCTGGATGTGTGTTGTTTTACAATAGTAATATTGACCACTGGGGAAGGCCCTAAAGTGCCAAAATGTGTATGGTCTACTGGTCATAAGCTATACCCATCAATTGTCTATGTGAAACTAATAGCTCTGAATGTAAAAAGTTTTAAGAGTCCGATATTTGGATCATTTCTTTTAACCTATTTTATTTTTTACTAATGTGTACACCATAATAAATATTTGTAATTTTATAATAACTTATTTTGTTAGCCTGGCCTTGTTACACCTGGGAAGCTAAGCCGGGTTGGCGGTGGTTAATGCTTGGATGGGAGACCACTATGAAAAGCTAGGGCTGCTATGCAGAGGAAGGCAATGACAAACCACCTCTCTTTGTCTCTTGCCCTGAAAACCCCATGGTGGGTTGCCGTAGCTATGGTGGGGCTTTGGGGGGCCCCACCCCTTTCTTAAAGGCACAGCCCTACAAGAACTTTGCCTGTGAATGCTTTTTTCAATCATTTTAAAACATTTTTAGAGGTGTGCACTCTTAAGCAGAGTGGGGTCCTGAAGTTGACGAATTCCCACACTGAGCAAGGGGGTTGGAGTAGGTGATCTCTAGGATCCCATCTAACTCTGTGTCAGGAAACTGGTCTCCTTTGGGAGCATTTTTCTGCCTCAGTGTTAGCTTTCTCAACTGTAGAAGTCATCACCCCCACCTGCCAGCTTGTTATCAGAATTGCTGCTTAGGCTGGCAGACGTGATTAACTTGCAGGAGCTGAGAACTGCCCTTTAAAGTGGTTGATAGCTTGAAATGTAGAGATCTATCCTGGTAACAATTTTCTATTGGCTAAATGGCTTTTCTTTCTGCACTGAGAACTTCAGCCCCACAAAAAAAGAGAATTGCCCAGGCTATGGGCGTGGTTGCAACTCAACGGCATATCTCCCCCACCATCACCATAACCTTTCATACCCCCCAGAAGGCTACTCCTCCAAGTCAGTAGACCTCCAAGAACATTGTGGGATGGGGCAAAGAATATGAATCACCCACCTCTCCCCAAGCAACAAAAAAGCCGCCGCCACCCTTCCCCGGCAGAACCGCAACTTATGCTTCATCTCACTAAGACACATCACATGTACACTGGGTTGTATCCATCTGTATTTCTGCTGATGGATCCAAGAGCAGGGGCATCCTCAGTTTTCTTCCTCACTGCTGCCTCCTTTCCCCCCATAGCTTTTTGTCGATGCGGCTACAAGAAACTCACGGCATCACCTTTTTGCAGGTCTCTAGATGATGCTTGTGGAAAATGGAATATTTGCTATGATCCACTCTTTACACTATGAACCTTGTGGTCTGTAGAAATTGTTGAAATCGGGTTCCACCTACACAGCTGGAAAACTGAAGAAGTTGAAGGAAACGCCTCTTTTAAGTATCTGGAACCGGCGTCTTTGTGATGGCTGTTTGGAAAATGTTTTGACTTACGTGGACTCCTCTAATCAAGCTGAACTGATTCCATTGACTTTATGTCTTATCTTCTGAGGAGGAAACACTGTATCTTATGCCTTATTACAGCTATAGTATGCACTGAATTTTGTTGTTGTGACACCACCAACTTTATAGTTGTTAAATACAGTTTATATTTTGGCAATTTCTGATGGTGTTTCTCCTAGTGGATTTTGTGTATCTGGGACCTTTGTGATACTAGATTTCCCACCCCCACCCCTGTTTTTGGATTTATAAATTTGGACTCTGGCTGGATTAAGCTAAAAATCACAGCAACGGGAACCTGGACTTGGAATTATATCTGTGCTCATTTCCTGATCGAAATGGAAACACTGCAGAAGATGAACAGAGAGAGGTTAATGATTTAATAAGCGTGCTTCATTTTCTCCAGCATTCTAATTAGAGCTGAAAGGAATCTGAGAGAAGACAAACTTAGCCTGTTGAAATTTGCATCTCAAAAGTTACATTTCAAAGTCAGAAGCTGTTTCCCATCTTCTAACTTGGTGCTAAACCTGCTGATCAGATAGCAATGGCCCAAAGATGATATGAATAATAAACCCTCTGAGTGTGGGCCAAACTACCTCGTACAAGGAGGAGCTGGGGTTTAATTTATTTAGATATTTATATGCCACTTTCCTCCCCCAGTGGGGATCCAAAGTGGCTTACAATATCATTTCCCCTTCTTTAAATGACTTTGGTTTTGTTTGGCATTTCCATGTTGACTCTCTTTCCTGTTTATATTTTAGAAGAAGAGGAGGAGGAGGAGACTGGATTTATACCCCACCTTTCACTACCTGAAGGAGTCTGTCTCAGAGTGGCTTACCATCTCCTTTCCTCCCCCTCCCCACAACAGACACCCTGTAAGGTAGGTGGGGCTGAGAGAGCTCTCTCGAGAACTGCCCTTGAGAGAACAACTCTGAAGGAACTTGTAACTGACCCCAGGTCACTCAGATGGCTTCATGTGAAGGAATGGGGAATCAAACCTGGTTCTCCCAGATTAGAGTTCGCACTCCTAACCACTACACCAAACCACTACACTAACCTACAGGTAGGGCTGGAGCTCTCCCGCTATTATAGCTCATCTCCAAACTACAGAGCGCAGTGCCCCGGGGGGAAATGGCCACTTTGGAGGGCAGACTCTATGGCATTGTATCCTGCTGAGGTCCCGCCCATCACCAAACCCCACCTTTCCCAGGCTCCACCTCCCCAAATCTCCTAGTATGTCCCAACCCAGAGCCGGCAGGCCTATTCATATATATAATATTTAGTGTCTTGGTTGGCCTCCTTGAGGGCCTGAATTGGGTGGATAGACATGTTACGGAGTTATTCCCATGGCAGCGGGAGGAGGGCATCACTTAAAACAGACACATGAAAGCCATAAGACTTTTTGACCGTTTGACCACTCAAGCGCAAAGGTGTGCCAAGAATGGTCAGTCTCTTCAACCATTATTCAGTACAGGCACCAGTCTTCTAATGGTAGAGAAGTTGGAACTTTATTTATCCCAGGTATTGGTGGAAACCTTCTGTCTCAGCCAGTGATCACTTTCTGCTGTCTTTTAAGAACTTTATTTAAGATCATTCTGATTATTCTGGAAATAAACAAGCATCACAATTCTACTGAAAACACTGGCATATGTAAATGAGATTCTAAATAAAAAAAGCACACATGTCATCCCTTCTCCTTCCAAGTCTGCATTGAAAGATAAAATACAATTTCTAAAATTCCGGTCCTTTTCTAAAAAGATAAGACAGTCTGAGCAAAAGATAAACTACCCTCGCTGCAGCCCAGATTTGAGGAATTTGGGGTGGTTAGGGTGTGGCTATCAGGCGCTTTTGCACATGCTAAACAATGCAGTTTCAATCCATTTTAGTGACCATTTGCAAGTGGATTTTGCCATTTCACTCAGACCGATTTCACACAAGCCGCTGCTCTGCCCCGGCTCTTCCCTTTCCCCCGACTGCATGCGTCAATTTCCCGCTGTGTGCTGTGCGGCCACATTTTGACCCACAGCTTCGCCTGATTACCCCTGCATCTTCTAGATCCTCAAAAAAACCCAGGATCAACAAGATGCGGGGGGACATCGGGTGAAGCTGCGGGTCAAAATGTGGCCACATAGCACATAATGAAAAACTGATGCGTGCAATTGGGGGGAATTGGTCTCAGTAAAATCCAGTTCCCAAGTGGATTGAAAGTGTGTTATTTAGTGTTTGTGAAAGCACCCAAGTTATTAAGTGAGCCTCACGTGGATTTATTGAACTAATTCATTTCCTCTAAAGCTATTATATAAGACATCTCTGAGCATCTCAAACAAAAAAACTGTTGCAAGCTCTGTTCCATTCATTCTGGGATTTATTCTGGGCACAAAGCCATTTATTCAGATTCTGAGGAAGTGTGCTTGTCCACAGAAGCTTATACCTTGAATAAAACTTTGTCGGTTTTAAAGGCGCCACGGGACTCAAACTTTGTTCTGTTGCTTTCGACCAACATGGCTACCCACCTAAATCATTCTTTTTAACAGTGCGCCTTTAAGTTGGATGTCGCAGCAGTGGCAGAGACAAGGCTGATGGGTGCGCATCAGCTGCTATCAATGCACTATGTAGTCACACCTGTGTAGTCATCTTTCCCCCCCTCCCCCGCACTGAGACACATGCAAGCTCTTTTGATGCAGACAAACTGCATCGAAACTGTGGGTTCTGTGATTGCTACTTGCAGTAGGGCACAAGCTAAACCCATGGGTCACTGAGCAAATCAAATTGATAGTGGAAGAGAAGGAGGAGGAGGAGGGAGATGAGAAGAAGAGGAGGAGGAGGGAGAGGAAGAAAAAGAGGAAGAAGTAGAAAAAGAAGGAGAGGAGGAGGAGATTGGATTTATACCCCACCCTTCACTCAGAGTCTCAGAGAGGCTTACAATCCCTTTCCCTTTCCTTCCCCACAACAGACACCCTATGACAGGGGTGGCCAACCTGTGGCTCGGGAGCCACATGCGGCTCTTTCACATATATTGTGCGGCTCCTGGCAGGGCGGCTGGGGAAGCAAAGGGGAGGCATGCTTTTTCTCTCTTTCTCCCTTCCTTCCTTCCTTCCTCCCTCCCATCTATTTGCTTTCCTAGTTTCTCTCTCTCTCTCTTTCTTTCCACTTCTTTAATTCTTTCTTTCCATCTCTCTCTTTTTCTCTCTCTCTCTCAATATCATTAGCAAACAAGTAATATCATTATCAATAACTGGTTTTCCTCGTTTGTTTTTATTTTTGGCAGTCCCATTTAACGTTAATAAAAAGCAAATTTGCATATTTTAAAAAATAAAAACGTGTGTGTGATATTTGTTCCTGTCTTGCGGCTCTCAGACATCTGACGTTTATTCTATGTGGCTCTTACGTTAAGCAAGGTTGGCCACCCCTGCCCTATGAGGTAGGTGGGGCTGAGAGAGCTCTTTCGAAAACTGCTCATAAGAGAACTGCTCTGGGAGAACTTGTGACTGACCCAATGTCACGCCAGCAGCTGCATGTGGAGAAGTGGGGAATCAAACCCGGTTCTCCCGGATTAGTGTCTGCATTCTTAACTACTACACCAAGCAGGAGAGGGGCCAAAAGAAGAGCCTTTTCTGATCCCGCCACCAATGTTTGTGAAAAAACAGTGAGACGTTTGGGCTCAGTTTGCTTTCTTCCCTTCTACTGCAAATCACGACAACACAGGACAGGATGGGCAGTCCCATAAGGGGGAAAATCATATTGATGAGCCCAAATGGTGGTGACTCGTTTATACCGCTTTGAATGGATGGTTTGCCAAGGGTGTCAGGACATTGGTTTCTTTTCTTCTGGGAGACAAAAAGGCCGATTTGCAGGGTGTTGTGTAAGGAGGAGTTGGTCATACGGCTCCAATTAACTTTAATGAATGGTGTGGGTGTAACTTTTCATGCATCACCCAGAATGTGTTTCTCCTAAGTGTTTTGGGCCTCTGTGTGTGTGTGTGTGTGTGTGTGCTCTTAATATTCTTAACTTGTTTGTATGGGATTCTTTTTAGAGAAGAGGAGGAGGAGATTGCATTTATACCCTGCCCTTCACTACCTGTAGGAGTCTCAAAGCAGCTTACAATCTCCTTTCCCTTCCCGTTCCCACAACAGATACCCTCTAAGTTAGGTGGGGCTGAGAGAGCTCTTTCGAGAACTGCCCTTGAGAGAACAGCTCTGAGAGAGCCATGACTGACCCGAGGTCACACCAGCAGCTGCATGTGAAAGAGTGCAGATTCTAACCCGCTTCTCCCAGATTAGAGTCAGTGCTTCTAACCACAACACCAAACTGGCTTCAAAGAAATATGTAGCCCCAGCTAGTTCGATCTTATCAGATCTTGGAAGCGAAGCAGGGTTGGCCCTGGCTAATATTTGGCTGGCAGACCACTGAGGAGGTCCAGGGTTGGAACACGGAGCCAGACAGTGGCAAGCCACCTCTGAACGTCTCTTGCCATGAAAACCCTGCAGGGTTGCCAGAAGTCAGTTGTGACTTTCCACCACTATTGTAGCCTGAACAGCATCCTTTAGTTCTCTTAAAGAAAGCAGAGGAAATATCTAGAATATTCAACCTCTTGGTGGCCACAGCGAATTTCCATGATCAGTTCTCACCTTGAAATACACGTTTAGTTTCACTAATTATTAATCCACTAATCACTAATAATTGATTCACTAATTCACTAATTAATAATCCAATCAGCCCAAAAGTCAGCATCACTGGAGATGACTCATGCCATTTTCCCAATTCCATTACTGCAGAATTCAACAGCTGTTACTTCCTCCAATTAGATCACGTGGGTCACTCTAGAACAGGGGTCCCCAAGGGCCAGTTTGGTGTAGTGGTTAAGTGCGCGGACTCTAATCTGGGAGAACTGGGTTTGATTCCCCACTCTTCCACTTGCAGCTGCTGGATGACCTTGGGCAAGCCATAGTTCTGTCAGAGCTGAAAGAGCTCTCTCAGCCTCACCTACCTCACAGGGTGTCTGCTGCGGGGAAGGGAAGGGAAAGGAGTTTGTAAGCCGCTCTGAGACCCCGAGTGAAGGGTGAGGTATAAATCCAATCTCCTCTTCTTCTTCTTCAGCCCTCAGGCGCCTATAGAATCCTGACACAATCTGCTTAATGTCAGTCACACACTGAAGATCCTTGTGTTGTGGTGATGACAAAGCAATGAGCTTTTTTTGAAAAAAAAAATCTGCACCGCCAATCAAATCTCCAGGGCCAATCAGAAGACAAGCTGGGCAATAGTGCTCATGGGACCACACTGGTAACCCCTGCTGTAGAAGACACTTGAAGTCTCCCTAGTTATAGTATGTACATGCCTAAGGGCCGTCAAGTCTTAACTGACATATAATTACCCCAGGCAAGTGAGAAGCAGAGATGGTGTACCATTCAATGCCTTCGTCCGCAGGGTCTACCTTGGTGGTCTCCCATCCAAGTACTGATCCTGCATAGCTTCTGAAATCAGACGAGATCGGGCTTTAGCGTTCTGCCTTCCTTCCTCTACCGATAGTGCCTAAGAACGGATGGCTGAAATGCTCTAGAGTAACAGCAACAATCGGAGGAAAAAAGAAAGGCATTTTTGAAAGAACCCGGAGCAAAAATCATATTGCAGAATGTAATTTTGGCTCAGAATTAGCTTCAGGCAATCATCAAGAGCCATTTTGGCTCGCCGCGCAGAGTAACTTGGATATGGACTAGGCTGAAATGTTGGGTAGTCGACTCTCCCGCCAACAGTGGAAAGAACTGAGCAAAGCAAAATATTTTTTAGCCTGTGGATGGCCTATTTTTTTATGATGCTGGCGCCGGATATGGATCTCAGCTCGGTATTTGTTCTGAGAAGTGCGTTGCAAAGAACGCAAATGGCACACGCTTCTGCTTTTAAAAGGGGTGTGATGGCATGGCATCTTGGGATATGTTTTTGCTGCACGGAGTTCCCACCAAGGCATTTAAGAGACAAATTGGGGGGGGGGGGATTTTAAAAGCCATGTCATGTCAGGCTCCCTTGGGAATGGTGCCAGCCTGTCTTGGCAAGACTCGTTCGGAAAGCCTGGAACTGGGGGAAGGAAAAGTTTGCTTTTGTCAAAAAAAATGCCATCCCAGTTGTATGAGAACCAGAAAGCGCTATGGATGGATTTCATTTCCAAGCAAAAGCAGAGCCGGGTTCAACTCTACTGTGAGGGAAGCAACCAAGAGAGAGCCAAGCTTGGTGAAGTGGTTAAAAGCAGCGGACTCTGATCCGGGAGAATTTGGTTTGATTCCCCATTCCTCTACATGCAGTTGCTGGGTGACCTCTGGCCAGTCACAGTTCTCTCAGAGCTCTCTCAGACCCACATACCTCACAGGATGTCTGTTGTGGGGAGAGGAAGGGAAAGGAGATTGCAAGCCGCTCTGAGACTCCGAGTAAAGGGTGGGGTATAAATCCAACTCCTCCTCCTCCTTGATTTAATGCCACAGGGTCCACCCTCCAAAGCAGCCATTTTCTCCTTGGGAACTGATCTTGGTTGCCTATTGATCAATTGTAATTAGGGATGGGCACGAATCAGGAAAATGCAGTTCGTGTTGGTTCATTGCTGAACCACACACTGAACAGGGAGGTTCGCTCACAAACTGCACTGGTTTGTAGTTCATGGCCCTGCAAGCTCCATTGAAAAGGACTGCAGTACCTTTAAATGGGGTTTGCAGAAAGCCAAAAAAACCCCACTGAGTGGCAGGGAACAGCCTGCTCCCTGCCGCTCAACTGTTTTGGGCTTTCTTGTGCAGTTACTTTAAAGGGACTACACAAGAAAACCTGAAAAACAGCTAAGTGGTGTGGAGATGCTCCATGCTACTCAGCTGTTTTTGCTGTTTTTCAGGGAGCGGAAAGCAGGGGTTTAAAGGGACTCAGGGTCCCTTTAAACCCCTGCTTTCTGCTCTGTCCACAAACCACCACGAGCCACCACAAACTGCTTTAAAAGTTTGTGGAAGTTCATGATGGGTCAGTTCAAGAACCACAAACGGGAAAATCCATGACGAATTTTGCTTTGTGGTTCGGTTGATGCCCATGCCTAATTGTAATAGCTACTTGAAAGTTGGCAACACTAACTAACAAACCACATAAGAATAGGGTTTTGGCCTTAGAGATACTGTACCTGTCAAGCGGAATGCCCAGACTTAGAGACTGAACCGAGTTAGTGTTGGAAATGAATGACAACACAGTTGGCACTGCCCTAGCAGGGGGCCTCTAGCTGGCAGTTCCTGTTGCCCACCACCACTCCAGCAGCAGGGGGGTGGATTTACACTGGCAATATTTGCGCTGCTATATCACTTCCCGGGAAAGCCCGGAAGTGATGTAGGTAGGCTCTAGGAATCACTGGAAACTCTATGGCTTTACCATAGCAGTGCACACAACGCCGTGTCCTTCCCATGTTCCCGCCCTCGAAGCTGCTGAGGGTTGCTCACTGCTAAATAGGGGAGCTGGCTTCAATCATCGAACCTGAGTGGAGGTTGCAGGGTTAAATCTCCCATTTCTTTGTCATGCAGGTCACCACAGATGGACTAACTGGGCACCAGTCTGTGATTTGCATTTCATTGGCAGAGATGTGTGATCTTTGTCGCATCAGTCTGAGCCCGGAGAGGCATGTCCAATTTTGGTTTGCCACCCACTATCCGGCTCCACGATGGAATGTAGAACACAGAAGAATGTTTGACTGGAGGGAGCCGGCGACAGACCACTCTTTCTCCCACCCTGATCCACTTCACTTCCTCTCCTGATGAACCACTCAATCGTTTTGGCCTTATTCATTTATTTAAGAGATTTCTGTGCCCCCTAACCTGTTCCAGATGTCTTGCCATTAAAATAAGGAGTTAATATAAAAACAGCAAGCGACTAAAACAAACCATCATTTCTAGCCTCATGCAGGACTGGCTGCCATTGGCCAATGTGAGGTGGGTATTAGCCATCGGTACCCTTTGCTAACACAGTTAGAGATCCTTCATTTGCAGGGTTGCAAGCTCTGCATTGGGAAATACCTGAATTTTTTTTTGCGGGGGGGAGTGGAGCTTGGGGAGAATAGGACTTGGGGAGGGAAGGGTATAATGCCATAGCATCCACCCTCCAAAGCAGCCACTTTATCCAGGGGAACAAATCTTAGTCATCTGGAGATCAGTTGTAATAGCAGGAGCTCTCCAGGTACCACCTGGGGATTGGCAACCCTAGTCATTCACCTCAGTGGCTCCTGCCCAACCACATAAGGCTATCTACTCTGTTAAGAGCTAGCATGGTGCAGTGGTTAGTAGTGGCAGACTCTAATCCGGAGAACCAGGTTTGATTCCTCACTCCTCCACATGAAGCCTGCTGGGTGACCTTGGGCCAGTCACAGCTCTCTCAGAACTCTCTCAGCCCCACCTACCTCACAGGGTGTCTGTGGGGTGAAGAAGGGAAGGAGACTGTAAGCCGCTTTGAGACTGCTTAGAGTAGAGAAAAGCAGGGTATAAAAACCAACTCTTCTTCTTCTGGAAAGGGAGGGCACTAATATGTGATGTAGAAAAGACATCACCCTGCCAAAAAACATCTGTATGGTCAAAGCCATGGTATTTCCAGTAGTGATTTGGACCATAAGGAAGGCTAAGTGCCAAAGAATAGATGCGTTTGAATTATGGTGCTGGAGAAGACTCTCGAGAGTCCCTTGGACTGCAAGGAGATCAAATCAGTCAATCCTAAAAGAAATCAACCCTGACTGTTCCCTTGAAGGCCAGATCCTGAAGCTGAAGCTCCGATACTTAGGCCACCAAATGAGAAGGGAGCCCTCACCGGAGAAGACCCTGACGCTGGGAAAGATTGAAGGTAAAAGAAGAAGGGGACGGAAAAGGATGAGATGGTTAGACAGTGTCATCGATGCAACAAACATGAAATTAAACAAACTCCAGAACATGACAGAAGACAGAAGGGCCTGGCGTGATGTGGTCCATGGCGTCGCGAAGAGTCGGACTCGACTGTGCGACTGGACAACAACAAAGAAAAGTAGACTCGAAGGAAACCTTTAGAGTATAAGAGAAACAAGGCTCTTTGCTAATGTGTTTTGCCTTGGGGGGGATGGCTATTCTCTCACGAGGGGAACATTGTACAACAAGCCCAAATAGATAACTGAGGCTGTCGCTAAATGGCTTTTGTCAGAATCAAATTTAGCGCCACAGACATTTGAGGTTTCATTGTCTGCGCGGCGTTCCCCATTAATATTCGCTTGCATTAACATAAAGCAATTATTGAGCAATTTTAAAGAGGAGAAAACAGTAGCTCAGCAATAATGAAACTAATGACTAATGCCGTCAAATTAATATTTATAATATGCCACAACATTAACGGCGGAATTATCCCATTTTATGTGTCTATCAGCTCTTGGGTTGCTTAAGCAATGAGTGGTGATATTTCACATAATGACTATGCCAAGTCTATTATTTTCGAAATTATTTCTACCCTTAAGTTAAAAGGCTGCTTTTAGAAACCAGTATAGCAAAAAAAACCCAAAAAACCCTTCCACGAAAATTATCTGGGAGTCTTCTAATCCTTTAGACTAGAACCTTTTCTGTTGGGAACAGAGTAGCTTTCCTTTCTGGAGGTCTGAGGCCTTCTTTATATATACTCAGAGGAGTGAAGTTACTACTATGTCACTCCAGGAACATATAAAATTATCACTCAGCCAGCTCAGGTTTAGAACGTGTTGACAACTTGACACGCTGTATAAGTAACACATAATCAACGAAGGTGTTGCTTGAACATTCAGTAAATGTTGTGTACTTGTGAGCCCCGTGGGTAGAAGCTGGGGTATTATGGAAGGAACCCCAGGACTGACCGCCACCGCCACTACACAAACCGGGATACGTAAAGAGGATTGAAACAAGACTCTGAGGAAAAATTTTTTTAAAAGAAGGTATTCTCTCTTTTGGAACATGGTCAAAGAGGCCCTGAAAGTGACCACACAAATTTGGAAGGCCCGCTCTGACCTGCATAGCCCAGGTAAACTTGATCTTGCCAGATATCAGAAGCTAAGCAAGGCCAATTCACTCATTTGTCCCTATTGCTTGGGGGGGGGGGGGGTTCCCCAGTGTGTTTTGCTCTCTCTAGTAGGAAAAGGTGGGGGGGACCCAAAGCAATAGGGACGAAAGAGTGACAAAAACATCATGCAGAAGTGAATGGGAGAAAAAAGTACAGCTCAAAATCACATTCAAATACCTCAGGGCAACACCGGGGGCAACACCATACCGACTGCAAAGTCAGCCCCGAACGGCCATGAATGTGTGCAAAAGGTTCAATAAAATCCGACTATCAAAGAGCTTGAAAGTGGCATTGGAGCATGGAAGCTACCATAAAACCCGATAATCAAAGGAAGTGAAACCGGCATGCAACGCAGAGGGGAATTTCTGTTCCAATGTGGGTTTCGTAAAACAATGGAGGGAAAAGCCAATGCAGAATCAGCCCCTTGCAAGTACTTGGAAGGGAGACCTCCAAGGAATACCAGGGCTGGGACGCACGGGCAGGCAATAGCAAGTCCCAGCCCCACTAGGAGTCGCCAGAAGCCACCATGACTTCCAGGTTTACAAGCACACACACAAAAATATCCCCCCCCCCCAAAAAAAGAAAATAAAGGAAAATTTGGAAGACCCAACAACTAGGGTTGCCAACCACAAGGTGGCACCTGGAGATCTCCTGGAATTACAACTGATATCCAAGCAACAGAGATCCGTTCCTCTGGGGAAAATGGCTGTTTTGGAGGGGGGTCTCTACGGCATTATACCCCACCAAGGTCTCACATATCCCCAAACCCCATCATCCCTAGGCTCCACCCCTCAAATCTCTAGGAATTTCCCAACCTGGAGTTCACAGCTCTATCAAACTAAGCTTCTTGCATGGCCTGTGATATTAAGTGCTCTCACATTATTACCTATTTGCCTGGGAAGGGCAAGCAGTAAATCTAAAATCCCCCCCCCCCCAAAAAAAGTTCACTGCATGCACCCCAAAAATGTTTGCTTTCCTAACAACACATGACGGAGGCTAATAAAATTGTGCATTTAATGGTTAAAAACTGGGAACTCGTTTTTTCCCTTAATCTTAGAACTTGCCAGAACTTGCCAGAACAGTGAAGTTGATGGGCAATTGAATCAGGATGGATGAAAGGAAGTGGCTCATTGGCAGAGCATGTGCTTTGCAGGCAGAAGCTCTTGGCTTCATTCCCCATCATCTCCAGTTGAAAAGGACCACGTGGTAGGTGATATGATAGCTCAGAATTTCAGAATCATAGAATCGCAGAGTTGGAAGGGGCCATCCAGGCCATCTAGTCCAACCCCCTGCTCAGTGCAGGATCAGCCTAGAGCATCCCTGACAAGGGTTTGTCCAGCCACTGCTCAAAGACTGCCAGTTAAGGGGGAGCTGACCACCTCCCTAGGCAGCCAATTCCATTGGTGAACTGCTCTTAACTGTAAAAAAAAAATTCCCTAATGTCCAGCCAGTACCTTCCTGCCCATAATTTCAACCCATTCTTGCGAGTCCTCCCTCTGCTGCCAACAGGAACAGCTCCCTGCCCTCCTCTAAGGTCAAATCTACATCTGACTTTCCCGCTGGAATCATTCTAGTTTCAAAAAAACCCATCTATACCTGTTTCTAGCTTCAAACCATACTTGTTCTAGTTTGAAAATTACTGTTTACATTCGTTAATTGCCCTCCTGCGGTCAAACTAGCATCATACTGCCTTAAAGAGATCCTGTTGCTTAGTACTCTTCAGACCCCCTGGAGTGAAATTTGAAACCAGCGGGAAATGAGCGTAGGAAAAGACAGCAGTCAAACTACTTCTGAGGGGAGGTGTAAATTGGGCCTAAGTGACAGCCCTTCAGATACTTCAAGAGAGCCATCCTGTCCCCCTCAACCAACTCTTCTTTCTTTATTTTATTTTATTGGATTTCTAGTCCGCCCTCCCCTGCACACCAGGGCTCAGGCCGGATTACAGCAGTAATTATAAAAAATTAACAGACAATAATTTAAACAATTGAAAGCATAATACAATTGATAAAACCTACCAGAGCAAGATGGTAATAGAAGATAATTCATAAGTCCCTGAAGTACATGATACAATAAATGAAACTGGGGTAGTGGTGGGGGGAGAATTATAGGTAAACAAGACTATGCAGATGTTTATCACTAAACTAAGGACCTCACCAACAGAATTCATTCATGTGCCAGGGCTATATGCTTGTGCAGACAAATTCACTGAAGAGACTCTGGGGTGATTATCCACAATAGCTAATTTAACCCTTCATGCTCAAAGGCAATATACCTCTGAACATCAAGTGATGGGGTCAAACAACAGGGGACAGCCATAGGGCTCCTGAAGGCATCTGCTTAGCCAGTGTTGGAAACAGGATGCTGGATTAGAAGAATCCTTTGCTGAATTCTTCAGACTGAACATTCCCAAGACCTTCCGCCTTTCCTCCTAGGGCTTGGTCTCCTCAGCCTGAGATCCTGGAGAGCTGCTGCCAGTCTGAGTAGACAATATTGACCTTGATGGACTAAAGGTCTGATTCAGTATAAGGCAGCTTCACGTATTCATGTAGACTTGAGGGATCATGTAAGTACTTCTTCACTCAGGTTGTACTTAAACTGCAGGACTCACTGCCACAGGATGTGATGATGGACAGCCATGAATCAAACTGCCTTTAGAATGGGATTAGATTAGTCCACGGAGAAGAAGTCCATCGAAAGCTATTGGCCATGATGACTAACCTCCAGCCCTGGCCTCCTGGAATGCCCAAGATCACCAGGTCTTCATTAGATCTCAGAAGCGAAGCAGGGTCAGCCATGGTTACTGCTTGGATGGGAGACCACCAAGGAACTCCAGGGTTGCTATGCAGAGGCAGGAAAGACCAAACGACCTCTGAACATCTCTTGCCTTGCAAGCCTACAGCACTTTCCACCACCCTTTGAAGATCAGTGTTGGGGGGGGGGGGCAACAACAGGGGAAGGCATTGGCCTCTGTGCCTTGCTTAGGGTCACCAGTTTCCAGGCGGTAGCTGGAGATCTCCCACTATTACAACCAGGCCTGTAGCTACAGCAGGGCATCTCGGGGCTAGGCCCCCTGACTTATTGGCAAGGCGCCCAAATTCCCATCCAGCCCAGGGCCCCCAAGTGGCGGTGGGTGTGGGGAAGGAGCCAGGTATTCCTTTGCAGCTATCTGGTGTGAAGGGCCAGCTATGGTGACCACACAGAGCCAGACAGTACCTCTCTATTTCCCCCAGAAACTTAATTAAATTACCTTTAATTCAATTAGGCAGTGCCCCCTAAGAAATTTAAGTGCCTCCCAACTTAAAAAAATCCTAGCTATGGGCCTGATTACAACTGATCTCCAGCCAACAGAGATCAGTTAACTTTGAGAAAATGACCACTTTAGAAGGTGGACTCTATGGCATTATGCCTCAAACCCCACCCCTTTTCAGCTCCACCCCCAAAATCTCCAGGTATTTCTCAACCCAGAGCTGGCAACCCTAGCCTTGCTTCTATCTGGAGGCATCCAGTTGGCCACTGTGCGAAACAGAATACTGAATGAGATGGACCATTGGCCTGAACCAGGCTGGAGAAGCACCAAAACACACACACACACACACACAAACACACACATACACACAATTTATTTGTGCATGCTATTCCCCCTCCAGCTAGGGAAGTAGGTGCAGAAGCCATATCCACACACCCAGAACAAATGTATACTTTCAGATAGATACCAAGATATCCCCGTAAAACGAAACTGTATAAACAGCCTGAATTATTTGCATGCTGCAACCGAATGCATACAAAACAATTCGCTGATTAAAGGAAGAGACATTCAAAATACTGGCAAAGGCATATGGTTCGGGTGTTCATTATTCACAAATATATATAAATATTGCTTTTAACGTGCTTTCTGTAAACAACAATGTATATGTTGGAGTGAGCGCAGTCTGATTTTACAAAGAATTTGTGGTATGTCTACATAAAATTGCTATTATTTATTTATAGATTTGGGCATTACCCATAGACTTCAGTGTGTAGCAGATGGCTTTACATGCATATGGGTATACATAGACACATACAGGCTAATGGTAGATTCAGGTGGGGTAGTCGTGTTGGTCTGAAGCAGCAGGACAAAGTTAAAGTCCAGTGGTACCCTGAAGACCAACAAAGTTTAATCCTGGGTATAAGCTTTTGTTTCGCATGGATTCCAACTTTGTTCTGCTGCTTCAGTCCAACAAGGCTACCTACCTGATTCTAACTTCTTCAGACACTATCTGATACTATCTGTAGAAGTTTGAGTCCAGTGGTACCTCATCCAGTCCCCTATATCTGAAATACAATGATACATGCAACAGTCACCTCCAGAAATGATTATTGTAGATCATTCTATGTGGGCCTGCCCTTGAGGCTGACCCAGAAACTCCAATTGGTGCAAAATGCAGCAGCACAGGTCCTTACCGGGACACCTTGCACTACGCATATCCATCTGGTGCTGCGCGAGCTGCACTGGCTTCTGGTGAAGTACTGGATCAGATTCAAGGTTATGGTTATGATTCAAGGCCCTTAACGGTCAGGGACCTATGTACCTCTGGGACCACCTCTCCTGGTATACCCCCAGAAGAGCACTATGCTTGAAAGATCAGGACTTATTGGTCCCCAGCCTGAGAGACATCCGGTTGTCCTCGACCAGAGCCAGTGTCAAGGCTGGGTGCAGGCAGGGCGAGAGAGAGTGAAAGTCCAAGTCCATCCAAGGTCATAATCAAGGGGTAGCAAGCAGGAGCCAAAAGAACAGAGTCCAAAGTACAAACCGAGAGCGTAGTTGTGGGAAGCTGGAGTCAAGGAACCGAGAGTTCAAAGCACAAATCAGGAATCTGGAGCATGGGCAAGGGAAGTGCAGAGCATCATCAAACTGACTAGTTGCTGGCGCAAGGAATCAGCATCAGGAGGGGAAGCTAGATACCCCTCAGGTTCTGGGGTTAATTAGTGCTCAGCATGGGCGTCCCGGCTTCTGTTATAACTCAGGGCTGAGAGACTGCCTGCTGCACGGGTGCACCTCCCTCTGCCGGGACGCTAAGTCTTGCCTGAGCTGGTTCCGCATATGCACCATCAGAGGAGTCAGGGGGGCTGCCTGTCAGGTGTTGTTCCTCCGCCGCTGTTGCTGGGACAGGTGGTAGGGATACACCGGCGAGCTCCGAGGTTTCATCAGGGTCAGGTGTGGGCTCTGCTGAAGCCGGGAGCGCGGGCTCTGCTGAAGCCAGGGCCACATCCTCAGCAGGACTCATGACAGCCAGAGCCTTCTCTGCCCTGGCTCCAACCTGGTGGAACTCTCTGCTGAATAACATCTGCTCCCTGTGGGACATTTTGCAGCTCCACAGGGAGTGCAAGGCAGAGATGTTCTGCCATGCGTTTGGTTGAGGACAGCAATGGTTCAGTCTTGGCACTCCCATTTTCCATTTCCCCTCCCCTTTCCGTTTCCCATGAGATAGCGGCGTGGCTAGGATTTTAGTGCCATCCGTAAGCAATTACTCAGATTCTTATGTTTTTATTGCCTTGTGTAAATTTTAATTTGTTTATTGATGTTTATACGACTGTATTGTACACCGCCCCGAGCCTGGTTTTGCCTGGTTTTACCAGGGAGGGTGGTTGATTAAATAAATAAATGTGGTTCACAACGAAACTTTGCCGCTAATGTTGCTTGCTCTAGGTTAGGACATTCCTGGAGATTGTGGGGGTGGAGCCTGGAGAGTTCAGGGTTTGAAGAGGGACCTCAGTGGGGTATAATTCCATAGAATCTTCCCTCCAAAGGTAGGATCGCCAACTCTGGGATGGGATAGTCCTGAATATTTCAGAGTGGAGCCTAGGGAGGGCAAGGTTTGCGGAGGGGTGGGACCTCAGAGGGCAAATTCTTGGATATTTAGAGGTGGAGCCTTGGGAGGGCGAGGTTATATATTGAGACAGACAGATGGACTGATGGATGGATGGATGGATGGATGGATGGATGGATGGTAGATAGAGGCAAAAAAATCCCACTGGGGTCTAGTTCTCATGGAGGTGAGAAAAACAGGATCACATTACAGCCGTCAGCGATAAAAATAAGATAGAAGCAATACCAATGAAGACAGTGACTGTATTAGTTCATCCCAAGATGCACATCTTGATTACCTTGTTAGATTGCAAAAAAAATGGCTTTTTCAGAAGACTGATGTTTTGGAAACATGGGTTTCATGTGATTGATATTTACAGCTAAGCTGTGGATACAACGTACCCTGTTGAGTGGCAGGGAGGGAAAACTCTGACTCTTTATTCCTTTACTCAAGAAAAAATGGATAGCATTAATTTGTCTCACTGCTTTTTCACAGAGGGGACCAAAAACTTAGCCGAAGAAGCCATTATGCGAGCCCAGCGAGCCCCCTCTGTCAGCGAGAGCCCTGCTTGACCCCAGACCAATTATGTCGAACACGATCAACACCCCCCGTATTAAATGAAAGAATGGATTTTGTTTGGGGAGCTCTTCTCCACAATGTCACGGTCTGAGGAATATTTATCTCGCCTCTGCAATTCCCCGCTGCCGGAACATCTGTCTCTTTTCTTTTTTCCCCCCTCCTTCTTCCATCAACGTGAAACATGAAGGGGGGCCGAGTTCAAAAGCGATTACATTTTATGTCATTGACGTGCGTTAACAACAAGACAAATTTAACTCATAGGAATATTTGATCCTCGGCCCCATTTTATGTCGAGCCCCTTTCTCGGCATCCAAAGGGAAGCGGCTTGTGTGAATTGATAAAAGTTGTTGACTGATCTGTAGAGACTCGTGCCTTCCTTTTCCCCCCAGGAGGCTCCAAGCTTTGTTAAGCTGACACTCGAGGTTCTTGTTCCCACATGCGGCCGACAGTAGAGTGGTGTCTCTCTTCAATTAAGGAGATTGTCAGACACGATTTCATAAAAATCTTCCTTTAGTCCTCACATGGCAGGAGTTCCCTCTAAAGTATTCAACATCCATCTAGGTGGCATCTTTTAAAAAAAAAAAAAATTGAGGAAAGAAAGGAGCGGGAATTTTTTCCCCTCATGAAAAACAACCTTTTTAAATTTGAGGAGTGAAACGTTTTAATAGAAAAAGACCTGCAGAGACAAAAGACTTTTTTCATATTGTTTGTGAATAATACTGATTTTTTTTTAAAAAAAAAACTGCTGTGACCCTAACTCACTTCTTTTCCATCACCACGAAGACAGTGTTGGATTCAGGAACCTTCATACAGCATAGAGGGCTATTTCGGAAGGGGGGGAACATGATGGATATCGCATCATGATGGATATCTACTCCCTTCGGTATCAGAGGTAATATGTCTCTTTAAATCAGTTGCTGGAGAAGACAAGCAGGATAGCGCTGTTGTGGTCTTCCTGTTTCGGGGCTTCCTAGAGGTAGCTGATTGGCCACTGAGTGAACTGAATGCTGGACTTGATGGGCATTTGGTCTGATCCAGCAAGGCTTTTCTTATGTTCTTAAAAAGACAATCTGTAGCTAGAGATGAGGCAGCCATTAGCTGCAAGCTTCAAATACGTTTTTCACAGATGTTAAATGGAACACAAAATGGATTCCTTTTGAGTGCCAGTTTGGTGTAGTGGTTAAGTGTGCGGACTCTAATCTGGGAGAACCGGGTTTGATTCCCCACTCCTCCACTTGCAGCTGCTGGACGACCTTGGGCAAGCCATAGTTCTTGAAAGAGCTCTTTCAGCCCCACCGACCTCACAGGGTGTCTGTGGGGAGGGGAAGGGAAAGGAGTTTGTAAACTGCTCTGAGTGAAGGGCAGGGTATAAATTCAGTCTCTTCTCTTCTTCTTCTTTGTTTTCTGCAGAAGAGATTGGTGCTATGGTCACCACACAGGGAAGAAGAGAGTATTTGTACAGAAGACAGTGTAGAACTTCAGGAACAAGTGGTTTGGGTGAAATCTGTGGTCAGAGGCTACGTGGTCTTCTGCATTCCCCCTCACTATTATATTGACAGGTTGGCTTTAGAAGAAGAAGAACAAGAAGAGTTGGATTTATATCCCGCCCTTCACTCAAAGTCTCAGAGCGGCTTACGATCTCCTTCCCTTCCTCTCCCCACAACAGACATCCTGTGAGGTAGGTGGGGCTGAAAGAGCTCTGAGAGAACTGCTCTTGAGAGAAGAGCTCTGAGAGAACTGTGACTGACCCAAGGTTATCCAGCTGGCTGCATGTGGAAGAGTGGGGAATCAAACCCCGTTTTCCAGACTAGAGTACTCCACTCTTAACCACTACACCAAACTGGCGATAATGAAAGAATGGCAATATTCTGGGTTGAATCTTACATGCATGTTGATCACTTATTTGCTTAAGCATTGAGTAGCCACTGGAAGTGTGGGTGAATCATCATAAATCTCAAAACTTTGGTTGTTACCTTATGACAACCTAGCCCTGTTTCCTTGCAAGATTTTCCCTCCATTTTTCTTCCTGTCTGACTGAGCAGCCCCTTTATCTGTTTTCTTCTTATCTGAAGATATATGGCTGTCCAACCTTGTCACTTTATTGTATTTTTGTATTGTATTGTATTTTTATGCTGGCTCAGCCAAGGAACTTAAGGGAAGAGACAAGATCACCCTCTTAACTTAAACTTCTGAAAATGGCACACAAGAGGCTTTAGACATTCAAAAATAAACAAGATATTTTATTCAACGTTGAGAGACAAAAGTTAGGTGAAATCAGGGGTAAAATGTCTGAGGTGAATCAAATATAACTCTGAGGCAATTTATTATAATCACAAACTCTAGATCACATGTTTCTAGCAAAAGCTTTTCACAAAGTCTTAGAATCTTAGAGGTGAGAGGCTTTGGTTTCAGTGTTTCCTAAACACACAAGAGATCACTTTCTTCAGTTTAACTGGCTCTTCAGGTTTCAGAAGGCAGAGATACACTACCAAGTACCCAAATTCCTTCTCTAAACATACCAGGGATCACTCCACTCTTTGAGCTATCTCCATTTCCAACTGGGCAGGGAATCACTTCTCTGTCCCTCAAGGCTCTCTGGCTCTGTGTGGCATTAACCCTTCACAGCCCTTCACATGTTTACACAACACTTATGAGCTTTTACAGCACAGTCTGTTACACACCTCATCACATCAAAGACCATGGGTTGGAGCTAATTACTCTTCTCTATTTTTTTTGTTACTTTGCTTAATTTATACTCTGCCTTTCTCTCCACTGGGGACCCAAAGTGGTGTACAGGGTACCCCCTTTCTTTCATTTTATCATCACAACAACCCTGTGAGGTAGGTTAAGTTTAAAAGTGTATGACTGACCCAAGGTCACCCAGCAAGTTTCCACGGAATAGTGGGGATTCGAACCTAGCATCTCCCAGATCCTAGTCTGATTACCCACTATACCACACGAAGTCTTCCTTTAATGCAGGGGTGGGCAAATTGCGGCCTGCGGGCCACATGCGGCCCGCCACAGAGTTTTTTGTGGCCCGCCAAGACAGTCGGCTGCGTGGTTTCAGTCAGGCCTCCATTGGGCCTGGAGCGCAGAGAAAATTGTAGAAAAGTGTGATAGGGTACATTTGTCTCATTAAACTGATTCTAAAATTAAATGTGCTTGCAGCTGTAGATGATATGAAATTAGCACAATAAATAAATTGAATAAAACTGCCACTATTTTATTTAATTTATATTTATTGATTTTTATGATACAATTTATACCTTTTCTGAAATGCAAAGTTAACTAATGAATGCAATCATTTTAAAAGGTGCGGCCCTCCGCTAACCTCCGCTCCCACAAAGTGGCCCCCAAGCCAAAACAATTGCCCCCCCCCCCTGCTTTAATGGAACAGTTCTCTTCCTGCCAGAGCAAGGTCCATTGATCAACAGAAGGGAACTGCTGGAACCATCCCCAGAGCTTTTCAGAAGAGGTGGTTCACATATTCAGCTGTATGGCATATTAACCAAGTGATATACCCATGGATTTGCAAAGCGCCAAATGGGCGCTTCTACTCCCACTTCATTTCACTTTGTCCAGGACTGTTTATATGCTTCCCATTCATATGTTCTTTCTCCTTCTGTGACATAACAATTTGCCCTCCACAAACTGGAGATAATCACAAGGTTTTCGTTCCGAGTGAAACAGAAATAATTTCACCTGGGCATGCTTGATAACCCACTGGCTCAGCTCATACACTACAGACAGTCATTCATTTGCTAATCTGTTCTAATAAATCTAAATGAATTCAGATGGGTCTGTTTACACAATGACAGACTATTTCTCACAACTGCCATCTCCCAGCCATCTGCTGCCACTGCCTCCAAATGTTAAAAAGCACACGGGGGGGGGGGGGGGGGAACCCCTTCTTTGAATTTTTTGGGGTGAGTTACTACTTAGGTATCTCTCTGTGCCTTATGTCTGCCCATGGCCCTAGCTTGCTCTTGTGATCAGCTCTGATTATCACTTTGCAATAGATACAGGTCTGCATATCCTCTGTAGGATTATTCTAAAGATACACCTGACTGTGCAGGCATAAAGAGGGAATGTACTGTGAGTCTGCTCTTTAATGACTCAGTCATGACCCATAGGCAGATGTGCAATTTGATCCATTGCTGTTCCCTTATGGATTTAAAATGCATGATCAGAAAGTAACATCTGTAGGTTGTGCCCCAGTCGTCTGCGTCCCATTCCCCCTCCCCCCACTGCATGTTTCTTTGATACCTGTGAAAGTCCAATCCTGTTGGTCTGAGCTGGTTCCAAAATGGATTTCCTCTTGTCTTGACCACTCTGTTGCGCATCCAAGCCATCAGGCAGGGCACCATTTTTTACTAGTTAGTGATGTGCACATAACTGCATATTGGCACCTCTCTCTCTCTCATTCTCTCACAGGGGCAGCTCAAAACTGTTTTCTTTATAAAAACTGTCAAAGAAAGATGCCTCTGTACTTCAGCTTTTTCTGTGCTTTGGGGAAGGGGTTAATTGAAAAGTATAGAGAAGGAGGATGGCAGTGAACTACATATTCCAGCAGGCTCATCGGCCCTTGTGCACATGCTTAGAGGACAAACTTTTTTTAAAAAAAATTGGCTGATGGCCCCATGAACTACATATTCCAGCAGGCTCATCAGCACTTGTGAGCATGCTCAAAGGACGAACTTTTTAAAAAAATGGCTGATGGCAACACCTCCTGGCTGCGGCACCTGATCAGTCAAGGATGGGGTAACAACACTTTGAAGAGTGCTAAAAGGGGTGAGTCTGATTAGTATTCCCTGTTACAAAACAACCTGGATCAATTAGAGGCAGGGCAACAGCAGATTGAACTGCACATCTGACCGCAGCCTGTGTGTCACATTCCTGGTATACCATGGAGGTCTCCCATCCAAATATTAGCCAGGGCTGACCCTGCTTAGTTCTGAGATCTGATGAGATCGAGCTAGCCTGGGTTATCCAAGTCCAGGCAAGGCATCGGGGGTCCCCAAACCTGAAAATGGTGATATAAAGATACATACACCCTCAAACAGCACAAAGGCCTTCCGGGGGGGGGGGGGGGATGATGGAGATCTAATCATGATGTATATCTATGCCCTCCAGTGCCAGAGGCAGCATACCTCCTTAAATCAGTTGCTGAGAAGCACAAGCAGGGTGATCCAGCTGGGCTCTTCTTATGTTTTTACAGTTTAATGTTGGTTACAAGAAAAGTAGAGTATGTGAACATTCATTCAAACATGTTTTTTTGGGGGAAATGTACTTCCCTTGAAAGCTGGTATTCTTCATCAGTTTTTCCTGAATCTGGGCCAATATTTATTTTGATTTAGAGTCTTAATTTGCAGGGGGTTGGGAGAGAGAAACAAAACGATACTGATCTTAACCAACCAAGCTGGGGTTTTCAGTGTCATGAAGAAGCCCGCTCTCTCACTGTTGGGAAGCTCTAGCCAGCTTGCGGAACAGAAAGCGCCCCGTTGCAAACTCATGTTTCCTTGCTGTTCACTGACCCTCGATTTGTGATTTTTTTTTGCAAAACCAGCCCAGGACTCCAACTCTGGCGTTGGAGGCTGCATTTCCATCTGGCGCAGTCCGTGTTGAGATTTCCCGTTGACACTTTGCCTGGAGTGACGGAGGGCAGCTTTTGCCAGCTTGGCGCATATGGCAACCCTTGCCGACGTACGTCGTATCGCTTGAATCGGCACCTATAGATCAGTGGTTCAGAGCAGCAGCGTCAGATCCTGCCACCATCTGATGCATCTTGGGTGACTTTTTAAAAAAAAATTAATTGCTTCTCAAAGTTCAGCGACTATTGTCTGTGTCGCAGTTGGCATCAAAGCCGACTGTCATTTTTGATGGTAGCCTTCTTCAAAAGAACAACGACAGACACATACGGAGACTGAACTCCTCGGGTAGGGGAATGGCGGGCTTCCACATCAGTGGCTAGGAACTTTGGGATGGCACAGTGGGGAAGCTGGCACTTCCCTAAACAGTGAGGGCATGCCCGTCATCTGGGGGGGCTATCTCGTGCCAACCCTTTTAAGCAGTTGTTCTTGCTTATTCTTGAACGGGACATCAACAGTCACACTCAAGAGACTTAAACCAGCGTGAAACCAAATATAGTTTGCTGAGTTGTGGGCCTGGGCTATTACGTAGCGCTCACTTTGTTATATCACTCTCGTCTCCATAGCTCTCGTTTTGATGCAACATAATGCTGTCAATAGGCCAGTTTGGTGTGGTGGTTAAGTGCACGGACTCTAATCTGAGAGAACTGGGTCTGATTCCCCTCTCCTCCACTTGCAGCTGCTGGGTGACCTTGGGTCAGTCACAAGTTCTCCCAGAGCTGTTCTCTCACGAGCAGTTCTCAAAAGAGCTCTCTCAGCCTCACCTATCTTACAGGGTGCCTGTTGTGGGGAGGGGAAGGGAAAGGAGTTTGTAAGCCGCTCTGAGACTCCGAGTGAAGGGCGGGGTATAAATCCAACCTCCTCTCTTCTCTCTTCTTCTAGGTAGTGATGGGACAATGGGTTGGTTTCAGCAGGAAGTTCTGGGAAGTTCTGGAGCTCTTACCCCACCTCCCCCATCCCCCAGGAGCTTGTGATTTGCTCTGCAAATCTGCTGAGAGGATCAGGGGATCCTCATGAACAATTACCTGAGAGAACTGGGTGCTGAACCAATAAGAGGGAATCGGGCAAAATGGCTTCCTTTCCCCCCCCCCCCCTTCTGCTAACGTCAGCAGAAGAAGGAGGACAAACGATGTTACCTGATTTCCCCTCATCGCTGAACAGGGGTTATTTTGACCAGGAACATGCAGGACAGCCATTCTGGGAGTAACAAGCCCGGGAGCAGGCACATTGGTAATGCACTGTGGGAAAAAGCAAAAGCATACTAACTTGATCTGTATTTTCATGCTTGTTGTAGGGCAGCTTCCCTGCAAGAGCAACGGAAACCTATAGTGTCTTTAGTCAAAGTGTAAAGCTGGCTCGCCGGCTCTGAGTTGGGAAATACCTGGAGATTTTTGGGGTGGAGCCTGAGCGGTGGGTGTTGCCTTCTGACACACTTCCGGTGATGTCAGGGGGTGTGGCATATGCAAATAAGTTGTGCTAATAAGCTCCTGCACCTCTTTTTTTTATAAAATGACCCCTGTCACTGAAGCACCCCCATCCTGTGGTACATTTTGTTCGTGAGGCACTCCCAGTCCTCTGAGAGGATTTTCAGGGCAGGGTGCTGGGCAAAAAGTGAGTCAGGAAAATATCTGCTCCTCCGACTACTTCCATGCACATTTCTCCTGGATCTAACCCAATGTTTTTTCTTCTCTCTTTCTTTCATCACTACAATTAATTAATTATTATCCACTCCTCTTACAATATTAACATTATTTATCATCCACCCCTCTTACAGGGACTCAAGGCAGATTTTAATCTGCATAGCCTCTCAGATCTCCAATTGCCAATCAGATTCCACGCTGGGTAAGTCCCAACTGGCTACATCTACCTTCTAAAAACACTTGGTGGGCATCAAGAAATGTGTCAGCAGGTGCCATGGTGCCTGCAGGCAAAATGTTGGGGACCCCTGCCCTGATAGGTCACCAACTACTGCCAGTTTGATTTCAGTGTTTTGGGCCCAATTTACACCTCCCCTCTGAAGTAGTTTGACTGCTGTCTTTTCCTACACTTATTTCACGCTGGTTTCGAATTTCACGCCCTGGATCTGAAAAGTACTAAGCAACAGGATCTGTTTAAAGCAGTAAAATACTAGCTTGACCACAGGAGGGCAATTAACAAATGTAAACAGTAATTTTAAAACTAGAACAAGTATGGTTTGAAACTAGAAACAGGTGTAGACGGGTTTTTTTTTTCTAAACTAGAATGATTCCAGCGGGAAAGTCAGATGTAGATTTGACCTTGGAGGGTGGATGTCCTAGTTGGCTGGTTACATTTTGGGGAGGGGCTCTGGTTACTCAGAGGCTGAAAGCAGGGAAGGGGTTAGGGCCATGGGTAAAACTCAAGGTTCATGGACAGAGTTGGCAAACAAGAAGAAGATCAGACAAAGGGTGAGAAGTCTGAAGGAGGAGACTCAACTGTGAGGGCCAGAGGTGAGGAGGGTAATCTGAGATGAGCAAAATCAAGATCAGGTAAAGCAGGCTGGCTTAAGCAAGGGAAGCCAGCAGAAGAGCTAAGCTCAGTCTTGGATGGGTTCATGTGGGCTGGCGAGTTGTCCAGACTCAAGGAGTCAGCAGCAAAGCCTGGGCTTTTTAGAGCCAGAAACTTACTGACTGGTTCCTTGGATCATGTGCTGGCACCCAGTCAGGTGATCTCAGACCAGGAAGAAAACTGCAGGCAGGAAGAACGTTAAACGCAGGCCGCTGCAACACCTACCACTAAAGTGAAAGCTGTAAGGGGCTAGGCTTGTATTTAAGGTCGCTAGCTCTGGGCTGAGAAATACCTGGAGATTTGAGGGGGGGTGGAGCCTGGGGAGGGTGGAATTTGGGAAGGGGAGGGACCTTGGCAGTGTTTAATGCCATAGACTCCACCCTCCAAAGCAGCCACTTTCTCCAGGGGACCTGAGTCACCTGGAGATCAATTATAATAGTGGGAGATCTCCAGGTTCCACTGGAGGTTGGCCTGGTTTAAGTTCCCTGGTTTAAGTTCCACTTTGGAGCTATACAGCAAACTTTTTTTCTCGGCCATGGAACCCAATTGGTGGGGTCCCTCCTGAATTTGTTCTTGCCCCGTTATGATGGCCTACCATATCAGATAGGGGTTGACAGGGGTCATTTCGTAGAAAAAGAGGTGCAGGAGCTCATTAGCATAACTCATTAGCATAACTTATTTGCATATGCTAAACCACCTGACATCACTGGAAGTATGTCAGAAGGAAGGAGAGAGGGAGAGAGAGATGGCAGAGAGGGGGCCGCTACTAATCCAAGCCTCAAAAATACCACTATTCTGGGAGGATAGCTTCAGTGGTGGCTGAAGCCTTCAGAAGGCTGGTCGGAGGAACAAGGACCTTTCCAGGGGATGGGGTCATTTTGCTGCCGCCATGACACAAGCAGGCGTTCCCCCGGGGGGGGGGGGGCTGGCACCAACTCCTGAAGCTGAGCTCCCCCGAGCGCCTACTCGAAATGACCCCTGGGGGGTTGAGATGCCAAATAAGAACAACCCAAAGATATTTCTCCAGCCATTCTCTGAATGACTACACTTACCGCCGCTTGAAATCTTTATCTCCGCTAACCTCTACGTGAAGCCACCGCGAGAGGTCATCCACCAGTTCAAAAGGAGGGCTCATCAGCACATCGGTGACCCTCAACTCTGCTTTTCTTCCTTTGATCTGTCCCGGAACATCTTGAACCAGTTTCTGGCAGCTGTGGTTCAATGGAGAAGGATTAGCTAACTGAAACTCAATCACAAGATTTATTGATGGATTGATTTAGTGAGATTTATATCCTGGAGGGGTTCTGTGTGTGTGTGTATGTGTGTGTGTATGCGTGTGTGCATGCGCGCCTTAAAACACCCAACAATAAATGCAATAATACCAGTTTCGGAGAGTAGCTGTGTTGGTCTGTAGGAAAAAGGGTAGGTTCAAGTCCAATATCACCTTAGAGACCAACAAGGATTTAAGGAGCTGAACTTTTGAGAATCAAAGTTCGTATCTGACAAAACAACAAAATCTTGTTGGCATCTAAGGTGCCACTGGACTCAAATTGAGCTGCAGGAAGACAAGTCAGTTAAATCAAGCAGAGTGTCTCTGAAAACTAGCAACATTAAAAGCTCAGGACAGCAATACCTGCCCTGTTAGATCAGCGCAAAGCATCATTAGTCTAGCACCCTGTTTCCAACAGAGGCTGGCCGGATTCTTCCGGAAACGCAGCAAACAGGGCGTGAATGCAACAGCTTTCTGCCATTGCTTCTTTCCCCGGCATTTGATATTCAGAGCCACACTGCCTCTGAACATGGAGGTTCCGCAACAGTTAATACAAAGTCTGCACAAATTGGCCAAATCCCTTTTGAAAGCCAGTTCGACCAGCCGCCATCACCGTATCTTTTGGCAATGGATTACATAAGTCATCCTGTCATTTCTTTTGACTGTCCTTAATAGGCTGCTGGTCAGGTTCACTAAATCACCCATTATTCTTGGTCCCAAGGTATGACCTCATTTGACAGTCAACACTGTTCTTCCTTATGAATGAAATTTCATTCACAACTTCAACATGCAATAAGAAAACTCAGCATTCAGACAAACTTACAGTTCCTTAGGGTTGCCAGATCCAGGTTGGGAAACTCCTGTACCTTTGGGGACGGACCCTGGGGAGGACAGGGACCTCAGTGGGGTACAATGCCATAGAGTCCACACTCCAGAGTATCCGTTTTCTCTAGGAGGAACTGATCTCTGTAGTCTGGAAATGAGCTTTATTTCTGGGGGATCCCCAGGTCCTACCTAGAGGCTGGCATCTCTAGTCCTATGATGAATATGCTGGATTAGAAGTAGTCAAATAATTAAGGTTAAGTAGGATGCAGATGAAGAGCTGCAGCTTCTAAGAGAGCCAGTTTGGTGTAGTGGTTAGGAGCACAGACTCTAATCTGGGAGAACCGAGTTCGATTCCCCACTCCTCCACATGCAGCTGCTGGCGTGACCTTGGATCAGTCACAAGTTCTTTCAGGGCTGTTCTCTCGTGGGCAGCCCCACCTACCTCACAGGGTGTTTGTTGTGGGGAGGGAAAGGGAGATTGTAAGCCACTCTGAGACTCCTTCGGGTAGCGAAGGGCGGGGTATAAATCCAGTCTTCTTCTAAGAGAAATCTGGTGAAAAGACTAGGGCTTTTCCCTAGTGTTGCGAGCATGGATACCTCTTGAGAACATGGAGAAAAAGATGTTCTCTCAACGGCAAGCAATTACAGAGAAAAAAAGAACTGCCCAACGATGGGTGGGAAACCGTGTCCTATGGCATGCTGCTGTGACGTGCAACCAAATAGCATGTACCTATGATAGATCAGTGGTGCGGCCTCATTTGGAATACTGTGGACAGTTCTGGTCATCGGTTCTCCGAAAGGACATTGCAGAGCGGGAAAAAGTACAGAGGAGGGCAACCGAGATGATTGGGGGGGGGGGGGGGGAGCATCTTCCCTAGGAGGAAAGGCTGAAGAGTCTGGGACTTATCAGTTTAGAAAAGAGATGACCGTGGGGGGGGGGGCATGCTAGAGGTTGATAAAATTATGCACGGGGTGGAGAGAGTTGAGAAAGAGAAATTTCTGTCCCTCCCCCAAATTACTAAAACTTGAGGGCACTCAGTGAAGCCTTGTACGGCCTGGGACCAACATTCCAAAGGGTCTGCCTCTTTCCAGGTATGCTTCAAAGAGCTTTACGCGCTAACGATCAACATCTCCTGGTGGTCACTGGCCCAAAGGACGTCTGCCTAGCCTCATGTTCCCCACCTGGAGGAACATGCTCCCCATTGAGATCAGGGCCCTGCGGGATCTCATTCAATTCCGCAGGGCCTGCAAAACGGAGCTCTTCCACCAGGCCTTTGGCTGAGGCAGCGGGCGTCCACACACGACCTCCTGGAGGTCGCTGTCACCCACCCACCGTTAAACGGCCATATCCATCTGTATCAATGGTCTGGAATCTCTCAACGGTAAGCTGCAACTACTGATTTTAGATGTTTATATTGTGTTTTAAATTTTATTGTATTTATTGAAATATGATGTAACCCGCCCTGAGTCCACTCGCGGGGTGGGCAGGGTATAAATGCAAGAAATAAATAAATAAAAGAAATGACCGGTAGGTTCAGAACAGACAAAAGGAAATAGTACTTTACACAGAGGGTGATTAAAATGTGGAATTCTCTGCCAGCGGATGTACTGATGGCCACAGGAAGAAACAGCTTTAAAAGGGAATTAGATAGATTCATGGAGGAGAAGTTTATCAGTGGCTACTAGCTGTGGTGGCTGAGGGGAACCTCTGCATTCAGAGGTGCTAATATTCTGAATCCCAGAGCCCGGAGGCAAAATCAGGAGAAGGCCTCAGCCTCTATTCCCTGTTGTTGGCCATCTAGAGGAATTGGTTGGCCACTGTGTGAGACAGGATGCTGGATGAGATGGACCACTGGTCTGATCCAGCAGGGCTCTTTCTTATGTTCTTAGGATGCTGGACTAGATGGACTATTGGTCTGATCCAGCAGTGCTCTTCTTATATTTTTATGGTGACCTATTCTTAAAGGTACACTAAGCATTTACACAAAATCTACTAACGGTAACCCTACAGGGCAGCACACCCATAGCTTTGATATTCTGAGACAGGGAGAATGAAGTAGGATCTGCCAACATGATCGTATTGAAAGATGATGATGATGACAATGACGATGGCATTATGTGTAGTATAGCCAGGAGATCCTAAGATCGTCTGGCAGTCAGAAGTTCTAGCTCTTTTAGCATCATGCACCTCTAGGTGGGGAGCTAGACTTGTTCTTAAGATAAGTGACATTTCAGAGGTGGTTTGCCATTGCTTGCCTATGAGTAACAACCCTGGATTTCCTTGGAGGTCACCATTCCAAATACTAGCCAGGGCCGACCCTGCTTAGCTTCTGAGATCTGATGAGATCGGGCTAGCCTGGGTTATCCAGGTCAGGGTGCTGAAGTATGAATCAATGAAGAACAGACAAATAAACCCTTGCACATATGGGGGAGTGCTCTTTGAACTGAACAAAGAATTCTGAGAACTTACTCTATGACCTTGCCTATATGGTCACCAGTGTTCCCTCTAAGGTCCACAGTGATGCGAGCAAAAATTCTGCCTCGTGAGCAAAAAAAGCTAGTAGCATGAAAGTTGTGAGTGAGTTGACATTTGACTATCGCATAAATTAGTTTCTTAGAAGATGATTTTCATAACCTTTAAAAAAAAAAAGACTGGCAGCCTTTAAGCAGTGGCTGGACAGACATTTGTCAGGGATGCTCTAGGCTGATCCTGCATCGAGCAGGGGGTTGGACTAGATGGCCTGTCTGGCTCCTTCCGACTCTGTGAGTCTATGATTCTAATTCTTCTAAACTATATTTTAATAATAATTTAACCATTAAAAGAGAAAACGGAATCAAGTCAAATTTCATTACAGAAAATATTGTCCTCTGTGGGGGTAGACCAGTTCTCCAGAAAACAAGCCTGCCCACCCCCCTTTCCATTATATTGGTAGACTGGGCCACAGACTGTTGCTGCACTGTGCCTTGGGAAACATACCAGAAAGGGGGGGGGGGGACTTTTGCCGTCTACTTTGTTTTTTTGTAGTTAAATATGACACATTTACTGGTCAAGTATAACAGAGGTGGAACAATCACTGTCAGAACCCTGGCTAACCTAACAGACAGAAAGTTGCTTATATGTTACCAACCTGCCCAAACTACTCATTCATTCAAATATTTATATCCCACTTTTACTGTGACTCAAGGAGTCTTACAAATCATACTGCAAAGCATAATAGTGGTGTGTAAAAAAAATATCTCAATATCTATCAATGGACCCCATAGGCTATAATGGAGAATTGATCTGGGGGTATCTGGGGCTTGAGGGGAGCTGTTTTTTGAGGTAGCAGCACCAAATTTGCAGCATAGCTGCTGGGCACCTCAACCCCCCACCCCAAGTTTCAAAAAGATTGGACCAGCACCTCTTGCACAGCTTGGAGGGAACACTGATGGTCACCATAAGTCAGTTGCAATTTGCACTACCACCAACAGGCCTGTTATAGATCATAGAATCATAGAGTTGAAATGGACTTCCAGGGTCATCTAGTCCAACCCCCTGCACATTGTAGGAAATTCATAAATACCCCCCCTTGACAGGCTCAGTGACCCTTGCTCCATGCCCAGAAGATGGCAAAAACAACAGCACCACTCCAGGATCCCTGGCCAAACTGGCCTGGAGTAAAATGGCAGATGCCAACTCAAGCCAGTGACCTCAAGGGCTCTGACTTGGAGAATACTCCACCCTCTATGTTTAGATTCGGGTACGAGCCAAGTGGATCATCTATATTACTTTTTTCCCCTCACTTTGCTCTACTTCCAAGGAGCTCAGGGCAGCCTGTATAGATTCCCCTTTCTCAGGTTATCCTCACAGCACCCCTGGCATGTAGGTCAGGCCTAGAGTGTGGCTGAACTACCATCTCCCTGTTTACTCCCTGGCCAAGTTGGGAGATTGCAAAACCAAGCCTCCCCTGTCTGGTGCCACATGACCAATGCTCCCTCCAAGCTGTGAAGTCTTGTGAGCAGAAATCCTACTTTGTGAGTTATTGGCATTAAAGCTGTGAGCGAGCAATTTGGCTAGTGCCTACATTAGTTTGCTCTGGAGCCATCCTTCCTGAGCTAAGACAAAAATGTGTGAGCCAGAGGCTAAAAAACTGAGCTAGCTCACACTAACTCAGCTTAGAGGGAACACTGGCCGTAACCACTAAGCTGCACTGGCTCTCGAATGGCTCCCTCTCTTCAAGGAAGTAGCATTTCCCAAGCCCTTTGGACGACACAGCGTTCTTGAAGTCAACAAAACAGCTCTCAAGTAAACAGTGCAAGGATTTCGGCATAAGAATCTCAGCTGCTTCTGAGGTTTTAAATGAGGAACATGCAGGATTAACTGGGTACAGCTGCCAATGTTTTTTTTAAAAAAACAAAAAAACCAGCACGCCCTTGGATAGCTTTCCCTTTTATACCTTTGTAACATCGTCTCTGAGCTAACTGGATTTTCAAAATGTTATTTTTTTAAAAAAAAACAAACCCTGCAATGTTTTTTACCTCTCTGTTTTGTACAGGTCACGGTGCATGCGGATTTGGCCTGGTGAAATGCACCGGGGAGCATTTTGCCCCTCTCTCGCAGAGAGGACGGTCAGATTCGCTCGCATCTGCACACAGCCCGTTTCTTTGCGCTTAATAATAGTTTCTTTCCTCTTGGCTGCAAACTCTCATAACTAGCCTCATGCCAAACATTCAAAGATTGGATTATGGCCTGTCGTACTTGATTATTTTTGTCAGCAGGCTGACCCGGGGTGCCCTTTTCTTGTGTTGTTCCTTCTGTTTCCATTTTTCATGTCATCCAGCTTTTCATCTTGTCAATCAGCCTTTGACTTCCTGATTAAAGTGTCTGTCACAGGAGCGGCCCGGTCTCCAGTCACTTGTTTAATTTGTTCCTCATGGCATCCAATTGAGTTATTCATCAGGGCCAGCTGTTCCCAAGTGCTTCCAGCATCTCTCTCTTTTCCCCCCATGTGTTTGGGTTTAACCTCTGTGTCGACGTACAACAGTGCGAACTGTTCCATTCATTCTCGTGGCTGCAACGCGTCGCTCGGTGGCTTCGCGTGGCGACGTCTGGCCGCCAACGCATGATGCAGCGTGCGGACCAAGAAAGAAGTTGTGTTTCCGCTTGGTGTTATGGTAACAAGCACAACCGAACAAGGCACCTTCCGAGAATTTAGGACAGCCCATAATTTTCACCATAGGGACTGTCGATTTTTTTTAAAAAACAGCTTGGGGAAATTTCAGAATCTGCCCCCAAATAATATTGGTGATACAGAAAGGTCAAAATGGGAACCGCTGGACAATTGTATTCACTAGCTCTGGTATGTATGTATGTATGTATCATCATCATTATTATTACTGCTGCTGCTGCTACTGCTACCAATGCTGCAGTTACTACCACCACCACTAGCACTATTACTACTACCACTGCTACCATTACTACTGCTACTTCTACTACTATTAGTGGCACTACCACTACTACTGCTAGTACTAATACGACCACCACTACCACTGCTGCTACTACTACCACCCCTGCTGCTGCTACTGCTACCACTTCTACCAGCACTACCCCTACTACCACCACTAGTACTAATACTACTGCCGCCACCACCACCACTGGTACTACTACCACCACTACCACTACTGCTACTACAACCACTACCACTACTACCACTACCACCACCACTACCGCTACTACTAGGAAGCTGTTTTGATCATCCCACTTCAAAGGGCCAGACCACTGTGCTCCCCCTAGTCCCACAATTGGGGGACAACAGGAAGAGTTGATGGTACTTTTCTAATGTAATTCATTGTGCCTTCATAAACTATTTCATTCACATCAGTTAAACTTCTGAGTCTATGACTTCCTTTTGGCAGTTGTGCTTATCTACTGGTGTAGTTGTCGCCCAATGGATGGGGGGCCTGGACTTTCCCCAGAATTACAACTGATAGCCAGATTATTCCTCTGTGTGTGTGTGTGTGTGTGTGTGTGTGTGTGTGTGTGTGTGTGTGTGTGTGAGTTCCCCTGGTAGAAATGGCAGTGTTGGAGGGCAGACTCTATGGCAGCACATCCCAGCTGAGGTCCATCCCCTCCACCCTCCCCAGGCACTGGCCCCAAATCTCCAGGAATTTTCCAAACCAAAGTTGGCAACCCTACCTCCTGGGGTGAAACAGTCTGAGAGTAACAAGCAATGGTGTCTCAAGGGGTTTGATCAGGGGAAGACCCCGACTTCTCTGCTGTTTCTTAGCCTACCAGAGCAACTGCTTGGTCACTGTATGAAACAGGATGCTGGAATAGAAGGACCACTGGTAGGGTTGCCGGGCAAAACCCAGAAGTGACAAAGGGTATCCATAGGAATAGCCAGAAACATTATGGTAAAACCATAGATTTTCAGGCGATTCCTAGAGCAACCTTGTGGTACTTCCGCGTTTTACCAGAAGTGACACAATGACATCAGCCACGTTGCTGGTTTTTATTTTTCTAGTACGTGTGGGGAACGGGTTGCTGGCAGGAAGCCTCCCACCATCCCAAGAGGTCTGGCAAGCCTATACTGATCTGCTCTAGAAATGGTGTCTCTGATGTTCATATTGCTTGCAATGGAAGCAATGGGGCCACTGTGTGCACATCCCATGCCTCACTCTTGTTTCCCCTGCCCCTACCAAGGCACTGGAGGAGTTAGCTCACCTTACCTCTTCACGGCCCTGTTTAATGAGGGCACAGAAGGCATGCTTACTTTCCTGAACTTCCTGAACTCTCATGGGATTACTTCCTCTCATGTCAGTTCAGCCCCTCCTCTTAGGGTTGCCCTGACAACAGACAACTAGGAATGGTGGCTGAACTCTTGCAAGAAGGAACCTTGTGAAAGTTCAGGGAACTGGCACGTGCAGATTGCTGCATGGCTTCTAAAGTGGCCTGGTGGAGCGAGGTAGGGTTGCCACCTCTGGGTTGGGAAACCCCTGGAGAATTAAGGGGTGGAGCCTGGGGAGGGTGGGGTTTGGGGAGGGACTTCAACAGGGTATAGCACTATAGACTCCACCTTCCAAGGGTGATTCGTCTGTCTCCCTCCATCGGTGTCTTTCGCCAGCAGCTGAAGACTTTTTGGTTTCATCCAGCGTACCCCCAATAATAATTATTGGGCTCACCTAGGGTTGTGGTTTATGTGTTTTTCATTGAATTATTGTACAATTGTAACTGTATCTTTAATGGTTTAAATGCTTTAATATTTTTGATCTTCCCCACCTTGGGAATCCTGATTTTGTGGAAAGGTGACACTAAAATATTTTAAATAAATAAATATCTCTGTAGTCTTGCTCCATCTACTTGTTTTTTGTTGTTGTTGTTGTTCAGTTGCACAGTCGAGTCCAACTCTTCGCAACTCCATCTACACGGGTTTTCAATTTGTTTTTGGGTTCATTTCAGCATGCTTGACAACTCTATGCGGCTTGGGGCCAGCATTCCTTGAGGACTACCATGTCCTATAGAACCTACCCAACTATTTGGGTCATCTACATAGGCCCTGTTTTGGGTGCCTCTGCCATCTGAAGCTAGATGAGTGGCAAGTTGAGACGGGCCTTCTTAGTCACAGCATCAGAACTTTGGAACTTCATCCCAAGAACATCCTTCTGCCTCCTATCATTGTCTTCCATCTGTGGGTTAAGATATTTTATTTTATTTGGCCTGTCCCCAATAATTGTTTTTGGCTTCCTTCCTGGTTTTTGGTTTCATGCATGTTTACATGTTGTTACTGAATTACTGTATAATGTTTTTTAATGCTGAAATGTTTTAATGTTTGATGTTCGCCAGCTTGGGGATCTAATGGGTAGAAAGGTGGCATAGAAACGTTTTAAATAAGGCACATTCTCTTACAAAATGGACGAAAGGGATTGCAGTTGGGGACACTGACACTGGAAGAAGTTTTCATACAGTAAACGAACTGTGCCCAAGCGGGCTACAAAAAGCAAACAAAGAAGGAGGAGGAGGAGATTGGATTTATACCGCACCTTTAACTTGGAGTCTCAGAGCGGCTTACAATTTCCTTCCCTTCCTCTCCCCACAACAGACACCCTGCAAGGTAGGTGGGGCTGAGAGAGCTCTAACTGAGAACTGCTCTTGAGAGAACTGTGGCTTGTCCAAGGTCACCCAGCAGCTGCATGTGGAGAAGTGAGAAATCAAACCCAGTTCTCTCAGATTAGAATCCGCACTCCTAACTACTACACCAAACTAGACACTGGCAACTTATTTCGGTGTTCCAGTACTGCCCGTCCTAGGGTTACCAGGTCCCCCCTGACCACCAGCAGGAGATGGGGGGGGGGGTTAAGGTTGTCAGATCCAGACTGAGAAAATCCTGGAGATTTGGGGTTGGAGCCTGGGGAGGACCAGGACCTCTGTGGGGTACAATGCCATACTGTCCACCTACCAAAGCATCCATTTTCTCCAGGGGAACTGATCTGTGTAGTCTGGAGATGAGCCATAATTCCAGGGGATCCCCAGGTCCCACCTGCAGGTTGGCATCCCTAGCTCTTCCCCCACCCCCTTTCGTCCATAGTCACTCCTGACCCTAAAAATCCTGTCCAAATACGCAGACCTGTTTGGTCACTTTTCTTGTGAAGCTGCTCTCGGCAATTTCAGATTAAAATCAGGGGAGACAAATCACATGCTCAGAACAGTTGTTTGAGTCAGTCCCCCATAGAGGTGGTGTCAGATGGGGGCCGCCTTAATATTTGAGAAACAGTGCAAGGGTGGAATAGGACTTCCAGAAATAAAAATCTAACAGTGCACTCGCACTAAAAACGCCCCCTCGTGAGAAAATTTGGGGTTCATCCTCAGGTAAAACATCTGTGGAATTTGGAAAGAAGCCAGACAAGCTGTGGTAAACCCGGCACATTTATCAAAGAGGTTCCACGCATCCCTAGGCAGTCCCAGGCTTTTCCCTGAAGCAAAAATGTTAAGTGAATTTGGAGATTCCTCCTCAGGTGGAACATCTGTGCAGCTTTGGGAGAAGCCAAAAGAGTTCTGACAAAGCGACTAAAGTTTCTTGGAGGGGAGGGTGTGAGTTTTGTGCTTTCCTTCACAGGGTCATTTCATCTAGCAGATGGGGAGGGGGTGAACAAGTTACGGGCAGGGGTCCTTTCGTAGAAAAAGAGGTGCAGGAGCTCATTAGCATAACTCATTAGCATATGCCACGTCCCCTGACATCACCAGAAGTGTGTCAGAAAGGGAATGTCAGTTTCAGCCCCATTATACCCAATGGGCCGTTGAAATCAATGGCAAAAACTCATAGGGTATATGAGGGGTTGGAGGAAAGGGGGTTTGAGGGAGAGGCTCCAAACTTGCAGGGTAGCTGCTGGGGCCTCTCCTCGAAATGCCCACCAAGTTTCAAGAAGATTGGACCACAGGGTCCAATTCTACAGGCCCCCAAACAGGTTGTCCCATCCCCTCCATTGTTCTCTATGCTGGGAAAAAGTGTTACTTTTTCGCACCTTAGAGTCCTCCTTAGAGAAGAGGAGGAGGAGGAGATTGGATTTATACCCCGCCCTTCACTACCCAAGGGAGTCTCAGAGCAGCTTACAAACTCCTTTCCCTTTCCATCCCCACAACAGACACCCTGTGAGCAGCGTTCCCTCTAAGCTGAGTTAGTGTGAGCTAGCTCACTGTTTTTTGGCCTCCGGCTCACACATCTTTGTCTTAGCTCAGGAAGCATGGCTCCAGTGCAAACTGAATTTATCCAGCAGCCAAATTGCTCGCTCACAACTTTAATGCCAGTAGCTCACAACATAGACTTTTTGCTCAGTAGACTCCACAGCTTAGAGGGAGCATTGCCTGTGAGGTAGGTGGGGCTGAGAGAGCTCTGACAGAAATGACTGTTTTTTAAGGACAACTGTGCTAGGAGGAAGGTGGAAAAAAACTGATTTCAAAAAAGTATAAAATTTTGCTGAAATGGTATAATGCAGATGAACTTGTAAAAGAACAAATGATAAAATGGGCAATTAATATGAACAAAGAAATAGCTATGTCATCTTGGGAATATTTGTGGAAAAATGCTATGAGTATTTCTACTTGTTATAATCTAAAAGAAAATTGTTTTAAAATGTTGTATAGATGGTATATGACTGAAAAAAATAGCAAATATTGATCAATGACTGTCTAACAAGTGTTGGAAATGTAAACAAAAAGAAGGTTCTTTCTACCATATGTGGTGGACTTGTGATAAAGCTAAAGTCTTTTGGTGTATAATTCATGCTGAAATGGAAAAAATTTTGAAAGGTACTTTTAAAAAGTTGCCTGAAAGGTTATTGCTTGGTCTTAAGCTAGAGGAAGTTAATGTAACTAAAAGGACACCATATGGTATATGGTGACTACAGCGAGAATGGTCTATGCTCAGAACTGGAAATGTGAAAAAACCCCAGACATATGGGAATGGTTGAAAAAACTGCTATTTATGGCAGAAATGGACAAATGGACAAGAAAACTGAATAATCAAGACTCAGAAAGATTTCTAGAAGAATGGAAAGACCTGAAAGAATATCTAGAACAACATTGGGATATGAAAAATAATATTTTTACATTGACTAATGATTGATTTTGATGTTTAAAAGAAGAAACAATTATTTTTAAGAGAAATATACTGAATGATTGAAATGACAAGAATAGAAACTAGAGTACATATTACAGATATCTAGATATTACTTTTAAATGTTTAAAAATTACCTTTCTTTTTTTTATTGTTGTAACCAAATTTGTTACCAGTAAGAGCTAATAATTTAAAATCTTTATAACTGCTATTATATATATAATGGTATAGGTGAGGTGGGAAGTCACAAAGTTTTTGAATTGTAATCAGAATACATAGCTACATAGAAAAACGGATAGTGATGATAATATTTCAAAAGGAGCTATGTAAATTTTTGTAACTGGAAAAACAATAAAATTTGTTTTCAAAAAAAAAAAAAGAACAACTGTGCTAGAACTATGGCTTGCCCAAGGTCATCCAGCAGGTGCAAGTGGAGGAGTGGGGAATCAAATCCGGTTTTCCCAGATTAGAGTCTGCGCTCTTAACCACTACACCAAACTGAAGTAGGGATGCCAGGTTCCCTCATCCATCAGGGGGGATTTGGGGGCGTTCTGAGGTTGGGTGTTGATGTTGTGCAACATCGAATGACATGATGATGTCACCCAGAAGTGATGTAATCATGTCAGCAACTCTCTGGTTTTTGGGTGAAACTCTATGGTAAATTTGCCCTCCAAGCATAGAGTTCTGCCCAAAAACAGAGCGTCCCCACATGACGTCCCCAACGCAGTGATGTCACTTCCAGGTGATGTCATCACATTGGGGGTGTCATACATTGATGTCCCTGTTTAGGGGCAGGGTTTCCCCCACCAGTCCGCTGGTCCACCGTGGGGAGAAGCCCCCAAAAGAGGGGGATCCCCCACTTGGTCCTGGAGGCTGGCAACCCTAATCTGAAGAACTGAGCAGTGACTCACAAAAGCTCATACCCTGTCACAAATTTCATTAGTCTTTAATGTTACTGACTCTTTTCTACTGCTACAGACAGACTAACACAGCTATCCATCTTGAATTAAATATGTAATAAATGCCCGCCATCCAGCTAGAAAGATATATGTATGTATGTATGTATGTATGTATGTATAAAAAATAGATAGATATAGATATTATATAGATAGATAACACATATTAACATGCAGCGCAGCATAGCTCTGGTTTTGCTCCACTAATAACTCCAGCAATTAAATAACGCTGGTAGCTAATTAGTTTGCTCCTCTGGGTGCTGAAGAGGGTAGCGACAGTCTGATGCTTAACCCCGACAATACCCCTGGGCATCCAGCTTGTCTAAGATCAGGGAAGGTGCCAATGTCCACCCCTCAGATGTAGTTTTACTTCTTTTATTGCTTCCCATCGGGTGGAAGTGGTCATGCAGGGGTCATTTCGAGGGGGAACGAGCAGGAACAGTGTTCCGGGAGTAACAGGCCCAGGGCTAGAGCCTCACAGGCTCACTTCAGAGCCCAGTTCCCTCTATGGGCTCATGGCGATATCATTGCGGTGCCTTTGCAGTACCCCCTTGTTAGCAGCCTCCCGGCTATAGGGCACCCCGCTCCCAGCAGCCCTCACTTGTGGCGACACATGGGGGGGTCTGCTGCTTGATCTTGCTGTCGTCTGCATCGTCCCTCCATGCCTATTTTCTTTGTGCTTTTGAAGCAGTTTTTCTCCAGATAGGCTCATCAGCTCTGTTGGGAAATACCTGGAGATTTTTGGGGTGGAGCCTGAGCAGTGGGTGTTGCCTTCTGACACACTTCTGGGGATGTTAGGGGATGTGGCATATGCAAATGAGTTATGCTAATGAGTTATGCTAATGAGCTCCTGCACCTCTTTTTCTACGAAATGACCCCTGTCAAAATGAAACATGACTACTGTATGTATATACATACAAAACCTGGAGATACGCGGTTGGTAAGCTGCTTACGCTATGGAAGCATCTTTTTTTGGATTCGATGTCTCTCTTGCTGTTTTTGGACAGCCTCGAGCAGGCACTCTTTGCCAGCAGTTAATTTCTAAAACACCAAGTGTGACGGATCGTGAGCGTCTGGAAGACAGACTGCCGAAACATCTCTGGCAACCTGAAAGGCCTGTTCCGTAATCTCACAACTGGAGCTGTCAGTTATGGTGAGGAATTTCAGCCTCTGCTCTTTTGAAGACATGTTTCATATGTCCCAGGATGGCATCAGAAGCGTATTCCAGACTGGAATCCTGGCAGAGGAGGGAATCCTTCTCCTTACTTCCAACTTGGACATGCTTTAAATGAACAACACTGTATATATTACAATGCCTGATTTTTGTGCCTGTGCAGCCAGCAGCATCAATTTGTGATCACAAGATCTGCAAGGTTCATGGGCAGGCACTGAAGGTGCAAAGAGGCACCTAAGTAGTAAGTCACAACATCATACATGGATCTCCTCTTACCATTTTATCCTCTCAACAGCCCTGTGAGGTAAGTCAGGTTAGGTTTAGCAAGTGTGACTGTCCCAATCACCCAGTGAAAATGCTGGAAGGAATTAAATAAATTGTGGGGTGGGTCAAGGTTTAGCACCTTCACATACATTTCTCCATTTATCTGAAACACATAGATCTCCCAGCTTGCCCCCCCCCCATGCAATCAAGAGGTCACTGTCTCTCCCTACCACCACCACCAAGGAACACCACATGGAGGGAAAGTTTAGCTCCCCCAGTTACCCCAATAGATAGCTTTTAAGAAACATTAAATATCTCAAGAGATCTCCATTCCATCCTCATCACTGCTCTTTTGAGCCTTGCCTGACCTTTGCCCATCTTTTCATCTTTCTTGTGCACACATCAGTTAAGACAGAACATGACAAAGGTTGCGGGGAGGGCGGGGTATAAATATGAATAAATAAATAAATAAATAAATAAAGTGCTGCCTGCCTGTGCAACCAAAATATTTTCCATTGCCGAAGCAATCCCCCCTGAACACTATAAATACCAATCAGGAGCTACTGCACCAGTGCAGAATCAAAACAAAGCCATCCTCGCAAGGCAAAAGCCAGCTACATATTGAGTAAATAGTACTTTAGTGATCTATCTGTACAATACCCTCTTAGGCTGCAGTCACATTGGAGGCTTGGCACAATCTGGTGGTGCCTCTATTTGTGGAGGTTTAAATCGTCGTGGGAAAGGGTGACCAGACAGCACACCCTGAAGCAGCCTCACTGTATGCTTGCCCCATGGTTGACAGTTCAGATTATTGCTGTGGGGCAACCACGGAGAGGGTGGTTGGGCGGCTTCTTTTTTTAATTTGTCTTTTGCATGTGCGCATAACTGCTATTTCGAAGCACTGCTCTGTTTTGACAGCTGGAGGAGGCTGCCTCCCCACCTGGGAAAAAACCCTCATCTTTTTTAATTAACCACCTCCCCACCCTGTGCACTGCAAAGCTGTAGGCAGAGGAACCGGCATGAAAAAAGACAAAGGAGGCTTTTTAGCCTGGCCTTCCCTCCCCCCTCCCCCCCACTTGCCTCAGAGGACAGCTTGCTGGTGTGCATGAAGATGTGGTTATGCACACATTGCTAACTGACTAAAAAAAACAGAGAGCAAACAGAACAGAGCGATCAGACTTCCCAACCAGGTCGAGCTCACACCAGGAGAGTTCAGACATCCAGAAATGCAGGGTGAAAGCCCTGGTATCCGGAAACACCAGACTTTCCCCAGTGCCTGATTACTCCTCTTCCAAAGGAGGGCAGAACATGATGGCAAAGACTGGAGCATGGAAGGCAGATATTGCTATCTGATAGAGCTCTTTAAATCTGCAAAGGTACCGCAACGATATCGCTGCGAACCGCTCGTGTGACCACAGCCTTAATAGCAAGATCTCTGCTTAGTGGTAAACATCTCTGAGACTCATATATTTGCTGAATGCTTTCAGGGGGGAGCCATGTCGTTCTGCAGTAAAACAGCTAGATTAGAGTCCAGTAGCACATTGGAGACCAACAAGATTTTCGTGGTGTAAAGTTTCAAGAGTCAATGCTTTGCCAGCTACAAGTAGGAATGGAGATCCCTGAGCCTACTCATATCTCAAGAAAGGAGCTCTCCCTGAGCCTGCTCATATCAGGAGAGAGCTGTTCAGCAAATATATAGATTCGAGTCCAGTAGCACTTTAGAGAACAATAAGATTTCCATGGTATTAGCTTTTGAGAGTCCCTTCTTCCAGGGCTCATTTCGTAGCAGGAGCTCCTTTGCATATTAGGCCACACACCCCTGATGTAGCCAATCCTCCAAGAGCTTACAGTCGCCCCTGTAAGATGAGCTCTGTAAGATGAGCCCCTGTAAGATAAGCTCTGTAAGCTCTTGGAGGATTGGCTACACCAGGGGTGTGTGGCCTAATATGCAAAGGAGCTCCTGCTACGAAATGAGCCCTGGAAGAAGGGACTCTCAAAAGCTAATACCATGGAAATCTTATTGTTCTCCAAAGTGCTACTGGACTCGAATCTATATATTTGCTGAACAGCTCTCTCCTGACTCCCTTGCATTTTAAGCCAGGCAGGCAGGCAACATAATAGCAGCCCATCAGAATGTTTCCAAATATTACCGACTGTAATTAATTTATATGCAAGTGCAGGTTATTTTCATTGCAGATTTCAGGGGACATTAATATTTATTTCTATGGCAGTGGTGGAAAGTACCATCAAGACGCAGGTGACTTATGGCGACCCCCGTAGGATTTTCGAGGCTAAAGACAAACAGAGGTGCTTTGTCATTGCCTGCCTCTGTGTAGCAACCCTGGACTTCTTTGGTGGTTTCTCATCAAATCATTAACTAGGACTAACCTTTTTAGCTTCTGAGTTCTGACAAGATCAGGCTAGCCTGGGTCATCCAGGTCAGGGCCATATTGCTATGGTACCAAATATTTATTATTTATATTGTTAATCTTAATAACATACAAAAATACTCAGCTGGATCAAAGCAAGGATTCATCTACTGCCAGAGAAACTGCTTTTTCCCCCAACTGTGGCCAGCCAAGTGCCTTTGACAAGCCCACAAGTAGGGTGTTGTCAACAGCTCTTCCCCACCATACATACCACAAGAGCTGTTATTCGGTAGTAGACTGCCTCTAAATGTGGAGGCTGGTTTTCGTTGTTGTGGCCAACAACTACCAACAAAGCTATCCTCCATGAATTTGTTTGTTTGCGACTCCATGGACCACATCACGCCAGGCCCTCCTGTCTTCTGTCATGTTCTGGAGTTTGCTTAATTTCATGTTCATTGCATCGATGACACTGTCTAACCACCTCATCCTTTGCCATCCCCTTCTTCTTTGACCTTCAGTCTTTCCCAGCATCAGGGTCTTCTCCAGTGAGTGCTCCCTCCTCATTTGGTGGCCAAAGTATTCGAGCTTCAGCTTCAGTATCTGGCCTTCCAGGGAACAGTCAGGGTTGATTTCTTTAGGATTGACTGATTTAATCTCCTTGCCATCCAGGGGACTCTCAAGAGTCTTCTCCAGCATCACAATTCAAAAGCAACTGTTCTTCGGCACTCAGCCTTCCTTATGGTCCAACTCTCACAGCCATACATCACTACTGGGAATACCATGGCTTTGACCATACAGACTTTCGTTGGCAGGGTGATGTCTCTACTTTTTGTTATGCTGTCTAGGTTTGCCATCACTTTCCTCCCAAGGAGCAGGTGTCTTTTAATTTCATTGCTGCAGTCACCGTCTGCAGTGATCTTGGATCCCAGGAAGGCGAAGTCTGTCACTGCTTCCATGACTTCCCCTTCTATTTGCCAAGGAGTGATCGGGCCGGATGCCATGATCTTGGTTTTTTCGATGTTGAGTTTCAAGCCAACTTTTGCGCTCTCCTTTTTGAGGTCCTCTTCACTTTCTACCATTAGAGTGGTATCATCTGCATATCTGAATTTGTTTAATCTCCCATTCAACTCAGCTAAGCCAATGGCCACCCCTGTGTCTCGTGGCCACAAATGTCACAAGTTAATTCCAAGTTCCGTGAAGGACCTTCCCTTCGTTTGTCTGGCCTCTCAGTATTCCTGGGAAAACAGTGCCTCCTGCAGGCACAATTCCCTTGGCAAATGAAAAAGAAAGGTTAACAAACAAAACCTTGCTCTCCTTTGGGCCCCTGCACAGCCGGACATTATCATAATTGTGCATTTGCTTTCCATTTTTTAAGAAGTAACTCGGACTCTCTCCACTCCCCTGAAATGAATTTTCATACATTTCTGTTTGCTTACCGAAACCACTCACCCATGTTTCTCTTCTCCATCCTACGGCTGCTTAACAAAGCCGCGATGGTTATCGCCAAGCTGGATGGTCTTTAACAGACTCCGATTCCCACTTAAAATTCAGCTAGAGACGTGCGAAATACCCGTCCCCCCCTTTTTTCCCTCCCCTCGTGAATAGAGTCCACAGTGCTCAGGTTTATATAAATGGTGTTTTTTTTGGCTAGGTGTCAAGTGCTTAACAGAAGTCGTACTATAGTCTTACTTGCAGGAGAAAACCAAATAGTTTTTCACCAAGGTATTTGGAAACAGGTGTGCTGAACAATGACAAGAGTATTTTAGCTCCTGAAGGCACCTTTCCAAGAAAAATGGGGTTTTTAAAAGGAATGCGCGGCCCGTCACGGCCAGGCATAATGAGGCTGAAAAAAGAGCTTGTGTAGAGCGAGAGATCTTTGGCGGCCACCAGGGATGTCACTAAATTTCACAATTTGGCCCCCGTTACAATCTCTCGTGCCCCTTGAGAGAATCGCGCTCACCAGTCTTTATGTCCCCGCCACTTTTTTTTGTTTCCTCACACCATTTTCCCCTCATGACATTTATGAAACGTTAACCTGTGCGCCAATTCTGTATGAATAAAGAAATGAAAAAAATGGCATATTGGTACATCCCTAGTGGTCAAGGGTAAGCCAAAACCCGCTGTAGATAACACTTGGGGATAAAAACAATATAATACTACTGAAATTCTACATGGGTTGGATCCAAAGTTTCCTTACATAAAGGCATGTCTGTTTGTACAAGGGTGCGCGTCAAGCTGCAACCCCAGACACTCCATTTCACAGTGCTTCCTAGGGGCCGTGGAAGGGGCCATAGCTCAGTGGTAGAGAATCCGCTTGACATGCAGACGGTCCCAGGTTCAATCCCTGGCCTCTCCAGTTAAGAGGTCCAGACAGTAGGTTATGTGAATGACGTCAGCCTGAGACCTTGGAGAGTTGCTGCCAGTCTGAGTAGACAATACCGATGTCGACGGACCAATGGTCTGATTCAGCAGAAGGCAGTTTCATGTGTTCATATGTCTCTTGACTAGGGATGTGCATTCGGTTCGTTCAAACCGAATGCACCCCCAAAAATGGCCCATTTGGCCCCCTTTTGGGCAGCCATGGGCCAAATCAGATACAAAGTAACGTTTTTCCCCACCATAGAGAGCAGTGGAAGGGACGGGGCAACCTGTTTGGGGACCCATAGAATTGAACCCCGTGGTCCAATCTTCTTGAAATTTGGTGGGTATTTCAGGGAGAGGCCCCAGCAACTACCCTGCAAGATTGGAGCCTCTCCCTCAAACCCCCTCCCCTTCGGCCCCTCATATACCCTATGAGGTTTTGCCATTGACTTCAATGGCCCATAAGGTATAATGGGGCCGAAACGGATATTCGGCTGGCCGAATGACTCGCGAATCGGCTTGCATTGCCGAGACTGACATGTGGGGGTCATTGGGAACAGATGCGGCCTGATTCGGCCCAATCCAAATCGGGCCGATTTTTTTTTGTACACCCCTATTCTTGACCCTTAATAGCAGCTCTTGAGGTGATATGGGTGGTCTAAAGAAAGCCAGGAGAAATGTTTTCCAAGAGCAGAGCTCTGCCATCAAGACTGTGAGACCCAAGCCAAAGTAAAATGTCATGAGCTCTTTCAAAGTTCTATAAAAGGGAGTTTGGGTAGAGGGACCAATTATTTCATCGGACTTTGCAAAAAAAACCCCACAACCCACTCCTCATGGGTTGCCGAAGCCAAAAACAATTCCACAGGCCGCTTGGCTCTGACTGAGAAAACAAGCTGTAATTTGCCTGTCTAGATATGCTCAGAGGCCTCCAGCATCTTAAGGAGGCTGCAACTTTAGTATCCTCAGAGAAAATGTGGAAGTGCACCTGAGGGCCACATCACTTTCTGGTGAAAGCCAGAAGGGGTGTGATGACTTCGGGAGAGATGCTCCAAGACTTGCCCCAAACTCAGAGACAGTTTGCTGTAGTGGTTAGGCACACAGAGTCAAATCTGGGAGAACTGGGTTTGATTCCCCACTCCTCCACATGCAGCTGCAGGGTGACCTTGGGAAAGCCACAGTTCTCTCAGAGCTGTTCTCTCAAGAGCAGTTCTCTCAGAGCTCTCTCAGCCCCACTTACCTCACAGGGTGTCTGTTGTGGGGAGGGGAAGGGAAAGGAGATTGTAAGCCACTCTGAGAGTCCAAGTGAGTGAAGGGCGGGGTAGAAATCCAATCTCTTCCTCTTCTTCTCTATGGTTAGTCCAAGAGTGTCACCCCCAATGTGATGATGTCACTTCTGATTTTTGCTTGAAGTGATGTTGCCAGGGAGTAGGCAAGAATAGTACCCACTTCCTGTTTCTCCCCAGCATGCTCTAGGGTTGCCAGCTTCGAGGTGTTACCTGCAGATTTCGAATTACAACTGATCTCTATACAACAGAATGTCATAACTGGTCAACGTATGGTACCTTAGAAAGAACATCCATGATGCCCTGACCTCTCGGGGTTTTGAGGACTTAAAAGTTTCTATTGTATGTGATAGCCTTGCTCAGCATTTCCAAAAATACACTGTGGAGTTTTGGGAAGTCACACTTTTCTGGTGGACTAAAGGCTGGCAACTGAGGTAACTGGATAGCTTGATGGCTTCCTAGATCCTGGCCTGACTAGTCTCCTTAAAAGGGACATATGTGGCAAGACGACCAATTTATTTATTTATTTATTTGGTTCAATTTCTATCCCGCCCTTCCCATGAGTGGGTTCAGGGCAGGCTACAAGCATTAATTACAGGCCAATAAAATCAGAAATTAAAAACTATAGTTTGGTGTAGTGGTTAAGTGCGCAGACTCTAATCTGGGAGAACCGGGTTTGATTCCCCACTCCTCCACATGCAGCCAGCTGGGTGACCTTGGTCAGTCACAGTTCTCTCAGAGCTGTTCTCTCAAGAGCAGTCCTCGAAAGAACTCTCTTAGCTCCACCTACCTCACAGGGTGTCTGTTGCGGAGAGAGGAAGGAGATTGTAAGACACTCTGAGACTCCAAGTGAAGGGCGGGGTAGAAATCCAAGTTTGGAGTAGTGGTTAAGTGAGAGGACTCTAATCTGGGAGAACCGGGTTTGATTCCCCACTCCTCCACTTACACCTGCTGGATGACCTTGGGAAAGCCATAGTTCTGACACAGCTGTTCTCTCAAGGACAGTTCTGGAAAGAGCTCTCTCAGCCCCACCTACCTTACAGGGTGTCTTTTGTGGGGAGGGGAAGGGAAAGGAGATCGTAAGCCGCTCTGAGACTCCAAGTGAAGGGCGGGATATAAATCCAATCTCCTCCTCCTCCTCCTCTTCTTCTTCTGTGATGGCGATCAGACTACTTCATAACTATTACTGTGATGCCCCAGTGTTCGTCAGTTTAAAGCAGAGAGGGCTAAATCCCCTAAGGGATTTCAGATGGTAATTCCCCTACCTCAGTTAAGCCAGGCAGGTGATCATTCTGAGTCCTCAATAATAGAAGACCGCGATCGATGGTAACAGATGGTAACGGCAAGGTAGCAGGAGGGGCCGGATGATATTTGACGTCCGCTGCCTCAACCAAAAGCCTGGCGGAAGAGCTCTGTCTTACAGGCTCTGTGGAACTGTAAAAATGATCTCCCCTGGAGAGAATGGCTGCTTTGGACGATGGGTGGTTTGGTTTTATACCTCTCGGAGGTCCCTCCCTTCCTCAAACTGTGCCCCTTCCAGGCTCCCAATTCTCCAGAAATTTCCCAAGCCTCGCTAGGGAAGGCCCAGGCTGAGAGAGCTCTGTAAATAAGTTATTCAAATAAAGTTGTAAGTTCAATGACCGAGTTTTTTTTTTTTTTAAATGAAAACAGAAAGAACACACTTGGAAACGCGTCCCCCACTAGCCGTCCATTGTCTTAGCTCATTATACCAAGACGAGCGCTAGTTAATTTGGATTACTTCCCTCTAGCTTTTAGCAGTGCCATTATTAGTACTTAAGCATCTGGATCTCCAAATGTAATTAATGGTTATCAAATTATTCTTTTCTTTTTCTTTTTTCTTTCTTTTTTTTAAAAAAGGAGCCTTACTGAAGCATTTGAAGCTGCGACCTCTCATTTGACTCTCTGACCCCTCGTGGAAGCAGATCCCTGAGACAATTCTCTCTTTTTGTCAGGCCTGCAAAGGAATTTTTAATGCTGTGAGAGGAAAATACATTATCCTGTCTTTGACGTTAGCAGAGGAGAGAGACCTTGAGGCCCCCCCTTTCATGTATTATACCGAGAAATGCATTTATATAACCCTGCACTGCGGATTCAAGGTCAGATCTGCTCGATGTCTTTGTCCACCAAAAGTCTCACTTCGGTCTGTTTTCTTTCTGCGCCTCGTTTCTTTATTGGTGGGTGAGGTAAAATCAGCTGAAATCCAGTAACCCAGATACACAGAGAGCCACAGGTGAGGATTTACTTTGCTTATTTTATTTATTTATTAATTAAATATTTATATTTATATATTTTATTTATACCCTTCCTTCTCAGTGGGGACCCAAAGGTGCTCACAGCATCATTCTCCCCTTCATTTTACCCTCACAATAGCCCTGTGAGGTAGGTTAGGCTGAGTTAGGGTTGCCAGGTGAGGCCGACAAGTGGGCGGGGGACTTACCAGGAGGCTATGGGAGAGGGAACTCCAAAGTGAGTTCTGGGTGAGCTGCTGTCACATTTAAAGGGTCCATATCTATATATCTAATTCCCAAGTGCCCCCCCGCGTGCGGATACTTAAATCCGCGTGGGGGGGCACTTGGAGGGCAGAGGGAGGGGTTCTGCAGGTGGGGGGTAACCCCCCGCTTGCAGAAAGATCTGAAATCTATCAAAAAAAATTCGGGGATCTTTAAATCTCCCAAAAAGTAAAAGAGCGTCCCCTGCGCATGCGCGGGGAACGCTCTTGGAACAGCAGCGGCCCGGCGTGAGTCACCGAGGCCAGTCGACAGCCTGCAGAGGAGGGGGAAGGGGGCGAGCGGCGGGCTCGGCGAGAGGTGCCGAGGCCCGCCAGGAGTCGCTGGGGGGGGAAGGGGGCGAGCGGTGGGCCCAGCAAGAGGCGCCGAGGCCCGCCGGGAATCTCTGGGGGGGAAGGGGGCGAGCAGCGGGCCCGGCGAGAGGCGCCAAGGCCCGCCGGGAGTCTCTGGGGGGGAGGGGGCAGAGGAAGGGGGAAGGGGGCAGAGGAAGGAGGAGCAGCTGTCAGCTTCTCTCCCCCCGCGAATATCATGCCCCCCCTTGTTCCTTTTAAATGCTTTCCCTCCATTGGAAATAATGGAAAATGGGGCACCTTCTTTTGGGGCTCATAGAATTGGACCCCCCTGATCCAATCTTTTTGAAACTTTGGGGAGGGGTTAAGGAGAAGTACCAGCAGCTATGCTGAAAATTTGGTGCCTCTAACTAAAAAAAAAATAGCTCCCCCCAAGCCCCAGATACCTACAGATTGATTCTCCATTATATCCTATGGGGACCGGTCTCCATAGGGTATAATGGAGCACCTAGCAGCTATTTCTCCTCCTCCCCTCCACTTTCTGATAGCCCTGAAGCAGGGGAAGAGGCTCCAAACTAGGGGATTCCCTGCCCCCAACTGAGGATTGGCAACCTTAGGCTGAGTGTGTGTGACTGGCCCAAGGTCATCCAGCAAGCTTCCATGGTAGAGTGAGGAAGGAGGGAATAAGAATAGGTTTTTATATCCTAGTTTTTTCTTCTCTAAGCAGCTTACAATCATCTTCCCTTCCTCTTCCCACAACAGGTGCCTTGTAAGGCAGGTGGGCCTGAGAGAGTTCTGAGAAAACTGTGAATAGCTCTAGGTCACCCAGCAGGCCTCACGGGGAGGAGTGGGGAATCAACCCTGGTTCTCTGCATAAGACTCCATAGCTCTTTACCAGGACAGGATTCAAACTGACATCTCCCAGATCCTAATCTGACACTCTTAACCGCTACACCATGCCTCTGTGGCCTCAACTCACACCACCTGGGCCGTACATCACATGAAAACAAATCTCATGATCTGCAGTTAGTCATTGATTATCTAGTTGAGCGCCATGTATTCAGTTCCATTTATGACCTGCATGCCCAGGCTAGCCTGATCTTGTCAGATCTTGGGAGACTAAGCAGGGTCGGCCCTGGTTCATACCTGGATGGGAGACCCCCAAGGAAGGCCAGAGTCGCTACACAGACAGAGGCAGTGGCAAACCACCTTTGGACGTCTCTTGCCTTGAAAACCCTATGGGGTTGCCCTAAATTGGCTGTGAATTGATGCCAAAAATAATAAATATTCCATTCCTTGTATGTATATCTCTGCTTCCTCCAAGGAACTGAGGGCAGTGCACAGGGGTTCCCCGTTTTATTCCTGCAGCAACTCTGGGAAATAGGTTAGGCTGAGAGACATAAGAGTGTTTGGACCAAGGGCGCACCTCCCCCTTCTCCCCCCTCAATAAACAGACTGAGTTTGTAGACAGCCAGTTTGGTGTAGTGGTTAAGAGCGTGGGCTCTGATGTGGGAGAACTGGGTTTCAGTCCCCACTCCTCCACATGCAGCTGCTGGTGCGACCTTGGGTCAGTCACAAGTTCTCTTGAGCTGTTCTCGAAAGAGCTCTCTCAGCCCCACCTACCTCACAGGGTGTCTGTTGTGCGGAAGGGAAGGTTATTGTAAGCTGCTCTGAGATTTCGAGTGAAGGGTGGGATATGAATCCAATGTCCTCCTTCTCCTCTTCTTCTTCCTTCTTCTTCTGCCACAAAGTTTTCTGGGTCCTCAAGCGACCAAGGCCCCCGGAATCTTCCCCCTCTATTCCTCCCTCTTGGGAGCCCTGCAAATAATACTGCTGGCATGTATCAGCATTAGGGGTCCCATTCCTCTGCCCCCCCTCCCATTGCCCCCTGCCACTCCTAACGTCAGTGGGAGACGAAATTTTTTAAAGCCTGCTACACCACATGCAGTGCTATGTCATTTCTGGTTAAAAAAACTGGATGTGGCATAAGGTCGCTCTAGGAATCCCTGGAAACTCTAAGGTTTTCCGGTGATTCCTACAGCTACCGATGTAACTTCCTTTTGTCCTTTCCCTTCCTTTCCTTTTCGGAGATCCTCTGATCGGCAGATCTTTAGCCGTGACTAAATGAGAGACGAAACTGGTTTCTGAAGGAAAATATGATAGACAGGAACTTCCTGTTTTTACCAGAAGTGACATGTCACTGCAGTCGGTGGCCCCATCCATATCTCCACCCACAACCCTCCGGCCAGTTGCTAAGCCAGTACCTGGCAACCCTAAATTCAGTGTAGGCAGCTAGATTAATGTGAAATATCCAGACCTTTTTGCCAGTGTGGTTCTCAAGGAGGGGTGGGGGTCCTGGCATGCTTGTGAGTGGGTTTTGCGGCTGGCTGCAGATGGTCCTGCCCAGGTACAGCCAGTGGGGCTGTTGACACCAAAGGCCTACGTTCATGCAAGGAGCCCCTGGCTCACCACCCGTGACTAGCTTTGTTATGGAACAGAGTTCCTTTTTCTGACATTCAGTTTTGAGATACAGCCATTGATTGCTCCTGCTCTTCCCGTTCGCTTTCCAAAGAGGAATTTCTCTTTGATTTCTCCTTGTATGTTCTGTGAGCCCTTATGTCATTTCAGTCCTTGCTGGGGGTTTCCAGTTTTCCATCTGTTCTCCACATCCAAACTGTTCCTGGGAAATGCCTGCTTACAAGTGTGGCCAGGGGTCATTTCATAGAAAAAGAGGCGCAGGAGCTCATTAGCATAACTCATTAGCATAACTCATTAGCATAACTCATTTGCATATGCCACACCCCCGGACATCACCGGAAGTGTGCCCGAAGGCAACAGCCACCGCTCAGGCTCCACCCCCAACATCCCCAGGTATTTCCCAACTCAGAGCTGGGGAGCTAGCTTTCCACTTTGACTAAAGGCACTTTAGGTTTCTTTTGCTCTTGCAGGGAAGCTACCCTACAAGAAGCATGAAAATACAGATCAAGTTAGTATGCTTTTGCTTTTTTCCACAGTGCATCACCACATGTGCCTGCTTGTGGGCTTGTTACTCCCGGAACGGTGTTCCGGCATGTTCCTGCTTGAAATGACCCCTGAGTGTGGCCCATGGGAGCATGTCCATAGCAATACATAGACAGGGTTCCCGATTGCCTAGCCTGGTGGGGAATTCCTTGACCGCAGGCCCAGTTTCCCCCCCTGTATTCATTTTGGGGAGGGAGAGAAGCTGACTTCCCAATTTCATGAAAAGAGAGAGAGAGGGAGAGAGAGAGAGGTTCTGAATCAAAACTCAATTTATTCCATTGCACCCTCTTCAATCAGCAAACATTTTCTGTAGCATTTCAGTATTCAACACTGAATATTTCAACACGACCCTGATACATAACAGTGCACTTATAATTCTATAAAGGATATCCTTGGTTGTTCAGCCAAGACCCATGACTGAGGGTAATTGATCAGAACAACAAGGAACAAGAAGCTACCGGAACTGTCAGTCAAGTCTGTGATGAGCATTTGACATACATCTGACATATACAACAAAGCTCAGCCCTTTCTTTCCGTCTCCGGGGTCATGAAAGTCAAGGAAAGCCGGGTTGAGCTTGGGTGACTGGGAGAGTCAAGGTTAACTAAGAGGGTCCCAGGAAGCTAGCTTCAGGTGCTTTATCTATTTCAGATTTGACAATGACTTCTGACTGCTGCAAAGTATAAACATTCCCAGAAGGCAAAAGCCACGCGAGTCAAAGCCATGTACAGCGAAGGCCACACACAGCACATAGCAGTGGCCTGAAGCCTCCAGTTTCAACTGTAGAAGGTAACTGCTATAGAAATTAAAGTATTATGGGTGTCCCAGAGATTTTGCAGAGTTTTAGCCAAGGACGGAGGCTCAGTCCAGCCCTAATTCCATGAAAAGATCCCTCCCCTCCCCAAACCCTGCCTTCCCCAGGCTCTGCCCCCCAACATCTCCAGAAATTTTCCAACCCAGAGCTGGCAACCCTACCACAAACTCACTAGGTGGCTGTAGGCAAGCTTCTCTCTGACTCAAGCCCTATCTGCCAGTTTGGTGTAGTGGTTAAGTGCACAGACTCTAATCTGGGAGAACTGGGTTTGATTCCCCACTCCTCCACTTGCAGCTGCTGGATGACCTTGGGCAAGCCATAGTTCTGTCAGAGCTGTTCCCTCAAGGAAAGTTCTGGAAAGAGCTTTCTCAGCCCCACCTACCTCACAAGGTGTCTGTTGTAGGGAGGGGAAGGGAAAGGAGTTCGTAAGCCGCTCTGAGGCGCCAAGTGAATGGTGGGATATAAATCCAATCTCTTCTTCTTCTTCTTCTTCTTCTTCTATCTGCACTAATGAAACAGGCCTACCTTGCCACACTGGTGTAAAGACCGCTGTCCTAATATATGCCACATGTTTTGAGCAACAAAAGTATTACATAAATTTTATATTATTATTATTATTATTATTATTATTATTCACAAAGTGACATGTAACCTCTCCTCAGATTTTCAGTTGCTTTGCCCACAATTATTCATTCGCTTTATAAAATGTCTTTCCCATTTGTCAGAACAACAACAGTAAAAAAAAAAAAAAGCTCTTTCTCTAACGCTTGTTAGTCCTTCTAAGCTTAATTGTATTCATAATTATCAAGTGCTGGAACCAGCAACTATATTTAAATGAGCTGAAATTAAAAGCTTTGAGACAACTGAAGTCTCTTCAGTAGGCTGAAGAAAATTATTTAAAAGGATCGAGGGGCAATACTAGTGACCAAAAGCTGTAAAGAAGGAAGATTTTTTTTTTTTAAAGAAAGGAATAAACTACCAATATTGTAGAGTGGGGTTTTTTTTTCTCCTAGCGAGTCCTGCTGCTAAAGAATTTTTAAATGAATTGCATGGAAAGCTGAAGGGAGATTCAAACAGACCCAGTATGTATTACTATGTACAAAACTGTATCCTTCTATATAAACACACATACGCGTATTCATATGGAAAAGATGTGTGTTTGTGGTTTTGTTTTTAAGCACAACAATTTCATTGTTGTTATGGTTTGCTCAGACTTTCAACTGGCTTCTGTTATTGCGTTTTATTTATTATGAACTTTCAAGGCGCGGGAAGCATGGAAGCATAACAGTCGAATAAAATCCTTGGCAAGTGTAAAACATCAAGAAATCATAACGACGCATAATATTCAGAGGAACAAGAAATGTTCTGCAAATGTCAAAAATGTTCCGTAAACCTCAAATCTCAAAATGAGCTTTGAAACCAGACAGGTCATAATCACCCAGACATACAATGTGGCAAATGTTCTCCAAGTAAGACATCCTTGACTTGACAGAATAGAATTCCCTGGAGATGGAATTCTAGCACTTGGGTGCCACTGCTAAACAGCCCCTGCGTTATGTCTTACCGTGCTAAACCCAGCTCATCAGACATACATTGGAGCTTGCCAGATGCCAGTAGATTATTGGCTTGTTTAGATTATTTAAACCTCAGCTTTTTGTTCAAAGCGGCTTACTGTGACTTAAAACACAAAAATGTCATCCTTTTTTTTTAATGGTTATATTGCAACGGACTTATGATGGCATAAGAACATAAGAGAAGCCACGCTGGATCAGGCCAATGGCCCATCCAGCCAAACACTCTGTGTCACAGAGTGGTCAAACCCCAGGTGCTATTAGGAGGTCCACCAGCGGGACCAGAACTCCAGAAGCCCTCCCACTGTTGCCCCCCAAGCACCACGAATACAGAGCATCACTGCCCCAGATGTAGGGTTTTCAAGGCAAGAGACATTCAGAGGTAGTTTGCCATTGTCTTCCTCTGCATAGCAACCCTGGATTCCTTGCTGTCAAGTCACAGTGGACTTATGGGTACCCCACATGGTTTCAAGGAAAGAGATATTCAGAGGTAGTTTGCCACTGGTATACCTTGGTGGTCTCCCATCCAAATACTACCTAGGGCTGACCCTGCACAGCTTCTGAGATCTGATGAGTCTGGGCAAGCCTGGACTATATACAAGTATTTACGTAGAGGCAATAAAATCCAATACCAACATACAATAAATTAATGACAATAAAAATTGATCCATTGATCAAATCACTCTGCAAAAGAGACATCAGATCAGTCAATTGTAGCTAACAGAAGCGAACTGCAACCAAGGATCATAGCAGCAATAAAATACACAAAAAATCAATGCAACCAATAAAGAAGAGTACAGCAGAGCAATAACGGCAATAAATCAGCAGAGTTAGGACAAGATATACATCACAGAAAAAGCCTTCTGAAACAAGCAGGTTGTTGTGTTTCATTGGAAGGCCAGAAGTGAAGGAACCAGAGATGAACCTTTGCAGACTGTGAGTTCTGTTGATGGGAATTATTTCCAAAAGGGCTGCTCCCAAGAATTGGGATGGCACGAACCGGCTCACGAACTAAAGTTCATGATGAATTTTGGCTGGTTCGTGGTTCGTGAACTGAAGTTCATGGCTGATCAATCAGCATGAACTTTCCACAAACTTTCACACAGTTCATGGAGGTTCATGCCCATTAGTGAATGGATATATTTCCATATGACTCAAACAAAATATTTACCAAATTTCAAAGCAAGGGGGGGGCAGAATTCTTCAGCCTTGGAAACACACTTGTCAGTTTCAAACTAGTGTCAGTTTCAAGAGGGTCCCCCCCCCCTTTGCCAGGCTTATTTTCTGACACAGAGCTTGCAAAATCCCACCCGCCCCCTGCTTGGGTTTGTGACTCTCTGCTTTGAGATCGGTCCTTTTAAGCTTGTAATGCCAGTGGCACTGTGTTCTGTTGGGCATTCTGCACATTGTAACTGGTTGTGCTGAACTTGCAAAATCACTCCCCTCCCCAGCTTGGACTTCTTGTGACTCTGTTTTGAGATCAGTCATTTTAAGCTTGCAATTCCGTACACTGTTCACTGTGCAATTCTGTACACTGAACTGATTGTGTTGGGGTTTAAAAAATGTTCCCCCATCAGTTTGTACTGCAGGGATTCTCTGGCTTTACATTAGTCCTCTTTTACTTGCATTGCTACAGTGGCACTGGGTTTTGCTTGGCATTCTGAACACTAAAGTGGTTGTGCTGGGCTTGCAAATCACCCCTTGCTTGTAGAGTAATTCACATTAGTCCTGTTGAGCTGGCATTGGGTTCTGCTGGGCACTAGTACATTGCACTGGTTCTGCTGGGCTTGCACTTTCTCTTGCATGGAGAGTGATTCACATCAGTTTTGTTGAGCTGGCATTGCCACAATGGCAGTGGATTCTGCAGGCACTCTTTGATTGCACTAGTACTTTGGGCGCTCTGTAGCTTGCAAAAATGCCCCCCACACCTTCGGTTTCTATTTAGAAATTGTTTGGGACTTTGATTCTGTTCTGCTGGGCTTCTATTGCCCCTAGTTTTTGTGCCCCCCCTCCATTGGAAACAATGGTGGATGGGGCACCTTCTTTGGGGGGGGGGCATAACTCAGACCCCATATATCTGAACCTCACCAGACCTGGAGGCCATATAGAGGAGAGTGAGCCGGAGATCTCCAGTGAGTTTTGTATCTCTAGCATGCTGCAGGGTGTTTGACCGCATCATGAACCTCACAAACCAAACCAGTTCATTTGGTTCTTAATAGTTGGTGACGGTTTGTGGTTCATCAGTCAATGCATTCAGACAGCAGTCAACAGTTAACAGTGAGTTGTGGCTAGTCAGCAGTCTACAGAGTCTGAGAAGCAGTCTTCTGATTAGAATCCCATATTAGTGATGTGAAAAGCATTTAAGATTCTAAAAAGAAAGTAGAATACTTTAGAGAGCATATTAGCAACTAGAGCAATTCAAAACCTAATATTGTCAAAGTATTTATAAGGGCGTGAGAGACAGAAGCTGACAGAAACCTGAGTTAAGAAGTGAAAAATTAAACTGAGCTAAATAAAATAAAGATTGGACAACGTACATTCTGAAGAAAAAGGAGGCTTTTAGAGTGAGGAGTGTTTGTGGAGCGAAAGAGTGTGATACTTCAGTCAGAAGTTATTAATATACACTGTTTTATTCACTGTAAAGATAAGTTACAAAACATCTTGAAATCAATACGCTTCTGGTACAAATAAAGTTTTATTTTGTTTATTGTTAAACCAGTCATATGCTATTTCAGTACTAGCATCTCATCCTCAGGACCACATAGTCCAACGAAGGAGCTTAGAGCTTGGACACAATACTAAGGGTAAAGTTGAATAATAAGATTTGGAATAGAATTCCTGGTGGCAGCGTTACATACCTTGAGTGACAGAAAGAACAAGAAATTTTAAAACACATCATATCTACCCACAAATTAAAACCGAATATTCATGACAATGAGGAGGAGGAGGAGATTGGATTTATACCCTGCCCTTCACTCAGAGTCTCAGAGCAGCTTACAAACTCCTTCCCCTTCCCCTCCCCACAACAGACACCCTGTGAGGTCGGTGGGGCTGAGAGAGCTCTTTCAAGAACAGCTCTGACAGAACTATGGGCCGAAGACAGACTGGCAATGTAAAGCGGCAGGAATGCGGAGGGAACTGGTGCGGGGGGAAAACTCCACGGAGCTGGCCGTTCATACTGGCCAGAGCAATGCGCAGTGGTGCCGATACGGAGCGTTCAGACTGCCGCGGAGCAGGCGCACGCGGCTCGCGTGCGCTGTTGCGCTTTTTTTGTTTTTCCTTTGATGTGTTTCGCACATGTGCACATGTGCATAACTTTGTGCAGCGCGTTCACACTGCCGCCTCCGGATGCCTCCCGCTTCTTCCAGTTCACACTATTTGGAAGCGGGAGGCATGCGGAGGATGGCCCCTGAACACCGGTTTTACCCAGTGTCCTGTTAAAGCGGATGGAAAGCGACTGGGAGACGGGTAAGTGCGAAATGGAGCCGAGGGACAGATGCGCATGTCTGAATGGGCTCTTTTCTTCCATTTCCGACGCGTGGCTGCCCCGCTTTACATTGCCAGTCTGTCCTCGGCCATGGCTAGCCCAAGGTCATCCAGCAGCTGCAAGTGGAGGAGTGGGGAATCAAACCCAGTTCTCCAATGGTATAACTCTGTGAAACTGTAAACTGTAAATTACAATGCATGCTGTACTCTATTATATGTATTATACTTTGTATATTTGCTTATGACCTATTGGTCTATGAGTGATAAAATAATTTAACTATTAAAAACAAAACAAAACAAAAAAAACCGGTTCTCCCAGATTAGAGTTTACACACTTAACCACCACACCAAACTGGCAATTGAGCAATGAGCAATTGAACCCATTCCCCCCTCAGATCTCCAGCACCCCCAGGCCTCCCATTGCTGCTTCCAGGGCAAATGTCACTTCCAGGGCAAACTGGAAGCAGCAGCAGCATGTCAACACAATGCTCTAGAAGTTACCCAAAACTCATAGAGATTTGGGTGAATCCTAGACTTGAACTGACATCATTTGCATTGGGACAACACTCTAGAATTCATGAAAACTGACTCCAGGTATGGGTGACTCCTTGAGCATTGTCCCAGTGCAATGACCTCAATGCAAGTTCTCTCTGGAAGTGACATTGCAGTGTCGGTGTGATGCCCATCAGGCCCTGGCGATCTCCCTCCAGCTGCCAGCACTAGGCTGGCAACTAGGGATGCCAGCCTCCAGGCAGGACCTGGGGATCCCCTGGAATTACAGCTCATCTCCAGACTACAGAGATCAGTTCCCCTGGAGAAAATGGATGTGTTGGATGGAGGGTAGGGTCTATGGCATTGCACCCCGTTGAAGTCCCTGTCCTCCCCAGGCTCCATCCCCAAATCTCCAGGAGTTTCCTAAGCTGGATCTGGCAACCCTGCCCCCACCCTAATCTCCAGTAAGTGGCCAGGTAATTCTGGGAGACGTTCAGGCCCCACTTGGAGGTCGGTAACACCAATGATACATGTGTAGAAGCTATCCTGACCTCCTCTGGCCTGTCTCCGGTTGGTGGCCAGGGGGACCCAGAAACCTTACTGGCAACCCTATCTTCATGGACATTGACTGCAACTTGTGTACTGCTGTGTGTAGAGGGCAGCCAGTTTGCTCTGTGCCATTGTAGTTTAGGATTGCCAGCCTCCAGGTGGGGCCTGGAGATCTCCCATTTTTACAACTGATCTCCAGCTGACAGAGATCAGCTCCCCTGGAGAAAATGGCTGCTTTGGAGGGTGGACTCTATGGCATCGTACCCTGCTGAGGCCCCTCCCCTCCCCAAACCCCACCTTCTCCCGGATCCACCCCCAAAAGTCTCCAGGTATTTTCCAGCTCAGATCTGGCAACCCTATTGTAGCCCCTTTTCTTCGTGGGCATTTGCAAGCGCAGCGTTATAATGCCAAATGAAGAAGCAACATAAGGCCATAAAAATGGCTGACACAAAGAAGGGAGAATTGCAAAACACAGAGGAAAACACTGACGAGCGAAAGGGTAATAGGCCTGAAGCATGAATCAGGCTACAAAGGTAGCACACTTCAAAGGGTTTCATGAACAACAAAGAAGTGTGTGCCGTTCGCGTCTGTGTCTGCGTGTGCAGAAGTGAGCCAACGATTGAACAGATATCAGGGAATCTGAAACCGTATTGTCAAGCCGACCATTAGCATCTTGCTGATCAAAAGAACAACTCCTCGGACGACTCCACGACACGCCAGCGGAGCAATAGCCTCCTTCCTCCCCGTCTTCAGCAGAACTTTTCCAGAGCTTTGCATTAGTGGCCAAGAACCAAACACCCAGCTGCCCATGCTGAGGGGCTGAAGTAAATCAACATGGGGGGAATTCTGAGAGTGGCTCTAAAGAGCCAGCAATTACACTGGAGAAGATTTAAAAAATGACAAAGGTGGGGGGAGAAGTCCAGAGTTATAAAGGCACCATAAAGGAACAAACCATAAAGGAACAAAGGATAGCCATGAAGGAGGAAAACATGTGGGAGGGACGGAGGGAGGGGAAAGAGAGAGAAAGAGAAAGGGAGAAAGAAAGAGAGGGGGAAGAAGGAAGGAGAGAAAGAAAGAAAAAGTCAGAAAGTCAGAGAGAAAGAGGGAGGAACTTTAATCCAGGGTTGGTCAACTTTCCAGGCTCCACCATTCTTCAGTCAGTCTAGGGGGCTCAAAGTGAATTTTGTTTTACAAGTTCAGCCCCTGGTGAGTGGCAGGGCTTTTCAACAACAGAGGTTTGCTTCTGAAATTCTCCTTGTCTGATTTCTCTCCATACTGCTGAATTCCCTGGTCTTGTTTACAGTGAGAAACAAATATGAATATCTGAGGAGAAGGGACATTCTACAGGGGAACCATTGCAGAAATAATAAGGAAAACATAAGGAGGAGGAAACAATACCATCAAATTATTACCCTAAAATAATCCTTATAAAATCCTCAAAACAATAAATCCTAATTTTAGGGAAATCATAACATTACACTTAAAGAGCTACAGGCTTCATCGCCCTAATGAAGTTTGGAGGAAGTGAACGTTCTCACACAGCAGGACAATTATTTGGAAAGTTTTCCTATGTCAGATGTTGATGTATTTTTTCAAATGTCTAGAATGGACTTCTTAGAGAATGCATTTTGACTTTTTGGTTTTATATATATAGCTGTATATGCATTTCACTACATTTATATTGTTGCTCTATTTAGCACATGTACAGACTTTGTAATTATATGAGTGTATTTATTTATTACATAATTTTACATGGCCTAACCTCCAGTTGGTCGCTGCAGATCTCCTGGAATTACATTTTTTTTAAAAAACTTTATTTATAGTTTTTATAATTCACAGACATATATGTTTTCATGCCTGGAAAACATATCCCCACCTTCAATGAGTGCCTTTCAAACCCATATTTATTCTGTCCATTTCTGCTAAATACATTAGATTGTTTATTAGATCCTCTTTTGTGGGGCTTCTCTCTATTTTCCAGTTTTTTGCTACCAAAATTCTAGCAATGGTTAAAATATATGTTAGAATATAGCAGGCTGCACGATTATAACTAGCAGGAATTATATTTAACAGGAAAATTTCAGGGATAATTAGTAAATTGATATTCAGAACCTTTAATATAACTTTGTGGATTTTGCTCCAATATCTTTGTATTTTATTACACCTCCATCACATGTGGAAGAAGGTTCCGACATTGTTCTTACATTTCCAATGGATCTCCTGGAATTATGACAAGTGATACACAGGCTTCCAGTTTGGTGTAGTGGTTAAGTGGACAGACGCTAATCTGGGAGGACCAGGTTTGATTCCCCACTCCTCCACATGCAGCTGCTGGCATGACCTTAGGTCAGTTATAAGTTCTCTCAGAGCTGTTCTCGAGAGAGCAGTTCTCGAGAGAGCTCCCTCAGCCCCACCTACCTCACAGGGTGTCTGTTGTGGGGAGGGGAAGGGAAAGGAGTTTGTAAGCTGCTCTGAGACTCTGAGTGAAGGGCGGGGTTTAAATCCAATCTCCTCTTCTACTGACTGATATTTCCAATATGTTTTTAAGGGAAATTCTATCTAAAAGTAAAAGTGCATTACAGTAACTGAGCCTAAATATTACTGTTGCGGTGGTGGAAAGTGCCATCAAGTTGCAGCCATCTTATGGTAATCCCGTAGGGTTTTCAAGGTGAGAGATGTTCAGAGGTGCTTTTGCCATTGCCTGTCTCTGCATAGTAACCCAGGACTTCTTTGGTGGTCTCCCATCCAAGCAGTAACCAGGGCTGACCCTGCTTAGCTTCTGAGATCTGACAAGATCAAGCTAACCTGGGCTATTCAGGTCAGGACAGATTGCTGTAGCAGGGACTGATTTCCCATGAGGCGCTGCTCCGGCATCATTCTTCCCTTTGCCCCGATTGTGTGCTTGAATTTCCCACTATTTGCCCCGTGCCGCATTTTGACCCGCGGTTTTGCCCGAATTCCCCCACGGCTTCAGTGATCCTGTTTTTTGAGGGCCACTGAAGCTGCGGGGGAATTTGGGCGAAGCCGCAGGTCAAAATGCGGCATGGGGCAAATAGTGGGAAATTCAAGCATGCAATCAGGGCAAAGGGAAGAACGACACCAGAGCAGTGCCTTATAGGAAATCGGTCTGAGATGAACACAGCCAGGTGCTACATCTGCAAAATGGGGGGGGGGGGGGGCAAATTCCCATGCCATGGGCAATTGATAAAATGTACTCTTTGCTCCCAAGCTCACCAGTTTGCCTAGTGGTCCTGCAAGATTCCTAAGGCCTTTATCCAGTCCTGCAAGACGAGATGTACTCCATCCATAGTTGGAAGCAAAATGCCCTCCAAGGCAGAAACCTTAGCAATCACCTCACTCTTGTTTAGATTCGACTTCTCTCTTAGCAACATGACCTCACATTCAGGCACCGAATGCAGTGGTTAGCCTTGGCCTGGTACAACCCAAGCTCAAATCCCTAGTCAGCCATGAAGTCATTAGAGAACTAGCCACTTCGCCACTTCCAGCCTAACCTTTCTCACAGAGCTGTCTTGTTGCAAGGTAAGATGGAAAAATCATGTATGACACCCGAAGAAATAAAGGTTTTGCTAGGGTCGCCAGGTCTGGGTTGGAAAATACCTGGAGACTTTGGGGGAGATTCTGGGAGAGGGTGAGGTTTGGAGAGAGGAGGAGCCTCAGCAATGCCATAGAGTCCCCCCTTCAACGCAGCCATTTTCTCCAGGGGAGCTGACCTTTGTCAGCTGGAGATCCGTTGTAAAAGTGGGGGATCCCCAGGCCCCACCTGGAGGCTGGCAACCCTAGGTTTTGCCAACCTACCCTCTTTCGAAATCTATCACAACTTTCTTCCAGTCAAAGATCTTTTTTCCTATAGTCATAGACTCCGCCAAGAATGGGAGAGTTTTGCTACCGAAGACATGAACAAAAGGAATTAGAGCAGAACCATGGGTATATCACCTAGGACAAAGTTGTTTGTATGAAAACTGGCACTCCCAAGTTGAAATCCTGTGAGGTAAAGTTACCTCATAGTGGCATATAACTTTCATTCGTTAGGCAAAATAGGAAGATGGCCTAAACCAAGGGTGGATGGCAACTTTTTAGGAATATATTTATGAAAATTAAACAGCTACGCCAGAGGAACATAAGAACTCTGGTGGATCAAACCACTGGTCCATCCTGTCCAGCATCCTGTCTCACACAGTGGCCAACCAATTACTCTGGAGGGCCAACAACAGGGCACAGAGGCCGAGGCCTTTCCCTGAGGTTGCCTCCTGGCTCTGGGATTCAGAGGTTTACTGCCTCTGGATGTGGAGGGTTCCTTTCCTCATCACGGCTAGTAGCCTCTGATAGATCTATCCTCCATGAATACCCTTTTAAAGCCATCTATGCCTGTAGCCTTTGCTACATCCTCTGGCAGCAAAAGGAGAGACTAGTGAACCGACTCTGCTTTGCTACCAGAGCCTTTAAAAAAAGAAGAAAAAGAGCCATCCAGCCTTATCCCAACAGGAGGGGGGGGGGGGGAGAAGCACAGAATTACAAGAAAAACAACTATAAAGACATCGTAAATCAAACAGCATTGAGTTTAGAACTTCAAAAAACGCAGAAATTTTCATCTATTATTAATTATGATAAAAAATTCTATCTCGGAATATTTTACACCACAGCCATCAAGGGGAGGGGGGAGGGATGTTTGGCTTCATGAACTGAGGAACTACAGAATCGGAACCCTTCAGTCGGAGACAGCTGAAATGGAATAAAGCACGCTTTTTTCTCAGTTGAGGAAAGCCGAGCAATTGGAAAGTTTGTAACCCTATTTTAATTACGTGGAATTAACGGGGCTCTTCTGAAGTTGGCTTATTCGCGCACATAAAGGTTTAGAATAATATTTTTTTAAAAAAAAAATTGAATTTCTTCGCTGTGCAATTCCACCGTCCTCACTTTCCCATTTCTCTACAAAGCAACTATATGAAATTCTTAATGCTAACACTTTATGCTGTTAGTCTTATAATGCCTGGAACTAGGAAGGAGATAAGACGAGACCGAATGCTACGGTCCCTCCTTTAAAAAGCTCACGCATGTTAACCAAAACATTACAAAGTATAGTTAAAAGGTGAGAGCAAACTCAGAAACCTAAAGAGAGATACCAGTAGCACTCTTCTAAATAACCAAATATGGATTATACACTTCATTTAATACATTGCTAGTGGTAGGTCCCTCGGTTCTGTTAGGGTTAACCTGAAATGACCTGAAAGATCTGTAATTAGGAGCTACCCTTTGAGGCTAAAAACTGCTGCTGATTGGGCTGCGAATCCCTGGATTATCACAGCTTTACCTCTGGCCCTTTCCGCACTTGGACCTCACTTCAGGGTTTTCTGTGTTCAACTCGCGGCCATTTACATCGCTGTTATCTCTGTTTACCTGTTGTTTTCTGCAGTAATTTTGGCCCTTTCTGCACTCTCCTTTTAACCCATGTTCACACAGTTCTGCACTAAGGTGTCCTCCACGCAATTATGCACTAAAATCAAATTCAGCCTTCTTTCTAATTGAGGTTTTTTCTTGCATTCTGCAATAATTGTCTACACTAATTCTGCACTAATTGTCCTGCTCCAATTTGCTTGCCTGCCCCAGGTTATAAATTCTGCATTGCAAACAGTAAATCCGGGCTTAATGTCCTAGGTATGGCAGGAAAGGGACGGGGAAGATCAAAGCTGAGTTTAAAACACTACACTTAAATCTACACTGGGGCCACTCCGGATTGGGGAAAAACCCGCAGCAAAACACAGTCCATACACCCTGTGGGACAATAGGTGACCGCGATGTAATGCAGAATTGACCCCAAAAAAAATGGGATAAAAAGAGGGGTGAACTCGAATGTAGTGCAGAATAGCTAGTAGGAGACAGCGTTGAACCAGGATTCAAGTGTGGTAAGGGCCTCTGTGTTTTTAGGGGGCATGGTAGATATGGGCACTCATTCTTACCTTCAGCTGTCTTCAGCATGGGAGCTACACAGGGAAGGGGCCGAGAGGGTCCTCCAATATCTGCATAGATGGGGTCTAGTGAGACCCCTCTGGTTTCACAATTACTGCTGGTAGGGGATAAACCATGGAGGCAAAATGATGGGGAAATGAGGTGGAGGTTTAGAGTCACTGGAATGGGCAGCAACATGCAGTGGTTACAGACTTCATAAATGGAGAAGAGGGATGGCTATAAAGGAAAGTGCTCAGCAAAATGATTGAAATCTGGTGTAGCCACTCAGTTTGGGTGTGATGGTACACAACCGCAGTAAGGGATTGAACCCAGGACTGCTGGCATGCGAAGTCCATGCCATGCCAGTGTTATGGATTTCTCTGCAGTCTTCTCTACCCTGGTCTTGTTGACACCAGGGCCAACACAGAATTCCAAATGCCCCATGATAAACCTTTTTGCTGTATGTCTTGTTTGATGTGTGTTGGAAGCATGATCTGGGAGACGTGTGTTTTAGTTCTGCTTCCTTCTTCCATTTACCTTCCATCAGTTTATTGTCGGCCTAAACGTGACGTTTGCCTGGTTATTATTTCTGCAGATTTCCAGAATTTCACAGTGTGGATGCATAGAGGCAAGCAATGTCATCCCAAACCTTCTTACCCTCATGCTGGAGCACCACCCTGTGGTATAGTGTATAAGAGAAAACCACTGCAAGAGCTGAAGTTCTGAAAGTGTACATTGCTTTCTCTTCAAAGAAAGATAGAAGAGGGGGAAAGACTATGGCTGCAGTCACACTGGCGGCTTGGTGCGGTATGGTGGTGCCTCAAACTGTACTGTTACAAAATGTAATGGAACATTTCATCCAGACCACTCACCCTGTGGCAGGTTACCCACGTGGCCATCCTGTGGAAGAGCATCCACATTAGTGTTGCACTTCAACCACTGGATGAGCTGTAAGGGTGGGTTTGGTTAAGTGGTTAAGTGCACGGACTCTAATCTGGGAGAACTGGGTTTGATACCCCACTCCTCCACTTGCACTTGCTGGATGACCTTGAGCAAGCCATAGTTCTGGCACAGCTGTTCTTGAAAAAGAGCAGTTTCTTTAAGAGCTCTCTCAGCCCCACCTATCTCACAGGGTGTCTCTTACGGGGAGGGAAAGGGATTGTAAGCCACTCTGAGACTCCTTTGCGTAGTGAAGGGTGGGGTATAAATCCCATCTCTTCTTCTTCTTTATTTAAATGCAGGTAGATGGATGCGCATATGTGCATATGAGCAGCAATTTTTTAAAAAACCCAATGGCAGAAATGGCTCTGCAAGTTCAGACGTCCCTTCTGGGTTCCTTTCACTGCAGGAGGGTTCAGACACCAGAAAACTCAGAGGGAACCGTGAACCATCCATTCATACTGGAATTTCCCCAGTATCTATTTATTCCACTTCCATTGTGGAACAGCATGGGCTGTCGACAACTGCACCACAGAAGGCAGATGTCCTCGTTTGGAGGGGCCCATTTATTCAGCTCGGGTAATGCCACTATGGGCTGCAGTGGCTCAAGTGGTTAAGACGCTGAACTGCAGACCAGTAGTTCAGCAGTTCAAGACCCAAGTGCTGCATGACGGAGTGAGCTCCCGTCTCTGGCCCCAGCTCCTGCCAACCTAGCAGTTCAAAAGCAAGAAATTGCAAGTAGATAAATAGGTGGGAAGGTAACAGCGTTCCATGCGCCTTGGCATCTACTCATGCTGGCCACATGACCACAGAAATGTCTTTGGATAGAGCTGGCTCTTCGGCTTGGAAACAGAGATGAGCACTGCAACCCTAGAGTCGTATTCGACTGGCTTTCGAGCAAGGGAAGCCTTTACCTTTACTAATGCCACTATGGCGCCACAAAATGCATGTGTGACCGCAGCCTATAAGAGGAATGAATGGCTATATCTAAACAAGTGAATATTGGAAAAAGAAATTCCCCTTCCCAGACCGAGAACACTCCTGCTCAGGACAAAAATTCAGAAGATGTCTGCCAGATCAATCCGCCGGCTCTGGATTAACATAGAAAAATAATGACGAGGGAGAGAAAGGGAGAGAGCATTTCAACAGAGTCATTCTTCTAGCTGAAGAAGAGAATCTCTTCACTGAGCCAAGAGGATTGTATTGGAATCTTGTTGGTAATTTAAGTTATAGTTGTCAATAGCACTCTGCTGACTGTACTCACCAGAGGTGGAAGTGATGATATTGTAATAACACCCTCGGCCACCTGTATTGGATTTTCTCTAAGCTAGCAATTACTATTGAGTTTCATCCAACTATTTCGGTGAATGACACCGAGTTGCCTCTCCTAGTTGCTGTGTCACATTTGTATAAAGCATTCGGCGTGCCAACACAAAAACACTGCAAGGAGAAGATGCCATCCTATGGCTGATTTATGGCCTGATTTTTATGGGGCCAGTCGCTGAAACTGACTTTAGAGATCCTGAGAACATTTTCCCAGAGATCCTTCCAAAAGGATGCGGACAGAATGGCGCTGGAGCAGAGGAGAGTGACAAGGATGATCAAGGGCCTGGAGACCAAGCCCTGCAAGGAGAGGCTGAGGGACGCGGGAATATCCAGTCTGGAGAAGAGGAGGTTGAGGGGAGGACAGGATGGCTCCCTTGAAGTATCGGAAGGGCTGTCACTGGGAGGAGGGCAGGGAGCTGTTCCTGTTGGCAGCAGAAGACAGGAGTCACAATAATGGGTTTAAATTAAGGGTGGGAAGGTACCAGCTGGATATTAGGATAAACTTTTTTCACAGTCAGAGTTGTGCAACAGTGGAATCAGCTGCCTCGGGAGGTGGTGAGCTCCCCTTCACTGGCAGTCTTTAAGCACCGGCTGGACACACACTTGTCAGGGACACTCTAGGCTGATCCTGCATTGAGCAGGGGGTTGGACTAGAGGGCCTGGATGGCCCCTTCCAACTCTGTGATTCTATGATTCTATGAGATGGTCCCTAAAGTACGTAGACCGGGTTAGCATGTACTTTTATTGGACTATAATAGGGAAGATGAACAGGCAGAGGTGAGCTAAGGTCCCATCCGTCATTTCAAGCCACAATGGACAGTGGTGACATTCTAGGGACAGAGCGACTGTTCCTTCCAGGTAAGCACTATGGATATGTGTTTTGGCCAAGGTGAGCCTGGAAAACATATCCCCACCTTCAATGAGTATGCATGAATGCTCTTCCACCGGCAGCCATGCTGTGTGGACTCAAAGTGCCTTGAAATGCTGTTCTTCTTGAATTGTGAGCAAACTATTTAAGTGGTCATATGAGACCCCTGACTCGAAATGAATGAGAATGGCAAAAAATTTTCAAACACCTTTTTGGCCCACATGGAATCTTCCCTGATGCGAGTGTATACTGAGCTGCAGTTGTGTGTGTGATACTTAAAACATAGCACTGGAGTAGCAGCAGGAATAAAGTACTACACAAGAGAATCTCCATGCAATCATATGTACCGTCAGGGGTCCGTTGGAGCGGGAGCGCACAAGAGCACAGCTCCAGGAGTGAGGAGCCCAGGGGGCGGGCACATGTCCAAGCCCCGCCCCTCCTCGGCTTCCCCAAGCAGTGCAGAGGCGCAGCGCCCCGGGGAAAGCCCTGCTAGGGTCTTTATTGTTTTTAACGTTTTGTTTTAATATTGATAATTTTATCATTGTTCCTTTTATGACTGTGTGCTGCTTCTCCAGAGACTTGCTCAAGGTGGCATATAAATTTTCTAAGTATACCATTTTTTATCTGGGCACATGGCATATAAGTACTGGAGAAATTTCACCAACCCTTGAGCAGCTTCCACTCCATCAGTTTGGTGTAGTGGTCAGGAGTTGGACTCTAATCTGGGAGAACCGGGTTTGATTCCCCACTCCTCCACATGCAGCTGCTGGTGTGACCTTGGGCCAGTCACAAGTGTTCTCAGAGCTGTTCTCTCATGAGCAGTTCTCAAAAGACCTCTCTCAGCCCTACCTACCTCACAGGGTGTCTTGTTGTGGGGAGGGGAATGGAAAGGGATGGGTGGTGCACATGTCCTGGGTATCTCAAGTCTACTTGAAACCTGGTGGTTTCAAGGGAGCAGGAAGAGAATGAAGGTGTGTTCTTTACGCTTATTTTTATTGCACAAAGTATTGGATGGGGAAGGAAACGGAGGAAGAGCAGGTCAGTTTCACTCACCTGTGGAGTGGAGCCTGAGGGGTGGGTGTTGCCTTCTGACACACTTCCGGCATGTTAGGGGGTGTGGCATATGCAAATGAGTTATGCTAATGAGCTCCTGCACCTCTTTTTCTACGAAATGACCCCTGTGTACTGTGACATCAAGGTTGTTGTCTTGCAATGTTTCATCAATGCACATGGGTCCATCAGGATGGAAAGCTATGAGAAACTGCTCAAGGTCCAGTTCTGGAATTAATTTTGAAAACAACCTTCATTAAACTAGGATTAAGGAGAAGAGGAACATAGCATAAGGGGAAATTCTGGATGTTTTCATCCCTAATTAATACGTGGCTGCAATCTGGATAGCCCAGGCTAGCCTGATTTCATCAGGTCTCAGAAACCAAGCGGGGTCAGCCATGGTTAGTGTTTGGATGGGAGACTACCAAGGAAGTCCAGGGCTGGACAAACCAATAAAACAGGACTTAGTTCCTGCGGACAATGGCTCCCTAAGTGGTCCTGTGCTTGGTATGTCCTAGTCACTACTAGTTCCATCTTAAGCGGAGTTACACTCTTCTAAGATCATTGATTTCAATTGGTTTTGAGGAAGATGAAACTCTGTTTAGGAAGGCACAGTAAATCTTCTGTGACATCTTGAATGTGACACTTCTCCCTATCTCATGCTGGCAGTAATTGCACCATTTCCCATTGTGCACAAATCTGGGCACATCCCTTCTTGCAACATTATTACTGACATTTTTCTTAAAGGACAATTCAGATGCAATAGAAAAGAGCAAGAGTCCATTAGTGCCTTAAAGATGAACAAAATATGTGGCAGGGTATGAGCTTTCGTGAGTCACTGCTCACTTCTTTAGATACAGCTAGAATGGGAGTCCATCTGTCCTTATATCCTGGAGGGTGGAGTGATTTCAGATGCCGAATGACATTAGCAAGCAAATGACAATAGCAGGTGAATGACAATAGCAGGCGTGATTGGATGTAGGTGTGATACGCAGAGGGGTAGTAGGCGTGGAGAAATCAGCATTGGTGATGAGACAGGAAACCTAGGTCCCGATTCAATCCAGGTAGATGCCTTGTCTTGAGCTTCATTTGATTTGATTTGATTTGATTTGATTTGATTTGATTTGTTTTATTAGATTTCTACCCTGCTCTCCCGGCCGAAGCTGGCTCATTATCAGTTCAGCAGTCTTTCTAATCTCCCTGTGAAGTTCCTTTGTAAGAATGCAAGTTTAGGGGCTTCCTCCTCGGGAAAAGCGACTGAAATTTTTCAAGGGAAGTCACAGGACTTTTAGTCGGGAGTTTCAGCCAAAGACTAGCAATGCAATTCTGTACATCTCTGTTCTTATTCCTCTTGGGCCTTCCCCATTCCACACATAACTCCTGTACCCATTTCCTAGAACCCCAGCATCAGCATTACTGGAACCTCTAGCACAGGAAGCAAGATGACTAGATTTTGGCAGGCTTGCTCCTAGAACAGCTAGAATTGAGTCCAGTAGCACCTTAATGATGAACAAGATTTCTGGGGATATAAGCTTTCGAGAGTCAAAGCTCCCTTCGTCAGATACAAGTTGGAATGGGGATCCACAAGTACCTTTCTGAAACTTGTTGCAAGTTCCTGCATGCGAGCCAGCATAGTGTAGTGACTAAGAACAGTGGACTCTAATCTGGAGAACCAGGTTTGATTCCCCACTCCTCCTCCACATGAACCCAGCTAAGTGACCTTGGGCCAGTCTCAGTTCTCTCAGAACTCTCTCAGCCTCGCATTCCTTACAAGGTGCCTGCTGTGGAGAGAGAAGGGGAATGTGATTGTAAGCTGCTTGGAGACTCCTTAGGGTAGAGACGAGCAGGGTACAAAACCAGCTCTTCTTCTTCTTCATGTGTTGAACCAGTAACAAGCCAGACCGGTGGTCTATCAAGCATTGCCTACTCTGACTGGCAGCCGCTCTCCAGGGTCTCAGGCAAAAATGCCTTGCCCAAGGCCTGCTCTCCAAGACCCTTTAACTAGAGACATCATGGACTGAACGTTGGACCGTCTACATATGAAGCAGCTGTTCTACCTCTGAACCCCTCATCCAAGGGTCATTTCGTAGAAAAAGAGGTGCAGGAGCTCATTAGCATAACTCATTTGCATATGCCACACCCCCTAACATACCGGAAGTGTGTCAGAAGGCAACACCCACCCCTCAGGCTCCACTCCACAGGTGAGTGAAACTGACCTGCTCTTCCTCCATTCCCTTCCCCATCCAATACTTTGTGCAATAAAAATAAGCATAAAGAACATACCCTCATTCTCTTCCTGCTCCCTTGAAACCACCAGGTTTCAAGGAGACTTGAGATACCCAGGACATGTGCACCACCCATCCCTTTCCCTTCCCCTTCCCCTCCCCACAACAAGACACCCTGTGAGGTAGGTGGGGCTGAGAGAGGTCTTTTGAGAACTGCTCATGAGAGAACTTGTGACTGGCCCAAGGTCACACCAGCAGCTGCATGTGGAGGAGTGGGGAATCAAACCCGGTTCTCCCAGATTAGAGAACAACTCCTGACCACTACACCAAACTGATGGAGTGGAAGCTGCTGAAGGGTTGGTGAAATTTCTCCAGTACTTATGTGCCATGTGCCCAGATGAAAAATGGTATACTTAGAAAATTTATATGCCACCTTGAGCAAGTCTCTGGAAAAGCAGCACACAGTCATAAAAGGAACAATGATAAAATTATCAATATTAAAACAAAACATTAAAACAATAAAGACCCAAGCAGGGCTTTCCCCGGGGTGCTGCACCTCTGCACTGCTTGGGGAAGCCAAGGAGGGGGCGGGGCTTGGTCATGTGCCCGCCCCCTGGGCTCCTCACTCCCGGAGCTGCGCTCTTGTGCGCTCCTGCTCCAATGGACCCCTGCCCTCATCTAAGATGCCTTATTGGATTATTCAAATTGACACTATTATCCCACGTGGTTCAGTGTTGTCTGCTCTCCTGGTCTTCCTGATATTTGGGATTCTTGACCAGAGATGCCAGAGATCGAACCCTACCACTAAGCCAGAGATTGAACCCTACCACTAAGCCATGGCCCCTCCCCTTTCTACTGTGCTCATAATGCCTTTTACCTTATAGCCACCAACATCCTACCCAGAAGCCACTGAGCGGACAGAAAATGGCTTCTGTTTTTGCCTGACATAAGACCTGCTCTTTTCGAGATCTGTCATATTTCCAAGCAGCAGCTCCCCTTCTCATCCTGTGCTTTTACTGCTACGAGAGAACCATAGGTAGAATGCCAATTTTCACCTCCAGTGTACAATTAATAACTTCATTGGCTAGATGTCCAATAATCAATTTGCACCTTTAAAGATGTGTGAGTTTTGTCACCTACATTGTTCAGCTTCTGGGCATTTGAGTAAAATCCACATACATAGTTGGCTATACTGAAACGCAGCATATGAACGTGTTCTCGCCAACGTGGGGGTTTCCCTCCCCCCCCCCCCACCCATATGCAACTTCTTCATTTGAAAAATTGCCCTTTCTATAAAGTACTTCTGGCAAAAGTAGTGGAAAATTAGAGCTTATAACTATGAGGTAAATGAGAACGGCCGTGCCTTTTCATTTTCTCCTTCAGAGTTATTGATGAAAAACGAAAAAATCAGCTACTATTGTCCACAGCATTGAAGTCGCCCCTGGGAAAAAACCCAAAGGATCACAGCTTGGCATGCTCTGAAAAAGGTCTGTGTATCAAGCCGACTGGAGCCCACCAGTCAAGTATGTCTTCCTCAGGCCGCGAAGCCGAGGAGAACAAGACCGGCAGCCCCAGCCTCCCCACGCAGAAGCGAGACAATTACATATTGATGTTCAAAAGCGATGAAAACTTCCCAACACATTCCAGAAATAATCTTCCACAGGGTAAAATGTACCTCAGGGCCAGACAACATCTGTGACTGATAGGGTTGCCAAGGCAGTGGCTGGCAACCAACAGGAGGGTTGTGGGCAGGGATATGGGAGGGCCACAACACCAGCTGTGGTGCCACAGCACTTCTGGGAAACAAAAGGAAGTGACAAAAGTAGCTCTAGGAATCACCAGAAATTATGTGGTAAAACCATAGCATTTCCAGTGATTCCTAGAGCTACCCTATGTCACTTCCATAGGAAGCGGGGGGGAGGGAGCTGGACTTTCCTGCCTGTGTTGTGGGCCTGATTCAAATTCCAACACACAACCATAGAAACTCTATGTTTCCTTATGTCACTTCCAGTTTTTTACCAGTTATGTACCTTATGTCACTTCCAGTTTTTTACCAGAAGTAACATGACATTGCATGCAGCTCTTTAAGGGGGGGGGGGGGTTCCGGGCAGCAGTGAGCAACAGAAAAAGGGCCCAGGGGAATGGGACCTCTTGTGACTGGAGATATTCTTTAATGTTAACATGTAGCTACAAGGGAACCGATTTGGATCTGAGGCACAGCGATGGGTGGAGAATTAAACCTTCCCCTAAGGAAAAAAGACAGGTGTACCTATTATTTTTGCTCACTGAGACTTAGAGCAGGAAGGGGAGGGGAGCTACACTTTCCTACCAGTGTTGTGGGCCTGATTCAAATCCCAACCCCCATCTGGTTGCTTTTAGCATTAAAAAATGGGGTGGGGGAGAGATTTGATCATGAATCTCCCACGTAATGCATAGTTCAGCCTCTATCTAGGTAAACCAAGTTGGTTTCAAAATGGGGACAGGCTTTTGTTGTTGAGAAGAAGAAGAAGAGGAGGAGGAGATTGGATTTATACCCCGCCCTTCACTACCCGAAGGAGTCTCAGAGCGGCTTTCAATCTTCTTTCCCTTCCCTTCCCCACAACAGACACCCTGTGAGGTAGGTGGGGCTGAAAGAGCTCTGACAGAAACTGCTCTTTTTCAAGAACAGCTGTGCCAGAGCTATGGCTTGCCCAAGGTCATCTAGCAGATGCAAGTGGAGGAGTGGGGGAATCAAACCCAGTTCTCCCAGATTAGAGTCTGCGCACTTAACCACTACACCAAACTGGCTCTACAGCTGCACAGCAGCAATGGGACTTCTACACTGCAAGTTTCCCCACAGTTTCATTGCCCCTGTCCCTTGGCAGTGGCCATCTCCCCTCCCCCACGTCCTCTCCCCCACGTCCCCCCCCCCCCAAATCAGCAATTGACTATCAATCACAAACAAAGAGAGATCATTTGTTAAGAGATTTATCCTCTCTTCTTCGTTGCTGATGGCAAGCTAACTAGCAGCACACTTGAAAAAATAGTGTCTACAGTAGTATCATAAATCAAAGCAGCCATATAGGATTAGCATAAAAGGGCCACTTAAATGCTACCTCAGACAGACAGCAACTGGGTCCAATTTATCTGAGCCCACCAAAAGACCTTGTAGAGAATATTGTCCTGCAAGTTTTTCCTCTGAAAGACCAATCTCCTTGGTGCCTTCTAGAGCTTTTTTAGCAGTCTCCCATTACTCTGAAATGGCCTTCCCTAGGAGATCCACAAAGCTGTCCTCTTAACAAAAAATCTAAACAATCAGCTAAGCATGAGGAAGAACTTCCTGACAGAGCGGTTCCTCAGTGGCACAGGCTTCCTCGGGAGGTGGTGGGCTCTCTTTCTTCGGAGGTTTTCAAACAGAGGCTAGATGGCCATCTGACAGCAATGCTGGTTCTGTGAACTTAGGCAGATTATGAGAAGGGAGGGCAGGAAGGGCTGCATCAGTGCTTAGTTCTCATGGCCCTTTCTTACACGCCCAGGGAAATGCTGATCGCCACTTTGGGAGTCAGGAAGCAATTTTTCTCCGGGCTAGTTTGGCTGGAGATCCTGGAGATTTTTTTTTTGGTCATCTTCTGGGTGTAGAACAGCGGTCACTGGGGGTTTGAAGGGGGAGGTATTTGTGAATTTTCTGCATTGTGCATGGGGTTGGACTAGATGACCCTAGAGGTCCCTTCCAACTCTATGAGTGCCCACGAGTTCTTGTATCGTGAGAAAGGGAGAAAAGTACTTCTTTCTCTACCTTCTCTATCCCATGCGTAATTTTGTAAACCTCTGTCATGTCAACCCTCAATAGCACAGGACAGACAAATACATTTATCCACCACTGCCATTCCCAGAACATTATTCAATTTGTCTTTCATTGACAGAACATTTGTCAACTCCCAGTATCTGGCTGAAGCCATTTTAGCTTTAATAGCTTAGTAATGATGCTAAGTTCCGCCTGAGTCCTTTCATTCTCCAGTCAAGCTCTTGTAGCCGGTAATTTTTGGATCTCTCGATACTCCCGCCAAAGATGATGAAAATTAGTACAGTCACTGTAATTAATGATCTATCATGTTAACAAGCTGAAGCCCCCATCAACAATACAGGAAAGGGGAAAGAGGAATCTACTTATGCACTGCCCACATCACCCTCTTCAGGATTCTATAAGCTTTCGGTGGACTGAGCGCGTTAATTCCCCATCACCTCTGCTTTGTCCCCATTAAACCAACTCTCAACTGCTTTCAATTTTTCGCACTTCCTAGAGCATGCTCAGTCCCCATCAGGACATTTTAAGTACACCCCCCCATGTTAACTCATTAAGTCATTTCCCCCTCCTATTGTCTTTGGGTGGCTTGGTTTTAGCTGCTTTCTAGATTGGTATTAGCCACTGGCTTTGCTAGGAGATACGGAAATGTGATGGTCTTGTGCCCTGACCTGGATAGCCCAGACTAGCTGATCTCATCAGATCTCAGAAGCTAAGCAGGGTCAGCCCAGGTTAGTACTTGGCTGGGAGAGCACCAAGGAAATACACGGTCATTTCACAGAGCCAGGCAACGGCAAACCACCTCTAAATGTTTCTTGCCTTGAAAAACCTTCGGGGTCTCCATAAGTCATCTGTGACTTGATGACAAAAAAAATGATATTGTGCAGTGGGGGGGGAAGCTACTTCAAGGTACCAAGTGGAACTGAAGCGAGTGAGCATTCTGTTGAGAAAGGGGTCAAGCAGCAATTGCGTTTTGGCAACTGAAGTAGGAGCCAGTTGGGTGTGGTGGTTAGGAGCACAGAGTCTAAGCTTGGAGAACTGGGTTTGATTCCCCACTCCTTCACATGCAGCTGCTGGGGTGACCTTGGGTCAGTCAAAAGTGTTTTTTTTTCAGAGCTGTTCTCTCAAGAGCAGTTCTCGAAAGAGCTCTCTCAGCCTCACCAATTCACAGGGTGTCTGTTTTGGGGAGGGGAAGGGAAAGAGATCGTAAGCCACTCTGAGCTTCCTTCAGGTAGAGAGCCAGTTTGGTGTAGTGGTTAAGTGCGCGGACTCTAATCTGGGAGAACCGGGTTTGATTCCCCACTCCTCCACTTGCACCTGGCTGGATGGCCTTGGGCAAGCCATAGCTCTGTACCAGCTGTTCCCTCAAGGACAGCTTGGGAAAGAGCTCTCTCAGCCCCACCTACCTCACAGGGTGTCTGTTGTGGGGAGGGGAAGGGAAAAGGAGTTTGTAAGCCGCTCTGAGACTCCCTTGGGGAGTGGAGGGCGGGGTATAAATCCAATCTCTTCTTCTCTTCAAGTAGTGAAGGACCGGGTATAAATCCAGTCTCTTCCTTCTCCTCTTCCTCTTCTCCTCCACTCTGTCGTAATAGGAATCCTGTGAGGTCGGTTATGTTGAGAGCAAATAAATAGCCCCAGGTCCCCTAGGGCAGGGGTCCCCAACCTTTTTGAGCCTGCAGGCACATTTAGAATTCTGACACGGCACGGTGGGTGCAGCAACAAGAATGGCTGCCACAAGAGACAGACTCAACAACAAAATGATTGCCGCAGCTTAATTTCAGTAACACGATACAGATCTGTATGCTATGGTGGCAGCTGCTGCCAAAGCAATATTTGAAAAAATCTGCACAGACAATACAATCTCTAATACCCAATCAGAAACCTTGCAGGGCAAAGCCCTACCTGGCCCCACCCACTTCCTTAAAATCAGGGGTCCGTTGGGGCCGGAGTGAGGCGGAGCAAAGCTCCGCCAGCTCAGGAGTAGCCACTAGGGCAGCCACGGGCCGAATCTGATTCTCTAATCTGATTCAGCCCGCTGCCGAATTGCCGCCGAAATTCAGTGGCAACTTTAAAAGCAACAGGAGGGGAGGGGGTTTGAGGGAGAGGCTCCAAACTTGCAGGGTAGCTGCTGGGGCCTCTTCTTGAAATACCCACCAAGTTTCAAGACGATTGGACCAGGGGGTCCAATTCTATGGGCCCCCAAACAGGTTGCCCCCATTCCCTCCCTTGTTCTCTATGGGAGGAAAAAAGTTAACATTTTTTCCCACCATAGAGAACAATGGAGGGGATGGGACAACCTGTTTGGGGGCCCATAGAATTGAACCCCCTGATCCAATCTTCTTGAAACTTGGTGGGTATTTCGAGGAGAGGCCCCAGCAGCTACCCTGCAAGTTTGGAGCCTCTCCCTCAAACCCCCTTTCCTCCAGCCCCTCATATACCCTATGAGTTTTTGCCATTGATTTCAATGGCCCATAGGGTATAATGGGGCTGAAACTGACATTCCCTTTCTGACACACTTCTGGTGATGTCAGGGGACGTGGCATATGTTAATAAGGTATGCTAATGAGTTATGCTAATGAGCTCCTGCACCTCTTTTTCTACGAAAGGACCCCTGCTTAAAATATTTGGGGGTGCCAGAAAAGGTATTGGCAGGCACCATGGTGCATTGGGAAGTTCTGCCCCAGGAGTTTCAAAGTGAGCCGACCTAATCCAACACGCCAAACACTACCCTACCCTGGCTGTCACAAGCAACTAGTCTAATCTGAGGAAAGATGGCTCGGATGTAAATTAACGTTTCTATTAAAGTTTAATTTTCACTGAGTCCCCTTTGTTAAGTTAAACAATTTATCAAGTAAAGTTTGGACCAGTGTGGCTAGTTTCTAGGAGAGCTGTCACTACCACGCCTACACAACCACAACAAAGAGATCTGAGGAGGCAATGAAGTGGAAAAGCTCCATTGTACAATGCTTAATTTTAAGCATGTTAGTATGTGTATTTGTTGATGGACAGATGGACAGATACCGCCGCAGCCATTTTGGCCAAGGGTTTGGACCATGGCTGGATGGCTAAAACAGAGCCAGCTGAGACTAAATCCATCAAAGGTGGGCCGGAGAGATTCAGGGTTAGGGTGCCAACTTCTGGCTCTTGGCAGTATGCCTTTAACACCTGTGCCAACTGTCGAGAGCCTCGGTGTGTTTCTGGATGCCTCCTTATCGGAGACCCAGTTCACAAATGTTGCTAGGCCGGTGTTTCTTCAGTCACGCCAGGTTAAGCAGCTGGTTCCCTTCCTATCTCGCCCCGACCTAGCCACAGTGATCCATACAACAGTCACCTCCAGGCTAGACTACTGTAACTCCCTCTAAACAGGTCTACCCTTGAGATTGACCTGGAAACTACAACTGGTCCAGAATGCGGTGGTGTGGGTTCTTATGGGAACTCCATCCACGGCCCACATTCATCCAGCGCTCTGCCAGCTGCACTGGCTCGAGGTCGAATACCAGATCAGGTTCAAGGTTTTGATATTAATCTACGGTCCTACGGTCTGGGACCAACGTATCTACGGGACTACCTCATTTGGTATACCTCCCAGAGAGCACTATGCTCAGGGGAAAAGAACTTACTGGTGATCCCTGGCCCGAAGAGTGTCTCCAGCTGTCCTCAACCAGAGCCAGGGCTTTCTCAGGCCTGGTGGAACTCGCTGCCTAATGACATCCATGCCCCGTGAGACTTAATAAAGGTCTGCAAGGCCTGTAAGACAGAGATGTTCCGCCAGGCCTCTGGTTGAGGACAGCAACAGTCTCCAGCTAGGCTGGCTCCTTCCTTCCTTTTCTCCCCCATGGGGGAAAAAGGACACCAAATCGTGTCCCTCTAATGTGCCATCAGTAAAATGTTAGTTGAATTGTTCCGGATGTTTTTAAAGCTTTTAAATGAAGAATAATGCTATTTGGAAATGTTGTCACCCACCCTGAGCCCTGTTGCGCAGGGGAGGGCAGGCTATAAATCGAATAGATAGATAAATAAAACTTTCCAGCTGGGAAAATCTCAAAGTGCTCAGCTGGCGTAAAATGGGTTGGTTGGTTTGCACCATATATACACCATCCCTAGTGTGAAGGTTTTTCTGACATTCAGTCAGTGTTGAATGTTTACAAAACCACCCTCAAAATGGTGGAATAGCAGGCAAAGAGTATGAACAATACTTCACTACATGTGGAGGGCCTGGAACCACTCCCTTCCGAACTGGAAGGCCACACAAAACCTACATGCAAGAAGCCATTACATAAAGCCAGACAAGAAACCTGCCTCACCCTTCCTGGCTGGCCGAACGCAAACACGCCCTATCACAGGATGACTTTCTCTGAACAAAGCGAGGGGGAAATTAATTTTACATCTGAACTCAGCCTATGAGATTACAATGGGCTCATATTTTTAGCAGGAACGCGTCCAGCAATGGCTGATCCTTAATCGCCTGGAGGGAAAGATGTTTTAAAATGTTCCAGGAGTTGGCAGGCTGAGCTCATGAAAACTCTACTAACGTTGCCCACCCTTTCCCTGAAGAGAAACCAAAAACAGTGGCTTCATCAGACTCTCTCTTTCTTCTGCCCTGTGCTGATAGGCAATACCTTTTTGACACATCGTTTAAGCCACATGTCAAGAAAATGGGCAAGACGCATGCCCTTGTAATGTAAGTCTGACATAACCTGATAGTCAAAGCTCCTTAAAGCTGGCCTGAAGTCCCACCATTTTGACTCAACAATCCCTGATTCTGTTTGGTTTCTCCCTTCAGTGTTTATTTTGCTGTTTCCTCGTGTTGAACTTCCCCTCCCCCCCCCAATTAAAATGAATGCATTTTTAATGTTATTTCTATTAAGTTAAATGTAAAAAAATTAATTGCCTTGGAAGCATAGAAGCTTTACACAGTATCTTCGATCCTCTGTGTTTCCCGGTTAAGGGGGAAATGCTGTTCAAACAAATTACAAAGATGAACTGACTCCAATGGTAACAAGAGAAAGAAATTTTACTTACAAAAATAGAAGCACATCTGACATGACATATTCAAGTCGGTACATTTAACTTACTGTGAACAGATTAACTTTAAAAGGGTTAACTCGCTACAGCTCCAAGTCCAGGTAAGAGAGAAAAGAAGAAAGGTCCTATATAAGAGGAAAACAGAAGGCGAGCAATGGCCAAAGAGGCTCAACATCTGACCAATGAGAGAGTGGTGCTAACTGCCCAGTGTACCTGAGTGAGAGAATTCTTTTAACCCTTTCCCTCCCAGATCCTCTTGCATGCAGAATTACAATATCCAACAATTTTCACCTTATTTTGATGCATAAATGGTTTGTGATTAGGATCGTTACAAGAAGTGGAATTTCTTTCCCCCAAATTCTCTAATTTAGATATAGCCATTAATTCCTCTTATTCTCTTAAAAAAAAACAATTTTTTCTAATTTCTCCTTGATTTCTCTTTGAAAAGAGATCAATGCACCCTTTTATAACTTCAGCCCCTGTAGTTGTTGAATGTTACACACAACAGGGTGGTACTCCAGTAGGAGGATAGGAAGGTTTGGGGAGACATTCTGAAGAACATCCCTTTTTAACCCTTCTGTCTACAGCCAGTTTGGTGTAGTGGTTAAGAGCAAAGACTCTAATCTGAAGAACGGGGTTTTATTCCCCACTCCTCCACATGCAGCTGCTGGAGTGATCTTGGGTCAGTCAAGGCTCTCTCAGAGCTGTTCTCTCAAGAGTAGTTCTCAAAGAGATCTCTCAGCCCCATTTACCTCACAGGGTGTCTGTTGTGGGGAGACAAAGGGAAGGAGATTGTAAACTACTTTGAGACTCTGAGTGAAGGGCAGGGTATAAATCCAATCTCTTCTTCTTCTCTTCAAATTTCTGGTGGATTAAAATGGAATTGAACTGCAAATTCCTAAAAATGGGGAAAGAAGCAGATTGTTGGATTGCAGGGAGAAACTGGATAAAGAGAATTTCTCTTAACAACCCTACTTATGACATGGAAATCGCATAGAATAGTGTCAAAAGGTGTGCATTTCTATACAATTGGTAGGAGGGCCAAAAGAACTGGGTACACCACCAATGCAAAAAAGGTGAAACAAAAAAACGCCCGCAACATACAAAACCAAAAACAAACAAAAAGGGCATATTTACAGAGCCCTAGTTATTATAGAAGATAAGAAAGCATGGTGAAAAGAACCAGCTATGGAGACTCTTTACTTTAAAACTTTTATTTCCACAACACGGCCCTCAAAGCACCTTACAAAACACATCAAGATACAATAAATTAGCAATAGACACATAAAGCTAGTGAGCTGATGAAAAGTCAGTGTGGTGTAGTGGCGGACAGAATGCTGGAGAGGAATTCGGAAATGTAGGTTCAAATCCTTGTTCAACATGAAATTTACATTGGGCAAGTCATTCTCTCACGGACTAACTTTACCTCACAGGGTTGCTGTGAGGACAAAATGGAGGAGGGAGATACCTGTGTTTGTTCAGATCCCTGTTCACCATTGAACTCACATTGGACAAGTCATTCTCTCACAGACTAACTTTACCTCACGGGGTTGCTGTGAGGACAAAATGGAGGAGGGAGATAATTGTGCATGTTCAGATCCCTGTTCACCATGGAACTCACATTGGGCAAGTCATTCTCTCACGGACTAACTTTACCTCACGGGGCTGCTGTGAGGACAAAATGGAGGAGGGAGATAATTGTGTTTGTTCAGATCCCTGTTCACCATGGAACTCACATTGGACAAGTCATTCTCTCATGGACTAACTTTACCTCACCAGGTTGCTGTGAGGACAAAATGGAGGAGGGAGATAATTGTGCAGGTTCAAATCCCTGTTCACCATGGAACTCATGTTGGGCAAGTCATTCTCTCACAGACTAACTTCCCCTCACGGGGTTGCTGTGAGGACAAAATGGAGGAGGGAGATAATTATGTTTGTTTAGATCCCTGTTCACCATGAAACTCATCTTTAGCAAGTCATTCTCTCACAGACTAACTTCGCCTCACGAGGTTGCTGTGAGAAAACAAGGGATGAGGGAGAGAATTGTGTCAGCTGCCCTGAGCTCCCTTGAGGCAGAATGAGATGTAATTAAGATTTAAAAATCAGTGTCATAGTCCTCAAGGTCTTCCTGCCCCAGCTGCTTTTCTATGCTGCTTCTTCTTAATAATGTGAATCCTTTCTCATTTTTTCCCCAAAAAGCCATGTTTCAAAAAGCCATAAAAAAGAAGTTCTAAATACACTTTATGTCAAGCCTTCGTAACTGGCATTATTTTCAAAACGGTTGGAAATGCCACGATTCAGCACAGATGCACATGCGCGATCAATCGGTTCCACTAGCTTGTGAGACTTTTTACTGCCCTTTATGGCAAATGATCACAAGGAACATCACTTAAGTTAAACCCCCTCACTTACCAAGCTACAACAGAAAGGGGGGGGGGGATAAAACAAATTAGTTTTTCAAGGCTAAGACTTAAGAAATGCCAAAAGCCCTATTAACAGCCGTGCGCTTAGTAGTGCTTTCCAGGCGCGTGCATATTTGTCAGAACTAACACAGAAACGTCCATATTTTTTTCCCTTTCTTTCTTGCAAGCTCATGCACTGAATATGTATTTCAATGGGATGAAAAAAATAAATTAGCCTTTCAAGCGGCATCGGAGAGATTGCCCCTTCCATACTGGAGTTCAGGGTGGGGGGAAGACAACACTCAAAGTTGCCAGTGACCTACATATGAGAATTTCAGAAAGTGTAAGGCCAAGGTATGGATTTGATTAATGCAGCTGATTGGCTGACTGGCAGGCACTGGTAGGTTAAAGTGGTGGTGGTGGGGGGGGGAAGATGCCCATCCAGAATCACTACCCAACTGAAATGAGCCCAGTCTTTTTTTCCCCCTCACAGGGCTTAGTATCTTCAACGCTTTTTGTGACTCAGTAGTATTGAGTACCGGCAGCTTGTTCCAAGGCTCTCTCAAGTCCTGATCCTCGTGCATTGGCCCACCCTCATCTGCCAGAAAGAAAGAACCCTCAGGAACTTGGCTTGCCAGGTCTCCTGCTGAGGGAAGCCTTCTGCTGGCAAACCCCTGACAGAAAAGTTTCAAAACAGTGATACTACTTATGTCACTACATTACCTCCTTAAAAGCACCAGAAATTCTATAGTAAATAGGGTAGCTCTAGGAACCACCAGGAACTCTATGGTTTACCATAGAGGTTTACCATAGAGTTCCTAGTGATTCCTAGAGCAACTTGACATCACTCCTGGGTTTTCTCTGGAAGTGACATAACAGCATCGTGCCAATGGTGCCCCCATGTTCTCCCCCCCACCCCCAACTACTACCTCTGGCTGGCAACCCTAGTACTACGTATCAGAAAATCTCAGGGTATGACATTAGGATTGTTTCTACTCATTTTTTAAAAAATCAAGACAAAACTATCTTCTGGGTAATGCCGTCAAATTTAAAATAAAATATACTCTTTAGCAGGTTCTAAATTTCCATGGACGCTGCCACTCTCTCAGGACTACCCAAAGCCAGCATGTTACATTATACTCCCCCTCCGAAGCCTCACTCACACATTTAAAGAAACACAGAATTAAGAAAGAAAAGGAGAGGGAAGCACAAACAGAGACATAAACCAAAATCTGTGGGATTTACTTCTCCTTCATTGCTCCCTCTCCACATAAAAAACCATAGAGAGGGGGAGAGAGAGTTCACTTTAACCATTCAACGAACCGGAAAACAGAACAAGAGCAGTCTTTTATTCAGGATTTCAAGACAAGCAAATAGTTAAAATGAATGATTTAGTATTCCTAGAGAGGCTTCTAGCTGCTGCTTGAAAGCCCTGAGATTTAAGCTACCAGCCCAAGTCAAAGAGGCATCATGCCAACTGCTCCCTTGTTTTCGCATGATAGAAAAATGAGGTAGGATTCTTGGGCCTCCACAGCCATACAGACCTTGGAAAGTTTTGTATCCCTATTCCCCTCCACTTGGCAGCCCTGCCTTTTGTGTGTGTGTGTGTGTGTGTGTGTGTGTGTGTGTAAAAGGACTGTAATCGATTCTGCCGACTGATGTTACAGAAAACACTTCCAGACTTCTAGGACGCCCGCAATCTGTTCAAAGAGGCACCATTTTAGTACTTTACATCAAATGCCAATAGAGCGAGGGCTGCCATTAATGCATTTGTCAATACAATGGAACGTCTTTCATTTCCACATCCGAACCGAGGCAAGCGAGCATACAATTTCTGCCACCACCCACTCCACTTTTGGAAGAAAACGTTCACTTCCTAATTATCTAACATGAGAAATGTGGGAAGGGGGAAGAAATCGCTCCTCACATCATAGCGATACACTTGACAATTGTTTTCTCACTTCGGCAGCCAGGCACGCAGGCTCCGTGATGTAATCTCTTTAACAGGGTGTCTACCATTTCATGTTCAGCAGAAGGAACGTAGAGTCCTTTTACTAGCGCCGAAGCCACAGAAGAAAGGTTGTTAACATAATGAACATTTAGAAGAACAAATTTAATTCCCTCGCAAGAGCTCCAGCTGCCAAACTCGTAGAAACTACTCACTGAGGTCTTGTGGGTTTCGGCAGCTGGGAAACAGGAAGGGAGTATGACTTCCATGCCCCCCAACAATGAACCTGGGTGACTGTTACACCCATTACGAAATCCAGTGGTGAACTCAACCATATAAATAGATCAGGGAAGTCCCGTCTTTCTCCCAGTACGCGCGCGTCTGTGCCTTGTTAACTCAGCACCCCACTTGGATAATGATTTCATAAGAAAAACCTGTTTCACGTTTGATGGATAGAAAGGCCCTAGAGAGCCAGTTTGGTGTAATGGTTAAGTGCGTGGACTCTAATCTGGGAAAACTGGGTTTGATTCCCCACTGCTCCACTTGCAGCTGCTTGATGACCTCAGGCAAGCCATAGTTCTGTTAGAACTGTTCTTGAAAGAGCAGTTCTCTCAGAGCTCTCTCAGCCTCACCGACCTCACAGGCAGTATTCCCTCTGAGCTGAGTTAGTGTGAGCTAGCTCACAGTTTTCTAGCCTCTGGCTCACACATATTTGTCTTAGCCCAGGAAGGCTGGCTCCAGAGCAAACTAATTTCTGCAGAAGCTAAATTGCTCGCTCACAACTTTAATGCCAGCAGCTCACAAGATAGAATTTTTGCTCACAAGACTCCACAGCTTAGAGGGAGCATTGCTCACAGGGTGTCTGTTGTGGGGAGGGAAAGGGAAAGGAGTTTGTAAGCCACTCTAAGACTCCAAGTGAAGGGTGGCGTATAAATCCAATCTCCTCCTCCTCCTCCTCTTCTATAGAAAAAGGAGTGAACAAGTATGTTTCATTAGACCTTCACTGACTGCCCATTATGTTTGTCCTTATAACAAATAGCCTGAATAGCCCAAGATTATCAGGCCATGGGAGCTATGGAGGGTTGGCCACTGTCAGTAATTGGGTGGTAGAATCATAGAATCACAGAGCTGGAAGGAACTTCTAGGGTCATCTAGTCCAACCCCCTGCACAATGCAGGAAACTCACAAATACCTCCCCCTCTGTACTCCCAGTGACCACCAAGAAAAATCACCAAGGAAAACCAAGGAGACCACCAAGGAAAATTGGGGACACTATGCAGAGGAAGGCAATGGCAAACCACCTTTGCTTGTCTCTTGCCAGGAATGACCCGCAGATGAGGTTGCTATGAGACAGTTACGACTCAACAGCGCCTTCCTCTTCTATGATAAAAGTGATGCAAAACTGTATGACTTCCAGATTGCTCTGCTGACTACCACCTTCCCGTCTTCTTTCAAGGAACTATGGAAGTACTACAGAAGTAGTAGTAAATTTCTCTCAGTGGGATTAAAACTTTGTGATAAAGCCCTGCATAGAGTAGGTCTTTGTATAGCTGTGATTTAAATTTTTAGCAGCAGATAGCTATGATGATGGAGGCCACGGTGGCTCAGGGGTTAAGACACTGAACTGCAGACTGTAAGATCAGTAGTTTGGCAGTACAATACCCGAGTGCCGCGTGACCGAGTGAGCTCTCACATCTGGCCCCAGCTCCTGCCAACCTAGCAGTTCGAAAGCAAAAAATTGCAAGTCGATGAATATGTACGGCTTCGGTGGGGAGGTAACAGCATTCCATGCACCTTGGTGTCTAGTCATGCCAGTCACGTGATCACGGAGACATCTTCGGACAGTGCTGGCTCTTCGGCTTGGAAACGGAGGTGAGCACTGCAACCCAAGAGTCGGATTCAACTAGCTTTCGAGCAAGGGAAACCCTAGCTATGATGATATTAGAGTCTGAATGTATACTCCAGAATTATATTGCTAGTAACGGTGGCCTGATTTCTAAAATGTATCAGGTTTTAATAAAAATGGACAATAAAGGTCCTATGCCATATCAGAAACAGTGGGTGTCAGATTGTGAGATGGTGCTGTTGGGGGATGCATGGTCACAAATCTGGAATTCAAATACTTTTTCCTCCCAGATAATAAGGGTAAGAGAAAAAGAAGAAGAAGAAGAAGAGATTGGATTTATACCCCGCCTTTCACTACCCGAAGGAGTCTCAGAGCAGCTTACAAACTCCTTTCTCTTCCCCTCCCCACAGCAGACACCCTGTGAGGCTGAGAGAGCTCTGATAGAAACGGCTCTTTTTCAAGAACAGCTGTGCCAGAACTACAGCTTGCCCAAGGTCATCCAGCAGGTGCAAGTGGAGGAGTGGGGAATCAAACCCGGTTCTCCCAGATTAGAGTCCGTGCACTTAACCATTACACCAAAACTGTACAATCATTTAAGATTTTGTCTCATTAGTATCAAACACCACAGCAGTTAGCACAAGTTTTTTTCAACGTACTCATCTCTCTCCTGGAAGCGGTGTGGAAAAGTGGGGTATATGAACATTGTTGGTGGCAATGTTAGAGAATTATACTGATTTCTCACGGCCGCTGCTCCACCCCCACTCCTCCCTTTGCCCCAATTGTGTCAATTTCCCACTATTTGCCATGCAGCCACATTTTGCCCTGGAGTTTCACCCGATTTCCACCGCTTCTACTCAATCCTGATTTTTGAGGATCGAGTAGATGCAGCGGTAATTGGGCGAAGCTCCGGGGCAAAATGCAGTGGTGTGGCAAATAGTGAGAAATTGACACTTTTGATTGGGGCAAAGGGAGGAGCGGGGGCGAAGCAGTGGCTGTGGGAAATCAGTCACAAACAACTCTGGAAGACAATTTTGGACCAAATATTCCTCATAATGGGAGAAACTGTCCCATTCACACTAGTGATATTGTTTCTTAATTACTGGAAGGATAGCACAGTCCCAAATATTAGGAAAGAGCTGATCTCATACCTTCTGATAGTTGCCAAAACATCTATAGCTGCTAATTGGAACTGCCCAAATGCACCTATGCTTCACATATGGCAACGTAAGGTATGGGATATGTACATAATGGAAAGAATTACGTATAAGATGAATCAGTTTGAAAATAATCTTCCTTCCTCGAATTTTGTAGAAGTGTGGCCAATAATACTGAACTATTTGATGCAGATGGGAGTGGTTCCCCAAAAAATTGAAGCACTTAACTGAAATGCCATATTAAGGATGTTAATAGGTTGCAATATCTGGTGTTCAGTATTGCTTATTTGCTTTCTGTTTCAATTGTCCATGTTGTTTATAAAGTTATTTTTTTTGTAGCATGATTCATGTTTGTGTATTTGTTGGATGTACTAAATACAAACTGTCAAATAAAATTCTCAAAAAAAACCTCACCAAGCCAGTGGCTCAAGTGGTTAAGACACTGAACTGCAGACCAGAAGGTCGGTAGTTCAGGACTTCCGGCAAGACTTGCGATAATGGTGGACGTGCTCCTCCGCAACTGTGGGGAGCGCGATCCGTACCCGGCGGGAAGAAGGGGCTCTGGACTGGTGCCGAGCCCCCAGAGACCCCAGTGAGGGGGCTCTGCCTGGGGTGGCACGAAGGGGATCTCTCCCTACGGTGGCGATCGAGGGATCGAGATCCCTTTTCATCACCCCCATAGGTTCCCCCGCCGTGGGAGCCGTATGGCTGAAAGCGCAAATCCGTGAAGCAGCAGAGAGTGCGAAGCAATGAGGCTGGAACTGACAGTTACGCATGGAGAAAACGTGAGTCTGAAGTAAGAAAAGCAGAATACAGCGGGAAGACGGCGGGAGGAGTGAAACCCACCCACCCCACTCCGGGACTGGTGTACTTACCAGACTCTTCACGTGGCGTTACTGCATGAATAAAAGCCCATCCGCTTTGCTAGATGGCAGCATCGCTCACTTGGAGATATAAACTTTAAAAGGACATAAGTGCTGTTCGAAAATTTGCTCCTTTCGTTCATCTTATCTATCTATAAACAAAGAGCGCAGCCTCAACAATGGCGGGGAAACCGAAACCTTCCCCCAAACTAGGAAGTACAGCTCCGAGTGCAAAGGTTGATACCACAGAGATGAGCGCGGTGTTCTCCTCGTTATTGCGACCTCTAGTGGACCAAATGACAGCTCTCAACGTGAAGATGGACAAAATGCAGTTAGAACTAAAAGAGTCGAATAAAACCACAGAGAAGCTGCAGCGAGAACTTCTGGAAGTAAAAACTTCAGTAAAAAACCAAGACTCAAGACTACAAAAGGCAGAGAAGGAAAAAGCCTTCCACCATGATCAGCTTTTGAAATTACAAATGGAAAGATCGAATTTTTTCCTAAGACTTCAGAATGTGCCAGAAAACACAGGAGAAGACCTTAAAAATTTGCTAAGTGAAGCACTTGAACCAGTGACAGGCATGAAAGCAGCGGATATAAAAAGCGATATGGATATGGTTTACAGAACCTATCCAGATTATACTAAAAAGAAAAGCCTGCCTGGTGAAATTATGATAAGGTTCTCCAAAAAATCTACAAGAGACGTGGTGCTTAGGACCACAAACAAAGCAGCTCTGAAGATCCTGGGAGAAGAAGTAAAAGTGATGAAGGATATCCCATTTGAAATAAGGAAAAGAAGGAAAGCCTATGGAAAATTGACATCTTGGCTCCAGTCTGAGTCTATCATCTATCGCTGGAATACTCCAGAAGGACTATGCTTCAGCATCAAAGATAAGAAGTATAAGATTGACTCTGTTCAACAAGCGAAAAAATTTCTGGAAAAAAGCAAAGAAAAGAAAACGGGGAGAGACTCAGATGGTTCACTGGCCTCGCAAGAAAGCATGTATGGATTTGATAGCTCAAAGAGTGAAGAAGAAGTGTCTGACTCGGAAAAAGGAGCAGCAGCTCCAAAAGTAGATGAGACTGTTAAGACAAGAAGAGGACGAAAGAAGAAATAGTGATCAAACTGTTTTATTAAGCATTGCACCTATGCATTATAAATTGTTTAATTAACCGTATTTCTCTAGGTGGGCGTGCCTGCCAAATAGTTTTGATAATTTTTATAGTAGCAGTAACAAAATAATTGAAATTTATCCAAGGTTCTAAATGCTTCATAATTATATTATGTAACATGGTAGTATTAAGCAAATGATAAAGTACTCTCTGTATAAGGTATATGTAGCTTAGATTGTAGCGTATTAGTTGTAGATATAGGAAAAATCAATAAAAAATTATAAAAAAGAAAGAAAGAAGGTCGGTAGTTCAGCAGTTTGAGACTCGAGTGCCGTGTGATGGAGTGAGCTCCCGTCTCTGGCCCCAGCTCCTGCCAACCTAGCAGTTCCGAAAGCAAGAAATTGCAAGTAGATAAATAGGTACCGCTTCGGTGGGAAGGTGACAGCGTTCCGTGCACCTCGGTGTCTAGTCATGCCGGCCACATGACCATGGAAAAGTCTTTGGACAGCGCTGGCTCTTCAGCTTGGAAACGGAGATGAGCACCGCAACCCTAGAGTCATATTCAACTGGCTTTCGAGCAAGGGAAACCTTTACCTTTACTTACTATTATTTATTTATTAGTTAAATTTATACCCTGCCCAACCCCTAAAAATGGCCTCAAGGTGGCTCACAACATCAGAACAACTACAATGAAAACAGTAAAACAATAAATAACAATAGCAGGTAATAAAATCAGATCCCATGCCTTATAGAGAGCCAGTTTGGTGCAGTGGTTAAGCGCGCGGACTCTAATCTGGGAGAACCAGGTTTGATTCCCCACTCCTCCACTTGCACCTGGCTGGATGACCTTGGGCAAGCCATAGCTCTGTATCAGCTGTTCTCTCAAGGACAGCTCTGGAAAGAGCTCTCTCAGCCCCACCTACCTCACAGGGTGTCTGTTGTGGGGAGGGGAAGGGAAAGGAGTTTGTAAGCCATTCTGAGACTACAAGTGAAGGGCAGGGTATAAATCCAATCTCTCCTCTTCTTCTTCTTCTTCTTCTTCTTCTTCTTCTTCTTATAAAGTGATCATTCCAAAAGACTCCAGTGCCTAGATGATACCCCAAACAGTAAAGCACTGGAAAAGGTTATGGACAGTGCTGTGAACAGGACTGGGGGGGGGGGGGGGCAGAATTTATTGACCGCCTGCCTCAACCAAAGACCTGGGTATATTAAATGTATTAGGTATGTCTTTGGAGGCTTCCGGTATATGTTTTATCGTTTGCGTTGTACAGGAATTTAATGTCTGCATTCTGAAAGAACTACAGTAATCTAACAAGCCATTGTGCATCATTTTATTTTGTTTTGCCGTCAAGTCACAGCCAACTTATGGAGAACCCATAGGGTTTCCAAGGCAAGAGACATTTCAGAGGTGGTTTGCCATTGCCTGTCTCCAGTTCAGGACCATAGTATTCCTGGGACATCTCCCATGCCGAATACCGGCCAGGGCAAACCCTGGTTAGCTTCTAAGGTTGCCAGATCCTTCCCTTCTGCCAGCGGGGGGGGGGGGGGGGTTCCAGCCTGCTCCCTTGAATCTTCTGGAGCACAATTTTTTTTTTTTGGTTTTTAGCCAAATGCTAGAGTGCCCCCCACACGATGTGCCTGGCGTGATGATGTCACCTCTGGGTGATGTCATCGCACCAGTCACATCAGGGCTCTTGGGGGGTGCAGCTTCCTGAAATTAGGGGAAAACCCACCCCCATTGTGTGGGGGGGGGGCGCAATCCTATTAGTTTCCAAGACCTGATGACCTCAGGCTAATCTGGGCTATCCAAGTCAGGACATTGTGTTTTAGGGACTATTTTTTATTGATAATAAAAATAGAATCACTTGGACTGATTCTTACTGAGAAGTATTGGAGTCGGGAGTCCATGGAACAGTGAAACAGCTAGATCTTTATTGCTGGTTCGGATGAAGCCTACAACCCAGGGCTCGAAGCCCACCTTTTATGCTGGTCAGGGACAATCCCCTGACCTCACCCAACTGGCTTGATAGGCTCTTATCAGTCTATTTACATTTCATAGGTTCCCTTGGAGAAACCTAGGTACATGATTGGTGGCCGGTTTGGATCCACCTGGCCTTTGTTCTACCTGACTGAAGCTCAGGTAGTTTCTTGGCCATGTGCTCTGGCCACATGGCGGTCGCCATTACGTGAGCACATGGCGACCGCATGGTCAGTACATAACACTTCCATTCCATTGTGGATGCAGATAGACCAAGATGGGTAGCCGTGTTAGCCTATCTGTTACAGCAGAAAAGATCAAGAGTCCAGCCACACCTTAAAGACTAACATCAGTGGCAGCGTAGGAGTTTTCGACTTCTTCAGAATCTGAGTGCAATGGCTGAAGAATTTGGGATTACGTTAGCGAGTTCAGCTTCCTCATTACTGCTGTTTTTCAAAGCTACTTTCCCAAGAGCACATTCAGCTGATTCTTAACATAGTCAAGGCAATCTGAACGGACTTGTTTCCCAAAATACCAAACCTTGCTCTCAAATGTTACCGAATGACCGTGACGCAACGTGATAGATTTAAAGTAACAAAACAATGGATGTTTTCTATTTAAAAAGGATCTGCTAGACTATAATAGTTAAATTGTTCGGAAGGCTCTTATAAATTGAGCCTTAAATAAGACATATCATTTTATGTTTGCACACTAAGGGGACATTTGGACATGCCTAAAGCTCGGGCTGTTCGATAAGAATCAATATTTACTGACCTGTTAACAAGACCCTGTTCCAGGGTAATTGTTTCTTTATTTGCTTTAGAATTCATATTTTGAAAACTGTGTTCTGAAAAATGGCTCTCCTGCAACATAAAGGAGCACAGTTTGGTGTCGGGGTTAGCTTCCTACGTGCAGCACATGGCTATCACACTGAGCCTCTGTGATGCAGAATTGACAAGCTGAGACATGAAACTTGGATTCCTGGTTATGCAATCATTGTGTGACCTCTGACGAGTCATATTACTGTTATTAGTTTTACACAGGGCTCATTTTGTAGCAGGAGCTCCTTTGCATATTAGGCCACACACCCCTAATGTAGCCAATCCTCCAAGAGCTTACAGAGCTCTTCTTACAGGGGCTACTGTAAGTTCTTGGAGGATTGGCTACATCAGGGGTGTGTGGCCTAATATGCAAAGGAGCTCCTGCTACGAAATGAGCCCTGGTTTTACAATAGAACGAAGTTCGAGTCCAGTGGCACCTTTAAGACAAACAAAGTTTAATTCTGGGTACAAGCTTTCGTGTGCATGCACACGTCACCAGATACAGCGGAACAGACTTCCACAATTATTACATACAGGGGGTGTTAGTTGACAGGAAGAGCTAGTTAGAATCAAGAAGCATAAGTTAACTGGGCGATAAGTATAGCTGGATTAAAGCAGTTGGTAAGACTCAACTACTGGACTCACATCTGTTTGTTAACTCTCATATGCTAATTTGCTGCTGTTCACAGGTCTTTCCCTATGAAGAAAGGTTGAAGCGCTTGGGGCTTTTTAGCTTGGAGAAATGGTGGCTGTGGGGTGACATGATCGAGGTTTATAAGATAATGCATGGGATAGAGCAGGTAGAGAAAGAAGTACTTTTCTCCCCGTCTCACAATACAAGAACTCATGGGCACTCAGTGAAATTAAGGAAGTCCTTCTTCACCCAAAGAGTGATGAACACGTGGAATTCACTGCCATAGGAGATAGTGGCAGCTACAAGTATGGATGGTTTCAAGAGGGAATTAGATAGACATATGGAGCAGATGTCCATCAGTGGCTATTAGCCACAAGGTATTATAGATAGGAACTCTCAGTCTGGGGCAAGTGATGCTCTGTATTCTTGGTGCTTGGGAGGGCAACAGTGGGAGGGCTTCAAGTGTCCTGGCCCCACTTGCTGGACCTTCTAAGGGCACCTGGTGTTTTTGGCCACTGTGTGACAGAGTGTTGGACTGGATGGGCCATTGGCCTGATCCAACATTGGCTTCTCTTATGTTCTTATGTTCTTACCAACTGCTTTAATCCAATCTCAGGTATACTTTCAGGTGGGTAGCTGTGTTGGTCTGAAGCAGCAGAACAAAGTTTGAGTCCAGTGACCCCTTTAAGTTTGATTCTGGGTATAAGCTCTCGTGTGCCTGCACACTTCTTCAAATCCATACTGTCTAATGGTTACTGCTATCAGATAATGCCCATTGATTTGTTGAAAGAAAGAGATGATACTTTTAGGCATGGGCGTCAACTACGGGGGGGGCTCGAGCCCTCGAGCCCCCCCCCGAAATTTCCCGGGGGGGGGCTCAGCCACCCCCGGCAAAACGGAGCGCCCGCCGGTGGCCAGTCAGCCGGCCGTCACCGCCTCTCCTTCCCCCCTACCCCCAGCCTGCCCTCCTGCCTCCCTGGGGTGGCGGGGGGGGGAGAGAGGCGGCGACAGCCGGCTGACTGGCCACCGGCAGGCGCTCCATTTTGCCGGGGGGGCTCAGCCCCCCCCGGGAAATTTCGGTGCGCGAGCTCCCAGGGAGCTTGGCCGGGGCTCCTGCCCGCCCCCGCCCTTCTGTCCAGAGTTTGGTGTCGAGTGAGCGTTTCCCCCACCAGCAGCCACACGGGCCAGGCGGCACGGAAATTGACACGGGCCGCCTGGCGCAGGAGCAAGGGGCGGTGGGGGGGCGCTGGGACTCCGCGCAGCGTGCTTCTCCGACCCCAAAGGCCCCGGCCTGACTCCGCCGCCGCCGCCGCCTCCTCCTCCTCTCCAGGGTTGCTGCAGCGAAGGGTTGACTCAAAAGCAGGCGGAGGAGTTGGGCTGCCTTCGAGAAGAGCGCAGCAGATCGCGTGTGTTCCCGCCACACGTCCTGGTTTCTAAGGGGGGGGGATCCGTCCAGGAACACGCGGGGCTGGATGCCATTCAGGGTTTGGTTTGGACAGTTGGAACACTCGGAGTTAGCCAAAGATCGCCGGAAAATAGGAGCGGTGGGAGGGTTTAAAAAAAACATCATTGGCGTTTTTCTTTTCTTTATATTGCTATTGTGGTGCTATTTTTATACAAGGGATTAAGAAACAAGCTGGGGAGAGGGGGAAAGAGCCGGTTTCTTGGGGCTCGACAGAGTAAAGACGATGTTTGAGCCATTCCTGTGACTAGCATTAACAACCTTCGATCCGGTCCAACTGGGTCAGAGTCCTACTGACACTACCACACTCAAGCCCCGCCAGTTTCAATGGCACTTCCAAGCTAAATAACTAAGAATACAATCCTAAACTTGGGGGTAAGCCCCCCCCCCCCGAATGGACCCAAGGAGGATTCTGAGTAGATCTGCTGAGGATTTTCTGTAAACGTACTTAATTTACTCTAGACATGACAGATTCGGAATAATAATATTTCTGCAGAGCAATAAGTGGCGCAGGCAAGTCCAGTCGCTGCAGCCCCTTTCCTGAGTTTAGCTTCCAGGGGGCCAGGATTCCTGCCTGTTCCGCAGACTCCCACGCCAGCCGCTCCGAAGAGGCCCAGCGGGGCAGGAGTGAAAAGCGCGCGGAGGCCCCTCTCTCCCACGGAAGAGACTCAAACTGACGCATCAGCCCATCTTTAAACACCTACGGCCCTCAAGGCTGAGAAATTCTCAGCGATGCGCCGGCACCTAGCTACCTTTTCTAGAACAGCACATGTCCACAATCCAGTCACTTGGGCACTTGGGGAAACGGGGGGGGGGGTCTCATCCAGCTTGTCCTCCGGGCGTCCAGAGTTGCTCTGGTTCCACCCCATAGGAGTGCGCAGAAGGACCTCCTCCGAGGGCCTCTGATTCGGGTGGGCCTTCCAATATGCCAGAAGGGCCCTCGAAAGGAAGGCTCATTGGGTTGTGCTGCTGATGTGCGGATTTTGGTTATCTGAATTCCAGCGGAGTTTTTTAAGCTGCTGACCGGAATAGAGGTGAGTGGGGAGAGGGAGGGAGGGGGGCGGGGAGCGCGGCGGGCGGGCGGCCGGGTGGGCACAGCCCGGGGGAGGGAAGCGGCGGCGGCGGCTCCCTGGGGCGGGGGGGGAGAGCGGCGGGGACATTGTCCCGAGTGCGTGCGCGCACGAGAGAGCCCCCGCCCCCCCCGGATTTAAAAAGTCTACGCCCCTGCTTTTAGGGGCCCACAAAAATGGTTTGATTTCTTTTAAAATCCAAAAGGGAAAAAATGAACTTTTAGGGTTGAAGAAAATGCTTTCATTTTTTTCTCACATCAGAAGAAAAATGAAATGTTCAGTGCCCACGAAAATCCATTACATTTTGCCCAAAACAGAAAAAAATAAAATAAAACATTGAAGTTGACGCTTGCTCTTTTCTATTACGCATCTGGATGTAAACCAACGTTGCACAGTGTGACCCACGAAAGCTCATCCCCTGCCACCAATTTTGTTAGTCTTCAAGGTGCTACTCTTGCTCTTTTCTATTACACATCTGGATATAAACCAACATCGCACGAACATATTAAAACATTATTAACAAAGCAAAACAAAAAGACATTAAAATCCCTGTATTCAGCTTCATCTCATGCTGACATGCATATTGCTCTTCAGTCTAGGAGACCTTCCTGTGCTCCTACGTGTGATGCTGCACCAATCGGGCCTTCAGATCCTTAAATTTAAAAAACCAACAACATCAAAGCAGCCCTTTGCACTTGAAGAACTTCAGATGTAGCAAACTGGGAGTGGCCCTTCGTCTTCTTTATCACTTCAGAGCATATGAAACTTTGCAACTCAGAGAAGGAACAGGAACGTGCAAATACACGGGTGGTTGTTTTTGTGTTGTTTTGTTTTTATCCAATAGAACAGTATTGTTTATCTTGCCAAACTGTGGAAGAGGAGGGGCTGAAGAGGCTGACAGAGGAAATTTAAAAAGAGGCTCTGGCTCATTCTGTATCTAGCATTCGCTCCGTTGTTTTATCAAACCCACACTGGAACAGATAAAGATGCAGCTCAAAACCACATTCAAATACCCCGGGCCAAGGCCGTACTAACAGCAGAGTCACCCCTGAATGGCCATAAAATGGCCATAAAGCTATGCAGACAGTTCCATAAAACCAAGAGATCAAAGGAAGTGAAACTGGCATGCAGTGTAGAGGCTACCATAAAATCCAACAATCAAAGAAAGTGAGGCTGCGGTTACATGCGCCAGCTGAAGTGGAGGAGGAAAGAGGCTATTTCCTCCAGAGGAATTTGGCATGCAGTTGTGAGATCACACAGCCCTTTGAAGCTACAGGCACAGCCCGTCACTCTGTGACCAGACACAACTGTGGGTGAGTCGGGTTTTTTTTTTGCCATTTGTTTCCCTTGTGCATAAACAAGAAATCGCAACCTTTGCACTGAGGACCCCCTATGGAGTATACGATGGTGCGCATACTGCAAAGGGGGGGAACACAGCACAGAATCAGGATGGCATGATCAGACCATCCCAACAGCATGAGAGCTTGTTTGAGCGATCAGACAGGGGAAAATCTGTCTGTGGCCCATCGGCAAGCATTAGAACTGGATTTTTCCCAGTGTCTTTTAACTTCACTTCTGTGGTGGAGCAGCACGGGTTGCTGACAACTGCAGGGCACTTTCCAGATGTTGCTGTCTGATCACACCTTTTAGATCCGTCAGGCATTCACACTAATGTCAGATCTAAAGGAGCGCGTGATCGCAGCCTGAAAGTGGCATTGAATGCAGAGGGGAATTTCTGTTCCAACACGGGTTTGGTAAAACAGCGGAGTGAATGCTAAATGCAGAATGGGCCTCTAAACACGTCTTTTCAAATCGATGCTGTTTTGCAGAGAAGCCCCATCCAAAAAACAGGGGTATATTTGGTATGTAACTCGTCCTTTATTTTAATTCTAATGGGGGGGGGGGAATCAAAACAATGAAATGAAGCATGTGGAAGGAGAAAGAGAAAGTAGATGAGAGCAATTAATGGGACTCTGGGCCCCGATTTCGGCCACCTGCTGACTTTGGTGATTGAATTAAGAGCATCATACGAATAATCCGAAGGCTCGTCCTTGTCCCGATCATCTATGTGTTTATTTAATTATCTGTCCGACCGCCTCTCAAATAAATTGGAAACAGATGCCAGGTTGTCTTTTTTTTAATTCAGTAGCTCCATTAGCTACCCACCCCCTGCTGCCGCCAGCACACAAAGCCATGCTGTAATTCAGATTACGCACAAAAAACCCAAACAAACCTAGAAACCAATAATATGTCATTGTGTTGTGATTATATGAATAATTGAGAGAAATGTTAGAGCTTTTTACCTGCAATCTATACGTGGAGGAAGATGAGGGAGAACTGAAAGGCAACGAAAAGGCCTTTCCTTCTGTCCACCTGTGAGGGTAGGAGGGACATGATAAGACTGGAGGATAAAAATGATGGGATCATCCCTGGGAAAAAAGAGAAGGAACGCTGCTATGTATTATCTGAATATGTTTATTGGACACTTAAAAACAAAACTGTTGCTGAGCTAAATGCGACTTACAAAATGGATGGAAACAATTCACTCTCTGTTCCATTTCATCATGCCATTCCTCTGAGGAGCTTGGGGCAACGTATGGCATTCTTTCCTTCTCATTTTTATCCTCAAAGTTATCCAGTGAAGTAGGTTATTCTGAGGTTGTGGTCATATGTGCAAGATAAAGCAGGGGGGGGAGAGAAACTATTTCCTCTGGCAGAAATTGACCTGCAGTTGCGCAATCACACAGTCTTTTGAAGCTGCAGGCACAGCCCGCCATTGCATGATCAGACGCAACCGTGAGTGAGTCGGGTTGTGTTTTTTTGCCGTTGTCTCGGATGCACTCAGACAAAGGATTGATGATTCACACCTCAGCCCTGAGGGCTCCCTATGGAGTGTGCGATGACGTGCATACTGAGAAGGGAAAACAACAACGGCACAGAGTCAGGATGGCCTGATCAGGCTATCCCGATGCCATGAGAGCGCACTGGAGCGATCAGACACAGGATGGTCCATCTGTGGCCCATAGCACCCATTTGCTACTGGACTTTCCGAGGTGTCTTTTAACTCCACTTGTGCGGCGGAGCAAGATGAGTTGCCAACGGCTGTGGGGCGCTTCCCAGATGTTGTTGTCTGATCACGTTCTTTTAATCCGCCCAGCATTTGCACCTATGTCAGCTAATTGTGCATGTGATCGCAACCTGAGACTATTTATTTATTTATACCACACTTTTCACCTCAAAGGGAGCCCAAAGCCACTTACAACACCATTCTCTGCTCAATGCTGAGAACGAGTTTGGCATAGTGGACAGTGTTGGAGTAGGATCCTAGGAGGCCTGGGTCTGAATCGCTCCTTCTACCATGGAAGCTTCTACCACTGAAAGCCAGTTTGGTGTAGAGTTGGGCCCACTGTTTTTTGAGGATCGAGAAGATGCAGGGGAAATCAGGCAAAGCGGTGGGTCAAAATGCGGCCACGCAGCAAATAGTGGGAAATTGATGCATACAATCAGGGGAAAGGGAAGAGTGAGGGCAGAGCAGCGGTTTGTGGGAAATCAGTCAGAGCAAGGGGGGAGCAACAAAATGGCTGCTGCAGGAGGCGGAGCCCACCACAAAATGGCTGCCCCAGCTTACCTCAGTCACACAGTGAAGATCCTTGTGCTGTGGGGGCAGCTGCTGCCAAAGCAGTGTTTTAAAAACATCTCAAAGGTATCTTGGTTTTCCGGAGATCAATTTTAGTAGCTGGAAATCTGTTGGTTGGCAACCCTAGCCTCACCTGTCCCTGCCTACTTTCTAAGAACACCTGATGGGCATCAGGAAAGATGTTGGTTTGGCACCACAGCATCCACAGGTACCATGATGGGAACCCCTGCATTATGTCATAAAGCTGAATAATAGGGTTGCCAACCTCCAGGTGGGGCTAGAGATATCCTGGAATTACAATGGGTCTCCAGGCACTACAGATCAGTCCCCCTGGAGCAAACAATTGCTATGGAAGGCAGACTCTATGGCATTATACCCCACTGAGGCCCCTCCCTAAGCTCCACCCCTAAAATCTCCAGGTGTTTTCTAAGCAGGAGCTGGTAACCCTGGAATAGCAGCCATCTCTCCCATGAAGTATTGCCAGACCGCTCATCCCTATGTATGTAAATGTAAATTTATGTAAATGTAAATTTCACTCAGTCGGACTTGGGTTGAATAGAGACTTTGGATGATTATCTCATTACCCGAAGTAACTGCCTTTCAGGTATTCCATTCAGACTCATCAATAGAAGAAAGGGGTCATGCCCAGCCTGGACTGTGCATGCAACCTTTTCCATTACTTTTGCAACAGCTTTGCATTTACATGGCACTTTCTGCATCCTCTCCCCCCCCTCCCCTTTACCACCTATATATCTCTGGCCAGTTTCTCCACACCCTCCATGCATCTGACGAAGAGAGCTGTGTTTCTCGAAAGCTTACGCTACAATAAAGTTTGTTAGTCTTAAAGGTGCTGCTGGGCTTCTTCCTATTTCCCTACAAAGTGATAATTGCTTGCAACAACCAACAGAACAAAGCACTGACTCAAGAGAGACTCCCGATTGGTAGGGACCATTGCCCAAAGCCCCTACTAGATCTCGCCATTTCAGAATAAAGCCGGGGAAAGATTCAGTATGGTAACATTTTAGAATCACTGCACTCCATTGTTTAACATAGTAATTAAAGTGATGATACAAGTTAAATTGTTAGCATTATGCAGCGCCTCTCTGGTATTCAATGTTTGCTAAAATCCATCGGCGGTGAAAGCCCCCGGTTCGTGAGCCAGCCAAGGGAGATGTTTAAAAATGATTATCATAAAGAAACATTTGCTTTATTCTCTTTTCTATCAATAGAATAGATTTGCTATTATTTATACATAATACGCATCTATATTTAGGCATGAATGCAAAGGCAATATGCAGTAGGTTCAATTTCATAATGGCCTTTTCCCACATTTAATCGACCTTCCTGTTTGAAAACATGTAATTTGCGCGAGAGATTCCGGAGTGGTGCAGACCAAGGCTGCAATCCACAATGGGACTACTCAAAGAGAAATTATCATTTTGGGTCCCAGCAATCTCCCACTCAGATAACAATACATCCGCAAAATGGCAGCGCAAAGAATAAAGTCAGACAGAACAATCACGGCACTTAGCATTTATTAACTGACAAAAGGCGCGATGCGGGCCCATTAAAAGCAATGGGAGTTGTGTCACTGGCTTCAATGGGAGGTAGATTGCATCTTCAAACCCCAGGTTGTAAAGGTGATACGGATCGTTGAGATTTACTCGGATTATTTCCCAACCAGAAAATCCACTACAGCAATTGAAAGACAAGCCGCGCCGACGGATATTATTAGCGAGATAATCAACGTGCATTATAAAAATGACTGTGGTTTGCATGTGGCACTGGGGATTGAGAGCTAACTGGTCAGGTGCCTAACCCTCAGATGGAAATTTAATGCTGCTCTCCTGTTCCCAGGTGGTAGATTTGCATGAAAGAATCCATCTACCTGTTCACGTTTGTCTAATTCTTTTTATACTACCATGCCTTCCAACTTGCTTTTGCAGAGCTTTTTTCCCCTTTACAGACATATTACCCTATATATTCTGACGTTTAAAGGTGGCAGCCTTTGGGGAGTTTGGCATACATCTGTGGCCATACATCTGTGTTCCCATTCTGGGAATGAACTCTTTAGGCAGGAACAGATTGTACATTGCAGTTTGGTGTAGTGGTTAATCTGGGAGAGCCGGGTTTGATTCCCCACTCCTCCACTTGCAGCTGCTGGATGACCTTGGGCAAGCCATAGTTCTGTCTGAGCTGTTCTTGAAAGAGCCATTCTCGAAAGAGCTCTCTCAGCCCCACCTACCTCACAGGGTGTCTGTTGTGGGGGGGAAGGAGTTTGTAAGCTGCTCTGAGACTCTGAGTGAAGGGCAAGGTATAAATCCAATCTCCTCTTCAATATTACTCAGGGTTTCTGTTGTTGCTTTGTTTCACTCACAGTTACACTTCAACTAGGACTTTGTAGTCTTACAGCAACACGAAGGGCTTGTATTTCTTATATGTGTGCTTCTCTTACTAGAATGGATGCAATTTGGGAGGAAGCACTGAGATTTCTTGAGAATGTTAATGATTTATAAAATGAAGCATGGGGTGGAGAAACTAGATAGTGCCAGGACCTGCTCTGACCCATCACTGAAGAAGGACAGAACATCATTCTCAGAGGAAGTTCATCCCACAGACCAGTAAATCAAAGCTCAAAAGCCTACTCATCACTGCAGAATTGATCTACACACTTGGTGAAAATGGAGCAGTGGAACCCCACAATTGAATATACCTGCCTCCAGAGCCCCACAGCCCCAACCCACCCCTTGGACATAAGAACGTAAGAAGAACCCTGCTGGATCAGACCAGTGGTCCCTCTAGTCCAGCATCTTGTCCCACACAGTGGCCAACCAGTTCTTCTGGAAGGCCAACAACAGGGCACAGAGGACAAGGCCTTCCCCAGATGTTGCCTCCTGGCTTGGGATTCAGAGGATTAGTGCCTCTGAATATGGAGATTCCCCTCAGTCACCATGTCTAGTAGCCATTGATAGACATCCTCCATGAATCCATCCAATCCCCCTTTAAAGCTGTTTCTTCCTGTGGCCATCACTACATCTCCTGGCAGTGAATTCCACATTTTAATCACTCTCTGTGTAAAGAAGTATGTCATTTTGTTCAGTCTGAGCCTACTGCCCATCACCTTCATGGGATCCCCTCGAGTTCTAGTCTTTTGGGAAAGGAGGAAAAAGTTCTCCTTGTGAACTCTCCTCACCCCATTCATAGTTTTATAAACCTCTATAATGCCCCCCCTTAGTAGTCTCTTTTCTAAACTGAAAAGTCCCAGACTCTTCAGCCTTTCCTCATAGGGAAGGTGCTCCAACCCCCTTAATCACCTTGGTTGCTCTCCTTTGTACTTTCCTCACCTCTGCAATGTCCTTTATGAGATACAGTGACCAGAACTGTACACATTATTCCAAACAAGGCTGCACCATAGATCTGTACAGGGGCATTATTGGCCATTTTATTCTCCAGTCCCTTTCCTAATAATCCCTAACATAGAGTTTGCCTCTTTCACCACTGCAGAACACTGGGTTGACACTTTCATTGAGCTATCCACTACAACCCCAAGATCTTTTTCCCTCTCCGTCTCAGCAAGTTCAGACCTCATTAGCCTATACTTGGAATAGGGATTTTTGGTGCCAATGGGCATCGCCTTACACTTACCAGTATTGAACTTTATTTGCCACGTTGTCGCCCACTCACCCAGTTTGTGGAGGTCCCCCTTGGAGCTCTTCACAATCAGCCTTGGTTTTCACCATCTGGAATAATTTTGAGTTACCTGCAAACTTGGCCACTACACTACTCAGCCCTAGTTTCAGATCATATTTGAATAAATTAAATAGAACTGGTCCCAATATCGATCCTTGTGGAACCCCCCTGCTTATTCCCCTCCATGTTGAGAACTATCCATTGATTCCTGTCTCTTTGCTTCCTGTCATCTAACCAGTTTTTAATCCATAAGAGAACCCATCTTCTTATTCCATGACTGCTAAGTTTACTCAGAAGTCTTTGGTGAGGTGCCTTGTGAAAAGCCTTTTGAAAGTCTAGGTGTATAATGTATACCGGCTCACCATTGTCTACTTGCTTGTTCCCTTTTTCAAAGAACTCCAAAAGGTTGGTGAGGCAGGACTTCCCTTTTGAAGAAGCCATGTTGATTTTCCCTCAGCAAGCTTTGTTTCTCTATATGCCCAGGGATTTTTTTCAGCAGGAACGCACCGGAACGCCGCACCGGCATCCGAACCTGCCTTGCCCCCTCCCTGCCAGGCCTGAGCTGTTTACACTTAAAGGGAAAGTTCCTGCAGAGAGTCCAAAGTTTCATCCAAGGTATAAGCTTTTGTGTGCATGCACACTTCTTCCATCTGAAGAAGTGTGGGTGGCACATGAAATCTTATACCTTGAACAAAATTTTGTACCTTGAATAATATAGTCCACAAACTACTCCTGTCCAGTGCATCCATAAACCTAGAAGAAGAAGAGATTGGATTTATACCCCGCCCTTCACTACCCAAGGGAGTCTCAGAGCATCTTACAAACTCCTTTCCCTCCCCTTCCCCACAACAGACACCCTGTGAGGTAGGTGGGGCTGAGAGAGCTCTGAGACAACAGCTGGTACAGAGCTATGGCTTGCCCAAGGTCATCCAGCAGGCACAAGGGGGGGAGTGGGGAATCAAACCCGGTTCTCCTAGATTAGAGTCTGTGCACTTAACCACTACACCAAACTGGCTCCTAGCATTGTTCTGCCAGTGAACTAGGGTTGCCAACTCCAAGTTGAGGAAATCCCTGGAGATTTGGGAGTGGAGAGTGGGATTTAGGGGAAGGAGGGACCTAAGCAAGGCATAATGCCATGGGCTCTACTTTCCAAAGCAGCCATTGACCTGATCTCTGTAGTTTGGAGCTCAGTTGTAATTCCAGGAGATCTCCAGACCTCACCTGTAGGTTGGCAACCCTAAAAAATCATATTCAGCGTACTAGTTCTGCAGGAAGGCAAGCTGATTTCCATGGGAACCTAACCTTTAGGAATTGATTCCAATCCAGTGTGGGAATAATTGTTGGACATAAGGTATTGGTTCAGGCAAGATTTTGTATAGATGGGACAGAAAATAATGTTTTTATTGGTTTTGTCAAAACTGTTTTGACAACAAGGTAAACAGAATAAGAAGCAAAAGGTGGATGTGGCTGGATGACCACACTTCTGGTAACATCGGGTGTGGCCTAATATGTTAATGAGCTGTGCTGACTGCGGTGTGGCCTAATACGCTAATGAGTTCCTGCTGGGCTTTTTCTACAAAAAGAGCCCTGCATATGCCTAACAATTCTCTTTGATTACAGTTTCTACTAATTTGTCTGGGACAGACATTAGGCTGACTGGCCTGTAATTTCCTGGTCCCCCTCTGGATTCCTTTTTTAAAATTGGTGTAACATTTGCTACTCTCCAGTCTTCTGGTACAGCAGCTGAATTTAGGACTTCAACAGCAGAAAGAATGGAAAGTCTCCATGGAGACCATAGAGTATGGGGTATCCAGTCGCCTAGCACTAAATGATAATTATTAAGTGCCATCAACTCGCAACTTACGGTGGCCCCATAGGTTTTTCAGGGCAAGAGATGAACAGAGGTGGTTTGCCATTGCCTGCCTCTCTGTGTAGCAACTAGCATTGCTGGCTCTGGGCTGTAAAATTCTGGGTTGTGATACTGAGATGTTGGAGGTGCAGCTGGGGGGAGGGCAGAGTTTGGGGAAGAGAGAGACCTCAGTGGGGTACAGTGCCATGGAGTCCGTCTTCCAAAGTAGCCATTTTCTCCAGGGGAACTGATCTGTCTAGTCTGGAGATCAGTTGTAATTCTGGGAGATCGCCAGCCACCATTTGGGGACTAATACTAATACAAATACATTTCTGCACATTCAAACATCAAAAAAAAAATGATTCCACAGTGTTATTAAGCACAGTCCACTAATCTAAAGTTCTTACAAACAGTAAATTTTCTTTGTGTCTTTCTTGTACTAATATTGGACTGTAGACATATAGCATAAAGGTCACAAATCTACAGACAGGTTCGCTCCAACACCTGTTCCATAAACCTTTCAGAGCAGAATACGTGTAGATGTGAATCCTTTCCTACTCAGCATTCATCTCTGCATGCTGTCTCTCTACATAATACTCATACTCAGTGAAATCTTCTCGTAGGTCCTTTCCACACTTGGATCGCATCCCTGGTTTTATCGGAGTTCAGTTCGTGACACAATACCTTGCATTTATCCCTGGTTATATCAGCATCCGTTTATCCCAGGACAAGTGTGGGGCAAAACCGGGGTGCCCTCACTGTAATGTGGAAACAAAAAATACCTGGAGATAATTACAGGGGTGAACCCAAGTGTAGTGCAGAATGTAAAACTACCCCGAGATAATTACAGGGGTGAAGTCGAGTGTAGTGCAGAATGTAAAAATTCCCCGAGATAATTACGGGGGGAACTCATGTGTATTATAGAATGTAAGTTCAGGGACAGGGTTGAACAAGGATTCAAGGTCTAGTGCAGAAAGGACCTTAGCGAGCTTTCTCTCTGTATGGTTTCTCTCAAGGGGCTTTCAAGGCAAGTGAGAAGCAGAGGTGTTTTGCCACTGCCTTCCTCTGCGGTCTTCCTTAGAGGTCCCCCCATTCAAGTACTGACCTTGCTAAGTTTCTAAGATATGATGAGAGGTGGCTATACCACATTTATGGAGAACAGATCCATCAAGAACATTCATGGAGAACAGGTCCATCAAGAACTATATTAGCCATTAAGAAAAAAAATCAGATGGGTAGCCGTGTTGGCCTGAAGCAACAGAACAAATTCAAGTCCAGTGGCACCTTTAAGAACAATAAAGTTTTATTCAAGGTGTAAGCTTCCGTGTGGATGCACACTTCTTCAGATACATTGAAACGGAAGTTATCAGTCCATACATATAGGTAGAGATTGAGCAGCAAATCAATATACAACATAATGAAGATGTTTAACAGATGCAAGGACCAGACAAAAATAACAAGGATAGTTTATATGGTCACCATTTGTTTGGATCTAATTCCAGGGGGAAACATAGTGAAGCAAAGAAATATATCAACTGCACCATCCCAGGCTCATTCACCTGCTCATCTTCTAACATTGTATATGCCATTAAATGCCAACAATGCCCGTCTGTTTTCTTCATAGGGCAAACAGGTCAAACCCTGTGCCAAAGGATAAATGGACACAAATCTGACATTAAGAATCATAAGACTGAGAAACCTGTAGGAGAACACTTCAGCCTTCCAGGGCATTCAGTGGGTGATGTCAAAGTAGTTGTTTTATCACAAAGGAACTTCAGGAAAAGAGTGGAAAGGATAATTTCTGAGTTACAAGTTATTACAAGACTCGGAACAAAAAAACCCCAGGACTTAACCGGGATATTGGGGTTTTTTTAATCTCATTAGATGTGCTAATCTCATTCAGTCCTTACATCTGTATTCTCATCAAGAATGGCCATACATCCTCTTTATTTTATTGTATTTTTATTGTGTTTCTAATTTAGAATAGTGATTGTAATGTAAGGCTATGAATAGTAGAATGTAATGTAATTTGGAATGGTAGATCGGAATATATTTCTCTGGTCTGGTGGCAGAGGAGACATAACACTGCACAACCAATCACCCCACCTTAATGAAAAGGATGCTGTTAGTTACTTCCATGCTTGAGAGGCGATGGATGGAGTGTAATGGCAGGGTCTCAGTTAATTACTCTCAGCATTCCACAATTAAGGACACGTCTGCTGATCTATCTCCAATTGTGATATATTTATTTCCTTCATTATGTTTCCCTCTGGAATTAAACCTAAACAAATGGTAACCATATGAACTAAGCTTGTTATTCCTGTATAGTCCTTGAATCTGTTAAACATCTTCATTATGCTGTATGCTAATTTATTGCTCACCCTCTATGCTCATCCATACTTTGAAAGGGTCCATAGATTTCACCAGACTGCCAAAGGGGTCCATAAACACAAAAAAGGTTAAGAACCCCTGCTATATAGCTTTTCTCAAAAGCTCACCAGTAATATCCTAAAACAATCCATACTAAGTACTAAAACCCCAACAAATGTGGCTGATAGATCAATCACCAATCTATCCCCGAGTCTACATTTCTAATTTGCAAAGTGATATATGCAGACAGACAGACAGCCAAAATGCTAATGGACTGACTTGGCATGCTTTTGATTTAAAAAAAAATTAAATAGAGGGTATCGCTCTTCACCCCCTCCTCCTGGACTAGGGGGGGGGGGGGGAAGAACTTTGCTTTCGATAGTAACTCACTTTTTGAAAAGCCCAGAGCAAGATCATAAAATTCCATTATTTAAGTGGTACGTACCAGCTAGGTATGGCCTATGAAACCTGGCAGTAACTTACTCTGTTTGCGGTTTTCCATTTTGTTAGACTCTGTGGAGCCATGAATCTATCTTGTCCTTAAAACCCTGCAAGGGGAAAGAATGGGCTGTCGTGGGGCAGGCAGTGGGGAGAGGTTTGAAAAAAGAATATAATGCTAAATTTATGTGCCACAGGAGTAACGTATCAGGCCTCCGAGCTGATTAGAGCCAGATGTTGGTAACAATGTTGGTGTTATGGTCCAGCTGCAGGTGAGGGAATAGGCCCCCTTCCGAGGGGACTCTCAGCAATCAGCCCAGCGGTTTCTCCTGGCGCTCGGCTCAGACGTTTCAGCGTGTGGCTACAATAGCATTGTTGTTCTCGAACTTTAGATCGTGTGTCATGTAAATGAAGTTAAATATATCGTTTAACTTGACAAGGTGATTAAGGCCAAGGATACATATGTTCGGCATTATAAAACCAGCCGAGGTTAAACAATAATCATATTAATAACGGTGGTGGGGGCAGGAAGGGAGAGAAAGAACGGGGCCCCAGCGTTGCCATATATTTGTGTGGTTGTTTTATTGTTTTGGCTTATCGAGAGATTTTCGCATTTTTCGCTTCCATCCAAACGCAACATGGTATAAACAGAGCGAGGGCCGTGACCAGAGGTAGATGCTTCTCTTTGCCTATATAAAGATGCGTAAAATGTTTATAAATTCTCAGCTGGATGGTTTTATACGTAACAAACTGACAAGCCCAATGGCGTGTCTGCTTTGTGCTCGTTTGGTTTGCCTGGTTTACGTTTGTCTCCTTTCCCTTTTCCTCATTAGTGGGAAATGATCGGTGCATTTGCATCCACCTTCCATGGAGGAGGAGAAAGAGCAACCCGTTTGCAAGCAATGAATCCACCCTCATCGGTGCCAAGAAATGCCTTCCTACCTCCTTGGGGCTTTGTGATATTTAGAACGTTGCGTTGTCTCACTAAAACATATTATGGGCTCCATTAACTAAAGGACTCACGTCTCTCTTCCCTTCCCTTCCATACCCACCTAGCTCTCATTAGTGTCAAGGAGGGGGTTATGATTGACTAAGAATATGACCAGGTTCCCAATATTTTTTGTGTACGTTCAATTTCTGTGGGATTTCTCCAGGGCTGGGATGGTGGGGACACATTTTGTCTGGGTTGGGTAATGCCAAATAAAATAAGAAATAATGAAGCATTTGATGACAAGGCTGTATACTTGGATCTGAGTATGGCTGATGGCAACATTGCTTTCAAACTGTATAGGTTGGTCTTTGACGAGGGTATAGCGCTCTAGAAGTACAAATGGTAAATATTTTACATAAGCGCTGGAAATTCCTCAGTAACAAAGCTGACTGCAGACTGGTTTAAAATGGGACTACGTTTAGTTGGTCTGCCCAAGACCTGCCTAGCATGATCCACAAGGCCAACAATATATAGACTACCAACAATGTATAGACTGTGGTCTATACTGCTGCATGTACCTTATTTTAAATTAGATCCTCTTATCCTATTACTGAAATTGCTGACTTCGGATCATCTTAAACTGAGCACAGTATCACGAACCTTGATTGTGGTTTTTATTACTGTTTTAAAATACTGTTTAATTATTTTAACTATTGTTATCAAGATCTGTGACTTTGTAACCCGCCCTGAGCCCATCCACAGGGAGAGTGGGATAAAAACTGAATTAAATAAATCAATAAATAATGTGATTTTTGTCCCACTTATTGTGTCATAGAGAAGAAGAAAAGAGATTGGATTTATACCCCGCCCTTCACTCGGAGTCTCAGACGAACTCCTTTCCCTTCCCCTCCCCACGACAGACACCCTGTGAGGTATGTGGGGCTGAGAGAGCTCTTTCGAGGACTGCTCTTGAGAGAACAGCTCTGAGAGTACTTATGACTGCCCCAAGGTCACACCAGCAGCTGCAAGTGGAGGAGTGGGGAATCAAACCCGGTTCTCCCAGATTAGAGTCTGCGCTCCTAACCACTACGCCAAACTGGCTCTCATATGAATACTTATGCTCTGCTTCAGTCCCTTCTCGTGATTCCAGACTTATAAAATCCTAACACACTGGTTATTGAGTGTCCCATTTTGTTGACTGTACTGACTCATTCGGTGTAATCTGCCATGAGTCCTTGTGAGAAAGGCAGCTGCAAAGATGATACAGAAAATAAATATAAGCGTGGCACTATTCTCCACAATGTGATAGAGGAATCAGGCATTTTCTGATCCACCCCTTGAATTGATGCTAGATCCAATTTGGTCCAGAATAGAAAGTGTTCAAAGAATAGGTAAAGGTTTCCCTTGCTGGAAAACCAGTCAAATCCAACTCTAGGGGGCAGTGCTCATCTCCGTTTCCAAGCTGAAGATCCAACGCTGTCTGAAGACTTCTCTGCAGTCATGTGGCTGGCATGACTAACCGCCGAGGGGCACAGAACGCTGTTACCTTCCCACCGAAGCAGTATCTGTTTATCTACTTGCAATTGCTTGCTTTTGAACTGCTAGATTGGCAGGAGCTGGGGCCAGAGATGGGAGCTCACTCCATCACATGGCACTCTGGTCTCAAACTACCGAGCTGCCAACATTCCAGTATACAACTCAGCATCTTAACCTCTGAGCCACCACAGCCCGCTCAAAGAATAGCAACTGATAATTACAAGCAAGCTGGAGTATTTGATGTATTACAACTGTCTCTGGTGCAGCAGAGCTATTGACCATTTCATTTCCCAAACCCACTTTAATACACTAATGAGAAAAGTCAAGACTATCCTCCAATTTACTAAATACTCTTTGGAAGCATTCTAGGATAGCAACCTTGATGGCAGAAAAGGGACACTTCACACATTATATTTTAAGATGTTTTAAGCAGACACGTAAACTCGTGATATGTGAATGTGAAAAATGTGTTGGAGTAGGCTTGCTATTGTGTAACTTGCTCCATAGAGACATGGAGCAAGGTAAGAATGCAAGAACACTTGCAACAACCCCCCAGGAGTCAACAGGAATATTGGTTTCTTATCTCACTACATATGCTAAGCTCATTCAGGCCTTACATATGTATTCTCACTAGGAAAGGCTATACATCCTCCTTATATTAGTGTATTTCTCATTTGGAATAGTATTTTTTTCTTTAAAAAAAAGGTTTTTATTGAAAATTTAACATCAGATACAAAGACAAATCAATGACAATAAACTGTTGTATGCCAAATACAGATTATCACATTTACTTCACAATACAATAGGTGTCAATACCACAAAAAAATTAAGCCACAAAAAAATTATGACTATCAGGAGAAAGATGGTGTCAAAGGGTCATAGCAAACAATCTAGTATCAATTAATTAACATAGTAAAACATCCATAACACAATTCTGATCAAAATAATCTTTGCTTTGAGCAATAAAATTTAAAACAGGGTACCAGAAATAATAATAATCAAGAGAGGCAGAGTACAGGTCTATGTATGGACTGTTAACTATCATTTCAATGTATCTGAGGAAGTGTGCATGCACTCGAAAGCTCACACTTTGAATAAACTTTGTTGGGGCTTTTTCAACAGTTGCTCTTTCAAGAACAGCTCTGACAGAACTATGGGTTGCCCAAGGTCATCCAGCAGCTGCAAGTGGAGGAGTGGGGAATCAAACCAGGTCCTCCCAGATTAGAGTGTGTGCACTTAACCACTACACCAAACTGGCTCTAGAACTCAAGGGCATCCAATGAAGCTGATGGGCAGTAGGTTCAGATGGACAAAAGGAAATACTGCTTTACACAGAGAGTGATTAAAATGTGGAATTTGCTTCCAGAGGATGTAGTGATGGCCACAGGAATAAACAGCTTCAAAAAGGGATTAGATAGATTTATGGAGGATAAGTCTATCGATGGTTACTAGCCATAGTGACTGAGGGGAACCTCCTCATTCAGAGGCACTAAACCTCTGAATTCTAGATATCATCTGGAATTGGTGTAAAAGTGAACTGAGATGACCAGCCATAGAGTAAAAATGGGAAGATGGGAAGCTGAGTCATGTAACAGCAAGTGCTCCTCAGCCTGAGACCTTAGGATAAGAACTGTGCCTTGCTAGATGAGACCAATGGCCACCTACTCCATCATCCCTTTTCATGTTGTGGACAACAAGTTATCCTGAAGGGCCAATAAACACAGAGGCCAAAGCCTTCCCCTGATGTTGCCTCCCAGGGTTGCCAACCTCCAGGTGGGCCTGGGGATCTCCCAGAATTACACTTCACCTCCACACTACAGAGATCAGTTCCCCTGGAGCACATGAATGCTTTGGAGGGTGGACTCTATGGTGTTGAGCCCCACTGAGGTCCCTGCTCTCCGCAGGCTCCATCCTCAAATCTCCAGGAGTTTCCCAACTCTCATCTGTCAACCCTACCTTGCACTGGTATTCAGAACATAAGAACATAAGAGAAGTCAATGTTAGATCAGGCCAATGGCCCATCCAGTCCAACACCCTGTCACACAGTGGCCAAAAATACCAGGTTCTATCAGGAGGTCCACAAGTGGACCTAAGGATATAAAGGATCCCAATAGTGATCTAGTAGCCATTAATAGATCTAGCCTCCATGATGGCGGACATGAGGCAAAATATAAATGGCTTGGGTATCCATGTTTCTTTCCCATCATAGAGATTATTATCCCCATGACTGAAGTACACCATGTGTGATTGCAAGACAGCCCTAAGTAAAGAGAAGGACTTGAAAAGCCAGGAACCTTAGCATTTGCTTTCCACAAAAGTAGACATCGGACTTGAAGCATCCCACAAAGATGAAAAGGTCATTTGTCTTGTTACAACAAAGACCCTCCGCTGACAGGTGGGACCTAATGAAAAGCATACGGGGTCACCGTTTGCACTGTTGGGCCTTTCTTTCAAGCACAGACAAAATAACCCGTTCAGGACGCATGCAAAAATTCAGACATAAGCCACTGACGAACACAGCAAGGACTGTAAACTATACCCGCGCCAGTTGGGGCTTTAATGAGTCATATCAAAGAAAGCAGGCATGCCCACCTCAAACAGACCCCTCGGTATATAATCACAAAGCATACTAGCTCGGCTGTTTACATTAAGGGCCGTTCGTCAGGCGAGCCCCGAGGAGCGAACAATAGGATTATTATACTGAAAACTTGAGTAAATCTACCCCACCTTTCATCAATAGCTTTTATGAACCAGCGATTCCACGGGGGGATGAATAGCATTATTCTACAAAGCATTGTGGAGAGGGGGGGAAGGGGGAAAAAACAGGAGACATTGTTCACCGCACAATGGCTTACTGATAACCAAACAGAGGCAAAAGCACACAGGCGTATTTCATTATTGCCCATGAAGAAAAGCAAAGAGTTCGGCAAACAAGCAGGCAGGAAAGAATATGCTTTTAGGAGGCCTCCTGTCTGGTTAAAATGTAACTAACTTGTTATGTGGCTGGCTAAATATAAGACATCGCCTATGGATTGTCGCTTTGCTGGGTACCTTCGGAATAATTTTGTGCTGACCATTTGAAAAAAGAAACACCCTTCAAATCGTTTTCTTTTGCAAAGGCATATTTTGTGCGAGAGAAGAAACGGCTTGTGTGAGATCCGCACAGATTTCTTTCAGGCTGCAATCTCATCATTGGTATGATACAAATGCATTTAGAGAATTAGGATAGCTGGGGGGGAAGGGGGTGGACAACAAAGTGGTAGAGTTTGGAACTAGGGTTGCGAACCTCCAAGTGGTTGTGGGAGATCTCCTGAGATTACAACAGACCTCCTGGTGACAGAGATCAGTTCACCTGGAGAAAATGGCTGCTTTAGAAGGTGGACTCTTTTGGCATTACACCCCATTGAAGTCCCTCCCCTCCTCAAACTCCACCCTCCTCAGGCTCCACCCCTGAAATCTCCAGATATTTCCCTACCCGGAGCCAACAACCCCAGCTGGTGGCCAGGGGGGACCCCATGCTGAGGTCCCGTCCGTCCCCAAATTCTGCCCTCCTCAGGCTCCACTTCCAAAATGTCCCAGTATTTCCCCACCCAGAGCTGGCAGACCTAGCTGGTGGCCAAGGGGGGATCCAGCAACCCTGTGCTGAGGTCCCTCCCCTCCCCAAACTCCACCCTCCTCAGGCTCCACCTCCAAAGTGGCCAGTATTTCCCAACCCTACAATTGGAACCCAGAAGCAGGAATGTTGCAAATTTCAGCATGAATAAAACTTAAGACTTAGCACAATTAAGGTGCTCATTTACACCCACAAATTGAGCCCTTCGTGATCTAATGCCATGTTAAGCCTCTCAGGCTGACTGAGCCCCGCAGCCATTGACAGGTAGCGTTCCTTTTAAATGCCTTCCCTCCATTGGAAATAATGGAGGATGGAGAACCTTATTTGGGGGCTCATATTTTGGTCCAATCTTTTTGAAACTTGGGGGCTTTCTTAAGCAGAGGCACTAGCAGATATGTTGAAAATTTGGTGCCTCTACCTCAAAAAATAAGCCCCCCTGAGCCCCAAATACCCAAGGATTGATTCTCCATTGTACCCTATAATGGAGCACCCAGAAGCCATTCCCCCCCACACACACTTTCTAATAGCTCTGAAGTGGGTGAGGGGCTCCAAACTGGAGGATCCCCACCCCCAACTGGGGATTGGCAACCCTAGACAGTAAGCTGGGGGGGGGGACATTTTCTATCTCAAAGGCACCCACGGACACTTTTTCTCATGCCCGCCAAGTGTTTTTAGGAAGTGGGTGGGGCTATGTTAGCCTGACTGCTATATTCTGTTATCAATATTGGGGGAATATTAGCTCTTAATGATTAGCAGTAGGCATTAACAGAACTAGCACCTTTGTATACAGAGGCTGGGCCTCTCTCAGACCTCCCAAAAAGTGACACAGAGACTCAAATGAAGTTAAAAAGAGTCTTTAGTTTACTTAATAATAATAAAAGTGAAGCATTCAGATGTTGCAAAAATCATGCATACAATCATACAGGTCTAAGAAGTAAGATAGAATTAAAGAGACAGTTGCATTAGCAGGAAGTTGATGGTATCCTGTAGAGGGAAATATTTACCTTCCAGAAGCCTAGTTTCCGTCCTGCAAGAAGAATAGAGGGTATTTGGGAAGGAGGGGGAAAGGATCACATGCTCTGAACCAGCAGAAGTACATGGCGGGCCCTAGCATGCACACAAGGGTCCAGGAGGGAGGTTGGGAATAAGACAGGAGGGAGACAGCTAGAGAACTGAGATCTGGAGCTTGGGAGACTGCTCTTAAGGGAGGGTGTCACTGGGGGCTGGCTTGCCAAGCCATCTCCTCTGGGCTGATCCACCTCTAAAGTTCTAACCAATAGGGTATAGGATGGGAGTCGACGATGTTTAAGGATGACCTAATCACATCTGGAGACACCTGGTCTGGAGGAAAGATAAGTCATAGGTGAGATCATTGTTCTACCCAAGAGGGATTAACCTTTTGGCCTGGCCAAGTCAATTGTCCGTTAACTGCTTCTATAGTCCGTGTGAAGTGGGCAATTAAGCCTTTATTTAGCTGAAACAATGTCTGGGGGGGGGAAGCATGATATGCAGAGACTTGGTGGTGACAGGTAAATACATGTTTTTGCAAGCAGAGATGAACCAAAGTCACAAGCTGGCTTTTGTGCTCAGAGAGGCTTCTGGGAACTGGGCTTCTGCTGGACTGTCATCTCCTGGCATAGGATGGCATTTGTCTGCAGTTGGCATCTGTTTTTGTATGCTCAGCAACATAAGTCCTCTCATGCACTCAGCTTTATTGTCCATGATCTTACACTTATGAAATTATTATTCATAAGACTGTGCAAAACAGTGCCTTGCAGCTTACAGCTAAATAGGGTTTTTGCCCAGTGAGGCTTCTGATTGGCTGCTGGAGATTTGATTGGCTGTGCAGATTTTTTTTTAAATGTTGCTTTGGCAGTAGCTGCCGCCACGGCACAACTATTTGCAGCGTGCTACTGAGGTTAAGCTGTGACAATTTTTTGTGCCTGGCTCTGCCTCCTGTGGCAGCCATTTTGTTGCTATGCCCACCACACTGTGTCAGAATTCCAAATGTGCCTGCAGACTCAAAAACACCCGTGTTCTATCCCAAGGTACACTGAAATCTAGCTCAGTATATGAATGTACCCCAGAATACAGTCTGTGAAACAAATTTTCCAAGCACATTAGTGGCATTCAGGGAAGAAAACTAAACCCATGGTTAGCAGAATGGGGATTCTTCTCCTCTTTGGGGGTAATTTGTGGTTTTATTTATGAGCTGCCTATAGAAAAGCTTACAATGGTTCCTCTCCGAGCCACTGGTGGCTGCTAAACAAAAGCTCTACTTCTGGCCTTCGGAGTTGTTGTTTTGTATTATATTTCCAGCAAAATCTCTTTGGTCATCTTTGTACCACAGGAGTATAAAGCAATTTAATTGGCTCTAGATTCTTTTAAGGGCTTCCTGTAACTTATAAAGTTGTGCTGGGCTTTTGAAAGGTGTGCAGCAATTTCTTTCGGTGCCCTGGGCCTTTCTTTCAACTTCTGAAGTACTGTACGCAACCCTACTCTAAAGCCACATTACATATTATAAGCATTGTTCCATGTTCTCTACTTCCCCAATGGCAAGGATGTTCCAGGCACAGCTTTACAGAATCAGTTTCAAGGTAAAGAGAAAGCACTCGAGAATTGTGGTGTATCACTGTAAACAAAAGGTACAAGTTGGTCCATTAGGGGAAAAAAGCCAAAGGAAACAGTGCAATGATGCCTTGATCAGAACTAGCTAAGGGCTGAAACTGTGGGGAAAAGGGGGCCTAAACTTGCAGCGAACCATGCAGGGTTTGCAAGGCAAAAGATGAACAGAGGTGGTTTGCCATTGCCTGACTCTGCAGCAAACCTGGACTTCCTCCGTGGTCTCCCATCCAAGTACTAATCAAAGCCAGCTCTGCCTAGCCTGGGCCATCCATCCTGGGCTTGGCCTAAATTAGATGGTAACATGATCCTAGGCAGTGTTCCCTCTAAGCTGAGTTAGTGTGAGCTAGCTCACAGATTTTTAGCCTCCGGCCCGCACATTTTTGCCTTAGCTCAGGAAGGATGGCTCCAGAGCAAACTAATCTATGCAGTAGCCAAACTGCTCACTCACACCTTTAATGCCAGTAGCTCACAAAGTAGAATTTTTGCTCCCAAGACTCCACAGGTTATTTTTAATTTTATTTATTTTATTAGTTCGATTTGTACCCCATCCTCCTGGCAAGCAGGCTCAGGGCTGCTCACATAGTCAGTATAAATACCATTAAAACACATTAAATCATTCAACAAGTCAAACAGTCAATACAATAAAATCACACAATCATAAAATTATAAGGTGCTAATAGTGATATATATAATTTTATTGAATTTTCATAATAATAACAAAAAAACAGCAAAATTAACCAATAAAAGAAAACAACATGAAGGCAGAACAAGGATTTAAACAACATAGGTTGCATCACACAACCACCATAGTGAGATAATACTAAGCGCCATATCAATCATTATAATTACCATAAATGTATTGCATCCAAAATTTCCAGTATTTCTTTTTGCTTTGCTAAATAGTCTAGAATGGGAACCCATATTGACTGTTTTGTTTTGGGGTACCTGAGTTTTTGGGTATCTGATTTGTTTTTGGGTACCTGAGTATTATTGATGTTGTCCGAAATCTTCGCCATTATATATATATTCCAAATTTTAGAGTGCCAATTTTGTGTGGTTGGACTTATATTAGATTCCCACCTTACTGCCACTGTACTTTTTGCAGCTGACAGTAAAATTGTTACCACCTTAATCATACTATTTGAAGTAATTCCCATTGCCCATTGATTCAACATAATATGCTCCAGTGTGAATTGTACTTCTATTCCAGTAATGTATTTAATTTGTTGCAATACTTCTTTCCAAAATTTCACCAAATCCGGGCATTCTAGCCAACAATGAATATACGTCCCCTTTTGACCACATTGTCTCCAACAATCAGGCTTCTTTGATCTTGAGAGACACGACAGTTTCTGGGGAGTAAGGATGATAATTCCTCAGGATGGCAGTAATTACTTAAGGTTAGGGTTGCCAAGTCTGTTAAACTTACCGGCGGGGGGGGAGTCCTTCCCCCCACGTAATGACGTCACCCGAAAGTGGTATCATAGAGTTTTGGGGCGATTGCTAGAGCGTCGCCCTGGCAACGCCCCCAACGTGATGGTGTCACTTTCAGGTGACGTCATTACGTGGGGGAAGTCGTCCAGGCTGGACAACTTCGGGAGTGGGGTTTCCCCCGCCGGCCGAATGCTGGCCGGCGGATCGGGAACCCCTGTAGCGGGGGATCCCCCGCCCCCCGGGCTGACTTGGCAGCCCTACTTAAGGAGGTATACTGTAAAATGCTTGCAGACACAGTTTAATAGTTCAGTGGTCTTCCTGAGTCATGAGGTAGAATAGATCCGCTGTTGAGCTTAGAGGGAGCATTGATCTTAGGCCTATAGCTCTAGGGAGGCCTAGTGGCTCCAGGGAAGCCTATATTAGAGTACCTGTCAGGGCCTACATTTACCAGGTCACCCTTTGGACCAATGCTCCCTCTAAACTGTGGAGTCTTGTGAGCAAAAATTCTACTTTGGGAGCTGCTGGCATTAGTTGTGAGTGAGCGATTTGGCTACTGGATAAATTAGTCTGCTCTGGAGCCAGTTTGGTGTAGTGGTTAAGTGCGCGGACTCTAATCTGGGAGAACCAGGTTTGATTCCCCATTCCTCCACTTGCACCTGGCTGGATGACCTTGGGCAAGCCATAGCTCTGTACCAGCTGTTCCCTCAAGGACAGCTTGGGAAAGAGCTCTCTCAGCCCCACCTACCGCACAGGGTGTCTGTTGTGGGGAGGGGAAGGGAAAGGAGTTTGTAAGCCGCTCTGAGACTCCAAGTGAGTGAAGGGTGGGATATAAATCCAATCTCTTCTTCTTCTTCTTCTTCCTGAGCTAAGATAAAAATGTGTGAGCCGGAGGCTAAAAAACTGAGCTAGTTCACACTAACTCAGCTTAGAGGGAACACTGCCTTGGACCCTGTGATTGGCTAACAGGGGATTTTGAGGGAAAACTTACACCAGTAGAATAGTAGAGGGTGTTGCCTGAGAAGAAGTGATAAAAGGCTTTGCCCAAAGCAGGAGGTGGTTCACTCCAAGGTAGCAGCGCTAGCGTGAAGCTGCTGCTAATGGAAGGTTCCCTCATCCAAAAGGGATGAGTCAGCTTGAGGCCAAATACCTAGAGAAGGCTAGGGACAGTATAGTCAGATGCATTAGGGTTTCTTACTTTGCTAGTTTACCTACCTTTCCTGTGCTCATTTTTCATACGCGTTGTTGAATTATAGTTGTGGTTTATCTTTCATAAAAATAGGTTGTTACTCTGCCTGGGTCCTCACGCTTCAATCAGTTACTTATAAGAGGAAAGTCATAGATCTCGGTCTGTCTTTAAAATGTAAATCTTGGGCCCAATTTGCCACACAGAAACAGAGGGGTTTAACCCTCTAAGCTCTGCTCAGTTTTGCTAAGCAAAATTAGGATCCTCATGCTGTTATTAGCATGCCCTTATAAGTTTTTTTTTAATTACCTAAAAAGGCATGGGGGTTCTGGTTTTGGGAAACAAAATTGTCAGCTAAAGGGCTAAATCCCCTCTTCCTTTGTCACCCGTAGCTGCCCATATGTGCCATTTCATTTTACAGATGGATGGGGAGATTTTTGTCGTCATTATATTTGCTTTAGCCAAAAGATATCATGAGGTGAGCAAGATTTCTAGTTTATCATAACTCTTCACAAAGCGAGATGTTAAAGGTAAAAAAAAAAAACAAGGCGGGGAGAATACCAAGGAGCACAGAGTTGTTGTGAGGGTAAAATGCAGGAAAGAGAATGATGTAAGCTGCTTTAGGTCCCTATTGGGGAGAAAGAAGGAAAGAAATGAAGGGAAGGAAGAAAGGAAAAGAAAGAAATTTCTGCTACCTCCTTTGGCATCAAGCCTGATTTTTAAAAACGGATAAACACAAAATCTTGCTCACTTTTCTGAGTTGTAATCAATTATATATTTTCAAATATACAGGTTAAGCAGGTAGGAAGCAAGCATATGCGCTGAAATACCCAGGAAGTTCCTTCTGCCAACCAGAACGACCTCTTCTTCAGGCTGGTTCCGACTTTTAAAATGTTTTTCAGGCCAGATTCTAGAGTCTAAATATGTTCCCTTAGCTGCCACTTAGACAGGGGGTGTGCGAAGTTTGCCATTTGCTTGCCCACAGTGGAATGACCCCCCCCCCCAACCCATGGTTACAACGAGAAATAGGCTCTGCAGGAATGATTTACTGCTGGAGTCCGCAACATGGTGCCCGTGAGTGCCACGACACCCACCAATACCTTTCCTGGTGCTCCCTAATTGTTTTTAGGAAGTGGGTGGGTCCAGGCAGCACAGGGCATCGTATTAGCCACTGGAGATTTCACTGGTTGTGTAGATTTCTTTTAGTGTTGCTTTTGCAGCAGCTGCCACCACAGCACAAGGATCTTCACTGTATGATTGAAGGTAAGCCGTGGCAGCCATTTTGTGGCTGGCTCCACCTCTTGTGGTGGCCATTTTGTGGCGGCCATTTTGTGGCTGTGCCCACAATGCTGTGTCAGGATTCCAAAGGCTCAAAGAGGTTGTGGACCTCCGATTTACTGTGTCCATAATGTGTAACACCAGTCTTCACTTCCTAGGTCACACGAAGCACCTCCATACCAATGTTACACCTCCATGCCAGTGTTAACTCTGCGGCAGGGAAGAGAAGGAAATTAATACATAAATGTAAACAGTTTCAAATGACACAGGCATAAGCAAGCCACTAGACCTCATGAAAGTAATTGGTGGTTGCTGCTCCCTCTGTTCTTTCACAGAACACAAAACAAGCCCACCATCTTTCATCTGGCAGATGTGTGCCATGCCAGTGGTTTAGGCAACATGGTTTCGATTACAACGCACTAGAGTGAACCAGGAACTTAACTTAGTACAGCTGGTATGGCTGCTGAAGAAACTCCCAACCTCTCAAAGAAACAGGGGAAGCAATTTACTACTATGCATTTATGCAATTATAATTTATTGGTATTCTTTGTACAAACATACACACATGCATGTACTTTTCACTGCTGGCAAGTACTCACCAACCCCCTTGACACAGTTTCCAGGAAATTCTGTATGTTCCATATGCTTGACCAGTTGTACATATTTAGGGGGTTCCTTGCATCACTGGTGAAATGTCCTTTACATGTTACACTAGCACCATGGTAGGAACCTCCCTCCCATGGCAGTAAAGTAATAGTTCAAGAGTATGTGAGTTGACCACTTATATACCATGCTACATTCCCAATAACTAGCAGGTTTTGTCCTGAATAACCTAGGACTTCAGAAAGAAGTCAGTGATCTCCTATTCCTTATTTAATGTGTGTTATGTACTGTCAAGTTGCTTCTAACTGATGGCAACCCTATGCATTAATGTCCCACAAAACAGCCTATCATTGATAGTCTTGCTCAGGTCTTGCAAACTGAAGGCCATGCCTTCTCTTGTAGGGTCAATCCACCAGCTGTTGGGTTGACTTCTTTTCCTGCCAACTTGAACTTTTCCAAGCATTATTGTCTTTTCCAGTGACTCTTGTATTCTTGTAATGTGATCAAAGTACAATAGTTTCAGTTTAGTCGTTTTAGCTTGTAGGAAGAGTTCAGGCTTGATTTGGTCTAGAACTTGCTTATTTGTCTTTTTTTGGTGGTCCATGGTGTATGTTAAACTCTTATCCAACTCCACATTTCAAATGAATCAACTTTCTTCCCATTGGCTTTCTTCACTGTCCTACTTTCACAACAATTCACAGTAATGGGGAACACTGTGGCATGAATTAACTTGATCTTGGTCGCCAGTGACACATCTTTACACTTAAGAACCTTTTCTAGATCCTTCATGGTTGCCATTCACAGTCTCAATCTCCTTCTAGTTTCTAGGTTGCAGTCTCCCTTTAGGCTGATGATTGATCCAAGGAACAGAGGAGGAGGAGAGATTGGATTTATACCCCGCCCTTCACTACCCAAAGGCGTCTCAGAGCAGTTTACAATCTCCTTTACCTTCCTCTCCCCACAACAGACACCCTGTGAGATAGGTGGGGCTGAGAGAGCTCTTTCGAGAACTTCTCTTGAGAGAACAGCTTTGAAAGAACTTGTAACTGACCCAAGGTCACACCAGCAGCTTCATGTGGAGGCATGGGGGATCAAACCTGGTTCTCCCAGATTAGAGTCCGCAACTCCTAACCACTACACCAAACTGGCTCTCTGATTAGCATCATGAATAGGACTTTTGGCAAAACTAGAGAGATAGCATAGCAAATCAAGGCTGAGTTGCACATCAAGAAATCTCTGGAAGAGTTCTCACTTCTGTCACGAGTTCACTAGGCAGCCATAGGCAAATCACTCTGCCTCAGTTTCCCAATTTGTAAAATGGAGACAATGATTCCATCTTACCTTAAAGAAATGTTGTCTAGGATTGGGAGGTAACTAGTATGCAACTTCTCCCATTGTAAAATACCTACTGAGGGAGGTGAAATTTCACCCACTGCAAAACATATAGGTTGGGGACACGAACTAGACTGCCACCCAAAATACCTACTCTCTCGTCTGTTCCATCCACTCACCTGTTAATAATACAGCAGTAGTCTTCAATCTTGCCAGACCTGGGACCCACTGTGCAGCAAGCACATGACAGCATGTCATGTGACAAGAAGAGGAGGAGCCAGAGTTATGACATTGCTGGTCTCAAGACCAGGGCCACGGGCAGCAGGCCCAAACTGTTGGGAGACAGAAGACCCAAACCAAGCATAACGATGTGAGAAGTACGTCAAGGGCCTGAGGAGTGACCTCTTCTCCTTCTCCCATTGCATGTGTGCAAAAAAGAGGCAGGAAGCATGACACCATTGGTATCTATGCAGTGGGTCCTTCAATAAGGCATGGGGGGGAAAGGTAGCCCTAGATTCTAGATGCAGGGCCAGTGTCAACATACTGTGAGGTGGGGCAACAGTCAAGGCCCAGGTCTTCTGGTGGGGACCACTGCCATGGACTCCCCTTGTCAGGGAAGGGTGGAATGAGTACTGGGAGGACTGGAAAATGAGCAAATGAGTGGGGAAAGGTGGCTAGGCAGTGGGGAAGAAGAACACAGGCAGGTGGGCAGGCAGGTGTAAGCTGGGGGCCACAATCGGAAGCAGAGGAGCAGAGTGGGGCCCCAGGCCCAGGGCCCACTGAAACTTGAAATCGGCCCTGTGTAGATGCTATGGGGAAATGGCAACAAGATATGCTTCTACCATTTGCAGCAGCGGCAAAATGTTCACTTTGTCTAACCTGGCAACGACTCTCTTCTTGGAAGCCTTTGTCCATTGGACAGGGTTGACAAGTCTTACTTTTGTTGGGGCGGGGGGAGTCCCGGCCCTCCTCGAGAGTCTTCTGGCGTGCACACTGCGATGAGGTCGCCCAGAAGTGACGTCATCGCGTCAGGCACGTTGGGGGCAGGACCTCTATCATTCGAGGGAAAAGCATAGAGTTTTCCCTCGAATGATAGAGCATTCCTGCCCCCAAAACATGCCCAACATGATGACATCACGTCTGGGTGACATCATCACGCCAGGCACGTCTTCACAGCCCAGCAATTTGGGGATGGGGTTTCCCCTGGTGGCCCGATCCGGGGTGGTGGGGAGCTGGCCAATCAAGCAGCGGTTTCCCCGCCCCCCTGGGGGACTTGGCAACCCTACCGTTGGAGGTGACGGGAATCTATTTTTGCACTGGTTCCCCAAGAGCACATTTACAATATCAGTTAACCTCCTGTGCCATTACCCAGCTGATATTTCAATTCCCCTCAGCTTTTCTTCCCAAAGATTCTAAGGCAACTGGAGTAAGCCTTAGTGAGGCTTACTTTTGAGTCAGGATCAGGCCGCAAGTCAATTTGTTGCTGTTGGTTGGGAGGGAGGGGTTAAAAACCTCTGCTTCTTTAAACTGTGAATGTTTCTCCATATAAATCTCTAGTTAAAACAGCCGAGGTCTGATAACCTCTGCAGCACTCTTACAGCGAAGGAGGTCACATCGTCAACCTCTAGATGTATAGGATGTTTCATGAACTGTACAGTGCCGACAGGTCATTAATAAAAACTGAAAAAGTAAAAGCCCTCTAATTAGTATCTGAGGTAACTTGGCGCATAACATTTTCACCTCCGATTCAACGCCATTAAACAAAATGACTAGTGTTTGCTCTCTAATGTAGCTAAAGAACAATTCGCCTGTAGTTAAAACTCCAGCAAAGGAGGGGGAATGTAGGTAGCAGTATGTTGTGATTTATCGGATCAAAGGGCAGAGTCAAATCAATATAGCCACTTCCTGCCATCCCGCAAAAAAAAATTGTAATGAATATAACAATATCATCAAGGTTACCTTGAAAAGAGCGACAGAAGAGGGCACAGACATGACTAAAAATAGGGTCAATGCATTATCTGTGAAGGGAAAGCTCATTAATTTTTGAGCAATTTAGACCAAAAAAAAAATCCACAACAGCTTATAATTAGGGTAATGCGACGGGTCTGTTCAAACAACTGGCCCTTGCCAATTAAGAAGAAAATGTTCTGATAAACATTTAGCAACAGGTTGAAGGGGAAGAGGTAAGTTGTGCGAAGGAGGCAAAATTATTTCTCACACTCGCAGGTTGGTTTCGAAACACGTTGTGGCAAACGGGATTCTTTGAAGCCACAGAATGGGTTTGTTAGCCACAAAAAGATGATTGACTCTGAGAGGCGGACTGTTGCCTGTTTTTCTCTTTTTTGACATTTAAAATAGATCATTAATTTTAGCAGCAAGTGGTGGACTCCGAACCAGGGTTGATTCCCAATTCCTCCACATGAAGCCAGCTGAGTGACCTTGGGCCAGTCACAGTTCTCTCAGAACTCTCTCAGCCCCACCTACCTCACAAGGTGCCTGTTATGGGGAGAGGAAGGTAATGTGATTGGAAGCCGCTTTGAGACTCCTTCAGGTAGAGAAACGCGGGATATAAAAACCAACTGTTCTTCATTTTCTGGTCTTCTATGTGTTTCTTTAACATTCCTTCAGGAACATTGTTTCTTTTGTAACTGGATGGTGGTTTCCCACTGGGTGGGGTTTTTGTGAAGTACTGTCTCCTTAGCTGACAAGGTTGAATCCATGTTTATTTTTTTTTATTTGAAGTCTCTCTGACTTCCAATGTAAAAATCAAATTTTGTTTGCCTTCTGTCAGACCAATTCTGCCCTTGAAATCTGCAGTGGCATTTAAAGTATCCTATACTGTGCCATGGATTGTTTCATAAAACAGACAAAAGTGCTACAAGCTTAATGAGATTTACAGCAAAGTATGTGTGACAGACTGCTTTTTAAAAAGCTTAGAAGCGCTGTACAAACAGCTAAAGGACTGTGAAGAGTTAATTCTTCACAGAGTCACAGAGCCTTGAGTGACAGGCTGCTCCAACAGATCTGATTGGTGAGCATCAGCTGAACAGAGAAAGACTTCTGAACTGGATACTGAGGAGGATTCAGTCTGATTTCAGCCCTAGCTGAGAAGAGTTGAGTACTGACAGTTTCGGAATTCAGCCCTGACTGAAAGCAGTTTGAACACAGACAGGAGAACTGGGAAAAAGTTTGCAAGGATGAATGGGTAGTTAGACGGAGACTCCCATTCGGGCCAAGGAGAAGGGATAGATCTTCTAGAGAGCAAAGGTATTTCCCTACCCAGTCTAAACAGGGTGATAGCTCTGAAGAGTGCAGAGATCTCTGGTCTGGTTTGGTTAGAAACTGCCTTTAGAGACCTTAAGAGTCAGTTAAAAACTCAAGACAAGTTTGGTGTTTCAAGAGAAGGGGTTGTGATATTGGAAAGAGTGCACCAGCCTTCTGGAAACCAACGGAGCTGGAGAATACTCAAAGAAATTGCACTGGAGTGTTTGGGGAAACACTGGAACAAGAGCCTTTCAATATAAAAATTTAAGTAACTGTGAATAGCTTGATAAACTCTCATTAAACTGAAACAGAGTTATCTATGTTGTGTTACCTCAGAAATTTTCAACCCCTGATTTCACCTGACCTTCTAAGTTGACCTGACCTTCTAAGTTGAATAAAATATTCCATTAATTTGGAATTTAAATGCATCTTGAGTGCCATTGAACTTAAAGGAGGTTCCTAATCCTTCCCTCAGGTTCCTGGGATGAGCAAGCAGCCAAAATATTATACTGTGACAGGATGGGACAGTTAGAGTTCTTCAGCAAAGAAGAAAACACATTACTAGGGTGGCTCGCTCAGTAAAAGGAAAGGGGGAAAAAGGAGAAATCTTGCCTCTGAGGGAGATCATATAGTCTCTCTTACATAGGAAGGACAGTGTGGCATGGTAGTTGGACTACTGGTCTAAGACCTCAGAGATCCAGGTTCAATTCCCTACTTGCCCTGAACCTCACTTGGTGACTGTGGGCCATTCACACTTTTTCAGCCTAACTGACTTCATAGGATTGTTGTGAGGATAAAACAGCAAGAAAGGAGAACTATCTGTGCCCCCATGATGGGAATAACCAATGACATTTATTTAAATGCCCCTCAAATGAGTTAGTTCAGTTCTCCCCTTTCAACATAAGAAACATCTCTTTGGGGAGAAAAATGATCCTGCTTTGTTTGCTGAGCTTTCATTCTGCAATTCACATTTCTTGGTGAAAGAGGAATACCCTCTCTTGCCAGCCACAGGCACCCACAAAACATAAGCTCCAGTGCAAATCCAAGGCAGTGTGCAACGTAAGTAACTACTGATTAAAAGCTAACCAGGTCATGTCAATCTCTGTAAAAGTTTGATACCTGCTGGAAAACGAAGGTTGCCTAAATTGTTGCCAACAAAAATGTAGCAGAAGCAGCTGCAAAGAAAGAGAAAGGGGGAGGAATGGCATGTAAACATTCATTCTGGGTGGGAGGGGAAAGTCGTTTCTGTGGGAAAAATAAAATCCACTGGTACTGAAAGTAGAGAAGATTAGACAGAAAATGTATAACAGGAAGACAAAGGTTAGATTGCCACCAGGAAGGAAATTTAAACAGTGAGGCCAAACACATTCACACTTCTGGGGAAGGGAGAAAGGAAGAGATTCATTTCAGACAGAGGATTTTAAAAAATGTTTCATGGACAGAAACACCTTTTAATAGATAGCTAAAGAATGGCCAAAAAAGATGCATAAATGACATAAAGAATCCAAAAGCCAGATTGTGGAAAAAAAGATGTCACATAGTGAAAAAGAGGTTCCCCAAGGAACTGAAAATCTTCAGGCCTATGGACCCTTAACTGACATAAACATTGTTGAGAAGGGACCTCTACAAGGTGACAATTGTGTCCAATAATTCAAACAGTGAAGTAGTTTTGTGGAGGACATCTCATGGTAACATTCGGGAATACTAGTTAGCTTTTGTACATCACTTCCAGGATTCCAAACACTTTGCATACATTATCTGGTTGTCAGATAAGCAAAAGAGCCCTCACTATGTATATCCACTAAACAAAGGGCTAAAGTGAGAGAATCTGGGTTCCCAGAGAGGCTTTTCCCCTCCAGCACTCCTTCCTTCTCATCCACAATGCATGTGTGTGAAGGCATTTCTCTCCCTTCCTTTTTCTCTCCTGCCCACGTGTTGTTTGGCCTGTTTTCTTCCAATTCTTGATTTTTTTTTCTTTATATATGTCGGGGGAAACAAAGGCAATCTTTGTTTAGGGGCCCATAGTAATTCTTGCAAGCTCAGGTTACGGGTCCAGTGTAACCCAAAGCTTCCTAGTCTGGATATAATAGCAAACCGTAGTTTTCCATGAAAAGAGTATTAGGAGCCAGACTCCTCCTCTTGCAGAGGGGCAGCTTATAGCTAGAAATAACTATAAACACCCTTCTAAGAATATCACCCCCAAATTCATAAGTACAGGACAAAATGCCCGATAGAGTTGGCCCAAAATGAAACAAAATGGATGCCAATCAGGAACAAGACTGGGCAAGCAGTTTAGAAGTATAAGGTTGCGATCACATGCACAATTCACCCTGACATAGGCGCAAATGCTGGGCGGATTAAAGGAGCGTGATCAGACACCAACATCTGAGAAGCGCCCCGCAGCTGTCGGCAACCCATTTTGCTCCACCACACAAGCGGAGTAAAAAAACACCTCGGAAAGTCCTGTAGCAAACGGGTTGCTGCGGGCCACAGATGGACTTTCCTGTGTCTGATCACCCCAGTGCGCTCCCATGGCGTTGGGATAGTCTGATCAGGCTATCCGACTCCGTGCCATTGTTCCCCCCCCCCCGTCACAGTATACACATCAGCGCACACCCCTGCACATTCCATAGGGAGACCTCAGTGCAGAGATGCAATTCATCAATTCCTTATGTAAGCACATCGGGAAAAAACGGTTTAAAAGCCCCCCGACTTCCCCATGGTTGCATCTGATCACGCAGTGGCAGGCTGCACCCACATCTAAAGAAGTCCATGTGATCGCGCAACTGTGGGTCAACTTACACCAGAGGAAATAGTCTCATTTCCCCCCGCTTTATCTTGCACATGTGACCACCACCTAAGAGTGGCTGTCTATTCCCCCTCTGCACCCCAGAGAGATGCATAATTTAGGACAGTGAGTCCCCCCAAACCTCCTGACTCACCCTTGGACTAATCCCATCAACACCCAACCTTACTTCCCCATGCACCCACTTACCTTAATTAAGCAGTGATTTAATCAACGCTTAATTCTATCCACCTAGTCAGAGAGCCAGTTTGGTGTAGTGGTTAAGATCAGCGGACTGTAATCTGGAGAACCGGGTTTGATTCCCCACACCCCCATATGCAGCCAGCTGGGTGACCTTGGGTCAGTCAGAGCTCTCTCAGCCCCACCTACCTCACAGGGTGTCTGTTGCGGGGAGAGGAAGGGAAGGAGATTCTAAGCCGCTCTGAGATGCCGAGTGAAGAGTGAGATATAAATCTAACTCTCCTCTTCCTCCTCCTCCTTTTTACCCATTAGTCCTTCCTGCCCAGTACTTATAGGGTCATCAAACCTCTTAAATACCTTTGTATAATCCAGCAGGGCTCTTCTTATGTTCTGAAGATGCTGGACTAGATGGACCACTGGTCTGATCCAGCAGGGCTCCTCTTATGTTCTTCTTATATATGGGAGATCACCCCTATTGGTTCCCCCCACCCTTTAAGATAAAGCCTGCAGCAGAGCAACAGCTGCAACTTTTGACCACCCTCAGCAGGTCAGTCTCCTTTTACGGCCGCTTGCTTGTTTTCTTCTGGAAGAAAAAAAAATGGCTCAGAAACACACATGCCTTTCTCCTTCCAACAAACTTCTTTGCCATTTCAACTACCTTGCCAGAAGTATCCCAAAATATGGAAAAGATCAAAATTTCCATCTTCCTTCCTTGCCACATTTGACGTTTTGCTGCCACGGTTATTGACGCGCCAGTGAGGGCCATGTCAAAACAAAGTCTCAAAATTGTCATAAAAATGGCATTGCTCTTTTTAACCAGCTTTGTTGCCAAGCCAGCCATTTTTTTTTCCTGTCTCGGAATTTAACTTTGCTCACTTGACAGGCAACGGTGCCTGGCGTGGGACAGAAGGGGAACCCAATGAGAAAATGGTACAGTCGGTCCTGCACAAACACATCTGGTTACCTGCCACTGCAACTGGGCTCTTACTTTTAAAACAAACATTATCCTGCATTGTTGTCTGTTACATGTGCTAAACCACTCTTACAGGATGAGAGGAAAAAACAGAGCAGAAAGGGTCTGCATTGTAACAATTGATCAGAGTACACCAGGTATGATGGGCGGCCAGACTTGCTTAACATAAGAGCCACAGAGAATAAACGTCAGCTGTTTAAGGGCTGCAAGACATGAACAAATATTACACACATGTTTTCTATTGGGGAAATATGCAAATTTTCTTTTTTACTAACATTAAAGGAGAGCGCCAAAAAAAGGGGGGGTACAAACAGATATTGATTCGTCCAATGATATTTATTTGTTTGCTAATTATATTTATTTGTCTAAGAGACAGGAGGAGAGGTGGAGAGAGAGAGAGAGAAGCAAAGCAAATAGTTGGAGTGAGGGAGGGAGGAAAAGAGAAAGAAAGGTGGGGAGAAAGCAAATAGATGGGGGAGGAGAGAGGGGGCTTTGAGAACACATTTAAAGTTAAAGTTGCTTTCAGAACATAAGAGAAGCCAATGTTGGATCAGGCCAGTGGCCCATCCAATCCAACACTCTGTCACACAGTGGCCAAAAATACCAGGTGCCATCAGGATGTCCAGCAGTGGGGCCAGGACACTAGAAGCCCTCCCACTGTTGCCCCCCCCCCCCAAGCACCAAGAACACAGGGCATCACTTGCCCCAGACTGAGAGTTCCTATCTTTACTTTGTGGCTAATAGCCACTGATGGACCTCTGTTCCATATGTTATCTAATTCCCTCTTGAAGCCGTCCATGCTTGTAGCCGCCACCGCCTCCTGTGAATTCCATGTGTTAATCAGTCTTTGGGTAAAGAAGTACTTCCTTTTATCTGTTCTAACCCGACTGCTCAGCAATTTCATGGAGTGCCCACGAGTTCGTGTATTGTGAGAAAGGAAGAAGAGTACTTCTTTCTCTATCTCCTCTATCCCATGCATAATCTTATAAACCTTGATCATGTCACCCCTCAGCCGTTGTTTCTCCAAACTAAAGAGCCCCAAGTGCTTCAACCTTTCTTCACAGGGAAAGTGTTCCAACCCTTTTATCATTCTAGTTGCCCTTTTCTGCACTTTTTCCAATGCTATAGTGTCTTTTTTGAGGTGTGGCAAACAGAATTGTACACAGTACTCCAAATGAGGTTGCACCATCGATTTACACAAGGGCATTATGATATTGGCTGATTTGTTTTCAGTTCCTTCTTAATAACCCACAGCATAGCGTTGGCCTTTTTCATTGCAGTCACACACTTTATTGACATTTTCATTGTTATCTACTACGACTCCAAGATCTCTCTCTTGGTCAGTCTCCGCCAGTTCAGGCCCCATCAACATGTATTTATAGTTAGGATTTTTTACTCCAATGTGCATCACTTTGCGCTTGGCCACATTGAACCTCATCTGCCACACTGATGCCCACTCGCCCATCCTCAACAGATCCCTTTGGAGTGCCTCACAATCCTCTCTGGTTCTCACCACCCTAAACAACTTCGTGTCATCTGCAAATTTAGCCGCTTTACTGCTTACTCCCAACCCTAAATCATTAATAAACAAGTTAAAAAGCATCAGACCGAGTACTGATCCCTGTGGTACCCCACTGCTTACCTACCTCCACTGAGAAAATTGCCCATTTATACTCACTCTCTGTTTCCTGTTTTAATTAGCTAGTTTTTGATCCACAAAAGGACTTGTCCTTTTATCCCATGACTATTGAGCTTACTTAGGAGCCTTTGATGAGGAACTTTATCAAAAACTTTCTGAAGTCAAGGTAAACAACATCTATTGGGTCCCCCTTGTCCACATGTTTGTTTACTCCCTCAAAGAACACTAACAGGTTAGTGAGACAAGATCTTCCCTTACAGAACCCATGCTGAGTCTTCCTCAAGAGATTTTTGTTCATCAATGTACATACTCATTTTTTCCTTAATAACAGTTTCCACCAACTTACCCAGTACCGACATCAGACTGACTGGCCTGTAATTTCCCGGATCTCCTCTGGAACTTTTTTAAAGATGGGGGTGACATTCGCTACCTTCCAGTCCTCAGAAATGGAGGCAGCTTTTAATGAAAGATTACAGATTTTTGTCAGGAGATCCACAAGTTCACATTTGAGTTCTTTCAGAACTCTTGGATGTATGCCATCCAGGCCCGGTGATTTATTTGTTTTTAAATTGTCTATCAGTCACAGGACCTCCTCTCTTGTCACTTCAATCTGACTTAGGTCTTTCAACACCCCTCCTGAAATCAGTGGTTCTGGAATGGGCAAGCACTTCTCATCTTCCACAGTGAAGACAGAGGTGAAAAATCCATTCAGCTTCTTAGCCATGTCCCTATCATCCTTCACTACACCTTTTACCCCATGGTCATCCAAGGGCTCCACTGCTTCCCTGGCTGGTTTCCTACTTCTAATGTATTTGAAGAAAGTTTTATTGTTGGTCTTTATGTTTTTTGTGATACGTTCCTCATATTCCCTTTTTACCTGCCTGATCACAGACTTGCATTTTATTTGCCACAGCCTGTGTTCCCTTTTATCAGCCTCAATGAGACTAGCTTTCCACCACTTAAAGGAATCCTTCTTACTTTTTACAGCTTCCATTACTTTGTTTGTTAACCATGCAGGCTTTTTTCTATACCTATTTGTGCCTTTCCTAACCTGCAGTATATATTTTCTCTGATCCTCTAGGATTGTAATTTTAAAGTGTCTCCAAGCTTCCCCAATGGTTTTGACCTTTTCTACTTTTCCTTTCAGTTTTCTCCTCACATATCTCCTCATATCAGAGAAGCTACCCCTTTTAAAGTTAAAAATGGTTGTGTCAGTCTTTTTGGGCAACTCCCTATTTATACAGTTGTTGAACTCAGTAACATAATGGTCACTGTTCCCAAGCGGTGCAATCACTTTAACATCTGTCACCAGGTCTTGGGCATAATTTAGGACCAAATCCAGGATCACCTCTCCCCAGTAGGTCCTGTGACCATCTGCTCCATAGCACAGTCATTGAGAGTGTCTAAAAACTCAATCTCTTTTTCCCGACTTGAACACACATTTTCCCAACTTTCTTTCTCTGCTCCCCTCCCCCAGGCCTACCCAGGGAGGGGAACACTGGCTGGGGAAGGGAAGACCGATTGGGGAGGCATAACTCTCCTTCACTTCCCCAGCTGCCCTGCTGGGAGCTGCAGTTTGGCCATCCCTGAGGTATGGGAAGGGGTTGGGATTCAATGGCAGAACATCTGCTTGGCATGCAAAAGGTTGCAGGTTCAATCCCTAGCACCTCTAGTTAAAAGACAATGTGAGTGACCTCCACCTGAGTCGCTGGAGGGCCGCTGCCAGCCTGAGTAGACAGCACTGACCTAGATGGACCAATGGTCTAACTCAGTATAAGGCAGCTCCATGTGATTTGTGTGCACACACATTTGAGAAAATTGTGCCAGTGTGGTGTAGTGGTTAAGAGTGGCAGACTGTAATCTGGAGAAGTGGGTTTGGTTCCCAATTACTCCACATGAAGCCAGCTGGGTGACACTGGGTCAGTCACAGTTCTCTCAGAGCTCTCTCAGCCCCACCTACCTTACAAGGGGTGAGTTCAGACATGCAGCTAATCCCGCCATTGGCCCAGGTCTAATTTGACCTAGGTCTTTTTATCCAGTGTTGCACATGCAGACAGCTCCCCCATGAATTGATTTACCACGCGTGACTCCATGGTGGATTGTCTAGACGGCATCCACCTTAAGGAGCCATGCAGTCAGCTGTTTCTTTAAAAAAATCCTGTTTGCATATGCACATATGTGCTTCACCCTGTACTTGTTTTTTCCGTGCATGCGTGGACTTAAATGGTAAAAGCACCACCAGTGGTACCTTCCTCTGGGTACCATTTCAGTTAACAAAGTTCATAAATATCACGAGACCTTCAGAAACATTAAATTGTCCGGATTGTTTGAGCAGAGCTCTGCAGTCGTCGCATGTTTAAGCGGTTATGCGCACATCGCTAAGACTGTTTTAAAATGGCAGCCATTCAGAATGGTCTGGAAACCATCCCTACGGGCTGATTGCGTGCTGGTGGAATGACCAGACAGCGGAAAGTCCGCCATTGGCCTGTTGGCAAGCTTAGGACCGGACTTTCACCACTATCTTTTAAGTACAGCTCCCCGACGGGGAATCAACAGGCTGATCACGAAAGTGGCACGTTCCCCAGATGTTGCTATCTGGACATACTCTTTCAATCCACCAGGCACTTGTGCCTGGCACAGCTCAAAAGAGCTATCTGAATGTGATCAAGGTGTCTGTAGGGAGAGGAAGGGAAGGCAACTGTAAGCCGCTCTGAGCCTCCTTCGGGTAGTGGAGAGCAGGGTATTAAAAACCAATTATTCTTCTTCTCTTCTTCATTGTGATCCTCAAACCCTGGTAGGAAGGCAGGAATTAGAGCAGATCTGCAGTACTGAAGAAAGGGAGAGTTAATTCTTCAGCCCTCCTTGCCCAGTCATCATTTGCAAGCTACTGAAGATTACACTACATGCTTGGAAATTGGATCATGGGTCCCCAACACATCATGTACATGGAGCTAAGAACTGAATCTTTGTGCTGTGTTCCTCATTCTCATCTCTCCACAGCAAAAAATGCACTCAGAGAGCCAGCTTGGTTTAGTGGTCAAGAGTGGTGGGCTCTGAACTGGAGAACCGGGTTTGATTCCCCACTCCTCCACATGCATCCAGCTGGGTGACCTTAAGTCAGTCACAAGTTCTTTCAGAGCAGTCCTCAAGAGAGCTCTCTCAGCCCCACCTACCTCATAAGGAAGGGAAGGAGATTGTGAGCCGCTCTGAGATTCTGGCTCAATCTGCATTTGCTATGTAAAGCTGTTCTGTGCTGCTGTGGTGCCGGCTTCCCATTTGGCTCAGTATAAAGCTCTCTTGCAGAACGCTGCAGCGAGGCTGCTGATATGCCTCCCTAGACAGGAGCACATCAGGCCAGTGCTAGAGGCACTGCACTGGCTACCAGTGGCGTACCGGATTTGCTTCAAGGTGCTGGTACTTACCTTTAAAGACCTAAATGGCCTGGGTCTGACCTACCTGAGGGACCGCCTTTCCCCATATGTACCCCAGAGAGCACTACGGTCTGGGGCCCAACATCGGTTGGTTATACCTGGCCCCAGGGAAGCCAGGCTCGCTGCCACTAGGGGAAGGGCCTTTTTTGGTGACGGCCCCTTACTGGTGGAATGAGCTCCCAGAGGAGATCAGGGCCCTGCGGGACCTTACGCAGGGCCTGCAAGATGGAGCTCTTCCGCCAGGCTTACAAATAGGGGGCCGCCTCCTCTTTTGCCTTCCCCTTTACCCCTGTTTGCCCATCATGATCTCAGCCTAGGACCTGGATGATTGCGTGTACCATCTGCACTTGTAAGCAGAGAATGCTGGGTATTATACTATGCCATCTTTTTTGAGCACTTTAACTTTTGTAACTGTGAATTCTTTGCTGGATTTTATTTGTTTTAAATGTTTTCTGGTCAAATGATCGTAGCAATAAAGAACTGAACTGAACTGTTTTAATGTATTTATATATGAGCTGCTCTGAGCCCGCTTGGCGGGGAGAGCGGCATATAAGCCCAATAAATAACTAAATAAATAAATTCTGTCAGGACACAAGTTGTTTAGGCAGAGAGCAGAAAAGAGGGGGGAGGAGCGACCTCAGGAATTAACAAATGGTTCAGGGGTGGGCATGCTTCAAAGCCCCCCAAATACGATCACAGAAAAATGCTCCCTGACTGCTTTTAAATGCAGACAACTGGATTTTCAACTAATTTGTTTCCTTTGTGACAATTTGTGTATCTCCTTAGAAAAGATGGGTTGGGGGGAGAATTCGGCTCCAGTTGTCTGCTTTTTATTCACAGTGGCTTGAGGGTGGGGAGGAGCAATTGTAGCACCTTAAAACCAAATCCAGATAAGGCGTTGAGACACCATAGTCACCTCAGAGTCAACACTAAATGGCAATAAGATGATGCAGACAGCCAATGCTGAGATGAGACAATAGGAGAGTGGGCGCGGCATGAAATGTAGACAGAAATTTGTGAGACGATGTGAGATCAATGTCACAGTGGAGCGAAATACCAATGCAGATTGGACCTCCGAGTGAAGAGCAGGATATAAATCCAACTCTTCCCCTGCTTCTGTTTCTGCTTCTTCACTAGGGTAGCCTTAGGCAATACAAATCATGGTTTTGTAAACATTGTCAAATCAATGCACATAAAGTGATGTATTGTGCATGCTTATCGCCACTGCAGATAAAAAGACACTTGTGGGCTTGGGCAAGTTTCAGGAACAAGGAGGGCGTAGGCAGAATCAGGGCACATAGAATCAGACAATATAGCATGGTTATGAGCCGCTTGTGCGTGCCCTTGCTGAGGGCATTAGAGGGAGGTAGACAGGCACCCTCCACTGTTCTTGGACTCACCTTGACCAATGACCAGGGGTCATTTCGTAGAAAAAGAGGTACAGGAGCTCATTAGCATAACTCATTAGCATAACTTATTTGCATATGCTAAGCCACCTGACATCACTGGAAGTATGTCAGAAGGCAAGAGAGAGAGAGAGAGGAAGGAAGGGAGGGAGGAAGGGAGGGAGGGGACTGCTACTAATCCAAGCCTCAGAAATACCACTATTCTGGGAGGAGAGCTTCAGTGGTGGCTGAAGCCTTCAGAAGGCTGGTTGGAGGAACAAGGACCTTTCCAGGAGGCGGGGTCATTTTGCTGCAGCCCTGACACAAGCAGGCATTCCCCCGCCCTGGGGGGGGGGGGCTGGCACCAACTCCCGGAGCTGCGCTCCCCCGAGCTCCTGCTTGAAATGACCCCTGCCAATGACCTCCTTGTTGGCAGAGTAATTAACACAGCAACAGTGCACAGCCTGATTAAGGAATAGATAAAGGTTTACTTAGGAACTGACATACTTGATAGGACAGGCAGAGATAAGTTCCTAACTGCATGTCTAGCTGAGAGAGAGGGTAGACTGAGTGTGGCACTTCCGAGAAGAAGGGGGAGGTTGCCCTGAGAGTAGCAATCCGGAGACAGACAAGGAACGACACTTAACAGGAGAGAAGGTGCTGGCCTCACTAGCCTGGCTAGTTGTCTTCTCGCTGCCCCCTGCAGGGTCTTCTTCTCTTCTTCTTTGTACACCAGACGTTGCCATTTCCGACACCCCTCCCTCCAGCTTCCCACTTACTGGTGAGACCAGGGGAGAGCAAATAGGCACTTCTCATTTTCTCTTGCTTGCATTCAGCCTCAGGTGAGAGCCCCACTACTCTAACTGCTGCCAATGAGGTCGTTAGGGGGAAGTCAGGAAGCGTCCAGGTGCCCCTCAATGCGCCCGGACCCAGCTCCAAATGAGAACCTCAATCCCGCCAGCTTCCAGTGATGAGGCCACTACAGGGAGGGGATGCAGCGGTCACCACCCCTCCAATATGCCTGAACCCAGCCCCAGCTGGTGACACCCTCCCTCCAGCTTCTAACTGCTACCGCTTTCAGGCGCTCCTCCCCTCCCCAATTGCCCCCCTAACCGCTGAGAAGTTGGAAATAATCGTGACATGCATATATAACCCGGAAGTGACGTGGGCACGTCAGGGACATTGGGCAGTGACACTCTGGGTTTTGGGCAAAAGTCTATGATTTGTAGCTAATTCTACCATAGAGTTTTGCTCAAAAAGCAGAATGTCACTGCCAGATGTCCCCAATATGCCTATGTCAATTACTGGTGATGTAGGCACGTTGTGGTACTCCTCCCCGCTCCCGGAAAGTTCCCTCGCACCCCTGTGTGTCATTGAAACCTGGAAACCCTAATGGGGCCATCAGCAGGAAGCCAGGAAGTTATCAGGCATCCTTCCATTATATGTGGACCCAGCTCCATTCATGAAGAGCTTTTCAGTTTTCATAGGGGGGGGGGGGGGCGGGGAGAGATCAGACTTTCTGTAAACCATATAGCTGGATGAAAGGCTGGGTATAATATCCACAGGCTTTCTACACCATCTGCCGCAAAGGTGCCACAGGCTCCTTTGCATTTGGCAGCACAAATGGAGAAGCATCAAATGTTACCCTAGCCGCAAGGGAGCTACTTATCCCTAAGCAGGTCCTGCTCGACTGGGATAGCAAACTGACACTTCTCCAGGTAAGAAGGGGCTACTGGTTCTGTTAAAGAGACCTCGGTGGTGCTCTTCTGGTTTGTAGTGCTGCCAATCTCCAGGTGGGGGCCTGAAGTTACCCAGGAATTGCAACTGATCTCGAGACTACTGAAATCAGTTCTCCTGGAGAAAATAACAGCTTCAGAGGGTGGGCTCTATGGCATGACATCCCTCCTAAGCCCCCTTTCCTCCCCAGACTCCACCCCACCAGGCTATTCCCCAAAAGTCCTGTGTGGTTGGATCATTTAAAGGTTACTGTGCCCCCCACCATGTAGCTAGAGCAACATTTAAAGGAGTCCTTGTCAGTGTTAGCAGCCTGAATAACTCTGACTACAATTAGCTCATCATAGCTCAGAAGTTAAACAGTGTCGGCCATGGTTAGTGCTTGGATGGGAGATCACAAAGGAAGACTAGGGTTGTTAGGCAGAGGAAGTTCAATGGCAAACCACCTCCGTTTGTCTCTGCCTGAAAACTCCATGAGGGATTGCCATAAGTCAGTCGCGACTTGATGACAATTATTATGTCAGTATTATTTACAGAAGAGAGGCGTCGAGGCTTCCCAACGATATTTTTTTTTGCTTCCTGAGTGGAAGATAAAAGTGGTGCCATGCATGTTCTTCTGTGTATCCAAACCTTAGATGAAGCTAACTTCACCAGCTCAGACCATTGTTTCGTATGACTCAGTATCGTCTGATCGGACTAGCAGCAGCTCACCAGAGTCTCATGAACTTCTCCAAGACTTGCTACCTGATACCCATTTAACTGGAGATGGCTTGAGCCTGGGACCTTAAGCACACACAACATGTGCTATGCAGCTCAGCCAAAGCCCTTCCCTCTTTCTCTCTCTCTAAGGCTGTCAGATGGGCAGTTTTATCCGCTTTCCTCATGGTTCCCTTGCAGATTAGACAGATACCGGGGAAAATCCAAAGTTAACAAAAGCAATCTGCAGTCCCAGACATCTGATCATTTCATTGCATGGTCAAGCCATTTGGGAGAGCCTGGAGCTTCCAGTTCATGGCTGCCATTTTTTTTCACACAGTAAACGAGGTGTGCATGCCCAGCTTGGGAGTCCCTGCCAACCGGAAAAATACACTTACGCACATGTGGGCATGGGACTCCCTTCAGGAACAAAGGTGGTCTAGCCTGGACAGCCAGCAACAGGGTGATCGCACACCCCAGCCAGTTACTGTGGGATGTGTGATCGACATGTGTGATCGACAAGGAACACCGGATTAAAGTGGAGGCACAATCAGAGCGTGTCAAGCTTGTCATCTGACCACAGCCTAAGTCTTCAGCTATGAGGCCTGTTAAGCCTCATGAAGCTACATCCTTGACTTTCCTATACTTGTGTCAGTCAACCAGCTATCGTATTTTAGAACCTCTTGCTTGTGCTTTCACTTTTCAGTGATCACAGCTAGTTACTACCAGGGGACTGCCAATATGTGTAAATAGGGAGCATGGTGGGGATTGACACTCATGTTTTTTGGACAAATCAGGTAGACTCAAACCCAAAAGTGGGGTCCCCAACTTTTTTGAGCCTGTAGGCACCTTCAGAATTCTGACACAGAATGCAGGATTCAAGCACAAAATGGCTACCAGTCAGAGTAGGTGGCACCAATTAGAAAGAAGAAGGAGGAGGAGGAGAAGAGGTGGTGGTGGTGGTGGTACTAGTGGTAGCAGTAGTAGTAGTAGTGCAGGGAAGAAGAAGAAGAAGAAGAAGAAGAAGAGATTGGATTTATACCCCGCCCTCCACTCACTTGGAGTCTCAGAGCGGCTTATAAACTCCTTTTCCCTTCCCCTCCCCACAACAGACACCCTGTGAGGTAGGTGGGGCTAAGAGAGCTCTTTCCCAAGCTGTCCTTGAGAGAACAGCTGGTACAGAGCTATGGCTTGCCCAAGATCATCCAGCCAGGTGCAAGTGGAGGAGTGGGGAATCAAACCCGGTTCTCCCAGATTAGAGTCCGCACACTTAACCGCTTAACCGCTTAACCGCGCACTTAACCACTACACCAAACTGGCACCAAACTGGGAAGAAGAGGGGTAATTTAAACAAAACACTGGGAAACAGGAGCAGGCAACAGAATAGAACCAATGCTGTGGTGGCAACGGCCACTTTATTTTGATCTGCACAGCTGCCAGTCAGAAGCTGTGCTGTACAGGAGCCCCACCTGGCCCCTCCACTTTCTGAAAGCACTTGGTGGGTCCTAGGAAAGATGTCGGCAGGCAACATGGTGCATAGGCACCACATTTAGGTTCCCAGCCTGAGGAAACGCTTCTTCCTTTGCACACAGCTGATTGGTAGGCCCTTGAGGAAATCATGAAGCTACCTACTTCCATAATTCCCATTAAGTACATACAACCCTGTAAATGTTCTTTTCAAGTTTTGTAATATTCATAGGCTTGTACTCCCATTATTTTTTAAAAAATCTAAATTTTAAGTATTCTTTTATATGACCATGCTTGATCTACACTTTTTTAACATCTATTTTTAGCCATTTGATTTAAGATCTTTTTGTTGATTAACATGTTCCTTTACACAAAGTATTAAAAATAATTATTTCCACTTCCTGCACTGTAAATACTTCCTGTATTATTTCAGTTTCTCTTCCTAAGACAAGTTAGAAGACTGTCTTTTTAAAAATCAGCAGGATTTAGAAGGATTCTTCCTACTCTAGGTGCCAATGGATGTTGTTGTAATCTCACTTAGCTACCCAGCATGAATGTTTCAATGCCATTCTTCTTTTTCCCCCTTTCCCGCCCTAGAATGTCACCTATTTCTTTTGAGGCACCAAAAGTTTTTAATGGATCAATGTGTCCTGCTTATTAACATTCACCTGGGAGGAAAAATCTCTTTCAGGTTCTCATAATTACAATGGAATAGATACTTCAAGAGGTACTCTTTGAACAACTAGCTCCTACTGAGACGAAAAAAAATAGCCATTAACCTAGAAGTCATTTTCTTAACAACACTATTACAGACTGTCAGAGAACTCCGTCCGCACCCATGCAAGAACACTCCCAGCAGGAAGTAACAAGGAGAGATGTCACAAAGGAAAGAAACAGGAATGTAAAAAAAACCCCACAACCCAGATGATGAAAAAGGAACAGAAAACAGATGAGAGAAAACCGTGGTGATAGAAACAGAAATTAATTTCAGCAAGATATACAATTTTGGTTGTGTTTTTTCTGCTCCATGGTATAAAGAACCCAGCTGAAATGCCACGGTGCATGTCGAACAAGCCAGCAAGAGAACTTACTCGCTATCCCTACTCCACATCCAGCTGTGCAGAATATTGATTAGTGAAGAAAGAGTAGCTCCAGATCCTCTTGCAAGAACTGGGTTTCAGAAAACCTACTTTCCTTTCAATGACCATTCAGCCTGCAATGTGGCAACTCTGTCTACACTAAAAGAACACATTTGGTTTCTGTTCCCACAACCATAAGACTTCATGAAAATCTGATATTTTTGCTCGTAGTCCAGAGATTAAGATCTCAGGCATAAATGTAATAAAATTCCAATAAGGGTCATGTATCAAGAAGATGTCAGTTGTGCATAAAAGTTGAAGTATTCCAGTCATAATTAAATTTCAAATCTAATTATAATTCCAGGAGTCCTTTTAATTACGCCGCAATGCTTTGCTTTCATAGGATGGCTGTTGCTACTGCGTCTTTTTCCCCCCATCTGTAATTTTCTTTTAATTAAAAAAATGTAAATAAATCAGAACCACCTACTTAAAACTATTTCCCCTCATAAACGAAACCTGAAAACACTCAGCAACTTATTTTCCTAGATGGACAATATTCATTGAATCTGTTTCCTGCTATTAAGGTGTTGACATGATGAATATTATGGGGTGCAAGGTAAAGAATGAGGGAGGGGAGCCTTATCTTGCAACCACCAATTTGATATTGAAGTACCAAAAACCTTCTGAAGAATATTAAAATCGATTTCCTGTCAATTAGGGCTGAGCCAAAACTAAATGTGTCAGGAGTGCCTCCTGCGGACCTAAGTGCGGTGGAGGATCAGTCCCCAGTTCCAGAGGAGCCTCCACCTGAACCAGAGGAGGCTCAAGCAAGCACCTCTCAGGGCATTACCCCAGCACCAGCTGAGCCACAGCCAAGCTCAAGCCCACCTGATTCACCTCCTCGGGTGGAATGGCTAAGGTCACGATCCAGGCAAGACTTGGCTGCTAGGAGAAAAGAGGCACGCATGCGTAGTCGCAGATCATTCAGCCCTGAGTTTTAGAGGGAGCCGGGACTTCACTGCCAGCTGCTAACAAGCACAGGAGGTGGCTGGGTATTTAGGCACAGCGCAAAAACCAACAACTTGTGCTAGCAACAAGTCATTTTGGCTAAGCTCTGCACCCGCTCGGCTCGCATCAGCGAAACCTGATTCTGGACCTTCTGGCTCGTGACTCCGGCTCTGTCTGACTTCGGCTTGATTCTGGACCCTCTGGCTCGTGACTTCGGCTCAGTTTGACTTCAGCTTTTGGTTGACTCCTTGGACTAGTTTGCTCGTGAGTTTCCCTCTCTGACCTCGGCTTGGACTGACTCTGCTTTCGGCTTGTGTTTTGGACTTGATAATTTGTTCCTGATTTGGCTTGACTTTGGACTGTCTCAGACTTCGACTTGGCTCCTGACCTACTGGCACCCAGCCCATGACAAAATGCACCTTTTCAACGCCACTGGCACTGAGTACGCATGTCAGGAAATTTTAAAAAACTATTTCAGTCACTTCCCAAAATTCTTTCTAAATTTCAACGAAACAGAAAACAGCTTAGTTCATGGACTGTTCAATGATAGTTAAAACAGGCCAAACTGAGAAAATCTCTTGAGCCACAGCCAAAGGGACATGTGTCCTTTTCTGACCTAACTAGTCAGAAAAGCAGAGAGAAGCTCCGTAGCTTTTCATACACATAAATGCCTGTCCATGTGAGAGGCATTTGTTGAAGTTAGTCATGGCATTCTCCTCAAAACACACACGTAAGTCGGTGGTGTTGTGGTTAGAACGTCAAACTAGGATTTGAGAGACCCAGATTTGAATAATCACTCTGCCATGGAAGATTGCTGGGCGACCTTGAACCAGTCTCACACTGAGCCAGAGTGGTATAGTGGTTAAAAGCGGTGGACTCTAATCTGGAGAACCGGGTTTGATTCCTCACTCTTCCACATGAAGCCTGCTGGGTGACCTTGGGCCAGTCTCGGTTCTTTCAGAACTCTCTCAGCCCCACCTACCTCACAAGGTGCCTGTTGTGGGGAGAGGAAGGGAATGTGATTGTAAGCTGCTTTGAGACTCCTTACGGTAGAGAAAGTGGGGTATAAAAACCCTCTCTTCTTCTCAGCCTACATTACCTCACAGAATGGTTGTGAGGATAAAATGGAGGAGAGGACAGTATAAGCCATTTTGGGTCCCCACTGGAGGGAAAGGCAGGGTATAAATGAAATAAATAAAGGAAGCAAATTAATATTTATCCTGTGTGAGCTTTCTTCTCCAGTCGCTTTGGCTAAAGATAAGGTTGGGCCTAGTGATTATTTCAGAAAAGGGGGGGGGAAACTTCAGAACAAAAGACCTCCGTCCACCCTTCAGGCAGCCAAACTGGGAAAACACGGAACACTTCTACAAGGCCACCTTTCATACCGCTGACTGAAATGAAGGAATCTTTTCCCCCCCCTCATTTCACTTGCCCTCATAAATGGCTATTTGTTTCCTTTTTAAAAAGGCAGCAGCCATGTTATAATGACTTTGGAGGTCTATATTGTTCCGATTCTAACTAAGCTCCCTCTCCGCCACAGACACCGTGGGTTTGTGTGTGTGTTTTTTTTTACCATCGGGACATTCTTTGGGTCAGACAACCCGTTACCATAGCACACTTTCTTCACTCAGCTCCAGTCCCTCTCGTGACCCTCAGGACTCCGTAAGAAAGCCAGCATTCTTCGAAAACCCTCTCCCTCCTCTTGCAGCGGACAATGGCACTGCGTCAACCGCTCAGGAGTTTCCTTGTGTGGTTTCTGAACACTTGCCAGTTGCAGCTCTCCCTGCAGCACTAGACAAGCCAGACTTTCTTGCAGGCTGTTCATACTTTCCTATCTAGGATTGGGTGCCAGATTCTCCTACGGCTTGCTCCAAGTTTCCTGACAAGATACTCTTATAGTGCGATGTACAGTCAATTTGCATACATAGCCCATGCCAGATTCCCTCACAGCCTGATTCAGTTTTTTGTACTGCTTCCACATCACTAACACCAGACATGTGGTGTGTGTGTGTGTGTATATTATGCATATTCATCAACCAAAAGGGAAACTTCAACCAAGAAATCAGAAAGAGATTGAGACTGGGAAGGGCAGCTATGAAGGCGCTCAGTTGTCAAACGGGTGCATGGGACTCTGGCTATGGGAAAGTGGCCGCTGGTCTGGCAGCCGTGGTGCTGCAGAAAGCCCCCCGCTTTGCCGGTGACGGCCCTCCACCCCAGAAATGCATCCACTTTCCCCCTCACTCAGCAGCCCTTGCCCCCTCTGGCCCAAACCATGGCTCGATATCTGCGTTCTCTGGAGCCCCTGGTGAGCCCTGAGGAGCTGGAGCAGTCAAAGCAGCTGGTGGCTAAATTTGGAGCTCCTGGAGGAGAAGGGGAGAGACTCCAGGCCCAGCTGCAGTGCCGGGTGGCTCGCATAGAGAATGGGATCACAGATTGGTGGGTCCAGTTGACCTACTTGGAAAGCCGACTCTCCCTGGCCGTTCACTCCAGCCCAGCTGTGGTGCTGCCCAAGCAAGATTTTAATGACTGGAAAGGCCAGCTGAGGAGACTGGAAATGACTGTGAAGGATATGATCAGTGAAGGCTTCTACTGAGAGGGCCTAATCTAATTGTGTATTTATACTGTTGGAACCTGCCCTGAGCCCGTCAAAGGGAGGGCGGGATATAAATCCAAATAAACATAAACATAAGTGTAAGGACGTTTTGCCAGTGACCAAGATCATGTTAATTCATACCATAGTAGTTCTCATTGCATACGGGTGTGAAAGTTGGACAGTGAAGAAAGCTGACAGGAAGAACATTGATTTATTTGAAACGAGGTGTAGGTGGAGAGTTTTATGGATACTGCAGACCGCCAAAATGACAAATAAGTGGGTTCTCGCTCAAATCAAGCCCGAACTCTCTAGAAGCTAAAATGACCAGACTGAGGCTATTATACCTTGGTTACATTAGGAGAAGACAAAATTCACTGGAAAAAGACAATAATGTTAGGAAAAGTTGAAGGCAGCAGAAAAAGATCTAATAGGAAATGGATTGACGCTATCAAGGAAGCCACGCCCCTCGGTTTTCAAGACATGAACAAGGCTTTAACGACACCATGTTTTTGAACACATTAATTCATTTACGGTCATGAACCATAAATCACTTGATGGCACTTCACACCACACACACACACACACACACACACACACACACTAAGCCACAGCCCCTATCATGTCCTAATTTTAATCCAGTATTGTTTTAATTGCTGTACTCTTTTTGTCCAGTCATGTGGCTTTCTATATTTTAAAATTATATTTTATATTTTTATTGTCTTTAGTGTTTTATTGAGATTTCTTAGGTCACAAGCTGCATCATAGATATTTCTTTAGAGAGGAAGGGGTGTAAAGATTGTAAGTAATAAATAAATAAGCTCCTGAACAATGCATCACAAAGACAGACCAGACCTAGTTCAAATATCTGCTAGAAACTATACCACTGAGGTGAGATACAAATTAAGCCAAAAAGCAGATTATTTTCTCATATAACAAGTGTGAGCTGTTAAAAGAAGGTGAGGTATTCTAGAACAGATTGTCTTGAAATTCAAAAGCAGCAACTAGTGTGTGAAATGGCGATGGTAGACCCTTTGATGTACCCCCATTGTGTTGTAGTAGTTACAGTGTTGGTTTAGGATCTGGGAGACCCACGTTCAAATCTCCATTCTGCCATGGAAGCTTGTGAGTGTCCTTGGGCATGTCATACATAAGGATAGACATGAACCAAAACATGAAGCAAAATTAATCACGAATTTTGTCCTGTTTACAAAGTCAAGTTCATGACAAGGCACCTGGCACAAACTTTCCATGAACTTCGATGTTGTTCATGGAGGTTCGTGCCAGTTCATGAGCAGATATATTCCCAGACATTCCATTCCACACATTAAGCCAGCTGGGTCAGTCACAGTTCTCTCAGAGTTCTCTCAGCCCCACTTACCTTGTAGGTTGTCTGTTGTGGGGAAAGGAAAGGAAGGAAAGTGTAAGCCACTCTGAGACTCTGAGTGAAGGGCAAGGTATAAATCTAACTCTTCTTCTTCTCCTCCTCCTCCAAATAAGACTGAGGCTGCAGTCCTAACCATACTTAGGACAAAGTCCCATTGAATTGCACAGGTCTTGCTCCTGAGTAGCCATGCCTAGGAATGGGCCGTGCCTTTTCAAAAATCCTCAATACACATCCACTGGATTATTTGCATATCCTGCACAAGACCTTCTATTGAGCGGGATGACATATTTATGCTGGTAATTATCAGTTTACAGTGCAGTGAGCAATTGAATGTCTGTGCTGAAGAGATGACTGACAAGCCAGAGCTACTGCCATTTTTAATAAGCAAAAAACCCTCACTGTTCATGCAATAGAAACTGGTATTCCTTTAGTTTGTGTCAGTTTTTGCAATGGAATACTTCAGTGCAAAGACAATCTGCCCCTGTTGACTGCTGCCCTTGTGTCTGGGAAAGTGCTGCAGTTAGTGGAATGGGTCTATGACAGGAGTCCCCAACACCTTTCCTATTGATCACCAAGAGTTTTTTAGAACATGGGCAGGGCCAGGTGAGGCTTCTGCCCATCAGGGCTTCTGATTGGCTGTGTAGAATAAAAGGCATTCTGTTAAATAGAGTGTCTGCCTTAAATGAGTTACTATAAAGGTAATAAAGTTACTATGCACAATCTCACTCCCCAACATTTTGTGGTTGGCTCCACCTCCTGTGGTAGCCATTTTGTTGTTGCTCCCACCACTCTGTGTCAGCATTCCAAAGGTGCCCATAGGCTCAAAATGTTGGGGACCCCAGTCTCTGGGCTCCAACCCAGTATGTAGTCCCACAGTGGCTGGGTTGACGTAGTGCAACATTAAAGAAATTTGGCTACAAATCTGTGAACTGCTGGTTTGAATCTCACCCTGGCCATGAATTTTGACAATCCCTTCCTTCCTAGCCCTAACCCCCATACGCGCTCTGGGGGTGACAACCCAAATTGGTCTTGTAAAGAATGCAGTGTGGTACAATATGGGAACCCCCTTGAATACTCAATGGCAGTGTGTCCCAACCTGTGGGTCGGGCCCCAAAAGTGGGTTACGAAGCCTCTGTAAGTGGGTTGCAAGCCAGTCCTCCCTAATTGCCACCTCTCCCCTTTCAATTGTTCTCTCTTCTGTCTCAGAAACCAAGATCTGACCCCGGAAACAGTATCTTCCATGACATATATTAAATGGGTTTTTTTCCCCCTACACTGAATATACCTGTTGATCAAGTAAAATATGTCCTGATGGTTACTAGGATGAGTTTCTTAGGCCGAGTTCAGACTGGCAGTTTGGCCCGATACAGGCACCTTTCTCAAGCGTATTAAGTGGGCCAGTTCACACAGCCACAGCTGTCTGATGTTCCCCTGCCATACTCACCCCGTCCTTTAATGATTCACTCCCACTTTTAAAAAGTACCAGGTCAAAGCCTGGGCAAGCCGTAGAGGGCGTGTTGATCCAACTTCCTGGAAGTGTGGACGTAAAAAAAGCCGCAATCAGGCGGCGCTGGTCATGTGAACCCACTGATCCGGCAGGAATGCACATAACCGCCCAGTGCTGCTGTGCCTATGCGCCTAAGCACCTATTCGCATATGCGCCTACACGCAGGTCGGTGGAGCAGACCAAAGCAACTGCTCCATTCCACCTCTTCCCCGGCATGCTGCCACATCAGACGGTGCAGTGCGACCAGGAATCCCTGCCACAACTTGGCCCGGGTCTTTTTGCCCTGCCTCCCTTGCGCTTTATACTGCCAGTCTGTCCTCAGCCTAAGACTCTCAGGGGGGAATTAGAGGAAGTAATGGAGAAGGAGAGAGTGGCCGAAGGCTAGAATGTGACCTCCACATGTAAAAGCTGTTCATGTTGGCATGGCACTTACTTGGGGTTCATAGTGGAGGCAGCTGTGACCTTTGTGACATGTTTGTCGGTTTCTTGCATCTGATAAGCTACTGTAGAAAATGGAATTCTGAATTAGATGGATGCCAAGATCTTTCTTTCTTTCTTTCTTTCTTTCTTTCTTTCTTTATTTATTTATTTATTTATTTATTTATTTATTTATTTATTTCAACTTGTATCCCACCTATCCAGCACAGGCCGGCTCTAGGCGGCTAACAACATATAAAACAGAAACATACACAATTAAAATCACATCCATGTATAAATATAGCAAAACAATAAAACCTAATTTGCCTAGGATGCCAAAAAAGCTTTGGGCCAGCTTTGGATGGGTCATCATACCAAGGAAATTTGGACTTGTGGGTCACCATACTGAAGAGGTTGGGAACCACTGCTGTATGATGACATACTGATGCTAAATAACAGGCTAAATATTTTTGCCTGTTAATTATATTTCTACCTTACCTTTTCTCTCCAAGGAGCTCAGGACAGCACACATGAGGACTATGCCATCTAGAAAGAGCTAGTTTGGTGTAGTGATTAGGAGTGCGAGCTCTAATCTGGGAGAACTGGGTTTGATTCCCCACTCCTCCACTTGCAGCTGCTGGGTGACCTTGGGCAAGCCACAGTTCTCAGAGCTGTTACCTCAAGAGCAGTTCTCAAAGAGCTCTCTCAGCTCCATCTACCTCACAGGGTGTTCGTTGTGGGGAGAGGAAGGGAAGGAGATTGTAAGCTGCTCTGAGTGAAGGGCAGGGTATAAGTCCAACTCTACTTCTTCTTTTTCTTCCCTTTCCAGTGACCCTGGGCCAGCTCATGCAAGCCTACAGGCTGCGAGCCATGGGCTAAGATCCAAGGGCGAAAATTCCTTTGGCTCTTGCCCTGCCATTTATGCTAAAAGGCTTATACCTGGGCCAACCAGTAGGAGGATCAGGGGGCAAATGGGCGTGATACCACTGCATTGTATGATGCTCTAGGAATCACCCCAATCTCTGTGGGTTTTGCCATAGAAATCAGGAGGATTCCTACAGCACTGTGCAACATGGTGGTGTCACTTCCATATTTTTGGCTGGAAATGATGTCACAGCATTGTGTTATGCCATCCCCCCCATTTCCCCCCACCCTAGCCGTCACATTGAACACTGGTGGGGAGACTGGGCGTGCTGGCGGGGGACCCCCACTGGAAGCAGGCAAACGGCAATATTCTGGCCAAGACCAGGTTTAAATACCTGTAATAGGAAGTGGAACAGACACTCAGCCCAGATTTCTTTCCAGCTGGCAGGCGTGTTCTCAAGATTTTCCTCCCCTAGTAGATGAGCCTCCAGCCAAACCAGGCTTCAATACCTGTAAAAGGCAAGAAAACAGAAGCACAGCCCGGATCTCACTTAGGTGGCAGAGATGTTCCCAAGGTTCCCCTCCCCTGCGATATCATTGGCAGCAGCCTGTGCAAAACTAAGTCAGTCAAAGCCTTAAACACCTGGGCTGCTGAGGCTGTGGGATCCTACCCAGACATCGGAAGCGATTCATACGGTAAGCAGCGAAATCACCAGAAACCGAATAACAAAGTCCAAACCACTTAAACATCTCCCGACTATCAAAGCCGGGGATGACTTGATAGGCCCTTTACAAATCTCATAATCAACCGTAAGTAGCAGCTAAGACCTTGGCTTCCCCCACGTGTCTGCAAGTGGGAAAGGAGCAAGAGGATAATTTATCCAAGCCCAAGGTAATGAAGTGTTAACCAAAAACAGATGAAGTTATTATTGCTACAACCACAGGCCGCAAAACACCAAAGGGAGGGGAGGGGAGTCTCAGAGGGAGGCGGGCGGGAGGGAGACTCCTCGTTTCATTCGGCTTTTGCTTCACGGATCACCTAAAGGCATTTGCCAAAAAAAGAACAAGAAAGGGAAAAAAATGAGGCAACTCAGTTGGCATAAAGTGATTCATTAGCTTTAATGAACAATGCCGATCATATTGTCTCTAAAATACAGTCAACGGACATTGATGTATATGTGCCTTAACTCATTCTTCCCAACTTTTATTAGGTACATATGTCTATGGCAGACACAAATGAAACATTCCACCACTAGGCTCCCAGCCAAAAACTAATTTATTCTTTAATGTGGTAGTGATTACTTGGTGGTTCCTTGAGTCGAGATGACAGGTCCCCGCTAATGGAGTCATACTGTAAGTTAATATAAATCATGACAGAGCAATTAATTACAGAAACCGCTGCAAATCCCTTTGTTAGTTTTCCCCATCACCAGAAGGATTTAATAATGTTCGTTTTGCTAAGTTCCAGTGACATTTACAAGTCTTAAACCGTTTTTAATCAAATCAATATCACAGGACTGCTGGATTGAGTCGAGGTACGTTAACAGGTGCTGGGAAACACTGATAGGAGAATTCGTTGGCCTTCCGTGTCCAGCGAATCATACCGAATTTCCCACACTTTCTCTACAGTCATTTATGCTGAAGAATTGGAGCGAATTTAAGGGGGGGGGGGAATTGTGCCAGTCGGAATGACCAAGGCTAGTTCTAAGGATGCCAGCCTTAAGCCTCGACCCACTTGAACGTGGAGGGCTGCAGGGGACGATCCTCTCGCCAATATTGTTTAACATCTCTATGTGCTCCCTCGCCCAGCTGGTCTGGGGTTTGGGCTGGGTTGCCATCAGTATGCTGATGACACCAAGCTCTATCTGTTGTTGGATGGCTTCCTTGGCTCCGCCCCAGAGACCCTGGACAGGGCACTGGGGGCTGTGACTGGATAGCTACAGCAGACTCGGTTGAAATTAAATCTAGTGAAGACGTAGGTCCTGTACCTGAGCCGGGGGGTTGGGTCGGGAATCATGCCCCCTGTCTTGGACAGCACAACACTTGTGCCGTTCCAAAAGGTGAGAAGCTTAGGTGATCTTGGAGATGACAGGTCGCCACTAATGGAGACCCAGGTCACTGCTGTTGCCAAGTCTGCCTTTTATCATCTTTGGTAGATTAGGCAACTGGTTCCCTACCTCTCCCCCCAGGAATTGGCTACAGTGACCCATGCAATGCTCCCTTCCAGGCTTGATTACTGTAACTCACTTTGAGAAGAAGAAGAGATTGGATTTATATCCTGCCTTTCACTCACTTGGGAGTCTCAGAGCGGCTTACAAACTCCTTTCCCTTCCCCTCCCCACAACAGACACCCTGTGATGTAGGTGGGGCTGAGAGAGCTCTGAGACAGCTGTCCTTGAGAGAACAGCTGGTACAGAGCTGTGCCTTGCCCAGGGTCATCTAGCAGGTGCAAGTGGAGGAGCGGTTCTCCCAGATTAGAGTCCGTGCACTTAACCACTATGCCAAATTGAGGTTGATTTGGAAACTCCAGCTAGTGCAAAATGCAGCAGCACGCCTGCTGGCCTTTGCGGGCACGTATGCAGCCATTGCTACATCAATTGCATTGGCTACTGATTAAGTACCGGATCTACTTCAAGGTGTTGGTACTGACCTTTAAAGCCCTGTGCAACCAGCAACCAACATATCTGAGGGACTGCCTTTCCCCTTATGTGCCCCGGAGAGCTTTGTGCTCAGCAGACCAGCATCTGCTGGTTGTCCCTGGCCCAAAGGATGTCCGCTTAGCCTCAACTAGGGCCAGGGCCTTTCCTGCCCTGGCCCCGACCTGGTAGAACATGTTCCCAACTGAAGTAAGGGCCCTGTTGAACCTATTACAGTCCTGCAGGGCCTGTAAAACGGAGCTGTTCTGACAGTCTATCGGGTAAGGCGGTGAACATCCATTTATTCCATCCGTTGGGCTCCCTTGCTGAAGCTTTGCATCTGATATGGCCCAGCTGAGAAGATCTTATAGTCTGGTTTGTGGACCAGCCGCTCCAGTTTTTGAGAACACTGTATCTGTAAATTACAATGCCATCTGTTCTCAACTCATATTTCTTTGTTTTAGCTGTTTTAATTGTTTGTTTCCTAGGTTGTTTTCATTGTTATTTCGAATTGCTGTTGTAATCTGCCCTGAGCCCACTTGCGGGGAGGGCGGAATATAAATCCCCAGGCTCCACCTCCAAATCTCTTTTCCCAGTGAGAATCTGGCAACCCTACCCCCCACTGGTGGCCAGGGGGGACCTGGCAACACTAGCTGGTTCTAAGTGTTGGGGTCCTGATAGCAGAGCGTGCCCTTCCCCTCCTCTGCTCACCACCAGGCTCCTCATTCATGCGTTCCTTCCGTACTCACCTGCCTGCATGTTCCCCCTACCCATGCATCCCCCCCACCTGCCTGCATGCCCTTTCTCCAACTGCACCGGGCACTGGAACCATTGCCACTGCTGCCATGCATCATGTGCACACTCTTCCCCGGCAGTGCTGTGCAGCATAGGCAGCCAGGAGTGTTGATGGCAGAACGCTTACAAGGGAGCAGGCTGGGAAAAGGCAGGTGAGGAGGGTGGGCTCCATGGCATTACACCCCAGGGTGGTCCCTACCCAAACCACACCCTTCCCAAGCTCACAAGAACATAAGAGAAGCCAATGTTGGACCAGGCCAGTGGCCCATCCAGTCCAACACAGTGGCCAAAAACACCAGGCGCCCTCAGGAGGTCCAGCAGTGGGGCCAGGACACTAGAAGCCCTCCCACTGTTGCCCCCCCCCAGCACCTAGAATACAGAGCATCACTTGCCCCAGACTGAGAGTTCCTATCTATAGTTTATACACACAAAAAAAGGAGAGAGTTCCTATCCATAATACCTTGTGGCTAATAGCCACTGGTGGACCTCTGCTCCATATGTTTATTCAATTTCCTCTTGAAACCATCCATGCTTGTAGCCGCCACCACCTCCTGTGGCAGGGAATTCCACATGTTAATCACTCTTTGGGTGAAGAAGTACTTCTTTTTATCCGTTCTAACCCGACTGCTCAGCAATTTCATGGCGTGCCCACGACTTCTTGTATTGTTAGAAAGGGAGAAAAGTACTTCCTTCTCAAGCTGCTCTATCCCGTGCATAATCTTGTAAACCTCAATCATGTCACCACCACCAAATTTCCAGGAAATCTCCCTACCTGGAGCTGGCAACCTTACTTGCAGACCTTGGTAATGAGGCAATTCAAATGCCGTACCATTTCATTAAAAATCTATTTGGAGTGATAGGGATTGGCTAGGGGGTTGACATAATCCCTATATGTCATGGGGTGGGCATAATACCATACATACCCCCAAAGGAAGACAACCTTGAATACAAGATGACCCCCCCCAAAAAAAGTTATACACAAAAAGTTTATTACTGCACATGCTTGTAACTCGTGTGCAATGGAAAATGGCTCCCTCTTCTGTTTGACAACACACCAGGAGGAAATCTAGTCTCCCTTTTAGAGTAAAGACAGTACACATACCTGATACCCACCTCCAAAAACCACCATTTGAAAAAGTAGACTCTTCAGTGACAGTTCCCTATAAAAATCTATTCTGTATTTTCATCCTGACTCTCTGATAATTCATGGCTGGCTGTATTGGCTCCCTAGTGTCTACTGTAACAAGAAGGACAGCAGTTTTTCATATCTGGATACGCAGATAAGAACATAATAACTTGAGAAGAGCCCTGCTGGTCAGACCAATGGTCCATCTAGTCCACCATCTTGTCTCACACAGTGGCCAACCAGTTCCTCTGGATAGATAGATTTTATTCATGGTCATTGACCAAAACATAAACTGATGGCATTTTGTTACATGGGTAAAAGATATCACATTAGAATAGGAACAGAATTATAACAGACAGGTTATAAAAAACACCATAAAAACTATATTGGTTAAAATTAATAACAGTTCCTCTGGAGGGCCAACAACAGGGCATAGAGGCCGAGGCCTTCCCCTGATGTTGCTTCCTAGCACTGGGATTCAGAGGTTGACTGCCTCTGGATGTGGAGGTTCCCCTCAGTCACCATGTCTAGTAGCTGCCAATAGACCTATCCTCCATGAATCTATCTAATCCTCTTCTAAAGCTGTTTATTCCTGTGGCCATCACTACATCCTCTGGCAACGAACTCCACCTTTTAATCGCTCCATGTGTAAAAAGGTATTGGTGTCAAGTAAGAGGGCTGAAGAGGGCTGCAAAGTTTTTCACTAGAGTTGCATATAATAAAATTAATCCTTCTCTCACTTTGGATATGGTGTCCATGGTTAGAGCACTTACCTACAAAAAAGATTGTGAGGCTGAGACCTGTAATGTTGTCAACACTGCACAGCAGCCTTTAATCAACCAGAATCCAAATGGGGACTTCATTCATTCATTCATTCATGGTGGTGGAAAATGCCATCAAGTCACAGCCGATTTCTGGAGGCCTCATAGGATTTTCAAGGCAAGAGACGAACAGAGGTGGTTTGCCATTGCCTGCCTCTGCGTAGCAACCCTGGACTTCCTTCGTGGCGTCCCATCCAAGAACTAATTACGACTAGCAAATACAGCGACAATATGCGGAGAATATATATTTAAAGAAAATATATTTAAATGATTTTCAAATAAAATTTTAAAACTGGTGAGCCAGTTTGGTGTAGTGGTTAAGTGCGCGGACTCTAATCTGGGAGAGCCGGGTTTGATTCCCCCACTCCTCCACTTGCACCTGCTGGATGACCTTGAGCAAGCCGTAGTTCTGGCACAGCTGTTCTTGAAAAAGAGCCGTTTCTGTCAGAGCTCTCTCAGCCCCACCTACCTCACAGGGTGCCTATTGTGGGGAGGGAAAGGGAAAGGAGTTTGTAAGCCGCTCTGAGGCTCCTTTGGGTAGAGAAGGGCGGGGTATAACTCCAATCTCTTCTCCTCTTCTCCAGTTCTTCTAAGTTACCTACAGTAATTTAAGCAGACATTTGTCTTAAAGAACAATGGCAAAGAAAGGGTTTTTTTAATCAATGCTAAATGCAAATGTAAGCCAGAGCAACATTCTTCTGGACTTTTCTGGTAATCTATGAAAGCAGTGAATGGACTCTGTTGCCAGTTATGTGAGTTAAAATAGTGCACACGGTGACCAATGGGAAAATGATAGCAAATGCTTCCAACGAAGGTTTAAAGCACCATTTTCTGAGGTTACCACCTCCAATCTGGAGGTTGTCACGAAGCACAAAGACACACACACAAAGCCATGTGAGGCTTTTTGGCTAGAGACACATACCTCTAACTCCATGAAAGTACGAACTCCATACACGTACACAGGCTTGAACCCCCTCCTGCAAGTTCCCCCTCCATTTGGCACATCAAAGGACTTCACACAAGGGAGTGAAAGCAGCAGGATGCTTCCTGCTGGACCAGTTCTGCTGCCCGCTTTCATCTAGGAGACCATGCCAGATGCAGCTGACATCAATATCCTGTCCTGACCATCAGGTAGATCTAAATATTGACCACTCCCATAGGACCCTCTTAGTGGCTAGGGACAGAGAATGGACCCTCTATAGGCATTCCTGGGAAGGTCTCAGACCTTGCCAACCTCCCGGGAACACCCCCCAATAAATACTGCTCCCCAAGAGTCACAAGTCAGACTTTCCTGCCCGTTCCTGCTTGTTCTTCCTCCCTCCCTCACGGATCCTTGAGTGCACCACTTGGATCCGCCACGTGGCCTCTGCTGGTTCGGAACCACGATCCTTTCTCCTTTGTCCAAAGATATCTTCCCCACTTTTTCCAGACGGACTTCGCTAGATTCCATAGAGGTAACTATCACTCTCGACGGATACCATCAATTCTCCTGCTCATGCAAACGTCTCTGTAATTCTACCTAATTTCTTAGATCTCTGTAACTGTGTGTATGATTGTGTAATATTGCCTATGGATCTTTTATCCTTTTTATAGTAAATAATTTATTCTTATAACTCTTAACTCGAGTCACATGTCAGTTCCTGGGAAGCCTCGGTGAAAAGCAGCCTCTGTAGACACAGGTGGAGATCCAGAATGCCTGCTGCAAATTGCTAAGAGCTAATATTCCCCCAAATATTACTAAAATAATAGAGCAGTCAGGCTAACACAAACAAAACATGCAACACAAGTACATTTATGCACACAAGTGTTTGGATGTCTAGGTACAGATTTCTCAATGAAAAAATTCCAAAGATAGTACAGATTTCTCAATAGTACAGATTTCTCAATGAAAAAATTCCAAAGGCTTGCTTAAACAAATAAAATGAAGAACAAATTTAGAGTCCAGTGGCACTTTTAAGACCAACAAAGTTTTATTCAAGGTATGAGCTTTCGTGTGCAAAGCAATCTTTTTTGCACACAAAAGCTCATACCTTGAATAAAACTTTCTTGGTCTTAAAGGTACCACTGGACTCTAAATTTGTTCTGCTGCTTCAGATCAACACGGCTGACTACCTGGATATAAAAATGAAACTATTCATGTTGAACTCAGAATTATTCTGACAAAGATTCCAGATATTTTCTCTTCATTTTGAAACATTCCTTCTTCAAAATTAACAGTTCTTAACAAAGAAATACAAAATATAATTAAAGTAATTCAATAAGATTAAAATTTCCATTGGCATTGCCAGTGTGACCGAAAACAACCTACCTCTCTTGCATGAAGAACATAAGAGAAGCCAATGTTGGATCAGGCCAGTGGCCCATCCAGTCCAACAGTCTGTCACACAGTGGCCAAAAACACCAGGTGCCATCAGGAGGGCCACCAGTGGGTCCAGGACACTAGAAGCCCTCCCACTGTTGCCCTCCACAAGTATAGGAATCCTAAACATGAAAAAAAAAGTAAATGGTTACAAGGAATGCATACATAAAAATTGGTAATCTCTCCCCATAGAGATTTTTTTTAGTTTAAAAGAATATATTGAAGAAAATTTACAGTATAAATATAATATGAATAACTTTGCTACATTAGGTTATGATATTATTGCATGTATAAACAGTATAAGTTACTTAACCATATATCACCTCATTTATGTCTGCTAGTGTTCAGTGATAAAATTATGTATGGGCGTAATTAGTGCTCAAATCGTTGAGGAAGCCTAAAAATGAAACCATTTTATGTAATGTGGGTTGGAGGGTATAATATTGTTTTCTGCCATATACTGGATCAGAGGGATCCCCATAGAGATATTTTACCGCTTTCTTTGACATTGTTCTTTAAGACAACTGTCTGATTAAATTATTATAAGTAACTTAAAATAGAAAAGAGTTTATTTGAAAATTATTGAAATATATTTTCTTTAAATATATATTCTGCACCTATTGTCACAGTATTTGCTAGTCTCATTTCCATCCAAGAACTAACCGGGTCTGATCCTCCTTTACTTTAGAGATCTGATGAGATTAGGCTAGCCTGTTCCATCCATGTCAGGGCATCCATTGGGTTTCACTAATCAATAGCAGTTGTATAGATCATGTCCAAGTGAACCGTGGTCCATAAAACCGGCGTGATCCCACCACACCAATGAATGCATTTAAAAGATATTCCATACTAACTCTGGTCTTTTCTCCAGTGGACGAAGGCAGTAGGCCTTTTGAAGCCAGCTTGGATGCAACGCTTGATGAAGCCTCTCATCTTTCGGGATGAAAATGGCTTTGATATGCAGCCTTGTTTGTATCAACACATGGGTTTTTGAACTCTTTGATGACATGGTTTCACGTCCTTGGGAGATTTCACTTTGCTGTGTTGAAAAATAAAGATTTTCCTTCGAAAAGAAAAGGCTTGACTATATACATCTCGCAACGGTTGTGTTCCCCCCCCCCCCCCAGCTCTCTTAAACAGCAGCGGCAAGAACAACAACACCGAAAGGCTGTGACATTGTGTTTCATTTAGAACACTTCCTTTTCCTTCCTACCGACTGTACCCATATTCACAACAATGCCTTTCAGATCTCTTCTGTCCCCAAGGGACCTACCACCGGTCATGGAATGAGAACACCAAACACATCAGCAATGAATAATAAAAGAACGGTGGTCGGAAACCTTCAAAGGCATTGCTAGCTCTGAGGTCCGAGGTCTTTGGAGACCCAGTGTCGCATCCCACCTGTTTATCTTGTTGATTTATTCATTCATTTCAGAGCCATTCAGTAATCACAACAATGTTGTCTGTAGTCTTGGCATATCCCCGCCATGCAATATGCACAGAGCAAAAAAGCTGGGGAGAAGCCTTTGCCGTATTGTTTGGAAGACATTAAAGCCAAGCATAAAAATGCAACTCGGATGAGCAGGGCAGGGGAAAAGAAAGATACATGGCTCTCTGAGAGAGAGGCACTTGTCTGCGCCTGCTTACTCTCGAGGCATCCTGCAGGTTAGACTTGACTAGCATTAATTGACGAGCAAACCGTTTCAGGACTGTAACTCAAATTTTTCCGATGGAATTTGGAATCTCCACTCTCCGGAGCTGCCAGATGGACAGCTGTTTTCTCTTTGAAGCCACTGATAGCACGGTGAGGCACAGGGCATAAGACAATCCTCAGCCATTGTGGGGTTAGAACATCCACCTGTTGGGTTCACTTTCTGCTCACCGGTCACAGGCTGGGAACCAGTTTTTATGTGGGCCATTCAGTTGCTTGCCAGCAGCCCAACCAGCCAGACTCTAGTCCGGGTAATCTGGACCTGGCGATGAAAGCCGTGGCTGGTTGGCTTAGACAGAGCCGACTGAAATTGAATCCGACGAAGATGGAGATCCTGTACCTGAGTCGGAGTGGACCAAGGGTAGGGATCCCTCTCCTGACCTTTAATGGGGCGCCATTGGTGCCAGCGTTGGAGGTTAGGAGTTTTGGAGTGCTCCTGGACCCCTCGTTAACGATGGAGGCCCAGGTAGCAGCCACTGCAAGGTTGGCCTTTTACCATCTACGGCTGATCAAACAGCTGGTTCCCTTCCTTGAACACAGTGACCTGGCTACGGTGATCCATGCTTTGGTCACCTCAAGACTGGATTACTGTAAAGCTCTCTACATGGGGCTGCCCTTGTCCCAAATCTGGAAGCTACAGCTGGTGCAGAATGTGGCGGCGAGGCTGTTGATGGGTCTCCCTAAGTGGGAGCACATCCAGCCCGCCTTAAAAGCACTGCACTGACTGCCTATAGCATACCGGATAAGGTTCAAGGTGCTGGTGCTCACCTATAAAGCCCTATATGGCCAGGGACCTATCTGCTTGAGGGACCATCCCTCCCCATATGTACCCCAGCAAGCACTGCGGTCAAGGTCCCAAAGCCGCCTGGCTGTCCCGGGGCTGAAGGAGGCCTGGTTGGCAGTCATGAGGGCCAGGGCCTTTTCTGTGGTGGCCCCTCACTGATGGAATGAGCTCCCAGATAGCATCAGGGCCCTGCGGAAGTTTTTACAGTTCCGCAGGGCCTGCAAGATGGAGCTCTTCCGCCAGGCCTTCAAGTAGGGGCCACCCCGACTTTACAGTCTGGCCCTGTTTCTGGAACCCGCCAACCCAGACCATTTAGCACTGATCGGAACTGTCTACCATCTGCGACCCTGCCCAGATATAGTCGACGAAACGGCACCATCTTGTTGTGTGATTCATTGTGTTTTGTAAGTTTTTATGGATAATGGTTTTATGGCTTTAATCTGTAATTGCAATTGTATCTGTTGGTAGCCGCCCTGAGCCTGCCGTACGGTGGGGAGGGCGGGATATAAATCCCAAAAATAAAATAAATAAATAAACCCTATTTATCAGGTCCCTAAAACCGTAGAGTGCAATGCAGTCAGCAGTATTTTGTAGGCATGTCTCATGGCACAACCCAGTGCGAGTCCTAGTTTTCTCCTCTCCCCACACACCTGTTGTCCCGTCTCCCTGCTTAGAAGCCAATCGTATAAATAGCAAGCAAATTAATTGGTACACCAGTGATAATAAACACTAAATATATATATATTAAAAAACTTAACGGATTGTTTGATGTGATCATCAAGGTTTTTTTGCTTATTTATTTACCACCCTTCCTTTCTCCCCAGTGGGAACCCACAGTGGCTTACATTTATTTATTTATTTATTCAACATATTTATTTATTGATTCAACTTATATCCCGCACCTTTCCCCTCAAGCAGGGCTCAGGGTGGCTTCCAACAGTTAAATATACAATAAAATCAACATTTTACAGCCCTAAAAACCAAATATTACAGTTAAAGACCTAAAAGTCAATCTACTATATCAGATGGGGCCCCAACAATCCATTACAGGCGGGCAACTGAGAAGGCAGTCAACACCAAAAACCCATGGCCCACGGTGAATCGGAAAACCAAGCCCTCAAAAAGGGCAAGAAAGGAGGGAAAGGAAGGAGGGCAAGATCAGGGAAGGAACGTGATGAAGAAAAATAAAGCAAACAAGGTGGGAGGAGGGGGAAATGGAGAAAGAGGGAGGCCAGCTGATCTCCCTAACATTACATCATTCTCCCTGTCTCATTTTATCCCCACAATAACCCTGTGAGGTAAACTAGGCTGAGAATATATGACTGGTCCGGGGTCCATGTCAGAGTGAAGATTTGAACCCGGGCCTCCCGGATCCTAGCCCAACAGTCTAACTACTACATCATCATGCACGCTTGTATTTATTAAAACACTAGCCTGACACCCATGCTTCGCTACGGTATTTAAGTTCCGTAAATCCAGTTATAATACTGATGATGTGAAGTTGGAAATGTAAAATTTGTTGTGGGAATTCTAATGGAGAAGATTGTAGCGTAAAAAACAAAGTGAGATACATAGTGGGGGGTTTTCTCCACTGAAGGACCTCTCCGTAGACCATTTTGGAGGCTCTGCCCTCAGGTGCTGGGATCGCCAGGCTGCTTGGTGAGCTCACTCTGGAGCAGGCCACATAGAACTGTCCATGTGAGAAGCAGCCATCTGTTAATTCCTGCCACCTTCAGTGTCTGGCAGACCTTGAGGGGAAACTCTTGAACTTTGCCATATTCCTAAATTGCCTCCTCTTTGTAGTGTTTGCCAGGAGCTTTCTTGGGGGTAGTGAGAGGTGTGAGGGGGAGTCGGTCTGAGGAAGTGGTGATGGGTGGACATTTTTTAGGTTCATGAGGGAGCCATGCATTGAAATGGCTCCTAGAAAGGTCCTTTACAATCTCCCCATGAACATTCATAAACTCAATTGCCATGCTGGCTGCTATGAAAAATGTCTATTCAGGAGTCTGTCTGCAGTCTCCTGTAACTGTTTTGCCTCAGATCACCGAGCTCTGCAGCTGACAAATAAGAGAGTGGGGGGTGCAAGGCGGCAGCAGCCTGGCAGCCCCATAGGAATCAATGGGGGAGTACATTTTATTCCTTTTGACCCACTTAGGGGTCGAATTTCTAAAAATCTCTTCTTAGTGCCGGTTTTTTTTGAGCCGGCCCAAGAAAAAACCCCTCCCCTCCCCCCTTCACTCTTCCCGGGCTGCGGCAGGCTGCCGCCGGCCCGGGGAGAACCCCCTTCCCTACCCCCCACTCAAACTCCCAGGGCCACAGCAAGCGCCGCCGCCCCGGGAGAAGCCTTGGGAGTGTGAAGCTCCAGGGAGAAGCTCCGGGGAGTCTGTGGGGGCGTCCCCGGTCTCTCCCCGCTCGGGCAGCTTTCCTGCTGGTGGAGCGAGGGGTTCCCAAGGTGGCTCGCCGCAGGAGAATCCCTCGGTGAGGGTCCTCCGCTTCCCGGCTGTGGCGTTTCCTGCCTCGGACTCTCCTCGGCTGCCTCTTGCCGTGGCTCGGAGCGTGCGCCCCCTTTTTGGCGGGAAGGGCACCCCCTCCCCTCAGGGCTGGCCAAAGGGCATGGCAGACGATGACGACGGGGCGACCCATTCGGGGACCGACCCTCCGCCAGCGGGCGACCTCTCCCTTACCCTGGGCGCTCCATGCAACCGAAACCCAAGGAAAGCCCGCGCTTTCACGCCGAGTCGTGGAGGCTGCTTGTGCCACCGCCGCCGCTCTGCTCGCGGCGGCTACTTCGCACTTGCCCGACTGCATCCTGCTGCTGCTGTTCCTGGGGGAAAGTGTCCCCCCCCCCGCTGGGTGAGTGGCGGCGGGGAGGGGAGGGGAGAGGAGGGGGCTGGCTGCGCCCCTCTAGCCTGAGCTCTTCACGCGTCCCGGAGCTGCCAGTGCGCTGCTTCACCCCCCCCCCGGTTGCTCCGCGATTGCAGCGCTCGTCTGGAGGTGCAGGCCGGATCTTCCCCCCCCCCCGCTTCCCCCGGCGCGGTGGCGCCTCCCGAGTCCTCCCGCTTCCCCCGGGAGGGCCAAGTCCTGTGCGCAAAGTTCCCCTTTCGAGCGCAGCAACGGCTGGGCGGCACCCTCGGAGGGCAGTTTCCTGGTTGCTCTGCAAGGGAGACGGGGGCAGCCGGCAAGCTGGGCCACTCTTAGGTTTGGAAGCCCAGATGGGGGTCGCACCGCGCAAATGGGGTTTGGTGGGGGGGTTTTGGGTGGGGGGGAGGGCTGCGACCCAACCCAACCTAGGTCGAGGAAGGGAGGCGCAGATGAAAAGCCACCCCTCCACAGTGCAACGCTGTTTGAATTGGAGGCAGCCTGGAGCAGGACTCTGAAGAGCCTGAGAAAAGATTCAGTGCATGGGGCATAGTGGTCAGAGGGTGGGACTAGTTCCCCTGGGAGACCTGGGTTCAAATTCCAGCTCAAGCTGTGGAAGCTTGCTGGGTGACCTTGGGCCAGTCACAGGCTTTCAAGCTAACCTAACCCACCTCATAGGCTTGTTGTGAGGATAAAATGAGAATGAGGTTTGTGTCCCCACTCGAGGGGCATAAGTGAAGTAAATTAACAGAGAGAAATGCCCAGAATAAAGAAATGCATGGGGGAAAACTGAGGAGGCCTATGAATTATGCTAAAGGTCCTCTAGACAGCAGGGAAACCCAAGTGTTTGTTTAACCTCTGGAGGAGACCTTGTTCCCCCCCCCCCCGAGTCTCCGTTTGTAGTTCTTTAGCTGGAGTGATAATTGGATTGGCTGACGCACAGTGGCCTCTATTCTCCTGAAGGGCAAGCAAATCATAGAGTTGGAAGGGACCTCCAGGGTCATCTTGTCCAACCCCCTACATGGAGGGGCCCAAGATGGTGGAGCTGGGCTTCTCTGGTCTGGGAGTATAATTCTCACCTCAGATAATTGGGGGGGACCAAAACAGGGTCTCTGAGGATGGCCAGAGTGAGTGGGGAGGTTTGTCTGGCGGGGGTGTGATCCTTCGGGTCTATGAGTCCCAAACTGTAGGACAGGGCCTTAAAGGTCAAGAACAACTCCCTGACACACTTCTGGTGATGTCAGGGGGTGTGGCCTTCTGACACACTTCCGGTGATGTCAGGGGGTGTGGCCTTCTGACACACTTCCGGTGACGTCAGGGGGTGTGGCCTTCTGACACACTTCCGGTGATGTCAGGGGGTGTGGCCTTCTGACACACTTCCGGTGATGTCAGGGGGTGTAGCCTTCTGACACACTTCCGGTGATGTCAGGGGGTGTGGCCTTCTGACACACTTCCGGTGACGTCAGGGGGTGTGGCATATGCTAATGATTTATGCTAATGAGCTCCTGCAGCTCTTTTTCTACGAAAGGACCCCTGTATATATAGATTATCATTTTACTAGGATTATATATGTTCTTACAATAGATTTAATACGATCCTTAACCATTTTTGGTTTATCATGTGACTATGTAGCAGCCCATTCCATTGGTACAAGAAGAAGGGAATTTCTGAGTCCCTGCCCTAGGCTCTGAAATAATAACAACAACAGCTGTTATGATGATGATGATGATGATGATGATGATGATTATGATGATGTTTATGATGATGTTTATTATGATGTTTATGATGTTTATGATGTTTATTATTATTATGTTTATGTTTATTATTATGTTTATTATGTTTATATTCCACCCTCCTCAGGGCAGGTAATGACAGAATCAATAATACATTTTTAACATGACATTAAATAGTTAAAACAATTAGAGCAGTTTAAATGGCAGGTAGTACAATATAAAGTGTATCTAAAGTTCCAGCAGTACTGGACGACTGTGTGGCACTGTGTGCAGAATAGCCAGGAGATCCTAAGATTGTCTGGCAGCCAGAAGTTCTAGTTCTTTTAGCATTATACACCACTAGGTGGCAAACTAGACTTCATTTTAAGGCAAGAGGCATTTGAGAGGTGGTTTGCCATTGCCTGCCTCTGCGTCACGCCCCTGGTATTCCTTAGAGGTTGCCCAAGTACCTAGCCAGGACTGACCCTCTTTCTGAGATCTGATGAGATCGGGCTAGGTCAGGACTCTGCAGAATTATAATGCCCCTGTATAAATTGATGATGCGACCTCATTTGGAATACTGTGTGCAATTCTGGTCACCACACCTCAGAAAGGATATTATAGCATTGGAGAAAAAGCGCAGAAAAGGGCAACTAGAATGATAAAAGGGTTGGAACACTTTCCCTATGAAGAAAGATTAAAGCACTTGGGGCTCTTTAGCTTGGAGAAATGACAGCTGAGGGGTGACATGATCGAGGTTTACAAGATTATGCATGGGACAGAGCAGGTAGAGAACGAAGTCCTTTTCTCCCTTTCTCACAAGACAAGAACTCGTGGGCACTCGATGAAATTGCTGAGCAGTCGGGTTAGAACAGATAAAAGGAAGTACTTCTTCACCCAAAGAGTGATTAACACATGGAATTCACTGCCACAGGAGGTGGTGGTGACTACAAGCATGGACAGCACCTGGTGTTTTTGGCCAGACAGAGTGTTGGACTAGATGGGCCATTGGCCTGATCCAACATTGGCTTCTCTTATGGTCTTATGTTCTTAATGTGAACCCCAGGGAGATGGGGTCTGGAGATCTCCCAGAATTACAACTGATCCCCAGACTACAGTGATCAGTTCCCCTGGAGAAAATGGTTGCTTTGGAGGGTGGACTGTATGGCATTTCACCCCACTGAGGTCCGTCCCCAGGCTCCACCCCACAAATCTCCAGGAATTTCCAAAGCAATCGATGACTCTAGATGAACGTCAGAAATGCTAGGATTTTCGAAGAAACAGTGATTGACAAAGTACGTATCTGAATTGCTTTAGAAAGTGCTCAGAACGAGAAAGGAGCCTTCGAATCTCACACACACAAAGCAAGCCATATTCAAATGTTACTCCACAAAGATGGAGGGGGGAGGAAGCACTTCATTAAGAATGCAACCAGGCTGGAGACTCAGACCAATTTGGGATCCCCGTTCTGCATAATCATTCTCAAAATAATAAGGCTCTAATTAGGCTGTTTCAGTGTTTGCATACAGAAGATTTGCACAGGGGAAAAAAACAATGGGCTTTATTTGCAGAGGAACGTAGGGGGAAAGCTTTGCTTAAAGGGAACCTCACAATGATGACAGCCACAGTTCGCTTGGCTCCTAGTGATCAGTAAAAGCAATTTTTGGAGTGGGGGTGGAGTGGGGTGGGGTGGGGTGAGGGTTGATCTGGACAGGGAATCACATTTGAAAAAAAGTCCAGTTGAAAAGAGAAGCTCCACAAAACTATTTTTCCCGGGCAGACAAGTCCTGTGCAATTCATATCTCTCTCTTCCTATCTTAGTAATTCGTGCATTGTAAAGATTAATTTGGAATGAAGCTGTGGTTGCCAACCTCTGGATAGGGATGCCAACCACCAAGTGGGACCTGGGCAGGCCTGTAGCTACAGTGGGGTATTTGGGGGCACTGCCCCCTTAAGTAAAAGCCCCATCCCCACAAATAGCCATCCCAGAAACCTTACTTTTGGGGGGTGTTTCCCAGCCCAGTCCTGCTGTATACCATCTAGGTCATAGTGAATCGTTCAAAAGCATTCCCATGAGCCTTTGGGAAACATGCTCGGAGCTTCCCCCTTTAAAGACAGGTATTTGTTTGTTTGTTTGTTTAGTTTGTATTCCGCCCTCCCTGCGAAGCAGGCTCAGGGCAGCTTACAGAATACACACACACACACATACATACACAAGATATGTTAAAACACAGGATTTAAATAAAACCACAGCATATAAAATCATAAGGGCTAGTAAACATAGGTGCTAATAAATGATGGTGGTATTCTCTCGGCATCCAGATAGTCAAATACCATCCTAGTCTGGGTTCCTGCCAGGCTGTTGGTGATTAAGTTGGTACTGATATTGGGGCCAGAGCCAAATATTGGAAGGCGGCACCCTAATCAAAAGACTGGTGGAAGAGCTTCGTTTTACAGGACCTGCGGAACTGTAAAAGGTCCTGCAGGGCCCTGATGTCATCTGGGAGCTCATTCCACCAGTAAGAGGCCACCACAGAAAAGGCCCTGGCTCTCGTCATGGCCTCTTTAGGCCCTGGAAGGGCCAGATGGCTTTGGGACCCCAATCCTAGTGCTCTCTGGGGAACATGTGGGGAAAGGTGATCCCTTAGGTTAGTAGGTCCCTGACCATATAAAGGCTTTAAAAGTATGGTATCCAGATTAATTTAATTAACTGTAATTTAACTGCCCCCTTAAAAATTTAAATGCCCCCTGAACATAAAAATCCTGGCTACAGGCCTGAACCTGGGGATCCCCCAGGAATTACAGCTCATCCTCCAGACTACAGAGATCAGTCCCTCTGGAGAAAATGGATGCTGTGGAGGGTGGGCTCTGTGGCATTGTCACCCACTGAGGTCCCTGTCCTCCCCATATTCTATACCCAAATCTCCAGGAGTTTCCCAGCCTTGATCTGACAACCCTCCCTGGCCCCATCCCTTGCCAGTGGCCACGGAAGACCTGGAAACCCTATCTCCAGATGAGGCCTGCATTTCTCCCATAATTACAACTGATCTCCAGACTACAAATCAGTTCACTTGGAGGAAACAGTAGAAGCATGGTCATCACAGCCTTGCTGAGTTTCTTTCCCTCCCCTAACTCTGCTTCTCACTTGCCTTGAAATCCCCTTGCTGGAGTCACCATAAGGCTTGGATGAGAGACCACCAAGGAAGGCTCTGCAGGGGAAGGCCATGGCAAACCACCTCTGCTTCTCACTTGCCTTGAAAGCCCCTTGCTGGAGTCACCATAAGGCTTGGATGAGAGACCACCAAGGAAGGCTCTGCAGAGGAAGGCCATGGCAAACCACCTCTGCTTCTCACTTGCCTTGAAAGCCCCTTGCTGGAGTCACCATAAGGCTTGGATGGGAGACCACCAAGGAAGGCTCTGCAGAGGAAGGCCATGGCAAACCACCTCTGCTTCTAACTGGCCTTGAAAGCCCCTTGCTGGGGTCACCATAAGGCTTGGATGAGAGACCACCAAGGAAGGCTCTGCAGAGGAAGGCCATGGCAAACCACCTCTGCTTCTCACTTGTCTTGAAAGCCCCTGGCTGGGGCCACCATAAGGCTTGGATGAGAGACCACCAAGGAAGGCTCTGCAGAGGAAGGCCATGGCAAACCATCTCTGCCTCTCACTTGCCTTGAAAGCCCCTTGCTGGAGTCACCATAAGGCTTGGATGAGAGACCACCAAGGAAGGCTCTGCAGGGGAAGGCCATGGCAAACCACCTCTGCCTCTCACTTGCCTTGAAAGCCCCTTGCTGGGGTCACCATAAGGCTTGGATGAGAGACCACCAAGGAAGTCTCTGCAGAGGAAGGCCATGGCCAACCACCCCCGTTTCTCACTTGTCTTGAAAGCCTCTTGCTGGAGTCACCATAAATCGACTGTGACTTGACAGCTGTTATGTACATACTGGAGCTTAAAGTGCTCAGGTTGTCCATTTCCAACAGGACCAACAGTATGGGCACTAGGAACTAAACCCTTATTCTGTGCCCCTGACCCTAGTCATTCCCAACTGCTTCATAGGACCAAGTCTTCTTGAGCAACGTTTCTCAGCCTGCAGGTTGGGAACCAAAAGTGGGTTGTGAAACCTCTGAAAGTGGGTGGTGGGCCAGCCCTCCCTAATGGCCACTCTTACCCTTTCCATTGTTCTCTTCCATATTTTGGAAACCAAGATCTGACCCTGGAAACAGTATCTTCCTACATTAGTTGATATTTTTTTCTTCACTGCTTACATATTTTGACCAAGTAAAATAGATCCTGATGGTTACTACAGTGAAGCTGTGATCATACGCACCTTTAGATCCAACTTAGCTGTGAATGCCTGATGGATCTAAAGGGCATGATCAGACAGCAACAGCTGGGAAGTGTCCTGCAGTTGTCAGCAACCCATGCTGCTCCACCACAGAAGCAGAGTTAAAAGACACCGGTGAAAGTCTGGCTCAAACTGGTTCCGACAGGCCACAGACAGACTTTCCTCTGTCTGATTGCGCAAGAACACTCTCATGCCATTGGGATGGTCTGATCATTCCTCCCCGACTCAGTGCCATTCCCCCCCCCTCCTTCACAGTATGCACATAATCGCATACTCCATGGGGAGTCCTCAGAGTGGAAGTGTGATTCCTCATTTATGTGCATGGGAAATGAATGGCAAAAAAAAAAAAATCCAAGTCACTCTGGATTGTGTCAGATCACACAGTGATGGGCTGAGCCCGCAGCACAAAGGGATGCGTGATCTCACAACTGTGTGTCAAATTCCTCTGGAGGAAATAGCCTCACTTACCCTCTGCTCCAACTGGCACATGTGACCACAGCCTGAGCTTCTTAGAATCTTAGGGGGGATTAGAGGGAGTATTGCAGAAGAGGAGGGTGGTCAAAGGCTGGAATGTAACCTCCATATGCAAAGGCTGTGTATGTCGGAATGCCACTTACTGGGGGTTCATACTGGGGGCAGATGTGCCCCTTTGTGAGAGGTTTATTGGTTTTTCAAAAATATCAGGTCAGCCACTGTAGAAAATGGAATGCTGGATGAGATGGGTGCCCGGGTCATCGTTTGCCTGAGGTGCCAAAAAACCTCGGGCCAGTCTTGGATGGGTCACCATACCTAGTCAATTTAGACTTGTGGGTCACCATACCAAAAAAGTTGGGAGCCACTGTTCTAGAGACCCAGACCCAGAGAGCTCAGTGGTTTCAGTAGGGGACTGGGATAGCTGTTAGCCAAGTGAAATTGGCCATTGACCCCAAGGCAGCCGGAACTACCGTCAAGGGAGTCGCAACACAGTCGCAGGCAATCAGTTCAATTGGCAAGCTTTTCCTCGGCATGGCATCTCCTGGTGCTGAAAAGTTAATATACATAAATCCGGACCCTGTTTTAACACCTTACTGATAAGTTTTCCCCCTACTTAATAATATGTTTCATGTCTGAAGAAGTTGGTTTAAAACAAGCTTTTACATCTTAAACTAGAATGTCTTTCCCTTGCCCCCCTCCCGTCCCCTTTCCCTTTCTTTTTCTTAATTCAAATTGCACCAGCAATTAGAAGACAAGGAAAAAAATTCAAGGATCTCAGAGGACGGTTTGATTAAAATTGGTTCTTAAAAAAAAAAAATTATGATCAGAGCCATGATTTCCTCAGCTTCTCGCGTGCACCCCACGTCCGTGCATTTTAGCGTTACGGGAGGCTCATTAATAGATAGGTTTGCTCAGTTTGTCCTCTGTTTCATTATGCAAAATATATACGTTTCATTTACGGTTCCGGTGGGGGCCAAAAAAATCAAGTTAACTTCAGCAGACTATAATGATTTCTTTGGGTTTCTTCTCAACCCCCACGAATGCCTCTGGCCCCTAAAATCTCGACTGGTGGTAGAATACCACAGGAACCCCGATGCGTGCCAATTTTAAGATAATGATCTTTATGTTCGCATCGAAATGTGGAATCGTTAAACGGCTTAGAAAGCTGACCACCAGGCAAACTGAACATTGACCTGAAAGGAAAAGAAAATAGCTTCAAACATTCTCTGAACATCATTAAAAAGAGAGAGAGAGAGAGTTATTTGAGGCGGAAATTCAAGGCGAATACTCCTGGAATACAACCTTTCAGTTCCACTGTCTCCAGCTCTGTTAGTATCTGAGAGTTAAGAGCCCAAGAAAGTTTTGTTATTCTGTTTCTTCTCATTGGACTTAAGACAAAGGTAAGCCTTTTCTGTTCAACAAAATGGATTAGTCACAAGAGGTTAAAAAAAGGTAAAGGTTTCCCTTGCTTGAAAGCCAGTCAAATCCAACTCTAGGGGGTGGTGCTCATCTCCATTTCCAAGCCAAAGAGCCAGTGCTATCCAAAGACTTTTCCCATGTTCAAGTGGCCAGCATGACAACACAAAAAGCTGTCTAACCAATCTCATCCTTTGCCATTCCCTTATTCTTTTCCCTTCAGTCTTTCCCAGCATCAGGATCTTCTCCACTGAGTGCTCCCTTCTCATTTGGTGGCCAAGTATTTGAGCTTCAATTTCAGTATCTGGCCTTCCAGGGAACAGTCAGGTTGATTTCAGGGGAAGGTGTCAGCCTCTATGCCCCATTGTTCAACCTCCAGAGTAATTGGTGGGCCGCTGTGTGAGACAGGATGCTGGACTAGATGGGTCACTGGTCTGATCCAGCAGGGCTCTTCTTATATTCTTTGGATGCTGAACTAGATGGACCACTGGTCTGATCCAGCAGGGTTCTTCTTATGTTCTTAGAAAGCTGGACCAGATGGACTAGTGGTCTGATAGAGCGGTGCTCTTCTTATGTTCTTGGGGTGCTGGACTAGATGGACCACTGGTCTGATCCAGCAGGGCTCTTTCTATGTTTTCAGGATGCTGGACTAGATGGACCACTGGTCTGATCCAGAAAGGCTCTTCTTATCTTCTTATACCACTCACCAATAAAGGACTCACAACAACTAGTGTTTAGCCTGCAAAAACAAGGTAGATTATTAATCCACAAGTCAGTTATCTATAATGTAAAGCTGTATTTTTCATTTATGCAAACAGGATTTCTTCTCCTGGCTTTTTGTTGACCTCTTTCTCTGAATTTTGACGTGAAATGTTGATGTTTGGGTCTGAGTGATGATAAAATGTGACTGCCCTGATACTCAACAGGAAAGAGGACATTGTAGTCCTAAAATGTTCTCTCTCAGATATACAATCCAAACTAGAGAACTCCCTTTCCGACTTCCTTTTCTTCTTTCCACTGCAACCTACTTAACTTGTGTCTGCATTGAGTGGCTTTTGTGGTGGCTACTATACAAGCAAGCCAGTAGCCAGGTGAGCTTGCGAAGGGGTAGGGATGCCAACCTACAGGTAATGCCCGAAGATCTAGAATTACAGCCGATCTCCAGACCACAGAGATCAGTTGTCCTGGAGAAAATGGCTGTTTTGGAGGGTGGACTGTATGGCATTATGCCCTGCTGAGGTCCCTCCCCCAAACCCCACCTTTTCCAGGCTCTGCCCTCAAATGTGCAGAAATTTCCCAACTGGGAATTGGCAACCCTACAACAGCCTCACTTCCTGCTTCCCTCTGCTTGGTGCTCTATATGCTGGTTCACATCCTGCTTCAGGGGTACCCAGAGAACTGCGATACTGAATCTTCACAGTGCCTAATGTTGGGATTTTCCGCTCTCTTTATTTTCATTGCTATTGTACTGGTATTGCTTTGTGTGTGTGTTTTCTTTTCTGCATGTCTTTTGCTCCCTCTAGTGGTGGTTTCAATATTACGTTGCTGCCTTCCAGCTTCTTGCAGGAAATAATCACAATCAAAGTGACCAGTAGAGGGAGCAAAACATGAGCTGAAAAGAGAAAAAACCAGAAGCAATAGAGACATACAAGTGACAAAAATAAGAGTATGGAAAAGCCCATTAATATTGGGAGATCTCAGGAAAGGCCCAGGAATAACAAGCAACTGGGGAAGTCTTAAGGGGAAAATATTTCTGAAACTTCATTGTTCACAATTTATAGTGCCCATTTCCATCCAAACCTGGAAAGGTTGACCTACCACTATTTACCTGATTTCCAGATATTTAAGGAGAATCTGCATGGAGAATTGAAAAGTGAGTGGAAGGACTTTTCCCAGGTGAATTCTTCACTAAAGAAGCTCACTGCATTCCACTGAGCAAGAAACATACATGAAACCGTGAATCCACTTAAGCTGAGACTGAGTCTGGGTCTCGCTAACTCAACCTTGTCTCCTCTAACTGGAAGTTCATTTCAGAGGGCAGCTGTGCTGATCTGCAATAGAACAGCTAGATTCGAGACCAGTAGCATGTTAGAGACTAACCAGATTTTGGTGGTATAAGCCTTCTGATGAAAGGAACTGTGACTCTCGAAAGCTTATACCCCAAAAATCTTGTTGGTCATAACTGGACTTGAATCTAGCTGTTCTAACTGGAAGTGGCTCTTCAGATCTCAAGTCGGGAAAGGTCTTTGCCCAAAATTGGCTACACAAGATCCCTTATAGTCGGAGGTGCTCAAGAATTGGACTTGGGGCATTCTAACTTGGGGAGAGGTAGGACCTCAGCAGGGTACAATGCCATACAGTCCACCCTCCAAAGCAGCCATTTTCTCCAGAAGAGTTGACCTTGGTCATCTGGGGATCAATTGTAATAGCGGGAGATCTCCAGGTGCCACCTGCAAGGTCACAACCTTGCTGTCCCTGAGTATATGAACCAGCTTGTCTCTTTTCCACCCCACTGTACCAGGTTTCACTGACCTCTGATATATTTATTTATACTTAGCTGTGCGGGAAGGGCTGTGTTATCTCATGTACCCAACAGATTTTTAAGTTTATTATCTTTTCGGGTGAATTATCTCCCGCCAAATCCCTTTGTGTTTGTCTTCAGTGGGAAGGACACGCTCATTTTTTACCTAATGAGTTTCGCACAAAAGCGGTGAAGGATCACATTAAAAGACTCAGACCTAGCCATTCGGTGAAAATGTAATTACAGAGGCCAGACACCTGACAACAAGAAAACTATGCATTCTTGCCTGTTCTGATTAGGAATCTTTTTTGTCCGAGATCGCAGGTGGCTACTGAGTGTTACCAAATAATTATACCCGGAGTTTCTTAATCACAGGCTCGGCTGATGAATTGTATACACAGCACTACACATTAACGCGGATGTTGACATTTTTTAAAAGAAAGAATATGATCCTAAGTGTAATGGCTGCAAAGTAAATTCCATTAAAATTAATTGTACTTACATCCAAGTAAATATATTTCGTGACCAAGACATCCCCCCCCCCCCATTTTTAAAAAAATTGGCAGCATGTGCGCGAATGTATTGCAGTCTGTGTACAACTCATCAGCTGAGCCTGCGATTAAGAAAATAAAACGAGGTCATTCTGATGCTTGGCTCCAGGTATCTAGAAAGGAAAGCCATAAAGATGCTTGCAAGTTTCTAGCCCTCAGCTGCACAAATGCAGACAGACATGCAACGTAAGGGCGGGAAGGTATTGGCTGGATATTAGGGGAAACACTTTTACACTACGAGTTGTGCAACAGTGGAATCAGCTGCCTGGGGAGGTGGTGAGCTCCCCCTCCCCGGCAGTCTTTAAGCAGCGGCTGGACAAACACTTGTCAGGGATGCTCTAGGCTGATCCTGCATTGAGCAGGGGGTTGGACTAGATGTCCTGTATGGCCCCTTCCAATTCTGTGATTCTATGATTCTAACTGCAAGGGAGAAAATGTTGAATGACTGGAACCAAGGAGATCGGTAAAATTAATCTGTTCCATTTGGATTTTTCTGTGCCCGTGATTTCTACTTTGCAATGTTCCAGAAGGAAGGGGTAGGGCTGCTAAGCACCCAGTCAGCGCAGGGCATCCTCTGCCCAAAGCTCCTATCATCTGCTGCTGCTTTGAGCACCAGCACGGGGGAAATTAAAACTCAACTATGTCATGAATGTGATGATGTAACTTCTGGGGAAAACCCAGATGCAACAGTGGTAGCTCTAGGAATTATTGGAAACTCTATGGAGTTTCTGCCAATTCCTAGAGCTACCACTATTGCTTCAGAGTTTTCCCTGCAGATAGTGTCATCATGCTTTCAATGCTAACATGATTTCCCCAATTTTCCCAAGAAAGAGACTTACTGAGGGTGGGAAGGAGGGAAGGTATAAGAGGGTACAGGTATGATTCTGAGGCTGCGGTCAGACGTGCCGTTTGGTGTGGAAGGGAAGCAAGCCTATTCCCCCCAGTTGAAATTGATACAGTGTTACACAATCATACATCCTTTGTAGCTGCAGGCTCAGCCCGTCACTACCTGATCAGACAGCATGTTCGGCCAAGTTGGGGGGGGGGGGCTGCTTCTTGTCTCTCATGCGCAGAAATGAGGAATCACACTTCCACACTGAGGGTTCCCCATGGAGTATGCAGTTATGTACATACTGCTAAACAAGGGGAGAAATCGGCAGTCGGGATGGAATGAGCAGACCATCCTAATGGCATGAGAGTGTGCTTGAGTGATCAGACAGGGGAAAGTCCATCTGTAGCCCATCGGCAAGCATTAGCACCAGACTTTCCCTGGGGTCTTTTAACTCTGCTTCCATGACAGGGCAGCATGAGGTGCTAATGGCTGTGGGACCTTTCCCCAATGTTGTTGTCTGATCTTGCCCGTTAGATCCATAAGGCATTCACAGCTGAGTCAGATTTAAAAGCACATCTGACCATGGCCTGAGATTCTCATGGTCCCGGTCACATGTGCCAGATAACGCAGGGAGGAAGTGAGGTTATTTGCTCTGTAGTAATTTGACCCACCACTGCGTGATCTGATGCAACGGTGGGTGAATCTGGTTTTTTTCTTCACCGCGTGTTTCCGGCTCACTTTATCGAGGGATCACTGACGCAATGGGAGCGCACTGGAGCGATCACAGGGAACTTCCATCTGTGGCCCATCACAAACCTGACTGCTCTTTCCCAGGTATTTTTTTAACTCCGCTTCTTCGGCGGAGTGCAATGGGTTGCCAGCGGGAGCGGGATGCTTGCCAGATGTTCTCCTGTGATCACGCCCTTAAAATCCGCCCGGTATTCATGGCTATTGTGTGGCTAATTCTCCATGTGACCAGGCTCTCATTCCTGCTCCCTTGACATGATAGACATGCCTATCAACTAGGGTGCCATTTTTTTTCAGTGTCTTCCATGAAAACCCAAGGTTCACACAAGAACATGAAGCTTTCTTCTGCTGAGCCAGATTCTTGATCTATCTACTCTGATTTTGCAGTGTCTCTCCAGGGACTCAGGTTGATTTTTTTCCCCCACATCACCTTTAACTGGAGACTGGGGACAACCCCTGGGGCCTTCTGCATGCCAAGCAGATGCTCTACCACTTAGCCACAGCCTCCCATGTAGACAAACTGGCCCATATGATGGCTGAGAACTCTGGAGAGCCCACAGAGAGGATCATAGGCAGCCTTACGGGGAAACAGGAGGCTGTAGCTAATTTTCTCCATCCGTTGTTTATCTTCTCACTCATTTAGCGGGTAGTTGACTCTCCTCCTCTCCTCCTTTTCCCTTAAGGAGAATTAGGTCAAATCTACATCTGACTTTCCTGCTGGAATCATTCTAGGTTTTAAAAAAACCTGTCTATACCTGTTTCTAGTTTCAAACCATACTTGTTCTAGTTTAAAAATTACTGTTTACATTCATTAATTGCCCTCCTGTGGTCAAGCTAGCATTATACTGCTTTAAACAGATCCTGTTGCTTAGGTCAAATTTACATCTGACTTTCCCGCTAGAACCAGTCTAGTTAAAAAAAAAAACTACTTCAGAGGGGAGGTGTAAATTGGGCCTTAGTACTCTTCAGTTCCAGGGAGTGAAATTTGAAACCAGCATGAAATGAGCATAGGAAAAGACAGCAGTCAAACTACTTCAGTGGGGAGATGTAAATTGGGCCTAAAGTGGAGAGAAGTCTAGCAGGAAGAGATCATAGATCTGGAAGGGACTGTAGTGTGATTGGCCCCCTTTCTTCATCTGGTGGCAGCCTAGATCACACTAACACATTAGTACATACGAGCAGAAGAGAAGCCATGTTGGATCAGGCCAATGACTGTACAGTACATTGAAGGTGGGTTGTTAGTATAGTATTAAGACTGCCCCAAGTACACCAAATGCATAGCAGTCCTTCCCAACAGCCATGTAAGGTAGGCCTACACTATCTCCATGCTGCACTCAAGAGGGACAACAACTTGACTTGTGAGTTTGTGATTCAGGAGAGGTTTGAACTGTTTACTCTGAAGATGGAGTCACATTTTACACAGCCATATTCTGAAGCTCTGTGCCCTGTATGATGAAAAAAAATCCCCCTTTTCCTTTACTGAAGAAATCAGCATAGAAATTAAGACTCTCTTTTGCAAAGCTTGAAGCTAAACTCCCCCCCTTCTAAAAAAAAATCCTCTCATTTAGATAGAACAGTGATAATTCAAGCTAGTTCTAAGTAGACTGGGTAATAAGGAGCGCTATAAACAGGCTTGGTAAAGCAAGAAACCGTTTATTGCCTCGTAAGGTCTATGGCAAACGAAAATTATATCCTAAAATAACAGATTTTCTAGTTGCACTGAATTATTTTGTTTTGGGGTGATAAAAACTGTTGCTGTATCTCCCCCCTCGGTTACCTGAAAGACGAACCGCATGAATTCGATCTAGGTAATGGAGGAGTCACCGTTATTAGCCAGTGCTGTGATAGAAACTTTTCCAAGGAGTGCTTATTAATCGGAGGCAGATGTCAGGTTTCCATTTCTTGATTGTCCATTCCCATCATGCCATTGCACATAATTATAATACCAGCAAAAACATCTAAACAATTAAGATGGGTAGCTGTGTTAGTCTGTCTGTAGCAGTAGAAAAGAGCACGGGTCCAGCAGCCCCTTAAAGACTAACAAAATTTGTGGCAGGATAGGAGCTTTCGTGAGTCACTGCTCACTTTGTCTGAAGTGAGTAGGTATCTGAAGAAGTGGATAGCGACTCATACCCTGCCAGAAATTTCGTTAGCCTGTAAGGTGCTACTGGACTCTTGCTCTTCAGTGAGCGGTGAGCATTGACTTATAGGGATGGGCACAAACCAGTTCATGAGTCAACGTTTGGCACGAATTTGGCCTAGTTCAGACGCCTTCCCCAAACATTTACTGGACTTTTGCCCAGTATGGTTTGGGCCATTTAAACCTAACAGCTGAGTGGTGCAGATCCACACCATTCCATACTGGTGGAATGAGCTCCCGGATGACATCAGGGGCCCTGCGGGATTTGTTACAGTTCCGCAGGGCCTGAAAGACGGAGCTCTTCCGCCAGGCTTTCGATTAGGAGCCACCACCGGGGACGTTGCAGGATACCATCGCCCTGGATCCATGGGCCAAACCTTTGCTGTCGTTTTCTCTCCAGGAGAACGTAGATTGCTGCCAGTATTGTTAGGTGTGTTGTTTAATATTGTAGCTTGTTTTTATGTTTTTAAATTTGTAAACCACTTTGATGGTATTGTTTGTTGTAAGCCGCCCTGAGCCAGTTCGCTGGAAGAGCAGGATAAAAATGCAAAAAATAAATAAATAAATAAATAAATAAATAATGGCTACCAGAGGGGCAGGTCTGCCCGTCAGTTGTTAGGTTTAAATGGCTGTGAGCCATTAAATCTGTCGGTTTCATTCCCCCCTGCTTCCAAGAGGGGGAAGCAAAACTGATGGGTTAAATGGCTGGCAGGAAGAAAGGGATCCAAACTGGCCAGTTCAGTTTGGGGCATTTTTGGTTCAGTTTGGGGTTTGGTTCAGGATCCACCCCGAACTGGAATTTTTAGGTTTGTGCCCATCCCTACCATCTAGTCCAGCATCCTGTCTCACACAGTGGTCAACCAGTTCTTCTGGAGGGCCAACATCAGAGCATAGAGGCCGAGGCCTTCCCCTGAGGTTGCCACCTGGCTCTGGGATTCAGAGGTTTACTGCCTCCAAATGTGGAGGTTCTGTCAGAGGAAAAGAAAGGGCCCAACCAGTGGCTGACAGGATTGCTTTGAGGACAGATGTCACTAGGAGAAGTAAGCAGTAGTCCAAGAGCACTTTAAAGATTAATAAAATGTTATTACAGCATAAGCCTTCGAGGACCCACACACTTCTTCAGGTGCCACCAGGAAGAGGCTTTGGGAGCCGGCTCACAGCGGTCTCACATGATGCTGTGGAGAAGATAGCTGGGTGGTAAGTTTACCACCACCCCAAATAACTGACAACTTCAAATCTCCTTCAACTACAACCTGGGTCCCACCACACAACTGCCCTCAAGTCAACAACTGACTTACAGCGACCCTGTAGGATTTTCGAGGCCAGAGACGTTCAGAAGCGGTTTGCCATTGCCTGTCTCTGCACTGTGACTCTGGACTTCCTTGGTGGTCTCCCATCCAAATACTAACCAGAGCCAACCCTACTTAGCTTCTGAGATCTGATGAGGTCAGGTTAGCCCGGGCTATCCAGGTCAGGGCATAGTCAGATACCTGAAGAAGTGAGCAATTTTGAAATCAACTTTAAAGCTAAAATGTGTGGGATTATTTCTTCAGCTAGTAAAATTTGACTTCTTTGCTAGAATTTCTTTCTGCATTCCCCAAGTGATGTATTTGTGTGCATGTCTACTCCAGTTTGGTTTAGCGGTTAAGTGTATGGACTCTAATCTGGGAGAACCAGGTTTGATTCCCCACTCCTCCATTTGCAGCTGCTGGATGACCTTGGGCAGGCCATGGTTCTGTCAGAGCTGTTCTCTCAAGGACAGTTGTCTCAGAGCTCTCTCAGCCCCGCCTCCCTCACAGGGCGTCTGTTGTGGGGAGGGGGAAGGGAAAGGAGATTGTAAGCCGCTCTGAGACTCCAAGTGAGTGAAGGGCGGGATATAAATCCAATCTCTTCTTCTTCTTCTTCTTCTTTTCATACGCATATACAAATATATACATACACACACACACACATATATATATTCCATCACTGACAGCTGAAGAATATATATACAACCACCCACACACACACATATATAATACATATATATATATTATATATCATATCACTGACAGCTGAAGAATTCTTTGTATCCTTCTGAAAATAATAAAAGGCTCATTAATTATCCAGTAAGGCACCGTTTTCTTTTTTGGCAGTGGGGCTTGCCAAGCCGGGGGGGGGGGGGGGGGAGATCTAGGCAAGAAGTTCCAGGAAATGTGGAGTTTTACGAAAAGTACAAGTTTAGGAAGGAAACAAACATTGCTAATTATGTTGGGCACCTTAAGCCAGGAAAACATCTGAGGTGGAGAGCAAAGGAACAGAATGTAAGAGAAAGAGAACACCATCTTGGAACTCACCCGCCAGCAATCGCCAAAGGGAATCGCGCTCTAGCCAGCTTGGCTTCAAGCCCAGGACCATCTGTGTTAATATTTTACACAGTGTGAAATAGGGAGCTAAATTTTAAAAACGTACACACACACTTTCCTTCCGCTTCTCTGGTGAGATGGGAGAAATCTTCCCTGCGTGAACGGGGATATGGTAATAGCGCAGAAGGTGAGGTTTGACTCCTCCCCTTATAGCCGCCATTATAAGACCCTGGGTAGTCTTGCACAGGTTCTAATTCCCTCAGCCACAACTTGGAGGAAACAATACTGGCCTGCCTCCAGGGCTGTACCGAAGCACCTGGAATGCTTGAAACGCTTTATTAAATTGTTTGTTTGTTTGTTAAATTTATATCCTGCCCTCCCCGCCATTGGCAGGCTCAGGGCGGCTCACCGTGCACTAAAACGCATTACATTAAAACACAAAGATACGCTAAAACATAAGTTAAAACCACAGCAGATACAATCATAAATCCTCAAAATGTAGATGTTAATAAGGGATGGCGGTGTTCTCTCCACATCTGCACGGCCGCCTACCACCAAAATCCAGGCTCCTGTTAGGTTGTTGGTCGCCCGATTGGTATGACTGCTGATGTAATAGCACTACAAATAGGAGTATTCTAGGACTAAACTACTAGCAATAGTACAGACATGCTATACTACTGCCCTGACCTCAGTGATGACCCCTTGGGGTTTTTAAGGCAAGAGATGAACAAAGGTGGTTTGCCCTTGCCTGCCTCTGCATACTAACCCTGGACTTCCTTGGTGGTCTCCCATCCAAGTACTAACCAGGGCTGACCCTGCTTAGCTTTTGCATTTATGCCAGGTGGTGGTAAGCCCCAGTTGACTAATGGCACCCTATAGAGTTTCCAAGGCAAGAGATGGACAGGGCTGGCTTGCCATTGCGAGCATCGGCGTAGCAACCTTGGACTTCCTTGGCGGTCACCCATCCCAAGTACTAATCAGGACTGACCAGGCTTCGCTTCTGAGATCTGACGAGATTGGCCTAGCCAGGGCACCCAGGTGAATGCTTGCTGTAAATTGGGTTTTTAAAAAATGTTCTGTGGTGAGTTGCCTTGAGAGTGTTACAGAGAAGAAGGGCACTCACACATGCTAAATAATGCAGTTTCAGTCCACTTTCACAACCATTTGCAAGGGGATTTTCCCATTTCACAAGGCCTGTAGCCAAAAAAAAAATTAAGTCAGGGGGCATTTAAATTTCTTAGAGGGCACTGGCTAATCAAATTAATCTGGGGGAGAAGGCTGTGACACCCTGGGGTGGGTGGGGAGTCAGGGGGCCTTGCCAGCAAGTCGGGGGGCCTAGCCCCAAGATGCCCCACGGTAGCTACAGGCCTGCATTTCACACTGGCCCTTTCTGCACTCTCCTTTTAATCCATTTTCCCTGCGGTGTCCTCCGAGCACTAAAATTAAATTCAAACTTCTTTTAAACCCAGGTTTTCTCCCCATTCTGCACTAAAATCGAGTTCAGCCTTCTTTTTATTCTGGGATTTCCCCCCCATTCTGCATTAATTCCCTCCCTTCAGTGGTCAGCCCGGTTTCAGTCTGCTGTTGCCCCAGGTTATTTGGAAGCTGTTTTGCCGTGGACTTAAATTGCCTCGGCTCGGACACTGAGAAAATCCGGAGTGGCAGGCAAATGCGGAAAGGACCACAGAACAATCCACTTGCAAAGTGCATTGAAAGCGGATTGAAAGGGCATTATTTAGTGTGTTCAAGTTGAAATAAGTGAATCCACTGAGGGCCCAGGACAATTTTGCTTCCCTCCGGACATTTATGAACAAGCGTCAGTAATTCCAGAATTATTTGACCAGGATAATCTTTCGGCACCTGCTCAGAACAGATGAGTTCATTAGCACTCTGTACAAAAAATGAACAAAAACTGGCTTTGGGCTAAATGTTGTGGGGAACATTTGAGTACCCGTCTTGAGATTTCCATCCAGAGAGCTGTAATTAATGCTTGCTGAATAACAGCTTCCATGTTCAATACAACTTTAGTCCACTTTTAAGCCAAGCATCTAAATAGAGTTGCTCATACCTTGGCCAGAGGTACACACAGATAAGTGCTGCCGGCCTGCCAACATTCCAATTAATTTGGTACTATCTATTCAGTGGATAACGTAGTTAATAATCCCTCTCTTAAAGTGGGAAAACATAGTTCTTGGTACATGAGCATCATCATTAGCCCACGTAATTGCCCTCACTAGCCCTCAGTGATGTCATCACTGGCCATAAGATCTTGGCGGCTTAGACTGCATTTAGACAGCAACCATAATTAAATCAAAAAATGTCCACAAAACCAGCTTGTTGCTGGTCACTTCTGCCTTTACAGGCACTCAAGTATACAGTGTGGTGCTGTGGTTAGGGTGTTGGACTGGGAGATCCGGGTTCGAATCCCCACTCTACCGTAGAAGCTTGCTGGGTGGCCTTGGTCTAGTCACAAACTCTCACACAGAACGACATCTGAGTCCAGTGGTACCTTTAAGACCAACAAGGTATTATTCTAAGCTTTCATCTGCAAAACACACTTCCTGGGACAAATTGAGTTGGTTGCACACTCTCAAGCTAGCCTGCCTTACAGGATTGTTGTGAGGATAAAAGGGGGGACAGAAAACAACACCAGCTGCTTTGTGTGTGTGTCTCCCCCCCCCCCCCGGGGAGAAGGGAGGTGTATGAATGGCGTACATAAAAACAAATAAACACAATTTGGTGTCCCTCCCAACAACAGGAATCTAAACCAAACTTCATTCCAAGCTTAAAGTGAAATCCTAAACAGAGTTGCAGCCTTGTAAATCCACTGACGTCAATGGGCTTTGAAGGGTGGAACTGTATTTGTGACTGCACTGCTAGAAATCCAGTTTTGGAAGACTACGAATTCCAGTTGCGCTGTGCATCTGTATTCAGGTAGCTGAAAGTAGCCGGTAACCAAGAGTCTTCCATTGTGTGCCGCACAAGAAGGGAAGAGGAGGAGGGAGAGGTAAAATGCAAGACATCTCTGGCAAAAAAGCCAGATTCCTGCCCATTTTAACTTAACTGGTTAATTAGACCAACCAAATGTAGTCATAGTGTTGTAGCATTAGCACACTGGTTGAGTGTGCTAATTCATGTGACTAACCCTGGGGGGGGGGGGGGGGAGTAGAAGAGAGGGGGAAATGATGCTGGAGCAAACAGCGACTATTAGCACAATCAGAGTGGTATGCCAAACAAATATTAAATCTGTCCGAAAAATCAAACTGGATGAATTTTCAGCATTGATCAAGTTGGTTCTCTGCAGAAATAACGTTTTTCTATCCCAGTTCAGCTAGTGAACAACCATGACTCAACACTAAACCTGGCAGGGTGGGGATGGGGTGTCCCAGGTCTTGGTCCTAGACACTAACCAGTAAACCATGTACACAGGGTTGCCAACCTCCAGGTGGCACCTGGAGATCTCCTACTATTACAGTTGATCTCCAGACAATCAAGATCAGTTGCCCTAGAGAAAATGGCTGCTTTGGAGGGTGGACTGTGTGGCATTATGTCCGGCTGAGGTCCCTCCCCTCCCCCCAACCCCACCCTCCCCAGACTCCTCCTCCCCAACCCCACCCTCCCCAGGCTCCAAGTATGTTCCAACCCAGAACCCAATACACACAGTACCTCTTAAATAATTTGTAATGAAACACATTAAGCTCCTTTCATGTCCATATGGTTCGGTTCTCAGAACTGGGCTGTCAAGCAGAGATGAGTCTTTCCCAGCATCTGCTACCTTCACTTCGAGGAAGAGGTTTATACCCCACCCTTCACTACCCGAAGGAGTCTCAGAGTGGCTTACGATCTCCTTTCCCTTCCCCTCCCCACAACAGATACCTTGTGAGGTGGGTGGGGCTGAGAGAGCTCTTTCGAGAACGGCCCTTGAGAGAACAGCTCTGGGAGAACTGTGACTGACCCAAGGTCACACCAGCAGCTGCATGTGGAGGAGTGAGGAATCAAAGCCGGTTCTCCCAGATCAGAATCCGTGCTCCTAATCGCTACACCAAACTGGCTCTCCTTGGCTTAGTGGCAGAGCATCTGCTTGGCATGCAGAAGGTCCCAGGCACCTCTACTTGAAAGAACCAGGGCGTAGGTGTTGTGAAAGACCTCTGCCTTGAGACCCTGGAGAGCCACTGCCAGTCTGAGTAGGCAATGCTGACCTTGATGGACCAAGGGTCTGCTTCAGTATAAGGTGGACCTTCGTGTCTGTGTGTCATATGTAAAGATGCTAGAGACTGAAGGCGGGATCTTCTGTGTACACAGCCAGCGGTCTGTCACTGAGCACTGGCTACCCTCTTTCCCTTCGCAGAACTTCAAGATGAGCGTTGAGAGGCTCTTAATACAATGCTTTGCCAGTGACATTTCATTGTGCCGAAATATCTCCTCTCGGGGCCTTATCTCAAGATACAAATCTCCTGCCATTTTGTTATCCCACTGCAATCGCTCCCCCTGCCCTGAAGAATGAGGTTTTTAAAATCCCTCATAAAATCTGCCTGACATTTTCCAAGTTCCTAATTTACTTTCGCTGCCATTTCTGTCCTTCCGTTCCAAGGAGCTCCAGGATTGGGGGGGGGGGGAGCTTGGCTTTTAGAAGCCCCAGAATTCAAGTGGTTGCTTTACTTGTCTTTCCTTTTATATATCATTTTGTATATCAGAGACATCCGAATTCTGCACCCAGGGGGCTGTATTCTCCCCAGCCAAACTGCTCTGAGTCTGGATGCCTTAGGCTGGGGTCCCCAAAATTTTGGGGCCTCTGGGCCCTTTTGGAATTTGGACGCAGTGTCGTGGGCACAGCCACAAAATGGCTGTCACAAAAGCCGGAGCCAGCCAGAGGAAGACTGTTGTGGCTTACCTTCAGTCCCACGGTGAAGAGCCTTGTGCTGTGGAGGCGGCTGCTGCCAAAACAACATTTTAAAAATCTGCCCAGCCAATCAAATCTCCAGTGGCCAATCGGAAGCCTGGCTGGTCAAAAGCCTCACCTGGCCCCACCCACTTTCTGAAAGTGTAACCCCCTAGCTGGGAATGGAATGAGCCAGGAAGGGGTGGAGCCTCTAGATGCAGATGGGCGCAGACCTTGTGGAAAGCTGTAGAGGGAAGCCAAACCTTAATCATAGGCTTTTTACACCTTGTTTAAGTATGATTTATGGATGGACACTGGTAAGGGAGAGAGGCTTCTAATCATCTAATTATCGATGACCTACATAAAATTATGCTCCGTCTCAAGGGCAGGTCGTGAACGGGACATGGTGAAGGCTGTAATAAGGCCAAGAGAAGAACCATTGCTGTCCTCAGCCATAGACCTGGCGGAACATCTCTGTTTTGCACGCCCTGCGGAACTGAACTAAGTTCCACAGGGCACAGAGGTCACTAGGCAGAGAGTTCCACCAGGCCGTGGCCAAAAAGGCCCTGTCTCTAGTTGAGGACAGCCAGGCGCCTCCTGGGAGAGGGACCAATGCTCCCTCTAAGCTGTGGAGTCTTGTGAGTAAAAATTCTACTTTGTGAGCTACTTGCATTAAAGCTGTGAGCGAGCGATTTGGCTGCTGCATAAATTTGTTTTCTCCGGAGCTATCTTTCCTGAGCTAAGACAAAAATGTGTGAGCCAGAGGCTAAAAAATTGTGAGCCAGCTCACACTAACTCAGCTTAGAGGGAACGTTGCCAGGGGCCACCTGTAGATTTTGATCTCCCAGGTGCAAGGCTCTTCTGGAGACAGACCCTGTGGAGGTCCCTCCTCGCCCCAAACCCCACCCTCCCCAGGCTCCACCCTCAAAATCCCCAGGTATTTTCCAACCCAGAGCTGGCAACCCTGGGGTTTATCTGGGAAGCCATTTTCACCAAGGGGAACTGATCTATGGTGTCTGGAGATCATTTGTAATTCCAGGGCATCTCCGGGTCCCACCTGGAGGTTGGCAATCCCAGGTATGAAGCATCCTTTGGAGATATTACATCAGATAGACTAGTCGATGGCAATGGACTTGCAGTTTGGAATGGGTTTCCTCAGATGTCAGGCCACAGGAAAGCATACCCATTTGTCTCTTTATGTTTTGCCCTGTTGAAAGAGATGACTTTTAATGCATAGGATTCTGATTAAAAGGTGCTCTAAATCAAGGTGTCTTTTCCAAAAGAGCTTCTGTGACATTTTTAAAAAATCTGTCTCTGGCATACCAAGGAATTGGTACCTGATGAAGTATGCTTCGTCACACAAAAGCTTATACCTTGAACAAAATGTTGTTGGGCTTAAAGTTGCCATTGGACTCAAACTTTGTTCTGCTGCTTCAGACCAGCACGGATACCCAGCTGAATATATCAAGGAACTGAATGCCAATAGGTCAAAGTTTTCCTGGCCTGGATGGCGCAGACAAGCCTGATCTTGTCATATATCAGAAGCTAAGCATGTCTAGTCACACATTCCCTAGTTAATGCTTGGATGGAAGACCACCAAAGATGCCCAGGGTTGTTATGCAGAAGCAGACAGTGGCTAACCACCTCTGCACACCTCTTGCCTTTAAAGCCTTATAGGGTCACCCAAAGGAGGAGGAGGAGAAGAAGAAGAAGAGAAGAAGATATTGGATTTATACCCCATCCTTCACTATCCAAGGGGGTCTCAGAGCGGCTTACAAACCCCTTTCCCTTCCCCTCCCCACAACAGACACCCTGTGAGGTAGGCGGGGCTGAGAGAGCTCTGACAGAAACTGCTCTTTTTCAAGAACAGCTCTGACAGAACTATGGCTTGCCCAAGGTCATCCAGCAGGTGCAAGTGGAGGAGTGGGGAATCAAACCCGGATCTCCCAGATTAGAGTCCGTGCACTGAACCACTACACCAAACTGGTTTGACGGCCCTTGATTCAAAACATCATGAAAGTAGCAATAGGTGAAAGACCAGAGTCCAGTGGTATAGGGGGCTAAGGAAGGACCAGCCACAAACAAGGGCATGGGTTCTTTGAAACGGCACAGAGAAGGATCAGTGGGTCCGCTGATTCGTACCTACCTGCTGGTCACTGAGAAGAGCATCAGCAGGCCGACTTGAATACAGATGGAACATGAGAGCAAAGCTTGGGAGAGAAAGGTGGAAATGGTGGAGGTAGACCTCCTGATGGCACCTGGTTTTTGGCCTCTGTGTGACACAAGCCGTTGGCCTGATCCAACAGGGCTTCTCTTATGTTCTTATGGCCCTGCTGGTGGACCTCCTGATGGCACCTGGGTTTTGGCCACTGTGTGACACAGAGTGTTGGACTGGATGGGCCATTGGCCTGATCCAACATGGCTTCTCTTATGTTCTTAGGAGGTAAGGTACTGAAGCAGAGCTTCAGAGCAGAGACACAGTATGTGCTTTTAAAAGGCCAAACTGAATGCCTTTCCAGCTTAAAAGGTTGCCAACTCTGGGCTGGGAAATGCCTGGAGATTTTGGGGGTGGAGTCTGGGGAAAGAGGAATTTGGGGAGGGGGTAAGACCTCTGTGGTATATAATGCCATGGAGTCCACCCTCCCAAGCAGCCATTTTGTCCAGGGGGACTGTCCCCTGTAGATAAGTTCTAATTCCAGGAGATCTCCAGGCCCCGCCTGGGGGTGGGTGACCCTATTCCCAAGGAACCCCAATGCCGGCAGCCTCCCCTTATAAGTCTCTCCAGATGGGTTCCAGTGAAAGCAGAAACCGAGCGGGCTTTTAAAATGTGCAAATAGGATGCAAATCTTCACATGCCGTTTAAGCAAGTTCAAATATTTGCAGGGACTGAGACTCCGTTAAGTGCAGTGCTTTAATTAGCTCAAATATGCACCATTTGAGAGAAAGAGAGAGAGAGAGAGAGAGAATCAGGCTGCACATCTTCTCTCTGAAGCAACAGCCTCTATCCCTGTGAGAGAGAAAGGTAAGATGGAGAAAAGGAGAAGGAAATCTTCTGCCTCTTAAGAAACTGGCCTGTGCTCCCTTTGTGCCCAGAGAAAAGACAGTTCAAAGGACTCCCAAGAGTAAAGGTCGGACAGTCCAGGATTGGGAGGCTTATGGGCATGCCCAGAATACCCAGAATGCTCAGCAAAGCAACTCTTGGCCTGAGCGGTGGTTTTGCAGGGCACATGCTGAAGTTAGGGTTGCCAGCTCCAAGATGGGAAATTCCTGGAGATTCGGGGATAGAGAGTAGGCTTGCCAGCCTCCAGGTGGGGCCTGGAGATCTCCCACTTTTCCAATGGCTCTCCAGCTGACAGAGATCAGCTTCCCTGGAGAAAATGGCTGCATTGAAGGGTGGACTCTATGGCATTGGACCCTCCTAAGGCTCCTCCCCTCCCCAAACCCCACCCTCTCCCGGATCCACCCCCCAAAGTCTCCAGGTATTTTCCAACCCAGACCTGGCAACCCTAATTGCGAACCTGAGGAGAGAACAGTTTGGGGAGGGGTGGGACCTCAATAGGGAGACCGTCTGATCGTGATACCGTGCTTCATTTTGCTCCAGCGCAAAAAGCCTCGCTTCCCCCCCCCCCCCCCCCGGTTTATCTTGCTCGTGTGACCAGGCTTTATAGTCTAATATAGGACTGTACCATTTGATCCTGCTGATTTTCCAGCCTGGCCAAGGCTCTGCCTTGGAGAGCAGAAATATTTGCAGAGCTGTTTTGTTCCAATTGCCTTTTCTCCTTGACATGCTTCTGGAAATTGCATTTCCTTGGTGGCCAGGGATGATCAGGAAGTCCCCCACACGGTCATGTATGCAGAAGAGCTGTCACACTCCTCTCAGGGGATGATTATTACCGCCACAGCCAACCTGTGTTTGAAGGCGTCAAAGTCTGATGCTTTACAGTGTCTGGTGCGCCCACCTGAAAAACAAGGGCTTTTGATGCTTCGTGCCACTTCAGAGAACACCCCCCTGGATCTGTAGGACTTCTCTTCTTTTCCTCAATAAAGAGTGTCCCGAGAGGCTGCTGATACAAACCTGTGCTGTATTTTGTGGCTAAAAGTACCAAGCTCTGGTACCTTTTTGAATGCAACAAACCGGAGCGGAAAAAAACAGACAAGCAAAGTTTCCCAGCCACATCCTAAGTCAAATTCACGCCACAAAGGCTTCAGAATGTAGCTTGGGTACCAGAGGTAAAAATGTATGGATTCCCTTCATGACTGGAATTTAGATGCTGTCTGCTCTGTGCTTCCCTACAAACAGAAAACACACCATTCCTCACCAACAGACAGGGTTACCAACCTCCAGATAGGGCCTGGAGATCTCCCAGTATTAGAATTTACCACAGAGATTGGTTTCCCTGGAGAAAATGGCCGCTTTGCTAGGTGGACTGTGTGGCGTTATATTTTTTTGTGGTCCCTCCCCTCTCCAAGCCCAACACTCCACCCCCCAAATCTCCAGGAATTTCCCAGCTCAGAGCTGGCAACCGTACGAACAGAACTTATGTTTCTGGGCACAATTCAAAATGCTGGTTCTTACCTTGAAGGCCCTTAACAGTTTGCAGACAGAGCTGTGATAGACCACCGTATCCTATGCAGTCTATCATTTCTATCAACTGTGGTAGGGTTACCAGTCTCCAGGTAGGGCCTGGAGATCTCCTGGAATTAGAACTGATTTCCAGGCAACAGATTGGATCCTCTGGAGAAAAGGTCTGCTTTGCAAAGTATACTCTATGGTATTATACTGCAATAAGGTCCTTCCCCTCCACAAAACTGCCCTCCACAGGCTCCACCCCCAAATCTCCAGGTATTTCCCGACCCAGACTTAGCAACCCTAAACTGTGGGCAGGTTGTGGGTGGGAATATGGGGGGTCCAACACCAATTGGGGGCCACGTCCCTTCCAGCAAAATCCAGAAGTGGCATAAGTAGGGCTAGGACTAGCCAGAAACACTATGGTAAAACCATAGAGTTTCCAGCAATTCTTTTCTAGCACCTCCTACCTGAGATCCCGTGAACCCAGGTGGCAGGGACTGAACCATAAGGCCTTCTGAATGCAAAGAAAAAACTCTTCCATTTAGCCACAGTCCCTTTTCACTGTTGCAAAACCAGAGCCAGCCTATAACATTTCGCTGACCCCATGAAATGGCCTGTTTGTGTGCCCCACCAAAATGCTGTCGTATAAATCATCACCAAACCAGAGGGCTGGATCATGAGGATCTGTTCGACTAAGGCTGTGGTCACACGGTCATTTTGATTGGGTTTCAAAACCCAATTGTTCCCTCTCACATTTAAAATTGCTGATCAGACACCCGCATCTGCCTCCCGCACTGAAGTGGGCTCACTCACGCAATACTCCCGGTTCCCTAGTGAGTTTTCCAACACCGGGAAAATCAAGTACTTTCTGGGTATTTGCGCTTTGAATCCACAATTTCACCGATCTGGACAGCCATCTCTCGCTATGATTGCAATTAGGTCATCTGACTGTCCTTCGCGCAATGAGGGTTTTTTCCCCCCAGCTTCTGCCTTTGTGCGCATGAGCAGTCGTGAGCCAATGGCCCATCCAGTCCAAGATTCTGTGTCACACAGTGGTCAAAACCCAGGTGCCATCAAGAGGTCCACCAGTGGGGCCAGAACTCCAGAAGCCCTCCCACTGGTGCCCCCCCCAAGAACCAAGAATACAGAGCATCACTGCCCCAGACAGAGCGTTCCATCTATAAGAACATAAGAGAAGCCATGCTGGATCAGGCCAATGGCTCTCCCAGTCCAAGATTCTGTGTCACACAGAGGCCAAAACCCAGGTACCATTAGGAGGTCCACCAGTGGGGCCAGAACTCCAGAAGCCCTCCCACTGTGGCCTCCCAAGAATACAGAGCATCACTGCCCCAGACAGAGCGTTCCATCTATAGGAACATAAGAGAAACCATGATGGATCAGGCCAGTGGTCCATCCAGTCCAAGATTCTGTGTCACACAGTGGTCAAAACCCAGGTGCCATCAGGAGGTCCACCAGCAGGGCCAGGACTCCAGAAGCCCTCCCACTGATGCCCCCCAAGCACCAAGAATACAGAGCATCACTGCTTCAGAGCATTCCATCTATAAGAACATAAGAGAAGCCATGTTGGATCAGGCCAATAGCCCAACACTCTGTGTCACACAGTGGTCAAAACCCAAGTGCCAGCAGGAGGTCCACCAGAAGGGTCAGAGTTTGTTCAGAGAGTTTGTTCAGGGTGGGTCAGGGACTCTGTACAGCGACCGTGGACCTCCTTGGTGGGCTCCCATCCAAGTACTAACCAGGGCTGAACCTGCTTAGCTTCTGAGATCCAACGAAATCAGGCTAGCCAGGTTAGGGCATTTATATTTGTTGCATCCATGGAAGTTACTTTATCAGAGAACACCAGCAAGTTCCCCAACTCGAGGGCTGCGATTTGGAACGAAAAATCAAATGTAAGACAAAACGACGCTGAGTAAAAAAAAAACGAATTATCAACTTACTCCTAGATTAGCCGGCTGACTACCCCAAGAGTGACTTCCCGAGCAAGGGAGGCAGTGATCCAGCAGAGAGAGAGAGAGAAAGAGAGAGAGAGTTTATTGTCAGGATGATTTCAAATGACTCCCACCTGCGGTTTCCAACCTAAACTGTCCCCATTTTGATTTTGCTTCTCTCTTGTGCAAATCAAGCCTGGGAATCTTTCTGCATGCCGCTCTCTCTTTCTTCCCACCAGTTTTTTTTTCCTTCTGTGAAACTTGGGCATTTTTCAACATTATTTGTGCATCAACAAATCAGCATATATTGTAGGCATAAATGGTTGTGCACCTTGAATTGTGTGCAGCACCCTTGTGCAGTACAGGACGATACTGCCTCTGGCATTCACTCCACATTTTCTCAACACTGAGGAAAAGGTGCTGCTCAAAACCATATTCAAATACCCCGGGGCAACGCCGTACTGACTGCGAAGTCACCCCAGAACTGCCATAAATCTATGCAGAAGGGAAGAGGAGGAGGAGGAGGAGGAAGAGAAAGAAGAGGAAGAGGAGGAGGAGATTGGGTTTATACCCTGCTCTTCACTACCCAAGGGAGTCTCAGAGCAGCTTACAATCACCTTTCTTTTCACCTTCCCACAACTAGGGATGAGTTAGGGGTAACTCTGTGAGTTAGGGGGGGCTGAGAGAGCTCTTTCCAGAACTGCTCTTTCAGGAACAGCTGTGCCAGAACTACAGCTTGCCCAAGGTCATCCCGCAGCTGCAAGTGGAGGAGTGGGGGAATCAAACCCAGTTCTCTCAGATTAGAGTCCGCACACTTAGCCACTACACTAAACCCAGTGATCAAAGAAAGTATAAGTGGCTTGCAGTGTAGAGGGTACCATAAAACCCGATGATCAAAGGAAGTGATACCAGCATGCAATGCAGAGCGGGATTTCTGTTCCAAGGTGGGTTTCGTAAAACAACGGAGGGAAAAGCCAACGCAGAATCACCCATAGACCGTTCAACAAATCAAAAGCAGAACACTGACAAAGTTGACAAAGATATAAACAAACATTTCAGAAAGGGGACAAAATAAGGAATATTTGCTCATCCCTAGTCGACTGCTAGTCAGCTAACCAACTGCTTCTTAGGCCTGCGATAGGGTTGCCAAGTCTGGGTTGGAAAATACCTGGGGGCTTTGGGGGTGGAGCTGGGAGAGGGCGGGGTTTGGGGAGGGGAGGGGCCTTAGCATGGTACAATGCCATAGAGCCCACCCTCCAAAGCAGCCATTTTCTCCAGGGGAGCTGATCTCTGTCAGCTGGAGATCAGTTGTAAAAGCAGGGGATCCCCAGGCCCCACCTGGAGGTTGGCAACCCTAGCCTGCGGTGCTGACGCTTCTCTCACAGCTAGGGATGCTAACCTCCAGGTGATCAGTACAGCACAGGAAACACCAAAGTTGATAAAAGTCTGCATAGAAACCACTCTCGTATTGATTCCCATCACTCCCTTTATAATTGTGGTCCCAGTCCTGATATACATTAACATTTAGTTGTGTTAGATGTATATATTTTTACAAAAACGTCCGCAGTGTCCGTCTCAGTAATAGACAAAAGAGTCAACTACACAAACTGTTTAATCATTATTCTAAGTTGGACTGTTCTTTGCTTTATTATTACATTTCTAAGTTAGGTTTGGTTTGGAAACTTTGTCTGTTTTCGTTAATTGTTATTGACTGGGTGAAATGGTCTCTTTAAATAATGGTACTTAAGAACACATACACCTCTACAGCGCATGGTTCCAGCTTGCTCTAGCGGACGCTTTTGTTAAAATATCATTAGAGCCTATTCAACAGTTATCATTCTAAGCCGCTGACTTTTAGTTTTATCACATTGTCAAGGTTAGTTTTTGTTTTGTAAATACTATAAATTTTTGTTAGAAGATCATTTAGTATTGACGGTGTGAAATGGTCTCTCTAAATAATAGCGCCATAGAGCCTTCAGGCCTTTACATTGTATGTTTCTAGTTTGTCCTTGCAGACGTTTTTGTAAAAATATGTACATCTAATATAACTATGTGTTCGTGTATATCAGGACTAGGGCCACAATTATAAAGGGTGTGATAGAAATCGATATAAAAGTGGTTTATATTGCAAAGTTTTGGTGTAGCGAGCCAGTTTGGTGTAGTGGTTAGGAGTGCAGACTCTAATCTGGAAGAACTGGGTTTGATTCCCCACGCCTCCACATACAGCTGCTGACGTGACCGTGGGTCACAAGTTCTCTCAGAGCTGTTCCCTCAAGAACAGTTCTCAGAATTCTCCCAGCCCCACCTACCTCACCAGGTGTCTGTTGTGGGGAGAGGAAGGGAAGGAGATTGTAAGCCTCTCTGAGACTATGAGTGAAGGGCGGGGTATAAATCCAACTCCTCTTGTCTCATCTCTTATCAACTTTGGTGTTTTCTATGCTATACTGACTTCTACACCGAAAGTCCCCCTTATCTTTCTTAAATCCTCCAGCTGATGGCTGGAGATCTCCTGGGATTACACCTGATTTGCAACAGAAGATGGACTCCATGGCATTATACCTCACTAAAGACTCTCCCTTCCCCCAAACCCCACCATCCTCAGGCTCCACCCCCAAAATCTCCAGGTATTTCCCAACCCAAAGCCGGCAAACCTACACACAGCAATGAGGAGTTGGGTGCCTCCGTCCCTTTATGCTCTATAAATAGGGTTGTCCACCAGCAAGTGGTGGCCGGAGATCTCCTGGGATTACCAGTGATCTCCAGGAGACACAGATCAGTTCCCCAGGAGAAAATGGCCACCTTGGAAGGTAAACTCTATGGCATTATACCCCCTTAAAGTCCCTCCCCAAGCCCCACCAGACTCCACCCCCGAGATCTCCAGGAATTTCCCAACCCAGAGCCAGCAATCCGATAAAACCTCCCAGCCCTTGTGGTTGACCTTGTCTGTTTCCGTTCACTAAATCAAAGGTCCTGCATTCTCCATGGTCCTCCTCATTCTCCTCCAGTTTTATGTAGTGGTTAGGAGTGTGGACTCTAATCTGAGAGAACTGGGTTTGATTCCCCACTCCTCCACTGGCTTGATCCAACATTGGCTTCTCTTATGTTCTTATGTACACCAATGGCCCACCTAGTCTAACACTCTGTCATACAGTGGCCAAAAACAGCAGGTGCCATCAGGAGGTCCAGCAGTGGGGCCAGGACACTAGAAGCCCTCCCACTGTTGCCCCCCCAAACACCAAGAATACAGGGCATCACTTGCCCCAGACCAAGAGAGCCTATCTATACCTTGTGGCTAATAGCCACTGATGAACCTCTGTTCACCGAACCCACTTCACAAAAACTCCATGAGGGTCTACCTTAAGAGTTCCTTTCCCCCTCCCTCGGCAGCCTGCTGAGCAGAAGCCCTAATGTAGAAAGACAAGAGGTTTTTGTTTTCTGCCAACCACCATGAAGAGGGAATGACCTCAGGAGGGTATGTTTGTATTTATTCCATCTTTGACCCATTAGATGTGGTTTTGGCCTAGGGAGCTGCTAAAGGCTGAATGTATTTTTAAGTGGTCTAAAACCTTGATAAACAACATCCCTGAGGTCATTCTTTCCATTAGACGACAGCTTGCATGAAAATATAAAGAGCATTGTGAAAACAGGACAAACTCCTCTTTTTTAATGCGTGTGGGTGTGCCATCATTCTTTGGAGTGTGTATATACTGTTTCTGCAGAGTTGTTTCTCCTACCGTAAAGGCACACAAGCACAAATCACACCCTCTGTATACAAGATGGTCAAGCAGTTGCCAACACCAGTTAGGTTCAAGCAGTCAAATAGATGCCGTGGACTTGTGTTTGACATAGCAAGGGATCGTGCTCCGCAGTCCTGCTCCGAAACTGTCTATAAAGTAGGCCGTGCTTCCGACATTTTAAACCCATCTTCATTCCCACTTGTGTTTACAGAGATTGATTGATTGATTGTATGGCAGAGTTACACACAGGAAGCATATAATGATATAAAACCTAACCAAGTTGATACAACGGGTATGCCGACCGATTGGGCAGGCCTCCTAAATAGTAATATCTCAATTTTCAATCCACTCCATCGCAGCTGGGGAGGGTTCACAGAGCTCCGGCACATCTCCCCTGGAAAGCACGACGCTCACATTCAGAGCCAGTTTGGTGCAGTGATTGACTCTAATCTGGGAGAACTGGGTTTGATTCCCCACTTCTCCACTTGCAGCTGCGGGATGACCTTGGGCAAGCCATAGTTCTGGGCACAGCTGTTCTCTCAAGGACAGTTGTCTCAGAGCTCTCTCAGCCCCACAGGGTGTCTGTTGTGGGGAGGGGGAGGGAAAGGAGTTTGTAAGCCGCTCTGAGACTCCAAGTGAGTGAAGGGCGGGATATAAACCCAATATTTTCTCTTCTTCTTCTTTCCTGTGACAGATGGAAAATGGTTTGGCAAGCTTCACCACGATCAGATCCAGGTCCTGGTATTTTGCCCCATTTAAACAACCGGTCTGCGCAACGGCTGAAGCCTGTTTGTATTCTATTAGCCATCTTCCGTACTTTACGTGGCAAGTCAAATCCTGTGGGCTTCTTGTTGGTGTTTATCAGGTTATGGATATCGGGTGAAACTGATTGCATCCATATTTGCTACCATTCATTCCCTAGATCAAAGTTTTGTTGTTGCAGAATTTGTGCAGATCTTATTTGCTGGGTGTCGGGATCGTAGCCTGGATAGGCCTGTGGCAGCCGTGTCTTTGTGGATGGGCAACTCTCTGTTTTCAGTGATCTTTCTATATTCACGAAGAAGTGCATCTTGGGGGGAGCCATGCGGCACAAGATGGGTAGCCAATAGGGTTTTGGGGGAGCCATGCAGCACAAGATGGGTAGCCAATAGGGTTTTATACATCTGCAGTTCTCTCAAGGGCAGTCCTCGAAAGAGCTCTCTCAGAACTCTCTCAGCCCCACCTACCTCACAACGTGTCTGTTGGGGGGGGGGGGAGGGAAAGGAGATTGTAAGCTGCTTTGAGACTCAGAGTGAAGGGTGGGGTATAAATCCAATCTTTTCTCTTCTTCATTGTTCTGTTGAGTTGGACATCAAGTTTGTGGACATGAGGGCTGTTGAGCCACACTCTACAGAGAGTCAGTGTGGTATAGTAGTTAAAATGTTGGGCTAGGATCTGGGTAAACCCAGGTTCGAATCCCCACTCTGCCATAAAGAAGAAGAGAAGAGATTGGATTTATACCCCGCCCTTCACTTGTAGTCTCAGAGTGGCTTACAAACTCCTTTCCCTTCACCTCCCCACAACAGACACCCTGTGAGGTAGGTGGGGCTGAGAGAGCTCTGAGAGAACAGCTCTGACAAAACTATGGCTTGCCCAAGGTCATCCAGCAGGTGCAAGTGGAGGAGTGGGGGAATCAAACCCGGCTCTCCCAGATTAGAGTCCGCGCACTTAACCACTACACCAAACTGGTTCTTGCTTGCTGGGTGACGTTAGGCCAGTCACACATTCTCAGCCTAACCTGCCTCACAGGTACAGTTGCCAACCTCCAAGTGGTATACAATCCAAGGAAAACCATCTCAACCAAATTAATAATGCAATCCTTATTTCTATCAAATAGACACTTATAATAAATCAATACAATAGAGGCCCTTTCCACATTTGCCTGCCACTCTGGATTTTCTCAGTGTCTGAGTCAAGGCAATTTAAGTCCACAGCAAAACAGCATCCAAATAACCCAGGGCAACAGCAGGCTGAAACCGGGCTGGCCACTGAAAGGAGGGAATGTCATGCAAAATGGGGGGGAACCCAGAATAAAAAGAAGGTTGAACTCAGTTTTAGTGCAGAACTGGGGGGGGGGGGGGGGGGGGGCCTGAATTCAAAAGAAGGTTGGATTTGATTTTAGTGCAGAATTGCTTGGAGGACACTGTGGTGAACATGGACTAAAAGTAGAGTGCAGAAAGGGCCATAGTTAAAGGTGTCGTCTTGGCACAAAGCAAAGTCCTTGGTGTCTATCAAAGTCCATCGTTTCTGAAGCAGTTCCAACTTGAGTTGTAGCTCATACCAAAGTGCCATGAAAATTCTCTGTTGGGATCCAGTCCTCAGTTTCTCAGCCAGAGGTTTGATAAATCAACAATCCAAGTGCAGTCCTGGTAATTCACAAGAATGTGAGCAAAGTTGGTGGTTGAGAGAAGCTTTGTGCTTTGAAATGGAAATTTAACTATTGGTTTTGTTTTGGATTCCCCCGACCTTGAAGAAACCTAACAGTGAAATGGACGCTCCAAATCGACCGCTCATCGCCGGGACTGCACTTTGATAACTACCAAGGACTTTGCTTTGTGTTAAGACTGCACCTTCAACTATATTGTATTGATTCATTATAACTGTGTAATAGAAATGATTGCATTAGTAATTTGGTTGAGTTTGTCTTTCTTGGATTGCATATCTCCTTTTCGCAACTTTCTCTCCTGTTTGCTAACCTCAAGGTGGTTACCAAAGTAGAGAGATCACAGGACAGGTTGTCAAGCAAAATATACACACCATGAAAAATGATGAAAATTACAAATTATATAAACAATTGGATTTATGTAATGCAATTAATATCACAGTTTCTATGTACCAACAATTCAACCATCTTTTAGTGTCCCTTATAATCTGCTGATGCAGTCACGGTCATTCATTCAACAGGTGAGCTCCATATACTTCAACCATCAAATGTCCTTGCTATGATTTGACCCTGCTGAGAACTGGAAGCGACGGAGGTTGTCAGCCGACTTGTCTTCCGTTCTGTGCTTCCACAATTGCAGCACTGACAAGAAAAGTTCTGGCTGTTATTGCTGTTTTGGAAACCTAGGATTAACCACCCACCCTTCATTGGATGGATCTTTGAATCTTGTAGTTCACGATTTCCCGTAAAGAAGCTGGTGGCTGGTGAACTAGGCATTATAACTGGCCTGCTGAAGTTGTGAGATACAGGGAGGGGAAAACAAACTTGACCCGAAAACTGGAATCATCAAGAACCACAAGTGTAAGAAAGAAGTCTAGTATTTGGCCAGTGTTAAAAACCGTTAAAACTTATACAAAAATATAGCTACACAAAAATACTCTTATACAAAAATACACGTTTATTAGAAAGGCAGTTAAAAACAAATAAGGGCCCAAGGAAAGCCTCGTAGAAAAGTTCAAGTGGCCTGAACACAAGGGCCAAGACAAAGGACCTGGCGCATTTCCGCCCTATTGGGGGCCTTCTTCGGAGGTCAGTAAGATAACCAATAAATTAATACTTGACCAAGAAAAGGAAAGTTCAGCAGCTAGGGCACTAGGCACAAGACAAAGATATTTGCGGGGCCTCTAAAGGTGAAAGCCATGTGCCTGGTGCCAGAGGCCCAGCTGCTGAATTAGAACATCTTCCAATTTTGGTCCCAAAAGCACCTGTGTGGCTATCTTAGTCAGAGCTAAAGTGTCCTAGCTAGAGTTGTGTTCGTGAGCTTTGTGGAAGCACAGAATGGAAGATGAGTCGGCTGACAACCTCCTCCGTTGCTTCCAGTTTTCAACAAACCATAGCAAGGACGTTTGATGGTTGGAACATATGGAGTTCACCTGTTGAATGAATGTGACTGCATCAGCAGTTTATAAAGGACACTAAAAGACTGTTGACTTGTTGGTATGTAGAGACTGAGATATTAATTGCATTACGTAAATTCAATATAATTTGGAAACGTTGTCATTTTTCACGGTGTGTATATTTTGCTAGACAACCTCCAGGTGGTAGCCGGAGGTCTCCTTGGATTGCATCTGATCTCCAGGTGACAGAGATCAGTTCCCCGAGAGAAAATGGCCATTTTGGAAGGCATTATACTACATTCAGGTTATTCCCGTCCTCAAACTCCACCCTTCTCAGGCTCCACCCCCAAAGTCTCCAGGTATTTCCTGACCTGGAGCTGGCAACCGTATTCACAGGGTTGCTGTGAGGATAAAATGGAGGGGAGGAAAATGACACAGGCTGCTTTGGGTCCCCCCACTGGGGAAAAAAGGCGGGGTATAAATGGAGTAAATAAATAAATAGGTCACTCTAGTGCACTATAGCTCCCCTTTCGTGTAAGTTAATCATGACTTCACAGCAAGATTGGTGGGAAGTGTAGTTTGTTTATTTATTTGTTTGTTTGCTTGTTTGTTCAATTTATAGGCCGCTCTCCCCGCTTTTGCAGGCCCAGAGCGGCTAACAAGACTTGGCAAAGCCAAGATTCATAAATACATTAACAATTAAAACAGGTTAAAACAATTATAAAACATTCCCAAACACAACATTCCAAACTGAATCGGAAGGTCTGAGAACATTACCATTTCCATCAGCCTTGGCAATGCAGGAAGTTGCGCATCAGCAGCAGCTACCAGTCGGCTGACTGTTGGATGATGAGTGCAATCAACCACATTGGCCTTGGCGACACTTGAAATAGTTGCTTGTTTTAAAATTGTGAACAAGTATAATCAAAGCGAGCGTATGGGGTGCTTGTCTCTGGGGAAAATGCAAGGGCGGGAGAGACTTGACCGAGATGGAGAGCATGGCCATCTTTCAAATTCCTGCCGTGTGGGACCCATCCCATGTCAGATCGTGGATGGGGTGGGGCTTTAACCCTTCACCCCCACATGGTTTCATTAACTGAACTCCCCTGTAATTACACTTTAGAGGGGGGGGGGAGAGCATTTTGCAAGAAGTGACACATCACATATTGTGAGCCTTTTATATCCATGGTGGTTGAGCCCTCTCAGACCACCCCTAGCTACACCAGTTATTCATGGAAGTCAGTTGTCTATTGCTCTGTTAAGAGGAGGAGGAGGAGGCCCGGAAGGTGGGGCAAGGTGTTAACTCCCACGGACAGTCCTGCTCAGGGAGCATCCAAGAGTGTGGGCTGAGGGGACAAGAATTTAACTGTCCAGTAATGGGTGTTATATAACAAGAGAGGTATTGGCAAACCAACACCTGTGTAAGCTGTCTGTCGATAGACCTTGCAGGGTTCAATGTGCTATTTTTGTCCTGAGCTTCAACAGTCCCTTATTTCTTCCGCCGGCATCTCCAGACAGATTACAGGAAATAGCTGGGTCAGTCCATGAAGTTCCCTTATACCGAGTCAGACACTAGGTAGGTTGAGGTCAGTACTGTCTACTCAGACTGGTGGTGGCTCTCCACAGCATCAGGTAGAGAATTTCCCCATCACCTGCTACCCAATCCTTTTAATTTGAAGTCCTGGGGATTGAGCCTGGGACCTTCTGCATGCAAAGCAAATACGCTTCCCCTAAGGTACAGCCCCTCCCTAGAGAGCCACTGTCAGTCAGGGTCATGATCTGAGTCCATATGGCAGATTCATACTGTCCACTGTACCAACAGCCCAGTGAGCTAATCCGCCTTTATTCCCTTATCTTACATGACTGATACAACTCATTTTTCATCATTCGTAGGGTGGGTTATTCTTTCCCTCCCAGTCCTGATAATGCTGTTGTCTTTGCATTTTGCATTCACAGCCGTTCTGTCATTTCTGAGCTTTTGTTACCATCCGACCTTGCCGTCATCCTCCCTGGTCTCCGCAGAAGAGTACGACATTGTACTATTTTTAAAATTAAAAAAACGTACCTTAAGAAAATCAAAAGGCACAATGGAACACTGCGTACACGCAAATACCTTTGAATAAAGGCCCGTTTACACACATACAACGTTATGTTTCGTAGACCTGAATTTGCCTTCTATATGAATAGGTTTCCAAAGAAGTAAAGAAACAAACCAGAGCTTTCCACGCCAAGGTCATCGCCTAAAGAAGGGGAAGAATAACAGAGAAGACATTCTTCAAAAAACACTATGACAACAACTTCCAAAAACTAAGTGCCAAGACATGCTACTCTGTCCTAAGAGGGGTTGAATTGTGTCTTAAATTAAGCCACGAAGCGAGAGGGTCAAGCTAACAAAAGAATTATTATGAAAAATATAGACATTTGTTAGGCTGTACACATAAATAAAACATAATAAAATTAAAACAGAGTCCAAGTATCAGACGATTAAAACTTAGTTCATAAGGAACTGATTGCAGTACATAGCAAACTGATGGATAAAGTTTTTGACCTAAGGACCTTTCGGCCCCTATGGGCCTTCCTCTATGGGCCTTCCTCAGTGGTCAGTATTTCTTATTATACAATGACACACATCCAAAAATACATGCATTCAGAATTTTGTATATACATATATAAATGAGACCAGGTGTTGCTTTCCTAAATGCTATGTATTTGCTACAACTAGTAAAATGAGCCTGTGGTAGCTGTGCAAATTCTCCAAATTAGTCTGGTATCAAATGTCCCGTTCGTCAGGATGTGTGTCACTTCCATCAAGTGTAATAGTCTACTAATTTTATTATTTTTTATTTATGTGTACACCCTAATAAATGTCTATATTTTTCATAATAATTCTTTTGTTAGCTTGACCCTCTCAGTTCGCAGCTATTTTTGGGGTTGAGTTCCCCCCCACTTTCACTTTTTCTTAAATTAAGCCACCATGTCAGAAACATCTACCATTCAGATAGTTTCAGGCGGGTGGCCATGTCAGGCTGTGGTAGAAGAGCAAGATTCGAATCCAGTAGCACCTTGGAGACCGACAAGCAAAAAAAACAGGAGGGGGGAATCTAAACCAACAAAGCACAAACCTTCAAAGGAAGTTTAGAAAACAAATTGAGGGCCAAAAGTTAAAAACATCAGTAAGTGTGTGGAAGAGTGTTCATTACAAAGACATATAAAAACCTGTGAGGGGCCCAAATAAAGCCTCATAAAATGTACCAAGTTACAAATATACGCAAAAGAAAACACCTTAGAAACCTTAGAGGTATGAGATTTCAAGAATCAAAGCTCCCTTCATCAAATATGTCAGACAGCCTGGAAATCTTGTAGGTCCTAAAGGTGCTCCTTATAAAGGACCCAATCCAAGTGCTGTACTAAACACGAATTCTTATTCCAAAAATAAATATCTTCCTCCATAGTTTTCTTCCTTCAAAAACATTACAAGGAGACATGGTCTCTAAAAGTGGAACAGAAAGGCAACGAAGGTTTAAAAGGCACTATGTGTACAGTACGATATCGTGTGCCTAGCAATACAATTCCAAAATAAAGCCCAACAGTTTAACTCCCACATTAACTAGAAAGACTGAACATGTGTCTTCCAAGTTTTAGTCCATCACTAACCATCACATCACAACTAGGAATCCACGGAGGTGGGGAAATGGGGAAGTGCTATCAGTGATTGTGTGGAGTCCCTTCCAGGAAACCCGGAATAATTGGTGATGAGCAACTTCTTGAAGGCTGAGCAGAAACACATAGCATTCTCCACCTTAAGGGCTCTCACTATGATTAGCTGCCAACCCCAGATGGAAAAATTCCTGGAGATTTGGGGATAGATGCTGGGGATGGTGGGGTTTGGGGTAGGGTTGCCATTCCCCAGTTGGGTGTCAGGAACTGCCTGGTTTTGTGGGCTCCTGTCCACCACCAGCCAACTACCTGGTGGAAGGAATCCCCCCCCCCAACGGCAGCATCGCACAACATGCCTACATCACCCAGAAGTGCCATGGGTATGCCGGGGATAATGTCCTAGATTTGGGCAAAACTCTATGGTTTGAGGGTGATTTTATGATAGAGTTTTGCCCAAAAACCAGAGCGTCGCCACCGACATGCCTATGTCACTTCTGGGTGATGTAGGCATGTTGTGCGATTTCAGTGACATCTGCATGTCAGGGGCGACACTTCCAACTCCTGGAATGCCACACCCACCACGACAACTTCTCTAATGGACGTGGAAACTCTAGCTTGTGGAGGGGGAGGGGCCTCAGTGGGGTATAATGCCATTGAGTCCACCCTCCAGAGCAGCTGTTTTCTCCAGGGGAAATTGATCTTTGTCATCTGGAGATCAGTTACAATTCCAGGAGATCTGCAGGCCCCACCTGGCGATTGGTAACCCTAGCTCTTGCAATTCTCTTGTTCGGAAAAAAAAACTATAACAAATCAACACAGGCAGAGAATTTCAAGGGGAAAATGCGTGCCTGCTTGCTAAATACTGAAACTCCCAATTCTCCCCCAAGTTTTGGACAGCACATCTGCAACCTGCCTTCTCTAAGTATCTGCCACAAGGTGGGGGAGCATTGGCACATGTTTGCCAGCCTTCCTTTCCTCATCTCGCCTCACCCAGAAAATGAGTATTATGTTATCTGTAAATATGAATGTAATACTTGGAGGTCTCAGGTGCATGCTCCTGGGACGAAGCCCAGCAAAAACGCCTTGAATGTCCCAACTAATGAGCGAGGTAGTTTAGACGGAAGGACCACATTTGTTGAGAAATCAAGAATTAGGCATATGATTGGCCAAAAAAGGCAATGAATATCTGCAGACCTTAATGGAATGTGGACAGCAACCTGCCAAAAATTCAGGGCAGACTAGAACATCTGGTGTTTTAGGTATTACTGTTTATCTCAACTTCTGGTAGTCTCTATACAGTCCACCAGTGCCAAATTCCATACACAAAGTTAGCAAGACTGCTAAATGAATAGAATTTTTCACAGAGCACTGGGGAAACATATCTCCTCCCCATCACCATTTTTCATATACAGGAACCGTCCATCCAGCCTTTCCTGTGATCTTTGGAAATGAAAACATAGTCTCCGCTGAACTCGCTGCAAAAGCCTATGGGTACATCTGTTGAGGTTTGTTAGAACTCCGTTGGGCTAGGGAAGCACCAATCATCTCCATTACCATCGGAGGTGAGGGCTGGCCCGAAGGAACCCACACTAAGCCGCAAAGAGAAATTGCAGGACGCCATCTGGATATAACCTGATTACCATCACTGTGAGCATTTATTGAAATGTATGTATCTTTATAATGATGTTTTAAACTGTTTTAACTGTGTTTTTAATCTGGCGTTGTGCCACTGTGTAAGCCGCCATGAGCCCGCTCGAGGGGAAAACGGGGTAAAAATGAGAATAAATAAATAAATTTGTTTTGTTTAAATGAGAGACAGGGGCATGTTTTGAAAACAAGCAGAGCCTCCGAATTGACCAACCAGCCCTCCCCCCTCCAAGACATTTTGATGCCTGTGATAGGGTTGCCAGCTCCCGGATGGGAAATACCTAGATATTTGGGGGGGGGGGTGCCTAAGGAGTGCAGGGTTTGGGGAGGGGAGGGACTTCAATGAAGTATAATGCCATAGAGTCCAGGCAAACTGATCTCTATTACCTAGAGAACAATTGTAATCCCAGGAGCTCTCCAGCCACCATCTGGAGGTTGAGTAAACCAAAGAAGGGCTCACAGTTAAGGAAATATTCCAAACAAACAAACACTGCAATAAAAATGACGATAGCATTTAATAAATCTTATGAACATCAAATTAGATAACAATTGAAACCTTTACAGTATTACGAAGGAAATTCTAATATTTTCCAAGAAAAGTCCATCATCCTCAGTGAGCACCCGGGTTATACACTCGTTTCACCAATCTTCCTCAGGAGTAATCCTATTTTATTAAAAGGTGGCAGCCTCTTCATACAGCTTCACTTCTTTTTTACTTTCTTCAATTTTTTTACAACTTTAGTTCTTTTTAACTTTCTTCACATTATCTTCTGGTTCCATTTTCAAATTATTACAGCTTAACTTCTTTTTCTGCTTTCATCAAATTATCCTAGAACAAACATGGTTATTTAGAATGGAGAGAAACATGAAGCTGAATAGAATATTGTTTTGTTATGATTTTTGAAATAATTAATAGATTTTAACTTTTAACTTACTTTTAGTTCCATTTGAAGTATTTAAATTAGCAGCAAGCCACTTAATTTATTTCTGAAAGTAGCAACCAATCCTTTTTTATATATCAGGCTAAAAGCCTTCTTTTTTTATATAGGCTGGCAATTGCTCTCGATCTCAAGCTTCTACCGTGAATAACTAGAGAGCAATTGAGCCAGCAACTTGAGATGGAGAGCAATTGCCAGCCTATTGGTGAAATGAGTGTATAACTGGGTGCTCATTGAGGATGATGGACTTTTCCTGGAAAATGTTAGAATTTCTCCCTTTCTCACAATATAAGAACTCGTGGGCACTCCATGAAATTGCTGAGCAGTCAGGTTAGAACAGATAAAAGGAAGCACTTTTTCACCCAAAGAGTGATTAACATGTGGAATTCACTGCCACAGGAGGTGGTGGCGGCTACAAGCATGGACGGCTTCAAGAGGGAATTAGGTAAACATATGGAGCAGAGGTCCATCAGTGGCTATTAGCCACAAGGTATAGATAGGAATTCTCAGTCTGGGGCAAGTGATGCACTGTATTCTTGGTGCTTGGAGGGGGCAACAGTGGGAGGGCTTCTAGTGTCCTGGCCCCACTGCTGGACCTCCTGAGGGTATGTGGACCGATTTCCCACAAGTGCTGCCCTGGCGCTGCCCCATCGTCGGGTCCTCTGTTGCCCTGGCTGCAGCCTCAATTTCACACTATTTGCTGCGGGGCGCATTTTGACCCAGGGCTTCGCGTGATTTCCTCCGCGGCTTTGGTGATCCTCAAAAAACAGGATCATCGAAGCCGTGGAGGAAATTGTGTGAAGCCCCAGGTCAAAATGCGCCCTATGGCAAATAGTGTGAAACTGAGGCTGCAATCAGGGCAAACGGAGGACCCAACACCAGGGCAGCACTTGTGGGAAATTGGTCCAGGTGTTTTTGGCCACTGTGTGACAGAGTCTTGGACTGGATGGGCCACTGGCCTGATCCAACATTGGCTTCTCTTATGTTCTTATGTTCCTTAGTAATATTGTAAAAGTTTTAATTGTTATCTAATTTGATGTTCATAAGATTTATTAAATGTTATTGTCATTTTTATCACAGTGTTAGTTTGTTTGAAATACCATCTGGAGGTTGGCAACCCTAGCTGTGAAATACACAAGATTGCCAGCTCCTGGTTGGGAAATTCCTGGAGATGTTGGGGTGGAGACTGGGGAGAGGAAAGGTTTCAGCTGGATATAATACCATAGAATCTACTCTCCAAAGCAGCCATTTTCTCCATGGTACAGATCTTTGTCACCTGGAGTTCAGTTCTAATTAGGGATGGGCACAAACCAGGAAAATTTGGTCTGGTTTGGTTTGTGGTTTGTAGCATGCCCGGTTCGTGAACCATGGACCGTCACAAACTTTTAGGCATCAAACAAACCAGTTCAGTTTGTGACGTTTGACCTGCTGGAAACACCAAAATTGCAGGGGATCTTTAGCTGACTCTCCACTACCTGCCCTCCGAGTTTGGTGAGGACTGGATTTATGGGATCTGACTTACAGCCCCCCAAAGAAGGTGCTCCCAGAAAAGTTCTTTCTGAGGAAATGACAGGCGCAGGTTCAGGAGGTTCTTGCCCCCTCCCCATTTCCCAGTTTCTCCTATGCTCTTGTCACGTTCAAATGACTTTTGTCAGTTTCAAGAGGGTTTTTTCCCCATTTCCCATTTGCAAAATACACACACAGAGAGCTTGGATTTCTTGCTACACTGTGCTTTGAGATTGATCAGTTCTTTTACACTTGCATTGCCACGACGATACTGGATTCTGCCAGGCATTCTGTACACTGAACTGGTTGTACTGGGCTTGAAAAAATGTCCCTCCCTTCAGTTTGTACTACAAATATCCTGTGGTTTGACATTGGTCCTCTTTGTCTTGCATTGCTGCGGTTACAGGGGTCTATGGAATGGCTCAGGAACAAACCAGTGACACCAAACTCACAAGGAAACTTCTGCCCTCCCTTTGCTTTGAAGTTCACTTTGAAGTTTGGTAAAAAGTCTGCCTGGAAATGTATATTTTCACAAACCACAACAAACCTCCATGAACAACTTCAGCGTTCATGGAAAGTTCATGCTGGTTGATCTATCACGAACTTGACTTCGCGAAACACGAACTAGCCAAAATTCATCATGAACTTTAGTTTTTGAGCCTGGCGGGGGGGAGTTAGGCCATTCCCCCAACCTATACCTTCCCATGAACCATTCCCATTGGGGAAACTTGGAGGTACCGAAATCTGTACTTGTATTTTTCTCCAACAGAGTGAATAGTGACTCTGCAATGACATTTTAAGTTAGAAAAACAACACAGTGGGAAGGTTTAAATCTGCACTGTTCCCATGCTGCAGTCATGATTCCAGCATCATGCCACCCTCCAGGTGGGGCTGGGAGAACTCCCAGAATTATAAATTTTCTCCAGCCAATGGAGATCAGTTCCCCATGAGAGAGTGGCAGTTTTGGAGGATGGACTCTATGGCATTATGCCCTGCTGAGCTCCCTCCCCTCCCGAAACCCCACCTTCTCCAGGCTCCACCCCCAGGAATCTCCAGAAATTTCCTAACCTGGAGTTGGCAGTCTTCAGACTGGCCCTTCAGTGTGTAAATGTCTTGCTGCTGCTGAAACTCTGGAAAACACCAATAAGTAGTAGTACCGATGATGTACAATGTACATAGCGAATGCCTGGCCCTGCCACAGCTAAACACTTTCAATTCCAATTGAGCTCAGTGGCAGCTACACCTTTACTTCAGCATCCGTCATTTAAATCAATAGGGCTTTCAAGTGACTCCCTTCCGCTGGATGGTGTCCTAATAAATGGTTTGATAATGGTTCTCGCCAGGGGGGGAAGCCCTTTTCTTCGTTTCCGCTCCCTCCATAAAACAAAACATTCATTAAGAGTAAAAGAGAACCCTACACTTGCTTCTTTTTTTTCCCAATGAACAAAAAAAAAATCTCAATTGTTTTAAAATTAATCTCTTTATTTCAAGAAGCACAATGATTATGAACTTCAATAACACATCTTGCAAACATTTATCCTTCATTAACAAAGGCATAAAACAGAAGATTATTTGGGGGGGGGGGAATTAGCCTTAACCCGCTGCTAAGCTTTATCTGTCACCTCCGTCACCTGCCACATTCCTTTTTTTAATTTGCATAATGAGTAGTTCAGGATTCCAGGCCTGAATTTGGAGGTTACATACGTTTGATGCAATTAATCGAAAGAAATTAACACAATGTCACCACGACGCACTGTGTGAAAAGAACCAGAAAGTGTAATGAGGCCTTGTACGGCAAAGTGGTCAGGTGGATGCAGGACCACACATCTCCAAAGACAGGGTTATCTGTTTTGCAGCCTGAGTAGCTCACTAAGGATCAGGGAGGTTGGCTCGTATTACAGTTGATTTGATTGCAGAATAGCCCCGTGGCCCAAAGACATTTGTTGTTATTTAAAATATTTGTGTCCCACTTTTCGGTCACAGGATCTCCCCCCCCCCAAAGAATGTAAGAACATAAGAAGAGCCCCACTGGATCAGGCCAGTGGTCCATCTTAGTCCAGCATCCCCAAAGAACATTTTATTTATTATTTCTATTTGTATCCCGCCTTGCCAGACAAGCTGGCTCAAGGCGGCTTACAGGAGTAAAATATCATAAAACAATAAATACAAAGTTAAAACAGAATCAAGTTACAGATAAAAGCCAGGCAAGTGATGGCGACATTCAGAATCAGATCCAATGGTAAAAGCAGCATCCAATGGAGTCTCAGGCCAGAAGATGTTCCAAGGGTGCATTCGTCAGTGATGGCTCCTAATTGAAGGCCTGGTGGAAGAGCTCCGTTTTACAGGCCCTGTGGAACTGTAGAAGGTCCCGCAGGGCCCTGGTGTCCCCCAGGAGCTTATTCCACCAGTGTGGGGCCACCACTGAAAAAGCTCTAGCTCTGGTGATAGCCAACCTGGCTTCTTTCGGACCAGGGAGAGTCAGGCGGTGTTGTGACCCTGACCTCTGGGGCACATATGGGGAAAGGCGGTCCCTCAGATAGGCAGGCCCCTGACCATAAGGCTTTAAAGGTAAAAAACAGCACTTTGAACCAAATCCAGTACGCTATAGGCAGCCAGTGCAGTGTCCTCAGCACAGGCTGGATATGGTTCTGTACTGAGAGACCCATCAACAGCCTGACTGTGGCATTCTACACTAACTGCAGCCTCTGGATCTTAGACAAGGGCAACCCCATGTAGAAAGCATTGCAGTAGTCTAATTTCGAGGTGACCATTGTGTGAACATAAGAAGAAGCCTGCTGGATCAGACCAGTGGTCCATCTAGTCCAGCATCTGAAGAACATAAGAAGAGCCCTGCTGGATCAGACCAGTGGTCCATCTAGTCCAGCATCCGAAGAACATAAGAGCCCTGCTGGATCAGACCAGTGGTCCATCTGGTCCAGCATCCGAAGAACATCAGAAGAGCCCTGCTGGATCAGACCAGTGGTCCATCTAGCCCAGCATCCAAAGAACATAAGAAGAGCCCTGCTGGATCAGACCAGTGGTCCATCTAGCCCAGCATCCAAAGAACATAAGAAGAGCCCTGCTGGATCAGACCAGTGGTCCATCTGGTCCAGCATCCGAAGAACATAAGAAGAGCCCTGCTGGATCAGACCAGTAGTACATCTAGTACAGCACCCGAAGAACATCAGAAGAGCCTTGCTGGATCAGACCAATAGTACCAATAGCCCAGGTGGGTGGCAACCAGCCATGGTTACCATCATCCAGAGTGGGAGACAACTGTCACCTGGAGCCGGAGAACATGGGGTTCACATATTACGCCATCTGAAAACTATTGAGCACTGTATTTCTATTGTTATTGAATGTTTTGAGAATGTTTTATTATGTATATCATGTAAGCCGCTCTGAGCCTGCGTAGCGGGGAGAGCAGCCTATAAGTTAAATAAATAAATACATACATACATCTAGTCCAGCATCCTGTCTTGTACAGTAGCCAACCAGTCACTATAAAGGTCCAACAACGGGGCATAGAGACCAAGACCTTCCCCTGATGTTTATTTACTATTTATTTATTTACAGAATATATATCCCACCCTTCTGCCCTTACAAGTGCTGCCAAAGTGGCTATCAATTTAAAACATACATGATAAAATCACATTATAAAACCATTAAAATTTTAAAAAAACCAAGCATACATGATTAAAATAATTTTTAAAAGAGTTAAAAACATTGCTAAAATATACACAAAAATCCCCTTTAAACATGCCCCATTTAAAGGGACTGCACAAGACAGCCCCCCAAAACAGCCAAGCAGCTGCGAGTGCCTGTTTCCGCCACTCAGCTGTTCTAGGTTGTCTTGTGCAGTCCATTTGTACTCTTTAAAGTTTAAATGGAATGCACAAGATAGCCTGAAACAGCTGAGTGCCTGGAGCAGGTGCTCCCCTCCAGTTCAGCTGTTTTTCGGGCTGTCTTGTGCAGTCTCTTTAAATGGGGTACGTTTAAAGGGGCTGCAGAAGAAAGCCCAAAAAACAGCTGAGTGGTGCTGCTCCCATTGCTCAGCTGTTTTTTGCAGCTTCATTTTTTTTCTTCTGAGGTCTATTGGACACCCCCAAAATTCAGGATTTCCAAAAAATTCTGGATCCGAATACTTTGGTGTAGTGGTTAGGCGTGCGGGCTCTAATCTGGGAGAACCAGATTTGATTCCCCACTCCTCCATATGCTTGTGTGACCTTGCGTCAGTCACAAGATCTTTCAGAGCAGTTTCTGTCAGAGCTCTCTCAGCCCCACCTACCTCACAGGGTGTCTGTTGTGCGGAGTGGAAGGGAAAGGAAGTTGTAAGCCACTCTGAGACTCCGAGTGAAGGGCAGGGTAGAAATCCAATCTCCTCCTCCTCCTCTTCTTCTTTTTTTCCTTCTGGTATTTGGGATCCTGGGTTTTTGGGGAATCCTGAAATTTTGGAGGGTCTAATACACCCAAACCGAAAAATAGCACAAAACTGCACACTCCTACCACCTGATGAAGGACTCCTTCATACTTTCTCCAGAACCTCTGAGTATTCCAGAAGATTCTGGGGCACATTCTAAGGTGCACAGTTAATTCATGTGGGGGACATTGACCAGATCCTTTGATCTTCTCAGTCATGTTATGTGTATGGAGCTATAACTTGCCCAGTCCACCGCTGTAATTTGCAAATTATAGGATAAAGCTTTCAAAGAAGGTTGCTTGTGATTACCGATCTTTCCGTTAAGAAAAACCCTCCCAAGGAAACCCAGGCTTTACCAACACTTCATTTAAAAACCACGGGCATTGCACCGTAAGTCGTAGCTTCAGAGTTGGAACAAACTGCTTCATCAAGCCGAAAGGAGCATTGAAGCCCAAGTACACCGAGAAAGACTGATATGGTTGGGCAAAATTTTATTTATCAAATTTATATCCTGCTCCCTCTTCCCTGAGTGGGACTCAAGATATTTCATAACTGGTTTGCATCTCTTATTTTCTGGGTCCTATGCAAAGAAAAGTATTTCTGTACCAGAAGTTGATATATTTATTTTCAGCATAAAGAAGACCAAGCTCCTCCCATTTGGGCCCATTTATTCGATGGCTAAACACAGAGCAAAAGGGAAAAGACATTTCCAAAAATGTGCCCCCTGGATGTATGCCTGGCATTTGACTTTCCTGTCCGTTAGATGATAAGTAAAAACTGAATTGCCTTGAACCTGGATGACCCAGGCTAGCCCAGTCTTGTCAGATTTCAGAAATTAAGCAGGGTCTACAGACGATACCACGCTAATGGCAGAAAGTGAAGAGGACCTCAAGAGCCTCTTTCTCATGGTGAAAGAGGAGAGCGCAAAAGTTGGCTTGAAACTCAACATCAAAAAGCTAAGATCATGGCATCCGGCCCCATCACTCCTTGGCAAACAGAAGGGGAAGTCGTGGAAGCAGTGACAGACTTCACATTCCTGGGATCCAAGATCACTGCAGATGGTGACTGCAGCCATGAAATTAAAAGATGCCTGCTCCTTGGGAAGAAAGCGATGGCAAACCTCAACACTTTGGCCACCAAATGAGAAGGGAGTACTCACTGGAGAAGACACTGATGGTGGGAAAGATTGAAGGTAAAAGAAAAAGGAGGATGACAAAGGATGAGATGGCTAGAGAGTGTTATTGATGCAACAAGCATGGAGTTGAGCAGGCTCCAGAGGGCGGTGGAGGGCAGGAGGGTCTGGCATGATGTGGTCCATGGGGTTGCGAAGAGCTGGACTCGACTGTGCAACTGAATAACAACAACAACAAGCCCCGGTTAGTACTGAGATGGAAGACCACCAAGGAATTCCAGGGTAGTAACGCAGAAGCAGGCAATGGCAAACCACCACTGTTTGTCTCTTGCCTTGAAAAACCTACAGGGTTGCTATAAGTTGGCTATGACTTCACAGCTCTTCCCAACACCATACTTTTTCGCCCTGACATGGATAGCCCAAGCTAGCTTGATCTCATCAGATCTTAAAAGCTGAAGAAGGTCAGCCCTGGTTAGTACTGGGAAGGGAGACCACCATGGAAGTCCACATGGTAGCTGCACAGAGGCAGACAGTAGCCAACCACCTCTGTTCGTCTCTTAACTTGAAAATTGTCTGTAACTCGACGGTACTTTCCACCACCAAAACCCATTTTATTTGCCTGGGTTTTTAGTTCTTTTTATTTACTTGTTGTATTATCTGCCAGTGTTTTGATTGCCCACATTTTCTGTTTCATGGATTTTATACTGAAGATGTCATTTACACCTTTGATTCACTGCTGCTTTTGTGGTTTTATTTCACGCTCTTTTTAGGGTTTTTTATTATTGTCTTTAGAACTAACATTTGGTTCATTTTTTCAATTTTAAAAAAATGGTTTGATATTGTTTTACATCGATTGTAAGCAGCCGGGAGCAGTTTTACGGAGAGATGGCCAAGCAGTAGCTCAAATAGAATGAAGAGAATAAGATTAATCATTACAAAATGGGTGGAGAAATACATAAGTAGTGGAATTCTAAGGGTATAATCACTACTGAAGAAGAGGGTAGTTCAGCAGACCCGGGAGATGAAGAAGAAGTAATGAAGCGAAAATAGGACGAGAAAGTTCCAACCGAACAGAAGGAAATATTTTGTGTCGGTGAAGTCTGTCAAACTGTGGAATAATCCCTCCCGGGAAGTTCCATTCCCCAAATGATGTCAAAGTAGACAGACGGAAGAATATACAATAGGATACAGTCTGGAAACACTATTACCTCAGAGGTGTTTCCGTGTTCAGACTTCTATGACTGCATTCGCGTTAATTGTGGTAAACGCGTTCCTTCCAAAATAACTCGCTCTTCGACAATTCCAGAAGCGTCACCGTGACATTTTGCCTGACGTACGTTAATGGAAAACACTAACCACCCCTTTCCCATGGGAAAGTTCAGGCGCGCCAATTTCCAACCAAGGATGACATCCATCCTCAGTCAGCTTGACATCCGGTCTGTACACACATTAGAGTGAGGCAATCAAATTGTGCTGTTAAGGCTGGGGTGTTAAGGCTGTGTTTGGGGGACGCCATTTTTTAACGCTTCACCATATATCAAAACTTTATTAAAGAAAAAAATAGCACTAATAAAGGTTCCAGTTCAGCCCGCTTCCTGCTGTACCAGCTTCGTATTCACAAGGAGTTTTATTTTACATAGAAAGGTGATTCGAAATTATGATTCCCCCACCCACAGGCTGAAGTGATACCACAACTTGCGTCAGCTCACAGTTTTCTGCCTCATCTTTCTTACAAAATTCTGTTAAGAGTAAGACCCACTGTTAAGCCCACCTGAATCATGTGACACATTTTAAATTTGCCTTATTTTTAAACTTGAATTCACCCTATACGGCAGGGATCCCCAGTGCTCACCAACACCTTTTCTGGTGCCCACCAAATGTTTTTATGAAGAAAAGAGAAGAGACTGGATTTATACCCCGCCCTTCACTACCCAAAGGAGTCTCAGAGCAGCTTACAATCTCCTTTCCCTTCCTCTCCCCACAACAGACACACTGTGAGGTAGGTGCGGTTGAGAGAGCTCTGAGACTACTGCTCTTCGGAGAAAAGCTCTGAGAGAACTGTGACTTGCACAAGGTCACTCAGCAGATGCATGTGGAGGAGAGTGGGGAATCAAACCCGGTTCTCCCAGATTAGAGTCCGTGCTCCTAACCACTAACCCAAACTGAAGTGGGTGAGGCCAGGCAGGGCTTTTGCCCCACAAGGCTTCTGACTGACTATTGGAAATGTGATTGACTCTGCAGATAATTTAAAATGTTACTTTGGCAGCAGCTGCCCCCACAGCACAAGGATCTGTTACTGAAGTTGGGCTGTGGCAATCATTTTGTGGCCGGCTCCTCCTCCTCCTGCAGCCATTTTGTGGCATCGGTTTTGTTGTTGCACCCACCATGCTGTGTCAGAATTCCTGAGGTGCCCGTAGGCTGACGAAGGCTGGGGGCTCCTGCTATAGGTGAATACACAGACAACTGTTTGCTAAGTGACCCATTACTAGGTATCCCCTTAACAATCCAGTTGTTCGCATCATTCTGCTAGGTGATGGAAAGATTTCATCATTCTCCTACTTCTCCAGATTTCTGATGAGAAGTGAAAGTGTGCAATAAATCCTCCTTGTCATTCGACAGGATAATACAGGCAGTTGAGTGTCAGGCCCTGGAGTCCTGGTCCACAGGGGTGGGCTCCACTAGAGCTTGATTTTTTCCAGCCAAGGTCCCAGAAATAGAAGGAGGGAGGCTTCAAACACCTTTTTCCCTCTCTCCCATCCGCTGGCTCTCTCTGTGGGTCGGTTCTCCCTCTCTCTGGAGCTGAGAGTCTCACACTCTTCCTCCACCCGTGTCCCAGCAGCCTTGTCTTGTTCCTCGTCCAACCTGCCTCCCTTCATCCCTGCCGCTGTCATCTCCAGGTCTGGCCATGCCTCACCCGCCGGCTCAGTATTCAAACCGTCCTGGCCTCTGGCAAGGTTCTCCCCTCTCCACTCCACAGTGAGGTCTGTCGCCACATCTGGGGTGCTGGTTGGTGGGGGCGCCGGGGTTCCTTGCCAGTTTGGGGGGGCTGGTAGTTGGGGCAACAGGCCCCAGACATTGGGGTACCAAGATGAGAGCCAGTATGCTATAGTCATCAAACTGTTGGGCTACGATTGAGAAGAGCGTGGTTCAAATCCCCACGCTGCCATGACACTCATTGGGTGAGCTTGAGGCAATTATTCTCTCTTAGCTGGACCATGTCACAGCTTCGTTGTAAGGATAAAATGGGGGAAGGAAGAGCTATGTATGCTTCCCTGAGCTCCTTGTAGGAAGGGCAGCAAAAAAAAGTTAGACAAATTGATGGATGAACCCTGAGCCCAGGGCTGTGAAAAAAGTGGTTTTACCATAGAGCATTCAGCAGTTCCTAGAACCACGCTTTGTCATTTCCAAATTTTACCCAGAAGTGATGTAGAGACATTGCTGACACTGCTGGCTTTTAAAAATCTGGCCCTCATAACAAATGAGTTCGACACCGCTGTCATAGAGTTTACCCTATTTTCTCCAGAGGAACTGATCTCTGTAGTCTGGAGATGAGCTGTAATTCCGGGGGATCCCCAAGTCCCACGTGGTAGGCTGGCATCCCTAACAAGGGCCCTTTCCTAGTAGGAGGCCTGCCTCCAAACCTAGCTCAGGTGCAGCAAGTCTTTTGCAAAAAGGCTGATATCTTGCAACATGGCTTGATCCAGTAAGCTCAGCTACTACAAAGCTCACCTGAACGGCCCTCAAAGTGATTTCAGAATCGAGCCTCAAATAAATTCCTCTTCTCAAATGTGCATTTTAGGAGTCCTTCTTTGTTTTTGTTTCTAAAGATGCCTTGTCACTTTGCCTTAGACAACCAGGCTTGCTTTACAAGCGCTCTAGAACTGTGAGCAGAAACATTGACCTTTTATCGCACAGGTCAGGGGGAAAGACATGCTCCGCGCTCTACCCTTGGGGCGGTGCTCAAAATAAATTAGTCGGACAACTCTTCTGCTCTCCCACCCCAGGTTTGTTTTTTGTTTTGTTTTTGCCAGCTGATTCATGGAGTGGAATATGCATAAACCCTGGAAAAAGGGATGCTCATTAGCATGCGTCGCTGGAGGGCAACATGCCACAGTTCCATGAGAGAGGATAGGTCAGGAGAAAAGGGAAAAATAAAAGAGAAAATAATGGAAATCTTCACAGAACAAGTTCGGTTCTCTCGGACAAGCGTCCCCTTTGTCTGGGGTAGATGAACAGGCCCTTCTCTACTTGGGAGAACTGTTAAAATGGGATGGAAACAAAGAGAGATTCTGTGTTCTATTTTTATCAGCATCCAAGAAGTAAGTGATGAGGACAAAGACAGTTGTGGGATTCAGTTGTACCCAAGGGTGGCGGAAATCGCCAGGCAAACAAGGCCTGATCCATCAGAAGCTCTCCAGATGAAAGTAGGCACTTCGCTCAGAGTCAAGCACCGCAGAGAGCGGAGCTGTGACCTCCATGTACTTAGATGTCTTTCAAGAGAGATACTTACTTCCCCCCCATTTTCTCCATCTGTGCAGTGATGCCGCATCAACCAGCCCAAATTATACGGCTAAAGGACTTTAAGCGGGGGGAGGCGGGGGGAGAGAGATATGAACATACTTAACTAAATTATAGCCCTCAAGGATTCTTAGGGGGGAAGAAGGTAAGCACATAAAACTTGTGCTCCAGATTGGCTTCCGATTAGTTTCCTGGTGTAATTAAAAGCACCCATCTGTGGAATGTCCACCTGCAACTGCAGTTAATAGCCAGTGAGGAGGTGACTCTACTTATATACAGTGTGACATGGCTCACCTCTAGGTAGGGTTGCCAGCCTCCAGGTGGGGCCTGGGGATCTCCCACTTTTACCACTGATCTCCAGCTGACAGAGATCAGCTCCCCTGGAGAAAATGGCTGCTTTGAAGGATGGACTCTATAGCATTGTATTATGCTGAAGCCCCTCCCCTCCCCAAACCCCACCTTCTCCTGGCTCCACCCCCAAAGTCCCCAGGTATTTTCCAAGCCGGACTTGGCAACCCTACCTCTAGGCATGATGCATATGTAAAACTGATGCTGTTTTTCCCTTGAAGATACTTTATTTCTGGGTTTTAAAAAAAAAAAAAAACACTGGAGTTTTCCAGAAAGGGCTCCAATCAGTCTGCAACCCCGGGATCAAAAGGTCAAAGGGCTTCAGAACTAAATAAAGTCGTTCCTGTGTTATCAACTGGAAGGGCGGTCAAAACAATCTTCAGTGAAATCAACCTGGGGAGCTGCAGGAGGGAGAAGGCCCGAAGCCTGACTTGAGGGAACTGCTAATTTCTTTGCTGGTAGATGGCAGGCCCCAAACGGGGAGAAATCAGAATTATTACCCTTGGGAGATATAAAATAAAGGGGGTTAGTTGGTTGGTTGGCTGTATTGTATAGGAACTTACCAACTGTTTGACTTGTAGTTATCTTATCGTTTAAAGGAGTGCCTGATTCTGTATGGTTCTGTCAGCCATTTCAACAGCAGGAGGGAGAAGGCCCGAAGCCTGACTTGAGGCAACTGCTAATTTCTTTGCAGGTTGAAGCCAAAGAGTCAACATCCAGAGCTTAGCAGATGGAAGAGTCCTTGCAGAACATAAAGGTTGAAAAGAGCCCCTGGGTGTCCCTCAGCAAATATTATAAACTTCCTTTTATTTGCTTGACTTGGGCATAAAGTTGCCAACCTCCAGGGGAGGTCTGGAAATCTCCCAGAATTACAAGTCATCTCCAGATTACAGAGATCAGTTCCCCGGAAGTAAATGGCCCCTTTGGAGAGTGGGCTCTATGGCATTATACCCTCCCATACCCAAACCCGCCCTGAAATCTCCAGGAATTTCCCAGCCTGGAGTTCAAAATCCAGAACTGGGCACCACCTGGAAATATTTGTCTACCTTCAAAGTACCCTTTCGGAAGGGTGCTTGTGAATATGTATTTTTACAAAGATTGCTATGCTCCTAGCACTTATGCCCTCAGTTCCCCTTATGGTTATAACAGGGTTGCCAAGCTCCCACCCCCAGCTCCCATTTCCCCCAATGCTTGGAGCAGCGGTAGGGTTGCAATGACCTCCGTAGCCACCAGCGGGTGTAAAGTTGCCATATTCAGGCTGGGAAACTTGTGGACATTTGGAGATGGAGCCTGCGGAGGACAGGGACCTCAGTAGGGTACAATGTCATAGAGTCCACCCTCCAAAGCATCCATTTTCTCCAGGGGAACTGATCTCTGTAGTCTGGAGATGAGCTGTAATTCCAGGGGATCCCCAGCATCAGAGAGAGAGAGAGAGAGTGTGTTCCACCACCACTCCAAGAGCAATGGGGCAGGGGATCCTATGTCCCAACTGGGGCTTGGCAGCTCTCATCTCATCATTGGTTGCTTGGGTGGTCTGTGACATATAGACTAAAAAGGTAAAGGTTTCCCTTGCTCGAAAGTTGACTCCGACTCTAGGGGCGGTGCTCATCTCTGTTTCCAAGCAAAAGAGCCAGCACTGTCCGAAGACTTTTCTGTGGTCATGTGGCCGGCATTACTAGACACCGAGGTGCATGGAACGCTGTTACCTTCCCACCGAAGCGGTACCTATTTATCTACTTGCAATTTCTTGCTCTCGAACTGCTAGGTTGGCAGGATCTGGGGCCAGAGATGGGAGCTCACTCCGTCACGCAGCATTCCGAACTTCCAGTCTGCAGCTCAGCATCTTAACCTCTGAGCCACCGCAGCCCCGACACATAGACTAGTCTGGTCCAAGATCACTCTTCAGCCCTGAGAAGAGGAAATAGTTGGTCGGTATGCAGAGCCTAGCCTTGTGGCTCCTCTCATCATGCTCTGAGAAGACAGGAGTGGCTGTTCTCATTCTTACTGATTACCCCTGGATGCAGAGTTGCCAGCCAGCTCCGGGTCAGGAAAAACATAGAGATCTGGGGGGAGGAGCCTGGGGAGGGCGGAGTTTGGTGACGGAAAGGACCTCAGCAGGGTATAATGCCATAGAGTCCAGCCTCCAAAGTAGCCATTTTCTCCAGGGGAACTGATCTTGGTTGTCTGGAGATCAGTTGTAATAGCGGGATGTCTACAGTTGCCTGGAGGAATGTGGTAGAGAAGAAACAACGTCATGAAACTTACCCTACTCTGGCTCCTCATCAACTGTATTGCTTCTCTCTCACGTGCTCACCCCTTTCACCTGACTGCCATGCATCTGAAAGGAAATGTGGAAAGGGAGTGGGGCTTCACCCATTCTTTCTGGGATACCATAAACCACTGTATCACCATCAGTGTGAACTGCCTCGGGACTTTAGCACAATTTATCACAGCTGCTTACAATGCCATTCAGAAACTGGATGCACCTAATCCGGGAGACTCCAAGCTTTTTGAGCCTGCAGGCAGCTTTGGAATTCTGACACCATCTGGTGGGCGCAGCCATAAAATGGCTGCCCCAAAATGGCTCCCAGAGCTAAAGACACAGTTCGGTGTAGTGGTTAAGAGCGTGGACTCTAATCTGGGAGAACCAGGTTTGATCCCCCATGCCTCCACATGCAGCTGCTGGTGTGACCTTGGCTCAGTCACAAGTTCTTTCAGAGCTGTTCTCTCAAGGGCAGTTCTCGAGAGAGCTCTCTCAGCCCCACCTACCTCACAGGGTGTTTGTTGTGGGGAGGGGAAGGAAAGGAAATTGTAAGCCACTCTGAGACTCCTTTGGGTAGTGAAGGGTGGGGTATAAATCCAATCTCCTCCTCCTCTTCTTCTTCTTCTTCTTCTTCTTCTCCTTCTTCTTTTGAAATACTTTATTCATTTTCCACCAAAGTAAAAGTTACAGTCCTTCTATCAGTACATGGTTATGAGCCTTTAGATTGATCCAACCAAGTATAAAACTTGGGCCATATATTTGTCGAATCTCTACATTTGTCCATATTCATCAAATAACTTAATTTATCCAGTTCAGCCAGCTCTAACAACTTATCAATTATCTCTTCTTTTCCAGGCACTTTCGAGGATTTCCAGTATTTAGCTCTGATTATTCGAGCTGCAGTCAAAATTGAAACTAAGTTTCTGATCTTGTAGCATTCCTTCCAGCACCATATTTAACAAATATATCTCCCATGCTACCTCCAAATCTAAGATTTCCTTACGCATTCCCCTAATATAATACCAAAACTTTTGCATCCCCTTACATGCCCACCATAAATGAAAGAAAGTTCCCACACTCTTGTTACAAATCCAACAGCGATTCGACACATTTGAATAACATTTACTTAATTTATCAGGTGACCAATACCAGCGATAGAAGACTTTATATATATTTTCTTTAAAATTCACTGCTTTCATGTATTTTACCCCTCTCCATATCTTAGACCATTGCTCAGTTGACACACTATATCCTAAATCTTTCATCCAGGTTATCATAACACTTTTTATTGTTTCATCCTCCTCCTTCTTCCTTCTAGTCACACAATAAAGATCCTTGTGCTGTGGTGGCAGCTGCTGCCAAAGCAACTTTTAAAAAATTTTGCACAGCCAATCAGAACTCCAGTGTCCAATCAGAAACCTTGCTGATCGAAAGCCCATCTCACCCCACCCACCTTCTAAAAACCCTTGGCGGCCACCAGAAAAGGTGTCAGTGAGCCCGCGGTTGAAAACCCCTAATCTAAGCCCAGCCTAGCTCTGTAAAAGTATCCTCTTCGCACAAAGAGGCAAGCTGAGCTGAGAAGTGGGCTGTAGTAATCCGTCTCATGTTCGCACCGTGTCTCCTGGCTACAACTTGAATCCAGAATTCTCTACCACATTATCCAGCAGAATACAGATCGCTCGCCCTGTGCATATTTTGATCGTCTCTACATCAATGGGTGTACATTAGCAATTACAGAAAGTTTTCAATGTGGGGCTTTATTTTATTTTTTGCTAACGGTGCTATCTTTTAAAAAAAAAAAAAAACCCGATGGAAGCCTGTCGGCTGTGTTGGTGTATATAATTTTGTCTAAGATAACACCCTGCCTCCTTTTCGTTCTGAATTCTTGAAAAGAAGGGAAGGGAAGAGAGAGAGAGAGAGCACGCGAAAGAGAATGCGGTAACAGTTATTCAATTTTTCTTTTCGTCTAAGTGATATATCACTTTTCCTATTAGGCTTTAATTTGCTTCAGCATTGGAAGCATCAGCGAATAAGTTCTGTTTTAATTAGACAGGTACTAAACAGCCTGGTAGTAATTTGAATACTGACAAGCCGGAGTGTTCACTGGTCCGTGAACAAAAATGATTTTATAACATCCAGCCTACTTGATAGAGAAGCGGGGGAGGGGGGGAGGATTGAGGGAATCTTTTTTACATTTTACATGCAGAGGAGGAAGTAAATAATGAGATAGGGCTGCCAGCCTCCAGGTGGGACTAGGGGATCCCCTGGAATTACAGCTCACCTCCAGACTACAGAGATCAGTTCCCTTGGAGAAAATGGTTGTTTGAGAGGGTGGACTCTGTGGCATTGTATCCCACTGAGGTCCCTGTCCTCCCCAGGCTCCACCCCCAGATCTTCAGGAATTTCCCAACTCAGATCCAGAAACCCTACCCCCCCACCCCCTACCGGTGGCCGGGTTGGGGGCCTGGAAACCCTGACTGGTATTCTACATATCCTTTTCCCTAACCTTCTCCCTCTAGAGCTGCCAGTCCTAGATAGGTAAATTCCTGGAAATTTGTGGCGTGGAGCTTGGGGAGGGACCTCAATGGAGTATGATGCCATGGACTCCACCCTCCAAAGCAACCTTATAATGAGAAGAGATGTACATTATCAAGGTCCTACACTAAGGGTAATTTCAAGCATCAAACCAGAAGAGGAGGAGGAGGAGGTTTTATACCCACCCTTCACTACCCAAAGGAGTCTCAGAGTGGCTTACAATCACCTTCCCTTCCTATCCCCACAACAGATACTCCGTCAGGTAGATGAGGCTGAGAGAGCTCTGAGAGAACTGTGACTGGCCCAAGGTCACCCAGCTGGCTTCATGTGGAGGAGGAGAAGGGAATCAAGCCCTGTTCTCCAGATTAGAGTCTGCCGCTCTTAGCCACTACACCATGCTGGCTCTCTCAGATTGTGGATTGGGACCCAAAAGTGGGCCATGACTTTCTCATTGGCGAATTTTGAGAGCAGGAGGGAGGAGGAAGAACACTCAGAGAGGGCGCTCTGGGAGACACCTTTGGTGAATTTGGGGTTACTTCTGACAGTGGGCAAAACAGCTGTGAAATACAGCCTGCCACTCAGCATGGCAAAGGATACTGCAGAACTCAGAAAGAAGAAACCAAAATCATTGGTGAATAGGAACACTTTCCTCTCATGGAAAGGCTAAAGACTTTTGGGCTTCTGAATTTAGAGCAGGAGGGAGTCAGAAACTTATAGAATTATGCACGAGTTAGAGAAAGTCGAGACAGTTTTTGAATTGCAGTAGATTCAGGGCTGGTGAAAGGAGCTACTTGTTCACTCAAGGGTAATCTTATCTGCCGGCAGCTGTAAGATGTAGCGATAAGCAGTGTTCCCTCTAAGCTGAGTTAGTGTGAGCTAGCTCACAATTCTTTAGCCTCCGGCTCACCCATTTTTGTCTTCGCTCAGGAAGGATGGGGCTCCAGAGCAAACTAATTTATGCAGCAGCCAAATCACTCGCTCACAACTTTAATGCCAGTAGTTTACAGATAAGAATTTTTGCTCACAAGACTCCATAGCTTAGAGGGAACATTGGTGATAAGCATTAACTTAGTTGGCTTCAAAAAAAGGAGCAGACCAATATAGAAAGAACAGAGTCCTAGTTATGCAAGATGCGTAAGGTGAGTTGGGTCCCCAAGTCCCATTACACATCTACCTGGGGACTGTAAGGCTGTGCAACACGTTATGGACTTTTGCTACAATATGAAAGCTACACATGGACTATGCCATTGGTTGTGTGGGACATGAGAGTACATTAGGTGACCAGTGGGAAGATGGGGACAAACACCTACACTATAGGGTCAAAACACCGTTTTCTGAGGTTACCACCTCCAGCTGGGAGGATTGACACCAGAGATCAAAAGACACTCTCACACAAAGACAGGAGGCTGTAAACTTACATCTGCAACTCTATAGACACATACCCCTTTCATATATGCCTCCTGGCGCCCCTTCTTGCCAGCCTTCATCTCCATATGACACATCAAAGAACCATCACACCTGGGCATGAAGACACTGGGATGCTTCCTGAGGACCGGTTCCCATGGTCGGCGTTCCTGTGATCCAGAAGATCGGCACCAGATCCCACTGGCAGCTACATCCTGCTCTGACCATCAGATCGATCTGAATATTGACCCTACCACCCCCTTAGTGGCTAGAGATAGCATACGGACCATCTATGGGTTTCCTAGGGATGACATCATATCATGCCATCTTCCCAGGTCCTCCCAGGTAACACCTCCCAATAAAAGATACTCCCCAAGGTTACCAGTCAGTTTGAGCTCTAATCCTGGTCCTCCTACCTGTCCTAACCCACCCCCCCTTCACGGATTGCTGGGTGCACCACTGGGATCTGCTCCGTGGTTCTCTGCTGGTTCAGAGCCATGACCCTTATCGTCCTCCTGAGATTTCCTCATCCCCGTTTTCCAGCCGGATTCCATCGCATCGCATCGAAGAAGAAGAAGAAGAAGAAGAGATTGGATTTATACCCCGCCCTTCACTCACTTGGAGTCTCAGAGCGGCTTACAAACTCCTTTTCCTTCCCCTCCCCACAACAGACACCCTGTGAGGTGGGTGGGGCTGAGAGAGCTCTTTCCCAAGCTGACCTTGAGGGAACAGCTGGTCCAGAGCTATGGCTTGCCCAAGGTCATCCAGCCAGGTGCAAGTGGAGGAGTGGGGAATCAAACCCGGATCTCCCAGATTAGAGTCCGCGCACTTAACCACTACACCAAACTGGCTCTCTATAGGTAAATATCACCCTCGACGGAAACCATCAATTACCTGCTCATGCACAAGTCCCTGTAACTTCTTCCTAAATTCCTAGTACTGTGTGTGTGCATGAATGACAGAACAACATTGCTTTCTGTAATCTTTTTATTATATCTCAGTAAACAAACTATTTTACATCTTTAATCGAGTCCTTGTCAGTTTCTCAGAAGTATCGGTTAGCGCATCCTCTGTATACATTGGTTAAAGGTCCCGTGAGCCTGCTGCATATTGATAACAGCTAATATCCCCCAAATATTAATAACATAAAAGAGCAGTCAGGCTAACAGGACTCACCTTAAAAATTGGGGGGGGGGGCCTAAACTGACTTTGGAGAACTGTATGGTAGGATGAGGGGCTTCACCCTTCCCTCCCTCCCCTCCCGCATAGTTTTCGGCAGCAGAAACTAGCAGTGGGGTCTGGGTTTTTTGTCCCACTGCTGTTTTCAGATGACACGTGGGCAGACACGTAGAACCAGCAACAGGACACACGGCTAGACTCCACTGCCATTTTTTTGTTGTTGTTGTTGCCAAAAATGCCATGTGATAAAATGGAAGGAAGACTGAAGCTCCTCTTCCAACCCTACCATGCTCCAAAGTTGATTTACACCCCCCCCCCACACACACACACATGCACACCAGTTTGTAAGTGAGTCCCCAGTCAGAAATGTAACAGAAGTCAGACTGGGGGTATCCCTAACCTGACTTCAGTTACATGTCTCATCTAACAAGACATTAAATTTGTCACTGGCTATCTGTCCTGATGGCTAAATGGAAGATCTGTGTTCAGAGACAGTAAACCTCAAAACTCCCTCCATGTCATTTTAGGCCCCTCTCTCCCAGGGCCAGTTTGGTGTAGTGGTTAAGTGCGTGGACTCTAATCTGGGAGAACCGGGTTTGATTCCCCACTCCTCCACTTGCACCTGGCTGGATGACCTTGGGCAAGCCATAGCTCTGTACCAGCTGTTCCCTCAAGGACAGCTTGGGAAAGAGCTCTCTCAGCCCCACCTACCTCACAGGGTGTCTGTTGTGGGGAGGAGAAGGGAAAGGAGTTTGTAAGCCGCTCTGAGACTCTTAAGTCAGTGAAGGGCAGGATATAAATCCAATCTCTTCTTCTTCTTCTTCATATGATATCTATTGTGGGAAACAGAATGCTGGACTAGAGGACCCTTATGTCTGAACCAGAAAGGCTCTACTTATGTTCTACTTAGCTAGTTTGGTGTAGTGGTTAGGAGCACGAACTAATCTGGGAGAACCGGGTTTGATTCCCCACTCCTCCTCCACTTGTAGCTGCTGGATGACCTTGGGCAAGCCATAGTTCTGTCAGAGCTGTTCTCTCAAGGACAGTTCTGGAAAGAGCTCTCTCAGCCCCACCTCCCTCACAGGGTGTCTGTTGTGTGGAGGGGAAGGGAAAGGAGATTGTAAGCCGCTTTGAGACTCCTTCAGGTAGTGAAGGGCGGGGTATAAATCCAATCTCCTCCTCCTCCTCCTTCATCTTTTTATAGGGGAACATTCAGTCTTTCACACCCTTTCACACTATAGCCTAAAGTAATACAGTCCACAGAAAGCTTTGCCACTACTCTGCTGAACCCATAAAGTGAATCTACGAAAGAGCCCTGAGTATACATTTCTCAGTGACCTCACATTCTAATATGGGTGTATTTGTTGTCTAATGAACGTACTTGTAAAATAATGAATGTCCTGTCAAATACTTGCTAACCGTCATATTTTTAGGCATCCCTTTATTTTTAAAAAAAATTAGCAGTACATAAAGAGTCCAAGGATATGTTCACGTTTCCAACCAGGAGTTGTTTCCTCCCACATGAACTTCAGCACTAATGTACTTCATGGTGACCATGTGAACCAAGAGGATTGTGGGGAGCATGGTATTTACATTACACAGGGTTGGAGGACCAACATTATAATGACTGAACAACGGCAATGAAGGGAGAACGAAAGGTTCCCTTTGGATGTTCCACTGTTTACCACATAAATCAGTTGACAGGCCTAACCACTATATTTTTGGAACATATTTTTTTATTCATTCAGGGAAAGGTATATTTTGGCTAACTCTATTCCTTTAGGGAAGAACAGAATGAAATATAGAACAATAATCCTAGCGGGAACGCGGTCATCGGTTTCGGAACAACTTTGAAGACGAGCCAACGGTTTTATGTAAGGCCTGACACATAAATGTGTGTGTTTGATCTAGAACAGCGACAAGCCCTACCGCATCCCCTCCCGATTAAGCTCCCTCAGTCAACCGTGTTATGCCCCCCTTGGCGCCCTTCTTGTGATGCTCTTTCCATCTTCCGGATTTCTTTTTAGGGTAGCATGTGAGGGACATTTGCGGTGGTTGGTCAGTTCGCGCTTTAATTGTGTGAAGAATCGGAGACAACAGCCCAGTGTTCTCTGCCATCCAGCGGATTATTCACTGCCCCTAAGACAAAGTTTTGAGGGAAACACAAAACAAAACACTCTTTTTGTCAAGCGGCTCCTCTGTCCTAGGAACAAATCTATCACAAGACACTGGGAGGAAATAAAACAGGAACAATGAAGTCCCACCAGCGGCCCAGTCATATGTTATTTGCCTTCGCACGAAACTGGTCATGTGTTTCTATATCCTGCAGCAAGATTGATGGGAGATCTGAAGGTACTGAGTATTCTAGGAGGTGAGTGGCCGGCTTGGACTCCATGACAGGTGTTTTGAAGCTTTCAAACTCTGTGGTACTCACACCATGTTGAGCAGGGCTTAAAAGTGGGTAACTCGGGCGACTGACCAGGGAACCCAGCTTGGATGCTAAGCACCTTTCTCAGGTCATCTCCTCAGCCATCCACTCAACAGCTGAAACAAATAATACATTCCGTTCATCTTCATTTGTAAAGGTGGCAATCCTGACCTACCTGCCCAGAGTTGCGACAGTGTTCATTTTTTATTTAATTTGTGGGGAAATTTACCTCAGTGGCCCATTCATCAAATGATTTCTTTTGTGTGTGATGGTGATCCACATCATTTTAAAAAAAACCCAGATATCATGAGATTTGTTAAGTAACAAGGTTGCTTTTATTGGGAGCCAGTTTGGTGTAGGGGTTAGGAGCGTGGACTCTAATCTGGGAGAACTGGGTTTGATTCCCCACTCCTCCACTTGCAGCTGCTGGTGTGACCTTGGGTCAGCCACAAGTTGTCTCAGAGCTGTTCTCTCACAAGCAGTTCTCGAAAGAGCTCTCTCAGCCCCACCTACCTCATAGGGTGTTGTGGGGAGGGGAAGGAAAAGGAGATCGTAAGCCACTCTGAGACTCCTTCAGGTAGTGAAGGGCAGGGTATAAATCCAATAAATTCTCTTCTTCTCTTCTTCTGTTTGCTTACATGGGGCATGAGTGCCCAAACTAGGATGGCAGAGACTAACCTGAACTCACCGGATCTTGGAAACTAAGCAGAGTCAACCACCAAGGAAACCCAGGGTCGCTATGCAGAGGCAGGCAATGGTAAACCACCCCTGAATGTCTATTGCCTTGAAAACCCTATGGGGTTGCCGTAAATTGGTTGTGGCTTCATGGCACTTTCCACCACCCTAGAGCATCAATAAATACAGATTTACGTATCCCAATATCAAAGTTATCATTTGACAGGAATAAATCATACAGCCAGTATGATTTATTCCTGAGAGCCAGTTTGGTGTAGTGGTTAAGTGCGCGGACTCTAATCTGGGAGAACTGGGTTTGATTCCCCACTCCTCCACTTGCACCTGCTGGGTGACCTTGGGCAAACCATAGTTCTGGCACAGCTGTTCTTGAAAAAGAGCAATTTCTGTCAGAGCTCTCTCAGCCCCACCTACTTCACAGGGTATCTGTTGTGGGGAGGGGAAGGGAAAGAACATTGTAAGCAGCTCTGATACTCCTTTGGGTAGTGAAGGGCGGGGTATAAATCCAGTCTCCCCCTCCTCTTCTTCTTCTTCTTCTTCTTCTTCTTTACACAGATCACTCATCAGAGTTGTGAAATGGGCAACAATAACAAAAAGTACTCAAAAATTTGAACAAATGGCAGAGGTACCTAGGGTTGCCATCCCCACGATGGGGGTGGGGTTTCCCCCACTTTTGGGGGGCCCAATCCACTGCCGGCATGATGACATCACCTGGAGCTGACATCATTGTTCTGGGCACATCACGCAGAGGACACTCTAGCATTTGGGTAAAAACTCTATGGTGACTGCGTTATGTATTTCTGTAATGTTATGATTTTCTCAAATAAAATTTATTTTAAAAAAAACAAACCCTCTATTTTGACCATAGACTTTTTTAACCCAAATGTCAGATTATCCCCTGAACAATGTGCTCAGCGCATGCACCAGAAGACCCTGGGAGCCAGTCCGGAGCCCCCCGCCGGGACACAGGTAAGACCTGGCAACCCTAGAGGTTCCTCACCAGGGCTACCCTTTGGTCTAGGGCTAGCTGTATTACTGAGGGACCCCTGCATGTCTGCTGTGGAACCTCAGTGCATTGTAAAGGATTCTAGAACAGGTTATAGGGCTCACACAATTTGTAAAGCACAACTGGACACATCATTTCAGCCTCACTGTTTATCTCTTTTGAACTGAGAGCCTGATTAACATCTTCCGAAATGGTTCTGCGTTAGCATGTTAGTACTTACCTGGTGGGAATTGGTCCTCAGTTGTTTTGGTCAGCTTCCAGTCTGGATCACACCACTCCTATGTCCTTTATCTCAAGGCAGGGAAACAGTGAAAGGATATGATCGAATATTGAATTTTCGTCTGGTCTATACCTTCTTCTTCCCCTGCCCCTGTGAAATGGTTTAGTGTTCTCCCAAACATTTCAAATCAACTGGCCACAAACTGTCTCATAGATCTTCATCTTTTCCCAGTTGCTGCCATTCATGTTTCTCACTCTGGTACAGACAGTCCATACTTTCATTCATTCCCCTGCAGAGACAGATACGGCTGCAATTGGCTCCCACCAGGGAATTAATGGAGGGACAAAACATTGTTGCCGCTCAGGATGGCCAACAGCAAGTAATTTGAGCGCCAACCATGGACTCCTTTCTCCTTTACACCTTGATGGATGCCACCAGACCAAAGTGGCTTTCCCACTCTCAGCTGCATTTGCCGTATTAGACAAGCAAGCAAATATGGCAGCAGGACAGGTCCATGAGAAAAGCTAGTAATGCGTGTCTGACACAGTGTTCCCTCTAAGCTGAGTTAGTGTGAGCTGGCTCACAGTATTTTAGCCTCCGGCTAAATGTCAGATTTATGTCAGATCTGGCCCTCATAACAAATGAGTTCAACACCTCTGGGTTAAAGTGTTGGTCTCGGACCTCAGAGAACAGGGTTTAAAACATCCTTCTCAGCCATAAAGTTAGCTGGGTGACACTGAACCAGTCCCTATTTCTCAGTCTAGCCCACCACACTGGGTTGCCGCGAGGGGTATTCCCACATATGACATCCCAAGCAATGCAGAAACCAAATAGCCCGACACCCTGTCCTCTGGAAGTTCTACTCAACCCTTTCTTCTCCCTGGAGCCAGTGGTCAACAGCAGCAGGACTCTTATCTGGAGAACTGGGTTTGAGTCCCCACTCCTACTCCACGTGAAGCCGGCTGGGTGACCTTGGGTCAGCCACAGCTCTCTCAGAGCTCTCTCAGCCCCACAAACCTCACAGGGTATCTGTTGTGGGGAGGGGAAGGGAAAGGCGATTGTAAGCTGCCCTGAGACTCCTTCAGGAAGTGAAGAACAGGGTATAAAAACAACTTCTTCTTCTTTACATCTAGCTTTTGGAATTTATTATTTATTTTTACTTAAAACATTTCTATTGTCACAGATATGGCCAGGAACATAGAGGAACAGTTGCTGGTCTTGAGAAGAAAACTCATGAAGGATGTCTCTGCATACCAGAAACAGAGCGGGCTCTCTCATGCCCGACAGGGAGTCTAGCGACCCAGAACAGAATCGCCTTGGAGAGGGATAAGAAACAAAGGAGTAACACAGTAACATGGCCTTTTATAGATTAGTTGAGTCCCAAGAGCGGAAGCACCTGAAAATGTCAAGAACATCCAACTTCCCAGAAGTGAAGATAAAGTTCAAAAATGGGGTGTATTAGCCGAAAACCAAAAGATATTCATAGGTAGGAGAAACTTGTGTGATAAAAAGTAGAAAGAATGAACAGAACATAGAAGAGGAGGAGGAGGAGATTGGATTCATACCCCACTCTTCACTCGGAGTCTCAGAGCAGCTTACAAACTCCTTCCCCTGCCCCTCCCCACAACAGACACCCTGTGAGGTAGGTGGGGGCTGAGAGAGCTCTTTCCAGAACTGTCCTTGAGAGAACAGCTCTGACAGAACTATGGCTTGCCCAAGGTCATCCAGCAGCTGCAAGTGGAGGAGTGGGGAATCAAACCTGGTTCTCCCAGGTTAGAGTCCACGCACGTAACCACTATGCCAAACTGGCTCTCAGCACCACCTTGCTTACGGTCACAGAACATCCTGAGCAAACCCTTTGTTTTAATCTTTCTGAAAACAGGAATAGTGTTGTCTTTAGAGAGGACACCTCTTTCCCCCCACTCCACCCAGGCATCCACTGGATCGATCTCCATTTTAAAAAGGAAAAAAAAACCCACTATAATGAAATTGCAGTTTTTCTAATGTCATTTCCCCCATTTCTCTGTACGGATATAGCGGCTGCCTCCAGCGCAGGCAAACCCGTTTCCTCCGGGACTGACAACCTGTCTCAATGTTGAGAAACAGTTCAAAGTAGCTCGCGAGACCAAACGTACCATTTTCCTTGTCAAAATGAAAAGCTGTAAATTTTTAAGCCTAATGCTTAATGTATCCAGATATTGAACACAAGGGCTTTTATCTTCCATTTAATGGCCTGCCGAAAATCATCAAGGAAGATTACTTACAAGTTTAAGGTCCTCTAAGGTCTTCTGAAGATGCCGGGGAGCATTTCCAGTTTAAGCTGAAGGTAAGGGGCTTTCTTCTTCATTTGGTTCGTTAATTAGAAAAGCTCTTCTTGCACCCCACTGGCTAAAAGGGAGGAGAAGGGGGGAGGGTTAAAGAAAAAAAATAAGGCTTAATTCCTGTACTCTCTTTTGCTATATCAGATAGGCAGCCAATTTCTTCACTTTTTTTTTTCTTTTGACATCAAGTCCTAGCTGACTTATGGAGACCCCGTGGGGTTTTCAAGGCAAGAGATGTTCAGAGGTGGTTTCCCATTGCCTGCCTCTGTATTCCTTGGAGGTCTCCCATCCAAATAGAGACTAGGGCCATTTCAGCTTCTGAGGTCTGATGAGATTGGGCTACCCTGGGCTATCCAGGTCAGGGCAACATGGTTTTTAGGTAGCAATAATGTTTTCTGAATGTGCACTTGCATAACATGATCCAGAACTTACTGCATCCTGACAAACCGTAAGAACATAAGAGAAGCCAATGTTGGATCAGGCCAGTGGCCCATCCAGTCCAACACTCTGTCACACAGTGGCCAAAAACACCAGGTGCCCTCAGGAGGTCTAGCAGTGGGGCCAGGACACTAGAAGCCCTCCCACTGATGCCCCCCCCCCAAGCACCAAGAACACAGGGCATCACTTGCCCCGGACTGACAGTTCCTATCTAGACTTTGTGGCTAATAGCCACTGATGGACCTCTGCTCCATATGTTTATCTAATTCCCTCTTGAAGCTGTCCATGCTTGTAGCCGCCACCGCCTCCTGTGGCAGTGAATTCAACGTGTTATTCACTTTTTGGGTAAAGGAGGGCTTCCTTTTATCTGTTCTAACCCGACTGCTCAGCAATTTCATGGAGTGCCCACAAGGAGTTCTTGTATTGTGAGAAAGGGAGAAAAGGACTTCTTTCTCTACCTGCTCTATCCCATGCATAATCTTATAAACCTCGATCATGTTGCCCCTCAGCCGTCGTTTCTCCAAGCTAAAGAACCCCAAGTGCTTCAACCTTTCTTCATAGGGAAAAATAATAGATTTTAGTCCAGTGGTATCTTAGAGACCAACAGTTTCAAATCTAACTGTTCCACCACAGACCAACCCAGCTACCCTCTGCAAGAAAAATAAAAGCTTTCCTAAATTTGGGTATGGTATTATCTATATACCTGAAAACCAGTTTATGATTTGAGTTTATGACAGAACTTCTTTTATTTATTTAAAACATTTGTATGCCACTTTTCCACCCGGCTTTAGGTCCCCAAGGTGGCAAACAATCAAAGCAAGCTTTTAAAAACACACACAGAGATGTAAATAATTAAAAACAATAACCGAACAAAACACATGGAGAATTAAACTATTTAAAAACATCATACAAACTTATATTTGCTGTTTTGGGATTCTGTTATTAGCCCTTAAACTGCTTTGTGAGTCCAATGTTTGGATGAAAAGGTAAGGCTAAAACAATTCAATAAATAAAAATACATAAAGAACTGGGGGGGTGGGCAGATTCTTTTGCACGTGTAAAGTGACTTCAAGTTGCAGCTGACTTCTGGCCACCCCAGCAAGGGGCTTTCAAGGCAAGTGAGAGGCAGAAATGGTTTGCCGTTGCCTTCCTTGGTAGAGTGTTCCTGGGTGGTCTTCCATCCAAGTACCAACCCTGCTTAGCTTCCAAGATCTGATGAGAATGGGCTATACCTGGGGTGGCCAAACTTGTTTAATGTAAGAGCCACATAGAAGAAACATCAGATGTCGGAGAGCCGCAAGACGTGAACAAATATTACACTGTGACAGATTTCCCACAAAATGCTGCCCCGGTGTCTTTCTTCCCTTTGCCCCGATTGCCTGCTTGAATTTCCCACTATTTGCCGTGGGGCGCATTTTGACCCGCAGCTCCACCCAATTTCCTCCACGGCTTCAGTGATCTTCAAAAAACAGGATCACTGAAGCCACAGGGGAAATCACGCGAAGCCGTGGGTCAAAGTGCGCCCCGCGGCAAATAGTGTGAAATTGAATCAGGCAATCGGGGAAACCGGAAGAACGACACCAGGGCAGCGCCTTGTGGGAAATCGGTCACATATTTTGGTTGGAAAATATGCAAATGTGCTTGTTATTAACAGAAATAAAAACAAAAGGGGTAAAAACAGATATTGATAATGATAATTAAAGAGGCAAATGCTTTCTCCAACCTGGCCAGGGGGGGCTTTGAGAATGCATTTAGAGTTTTCCCACCATAGAGAAGAAAGGAGGGGATGGGGCAACCTGTTTGAGGCCCCGTAGAATTGGACCCCCTGGTCCAATCTTCTTGAAACGTGGTGGGTATTTCGGGGAGAGGCCCCAGAAGGTACCCTGCAAGTTTGTAGCCTCTCCCTCAAACCCCCTCTCCTCCAGCCCCTCATATACCCTATGAGTTTTTGCCATTGACTTCAATGGAACATGGGATATAATGGGGCTGAAACTGACATTCGGCCGGTTATGCTAATGAGTTATGCTAATAGATATGCTAATGAGCTCCTGCACCTCTTTTTCTATGAAAGGACCCCTGGATATATTATTAAACACCGTCATCATGTGGCAACCCATAAAGCTGGGACAAAAAGCGGGGAGGAACTTAACCCTAAAGCCTGAGAACCGGAACATAAAGAGGTAAGTCAAACAGAATAGAGGGACAGCAATAGAAACTTAGTATATATAATATAAAAATATACATGTGTCTATTATTCCAACCACTGCTATTGTTCGAAGAAGCCCTTGTGTTGGAAAACGAAGGCTGTTGTAATAATGAGGCTATCTGATCTTCTGTATAGCTGAAAGTCCCTGAAACCCCTGGACATTTCAGCTAAAACCCCAAAAGAACAAAGGGGGGGCAAAAGGGGGGGCTTAATTCTGAAGCCTGGGAACCAGAACCTAAAGAGGTAAGTCAAACAGAATAAAGGGCCAACAGTAAAATAAATACATGTATATTTTTATATTATATACAATAAGGTTTTATTGTTGGCCCTCTATTCTGTTTGACTTACCGCTTTAGGTTCCGCAACCCATGAAGTTGACTTTTGTAACCTGATTTAGAAACTTCCTCTTTGTTTACGTCTCTGTTGTCGATGGTGATTCTTTCCCACCTGTTGTTAAGTTTCTCTTTGTGAAGCAGGCCTGGGGAAGAAAATCCCATTTTTGGTAATTCCTGTTGACACAAAGCCAGTTGAAATTTAGCTATGGTTATCTGCAGCCCATCCCAGCCATCGGGCGAGAGAGTAACAACAGGAGTTCTTGGAAGAAGAAAGTGGTGTGTTTCAGGAGTATTTTTACAGGGCCGAGCATGTGTTCGTTGTGGTTTGAAATATTCACATTTTATTGAATTTGTGTTTGGGGTTGGGTTTTCCTCTGAAATTCCTGTGCATTCGCGTTTCACGTTGGGTCTTTGCATTTCAGTCTTTGTGTTGCTAGCTGCGTTATTGTTTTAAAAATCCTACCCAAGTAAGAATTTATTTTATTTATCATTTTTATTTAAAACGATTTTATGCCACTTTCCGCCTGATCAGCATTTCCAAGGTGGCATGCAAAAATATTGAAACATTTAAACAACATTTAAAACTGTAGCAGGAGAAAAGAGCAAGAGTCCAGTAGCACCTTAAGGACTTAACAAAGTATATGGCAGGGTATAGTCTTTAAGGTGCTACTGGACGCTTGCCCTTTTCTACTGCTACAGACAGCTACCCATCTTTTGATTTAAAATTGTAAAATTGTAAAATTAAATTTTATAAACAAACAATACAAGGACCAGGGAAGAAGGCTAATAACAGTTATCGGGCGTATGCCAAATGAAACAAAAAAAATCTTTGCCTGCAAGTGGTAGACACCGATAAAGGGAAACAGATGAATCTCCATGGAGAGGAAGTTCCAAAGTTTGGTGTCATGACCAAGAAAGCTCTTTCTTGGGTCACCACCCATCTCACCTCAGATGGTGGGGGCAACAGAACCAGGGCTTCTGAAGATGACCAGAGTGAGTGAGTAGGTTCAAATGGGAGAAGACAGTCAACAGAACACAAGAAGAGCCCTGCTGGATCAGACCAGTGGTCCATCTAGTCCAGCAACCTAAGAACATAAGAAGAGCCCTGCTGGATCAGAGCAGTGGTCCATCTAGTTCAGCATCCTATCTCACAGAGTGGCCAACCAGTCCTTGAGATATGTTGGTTTCAGGCCATATAGGGCTTTAAAGCTCAATCCCAGTACCTTGAACTGAGTCCAGAAACAAACTGGATGGCAATGTAGATGGACAAGACTCGAGTGATATGGTCCCTGGAATGATATGGTCCCTACTAATTCCCAACTTGTGTTTTGGCATATTATACTGTATAATAAATGAGCTTCCGGAGAGGCCAGGGCTCAGCATTCGCTTTATACTTCAAAGGCCCCAGGCTCAATCCCTGTCACCTCCAGTTAAAATAATCTCAGGTTAGCAAACCGATCAGTCTCTGGCTGAAGACAGACTTGTAGTCTTCCGTGCCTTTGTGGCGCGGCAGACTAAGGCGGGGGGAATTTCCCCCGCGGTGCGGCATTCACACGCCGCTGGAAGGAAGCCGCCCACAGCATTCAGACTGTGGGCGGCTTCCTACGGCGGCATGCGGACGCCGTGCGGCTCCCCCTCCCGGTGCGCGTTCACACCCGCTCCAACGGGTGGAACGCGCGCCGCAGTAGCCGAGCACCACTTTGAAGTGGTGCTCAGCTGCTGCGGGAGGAGCGCGGCGCCGGATGCAATGCGTCCGGGCCGCCTCCTCGGGGCAGATGCGGCTGTCTGAACGGCCGCTCTGCCTCCACTTTTGAAGTGGAGGCAGAGCGGCCGAGACTGCCAGTCTGTCCTCAGCCTCTGCTTCTTCCACTCCTGGAGAGCTTTCTGCAGTCTGCAGAGACAATACTGAGCAAGACAACCCAAGGGACAGACATGTATGAGGAGGCCTCACATGTTTACACTGTACTATGTTCAAGTGACCTGATCTTTTGGGGGCAGATTGAGCCCTAAAGCCAGTAGGTTAATCGGATGAAATAGATAAGGGCAAATTGTAATTAGTGGGTCAGCAGAAAAGGGGCACGCAAATGGGAGGGGGCTTGGAGGCTATTTTGGTCAAGGTGTGTTGTTAACAGAGTATTTTTAAAAATTATCGATACAATCCGTTCAAAAGTTATGCGCTGTTAAGTGTCATTCACTTCAAAGTTAAGCAAGTATTCAACAAATCTCAACAAATCCTAAACAGTCACACTCCTATATGCCTGTTAACATCAATGGATTTGGAAGAATGTAACTTGGCTAAGCATTGTACTGTAAACCTCTCCATCGAAACCAATCAAACCTAAAATGCTTCCTCGGGTTGGATTAGTCCCATTGCTAGATAAATTGTAAGCTCTCTTGTACTTCCACACTTCTAAAAAAGGCACAAGTTTTGGGTAACGAATGGTGAATTGGTCAAACGATACGGGATAAAAGAATTATCAGGTTATCTATTGACAACCCTCCTTTATTTTTATTTATTTTATTTGCGGCATATTTGTTTCTGGCCTTTGTACCCTGGTTCCCTGCAGAAGCAGTACCCAATTAAAAGCGTCCTACAGGGAGCCAGTAAGGACAATTCATCAAAGCAAAGTTAAAACCTCGAGACTAGGGCAGACGTGCTGAGCAGATCTCAGCGCTCAGTTGTAAAACAGAGAGAAGCGAAACAACACAAAATTCATTGACACGGGAAGCTTTAACTCCTGAAAGTTCGTACCCTGGAAACCTTGTTGGTCTCTAAGGTGTTACTGGACTGTTCTACTGCTACTAGCTGTTCTACTGCTACTGTTCTACGGTTACCCTCTGAAACACAAAATTGATATACCTTATGAAAGCAATACAGGGCAGCGGCTAAACTCTGGACCAAACATCATCGGACACATCTGCAGCACGAAAAGCAGATTCCGTTTCACTGTGTATCATGAGAACAGTGATTTCCTGCGTCTCTTCCTTGAACAAAACCGCCAACATGGGAGGCAGCTGAATGTCAGCTTCACAATAGTTGTCTGTTTAGCGCCGGGCACCGAATACATTTTTTTTTATGGGCCACCAAATCTCATATCTCAAGAAGGGGAACAATGGAAGGAAAGTGCGCGTTGCTCTCGCGACACAAATCCTACAACAGTTTCAATCACCTGTCAGTCAAAAGAGGGGCGGGGGGGGAACGCCTTAACAAAGCCTACCTCTCACCAAAGAATGCAAAGTTTCCCCTGCCTGTTACTCGCATCTATTTCTTTTGGTTGAGTTGAGAATTTTGTCTTTTCAGGTTTTTTTATTTTTTTTTTAAAAAAAGACACACACACAAAATTTATATTAAATGCAGTCGATAATTGTTTGAATTGGTACTGTGCATTCTGTCATCAGTAGTTTATGGATAACCATCAATCCGCTCGGCTCAGCCCCTCTTAAGAAGTTTGACATACTACTTGGAGCACTGGATGCCTCTCTATTTAACAGCTCTTGGCAGCAAAATTTGTTGCGTGACACAACTTTACAAAGAACATTAAAATCAATGACAATTTATACACCAGAGGCTGGGAATTATGCTTTGGATTCTCATAATTCATCAGAATAAAGCTGTCAGAGACCTTTTATTATAAATTAATAACATGTTGCCGAAAATCACGGGCGCAGGCTGAGGGTTTAGTAGGTGAGGCAGTGACATCTAGTGGAGATTTGGGGCTACACCTGCTTGTTCCCAGAAGATGGTGCATGTCAGAAAATTTCTGAAGACAAACGTGGTTGATCTTTCAACTCCCCTCTGCATTCTTTAGTACTTTAGAATCCCAAATCTTGTTCAGGAGGGCACCCGTGGTATCCATAAGAACTCTGATGCTATCAGTAAGGTATGCCACACTTTTGCATAACAACATCAAAAGTCCAGTGGCACCTTAAAGACTAATAAGTGTGGGATCCAGTGCGGTGTAGTGAAGAGAAGAAGAGATTATATTTCTACCCTGCCCTTCACTACCCGAAGTAGTCTCAGAGCAGCTTACAATCTCCTTTCCCTTCCACTCCCCACAACAGACACCCCGTGAGGTAGGTGGGGCTGAGAGAGCTCTTTCCCTGAGAGAACAGCTCTGAAAGAACTTGGAACTGACTCAGGGTCACCCAGCTGGCTTCATGTGGGGGAGTGGGGAATCAAGCCCAGTTCTCCCAGATTACAGTCCACACTACTAACCACTACACCAAACTGATAGTTAAGAGTGGTAGACTCTAGCCTCGAGAACCAGGTTTCCCACTCCTCCTTGTGAAGCCTGCTGGGTGACCTTGGGCCAGTCACAAGTTCTCTCACAACCTCTCAGCCCTGCCCACCTCACAAGGTGCCTGTTGTGGGGAGAGAAAGGGAAGATTATTGTAAGCCGCTTTGAGACTCCTTAAGGTAGAGAAAAGTAAGGTATAAAAACCTACTCTTCTTCTTTTACCAACATATTTATTTATTTATTTATTTCATTTTTATCCCACCTTGCCAGCGAACTAGCTCAAGGCGGCTAACAACCATAAAATACCGTCAAAGTGGTTTACAAGTTAAACAGTTAAAACTAGCATAAAAGGAACATTAGCACATACACAAATATAAAGCAACAATATAGCAGCGGCCTCAGAGTTCTCATGGTGAACAGATGCCAGTACAAGGTTCAGCCGAAGGGACCAGGGCGATGTTATCCTGCAAATTCCCCCTGGTGGTGGCTCCTAACTAAAAGCCTGGCGGAAGAGCTCCGTCTTGCAGGCCCTGCAGAACTGTAATAAGTCCCGCAGGGCCCTGATGTCATCCGGGAGCTCATTCCACAAGTATGGGGCCACCACCGAGAAAGCCCTGGTCCTGGTACAGGCCAGCCGAGCATCTTTCGGACCGGGGAGAGTCAGGCGATGTTGTGTGCCTGAACTCAGTGCCCTCTGGGGCATATATGGGGAAAGGCGGTCCCTCAAGTAGGTAGGCCCCTGACCATATAGGGCTTTAAAGGTCAACACCAGCACCTTAAACCGGATCCGGTATGCTATAGGTAGCCAGTGCAGCAACCACAACACAGGCCGGATGTGGTCCCGCAAAGAGAGACCCATCAACAGCCTGGCCGCAGCATTCTGCACCAGCTGCAGCTTCCGGATCTGGGACAAGGGCAGCCCCATGTAGAGAGCGTTACAGTGGTCAAGTCGTGAGGTGACCATAGCATGGATCACTGTTGCTAGGTCTTCACGTTTGAGGAAGGGGACCAACTGCCTAATCAGCCGTAGATGGTAAAAGGCTGCTTTAGCAGTGGCTGCTACCTGGACCTCCATTGTTAAGGAGGCATCCAGGAGCACTCCCAAACTCCTGACCCCCGGCGCTGGCACCAATGGCGCCCCACCAATGGACGGTAGTGGGAACCCTAACCCCGACCCGGTCCAACTCAAGCACAGGACCTCCGTCTTCGTTGGATTCAGTTTCAGTCGACTCTGTCTAAGCCACTCCGCAACGTCCTGAAGCGCCCGCTCCAGGTCACCTGGGGTAGAGTCGGACTGGCCACCCAACAGCAGATAAAGCTGGGTGTCATCTGCATATTGATGACACCCAAGCCCTTGCCTCCGGGCAATCTGGGCAAGGGAGCGCATGTAGATGTTGAATAACATCAGGGACAGCACTGCCCCTTGAGGAACACCACACATCAGTGGGTGCCTCTGGGAGGTCTGTTCCCTGAGCGCAACCCTCTGTCCCCAACCCTGGAGAAAAGAGGCAAGCCATTGTAAAGCAAGCCCCTGTATCCCCGAGTCGGCGAGGCGGTGGATCAGCAACTGGTGGTCGACCATGTCGAACGCAGCCGACAGATCCAACAACACCAGTGCCGCCGTACCGCCTCGATCCAGATGTCTCCGGAGGTCATCCGTGAGGGCGACCAGTGCCGTTTCCGTCCCATGACCCGGCCGGAAGCCAGACTGAAACGGATCCAGCATGGAGGTGTCATCCATGAAGCTCTGCAACTGGGTCGCCACCGCCCTCTCCAATATCTTGCCCATATCTAAATAAACAACTATGGCTAGTCTCTGGACTTTTCTGTTTTATTTTGCAATCACAGTCTATAACCCCTCTGCAATCACACTCTTCAGGCCCGTTTTTAATTAGAACTGTACCAAGCGGTCTCCCAGATACAATTTTTGGATAGGAATTAGCTATTTTGATGGGATTGACATCCCCCAGCCTCACCAACACACATGCACACACACACACACTTGGGCGATGTGAATATTTATTGAACTCTTATTCAGCACCGTTCCTGCTTTAGGGCCCTTAAAAAAACCTTTTCCAGACGCTGAATCTCCCTTCCTGGATCTGGTTATGTGGGTGAGCCCGTCCAAGTGGGGATCATGCAGGGAACTGAATGACATCACAGCACATAGCCAATCACATGTAGCTATTTCATTACATCACTGCAGGTAAGTGAGGACAAGGGAAGGCAATGGAAACTAGCATTTTTGCAACGACAATGAAAGCAGCCAGAAAGAGAAGCTCTTTTTCTGGCTTTTCTGAAAATGTTCACTAAAAAGAGAGATCCAGTTGGTCTGAAGCAGTACAATAAATGTAGAGTCTGGTGGCACCTTTAAGACCAGACCAGTTTATTTGAGGTATGAGCTTTCGTGAGCATGCACACTATCAAATATACCTAGAATGGCAGGCAAGGTTCAAACTTATAGCCAGAGAATGAACAGCAAATTAACATGCAGCATAATGATGATCAAGATATGCAAAGTGACACTAAATAACAAGCTAAGGTTACAGGGTCAACAGTTGTAAAGCAATGAATATGTCAGACTAGCAGATAAGTGTCTAAAGGTGTCTTTTCTAATTGTGGGAAGTGACTGGGAATCTTCATTTGCTGTTCATTCTCTGGCTATAAGTTCGAACCTTGTCTGCCATTCTAAAGCTCATACCTTGAATAAACCTTTGTTGGTCTTAAAAGTGCCACTGGACTCCGAATTTGTTGCACCAAAGAGAGGAAGGAGGAGGAGCAGTTTTAGTATTCGTAGTATTGAGTGCAATGCTAGTTATCTGTTCTGCTATCCAAATGCTCAAGCAAATATCTATGGACATCTTTTTCTTGACTTCAAAACGACTAGTTAAATAGTTCGTGCAGTCGGAATGAAGTGTGAAGAGAAGTCGGCTTCACAGAGACAAAAAAGCAGTGCTCAGATACCTTGAGTTCCAGCTAGTCTTTGGTACGTGTTCTTTAAGAAGTTAATATTCCACAATTTCTAGGAGGGGGGAAAACTGGGGCACTCAAAATTGGTCTTTTGATGTCCATTTAAATGAGGCATTGGATATTAAAAACGCTTTGGGATGCTGTGATGGTTTCTCATGAGGGGCGTTTAGTCGTACTTCTATCACATCCCGCAGAGCTGAGACTCTTGGTTTCAGATGGTAATAAAGTCGAGAAAGGCCTTTCATAGCATTTTTTGCCTTCCAAACTTTTGTTTGCTCTGTTTCCATGGGCCATGCAGGAAAAGATGTATAAAAGTTGAGAAGAAAATGTATCAAGTCCCCCCCCCTCCCCCAATATCAGTGTTGTCGCACTTGGATCTCATCCCTGGATTTATCAGAGTTCAACTTACGACACAATACCTTGCATTTATCCCTGGTTATAACAGCATCCGTTTATCCCAGGATAAGTGTGGGTCAAAACTGGGGTGACCTCAATGTAATGTGGAAACAAAAAATACCTCAAGATAATTACAGGGATGAACTCGAGTGTAATGTAGAATGAAAGTTTGGGGACAGGATTGAACCAGGATTTAAGGTCTAGTGCGGAATCACCCACAATGGCTGCGGTCACACCCACTAAATAATCCACTTTCTATCCACTTTCAGTGCACTTTCCAACTGGATTTTGCCAGTTCACACAATAGAAATCCAGTTGGAAAGTGCACTGAAAGTGGATTGGAAGTGGATTGTTTAGCGTGTGTGGCCACAGCCAAAAGCATCCAGACATCTGGATCGAGGCGTGACACTATGCCAAAAGAGAACACAGAAAAAAAGGGAACGTACTTAATAATGTGAAGTGGTAATTGTCGGTGCAAGAGGTGAGCTGATCTAATGACCAATTCAGGAATCGTTCTCTTCTCGGGCACGCCCATTTAAGTAGGACTGCAAGTTTTCATTGGTGGACCGGTTAACCTATTCCACATCTTTCGATCTGTTAAGACAATGACCTTGGTTAATCAAGATATGTTGGGGCCTTTTCAAAGTCTCTATAGAGAGAGATATAGATATTTTATTTATTTACTGGAAACACTTTTATGCAGCCTTTCCACCCGATCAGAGTCCCCATGGCCCTGAATGTAAAAACATTAAAACATTTGAGCAGTTAAAAATACAGTTCGAATTTTAAAACATTCAAAAATAATTTGGTTGAAAACACATAAATTAACAACGCCAGAACTAGAACCCAGCCCCAACCTGATAGAATTTGCTCTTGCTCCCTTGGTAGCCAGTTTGGTGTAGTGGTTAAGTGCGTGGACTCTAATCTGGGAGAACCGGGTTTGATTCTCCACTCCTCCACTTGCACCTGGCTGGATGGCCTTGGGCAAGCCGTAGTTCTGGCACAGCTGTTCTCTGAAGGACAGCTTGGGAAAGAGCTCTCTCAGCAGGAAATTCACATTGTCCCTCCCCTCCGCAAACCCCACCCTCCTCAGGCACCACCCTCCAAATCTCCAGGCATTTTCCAACTCAGAGCTGGCAACCCCATTTGTTAGACACCGCTGTGGGCCTCTGGCTACAAACTGAGGCAGAGACCCCCTTCCTCCCCTAGTCGCACCAGCCACCTGTTACTGGAATAGGCTTGACAACCTCCAGGAAAGCCTGGATTTCTCCCAGAATAATTGACTTCCAGACAACAGAGATCATCTCCCCTGGAGAAAATGGCAGCTCTGGTAGGTGGACTCTATGGCACTGAAGGAGGAGGAGGGGAGGGAATTGGATTTATAACCTGCCCTTCACTACCCAAAGGAGTCCCAGAGCAGTTTACAATCTCCTTTCCCTTCCCTTCCCCACAACATAAGAACACAAGAAGCCAATGTTGGATCAGACCAATGTCCCATCCAGTCCAACACTCTGTCTGGAAAGTATTGGAGTCGGGAGGCGAGTGGTAGTGACTTCATAGTAAAGCTCTTTATTGCGGGTCAGATGGAACATGGCAAACCCTGGGCTCAGAGCCCTCTTTTATGCCGGCCGGAGACAATGCCCCGACCTCGCCCACAGGTCCTGATAGGACCTTAAGTCCGTGGTTGTAGTTCATAGGCCCCCCAGCAGGAGACCTAGGCTCGTAATTGGTGGTTCACTCAGGATCCAACTGGCTATTGTTCTACCTGGCTGAAGCTCAGGTAGATTCTGACCATGTGCTCTGACCACATGGCAGTCGCCATTACAGGAGACCATGCGATCGTGGTCTTAGTACACAACACTGTCATACAGTGGCGAAAAATACCAGGTGCCTTCAGGAGGTCCAGCAGTGGGGCCAGAACTCCAGAAGCCCTCCTACTGTTGCCCCAGAATACAGAGCATCACTTGCCCCAGACTGAGAGTTCCTATCTATACTTTGTGACTAATAGCCACTGATGGACCTCTGCTCCATAAGTTTATCCAATTCCCTCTTGAACCGTCCATGCTTGGAGCCGCTTCCACCTCCTGTGGCAGTGAATTCCATGTATTGATTACTCTTTGGGTGAAGAAGTACTTTCTTCTATCCGTTCTAACCCGACTGCTCAGCAATTTCATTGAGTGCCTGTGAGTTCTTAAGAACATAAGAGAAGCCAATGTTGGATCAGGCCAGTGGCCCATCCAGTCCAACACTGTCACACAGTGGCCAAAAACACCAGGTGCCCTCAGGAGGTCCACCAGTGGAGCCAGGACACAGTTTTTGATCCACAAAAGGACTTGTCCTTTTATCCCATGACTGTTGAGCTTACTTAGGAGCCTTTGATGAGGAACTTTATCAAAAGCTTTCTGGAAGTCAAGGTAAACAACATCTATTGGGTCCCCCTTGTCCACATGTTTGTTTACTCCCTCAAAGAACACTAACAGGTTAGTGAGACAAGATCTTCCCTTCCGGAACCCATGCTGAGTCTTTCTCAAGAGATTTTGTTCATCAGTGTGCCTACTAATTTTTTCCCTTAATAACAGTTTTCACCAACTTACCCGGTATCGACGTCAGACTGACTGGCCTGTAATTTCCCGGATCTCCTCTGGAACCGTTTTTAAAGATGGAAGTGACATTCGCTACCTTCCAGTCCTCAGGAATTGAGGCAGATTTTAAGGAAAGATTACACATTTTTGTCAGGATATCCACAAGTTACACCCTGTGAGGTAGATGGGGCTGAGAGGTCTTTTTCAAGGACTGCCCTTGAGAGAACAGCTCTGAGAGAATTTGTGACTGACCCAAGGACATGTGGAGAAGTAGGGGATCAAACCTGATTCTCCCAGATTAGAGTCCATACCCTTAACCACTCCAAACTGGCTCTCTCCCTCCCCTCCTCAGTCTCCACCCTCCCCCGGAACTCCCCAACCCAGAGCTGGCAACTCTGTAGAAGCCGAAGGAGCCTTTCATTTGCAAGTATACCAGTAACACAGGTATATTTCAACACTGCGCTCCAATCGTCTCGCCAGCAAGCACAGTGGGAGGTCCCTAGTAATGCACGACAGATCCTTGATCCTAATAGCCCGACACTGAAACTGTAAGTACAGTCAGATACTGAAAAGATTAAAAACGGGCCCGGTTGGCTCTAATCTGCGAGAGCGAGCAAAGCCATTCACAAAAGCCTCCGACGAGGTCATCAGTCTCCAAACGTTTTCTGAGTCGGGCATGTCAAAGTATATCATCGCAGAGGAGTTTAGCAGATTAAGTGGAAAGCACCCCCCCACCACCACCTCTCTAATTTAGCTATTGTAAGTTATTACTCCGGGATGGCATGCTTTACAGAAATAGCATGTTCGCAGGGCGAAGCATTAGCTCCATTGTTAAATGGCAGCTTTGGGAAATATCTGGGCACCTCGTGAGCGTTCCGAGGACCAAATCCACAGAATAAGCCAAGTTAACTTCTTTGTGTCCCTGTGTTAAGTGCCCTCAAGTTGCTTCTGATTTATGGTGCCCCGACGAATTAATAATTGGGATATTTGGTTAATATAGAAGAGTTTTGCCCAGTCGTAGGAGCGTGATACAGTCAATAAATCTCCCAAGAACATAAGAACGTAAGAGAAGCCAGTGTTGGATCAGGCCAGTGGCCCATCCAGTCCAACACTCAGCCACACAGTGGCCAAAAATACCAGGTGCCATCTGGAGGTTCTCCAGTGGGGCCAGGACACTAGAAGCCCTCCCACTGTCACCCCCAGCACCAGGAATATAGTGCATCACTTGCCCTAGACTGAGAGTTCCTAGCTATCCCTTGTGGCTAATAGCCACTGATGGACCTCTGATCCATACCTTTATCTAACTCCCTGGCTCCTGCCTGGTGAAATGAGCTGCCTTATGAGATCAGGGCCCTGCAGGATTTATTACAATTCCGCAGAGCCTGCAAGACGAAGGTCTTCTGCTAGGCCTTTAGTTGAGGTGGTGGGCAACCACTTTGATTTAGCCTCCCCTCCAGTGATCGCAGTTCTAGTTTGGTGTAGTGGTTAAGTGCGCGGACTCTTATCTGGGAGAACCAGGTTTGATTCCCCACTCCTCCACTTGCAGCTGCTGGATGACCTTGGGCAAGCCATAGTTCTGTCAGAGCTGTTCTTGAAAAAGAGCAGTTTCTGTCAGAGCTCTCTCAGCCCTACCTACCTCACAGGGTGTCTGTTGTGGGGAGGGGAAGGGAAAGGAGTTTGTAAGCCGCTCTGAGACTCCAAGTGAAGGGCAGGGTATAAATCCAATCTCTTTTTCTTCTTCAGGATAGAGCCAGTTCAGTGTAGTGATTAAGTGCACCAGTTTGGTGTAGTGGTTAAGACTCTGGAGTAAACCAATCAAGAAGTAATGTTTTGCAAATAGCCTATCACGGGGAGTGGGTGTGTATGAGCTGGAGTGTTTTGCATGCATATAAGCAGGGCTTCGGCCCTGCTAGTGTTGTCTTGTTCTGGCTTAACTCACTTAATAAAATATGAGGTGATCACTCTACGCATCTGAACCCAGTATATTTCAAGTTCCTTTCTTCAACAACAGTTCAAAATACCTAGAAACATATTTTATTCCTTAATAAATACATCATTATTTATTTAAACTTATCCCAGTAGTCAGAACGATCCTTCCTCAGGGCCACATAGTCCTCTGAAGTGCCCAGGCACAGGGACATTCTACCATAATCGAGAAATTTGGATTTTTTAAATTCCTGGTGGCAGCGGTAATTTACCAAGTTTATGTGAACATAGTGTGTTTTAAAGGAAAAACAGTCTCCCCAGTAAGAAGGATGTCACAGTCGCCCTTCCAAATAATAGCCAGGGCTGCCCCGGCTTAGCTTCTGAGATCTGACAAGATCAAGCTAGCCTGGACTATCCAGGTCCAGGTGCAAGAATCTCTGTTATCCCATGATGAGATGAAGCTATCTTATAATGAATCAGACCCTTGGGTTGTGTTCAGATGGCTCTTTTGAGTCGCACCAGGCATGAGTGCCTGGTAAATTTAAAGGGCACATCCAGATAACAACATCTGGGAATCGTGCCGCTTCCGTGATCAGCCCATCAATCCCCGTTGGGGATCTGTACTTAAATGATAGTGGTGAAAGTCTGGTCCTAAGCTGGCCAATGGTGGACTTTCCCCCATTAAGTTGTTCCACAAGGATGCAATCAGCCCGTAGGGATGGTCTCCAGATCATCCTGAACAGCAGCCATTAAAAAAAAGTCTTAGCAATGTGCGCATAACTGCTTAAACTAGTTAAACCGGTTATAACCACTTAAACCGGTTTGTTAGCCACCCTGAGCCCGCCAAGAGGTGGGGAGGGCGGGATAAAAATCAAATAAATAAATAAACATGTGATGTGTTTACACGGCATTCTTATGGACTTTACAGCTGATTTCTCTGAGGAGTGCATGGACTGTGATGCCAGTTATGTGAGATATGAAAGTACACTAGGAAACCAGTGGGAAGATGGGGACAGACACCTACACTATAGGGTCAAAACACCATTTTCTGAGGTTGCCACCTCCAGGCGGGAGGTTAACACAGAGAACAAAGACACTCTGTCACACACAAAGCCATGAGGTTACAGGCTCTATCAGCAACTCCATATTGGTATACACTCCAGGCACGTACACAGGCTTATGCCCCCTCCTGCAGGACCTCACTACCATTTCTACATCAAAGGACTTCACACCTGGGTGCGAAGACAGCGGGATGCTTCCTGAGAATTGGTTCCCATGCCCAGCACTCCTGTGATCCAGAGGACTGGCGCCAGATGCAGCCAATGTCAGCATCCTGCCCTGACCATCAGGTAGATCTGAATATTGACCACTCCTATAGCACCCCCTTAGTGGGTAGAGATAGAGAATGGACCACTTATAGGCTCTTTTGAGATGGCATCATATCATGCCATCCTCCCAGGTACCTCCTCCCAATAAAAGCTGCTCCCCAAGAAACACAGCTAGTCTAGTCTAAGTCTTGCTCTAGTTTAGTTCCAGTTCCTGCTCCTTGCCTGTCTTCCTTCCTCTCTCACGGACTCTTGGGTGCACGACTGGGGTCCGCCACGTGGCTTTCTGCTGGTCCAGAACCACGATCCTTTGTCCTCTTTCCGGAGACTCCTTCCCCTCATTTTCCAGATGGATTCCACTGATTCATATAGAGGTAAATATCGCCCTCGACGGAAACCATCACTTACCCTGCTCATGCAATTGTCTCTGTATTCCTTACCTATTTTCTTAGTCCTGTATAACTGTGTGAATGATAGTACAACACGTAACATTGTTATAAACCTTTTATTACACTTCTAGTAAACGATCTATCTTTTACACCTTGACTTGAGTCTTTGTCAGTCTCTGAGAAGCCTTGGTTTATCGCCGCCCCTGTATACACTGGCTAGACCCCGTAAGGCCGGCTGCATATTGTTAAGAGCTAATATTCCCCAAAATTTAATAACATAAAAGAGCAGTCAGGATAACAGATGTCTGCAGAAGAAGAAGAGAAGAGATTGGATTTATATCCCGCTCTTCACTCACTTGGAGTCTCAGAGCGGCTTACAAACTCCTTTCCCTTCCCCTCCCCACAACAGACACCCTGTGAGGTAGGTGGAGCTGAGAGAGCTCTGAGAGAACTGTCCTTGAGAGAACAGCTGTGCCAGACCTATGGCTTGCCCAAGGTCATCCAGCAGCTGCAAGTGGAGGAGTGGGGAATCAAACCTGGTTCTCCCAGATTAGAGTCCGTGCACTTAACTACTACACCAAAATGGCTCTCCACTCAAACGATCAAAATAATTTAATGTTTCTGAAGGTTGCGTGATATTTATGCACTTTGTTAATTGAAATGGTACCTAGAGGAAGGTACCGCTGGTGGTGCTTTTACCATTTTAGTCTGCGCATGCACGGAAAAACAAGTAGATGGTGAGGCACATATGCACATGCGCAAACAGAATTTTTTTTAAAAAAACAGCCGACTGCACAGCTTCTTATGGTGGATGCCATCTAGACAATCCACCATGGAGTCACATGCAGTAAAGCGATTCATGGGGGAGCTGTCTGGTCATGCAGTGCTGGATCAAAAAGATCTAGATCAAATTACAGCCGGGCCAATGGCAGGATTAGCTGTCCGTCTGAATGCACCCTTGATCCATCAAAGCCAATATGGTCTACTCAGCCGCACAGCAGCTCTCCAGGGTCTCAGGCGGAGGTCTTTCACATCACCTACTGCCTGAGCCTTTCAACTGGAGATGCCAGGGATTGAATCTGGGATCTTCTGCATGTGAAGCAGATGCTCTACCACTGATCCACAATCCCTCCCAAAGAATTTCTGAGCACCAAGTTGTTTCAGTTCTAGGAGAAGGACAGGTCTTGCATATACATGAAGCTACCTTAGCGAGAACTTACTTTGAGCAAAGAAGGGAAACAAACTTAACCCTGAAAACTACGATCAAGAACCTGAAAAGGTAAGTCAAACTGTGTAGAGGGCCAACCATTAACACTTAATGTATAAATAATATTTATTTTTAAAAATACATGTATTTATTTGTAGAGGATAAAAAAACAGATAGGGGTCCAATCACACTGCATGCAAAAATCCCAAAATCATATATGCACAAGGGCCAATGGACTTGACCTGACGCGTTTCAGCCTGTTAGGGCCTTCTTCAGAGGTCAAACACAATGAGGAACAAATTGGCTTATATTACAATACATAATACTTACCTGGCAGGGGAGACTCCTCGATCACACTACATAATGCAATACAAGTATACAGCATAGATACAAAATATTCAAATATTTGAAGGGCTGTCATGTAGAAGACGGAGCAGATCTATTCTCTCTTGCTCTGGATTGCAAGACTACATCTAATGGGTGGAAATCACAAGGGAGTCGATACCTGCTAAATATCAAGAGGAACTTCCTAACTGTAAGAGTGGTTGAGCAGTGGAACAGACTGCCTCGGGAGGTGGTGGATGCTCCTTCGCTGGATGTTTTCAAGTGGAGGCTGGACGACCATCTTTCGGGTATGTTGTAGGACTATCTTCCGGCTATGCTCCTGCAGAGTGCAGGGGGTTGGACTAGATGTCCTGCAAGGTCCCTTCCAACTCTAACATTCTATGATTCTATGAAAATGGACCAGAAAGGAATTGCTGTAAAAAATTACAAAACATGTGAAATTAAAAGCATAAAATAAAATGGATAAATAAACAATGCCTATATTATACTTTAAAAACATATTAACTTCCTTCCAGAGTGGAATTACTGGGCATAGAATGAAAGTATGAATGAGGTCTCCCGAAATCCAATTGTATGCCAAATGATATTTCACTGATATTAATCTAGAAGCAAAAGAAATATTAACAAATGCAATCTAAAAGATTGAAACTCAATTCAAAAACAATTAATAAATAAAAATTAATTAATACATTGGACAATAGCATCCAAATGGAAAGCTGATAAGGCCCCCCCACATTCTTGTTGGTTTAGTAAAGTCTGGGATCACCTAATCCTGGAAGAAATTACAGATTGCCTTCGTCAACCGGAAATTTTGCAGGGAAGTGGTTTCCTTTTATGGAATTTCTTTCTGCCTCAGATCTACAACTGCACAGACCTACATACCTAGCTTTGCTATATTCCCAACAAACCTCAAAACACGTAGTTCACTACGCCTAACTAAACCCAAAACAGATAGGAATAATTATCATCTATCATTGGTCCTCTCTTTAATCCTTTTAAATGCAAATGAATCATAAATTGATCTATCTATGGCAATAGTTAAAACTAAGTGAGTTGTGTTTTCGGTTGACGAAGTTTAACAAATTTTAACTGTTTTGTGATTGTTGATTTTATTGATTGTTAACCGCCTAGAGCCGGCCTTGCTGGCTAGGCGGGGTATAAATCTAAATAAATAAATAAATATCACATGTTATTAATGTAACCTTACTGTTGATGCATTCTCAATTTTACATACTACTTTATGTGCATTGTTATTGATATCTGTTTAATATTTGAAAATTAATAAAAAACATTTTAAAAATTAATACATTAGGGGGGGGAAATAAAGGATGACAGCCTGCCAGCCTGCCAGCACCCTCCTTCAGGTAGGCCACTGCTTGCTACTCTCCCATGGGTGTGAAGCACAGAGACCACATCGAAGATAAACAGGTTGCCTACCTGTAACTGATGATCTTCGAGTGGTCATCTGTGCATTCACACCACCCGACCATCCTTCCCCTCTGCTGCCAGGCTTGGTCCTCTTCTCTTATCTAGTCTGGTTTGCAGTGGTCAGAAGGAAATAGCGGGAAATCCGTGCTCCACCCCTCTGGGCATGTGCGCTGGGCCCCCCGCGCATGCCTGGAGGTGCTGGGCACGAAAATCCATTGAGCTTTCTATGATACCGATGGTCTCCAGCATAGGGGCAGTAACCCATGGGTGTGAATGCACAGATGACCACTCGAAGATCATCAATTACAGGTAAGCAACCTGTTTATTTTGTTACTTCTGGTCCAGAAGGTGCCTTTCAACAGCTGTTCAATCCAAGCCAAAGTGTCCTCAACAAGAGTCTCCCTTTAGCAAAGAGCCGTGCTGATAGACACCTTAGTCAGACCATCGATCTATTAAGGTCAGTATTGTCTGCTCTGACCGGCAGCAACCATCCAGGTTCTCCAGGTGAGGTCTTTCCCAACACCTACTACCTGCTTCTTTAGACTGGAGATGCCAGGGACTGGATCTGGGCGTGGAAATCAGATGTTCTATCAGTGGGCCACAGCTCCTCCTCTGAATGCAGGAAGGTGGCCGGAGTATGAGGATAGCCTTCCCAAAACAGTTCTTCGGGTTCTGGGCTCACTTACCAATGTAGCCCTTCTCTTTCTCTGCATTCATACCTCTGCTTTTAGCTTTGGCTGAACTGCAAGTCCAGTGGATAGAATCAGGACCTATGAAGATGTTGCAGGCCTTCTTTGAGATATGTGTATTGAATGAATAAAAACCTGCTCTACAATTGAAATAAAACCCATATTTTTTGTGCGCATAAAGTGCTGTCAAATTGTGGCTGACTTATGGTGCCCCAGCAAGGGGCTCTCCAGGCAAGTGAGAAGAAGAGGTGGTTTGCCATGGCCTTCCTCTGCAGAGCCTTCCTTGGTGGTCTCTCATCCAAGCCTTATGGTGACCCCAGCTAGAGACTTTCAAGGCAAGTGAGAAGCAGAGGTGGTTTGCCATGGCCTTCCTCTGCAGAGCCTTCCTTGGTGGTCTCTCATCCAAGCCTTATGGCAACCCCACTGAGGGGCTTTCCAGGCAAGTGAGAGGCAGAGGTAGTTTGTTATTGCTTTCCTCTGCAGAGCCTTCCTTGGTGGTCTCTCATTCAAGCCTTATGGTGACCCCAGCAAGGGGCTTTTGAGGCAAGTGAGAAGCAGAGGTGGTTTGCCATGGCATTCCTCTGCAGAGCCTTCCTTGGTGGTCTCTCATCCAAGCCTTATGGTGACCCCAGCTAGAGACTTTCAAGGCAAGTGAGAAGCAGAGGTAGTTTGACATGGCCTTCCTCTGCAGAGCCTTCCTTGGTGGTCTCTCATCCAAGCCTTATGGCAACCCCAATAAGGGGCTTTCAAGGCAAGTGAGAAGCAGAGGTGGTTTGCCATGGCCTTCCTCTGCAGAGCCTTCCTTGGTGGTCTCTCATGCAAGCCTTATGGTGACCCCAGCAAGGGGCTTTCAAGGCAAGTGAGAAGCAGAGGTGGATTGCCATTGCCTTCCTCTGCAGGATCTTCCCTGGTGGGCTCCCATCCCAGTATCGACCTTGGTTAGCTCTAACAAGACAGGGCTAAACCATGTCGCCTCCCCTCCTCAGCAATGGCTCCTACTCAAGCAAAACCCAGGGGAGGGGGAACTAGGGCTGCCGGGTCCCCCCTGGCCACTGACCAGTTTCTGTGAGAGCAGTTTCAGCCCACCTACCTCACAGGGTGTCTGTTGGAAGGAGGGGAAGGGAAAGGAGATTGTAAGCCGCTCTGAGACTCCGAGTGAAGGGCGGGGTATAAATCCAATCTCTTCTTCTTCTTCTTCTTCTTCTTCTTCTTCTTCCTGGTCTGAGATTCCTTTGGGTAGTGAAGGGCAGGTTATAAATCCAGTCTCTTCTTCTTCTCTTCTACACTGGTATAAGGCTGCACAAAGGTGTGTTATTTAAATGCACATTCATTCACCCACCACTGCTTTTGCACAGCCAGCCCGGAAAAAACACACACACCATAACTCTAATTTCCAATTGGTCGTAATCCAAAAACATATGCACAATTTTTTATTGTATAACTGTAGATTAATGAGACAGTCATTAGAAAATTCTCCTGGTGATGGGACTGTGGGGGGGAAATGCCCATAAAGTGCAGTTAGCAAGCAGATATACCACTTAATAGAAAATAATTAACTTTACCATTTCCCAGTTTTTGCTCATTTAGGGGAATGTTTTACAAGCGCAGGATTAACTACATCTGCAGAAAGCCCATCTGGACATGTCGCCGAGTCAAGCTAACAAAATGGTGCTGATTGATATTATAAATTATCGTTATTATTATTGACCGACTGCTGTAGTCTTCGAGATGCCCACCATATTCAAGAGGATGCCCCTGTATAGATCTATGGTATGGCCTCGTTAGGAATACTGCATACAGTTCTGATCACTGCACCTCAAAAAAGGTATCATAGCACTGGAAAAGGTGAGAAAAGGGCAACTGAAATGATTAAGGGGATGGAACACCTTCCCTATGAAGAAAGGTGAAAGAGGTTAGGGCTCTTAAGCTTGGAGAAACAATAATTGAGGGGTGACATGATCAAGGTTTACAAAATTATGCATGGGATGGAGCCGGTAGAGAAAGGAGTATTTTTCTCCCTTTGTCACAATACAAGAACTCACGGGCACTCAACGAAATTTATGAGCAGTAGGCTTAGAATAGATCAAAAAAAGTCCTTCTTCACCCAAAGAGTCATGAACACTTGGAATTCACTGCTGCATGAGTGGTGGCAGCTAGAAGCATGGACAGCTTCAAGAGGGAGTTAGATAAACATATGGAGCAGAGGTCCATCAGTGGGTATTAGCCGCAAGGTATAGATAGGATCTCTCAGTCTGGGGCAAGTGATGCTCTGTATTCGGGGGGGGGCAACAGTGGGAGGGCTTCAGGAGTTCTGGTCCTGCAGACGGACCTCCTGACCACTATGTGACACAGCGTACAGAAAGAGAGGGTGATTTCCAACTATTCTCCCCTCATAGTACAGACCACCACTTTGCCTCCTAGAACTATCAAGAACTAGGGTTCCCATCTGCCCACTTATGATGGGAGACCTCCAGACAATTTCAGCCCTTGTCTGCTGATAACACAGCTGATTGGCAAGCAGAAACTCGGGCTAAAGGTTGGGATGCGATTGTCCCTGGTGGGAATTAAAAAGAAAAATAAGGCCTCTTTTACTTACAAGGAGTTCTGACCATAGACTTCCTGACAATTCCTAGAGCTACTTGGAAATGATGAGGCTGGGTCTAGCAATCACTAGAAACGCTATGGTAATCTTACCATAAGTTTCTGGCAATTGCTAGATACATACTTGTCCCTTCCAGGTAGCTCTAGAAATTGCCAGGAACTCTGTGATTGTAACTTCCCATAAGTAGCCAAGGTAGGGTTGCCAGATCCAATCATTGTGCCGGTGGGGGAGGGACTTTCCAGGAGTGGGGAGGAGTGTGGTAACACACCTACATAAACAGGAAGTGGTGTAGGCATGTCGGGGGTGACACTAGTTTTTTTTGACAAAACTCTATGGTAAAATTAACTTCAAATCGTATACTTTTGCCCCAAAACCAGAGAGTCTCCCCTGATGTCCTCAACATGCATACACTACTTGCAGTTTTCATAGGCACGTTGTGATGATTTCCAGGTACTTGCTAGTAAGAGGGGGAGATGGGGGGGAGCACTCAAAACCAAGGGACCCCAACAGCACCAGGGGATCTGGCAGCCCTAAACCAAGGTCTTTTTTTATTTTTATTTTCCACTTTTCTCCCAGGAGGCTGCCCTCCTCTGACCCATCTGATCAAAAACAGAAGTTTTGAATGTTCAACAGGAGGGGGAAAGAGCCGAAGTCCTGCTCTGTGTTGCTGCAATCAACCCTGCCAAGTTGATGACTTTGCCCCCGCTATCCAGTGAATCCATGTCCAACTTGCAGTACAAAGCCAGGCCTCATAATCTCAATTCTCCCCCAGCTGGACTCTGGTGGGTAAGGCTGCTGTGGTTTTTGTGAAGTGCAACTGAACTCTGACCCTCAGTGGGTCACTTGCGAAATGGGGACAGGGGCTAAAAAGAGAAGGGAATTATATATTTACAGTTGGGAGGGTCTCAGCCACTAGGAAAATTGCAAGCGTTTAGGTGCCACATATTGTTGGCACAAAGAGTCTTTGTAAACACTTGAATACAAAATGGCTCCTCGGAGACCTAGTAGGGAGACACCATTGTGAATTTTAAAGGAAACTGAAGGTCGCCAGAATCAAACTACCCTCTTTCCACCCCTTTCTTCATCAGATTCCAAATAGACCTTTTTTAATGAATAGCGCTGTGGTGAATATTGTGTCTTTCCTTTGTTTGCTTGTTTTGTGTTGATTTTTTTAAAAAAGAGAGAGAGAGAGAGAGAGAAGATAAAAAGGAGCCAAAGAGTCAAAGGGCCAAGTAGCTTAATCTTTATGGTTGAAAGCATATTGGAAACAGGGAAATAACACTGAAGCAATGAAGTTTAATTACCGAAGCTCAGCATGGGTTATAACTAGCTGCTTGTTCCCCTCTTTAGAACGTACTCACCGTTGAGAACACACGACTGCGAGGGAAAATTACAAAATGTTACCAGTATTATTCAAATCAGATGCAGGATTTGAAAATAAAGGCATTGAAGTTTAGATTTTAAGAGTTGGCAGGGGGTAGAAAGAAGCAGGGATTATGGGGACAATGGGAAAAAAACATTATTGAGGGTTAAATGGAACTGTTGGGCTCGGCGCCACACAAAGGATGGCGCGTTGGCAGATTCCACATATGCCAACAAGAACTTTGCGGGCGTACAAATGGCAAAACGTAACTTGGTACTGAGTTATCATACTGTGGTGGAAGATTCATCCACTGTGGTAGGTCTCCGTCACAGATCGGGCCTCCTCCGTGTACTTGGGTCTCTAAGGAAAGGGGTTGTGTCAGCGGTCCATGCCAGCGGCCACTGAAATAGGAAGGGGTGAGCCCAAATGGGGTGGTGCAAACGTTTATGGCAGTGCATCCATTTTGCCATTCCCCCCCCAGTCACATCTTGTGAAAATTTCTGAAGATTTGTCCTCTCTCTCACTTATCATTAAAGCCATCATACTGTTAAATCTAATTGGCTGTACAGTGCGTCCCACTCTTTGTTCTGTGATCCCTGATTGGGTAGGATCAGATGGATGATAGACAGATGATAGGTAAGTAGGTAGGTAGGTAGACAGCCAGATGATAGATAGATAGACAGACAGATAGACAGACAGACAGAGATGATATATAGGTAGATGAAGAGAAGAAGATGAAGAGATTGGATTTATACCCCACCCTTTACTACACAGAGGAGTCTCAGAGTGGCTTACAATCCCTTTCCCTTCCCCTCCCCACAACAGACACTCTGTGAGGTAGGTGGGGCTGAGAGAGTTCTTTCGAAAACTGCTCCTGAGAGAACAGCTCTGAAATAACTTGTGACTGACCCAAGGTCACACAAGCATGTGGAGGAGTGGGGAATCAAACCCGGTTCTCCCAGATTAGAGTCTGCCCTTCTAACCACTACACCAAACTGGTTTCCTGTATATGTCATGAATATTGAGGGGGACCCAGGGCTGGGTTAACACCCAAGCTGCCCAAGCGACTGCTTGAGGTGCCAATTTGAGGAAGGTACTGGTACCCAAGAGTGTCTACTTGCCATGGTGATAGGTGATGATGATGATGATCAATAGATGATAGAAGATAGCCAGATAATAGATGATGGATGGATCAGGGGCGTAGAGTTTTGTAAATTCCCGGGGGGGGGGGCTCTTTAGCGCGTGCGCTCACTGGGGCAATGTTCTCTCCCCCCCCCGGGAAACCACCACACCTCCCCAGGCCCTTCTGAGGACCGCCGGCCACTGCTGCCGGTGCCTCTCTCTCTTCCCCCCCCCCCCGCCCTGGCCACTCCTTCCCTCTCCCTCCCTCTTTTCCGGGCGAAATGCCCAGCATGGTGACGTCACCCGGAAGTGACGCCATCATGCTGGGCACGTTGCCAGGGTGACGCTCTGGCTATTGCCCTGAAACTCTATGGTGCCATAGAGTTTCAGGGCGATTGCTAGAGCGTTGTCTAGCAATGTGCCCAGCGTGATGGCATCACTTCCAGGTGACGCCACCACGCAGGGCATTTCACCCGGAAAAGAGGGAGGGAGAGGGAAGGACGGAGGAGTGGCCAGACCGGGGGGGGGGGGGGAGATGCACCGGCAGCAGCAGCTGGCAGGCCTCGGAAGGGCCTGGGGAGGCGCAGCAGCAAGGCATGGCATGGCGGCAGGCGCTCCGTTTTGCCGGGGGTGGCTGAGCCCCCCCTGGAAAATTTCAGGGGGCTCGAGCCTTCCCGTAGTCTACGCCTATGGGATGGATGGATGGATGGGTGGGTGGATGGATGGGGAGAGAGAGGGAGCGAGAGAGAGAGAGAGAGATTTTAATGACATAACGTACAGATAATAATTAAACCTTTGGCCTGTGAGCTAATAAAATATCAATTACTTGTTGTGCTGAAACCACTGTCAAGTCAAATGGTCCCCCTAGTGCTGCCAACTCTGAGTTGGGAAATTTCTGGTGGTTTTGGAGGTGGAGCTTGGGGGGTGAAGTTTAGGGAAGGGAGAAAGCTCAGCAGGGTATAATGCCAGAGAATCTACTCTCCAAATTTTCTCCAGACCTCTCTTTTCCGGAGGTCAGTTGTGATTCTGGACATCTCTGGGTCCCACCTGGAGGCTGGCAATCCTACACACACACACAGGGCCACATCAAGGTATTTTGTCTTTCCAGTTATGCACACTAGTTCTTGGTCACACACAACAGTCCTGCACTTGGACTCAGGACGGACATCACTTCCTTGGCTACTGGTGGCCAAAACCAAACTGAGCCCCTCTTAATAACATAAAAAGAGCCCTGCTGGATCAGACCATTCGTCTATCTAGTGCAGCATCCTAAAAACATAAGAAGAGCCCTGCTGGATCTGATCAGTGGTCCATCTAGCACAGTATCCTAAAAACATAGGAAGAGCCCTACTGGATCAGACCAGCGGTCTATCTAGTCCAGCATCTGAAGAACATAAGAAGAGCCCTGCTGGATCAGACCAGTGGTCCATCTAGTCCAGCATCCGAAGAACATAAGAAGAGCCCTGCTGGATCAGACCAGTGGTCCACCTAGTCCAGCATCCTAAGAACATAAGAAGAGCCCTGCTGGATCAGACCAGTGGTCCATCTAGTCCAGCATCCTAAGAACATAAGAAGAGCCCTGCTGGATCAGACCAGAAGTTCATTTAGTCCAGCATCTAAGAACATAAGAAGAGCCCTGCTGGGTCAGACCAGTGGTCCACCTAGTCCAATCGACAGTGATGTCTGAAGATCGCCATCTTTTATCATATAATATGTTTACAGGATGTTTTTATATTGTTTAATAGTTTTATCTTGTATTTTAATGTATATTTATTATGTTGTTAGCCGCCCTGAGCCTGCCAAATGGCAGGGAGGGCAGGATATAAATGTAAATATAAATATAAATAAATAAAGCCCTGAGCCCGTTTGCAGGGAGGGCGGGATATAAATCCAATAAATAAATAAATAAATGACCAGTGGACCATAAGGCTTTAAAGGTCAAAAACAGCACTTTGAACCAAATCCAGTACGCTATAGGCAGCCAGTGCAGTGTCCTCAGCACAGGCTGGATATGGTCCTGTACTGAGAGACCCATCAACAGCCTGACTGTGGCATTCTACACTAACTGCAGCCTCTGGATCTTAGACAAGGGCAACCCCATGTAGAAAGCATTGCAGTAGTCTAATTTCGAGGTGACCATTGCGTGAACATAAGAAGAAGCCTGCTGGATCCGACCAGTGGTCCATCTAGTCCAGCATCCGAAGAACATAAGAAGAGCCCTGCTGGATCAGACCAGTGGTCCATCTAGTCCAGCATCTGAAGAACATAAGAAGAGCCCTGCTGGATCAGACCAGTGGTCCATCTAGTCCAGCATCCGAAGAACATAAGAAGAGCCCTGCTGGATCAGGTCCATCTAGTCCAGGATCCGAAGAACATAAGAAGAGCCCTTCTGGATCAGACCAGTGGTCCATCTAGTCCAGCATCCTAAGAAAATAAGAAGAGCCCTGCTGGATCAGACCAGAAGTTCATTTAGTCCAGCATCTAAGAACATAAGAAGAGCCCTGCTGGGTCAGACCAGTGGTCCACCTAGTCCAATCGACAGTGATGTCTGAAGATCGCCATCTTTTATCATATAATATGTTTACAGGATGTTTTTATATTGTTTAATAGTTTTATCTTGTATTTTAATGTATATTTATTATGTTGTTAGCCGCCCTGAGCCTGCCAAATGGCAGGGAGGGCGGGATATAAATGTAAATATAAATATAAATAAATAAAGCCCTGAGCCCGTTTGCGGGGAGGGCGGGATATAAATCCAATAAATAAATAAATAAATCTAAGAACATAAGAAGAGCCCTACTGGATCAGAACAGTGGTCTATCTAGTCCAGCATCGTAAGAACATAAGAAGAGCCCTACTGGATCAGACCAGTGGTCCATCTAGTCCAGCATCTTAAGAACGTAAGAAGAGCCCTGCTGGATCAGACCAGTAGTACATCTAGTCCAGCATCCTAAGAGCCCTGCTGGATCAGACCAGTGGTCCATCTTGTCCAGCATCCCGTCTCACACAGTGGTCAACCAGTTCCTCTGGATGGCCAACAACAGGGCATAGAGGCTGAGGCCTTCCCCTGATGTTTCCCCCTGACACTGGGATTCAGAGGTTAATGCCTCTGAATGTGGAGGCTCTCCTCAGTCACCATGGCTAGTAGCCACTCTTGAGTATCAGCGCCTTCCTCAAATTGCCCCCTCAAGTAGTCGCTTGTGGAGCTTGGCTGTTAACCCAGTCTTGGGTCCCCCTGAACATTCACGACTTATATAGGAAGCAATTTCACTTGACTGTGCCTGGCACAAAGCAAAAACAGAAGCTTTACATGCCACCCATCCAAAATCCAAAAGAAGGTCACTGATTGTCCCAGACTCCACCATGGCAATCGTTCAGCTGAATTTCTGACAGAAACCTTTCTCGCGACTGTGTTCCTACTCTCAGGCCGTGGCCACATGGCCCTTTAATGCGGGAGGAAGTGCCATCCACAACGGCCACGGCTAGTCCCATGCCGAAGTGGGCTCAATTGCGGGTTCCTCTTACATTTTCTGACCCCAAGAAAATCAAGTATTTTCCCAGTGGTCGCACGGGGAACCCGCAATTGAGCCTATCTGGACAGCCCTCTCTCGCAATCGTTGCAAGAGAGGATTGTCCAGATCATCCCTCCCAGTTTTTTTTCTTCCCCTTTTGCACTTGGGCACTTGGGCACTCAAGCACCCAAGTGCAGAAGGGGGGGGGGACCCAAACTTACCAGGCGGCTGGCGGGGCTCGTGGAAGGGTGCCTTCCCTGGCCGCCACCTCCACCAGCCGCTGCCAGCCGCCACCTCTGCTGCCACCGCACGCCTCTTCTGCTACCGCCCGCTGCTGCCCACCACTGCTGCCACATACCTCTTTCGCCACTGCTGCCAACTCCGCCGCTGCCGACTCCGCCACTGCCACCGCCTCCTCCGCCGCCAGCCACCGCCCGCTGCCGCCAGGGTTGGGATGTGTATACATCCCAACCCGAAATAAAAAAATGTGGTCCCTTTAAATCCGGGAGGGCTCCCAGATTTAAAGGGCCGTGTGACCACGGCCCCTGTGAGGCAGAACAAATAAAAACCATTGCATGCCTTCCCATCAAAAACTCAAAGGGCTCTGATCGTTTTCTATAAGAATACAATTCAAATCAGTATGTTGAAGGTACAAAATTGATTTTTAATAAATGATACTACGGGGAAAATTTCATACTATTAATGAAGCCCCTATTGTCCTGAGGTGTATTTCACTTGTGCTTTGGAATAAGAAGTGATCTTTTCCTTCCTTCCTTCCTTCCTTCCTTCCTTCCTTCCTTCCTTCCTCCCTCCCTCCCTCCCTCCCTCCCTCCCTCCCTCCCTTCCTTCCTTCCTTCCTGCCAATGATTTAAAAACAGTATTTCGGGTGTCAAGGGCACTATGTAACCTGTAATGAATTGCACCTCGCTCAATACTGATCTCCAGAATTTTTTAATTTTTATGCATTGCCACCAGCAATGCACATAAGTTCCAACCCTCCCACACTGCCTCCAACATTGCAGCAAATATGACCCCAAGATACGAAATAACTGTTGTGGTGTGTAGTACCACCGAGACAATATTTGAAAAGTTTGGTCTCTCACGCATAGTATCCTTGATGATACTTAAACATATATTTGCATAAAAATATCACATTTCCCCCACACTTCTTACTGGTAGTATCAGCTGTTAGCTCTGAATAACACAATTCCTGCAGTCTGGTTGCCTCCATTTATGGTAATTTTTGGAGAAAGACAGAGATACACCACGTGAACATATGAAGCTGCCCTATATCGAGTCAAGCCATCAGTCCGTCTTTGGGTTGCCAAGTCTTTCCTGACACCCAGCAGTGGGTGGGGGGATTACTGCACAGTTGAGGGCCTTTGCCGGTGACATGCTGACAATGCCCTGATGTCACTTCCTGTGCACAATGGAAGTGATGTCAGCACGCCTCCCGCAATGCTCAAGCATTTGGGCAAAACTCTATGGTTTAGCCATAGAGTTTTGCCCAAAAGCCCAAGAGTTCCCGGTAACCCTGGTAATATATTGACATCACTTCTGGGTGCGAGGAGAGTAACATCAGCACACTGGGGTGCTGCTGATCCCCCCCCCCCCCCGTTTTGATGCCATTTTTTCCCCTGCCAGCCAGCTGAGTAGTAGCAGGGAAAGTCCACTAGAGGCAGTGGATCCCCCTAGGCCAGTGGTGGCAAACCTATCGCACATGTGCCAGAGGCGGCACTCAGAGCCCTCTCTGTGGGCACGCACGCAGTTTGGGCGCTCAGTCTCTAAAAGGAAAAAGACGACACAGACTCGAGGCTGGGCTGCTCTCAAACTTACAAAGTATGAGCCAAGGTAAGACAAATTATCAGCATGCGTACAACAGCAAAAATCACATTAATTGTTCAAAAGCAGGCCAAATGCAAACTTTTACCTTTCAATAAAAAGTTGTTTGTATCATTGAAAGCTCTGTTATTGTGTTTTTCTTTTAAGACAAAAGATGTTAATGTAGGAGTTCTTTTTTCTAAACTAAAACCTCAGTATTCAGGTTAAATTGTCGTGCTAGCACTTTGCGATAAATAAGTGGGGTTTGGGTTGCAGTTTGGGCACTCGGTCTCTAAAAGGTTCGCCATCACTGCCCTAGGCTGAGCAGCCATTCAGACTGATAGCTTCTCTCACAGACAAGGGACTTTCCTGACACCTGCGACTGAAAATTTGCAAATGGAGATTCTAGGGATTGAAGCTGGAACTTTTTACATGCCAAGCACTGAGTCATACTCATTGTCCCTGGGATCTAGACCTGACAGAACACGGACCAATCTCAGTTCTCATTTTTGGAACCACAGGACAATATAGTAATATGAAAAAATCAGTTCGGAACAATCTACTAATAACTGCCACCCCCACACTTCAGCACCATAAACTGTTTGAAAAAGCCCTTTCCCTTCAAAGCCAGAGGAGCTAAATTGCTTCCTTTAGATCTAGCAAGGTTCAAGACTCTATTTGTGGATCTAATAGCCTGCAATGTAATTGCCTTAAAGTAGTTTCTCAGTAAGGTTTCACACAATTCTGGATCCTGGGATATATTAAATTCCGGACCGATTCTCTGTTTGTGTTTTGTCAAAAGGACCATTTTGTTTCCTTTAAAGTGCTGGCCTTCGTATGGTTTTGCAGCTATTCTTCCCTGCAAACTTTACCCGAGGTCTTAAGAAGAGGACAATCAAGGTAATGGAAACTGAGAATTTAGAACTGGCAACAGTTGAAAGAAAGTGGTCAGGCTCAAGAAAATAATCAATACATTTTTTTTGCATTTTGCAATCCAGTTCATCTCAGACCTTCCTCTTTTCCTGCTGCCTTCAACTTTTCCTAGCATGGCTGCCTTTCCCAGTGACTCTTGTCTTCTCATAAAGCGACCAAAGTGCAACTGCCTCAGTTTAGTCAGCCTTCAGGGAGAATTCAGGCACACAGACATCCAAACCAACGAAATCTTCTGTCTTTGCTCCATGTACAAGGGGAAGAGGAAGATGGGTGGCTTCTTCATATTGCGAACAAATTAGAGTTTGTTTCTAGTATCGAAACAGAACCAACCAGTTCATACAAGGAACAAACTTTGGATTCAAAATTCTGATGGATCTAAGCAATCAAAAAGATATCTGAAAAAGGGACAATTTTTGTATGCAATAGGCAGGGATTTGGGATGGGCGTGAACTTAAAAATTCCTGCTTCAAAGCAGGGGGAAGCGAAATACACTGGTGAAATGGCTCGCAGTCGTTTAAACCTAGCAGGTCAGCTGCGGACCTGCACCGCTCAGCTGTTAGATTTAAATGGCTCAAACAGCTGAACTGAACTGGACAAAAGCACTGCATTCAGGGGCACAAAATCGGTTAGACCTCCCAGGCCCCAGGGATGTCAGACTGGCAGCAGCCAGGGCTTTCTTGGTGGTGGCTCCATCCTGCTGGAACGAGCTCCCAGTAGAGATCAGGGCCCTGCAGGATCTCTTACAGTTCTGCAGAGCCTGCAAGACGGAGCTCTTCCACCAGGCATTCGGCTAAGGAGCCACAGTATGCACCAGGGAATGTCCCTGTGCGCTGGCTTTCCTACCATCAAAGTTCCTGACCTGTGCTTGCCGCATAATAAAATGAGAACTGTACTGGTGTGACATACAGACATCCAACAGTCACCTAAACCATGTTATAAGAACTGCTCCGCTTGTTGCTTGAGTGTGTTCCAGCATTTTATGTATCTGTTTTAACTGATTGTTATTTTAAGTAATTTATAAGCTTATGATAGGTTTTATTGTATTTTACTGTATTTTTACATTGTTTGTAGGCTGCCCTCAGCCTGCCTCGGCGGGGAGGGCGGGATATAAATTAAATTGATGATGATGATGTTTGGTAAAAGTTCAGGGAAGGCGCCTTCCCCGAACATCAGTTTAGGGGCTCTGAACCGGGCTAAGTTCATGACGAATTTTGGCTCATGAACCGGTTCGTTCCCATTTCTAGTCCTCATATATCCAGAAGCATTTCTATATATGTGATTGTTTGTCAAGCAAAAGTTTAAAAGCAAAACTCCCCAAGTCACAGTTTTAAATATATAGATAGGTAGGTAGGTTTTGCTAAATTATTAAGTAACAGATGGTGTTAATTACCTATCTCCAGAAATATTGTGTGGGGACTTTGGATTGAAGAGAGACTATGTAGAAACATTCTAATTAAAGTGTTCTTCAAACAAATGACAGCAACTGGCAGTGTTAAAGTCTCGGTATCTCAAAAGGGATAGAAATCTGGTTATGATCATGCTCCGTTCTGCCAGGGAAAGTGAAGCAAGGCTTTCAGGGAAAGTGAAGCAAGACTTTCTCTTGTCTATGGCCTGGCGCCTGGTAGACAGTCAGCTCTTTGAGCTCCTACAAAGTGCAGTGTGTTTTTGAACCCCTCAACCTAAGTAACTGACAAACCTACAGAGAATAATGATATTTGTTGGCAGCACCCAACCATCATTTCTTGCAAAATATCTGGGGAACCTGCCCCACCAGTGTTCCCTCTAAGCTGAGTTAGTGTGAGCTAGCTCACAGTTTTTTAGCCTCCAGCTCACACACTTTTGTCTTACCTAAGGGAGGATGGCTCCAGAGCAAACTAATTTACACAGTAGCCCAATCGCTTGCTCACAATTTTAATACCAGTAGCTCACAAAGCAGAAGTTTTGCTCATGAGACTCCACAGCTTAGAGGGAACATTGGTCCCCACATCTGGTGAGGATGCTACAGGGTGAACCAGGAAGGCAAAACAGCAATGACCCCCCCCCCAACAACAACACCCTCTGCATCTCCCACAGAGGAAGGATTTTTCAGCAGTATGGTATAGTGTTCAGCTGAACTCGGATCTGAGAGACTCCAGGTTCGAATCTCCACTCTGCCATGGAAGCTTGCTGGGTGACCTTGGGCCAGTCACAGAGCCAGTTTGGTGTAGTGGTTAAGTGTGTGGACTCTAATCTGGGAGAACCAGGTTTGATTCCCCACTCCTCCACTTGCACCTACTGGGTGACCTTGGGCAAGCCATAGTTCTGGCAAAGGCTCATTTCATAGAAAAAGAAGTGCAGGAGCTCATTAGCATAACTCATTAACATAACTTATTTGCATATGCTACACCACCTGACATCACCGGAAGTATGTCAGAAGGCAAGAAAGAAAGGAGAGAGAGAGAGAGAGAGAGAGAGAAAGAAAGAAAGAAAGAAAAGAAAGAAAGAAAGAAAAGAAAGAAAGAAAGAAAGAAAGAAAGAAAGAAAGAAAGAAAGAAAGAAAGAAAGAAAGAAAGAAAGAAAGAAAGTAAGTAAGTGCTGGCAAAGAGGGGACAGCTGCTAATCCAAGCCTCAGAAATACCATTATTCTGGGAGGATAGCTTCAGTGGTGGCTGAAGCCTTCAGAAGGCTGGTCGGAGGAACAAGGACCTTTCCAGGGGATGGGGTCATTTTGCTGCAGCGATGACACAAGCAGGCATTCCCCCATGGTGGTGGGGGGGGGCTGGCACCAACTCCCGGAGCTGCACTCCCCCGAGCTCCTACTTGAAATGACCCCTGGTTCTGGCACAGCTGTTCTTGAAAAAAAGAGCAGTTTCTGTCAGAGCTCTCTCAGCCCCACCTACCTCACAGGGTGTCTGTTGTGGGGAGGGGAAGGGAAAGTAGATCGTAAGCCGCTCTGAGACTCCGAGTGAAGGGTGGGATATAACTCCAATCTCTTCTCTTCTTCTCCTCTTTTTCTTCTTCTCAGCCTAACCTACCTCAGATGGTTGTTGTGAGAGCAACATGGAGAAGAGAATTATGCAGGCCGCCCTGAGTCCCCATCAGGGAGAAAGGCTGGGTATAAATTAAGTAAAACAAATAATGGCTGGAATGACCAAGGGGCTTGCTAGGCAGACCCTCTGGCCAAAGGTATAATTTGCCATCCAGAACTCTCTCAGAGTGGAGTGGGAGGCTAGAGCCTTGGCCAGAAAATTCAAATCTTACTTTAGAGGTAAAATCACAGCAATCCCAAATTCACTCAGATGCAATCAGTATAAAGGCTTATTACTTAAAAGCTTATCCCACTGTTTGGAAGTTATGATACAATCACTGCCAACTACATTTTTTGGGGGGGGAAATGAACTTACCTGGCTCTCAGTATCCATTTCCTTTGAAGTAGAGTATGCTGTGCACTTATATTGGTAATTTTAGGAAGTTTTAAAAGAGCACTCTTTCCACTGTATTTGCATCTTCAGCATTCACCGTGGCATAGACATCTAACTAGTAAAGGTAAAGGATTTCCCTTGCTCAAACCAGTCAAATCCGACTGTAGGGGGCAGTGCTCTTCTCCGTTTCCAAGCCAAAGAGCCAGCGCTGTCCAAAGTCTTTTTTCCATGGTCATGTGGCTGGCATGACTAGATGCCAAGGTGCACGGAACACTGTTACCTTCCCACCGAAGCAGTACCTATTTATCTACTTGCAATGTCTTGCTTTCGAACTGCTAGGTTGGCAGGAGCTGGGACCGGAGACGGGAGCTCACTCCATCACGCAGCACTCAGGTCTCGAACTGCTGAACTACTGACATTCCGGTCTGTAGTTCAGCATCTTAACCTCTGAGCCACCACAGCCCCAAGACATCTAACTAGAATCTTCTATTTGTCTATCCCCTGAACTTAGTGAAGGGTTGTCAGCTCTGGGTCGGGGACTACCTGGAGATTTGGGGGGTGGAGCCTGAGAAGGGTGAGGTTTGAGGAGGGGAGGGTCTTCAGTAGGGTATAATGCCCTAGAGTCCACCTTCCAAAGTGGCTGTTTTCTCCAGGTGAACTGATCTCTGTTGCCTGGAATTCAGTTGTAATAGCAGGAGATCTCCAGCCACCACCTGGAGGCTAGCAAGCCTAACTTACTGGATTACTGTGTTGATGGAAACTGTAGTTTTCTTGGCTTTTTGATCCAACATGGGAGCTGCAAAATGTACTCATTTATTCAGTCCAGCAGGAAGCCATGCTGGGGAAGGATAATTCACAGGAATGCTAGGCCTTGGTAGGAACCTGGCCTCTGTTTGAGGAGCTATCCTCAGGACAAATTGTTCTCCTCTTTGGGAAAGATCAGATTTGCAGCTTGAGGGAGAACTAGTGGGAAGCGGGTATCAGGGGGGAGGGTTCACCAATATGAAGAAGAGAAGAAGAAGAGATTGGATTTATACCCGCCCTTCACTACCCAAGGGAGTCTCAGAGCGGCTTACAAACTCTGGGGCAAGTGATGCTCTGTATTCTTGGTGCTTGACGAGGGGGGGGGGGGCAACAGTGGGAGGGCTTCTAGTGTCCTGGCCCCACTGGTGGACCTCCTGGTGGCACCTGGTGTTTTTGGCCACTGTGTGACAGTGCTGGACTGGATGGGCCACTGGCCTGATCCAGCATTGGCTTCTCTTATGTTCTTATGAATGCTTTGGACGGTGGACTCTATGGCATTGTACCCCACTGAGGTCCCTGTCCACCCCAGGCTCCATCCCCAAATCTCCAGGAGTTTCCAACCTGAATCTGGGTCGCTATACTCACTTTGGGTTGCCATGGTAACGGGGGGAAGGAATTCCTGTGGGGAGGGGATGGAGTAAATGAGTGAGAGAATGAGACCTTTCGCTTTTAATAGCCATAACTTTCTTTGCAAGCGTGCCTCCTTCCTTGTTCCCATATAACACGTGGCCTAAATAAACTGCCACTTTGCGGCGTTCTGTGAGGTGACTGATCAGGATTGGCTCTACTTCACTCAACCAGCACCCTCTATCTTTGTAATAGTATCTTCCGGGTTTAATTTTAATAGGTAGCCACTCAGGCGTTTTCTTTAACAGAAAACAGAGCTTTATTTACAGAACCAAACAGAGGGGATGGGGGGTGTATTTACATTGGACACGTTGTTTCGGTAGCGGCTGACACATTTGGCTTAGATGATACTTAGGCAGTAGGCTATACAAGGGGGGGCCCGCGATATTCGCGGGGGGAGAAACTGACAGCCGCTCCTCCTTCCTCTGCCCCCTCCCCCCCCAGAGACTCCCGGCGGGCCTTGGTGGCTCTTGCTGGGCCCGCCGCTTGCCCCCTTCCCCCCCCCAGAGACTCCCGGCAGGCCTCGGTGGCTCTCGCCGGGCCCGCCGCTCGCCCCCTTCCCCCCCCCAAGATTTAAAGATCCCCCGAAAAGTTTTTGATAGATTTCGGATTTTTCTGCAAGCAGGGGGGTTACCCCCCACTTGCAGAACCCCCCCCTCTGCCCTCCAAGTGCCCCCCCCGCGCGGATTTAAGTATCCGCACACGGGGGGCCCTTGGGAATTAGATATATAGATTGTTTGCTGTTTCCTTAACCGTACATAAGCTCACTCAACACCTCCCTCAGTACACTCTCCTGTCCTGCTTAGGGGTTAGCCTTTTGGCTTTGGTTTCCTGACCCTTAAGTCCCAACTGGCCACCAACCAGCTGTCCAGACTCTGCCAGTCTTTGCCTCGGCCCTCCCTTAACCTCCTATCTCAGGTTCCTCAGGAGTGCTGTATTTTAGGTTTGTGACCGCTTATGTGTTCTGATTTTACTAGTCTGTTCACTATCCCGTGAACCAGACTATCCAGCACCCAGTTCTCAGCTTAAACTGGTATTTTTGGCTGCTCACACAGAGCTACAGAGACACACTTCCAAGCTCTCACACAGCTATCCCCAGAACTGGGTTTTTTTTTTTACACAGCTCTTTTCTCTCTCTCTCCCTGAACATTCTCAACTGTCAGGTGTGCCCGTTAACTGCCAATCATTGAGGGTTCCGAGCTAAATGGCCCCCTCCTCACTCAGTCATGTGACCTAGATTTTCATTCCGTCACAGGTGCCCTTGGAGCTTTTGGGTACCAGCTCTCTCAGTAGATAACCAAATCCTCCCAGGTTGAGATGGCAATGCTAGGCGTGTGCTTGGGGAAGGAGGGGACTTTTGTTTGAATTATCTATAATAGGCATGTACCCGCCAAAGTGCTTCAGTCCTAACACATGTGATGTTCTGGATCATGCGTACTTCTCAACCCTGAAGAACGGTGTCACTACCGGCTCGATTGTCCACTCGATTCATCCCCAAGAAAGAAGTTTCTTGGCACAGTCTTAGATAAATTGGGCCCCTGCTCCACATCTGGGGAAGTTATAACTTTATTTGCAGAAGCAGAGCCAGAGTGTCACACTTTTTGTCCTAGCAGCGCAGAAAATTCGAACCAAGTTGACCGAATCTTTGCCTGCTAAATAGCCAGGGCTATGTTAAGGTATATAAGGCCCTTACTCCAAACCCTATATTCATTCTGTAGTTTTAGTTTTTTTAAAAATCTTATATTATTTTAAGAAGGTCACCAGTTTTATGCTTGACACATATCTTATATTTTAATCCCTGTGCTTTAATGCAGATTTTATTCTGTATTTCATAGCTTCCATTGTATTGTACTGTATTTGTAACGGCCATTGGCCATATGCAGGGCTCATTTCGTAGCAGGAGCTCCTTTGCATATTAGGCGACACACCCCTAATGTAGCCTGTCCTCCAAGAGCTTAGAGAGTTCTTCTTACAGGGGCTACTGTAAGCTCTTGGAGGATTGGCTACATTGGGGGGGTGTGGCCTAATATGCAGAGGAGTTCCTGCTAGAAAAAGAGCCCTGGCCATATGCGATAAATTGAAATTGGAAATTGGAATTGCATACTTCTCCATAAATTTAGCACTGCTAAAGAGAGAGTTATTGGGAGTCACTTGACCAGGGATCTGACCGGGGGTCTATCTCCCACTGGTGCCTGGGGGAGGGGGGGAGGACCTGGCAGGTCCTGCTGCAAGTCCTCTATCCGTGGACACCACAGCTGCCACACCCCTCTTCTGCTAGGCCGCAAATAGAGAACATGGTCCTTTTTGGTAGGACAGATTTGGCCCAGGGGCTTCCAGCTGTGGATCCCAACTTGATACATTCCATTACATCCCCTATGAGTGTCGTCCCCCTCCCCGGAATTGCCCAAGTGTGTGATAGGAAGGAAGCAGTTAAATGATAACAAATGTGAAACGTGGCAAGCTGTGTACAATTAACTACAACTCAAATATACACCTTGTTCCAATCCAAGCCATTTATCAGATAAAAATAGTCTGCTACAAGAATGTCATGATTAATGAGGTGAGACTCCAGCTAATTACTGTTTCCTCCAGAAGTAATTAGGTTGGCATCGCTAATCAAGATGAATGAACACTCTGACCCGCTTCTTTAAATGTAAAACTATGAGCGCCTGCCACAATAACATCATTTAGTTCAGGCAACGGAGTCTTTATTAGGCTTGTAGTTTGATTAAATTCTTTTGTTACCCCTCGGCTTTTGCGCACACGAACAGATGAACGCCGTGGTGTTCAAAGAGTTTGTCACCCTTAATTAAAGGCTGAAAAGGTTCATTCGACTCCGGGGGCAGTAGAATACGGCAGCTCTAAATTGATAGCTTTTAAGTAAGGGATAACTGGAGGAGTCACGGGGTTGGCCCATCTGCAAGAGAGGTTCCCTCAGCTTGCCATAATTTTCAGGTGGAGCGTTGGGGAGCGTTGAGGAAATTTATGGCCGGATTCTCTTGAAGGAGCCCTGGTTTGATAAGCAAAGTGCTTTCTCAGCTGACAGCTTCACTACGATCCGGCGAGTGTGTGATTTTAATGTGAATTTCTCAATTACTATTTGAAGACAGAGCAGAATAAATATGTAACCCGCGTGTTCGTTATTACCGCCACACTCTTTTACTGCCAGGTTTATCTTCTGCCATGATACCCCTTCATTTCGGTCAAAGGGAACAACCAAGCCACCAGATCATACTCTTTAAAAGATTTGTTTGTGTTGAATTCAGTGGGCTTCCAGGAAGGCTGCTTAAAATGGCCGCCGGGTCCCAGGCATAGAACACATGCCAGTGAGGTCATCAGCCTGTACCACCATTTAAGGTTGCCAGTCTCCAGGTGGTGGCTGGAGATCTCCTGGGATTACGACTGATCTCCAGATGACAGAGATCAGTTCCCCTGGAGAAAATGGCTGCTTTGGAAGGTTGAGTCTATGGCATTATACCCTACCGAGGCCCCTCCCCTCCCTAAGCCCCACCCTCCTCAGGTTCCACCCCAAATTTTCCTGGTATTTCCTAACCCAGAGCTGGTAACCCAGGGGTCATTTGGGGCCGGAGCCTGCCGGAGCACTGTTCCGGGAGCTCGGGAGTCAGCACAAATGGCGATGCCGGCAAGCCCCGCCCCCGCATTCCTTCTCTATAGAGTTGCGTCACAGCTGCGGCGCAACTCTAAAGAGAAAGAAGATATCAGTACAACCATCAAACACCAAGAAAATGATCTGGACATCATAGCGAACCCCAGTTTGCACTGATGAAAATTCAGAACTCAAACCCTGCTTTGAGCTCTCAAACGTACAGGCAAATCCTGTTATAGAACCATCTTCTTTCTCTTTGCATCCACTCCATATTTAGGGTTGCCACACTGTAGGTATCTCTTTCCATTACAATTGATCTCCAGAAGATCAGTTCTCCTGGAGAAAACGGCTGCTTAGGAGGGCAGTGTGAGACTTCCTGGATGAATTCACCCCACACAAAGGCTCTTGAGTAAGACTTTCTTTATTGGGGGATTTTCTTCAGGGTACACGTGTTGAGTTAGTAATGGGGTGGATAATAGCGTTAGAATAGATACAGTGCTTTCAAAATGCCTACTGGCATACGGACCCCCTTAATCCCCACTCAGGGAAAAACCCCGCATAAAACAATTCCCAGGTGAAAGAGCGGGGAGACCTGCAACAGAAGGTAAAAACATAAAACATATCTGTGTGAAGCTACCAGTAGCCTTGGATAGAGATAACAACCCGGTGAAGCTAAGAAGCAGATAATAATTCCCATGAAGCCAGCAAGCAATGGGGAGGGAGTACATTCCAGCTGGAGGCAAAGGGAGGAGTGGAATCGTCTCATCCAGTTCAGTAAATCCCATCTCCCGCCCGGGAAAGTGGCAGGCATACCTGACAGGCAGGCTGTACGGCATTATACCTTGCTGAGGTCCCTCCCCTCCCAAACTCCATCCTCCCCAGGCTCCGCCCCCCCAAAAACCTTCAGGAATTTCCCAACACAGAGCTGACAACCCAGTCCCAATTCCCATTTCCACAAGCAGGGTTTTTCAGAGATGGATTGACATTCTGCACCATAATTATCTCAAAGCGTGGCTGGGCAAGCCAGCTTCTCACCACAGTTTCTAATTCTAGTTTGCTGGCTGACTGCAAACCACGGTTAATCACTCCAAACAATTCAAGCATCGTATCTAGCCCTAGTCCAGCTTCCTCAACCAGGATCAGGTGTGATGTCCAAACTGAGGTGTGGCCCTGTTTTTGGCCTTGTAAATATTCTTCGTTTATATATTTTGAAGAGATAAATAAATAAGAGGAAAGGGCCTGAGAGGGTGAGGTGTGGAGGAGGAGGAGGAGAGGAAGAAGAAGAATTGGTTTTTATACTCCACCCTTCACTACCTGAAGGAGTCTCAGAGCGGCTTACAATCACCTTCCCTTCCTCTCCCCACAACAGGCACCCTGTGAGGTAGGTGGGGCTGTGAGAGTTGTGAGAGAACTGTGACTGACCCAAGGTCACCCTGCTAGCTGCATGTGAAGGAGTGGGAACTCAAACCCAGATTAGAGTCTGCCTCTCTTAATCACTACATCAAGTTGGCTCTCAAGTGTGTGCAAATGTGTGTAGAAAAAAACTGTGGATGAAATAAGGATAGGTAGAGTGGCCAGGTCCGTCACTACCTCTGCTGCTTTGTGGTGCAGTACAAGCAGAATTGGAGGGGAAACAGAGCTGTGTCAATGCTGCGACATCACTTCCAGCCAAAACCTGGAAGTGACATCACTGCATCAGGGTGATACTCTAGGTTTCAACTGAAACTCTATGGTAACTTAACCTTACAGTGCCAGCCCAACACGGTGATATTACTTCTGGGTTTGGGTTGGATGTAATGCTGCATTGTTAGCACAACTCGAGTTTAGTTGTCCCCCCCCCCAGTGTCTGTCACTCAGCTGGCACCCTAAGGACAGGAGACAGGAGAGTCCATAGTCATTTTCAGACATTACAACCACATGCACTGGAAGTCCACTAGCGGTACTGTGTGTGACCAAAGGTGTTCCCCATAGGCACTGTCACCATTTCACGAAAACAGCGCAATGCCTGGTTTTTCCATGCACACACAGATTTGAAGCTATACACGCATGGAAAATCGACATGTAGCCCTATTAACATGAAATGGTGACCACACATACCAGTAGCATCTCAGATAGCACATAATCCCATTGCTGGGGTCCTGGTTGACATCTCAGAAGGGTCTGTATAGTCCAGGCAAGAAGGGAGTAGGCAGGCAGTGCAGATTTAGAGGACGAGGACCCCCCGTAAGTGATGAATTTTTGACAGCAAGTTCCCGTTCTCCTATGCTGAGAGCTTGGCTGTGGATCTGAAGCCATATTCAGGGAGCGTCCAATCCTGGCTTGGATTTGATTGCTCCTGCTACACTGCAATGAAGTCTTATGCTACATGTCCATGTCCTAGGCAAAAAAACGCAACCTAGAGGGCCAGTATGGTGTAGTGGTTAGGAGCACGTACTCTAATCTGGGAGAACAGGGTTTGATTCCCTACTCCTCCACTTGCAGCTGCTGGTGTGACCTTGGGTCAGTCACAAGTTGTCTCAGAGCTGTTCTCTCAAGGGCAGTCCTCGAGAGAGCTCTCTCAGCTCCTCCTACCTCACAGGGCATCTGTTGAGGGGAAGGGAAACGGATTGTAAGACTCTCTGAGACTCTTTTGAGTAGTGAAGGGTGGGGGTATAAATCCAACCTATTATTATTATTATTTAGTTAATTCATTTTTTATCCTGCCCTTCCTCTGGGGAGCTCATATATTGTTCTCTCCTCCCCTGTTTTATCCTCACAACAACCCGGTGAGGTAGGTGAAGCTGAGAATACGTGACTGGCCCACGCTCACCCAGAAAGGGGATCTTCCAGATCTTAGTCCAATGCTGTAACCAGTACACAACACTGTCTTCCCCCAGATTTACTGAATATGTATTATTGGGGTTAAAAGCAAAGATTCCTGCGCATCCTTCACCTAGACCAGAGGTGCAGTCATAGCGATGATATTTCCCCTACGTATCAAAAGAAAAGAGAAAAGGGAAAAGGAAACAGCAGCAGGGTGCATAAACATGTCAATCAACGTGCGGTAAGTAGAGAATTGTCATTAAGTGGGGGGTGTAAAAATAGGATTCCTCAATCTAGGAAGAAGAAATATCAGACAGGTGCAGGGAAAGAAAGAGGAGATTACAGATCTCAGCCTCCAATTATGACCATCGAGGAACAAGGATATAACAAACGGGGACCTGGGGGGGGAAAGGCGAACGACATCGTATCACTCTGCGTTCAATGAGAGGCAAAGGGCTAGAATTTTCATGTCTGCAAATTGCCTTTAATAGTAATGAGACTACTTCGGCTCAGATCGCGGTGGTGGAAAGGGCCATCAAGTCGCAGCCGGCCTGTGGCGACACCTCATGGGGTTTTCGAGGCAAGAGACATTCAGAAGTGCTTTCCCGTTGCTTGACTCTGCATAGTAACCCTGGACTTCCCTGGTGGTCTCCCACCCAAGTACTAACCAGGGCCGAGCCTGCTTAGCTTCCAGGATCTGATGGGGTCGGGCTAGCCTGGGCCAGCCAGGTCCGGACTCGGTTCTTAGAAAACTACGTGAGTCCCCTCTGCCCACCCCAAGCCACTCCTGAGGGTGAGATGATCCTTGGGGCCATATCGACCCATGGCCAGGCAGTTGGGTTAGAACAGATAAAAGGAAGTCCTTCTTCACCCAAAGAGTGATTCACACGTGGAATTCACTGCCACAGGAGGTGGTGGCGGCTACAAGCATGGACGGCTTCAAGAGGGAATTAGATAAACATATGGAGCAGAGGTCCATCAGTGGCTATTAGCCACAAGGTATAGATAGGAACTCTCAGTCTGGGGCAAGTGATGCTCTGTATTCTTGGTGCTTGAGAGGGGGGCAACATTGGGAGGGCTTCTAGTGTCCTGGCCTCACTGGTGGACCTCCTGAGGGCACCTGATGTTTTTGGCCACTGTGTAACGCAGAGAGTTGGGCTGGATGGGCCACTGGCCTGATCCAACATAGGCTTCTCTTATGTTCTTATGTTCTTAGAAGAAAGGGGAAATGGAGGGTCTGAAACCATCTGGAACGACGACATAATGAGTTTTCGCGTATTGCTGTGGGGTTTTCAAGGCAAGAGACAATCAGAGGTGGATTTGTCATGGTCTTCTCATCTCATCCAGTTGAGCCCTCAGGTGGGGACCAGGGCTACTGTATGCAGAGAAAAGTTAGGGAAAGATGGTGCAAATGTGAATGTTTTAGCCATGTGGCTTGGTGAAAAATAAATGGCTAAAATGGCTAAAACAGCTTCTCTCTCTCTCTTAAAAAACCCTTTTGCTATTCAGTGACTTTGCATAATCTCACACAGGCTGTAAAAAGCCGTTGCATGTCCTGTCGGGTTCAGAAGTGCTTTATCAATAATTAAAACGACCCACTGATCAATTGGATATTTGACAAGCCACCGATGCGCTGCCCTCGGCGCTGAAGTGACCCTGCTGAGTCAGCTCAGGGACACTTTGGATTTGGGCAGCTGCCCGGTGCAGAGAGAGAGAGAAACAAATTGGAGCCAGTCTCTCTCTCTCTCTTAGGTTTGCTGAGAATAAGCTACAACCTGACCCAAGCATACTTCATGCGCCAGGTCTACGTTTGTGGCATCAGCTTAAGAGCTGGGGAGAACAGACCTGTTGGTATTAAGTTTTTAGGATGGGATGGATTGTTCACATTATTGTTTCTTTGGACTGTTACAGGGTAGCTGCTCGACACGTCTGCCAGTTTGATAGGCCTGCAGAAAAAGAAAGCCACTGTTGCATTTTCTTGGGTGAGTGTGTGTGTGTGGTTGACTTCTGGCAACTCCTAGCGGAGCTTGGACATTTCAGAGAGGTGGCTTGCTATTGCCTGCCCCTGTGTTCCAGCCCTGGTCTTCCTTGGAGGTCCCCCATTGTTTTGTTACTTGCCCTGAGCCTGTCTGCAGGATGGGTGGGGTACAAATGCAAATCACAAATAAATAAAGTTGGCTGATGCTCATAACCAAAATATCTTCTTTGAGGTCTCTGTGCACCACACCTATGGGATCCAGTGCGCCTGCGCTGATCCGATCGGTGTAGTACAAATAAAGTTCTGGCTCAATGGTGCAGTGAGTTAAAGGCCAGTTGTCGGTGGTCTGTAAATAGATGGGTGACTGAGAAGGAAGTGGGGTTGCCAGATCTGGATTGGGAAACCCCTGGAGTTTTAGGGACGGAACCTGGGGAGTATGGGGACCTCAGTGGGGTACAATGCCATAAAGTCCACCCTTCAGTTTGGTGTAGTGGTTAAAAGCACGAACTCTTAATCTGGGAGAACCGGGTTTGATTCCCCACTCCTCCACATGCAAGCTGCTTGTGTGACCTTGGGTCAGTCACAAGTTCTTTCAGAGCTGTTCCCTCAAGGGCAGTCCTAGAGAGAGCTCTCTCAGCCCCACCTACTTCCCAGGGTGTTTGTTGTGGGGAGGGAAGGAGATTGTAAGCTGCTCTGAGACTCCTTTGGGTAGGGAATGGTGGGGTATAAATCCAATCTCCTCCTCCTCCTCCTCTTCTTCTTCTTCTTCTTTGCAGCCATTTTCTCCAGAGGAACTGATCTCTGTAGTCTGGAGAGGATCTGTAATTCCAGGGACTCCCCAGGCCCCACCTGAAGGCTGGCAACCCTAGAATGATGTGAAATTTGGAAAGTTTCAGGTGCTCAGGCAAATGCAACAGTCTTGTAAAAATCCACTTACATCGCAGGATGCCTACCATCTGCCCCCCCACTCCCACCTTCTCTGATCTTCAGTGACATTTTAGTCCCCCCGAGCAAAAAAGAAAAGAAAAGAAGGAAACCAACTACAACACAATGTGGATAATCCCTTTCATCGAGGTATTCCAACAGTATACAATTGCGACGGGAGGCCACCTAATTAAATCAGGGAAGAATTAAAACTGCTGTGTGTTTCTGTTCACTCGGGGAGTGAAGTAATTATCCCTAATAAGAAGATCGGGTTGATAAAAGCAGCCAGTCACGGCAACCTTTCAGTGTTTCAAATTAAGTTGCCAAGGACAATCTTGCATCCCAAGCCTATAAGGTTCGTGCTAACGTCATTAAGATGACACCATCAATGTACACGGTGCCTTGGAGAGTACCCCAAACAAAGAGAAAATAAATGGCAAAAACAGATTTCTGCCCAGAGTAGTTTACAATCTAAATGTGCGTATAGAGGAGATAAGAACATAAGAAGAGCTCTGCTGGATCTGACCAGTGGTCCATCTAGTCCAGCATCCAAAGAACATAAGAAGAGTCCTGCTGGATCAGACCAGTGATCCATCTAGTCCAGCATCCTAAGAACATAAGAAGAGCCCTGCTGGATCTGACCAGTGATCCATCTAGTCCAGCATCCAAAGAACATAAGAAGAGTCCTGCTGGATCAGACTAGTGGTCCATCTAGTCCAGCATCCAAAGAACATAAGAAGAGCCCTGCTGGATCTGACCAGTGATCCATCTAGTCTGGCATCCTAAGAACATAAGAAGAGTCCTGCTGGATCAGACCAGTGGTCCATCTAGTCCAGCATCCAAAGAACATAAGAAGAGCCCTGCTGGATCAGACCAGTGGTCCATCTAGTCCAGCATCCTGCTGGATCTAGTCCAGCATCCAAAGAACATAAGAAGAGCCCTGCTGGATCAGACCAGTGGTCCATCTAGTCCAGCATCCTAAGAACATAAGAAGAGCCCTGCTGGATCAGACCAGTGGTCCATCTAGCCCAGCATCCTGCCTCACACACATTGGCGACCAGTTATTCTGCAGGGCCAACAACAGGGCAAAGAGGCTGAGGCCTATCCCTAAGGTTCCCATGACAAACTTGGCATGAGAGAGGCCGATGGGGATATGGTGCAAGGGCAATGCCACCAGAAGGAGGACGTCACTTCCAGGGAATACTTGGTAAAACCATGGAGTTTCAGACAATTCCTAGAGCTACCACCATCACTGTATTCCCTGAAAGTGATATCATCATGGAGGTGATGGGAGTGAGCTTTTAAATTTTTAATGTTTCCCCCACTGCCACTAAGGAATGAGAACTCCTGGCGAGACACGCTGATTGGCGGTTCGGAAGCCCTACCTTCCATTGATGTTGCCTCCTGATGATAGTGAGAGCATCAGAAGGGAGGTGAGGTAAGAAGGAATACCTCTGAAGGATCCAACAGGAAATTACGAAGTGCTCCACCGCACTTATAAAGCTTTCTCTAATGCACTGAGGCAGATCCATGTGGGATTCACTGCTGCAGGAAGTGGCAGCAGCCACAAGCACAGACAGCTTCAAGAGGGGATTGGATAAACATACAAAGCAGAGGTCCAGGTGTGGCTATTAGCCACAAGGTATAGATGGAACACTCTGTCTGAGGCAATGATGCTCTGTGTGCTTGGGGGAGCCACGGTGGGAGGGCTTCTGGAGTTCTGTCCCTGCTGATGGACCTCCTGATGGCACCTGAGTTTTGGCCACTGTGTGGCCTAGAGTGTTGGACTGGATGGGGCATTAGCCTGATCCAGCATGGCTTTTCTTATGTTCTTATGTCTGGGGTAGTGATGCTCTATATTCTTGGTGCTGGGATGGGGGAAGGCAAAAATGGGAGGGCTTATGGAGTTCTGGCCATGCTGGTGGACCTCCTGATGGCACCTGGGTTTTGGCCACTGTGTGGCCCAGAGTGTTAGAGTGGATGGGTCATTGGCCTGATCCAACATGGCTTCTCTTATGTTCTTATCCCATGTTGTGCTAGCAGAGCACCAGAATTGTTTTTGCATAGTTCTTTTTGTGGAAGACGTGATGTGGGATCGGGTCGTTCTGCTGTCGCTGAAACATTATAGCCCTGGTGGTGGACCTGCAAGGGAGCTGAGCTTTCTTCTTGTCATCAACATCCTTGAATTTGCTGGTAGCTGAGTATGATCCTCTTGTGCTAGAAGATCACTAGACCAAACTGTCATAAAACCTAACCAACACCATTCGGTTATCCTTGCTGGCTTGCCATCAGTAGGACAGGTACACCAGCCTCCAAGTGGGACCTGGGGATCCCCCGGATTTACAGCTCATCTCCAGACTACTTAATATTTTTTAATAAAGTAATTATATTATTTTATAATAAAGACTATTTTATATAATCCCCCTTTTAAACTCTTTGTATTCTCCTTGTAGAAGTCAACTTACGTTACTGGGAACCCAAGGAGCCTAGGGCCCTGGTGTTCTGGTTCTTCCTTGACTTCTCACAAGCCCCTAGTCTAAGAGTCCCTAGGCCAAGAGCCCAGCTCTTTGGTTCATGCCCTTCAGCTCGTACCTCTGGCCAGGTGCTGCCTTAAATAGAAGCCTCCCCCAGCAAAGGATGTGGCTAGCAGCTATTCAAATACACCCAGGCACTCAATTACAGTCAAACAATGGCCCTTTCTCACCCTATCTCAAACAGCCAGCACTCTGCAACAACTCAAAACTCACTCACACACTTCCAAACACAGTCCCCACACACAGTACCCTCAGCTAAATCACCTCAGCTGAAAGCAAATAGAAAGCACTCACCCCTCTTGCAGCTCTGTCTCCTGCTGCCTTCCAGAGCTCAGTTCTGACACAGAAACGTTAACAGTCTGGATCCTATCACTGTCTCAATAAACCTTTATTCTTTTGAATGACTGCTGTAGGGAACTGATGTCTCCAGGAGCCTGACACCTATGTATACCCAGGACATAATCCGTCTCCTAGAACTGAAACAAATTTGTGCAGAGAAATTCTTAGGGAGGGGTCATGGCTCAGCATCTGCATTGGCGTGCAGAAGGTCCCAGGTTCAGTCCCCAGCATCTCCAGTTAAAAGGATCACATAATACATGATGTGAAAAGAACTGATACCCTGGTGTGCTGCTGCCCATCAGAGCAGACTTCGATAGACCAGTGGAAGGCACTTTTCATTCGCTCATAACTTCAGCTAGATTTCTGCACTCCTTGCTGCTATTCTCTTGGGTGCTTTTCAAACGACTCTCTAATTTTAGCTGGGCTTTCCCCTCCTCTTTCATGACCAGCATGCCTCATTATCTCTGCACAGGGACGACTGAAGAATCCCATTGTTCATTCGGCCCAAGACCCAACTTGCATTCTGAATTCATCCCTGCACAGCTGGCCCTGGCAGACGGCCACTCACTCCATCCACCTACATGCGGTCAAGACCAGGCGAACCACAGTGTTCTCTCTCCTCACGACTATGGAACATTTCAGGGCATTGCTAAGGGGAAATTAAAGTCCCTGCCAACTGTAGAGCCAACTGGTTTTTCCACCCAAGGGCCGAGGCTTGCGGCAGAATAAGAATACAATGAGAAATGGACTGCGAGGGCTTCCAAGTTTTCATTTCAAATGGGCAAGTGGGTTAGGAGCAGACAGATAGCAGCAAAAACCGGGCGCTCGGGGAAATACTGCATGTATGTAAAGTCAGCCAAAGAAGCATGGACATCACCTCATACACCCCATACACACATACCCCTCAAATTTGCAAGCTACACTGTGACCGATTTCCCACGAGGCGCTGCTCCGGCGTCGTTCTTCCCTTTGCCCCGATTGTGTGCTTGAATTTCCCACTATTTGCCCCATGCTGCATTTTGACCCGCGGCTTCACCCAAATTCCCCTGCAGCTTCAGTGATCCTGTTTTTTCGAGAATCACTGAAGCCTTGGGAGAATTCAGGTGAAGCCCAGGTCAAAATGCGGCGCAGGGCAAATAGTGGGAAATTCAAGCACGCAATCGGGGCAAAAGGAAGAATGACGCCGGAGCAGCGCCTTGTGGGAAATCAATATGTGCTTCTCTTGGCAAAAGAAATCCACACTCAGGGGGCGTTTTCTCACTAGCTTTCCCCCGCGGTTTACACCGAAGCTAGCACCGGAGCTTCTGGTCAGTTTCCCACCATTTGCTCCGTGCTCACAATTTCCTCCAGAGTATCAGTGCACTGCTCCGGAGCTTCCCTGGAGCAAGAAAATCCTGCTGTTCCATCTGAATTCCATCTGATACTCTGGAGGAAATTGTGAGCACGGAGCAAATGGTGGGAAACTGACCAGAAGCTCCGGTGCTAGCTTCGGTGTAAACCGCGGGGGAAAGCTAGTGAGAAAAGGCCCAAAATCATTTGGAATTCACTTGCAGATAAGCAGAATAAAGTCCCATTCCTGAGAAACAGGAAGGCTTTTCAAGAACACAGACCCAGACTTCTTGCTCCTACACCTGTAAAATGTTTGCATGGCAGAATCTGACGTCTTCTGTTTGAAGAACACCAGAAAGCTTTTAAAATACAACACTCTGGCCATCTTCACTGGAGAAAGGCTGCCTGTTGTAAACATTCCTAGCAGAGTGTCCCTAGCACAGAAGGAAAGGACCTTGCGGGTTTTGTTGGATTTTGAAAAAGGATTGAGACAGATTCTTTCTTTAACTATTATGTGTGTATCCACATGTGTGTTATGTGCTGTCAAGTTGCTTCTGATCTATGACAACTGTATGAATGAGTTACCTCCAAACCATCTTATTAACAGCCTTGCTTAGGTCTGGTGTAGTGGTTTGGTGTAGTGGTTAGGAGCACAGACTCTAATCTGGGAGAGCTGGGTTTGATTTCCCCACTCCTCCACATGCAGCTGCAAGTGTGACCTTGGGTCAGTTAAATGAACCAAAAAACAAGTTCTCACAGAGCTGTTCTCTCAAGGGCACTTCTCGAGAGAGCTCTCTCAGCCCCACCTACCTCACAGGGCGTCTGTTGCGGGGGGGGAGGGGAAGGGAAAGGAGATGGTAAGCTGCTCTGGGACACCTTCGAGTAGTGAAGGGCGGGGATTTCCTCCTCCTCTTCTTCATCTTCATCTTCCAAACTGAAGACTGTGGCTTTCTTGACTGAGGCAGCCCATCTCATGCTGGGTCAAAGACAATCATACTAGGAAAAGTTGGAGGACAGCAGGAAAAGAGGAAGACCCAACATGAGATGGATTGACTCCATCAAGGATGGCAGCCACGACCAGTGTTCCCTCTAAGCTGAGTTAGTGTGAGCTAGCTCACAGTTTTTTAGCCTCCGGCTCACACATTTTTGTCTTAGCTCAGGAAGGATGGCTCCAGAGCAAACTGATTTATTCAGCAGTCAAATCGCTGGCTCACAACTTTAGTGCCAGTAGCTCACAAAGTAGAATTTTTGCTCACAAGACTCCACAGCTTAGTGGGAGCATTGGCCACGACCCTCAGTTTGCAAGACCTGAGCAAGGCTGATAAGATGCTTGGGAGGCCATTAATTCATAGGGTCACCATAAGTCGGAAGGTCTCTGTGATACGAAGGACAGTTCTGCCAAAGTTAATACAAGACTCCCCATGCGATCCAAGACAATTCTGCAGAAGAGGAGGAGGAGGAGGAGATTGGATTTATACTGTGCCCTTCACTTGGAGTCTCAGGCTTACAGTCTCCTGTCCCTTCCCCTCCCCAAAACAGACACCCTGTCAGGTAGGTGGGGCTGAGAGCTCTTTCCAGAACTGCCCTTTCAAGAACAGCTGTGACAGAACTACGGCTTGCCCAAGGTCATCCAGCAGCTGCATATGGAAGAGTGGGGAATCAAACCCAGTTCTCCCAGATTAGAGTCTGCGCTCTTAACCACTACACCAAATTGTAGCATATAAATTGCCAACAGCCTTTAAATGTATCGGTAGTATTGGGGTCCAAGAACGATCACGTATTTGAGGCCAAAGGGGCAATTTCTGCAAAGGGGTATGTAACCAGGCCATCCCATGTAACATCCTCTTGAACATTTGGAAAGGTCAAATACTCGCTTGCACAGTTTTCCTCCTAACACAGACATTTCTTTTAAATCATTTTGTTTTATCATAAAATCTGGGGGGAAATATGCTGTTTTTATAGCACAACACAGTTGGCAATCCTTCAGTTCAGCAAAGTGTGGGCTGGAACATGCCTGACGAACGATTAATGATGCTCATTAAAAAATGAAGTTCTGGTAAAATTCATTAATGCTTGGCTTGAGTCTTGCTAACAGTTACGCAACATTAAGAGTGAGGCAATTACAGATCTTGGCTGCAACTCATCGAGAGATAAAAGAAGGGGGGGGGGGAGGATACCTTTTTCCTGGGTAACTTAGTGTATGACATGCTGGCTTTCTTGAAAGCAACTGGAAGAAGCAGGTGGTAAGCGCAGAGCCACGTGTGAGTGTCCTACAGAGTCAGTCAACAAGTGTCCTTAAACAGGAATGCTCTATTGAGAAAGGTCTGCTACAGTCATCTGCACTGCTTGTGCTAGTAATGGCGAGTGCCACCTCAAACAAGACAATTGTATAGAATTCAAAATGGGGTCTGGTAAGGCATCTTAACCAATCATCAGGTCAGGGAAAAGGCACTTAAAATACTGGTTTACAGTTTGCAGGGGAAAAGTGGGAAGACTTATAGTCAAACAGAAGAAAAGATACATGGGCCGGCACCAGCAGTCTCTCAAAGTCGGAGCAGTAGGGAGAGCGATAAGCATGCCATGAGAACTATAACATAACATTCCACAGTGCCGACGTCAAGGGTTCACTCCTCCCTCCTCCCAGGGCTCGTTTTGTAGAAAAAGCCCAGCAGGAACTCATGAGCATATTAGGCCACACCACTGACAGCACAACTCATTAACATATTAGGCCACACCCAATGTTACCAGAAGTGTGGTCATCCAGCCACATCCACCTTTTGCTTCTTATTCTCTTTACCTTGTTGTCAAAACAGTTTTGACAAAACCAATAAAAACATTATTTTCTGTCCCATCTATACAAAATCTTACCTGAACCAACATCTTATGTCCAACAATTATTCCCACACTGGATTGGAATCAATTCCTAAGGGTTAGGTTCCCATGGAAATCAGCTTGCCTTCCTGCAGAACTAGTACGCTGAATATGATTTTTTAGGGCTGCCAACCTACAGGTGGGGTCTGGAGATCTCCTGGAATTACAACTGAGCTCCAAACTACAGAGATCAGGTCAATGGCTGCTTTGGAAAGTAGAGTCCATGGCATTATGCCTTGCTTAGGTCCCTCCTTCCCCTAAACCCCACCCTCCACTCCCAAATCTCCAGGGATTTCCTCAGCCTGGAGTTGGCAACCCTAGTTCATTGGCAGAACAACGCTAGGAGCCAGTCTGGTGTAGTGGTTAAGTGTGCGGACTCTAATCTGGGAGAACCGGGTTTGATTCCCCACTCCCCCCTTGCACCTGCTGGATGACCTTGGGCAAGCCATAGCTCTGTACCAGCTGTTGTGTCAGAGCTCTCTCAGCCCCACCTACCTCACAGGGTGTCTGTTGTGGGGAGGGAAAGGGAAAGGAGTTTGTAAGACGCTTTGAGACTCCCTTGGGTAGTGAAGGGCGGGGTATAAATCCAATCTCTTCTTCTTCTAGGTTTGTGGATGCACTGGATGGGAGTAGTTTGTGGACTATTTTATTCAAGGTACAAAATTTTATTCAAGGTATAAGATTTCATGTGCCGCCCACACATCTTCAGATGGAAGACGTGTGCATGCACACAAAAGCTTATGCCTTGGATGAAACTTTGGACTCCAACTTTGTTCTGCTGCTTTAGACCAACACGGCTACCCACCTGAATTATTATATTATAATACTTTTTACAAGCAATTATGTACCAGTGGAGTGGTCACCATGCAGAGTCTGTCCCACAGGTAAAATTACCCTGTGAACAGGTGGTCTTTACCACATAAAAGTATCACTACCATCACAAGATCACCAATCGTTGGAACTCCTCAGAAGCGGAAATCTCTCTTATTAGGAGGTTTAAGAACAACTTTGCTGGCTCATTAAAGGCAGATGTCAGTCCAGTGGCAGGAGAAGAGGGACAATCATCTTCTTCAGAAACTCTGCCCTCTTTTTAAATTTCACAAAACAGGCAATCTCCAAAGTGCAGCTGACCATGCTCATTTTTAGGTACAACTCTGTTTCTCTGCAGATGTCCCCCAAAGTGCCCCATGCAACAGTCAAGTGTTCTGCCAACACACACAACAATGAAGCTACTTTTTCAGATTTTTCTCTTACATGGCAGTAAGCACCAAACCACTTTAATACAGATTTTAGACACACATATATTTACAAGCCATTCCCAACAAGACACAACAATGAACTCAGGCTTCAAACTTACTTTTCTTAAGCAGAAGATGCCATGAGAAAACTAAAGAGATTCTCAAAAATTAAAGATATTGTCAAAACCAGCATTTCCTGGGCTCTCTGCTTTTTTACATCCCCCCCTTTTCAATAATTTTTTTTATGAAAAGAAAGGAAGGAAGGAGGGAAGGGAAGGAGGGAGGGAAGAAGGAAGGAAGGAAGAAAGAGGTAGGTGGGGGGAGAGAAAGGAAGGAAGGAACGTAGATGGAGGAGAGAGAGAGAGAAAGGAAGGGGGTAGGGAGAAAGAGAAAGGAAGAAAGGTGGGGACAGAGAGAGAGAGAGAGAGAAAGACAGAAAGAAAGGTGGGGGGGGAGAGAGACAGAGAAGGAAAAGAGATTGGGGAGGCACTTACCAGAGCAGGGAAAGCCACAGGACATCAGCAAGCCAAATGCAGAGAACCTAGCCCCTGTGCTTAATCTCTGGGCGGGGCTTTCTCCTGCTGGCTGGCTGCTCTTAAAGGGAAAGCACCCGGTGGAGCTTTTTCCTGCGGCTCTCTGCAGGAACTTTCCCTTTAAGGGTAAACAGCTCAGGCCCGGCAGGGAGGGGGCAGGGCAGGCTCAGACACCAGCCGGAACAGCGTTCCTGTGAGTTCCTGCTGAAGAAGAGCCCTGCCTCCTCCCAGGCTGGAGATGGCAGCATTATCTGACACTGCGGTTTTGAGGCCACTGGAGCAGCTGATGGGGTGAATCAGATACTTTAACCGCCTCTCCCCATATGAGCTTCTCCCCATATGAGCACCACAGAACATTATGTTCTACAAACCAATACCTCCTAGTAGTCCCTGGTCCTAGGGGCGTCAGACTTCTTCACCCAAGGAGTGATTAACACATGGACTGATTTCCCACAAGGCGCTGCCCTGGCGTCATTCTTCCCTTTGCCCTGATTGCCTGCTTTAATTTCCCACTATTTGCCACGGGGCGCATTTTAACCCTCAACTCCACCCAATTTCCTCTGATTTCCTCCACGGCTTCAGTGATCCCCAAAAAACAGGATCACTGAAGCTGCAGGGGAAATCGTGCAAAGCCGCGGGTCAAAATGCACCCTGCAGCTAATAGTGTGAAATAGAAGCACGCAATCAGGGAAAACGGAAGAATGACCCCAGGGCAGCTCCTTGTGGGAAATCGGTCATGGAATTCACTGCCACAGGAGGTGGCGGCGGCTACAAGCATGGACAGCTTCAAGAGGGAATTAGATCAACACAAGAAGGGGGACCCGTGATACTCAAGGGGGGAGTATCCCAATCCTCCTCTCAACCCCCCTCCCCAGCAGTGGCAGCGGAGGCGCCGATCCTCCTCCCACCCACCCCTCCCCAGTCATGGTGGCAAGGCCCACCAATCCATCTCCCTCCCCCCCTGCACCGGCAAGGCCTGAGCGGCTCACAGCCACCAGCCCGCCAAGCCTTCTCCCGTCCCCTCCCCAGCGACAATGGTGGCAGCAAGGCCCACCAAGCCTTCTCTCTTCCCTCTGCACTGGTGATGGTGAGGCCTGAGTGGCTCACAGCTACCAGGTCCACTGAGCCTCCCCCCCCCCCCAATGGCCAGAGCGCTCCCTGCGCACGCGGAGGGAATGCTTTTACTTTTGGGGGGATTTAAACATCCCTGGTTTTTTTTTTAATATCCCTGATTTTTTTTGCACATCTGGGGAGTCCCCCAAGTGTGCAGAAAAATCTCTCTACCCCCCCCCCCAAGTGCCCCCTCCACACGGATTTAGATATCCACACGGAGAGGGCAACTTGGGAATTAGTATATAGATACAGAGCAGAGGTCCATAAGTGGCTATTAACTGCAAGGTATAGATAGGGACTTTCGGTCAGGGGCAAGTGATGCACTGTATTCCTGGTGCTTGGGGGGGGGGGGCAAAAGTGGGAGGGCTTCTAGTGTCCTGCCCCCCCCCCCCCCGGTGGACCTCCTGATGGCACCTGGTATATTTAACTACTGTGTGACAAAGTGTTGGACTGGATGGGCATTGGCCTGATCCAACATTGGCTTCTCTTATGTTCTTATGACTTGCCTCAACTAGGGCTGGGGCTTTTTCAGCTCTGGCCCTTGCCTGGTGGAATGAGCTACTGTACGAGATCAGGGCCCTGTGGAACTTGTTAACAGTTCCGCAGGGCCTGCAAGACTGAACTCTTCTGCCAGGCCTTTAGTCGATCCATTTGAGCTGGCCTCCCCTCCAGTGTCCGCAGTTCCCAAAAGCCGGGTGAAACCACAATACCACCCGTTGAGGCACGTTATTGTTTTAGTTTATGGTGATCTTATTGATTTTAAATGGATTGTTCTAATGTGTCTTATTTGTTTTGTTGTAAATCTACTTTAATTGCAGATCTTAACTGTAAATTGTTTTTAACTGCATTGTAGATGTATATTTTGGTACCTGCCCTGAGCCTACCTTATGGGGAGGGTGGGATATAAGTCTAACTAAGTAACTAACTAAATAAATAAAACTAGGAATGCTTGAACACCTGCCACAGCCTGTTTGCCGGTCACAAACCGGGCACCAATTCTTTGTCAATCGCTTTGGCTATTAGCAAACAATTTGGAACCATTTATAGGGCTACTTTTCACTAATTCAAACAGTACAATGTGATTGGATGTGTTTCACATCTGTGCATTGTTAGCCAGATACAAGACCTACTTTCTCTCCCCCACCCCCAGCCTTCATAAACTTGTTACTGTGCACAGCTCAGCAACCACCCACATAAGTAAACAGTGAGCCAAATCCATCAGCCAACCAGCAATTATGTTAGATCAAGATGGGTAGCCATGGTAGTCTGTCTGTAGTGGCAGAAGAGAGTTAAGAGTCCAGTAACTCCTTAGAGACCAACAAATTTTGTGGTAGGGTGACTCACAAAAGCTCATACCCTACCACAATTTTTTTTAGTCCCTATGATGCTACTGGACTCTTGCTCTTTTCTGCTGCAACAATTATGTTAGTCCTCCTAGAATTCCTTGTGCTGGGGGGGGGGGGGGGGGAGTTTCTGCCAACTCTCCCAGGACTCAGCCAGAGGCCTTCACAGACCCGACTGCTTGGGATCCTTTTAACTGGAAATGCCAGGGATTAAATGTGACTTTACGGACACAAGCACATCCTCTAATGACAAAGTCATTACCTCCCAGGAAATGCGGGGTCTCTCTTCTTATTCAAGGAGTATGTCCTCAGACAGGATGATGAACTGGAGGAAACCAGAATGTACCAAGTACTGTAAGAGTACCACTTTCTGATCAACTGGAGATACCACAAATCTCTCCATGAACGTATTCAACAAACTTGAAATTTTCAAAGGGGTAGGGCAGATGTGAGACAATCACCCAGCCGACCAAAAACACCTGCCAAACAGGGCTGCATCAGTGTTTTGAAAACTACGTGCACAAAGATGCTGCCCAATCGAACCCATGCAGCAGCCATTAGTGTTACGAGGGGCTACGTGGACAAACATGGAAGGGCAGGTTGCTATTAAAACACAGCATTTATTTGTGGCTAATCTGTATGACTTGTGACTGATTTGTCAATTTTAAACAATCGCCTACTGATCAGAGCAACTCCGCTGTGAGGAGCGGACATCAACCAGGCCTGTGGGAGAACATGCATGCATGAAAAGCCAACCGCACGCAACTGCACGATTAGGAAAGAACTCAATGAAGCAACCTGCCAGACAGCCACAAACAGGTAGCTTAACAGTTGAACTGATCCCAGGAACCTCAGTTCCCTTCATGACCAAAAAAGCAGGATGTGACCCAAACTAGTGAGTGTCTGAGCATCCAAACTAGCAACCCATCTGTTGTTGTTTTTTTTGCATGGGAGAAATTATGAAGTATAAAGAACCATGCATTAGTTCCTCAAAATGCAAAGGTCTTTTGGGGAAAAAAAGTTCTATTTGAAACACTCAACTGAAAGTGTTTTGCCAGTTTCAGGGTTTGTTTTTTTTAAAAAAGCAGTGACGGTAACTAAACAGTTTTATGTATTTGGTCCAATGCTCCCTCTAAGCTGTGGAGTCTTGTGAGCAAAAATTCTACTTTGTGAGCTACTGGCATTAAATGCAATTTGGCTACTGCATAAATTAGTTTGCTCTGGAGCCATCCTTCCTGAGCTAAGACAAAAATGTGTGAGCTGGAGGCTAAAACACTGTGAGCTAGCTCACACTTAGAGGGAACACTGGCATGGCACCCACATTCAAAATACTAACCTTGGAAGTTTTCAGATGGTTTACAGATTACCTGGGAATTTCAGAGAAACGTGTCGTTTTATCAGCTCAAAAAGCAAAACCTAGAATATAGCCACTGCGGCAGTTAGAAACCAACTTTATTGTTACAACGAATTTTGAATTATTTACATAATATAAATCTCTTTGCAAGATACATTCCTTCATTGAAATCAATGGTAAAAGGGTCTTGTTACACAGCTCTGACAATGCTTAGCTTCAAAAGAAATACATTTCACTCCAGTACAAGCCAATGAACAGAATGCACAGTTTAATGCCATTCGTAACATACGGAAGGGGGTACTCACCCCCCCTCCCTTTTCTTAGACAGGCAAATCCATTTTATTCACAGGACAAGATTGGACTCAACAGACAGAGGCTCGAAGGCTTCATGGGACAGAAGTCACAGGAAGTACTGCTAAGTGAGTTGTTGGTGGAGAAAGATGGACACTGGGTTTCGAGAAAACCCTTAAATGCGAAGCTTAAATCACCTGAGGCATCGGGAATACTCCGTGCTGAGGCTATCCGCCAGTACAAAGCAGCTGTATGCAATTATGGTCTACCTTTTTAATGGGCAGCCGCCCACGAAGAGTATTCCAGGAGGCTTGAGAGGCTGGGTTGGACCCAGTGATCTATCAGCAGAAAATGCTGCTAAATGCAGATTCCCATTTGTCACTATTGCCTCCAGAACAGTTGCATCCTGTCACACTGGGAATCATCTGGCACACTAAGTGCCAAGCAGGCTAGGAATCTAGTGAAGGAGAAGGGTGTGGACCCCGAGCTGTTCTCCTGGAAGAAGGAAGTGACTTTTCTCCCTTCTTTATGGCTGGGGTGTGTGTGTGGCAGGACTAGTGTACACTGGGAATCAACTCTCCCAGGGGTCAGGAGAGCCTTATGGAGTCAGGGGTATGTGGCTTCTTCTGGTGACCCCACTAGACCCAAACTATTTTACACACCCTGTAAAAACTGAGGTCTGGGCAGTGGCATAGGTTTGGGGACTGCACCCTTAAAGGGATTTGTTCCTGGCCCTCATTCTTCCATTGTGTTTGACTATGCTTTGTCTTCTCTTCAGTACTTCTCCACAATTCTCTAAAAGCTGGTGAGGACTGGCCTTCAAGATCACATTTACAAAGTCCTACAGCGGGTCTCCACTTAGTGCTGTACAACGAGTTTTAAGTGCTTTCTTCTTTTACTTCATACTGTACGGCTTGCAAATTAGGTCACAAATTTTTAATCGGTTTCATTTTCATCCATTAATTTCCAGTTTTCAAGAATGGTTTGCCCAAGATCCTCCAAGGCCTTGGAAGTCTGAGGCCAACTCCAGTCAACTGCTGAACAGCTGTCACACATTATCAAAACAGCAGATTCACACACAAATCCTCCAACCTGCCGTTTTTCAATCCTTACTCTATGCAAAATTTACTCATGCTCTGTATGCAGCATCAGATACTAGTGACTCCAACCCTATGATAAACTCAAAGAGCAGCTAGCAACTTTCCCATAGCCAGTATGAATGTGAAAATACGTAATTACCTGCAGAGCTCACTAGTTAAGACTGGAGTGACACTGTATTGGACTGAGTTGTAAGACTTTTAAAATATGACTCCCTGGTGTTATGTTTAACTGGTTGGGTAGCTATGCTGGTCTGAAGCAGAACAAAGTTTGAGTCCAGTGGCACCTTCAGGACCTTGAATAAAACTTTGTTGGCTCTAAAGGTGCCACTGGACTGGAACTTTGTTATGTTTTACTGTCTTTGTGAAATCATCATCAGGGATGTCACTGAAATCAGACAGCAGCATCACCTCTTGACAGTCACAGAACAATTCTGAATGTATTTTCTTGGTTACGGTAGGTAAAAAGAATACTTTGGTAATCTGTCACTTATGCTAGCATGAATTGTGTGATTTACTAACACCACTCTAAAACAAAATTTCGTTATCAACTTGCCCTATCAATGGCACGTGCAAGCCATTCTCACACTGACCTTTCTTCCATTCCAGAACTGTGCATGCCACCAAGATTTACCTGGTCATGCTCTATCCGGTTAAGTGTGACTGTACCGCCTCAGAGTCTTCTTATCCAAGTTCTGCCATTAGATGCATTTTCAAATCCAGTCGGGACAGGTGCAGTGGAGGACAAAACAACCTCCCCAAAAAAATATACTGGATCAATTAGGAATACATAGGTTTTTAATTACAATAAAGACTCTTTAAACTGGGATCAGTTCAGAAACTGATCGGTTTTAACAGTTTTCCAGGGGAAAGAGGGAAGACGGAAGCCAATCCTGAATGCAGCTCCATGCCTGACATTGACAGATCCCTATGGAAACTGACAACTTTTTCCAGAAAGTCAATGTGACATGGTAGGTGCAAAACTAGATTTTTTAAAAAAAAAATTATGAATGCCCAGTATTCAGCAGAATTAAAGAAACTTATCTTGGCAACATATCCTCTCATTTACTTAACCATAGTGTCACTGCGAGTATAGGCCAGAACCACTGATCATGTCATGAGTCACGCCTGTTTTATATTTTTTTAAAAAGCCGAAAAGCTTTAATGTTGCTCCCGCCTCTCACTTCACAAGGGCCTATACTATCATGAAAGGACCCTGCACAACCCTTTTCTTCAGTAAAAGCCACCTATCCATGCACTGACAAACCACAACGTTTTTAGAAATTAAGCTGGCCGCTCAAAAGGGGGGGGGGGGACTTTCCCCTCTAATTAGCCAACCTGTCACTTAAAGCCGATTATCGTATTAACTCACTCGTTTTCAAAATGATTACTTCCTCTGAAGTAGATGTGCTAACAGGAACGCAGACACTACAGGCACAATGGAGAAGTGTGTTATGAAAGCTAACGTGTACTCTCAGGTACTGCGTCCTATTGTTCCCCAAAAAGCAGCTCCCCTCGGACATGTTCAGTTTAACAAAAGAGGTCAGCACATAAAGAACTATTTTCTTTACATCAAAACTGCTACAAAAAAGGAGAGTACAATGAAATACATAAGTTCGTAAATGCAAGATACCGTACAATTCACACTAATTTACAAATGGCTATTTACACTATTGTATATACAGTCAGGCCTGGTTACCATGAATCAGTTTAGTTAAGCCTTCTGAGAAATTTAGACAGAGGAGAACCCCAGGCCAGAGTTCAAAACAATACCAAAAAAATAAAATAAAAAATCCATTACAGTTACCTATGATGCTTTGATATCTTCTTGATCAATCAGGCATGGATTAACCAGGTCTGATTGCCAAAGCATGATGGGAAAGTGTTACACATTTCTGCTTTACATAAGCAACTAGGCCACTACGGTGCATAGGCTGATGTTACACAGGGATGAATGCCATTATTCATAACCTCTTCACGATTTCAGCACATTTGTTACAGTGTCACTGGCGATGGCATTCAGAATCTGCAGTTAAAAGTAAAGGCAACAGTCACTTGTTGGCAAGTCAAAGCTAAAATTCTAACGCTCGGGTTTTCTAAAGTTCTGTTTTTCTGACAGAAGGCCACTTTAAGAGCTTGGGAGGGGGGAAAATGACTGTTCTGAAAATAAGATTAAATTCATTCCTGATCCAAAAACTGAGTTGGCTGCAGACATTAGTCTTCAGCAAGAGCTATCAGAGCGCTCTCTGAAAATGACTTAAAACAGGAGTAGTTGCGTGTATGACGTGTGCAAGTAAAATGGGGTCTGGTGAATTTAGTAATACAAAGCAGAAAGGCAGCCATCAGGAGGACCAGGCAGAAAAGCCACTTATCTGCAGAAGTCTCTGTTGCCTGCCCATTTCTGTTGTTTCAAGGTTGAGATGAAGCTTAATCGGAACACAGACCAGTCTAGGCTTTCCTTCTCTCGCTCCAGTGAAGTTAAATGGATGAACGGTCTTTCAACACCAGCTACTAAAGCCTTCAGAGAGATGCACTCGGACTGGACAAATAAGGATGGTATCCCAATCTCAGTAAAATATTCACAAAATGTAGCAGGACAGCGGCCATTAACCAACGCTGCTTAAAACCGACAGCATCAGGAGGAACAAGACCCAGACTTCCAGTGGACAAGCAATATACAGTTCTCAAACAATTTAACAAGACCTTCATTCAAGTACTGTATACCCACATTATTTTCAGAGGTTTGAAAGGTAAGGTCTTTCATAGCCCGGTCCTGTAACATCCAAGTCTCTCAACAAACTAACCATTTTAGAAGATGGGATTAAAAAGAAATACGCTAAAAGGCATGATGGCAAAGTCCGACCTTGATAAAGGAATTCCATTTTCCCAGGGGCAAACCTATTCAGTTTTGATATCTTCTACAGCTCTGGCAACATCTTTGAGGGACCCGAGGTTATTTTTGTTCCTGTAACGTAGCCAGTTCAACACTGAACATCAAGAAGCTGCCCAGTTTTAAGGACCAATAGTAAGTGCTTAAAAATTCACTAATCTTAATATTAAAATCATGTTTGAAGACCACAGCCTATTGTCTGGCAATTCGTCCCATTGCCCAATGGAACTAACCTCAAGCCGGGTTCCTGAAATTTGTGACTTTAGAAATGAAGACTACAAAATGCACCTCAAAACTAGTGTTAAATCTGAGATTGCAGCTGTGAATAAGCCAAAGACCATTCAGGGATCTTTGGGGTGAGCTTTTCCCATCCATGTTAATTGCTTTATGCACTGTTAAACAAGCCAGGCTTATTTTTTTTTAAGGAGAAGTTTATTTTTTACAGAGTGCTATAAAATAATTCTGAATAAATATCCTTGCTGAGTCTGTGCTCCAAGGCTCCCTAAAGTATCTCTACTTAAGGTATATATGGGCTTACACATACTGCACATGAACACAGACTTTGTACATGTGGACACTTGAGTGACCAAAGTGAAAAAAGTTTCAGATTTGGAGTTGATTGTGTGAGTATCCAACTCCACGCAGTGACTACCCCTCCCCCAATTTAAAGCCTTTACCCACGAACACCCACACATTAAGTAAACATCTGGTTCACATTTTTTTGAAATTCATACCATTCTTGGTAGGACAGCTTTTGGGGGGGGGGGGGGGGGGAGCGGTGTTTACATTTGTATCCTCCCTCTTCAAACACCATCTATTTCAAGAGTGATCTTTTAGAGGCTTTGCGCTAACAATAAAAATGTGAGTTTGCTACTTTTCTGGCAAAGAAAATATGGACAGAATTTATACAAGAAGTACTGCCGACTAAAAAGCAAAGGCGTGAAAACACTAGAAACCCAAAAAGAACTGAATAGAGCATAAATCTCTCACACAGCTTTGCTCCCAAACACTACAAGATTGCTCAGCTAACTATCCTTTTGCATTCTCTCACTGTACCTTACAGACATCTCTATTTCCTGGACTGTATGCCAAAGCCTGTGATGAAATTTGAACAATCTTTTAAGCTACGGAACAAAATGACACTCTGGAATAATGGTCACTTAAAGCTTATATGTGAAGTTAAAAGTTTCCTACAGCTCTAAAAGCATGCACAAGAACTCAGCATGGCGGAGTTATGTCTTCCCCTAAACCAGCAGGTCTTTGCAACATTTTGATTTGCATGTTAAGCAAGAGGGATTCTGAATCATTTTTCACAGTACTTAGGTAGAGCTTGGAGAGGTATCGTTGTGAAAATAGCTCTGTCCCAACCTTGCAGCTCTGATCAGCTGGCATCAATGACTTGCACTTCCAAGCCAAACTGATCCCATTCATGTATAAATCTTTGTTTGTTTGCAGTTTAAAAACATTTATACTGACCAAGTTTCTCATAAGTTAATGTCACTACAACGTAAGATGTCAAAATCCTCCATCACAGTTTCATAGCCTATACCCCAACGCTTGAAAATAACTGATGAACAGCAGCAATGGAATGTTAAATTCATAATAAATAATTCACATATCACGTTAAAAATTACGAGAAAAGGATTAAATTTGCTCTCCCTATGTTTTATAAACCTAATGTCTCTATTCCTTCTACAACAGCAGTAAGATCTTCATTTTAGGTTTAACATTAAAAGATTGTTTAGAGGCATCAATGAAAAGCAAAAACCACCATAGGAACATTACAAAACTAACAAATGTTTAGCTTTTTCCATTATCTGTACTCAGACAAAAGACAGAAGGAATCTTATTCCGACATAGAGAAGTTCTTCGTTGTTACTCGGGAAGTTTTAACGTCATGACTTCATTCTTCATTTTGAAGTACTGATTGAAGCGTACAATTGCGTACCTATTTGGAGAAATGAAATAATTAAGTTTAAATACCTTTATGACAAATTTAGCTCTTTTCTCCCTGTATCCGTTTTTACCATTAACCGTGGATTTTTAGCTTTTTCTGCCATCTAGTGGCAACTTAATTTGTTGCACATAGAAAAATTCCGGTAAACAGAAAACACTTTAGAGACAGATGAGCAAGCCCTACACTGTATCAGCCTGGTTTCCATTTCCTAAGACATTTCACCCAGTCAAAGACAAAACTCAGCCAGCAAGTGTTAACCAAGGCATCCCTGCCATATATTAAGGATGCAGGCTTAAAATCAGTAGTAATAATCATTATCATTAATACTAGTTATCAAGGGTAACATGCTTCTGATGTTCACAGCACGTCACATAAATTAATGTATCAAATACTCAACCTGGCCTCATCTAGGGATACTTCAATCCAAAGACTGGGGCCACGAACAGACAAGACCGCTGCTTCTATAACCCTGAGAAAAGCCCCGGTTCACAGAAAAAAAAAATCAGAAATCTCCCCCCCCCCCCAAAATGGAGGTTTAAAAAACCACCTAAATCATAAAAAGAAGCGCCAGTAGCTTTAAGAACAGATGCTCTCAGTGACTGCTGCTAGGCAACCAAGACAGTGTTACCAACCTTCAAGTCTTTGTCAGGAAAGGGCAAGAAGGATTCATCAGGGCTAGGCCTACCAGCAGACTTACTATAATGAGACTTGCATGATTCACCCAGGACAGGCTGCTTGCTACTGTTCATCAGCAGCCACCCTATGAAAGCCAGTGTGCTGTAGTGGTTAGTTTCAGACTAGGGTCTGGAAAACCCAGGTTCAAATACCCACTCTGCTGTGGAAGCTCACTGTGTGATTTTTGGGACAGTCACACACTCTCAGCCTAACCTACTTCAAAGGGTTATTAAGACAATAACATGGAGGAGAGGAGAATGTTATAAGTCACTTTGGGTCCCTGTTGTGGAGAAAGGCTGGGTATGACATAAATGATAAATATAGCTGAAGTTGGAGGGACAGATAAAAGGTATGTTGGAGGGGTGTGTGGAGGACAGAAGCAGGGAAAGGTGAGGATGCACAGGCTGCCAGGAAGAGGGGAATAGGAACTATGAAGAGGGGATACAGATAAAAGTGCAGTACCCCTTGTAAGTTCTTGTCCACCCCCCACTTGTTATGTTATAATGCTTACGAGAGTCCTGCAAGGTAGATCAATGTTATTATCCCCATATTGTGGTTTGGGCTCAGATAGAAAGGCTGGACTATGACCGTCTAAAGAATTCATGACTGAGGTTAAAATTTCACCCACGGACATGTAAATTTGGAAACAATGTCCACAACATGATTAAGCATTACAGATCTTCTAATGCTATAGCCAATTAAAATGGTGGAGGCCAATTTTAACTGGCAAGACTGACCAAAATGCACACTTGCTCATTTGTAACTGGTAGCCCTCCTTCCAATTGTTGCAGAGTTCATACAATGCCAATCATAGGCTGCTGCTCTATGAACATGTGCCCTCCTCCCCTTCTGCATTACAATCCCCCTCCCCTCTTCCTGTTTGGAGGGCAGCACACCACAAGTTTCCCAGTTAAGACATATGGCAAACTATGGGCTGCCTACAAACTGGAAAGGAGGGAGGGGACTGCATGTGAGCAGTGAAAGGATGGAGCACATGAGCTCAAGAACAATTTCAGGTATGTTCACATGGCAACAAACCATGGTTCAGAATTACATCCAAACACATGGAGACATGCGGGCAAGGGAAAGGGGATCCCATTCACTTGCCAGGCAACTCATCACTCTACCCCCCCCCCCCCCACCCACCACCAACAGTCTTGTGGAAGGGAAGAATTTTGCTTGCCCATCCCCTGGCCCATCTGCTCCCAGGCCCAGTGGTGGGGGCTCCCCCTTCCTCACCTGCCTCCAGAACTGCGACTTCAGCAGTGGTCTCTGCATGGACAGGATGCTGGAGGGTCTCAGAGGCACCACGCCCACCATGAGCACTGCTACCTCAGTAGTGGTTTCGGCAGGGGAAACACAGCAGAGGCTTCCACTCCTTATTGCCCAGTCATCTCTTTGCCTCCAGCAGAACCATCTGGCTACCCATGTATCCTCCTTGCAACTGGGAGACAGGAGTGGCTCCTGGTCTCCCTCCCCCACCTGCTGGCCTAAGTACGGCGTGGCAGCAGATCCTGATTCCTCCACACCCACCCACAATACCATCACCTCATTAGTGTGGAGATGGCTCCTCCCGCTCCTCCCTACACGCTGGCCAGCCTCCAGAGAACAGGTGGGGATGGATTGCATAAGGACATGCAGGGCCACCTGGCTCCCTCTTCTTTCCCGGCGGCTGATAAGCTGAAATAATGTGAGGTTGCACTGATACGTTCCTCTATGGGGGGGGGGGGGGGGTGTTGTAAGCCCCATTTTTAAATTTTCAGATTTCTCCCCAAGTTTGCTGGAAAATCTCTCTTCTATGTAGATGGCCCTGATCCATTGATTCAAGTGATCACAGCCGTGGCCATGTTGAGAACTAGATATATTGATAAAGGGTGATGGCTTTAAGTTTGTTAAATTCTAATTTTCTTCAAAAGTAAGGACAGCACAGGCAGCAAAGGGAAAGAGTGGAGAAAGGGGAGGAATTACAGATGTGAAGCCCTTGGAGGGGGGGGAGGGAATCAGAAAACCATTTTCCCCCTAGGGCTTCTCCTCTCTATTCTTCCCATGGAAAAATCAGGGAGCACTGGGAAAACTTCTGTGAAACTTCCCGTCTAGAATAGCCAAAGTGCTTCTTAAGGATTCACTCACTCAAAATGTACAGCATGAAAAATCTGAGGCCTTTCCTCCATTCTTCTGAAGGAAAAACTGAGAAAAGTTGGGGAGCAGCAAAAAACCTTTGAACTACAAAATTATCAGCTGTGCTTTCCCCCTGCTTCTCTGGTGGCAAAAACTTAAAATACATGTCCTAAGGTAGCACAGGGGGCAGCTGTTTTCAGCTCACTTTCTCTCAGGTCCTGGGTAATATCTACAAGCTGGCTTGTAGAGAACAAAGACATTTACACTTTTAAATTCCATAGATATGCCAATTAGTACAATTGTATGTGTTAACTAAGTTACAAATTATGCATTTTATGTTGTTGAAGAGGCAAAGTTTAGTTTTGATAGGAAAGTATTGCATCTATTTCAATTTTCCCCAGCATCTCTGGTTATGCCCCCCAAACCCCAACCACCCAGAATTCTCCCCTCCCCCCAGTGTTTTCATTATTTCTGGACATTTTTCATCTGCGTGAGGAAGGCGATCAAATACAATTCTTGGCACCCGTATCAAGGTTTTGGTTCTTGGTTCGAAGAAAATATATTTTAATCAATTAGCCAGTTAAATGGTAGGTGGTTATTCAACTCACCTAACAGCTCCAGACAGTATTTCAGAAACAAAAAGGAAGTGAGTACTCCACGCAACTAAACCCTCCATTTCAGACTTGGAAGCACAGCTACCCATTGGTGGCTGTTCACAAAATCAGTACTGGAACCAGAAGTTCATGGGCAGATTTACAGATGGTATACTTACCCTAAAAAGTCAAATTCAATGGTGGAATATTTCGCTTGAATCAGGGCCCATAATCCCCAGAAGAAGTGAGAGGCCTGTAGTTCAAATGAGAAGTGAAGGATTGACAAAAAAGTTATTTAAGAATGAAGGTTATAGGACCAATGAAAATCTCAAATAAGGACTGCACCCAGACTGAATTTCTGCCAATTCCAACTGCTGACCCTCTCACCATTACTTACAGCCCCCTACCCCCTTCAGGAGCAACATGTTTTGGGCACAAGTGGGCTACAGTGGGATAAGGGGAGGCAGGAAAGTTCCATTCTGCTGTTGGAAATTTTAGTCTGGATCCAACCCTAACAGTGGTATCAACTTATTTGCTGTTCTGAGACTAGTATGCATAGCAAAATAAAAACCTTGAATACGTCACTGTTTTTAAGATCTTGGGAGTTTATTATTTCCTCTCCCCCCCTCCCCTTCCAGTGCACCTTGGAAAAGACACCAGAGGTCACCACTGCCTATAATGGCAGCAGGGCTTGTCTTTGATCCCTTCAGAACTTGACACTACTTTGAAACTTCTTCTTCCTCAAAGGCTTTGAAGGCTTCTTTAGGCTTTGTATAATACCAACAGAGAATACAGTATTACTGAGTAAATTCATTATTATTTTAAGTCACTTAAAAAAAAAAAACTCCTGAGTCCATTCTACACATCACTTTGCAATGCAGGTTGTGGGCATATGATACATGTCAAATGGAAGTTTAGGGTGATATTAAGTTAAATTGTTGTTCATGTGCTTAATCCAAATGTGGAACTTGCAAAGTATTTGTTTTGTGGCCACCCATACTGCAAGTGACAAATTTAAATTTCCCTAGATAAAACCTCAGACCAGAGAGGTAAATTGCTTCCTAAACTACTTATGTAACCCTATTTTTTTTTATTCTGTGGAGTCTTACGTGTTGTACATCTGGAAACCTTTCAAAACAAAGCCATCCCAATGCCTTCCTCTCCTACAAAGCATGTGCTTCTGTTTTTAGTACTTATGCTCAACATGGTTCCTGTTTCTTCTAATGTAATCTCCTACATAATGATGTTTAGTAAACACTGAAGATCTATTTCTGGCAGCTTGCTCATGTGTGGCCTGCAAATTGGATGGGCCAACCCCAAACCTTTCACAAAATTCCATTCCCTGAAGCACAAGCATTGTAATTGTTAACACAGTGCCACAGTTACACAGACAACCAGCAGTTTCCCAAGCGCTAGATCTGCAAACGTACCAATTAAAATTAAGGAAATAACTACATATAACCTGACAGCTTTTTCCAACAAAATACTTCCATTCTAAAGTTAAGGCTTTTTCTAAAAGAAAGATGTACAGTCTCATCCCACCCAGTAAAGCCTCTACCACTGAACCATGAACACCCACATCTGCTTACATGAACATTAGGCCCAGCAGCCTGAAGAAAGGCAAAAGGTAGCCAGGCTGTGATCAGATATCATGATAGACAGTCCTGCTTAGTCCATTATAAAGCATTTAAGAGAACATATTTGTCTGTATATTCCAGTCAATCTGGAATACACATGTTGAGAGCCAGTGAGGTGTAGTGGTTAAAGTATCAGATGAGGATCTGCCAGACTTCAGGTTCAAATCCCCACTCTGCCATGGAAGCTCACTGAGTGACCTTGGGCCATTCACTCACACATTCCCAGCCTAACCTAACTTACAGGGTTGTTGTGAGGTTAAAACGGAGGAGAGGAGAATGATGTAAGCTGCTTTGGGACTCTACTGGGGAGAAAGGCAGGATACAAATAAGGAAATAAGTAGAATAAAATAAATTATCTGCTGCCTCTTTTCCCTGCCTCCAGGCAGGATACCTAGATACCACTCCAAGGTCTCAAGTGTTGGTTGGCTGCTGGCCATGCCGTACCACACACATAGTCCACTCTATTCACTGGCTGATATAAGTGGGAGGGGAACACAGAGGGAGAGAGGAGGAACCACAGGAACCTAATCTCTTCCTCAGTATTGACTAAGCAGACACCTTCCTCTTCCCTCTGTCTACCAATGTTATCTACACTGTATTCAAACAAAATATAATTTTTACAACACACCCCTGCTCCTTTTTCCTTGTCCCATTTCACTAGATTGGCTAACCCTGTTTTCTATCAGAAAGAAAATATAAGTTTGGGAAGGAAAACACAATCAGGTCATTCACTCACTTGCTCTCCCCCTGAGAAATCAGGAGGGACGGTATGGTAAAAGATGGGCTGTGACTTGCTTTTGACAGTAAAAATACCGTGTGCAGAGTAATTTCTATTGGACGTATTGGCTGGAGCTGCCCCCTGCACAAATTATCACCAGCAGAAGGCTTGTCCAGAAAAGAACACCATCAAATCATTTAATGCAGCTGGAGAGGTCCGATTTCTCCTCGGCTGCTGCCTATCCAAAGGAGCAGTGGTACTGTGTTGGGATTTCTGCATCCTGATGTCGTCACAAACCAATTTCAAAATCTTAGCTTAGCACCCGCCCACATGCCCATTTGTTGGGCTGCCTACATTCAGACATCATGCTAAATGTGGTTAAGTCAATGTTCAACTGTGAGCATGGCTCTGCTTGGGGTACTCAGGATCCAATCCCAGGTCCTGCGGTCAAGAGCTCCAAAGGATTTGTGGTTAAAAAAACAAACTTGTAGTGCGTGGATCAAGAACATTTTAAACCTACCAGTGCGAACTGGTTGACTTGAACATATAGCACCTCCACCTCTTTCCCAGTGACATCGGTTCCAAACCCTTTATACTCTTTGTAGGCTTCAAGGTAAGCTCTCAGCCACTGATCCTGCAGTTTTCTGCTTGGATAGAGGCTATAGTCTACCTCGCTCACTCCTTAAAAAAAAGGAAAGCATCAATTAGAAGAAAGTTCAAAGTTCCTGCAGGTGCTCACTCAGATGATCAGCCATCATTGTTATTCATCAACTGAAATGCGGACTATATGCGACGCTTCCTGCCTCCCCTTCCAATTGAAATCCTCTGTCCCTCCTTCCCAATATTTCGGAACAATATAGGATACATACCAGAACAAGTGAAAAGAGGGATAAAATACAATAGGATAAAATACCACAGTTGTGTGAGAATGTTACAACAAAGGACAACTCCCCGCCGCCACCACCCTGCTCCATCATCACCATGAGATCACAAAGGGTCCTTCGACTTGCATTCTACCTCCTCCCCTCCCCGCTCTAGCCTGGCCTCCTATCACTGTGCTGAAGCATTCTCTAGAGGATTCGATATCCAGGATAATGGAGACCGGGTGTTCAAATAACCCCATGGGCTCTCCCCAATTCAGACACTACCCTCTGTGTGTGGCAAGGAAGGAGAAGGGGGGAGAGGCAAATAAGCAATGCATAAGCACTATTCCTGATTGGACAGAGAAAGGATGAATTTCTGGTCAGCCTAAGGTTGCCAGTATCCAGCTGGGACCTGGTGCTCTTCTGAAATTACAACTGTTCCCCAGACTACAGAGACCAGTCCCCTGGAGAAAATGGATGCTTCAAAGGATGGACTGTACTTTGTTTACATTATCCATATGCATATAAATACGATTACTTTACTTAGATGGCATCACATCCATCCCTCTCCCAAGCTCCACTCCCAAATCTCCAAACATAATTTCCCAATCCAGAGCTGACAACCCTAGGTCAGCCCAGTACTGACCTCAGTCTTCTTAACCAAGAGCTTTAGATGAGACTTATAGAGGGAAAGCCACATTAACTGAACTACCTGCAAATTCATTGAAGTGATTTCCAATGTCGTAAGCCAAGTAATTGTATCCAGAATACTCATAGTCAATGAACTGAACATCACCTGCATGAGACACAAAAAATAAAAAGTGTAAAAGGAGTAAGTATAGGAGAAACAAACGCCCCACATCTTCAGTGTGCCTTGCCAGTGTTCCAGCTTTTTGTGCTTATTTGCATGCATTTAAAACATTCCAGGATAAGGGTATTTAAAATAAATAAATAAATGAGCTTCTTTAATTAATAAAGGTATAAGTTCTTACACAGGTCTGACCCTAAAGAGCTTAAGATTCCTAAGCATCAAATTTTATTTTGTACCACAGGGGGGCAGCAGTTGTCTTGATTCTCATTAAGACTGGAGTTGACACATTTTAAATATGCAATACTCCCTTGGATCAGTCTAACGTTCTTATAGGCAGGGTTTGTCTTTATAAACACAACAGAAGTGGTTTTGCATGAGGGAATGAATGCACTGTATATTTCTTTCCCTGGTGGCTCTTTCCTCCTTCACAAGGAATGGATTCAGTAAAAACAAAAATGTTAACTTGCTTATGTGGCAGCATACACTCATTCCCCCGCACAAACAAAAAAAAAAAGTTCTCATACCAAAAGAACTGTGCAGCCCACGAAATACTCCTTTACTCCTATCAGTCTTTCCTCAAATGTTCATGTTCTCCAGATTTTAACTAAAAATCTGAAATTAATACAACTTTGGGGGGCGGGGGGGGGGGGGACACACAACAACATGACTGTTTTGGTTTTTATGCCTCAGTTTAAATAGGTAGCAATAGATATACCTTCGAAAACTTTTAGAATGCATCTAAAACGATGGAAATTTGAATGCCATAAAGGTTCTTCAGCAAGGACCTTACAAGAAGCTAGAGAGTAATTCACACCCTACGGGCAAATAATGAAATTAGTTCTCGTAGCTGTTAAATGATGGCTGTTCGCCATTTCCTAACCCAATTATCTTATAAAGTCATGTTGTTAAAAAAAAAAAAAGAAGAAAAAGAAAGCAAAGAAAAAAAACCACAGCCTAACCCAGATTAACAGAGCTAACTTTGAGAAGCCCATTCATATGGTCCTTTTTACCCAAACGTTGGTCTTTAAAGCAGATAAAACAGATGGCAGGTGAAAGGTCTGCTGGTACCAAGCATAAGACAGACATTTAACATAAACATACTTCTGCACCCAAGTTCTACCTTGGGATACAAGTCTGCAGCGCCATTAATCATCACCAAGTTACCCTGGCTTTCATTCAAATGCTAATTCCCAGTTACAATTAACAGCATTACAAAATTAAAAAAATAAAATATGAAGCTAAGATACAGATGAGGCTGTTACCAGGCTCCGTGCTCTCCTAGGGGGAGGTGCATGCGAACAAGTGATGCGATAAACCTCCAGTCAGTGCCTTTAAGTAGCACGGTGCACGCCGCCAGTTGGCAGCAACAATGGCATACCTAATCTGTAGCAGATGAAGAAAATTTGGCAAACTCATATTTGATAAGACACAAAACTTTAGAGAGAAAAGTTCTGCATTTCACTGGTCTTCCTTTTCGCAGACTGCTAGCTAGCGTTACAGTGGAACTCAGCCTTAAATTTAAGTTTTGCAAGAAACGCAAGGGTTCAAGATGCACAGCTCCCTCGGATTTCGTACCTCAATGAAACATGACAATAAGCAAATGTAATTTGGGGGGGTGGGGGGGGGTTTGAGGGTAACCTTCACGCATTTGTATTTACACCAAGGAGAATTCCCTTGCAAAACTCACTGAATGGCGTAATTGACAAATATTAGTTCAGGAAGGGGAGCCATTTTTTTTTACACACAGGGCTACATTATTAGTCTTCAGGGGGATAGATCTGCTGTACTGTCTTACTCCAGATCAGGGGTGGCCAACCTGTGGCTCGGGAGCCACATGCGGCTCTTTCACACATATTGTGCGGCTCCTGGCAGGGCGGCTGGGGAAGCAAAGGGGAGGCATGCTTTTTCTCTCTTTCTCCCTTCCTTCCTTCCCTCCTCCCTCCCATCTATTTGCTTTCCTAGTTTCTCTCTCTCTCTTTCTTATAACTGGTTTTCCTCGTTTGTTTTTATTTTTGGCAGTCCCATTTAACGTTAATAAAAAGCAAATTTGCATATTTTAAAAAATAAAAACGTGTGTGTGATATTTGTTCCTGTCTTGCGGCTCGCAGACATCTCTGTGTGGCTCTTACGTTTATTCTATGTGGCTCTTACGTTAAGCAAGGTTGGCCACCCCTGCTCCAGATCTAGTTTTAGGCCTGTGGAAAATGTGCTTGAAAACGCCCACTATTTTCAGGCATCTCTACTGAATAGTGACTTGACGTCAGCTTAGCTGCTTTATCACAATTGTCGCTTTTAAGCGATGAGAATTAGTTAGGAAGGAAGAACAGAAGGCGGGGAGGGGAGCAGCGGCACAGGGGAAACCAGAAGAGACAGAAGGTGAAAGAGGCACCGAAATATAAGCAGGTCTGCACCCAGTTCAAAGACGGCGACAGAAATCTGCTACAGTATTCTGGAAAAATTCAATCTGAACACAAGAGCCATGTTACTTCTTAAAAGTCTAATATTGAGAACTTACTGGAAGGCATGTCGGTGCTATTCAGCAACCTGGTTCGTGGTGGGCTTTTTTTAAAAAATTACACAAAGCAATTATGGCTGAGTTACATAAGGGTCCGTCGTTTGATTTATTATCCTGAATGGTGGTCGCTGCATTAGTGAAAGCAGCAAGAGGCAGCCTCAGCTGGCACAATGCCAATGTCTGGCCTACCTCCAGTTTCTATATTCCATTTAAAAGTGTCGAATTTCAGGCCAAAACTTAGATGAACGCATTACGAGAATTCTGTTATCAGTGTAATGATGTGTGTACAAAGTGAAAAGGATTTTTTTTAAAAAAAATATACAATTGGTTGTTAGAATGTGACATTTTGAAGCCCTAGTTTTACAGAAACTGATATAACAGAATGATGCATTGTTTTTAGACATTATAGCTCTCTATTTCTTAGAAAACAGGGAAAGAATGTTGATTTTGATAAGAAAGCTTGGGATGTTTAATCAACATTTCAGAATTTGTATATTCGTAACATGCCATCAAATTGCAACTAACTTATGGTGATCAGGTAGAGTTCCCAAGGCAAAAGACAAATAGAGGTGGTTTGCCATTGCCTGCCTCTGACTAACAACCCTCGACTTCCTTGCTGGTCTCCCATCCAAATACTAACCAAAGCCGGCCCTCCTTGACTTTTGAGATCTGATGAGGTCACACTATCCTGGCCCACCCAGGTCAGGGCTTCAGGAGTCATACCAGAACAGAATTCAAGAGTAAGAAAACTAGTCCTATAGAAAAATCAGCTTTTCTGCTACTTATTCTTCAAAGTTTCCTTAAATGAACTATCACGATTTATAATGGACAATTTTAATAGTAGTCCCATACTGAAAAACTAGACAGTGGCCTGAATCTTTGAAAATGTTCAATTAACACAGTTTTGTTACTTAAAAAAATGGCACAAGTAACAGTGACTGGACAAGAAGAACACACGAAGGCTGAAAGAACTGCTAACCAGCAGCCTTACCATCTTTCATTTTGGTACTACTGTTCTCTTTACAAACCATATGGATATACTCCAAGGCTGGTGGGGCATCTAGTTCCTGAAGGCAATATTGTCCCCTAGAGTACTAAGCAAAGGCTCCGTTATGCAAAATGCAATATACCTAGACCACAGGGAGACATCAAGAGGCCAGCACTTTTTAAATCCTATTGATCATCGCAGTTCTATTGAACTAGTAAAATTTTAAAAGAAACACCACTCAGTTAAGAAACAATGTATTAACCATGGTCACTCGAATCACTCAAACATAGTGAATGTGCTTGGAAGAAGCTCTCGTCTCCCTTGATCCATTCTCCCTTCATCTGCTGCGGGACAATTCAGTGTCTGGTTTGCATTGGAACCAAGCTATGGTTTGTGCTTACTCTGCAAACTGGAGCTGCAAATGACAGTGTTGCTTCCAACATGCAATCCTGTTTTGTAGGTCAGGCACAAATCACAGTGTGGCTGTTCAGATGCAAAGGCAAACTACGATTTTATGCAAACCAGGAACTAATATGCTTGTGGCACACTACAAAAAAACTGTCAAGAGGCTCCCTCTGAACTCATTTGCATAATACCTACCATAGTTTAGCTATGCATCTGAACCAAGTGTAAATTATTAAATCAAGAAACCTGCCACAACCTAATAAAGAGATGCAACTACAGGTCATGTGTTCTAAGTTATCTTTGAACTTCAGTTATTCATGTTTAAGTAGACTGAAAAATTTAAACATTTTCACAGAATAAGGTGCTGAAAGTATTGAAAGATCATTGGCATAGATTCTCCCCCCCCAAGAATTCAGAAAACTGGAATCTGTCCACAGGGACAAGAGAAGCCCTTTGCTCTAACATAGGATAGAAAGCTATATTCAAACCTGTTTTGGCTCTCTCAAGGGATATAGAAACTATTTATCACAGGTAGAAGCAAAATGCCTAAATGACGGGTTTGTTTTTTCTAAGTTGTAGATCGTTTGTTAAGAGGAAAAAAATGATTATCCTGTTACACTGCATTTCTGCTGATCTTCCTTGGGAACAAAGTATGCAAGGTTTGGAAACCAAAGCTTCAAAGTAGAGACAGTAATACAGAAACTGTTAAGAGCAAGCATATTAAGCAATCAAAGAAAGTGGACATGAGGAATATGGCCAATCATTTTAAAAACACAAAAAAATGATATTGTCAAAAGTATGATTAAGAAACTAACGTTTAAGAAAATTAATCAGTATGAAAATACTAAACTGCATATTTTTAAGAGAGAAGAATCCCTCGAAGTAAAAAAGAAAGCAGACCTTTTAGATTAAAACACTGACATCCCTAGCAAAGCAAAGCACCTGAAGCCCAGTTTTAAGAGACTGAGGCGAAGACAGCTCTTCTTTAACAAAGCTATTGGTTGAGAACTATCATCTGCTAAACGGCAGCAGCAAAAGTAAACAAGAATCCTGTAGAACTTTAAAGGCTTAAAAATTTCCCTATAGCATAAACTTACATGGACTAGAGCCAGCTCCTTCAGATTCATCCTCTAGTTCATGAAAACTTATGCTAGGATAAAATCCAAGTGTTTAAGGTACCAGATGCCTGTTAAATGTAGAAGATGAAACAAAGCAATGCATCTCTAATGGCAAAAACACTAACTTTTAAACAATATACAACTCAAAACAGACAAAGTGACACATTAACTGATGTAATGGTTTCAAAGAATGGTTATTTGAAGAACATGTTTTAATTTACTAATTGAGGGAGGGAAATCTAGAGAGCAAAGTGCATCTTTAAATTGTTCTTTGTTCTTATTCAAACACTTGCAAAACATTTAACATACCAGTTGTATCTGAACTGTATTCTTTAAGAATTTGTATTCTATTCATTGGCCAACAATTTTTTTTTAAAGTTAAAGCTGAGTTTCCACTGCAAAAGTAAATGATTCCTCTATATGTACCACTTTCATAAACACTGTTGCCCAGCACAAGACAATACACAGCGTCTCAATATCTTACAAATGGTTTCGTGAGTTCAAGATTAAAATAATGCTTGAGATATCAGCATTATGGAAGACTTAGGCATGGCGAAGGCTAATTAACATGATCATGTGAAGAAGCAGTTATTCATTCACTGCAGGGCAAACATGATCATATGAAATCCGCCCTTACTGTGTATGTGTTGTGCTGCAATATTCAAATACTTAATCTTCAATCGACACATTCTAGCTACTACATACACTTCATATCCCCCCCCACACACTTTAAAACTTGCAAGCAATGTTCCATATTGAGAGTTTCCCTCTCCCCCTCCCTGTTCCCAAACACTAAACACTCACACACTGGTTTTTGTAGAAATGCTCTTAAATGATGTACTGCTCTCACTGATTTATTCTCCACTCTGTTTGCAAAAGAAAATGACAGCATATTTGTTTGAAAAGTGGGAATGTCAACCTTAGCAATGCTGACACGGTTCAATTCTGAACTACTGTCTTGGGCTTATAGTTAGAACAGGACCCATTATTAGAAGGGCCTGTGTCACTTTCCACAGATCTGAAAAACTGATTTTTAAAATAAAAATCAGTCTATAAGTTTACACATCTCCATCTAGTCATATTCTCTGCATTGCTATAAAATTTAAGAACTGTGACCTAAATACATTCTGGAAGGGTAATCTGTGACTACAGTGGGTCAAAGTACCCTTGCGGGTAGCTGACGTAAGAGAAAAACTAGAGAAGATCAGTTTCTGCTGTGGACATGCACGACAGCATTGGTGTCCCTTTAATAAGAATTTGGGAGTCATTCATTAGCTCACTTTTCAACTTTGCCATGTCTGAACTGTGAACTGTGCAAAACACAGTTCTTTGATGTGCATACAAGGTATCTTGTTTTTGCACCACCTGTTTATACTTAATAAATCAGAAGGAATAAACACACCGGAGAAAATAATATGACTGGGGCTGGCAAACTCCTGGCGCCTAGAAATTTAATTCTGACATCTAGGAATCGGAACTGCTTTATCAGCAGTAGGGGACTGCTGCAGGGATAGCAAAGAGATACTGCATCTGCATGTGTTGTCTGTCCCTTTACGATATTTTCTTTCAATCACAGCCAGTGTATGTTTACCCTTCTGATAAAGCCAGCATCAAATGCAAGGTGCTACAGATTTTTTGAAAATGTTTCACACAGATAATAAGTTCTCCTTTGCTTCATTATGAACATCCAAGTTTGATTCTGCTCCGACACAAACGTGGCACAGAAATATATGAGACTTCTCTCCAAACCATAATTTGCAAACTGGATCCCAAACCCCAGAATGCACATTTTCTCCCCTCCTTCCTTGGAGTGATCTCCCCCCAACCCCCCACCTTCACAGTGTTATCCACAATTTCATCTTAAAAGTAGACTGACCAGCATCGTAAGTAATGCAACCCATGCTTCAACCATAATTGCAATCATTGATTCATGAGGGACCCATGATTTGCATTGGTTAATATAGAACACTGATAAAGGCCAGAAAAAGAAGATTGCCCCAGAGAGGGGAGAAAATATATACTCTCAAAGCTGGCTTTTGCCTCATTTAATGTGTTTTAGTAACCAAAATTAAAACCCACCAAAAATTACAAATATCTACATTTTTAACAGCTTCATTATTCAGTCCCCAGAACACAAGGCATTCTTTTCAAAACTTAAGAATACTGTTGAAACTCTGACACAATGAAAATAAATCTAACTAGCCAGTTTCCAGAATCCTCCCTACCTCAAATATATTTACAAACAAAGCCTTAAAGATACCTATGTACCTCATCAGCAGGACATAAACAGAGCCTTGGAAAGTATCTTTCCAGATACTTCACCATGTAGAATTCCTCCGTGGCATCAACATATCTGACAAATCAGAATAATACACAGGTAATACACAGTAACCTGGAGACATTCGCTCCTAAGGCTGTTGGAAACAGTAAGTTTTACCAACAACAATTAAGACAATTTCTGCTACCAGTACAATGGAATAATTGCTATTATGATCTTTAAACATATTAACAGCTACAGTTGACAATTTTATTTAGACAGTATTTCTATACAAGTAAGCTATTACGGCACTGAACGTGTTTCAAACAAATTGTAATCAAGTATGTTTAGGCAAGGTTTTTGTTTTTTTTAAAGTACAGTTGCAACTATCTAAACACAAACTATTGTTACATATCAGGCAATACATAATAAAAGATTACTTACAGCTGTATTCAATACCTACCTTGTTTTTGATTGTAGATGATATTTTTACACAACAGGTCATTGTGACAAAGCACCACTGGGGAGCCCAGGTTGGACAGCCTCTCCTTCATCCACGACATTTCCTCCTGAAGTATCTGAGGATTTGGGATATCCCTTAGAAACCTTTGGAGTTCGAAAAAAGAAAAGTATTGACCGCAACAGTACCACAGAAGCCATTCTCAGTATGTTATACAAAAAACAATTCTCTGTTTCCTTATAACAGATGTGATATTCAATAAGCCCTTTCTAAATGTAAGAAAGTGTTGTAAACCTATGCGCAATTTCCAGCCGATATTTTTGCTTAGGATTTAATTGCAGACCAACATTTCCAAGTGGAACATGAAGAATAAAAGCTACTCTGTGGCGGGGTTTCTCCGCATTCTTTAACAAGCTGCACAATAAGATTCAGAAAAATTAACATTTACCTTTTGTGCAATTCCTCATCTGCAAATTCCTTTGGTATGAGAGAAAAGTATTTCCCCATCTTCAGCCATAAATTGGACTTGGGAATCCATCCATTGTGAGCATGAATAGCATGTATTTTAGCAAGCTGCCTGGCTATAAGCCTGCAAGTGCAAGAAATTGAAGTTTTATATAAAACAAAGTTTCACTGTAATAATGTTTACAAGTAGCTTGGCTTTGAGCAATCTCCACTTAGAACACTGAGAAGTCTATTACTAGCACACTACAGGGCAGTCAACGATAGCAAAGTACTGCCAGCACTGAAGGAATGGAAGACAGATATTGATATTTATACTTCACAGAGCAAGATCGCTCATCAGTGATGCTTTAGAGACAAATAGTACAACTTTAAAACATGACTCGAATAAAAGCTCTGGCATCAGTTTCAATGGGACAGAGCGTAATTTCTCTCCCACACTCAGGAATCAAGATTAGAACAGCACAGGCATTCAGCTAAAACAAAAATATATGCAAATAAACAGGAAGCCATCAAACTGCTTGTACAAAAGTAAAATGAAATTCTGAAGTGTCCTGAAGAAATCAGGAAACAGGCAGTACTACGGGTAACTACTGTCAGTAAGACAGACTGCCTGAACATTTAAGGAGCAAATGCCAAAGATTTGGGGAGCAGGGGAAGGGGGGAGACACACTTTGGTAAGCCGACTTCACTGAGAAGGAAGGAGATCACACTTGTCAAATGGGAGAAGATTAGTGCCTGAGCAGTCAAGGGACACAGAGGAAGGGCTTGTGCCTTTTCCCCTAAGCTGCTTATTTGTCCACATAAAACTATGCTGTCTCTGAACACGGGATATCATTTACCAAAATGCACGATGGAATCCACAAGGTGACAGGTAGTTTGGTTGGAGACCAGTCTAAGCTCCTTGAAGAAAAAAGAAAATACAACACAACAAAAATTAAACTCAGTAATGTTGAAGTGCTTACCGGAATATCTCCGGGTTGCAAACATGTTCTGGATCCAGGGCTTCTCCTGGCATGAACTCATAGCACAGGCCATTAGTGAAAGTACAGTAGAGTTGCGGTGCACAGCCATGGGCCTGCAACACACGGAAGCTCTTTACTTCCTCCTCTCGATCAACTAACAGCTCTGTCTTATTTCCATAAATTCTAACGAGGACCACATCATCCATTTCTTCACCCACATAGCAGCCAATAAGCTTATTGGTAATTCCTTCTGTAAATAACTGTAAAGCAAGAGGAACACACATTTTAGGGCTTTTATACATTTAAGACAGTCTGGAATATTTAGCAGAAGTGCTTTCACAAGTAGTTCCTCATCTACTACAAAATTTTCAAAACCATCTGATGTAAGCAGTTTTTTTTTTTTAAAAACCGTTAACTGTGTGATAATGTGCTTCAAGACACACTGACTGCATATAGTTAACAATACCAACACTTAGGCAGCTCATCAGCTAAATCAAGTTATCAAGAGCAACATCAGAGCAGCCCAGATTAGACATGGGCTGACACCATCAGATGTAACTATTTCCCGTAATGTACATTACATAGTAAACAGAACAGAACAAATGGTCCCGAGTGGGAGGGAGACAACGGCAATCATATCAACCTACTTTTATCTGAGCGCTAGAGAAACAAAGGACACACAAAAGCTACAAATAGAGAAAATTAAGGGCAAAGATAAAAACAGGGCTTTTTGAAAGTGAATGCTCGGGAGGGAGAATGCCAAAGCATATTATGATGCTGAAATTATTCCCAGTATAACCACAACTTGTTAGGCTAAAAAACAGCACTTAGCTAATCTGGCTTTTCAGTGCAAGCAGAGTTTGGAAATGTAAGCCACGGCAAGCAGTGTTTTAGAGAGATATACCAGATTAAGTCACAGCCACTGACTTCTGCTTCCAAAGTAACGCCCTTTCCCCAAATATGCTCATCTAAGCTGAGTTAGTGTGAGCTAGGTCATAGTTTTTTAGCCTCTGGCTCACACCTTTTTGTCTCAGCTCAGGAAGAAGGGCTCCAGAGCAAACTAATTTATGCAGTTGCCAAATCGCTCGCTCACAACTTTAATGCCAGTGGCTCACAAGTAGAATTTTTGTTCGCAAGACTCACAGCTTAGAGGGAGCATTGCTCTTAATACATTTATTGATTGACTTCATTTTTACCCTGACTTACTCTGCAATGGGGATCAAAAACTGTTAGGTTTTAATTGTAATATTTGGAATTTAAATCTGTAATGTGTTGACCGTATTGTATATTTAACGGCTGGAAGTTGTCCTGAGCCCTGCTTGGCAGGGAAAGGAGTGGGATATAAGTTGAATGAATGAATGAATGAATGAATGAATGCATCTTACATCATTCTCTTGTCCCCCCATTTTATACTCACAACAACCCTGTGAGATAAGATACACTGAGAGTGTGAGACTGGCCCAAAGATACACAGCAAGTTTCCATGATGGAACAGTATTTCAAACCTGGGTCTCCCAGGTTCTAATTGGTAAACTCTGCAAGTTTATGAGAATGCAGCTAGTGCTGCATAGTATTTTCCATCTATGCATATATAAACATCCACAAACTTCTACCGAGCGACTGAAAGAGGTATAGGTACTCTTACAAAAAGTTCACACTTCGTCATTCACTGCATTCAGCAACAGAAGCAGTTTCCATCACACTGTTATTGTCGTAGCTTGCTGCTACTTTTCTACAAGTCAAGACCATTTTGCAAGAAATTTTATCCTAATTGTTGTAACTGCCACTTTTAACCTCATTATTTCTAACAGACACTTATGTGCGCACAAGGAAATTAGATTCCAGAGATCCAATAAATTAGTCTTTCTACTCCCACCCTCCAACACTACCATTCATTTGCATCACGCTGCTATAAGTAATAATTATTTTCACTTGCATGTCTTTTGGAGTCTGACATTTCAAAACCTGTCATCTCTCAAAGGATAAAGTTTTATAACTGAAAAGTTTAGCAGTATAAACCACTGCAACAGGCCACCATTCAACAACCCCTCTTAACCTAAAATCAAACATGGGACATCTTACAGCTAATTAACACCAGCTGACGTATGAACCCAGCAACTTGGTTTCTGTCTCAAGTAAAGCTGCTGGAAAACAATTGCAGAAGGGAATTATGCTGACTTTTGCAAAAGGAAGGCTTTGAAGTTCTTCGAAAAGGTTAACAAGCATGCACACAGGTGATGGCCATTTACAGACCTGTACTTTCCAGGAGATTCTGGCACACTCTCTTCCTTTTAAAGGAAGGTAAGAAAGTTAGAAGAGGAAGACAAGTGCTCTTAAGGATAGAGATTGGAAAGCTTGGAAAGAAAGTCCCCCTCCCCTCACTTTTTAAAAATTCCAAGAAAAAAACCCTGAGAGGTTTTAGGAGAAGCACTGGGAAAAGAAACTTCTTTGAAGTGTTTTTTTTTTTTTACTATTTTAGAATATTTTTCTAAATGAAATGCTCTGAGGCAAGGTTGTTCAGACTCAAAATGTTCAATGGAAAATCTGGAAATTTGGGGGAACATTAAAAAAAACCCTCTCTTTTTGGTTTGGGAAATAAAGACAGGTTTTTATTCAAAATTTTTGTTTTAAATGTAAATAATCTAGTAACAATTAATACATTATATTTAATGATAACACATCAGAGTTTTCAGTGATATAACTTAATATGCAGATAAGCTGGTACCCCAAAGAACAGTTCTGCCCAGATAATGGTTTCTTTTATGAATTTGTTTTCACCTTCAATTTGTATTTTTCCCTACCTCTCAAATGGCAAAAGTTAAGATCCCTGGGCTATGGCAGCAAAGGGAAAAACAGATTTAAACTCTTTCTCAAGTGCAGGGTATATGTGGAATTTTTCTTATAGCAAATGAAATGCCATGGTAAAATGAAAACTGAATGGATACTAAACAAGCACACGGCTTTGTCAGGGGATCTGAAACATAAAAGGAACATAATAATATTAAAATATTAAACCAAAGAATATACAAGATTTTAAAGATATTCCTTTTATATGTTTCTCATCCCTTGATAAAGCTGTGTGTGAAACATTTAAGGGCTTTTTTAGTACCCATTCAATAGATTTCTGTTTTCCCACTGAACCACTGGCCTTGTCTTCTTTCATCTCCGCATTTTTGTTGACACTGTTCAAAGCCTGGCATCCTACAGACTATAAGAGTACGTGCTGGCTTATCACTCTTTTCAATGTGCCAGTCAAATAATCTCTCCTCTTACTCCTTCCTCAGAGGTCCTTTACCTGCCTACAAAAAGCTAATGCATAAACTGTACTGGAAATATAGATCTGTTTAACATAATCAGTAAAGCTTTTGACAGGGTTCCCCATCATGTGCTGATGGGGTAAACTAAAGGATTGTGGGCTAGACTGTGGGGTAGTTAGGTAGATAGGGAAGTGGCTGGAGAATCACACCCAGAGAGTAGTTGTCAATGGCATTTATAATATATATATATATATATATTCATCTGAATGGAGGAAGGTGTCCAGTGGGGTGCCACAGGGCTCGGTTCCGAGCCCAATACTTTCCCATATTTTTATAAATTATCTGGATGTGTGGAGGGGCTACTCATTAAATTTGCAGATGACACTAAATTGGGAGCAGTAGCGAACATACCAGAAGATATAGAATTCAACAAGATCTGAACACACTGGAAAAGTGGGTGGATGTGAACAAGATGTAATTTATTAAGGATAAGTGCCAAGTTCTACATCTGGGTAACAAAAATGAGGAACACGCATACCAGATGGGGGATACACTTCTGAGTAACAGTGTGGGTGAAAAAGATCTTGGGGGTAAGGGTGGACCGAAAGTTAAATATGAGCAGTCAGTGTGATGCAGCAACAAAAATGGCTAATGCATTCTTGAGGCGTATCAACAGAGGTGTAACATTCAAATCACAAGAATGTGATAGTCCCGCTGTATACTGCATTGGTCAGGCCGCCCCTGGAGTATTGTGTGCAGTTCTGGAGGCCTTACTTCGAAAAGGATGTGGACAGAATGGAGTGGGTGCAAAGGAGAGCAATGAGGATGATCGGGGGCCTGGAGACCAAGCCCTAGGAGGAAAAGGCTGAGGGACCTGGGAATGTTTAGTCTGGAGAAGAGGAGGTTGAGGGGGGACATTATTCCTCACTAGAAGTACAAGAAGTGTCACTTCAAGGAGGGCAGGGAGCTGCTCCTGTTGGCAGCAGAGGATATGACTCAAAATAATGAGTTTAAATTAAGGGCAGGGAGGTACTGGCTGGATATGAGGAAAAACTTTTTTTTTGCAGTAAGAGTTGTGCAGGTGTAATCAGCTGCCTAGGGAGGTTGTGAGTTCCCCCTCCCTGGCAGTCTTTAAGCAGCGACTGGACAGCAACACTTGTCAGGGATCCTCTAGGCTGATTCTGCATTGAGCAGGGGGCTAGACTAGATGGCCTGTATGGGCCTTTTCCAACTCTGTGATTCTATGAATCAGTCAAAATACTGTCAAACTGCAAGTTAAGATTCTTCTCTGGGTTTTTTCACAGCACTGTGTAAGGGATTCTTCTCTCTGTTTTTTTTTACAATACTACATAAGTAGGGGACATTTAGGGAGGTGAACCAGTTAGCAGCAATTTTGCACCAGATTCCACACACATTATTATTTCGGCCAGACAGAACCAATTTCTTTGTAATTACATATTTTGGACAGCAGAGGCTGCTATGGTACTTTTCCTGTAACCGGTCCTAGAGCCTTCTTTTGCCATTTCATTGAAGAGCAGGTTTTTATACCCCACTTTTCTCTACCTTAAGGAGTCTCAAAGCAACTAACAATTGCCTTCCCTTCCTCTACCCACAACAGGCATGTTGGGGGGCTGAGAGAGTTCTCAGTCCCAAGGACACCCAGCAGACTTCATGTGGTGGAGTGGGAAATCAAACACAGTTCTCCGGATTAGAGTCTGCCGCACTTAACCACTCACTATTCTGTATAGAATCCCCGCTGACCAGTACAGCAGACAGGATGTGGAAAAGATTCTATTGAGGAAGGAATTGTATTTCATTTTTAAATTTGGAACCATGCAACCATCTGGTTTGAATTTGTCCATGGATTTGTCTGTGTTCCTGTAAATACTTATTGCTTGTATGTATTCCTTTAAGATTTTCTACAGCTGGTTGCAATTTTGGGAGTTTTAGGACGCTTTTAAGCTAGCCAACATGGGCTGGTGATCGGAGCCTGATTCCTAGTTATTTGGAATATACTTGTAGACTTCATGTAATTTTGAATCTCACCAGAGCTGGGTGAGGTAAGTCCTAAAAGTCCATCAATCTGCTTCCTCAATTAGTATGGAATGTATTTTACAGCGAGTTCCAAGTTTGCAGCTCCCTCACTAAGACGGCAAAACCACTGCTCCTCTGGTTCGTGCTACAATTATTCTTGAGCCCATGCCATCCACAGTATGTTTTCTAATTCAAACTCTTCTCTGCATCATGAGCCGCTGACTGCATCATTCTAAAGAGAGACTTGTACTTCCAAGGATTATCAGGTCAACTGGTGTAGATGTCATTTATGCACGGAGGTAAAACCATTTGTTATGTGTACTGGTTATAATTGCATGTAGAACTGTATAAGAAGACAGACATCTCGAGTGTGATTTGTACAGCATGACAGATTATTCTGGTTATTTGTTTGCACACATATAGGAGATAGCTGCCGCAAGTCTTGGATACAGATGGGCTAAGGTGATAACAATCTAAGCAAAATATAAATATGTAATCTGAGCAAAATATAAATATCACAATACTTCTGCTTGTAGTTCCATACACATTCAATATACATTATCAGTGTCCAACAAACCACGGAGGCCAATTTCAGACCCAAGACAATTAATGAAACTAATGACACCACTGAGTTAGTGCATCTCACAATGCAGGCCCCAGTTTCATGTGTTTAATTCAACAGCTTTACTGGAACAGCTTTACTTCCTTCAGCTGTGCTAGTAGAAGACTGAGAAAACTTTACTGGCTCTAATTCTTCTATGACTGCTCATGAAATGCTGCAGTTGTGCAAATATTATCCTGCTAAATATTTTTACCATCGAATTTTAATTTCCAATGGTGGACAAAAGGCTTGCTTGGGACTTCTTTACATTTTTATTTGCTGACAACTGGGTACTCTCTTACCCACAATCCCTAGAGGCAGAAAGCAGGTTTTTCTTTCTGCCCCCATCATGGTGGGTGCCCACCATCCTCAGTTCTATTTTTGTCTCCTCCCGACAGCAAAGCAAGATGAGAGCTTCACATTTCTTCACTGAGCTCTTAGGCTGTTTCTTCCTTTCTGGTCCTTTACTTACTGACTATATCTCTTCAGCCTCAAAAGAGAGAGAGAGAGAGAGAGAGAGAGAGAGAGAGAAACACTGCTTCTTTTCTAGTACCTGGGTTTTCTGTTTCTTCCTCCAAGCCTTCTGCTCAGCCACAAGTAATGGTCTCAGCAGCTTCCTCACCTGCTTCTGTAAGACACTGCAGCATCCTCAGAGAAGAGAAACCGACAGAGCAATCCTGGCACCAAAGCAAAAGGGTTGCAGAAGCCAGTGCCTCTTCCTGCCATTCAGCAAGAGTGACCACTGAGCTCTGCCGGCTTTGAAATGTGCTGGAACAGCCATCTGCATTTTAGACAGAACATCAAAATACACACTGTGGAGGCCAGCAGACAGGGGGACTCTGCTGCGGCTGATACCACTGGGAAAAGAGCACACTTCAAGGTGGTAAGTAGCAGATGGGATCTCCCTGCAATTTTTATGACAGCTGACACTCTCCTTCTCCCATGTCAACAGGAAGCAGAGCTCCTTCCAGGGGGGCACCAGATAACAGAAAGCCCAGCCATTCTGGTCTACCAAGGCAGCCATAAAAAACACAGCAGTCTCAACCACAAGCTGCCTCCTCCACCTTTTTAGATCCCAGGAGGAATATTTTTTTAAATTGTTCAACAGACTTTGACCATGACTCTGCCAGGAAGGAAGGGGAAGAGGGGCCGTGGCTCAGCAGTAGGGCATCTCCTTGGCATGTGGACGGTTCCAGGTTCAATCCCCACACCTCCTGTTAAAAGGGATCAGGCAGTAGGTGATATGAAAGAACTTCACCTGAGACCCTAGAGAGCTGCTGTTGATCTAATCAGACACTACTGACCTTGATGGACCAATGGTCTGATTCAGTATAAGGCAGCTTCATGTGTTCACATGTAATAAAATGAAGGGGACCCAGAGGTTCTGTCGAATTCCTTGGAGACAAGTTTCCTTTTTCTATTTCCATTTCCCAGGTTCTTTACCACAGAGCTCAAGAACAGTAGGCTGCCCCACTGACCCAGAGATCTCATTCTGTACCATCTTTTCTCCTGAAGTGACCGTAGTAGTAGTAGAAGAGGAGGAGAAGGAAGAGAAGATTGGATTTATACCCTGCCCTTCACTACCCGAAGGAGTCTCAGAGCGGCTTACAAATTCCTTTCCCTTCCCCTCCCCACAACAGACACCCTGCAAGGTAGGTGGGGCTGAGAGAGCTTTGACAGAACTGCTCTTTTTCAAGAACAGCTGTACCAGGACAGCTTGCCCAAGGTCATCCAGCCAGGTGCAAGTGGAGGAGTGGGGAATCAAACCCAGTTCTCCGAGATTAGAGTCTGCACATTTAACCACTACACCAAACCACTACACCAAAATTCCAGGGGGAGGACACGCCTGTAGCAAGCCTGGCCCTCAGGAAGGTGCTGCACCAATTCCATGAAGCTCTATTTTTGGCGATTAAAGCTCCTGCAGCCATGCCCCTCATGGCCAGGGTGTCAGACTGGCATCTGGCCTTTTGTAGGAGACAATATGGATGCAAGTCTTGTGGAAACAATGGATAAAAAAGCCACTCCCTTCTCAAGCAGAAAGAAGATCAGAGACCAAAAATATCAGGTCCCAGTCCTTCCATACTCACAGGTCTCTCCCCAGATATAGAAATGACTTTCAGAGTTCAGCCTGAAATAAAAACAGACCTCAAAATCAAAACCACTTTTCCAGTCAATCTTTAGGACCAGAAAAATCCAACAAATGTCAGCAGAACTGACACCAGGGAACCCACCAGTGGCCAATCATCAGTTTGGTCTTCCATCATTCAAAAGAAATCAACCTACCATCTTTCTGCCCCAAACCTCTTCACCCAAGGGAAGAGAACCGGTACTCCTTAGATGGGCACGATTTTCAGAAAATCAGATGGCTGTTCACAACTTACTATGTGGTGTTGTAAGTCAGTCTGTGCTTAGTGATGGCACAGATTCCTCAGAGGAAGAGCTGCCTGCAGCCAGCCCACAGCCAGTAACTGAACAACTGGCCACAGCTGGTTCTGGGCCAGAGGAGAGCAACAAGATCAAGTTACCACCTGATCAAAAGTCACAGCCTGCAGCTGAAACAGAGCTATTGCCTTGTAGCTCTGAAGCAGTAAACAAGTCTTCAGAAGCCACTCTGAGCCCACACCCCTTTAGTGCCGAGATTGTCAATGGTGCACAGAGGCACAGGATAGGAGGAGTGAGAGACACCTGGCCCATTGTCAGCTGTCAACTGATGGGATGGATGAGTAGTTTTCAAGATGACTGCCAAGGAATGGGCTGGGAGTGTAACTCATTAAGACTTGGCTATAAAATCAGCTGGGAGAAGCAACAGTTTTGTGGATGCAACAAGTATGCATGGCTACTGAACCACTGACCTTGCTGTTTTGGGACCACTGGAACCTTGACCCTTGGACTGAACCTGACTATTGGCTTTTCTGGAACCCGACCTAGGAATGGACTTGTTGCCTGGATCCCTTGACCCTAGACTGAAGTTGGCATGCCTGCTTTTTGCAACTGTTACTCTTTGCAACCTTGCCTGTGACCTGCCATGCTGAACCCCAGCCCTTGTTTCCTTGGAAGGCTGCATCAGTACAGGCAGTGGGGAGGTAGACTACATAAATCAATCCCAAGGAGATGGATTGTCAAGTATATAGCTTTGACACAAGGTCTTCAGGTGCCAGTAGGCACCACAGTGCACTCATTCAGAAAGGTGGCTTACATCCGGTTGCTTACCTGTAACTGATGTTGATGTATGTACAATATGTTCTGTTTGTAAGGATCTCCTACAGAGCTAGTTTATTTTGGATTAAGGCACAATCCAAGATGAGTTACATTAACTACAGAAATCTCTGAACCAAAGATGGTGGGCACTTCCTTCCCACTGGAGACAGAAGGAACCAGCTACTTTCTGCCTCCAGGGATTGCGTATAGAAGAACACCCATTTGTCAGTGTTCTCCAAGTAAAAGGAACCTTCACAGAGAGCCCAACGTTCCATTTTCCAGTAAAGTTATGGCATTAATGATTTTCCAAGACCTGTTGCTATAAAATTTGTTTTGGGGTTCAAATTTACACCAGTGTGTAATGCAATATGTTGCACCTTCAGATTTAAGATCATCCCTTACAGCTAAATGCTTAATTCAGGGGGACAGATGGGCTTCCATGTGTTAATATGTTTGCACGAGAGCTAATCATGTTTTCATTGAGTTTTCTCACCCGCAGTCCTCCTTGTTAGTACAAGCTCGTCCTATGACTGTAGAATTTTCAAGCAAAGCATGATCCTGGCAAGATGTGAAAAGGGATAAGGAATACATCATATTTGTCAGTTTTGTTAAAAGAACAGTTATTCATATTCATAAAATTCATAAAATGACACGTGTTATGTAACAGCTATTTTACAGTCTAAATAATAATCTTGTGGTCATGTACCATGAGGTTTAATTAAGCTTAACTGTATATGAGTTGCGGGAGGCGTGGAACAGCTTATGTAATCTGCCACATGAGACATGTGAGGCATTTGCTTTCACATCCTTTGTAAGCCAAAGGTTGTATTGCTTAATTTGACCTGTGTGGCTTATGAATCATTTGAACACTCAGACCTGGGCTATGCCATCACTATAGGAACATACTAGGAAAGGGTCAGCTTCTCCAAACTCCCCTGATGAGGGTGAAGCAAAGGAGATCTTTAGGTACTGACCAAGACTTGAGAAGAAACTAATGACACCTCAGCTTTGTCCATTAAACTATTTTGCACAAGGCCAGAGCAGAAATTTAATACATCAAATCAATCAAATCAGAATAGAATAGAACTGAGGAGAACCTGTTTTGCGATCCTGTTCCAAGTACCATCACTTGATATATTTAAGAAAATTATAGATCTACGTGAAGCATACGGCAAGATAAAATTCAGCAGTGTTACTTTTGCCACATAATGACTAGGGGTGTGCACTGATGGTTAACTGTGCTGAGAGATCTGTGTATGCTCTTCTGAGATTCTTTCCTTCTAAGAGGGCACTTTATGTTGTTTATTGCTATGTAATTGCATTGTATTTTATTGTTTTATCACATTTTAACTATTGTACGCTGCCTTGAGCCAGCTCGTCCGGCAAGGCAGCATATAAATTGAAATAAATAAATAAATAAACAAAGAAACAAACACACCAAACCGAATAAATACCCGAAAAATACCAGTATTTTTCAGGTATTTATTAAGAAGAATACAGATTAGAGATCTGCATTTGGTTACAGATATGACTCAAGCTTTAAAAAAGCTGATTTTTTCCCGCTTTTCTTCAGGCAAGACAGCCCCAGTCAAAGCAGCATGGAATTGTCAGTTCCTTGCCAACTCGGCTGGCTGGCTCCTCTTGCAGCTTGGTTTAAACCAAGCTACAAGAAAAGCCAGCCCAGGATTAGCCAGGGTGCCGGGAGCTAACAGCTCTGCACCACCCCAGCGGATTCTCCCTTGCCCACAGGCTTGGCTGGGGTTCTGCTGAGCAGCCTGTTTCAAAAAAGACTGCCCAACAGATCCTGCAGGGAGAATGACCATTAGATACTTAATGTGAAGGGTCATTCTCCTCTGAGGAAAGGAGGACATCTTGATGGTTATTTCCCACTGTCCAATCAGGCAGGCAGGAAGCATTCTTTTTAATTTCCTCTTGCCTGTGGGAGCCACCCCCTCCAGCTCTTTTCGTGCCTATACGGGGAGAGCAGCTTAGATCAGGCCTTGCCTTTATTTAACTCTAAATTTTTCTTACTTAGCTTTATTCAACCTTACATATTTTCCCTCATAACTACCTTTATATGCTTCCTTTAATTCCTTCACTGTTCTTTCTTATATTATAACTCATTTTGTTGAATACCAACTAATAATATATAGAGGCAGTCTCCAGCAGCGACAGCCATTTTAAGAGTTGTTCTTAAACTCCAAATTTCCTACTCAGCCTTGTTCAATCTGCTACATCTTCCCTCATAACTGCCTTTATAAAATTTCGTTAATTCTTTTCACTGTTCTTCCTTACACTAACTCTTTTGGAGAAGAATAACAAGATATCTAGAGTCCATCTTCTGTTGCAGTGGCCATTTTATAAGTTCCTCTGTATACTGAGTGAGCTCCCTTCAGCAGCTCATATTATGGCAGATCAACAAGTTAGAAAGTAACTTTCAGTTTCAGGCGCTTTAATGGCGGGCACTCCTCTCTGCAACTGCAGGAGAGGCGACCTGCTCTCGGCAGGTTGAAGGGATTCCGGACTGGTGCCGGACCCCCACGGAGCCTAGGAAAGGGTCCCTGCCTGGGGTGCTTGAAGGTAGCCTTTCCCTGCGGTGGCGATCACAGGATTGAGGCTCCTTTTTACCCCTAGAGGTTCGCCTTGCCAGAGGAAGCCCTCGGGCTACTGGAAGCGCTGCCGTGAAGCTGCAGAAAATGTAGAGGTGAGGGTCTACCAGATACACAATGGCTGAATTGTGAGTCTCCTGATCTTTTGATATGAAGCGTTAAGGGGTGGGCTAGGAGGATCGGATCCCCCCCACCCCCTCCCTCGTAACTTACTCAGAGACTTTCCCACGGTCCTGCTGCTGTTTTGGAGGTGTTTTAAATGCGTTGGAGTGTTGGATCGCATGGAGCAGAGAAAGAGCTTGCAAAAGGCATCAGTGTGACAAATCGAGAATGTCCCCTTTGAGATCTTTTATCTAACTGTAAACAATCGGCGACTGTGGGAAAAATTGGCGGGGAGAGCTTCTCCAAGACTCGGAACTTCGCTTCCTACTTCAAAAGGTGGAACTGAGCTTAATGCGGCATTGACGGCGGCACTGCGACCCCTAGTGGACCAACTGGCTTCAATCAACACTAAACTGGAGACGATGCAAACTGAAATGAGAGAGTCAAACAGAAAACAGGAAAGGCTCCAACAGGACCTCCTGGATGTCAAAACAGCGGTTGAAAAAAATGATTCAAGACTGCAGAAAATCGAAAAAGAAAAATCTGTTCCAAGTGACAACGTATTAAAGCTTCAAATGGATCGATCAAACTACTTCTTGAGATTTCAGAACGTTCCTGAGTCAAAAGGAGAGAATCTTAAGAAAATATTAAGTGAAGCATTGGCACCTGTGACAGGATGGCAAGCAGCAACAATTCAAAGCGATATGGATATGACCTACAGGACATATCCAGAATATGTTAAAAAGAAGAAACTGCCAGGTGAAATTGTGGTGAGATTCTCAAAAAGATCAACCAGGGACGTGGTGTTAAAAGCCATGAATGGAACTGTTCTGAAGATACAGGAAGAAGAAATCAAAGTTTTAAAAGACATTCCATTTGAAATAAGAAAGAGAAGGAAAGCTTATAGGAGTTTGGCTTTATGGTTGCAGCCAGAGACTATTTCTTACAGATGGGACATCCCGGAGGGACTGATGTTCAGCTACAAAGATAAGAAATTTAAAATTGACTCCATCGAACAAGCAAGATTGTTTTTGGAAAAGCACAAGAAGAAGAAAATAACAAGTTAGACAGAAAGTATATTCCTTCAGCTGAGAAGTGGGGCACTCCCCCTCACTGCCAGTGCCAGGCAGGGAACAAGAGGAGTCAACATGTCCTTTCAGCTTGCCTCAGCATCCCCAACAGAACTGCCTATGCACATAAATGGAGCCAGCATGTTTTTCAAACAGGACTACCCAACAGAGTCCTTCCAGGAGCTGTTCCTGCAGGAAACTCACCCCACTTTGGTTCACTTGCGTACAGCTTAACTTGCAAAAATCACTTATAGGGATTTTTCCCTTTAAATGTTTTTTCCAAGCCCCACCATGTGCGAGTGAACCAGGAAGTGGTGCACGTTCTCCCACCCCATAGGGTATAATGGAGCCAAATAAATTCGGCAATGCTAATTATTTCCCGAATCCCAATATCAGTATGATTCCGGAATATCAGGAAATACCTATATTTTTTGGGTTCAGTACACCTGAAACCAACAAATACCATTTTTTTTGTACACCCCTAGTAATTACCTACAGTACAAGATCAGAAAACGTGGAGAGAGCTGGCCCATAGAATCACTAAGAGTCGGACAAGAGTGAATGGATAACAATAGTAATGACCTATGTTTCATGCCCTGAGATCAGAGCTGTTCAAATTTTCAAGTTGCTGATAGCACCAACTACCCAAGAAAAAGTTTTACAATTACTGTCCATGCTCTGATCACAGCTAGATCAGATTACTCCAACGAGTTGCCTTTGAACACTGGAACTTCAACTGATGCAGCTCCAAGGCTGCTAAATGGCACAGTGTTATGGGAGTGTAGCACATTGGTATTAAAATAACTTCTGTAACTCTCAACAGCTCTGCACAGTTCAAAATGCTGGTTAATTTTTGCGATCTGAGAGATAGGAAAGAATAAAAATTAAGGTAAGAAACAAATTCTGTAATGAAAAATAAAACTATTTTTGTCATGGAGGAATGAAATAGGTTCTAAGTAACAAGTGGAATTTTGAGTTTTATGACAACTCTTATCAGGAATCTATCGCCAGTATCTGTACTCCACGTACACTGGCACCTGAAGCGAATAATAATAATAATTGTAGCAGGAAAACTTTCTCATGGCTCTTAAGAACAAAAAAAAATATCAACATGGTAGTAAACTGAGATTAATTCCAGACTGGAATAAGTAACAAAAGCTTTAATTAATGATAACCCAGTGACCAAGATTTTAAAGTTACTGTCAAAACCTGATGAAATATCAACATGATTAGGAAGATAGGTAGAGTGGACAAGTGAAATTTCAAACTGCTTGGTGTATTCTACCTTCATGAGGATCTTAAGTGTCACAGTGCCTCAAATTCAGAATCATCTCATGCCAATCTTTAGCCATCAAATGAATTTTCCAAAATTCTAGGTCTTCAGATTTGTGGAGTGGTGGCAGGTGGATGCCCAGGCTACTTTGTGACTCTCGGTTTTGGGTTTGATTTCAGTCTTCTGATTTGTTTGTAGGCTATGAATGACGCTGTGGTGTTACTGTACCATTGATATCTGTTTCATATTATAAGCTTTTTATTCTAATATATTTTAATGGTTTTAGTAACCATGCTGTCAGCTCCCTTGGACACTAATGGACAGTATAGGATATATTGTGTGTGTGGAGAGAGAGAGAGAGAGTTGCTATCAAGTACAGAAAAGATCTCAGAATGGAACTTATGAGAATCTGCAGCCAATCCAAGACATTCTAAAATTCATAAGGCTGAAAACAGATAATGCATTATGGTGTAGCTGTTAGAATACTGGACTAGGTTCTAGAAGACCAGGCTTGTATCCCCGCTTTTCCATGGAAGCACACTGGGTGATCATGGGCCAGTCCCATATTTTCAGCATATCATACAGGGTTGTTCTGAGGATAAAATGGGACAGAGGAGAATGATGTAAACTGCTTTGGGTCCCCCACAATGGGAAGGAGGTGGGATATAAATGAAGTAAAAATAATAAACAAAACAATTATCCATATGACTCCCTGAGTCAACTAGCTGCTTGCTACTACCCCCCCCCCCCTTTTGTATAATTCCGCAAGTTTGGCTTGCAGTCTAAGAATCTATTCCTTCATGCTGGTGATTAAATGTGTTACTGCACGTACAGTCTTGCCCTATAGCATGGCCTTGAGCATGTCTGAAATCCCTATCTCTTTCTCTGGGCTGTACTCATGCCACATATGCAACAATGAGCACACATAACTAATCACAAATAAGAAGGCCTTATTTCAACTGCTGATCAGTAACAGTAGTTTAGGTGGTTTTTACACTGACATTTTCTCCTCCATGTCAATAGTGAGATACAATGGATAAATATATTGCAAACTTAAAGCAAAGTTTCAAGAGAATTGCTTAACAGTTATCCAACACTTAAACGTGATAACTGGAAGGTTAACCACATACTTTGGAATGTTATAGCCTACAATAACATCTTTCTGTAAGAAGCTACAAGCCTGCCTATCCAGTCACACTTTCTAGGATCCTTTTCTGTTATTGAATAAGTCTGCCCTCAGGTCAGCAAGTTCTCAATTTACTCAAGCCATACAGACATTTAACCTACTACTGCTAAGGATGTGTTATTTAGAAATATGACCTCTTTATTCAAAGAAGTTTACATTTTTACATTATCCAACTCCATTGTGTGTGGTTGCACCAACCATATATGGTCTCTGGAGTGTTCAATGGGCAATTTATTTAGAGCCACTTTCTTGTCCAGCAGCAATTTTCACATCTAGGAGAAAAACCTGTAAGGAGATAGAGTGCTGATGGTTCCAAAGTTCAAAGAACTCTCCAATGTCCTGACCAGAAGCAGTTAATGCACCCTTTTAAAGGCAACAGCATTCTTTCTCTTATCTGGTGTAAGCAAATACAATTCTATTCAAGTGGCACCATCGACCATAGACAAGCTGTTACTGCTCTGATCTGGGAAGTCACTAGTTCAAATACTCTTCGCCACAAGCTCACTGAGTGGTCCCAGGTAAGTTACTTGCTGACTCAGCAGATCATCTGCTATATGGGGATAAAAATATTGGTGTACCTTACAAGGCTGTTGTAAGGATTATTGTGATAACAGTTTCAGAGGGTTACTGTGTTGGTCCACATTAGAACAAGTTTAAGTCCAGTAGCACCTTAAGAGACCAAAAAGATTTTCAGGGCCTGGTTTCTTAAGGTACTACTAGACTCAAATCTAGCTGTGATAATGCAGGGCTTGAAAAATCCCTGCACTAGGTTGCCATGGCACTTACAAATTTCATTGTGATGCCTAGTATTTTCAGCAATGTGTTTCTTGAAGCTTCTTTCAGCAATCCTCTTGCAAATACAATGGGTTAGATCCAACCAGTTTTCCCACTGCAGATATAGGCAGGAAAGAGTTCCCTTTGATCACCCAAAAGGCTATGTTTGGGATCATAGGCACTGCATGGACAAAAGCCATGTGGGGCACAGGATGTAAAATAAAGGGTGGACTTGGCTGAGATGGAGCAAAAAAAGCTGGTTGGATCCAACCAAAAGCTTATTTATCATACTACATCAGAATGTTCTGTTGTATGACATAATAAATGTGCATGAAGTTATGTCTTGTTCACATGGAAATTCAACTTTACATCATTCAATGATGAACGATGGATTTTTTTATCCAGTTGCTTTTTATACTGGCTCCAGTATTCAATTAAATTGGATATTTTTAAAGCAAAAATGTAATCATGAGAAATTAAGGTGAAGTTAAGATAGGATTAGAGGTTAGCTTTTTGTTGTGATGATGATGTCCACAGTCACCCTGTTTGTTTATATATTACAACACTTTTGTCATAGATTTAATAAAGACACAACAAACTGTGAAGAGGTTAGGATTAGGTTTGTGGCAGCAATAATTAGAAAATGTGGTCATTATAAAACAAAACTCCCAAAGGGTGGATTTGTCTGGCTCCTTGGTTTTTCACTGGCTCCTAGAGCTCAAGAATATTTGTTGAGGCATATGATAATGTATATGAAGCATATTGTACAATGCAAGTTACTAACAAATGTTTCGTAGCACTAACAGGGCTCACTATATGAACCCATCTCATATTACATATTCATTAGAAAAAATGTGAATCAGGACTACCTGTTGATCAGTGTGACTTTTCATATTGCTTAACACCAGATGGGAAATACCTATTTTAAGACCATGATAATTCATTCATTTATTAGCATGTTCTTCAGAATCCCAATCAGAGTAAGCCACTTGACTAGTCATGCTGGTAAACCATTAATTTTTATTAGAACAGCAAGACAACTTGGCTCTTATTCTATGTTAGCAGGTTTGGTGCGCCTGGTAATTACAAAAAAGTTAACTGACACTGTGAAAAGTATTTTTAAAGATAAACAGTACTAGGTAGAATTTCTAGGAATATGAAGTGACTGCACAATTCTCTCTGGCTATCATTTTGAATACTCAAGTCTGCTAACAGTTTGAATGTTTACAAATTAATACAACACATAGCATGGTAGATTTCATTTAAACCAAACTGATTTAAATCATTACTCAGGAAGACTGTTAACCTACATAAAAGTGGTCACAGCCTTAAATATGTATTTTTCACAGTTCAGAGAGAGATGCAAAACATTTTCAAACAGGGATAATTTTGAAAACTTATTGGAAACCATTTTTTACAACAGAAGTTTTTGAAATTTTTAATTTCATTAATATTCTCCTGGACTGGGTCTCTTTTGCACCCTGCTGCCATGGTAGTTGAGGTGAACTTCAAATTAATAAAGGCTATGCTCAGAAAGACCTCAATGCTTCTGGAACATGCTGCTCAATAGTTTTGCTTTTGTTTCCACTGAATATTCCTCCGTTCTCACAATTATCCACAGAGTTTTTCTCTTGTCCTGATCTCATCTGCCCAACAACCTAATCAGGAGGAAATGCAGCATAGAAATATTTTAAATAAATTACTGAATGTTTTGAAACTTTGCAAAAGGACAGCAGGGCCGAGGGTCTGTTATTTATTTTGTACCTCTACCTATTGCTATATGGTATCTTAATTGTTGAGGTTTTCCCCTCAAAAAGCATTTTATAAAAATCAATTTTAATTTTAAAATTTTTAATTCATTATTTTTGTTCATTGTGATACAAAGCAATAGCAGCTACAAAGATACATCCCTTTTAAAGGTAATCATGTTTAATAGGCAGCAGGCCAATTCTTCCTGTGTGGTGATGACTGCAGTTCTAGAAGACGGCCAATAGGAGACCCTTTGCTACACTGTTATATTTGCCAGGGCTGCTGCCTCCTAAGGGGCAAACAGCCTTCACCCCACTGACTAACAGACACAATAACGAAATAAAAAATAAGCTGTATTCTAACAGTGGCATTCTTGGCTTCAGGGCAATTTCAAAAGGGCTAGCAGATAACCTCAATACGCCCTGTAATATGCAAGGTGGATACACAGGTTATTTCCCTACGGCTCAACATAGACAACCTTCTCAGTCCTAGTTTGGAAGATCCAAACTGCACTGTGGGCTCATGCACACCCTTCTCTCATACCCCGATTTTCTCCTTCGTTTCCATACTTCTTTTAACTAGTTTACCATGATCCTCAAATTAGGCAACAATGGTTACCACTGTCCTCTAAATAATGGTTTAGACATGAGTACTCACCGCAGTATCTAACAGAAGAGTGACATAGAGAAGCTCTCCATTTGGTACATGAAAGGTACATTTTCATGGCATACTTAACACACCAGCTACATTCCATGCAAAACCCTCTTCCCTCCCCACCCACTAAAATAACAGAGATTAGTAATAAAACTCAAGATAGGGCTATTTAATTATCATCCAAACTTTTCAGTTCATTGGTTATTTGCATGACAACTTTATCAGCACAACATTAATAGTATTTCTAAATCTGAAACTGACAACATCCATTTTGTGACAGATGAATAGTGGAAAACTACATGAGGTGGGGGAGGGAGGAGAGCAGGATGCTATATTCAAACCCCTTTTTGAAAACCAGACTAGGATTTAGCCTCATGCCCTATGGGCCACATCTGTACAGGAGCTCATTCACATGGTTCCACAGGGGTGAAGTCAGCAACCAACATCTGCTCAGATGAACTCTTCTTACAGAGGGAAAAGAAAGTCAGCCACAATGAGGTTCCACTTAACAAGAGACTGGAAGGCTAGCTTCGTGCCCAGTGGCACTTTAGAGACCAATAAGATTTTGGAGGTATAAATTTTCGAAGGTCAAAGCTTGGTATCTGATGAAGGGAGCACTGAGTCTTGAAAGCCTGTACCACAAAATCTTGTTGGTCTATAAGGTGCTACTGGATTGGAAACTACCTGTTTTACTGCAGACCAACACAGCTACCCCGAGACTTAGGAGACTGAAAGGGTAATTTACTTCTACTAGCATAACTTTGACATATAAATTATCCTCCAAAACGTTTCTGGAAAGGTATCAGGGCAGATAATTCAATATAGGCAGTCACCTCCCACACCTATTGGGGCTACAACTAGCCACAAGTTGTTGGGCCTTTTTTTCCCTCTTATCTCCCCTTGAAGCAAGACAGGAGGAGAGAAAGGAATGCTCCATTATTCACAATTAACGCCCAAAGGAGAGTGCACATAATTATATGCCTACACTGGAGAGTTTGCTGCATGCAGCCTTCCCTGTGTCTCCCAACTCCAACCATAAAAGCTCACTTTTTTTAAAAAAAGAGCAGACAACAGAATTTAAGTAAATCCTCCCATTCACCATTTAAGAATGGGGGGAGGAGATCCCACCTTTAAAAAACAAAGTAAGATGAAAGGTGTTTGCTGTGCGCTGCCTTCCCTGGGCACCCAATTCCAACCACAAGTGCTTCCACTGTTTTTTAACAGCAGATAATAGAATATAAGTAAATCCTCCCATTCCTCCCCATTCACCATCTAAAAATTGGGGGGGGGGGGGAGATCCCACCAAAAAAATAAAGAGGAAAGGTGTCTGCTGGGTGCAGCCTTCCCTGGGCCTCCCAAACCCAACCACGACATGCTTCGACGTTTTTTTAACAGCAGAATGTAAATAAATCCTCACATTCCTCCCTAGTCACCATTTAAAAACGGGGGGGGGGGGGGGGGGAGAGAGAGATCCCACCTTTAAAAAACAAAGTAAGATGAAAGGTGTTTGCTGTGCGCTGCCTTCCCTGGGCGCCCAATTCCAACCCACAACACGCTTCCGCCTTTTCAACAGCAAACAACAGAACCTCAGTGAATCCTCCCATTCCTCCCCATTTATCCTTTAAAAACGAAAGAAAGGGGGGCGGGGAGGGGCGACACAAAAGGTTGTCTGCTGGGCGCAGCCTTCCCTGGGCCTCCCGATCCCAACCACAAAACGCTTCCACGTCCCTTTTTTTTCTTTTAACAGCAGACGACGGCACGTAACCAAATCCTCCCAATCCCTAAAAATGAGGGGCAGGGCGACCCCCGCCTTTAAAAAAAAGAAGAAAAAAAAGCCAAGAGGGAAAGGTGGCCTTTCCTATTCCAACCAGAGACGCTCCCACTTTCTCTCTCCCACCCACCCCCACCTTTAAAGAGGAACTAGAGACTCCAACCACAGGTCGGTTCCCGTCTCTCCCCCCATCCCGATATTATCATTTTAAAAAATGGTGGCGGCGGTGGGGGGGGGGGGAGAGAGAAGAAGAAACGAAACAAGAGGAGAGGAGGAAGGGGGGGTGGGGACGGGAAAGAGAGCAAGCCAGCCAGCCAGCCGGCGAGCCGATCTCTGGAGGGGTGAAGCCGCGGGGAAACCCGCCGCCGCCGCCACCCCCTTTTGCTGCTCTCTGCGATGTCGACGGCGGCGGCTCCATTTGCATCCCTTTCCCCTCTCTCTCTCTCTCGCTCTCTGCATCAGCAGCAAGGGGGGGGGGGGGGGGGGGGAAGGAAGGAAGGCGGGGAGGAGAGAGAGTTTTGTTTTATCACACACACACACACACACGCCCCCACCCTCGGTGCTCGTGCCCGACACGCGCGTCCTCTGCCCCTTCAGGAGGGGGAGCGAGGAGAAGAAGAAAAAGGAATATCCCGCGCTGGGGAGCGGGAGGAGGAGGAGGAGGAGCGCCGCCACCAGCCTCGCTTTCCTCTCCCGCTCCCTCCTCCTCCTCCTCCGCCACAATGGCTGCTCGTCGTCCTCCTCCCCCCCCCCCCCCACCCCCAATGCCGGCCTCCCTCCGTCCCCGCTTCTTCCCCGTCTCCCCACACAGGCCGCCGCCTCCCTCTCCCTCTCAGCCGTTACCTTGAGCGTCACGTCCTCGGGCTTCCAGTCGGGCCTTAGCCGGCTGAGCAGCCGCAAGGCCCCCCGGCGGTACCCCGCCCCTCCGCCGCCGCCGCCGTCCGAAGGGTCCCTCTCGCTGACGGCGATGTCCAGCTTGGGCACCTCGGGCGAGCCCGGCGGCACGTGGATGTAGTTGGCCATGGATGGGGAGGGAAAGAAAGGGGCGCGAGGCCGGTTGGGTTGGGTTGGGGGGGGAGCCCGAGGAGGCTTCAACGGCAGCGGCGCGAGGGTGGGGGGAAGCGGAGCCAACGGACGTCGTCACGCGAGCGGCGCAGCCGGCAAACTGAGGCGCGCGGGAGGCGTCCCCTCGCTCTCAAAGGCAGGCGGGCAGGCAGGCGGGGAGGTGCTGGGAAGAGCCAGTGGGAGGGGGGGGGCGGAGGGGAATCGAAATCTCCTCTCCTCTCCTCTCCTCTTCTCTTCTCCTCTCCTGCCGCCCCGCCCCCCGCCGTCCTATCCTCTTACCTCGGGTGAGAGAGGCTCCGCCCCCTCGCCCTGCAGGATTCTTTCGGCAAGGAGGGTTCGGGCGCAGCGCGGCGCAACCTGGGAGGACGGCGCCGGAGGGGCGGGGCTTGAGGGAGTGACAGGGGCAGAGAGGGGAAGGGGCGGGGCTTTCGCGGGGGCGGGGCTCCAGCCGGCCTTCTTTCCCCCCCCCCCTCCCCCCGGTTTGCTTTTTGCGTACCTTCTTGTCTGGGTTCTGGACGGCGCTGTGAGTTTGCCGCCGCTTTCACGGCGGCGACCCCGCAGGGCTTTCAGAGGAAGATGCAGACAGAGGCGGGTTGCCATTCCTGGCTCGTAAGGAGCCGGGAGGCCCTTGGTGCCCTCTCCTCCAGTTAGGATGGGCAGCCGTCTGAGTCTGTCTGTAGCAGGAGAAAAGATGGAGGGTCCGGTAGCGCCTGAAAGACGAACAAAATTTGCTGCAGAGTGGCAGGGGAGGCGCTTTTGTGGGTCGCCGCTCACTTCTTCAGGGACAGCTAGGACGGGGGTCCATCTGTCGTATTTACTGGAAAGTGGAATGGTTTCAGAAGAAGGGATTGGATTTATACCCCGCCTTTCACTACCCAAAGGAGTCTCAGAATCTTAACCCTGTGTCTTGACCCCTTGTGGGTTGCCACCTTCTGCCGCCGCCACCCTGGACTTCTCTTGAGAAGGCCTAGGGCAGGGGTGGCCAACCTGTGGCTCGGGAGCCACATGCGGCTCTTTCACACATATTGTGCGGCTCCTGGCAGGGCGGCTGAGGAAGCAAAGGGGAGGCATGCTTTTTCTCTCTTTCTCCCTTCCTTCCTTCCTTCCCTCCTCCCTCCCATCTGTTTGCTTTCCGAGTTTCTCTCTCTCTCATAACCAGTTTTCCTCGTTTGTTTTTATTTTTGGCAGTCCCATTTAACGTTAATAAAAAGCAAATTTGCATATTTTAAAAAATAAAAACGTGTGTGTGATATTTGTTCCTGTCTTGCGGCTCTCAGACATCTCTATGTGGCTCTTACGTTTATTCTATGTGGCTCTTACATTAAGCAAGGTTGGCCACCCCTGGCCTAGGGTACCCTCCGAAGCCCAACCAAATGCCCCCTTTTAAACCGAGTAGCTTAAGGCGTGATGCCCAGGCAGAACGCTTAAACAAAAGGGTTTATTTAAACAATACTGGGGCAGGGGAAACAAGATGGGGGTGCAGTAAAATCAATAACCGTGTTTTCAGGGCTATTTTTGGGCAGGAACGCACAGGAACGGAGTTCCGGCTGGCTCCTGAGTTGGCCACACCCAGCAGGAACTCATTAGTGTAATAGGCCACGCCCAACAGCAGAAACTCATTAGGATTGGCTACATTAGGGGGGTGTGGCCTAACATGCAAATTAATTCCTGCTACAAAAATGCCCTGGGTTTTGACAACAAACGAGGTAAACAGAATAGGAAGCAAAAGGTGGGTGTAGCTGGATGACCACTCTTCTGGTAACACAAGGGAGTGGCCTAATATGCTAATAAGCTGTGCTGTCAATGGTGTGGCCTAATATGCTAATGAGTTCCTGCTGTTGGGTGTGGCCTATTATGCTAATGAGTTCCTGCTGGGCTTTTTCTACAAAAAAAGCCCTGAGTGTTTTAAAGGTAAACTAAAATGAATCTAACGCGTCTGTTTTTCCTTAACCGGTACTACTTAAGGCCTACGGCCTCTTATACCAGGCCTCCTGCCTGTACTCACTCTATCCCACTGAGGGATTTCTCTCCCAGCCCAGACTTTCCCCTCAGCTTGATTCTCTGTCTGAGGAAAGGCCGCGGTAGAGAGAAAAAGAACTGTTTGTCAGATACACCTAAAGTTCCATGGCTTCACATATTCCCCGGATTCCCATTGGCTCCCGCTGCCACCAAGCATCATGGGAATTGTAGGCTGTCCCCTCTAACCCCAACACAGGTCTCTCCTCTGCCTAGGCCGCACTAGGCCTGTCTTCCAGGCCGGCACAGATCCTGACACCCTGTGAGGTAGGTAGGGCTGAGAGAGCACTCTCGAGAACTGCCCTCGAGAGAACAGCTCTGAAAGAACTTGTGACTGACCTAGGAAACCTAGGTCTGGAGTATCCAGTTTCCACTGAAAGAGGAAAGACAAGGTGTCGGGATGGATTTACATCGCTTTCAGGGTGCATGTTTTGGAACACGTGAATCTTCCTTCTCCTGAGTCAGAATTTTGTCTGCCAGAGTCTTCTCTGACTGGCGGAGAGCCAATTGGTAGACTAGTGGGTAAAAGCGGCGGAGGGTTCGATTTGCCACTTCCCCACTTGAAACTAAGGGCCACGGTGGCTCAGAGGTTAAGACGCTGAGCTGCAGACTGGAAGGTCGGTAGCTTGGCAGTTCGAGATCCGAGTGCCACGTGACAGAGTGAGCTCCTGTCTTTGGCCCCAGCTCCTGCCAACCTAGCAGTTCGAAAGCAAGATGTTGTAAGTAGATACATTCAGGGGTCATTTCAAGCAGGAGCTCGGGGGAGCTCAGCTCCGGGAGTTGGTGCCAGCCCCTCCACCCCCGCGAGGGAATGCCTGCTTGTGTCATGGCTGCAGCAAAATGACCCCATCCCCTGGAAAGGTCCTTGTTCCTCCGACCAGTCTTCTGAAAGCTTCAGCCACCACCACTGAAGCTATCCTCCCAGAATAGTGGTATTTCTGAGGCTTGGATTAGTAGCTGTCCCCTCTCTGCCAGCTCCCTCTCTCTCTCTCTCTTTCTCTCTTTCTCTCTTCTTTCTTGCCTTCTGACATACTTCCGGCGATGTCAGGTGGTATAGCATATGCAAATAAGTTATGCTAATGAGTTATGCTAATGAGCTCCTGCACCTCTTTTTCTACGAAATAATCCCTGGATAAATTGGTATCGCTTCAGTGGGAAGGTAACAGCGTTCCGTACGCCTCAGCATTTAGTCATGCTGGCCACATGACAACGGAAAAGTCTCCAGACAGCGCTGGTTCTTCGGCTTGGAAACGAAGATGAGCACCGCCCTCTAGAGTCAGATTTGACTGGCTTTCGAGCAAGGGAAACCTTTACCACTTGAAATTAGATGGGTGAGCTTAGGCGAGTAACAGCACTCTCTGCCTAAAAATAAGCATAGCTTGTCCAAAACGAGCTACAGCTTCAGCAGCCAAACAATCCCCTCAGGGACCTCCTGGCTATTTCACACACCTCACACAACGCTGTATCATAATTTCAATTTTTACTCTGACTGGCAGCAGTTCTTCCAGAGTGTCAGGTAGAGAAAGGCTGTCCTGACACAAAAAGGAGGAGGAGGAGATTGGATTTATACCCCGCCCTTCACTACCCAAAGGACAGCAGTTTACAATCTCCTTTCCCTTCCCCTTCCCCACAACAGTAAAAAGTCCAGTAGCACCTGTAAGACTAACAAACTTTATTGTAGTATAAGCTTTTGAGAAACACAGCTCTCTTCATCAGATGTACCCAAAAAAAGACTCCCTGTGAGGTAGGTGGGGCTGAGAGAGCTCTTTGAAGAACTGCTCTTTCTGGAACAGCTCTGAGAGAACTTGTGAGTGATCCAAGGTCACACCAGCAGCTTCATGTGGAGGAGTGGGGAATCAAACCCAGTTCTCCCAGGTTAGAGTCTGCACTCCTAACCACTACACCAAACTGGTTCTCAGGCTCCTAAAGCTTAGTAAGCTACGAATCTCTACAGAGTCGCTGTCTCTCTCTCTGTGTACATGCTACCTAGTATATGTTAATTGGAGGTGCTGGGGATTAAAACGGATTTTTGGCATGCACTGTGGATGCTGAGCCACGACCACACCCCGGGTTAAAAACTCTTTGCAAAATGAAAAGCCAATTTAGCAAGGAGGGAGGCGTGTTTTTGTCCTCCCTAATCTGTTTTTCTGCCTGTCAGCGCAAAGGAACATTCAGAGCTGGAATCCACCACCTACAACCCACAGCAGTGCATTCCGTTCTGCCGGCTCTTTCATCACCAAAGCAGTCCTCGAAATCCAGTTCCAGAGCGCTTTAACATAACACGTACCTTTCTCATACCTGGTTTACACGTGCAAAAGAGCTGAAGTGGTGGAATGGACGGCAACACTTTAGAACATAGTCTAGCTGTGAAATGTTCTGTGCATTAAAGTGAAAAAAACTCCCTGCAAACAGAAGACTAGCAGGGCAGGGAGAAAGAAGAAGAGGAGATTGGGTTTGTACCCCGCCCTTCACTTGGAGTCCCAGAGTGGTTTACAATCCCTTTCCCTTCCCCTCCCCACAACAGATGCCCCGTGAGGTAGGTGAGGCTGAGAGAGCTCTTTCGAGGACTGCTCTTGAGAGAACAGCTCTGAGAACTTGTGACTGACTCAAGGTCACACCAGCAGGTGCAAGTGGAGGAGTGGGGAATCAAACCCGGTTTTCCCAGATTAGAGTCCGTGCACTTAACCACTACCCCAAACCGGCTCCCTTGGCTTGCTGTTGGTTTGCAGGGAGCTTGTAAACACAAGGAAGCATTCCAAAATGTGAGCCTGAACCTGTATACGTGGCCGGAATGCCTAACCATTTTAAAATATTAATCAAACCCTGTTCTCCCAGATTAGAGTTTGCACACTTCACCACCACACCAAACTAGGTGAGGGGAAAGCTCCCTCTGTTCTAGGGCTGCCAGCCTGCAGGTGGAGCCTGGAGATTTCCTGCTATGATAATTGATCTCCAGACAACAGAGATTAGTTCCTCTGGAGAAAACAGCTTCTGGTGGGGTAGCCATGTTGGTCTGAAGCAACAGAACAAAGTTAAGAGTCCAGTGGCCCCTTTTAGACCAACCAAGTTTAATTCTGGGTAGAAGCATTCTTATGCATGCACACTTCATCAGATACCCCAGATACATGAAGAAGTGTGCATACACAGGAAAGCTTATACTCCCAATTAAACTTTGTCGGTGTACACCAAACTGGAGAGCCAATTTGGTGTAGTGGCTAAGAACACAGACTGTAATTTGGGAGAACTGGGTTTGATTCCTCACTTCTCCAGCTGCTGTTGTGACCTTGGGTCAGTCACAATTTCTCTCAGAGCTGTTCTCTCAAGAGCAGTCCTAGAAAGAGCTCTCTCAGCCCCACCTACCTCACGGGGCGTCTGTTGTGGGGAGGGGAAGGGAAAGGGATTGTAAGGGCAGGGTATAAATCCAATCTCTTCTTCTTCTTCTCCCCCCCCCCCCCCCACTGGACTCAGACTTGGTCCTGGAGAAAATGGCTTTTTTGGAGGGTGGACTCTATGGCATTGTGCCCTGCTGAGATCTCTCCCCTCCCCAAACTCTGCCTTCCCCAGGCTCCATCTCCAAAGTCTCCTGGCATTTCCCAACCTAGAGCTGGCAAACCCGCTCTATCCACTTTCCCCAGTCCCATACATAATGCCCATGTGAACTGAGGTGAGAACATTTTTTTCCACAAACAACCAAAAAAAAATGGATGCAACAAAACAAGCAGGAGGAAGGGATTTCTTCTTGCATGCTAATCCTAGGAGCTTTAGGCTCAGTGGTAGAGCCCCTGCTTGGCATGCAGAAGGTCCCAGATTCAGTCCTCAGCATCTCCACTTAAAAGGGGTCAGGGAATTTTTGTTGTTGTTCGGTCACACCGTCGAGTCCAACGCTTTGCGACTCCATGGACCACATCGCACCAGGCCCTCCTGTCCTCCCCTGTCCTTCGGAGTTTGCTCAGCTTCATGTTCCTTGCATCGAAGTCTGTCTCACCATCTCATCCTTTGCCCTGCAGATGGTGACTGCCGCCATGAAATCAAAAGACGCCTGCTCCTTGGGAGGAAAGCGATGGCAAACCTAGACAGTATAATAAAAAGTAGGGACATCACCTTGCCCACAAAAGTCTGTATAGTAAGAACATAAGAGAAGCCAATGTTGGATCAGGCCAATGGCCCATCCAGTCCAACACTCCGTCACACAGTAGCCAAAAACACCAGGTGCCCTCAGGAGGTCCAGCAGTGGGGACAGGACACTAGAAGCCCTCCCACTGTTGCCCCCCGCCCAAAGCACCAAGAATACAGTGCATCGCTTGCCCCAGACTGAGAGTTCCTATCTATACCTTGTGGCTAATAGCCACTGATGGACCTCTGCTCCAGATGTTTATCTAATTCCCTCTTGAAGCCTTCCATGCTTGTAGCTGCCACCACCTCCTTTGGCGGTGAATTCCATGGGTCAAAGTGATGGTATTCCAGTAGTAATGTATGGCTGCAAGAGTTGGATCACAAGGAAGGCCGAGCGCCGCAGAATAGATGCGTTTGAATTATGGTGCTGGAGAAGACCCTTGAGAGTCCCTTGGACTGCAAGGAAATCAAATCAGTCAATCCTATAGGAAATCCACCCTGACTGTTCCCTGGAAGGCCAGATACTGAAGCTGAAGCACAGATACTTTGGCCACCAAATGAGAAGGGAGCACTCCCTGGAGAAAGCCCTGATGCTGGGAAAGATTGAAGGTCAAAGGGAATAGATGATGTGAAAGACCTCTGCCTGAGACCCTGGAGAGCTGCTGCCAGTCTGAGTAGGCAATACTGACCTTGATGGACCAAGGGTCTGATCCAGTATAAGGCAGCTTCCTGCGAATCATACCCCATTTAGATGTGATTGCACAGCGTGCATTCCAGAGGAGGTGTGCGTAGGACTGCAGTCCTAATACGTTAACGAGCCAGACAAATGTAGAAGCTTCACGCCAGGGCGGGCATGTGTATACGCCACGCACTGCCAAAGATTATTCATACCAAACACTGAACTTTCTCTCACCCACCCACAGGCTCCATTCCAAGCTGCAAACCTCCCCGCCTGTACTTATTTATAGCAAATATTTACACACTGCTTTCCAGCCAGGCAGCAGGCCTCCAAGGCAGAGAGGCTTGAAGATTATATTTTTATTCTGTGTTTTTGTAACATCTGCCCCAGAAATACTAGCAGTGCGCTGCTAAACAGCATCACGCCCTTCTAAGCTGATTGACTTCAGCAGATTTAGAAGGTGGTTCTGTACCATCAAATGCCTTGCGTTTCAAAATTCAGCACACTTGTGAAAGCATGCAGAAGAGCCAGCGAGGTGTAGTGGTTAGGGTCAGACCTGCATTGGGGAGACCCAGATTCGGAGCCACACTCTGCCCGTGGAAGGAAGCTGTGTGGTCCTCCCTGGCCACCGTCAGGGGATGGGGGGGATAGATTTGCCAGATCCAGCCTGGGAAACTCCTGGAGATTTGGGGGTGGAGCTTGGGGAGGACAGAGACTGTCGGAGTGAGTGACTCAACACGCCTGGAGATTTGGGGGGTGGGCCCTCCATCACTCTGGCTGTGGCCACACGGCAAGCTTATCGCGATTTGTTCCCACTATAGATTTGATTAGGGATTTTTCTTTTTTTTTTGCAGGTTGGGATGATTAGACATCCCTCCCCAAACATCTTGCATCATGCAACGAGGCTCCAGTCACCATCCAGATAGCCACGCTGCCCAAGTGACGGTGCGATTTTTTAAAAAAATTGCTTTGCGCATGCGCATATGCACGTGGCCAAATCAATGCTCCCACTTGGACTCGCCGTACTCCCTTGTTTTTGCAGTCCCCCCCCCCCGAACAGCGAACAAAATGAACCACTGACGTACAACTGAGCTCTGGAATTTATATGTGTGCTTGAACGTTTATGCGTTTTATATATTTGGCCCAGGATTGCTCATGTGCAGAACGGCAGAAACTGGGGGGGGATTCATCATGAGAAGGACATTTAGATCACCTAATCACAAACATAGCGAGAGATGGCCATCCAGATTGGCAAAATTGCAGATTCACAGCACAAATATCTAAAAGTGTAAAGGTGTTCTCTCCTTGAATGGGATTTCTGGCTTCTGAAACTAGGAAGCCTTCAGTTGTGCTCTGTGCACCAGGGGAGGGAGCATGGAGCCTCCACATTCAGAGGCAGTAAGCCTCCGAATCCCAGAGTCAGGAGGCAACACTGGAGGAAGGCCTTGGCCTCCCTGCCCTGCTGTTGGCCATCCAGAGGAACTGGTTGGCCACTATATGAGGCAGGATGCTGGGCTAGATGGACCACTGGTCTGATCCAGCAAGGCTCTTCTTATGTTCTTATATTCAGAAGTGGTTCACAATTGTCTGTCTCTACTTGGCTTGGTGCCGATGGTAGATTGTATCATCAAATAACAGCCAGCTTCTGGCAATTCTACAGGGTTTTCAAAGCAAGAGATGTTCAGAGGTCCTTCACCCCTGCCTGATTCTGCATAGTGATCCTGGACTTCCTCGGTGGTCTCCCATCCAAATACTGACCAGGGCAGACCCTGCTTAGCTTCTGAGATCTGACAAGATCAGGCCAGCCTGGACTATCCAGGTTAGGGCTCGGTTCCTGCTTTTTCTCCCCCACTTCCAACTAACCTCCCTCTCCTTAGCATTTTGCTACTCTGCCCTTCCGCCACGGAATGCTATTTCGTTCCTCGCCGTTGAGCTTGAGAGAGAGAAAAAAATTAAAAAGAAAAAAAAAGAGGGACTCGAGGAAATGATTAATGGAAGCAGATCATTATCTGGTGGAAAAAATGCACCATTCAAATGCAAAAAAGATTGACCCTGCAGCGTAACTCATGTCAACTCTCCTCAACTCATAGCTCAGCCATTACTGGCTTTCAAGTAAATTTACAACCGCTGATGCCCTTTCGTTTAATGCCAGACTTCATGCCTAGCTCTGATGCTTACATGTGTCGGCCTGGCTCCTTTTCATAACTTTCCAATGCCACGTATCTGCCAGCGCAGCATCTTTGACCATGCAGTCCTCTGCAGAGTTCCAGTCCAAATTCACTTATTTCAGGGGGCTTAAGCTAGAGTTAGCCCTGACCTGGATGGCCCAAGCGAGCCTGATCTTGTCATATCTCAGAAGCTAAGCAGGGCTGGCCCTGGTTAGTATTTGGATGGGAGACCGCCAGGGAAGTCCAGGGCTGCAACACGGAGGCAGGCAATGGCAAACCACCTCTGAACATCTCTTGCCTTGAAAACCCTATGGGGTCACCAATGGCTGTGATGCAATGGCATTTTCCACCCCCACCAAGCTAGAGTAATTCTAGCATAGGGTTACACTGATAGAGAGCGAGAGTCTGAGATCTATTTGGAGGTACCTCTCATGCTATTCAATGGAGCCTACTTCCAGGAAAGTGCCTTTAGGATTACAGCCTTAGTCCTGCATACTTTCCTTTCATTGTGCTTCTTTAGCTTTGGTTCCTATTCTACTTTAGGTGTATCGATGGCTACTAGTCATGGTGACTGAAGGGAACCTTCATATTCAGAGGCACTGAGCCTCTGAATCCCAGAGCCAGGAGGCAACATCAGGGGGAGGCCTTGGCCTCTATGCCCTATTGTTGGCGGTCCAGAGGAACTGGTTGGCCACTGTGTAAGACAGGATGTTGGACTAGATGGACCACTGGCTTGATCTGGCTAGGCTCTTCTTTTGTTCTCAGGATGCTGGATTAGATGGACCACTGGTCTGATTCAGCAGGGCTTTTCTTGTGTTCTTAGGATGCTGGACTAGATGGACCACTGGCCTGATCCAGCAGGGCTCTTCTTATGTTCTCAGAATGCTGGATTAGATGGACCACTGGTCTGATCCAGCAGGACTCTTCTTATGTTCTCAGGATGCTGGACTAGATGGACCACTGGTCTGATCCAGCAGGGCTCTTCTTATGTTCTCAGGATGCTGGACTAGATGGACCACTGGTCTGATCCAGCAGGACTCTTCTTATGTTCTCAGGATGCTGGACTAGATGGACCACTGGTCTGATCCAGCAGGGCTCTTCTTATGTTCTCAGGATGCTGGACTAGATGGACCACTGGTCTGATCCAGCAGGGCTCTTCTTATGTTCTCAGAATGCTGGATTAGATGGACCACTGGTCTGATCCAGCAGGGCTCTTCTTATGTTCTCAGGATGCTGGACTAGATGGACCACTGGTCTGATCCAGCAGGGCTTTTCTTATGTTCTCAGAATGCTGGTCTAGATGGACCACTGGTCTGATCCAGCAGGACTCTTTTTTTGTTCTCAGGATACTGGATTAGATGGACCACTGGTCTGATCCAGCAGGACTCTTCTTATGTTCTCAGGATGCTGGACTAGATGGACCACTGGTCTGATCCAGCAGAGCTCTCCTTATGTTCTTAGTTTTAGAGGGTAGCCATACTGCTTTGCTGTAGAACAGCTAGATTTGAATCCAGTCGCACCTTAGGGACCAACAAGATTTTTTGGGGTATGAGCTTTCAAGAGTCAAAGCTTTGACGAAGGGAGCTTTAGTTCTTAAAAGCTTATAGCTCAAAACTCTTGTTAGCTTCTAAGGTGTTGTGTGTTTGTGTGTGTTGAGTGTGGTCAAGTCTATCAGGATATCTGGTTCATATAGCAGAATTTTGCCCACTCACAGAAGCATGATACCGACTGCAGTAAATAAATATCCCGAGAAGTATACTGCAAAAAAGGAAAAAATATGTCTCTTCAAGTTGGTCTAGTTCACATTCAGATTGCAGTCGGAGGAAAAAGAAGAGATTGGATTTATACCCCGCCCTTCACTTGGAGTCTCAGAGCCCAATCTAAAGAGTGCTTTGCCTATCACTAATGGCCAGCTTGTCCGGCATCATGTGTGCGGGAGTCTGAGGGCATTGTATCTACAGGAAAGACCTGCATGTGTCTCCATGGAAGGAAGGCCATGTGAAGTGATCGAGGAGGGAAAGAAAGGCATTTTCAATGTGCCTGGGTTCCCTGCCTGTCCTTTTCCAGGTGGGACATGTCAGCTACAGAGGGGAAGGCAGAGAGAGGCTTTTCCTTGTCAATTTCACTCTCAGCTGACTGGAGGGAGTGAAATTGACAAGGAAATCTCCAGGGGCTCCCCAGAGGGGAAGACGGCATTTTAACATGGCACCTTTTCCTCTTGTGTGTAACGCGGAAGAGTAGCATGCTGTGTAGCCATGCACACCAGAGGTTTTGGTTGTAGGCGTGGCCAACTCAGGAGCCGGCCAGAACTCCATTCCTCTGTGTTCCTGCCCCAAAATAGCCCTGGATTCTGCTGCTCTTAACCAATACACCAAACTGGCAAAAAACCTCCTCTTTCAAGGAGTTCCAGACAGGAGCTTAAGAACATCAGAAGAACCCTGCTGGATCAGACCAATGGCCCCTCTTGTCCAGCATCCTGTCTCAGACAGTGGCCAACCTGTTCCTCTAAATGGCCAACAACAGCACATAGAGGCCGAGGCCTTCCCTTGTGTTGGATCCTGGCTCTGGGATTCGGGGGATCAGTGCCTCTGAATGTAGAGGTTCCCCTCAGCCACCATGGCCAGTAGCCATTATTCTCCATGAATCTATCTAATCCCCCTTGAAAGCTGTTCACTCCCATGGCCATCACGACATGCTCTGGCAGCAAATTCCACGTTTTCATCACTCTGTGTGTAAAGTAGTATTTCCTTTTGTCCATCATGAACCTACTGCCCGTCGGCTTCACTGGATGCCCTCGAGTTCTAGTCTTTTGGGAGAGGGAGAAAAAGTCCTCTTTGTCAACTCCCTTCACCCCTTGCAAAATTTTTATAAACTTTAAGCATAATGGGATCAACTTGTCAGATTCTTTTATCAACTGCGAAACTTGTCACTCATCAGGCCCCAAGCTGTCAAAAGTAGGGTGAGTCACCTGGTGATCGATCCTTTTAATTTTTGCTGTTGAGCTGAGGCTGCAAAATCAGGAAATGTGTTGAAGGCCTAGCAGGCCGCACTGTAGGAACCTGCCGGAGGCAGCTTACGAAGTAAAGACAATAAAAAGTGTTACGTATTGAGCCAGTACTGTACTGGCTAAAGGTCTTAGCTTGAGGTTGCGTAGCAAAAGCTTACTAGGATCTTAGAATGGACCAGTAGGGAGACAAGGCTCCTAGAGTAACACCAGTTGGGGAACACTGCAGTGTAAATAGCCTGTCGTTGGGAGTGGGGTGTGTAACCTTTTTCAGGCATAAATACCCGGCTTCGGCCAGGGATTGGCAGTCTTCTTTCTCTGGCTGAAGCACTAATAAACTATGAACCGATCACTTGCCCACGTCTGAACCCAGGATATTTCAAAAACAAAACAGGAGAAGGAGAGTAGGATGTCATCTGCATATCTGTGGCACCCTACTCCAGATCCAGAGATCTCTCCCGGTGGTTTCACGTTCATGTTAAAGAGCATGGGGGACAGACACGATGAAACCCTGTGTGGGCCCCAGCGCCACTTTCTGGAATTGGCCAGACAAGTAAAAGTGAAATCAGTGAAGCATGGTAACCCCTCCCTCCCAGCTTCACCAACCTCCAGAAGAAGACCAATGGTTGATGGTATCAAACACCACAGACGGGTTCATAGGAATCAACAGGGGCGCACTCTCCCTCTCGTTTATCAGGGCAACCAAGGCCATCTTTGTCCAAAACCCAGGCCTGAGTCCAGATTGAAATGCGCTCTCACCTATGCTTGGTCACTTTTGAGTTTTTCTCCGCTTGCGCTCCAACTGTCTGTGGCTCAGTGGGAGAGCCTCTGTGTTGCATACAGAATGTCCCAGCTTCACTCCTCAGCGTCTCCAGTCGAAAGGAACAGGCAGTAGGGGATGTGATAGACCACCACCTGACTCCCTGGAGAGCTGCTGCCAGTCTGAGTAGACAACACTATTGGTAGACCCATGCTCCGATTCAGTATAAGGCAGCTTCATGTGTATGCATGTGCATTCCAAGCTCCTCAGTAAGCCAAGGATCATTCCAGGCCCTCCAAGAAGGTAAAGGGTGCTTGGGAGCAATCATGTCCACAGCCTGGGTCATCATGACTGACCAGGGCTGTTACAGGAGCACCAGAAAATCCCCAGGAGATGTCAGGAAAACATCTGGACCCACCAACCTCCTGGGGCAGAGCAGCTTCACCAGCACCCCACTGCTCTTGCAGAGGTTCTGAGTCTCTGTTGAGTATAAACCTCACCAGGTAATGCTCAGACCATGGCAAGGGCAATGTGGAAAGTTCCCTCATTACGAAGCCATACGTCCCCAGAGAAAATAGGGACAGATGTAGTAGTTCCGAGGTCCACCAGCGGCTATCAGCCACAAGGTATAGATGAAACACTCTGTCGGAGGCAGTGATGCTCTGTATTCTTGGTGCTTCATAATGCCCCTGTATAAATCGATGGTGCGACCTCATTTGGAGTACTGTGTACAGTTCTGGTTGCCACACCTTAAGAAAGATATTATAGCATTGGAAAAAGTGCAGAAAAGGGCAACTAAAACGATAAAAGGGTTGGAACACTTTTCCTATGAAGAAAGGTTGAAGCGCTTGGGGCTCTTTAGCTTGGAGAAACGACGGCTGAGGGCTGACATGATCGAGGTTTATAAGATTATGCATGGGATAGAGCAAGTCGAGAAAGAAGTCCTTTTCTCCCTTTCTCCCAAGACAAGAACTCGTGGACACTCCATGAAATTGCTGAGCAGTCGGGTTAGAACGGATAAAAGGTAGTACTTCTTCACGCAAAAAGTGATTAACACGTGGAATTCACTGCCACAGGAGGTAGTGGCGGCTACAAGCATGGACGGCTTCAAGAAGGAATTAGATAAACATATGGAGCAGAAGTCCATCAGTGGCTATTAGCCACAAAGTATAGATAGGAACTCTCAGTCTGGGGCAAGTGATGCTCTGTAATCTTGGTGTTTGGAGGGGACAACAGTGGGAGGGCTTCCTGCCCCCACTGCTGGACCTTCTGAGGGCACCTGGTGTTTTTGGCCACTGTGTGACAGAGTGTTGGACTGGATGGGCCACTGGCCTGATCCAACATTGGCTTTTCTTATGTTCTTATGCTTGGGGGACAACCCTGGGAGGGCTTCTGGAGTTCTGGCCCCACTGGTGGACATCCTGATGGCACCTGGGTTTTGAGCCCTGTGTGACACAGAGTGTTGGGCTGGATGGGCCATTGGCCTGATCTAACATGGCGTCTCTTGTGTTCCTATAGTTTGATGTCATGCCCATAATTATCCGATCTGCCAAAGAGGAGACTGATTACAATTTACAGATTGCCCTTTGTCATTACTGCCACGCTATCTGGGGTCTGCTACTATTTCTCTCAAGGTCTCTCCTGGAAATTAGTCTCCTAGATCCTGCATGCCTCTGAAAGTAACCAAGTTAGAAATGAATGAATTCAAGCAAGCAAACAAAAAAAAGTCACCAAGAGAACAAGGTGACCAATGTTGGAAGAGAGTGGATGGAATGTTGAGAGCGAGGGTTGGAAAAACCACAGTCGAAACAAAGAGAGGAGTTAGTAGCAAGGAAGTTGGCAGCTCAGGATCTGAGGGTGGAAAAGGATGACAGTCTGACACAGCGGAATTGTGCAGAAGAGCTGCTTAGAGCAGGCTGAAAATAGTAAATTTGTCACTAAATTGTAAATTTGTCACTAAAGGAGCCCATTGTAGGAACAGGACCTCAGTTCAAAAGTTCAGTGGAAGTGAATCGTCGTTACTTATTCCTTACTTTCCTCAGTGTTATGTCCATACCATAAGTAAAGGTTTTCTTTCTTTTGATTAACCCGGTGGGCTGCGTCATGACTCTCGGCATATTTTAAAAGAGACAAGAAGTGTGACCAGGTAAGGTATTTTTCCTCTGGCAATCTTAGGCTGACAGAAGAAGCTGTTTAATAAAGCTATTCAGGTGGTCTGAGATAGTTGCAAATCAAGGGAGACTGTCCCTCCCTGGACTCTCAAGGTCCTGAAATAGTTTGCCTTGGTCCCTGGGAGTTTCCTCCTTGTCCAATACCACTGATGGCATAGGTTAACTTTGGAATCCAGCAGAAACAGAGGAAACCCAGACCACTTTAGTTTCTCTCTTTTCACATTTCCTGCGTGGCTTCTCGAATTGCAATATTTTAATAGCTTTGAAAGACGAACTTCTGTACCACCACCGTGGCGAGACGGCATGCACTGTAGCTGTGCAGATGGCTCACACGTACACCCCAGGGAAGACACCGAAGTTCCTGTTTTGCACGCTTAACAGAAAGTGCAAAAAACCCACAGGTCTCGTACCCTTCCTAGGTGTTGGTGGTTCCTGAATTCTGACGCTACCATTACACTCTGCTACATTAGTGGCATGGGACTGCCAAAGAAGAACAGCTTTAGCAATCTCAGCCAGAGAACAAAAGAAATATTTCTGCTCTGTCTCTGTTCTTCCATTTTGGAGAGGGGCCGTGTGTGAGGCTTCTGTATAGACAGCAAAAGATCAGACCTTTGTTGTTGAAGCAAAGCTCTTTATTTCCAATACTGCAAACAGGTTCTGTAATGTTTGTTAGAGATGCTTAATGGAATACAGACAGTACTATTATACTCTCAGACTTTCAATTGAACCCCAGACCTGAGCCAATCAGGGCAAGAGGGTGAATGCGGGAAAAATAGTAGGGACCGTTGAGATTCCCACAGAAGGTGAGAAAGTTATAAATTCCCTCTTGATCTGAGTGACCCACATGTGTGAGCCTAGGCACAACATTCTTCCAGGCGTCTGGCCATAAAGAACTCTTCAAGCTTTCAATAACAAGATAACACCCATACGCCCGGGAAAAAGGGAGGAGGGAATACAAGGGAGTAGTCACCATTTGTTTAGAGATGACACTTAGGAATTTCGGTCGCCATCTCCCGCCCAGGCATAGCAACATTAACCAGAGTAGCCCTTATACTTCAAAGCAATCTTTATAGCTAGCAGGGGGGGGGGGAAGAGAATGATACAGATAAGGGGCAGCTGGCAGGGTCTGCTAGAACAAAGGAATCGAAAGCAAAATGCAAAAGCACAGAGACATCATTGTAAAATGCAGAAAGCATAGGGGCATCATTGTCAGAACCTGACACCGTGGCTCAGTGGAAGAGCCTCTGCTTGGCATGCAGAAGGCCCCAGGTTCAATCCCCAGCAGCTCTAGTTAAATGGGTCAGGTTGCAGGTAATGCAGAAGACATCCCATCTGAAACCGTGCAGAACCGCTGCCAGTCGGATAAGACAATAGTGACCTTCGGGGGGGGGGATTGGGGGCCGGAGTGCACCGGAGCGCCGCTCCAGGAGCGGGCATAAATGGTGGTGGCGACAAGCCCCGCCCCAGCTCCTCACTCCCACGCTCCTTCCCTCTAGAGTTCCGCCGCAGAAGTGGCACGACTCTAGAGGGAAGGAAGAAGCCCTGCAGAGCCCCCCCTGCACCATTCCTAGCTTGCCCACCAAGGCAGGTGAGCCAGGAAGGGCCCGGGGGAGTGCAGAGAGGCATTAAAATGCCTCCCCCTGGCTTCCTCTGCTGCCCACAGAAGCAAGCTGGCAGAAGAAGCCCTGCAGAGCCCCCTCGCACCATTCCTAGCTCACTCGCAAACTAGGAAGGGGCGGGGGGGGGTGCAGAAAGACATTTAAATGCCTCCCCGTCTTCCTCTGCCTTCCTCTTCCTCGGCTCCCTTTAAGTGCAGGGAGCTGGCCTTGCCGGTGGGGGAAGGGGAAGGGGGTGGCAGGGCCTTGAGCAGGAAGGGGGTGGCAGGGCCTTGAGCAGGGGAAGGGGAGAGGAGGGGAGGCCTTGGCAGACCGGCTGGGGAAGAGTAGGGGAGGTTTTTGAAGATGCCTCCCCCCCCCTTTTGCTTCCCCTTCTGACATCACTTCCGATGATTTCAGGGGGGCATGGCATATGCTAATGAGCTATTATGTTAATAGCCTATTAAGTATGCTAACAAGCTCCTGCAGCTCTTTTTCTACAAAATGACCCTTGGTGACCTTTATTTATTATTTATTTATTTAGATTTTTAAACCACCTTCCTCTGAAGAGCTGTGCTCAGGGCAGTGTAGAACAGTAAAAATAGACATGTTACGTAGCAGTAAAACAATTAAAATACAATAAGCAATCTAATGATGACACTCCCAATTGTCACTGCCCCACGGGGGGGGGGGGGGGGGGGGGGGGGGAGGTAGGAAGACATGAGTGCCAGACAGGTGAAGACTATCGCTGTCCTCAACCAAACACCTGTGGGAACAGCTCTTCCTTACAGGCCCTGTGGAATTGCATTAGATCCCGCAGGGCCTGAACATTAAAGTGATTATATCACATGCTTGCACCTGGCTCCCCCCTCAAAGTCCCCAGATATTTCTTGAGTCAGACCTGGCAACCCTAAGACTCACAAGGTGGCAGGGTTGCCAAGTCTTACCATTGTAATAGCGTGGGAGTCCTGGGTCCTCTCCTGGAGTCCTCGTGCGTGCGTGGCGCGATGACATTGCCTGGAAGTGACATCATCACGCTGGGCACATCACCAGGCAACGCTCTGGTAATCACCCTAAAACTCTGTGGTACCATAGAGTTTTCAGGGCGATTGATAGAGCGTCACCCAGCGACGTGCCCAGCGTGATGACGTCACTTCCGGGTGAAGTCATCATGCCGAGCATGTCGGCCTGCTCTGGCCACTTTGGGAGTGGGGTTCTCCACCGCCGGCCGGATCTGGACCGGCGGATTGGAGGGCCTTTTAGCAGGGGAATCCCTGCCCCCCAGGGGGACTTGGTAGCTCTACAAGGTGGTGGCCGCAACCACAAAATAGCCACCATGAGAGGCAGAGCCGGACACTAAGGAAGTGCAGTGGACAAGAGGAGTACTTCTACTTAAAAAATGCAATGGGAAATAGGAATATGAGAGAATAAAACCAACACTGTGGTGAAAGCCATCCCCATAACAATGCTATTTTAATTTGCACAGCCAATCAGATCACCAAAGGCCCATGGGCCCCACACGTTGGGGATCCTTGATGTTCACAACGAATAAAGCAACTAAAAGTACCCGAAATCCAACAGCCGTAAGGTGATTGGGTGCTCTAAAGCCAGCAGCTTTGTTCTTATATAATCTACTGTTTGCTTTCAGATACGGTCGGAGGGACCATACCTGGATCTACCGGCAAACCTGGCAGCCAAATTAAATATTGTACTATGAGACTGCCAACTAGCGTTGCTGGAGGAGACAAGGGCGGGCCAGATTACAGAGGAAACAATCGGCTGGCAACGGCTCTGCAGCAGCGTCTATCCCAGAGAGAGATTCATTTTCTGGAGGCTGAAAGGGGAGGCCTCTCCATCATGCCGCCCTTTCTCTCTTCCTGCTTCCTGGTGGGCTGGCTGGCACCTCTCCGAGAGACTGGATCTGCCGTGGCACACAGTATCGTAGCTGACATTTTGCGGTGGTTAGAGCAGGGGCCCCCAACATTTTTGAACCTGTGGGCACCTTTTGAAATCTGATACAGCACGGTGGCCGCAAACACAAATCAGCTGCTTCAGGAAGTGGAACCAGCTGCAAAATGGTGGTGGCATTAATGGCCAGTCCACTCTTAGACTGCAATATAGTTCATCTTGTCCTTAGCATCTTATTTTTGATACTAACATTTCCACCTCATCTGATCTGTTTTTCTAGAGAGCTGTGATCAGATCATTGACAAAGGCTTGGGCTAAGCTATTCTTCTGTGTAGGTGTTGATAGGGGTGGCTATATAACCATGACAATAACATAAGCAAGTAAATATGAACCAGCGTTGAACCAGGCAAGAAATGGCTGCCACAACTTACCTTCGGCCACACTGTGGTGGTCCTTGTGCTGTGGTGACAGCTGCTGCTAAAGCAATGTTTTAAAAAAATCTGAACAGCCAATCAAATCTTGAAGGGCCAATCAGAAGCCTTGCTGGGCAAAAGCCCCACCTGGCCACGCCCACTTTCTAAAAACACTTGGCAGGTGCCAGGAAAAGTGTTGGTGGATGCCATGGAGCCCACACGCAACACATTGGGTTCTCCTGGGTTAGAGTTCTGGAATAGGATTCGGGAGAACAAGGCTAGCATCCCTACTCTGCCAGAGAAACATGCTGGGGGGCTCTGGGCCAGTCACACACTATCAATCTAACCTACCTCCCAGGGTTGTTGTGAGGATAAAATGGAGGAGCGGTGACCAGCATTTAGAGTTGCCAATCCCCAGCTGGGGATGGGCGATCCCCTGGTTTGGAGGCCCTCCCCCCACTTCAGGGTCATCTGAAAGCGGGGGGAGATGGCCGCTGGGCGCTCCATTGTACCCTATGGAGATCGGTCCCCATAGAGCAGTGGTTCTTAACCTTGTTGGAGGTACCGAACCCCACCAGTTTCATATGCGCATTCACCGAACCCTTCTTTAGTGAAAAATAATTCTTAGTACTTAGTAATAGTACTAAGTTGGAGGCCCCACCGAACCCCTGAGACTGACTCACCGAACCCCTAGGGTTCGATCGAACCCAGGTTAAGAACCACTGCCATATAGTATAATGGAGAATCGACCTGTGGGTATCTAGGGCTCTGGGGGGAAGCTGTTTTTTGATGTAGAGGCACCCCATTTTCAGCATAGGTGCTGGTGTCTCTCCGCAAAAAACACTCCCAAGTTTCAAAAAGATTGGACCAATTATATGAGCCCTCAAAGAAGGTACCCCCATCCTCCATTATTTCCAGTGGAAGGAAAGCATTTAAAAGGGACGCAGTCCTTTTAAGTGCGACAGCCAGCACACCCTTCGGAGTTCAATTCCACTTCTTCCCTCCCCTCTCCTGGAGGGTCCTGGAAAGTCCTCCACCAGAGAGCCAGTTTGGTGTAGTGGTTAAGAGCGCGGACTCTAATCTGGGAGAACCAGGTTTGATTCCCCACTCCTCCACTTGCACCTGGCTGGATGACCTTGGGCAAGCCATAGCTCTGTACCAGCTGTTCTCTCAAGGACAGCTTGGGAAAGAGCTCTCTCAGCCCCACCCACCTCACAGGGTGTCTGTTGTGGGGAGGGGAAGGGAAAAGGAGTTTGTAAGCCGCTCTGAGACTCCAAGTGAGTGAAGGGCGGGGTATAAATCTAATCTCTTCTTCTTCTCTTCTTCTTCTTTTCAGCCTCACCTGGCAACCCTAGACTTGTGGGAGTATGACAAACTACACTTCCCTTTAATGGAAGGGCAGCTGCAAGGGAGCGGACCCCTTGAAGGCAAAAAAGAGGATGAAGCAGGGGAACTGCACTGCTGTGTTGTTGTTGTTTTTAAGGGAATGGGAAAGTCTCCAGGCTCCACCCCCAAAGTCCCCAGGTATTTCCTGAGTTGGACCTGGCAACCCTACCAGCATTGTAAGCTGCTATGGGTCCCCCAATGGGAAGAAAAGCAGGGCATAAATAAATAACTAAATCTTTGTTATGCATTGGGACTGAAACATTGCAAGACTGTGCTGCCAGAGACAGGGTGAGCTTGGAGGCGAAGAGCAATAGAACAACAGGATTCTGGCAGTAACCAATCAAGGTGTAATGTGATGTAAATAGCCTATCATTGGGAGTGGGGTGTGTTTGGGGTGTGGCCACTGCATGCAATATAACTGAGCAGAGGGTCTGGTCTGCAGCCTTGCTCTGGCTGAAATCACTGAATAAAGTAGAGCTGGTCACAAGACATGGAGTCTGTTCATCCACGGAACTGCACTCCAGTACAAACTAATCCCGTTCTTATTTTAAGAACATAAGAGAAGCCAGTGTTGGATCAGGCCAGTGGCTCATCCAGTCCAACACTCTTGTGTCACACAGTGGCCAAAGATAACAGATGCCCTCAGGAGGTCCAGCAGTGGGGCCAGGACACTAGAAGCCCTCCCACTGGTGCCCCCCCCCCAAGCACCAAGAATACAGAGCATCACTTGCCCCAGACTGAGAGTTCCTATCTAGATCTTGTAGCTAATAGCCACTGATGGACCTCTGCTCCAGATGTTTATCCAGTTCCCTCTTGAAGCTGCCCATGCTTGTAGCCGCTGCCACCTCCTGTGGCAGTGAATTCCACGTGTTAATCCCTCTTTGGATGAAGAAGTACTTCCTTTTATCTGTTCTGACCCGACTGCTCAGCCGTTTTAAAGGGCACACAACCAGTAGGCTTGCCATTCCCTCACTAGGAGCAGGGGTTTGCCTGCTTTCAGGGCCCCCAATCCAGCGGGGGAACCCTGCCCCCAAAGTGCCATGTTCACGCCAATGTGGCTGGCATGATAATGTCACACAGAGGTGACGTCATCACGCAGGGCATGTTGCAGTGGACATTCTATTGTTTGAGGGAAAATGCTACGGTTTTCCCTTGGACGATAAGAGGTCCCTCCCACAACGTGCCCTGCACAACGATGTCACTTCCGGGTGATGTCATCGTGGTGCACACGCTTTGCACATGCACCAGAAACATCCCGGAGCAACAGAGCAAGACCTGGTGACCCTAGCAACCAGGCTTCAGAGGCTTGTAAGGATTTGGATCTCCCACCTGTCTTATCCAAGGCAACAAGCAAAACCAGCTTCAGTGGGGAGGGTGCCGAAGTTTCCACACGTGGCTTGTGTAGCTGGAACTTTCCCCTCCCTTGCTGTGGGCCGGAGACTGTTTTTCAGCGAAAGAGCTTCCCTCTGCTTTAGACTCCAGGGTGAAAATGAGTTACTTTCACAGGCGGGTGAGGAGGCCCAGGGAAGCAAAGAACGGCCTTGACCCCTCTCTGAACAGGTGAGCTTTAAAAAGAAGAGCCCAGTTATTAGCCCAGAAGCAGTTTGGCTCCTTCGGGAATCAGCCGCACCAAGTGTCATTGCATGAGATTTAAGAGCAGCGTTTGCTCTGAGTTTTAGGAATACAGAAGCCGATTGTTCTGTTCACTAGCTGGCTTAAGCTCTTTAGCCCCGCTAAGGAATACCTGGCACAACTCTGCCAAAGGTCACGCAGATTAGACTGCAGATGAATGCTGTACAGCAGCGCTCCGCTGAAAATATCCTCCGGTTAAAAAAGAAATCCAAGAAGATTGGGGGTGTTCTCTCTAAGCTGAGTTAGTGCGAGCTAGCTCACAGTTTTTTTAGCCTCCAGCTCACAGATTATTGTCTTAGCTCAGGAAGGATGGCTCCCGAGCAAACTAATTTATTCAACAGCCAAATTGTTTGCTCACGACTTGAATGCCGGTAGCTCACAAAGGAGAATGTTTGCTCACAAGACTCCACAGCTTAGAGGGAACATGGGGCTGCGCAATGATGACTTCTGTACGCCTTGTCCTGCTCACGCCGTGCTTTGCCATGCAACTCCACATCGCAGCATCAGCCCTAAAACTGGAGCCTGCATTTCGCCATATTTGAAAAGTGTGAGTAGCTCATAGTTAGCAGCACAGGCTATCACAGTTAGATAAGCGATACACACATATCTACATATCTGTTAGCGGCAGTGCAGCTCCATCTGCGGATATCTAAATCTGAGGATTGGGGCCGCACTTACTTTATTTATTTTATTTTGTTTATTTTTTCTATTTATATCCCACTTATCCCACAAAGGGGCTCCGGGCGGGTTACCTCAATTTCAATAAATATAATAAAATCTAAAACACATTATAAGAAGAAGAGAAGAAGAGATTGGATTTATACCCTGCCCTCCACTCACTTGGAGTCTCAGAGCGGCTTACAAACTCCTTTCCCTTCCCCTCCCCACAACAGACACCCTGTGAGGTAGGTGGGGCTGAGAGAGCTCTGAGACAACTGTCCTTGAGAGAACAGCTGTGCCAAACTATGGCTTGCCCAAGGTCATCCAGCCGGGTGCAAGTGGAGGAGTGGGGAATCAAACCCGGTTCTCCCAGATTAGAGTCCGCGCACTTAACCACTACACCAAACTGGCTCCCTTGCTGTGGGCCGGAGACTGTTTCTCAGCAAAAGAGCTTCCCTCTGCTTTAGACTCCAGGGTGAAAATGAGTTACTTTTGCAGGCGGGTGCGGAGGCCCAGGGATACAATACAATTAAATTTAAAACACATTATAAACAGGGCTATTTTGGGGCAGGAACGCACAGGAACGGAGCTCTGGCTGGCTTCTGAGTTGGCCACGCCTACAGCCTCCCCCTCCCCGGGTTCCCCAGACGCCCCACAGCTGCAGGGCACCTGGGGAAGCCGATCCAGAAACTGCCTTCCTTCCCTCGGGTTCCCCATGTGCCCTGCAAGCCGCGGGGCACCTGGGGAAGCCGATCCTGGGAGGGAGCTGCGCTGTCAGGGGTGTGGCCTAATATGCTAATGAGTTTCTGCTGTTGGGTGTGGCCTATTATGCTAATGAGTTCCTGCTGGGCTTTTTCTACAAAGAAAGCCCTGATTATAAACATATAAACGTTAGTCGTAGCTTACTGTTGGGAGGTTCTGGGCCCAGTTAATACAGATCAATGTGGCCAGTTACCAGTGGGTGGGCGACTGTAACCTCCGGGGGGGGGGGCTTGTGTGGGCGCCCGCTGCCTCATCCAAAGGCCTGGCAGAACAGCTCCGTCTTGCAGACTCTGCGGAGTTGAATGAGATCCCACAGGGCCCTGATCTCAGTGGGGAGCATGTTCCAACAGGTAGGGGCCAGGGCAGAAAAAGCCCCGGCCCTGGTCAAGGCTAAGGGGACACCAGGAGATGTTGACTGTCCTGTAAAGCTCTTCGGGGTGTATATGGGAAGAGGCGGTCCCTTAGGTATGTTGGTCCACCTATGCAAAACAGGTAATTCTGCAAACTTGGGGGAACTCCCCAGATTTGCGGAAAAATATGGAAAAAAATACATTGGGGTTTTGTTTTGTTTTTTAAATCCTTCTCCAACACTTCCATTGTCTGCACACGTGCAGGCCCAGAAGCCAAGCTGGGCTCGCTGGGGGGAGCCAGAGCGAGGGTTGCCAAGTCTTGAAAACTCACCGGCGGGGGGGAGTCCTCCTCTTGCCGGGAGTTTTTTCTGGCGCGCGCACAAATCGACATCACCGGAAGTGACGCAGCACGTTGGGGGCGTTGCCAGGGCGACGCTCTGGCAATCGCCCCAAAATTCTATAGTTTTGGGGCGATTGCCAGAGCGTTGCCCTGGCAACGCCCCCAACGTGCTGCGTCACTTCCGGTGACGTCATTACGTCGTCCTCGCTGGACGATGTCGGGGGTGGGGTTCCCCCATCCGGCCAAATGCTGGCCGGCGGATCGGGAACCCCTTTAGCGGGGGATCCCCCGCCCCCCGGGCTGACTTGGCAGCCCTGGCCAGAGCTGCACCAGGCTTGCTGGCACTGGAAAAGAGTGTGTGTGTGGGGGGGGGAGTGGGTGATACAGTGGGCCCAGCGAGATAGGAACGCAGCCTGTGCTTAAGAATGTAAGAGAAGCCATGTTGGATCAGGCCAATGGCCCATCCAGTCCAACACTCGGTGTCACACAGTGACCAAAACCCAGGTGCCCTCAGGAGGTCCACTAGTGGGGCCAGGGCTCCAGAAGCCCCCCCCTCGCAGCGCCAAGAATACAGAGCACCACTGCCCCAGATACTGTTCCCTCTGTACCTTGGGGCTAATAGCCACTCATGGAGCTTTGCACCATATGTTTCTCCAGTCCTCTCTTGAAGCTGTCTATGCTTGTTGCCACCCCCACTTCCTACGGCAGGGAATTTCATGGGCTTGCTGGTGGGGGCGGGGGGGGGGAGGTGAAGTTGTGCTGGGCTCACTGGCAGTGAGGGGTGGGTGAGAGCTGTGGAAGGTTCCCTCAGAGCACCGGCGATGGTGGGAGGCAGCCAAAGCTAACAGGGCGTAGCAATTCCGCCTGCGAGTATCGCGGGTTCCCACTTTATGTAAGTATTTTTCAAGCTCTGCCAAAGCGATCGTCCTAATTTGATTTTCAGCTAGGGCTGTCAAGTCTGGGTTGGAAAATACCTGGAGACTTTGGGGTGGAGCCAGGAGAGGGTGGGGTTTGGGGAGGGGAGGGGCCTCAGCAGGGGACAATGCCATAGAGTCCACCCTTCAAAGCAGCCATTTTCTCCAGGGGAGCTGATCTCTGTCAGCTGGGGATCAGCTGTAAAAGCGGGAGATCCCCAGGCCCCACCTGGAGGCTGGCAACCCTATTTTCAACATCTCTTTAAAACAAACTGCAAGCTTGGTGGTTCAGAAGTTGTTGCTCCAGAGTCATTACCCAGAGCTGACCGCCATGGGAATTTCCTCTCCACCCACGGGAGTTACTATCCATGCAAATATGAACATTTATCTGGGCCAGAGATCAAAGAAAAACGAGTCCAGAACCTCTGACCTTTCCTCTGTCGCTAGACTGCTCTTTTAGTTCTCTCCAATTTCTTATCCACCTTTCAGCAGCTGAATACACCCAGACCTTGAAGCTGCAAGGCTTATTGCCTGAGGAACTTGGACACCAAATAAATGCTTATTTATTCTCCTTGTACATTGCATTGGTTTTTAAAGCTGGCAATACAAGAAAACGAAACATTAATGTTCAAGACGGCGTTTAAAAAGAGACTAGAACTGTAGTAGGCCGGAGCAGTTCAGAAAGGCGCCTTTATAATGGAACAGGACTGCAGTTTATGGCAATAATTATTGTCGATATCGCCTGCTTTTACTGCATTGTCTCTACATTGTGATCCTCTCTCTCTATTGTTTATAGCATACCTTGCCTTGGATAGCTGTTTGTTCACATTGTGTTCTAATTCTGTAATCCTCAACCTATTGCATTGTTCACTGGCCATTTTATGTTTGTTTGATTGCACTGCTTTATCCTGTAATCTGCTTTGAGTCTCAGTGAGCAGGGGAGGGGCTGTGGCTCATTGGCAGAGCTTCTGCCTGGTATTAAGAAGGTCCCAGGTTCAATCCTCGGCGTCTCCAAAAAGAAATAGGCAGTAGGTGATGTGAAAGATCTGCACCTGAGACTCTGGAGAGCGACTGCCAGTCTGAGTAGACAGCACTGAGTTTGATGGACTGATGGTCTGATTCAGTATATGTTGTGTTCATTAAGCAGAGCAAAGGAAATAAACAAGAGCCACACTGAACAAGAAATACAGTCTAGCTTCCTGCAGCTACGTCTTAACAGTTACATGGTTAAAAGTGAAAGCTGTCTACTCTGTCTCTGCTCTCAGCTCTCCGAACAAAGACAGGAAATTCTGCCATAAAACATCAAACAGATCTGTGCGTGACCAAAAGCACATCTTCAACCCAATATATTAATCAGCCAATGACAGGCTAAAGCTCACTGAACACCGCCTCCATTCTGGGCCAGGAGACCTTTCTCTACTTCTGATTGGTTATAGCTTGACGAAGTAACATCCTGTTTACACCCAAACATCCGTTTTAACTCTATCGTGACTGAAGTGCTGACAACTAGCGAATATGTCAACAGTCTAAGGCTGCTTCATGCATGTTCGTTTATGTGGCAGGCTAAAAACAAAGCAGAACAGAAAGATAAATTATAACTCCCCGAGACATTTGGGTGGGGGGAGAGAAGGCAGAACGGTATAGCCTGATCTTGTCAGATGTTGGAAGATGAGCAGGGTCAGCCCCGGTTAGTACTTGGATGAGTGATTTCCAGAGAAGACTGCAGGGGAAGTGTGATGTATGTAATGGAACAGCCAGATGGCCACTGCTGAGCACATGGCCGGGCTAGAGCTGGAGCTTCGGTCCGGCAGACGATAGGCCGGTCGGATTGTAAATTTCCCCCTATGGGAGGCAGAGAATATTCAAATGGTCCTATGGGGTGCAACAGCGGAAAAAGGGCGCGATCATACGCACCCATTTGCGACACAAGGAGGACGATTCCCTGCCGGCTCAAAGTGGCGCGATCACACAAGCACATCTGGGAAGCGTCCTGCAGCCGGTGTCAAAGTGTCGCAAACCGCTTTGAGCCGGTGGGGAATCGGCTTATTTAGCTACCAGTGAAAAGGCAGTCTCAAATGGTTTGCGACGGCCCAGAACTGACCTTTCCTGGTGTGATCGCGCCAGCGCAAACAAGTGGAGTTGGGGAGTGGACTTTTTGTTTTTTCCCCCCTTCCATCCCGGTATGCGCATCATCAGATGACCCCGAGGGTGGAGAGGCAAGTCATCGATCCCTTGTAGAAGCAGATAAGCGCACTGAAAACGGCCCCCCCAAAAAAACCCAACTTGCCCATGGCTGCGTGTGATCACACAGCGGCGGTTCGCCCTCACAGGTCCATGGACCTGTGTGATCCTGCAAAAGTGGTGCAAATTGCGCCGGCACAAATTTGTGTCACTTCCCGTTTGGCTTATCTCGTTCGTGTGGACAGGGCCAAAGTAACCTTTCCAACAGTTTGGGCGAGGTCAGGGGCGCAGCTTTTCTGTGTCTATAAACAGGCCTCCCGACCTCCGTTCCTCATGCTCATCTGAACCTCCCAATAAACTATGCTTGCAGATTTCACCTCAACACGTCTCCGACTCCAGTACTTTATAGGAAGGCATGGCAAACCGCTTCTGCTTCTCATTTGCCTTGAAAGCCCCTCAACTGGGGTCACCATAAGTTGGCTGGGACATGACAGCGCTTTCCACACACACAAGACATTTTCCAGTATTAGATTCTAGAAATGCAGAAGTAAAAAATGGTATTTTGAATGCTGGTTAAACACAAAAGGTTTATAGGATATGTTTCTGCAAAAAGCCCACTTCATCAAAGGCATTACCCCCATTTAATAGCAATGTATGCGGGAAGTGTGGTGTAGCGGTTAGGAGTGGCAGATTCTAACCTGGAGAAGCAGGTTTGGCTCCCCGCTCCTCCACATGAAGCCTGCTGGGTGACCTGGAGCCAGTCACAGTTCTCTCGGAACTCTCTCAGCCCCACCTTACCTCACAAGGTACCTGTTGTGTTGGGAGAGGAAGGGAAGGCAATCGTAAGCCGCTTGGAGACTCCTTTGGGTAGGGAAAAGCAGGATATAAAAACCTACTCTTCATCTTCCTTCCTCACTACAAAAGCATAGATCTGAGAGCCAGCACCGGTTGCAGTGTTTGAAACGTTGGATTTTGTCAAGAAACTGGCCTTCCTAGCCGTTACTTGGCCCTTCAGATTTTGCTTTCAAAACTGTGGTTCAGGCTTCGGCCTAGCAAAATCTTAGGGGAGGCCTCTCTCTGGGAACCAACTCTGATTCAGGCGTGGGTAAGATCATGGGGCCTACCAGCTTCAAGGCCAGAACCAGGAGGGAAGTTCTGCCTCCACATTGTGCCTTTTGTGCAGCTGCAGAGTACATGGTAGGGTAGCCAGCCTCCAGGTGGCATCTGGTGATCTCCCTCTGTTATGGTTGATCTCTAGATGACCAAGATCAGTTCCTCTGGAGAAAATGACTGCTTTGGAGAGTGGTTTGTAGGGCATTATCTTCTGCTGAGATCCCTCCCTTCCTCAAACCCTGCCCCCCCCAGGCTCCCCCCCCCCCCAAAAATCTCCAGGTATTTCCCAACCCAGAGCTGGCAATCCTGGTATGTGGTCACTTGCCTGGCAACCCACCCGACTGGCCTGGTTACATGCTTAGCAATACATCTGCTTAGTAGGGTTGCCAAGCTCCAGGTGGTGGCTGGAGATTTCCATGAGACAGAGATCAGTTCCCCTGGAGAAAATGGTCACTTTGGAAGGTAGACTCTATATGGCATTATACCCCACTGAAACCCATCTCCTCCTGAGACCTCATGCTCCCCCCTAAAAATCTCCTAAGTATTTTCCAACCCAAAGCTGGCAACTCTACTGATAGGTCAACTAGAGGTAAAGATTTCCCTTGCTCAAAAGCCAGTCCAATATGACTCTAGGGATGCGGTGCTCATCTCTGCTTCCAAGCCGAAGAGCCAGCGCTGTCCGAAGTCGTTTCTGTGGTCATGTGGCCAGCATGCCTAGCCACCGGGGTGCACGGAATGCTGTTACCTTACCACCGAAGTGATACCTATTTATCTACTTGCAATCTCTTGCTTTCGAACTGCTAGGTTGGCAGGAGCTGGGACCGGAGACGGGAGCTCACTCCGTCATGCAGCACCCGGGTCTCAAACTGCTGAACTACTGACCTTCCGGTCTGCAGTTCAGTGTCTTAACCACTTGAGCCACTGCAGCCCCCTGGTAGGTCGTCTAGGATTGTGCTAACTGTTGCCAGTTTGTCATAAAGGAAGATAATTCATTCTAGTTTGGACTCTTCTTGTGTACCTTCCTTTGAATTATCATCTTGATTTTGGGTTAAGGCCTTGTGTGGCCTGCAGACATGCCGTCTGGATTTTGAAATTCTGTTTGTGACCCAGTCTGGTCAGGTAATAGATGGATTAGAGAACCAAAGCTTGTATAAGTACCTTGATGGTGGAAAGTGCCATCAAGTTGCAGGGTTTTCAAGGCAAGCAACATTAAGAGTTGGTTTTCCATTGCCTGCCTCTGCATAGTGACCCTGGACTTCCTTGGTGGTCTCCCATCCAAATACTAACCAGGGCAAACCCTGCTTAGCTTCTGAGACCAGGTCAGAGCATAAGTGTCTTAGGTTAGCTATTCAGCTTTTACTGTCTTCCTCCTTGATATTTACTGGTCTTATATTTGTATATCCCTGCACAGTTCTTCTAATAAACCCTATTAATTATATTTTGTGATGTTCTTCAGGTTTTGGGGCGCCAATCTAAATCCAGAACATTGGGCCTTCATCAGGTACAGCTACCAGAGTAATTGTGTTTGGAACTCATGTTGCAAGTGGCCTGCCTTGCAGGGCTGACTTCTTGATTAATACCTAGGGGGGCTGGAGACTCTAGCTGGTGGGTTAGCAAAGGGACTGGTGATAAGCTAGTTACCCTGGAGTGATGCGGAATCATTCTCCAGCATTGTGCTCTCGTCTAACCAAAAAGTTCCCTTAAAAGAACCTTTAACAGATTTGAAACTGAGAGGCAGTCTAGGATCGCTAACATTTAAACTGGTCCCTTTAACTTTCTCTTGAATATCAGTTGGATCTTCAACCATTCCCAGGTGACACTATTTAGTGGCACAAAAGCTTAGAAAAGAAAAGACTGGATTTATTCCCTGCATAGGCGTCAACTACAGGGGAGCTTGAGCCACCCCCGAAATTTCCCGGGGGGGGGACTGAGCCCCCCCCTGGCAAAACAGAGCGCCTCGCCACCACGCCTCCCCAGGCCCTTCCTAGGCCCGCCCACCGCCGTTGCCTCCCCCCCTCCGCCAGGCCACTCCTGCCTCCCTCCCTCCCTCCGTCCGGGGGCCAGCTGGGGAAATGCCCAGCGTGGTGATGTCACCCAGAAGTGATGCCATTATGCTGGGCACATTACCGGGGCAACGCTCTAGCAATCGCCTTGAAACTCTATGGCACCATAGAGTTTCAGGGTGATTGCCAGAGCATCGCCTTGGCAACGTGCTCAGCATGATGGTGTCACTTCTGGGTGATGCCATCACGCTGGGTATTTGCCCAGCAGGATGGAGGGAGGGACGGAGGCAGAAATGGCCAGGCGGCGGCGGGGGGGAGAGGCGGCGGTGGCGGCAAGGTCCCGGTGTGTGCGCGTGCTTTGCGCGTGCACGCAAGAACCCCCCCCCCCGGGATTTTAAAACTCGATGCCCCTTATACCCTGCCCTTCACAACCCGAAGGCAGGGCCAGTGCTACCATTAGGCCAAGTTAGGTGACTGCCTAGGGCGCAGACCTCAGGGGAGTGCAAAAACGAACAATCAACGCCCCTCCAACCAGCCACAGGCTCTCACACTCACTCACTCACCAGCCCCAGATCTCCCATGCTTTTCTTCCTCCAGAAAGTCACGGCAACTGCAGCAGCAGCTCCCTTCAGCTTTGCCTCGCACCCTGCCTGCCCAAGCCTGCAGATTTTTAAAAAAAATTAGCAGGGTCAAGTTTTGTGCTTTTTATTTCCCCTAGAATTCATCTGTTTTTGATAATTGGTTAGCAGTGGGGGGGGGGCAATTAGTTAGCCTTGCCTAGGGCACAAAAAAGCCTGGCACCGGCCTTGCCCGAAGGAGTCTCAGCGTGGCTTACAGTCTCCTTTCCCTTCCTCTCCCCACAACAGACCCCCGTGAGGTAGGTGGGGCTTAGACCGCTCTCTCGAGAACTGCCCTTTAGACAAAAGCTCTTGAAGAACTTGTGACTGACCCAAGGTCACACCAGCAGCTGCCCAGTTTTGCAGATTACATCCTTATTAAAAAAAAGAGGGCATTTTCTTTCACAGGCCACCTTAACTGGACACCAAAGGGTATGTGCTCCTCTAAAATTTCTGACTGTATGCTCACCCCCCCATTCTGCATCCAAACGCTGCCCTGAATCTCAAAGCTGGGAGTAAGTACAGACAATGGACATCAACATCTCCTCTTCTTTTTTTATTATGATATAACATCTTATTTTTGTGCTGCTATGTATAACTTTCCCTATTCCCTACATACTAAATCTGTCATCCTTCTCTTGCGGCGGCGCATCTGCAGTACACACTGCCTGCTTTCCTGTTTCATTCCATCCTCTTCACGGAGAAATCCGCCACGCCCACCATGTCCTCCTTCCGCGCCACCTGCTCCTTCAGGGCCGCCAGGAAAGACGCCGTCTCTACTGGCGGCACCTCCTCGTCTAAGCCGGCCAGGTAAGAGTACAGGAAGGCGAAGGTGTCGTAAGGGATGCGCGCCGCGCCGCCCTCCGGGTCCTCCGTGAGGATCTCGCAGGCGTGCTTCATGGAGCTCATCAGGGAGCCGCCCAGCGCGCAGCAGCCCAGGGCGAAGAATTTCATCCACTCCACCCCGTCCGCGAAGTTGTCCAGCCGCAGGAGGTCGTGCAGCTGCTCCACCGGCAAGCACAGGGTCTTCCACTTGCTCTGCAGCTCCCGCAGGCTCAGCGTCTCCTTCTTGGACAGCTGCTTGTGCAGCACTCTCAGGAGCCCGGGGGTCAGGCCGGTGTCGTTCTTCTGCGTGGCCACCGGCGTCTCCACCCTCTCCTTCACCGGCAGGGGCTCCCCGCTCGACAGGGCGGAGAAGTAGCCGTAGGACCACTGCAGGATGTCGCGGGGCTGGGTCCGGATGGCCGCCTTGGTGAACTGCTTCATGATATTCGGCAGTTCCGGGGGCACGTGGATCTGCTGCGCGCAGAACATGACGTCCGGGACAGGCATGGTGCCCCCGTCTGCGTGAAAAGTCCCCCCCTCCAGAAGTGCAGAGAAGACCTGCTGAGCCGCGATAACCGCCGCAGCCCTGGTCGTTTCGTTGCCTCGGCAACGGCCCCCCCCCCTTCCGTCGTCACGGCCGCTACCGCCTCACGCAGGCGCACTACCAACTCCTCCCGCTTGAGAGATGCCCGCTCCCAAGGTTGCCGGCTCCAGGTTGGGGAATTCCTGAACTTAGATCTGGGGGTGGAGCGTGGGGCAGAGGTTTGGGGAGGGAGCTCTGCACAGATGTGATGCCCCATAGAGTCTACCTTGCAGAACAGCAATTATCTCGAAGGGAACGAAGTCTGAGTTCAGTGGCACCCTTTAAGACCGACAAAGTTTTATTCAGGGTGTAAGCTTTCACGTGCATGCACACTTCTATTTCTGTAGCCCGGAGATCAGTTGTATCTCCAGATCTCCAGGCTTCAGCTGGAGGTTAGCATTCTAACCCCCCCCCCCCCCTTTTGGCTCCTGAGAGACAGTGCAGTAGAAAGCCTCTTTGTTACACAATCAAGGGTCATCCTATACCAAGCAAAGAAAGTTCACTTGCTGACCTCTCAGCTTAGTTCCAGGTAGTCAGCTGTGTCGGTCTGAAGGAGTATAACAGAATTAGAGTCCAGTGGCACCTTTAAGACCAAGAAAAGGTTTATTCGAGGTATGAGCTTTTGCGTGCATGCACACTCTAAACTTGTTCTCTCAGCTTAGTGTACCTCATAGGATTGTTGTGAAGATAAAGTGGTGGTAGTGGTGGGAGAACCTGAGCTCCTTGGAAGAAGGGCAGGATGAAAACATAACAAATAAGCAGGGGTCATTTAATAGAAAAAGAGGTGCAGGAGCTCATTAGCATAATTTATTTGCATATGCCACACCACCTGACATCACCGGAAGTATGTCAGAAGGCAAGAAAGAAAGGAGAGAGAGAGCAAGAAAGAACTGGCAGAGAGAAGACAACTACTAACCCAAGCCTCACCACTATTCAGAAGCCTGGTCGGAGGAACAAGGACCTTTCCAGGGGACAGGGTCATTTTGCTGCAGCCATGACACAAGCAGGCATTCCCCTGCGGGTGGTGGGTGGGCTGGGGGGCTAGCACCAACTCCGGGAGCTGAGCTCCCCCGAGCTCTTGCTCGAAATGACCTCTGTAAATAAGTGTTAATTGCTCAGGTGCAACAAAATTCTTCAGTAGGTCTACTTTCTTGTCTGCCCCGCCCCCGAAACCGAGCTGCCAGCAACTGCCAAGCCTTCTAAAGCACGAACAGTGTGCTAAGATGCATGCAACGCACGCCTCTTGGGAAAGAAAAAAAGAGCCGTCGATGTTTCGGCGCTCTTACAAATAGCCTTGCAAGGAACCAGCCCCACCCCAGCAATCACTGCACGGCGCCTATCGTCGACTCCGCGCTCGACCGCTACTGCCTTCGCAGGTCCATGCCGACCTGTTTCAAGCGACGGCTTGGGCTGATGACTTCAATTACCGCCGGTCGGTCACCACATCAGTAAAACCCGATTACCGAAGGGGGCATTAAAAAAGGGCGGGGGGGGGGGGAAGAGGACCGTAAAAAAAAAAAAAACACTCTATCCGAGAGATGCTCCGAGGCGCACACGCGTTAACATCTTTTCCTCCACGGTAGAGCGCGCGTGCGCAGACGCGCAGGTGACGGAGAGTCGAGCGCGCTCTCGACGCATGCGCACTAAACGCGAAAGGGGAGCGGGGTACAGAAACGAAAAGGGGGGGGGAAAACCCGCAAAAACACCGGTCTCTGGCTTCCGCGTGGCGCATGCGCCTTAGCGGCGTCCGCTGGCGTCTGTTTTTTCCCCTCCTCCTCCTCCTCCTGTTTTGACCGCGCTCGTTCTATGGGGCGCGCGCTCCGGCCGTTACCTCAGCAGCCACCGCCGCGGGAAGAGGCGAGGAGAGGCGCCGCCGCCGGCAGAGGGGCTGGAGCGCGAGGAAGATGCCGGGGAAGCTGAAGGTCAAGATCGTGGCGGGGCGGCACCTGCCCGTCATGGACCGAGCCAGCGACCTGACGGACGCCTTCGTGGAGGTTTGGCGGGGAGGGGCGACCTCAGGCTGGGGCCAGGGAAGCTCGGCATCCGCCGCTGTTGCTAGGGGCGACCAGCCTCGTCTGGCCCCCCCCCCCGGGGCTGTGGCAGGTGGCGGGGAGGGTGCCGCGCGCGAGTCGCGCACATCTGCATATATTTGCATAACGGTCTCGGGCTCCTCCTCCGGTGACAGGTCGTGCCTTTAACTCGGAAGGGAAGCTCCCATGGCCCGCAGCTGGTTTCGCGTGAGCGTGTGAACGAACGGACACGTGGAATTTATTTATTTATTTTCCTTTGGTGACTCGTATCCCGCCCTCCCCCCCCCGCAAGGCGGGTCACAACCAGGGATCATATCGTAGAAAAAGAGATGCAGGAGCTCATTAGCATAACTCATTAGCATAACTTATTTGCATATGCTACACCACCTGACATCACCAGAAGTATTGTCAGGAAGAAAGAGCTGGCTTAGAGGGGGCAGCAACTAAGCCAAGCCTCAGAAATACCCCTATTCTGGGAGGATAGCTTCAGTGGTGGCTGAAGCCTTCAGAAGGCTGGTCGGAGGAACAAGGACCTTTCCAGGGGACGGGGTCATTTTGCTGCAGCCATGACACAAGCAGGCATTCCTCCACCGACGGGGGGGGGCTGGCACCAACTCCCGGAGCTGAGCTCCCCCGAGCTCCTGCTCGAAATGACCCCTGGTCACAACATTTAATTAAACGTTCCATTAAGTAAACGTGATAGCATTGCAGCATAAGGTATAAATGGGACCTTCAAGAGAACAGCTCTGAGAGAACATGCTCCCTCTAAGCTGTGGAGTCTTGTGAGCAAATATTCTACTTGGTAAATTACCGGCATTAAAGTTGTGAGCGAGCGATGTGGCTGCTGCATAAATTAGTTTGCTCTGGCATCATCCTTCCTGAGTTGAGACAAAAATGTGTGAACCAGAGGCACGAAAATCTATTAAATTTTACCAAAACCAGAAAAAAGTAAAATGCTATATGCTCCCGCTAAGCTGCGGAATCTTGTGAGTCAAAATTCTACTTTGTGAGCTACTGGCATTAAAGTTGTGAGCGAGCGATTTGGCTGCTGCATTAAGTAGTTTGCTCTGGAGCATCCTTCCTGAGCTGAGACAAAAATGTGTGAACCAGAGGCTAAAAAACTGTGAGCTTGCTCACACTAACTCAGCTTAGAGGGAACACTGCCGTCAACCCATTCCTCCACATGCAACTGCTGGTGTGACCTTGGGTCAGTCACAAGCAGTGTTCCGTCTAAGCTGAGCTAGTGTGAGCAAGCTCACAGTTTTTTGGCCTCTGGCTTGCACCTTTTTGTCTTAGCCCAGGAAGGATTGTTCCAGAGCAAACTGATTTATGCAGTAGCCAAATCGCTTGCTCGCTCACAACATTGATGCCAGTAGCTCACAAAGTAGAATTTTGGCTCATGAGACCCCACAGCTTAGAGGGAGCATGTTCTCTCAGAGCTGTTCTCTCAATGGCAGTTCTCAAGAGAGCTCTCTCAGCCCCACCTATCTCACAGGGTGTCCGTTGCGGGGAGGGGAAGGGTGGTGTGGTTAAACGCGCGGACTGTAATCTGGGAGAACTGGGTTTGATTCCGCACTCCTCCACTTGCACCCGCTGGATGACCTTGGGCAAGCCATAGTTCTGTACCAGCTGTTCTTGAAAAAGAGCAGCTTATTTCCATGTAGGTAAATATACACTTGCACCCTTGGGTGCCAAAGTAGGGGTTAGGATGTTGTTATTTGGAGACTTGGTGGCTAAGAAAGGGGCAGTGTTGAAATTTTATTGAATTAGGTGAAATCTGACTCTGTATTTTTTGTTTGTTTGTCTTGAGAAGGAGGCAGGCTGAAAACCCAAGTAATGTGAGCCCCATATGGTTCAGGTCTGCACACGTTCTGGCCAGCCAAGCCAAATGCATCCCACATGGGCCTGTGAGGTGGCTTATATAAACAGGTCATAGAAACAGAGCAGTGGGAGAAGCTTTTAATCAATGTGTAATAGTTCCCAAAACATTCTGGAATAGTTTCATTTGTGCTGTTCTCTGTATGTGCTCCCCCCCCCCCCCCCCGGGTATTCTGTAGTCATAGCTTCTGAGAAGAAGCCATCTTGCACTGCTACCTGCCGTGCCCTCAAATGGTGGGGAGAAGGGACTTGGATATGTCACCCATAGAAGGAAGGGTTGTCCTTGAGTTTCTCGCTTCAAGACAGTTGATGGCTTTCATGTCCTTTTTAGGGCAAAGTCAACATTTGCAATTGGGACCAAATAGGCAATATGTGCAGTGTTGGAGTTATATGTTCCATTTGGCAAGCTCCAGTGAATAAGCCAAGCTGGCAGTTGTGGTTCAGACCAGTTAAAGTTTCCAGTAACTCTTCAGTGGCAGTCTGGTGGGCTGTTGTACAGCTTGGTAGGTCACAAGCCAGACAGGCCTAGCATAAGCTGTTGTGTGGCTTCCAACTTCTGTACACTCAGCATGTCCAAAAGCAGTGTGTGTGTTTGACGAGAAGCCTCAGTTGATCCCGGTGTGTGTATGTACCTGCATAATGCATGTAATCAGAAAAGTGTGTTTGCAGTGAGTGCATGTTACAGATTTATAGAAACGTAAATCTTGATTGTTTTAGTGGAGTGTGAAATTATCTTTGTTTTATGTGTGATGATCTCCATGCAGAGTTTTACTTACTGTGCAGTTGTTAAAGGTTCTAAATCATTTGATAATCCATACACAGATATGATTTTGCTGTGTGAACTGTCGAACCTGTGAAACAGTTAGGTGAACTTGCTTCCTCAGTATCTAATTTCTAAATGAACAGTGGTGATGTTTCATGTTACAGAGGAGGATGTCCCCTGTGATATGGTTATTAGTTCTTGATATGGGCTGGTATAGCTTGTGGTTCTTCAGTACTGACAGAAAGGTACTTGCACACAGTTTCTGTTATTTTCCTTGTTAGAACTGAAATGGTACGAAGGTGAGCCAGTGAGTTTCATGGCTGAACAAGGGTGTGAATCCCCCTTTTTGATATCCAAACATGTTGTCAGATGCCCATCCACAACTGAAAAAGGGGGGGGGGGGAGGAGGTCACTTTTGACTACCAAAAGGGCTATCCTGGGGATCATGGGAACTTTGTGGACAAAAGCCATTTGGTACAAGAACTGTAGTAAGGAGGGGGATTTACTGAAAAAGCTGGCTAGATTGCACCTGATATTTGCTATATCAGACTGGCAAGATATATACATAGGCCTGTCATTGCTTGATATAGAGGACTTGTAGGTCTCTTTAATAATTTGCAGCCTGCCATTCCTAATAAATGTCTCCTTGCCTCTTCCATGAGTGTGTCTTTACAGACTATAAGGTTGTCATATGGGTCTTCACAGAGTGTCTCTTATAGCGGCTGCACAGGAGGCTGAATATGTGAAACTTCCCTCATCAGAGTATCTCCATGATAGGAAATGCTGCATCTGTTGAAGTTCACGCAGCTGTTAAAGAGAGGTGGTGTCAAAAAGAAGGTGACAGCTGTAGTCAAGATCCAGCTACTAATACTTAGTATTTCAATGTGCTTTCGAATATTCAAAATGCTATATATATATATAACATATACAAGGATGTATTATAATTATTGTGACAACCTTCTAGAGTAGGATTAGGGTTACAGTGGGGTTAACTCTGTATGGCAGATGTTGGTAAGGGAAATGTGGCTTTCCTAAGGCAGAGACAAGATTCTTGGCAGAGACAAGATTCAAACCAGCGAATCCCTGCTCTGTAGTTCATAAGTGATGTCAGTTAGTTGTGGGGTGTATTGCTTCCACGTTTATATGTTTTTAAACTTAGAAATATGTCGTCCTTGTGCTTAAGATGTCAACCTTAATCTCCTGTGTTGTACATCTTTAGTAGATGGATGGCTAGTACTAATGCAGCTGTTCTGTACTGTGAAGGAAGTGAAAAAGGGCAGGAAGTGTGAGCCTTTTTAATGTCTGAATTGTCAGTTGTGAGACTAGAACTGAAAGAAGTGGAGGTGTTCAAGTTCTGTATATCAGTCTTGCGCTGTCTTTCCAACATTAGGAAGACTTGTCTTCTGCCATGTTAGTGACATGAGCAGGCATAACAAGAAAACCAGAATTCCTTTAGTTTCTCTGTGTTTTATTGTCAATCTAAATATTTATTTCTGCTGGTCAGATGTTTTAAATGAGCTACAATCATTTTATAGAGTACACATTAGAGGTTTGCAGCAGACTAGTATAGTAGTACTAGCTGAAACAATGGCCTGTTTGAGGAATGTTGCAGTATAGCCTGTCCACAGTGCATTTATGAAGACTTAAAGTACATACTCTATCCTTGCTACACTTGCAGTGTCCCAGGAAATGCCACAAGCATCTCATAGTTTTTCCATTAGTTATTTTTCACATGAGTGGTAAATGGGGCACAATCTTCACAGAAAAAGGTGTGACAGATCAGCATGAAAGTATCCTTTCTATGTATGGAGTAAAAATATGCTAGACTATCTAATATGCAGTAGTTGTTAACATAATACAGGATTCTGATTTCTGGCCCCTAGTTTGATGCTCCTTAATGCAGAATTCTTCAGTTCTTACTGTTAAATTTCGGTGTTGGTTCTGACTAAGGGGTTAGGAACACCTTTCCTATGAGGAGAGGCTAAAGAGACTTGGACTTTTCAGTTAAGGGGGGGAAAGACTGAGATGGACATTATAGAGGTTTATAAAATTATGCATTGGGCAGAGAGAACTTTATTGCCCTCTCCCAAAATACTAGAATTTAAGAACACCCAATGAAATTGATGGGTAATAGATGCAGAGCGGACAAAAGATTGTTCTGCTTTACTCAGCAATTAATGTAGAATTTACTGCCAGAGAATGTAGTTATGGCCAGAAACATATATGGCTTTAAAAGGGAGTTAGATAAATTAATGGAGGATAGGTCTATTAGTGGTTACTAACTTAGTGACCCAAGGGAACCTCCATATTCAGAGGCAGTCAACCATTGAATACTAGTGCCAGGAGGGAACTTTGGGAGAATCCTCTGTGCCCTTCAGGACAACTGTGTTAGATAGGATACTGAAATAGATGGACCCACTGGTTTAATTCAGTGGGGCTGCTCTTAATTTCTTACATTATGATTGGTAGATTTGTATGCTTTGAAAGTTTGGCTGGATTGAAGGCCACTTCATGACGCGCCGTGAACTCATTCAATCAGCTGTGTACTCATTTGTTTATTTTATTTTATTTACAAAGTTAACATCCCACCTTTACGCTCTGATCAGGGCCATCAAGACGGCTAACATTAAAAACATAAATAATACAAACATGTCTTAAAAACATTAAAACCAAACAAAAATGTGTTATTAAAACCAGGCTAAAACATACATAAAAACAACAATAATAACATAGAAAAGAGGGAACACAAGATGAAACAAAAAAGTCTTTGCCTCGTGGCTGAAGACCAGAACTGACAGGCCTGTTTCTCTGGGCTGAGAGTTACAGAATTCGTGACTGCCAATTGCTCATCCAGCAGTAGGCCTGGGTCCAAGCCCCCTCCCTCAAACTACAGACCTGCACCTTCAAGGGGAGTGCAACCCCATCTGGAATGGTCCACACCATAAAGTCCCCGCTCAGACCTTCCACTCACCAGTAGCCATCCATCTTGTTGGGATTAAGCTTTAGCTTTTTAGCCTGCATCCGCTCTAGAACTGCCTCCAGACACTGCATGTGTGTGGCTTGTAAAATACATGCAGCAGAATGTATAGGTGGATTTGACAGATATGAAAACCAACCCTGCACTTTCTGGGCATTTTCCTTCATTTTCTGAGTCAGTTTCTCTACTTTAGCTGGGCTTTTCTATTGACCAAAGCGCAGCCATTTTAGAATCCCCCAGGCTCTCTGTCTTTCTAAGAAGCACAAGGCCACGCCTGTCTCTCTCTCTCAGAAACAAGTGTATCTTATTGCAACAGAGATAGCCAGAGGACTGGCTTATCATCTTCGAAGGTTGTTCGTTTGTTACAAGAGAACAAGTCCTCCAAAGACATGCCCTATGAGAGCACATAGTTTCCAAAGGTCCAGATAAGACCCGAAGGAGGGCTATCTTGTCCAGTCCATCAGGGCAACATTTACTGAACATGTAATTACAGATGTAGCCACGTATGTTCCAGGTAACATAGCATAGCTCCACAAGTCTGTTAGTTTGAAAATGCTATAAGAAGGGGGCCAGTCCAGAAAAGGGTCATGCCAGCCAACAGATCTGACCCTAAGGCAATGTTATAGGGCTGTCAAGTATACCTTGTCTCTGTGTGCTTGGGAGTCTTTTGTTTTGTCCTCTTGTTGCTTGGGAGGCTAATTGTTTTTTCTAACCATGTGTTGTCTGTCTGATGCTGAATAAGCTATGCCTGAATTGAGAACTTGCTTTTGTGAATCTCTGGGTGAGTAGGGTTAGTGGGAACTTTCCCAATAGTGCATAATCCTGTTCCTCTCTGAAAGGGGACTGATTCCTCCCCCCCCCCCCCTTTCTGACAGAGGCCGCTGTGCAACTAGATCTGAGTGAGAATTTCCCTTGTGAACTGGGCAGCTCAACTTTGGTGTGCTGTGGAACGACTTGCTGCAGCCCCCCCCCCCCCCCGGGCGACGTAGGACAACCCCAAGAGATATGAGAGACTCATTTCCTACCTAGCAGAACTATTTCAAATGTGCATTGTCGATCCATGTGTAAACCATGTTTTAGAGACATGTGAAGGAAGAACTATTTGAAACAACTCAGAAATGGGGAATTTGATTTTGGAGCGAGAACAGCTTTGAGGTCGTTGGATTCTAGGGTGTCGGCACAGAAACAAACAAGGAGCAGATTTGGAGGAATATAGTAAAGTTACGAAACAGGTGAAGGTAGATCAGATAGTCTAAAGAGTAGGAGGTATGATTTATTGTTGAAAGAGCTGAAGAATTTTTGTTCTGGGTAAAGCCTTTAGCAACATTAACTGGACTACTGGAATGTTATGGGATGTTTGTGAACATTCCGTCTCCTGGGGGAATGAAGCCATTAGCAGTACACAAAAAAGACTGCTAACAGTGTGGGAAGCTAAAGTCAGTTTGGACGGGAAAGCCCTTTACACAGGGCTCAGAAAGAGTTGGAATTGTGTAGGCAAGATAGGATGAGTGGGAAGCCCCTTGATCTGGAACCAACTTGTTTAGCTCATGGTTGTTTGATCAGCTGATCAAAGTGTTTCAGCCAGACCTATTTCCTCAGCTATCGAATTGGTGTGCCTATTTTGAATCCATCAGTTTTGGCTAATCCCACAGACAAGCAGCTTCCAGATTTCATTCTAGTGAACTGCCTTGAATTACCCTGATTTGAACCCAACATTTTAATAGACTCCGGGGTTGCATCTGTTATGTAATCAGAAATAAACCAAAAAGCTGAACCCTCGGTAGGCGCAAAACGCTTCTCCTATCTTCAGCCCCGTCAACACAGACTGATTAGGAGATTAATGTTAAAAGGACCCTAAAGATGATGGGGACATATCTGTGCTTTCATAAACAACACGTTTATTTTCCTTCTGTGCTATTTTGCCGTTTTGCTTTTCTTTCTTGTTTTGCAGTCTTCACGTAAGTCCCTTTACATAAGTCCTATTCACATTCATGTATTCAGCCAGCGTGCATATATTTGGCAGCTTGCATTCATGCACACCCACAATCACTGCACAGTACACACATTCTTGCCACAGTCTAACCCACTTTCATTCCAGCACATCCGTCTTCTCAAATGTTTTCACGCATTCTTGCTGAGGCCATGCATAGCATGCTATTTTCTCCCTCATTCAGAGGCACGCTCAACCGTTTCCAGTCTCCTGCTCCTTGATATGCACACTCTGCTGCTGCAGGTTCTTCACAGGTGCTGTGTCTCCTTCCTGGGAAGCAGATTCTGCTTTGTTCAGAAGACCTGGGGGCACACTGAAGACCTGAGGGCACACTGAGTGCACCCAGTATCTTTCTTCAACTAATCACAGATGAGGCTTCAGTTCATCCAGTACTTCTAGTACAGACAGAACAAAGGTGCATAGATTCTTTTAAAGCTTTGGGCTCCCCTGTCTCTGAGGTGGAGTACACAGAAGACAATCCAAGGACAGGGGTATTGGCTTGTCTCTTGCCATGAAAGCATGAGCCGGTCTAGAAGCCACACTTGCTCTGGGGGTTGGCTCCTTGAACATATCATTAGAGTACAAGCCCCCCCCCTTCCCCCTTGAAGGAAGAGGAAGAAAGGGGTGAGCCAGTGGGGCAAAACTGAAGCCACAAGAAAATAGCTCCGAAAAGCAGAGATTAAACAGTGAATCCACAAATATCAAATATGCATCCACGTAGCAGCATCTCAAAAACTGGTGTTCGACGTGGATGAAAAGTTGTTCGAAATGTCAATACAGAAGAGAGATCTCTTAATGTTCTGAATAAATTCTTTTTGAATTGATTTCTATGGATGGCCAGTCCAGTAATCTTTTTCTAAGTACACCCATATCATATTGCAGATTTTATTATTTCTAGTAATGTTTTGCATATATGTTTGACATTTGTATTTGGGGGCTTAGCTCTGCCTTTTGGATGTGTCAAATTAGGTTATCACTATAGACTGGTTTTTTCCTCTGACTACGTTGTGTCAAAACAATACTGCCTTTTATTACATGGACCTGGATTTGGTTTAGATTGCTGTGAGCATGGGGTGGGGGGGGGCAGTTTCCCCCAATTCCTCCCTCCTTTGAAAGCGCACCATGAAATGCTGCTTTGGGAAGATGGAGCCCCCCCAGGAATAGCCTAGGAAGATCTCCCTGCAGCAGGAGGAGGAAACAGGTGAAAATCATCCCACCTCCTTGGGCCCACAGAATTCTAGGCAGGATCCAGACCACTTACTAGTCACACTGTGGCAGTGATGCCCTGTATTGTTGGTGCTTGTTGGGCAACAATGGGAGGGCTTTTGGAGTTCTGGCCCCGCTGGTGGACCTCGTGATATGAAGCCACTGTGTGACATGGATTGGATTGGCCATGGCCTGATCCACCATGGCTTCTCTTATGTTCTTAGTAAGATTATATTACTACAGTGCTCTCTCCATGGGTGTGCTATTGAAAAGTACTTGGAAACTTCACTTGGCACAGAATGCTACAGCCAGGATGTTGGTTGGAGCTGGTCATAGAAACTGTATCAGTTCAGTTCAGTCTTGGCCCATCTACACTGGTCCCAGCTTGCTTCCATCCAAGGTGCTGGTGTGGATCTTTAAAGCCCTGTGTGGCTTAGACCGGCTTGTGGGGAGGGCGGGGTGTAAATTAATTAAATAAATAAATATGGGAAGGACCATCTACTCGGATGCCATCACCTTCTGAGACCAAGCAGGTTACAATCAGAGAGAGGACCACCTCTGCAGTGGTGCCCAAACTATGGAGCTTTTTTGCCAGGGATACTTGTTGGTCCCCTTCTGTTACTGTCGCCCACCAGGGGGTGAAGACTTTTTTTGTTTCATCAGGTGTTCCCACAGTGAACCCTCTTTCTTGTCTTATACTTTAAATACCATTTTATGTTCTTTTAATTATATTTTTAGTTCAGTTTTTATAACATTTTCACTGTTAGCCACCTTATTTTATTTTATTTATTTATTATTTCAACTTTTACCCCGCCCTCCCTGCCAGAGCAGGCTCAGGGCGGCTCACATGAAACCAATAAAACAATATTCATTACAAAATATATCTAAAACGCTACATAATAACAATTTAAAACCAATGATATCGATGGCGGTTCTCTGAATAAAGTATGTTCGTGCACGGTCGGCTGTGCTACCTCTCTAAAAAGCTTCAACTCTAGGCCGGCCCAGAGGCTGTCGGAAGGCCTGCTGGAAAAGCTCCGTTTTCACGGCCCAATGGAACTGTGAGAGAAGAAGAAGAAGAAGAGGAGAAGAGATTGGATTTATACCCCGCCCTCCACTCCCCAAGGGAGTCTCAGAGCGGCTTACAAACTCCTTTTCCCTTCCCCTCCCCACAACAGACACCCTGTGAGGTAGGTGGGGCTGAGAGAGCTCTTTCCCAAGCTGTCCTTGAGGGAACAGCTGGTACAGAGCTATGGCTTGCGCAAGGTCATCCAGCCAGGTGCAAGTGGAGGAGTGGGGAATCAAACCCGGTTCTCCCAGATTAGAGTCCGCGCACTTAACCACTACACCAAACTGGCTCTCCCGCAGGACCCTGATCTCAACAGGGAGCTCGTTCCAGTAAGCCGGAGCTGCTCAGGAAAATGCCCTGGTCCTAGTCAATGCCAACCTGACATCTTCTGGGCCAGGGAGGGTCCGGCGATTTTGCAGTCCTGATCGAAGTGCTCACTGGGGAACATGCGGGGAAAGGCGGTCCCTTAGGTAGGCAGGTCCCTGAAAGTGGTATACACATTTTGTAAATAAAATTAATAGTATAATCTTTTTACTGTCCAGTATGTGTTTATCTGAGAGCAGATTTCTTGTGCCTCAGATACCGCTGGAAACAGCTCACTATCTTACCGTTGTCGTACAGCCCCCTTGTATAGGATATTTAAAAAAGATCACTGTAGGACTGTTTACCTTGAGAAATTAACCACTCTTGATCTAAGAAGGGCTTTTACCGCCCTAAGGTTTCATGCCATACCTTCAATGGTCTGTATTGGTCGCTTCTTGGGCTCCCCTGCTGTCTCTAGAATATGTCAATGTGGCGTAGGCGAAGTGGATGACGTCGAGCATTATATTATGAGATGCTCTTGGCATGAATCACTTAGGCAAAGGTTTATTTACCCCATTATACCTCTGCATAATGGAATTTCAGATCTGGACATGACTGTTTTTTTGCTCTCTGATAATGACACATATATTACCAGCAGAATGGCTTTGTTTGCACTGGCGGCAAAAAAGATAAGACTAAGTCTTGGATTTGCAGCAAGTTACTGAAGGGCTTATCCCATTCTGGTTTATAATGTCTGTTGTATTTTGTTTTATCTGTTTTATTTTGTTTTGTTTTGTTATGGCCAATGGCCAAGACAATAAACTTGACTGTATAACTATCTTACCACTTCGATGTTGCCTCCCCTCAACACTGCATGTCTGTGGTGTTTACTGACAGGGCAACTGTGATATCCCTCCACCCCAATTCATGAGTTGAGAAGTTCTAAATGATACAATGGAGAGGTAGGCTGCTCCCCACAGTGAGCATAGTCTGTAGACCAGCTCTTTGTTTGGTGCCGTGCAGTACTCATGAACTTGCTTGGGAGGGATGGCACTTGTAAGCAAGGGGACACCCCCTGTAAATGCTCTAAGGATGCTCAAGAACATGGCACAGTTGGTGAATAAGAGCTTGAGAGAAGGACCGTAATATTGTTTTATGTGATCAAAAATCCTGGTGTGAAAGCCAGGATGTTGTTGGAAGTTCCTGATCAACAGGGTGTTGTTCTCCCTGTCTGAATTTATTCGGCTTCAGTTTTTTGCACGGGTGAATAACTACAAGGCTAAAATGAGATCTAGTGGTATTTGAAAAGAGGTAATTTAACTCTGAGACCCACCCAGATTTGTTAGGCTGGTGAAGAACAATTAAGTCTTTAAAGTGAGGATTAAAATGTGAACTAGTGAGGAGAGAGCGGTGGGCTGAAAAGGGTATCATGTTTTAAAAACTGTAAACATGAAGAAACATGCCTCTTTAAAACATAGCAAATAATGTCAGCAGTTTTTAAAACTGTAGCTATAGCTTTATCGTTTTTCCCCAACAATTGTTATGTCCGGTGCTTGACTCTTTGTCTGCAGCCAGGGAATACGTCTGGGCATGTTTACCTGTAATGGGATGTGATAACAACAGAGCTTCCTTCCCCAGAGAACAATGAACCTAGGGATCCTGCCGGTCCCCCTATTTTGAGGATATTTGAATGGATTTATGACAGCCTCTGGCGGGAGACTAATCCCTGTTGGACCAATCCCCTTAAGGGGGGAGACGGTCAAGGTGTGGTTTACCTGTAAATATAAGTGGCTTCCCCATCCCTTTGTCCCCATGCTCCATCTTGACCCGCAATAAACCACAATGCTGATTTCACCATTACCGGCCTCCCGACTCCAGTACTTTTCAATAATGACTGTATCTCAAGGTGGCACTTGAATTGCAATTTGGTGGGATTCATTTTAGTTGGATCGTAACCTTGTTTAACTATAGATCTTCTTGCTTAAAAAGAACATTAAGAAATCTGTTTGTTTTTAAATAAAACTGAGCATAAACTGAGGCATGCGAGATTTGTGTGTTAGTCATTGAGTGGATTACTAGCAAGGCCATGAATTCAGTTGATGGTAACAGAATCTGTGAGGCTCTTATGCTGAACAAAATGGAGCTTTGTAAGTGTAAAACTGAAGCTGAGTGTCAAGTAGTGTGCAGCCCTCCTCCACAGGCGTACTCAGAATTAGGAGTCGCTCCAGGGAGAAAACAGAAAACTCTGATGCGGTGTGAGGGTGTGTTATAAAAGGAAGGGGAATTGAAGAAGTACGTGAAAGTCTTTGTGCGTGCCTCTGGGGCTTCTTGGATTATAGATGCATCTGATGAAGTGAGCTTTGACTCTTGAAAGCTCACATCCCAAAAATCTTGTTGGTCTCTAAGGCGCTACTGGACTCGAATCTAGCTCTTCTCCCGTCGACCAGCAAGACTGCCCTCTGAGACATACCGTATTTTTCGCTCCATAACACGCACTTTTTCTCCCCCAAAAAGTGGGGGGGGGAAGTGTGTGCGTCCTATGGAGCGAATACTGCCCGGGAAGAACTCCCTGTCCCTCCCCGCTCACTTTTCCCTGGCCGCGGCCGGCCCGGGAGAACCCCCCTCCCTCCCCCGCTCACCCTTCCCGGGGCTCGTGGAGAAGCCGGCGCTGCGCGAAGGGAGGGCGGGCGGGCGGGCGAGCAAGGCTGCTGCCGCTGGTTGCGCTCCGCGCTCGTCGCCTCCCTCCTCCCCTCGCCTGATTGCTCGCCGGCTGGCCCCGGGAGCGGATTGGTGGTGCTGGGCGGGGCGGTGCTGCTAGAGAGCGCCCAGCCCGGGGATCAGAGGAGGAGGAGGAGGAGGAAAGGGCCCGGGAGCTGCGGCAGCCCTGAAGAACCCCGCGGAGAGGGCGGCGGCCGAAGAGGGCAGAGCGGGCGGGAGGCGGCCAACTGGGTGCGCCTCTCTCTCTCTCTCTCTCTCGCCAGGGCGCCCGCACCGTGGCGGCGTGGCTTACCTATCCTCTGTGCATTGTCAGTGTGCAGAGGTGCGTGCGCACGCCCAGCAAGGGTCTCTCTTTCTCTGGCTCTCTGTGTGTGCATGCATGGACTGGGGGCCTGAGTAACGGTTCCTGGTTACTCTCCCGTTTACCCATCGAGGTCAGTCTTGTCAGGCTGGCAGCTGCGCGGTCCTTTTAATCTGGGACCTTCGGCATGCTAAGCAGAGGCTGTTCCATTGAACAACATCATCAGGATTCCAAATTCTGCACCCAGGAAACAAATTCTGTGTTCAGTGGGGGAGGGCACACCTCCTGGCGGAGGAGGCAGCCACTTGCTCGCCCTTCGCCAAGCACCAGTTAAAGAACAAAGAGAGAAGCAGCGGACTGAGCGCCCCTCTCAAGTTGCTTCCAGCGCCGACAGCTTCTCCCCCCCTCCTCGAGGTCTGGCTTTCCCTTCCCAAGTGTCCTCCCTTCCCTTCTGCACAGAAAACCAGGAATCTTCGGACTATTGATAGGAGGAACTTCCAGGGGCCGTGATGAAAACTAAAAAAGGAGAAACCCCTCCTCCCTTCTCCGCTCAAGCCAGACGGGCCAGGTGGCTCCAGGTGAGGGCAGCTCCCACGGCAAGCTCCAGACCGGGAGGGGGACGAAAGGGTTTGTCAGCCCGGAGTCCCGAAAGGAACCGCAGGCTGCGAGCCCAGCCCAGTCATGGAAGAGGGAGGAAGGGAGGCTGGCCCAGCCGCGGCAGCAGCAGCGCTTCCCCTAGCAGAGGGCAAAGCAATCTTAATTCTTTTACAGCCTGAGAGGGATCCCCATTGAATCAGAATCCAAAGTGGTGACGCCGTACAATAATTTAAAAATTAACTCCTGAGTCATTATTTACCAAGATGCTTGGATTTTTTTTTTTAAACGGGGAAATATCCCCCCCCCCCCCCCGGTAATTGGGTCTTTCCCTCATTGGGTGTAAAGCCCTGACAGAACACAGTATTATTGTTCAAAAATCTCTGAAATCCCTGGCATATCATACTGCTGTTTCATTTGTTCTGAGTAGTCTCTGTTGGCAACCACAGAAGCAAAATTTGTTTTGTGTGGTGTTTTAGCAATTAACAGGATTACCTGTGTAAACACTATTAATAGGCTCTTAATGCAACCATAGTAAAGGTAAAGGTTTCCCTTGCTCAAAAGCCAGTCAGATCCGACTCTAGGGATGCAGTGCTTATCTCCGTTTCCAAGCCAAAGAGCCAGCACTGTCCAAAGACGTTTCCATGGTCATGTGGCCGGCATAACTAGACGCCAAGGTGCATGAAATGCTGTTTCCTTCCCACCAAAGCGGTACCTATTTATCTACTTGCAATTTCTTGCTTTTGAACTGCTAGGTTGGCAGGAGCTGGGACCAGGGACGGGAGCTCACTTGGTCTCACAGCACTCATGTCTCAAACTGCTGAACTACCGACCTTCTGGTCTGCACTTGAGCAACCATACACACATGCAATATGTGCATACATGCAATTACCTTAAAGTTGCTTTTTCTTGTATTAGGATGCTTTTAATGCAGTGTTTTATATGTGTGATCCTGTACATGGTTACAACACCTCACAAAGTGAATATTGATTTTTGATGTATCTGTACATACACAATCACAGCAGTGTTTTGTTTTGTTCTTTGATTTTTCAATTTAATCAATGAGAACACATCAGTAATGCTTTCCTGGGAGGAAGCCTCATTGAACAAATCTTTTGTTTGGGGAGATATTTCTGAGTAGGCTTGATGGATCCCTTGATGGGTCCCTAAGAGAAGGAACACAATACAAATAAACAGAAAGAACCGAAAGCTGTGAAAATCTGAAACAACGGAGGATTTCTAAAGCACTGGTTGTATTTTGGAAACAAAACCAGCAGTCTGAATATCTTGGAACTCCAACATCTTGATGCAAATACAGCTGCATCCTGAGCTGTTTCATCTCTTGTTGATATTTTGTTCATCCTGGCAACTGCATTATCAGTCGGAACTGGACAGGACTGGGTTCATAATGCATTAAGCCACTCGGGCCCAAGCAAGGGAGGGGAAAGAAACACCTTGTCTTTCTTTCTTTGTCTTTCTGTCTGTCTGTCTGTCTTCCTTCCTTCCTTCCTTCCTTCCTTCTCTCTCTCCTCCCTCCCTCCCTGTTCCTTCCTTCCTTCCTTTCTTCCTTCCTTCCTGTCTGTTTTTCTTTCTTTCTGTCTTCCTTCCTTCTCTCTGTCTCCCCCTACCTACCTACCTACCTACCTACCTGTTCCTTCCTTCCTTCCTTCCCTCTCTCCCCCCTACCTACCTACCTTCCTGTTCCTTTCTTTCTTTCTGTCTGTCTTTTTCTGTCTTCCTTCCTTCTCTCTCTCTCCCCCCTACCTACCTGTTCCTTCCTTCCTTCCTTTCTGTCTTCCTTCCTTCCTTTTCTCTCTCTCCTCCCTCCCTGTTCCTTTCTTTCTCTTCCTTCCTTCCTTCTCTCTCTCTCCCCACCTACCTACCTTCCTGTTCCTTCCTTCCTTTTCTCTCTCTCCTCCCTCCCTACCTTCCTGTTCCTTTCTTTCTCTTCCTTCCTTCTCTCTCTCTCCCCCTCCCTCCCTACCTTCCTGTTCCTTCCTTCCATCCTGTCTTCCTTCCTTCCTTTTCTCTCTCTCCTCCCTCCCTACCTTCCTGTTCCTTTCTTTCTTTCTCTTCCTTCCTTCTCTCTCTCTCCCCCCTACCTACCTACCTTCCTGTTCCTTCCTTCCTTCCTTCCTTTCTGTCTTCTTTCCTCCTTTCCTTTCTGTCTTCCTTCCTTCCTTCCTTCTCTCTCTCTCCTCCCTCCCTCCCTGTTCCTTTCTTTCTTTCTCTTCCTTCCTTCTGTCTCTCTCCCTACCTACCTACCTACCTACCTACCTTCCTTCCTTTATTTCTTCCTTCCTTCCTTTATTTCTTCCTTCCTTCCTTCCTTCCTTTCTTCTCTCTCCCCCCCCCCCCACCTACCTACTATTTGGTTCAGAATATTTTTTCCCCCTGTTTTCCTCCTCTAAAACTAGGTGCGTCTTATGGTTAGGTGCGTCTTATGGAGCGAAAAATACGGTAGTCCATACTACTCCAATGCAGGGGCGTAGCCTTCTGAGTGCAAATCTGCTCTCTCACTCTTTGCCCTACATCAGGCACAGATGGCTTTGGAGTTATGGATTGGACAGAGTGTGAGACAGGAGGGCTTTATTGCTGCAGCACAGAATACAGTGATCCCGGGCCAGATGTTTTTCATTATTGTGCAGTGTGGCTGTATGGCAGCTTTCCGGAGAATGCTAAACTTTTTAGAATTGCAGCTGTTGTTCAGAGACCCTTAGTGGTGTGACATTAAAGCCTCCCCCTCTTTTCAGATCTGCCAGTGCCCAGCATACTTCTATACAGCTGGGTCTCCCCATTTGTGACCTCATACAGCACAGTAGAGAGAGAGTGACGAAACAGCACCTTTTAAGGGTGGAAGGGCTGTACTGGAGCCTAATTTGGGTGCTCATAGATGAATTCCAGGTACTAATGTATAGATACACCAATTAAAAGAGATCTTTGCACAACCTGCGCTTTACTATCACCCTGTGTCAAAGCACGCCTAACACTGAGAGAGTCACTTCCGCAAACAAGGATGCGGCCCAGTCATGTGTAAAGCGGAGCGTGGGGGTCAAGGGCTTCTGAACATTCCGTCCCCCACTGCTCTCTTTTTTGGGCTTGCTTCCAATATTGGGGCCTGGCTGGGAGAAAATGACCTCCGAATTGGCTGTGGGGGGAAGAGATGTTTTAAAACATTCACTATCCTGCTTTATTGTTCATCGGGCAAACCCAGATCTAAGGACATCAGTATTTCACAGTCAGTCATTTGGTGTTTGGCCTGCGGTGACAGTCGAGAGGCTTCTAGAATGCTCTGAATACGCACGCAGTGCCGAAGGACATGGGCTTGACAGCAGGGCAGCAAATCATGCAAGCACCACTAGACCGGTGGTTCCCGTTCACTGTCAGTGTCCTCCCAGCAGACTTGTTCTGCATGTAAAATAATGAGGCTGCCGTTTCTAAATGCAGCATCTATTGTGTGCAGAGGATCTGAACTCAGTTAAACAGCAACGGAGGAGCAGGAGCAAGAAGTCTCAGATGGTTCAGTTCAAATAAAAATGAAAACGGCGTGCCTTCCATCAAATGAGGCGTTTTAAATCAACTGTGCAATGTTTCTGTTACTGAATATTGTAAATTCAGTACTAAGAAACAAAACGCAGAACAGAGATCATGCTTTAATTTGTAATGTGTATTTTTTTTTAAAGGTAAAGTTTGGAAACACTACATTTAAGACAGATGTGTATCCCAAATCTCTCAATCCTCAGTGGAACTCAGAGTGGTTTAAATTTGAGGTAAGTGTGGCAAAAAGTGGAGAGCCCCGTAGCGTGTTTAAGATTGTTTTAGTGTACTGCAAACAATGTAAAACCACATTGAATAACAGCAGGACGATAAAAGCATCACTACTGAAGCAAGAACAATAAAAACCTAAACTTGCAAAGTTACAGCATCCCAAAATAAACACCCTCCACCACCAAAGATTTGGGGTAAAAAGGCTAGATTTTGCCCAGTACCTTTAGTATTACTAAGGTGTTGCCAGGCCAATATCCCAGGGTGTGGGGGGTGTTAATTAACTGGAGTGCAATCACAGACAAAGACTCTGTTTCCAGGAAGCACCTGCCTCACTTCTCATGGTATCCAGACAAAGGGTTCTGATGATGATATCTGCCGGTGGTCAGATCTATATGGGAGAAAGTAGTTTTTCCAAATACCTGATCTGGACCCATGAACCTCAAGCAGAAGGCACTCCTGGATCTCTCCTGCTTCCCCCAGCATCTCCTGGTGACCCCTGGAAAGTAGATTGTAAGGTTGGAGAAGTCTCGGGGATAAAATACTACACCATATTGATGGTCTGCTGTGAGGAGAGGAAAATGAGTGAAGTTGTTCTTCCTCTCTTTAAATAGAAACCTTGCTGTGTTGTGTTTTCTGTGCCAGCGGTAGAGAAAGGTGGGGCAACTTTATCCAGTCTCACCTCTTCATGGCAGTCTGCTGTGCCACACACGATTCTCCCCTCCCATGGGTTCCCCCCAACTCTCAGCATAATCTTTTCAAGGAACCGTAGGGGAGGGTTGCTTCAGGGTCGTGGAGGCAGGAAAGATCTGCATGCCTTCTCGCACTTGTTTTTTGTGGGATCCAGGCTGCTGGTCTTGGAATGCTTAAGGCTTTGAAGAGCAATGCCAGCACTTTGAATTGTGCTTGGAAACAATTGGAAACCGTTGTTGGTCTTGGACTACCAGAGGGAGGTACTTACTGCCTCATGCCTCTGTTAATAACCTTGGTCACTGTGTTCTGGAACAGATGAATTTCTTTTTTAAAACAAAGTTTTGCAGTCAGAATGTGTGACGCTCGTGCTTCTTGGTCTTCATTTGGCTACCCTCTGCTGTCTCGGATGGGTGAGGCAGGGGGAGGGGTCCGGGCTGGGCACCAGTCGCGGACAGAATGTTTTCTAGCGATAGCCATAGAATACAGATTCCAGTATAGTGCCACTTATTTTTCCAAATGATAAAAGGGCATTTCAAATGGATAGCTTACTGTTGTTAATAAGGGAATCTGGAAGACATAATTGCACAGTCATGAGGTTTCATGAAAGGATACAGATGAAAATGGAATGACTTGGCTGTAGATCTCTATGTGTGTGTGTTTTTAACGGCAGCGTCTCAGAAGTGTAGAATTTGGTGGAAGCAAGGCAGTGGGCAGAATCTCTGCTATGTGGCACAGTTGCAACACAACTAGGGATGTGTTTGGATGTTGCAGCAAGCCAACATTAAACCAGGACGTGCACAAATGTGGCTTGTTGCTGAGTTCATGTGAGCCCCTTGCTCCTCCCTCCTCAGTCATCCCTTCTGTCACACAAAGTCCCAGTTGGGAACTAATCCCATTTTCTCCCTCCCTCTGCCCCCCCCCCCATGCACACACACACACTCAGTTTGGTGAGAGCCAGTTTGATGTAGTGGTTAGGAGAATGGGCTCTAATCTGGGAGAACCAGGTTTGATTTCCCACTCCTCCACATGCAGCTGCTGGTGTGACCTTGGGTCAGTCACAAGTTCTCTCAGAACTGTTCTCTCAAGGGCAGTTCTTGAAAGAGCTCTCTCAGCCCCAGCTACCTCAAAGGGTGTCTGATGTGGGGAGGGGAAGGGAAAGGAGACTGTAAGCTGCCCTGAGACTCCTTTGGGTAGTGAAGGGCGGGGTATGAATTTAATCTCCTCTCCTCCTAGCTCACAGACTCAAATGGGATTCTGGACCGGGAGAACCCCAGCTTGAGGAGGAAAGAATGACCTCTGGTTAATGTGTGCCTGTATACTCATATGCCATGTTCAATCAGAGTTAGTTTCTATCCACAGTTCTCTGTGTGGAAAGGAAGGTGTGAGGCATGCCCATGGTGCTAACAACCAAGCCTGCTTTAATGGCAGCTGTCAGGGCTTCTGAATGCAGCCTCGGAGCTAAGACTGAGTGAAGATTTTTAAAAGATCCTGCTTAGTTGGGTGTTGAAGCACCACAGTACATTTTAAATTTTTTTAGGTGGACGATGAAGATCTGCAAGATGAGCCTCTACAAATAACTGTCCTGGACCACGATACCTACAGTGCTAATGATGCCATTGGAAAAGTTTACATTGATATTGACCCTTTGCTATACAGTGAAGCAGCTACAGTCATCTCTGGATGGTTTCCAATTTATGATACAATACATGGTAAGTTTTGTTATTGTTTTAAAATACATTTAAGTTTTTTTGGGTAGCTTGGCTGCTGAAGCAGATAGGTCTTTTGAAAGAAATTAATATTTTATTAGTTTTAAATTTCACATATTCAACATATAGCAGTCAAGGATAAGGAAGTTAACACATAGCGTACACAATAATAACTCTAATAAGTCAACAATTACAGTGCAGCATTAAATTAGACACTTGGTCTTATAATAGCAATTCAACTTCGCCTCTCACCATAAATGTAGTGTATCAATTATTGGTGGAGTTTCATTTTGCTCAACTAAATATTGAATAATAGGAAACCATATTGCTGTAAATTCTGACAAAAGATCTACATGTTTGCATCTCTCTAATATTCACTGTTACCTTAGGCAAAATGTACATATTTCACAATTTTGCATGCCAATGTTGTTGTAAGGGACAAGGGTCCCTTCCACACGAGTGGGATAATCCGGAGGGGAATCGAGGCTTTTTTGCCCCGGCGCAATTTGCCCTGCAGTTGCACGATCACACAGCTCCGTGGACCTGCCGGGGCAAACTGCCACTGCGTGATCAGACGCAACCGCAGGCGAGTGGGTTTTTTTTTTGTGTGGTGGGTTTCCGAGGTGCTTAAACGGGGGATCGATGCTTTGCTGGAAGAAAGGGGGGGAATGGATGTCTTGCTGAAATGAAGGAAGGGGGGAATTGACGCCTTGCTGGAACGAAGGAAGGGGGGATCGATGACTCGCTCCTCCCCCCCACGGGCTTTTGGTGATGCGCACACGGAAGGGGAACAAAAGCAACAGTGTGGTGTTGGGATAGCGTGTGATCACGCTATCTGTGATGCCACACTTCTGCGCTGGCGCAATCACACAGAGAAAATTCGGCTGTGGGCCGTGGCAAACGGTTTGCTACTGGTTTTTCGCCAGTAGCTTTTTACCCTGCTTCTCTGCCGGATCAAATTGGTTTGCCCCGGCTCAACGACAGTTGTGGGACGCTTCCCAGCTGTGGTGGTGTGATTGTGCCAGTTTGATCCGTCAATGAAGCGTCCGTCTAGCGTGGCAAATAGGTGCGTGTGGAAGAGACCAAGTAGTAGTTTTCCAATAGAAGGCAATAGTATTCTTAGCAGCCGCTAACAAAATAGCCACCCTCTTGTGGGTATTACTAAAACAATCAGATGGGTTCCATTTATTTAGTCGAATGTGTTCCACATTAAAATGCACCACCTGAGGTCATTTTGATAGAGAAGCATAGCTGCTTCCAGTCTGGTGTTTAAATCTGTGGTTTGTGAGGCTTCTCCCTCTGTGACTCCCACCTTTCTGTCCCCTGTACCATGGGAAGCTCTCCAAACCTTAGAATAGGAGGGGAGGGGATTGCATCACCTGTTTACTCCCCCACCCGGGGGGGCTGGTTGTGCTCAGCCCTTAGTGCTTCACCTGGGCCACCGGTTTTTCTCTCTGGCCTGTTCTTGGAGCCTCCCTTTCAAAGGCAGTCATCCCACCTCTTTCCAGGCAGGCCTCTCCAACCCCTTCTTTTCCTATCCCTCCTGGGGATGGCTCAGCCCTTTCAGCCATCCATCTCCCCATATCCTGCAACCATTGGTAACCCCCCTGGTGTTTGGTGGGATGCCCACCCCTTCCCTCTGCCTTCCTTGCCCCGCCTGAGCTGGCCACTTGGTCTGTCCTGGTCAGATGGGGGAGGGGTGTGTAACCACTGACCTTCAATCCTAGGGTGCAGGGCTAGGAGGGCTCTTTTGGGCCTGTTTGCGGCCAGCACTGCTTCTGTGGTGCTGGTTGATGACGTCACCAGCTTCTGTGGGCCAGGACATAGTTGCTCTGTGTTCCAGGCCAGCTCCACCGGGCTGTTGCTGCCGCTGCTTCTGTGCCACCCTCTGGCAGGATTGGTTTCTCTGGGTAAATTCTGCTTGCCACCGTGCTCTTGGCAGTGGCTGGAGGACAGGCTCTGCGTGGCTTGTTCCTACCTCAGGGAGTTGACGGTCTGTGTCCAGAGGTACACTGAGTTGTGGCTTGATGCCAGCACTGGACATGATTATAAAGGAAAAATAAATTCAGATCAAATCAAATACCTTTTAATGGCATGGCAATATAAGTCACTACATCAGAAGTAAACACAATGCTCCCGTAGAATATCAATCTAACATAACAGTTAGGAATTTAAAAGTTGATTTCACACTGACTACCAGAATGAATAAAATATCCTGCTGGAAGAATAAAATATTATAATTAATGAATCAATAGAAATAGGGAATAAGGGAACAAGGAGGGAATAAAGGAACAATAAGCAGTTAGGTTAGGTTAAGCTTAATCTTAAAAATCTCGACCAGTAGCCTGGCAACACAAAAGGTGGTTTGGGGATTAACATCTTCTAAGCGCTGAGTCAATAGCTGTTTATTGGAAAGGTCACTTTGTTGAGGATGGTTTAATAAAAACTGCCTACACTGGGAAGTAAAGAGAGGACATTCTAAAATAATATGGGGTAAGGAATCTGGTGTTCTCAGCTCACAAGAACAAAGCCTGTTCTGGAAAGGAGTTTGCTCAAATCTGCCTGACGATACCCTGGAAAAGAAAGCATTTAAATGGGCCAGCATAAAGTCCCTGCGCTGGAATGGGGAGTCTAAGTTAGTGAAGGAATGGGCCATTGACCCGACCCGTATCTCTTATCGATACCTTGGATGGCAGCTGAGCAGGTGAAAGTTTGGGAAGGAAATAGTTTTTGAAACTCATGGTCAAGAAGTCTTTCCTGACTTATTCGTGAAATATACATTTAATCAAATAAAAGAAGAGAATCAATTGGAATCCCAGTTTGTTGAAGCTTAGAAACAAATGCAGAGAAACAATCAATACTGTGCCGAGCTTTCATCAGGTGGAAGAGTAGACTCTCTGAATCAGATCTAAAATGGATTTTTAACCAGTATTTAAAGGCCATAATCCAGGCCTTAGTCTCCAAAAGACTAAGCTCTGCACAGATAGATAAATAGGGGACACATTTAGGGATTCCTAAAATTTGTCATAGAAAGGACGATTGTACCCTCTCTGTGTTAGAGGAAAAATACATTCTTAAGAAAGCGCTGTTCATAGCTGTACAGTTTCCACTTGCCAATGTCTATAGCACTGGTATGTCTCCAGTAATATTCCAGGACAAATAAAAGTTCCAGAAGAACTTCGCTAAAATAGCATAACTGAAACTTCAGACACAAATGAAAGAATTATGTGCCAAAAATTTTGTCTGGTCACTCTCAAAGGTAGTCCTTAAAATGATCTCTAAAGTGGCATTGAAAAGGATCTCTTTTCCCTCCCCACCTTTCCAAAGCAGTTTCTTAAAAAAAAAAAAAAAAGCTATGCACCATTTGTCTGAGTAGCAAAACAGACTTGAGGTTCAGGATGGCCTGTACTCTTCCAGTGAATACAGCATAGGACTTAGGGTCATTAAGGCTGTCGTCCCACAGCTGACTTCCTGATGAACCTGTTAACCCTTGACTCATATTTCATGGGCTGGTGAGAGAATGTAAGTGGAGCAGTGGGTTTTATATGTCACTGGACCTCATGCCTGCAGTCAGGGAACAATTTGGGAGATGTCCTACGGCTGCAGACAGATTTAGTTTTGTTCTGAGCGTGTTCCCCGGCTCGTCCCCTGTTCCAGATTCATTGGTGTGTGTTTTTCTTCTCTCTAAGACAGTAAATCCCCAGATGTTTTAATTCGTCAACTTTCAAAGCACTGATTTAGTAAGAACGCTATACTGTGCATTGTGTTCTGGCCAGTAACTTAAGACAGCGTTTTAAAAGGCTTAGATCTGTCAGCAGCTATTCACTGCGATAGCTAAATAATCAAGATCTCCAGATAGGGAGTATCTTGTTGCTTAATCACTGTTATGTTTTGTGTCTTAAGTGTTTCAAAAAATGTTTCTTCTCCAGACCTTAATATTTGATTTCCCATTATTGCATATTAAGTCCTGTTGTGACTGATGTGCCACTCCTGATCTCATCTGAGTATAAGAACTGTCTTGCTGGAGTAGGTCATTGTCTGGCGTTGTGTCTTCAATAGCAGCCAGGTGGATGATGGCCCTCAGAAGTGCCCAGTTTTCTTTTGTCAATATATTTTTGTAGCCTTTCATTCGTTCGTCTTTTATCCTATCCTCAGTTTGAGGACATAGAGCACATGACACCTTTAGCGCCATCCAAAGCAACATTACACCCTTTGAAGCCCGTTAACATCAGTAGGGATGTCATTCTCTTTAGGACTGCACTGCAAAGAGATGTCATGGACTGGATGCTTCTCAGACCCAGCTGGATCTGTGAATGTTCAGGACGAAGTTGAATAATGTGGGAGGATTGGTACTGCATGGAAAAAAGGCTTCTGAAATTACTGGAATCCATTTAATTAATTCTCATACTTGGTCTGGTAAAACACTAGCCAAGTGCGCCAAGTTTACGAATGCAGATTGCTAGGTCAGGATGATCTGAAAAATTGAAGTGGGGAGCTGATTAGAATATTAAGTCCAACTCTGCAAGGATCTTTTGACTAAAATAATCCTTTTATGTGTGGTGTTGGGTGGATTTTGATTTTATCATGTATGTTTTAAATTGTTGGCCACCTTAGTGGCCCTTGTAAAGGCAAAAAGGCGGGATACAAATTTTGTAAATAAATAAAAATAGAATTATCTTCAGTGTCTCCTGCTGTCACAATCCCAGCAAAGTATTCTGATCGGCAAGTTCTAAAAGATCAAACGATTACCCAGGAATTTTTATGTTCTTTTTGCTACAAAGGCTCTCCCACTCATCCATTTTTCTTTTCCCCTACACAGGTATACGTGGCGAGATCAACGTGGTAGTGAAAGTGGATCTCTTTAACGATTTAAATCGTTTCAGACAGTCATCATGTGGGGTGAAATTTTTTTGCAGTGAGTCTAAAAATATTTTGGGGGGATCTCTGTACATATTTTAATATGTGAAAATGAAAAAAGCAGTATATCAAATATCTGTGAAACACAGAAAAATGTCTTATGTGACTTAGTTAAAAACGTTGTTTGACTAGTGGGGCCTCTAAGAGGGTTATTGAGATTGAGAGTTGGTTTATGTGTAATGGTGAACTGATCTGACTATTAGTGCTTGCCCACTGGGTTTGCATGCTCAGCTCCGTCTTCCTTCTCATGTACACGGATTCCCTCCCTCATAGCCTCATTTGTGGTAAACTGTAGTTGGCTGTTGCATCTGAACTAGATGCAATGACTGTTTTGCCTGCAAACCAGTTTTGGAAAGCATGGTTTGCACAAGCCTGTGACTGCATTCAGGTGGTGTCAGCAAACCATGGCTTGCCATGAGTCTTGGAAGTGGTTGGGTTTCCATGCAAGTCCAAGTTCCTACACCATATCAGTTGTTTGGACTGGTACATCCTTTCTTTCTTGTGAGCTGTCCTGAGATTGAGGACTGCTGGTTTAAACCACCCAAAATCTGTTGTGACTTGGGAACTGGGCAAATGGCAACTTGTTATCTGTCTCTAAACAAATATTCTAAACTGCCTGATGAGATAACACAATACATTGTGACTAGTTCAGTCTTGGTATGAAGGGAAAGTGAGATAGGAAGTTCATGAGCTGAAGGACTTCCTGGCTTGTTCTCGTCACATGTGGTACGTTTGTGACTCCAGAATGCTGCCATTGTTTGCCTGGTTTGGATGTAAAAGCTAACTGATTTCTCAGAAAATAGAAGCGTAGAAGAATCTGAATTTCTGGCTTGTTCGCGTACCAACAAACTTGTTTGGTGTTGCATCTGAACACAGCCTTTTTTTTTGTTTCATCAGCCTTTTGGGCAGTGTGGATTATTGTACATCTCATCTTGGTGCTACTTTTTGATATGTATTAAAACTGTATACAGTCCAAGAGGGTTTTTGAGTGATATGATAAACTGTTTTAAGCACTAAGGCAACATTTCAAAAGCAGTTTGTCATCTGGCACAGGAGGCCATCTGTTAAAGTAAATAAAAATCCTCCAGGGTAAGCCTAAATCAGCACTTTGGATCCCGGCTACTGATCTGTTTGGTTTTTCAAGGAGTGAGCCACTTGACTGTCTGTTTTGGGTAAAATATCCAGTTAGAACTGTAAAAATGTTGTCTTTAGAATATATTGCCTCCAGACTTCTGTTTCATACACTTGTGTTTTAACAGCTACATCCATTCCAAAGTGCTACAGAGCTGTAATAATTCAAGGTTTCGTGGAAGAGCTGGTGGTGAATGAAGATCCAGAGTATCAGTGGATAGACCGAATTCGCACACCAAGAGCATCGAATGAGGCCAGACAGAGGCTTATTTCATTAATGTCAGGTAGTCACAAGTTTGCTACCACTATAAAGAAATGCCTTTAGGGTTGTGTGAGTGAGACTGTGCGCAAGATGGAGTGTGTGCATATTAATAGACATTGCATTTTAAATATGTTACTTCTATTAAAAAAATGGTTGTTCAGGTTTATTAAATGCGTACAGTTTCTTTAAGCAGATTGAACATGTCGCAGGGCCTCCCCAGAGTCTTGGGCCCCAGTAAAATGTGCTTCTGTTTCCCCATCCTGGCTACAGTATTAGTTACATCATGTGAATGAATTAGAAATACAATAAAAGATCAGTATGGTGTAGTGTGGGTGGCGGCAATATAAAAAAAAGCAGTAGTGTAGTGGAAAGCATTTTCACATAGAGCTAAAAATTTGCCAGTGGAGAATCCATATTAATGGCAACAGGTAAGCATTTAGTTGTTAAAGTGTAACTCTAGCAATAATTTGCAAACAGATTCAGTCTCTGCTGCTCACTGCGGTGATTTCTACACTGTTCTGCAACTGCAGCTCATACAAAACAAAAACCCCCCAGCCACGTAACCTTTAGAAGGTTGGAATTTCAAAGGTCATTTTGGATTGCTGAACCATATGAAAGTCCTTGTACAAAACAACAAAGTTAGGCCCTAGGATGTGTGAAGAATCAGACTCAGCTGTTTGTGTGATGATGATGCAGTTGGGAGCTAATTCAGCCTGCAATCATGTATTTTAAACAACTGTGCTGTTTCGGGAGTTTGTACGTTTAGTATTTAGCAGCGTGCAGTGAAACTGTTCTTCCGTGCTTTGTGTAATCTGTCCTTTGCCTTAAGATGAAATTTAAATAATAATAATTATAATAGGGATGATTTAGTAAGTGTTTGAACTCCTTTCTTTTTCCCACTTATTTCCTACTTGTCAGTATATTTCAATTTTTCTGTCTTCTTAAAATCACTTTGCATGCCCGTTTGATCTTGATTATGGTATACAGAGGTGGTACTTCTAATTTGGGGTGTCTTTTTAATGAATTGGATTAATACAATCCAGTGGAAGAAGAGAACGTGAATGGTCTGATTGAGAGCCAGTTTGGTGTAGTGGTTAAGTGCGCAGACTCTAATCTGGGAGAACCGGGTTTGATTCCCCACTCCTCCACTTGCACCTGCTGGATGACCTTGGGCAAGCCGTAGCTCTGTACCAGCTGTTCTCTCAAGGACAGCTTAGGAAAGAGCTCTCTCAGCCCCACCTACCTCACAGGGTGCCTGTTGTGGGGAGGGAAAGGGAAAGGAGTTTGTAAGCCACTCTGAGACTCCAAGTGAGTGAAGGGCGGGATATAAATCCAATCTCTTCTTCTTCTTCTACACACATTTACTCCGGACTGGTCCCACAGCTATTGCGGGGAAGGATCTTGCTACCCGCACTTCCTGACAGGCAGCAAGTGGTTGGCATTGCTGGTGCTTTCACTATCCACCTGCTGCAGGAGGCCAGCAGTGAGTGGGGTAGGGGGCCAGGGCAGCTTAGTGCCTCCCCCCCCCCCCCAAAAAAAAAAGTGCAGCTACCTCTTGACCAAAACCATCCTGGATATAGTTTTTTAAATGTAATGCTACAGGTTCTTTGTGCTTCTGTTTTCAAATGTGTCTATGTAAACCTTCTTCTGATATAAATCTGCAATATCAACAAAATTCATTCTTCCTCAGAGAACATTAGGCTTTGCAAGTTCAGGTGTTGTGATGTCAGCAGAGCATTTTCTGTCTGGTGTTCAGTGGCTTTATCTTTATAGTCCCACTGCACTTGTCTGTGGTTGGAACAGTTCCCTAGAGATTCCTTGTTGTTTGGTTTTCAACACATAGTTTTAAAAAAAACAACCACCACCAAACTGGCAGTGACTGTATCATGTTTCTATCTCTATCTACAGAGAGGGTTTTTCCTCTTCTTCCGGTTGCTTAGCTGTTTTGGTGAGGACAAAACTGTGGTTACTAACACTGGCTTAAACATAGAAAAGGACATTTACGTTGGGTAGCATTAAAGGTTTTTCCTGTTTTAGAGAACCTTTGATTGTTATGTTTTCATGAATGCAAAAATAGTGCAGAGACCATTAGATGTTTCAAAGATCATATAGTGTCCAAAAGGTACATTTGTAACCATGGTGTTTTTCCTTGTCACTGCTGCATATGCTGACAGAGCGCATCAGCAGCAAGGCTTCCACATGGCAGAGTTCTCTGCAATGTTCCTGCCCCAGTCCCTTGTGGCAGCTGCCCCCCCCATACCATTAAGGTTTCATAGTCAGTAATTGACATATTGTTATAACATTTGCCAAGTCCTCTGAATTCCTAGCTTTCATAATTGTTTTTAAAAGTCTCTGGCCCCTTTTGTTGTGGAGATATGCAGGGAAAGGCATACCTCTGCAATGAAAGAGGCTAGAGATTTGCTTATTTTAATGAAAGCCAGGAAATCTGAAGACCTAGTAGCTAAATCATTGTAAGATTATGATATGTCAGTTGCCAGTTTTTTTTAATCCCTCTAGTGGCGGGAGGGGGCTAGAGCCGGCCTTGCTGGCTAGGCAAGGTATAAATCCAAATAAATAAATAAAATAAATCAAAATGGCAACAATGTAGGCAGGACTAGGAAGTTCTGGGCTTTCTGTCTTCATGAGTGCCACCCAAAACGTTGCAGGAAATCAGGTTTGACAAAGATGGGAAAGACCGAGGAGGTGTACAGAAGTATAATGCCGCAGGAAGGGGCCCTGCTTTCAATAACATCCAACTTGGGGCAAGCCACCTGTACAGAAATGACCCATGTGATACATAGGTTTACAAACATGTGTTTGTGGCATTTTTGCATTTCTTGACATGTCTGTAAAAGACTTCATGTGTGCCCATAAAATAGTTATGAGCCAAATGGACCTGAAAGCAAACCTTTCTAGAAGATGGAGAGGAGAATGAAAACGAATGGTGCATTATTCCACCCACAATAGTTGAATCATTCCCTCTCCCCTGCTTTGAGGTCTGTCACCTTATCAGTTCTCCAAAACCTTTGAAGCGGATTTCTGTTTAACCAGTTTGCCCTTCTTTCTGCAGGCGAACTGCAAAGGAAGATTGGCCTGAAGGTCCTCGAAATGAGAGGGAACGCGGTGGTTGGCTACTTGCAGTGCTTTGATCTGGAGGGAGAGTCGGGACTGGTAGTAAGAGCCATAGGAACAGCCTGTACCTTGGATAAATTAAGTAACACACCAGCATTCTTACCCGCATGTAATTCCCCATCCAAAGAAATGAAGGAGTAAGTATGAGTCGGTGTTTGCTGGAAAGCATTTTTCATGTTTTCTCTCTAGACTCACTCAGTTTCACATGAAAATCCAGTGCTCTCTCCCCCCCTTTCAATTCATATTTTGATTTATTTCCCCTTTCTTATCAGTATCCTTTTGCAGATTTGCGTTTGGAATGAGAAATCAGAGGGGCTTGTAATGAACTGTTTGACCCAGTGCTGCAGAAGTAAACCTTAATATGGCAAATGCCTCTAGTAATACCATATGTAATTCTTACAGCATTGCTCAATGTCCTGACACTGGGATCTGCCTCGTCTAGCTCGCAGCTCAAGATGCTGGTTCTTCATGGTTGAGCTGGCACAAATAAGATGTTGTATCTTCTCGTAGGGTTTTTGTTACAGTGCTTTTAATGTGAATATATCATACTTTTAACCTTTTATGTAAATACATTTGTTGTAGAAGTCGGTATTCTGATCATGTTCTACCATAGTACAAGCTAATACTGTGTTTTCTGCCAGTGCTGTTCTTTCAGCTGCCTTTTTGGCACTTGCCTCTTGTATGGAACGAGCTATATTATGCTGCCCCCTGCCTTGAAATAGTAGGCGACGGGCCCGCTTTCAGCTCAGGAGAAGTTCACAAAGTTCGAATTCAATTTTTAGCACGAGCAAGTAAAATAAAAATAGTCGGATGCCAGTCTGAAAGCACCTTGTTTGGGAAAGCCAGATTGGCCGATGAAAATGGATCGAGTTACTCTTTACATAATGATGTCTCCTGTCTCGTGTAACTCCTAATACATAAAGGGGCTTACATATGCCCCTTTTTGTAATTTGGGGATTGGGCAGCGATACTAGGTTGAATTTTCAAGGACATCTAATGTAAGAATTTCTCTACCAATGAACATTGATCTTATCTGTATGTTTGGAAATAATCTTCTCCCCAGAATAAACAGTATATGCTCCCTGGCTTTGCACGTTATAGCCATCAGCACTGCTGGATCTGAGGGTTCACTCACACAGTTTGGAGCTTAATATATGCTGACCCGCTAAGGGAATGATCCCTCCTGCTTAGACGCACAGCTAAGCTTGTCACGTTCTCCTTTCATGCCATAGTAAAGATAGCATGATTTTTTTATGAGCTCTCGCAGGAAGCGCTGGGAAAGAGTTCTCTGCAAGCCAGACCTGCTTGGTAGCTAAATTCGGAATGCCTAGCCGAGGCCGGAGGCTGTGATTTACTCTGTGACTCTCAGGTTACAGTGGTAAAACAATCATCTTTCTAAGTTCACATTATTTAAACATATAAATAGATCTAATTAGCATCAACTTCTACCAGATCTATTTAGTATCGATGTCAAAGATTTCATTAAGGCAAAAAAGCCTTTGTGGATTTTATGTCTGTAGACGACACTGGCTATGCTTGTTTATTACTGCTTTCAACTTAGTAGCAACCCGAGCATGTCTGGATATAGCTGCATCCGTGGCTTCCCGCAGCCCAACAATGCCACCCACAGTCATTGGCTTCACTTACTAGCCTGTTTGCACTCTCCACTAACTGTCTCCTCTCCCCAGTTTTTCGTGGCTTACCTGGAGGGCTGTCCACATGCCTGATAACCTGCAACTTTGGATGCTGCCCCCATATTTGTTGTCGTCCCATCTTTAGAAGAAAACGGAAACATGCCTGCTCTTTTGCATGCTAGAATTTTATATTTGTTTTGGAAGCAAAATCAGCCCACCAAATCCCGTCATCCTGAGTTCAGGTTCAGCGCTTGTGAGACGAGCAGACGGCTCCTCCCAGCCACCCCACCCCAGTTAATTAACTAGCTGCCATAAGTACAATTACATTTTTAACACTCAGCTGCTGCTCAATGCCCCCTCTAAGCTGTGGAGTCTTGTGAGCAAAAATTGTATTTTGTGAGCTACTGGCATTAAAGTTGTGAGCGAGTGATTTGGCTACCGCATAAATTAGTCCACTCTGGTCTGGAGCCATCCTTCCCTAGCTAAGACAAAAATGTGTGAGCCAGAGGCTAAAAAACGGTGAGCTTGCTCACTCTAACTCAGCTTAGAGGGAACACTGCTGCTGCTGTTTAGATTTTATCCTATTTCTTAGAGCAGGGGTGTTAAAACTCGTGTGAATCAAAGGGACACCTTCTTCACATAGCAAATTCTAATGGAATTTCATCCATAAGTCTTCATCCCAAAAGGTCAGTTTCACCTCAATTTGATGATTAATTTGTCAAACAACACTTGTGATGATCATCTGTCGCGAGTGTTTTTGTTCCTGAAGTGTACAGTTGGATAGAAAGAAGACTGTGGAATGGGATCTGTTCTCAAAGACCACTTCCGAGACTTGCCCGGCTCACCTCTTCAGCGGGGTGGGGGGGCATGCCGACTTGTCACAGCTTTGCCTTAAGCACAAGGAGTTTTACCTGGCAAAGCAGATCCATCTCATTTGTGGGTCCACTTGTCAGTAAACATGCTAGCCTGCCAATTTATGGCTTGTTGGCCTTGAAGATGATCGAATGCTTCAGTGTTCGTTCGAGGTGCCACAGGCTGTGTCGGGGACCCCAAAGGGACCAGTGAGGCCCTAGAACTTTACGTTTGACACCCCTGCTTTATTTAGAGCCTACTTCTTTTTTTTAAAAAAAAAAAGTCTTCTCCAATAACTAAAAATGACCCTGGAATAATTTTTAAATGTAACTCTGCAATCTCTTGTATGTATTTTTTTTTTTTTCTTTCCCCTCCGCCTTGACCGCAAATTCTCTCAGGTCTCCGCTGGCTCACCCACCAAGCCATGGATGTCGTTCGACTCACAACAGCCCAATTCACACTGCTACTGGCTCACGGCTAACTCAGAACTTCTCTGTGTCAGTTCCCACACTCGTCTACACTGGTACGAGACTGCTCAGACTCGGAAGCTGGGGAGAGGCAGGCCACAGGCGCAGTGGCCACAGAGGGCAGGCAGGCAGGCAGGCAGTGTAGGCCGGTACCACTAAGCTTTTCTCACTGAGAGTCCTCCTAGGGAAAACTTGACTCAGGGGTCATCTGATAAAAGAGAGATTGGAAGAATGGTGTACTTCTTCAGAGTCTCTCTCTTTTTTGTGCGTTAGTTTTTCCTTTTCAGTAATAAAATGAGAAACCGAAGAGGCTCATTTGGTGTGTGTGTGTGTGTGTTTTGGGGGGGGGGGGGGAGAGATGCACATCTTGATTGGAAGAAGCATACAATCGGACAACAGGTAAGGCATCACTGAACACAACATAAAGGTTTGGCAATATAATGGTACCCGGTACGGTTTTCCTCTTTGTTTCTTCTACTTTGTTTCTTGCTGTGGCGCAATGCAGATGCTAAAGGATAAGGAAACATGTCCCCCCCCCCCCCTCCGAAATATATATGTGTGTGTATATAAATGTGTATGTGTGTGTATATAAACACACAGATATATAATCTGCAATCATTGCTCTGTTTTCCTTTTTGATGATCTGGTTCGAAAGAATTTTATATTCTGACAGGTTTGCTCTCCTTTGCCTCCCAGCAATGGATGTATTTTTTTACAGGTTTTACTTCCTTTGCCAGTTTCTCTTGGTTTTGATGCTTCATGCCTTAGCTGTTTTTGTTGTTGTTGCTGCTGCTGCTTTGTTTGCTAATAAATATTTTCCATCTGTCTGTATAATGTTGAGTTGATGAACCAGCAGGGTTGGTTTATTTTATTTTTACTTTGGCCTCATATCCAGCTTCACACTTCCGGACAATTGTTGGCCCTTCTCCCCGCCTCCCCCCCCAGTCCCCCCCCCCCACTTCCTGTTGTTGGGATCATGCTGCTGTCAGCCCGGTCCTTTGCCACAGGATCACTGAATCTCTTTCCACCTTCTTCTGGCAGGATTGCATTCAATGAAGATCCCAATCCCAATCCTCATTCATCAGGACCCTCCACCCCTCTGAAAAACCAAATCTATTCCTTTTCACCTTCCAAGTCCTACAGTCGACAGTCCTCTTCTTCTGACACAGATTTGAGTTTGACACCCAAAACGGGTAAGGCGCTTCCACCCACTTTATTTTGATTTGTTTCTTTGTTCCCTTTTTAATTTGTGTTTCTACTTTTGCTTTTCACTCCTTTCTCTTTCTTTTGTTTTTGTTCTGGCATGTAAATTAAAAACGCCACTGGAAATAGGAGATTTCTCATGGTATAAATAGTGCTTGAAAGCATCTCTTTGCATAATTCTTTGACTTACCCATTGTGTCATGTAGTATACAAGACAGCTTCTGCAAACTGACAGCTTAACACACCAGAACAGAGTCCCACGGAATTGCCTTTTAATTTCCTCCACGTCATATTGCAAATTATGGGGATAAAATGTCACCATAATATGTTGGGGAAAGAGTTTTGCGTGTCTTTTCTAACGGCTAACCTCTAAAACTGTTTCTCTGTACCTGCTTTTCTCGATAACTGATTATCTCTTTGCCAAGCTGAGATTTTATAAAGGCTGGGACTGGCTGCTGCGCACTGTTGCCGAGCTTTGTGGAACTAGCATAGATAGCCTTACTTGAACATGGTGTTCGGTTCTTATAACTGGGCTCGATTTTTAAAATGTCTCAACTGTTTAATTTGCATAAATCCGCTGAATATGTGTTTGCCTTTTTTTGCCGAAACGGCTTAGAATATGACAAAGCCAGTGATTATTTTTCATTACGTATATGTGGAGTAGATGCATACCATACTGGAAAAAACAAAACAAAATGCCATCGTTTCTTTTCATGCTTCTCTGCTGTTTTTCGTCTTCCTGCTAATTCAGTTATTCTCAAACTGGGGTGAGCTCCTCGTGGTAGGGGCCAGTTGAGGGAAGGTTGTGTGCTTGAAGATTTGAGCAGGGGCCGGAACCTGGGGCAGATGATAACCTTCCTCGTCTTCCAGCCAAGTCGCAGATGGGCCAGATGCCCCCTAACAGAGGAGCCTCAGTAATTCCTATTGGATTTCTGGGGATGTCTGTATCTAGGGTGGCCAACTTCCAGGTGGGGGCTGGAGATCTTCCAGGCTTGCACCTGAGTGCCAGACCACTTAGATTCCTTATTAATTTATCATTTATTTATTTAAAATATTTATTCCACTTTTGCCGGGGAAAATGGCTGCTTTGGAAGGTGGACCGTGTGGCATTGTACCCCACTGAAGTCCCTCCATTCCCTGAAACCCACCCTCCCAGGCTCCGCCCTCAAATCTCCAGGTGTTTCTGAACCCGGAGTTAGCCCTATCTGTGTCCTCATATGGTTTCCAAGGAAGAGGGCTCAGTAAAAAGCTGCTGTTTTACCATGATTCCACGTGTGTGTATGTTCAGAAAGGGTTCATAATAATGCCATTACTGGATTAGTATCCAATCCACGGATCCTTCCACGTAGCAGCAGGCAGCATGCACATAGTTTGGGGGCAAGAATCTGCATGTAATTACTCGGGTAAATGATGGGAGGAGAGTTCAGAAAACTTAAAACTTTGTTGAAGTTTGAGAAACACTGTGCAGATTGCATGGCTGTGGCCCTGGGTCTTCACGTAGCGTGCATTTGCTGCTTTGTTCCTTTGAATTCTACGAGAGACTGAAATGCTGCATGATGCTTAAGACCTTTAGCTGTGGCCAAATAGTAACGTCCTTAGTCTTTCCTTGCCCCTTTTGTTTACTGTTCTTAGTAAGTTACTAAGTTAGAGAAAGTATCTTCAGCATCTGCCTTTTATTCCCTAGAGGCTGTGTTTGTTTAAAAAGGGTATGTCTTTATCTTGCTTTTTTTTTTTTTGCCAGATAAAGAGATACACGCTCTTTCACCTGTTCATATAAGACAATATTTAATATCTTGTTTATATACAAATACATGATGTCCTTGACTTTACAAAGGCAGAGAAATGGAAAACAAGTTATTAACAAATTCTTTCAAAGAGTATGTGAATGTTAATATGTATGTGAGCTGGCCTAGACTGGGAGGGTGGGGTAGAAATGTGAAGTAATAAATAAATAATATGTATGACGGACATATGGGAAATGCAGTAATATTTGTGCATAATTACTTTGTACATAAAGGGGGAGCAAGACCAAAACGCCATGACTACAGTCCTTCACATACTCTGCCTTTTTATGTTCCACTGAAATCTTTGGGATTTAAGATTCATATTGGCACAAATTTGGGGCCCACGGGCAGGTTCCAAATAACTCTGAAAACTAGTCCCGTGTAGGGATGCCAGTCTCCAAATGCGACCTGGGGATCCCCTGGAATCAGTTCCCCTGGAGAAAATAGATGCTTTGGAGTGCGGACACTATGACATTGTGTCCTGTTGAAGTCCCTGTCCTCCCCAGGCTCCACTCCAGGTTTCCCAACCTGGAGCCTGCAGCTCCCCCCCCCCACAACCAGTGGCTACGGGGACCTGGCAACCCTAGGGGTGAGCTTGGAGGAGCTCAGTGAGCTCACCCCTTTCAAATACTCTTGTCCCTCATACTTCACGAACCCCCCCCCCCCCCCCCCGTGCTTTTGAAGCTAGAGGAGTTTCAGAAGTTGTTTTTGCTGTGGTTGTTCAAATTAAAGCCCAAGATTCTAATGAATAAGCACAAACTTAATCCTAATCATCTCTATGGATCCTAGCCCACATCCTTAAAAACTGGAGCACAGGGATGAGGAGGCAGATGCATTCTCCTTCTAAATTTATCTCCAGTGACAAAGGCAATTGGAATTTTGAGATTTGCCTCCACCTGATTGTTACTTGGTGATGAGAAGTTCAGCATTAAAAGCTCAGTACAGGATCTTTCGAGAGTGCTCCGCTGATGCAAGCTTGGTTGTCTTAAGAGGTGTCATGTGCTGTTTTGGGCAGGCTGACCAGATAACCTAACTAATAAAAAAAACATCGCTAGCTATTTTTCTGATGCTTTGGTGATCACCCAAATATATATGTGGAGGAAATTGAGAAGATGGGAATCCATCCTTTTTTAGTTTTTATGTGGAGGCACTAAAAAAAGGTCTCCTCTTAAAATTTGTCCCATTGGGGACAGTGATGGAGCAGCAAATGCTTAGATCAGTTTTGAAAAATTAAAACTTCAGACTCTCAGATTGTGTATCAGCTGTGAGTAAAGCCCAGTATCCTCGGTTGGGCGTTGCCCCCAGGTGTATTCAAATTTCGAACCACAATTGGAATTTGAACTAACGTAAAGCCCCCTGAATGCTTCATTCTTTTTTTTTTTTAAAACAAAGGAGCAGTGTTAAATGATAGTGTAATAATGTGCTCACTTCCATTGCGGTGCTGTATTATCGTCTCATTTACTTTATGTCAGTAATGGCTTGTTCATATACTGCGACCCTGCTTGTTCAGTTATTTCCCCACCCCAAGATAAGATTTTGTTTGATTCATCTCACTTTATCTTCTTTTGAGTTCTTTTCAGTCACCTTCTGAAGTCTTCATCATCTCTCTGCTGTTTCCCTCCGCAGCCCTTTCCCTGCGGGGGCCTAGGATTCTCCTGTTTCCCAGCTCCCCTACACTCTCTCTTAAACAGCCCTATCTCCTTCACTCGGGCGCTAGCCTTAGTCCTCTTCACTCTAGCCCCGCCAGCCCAATTTTGAGGAAAAGCCGTTCTTTCACTGAAGAGCTGCTTCTGGCTGCCTCTGGTAGGATGAATCATAAATCGCATTTATGTTTATATATATTAGTAGTCTCTGCAGTGGCACTCAGCACAGCCGAAAAGCTTTCCATGGCTCCCTGCCACAACCCTCCTTTTTTTGCTCCAAAAACTGCTGGCTACATGACAATTGCAAAGTTCTGTTACTAAACTAGGGTTGCCAATTTCCACGTGGGGCCAGGAGATCTCCTGGAATTACAGATGCTCTCCAGGCAACAGAAATGAGCTCGTGTGGAGAAAAAGGGCCGTTTTGGAAGGCGGACTCTATGGCATTATACCCCGCCCTCCCAGCTTCCACCCCCAAACCTCCAAGAATTTGAAAACCTGGATTTAGCCAGCCCATGCGAAACAGGTCTTTCAATTTACCTTAATTTTTTTTAAAAGATTTTTTTTTTAATTTTTAAAAAAACTATTCCTATTTTTCTGTTCCTCAAAATGTTTCACCATGTTAGCAATTGGCCTTTTTCTTCTTCTTTTTTTAATCATTAGTTCTTTTCCTTTCACTTGTGAATATTCCTCTGTTTCATTTGGAACAAACCCTTCTTCCTCCGCTTGTGTTACTCTGTTGAACTCATGTCGCCATCAGCCATATTAGTTAGCTGTATCGTAGCTGCAGTTTTAAATACCGCTGTGATTTGTTCCCAAACTGAACATTTGCTTTGCTTATTTCCCCCTCCCTCACACAGATCACTAGATTGCCTTGCCAAATACACACCTTGTTACTATTTGCTTGGTACAGATTACTGCTTTGGTTGCTCTCTTATTTTAAATTATTGTTTTTTTGAAGGATATGTTTCATTTCCACTAACAGCATCCATTTCATTTATTTCCCTCTTTTTAGTATTGTATAGCCCCTTGGGAGTTAGGTCTGATTTCAAGAAGTCCAGTTTGACCGGTTCAATGATGCCGAATGGGGACTATACAGATGCTAATATTTTGTTTCCTTATCCAAAAGCAGCTAAAAATATTTCCTTAAATAAGATTCTTAGGCCTTCTTTGGCAGTCATGATGCCTCTGGGAAAGATGAGTGTGTTATAGATCCAGACCACTAATGCGAGCAGTCTTGTTAAGCCTGTGGGAACTTCTTGAAATGCTGAGACACAGTAGTGGGCACCACCAAAAATGTATTTTGTTTGGGTAGGCTGTTGAGAAGTTCTGTTCTGGCCCTCTGTTCTGCTATGGCAAAGGCAGCTGATTCCAAATGGATCATGTGCAAAAATGTGCCTACGGGGCTGTTGTGAAGTATCCTCCTGCACTGAGGAGACAGAGGAATGTCAGGACTGGCTCTTTGCTTTGGGAAAGAGGTGTTGTTTGGTTTCCGTTTCCAAAGGAAGAGGAGATTGTTTCCTCGTGCCCACAGGAAGAGGATTCCCAGCCCAGAGACTTAAAGAAGTTTGTGTCTAGGACCAATCCAAGAGCCCATAGCTACGTCACACCTATTCAGGATGACCTCAATGCTTTCCTAGTCCATCAGCTGATAGTATTCTGACACTCCCTCTTTCTTCCCTCTTCCGTTAAAGACCCTTTGGATTTTATCCCTCAGACTCTAGAAAGTAAGCAGGTGTCAGGAGAAACATCAACAGGAGTCATATTGGGGATCATTAGCTAATATAGGTCAAGCCATTTACAAACCCATGGTCCTGTGTGTTGGGTTGGGTTTGTGAACTTGCAAGTGGTTCCTTTTCAGCCAGGATTTAGGTATCTGTGCAAGATTAGCAGTTTCTAGAAATCTCACTTTTTGAAATTTATGGATGAGATATATTAGCTAGAACTGCCTCACTGTTTGTAAGCAGGTAACTTGTTACAACTGTGGGTCTTCTTAAACTTGCTTAGTCTTTTTAAAATAGGCAGTTGCCTGGAATGCTACTTTAGCATCTTCATTAATAGTTTTGCCCTTGATATTCTTTCTCAGGCCCTCCTGTGCAAGTCCCATTTATTTTAGCCAGACTTAACCAAAAAGTTTTCTAGTGAACTGCATCCTGTGGGAGAGGATATATATATATATATATATATATATATATCCAGGGGTCCTTTGGGGCCGGAGCGAGGTGGAGCACCGCTCCGCCAGCTCAGGAGTGGGCACTAGGGCAGCCACGGGCCGAATCAGATTCTCTGATCTGATTCAGCCCGCTGCTGAATTGCTGTCGAAATTCGGTGGCAGCTTTAAAAGTGGCTGTAGGGGAGAGGGTTTGAGGGAGAGGCTCCAAACTTGCAGGGTAGCTTCTGGGACCTCTCCCCCAAATACCCACCAAGTTTCAAGAAGATTGGACAAGGGGGTCCAATTCTGCGGGCCTCCAAAGAGGTTGCCCCCATTCCATCCATTGTTCTCTATGGTGGGGAAAAAGTAACGTTTTTTCCCACCATAGAGAACAATGGTGGGGATGGGGCAACCTGTTTGAGGCCCTGTAGAATTGGACCCCGTGGTCCAATCTTCTTGAAACTTGATGGGTATTTTGGGGAGAAGTCCCAGAAGCTACCCTGCAAGTTTGTAGCCTCTCCCTCAAACCCCCTCTCCTCCAGCCCCTCATATACCCTATGAGTTTTTGCCATTGACTTCAATGGCCCATAGGGTATAATGGGGCTGAAAGTGACATTCGGCTAGTTGTGCTAATGAGTTATGCTAACAGGTATGCTAATAAGCTCCTGCACCTCTTTTTCTACGAAATGACCCCTGTATATATCATCTCTGATTTGTCAGGATTGAAATGATTTATGAGTAAAGCTATTCCTGCAGGTGAGAGAAAGACTAGGCAGCATTGAAGCCATCTCCATGATCAAGTAATCTAAGTGAACTGGATTATTTTAGGTGCATGACTTAAAGATGTTAATGCATCGTGTCTGTAATGTTTTGTTACTGTAGATCTAGGGAAATTGTACTTTAAATACAAAATATGGGCATTTTCTAGTCCACACAGTGTAATAGAAATGTTTAGGGGTGCGCCACTAATATATGACATTATCAACAAGATCTGGATCCCTCCACTGTCGTGGAGCAAAGGTATTTTGAGTACTCTGAAACTTATTAACTTCTGACAGCGGAGGGGAAAGAACAACAGGTTGAATCTGATCCATTGTTCTGTCAGTGGAAGGCAACGACAGTGATTGATCTTTCCTATATTCTCCCTCTAGCAGTCCCTTCCAAACCTGGGACGGCTGATTTCGGGACTCACTGGACCTGTGTGGACTAAAAGCCATGCCAGTTGGAGGGGCTGCAGGTGAAAGGGGGTGAAATCATTCTCCCACTTCTTGTGGAAGAGGGACAAGGTGTGATCTTACCCCTCCCCCTCCTTGCTGCAGCCATGGGGTGGTTAGTCCATATGAGTTCCGTGACCCCATGAGTCGGCCTTCCCATTGTTGGAATGTGCAGTTCTGGGGAAAGAGAATGCAGGAAAGATCTATAATCCTTGCATGCAAGGATCGCTGATTCCCACCCAGTATCCCGGTACCCTCATTACCTACCTACGGTATGATGAGTACCTTTAATATGATACCCACGATTCATGAATGTTTTACCATAATTGATGGCATAAACGTGAAAGAGAGTCAGAGACATGCCTTTGGAATTGTGGCAAAGGTGTTATCAGTGACAGAATGATCAAATGTTTAAACTTTGTCCCTGTTCAAAGTAAACCCCCTTTACCTTGCTTTATATACTGGCATGCATTTAGTTTAGTGTGAGTTTTAGAGGACTTTGACAGTTTTGATTATATACATTGGGTTGGATCCAACCAGTTTTGCCATTAGTGAAAAAGGAAAGGGGGGGGGGGTTCCCCTTGGCTCACCAGAAAGGTTGACCTGGAGATCATGGGTCCTGCATGGATTGAAGCCATGTGGGACAGAGGCTATAGTAAAGGGGGCAGTTAGGCGAAATTAACTGAAAAAGCTCACGGCTGGATCCAACCCATAGATTTTACAACTTCTCACAACTAGAAGAAAGGCTGAAGTATCATCTCTTTCTCATAGCAAATGCATGATTTTTATATTAAAGTTAAATGACTTCAGCTTCTGACTTTATAAATTTAACTCTTTGTAATTATGAATACATTTGTTCATAGTCCCAACATTTGCCATCCCCCCCCCCCCCCAAGAATCAGAATAATGCATCATTTAACTCTTTTATCTGGCTCTTACTTATATGTGAATGTTCCTTAGGAATGGGCAGTGGGAGTGCTGGAAAAGAAGGGGGGCCATTAAAAGCTCTGTTAAGACAGCAAACTCAGTCGGCGCTGGAGCAAAGGGTAAGAAAAGCATGATAAACCTTCTTTGTACTTTAAGTGTCTAAAGCCAGTCATAGTAGAAACTTCTCTGTGCCAACTGTTCACCGTTTCGCTTTCCACTAAGCCGCTGTTCTTGACCAGCCTTGATTCTGTACCATGACAGATGTAATCTTTTTCCGCATGAGAGAATTAAAGTTCGAGAACATGTCTAGATTGTACAGACCTCTGTCATGTCCATGTCTGAGCTGTTCTCCACAGAATTTGATAACCACTGTTTAATAACTCCTTTTGATTAAGCACTTTCTACTTAACAGTGTTTAATTTAGCAGAATTACAAAAACAGACACAGCAAATTGGGGAGTCTAGAAGATCTGAACCTAGTTGAAACTCTTCATAAATCACTGGTTTCTTCACTAATGGTCAATTTTAACCTGGATTTAGAGGGCTGTGCCCAATATTGCATAATTGAAACTATATATACATGTTCCATTGCAAATGTGGACTAATTCAAAATAATGAATCGTGACATTTAGTTTGTTATAAGTGGATGATTCTTTTTTCATTTCTTGTGTTATCCGTTGCTAAGGGAGGATCGCCTCATAGGTTCTGTAGAAGGCGGGTAGGTTCTAAATTGTTGTGTGACATTATCTTTAAAGCCTTCGTTTGTGTTAGTTTTATTTCAAGATCCGTTTTCTAGCTTGGGATTTTTATTTTAGAAATTTGGGGTTCTGTTGGGAACATTTTCTTTGGATTCCTTATAAAAAAAACCCCTTGTATGCAAAATGAAAAATATTTCTTCTGAGGCCATGTAGCAAACCGAACTCCTGCTCAGCCAACAATCTGCATGACTCTGCATTTCACTGAACTTTTCATTTCATTCCAAATTCCAAATAGAGTACATAGCTTTATTTTCTGATGTGTTACTTTGAAAGTGAACTAACACACATACCCCAAGCTTTACATCATGCCCTTCTCCTAATGATTTAGACGTTTTGTGGGGACTGATTTCGTTGTTTCAATGGATATACTGTGAAGTTTTTGAAGTTTTAGAAAGTTCTACAGGAAAACCGTTTTATTAGTTTCATCGACAGAGCTGCTTAAGCACTGAACAGTCTCTAGAAAATGAAGTAAAAGATGGACATGAACGGTATCTTTTCAGTCGTAAAAACAACCATATCAAACCTTTGCGCTGGTATATGTGCCTGAGCACTGTGTATTAGAGATGCAGTTTAAACGACATCCATTTCCTTTCCCCCCTGTCAAGTCAAACTCATTCTTAGCTTGGTATGTCAGTCCAAGCACAGCAGAAGCATTTGACTGCATCCCTCCGTGGCACCAGTTCTAACTATGATATGAGAAAGTAATGCAGTTGGGACCAAGAGGCAAAAAGAATGGCTGAGGGCAGAGATCCCCGCAGGCCGACGTATACCGTTATTTCTCCTTCTGAAACTTATAAAAGTTGTGCAAGGAGATGACTCAACGCAGAAAAACAATTCCTTCTGACTGAAAGTCTGTCTTGTCTCAAACATGGGTCCTTACGTGGTGTCCTAGGAGCTGTACTGAAACTCTCGAATGAGGGGGGCATGAAGTAATTACGTTCATGAGCACATATATTCTAATTGGCCTACCACTGTGTGATTGCACAGCCGTCTTTCTTTTTGTCCAAAATGTTGATTTTCTGGTGACCGTGATGGGAAATCGAGATGGTGGAAATGAGCCGAACTGAGAAAATTAGGAAATGTGATGGAAAGGGCCATCAAGTTGCAGGTGACTTACAGCAACCCCATAGGGTTCTCCTAGACAAAAGACGTTCAGAGGTGGTTCGCCATTTCTTGCCTCTGCGTAGCGACCCTGGACTTCCTTTGTGGTCTCCCAAACCAAATACCCACGAGGGCCCATCCCTGCTTAGCTTCCGAGATCTAATGGGATCAGGCTAGCCCGGGCCATACAGGTCAGGGCAGTTAGGGGGTAATTGACTGGTAATCTGTTCAGGATTTCTACAGCTCAAATGCAGTGGCATTTTGCACAAGGGGATGAGTTTTGTCTTTTTGATTAAAATCCACAGAAGCTATTAGTCATGATATCTCCTTGGTCGGAACCAGTTTAAATCTGACTACCAGATCCGAACAAAGTTAAATCCCGCCGAGTTACAAGATGGGAGTATATGTAGTTTATCTGGCACTGAAGGTATGCCAGAAGATAGCAGATTCTAAATTACAGTCGGTTGGAAACAGGGTTTGAGACAGCATCCTCTGTTCTACTGAGGTTGAGATGGCCCTGGAAAAGTCACGATCCTGTCGTCTTAAAAGTATTGGAGAAACGTGAAAAAAACTGTGAAAAAGGAAAGTGAAAAATTGGTGGGTTTGGTTTTGGTCTCTCGCCCTTTTCCAATGGCATTTTAAAGCGGAGGGGGAAACAGTTTTTAGTGCCTTTGTTTAAAGTGACCTTTCTGTAAAAGAAATGTTCTGAAATGTTAACCTGTACGGTTTTGCACGTCTTTCTTTGAGGCTTTTTGAGAAATTTTTCAAAAGTTTGCAGCTGTCGAAGGCCCCCCCCCTGTATTGTTTTTCACATTTACAGAATAACTTTTGACCCTATTGAACCAAGCCCATAGATTACCCAAAATGTAGGCTGTATGGTATTGGATTAGGGGCATCTTTCGCTGGTCTCATGTATTGCAGGAATCATCACAGGCAGTGATTATTTTTCTCCTTATGAGATAAGAAACATTATGAAATTAACCACTGCTGCATGACTTCCATTTTTTTGTATTTGCATCAGTGTTGCAGAAATGGCAGATGGAAACAAAACCCCTTTCCCCCCCATAAATATGCTATATATTTCTGTATACATATTTGCTTAATTATAAATATATAAATCAGCCTCTGTAAACAGGAGCAAGCGAGAAGGTACGGGAGAGTTTTGTTACCCGGATCCCCTATATTTCTAGATTCTATTAATGCCCCCCCACTTCCTGGACCCAATCCTTGGTAGCCTTGTTCATGAGTAGCATGAGTGAAATGTTTTTAAATGATAGCTCTCCTAGTACTGGACTGTGAGACTTTTGTGAGTTATCTTTTTGACCTTGGAATCAAAATGGATTCCTTCATTTTTGCGGCAAAACCCTTCCAAACAGTTAAAGTTAAAAGCTTTCATATTCTTTCTGCATCTGTCTTTACGTCAGTCCCTACAGAGACCACAGAAGTAATCAGGCTCATTAAAATGCATGTAAAGAAACTTGATATTAATAGTACATCTGTCAGGGCCCAGGATATATTCAGCATCTTACCAAATATACCCCCCCCCCCCCACCGATGCAACTGCCAGAATATTTTTATTGCTTGACAATACCAAAGCTCAGAAGAGCTTTTACTCTGGCAAGAATGAATGCCCTTCCATCAGCAGTTTTGGAGGGTAGATATTAAAAAGTGCTATGTTCAAATAGAATATGTAGATGCTCACATGATAAAACTGAAACAACTGAACATACGATTATGGAATGTCCTATATTTAATGAGCTGAGGGCTAGTTTAATTACTCCTCTACTTAGAAATAAGGAGATGCCCACTGAGGCATCTGACAGTACGAGGGCACAGGTGACGTGGTTACTATTGGGTGTAAATGATTTTGTTATTCTCTCCTTAGCAAAATTCATGGGGGCAATCATTAAACAACAGAAGGGTAACACGAAGTAAGGCATTATCTTGTTTTCTGCTCAAGGCTATTGGTATATGAGCAGTACTAAACAGACAGACAGGCAGACAGGCGTCAGTTCCTGGGCTCCAAAAGGGCACCTCTGCTGTAGCTGCATTTCATATTCAGGTCCATTGGGCAGCTGAATCCTCTTTCTGTGACCTTATCATTCTCTGCCTCCCTCTAGCATCTGTCCTCCTGTTCCCCTTCTTTTGCCCTCTATGTTCGAGGAGCCAGTGTACACAAATGAAATCAAAAATGAGTGAGATGAAAGACTCTTGATTTGTTGTAGCAGCCCAAGTACTGTCCTGTAATCAACTAGTGTTGAGGTGATTAGTGGACTTACTGAAATAGTTCTTATATTGTCCAAACCTAATTTATTCCAGTGTTTGGGATGAGCGAGCTCTGTGTTCAGTAAAGTTGATACTACCCATCTCTACTATGAGTGATGGAAGCTAAAATAAATAATTCTTTTGCTGTTAATTTGTTGCACTATGTTCTGCGAACCTTCTCGAAGACCAGGGCAGTCAGTTATAGTTTTGGCTTTCCCATGGAAGTCTTGGTTCACAGGATGACTTTGAGCCAGTCTCTCTGTTAGGATAAAATGGGGAAGGGAAACTTCTGCCCCATCCTGAGCTCCGGGGATAAAATCGTAATAAATAAAACCTGTAGAATCATGAGCACCCTTTAGTCACCACTATAGTATGTGCCTACAAAATATATATCTGGATGGAAAGCTGTATTTGCACGAGATTGTCTCGACAAGACTGACCCAAACTAATTTACCTTGGTAGGTCATTTGCATCAACATTAGTGGATGTTCTCGATGAAACTCCACCCCTCTTGCAGCCCAGTTGCAAGACTTGCTAGGCCTGTCTTGATACCACACCCTTTATCATTACAGCAATATTGTGTACACATGAAGGTCTGCTCTCTCCCAAATGCATGCGCATACATGTAGACATGAAGCTGCCTCATACTGAGTCAGACCACTAGTCCACCACAGTCAGTGTTGTCTACTAGACTGGCAGCAGCTCCTCCATGGTCTTAGGTAGAGGTCTCTCACATCACTTCCTGCCAGGCACTTTACCTGGAGATGCTGGGATTGAACTTGGAATACTCTGGTCCCTTCCACAGGAGCAGGATAATCCAGAGGGGAATCGAGGCTTTTTTGCCCCGGCGCAATTTGCCCTGCAATTGCACGATCACACAGCTCCGTGGACCTGCCGGGGCAAACTGCCGCTGCGTGATCAGACGCAACTGCGGGCAAGGGTTTTTTTGTGTGTGGTGGGTTTCCGAGGCGCTTAAACAGGGGATCGATGCCGCGCTGGAAGAAAGGAGGGGGGGATCGATGCCTCGCTAGAACGAAGGAAGGGGGGATCGATGACTTGCTCCTCCCCCCATGGGCTTTTGATGATGTGCACACGGAAGGGGGACAAAAACAACAGCATGGCGTCGGGATAGCGTGTGATCACGCTGTCCGCGATGCCACACTCCGCTGGCGTGACCACACGGGGAAAGTCCGGCTGTGGGACGGAGCAAACCGTTTGCTACCGGTCTTTCTCCAGTAGCTTTTTACCCCACTTCTCTGCCGGATCAAATCGGTTTGCCCCGGCTTGCCGACGGTTGTGGGACGCTTCCCGGATGCGGTGGTGTGATCGCGCCAGTTTGATCCGTCGATGAAGCGTCCCTCTAGCGTGGCAAATAGGTGTGTGTGGAGGGGACCTCTGTATGCCAAGCAAAGGCTCTACACTGAACCATGACCCTTTCCCATAACTATAAGGTGGTACAGTTAGAAATATGAGCACCAATGTGGAGCACCGTGATGCCATTGTGCTATGACTTGACTGAAGTCAAAGGAAACCTTGACGTTGACCTTGTTATGTAAGAGATTAAATATTTTACATGTCTCCTGCAGGGGGGGGAACATTTTCACACCTGTTTACAGCACCTGTCAATCCCATCTGTTAGCATGCTAATGTCTCTAGTACCTTGACTCTTGGGGTTCCTGTTTCTACACAGGAATTGCAAGCCACTGCACAGTTGTGCACAAGAACTATATTGTAACAGCCAAGTCCTCTGAAAGCTTACTTGGAAGGAAGTTCTGCTAGTTTCACTGGGACTTGGAGTGCATCGGAGTGCGGCCTAAATATCAAAACAATAACAAATACAACCTTGAGCTCTGTGTAGGAGAAGTGAGGTAGAAACACAAATAAGTAAATAAGGCTTACTTCTGCATAAACATGCTTAAGAGAAGGCTGAAGCTCTTAATCTCCTGAGGCGCCACATTTTTTAAAAACGTGGTCCCCCCGCCAATGCATTTTACTAGTAAATTCTGTTGGGTTCAGTGGACTCTCCCCTCGATGATTTCAGGATTCCCTACACCAGTCCCTATCTCAGACCAGCATTATGAGGGGGAAAGTAGCTTTTTGATTGCTTTTGAGGCGTCTGCTCACCCCACAGTGTGGGTCTGTGGATGGCATACATTATGCTTGCCTTAAGGAAGCCCTTTTGCCCAACTCCTTCTGCTTTGCTTGTGTTTGAAAAGATTTTTGCATGCTCGTTGGTGATAACCAGATCAGACACGCAAGGTCATCTGTAATTTCTTTAATTTTTTCTCATTGGAACAGGAATTTCCTTTTTTTACTTTGACGGCCTTTCCTCCAGGCTTCCTTCTCCATGTAGGCGGCGTTGTCAGTGCCCGCTCTGTGAAGCTCTTAGATCGCATCCACAATCCCGGTATGTCACAAGAATAAAAGGGTCTTTTAACGTTATCTTGAGTTTCTATGTCTATTATGTATTGGGGTGGGTAAGAGGTTGTAAAGGGTTGAGCAGTTAAGTTGATGGGGAAGCCTAATAACGTTTTAGTGAGCCGTTAAATCCAGCACGATAGCACTGGAGTGGCCAATTACAGAAACGTATACTTATTTATTTTACCTTCTGACCAGTGCCTAATCAAGAACTTTCAAATGCGAACTTGTGAAGTTTTGTTTTCCAGCTTCCCATACGTAATTAGATGCTGGCTATTGGCAGATCCTTCCACAGCTGACGTAAAAAGCACGTCTGATTTTCTCTTACTTTGTTTTTATTTGAGTAAAATCTCCTAAAACAGTTTAAGGTTATCCTAAGGTATTTTCTGGACAGCAGCAGAGGGACACTTGGAAGTGGGAAGTCCCAGCGGGGCGGGGATGTTGGCCGCAGGAAGGCTGAAATGACATTATCCAAGAGCGGGGCTCTCAGCCTCAGAGCTAAGAAGTAGGTGGTCTTCTAGGTAGCACCATTTCTTCTTTTATTGTTGTTGTTCAGTCACACAGTCAAGTCCGACTCTTCGCGACCGCATGGACCACATCGTGGCAGGCCCTCCTGTCCTCCACCGTCCTCCGGAGCCTGCTCAACTTCATGCCCATTGCATCGACAACACTATCCAACCATCTCATCCTTTGCCGTCCACTTCTTCTTTTACCTTCAGTCATTCCCAGCATCAGGGTCTTCTCCAGCGAGTGCTGCCTTCTCATTTGGTGGCCAAAGTATTTGAGTAACAGCTTCAGTATCTGTCCTTCCACAGAACAGTCAGGGTTGATTTCCTTTAGGATTGACTGATTCACCCTTTTCAGTTTCTTATTCATCCTTATTTCTCTCCATTTTCTTTTTAGGTTTTAGCTATAGCAGGAAAGGGAGTAGTTTAGACTTGGGTGATGGCATCCCCACAGCTCTAGGAGTGAAGTGTTGCTTCCCTTACTGGAGAATTCATTCAGATGCAGCTCCAGTTTCCTCTCTAATGGAAGGGAAGGATAGAGCCCTCTTCCCATTTAACAGTAGCCAGCAAGGATAGTGAGTGAGAGCGCAGCAGCCCTCCTGTGATTTCCTAAAGCTCTAGAGACTCCTGACATAAATAGCATATGAACGAGTAGATTATTTGCCACCATGATCATTCTCATCTCCTAAAAGATCCCAAATTTGTTACAGTAGAAGTTCTGATAATGTCCTTTGAGAGGGGTATAACTCCAATTATCAATATACATAGCCTTCTTGTCCCTTATGGAGACTTCCGCTCAGAGCTCGGAATCTACTCAGAGGAGCCTGGAAGAAAGATCGGACGCAGGAAAGGGTTAGCACAGGTTCTCCCCTCCCCGGAGGGTGGGAGGGAGAAGTAAAAAGAGTTCAAGACTTCTAAGAACCTTGCTGGATTAGACCAGTGGGCCATTTAGTCCAGCATCCTAAGAAAGTAAGAACAGTCTTGCTTAATCAGACCAGTGGGCCATCTAGTCCAGCATTCTGTCTCACACAGTGGCCAACCAGTTCCTGTGGACAGCTGCCCAACAAGGCATAGAGGCCTTCCCCTGATGTTGCCTCCTGATATAGAGGTTGAGTGCCTCTGAATGTGGGGATTCCTTTTAGTCATCATGGCTAGTAGCCACTGATAGACCTATTGTCCATGAAACTATCTACCCTCAGGAGTTGACAGCTGCAAGATAACCACTACTTTACCAAGAAAGTTCTATTGGGAAAATAGTTACCTTGAAACCCTTACATTCAGTAATATCAGGATTAGAAAGGCCATCCCCACCATTCTTTTGGGCCAGCACAAAGACATCTGAAAACTGATTAGTCTCTGTCTCAGCAGAAGCTGTTCCACTGCAAAATTCTTGGGTGGGGGGCAGTGCTGGAAGAGTTGGATCTGTCTGTTATTTCCACAGGCCTCCCCTCAGTTTGCTTTGATGACTGAGAAGCTGAAGCAGTTTATGATCTTAAAAACCTTTAAAACATATAACAATATATAAAAAGAAGTTAAAATGAGTATCAGCAAAATAAAAAATTCCAACCGCTCCAGTTATGCCTGGTTCATCATTTTAGATATTCCATTTTCTTCTGCTTTTTCTCATTGAAGTCTTGTATTTAGAAGTTGTTCCAAATTAGGCAGGGAGAGCCTTCCCCTGTGGATAATTTCTAACTTCCTGTCTCTCACTTCTTGAGAAGGGGGACTTCCTGCTTCCAGAATGGATAGTTTCTAACTTCCTGTCTCTCATTTTCTGATAGGATTGCCAGACCCCTGGTCAGGGTGGGTTTCCCCCCGATTTTGGGGGCTCCAATCTGCCACCGGCCAGCTGGCAGGTGGGAAAGCCCCACCCCCGAATAGCCCCGTCCCATGGCATCGGGGTGATGATGTCACTCGTAAGTGACATCATCATGCTGGGCACATCTCTCAATGATGCGCTAGTGTTTTGACCAAAACTTAAGAGGCTTTGGCCAAAACCCTAGAGCAGTGGTTCTTAACCTGGGTTCGATCGAACCCTAGGGGTTTGGTGAGTCAGTCTCAGGGGTTCGGTGGGGCCTCCAACTTAGTACTATTACTAAGTACTAAGAATTATTTTTCACTAAAGAAGGGTTCGGTGAATGCGCGTATGAAACTGGTGGGGTTCGGTACCTCCAACAAGGTTAAGAACCACTGCCCTAGAGTGTCGCTCTGTGATGTGCCCAGCGTGATGATGTCACTTCTGGGTGATGTCATCATGTGGCATGTGTCAGAAGACCCAGGCTCAGAGCCAGTAGCCTCCCCCAGCCCAGTAAGACCTGGCAACCCTACTTCCTGAGGAAGGGGACTTCCTGCTTCCAGAGTGTCCTCCAGTTTCTGTTCAGAATGGATATGTACTTAAAAAGACAGTCTTCTTTTGACCTTTCCAGCAAGGACATGCCCCCACCCAAGTACAGTAACAGGTTTTTGTATGTGGATGCCAAATCACATACATTCAGGAGTTCAGGGTGCACTCGTGCTTCTGGCCCAGCCCCCTGACTGAGATCTGCGTTGGTACTCATGCAGACCCGACCCCCCGTTAATGTAGGCCTCTCCCCTCTAACACATGATCAGTGTTCTCCGCATCTCCCACACCCCCAGCTTGATGCTTTAAAGCTTGACACTAACCACAGAAGTGATGATACCATGTTGTACAGCCGTCAAAACAGTATTCCTCCTTCATGTCTTTTTGAGTCCTGCGTTACACAAAAAGGAATTGACTGTGCAGCATGTAAGAGAGATGCTGACTCTGCCGGAGCATTTTCAGATCTAGCTTCTGCGGTATACATTTTTTTAAACTGCAGAATGTTTGATAAGAAAGCGGGGGGGGGGGAGAGGGGAGGTGATGATATACAGGGTTGCCAACCTCCAGGTGGTGGCTGGAGATCTGGAGTTACAACTGATCTGCAGGAAACACAGATCAGTTCAGCTGACGAAAGTGGTCACTTTGGAAGGTGGACTCTGTGTCATCATACCCTGCTGGGGTCCCTTCCCTCCCCAAAGCCTACTGTCCTCAGGCTCCGCCCCCCAAAATCAACTGAACACCCCCCAGTGGATAGTTATTTGGGCCCCTACAAGGTTTTTATATGTTTTTGAAATAAACACGTATACTTTCGTCTATACCTACTGATGTTTTTAACTTTGGGCTCTATACTAGTTTTCTAAACTTCCTTTGGAGGTTTCCACTCCCACAATCTCCAGGTATTTCCCAACCCAGGGCTGGCAACCCTAATCAGAGGTGCTGATATTATCTAATGTCAATGTATATTATTCAAAAATGTTGTCCTTGTGCCTTTCTTTTTTTTCAAATATAAAACAAAACAGAATCTCTGAGTCTCTCTTGCTATCTTCTACGTATCCCTAAAAAGAAATGTATTGTGATGGCGTTTCCAGTAATATTAAACTCTAAAGCAGGGGTGTCGAACTCATTTCTTATGAGGGCCAGATTTGACATAAATTGGACTTTGTCGGGCTGGGCCACGTGTGTCAGAGTTTATATATTTATATAGCTACCTGGCATTACATTTTATGATACACATGGACCAGCCCGGCCCGACCTGACCTGACAAAGTCCAATTTACGTCAAATCCGGCCCTCATAAGAAATGAGTTCGACACTCCTCCTCCAAAGTGTTACTCTTGAGGGTTCCTTCATAAACTGCCAGGTGAATAAATAGGGAAACGTAGCAAAGAAAGTCTGACATTTGGAACTGGTAATTGCTTGAATTACTTTTTTTTTTTTAATTTGGGGACCAGAACTAGATTATTACCGCATGCTCCTTGCTTTCTTCCTTCTTTTCTATTTCACCCTCTTATTAACTTTGCTGTCTGTGTCTTTCCAGTTCCTGTGGAATGGTGTATTTAGTTGTGTTCTTGTCAGTAGCGTGTGTTGTTTGTTTTTCTTTCACTGTTCTGCTGCTGTAACTGATCTACTAATTTGCTGTTTTGAACTCAGCCTTTGTCGGAATTATGGGTAACACAAGATCATACAAACTACTAGACTGGAATAGTTTCAATTCAGGTATTTTCTTAGTCATTCAGTACTACATACGCTGGCAGAAATTATGGCAGCTCAGTGAAGTCTTTTTAGAAATGTCGTAGCTCATTCAGGAGTTCCGTATTTCAAATTTAATCAGTGGTTTGCAACCATGAAGAAATTAAAGACGTTTTATTTTCATAACTGCAAATAATATTATTAAACTAAATCTACCTAAGCCCCTTGAGAGTTTCTCCCCCCCCGCAATTCCCAGTGCACTCAGATTGTCAAAAAAGATCAGCTGCAGTTCCATCTTTTAGACTGTTATTTAGTAAGAGCAGGGTCTTCTCTGCGGTGGCCTCCATATTATGGAATGCCCTCTCTGCTTAGCTACATCTATTTAAATTTTTTGAAGCAAACAAAGACCTTTTTTGTCTCACCAGGCATTTGGGGACCAAGGGAGTGGCATCTATTTCTTGTTGTTTTTAGCTTTTTGTGGGAATATTTAATGTGTATTTGTTATTTGAATGTGCTTTTAAATGATTTTCATATTGTCATCAGGGCTGTTTATAGTAAAGTGTAAATTAAGTAAATAAGTACAATTTTAATGGTGTATTGGTTTTTAAAGGCACTATTTAAAATGAAAACTCCTGTAGGCAAGCTGTTTTTCAATAATACCTCAAGGGAAATGGTAATAACAATTAAATTTATTTTTTCACATTCAGACATTTGTAAAGACCAGGAAAACTGAAGTGGGCAAAGGCCATCATTTGTGGGATGCCATAGCCGATTTTTACTTCAAACCACGTGGCATCTCTGGGGCCAGTTCACTTAAAAGTTGCGTCAAAATAAAGTAAAACAAACTACTATTGGCTTTACCTCTGCTCTTGTGTTGAATACCTTACTCCCAGCTGTGCAGAAATGCTATGGAAGCTTCCGTGTAATAGATTTGTTTCATTGTAGTTTTAAATCAGCTGCAGATGGCAGAATAATCTGTAAACATACCATTTTACTAACAGTTTTTCGTATACAGTTCATTTGAATTGGTCCCAGAGAAACAGACTTCTTTTAGAGGAAGTGTAAATAGAACAGATTGTCTTGCACGGTTTGTTTTCTGTTGCAGTGTGTGATGGATGAAGAAGATTGAAAAAGCAAGCATTTGGAGAGCCATATGCAATGGTAAACATTATGGCACAGAAATGTAAGAGTCATTGTTGTGTCATATGCAACACGAACCTGTCTGAAGACACAACATGGGGAAAGAAAGAAAGTGGTGGAACTAAGTGTTCAGCTGGAGAGGAGGTGACATTTGACCCCCGATTAAACTTTCTGTCTGTAGAATGGATCCTTCCTGCCTCCCACTTCAGCCCTCTGATCGCCACAAAATGCTGCCCCTGGGACATAGGAGACCCTGAGGGATGACATGAATGGGGTCTGCTGTGGGAAGAAGGAATCAGTAGAATTGCAGATTTAGTCTGGCCAGGGAGGGACAAATCTGCCAGTTCCCCTTCCTGTTGCAGAGCAGTAGACTCCCCCATTCCTCGGGGTCCCCTGTCCCATAGGAGTAGCATTTCATGGAGATCACTGGACCGCACCGGCAGAGGGGAGTTAGGAAGGTTCTGTTCTGCTGATGAAGGACTCTGGATCCATCCCAATGTATTTTAATTTGAAATTTCAAACTTTTAGAGCTTGAAGCTTGAGTTAGTGGTCTCTCTGTTTCAGCTGTTGCTTTCTGTACCAGCAGTCCTCCGCCAGTGGTACACAGAAGTAGCCTGGGTGGGATGCAGGGATGCAGGATTTTCATAGCAGTCCCTAAGGATGTGCTCTCCCTCAATCCCCATTTCCACCTGAAAACATGATGCGTTGTCTCCTGCCAACCCTACCTACCACCGATTATCCATTTATGACCCATTGGCATCCTAGTTGAAATATTAGACAGTATAATAAAAAGTAGAGACATTAGCCTGCCAACCAAAGTCCATATGGTCAAAGCGATGGTGTTCCCAGCAGTAATGTATGGCTGCGAGAGTTGGACTACAAGGAAGACTGAGCACTGAAGAATAGATGCGTTTGAATTATGGTGCTGGAGAAGACTCTTGAGAGTCCCTTGGACTGCAAGGAGATCAAATCAGTCAACCCTAAAAGAAATCAACCCTGGCTGTTCCCTGGAAGGCCAGATCCTGAAGCTGAAGCTCAAAGACTTTGGCCGCCAAAGGAGAAGGGAGCACTCACTGGAGAAGACCCTGATGCTGGGAAAGGTTGAAGGTCAAAGAAGAAGGGGACGGCAAAGGATGAGATGGTTAGACAGTGTTATCGATGTAACGAGCATGAAATTAAACAAACTCCAGAGCACGGCAGAAGACAGGAAGGCCTGGCGTGATGTGGTCCATGGGGCCGCGAAGAGTCGGACTCGACTGTGTGACTGACCAACAAAGCATGTACATGTCCTCAGGAAAAGCAGGGTTTTTTTGTTTCTATCATGGTGGCATCTAGGTTATTTGAGAGCCTGGCTGGTGGGATGTGAGCTATGAAAGGCTGAGCAATCGCTGGTCTGTACAACTGTACGTCAGGTATTCCTTCATTCAGTATGTACACATTCTTTTTTCTGTACAGTTAAGTTTGTCACTTTCTTTTCCTGAGTCACACCTGAACCAGCTCATATTGCTTACGACAAATCTGTACACCCTGTGGTATATGGAAATTGTAATCTACTATCATGGAGAAGTAACGGGCTTCCACAGTGCATATGGCACACCAATGCTTTATAAAAAATGTCTTCATACATCAAACTGCAACCGGGGGGGTGGGAATTGCTCTATTTATGTACAAGATGCTGTTGTCTTTACCCTTATGCACCCAAAACTCGGCTTCTGTGAGGCCTATTCACTTGAATTTATGTATAATTGAAAGGAGTGAAAAAGTTCAGTTTGTGTTTACACGCCTTTCTACTGTTGGCAGTTGATGTAGAGCCATAAATGATAAAACCATTTCCATGGGGGGGGGGGGGGGGGCTTTTCCGCATTCTCATTTTTGTCACTCATTTGTCCCTATTTTGGGGTGTGTCCCCCTTTTCCACATGTGCTTTGCTCCCTCTGGGACTACTAAAGGGAGCAAAACATGTTTTTTCGGGGGCGGACCCTGGAGTAATAGGAGCACCCGAGTGAAAATCAGAATGCAGAAGAGCCCAGTATTTCTGTGGGCTTTTAGAGTGAACCATTCAAGATGGTTCATAAGTACTAGTACCTTCAGCAAGGTTTTTAACCTTTTATTTGGCACACCCTTGAAGTGAATCATGCCAAGGGTTACGTGTGTTTTTCTAAATTCATGTCATTTGGGTTAAAACTCAGTAGAGGAACCCCAGAATGAATCCGAAGAAAACTTTTTAATGTTCAGTGCAATTCCTTTTTTCTATTATTTAGTTATAAAATCACTGGCTTAGTAAGGCTGCTGAGGAGATTTTATTTGAGTTCGAATTTAAACAAGGGGGTCTTATTTTTTTTTTCCAATCCCATCCCTAGGTTTGGAACCAGTGCTGTCTTTGGTATTTGACCCCCCCCCCCCCCCCGTTAGATGCATTAAGAAGAAATGGTGGAGTTCTGAATAGTTTGTAGTTAAAACCGATTTAAAGGTAGTAAACTTGAAATCACAAGCCCGTTTACTGTCCAGGGCCATCCTGCTCATGGAAGATGGGGTGTAGAGCAGGATAGATCTGTTTTGTTTTTAATTATTAAATGCAGGTCTTCATATTGGAGAGGAATGAAAGCTGTTTTGAGTGAAATATTGAAATTAAGTATATAGCTCTTGTTCGTCAGAAACCTGGAGAATACAAGGATGGCTTTACACATACTCTTATTGCTGTGGTTTTGTGAGTGTGTGTGTGTGTGTGTGTGTAATATGTATATAAGGTGGGGGGCCAACATTTGTTTTTTCTGTGCCCGTGATTGATGATTTCACTTCCTGTTAACATGAATACAGCAACCTGCCCTGGGCACCAGGGTTTTCTAGAGGTATCGCAGCCAGTGTTCCCTCTAAGCTGAGTTAGTGTGAGCTAGCTCTGTTTTTTTTAGCCTCCAGCTCACACATTTTCATCTCAGCTCAGGAAGGGTGGCTCTAGAGCAAACTAATGTATGCAGTAGCCACATCGCTCACTCACAACTTTAATGCCAGTCGCTCACACAGTAGAATTTTTGCTCACAAGACTCCACAACTTAGAGGGGGCACTGACAGCGCCATGTTATTGTTGATTAAGGGTAAAATCTGTGTTCAGGGTGGATCACATGTAGTAGAAAACACACTTCATCGACATACCTTTTGCACAACCGAGAACTGGCCTGCTTAATCTGTCATTGTATGTGAGTGGGTGGAGGGGTTCACCAATAGGAATGGGCTATGACCGGAGTAACTCTGCCTAGTATTGCCTTGTTGAAAGGCTAGTTACAGTTCACAAAGTCAGGATCTAAAGTATTTGAAAGGCTGTCACATAGGGGAGGGCAGCAGAGGATAGGACTCACAGTAATGGGTTTGAATTATGGGTGGAAAGATAAAGGTAAAGGTTTTCCTTGCTCGAAAGCCAGTCAAATTCAACTCTAGGGGGTGATGCTTATCTCCGTTTCCAAGCTGAAGAGCCAGCACTGTCCGAAGACGTTGCTGTGGTCATGTGGCCGGCATGACTAGACACCGAGGTGCACGGAATGCTGTTACCTTCCCACCGAAGGGGTACCTATTTATCTATTTACAATTTCTTGCTTTCAAACTGCTAGGTTGGCAGGAGCTGGGGCCAGAGATGGGAGGTCACTCCGTCACGCAGCACTTGAGTCTCAAAACTGCCAAACTACCGATCTTCCGGTCTGCAGTTCAGCATCTTAACCACTTGAGCCATCGTGGCCCCTGGGTGGAAAGATACCGGCTGGATATTAGGAAAAAACCCTTTACCGTGAGAGTAGTTAAGCGGTGGAATTTGTCTAGGGAGGCAGTGAGCTCCCCCTCCCTGACAGTCTTCAAGCAGCAGCTGGACGAACACTTGTCAAGGATGCTCTAGGCTGATCCTACATTGAGCAGGGGGTTGGACTAGAGGGCCTGGATGGCCCCTTCCAACTCTGGGATTCTATTATCTGAAGCCAGGATTGGAAGGCTGGTTTACTAACCACAATTACTCTTAACCATGCTTTAGTGTGACTTATGAATGAAGTATCCTAGATTGCTCACCAACAACACTGTGTAGCTCAAGAGACAGGTCTACCAAGTGCGCCATAAACGGCCCTTGTGGATGAGTCTGAACTTCATTTCCTGAAGCTCCTTGGTACTTTCAGTTGGGGTAATATTTCAGTCTCCATCCAAAGGCAAACACTGAATGTTTTAACATAGTTTCTACCCAAAAGTGAATCTTGGCTTGCTTCTGTCTGTTGTGCTTCACTCCTCTACTTGAATTGGATTTGGCTTTGTTGCATAAAAAAGGAACATTTCGTCCAAATCTGTGTGTCTTTATATCAACTATTACTTGCTTCCAGTTACGGGTGCTCCATTGCAGCCTGGTAGTTGAGCCATTCCAAGCTGATTTTCAGGATCATGGTTCTCTGACAACATTGGTTTGATAGCTGAAGAGTCTGTCACTATAACCCTTTTCATAATTTCAGTCAAAAGAATGCCACTATAGAGTGGTTAGAAGGAATACCGTGTATTGGTTTCAGCTCCTTTCTAGTGTCGAGTTGTCCCCTATGAAGTTCTATAAACTCTCAACAAGCCTCTTAGGGGGACACTGGGAAGAAACTGGAGTGGGTTAGTTGAGTAGTTGAAAGCAAACTTAGAAAGCTTGCTCAAAAGTGTAATTTAGATGTTAGATAGCCCAAGGTCTAATTGACCTTGGCAGCATTACAGAAATAGCTTGGTGTAAACATTAACAGTCTTTCTACCATTTTTTCCCTCGACTCTGTTACACACTACAGAGTTTTCACCAAGGCAATATCTGTTCTGTCTCTACGTTTTTCTGCAACGAGCATGCAGTTAAAGGAACAGCTATGTCAAAAGCGCGTAGGAATTCTACATGTGAAGCCTTTAGAGGCCTATACCGCAATTACTGCCTGTTACAAAATTTTTGCATCACAAAACTACACTTAACTTCCCCTTAAATTAAGAAACCACGGCTCTCATTTTCAACTGTTAATTATATTTTCCCCTTTGTATATATGTCATATTTTCTTGCAGAAAGTCTGGTGAACTTAACCTTTATTAATATCTTGGAATATAGTCATCCGTCATTAACTGCAACACCACAGTAGTCACTGTCATTGTGGCGGTATGGCAGATATTGAAGTATAACCCATTTAATACCATGGAAGGCCCTCCTAGTTGTTTCTGTAGCTGTTGAATAGAAGGCACCTTCAAGAAGGTTATGCTCTGCAGTTGGACTGAGATTCAATACTGCAATAGTTATAGAAATGAGAGACTGTGGAAACGTGAGTGAAAGCAAAAGCTAGTTTTGAATGCTAAATTATGCTGTGATATAAATTCTATTAAATTTTTTCTTGGATTAAAAAAAACATTTAAAATAGACGAATGCCCCCCTCTCATACCCTCCAGTATGTAGGGGCTACAGATTAGGATATTGAGGCTGGGACGAACAGGTTATGTGTCCTAAGCAGTTTTGCTCTTTATTTATGATACAGGCGGTAGTATACTCCAAAGAACCGCCTGCACAAGTAGAAAGCAATTCCACTTGCACACATCAGCAGGGGGAAAGTTAACTGCTTTCCTTCATATCTACGGTTACTCATCCTGCATGAAATCCTAATTCCAAGGGTCCCCTGACTTCCAGGAGGGGCTGGGGTGGGGGAAACTGAAGGCTGCATCTGGAGGAAGGAGTAGAGATGCTAATGTGGATGTGTCAGCGTTGTGCTTGGTTCTTGGGATCCAAGTTTTTATCCTTAGTTGGATCTGAAGAGCTCCTATTCTACATCTAGGCGAGGACGTGAAGTTGCTGTGAGCCATGCGGTTCACTGTCCTCTGAGCCTCAGTTTCCCAAATATAAAATGAGAACCATGCCGTAAAGTTGTTAGGCCCCTTAAAATAGTATGTATGTACCTGGCTTCTCCTCAGTTGGCTTGATAGAGGGTTGGATCAAGAAGAAGAAGAAGAAGAAGAGATTGGATTTATACCCCGCCCTCCACTCCCCAAGGGAGTCTCAGAGCGGCTTACAAACTCCTTTTCCCTTCCCCTCCCCACAACAGACACCCTGTGAGGTAGGTGGGGCTGAGAGAGCTCTTTCAAGAACTATCCTTGAGGGAACAGCTGGTACAGAGCTATGGCTTGCCCAAGGTCATCCAGCCAGGTGCAAGTGGAGGAGTGGGGAATCAAACCCGGTTCTCCCAGATTAGAGTCCGCGCACTTAACCACTACACCAAACTGGCTCTCAAGCCAGTGTTTTCATTCCACCTCTTTACTATAGCCCCCATCCCACATGGCTTTTGTCCACGGGAGTCCCATGTTCCCCCCCAGCATAGCCGCTTAGGTGGTCAGAAGGGACCTCTTCCCTCTCTATTTCTTGCCGGTGGAAAAGCTGATTGGATCCAACCAGTCTTGCTCATAATAGTTTCAAGACTGTTATATCTGTTGCTCCTATTTTAAAATGTTTAACACTTAAAAATACTTTCAGGTCTTTTTTGTGGGCCTGTGTGGTTGGGATTGTCTAATAGGTAGTTACTCACCTATAAGATAATAGCTTTCCAGGAATTATTTTAGAGTGAAGGTATCTAAAACTGCTACAAACTCATAAGTTTCAGTGACCGTTTTCTTATTACAGAAATCATAGCTTTATTGCTGGGAAGAGACATCCTGGGCAGATTGTGAGGGTAGAATGCCCTAGCCGCATTATAATATGCCATGCAAAAGAGATCCAGCAGGCAGCACTTTTCATTAATGAACGAGTTTCAAATCCACAGTTGCAAAAATTGCTATTGAGCATCCATTGTGCTTGCCTTAAACTGAGAACCAGCCAACAGCTTAGTCGCTTGGTAATGAATTGCTTTTGAAAGTTTTGTAATATGCTGGTAAAGATTGTTTTTAAATAACATACCTAGCAAAACTGATTTTTTTTAAAATGCACAGCAGTTTTGGAAATAATTTTGGAATAATATACGTAGCAAAACTGCATAAAAATTGTTTTCATACACAGCAATTTTGGAAGTAGTTATTGTCCATTAATATTCTAATTTATAGATTTTTAGGAATCTGTCATAATGAGGGCATGGGTAATATCTGGTTAGAGCAGCTTCAGGCATACTTCATTTTAAAGCCTGTCTCTGTGACATAATGGCTCACTCGAGCATCAACCTTTTTGAATGCTAAATTACCGAAATATCCCTGTTCATCTCTGTGTTGTTGGCAGCGCTAGCGGTAGATTGTTTTTAAGATTGCTTACCAGTCTTGCTTATTCCAGCCGATACTGGTGGCGGCAAGCCAGTAATACCTGAGATAATGTTGTAGAACGTGCTGGACGTGAACTTCTTGGCCGTTAGTGGGATTAATAACTTCATAATAGAGCAGTTCATACTTGGTTCTCATCCAGATGGACGCTTGCTTAGCCTGGTTTATCTGACATCTCTCTTGAACTTGGAATGCATGACTGATAGGTATCAGTCCGTCAGCAGTCACCGTTTCATTATGTAGGTCCAGATTCATTGTGTGGAATGTGGAGTTTGAAACATGAAAAGCATTGACAAGGGGGTACAATCGTAGTAGACGTTGTAGGTCCCTTGAACAAAGGAACTGACTAGTAATGGTGAAAATTCCAGCAGTGGGTTGTTGTTTTTTTCATCCACACCATGCACTTTTCCCAGAATTGATTTATGTATGGTTCATTTGGGAGGAGAAAGAGAAATCCTGAAATTTCCAAGGCTATGTAAAAGCTCAGTTTGCTTCAGAGTGACTCTAGAAATCTCCTCAAAGAGGCTAAGGATTCTGTCCAGTGTTGAAGGATTATATTACTTTTTTTAATTACAATGAGAATACTAGAGTGATTAGGCATGGGATAGAGCAGGTAGAGAAAGAGGTACTTTCCCCCCTTTCTCACAAGACAAGAACTCGTGGGCACTCCATGAAATTGCTGAGCAGGCAGATTAGAATGGCTAAAAGGAAGTACTTCTTCACCCAAAGAGTAATTAACATGTGGAATTCAGTGCCACAGGAAGTGGTGGTGGCTACAAGCATGGATGGCTTCAAGAGGGAATTAGATAAACACAAGGGGAGGCCCGCAAGAAACTTGTGGGGAGGGGGCATTTCCTTCATCTTGTTGGGCCCGCCGCTTGCCCCCCCCCATGGGCTCCCAGCAGTAGGATACTTGCGGGGAGCAGGTAAGTCTCTCTCTCCTCCCTCCCTCCTCCCTCCCTGAAAACAGCAGCGGCTGTGTGCCGAGCCTCCTTCCCCCTCCCTTCCCAAAAATTGGCGGCAGCAGCTGCGCGCCAAGCCTCCTCTCCTCCCTCCCCAAAAATTGGTGGCAGCCACGCGCCGAGCCTCCTCCCTCCCTTCTCCTTCCCCCTCCCTTCCCAAAAATTGGCGGCAGCAGCTGCGCGCCAAGCCTCCTCTCCTCCCTCCCCAAAAATTGGTGGCAGCCACGCGCCGAGCCTCCTCCCTCCCTTCTCCTTCCCCCTCCCTTCCCAAAAATTGGCAGCAGCAGCGGCTGTGTGCCGAGCCTCCTCTCCTTCCTCCCTGGAAATCGGTGGTGGCGGCTGTGTGCCGAGCCTCCTCCCTCCTCCCTCCCCGAAAACAGCGGCGGTGAGGCCCACCGCCCACCGAGCCCTCCCCCCAGCCAAAGCGTTTTCTGCGCCTGCGCAGAGAATGCTTTTACTTTTGAGGGGATTTAAATATCCCCCCAAAAGTTTTTTTTAACATTTAGGATTTTTCTGCACACGGGGGGAGTGCCCCCCATGTGTAGAAAAAAACCCCTCCCCCCAAGTGCCCCCCCCGCACGGATTTAGGTATCCGCACGTGGGTGGGGGCACTTGGGAATTAGATATATAGATATAGAGCAGAGGTCCATCAGTGGCTATTAGCCACGAGGTACAGATAGGAACTATGGGGCAAGTGATGCTCTGTATTCTTGGTGCTTGGGGGGGGGGCAACAGTGGGAGAGCTTCTAGTGTCCTGACCCCACTGATGGACCTCCTGATGGCACCTGGTGTTTTTGGCCACTGTATGACAGAGTGTTGGACTGGATGGGCCACTGGCCTGATCCAACATTGGCTTCTCTTATGTTCTTATTCAGGTGAGTAGCCGTGTTGGTCTGGAGCAGCAGAACAAAGTTTGACTCCGATGGTACCTTTAAGACAAGCGAAGTTTAATTCAAAGTATAAGCTTTCGTGTGCAAGCACACTTCTTCGGATACCAATCTTGCACATGGGAGCTTATACCTTGAATTAAACTTTGTTGATCTTAAAGGTGCCACTGGACTCAAACTTAATTCCAGCGTGGGTATAGGTGTGTTCGCAACCTCCGGGGTGTATGTGTGCTGTCAAAGAGTTTGGGTTCTGTGCTCAGGTTACAAGAGTATCCCTGGACTCCCACGGCTGCAATCCAGTACTGGATGTGCATGGATAGGCTTCCGTAAGAGTCAGTTGTAATTTCACCCTTGTTGAACCATTACTGCACGTGTCATGCTGTGTTGCTAAATGTGGCCTTTCACAGAGAGACTTTCTGCACTTAGGAGCCTTTCCTGCGCTTACCTTGGATCAATCTGTCCTCTTCTTTTCCCTCGGGTCCCTTTGTGTAGCTTCTGCTGCTGCTTGTAAAAACCGCCCGCTTACCTGGGAAACCGTGAACTGCCAGATACTCAAGGTGGGCGCAGGCGCAGGGCACACTCCTGTTTGCGTGGATCACATTGCATCACCACATGGCGGTGGCTTGACAGGATGAATTGCAACAGACCTGTGTGAAAGCCTCCCTGGATGCCAGGCATTGGGATTGCTTCCCAGAGCTCCATTTGAGTTCATAAAGGGGATGCCATTTTATTAGGTGGTGGTGGAAAGTGCCATCGGTTTGCAGCCAGTTTACGGCAACCCCATAGGGTTTTCAAGGCAAGAGATGAATAAAGGTGGTTTGCCATTGCCTGCCTGTGCATAGCAACCCTGGACTTCCTTAGGGGGGTTCTCATCCAAGAACTAACCGGGGCTGACCCTGCTTAGCATCTCAGATCTGACACGATCAGGTTAGCCTGGCTCATCCAGGTCAGGGCTGGTTTTATTTAGATGCATGCAGGAAAATTATGCAAACCTTAAATAAGATGTCACTCAGGCAACTGCTGCTAAGTCTCGCTATTAGGACACTGATTAAAATTTCGCCTTCATGGGGTTTCGACACATATGTTGAGTCAGTTGGGCGTGCATTCAAATTATGTTCTCCTAGTTATTGAGAGATTCCCTTTGCAGTTTTGTGTAGTGGTTAAGAACGCAGACTAATCTGGGAAAACCGGGTTTGATTCCCCACTCCTCCACATGCAGCTGCCGGCGTGACCTTGGGTCAGTCGCAAGTTCTCAGAGCTGTCATCTCAGGAGCATTCCTTGAAAGAGCTCTCTCAGCCTCACCTACCTCACAGGGTGTCTGTTGTGGGGAGGGGAAGGGAAAGGAGGTTGTAAGCCACTCTGAGACTCCCAAGTGAAGGGCAGGGTTTAAATCCAAATCTCTTCTTCTTGAATAGTATGAGACGTGGCCTGAATTTTCAAATAGAAACTTGTGGTCCGAACTGCCAGCATCACAACAGACTGGCAGTCCAGTTAGCTCACTTTTAAAGGCTTTGAGGTGCAGCTGGGATTCTGTACGTGTATTTACTCTTCAAAATAAGATCCCTGAAAAAACAAACATGGAAGGAAGGAAGATGTGTTTGCTTTAAAAAAAAATTATTATTCACTGTCATACCTTCATTGTGAAGAACAAGAGTGGAAGACACAGCTGAGTCTTGCTGACCGAGTGGTTCTCGGGGTTCATGGTAGCAGGATTTTTTCCCCCCTTTTTGGATTTTTGAGGGTGTTCAGTGGCAGATCTGGCTCTTTAGATGTTAGCGTTACAAGTTATGTATCCTAAGGAGCCCTAATGAACCCGACCAAATTTATTTCTGAGGAAGGTTGGTTAGAATCAAGGAGCCAGCAGACATCTTAAAACTGCTTCAGCAGAAGCCGTATCGGTTGTGCTCGGTTCAGCCTACTGAAGTCCCTCTTGACAAAGTCGATGCAAATAGATTTCACATCTCTGCTGCAGCATCCCTTTGCAGCCCTGTCCTCCAATAACAGGCCAGTTCCTAAGAATGGATCGATTCGAGACCCTTGCAAAAATCTTGAAATTTCAGTGAGGATTTTAGGTGCCACGGAATTCCTTGCAAGCACGGTTTTAGGGAGAGCCCTTTGCTAAACTTCCTCGAATAGATTTATGTATTTATTTATTGGCTAGAAAAGCTTTGTGATTGAGTGCTCGGTATGCTTGCCTTCCGCTTTTCACCTTAGACTCCAGGGCCATTATTTTCTCTGTAACCATTTCAGTGAGCTGCCATAGTTTTCAGTCTGTACTGTCACCTGATCCAAGCATGCGCCAAACTACCCCCCTGTTTCTGGCTCCCGTCCGCTGAATCTGCTTTGCGAACCTTTAGTTCTTTAAGCTTCCGCTTTTAGCCCGGACCAAAACAGGGCAAGCACCCCTTCTGGATTGTGCTGGACACATCTGCCATCCTGCTTCCTCCCCAACTCTTCTATCGTTTCTGTAAATCCTTAGCTTCGATGTGGAAATGCTCTGATGGCATCCCCCATGTGAAATTGTGTGGCTCATGTGTCAAAAAAGGCTGCTTGTGAATATTTCTATATATACATGTCAGAAAAAAAATCAGAATGCTACACATTGCACTGCATTCCAGTGTCTTGTATCGATTATTGTTGCCATGTTGTGGTGTTTTTTAATTAAAAGTCATTTTTTTATGTTTTAATATGCAAAGGTAAGTTTTCTTAATTGTGTGTGAATATGCATTGCATTCTGTATATATGCAAAGTCCTTTGACTGATCTTTGAGTGTGTAAAAAAGGAAACCGGTAAAACCTACAGTGCTAACAGATGAGAAAATGTCCGTTCAAATATCATAGACAATATTGTGCTTTCCTTTTGCGCACTGACATGTAGTTTTCTGAATAAAGATAGTTAAGTGTTTAAGAATAAGAAAGATTTCCCCCCCTAGTTCTTCTAGCACAGGGGTGGCAAACTTGCTCAGCATAAGAGCCACCTAGAACGGGGGTGGGCAAACTTGCTTAAGGTAAGAGCCGCATTGAATAAACATCAGATGTTTGAGAGCCACAAGACATGAACAAATATTACCTGCTTTTATTGGAAAATAAGCAGATTTGCTTTTTATTAACATTAAATGAGACTGCCAAAAATAATAACAAAAGGAGTAAAAGCGGATATTGATAATGATATTAATTTGTCCAATGATATTTGTTTGCTAATGATATTTAGCTTCCTCAGCAGCCCTGCCGGGAGCCACATAATATATGTGAAAGAGCCGCATGCGGCTCCCGAGCCACAGTTTGCCCACCCCTGTTCTAGCACATTGGTTAGATCCTGGGTGAAATTTTGTATTGGTCCTTTGTGGTCATATTCTCCATGGCATGGTACCACATGGTATCAACCCATGAAGTCCAAAATGTTTTTTTGTGATTTCTTGTTTGTAAACTTCCTGCGAATCGGTGACCTTTTAGTATGGGTTGTGCTGTCAACAGGTGTTGTGAGAATGCTTGAAAATGACACCCCGTAGTTGAAAGGTATTGGGCTGGGCAGTATCAGGGCAGCAGAGAGAGAAAAGTTCTTCTTCCTCAAATTAAGGGGCGCTTAATGTCAGTTCTTTTTGTTTGCAAGAACTGTGCTGGATGCCACTCTCAATAATGTTCAGTGTTATTTGGCCCCCTTATTCTTTTGATCACTTTCTTTTTATCACCTTAACCTTTTCTGAGACTCAGATGTGATTTCCATTTTCTTGTTTTGCTTTTCATTGCAGTTTGTTTTTTCTCTCTCTCTCCTCTCCCCGTCCCTGTTCCTCTTGCCATTTTTCTGTTTACATCCCATTTTATGCAGTCTGTTTGCTTTTCTGAACTCTTATTCCCACTTTTTGATGCAGAAAGGTGGATTGCGCTTTCAGCAATGACAAACACTTAAGGCGCTTTCACGCACGCTGAATAATGTACTTTCAGTTCACTTCAGTGATGGTTTGCAAGTGGATATTGTTTTGCACAGTAAAATGCGGTTGCAAAGGGGGACTGAAAGTGCATTATTTGATGTTTGTGAAATGATGCTTGAATGCTGTGGGAAGCCCCCCCCCCCCCCAGCTGCAAAGTGGCCAATGCTCTGATTTTGAGACTCATTATTTTGAAGGGTTTTTTTAGTGGAAAGTCTTGATATAACACACAGTAAATGTAGAAGGGCATTTCTGTTCAGTTTTAGAGGACCTCCCTTCCTCTTCAGTCATTTCTAGGAGTCTTTATCAGAATCCATACTGCTGTGATATTTTCATTCACTTTGTCATAAGGGGTGTGTGTGTGTTAATTCATATCTTTCCTATAGTTCTCCAAAATAATCTTGGTTTTCTCCTAAGTATCTTGTGGGGCATTTTAATTTTTATTCCCTAACAGCTCTCCAAAACTGGCTTGAAAACTAGAGTGCCGGACTGGGGCGGGGGGGGGGGGGGGGGTTTGAGGTCAAAAGTATCTTGGATAGAGTGGATTGTTTGGATCCTTTCCAGTCTAGTTTCAGGACTGGTTCTGGGACTGAAACGGCCTTGGTTGCCCTGGTGGATGATCTTCCAGGGAGATGGGCAGAGGGAGTGCAATTTTGTTGATTCTTCTGGACCTTTCAGCAGCTTTCGATACCATAAGTCATTATATTCTTCTTGACCCCCCCCCCCCCCTTCCATGCTGGGACTGGAACTGGGAGGCCCACTATTCCAGTCCTACCTGGAGGGTACGTTTCAGAAGGTGGGGCTGGGGGAGTGGTGTTCAGCCCCATGATCTTTGGGGTCCTGCATGGCTCTGTTTGGACTCCTAAGCTATTTTTTACATGAAACTGCTGGGTGAATTCACCCAGAGGTTTAGGCTGGGTTTCACCAATATGCAGGTGACACTCAGCTGTTTCTTGTGCTTCCAGCCAATCCCAGATAGGTTGTAGAAACCATGAACTGCGCTTGGAGGCAGTTTGGGAGTGGATGCAAACTGATAAACTGAAGCTTAATCTTGAAAAAACAGTAGAAGTGCTACTGGTAAATAGAAGGTCTGTTTAAATTGATGTAAATTGTCACCTGTTCTGGATGGGGTTGCATTCCCCTTGAAGGAACAAGCATGTAGTTTTTTTGGGGGGGGGGGCTCTTGGACCCCAAACTATTGCTGGATAAGCAGGTGGCAGCTATGGCCAGGAATGCCATTTACCAGCTTTGACTGGCTAGCCATCTGCAGCCTTTCCTGGGCAGAAAAGATCTGGCCACAGGTGTACATCCTGGTTACATTTAGATTGGATTACTGTAATGTGCTGTACGTGGGGCTGCCCTTAAAGTGTTTGGAAACTTCAGTTAATGTAGAATGCTGCAGCCAGGATGTTGACTGCTGTGGGCCTTAGAGACTAGGGATGGGCATGAACCTGGAAAATTGAGGTTTGTTTCAGTTCGTGGGGTCACACGAACCTTCCCATTTATCAAACCAGTTTGTTTTGTGAGGTCTGCCAGACTCACAGAGAATCTCCAGCTGACTGTCCTCTACCTGCCCTCCAAGTCTGGTGACAATTATATTTTGGGGGACCAAGTTATAGCCCCCCAAAGCAGGTGCCCCCAGGAAAGTGCTCTCTGGGGGAATCAGGTTCATGAGTGAGTTGAACAGCCCCCCTGCAAGCTAGAGGCATCCAATTTACAGTGAACCTCCCCGGGATGCCCCTCTACTTGCCCTCCAAGTTTGGTGAGGATCAGCTTTGGGGGTGGAGTAACAGGCCCCCAAACTAGGTGCCCCCAGGAAAGTGCTCTCTGGGGAAATCACAGCTGCAGGTCCAGGAGTCTATAGAATGGAACCGCCACAAGCCAGAGGTATCAGACTTGCAGCAGACACCCCCAGGATGCCCCTGTATATGCCCCCCATAGAGCAGAATGGGCACTCTTTGATTGGCAGCCAGGACTGCCTGTTGAGGTTTGGAGGACCACTGTTAGTGTTTCCAGAGCTGCAGAAGACCAGCCCCCTGTTGCTTTGACTATCGTAATTGATCTGCGCCATCATGTCTGCTGCGGACACCATCAACATGCACCACCACGAAGTGCCCAAACCTTTTTTAAAAAATCACCCGAAAGGCCATTGGAAGTTTGGCTCACGAACCAGGCAGTTTTCGTCATGAATTTAGGCTCATGAGCCAGTTCGTGCCCATCCCTAGTAGAGACTATATCACTCCAGTCTTGGTTAATGTGCACTGGCTTCCAGTTTGTTCCCAGGCACAATACTTATGCTGATGTTGACCTTAAAACCCCTACATGTTTTGTGACCAGAATACCTTCCCTTACAACCTACCCAACCACCGTGCCATCCTTAGAAGGTGTTGCTTCAGGTACCCCCACCTTCTGAGATTAGGCAGGGCCTGGGGGAGGGCCTTCTTGGTCATGGCACCCAAACTCAGCAGCCCTCTCTCCAGCCCTCTGTCCTCTGCTGTTGCTGTCTTCAGCCCCAGGTGGAGATTTTTTTTTAGTTTCGTCTAGTGTTCCCTCAGTGTCCCTTCCTTCCTGCCCTGTGTTTTAATTTTTCAGAAATGTATGTGTATTTTCACTTTAGTTTTAATTGTTTTAATTATGTCTCTTTGCTTGTAATGGGTTTTTAGGATGTGTTTTTGTAATGTGTATTTTTAATCTGTAAGCCACCTTGTGAGGGCAGAAAGGCGGGTTATAAATTTTGTTAACATGTATACTCAGGAACTTCCTCCCAGGCCTCCGAATTATTGCCTTGATGTTTGTTCAACAATCAGAATTATAAACTCAGTGCATTAACCATAAAACTATGTGATCTTTTCTCATCCCACTTTCAAGACTCCATTTTTTTAGCTTTTCAGTACATCCATCTTAATTATAGGTGGTTGAACATGGAAAGTGATACTGTATTGATATACTTTTAGATGCCTTGAATTGTGGCCGGGTAATGTCAGTGCAGCCTGAAATCAGGGGTTGCCAAGTTTTCTGTTCTTATGAGCAGCATATTACTGAGAGCTTAAAGCTACCCATAAGGTTTTTATATAGCTTTTTTTCACTCCACTTTGCTCAGATGTCCATTGTGACTTCTGTCGTCCCATCAGGCCCATAGCTGGGATTTTTTTGTTTTGTGGGGCAAAGACCAAACCCACTCTAGATATAAAATTCCTGCAAACTTCAAAGCTGGGTTGAAGGTACACATGATTGGCAGATTTCCTAGGGGGTAGATCAAGATGGGTAGCCGTGTTGATTTGTCTGTAGCAGTTGAAAAGAGCAAGAGTCCAGTTGCGCCTTAAAGACTAACAAGATTTGTGTGACTTCACTAAGAAATGAGCAGTGACTCACAAAAGCTCACAGCCTGCCACACATTTTGTTAGTCTTGAAGGCGCTGTTAGACTCTTGCTCTTCCCTGGAATTGGAGGAACAAATTTGGGGGGAACCAGGAATATGTTGACTGTGTCCTTTTTTATTAGGTCCGAGCATACTTTGCTGCTTTCAGAACACAAAATAATTTTTGAAAAACTTAGCAAGCAGTAAAAGGTTTTGAAATTTAAGAATAGAAACATGGCACCTTGATTCGATCAATAATTACAGAGAGCACCCTAATTAGAAAGAGGGCAAGCGAAGGTAACCATAATACTTAAGCATACCTTTTCCCCGATGATTACTTCTGGGGAAGGATTTGCACTGCATCAGTGGAGTTCTTGATCCCCCCCCCCCCCCTTTGAACACCTGGCTGCCTTGCTGTATCACAAATTGCTTTTGAAATTCCTCTGCATTTCAAAAGAAACTTGCCATTAAGACAATGGCTGCTGCTTTTTTTTTTTTTTTTTTAAAAAAGCCCTGAGTCCAGAGTCACTTGGACCTCTCTCCCTCCTCTTATAAACAAGATTTTATTGTAGCAAATGTTTGCTCTGAAAAGCATTTCTTTTTTTTTTAATTATGTAGAGAATTCAACTGTTAATTTGTGGGTGTGATTAAAAGTCTCCCACACACATCTGCAGCTGTGGGCCTTTTGTTTTAAATCGTAAGAACGATTTCCAAATGTCTTTACTTGGGGGGTGAGGTCTGTCACAATTGTTAAGCTCTCCTTTCAGATAAATTGGTCAGGGATCAGGTTGTAAATTCTGGCCCTGCGCTTGCTTAGCAAGGCTGGTCTTCAGCACGGCCAGTATCCAAAAACAGAAGAAGGGGCAGAGGTGCAACCAGGAGTTTTGACTTGGGGGAGGCATTTAAATAAGTTGGGGGCACCCCTGTACATAAACCCCGGGATGTGTCAGGACCAGCAAGAGAGTAAAAGTTTTAAAAAAGTGATTGGTGGGGTAAGTGGTGAGGGTGCTGGCAGGCAGGGCACGGCACGGCTGTGACATGTGTAAAAGATAAAATAAAGTGATGAGGAGAGAGGGGGCCAGGGCGCCAGTTTCCAGGGCAGTGGCTTGGCTGTGGCGGGCAGGAAAAATAAAATAAACTGGATGGATGGGAAGTTAGGGGGCCTGGGCAGTTAATCACGGGGGCCAGGCGAGATGCCCCACTTTAGCTATGGGCCTGAGAAGGGGTCCTCACCCAATATGGAAGCTCAGGAAGAGAAGAAGTGGCAGAGGTACAGCGGGAAAGTATATTTTATTTATGTCCGTAGATCCTGACACATTTCGCATGCTGCTTCACCAGAGGATCTGTAGAGTAGCCATCTCCCTGCGTGTCCCCATCACAATAAATAAAACATATTTTCCCTCTGCACCTCTGACGTCTTCTCTTCCTGGGCTTTAGACAACTGCTCCCAAGCGAGTCGTTTTAAGACTCACAACTTTGGCTTTGACCAAATACTCTTTAAATGGATTTTTGGTAAACCTTTGTTAATGCATTTCCCTTGCTAGTTTCCCCCCCAAGGAATTAAGCAGTCCAGTTCTTCAACAGCCAGCTCAGTTGAAAGCATGATGTGTGCATGTAATCTTAAAATGTAAAAAAGGTTCCGGGTGCTGGTGTAGTGTCATTCTTGCCTTCCTTTGGGCACAGTTGATAATTTGGGCAAAACTGATAATTTAGGGGAAGATAAGAGCATTCTCTAAAACCCTGTATCCTTTGAGGGGCAAAGAAGAAGCGACACGCGAGAAAATGCATGGTTTGCTAACTAGCACAAAGATAGATTGGTAGAAAGGAAAGTTGTCAGGGTGGCAGTTATGAAAATCCAAAAGCTGTTCTTGAGCAACATCTTCTCGTGAGCCACACGCTCGTAGCGTTTGTTAGAGTGCGGAATAGTGAACTGATGTCTCCTTTGTCTTTCAGATGATCCGGAGACGCGAGATGCTTGGTGGGCAGAGATCAGACAAGAAATTAAATCCCATGCCAAGGCATTGGGCTGTCATGCTGTAGTGGGCTACAGTGAATCGACTAGCATTTGGTAAATCACTACAACGGCTTGATTTCTCTCCCCCCCACCCCCTTCAGAAACAAATGCTGTAGTTGCAGGCTTTTTCAACAGAGAGTGGAGTGGCAGGAAAAGAAGCCTCAGGTCGTTATTGTGGCAAGCAGGGTCTCAACAAGGCTGAAGCAGTGAGTGCTAAGAAGTACAGAGTGACAGACCTGCTTAGCTGCAGAGCCGGGGTGGAGAGGAAGATCTTCTTCGTGGTCTCTGTGCATCACACCTCTGGGATAAAGTGCGCCTGCGCCGATCCCGATCGGTAATCTTCAAAGCCTAACGGATTTTCGCGCCAGCTCCCCGGTCACGTGCACGCCCCACTGCGCATGACCCGGGGAGAGGCACGAGGATCCCGCCAGTTCTCTTCTGACCGCCGCGTCGTGAGGACCCCCTCTCCGCTCCGGTCGGTAGTTAACTTTCGTTTCTTCTTTTTCCAACTATTGGAAAGGCCTTTCGGACTGATTTCTTGGACTTTACTTGACCTACGGACTGTTTTTTGGACTCTCTTTGGATTCTCCTCCTTCCACTCCCCGCCCGGCCTATGGCCCAGCGGTGGGGTTTCTTTAAACGCTGCCTTAAGTGTGGGAGTAAAATCCCCCCCCCAGACAAGCACTCCCTCTGCTTGCTGTGCCTAGGCGAGTCGCATCGCGTCGACTCCTGTTCGAGTTGCACCGCGTTCTCCAAACAAACTCGGAAGAACCGGGCGGCCCGACTCCGAGTGGCTCTCTTGGAGGCAGCGTTGTCACCGAAGATGTCCGCAGCCGACGCCTCGGCAACATCCCCATCGGCACCGACGGGCCCGACATCGCCACCGATGCGAAGCCCTTCCGGCACCGAGAAGTCGGCATCGAAACGACCCCTCTCACTGCCACGAACTCCCGCTAAGAAGCGTAAGGAGGGCAAAGAGGGTAAGGGCAAGCTGAAGCACAAAACCTCGAGTGCTTCGTCGACGCATCCCGCGTCTGACATGACCCAGCACGGGTCTCCACAGCTTGACCCTCCTGGGCGCGAGCGACCCCGGGGCAGCCCCGTCTCCCCGATGCCGCGACCCATCCAGCTCACGGATTCGGAACCCGACATCGAGCTGACGCAGATCCCTCACAGCAGTCCCGAGACAGGGCCTGACCCGATGCCGGCACTGAGAGGCGAGCGAGACTGGCGCCTTCCCCCATCTTCGGTGCCGTGGGACGTCCGTCAATGGCGATACCTGTATGGTTCTTCCTACCCGCCACCTCCACAATGGTACCCAGCGGAGTGGGATCGCCAATCGACGTCGTCAAGAGTCTCCCGATGCCGAGATCCCCCGGCCCCGCCTCCGACTCCGATACCGTTACCGAAACCGAAACCGATACCGAAACTAATAATGCCGATGCCCACATCACCCGATATCGACCTCCCTCCTTATCAGCCAGATCCATCGACCCCTATACCTCCCTCCGACACCCTATCGTCGGAAGTCGAAGCCCTCCTCTTAAAGGATGCCATAGAACAGGTACCAACAAAACACCTTCAGCGGGGGTTCTACTCCCGCTACTTCACAGTCCCAAAGAAGGATGGCGGACTTCGTCCCATATTAGATCTGCGGAACCTCAATGCGTTCATCACCTACAAGAAATTCCGTATGACCACTCTACAGACCATCCTACCGCTACTAGAAGCCAACGTGTGGATGGTGACGCTGGACTTAAAGGACGCATACTTTCATGTGACGATCCACCCGTCACACAGACGGTACCTACGCTTTGCGATCGGTCCGCGTCACTTCCAGTACAAGGCCCTACCCTTCGGCCTCTCTACAGCTCCTCGTGTCTTCACGAAGCTTATGGCAGTAGTAGCGGCACATCTGAGACTCCAAGGTGTCCACCTTTACCCCTACCTGGACGACTGGCTTCTAGTCGCCCCTTCTACGACGGAACTACAGAACCACATCTCTACTACCCTTCACACCCTAGAATTACTAGGGTTGACTATAAACCTCAAAAAGTCCATGCTTATCCCTTCCAGACGGGTTCAGTTTATCGGAGCTATCCTGGACTCCTTGCAATGCAGGGCATTCCTACCCCCCAACAGAGCGGCGGACATAGTCTCCCTTCTCCAAGTTATCCAAGGGACCAAGGAGGCTACAGCCAAACAAGTCCTTCGCCTGCTAGGCCTGATGGCCGCAACAACGGCAGTAATTCCCTTCGCCAAATTGCGAATGAGACCACTGCAGCTTTGGTTCTTGAGGCGTTTCCGCCCCAAACTCCACTCCCTCTCCAAACGTTTCCAGATATCTACCCAGGTCCTGGAGACCCTGAGTTGGTGGCTTGTGCCCCAGAATTTACACTCCGGTGCACCTTTCCGGCTTCCACCCCCCTCAGCGACAGTCACCACGGACGCATCCCTATGGGGCTGGGGAGCTCACCTGGAAGGTGTAGGTGTGGGAGACAGGTGGCACCCCTCTGTGGCGCACAACCATATCAATTTTTTAGAGCTGCTGGCAGTTCTCTACGCAGTGAGATCTTTCCGCCAATCCCTAACGGGGAAAACGGTGACTGTCCTTACGGACAACACCACCACTATGTTTTACATCAACCGCCAGGGCGGGACGGTCTCCCGTGGACTTTGCCGGTTAGCGATAGAACTGTGGAACGAGTGCCAGGCGCTAGATATTCACCTAGTGGCGACTCATCTCCCAGGACTACTCAACGTCCAAGCGGACTTCCTAAGCAGAGGAGGAGCATCCCTACACGAGTGGGAGCTGAACCCCCTCTACCTGACTCCGATCTTCGACCACTGGGGACATCCATCCGTGGATGTATTCGCCTCTCGGGAGAACAAGAAGTGCCATCTATTCTGTTCCAGAGCAGGAACGGACCCGACCTCTCTCGGAGACGGTCTCCTCATCCGGTGGACAGGGAAACGGTTGTACCTATTTCCCCCAATCCCTCTCATTCCGAGAGTAGTCCACAAGCTCTTGACAGAGCGACCGTGGGCAATTCTCGTCACCCCCTGGTGGCCGAGACAACCCTGGTTCCCCACGCTCCTCAGCCTCTCACGGGGGACGTATCTCCATCTCCCGGCGGACCCGGACCTCCTCGGGATGTGCGGGGGCCGAGTACTGCACCACGATGTGCCCAAGCTGAAATTGACAGCGTGGCTGATCCAAACTTAGGGTTAGAATCACGCATTGCTCAAGTGTTACTGAACTCACGCAAACTCTCCACTCGACGTTCATATGAGTCAAAATGGACTAAATTTTTATCTTTCCTGGCGTCTGTGGGACGACCCTCAGTCCCAGCTGGACTTAAAGATGTTTTTGGTTTCCTCCTGTCATGTAAGGACAGGGGACTGTGTCACTCATCTATCCGAGTCTACTTGTCAGCCATCTCAGTCAATCATCCTAAGATTGATGGCTATTCGGTGTTTTCCCACCCAACAACGAAACAATTCCTTAAGGGAATGAATCGCCTCTATCCCCCAGTGCGGACACCAGTCCCGGCATGGGACTTGCCCCTGGTTCTCACTAAGCTGATGGGAAAACCCTTCGAACCCATGGCCTCATGCAGTCTTCAGCTTTTATCATGGAAGGTTGCATTTTTAGTGGCCATCACGTCTACTCGACGCATGAGTGAGCTCTCGGCGTTCCGTTGCGACCCACCATACCTCACGTTTCATCATAATGCCATCACTTTGGCTCCAGATGTTGCTTTTCTGCCTAAAATAGTGTCGGACTTCCATATAGGGGCAGATATCACCTTGCCGGTATTTTTTCCTGATCCCCAGGACCCAACGCAACGTAGTCTACACACTTTAGATGTCAAGAGAGCCTTGTCTTTCTACTTGCACCGGACAAGATCCTTTCGCAAGTCTCCAGCTCTCTTTATTTCTTATGCCTTGCCCAGGCAGGGACAGAAACTGTCGTCTCAAAGACTCTCGAAGTGGATAGTTGAGACGATAAAACTCGCCTATCTTCTGGCCAAGAGGCCACTGCCGGCGTCCCTCCGGGCACACTCCACTCGAGCCGTGGCTACTTCCACAGCATTCCTCAAGGGCATTCCCCTGGGAGACATCTGCAATGCTGCAACGTGGGCGTCTCCTCACACGTTTGTGAAGCACTACGCCCTAGATGTCCGTGTCCATCAGCGTACTGTGGTGGGCCGTGCAGTCCTGCAAGCAGCTCAGATGTGAGACCTCCAGCACCCACCTCCAGGTATGTGGTGTTTATTGCTCGCTATTCTCCCAGAGGTGTGATGCACAGAGACCACGAAGAAGATATACAGGTTGCTTACCTGTAATTGGAGATCTTCGAGTGGTCATCTGTGCATTCACACCACCCGCCCTCCTTCCCCTCTGCTTTCGGTCTCCCTCACTTTTTCCTTGGGGGCTGTTAGCAGCGGTCAGAAGGAACTGGCGGGATCCTCGTGCCTCTCCCCGGGTCATGCGCAGTGGGGCGTGCACGTGACCGGGGAGCTGGCGCGAAAATCCGTTAGGCTTTGAAGATTACCGATCGGGATCGGCGCAGGCGCACTTTATCCCAGAGGTGTGAATGCACAGATGACCACTCGAAGATCTCCAATTACAGGTAAGCAACCTGTATATACGTTATCAGAGCCCTGCAGGAAAGATCTGTTGTTCTGGCACTGACTGCTATTTCCTGAAAGGGTGCATAAGAACTAAAGAGGAGCCCTGCTGGATCCAACCAGTGGTCCATCCAGGCCGGCATCCTGTCTCACACAGTGGCCACAACATGCGACTAGAGCAGGGGTGGCCAACCTGTGGCTCAGGAGCCACACGCGGCTCTTTCACACACATTGTGCGGTTCCTGGCAGGGCGGCTAGGGAAGCAAAGGGGAGGCATGCTTTTTCTCTCTTTCTCCCTTTCTTCCTTCCTTCCTTCCTTCCTTCCTTCCTTCCTTCCTTCCTTCCTTCCCTCCCTCCCTCCCTCCCTCCCTCCTCCCTCCCATCTATTTGCTTTCCTAGTTTCTCTCTCTCTCTTTCTTTCCACTTCTTTAATTCTTTCTTTCCATCTCTCTCTTTTTCTCTCTCTCTCTCAATATCATTAGCAAACAAGTAATATCATTATCAATAACCGGTTTTCCTTGTTTGTTTTTATTTTTGGCAGTCCCATTTAACATTAATAAAAAGCAAATTTGCATATTTTTAAAAATAAAAACGTGTGTGTGATATTTGTTCCTGTCTTGCGGCTCTCAGACATCTGACGTTTATTCTATTTGGCTCTTACGTTAAGCAAGGTTGGCCACCCCTGGACTAGAGTATCACAGCCCAAAAGATCAAAATTATGAGATGACAAAAAAACCTGTGCGGTGCACATAAATATACTTAATTATAACTCAAATATCAGTGATTACAAAATATATAATACAGAAACTATACAGATAAATAGTGGTCCTCTTAAGCTGTGATACTGATTTGAATAGTTGCTTGACGGAATTTTCTGGAATAAACTTCCGTTTCGAAAATACTTCCTCTGAACTTGAACCAATTAAAAAGGCAAATCTCTGCAGACACATGGCATGTGTGTATAACTTCATCCAGGCATAAAGTTCTCTCCTTTTGAAAATCTTTACTTGGTTTAGAAAGGAACATGGACAATGTTTCCCACCGTCTTCATTGTCCATGTTCCTTTCTAAATCAAGTAAAGATTTTCCTGCAAACTAAAAAATTGCCTGGCAGACATTGCTTTATGTTGCTACATCGTTTCTGTGCATCTGACCGACTTTATGTTGGGGGGGGGGGTGGCCTTTAGGCTGTTAAATCCAGGTAAAGGACATCTGAGATCACGTGCCGTCATCACGTGCCTTCATCTCTCTCTCATTCTTTTCTTTTGCAGCGAAGAAGTCTGTATTTTGTCCGCCTCCGGCACGGCAGCAATGCTGAACCCTCGGTTCCTCCAGGACGGCACCATGGAAGTCTGTTTGGAACAAAGGTTGTCATGGCAGCCTGGCTACTTTTCCATAGGGTCAGAGAAGGGAGAGGTTGATTTTTTTCCTCAAAACCAGGATAGTTCTTCTCTATTAGGGTAGGTTACCAGTGTTACAGTACAGGAGATGCGGGGCCAACCACTGTACTGCTTCCCCCCCCCCCCCCCCCCCCACTAACATCAACAGAAGTTGTGAAGCTTTGCACCAGCTCACTAGTCTCTCACTGTTTTTTTTAAAGTTTTCTAACAGCGTGAATAAGATAACCGGTTTGCCTACTAACCCCGTAATTACAGTACTCTCTGTCGCTTTTTCCCTCTTTGCCACTCTGCTGCATTTTACTCCTGTAGTACACTTGAGTACAGATGCCCTTTTCACAGTCTCAGTTGCTGAAGCCCGGACTTGATTTTATTTATTTATCTGTTACATTACATTTATTGATCACCTAATCCCCACGACCGTGGGGCTCTAGGCGATGTACAACATTTTAAAACCATAAAAACATATAAAAACCATATCCAGCATTATACAATAATCAAAAGCAAGTGGCGAAAGTTTTTGCAGTTCCCTCCCGTCTGGTCTGTGAGTGCTTTGCACGCCCCGGGGGCGGGCAGGGGAGGTAGGGTCCACAAGGAACCGGGGTCCAGGTAGGGTGCCAGTCATTATGTCAGCCATCACTGTCCTCAACCAAACTCCTGGCGGAACATCTCTGTCTTACAGGCCCTGTGGAATTGCATGAGATCCCGCAGGGTCCTGATGTTATTTGGCAAGAGAGTTCCACCAGGTCGGGGTCAGGGCTGAGAAGGCCCCGGTTGAGGACAGCCGGATCTCTCTAGGGCTGGGAACCACCAGCAAGTTCTGTGAAGAGCATAATTCTCCCCCGAGGGTGTAACCAAGGAGGCAGTCCCGCAGATACATCGGTCCTAGACCGCTCAAAGCCTTAAAGGTCAAAACCTTGAACTTGACTCGGTACTCCACCGGAAGCCAGTGCAGCATGCAACGGTAGCATGTGGCAACTGTTTTTTTAAAAACATATATCTTTTGAATGAAGATAAGCATGTTGAACATTTTTGAACAACAACAACAAAACAACTGTGTGAAATGTTTCAGGGCTAATAAAGCCGTGCTGCTCCTCAGTTTCCTTGTCGGCTTGGACTCTGTACGATTTAAATTATTGTGTGTATATGTCTCAGTCCTGACCTGGATAGCCCAGGCTAGCCTGATCTTGTCAGATCTGGGAAGCTAAGCAGGGTTGGCCCCAGTTTGTATTTGAGGGGGAGACCACCAAGAGAATACCAGGGATCCTGACTCAGAGGCAGGCAATGGCAAACCATCTCTGAACATCTCTTGCCTTGAAAGTCCCGTCGGGTTGCCATTAAGTCAGGTGTGAAAAAAAAAGAAAATACTTCTCACGACATCACTGCATTTCAGTACCTTTCCTGCAGGCTTATTTTTTTCCCAGTAGCGACTTTGCATTGTAGTTGGCAACTGCCAATTGAGTCAGCTTCATTAATATGAAACGCACTGTGGCCCAGTCTATAGTTAAGAGATCAGTAGTGTTATAGCAGTTCCAGTTTGGTGTAGTGGTTAAGTGCGTGGACTCTAATCTGGGAGAACTGGGTTTGATTCCCCCACTCCTCCACATGCACCTGCTGGATGACCTTGGGCAAGCCGTAGTTCTGTCAGAGATGTTCTTGAAAAAGAGCAGTTTCTGTTAGAGCTCTCTCAGCCCCACCTACCTCACAGGGTGTCTGTTGTGAGGAGGGGAAGGGAAAGGAGTTTGTAAGCCGCTCTGAGACTCCTTTGGGTAGTGAAAGGCGGGGTATAAATTTAATCTCTTCTTCTCTTCTCCTTCTTCTAATTATATTTATTTTCTTTTGCCCTTCAGAAAAAAGGGTATACTGTTCAATTCTGCCTGCTGTTACAAATTCAGATATGGCTGTGATTTTAAATTTTGTTTGTTTACATACGCTGTTCTTTTTAATGAGCGCTCCCATAGGAGTCATTCCCCGAAACTGAGAACAGTTTTGTATACAGTCTTATCTAATACGTTAAGAGAAAATGAATTGTGACACTGCTTCTAATATTGAGGAGAGGATTCTGTACAAGCACCGTGCTGCATGGATTGGTCAGAGAGAGCCACGTGGCAAACAGCTTTTAGTGATGAAATATTGACATGAGAGCGACGTCTTAGGAGTCTATGGGCGCGATCATACGCACCCATTTGCGACACAAGAAGGACGATTCTCCGCCGGCTCAAAGTGGCGCGATCACACAAGCACATCTGGGAAGCGTCCTGCAGCCGGTGTCAAAGTGCCGCAAACCGCTTTGAGCCGGTGGGGAATCGGCTTATTTAGCTACCAGTGAAAAGGCAGTCTCAAATGGTTTGCAACGGCCCAGAACTGCCCTTTCCTGGTGTGATCGCGCCAGCACAAACAAGTGGCGTTGGGGAGTGGGCTTTTTGTTTTTTCCCCCCCTCCCATCCCGGTATGCGCATCATCAGATGACCCCGAGGGTGGAGAGGCAAGTTATTGATCCCTTGTAAAAGCAGATAAGCGCACTGAAAATGGCCGGGGGGAAAAAACCCAACTCGCCCACGGCTGCGTGTGATCATGCAGCGGTGGTTTGCCCTCACAGGTCCATGGACTTGTGTGATCCCGCAAAAGCGGCGCAAATTGCGCCGGCACAAATTTGTGTCACTTCCCGTCTGGCTTACCTTGCTCGTGTGGACGGGGCCTAAATATCTCAGATGTTTAAACTGGTCTGCTCGCTGAGTTTAACAAGGCTTGCGCCAAAAGTGCACTTTTAGGCTTGGCTTGCTGACAAAAGGTTTTCTTTCGGGGCAGGGCAAAATAAATATACCCTGTGACAGTTTCAAAATGAAGGAGGCAGATAACACGTGACTTGTCCAGGTGGCAGTGTCATCTCTTTCTGCCTTGTGAGAATTCTGAGGTAAAAAGCGAAAAAACAGGTGTGGCGGGGAACTCAACCCCAAAAAATAGCTGCGAACCGAGAGGGTCAAGCTGACAAAAGAATTATTATGAAAAATATAGACATTTATCAGGGTGTACACGTAAATAAAACATAAAAAATTAAAAGAGACAGTCCAAGTATCAGACACTTAAAACTTGGTTCATTAGGAACTAATTGCAGTACATATCAAACTGATGAATAAAACCTTTGACCTAAGGACCATACGTGTTTCGCCCCCTGTGGGCCTTCCTCAGTGGTCAATATTCCTTATTATACAATGACACACATTCAAAAATACATGCATTCAGAATTTTGTATGTACATATATAATGAGACCAGGTGTTGCTTTCTGAAATTGTAGGGGGGGGGGGAAAGTGGGGGGCAGATTACTTTTGTGTAAACAGTAAATATATATGTAATAATAGATTTTATAAGAAATAGAAATAAATTTATGCTGGGATTAAATTGAATGCTATGTATTTGCTACAACTAGTAAAACGAGCCTATGGTGGCTGTGCAAATTCTCCAAATTAGTCTACACTGTTTTATCCATCAGTTTGATATGTACTGCAATTAGTTCCTAATGAACCAAGTTTTAAGTGTCTGATACTTGGACTGTCTCTTTTAATTTTTTATGTTTTATCTATGTGTACACCCTAATAAATGTCTATATTTTTTGTAATAATTCTTTTGTTCGTGAGAATTCTGAGGTATTCAGACAGTAGTCCTTTGGTGCCAGATGACACATTGCAGATCACATGCCCCTGTCCAAAATGCATGGGACTACGGGTTGGATCCAGTGCTCCCTCGAAACTGGGGGGTCTTGTGAGCAAAAATTCTACTTCGTGAGCGACTGGCCTTAAAGTTGTGAGCGAGCGATTTGGCTGCTGCGTAAATTAGTCTGCTCGGGAGCCATCCTTCCTGAGCTAGGACAAAAATCTGTGAGCTGGAGGCTAAAAGACTGTGAGCTAGCTCACACTAACTCAGCTTAGAGGGAACAGTGGTTGGAACCCACAGATCTTCCCTGCTAGCAGTGACGCTTTCTTCCAGTGCAGGTAGTCTTTCCTTGATGCAACAGAGCCACTCCTGGCAGAGCAGATCTGTGGGGTACAACCTTGTGTAACTCTCTTGAGGGCCCAAACAGATGCATCATGGGAATTCAGAGTCCCAAGCTCTCAGTGCTTTTGTTTTAAAACTCAGTTTTCAGGTGCATGGGTGGGTCGTAATCAGGATCAGAATCCAGAGCACGACAGGGCAGTATGTTGTGTCCCTGTAACTGTTTTCCAACCTGGGGAGATGCAGTTTGGAGCCAGCCTCATTTATCCTAACAGTATCGGTCAATTAAAGCAAGTGAAAAATGGAAGGCAAAATTTGACATTCAGTATGTAAAGCTTCGATAGGCCAGGGCTGCATTTTTGTATACATGACTGCAGGATTTCTTCACGGGCTTGATGCATGAATGGTAATACCAGATTTCTCACGATGTCTTGTTTAGGTTAGAGGAAACCTCACCTCCAGGCTGTGGCTTTTGCCACATTCCTTACGACGAGCTGAACATGCCATTTCCCGCTCACCTCACATTCTGCTGTAGCTGCAGGAAACAAAAAGTCCCAGATGTTCTTTTCACGACGATAGATCTGCCTGCAGACGCACTGGTGGTCGGGAAGGGATGTCTCATTCAAGCCAGGTACAGCTTTTTGCCAAGATTGCTTCAGTGTTTTGAGTTGCTCTGTTGGATAACTGTGGCTTGCCGTTTAGTTTAGTGTTGATGGATGTGGCTTGATAGCGATATCTAAAGGCTTCCTTTACCAGCAGCAGGAGGTCTTGGTAGTTTTAGTCTTCCTGTTCGGGCAAGCTGCTTCCGCTTTTGGACATACTGTTGCCTGTCCTAACGCTCCAAAGCACATCTGGTAGGTTTTAGTTCTCGTTGAATTTAGAACTGAGTAGCTTCAGCTGTACTTAGAAAGACACTGTTCTACAGAATCGAGTTGAAAACTATGTGTCCTTTACTGCTTTTGTATTTTAAAATATCAACCAGGGAAAACTGCAGGAAGTAAAAATATTGCTAATTAAGCATTTACTCAGAGACATTTTGGAGGGGGGATCAATACTGAGTGAGTCTGACTGATGCGGCTCGCTGATAGCGACTGTGTATCTTCTAGGGAGCAGCCATATTGTGAGGTTGTACTTTTTGTTGCTTAAAACGCAGACAGCTTTATGAGCAGAAGTCTTTTGGTACCACTTAAGAGTTGCCTTTTTTTATATCCCCAAACAATGTAATACATGCAAAATGCCTGTAATTTCTTGTTATTGGGTTTGTTTTTTGAGACATCTGTAAAACTGGTGTACGCCATTGTTGAACTTAGTCTATTATCTTCAGCTTGATCCATCATCAGTGGGTGGGTGGGGGGAGCCCTGAAGAGTCCTTACGTCAGAGTGTGGCATCCTATGAGGAAAACATGGGCTTTTCCACACTCCCATTTTCACTGCTGTGTGTGTCCCTGTTGCTTCGTTTTGTCTTTTCTGCATGTTTTGCTCCCTCTAGTGGTCGCTTCGGTATGTAATATTGAAGCTACCGCTAGAGAGAGCAAAACATGTGCTGGGGGGAGGGAGGCCCCTGATGCAGCAGGGGCACACAGAGCAACAAAAATGAGAGTGTAGGAGAGCCCCGTGTCCAAGGTGACAGTTTTCTGTGAGGTTTATCCTCTTAACCATTGGCAAATGGTTTTAAGGCCAGCTAACCACTCTTCCCCACCTCAACAGGCTGTGCCGGTTGAAAAAGAAAGCCCAAGCGGAGGCAAACGCAACTGCCATCAGCAACCTGCTGCCCTTTATGGAATATGAAGTGCACACGCTACTAATGAACAAGCTGAAGTTGAAGGGGATGAACGCCCTGTTTGGGCTCAGGATTCAGATCTCGGTGGGAGAAACCATGCTGATGGGCCTGGCAGTAAGTCTTTCGCATATTTGAAGATTCCGTAGCTTCCCGCTCCTCCGGTTTCTGTAGCGTCTTGCTCCTCCAGTTTCCAGAACCCCACCAGGGCTGTTCTTGGCCATTGAAGGGAAGGAGAGGTTTAAAAATGGTGAGACTGCCGTGATGATAGGCTGGATAAAAACAGTTAGGCCTCCTTGCTACCACGCGGCATGGGCTGGACTCTAAATCCAAATAAAGATTCCTGTGCCCCAGATAGCTGTGTAGAAGGGGGAATGTTGGCAGGCGTACTTTTAACCCGTGCATCATGATAACACTGCACCTACTGAGATTTGCTGTTCCATACAGCTTTTCCGAGAGCAGGAATCTTAACACAGAGAAACTGTCCGTTGCTTAGAGCTAATTTATTGAATTGCTTGTTCCCCCCCCCAACCCTTTCCCAAAGCCTCTAAGTGGGCTATATCATTTCAAACAAAGAGCATAACAAAAACAAAGTACCCAATTATATTCTGAGTTTCCCCGTATCGACTTAGAACAGGCTGTTGAACCCCAGCCCAAAGAGGAAAGGTTTATAGGCTCTTGCGGAAAGTATGCAGGTTCAGATATCAAAGTTGTGGATGGCCAACTTCTGTATTTTTGGAAGTCATTGGCCCCGTCCACACTGTCACTTTTGTCGCTCATTTCTCCCTATTGCTTTGGGTTCCTCCCCCTTTTCCACATGTATTTTGCTCCCTCTGGGACTACTAGAGAGAACAAAACATATGGGGGGTGGTGGGGGAACCTGAAGCAATAGGGAGAAATGAGTGACAAAAGGGACAGTGTGGATGGGGCCATTGTATCCCCTAGAAAGTGATCCAGGAGTGATAACTTAGCAGCCAGATTCCATACTGAAGTTGTACTTAGAGGAGAGGAGTCCCACATCTCTGGAGACGCCAACAGAAATGCCCCAATACGTATCCTTCCTTGTTATATGAACGGCACAGCCAAGAAAACATTCTTATAGGAAATACAGCAAACAAGCAAACACGGTGATATGAATGACTAGGACATTTAATCAGGATCATAAGCATTCTTGGCAGATCTTGATGACTGCGCCTAGAGGTGTAAAATGTCCGGAAGTTTTGAAGGCACTGGGTGGGGGGACACTTCCCCATTTGGGGGGAGGGGGGGGGGGAAACAGAAATTTTGGGAAGAATTGAAATATACGCAATACTTACTTGCCCTGTCAAGCAAACTGATTTTACTGCTTTAACAACATAAAATGAACCATTTAGAACAGCATACAAAATTGCAATATTTGACATATTTATGAAATTTTAAAGTTACAAGTACCTTAGTTTTGTACAAGCAGGATTACAAATATACCCAGTACTTGAGAGAAATCCGTAAGCTTGTTTCCCTCATGAAGATTAGGTATCCCTCTAGGTGCAGAGATACATCTTGGATTTAAAAGCTGTATGTGTCTACAACATGTCCACCTTGTCTTTAAAAGCATTTCACTCATTCAGAAATAGAAAATATTTCACAGGAGTTTTTTTTTCATGTTCCCCAAGATTTCCAAATTTTTCTGTTTCCCCCACAAGCCTTCACATCTCTAGTTGTGATGCTGCTTCATTTCCTGCATTTCCCACATTCCCAGCCCATAAATTTTAGCCTTCAGTGCAGAAATCTAGTTTTCTCTTCCCTCCCTCCCTCCCTTCCTTCCTTGGGAACAATTCAACACTAACACCTTTCCAAGTCTCAAAGCTAACAATTAGACAATCCTAGTTGTGTATATCATTTGCTAGATCTATAATTTGCTGATGGAAACAGAGATTTAGGGTTTTTTTTCTGCAGGTAGATATTAGCATACCAGAGTTAAAGAGTTATGGTTGTACTGTTCAAGTGTAAATAATGTAACACATCAGCAACAATGTGTGTCATTTTCATCTCACTATATCAGTTAAATTAGATCATGTACATTCAAGAACATATTTTGTACTTCATTTCTTACTGGCTTATTTTTTGTTTAAAGTCTGCCACAGGTGTTTATCTGGCTGCTCTTCCAGCCCCTGGTGGTATTCAAATTGCTGGAAAGACCCCAAACGATGCCTCTTATGAACAACATATATCGCACGTGCAGAAGAAAATCAACGATACAATAGCCAAAAATAAGGAGCTCTATGAAGTTAACCCCCCTGTAAGTGAAATTATGTAGTTGATGAACAGTTTTGCATCCACTGAAGCCCAGGTCTGTGTGGTATGAACTAGCAGGGAATGAAGAAGAAGAAGAAGAAGAGATTGAATTTATACCCTGTCCTTCACTCCCCAAGGGAGTCTCAGAGCGGCTTACAAACTCCTTTCCCTTCCCCTCCCCACAACAGACACCCTGTGAGGTAGGTGGGGCTGAGAGAGCTCTGAGACAATTGTCCTTGAGAGAACAGCTGGTACAGAGCTATGGCTTGCCCAAGGTCATCCAGCCAGGTGCAAGTGGAGGAGTGGGGGATCAAACCCGGTTCTCCCAGATTAGAGTCCGCGCACTTAACCACTACACCAAACTGGCTCATGAACCATGAAGATGGGCAGAGAGGGAAATTGGAAGGAAGGAAGATAAGTGCATGAAGCTCTGTTTTAAAGTTGGCAACAGACTGCAGGCAAGCAGCATGTGTTCATTCTGGGCTCGTCCGACGATAATGCCTTGCTCTATCCCAGTCCCTGCTGCATACCAAACTTGTATTTCCTATAGAGAGGTACACCCAAAGAACCCATCTGCACTACCTGGGGTACTCATGCTGGATGTGCCAGTAGGCAGAAGAGACTGTGAAGGAACAGACAAGGCATGTGCAGAAGCAAAGAGCTGCTGGATTTCCCATTCGCTTTCTCAGGGAATCACCTCCTCCTGGGGCTTGACTAGAGGCAGGCAATGGCAAACCACCTCTAACTGTCTCTTGCCTTGAAAACCCCACGAGGGGTGGCCATAAATCAGTTGTGAGTCTTGATGGCACTTTTCACCACCACCAGGACTTGACGGTCTTAGAGGGACTCTGTTTCGTTTTTCTCTTGAGTTTGCACTTCAAATGGAAGTGATTTTTAGGATGAGGTTCTGGAATTAAATGTATAAAACTGAAGTCATTGTTTTTTGAATGAATTTTCACACTTCCGTGTATGGGGTTATTACTGGGCCGTAATTGAAAGAGTTCGTTGTCCAGGCGAAAGGGCGGTACATTTTAAAGCATTCATGTGCAAAATAGAGAACACAAAATGCATGTGTGATTTTGTGCTATTCTTCTGTTTAGGAAGTGTCAGAAGAAATTATAGGTTCCCCTATTCCTGAGCCAAGGCAACGTACCAGGCTTCTAAGATCTCAGTCTGAAAGTTCGGATGAAATTACAGAACTGGACCTCTCCCATGGAAAGAAAGATGCTTTTGTCCTGGAGGTGCGTTTTCCTTCTTCGAAGCTCATACTAATAAAATATGTGTTCATACGTTAAATGTCATTTGCCTTCTCTCTCAATCCTGGTTTTCTGTAAGCTGGAAGAATTCCAGAATGTTCATGATATTTAATATATCAAACTCTGAACCATCCTAGGGAGTCTGTAATGGCGTGCTGCACTAATCAAACCGAATCTCTAAAATACACCATCCGCCGAAATAATTTTATCATATCCGTATTAGGATTTTGTACTGAGGTCTTGCATTACCGATCTTGATGTCCGGAGTTTCGAAGAGAGAAATGTTTTATATCTCTTTTTTTTGTAGATTGATGATACAGATGCAATGGAAGATGTTCATTCTTTATTGACTGATGTCCCTCCACCTTCAGGTATAGTTGAAAGCTTGTTTTCAATTCTGTTGTCTTTATAAAGTGCTCCCTGGTAGCTTGGCAACGCTGTGTGATAATTCGCTTCCTGGTATGAAAAACCTGCACGCCTATGTCTTCTGCTCCTCGAGGTCATAATAGCAGATATATGGAATGTGATCCAGCCTAGTGTGGAGTCGGCTGTTATTTGCAGAAGAAGAAGAGTTGGTTTTTATATCCTGCTTTTCTCTACTTTAAGGAGTCTCAAAGCGGCTTACAGTCGCCTTCCCTTCATCTCCCCCCAACAGGCCCCTTGTGAAGTAGGTGGGGCTGAGAGAGTGGCCCGAGGGCACCCAGCTGACTTCATGCGGAGGAGTGGGGAGGAGGCCTGTAGCCAGGATTTTGTAAGTCAGGGGGCCTTTAAATAAGTCAGGGGGAACCCCACACAGACATCCCCCCCCAAGGTAGCACCCCAAATGAAATAAAAAATTGGAAGTCGGGGGGGCCTGGGCTGGGTGGGAAGTTGGGGGGCTTGGCAGTAAGTTGGGGAGCCATGCCCCGAGATGCCCCACTATCACTATGGGCCTGGTGGGGAGTCAAACCCAGTTCTCCAGATCAGAATCCACCACTCCTAACCACTACACCACACTGGCTCTCACAAATCGATTCGTGTGATTTCTATACTGTTAACTTTCCCAGTCTTGGAATGCTCCCACGTTTAACGATAGCACTAATTGTTGTTTGTATTGTGACTTTGGGAACTCATTGTTTTACATGCCCTTAGCTCAGTAATATTTACAACAGCCCTATAATGTAGGAGACAGTTATCCCATCGATTTTTCAGGTAATGTGGTCAGGGTGAGGGATAACGGAACATGCAGTAATTTTTGAGTCTGTAAATCTGCCAGTCTTACTATTACCAGCAGGTATACAGCGTTCATTCACCTAAGGTCCTTCCTGATATAGGAGATTGAATAGTCACCCATTTCTAGTTGATGTGGGATCAGGCCACAGGATTTATCACACATTTGTGTGTGTCTGTGTGCGCACCCTCTGCCACAGAACTATCAGTTACGTGGCGTGACTCATTCTGTAAATATATTTATGTGCCCATAGCATGGGAATTGATGCAAGAACCATCTGATGGATTCAAAATTATCTCTTTGCTTCTCTGTTTACCTTCCAGCTATACCTTCCTTTGCCTTTCCTTGAAGCCCTGTGCTTTTCTGTCCTGGTTTGATCTGTTTGTTCTCAGCAAGGACAGTTGACTCCAATTCTGAATTAGTCTTTGGTGTGAACAGAACCTCTTTTTAGACTCTCACAATCTGTGACCTTGTTGAGTTTGTTCCTGATCTTAGGCTCTGTCACTGTTGCCCTGACCCCAAACCACAACGAGTTAGAGATCTGATTCATTAGTCACACCTCTCCACGATTGCTTCCACCCCCCACCCCAACCCTGACACGCTCTGAGACAAAGTCTGAAAGTCTGACTTGTGCAACCCTAGAAGCACTTGCTCGGCTTCTGTTAGCCTCTGTGCATATTACTCAGTGCTCAAGGGCACTCCCTCCGTGAGCTCTGTACATTTCAGCAAGAGTTGTCTGGGTGTGTGTCACTGTGGTGTTTGGTTGCTCATGAGGGTGTGTGTCCCATTCACATGCACACAGAGCTGATTCACTCCAATGAGGGCAGGGCTGACTCTTGTCTGGTGCAGTTGGCAGTCTCAGCTCCAAAATCCTGTGCGTGCTGTTAACGGGGCCCGTCTTACCACTGTAGGACTCTGTGTGATTGATGCCTGGATTAAGCTCATTTTTCTCCCCCTACTATTTATAACTTCCTGTGACTTATAAATAAAAGCGAGGGATAAGCCTCTTTTTATGCCCGCAGTAGACGTTAGTTTTGCTGAGGATTAACCCTCCAGTCCAGCATACGACATACAGAAACTGCACTCAGTTTTCATAAAGTGCACAATATCTTTTGTGTGTCCCAAAGCAACGGGTTTAAATTACGTGCAGAAAGGTATCGGCTGGATATTAGGAGATGAGCGCCGCATCCCTAGAGTCGTATCCGACTGGCTTCCGAGCAAGGGAAACCTTTACCTTTACAACTAATCTAGGTGACTGATGCTGTCAACTGGCCATAGTGCCTGACGTCTTCTGTTCCCGTTGGAGGCTCCGAGGGCTCAGTGCAGTTCACCAGACTAAGTTTTTGCCTCCAGCCGTCAACTGTCTGGTTCAAGGCCCTAACAGAGTCCAAACTGATGAGCAAAGGGAAACGGAAAAGAGGGAACACGTTACTTTGAGTATAACCACTTGAGTCGGGCCACCCAATTGTTATGGTGTATACGAATCTGTTCCACCATCATACAGGGGCTGTCTAGTGTGATCTTAAAAATAAGTCTCTTCAGCATGCATGTGTATCGTATTGAATATCCTATAGGACACTGGGATTTGCTTTTAGGCAGAAGGGCAGAGATGCCCAGTCACATTAGCAACTGTAAAAATCCCCTCTGATATCTGCACTTGGTAGACACCGGGCAAACTAGTCAGTGTTTGGGTGTGCTTTAATCCCTTAGTGTAGGAATCCTCACATAGGTGACTAAATGTTTTTCCCCTCTAGTGTCTGTGGTTTGTACTGCTGGCAGGGAGACCCGTGTGTGTGTGTGTGGGAGAGATAGAAGAAAGTCCAGTGGCACTTTTAAGACAAGCAAAGTTTAATTCTGGGCAGTGTTCCCTCTAAGCTGAGTCAGTGTGAGCTAGCACACAGTTTTTTAGCCTCCAGCTCACACATTTTTGTCTTGGCGCAGGAAGGATGGCTCCAGAGCAAACTAATTTATGCAGTCGCCAAGTCGCTCACTCACAACTTTAATACCAGTAGCTCACAAAGTAGAATTTTTGCTCACAAGATTCCACAGCTTAGAGGGAGCATTGATTCTGGGTATAAGCTTTCGTGTGCATGCACACTTCCTGTACACTTTTGTGGTGTTGTATGTCCTGACCTGGGTAGCCCAGGGTAGCCCGATCTCGTCATATCTGAGAAGCTAAGCAAGATTGGCCATGGCCAGTGTTTGGAAGGGAGACCACCAAGAAAGTCCAGGGTCGTTATGCCAAGGAAGGGAATGGCAAACCACCTCTGTTCGTCTCTTGCCTTGGAAGCCCCTTGGGGTTGCTATAAGTCAGCTCGATGGCAAAAAAAAGGTCTCTTTACTCTTTGGTTCTGCTCTGTGAAGTTCCTAGAAATCACAGGAATAATCCCACAGGAGTAAGGAGAGATCAGATCCCAAACAAGGCAGAACCGAGAAATCTGCTCATCCCTAAGTATAACATCAATTTCATCTGATGCAGTCGGAATAATAAGGCCTTGTTAATTTCTTTCCCCGCTTTATATTCAAGATCCCTTGTGTGTATGTGATGTCTCTGAACCATGTTGGTCCAGATACTGTGGAGACCATAAAAAACCTATGACCAGCAGGCTGTAGCTCTCCCCCCGTTTTCCAGCCTATATTTATAGACACTGAATTTCTCCGCATTGCATTTTTCGTTTGTTCCGTCCTCAACTGCCCAAACATTCACAGGCCAATAGCCATTTACTCCTGCTCTACTCAGTGGCAGTTCCTTCCCCAGTTGCCCTGTTTCCTTCGGTCATTTTCAGCAGCTTCCTGGTAACCAGCTTTCCATATTCAACCTGGTCTTGGTATACCTTTCCCTTTTTGCTGCCATGTTTCATTACGGGATTTTTAAATGGTCAGGCCTGTGTGTGTCTGGCTCAAGCGGTGTCCTCTAGTTGCAGCTTTCCGCTCTTTGTGTGTGTGTCGAATGCTGTCGAGTCACTTTTGACTTCTGGTGCTCTTATGAATTAATGTCCTCCAAAGTGTCTTGTTGGTAAGAGCCTTGCTCAGGTCTTGCAGATTGAAGGCCATGGCACCCTTTACCGAGGCCGCTTTTTTGTCACTCGTTTGTCCCTGTTGCTTCAGGGTCCCCCCCCCAAGTGTGTTACTCTCTAGTAGTCCCAGAGGGAGCAAAACGCATGTGGAAAAGGGGGGGGGACCCAAAGCAGTAGGGACAAACAAGTGACAGAAATGACAGTTTGGAAGTGGCCTGAGTCAACCCATCTCCTGTTGGATCTTCTGCTTTCCTTGCTGCCTTCAGCTTTCCCTAGCGTTATTGTCTTTTCCAGCGACTCTTGCCTTCTCATAATATGACCAAAATATGAGAGCCTCAGCTCAGTCATTTTAGCTTCTAGGGAGAGTTCAGGGTGAAGTAAGTTGTATTTGGGAAATGTCAGTCACGGACACATGCTGCGATAGTATCGTGGAGATTTTCTCTGCATTGGCGAGAGCCAGATGTTTTTCACAAACTTATGAAAGGATGAAATGCTATGAACAACTTCTTATTCAAGCAGGGGTTTCAGTCAGCCAGGGCGAATGAGCGACTAGGCTTGTAGATCTGTCTCCCAGCCTCCAAAGTCAAGAATTTGGTGATCACAGGACTGATGTGTCATGTCATGTTTTTGCTATTTCCTGGTAATGTGCTTTCTGGGTTTTTTTTTTTAAACTTACAATGTGTTCTTTGGCAGGCTTTTATAGCTGCAACACCGAAATCATGCCTGGTATAAATAACTGGACTTCCGATATACAGGTAAAGTAGCCTCAATATGTACAAGTAGTCTTTTCCTAAATTAAGCGATGTAGAACCACTTTTCTTTTGTTGCATCCTGAAATGTATTTTACGCGTCCTTGAGTGAGAATTGTGGCCCTTGCTGAGGTGGCCGTCCACATAATTTTTGCGGAAGAGAGACGTTTCCCCAATTCCCATCAGGTCTGTGCCAAATGATACGGCTGGATGCAGACATGACGTTTCCCCATTTCCTAGCCCTCCTGTTTGTCTCCCACTTGGGTACCCCCATGATTGTTCCAGAGCAAACCGTGGCACAACGTTGTCGGCACAGATATTACTGCTAATGTAAGCCGAAAAACAAGGCTTGTGGCCAAGGGTTGGAGTTGGATATTCAGGCGTTGTTTGACGCTGACCATAGTTAGCATCAATCTTGGGCAGACGTGATATTTACTGTGGCTAGCTCTGAAAAGCGAAGTCAGGAAATTCACACACAAAAGGGAGGAGAAAGTGGGAAACAGAAGCCCATTGCATGCCCACAGTTAGGGGATGTAGCTGCACCAGCTCTGTTTAGGAGGAGCCCTTTGGCCAGTTCAGTCTAAACACACATCCTTACAAATGTTTGCATTGCCGGGACAGCATCCCTTAACACCTGTGTTGGTTGGCGTTGAGAAGGCATTGCGTTAGGTATGCCCATTCTAAGCTACAATTGATGGGTGTAGCGCATCAGGATGAAGACCTGAGCTAAAATCAGAACATCTTACTTCTTTTTTTTTTTTAAGTTCCTTTAACACATTCTAGTTAACTAAAATATACTCACAGGAACACACTTTCATCTTTGGTGCAATGTATCATAAGCTGAAGATTCTGCTTGTTTTAACAGGCTTCTTTCTTAGTTATACCACGATACTTCCGTTTTTCAAGGTAAAACAACTGTTGGAGTGGAACTGAGTAGAGTTTTTTTTATTTTTCTTGGTTTTGTTTTTGTTGTTTTTCTGATTGTAGCTAAGGCTATGAAAACCGAGCTAGCTCCCAGAGCAGAGTGAACAGCTGTGGTGCAGAGAGGACTCACCCCTTGATCCAGGGGAAAAGGCAGCAAATGTTCAAGCATACAGGCCATTTCACACATTATGATAAACCCAAGTTTGTTGCCAGTTGGTGCTCAGTAGGAGCTGCAGCCAGTCACATTTCCCTTATGCATCTGTCTGTACGATAAATGAGTTGACAAATAAGTGCTTTTTGCACTCACACAGGTAAAAATATGATGTGCAGAACAGAATAAAGTTTGAGTCCAGTGGCGCCTTTTAAAGACCAACAAAGTTTAATTCTGAGCATAAGCTTTCGTGTGCATGCACTCTTCTCCAGATATCTGAAGAAGCGTGCATGCACACAGAAGCTTATACCCCAAATTGAACTTTGTCGGTCTTAAAGGTGCCACTAGACTCAACTTTGTTCCGTTGCGTCAGACCAACATGGCAACCCACATGAATCTGTCTTCGTAGATGTGTGAAATAGTCTGTGATCTCTTACACCGAAAAATCTCTTTCTGAACGGATGGGTCTCGAGGCACTGTTCTTCCTCCAAAATAGAAAGGGTCTCTCTTTTTCTACCTGCTGCTAAGACTGTCATTGCCACAAATTGGAAAAAGGCACTGATACCCACTCCCTCACATTGGCATAAAAAGTTGTGGGATTTTTACCTTATGGCTAAGCTTATGGACAATCTTACGCATTTTGGCAAGCACTCGTCACCCTCTAATTTTACCTCTATCTGGTTCCCCATCTTAGAATATTTGACCCTCTCAACAGGAAATTCCTAAGTAATTGATAACTTATGTTTGTGGTAAAACCTATGCACTAGATATTCTGTTCTGTATCTCAACCTCCATGCAGTGATTTCTTTTTTAACCAATCTCTGATTCTTTTTATGTACTGCTAACTTGATGTTAAGTTCCATTATATGAGCTGTATAAATTTGCTGTGTATTTCTGCATTCTTTTTATATTATTTTTGTAATATTTACAGAATTTCAATCTATATACTAATAGCCAAGTATCCCCTGTGCATGCGGATATCTAAATCCGCACATCGGGGGCACTTGGGGGGGGGGGCAGAGAGATTTTCCTGCACACTTGGGGGACTCCCCAGTTGTGCAGAACAATCTGAAAACTTAAAAAAAACTATACGGGGGATATTTCAATCCCCCCAAAAGTAAAAGAGTGTTCCCTGCGCATGTGCAGAGAATGCTCTGGGAATAGTTCCTGGCAACCATTGTGGGGGGATTGGCGGTCCCGGCAGCCATGAGCCTCCTCCCCACCCAAGTATTGTGGGTCCCTCTTCTTGTAAAATACTAATTGAGAAAAGTGGGGGGGAAATAGTCTTTGGTAATATATACACCATTTAGATTTGAGTCCAGTAGCAGCTTAGAGACCAGTGAGTATCAAAGTATATGCTTTTGAGAGTCAAAGCTTCCTTTGTGTGTGATGAAGGGAGCTTTGATTCTCAAAGGCTTAAATCCTGAAACTCTTGTTAGTCTCTAAGGTGCTGCTGGACTCACAGCTATCTGACTGTTACTGCAGAGTGACACGACTACCCTCTGCAAGGATATCCCCCATATCTCCGTTTTATGACTTTGGTGATGAATGGGCAGGATCGCACCGTACTATTTTGGTGGCATGCCATCCTCCAGCAGTTTTTTCCCCTTTCCATGTCTGTGTCAAAGTAAAAACGCACAGCTGGTCTCCTAATCTCTTGTTTCCGCTTCAGATGTTCACGTCGGTCAGAGTCTCCAGACTCAGCAACATCACTCTGACGAACCAAACGCTCAACAAGACCTTTAACGACCTCTGTGAGAACCTGCTGAAGGTAAGAGGGCAGCTGCTGTCCCTGGGTTTTCATTGGAACCGCTCAGTCCAGCCTGCGTGCTTGAGGTACCTGGAGCTGTTTCTCTTCTGCGGCCTTTCTGCAGCATGCCGGCTTCTGGCACACTGTGGCCTGGATCGAGTGAGTTGATCTTGGGAGAAGGGTTGGGGCTGGGGCTGCTGGGTGGAGGCATACAGTCGCAGAGCAGGCGCTTAAAGCACAGCTGGTAGGTCTCAGCCAAGGAACACGTTGAATGTGACATCCCTAGATTTAAAATTCAGAAATTGTCGGACAGTCCGCTTGCAGCCTGCAAATCATATTCTTATTGGGAGGCTGGAGTGCATATCGGTATCTGTTATCTGTGGTAGCTTTGAATGTAGTGAAGGGTGCTGTGGCTGAACTCCTTGTAGACTGTGTCTCCAAAATTAAACGCCTCTGGCAACATACACATTAAATAGTTTTGCTACATGGCTCAAACAGGTGTGTCATTGAGGAAGACATGGACTTTAGCTGAAGTCTTTTACCCAGTAAGCCTAGCCATGATACCTGGCAACCTTGTGTTTATGACTTCGTTGGGGTCGTTGTTGCTGTTTAATGGCATTGTGGGTAGTATAGCTAGGAGATCCTAAGATTGTCTGGCAGCCAGATCTGCTAGCTCTTTTAGCGTTATGCACCACTAGGTGGCAAGCTAGACTCGTTTTCAAGGCAAGCGATGTTTCAGAAGTGGTTTGCCATTGCCTGCCTCATGATCCTGGTATTCCTTGGAAGTCTCCCTTCCGAATACTAGCCAGGGCCAACCCTGCTTCGCTCCTAAGATCTGACCAGATTGGGCTAGCCTGGGCTATCCAAGTCAGGGCACCTTGTTGGATAGAAATGCCTTTTGAAAGTAGTCTTACTGCCTCCTTTAGGGGGCACTGCAGTTTCCCCTTCTCATCTAGATATTTATGTCATCGGTCTTCCCGACAGACCTTCATAGGCTGTGAAAAACATGGGTCCATATTCCATGTGGCTGCACAGACCTCACTAAGTGTCATAGGGATATCCCATGGAATAGCAGACCGAAAATTACCCAGTGTGGCCTTGATGCAGGTCGCCAGGCTTTGCCTGCTCTGAAGCAGGGGGGGTAGGATTGGGCAGTAAACAAACGAAATCCAGACCCCCCCCCCCGATCATATTAAGCAGATATAACTCATGTAAAATGATGTCTTGTATCCCACAGAGCCTGTATTTCAAACTTCGGTCCATGATTCCTTGCTGCCTGTGCCATGTGAATTTTACGGTTGCTCTGCCAGAGGATGAATTAATCCAGGTAACCCGGTTCATTTGTCCCTTGGAGTTCTGTAGTTCTTCACATTGTCCTTTGCTTTTACCAGGCTTTTTGGAAGGTAGAAGTGGAGACTCCAGAACCGTGTAGGTCGGGGGTCCCCAGCGACCTGCCTGTGGTGCCATGGTGCCCGCCAACACCTTTCCTGATGCCTGCGAAGTGCTTTTTTTTTTTTTTTACAGTGGGCAGGGCCATGTGAGGCTTTGGCTTCTGATTGGCCGCTGGAGATTAGATTGCTTGTGCAGATTTTTAAAAACACCTCTTTGGCAGCAGTTGTCAATGCAGCACAAGGATCTTTGCTGTGCCACTGAAGGTAAGCTGCCGCGGGCATTTTGTGGCTGGCTCCGCCTCCCCCAGTCGTCATTTTATGGCAGCCATTTTGTGGATGTGCCCGCCATGCTGTGTCGGAATTCCAAGGACTCGAAAAGGTTGGGGGCCCCTGCTCTCGGTTCATAACGCTGATGACGATCCATGATGTTGTTGTCCCACTTAGTAACCCTTTTCAGCGCAAAATCAAGGCCACCGGCTGCTCCTACATATACACATACACATGAAAGCTCATACCTTGAATAAACCTTTATTGGTCTTAAAGGTGCCACTGGACTCTAAATTTGTTCTGTTTTTCTCAGTGTTAGCTTCTCTTATTCTGGCACTGTTTTCCAGAGGGTCCACATAATGTCCTCCTTTTGTCCAGCTTTCCTATTTCCCCCGTTTTGGAAAAGATCACAGTCAAAAGCACCTTTGTGGTTTTGGAATAAAAAGGAATAAAAAGGGACGCAAGATGTGCATTTTTGAAACTCCTGCCTACATTAGCAGCACATGGCTACCATTCCCCTCCACCTGCCTGCCACATGAGGACTGGGGGGGGAAGGGGGGGGCTTTTTCCAACTTACTTTTTTAAAAAAGCCTTCCAGTTGTGTGTGGGGGGATTCTGATGGCCATTACGGGGAACTGAAGCAAGACACCTGTGGAAAAAACTACCATGTGGCTGCTCTGATGCAGAAGCATTCCCTGTGGCAATGGAAGGGAGGATGGCAAATAGTAGCCACGTGGAAGCAGATTGTCAGTGCCATCCTAAGCAGAGTTACGTTTCTAAAGTCCTGGTCACACAAGCGAGATAATCCGGGGGGGAAGTGAGGCTATTTGCTCCAGACTAATTTGACCCGCAGTTGCGCAATCACACAGTTCTATGAAGCTGCGGCCGCAGCCCGCCATTGTGTGATCAGACGCAATCGCTGGTGAGTTGGGGGGGGGGGGTTTGCCATTGTTTCCCGATGTGCTTAAACGGGGGATCGATGAATCGCATCTCCACCCTAAGGGCTTCCTATGGCAGTATGCGATGATGCTGCACATATTGAGAAGGGGGAAGAAACAACGGCATGGCGTTGGGATAGCCTGATCAGACTACCCCCGATGCCATGAGTGCGCACTGGAGCGATCACACGGGGAAGACCGTCTGTGGCCCGTAGCAAACCTGTTTGATACTGGACTTTCCCTAGTATCTTTTAACTCTGCTTCTTCGGCGGAGAGAAATGGGTTGCCGACGGGTACAGGACGGTTGCCAGATGCTCTGGTGTGATCACACCCTTAAAATCCACACAGCATTCGTGCCTATCGCGCGGCTAATTCTGCGTGTGATCGGGGCCTAAGAGCGCCAGTTTGGTACAGTGGCTAGAATGTCAGACTAAGATCTGGGAGACACCCCCCCCCCCATGGAAGCTTGTCGGGTGACTTTCGGCCAGTCACACACTCCGCAGCCTAACCTGCTTTGCAGGGCTGTTGTGAGGAGAATGATGTGCCCTGCTTTGGATCCCCATTGGGAGTATAAATGAAGTAAAGAAATGAATCGTAATAAATAGACCTGCAAGTCTTGGAAGGAAAAGATGAGGGACTTGGGAATCTTTAGTCTGGAGCAGAGGAGGTTGAGGGGGGGCATGACTGCTCTATTGAAGTATCTGAAGGCCTGTCACTTCAAGGAGAGCGTGGAACTGTTCCTGTTGGCAGCAGAGGAGAGGACTCGCAAGAATGGGTTTAAATTATGGGTGGAAAGATTCTGGCTGGATATTAGGGATTTATTTTTTTTTTGCAATAAAAGTAGTTTGGCAGTGGAATTGACTGCTTAGGGAGGTGGTGAGCTCCCCCTCGTTGGCAGTCTTCAAGCAGTGGCTGGATGCAGGGCTCATTTCGTAGCAGGAGCTCCTCTGCATATTAGGCCACACACCCTTGATGTAGCCAATCCTCCAAGAGCTTGCAGCAGCCCCTGTAAGAAGAGCTCTGTAAGCTCTTGGAGGATTGGCTACGTTAGGGGTGTGTGGCCTAATATGCAAAGGAGCTCCTGCTACGAAATGAGCTCTGGCTGGATGGACACTTGTCAGGGATGCTTTAGGCTAATCCTGCATTGAGCTGGAGGTTGGACTAGATGGTGTCTGTGGCATCTTCCAATTCTGTGAGTCTATGAAATAAGTCCACTGACGTTGTTTGGCTTAGAAGGGGTGAAACTATGCTAATGATGGCACTTGTGCGTATGCTAAGCTAGTGAAAGACCTGTAATCCAACCATGGGACTGTTGGCTACAAAGTCCTTAACATGGTATAGATTCATCTGGGTAGCCGTCTTGGTCTGAAGCAACAGAACAGAGTCGGAGTCCAGTGGCACCTTTAAGACCAACAGAGTTTAATTCCGGGTATAAGCTTCCATGTGCATGCACACTGCTTCAGATGTATCTAAAGAAATGTGCATGCACATGAAAAGTTATATCCAGAATTAAACTTCGTTGGTCTTAAAGGTGCCCCTGGACTCAGACTTTGTTCTTAACGTGGTCCGTTTTTGATAATTTAATTATATGCGCATAAAGTTGCTCCTGTGGTTTTCAGTAATTGTGGCTCTCTGTGCCGCTTCCCTTCTTAATAAAATGTTGCATAACCTTGCGGTGAAGCTTTTAAAACGACTGCTTTATTTAAAGGTCAGCTATAGCTTCATTCTCATCTGTTTTTTCTCGTTTCTCGACTTACCCAAGTGTGGTGAAACGATTTTAAACTGTGGCTTTAATGAAAGTACTTTTATCCTGCATGTTTTTTTTCTTTTAAATATTATCCCAGAAACAGCTTTTGTGTTTTTTTTTCGCCTTCTCTCACGCTTGTATATCAGCTAACAAAGCATCACAGCCCGAAGGAGGTTGCCATGTCTTGTTTGTTCGTTTCACTGTATTCCCAGGGCACATGGCGGTCCCACGTGTTCAGTCAAGACTGGGAGCTGTGTTAGTCCGGCCATAGCAGGAGAAAAGAGCACATGTCCAGTAACACGTTAAAGACCTAACAAAACTTGTGGCAGGGAATAAGCCTTTATGGGTCAGCAGTTCTTCAAATATAGCTAGAATGTGAGGGCATCTGTCCTATTTCCAGTAGGACAGATGAACTCACATTCTAGCTGTACCTGAAGAAGTGAGCAGTGACTCAAGAAAGCTCATACCCTGCCACAGATCTCCTTAGTCCTTTCTTTCTTTCTTTCTTTCTTTCTTTCTTTCTTTCTTTCTTTCTTTCTTTCTTTCTTTATTTATTTATTTATTTATTTATTTTATTTATTTATATCCCACCTTGCCAGCGAACCGGCTCAAGGCGGCTAACAAGCATAAAAATACCATCAAAGGTTTACAATATAAAATAGACAGTTAAAACTAACACAACATCCTGCACACAATATACTACAACAGATGGCGGCTTCAGAGTTCTCATGGCGAACAGAGGCAGCGAGGGGTGCGGCCAACAGGACCAGGGCGATGTTATCAAACCAGTTCCCCCCCGGGTGGCGGCTCCTAGTTGAAAGCCTGGCGGAAGAGCTCCGTCTTGCAGGCCCTGCGGAACTGCAATAAGTCCTGCAGGGCCCTGATGTCCTCCGGGAGCTCGTTCCACCAGTAAGGAGCCGCCACCGAGAAAGCCCTGGCCCTAGTACAGGCCAACCGAACGTCTTTCGGACCAGGGCAAGTCAGACGATGTTGTGTGCCTGACCTCAGTGCCCTCTGGGGCATATATGGGGAAAGGCGGTCCCTCAAGTAGGCAGGCCCCTGACCATATAGAGCTTTAAAGGTTAACACCAGCACCTTGAACCGGATCCGGTATGCTATGGGCAGCCAGTGCAGCGACTGCAGCACAGGCCGGATGTGGTCCCGCAAAGAGAGACCCATCAGCAGCCTGGCCGCAGCATTCTGCACCAGCTGCAGCTTCCGGATCTGAGACAAGGGCAGCCCCATGTAGAGAGCGTTACAGTGATCAAGACGTGAGGTGACCATAGCATGGATCACTGTGGCTGGGTCTTCGCGTTCGAGGAAGGGGGCTAACTGCCTAATTAAGGTGCTGCTGGGCCCCTGTTCTTCACTGAGCACTGACTCATGAACGCTTGTATCCTGCCACAAATTTTGTTAGCCTTTAAGGCGCTACTGGACTCTTGCTCTTTTCTACCGCTGCATTTTCAGTCAGCGCATGGGAAGGGATGTTTTGCCAGAGGCTGTTTTCTTGCCTGAAGCAGCGATTCTTTTTAATGGATTTGGGTGGCCGAAAGAAGCTCAGCGAGGCAAGCTACCTTGGCAGCACCAAAATATATTTTAATTACAGGAACGAGAACAAACCAAAATATACATAGAGAGTGTTTTTCTTCATCCCTTTTGAGAAGTATTGGAGTCAGGAGTCCATGGAACAGTGAAACAGCTAGATCTTTATTGCTGGTCCGGATGAAGCATACAACCCAGGGCTCGGAGCCCTCCTTTTATGCTGGTCAGGGATAATCCCCTGACCTCGCCCAACTGGCCTGATAGGCTATTATCAGTCTATTTACATCCCATAGGTTCCCTGGGAGAAACCTAGGTACATGATTGGTGGCCGCTTTGAATCCACCTGGCCTTTGTTCTACCTGACTGAAGCTCAGGTAGTTTCTTGGCCATGTGCTCTGGCCACATGGCGGTCGCCATTACTGGAGCACATGGCGACCTCATGGTCAATACATAACACCTTTAATCGCTCGGGGCTTGCCGCAAGTGGCTTTGCTTCCCAGCAGCCCCAGCTCTCCAATGAATCCCCTCTGCTACTACTTCCTCTTCCCCTCGTACACTTTAGAGCACTGGTGTCGAACTCACTCGTTGCGAGAGCCGGATCTGACCTAAACGTCACTTCGTTGGGCTGGGCCCCGTGTGCCATAAAAGGTAATGCCAGGTACCAGAGGAGCAAACTTTACAAAGGACACAGGCAAACCCAATGAACGATATTATCTTAAACTCAAAATGCAGACTTGCTTAAAACATGAACTCTCTTAACAGTATTTCCTTACAGTATCTCCCCTGATGCTCACCCTCCCGCTTCCACTGCCCATTACACTTTTAGCCCTGGGACGTAATGCTGTAAAGGGATGTAATGCATAGCCTCCGTCACCTTGCAGTAAAGGTAATTAGTTGCTCACAGGCCGGATAAGAGCCCAGGATGGGCTGGTTTTGGCACAAGGGCCATACATTTGACACCCCTGCTTTAGAGCCTGCTTAGGTGCAGCCATCCAGTAGGAGTCTTGTGTGGCAGTGCTCTCACCCGACACACCCTTATTAGGAAGTCTGAAGTCCTAGGGAGGGGTGATCCTGCAGTTGCCTGGATGGAACCTAGCTGCCAGCATGCTCTAAGCCAAGGTAAAGTCACCTGACAACCAATGCTTTTCTAAGCTTTTGAGTCTTGTGAGCAAAAAATTCTACTTTGTGAGCTGCTGGCATTAGTTGTGAGTGAGCGATTTGGCTCCTGCATACTAGTTTGCTCTGGAGCCATCCTTCCTGAGCTAAGACAAAAATGTGTGAGCCGGAAGCTAGAAAACTGTGAGCTAGCTCAAGCTAACTCAGCTTAGAGGGAACACTGCTGACAACACCGCGCCCGACTTCTTCTTGAGGGGTAGTTCCATGACGGCACTGCAGGAAGAGCAGGAGTGAAGATCTTGGCCCTGCCTCCATATCATCGCCCCTGTGATCTGCAGGGGCAGTCACCAGGAGGAAGTGGCTATGTGGACTTTTCCTCCTTGTGATTGACCGATGCTGCTTGTGGAACGTTGCTGATCACAGGGAGGGATAGTTCGCATGGCCACTTCCTCTGCACATTGAACCCTGCCAACAACCAGGAGATGGCATGGGAGCAGGGGGCGGGGCACTCCCTCCCTCTCTCCCTCCCTCCCTGTGTGTTCAGTCAGTGAGTGGGACTGCTGTCAGTGCTGTGCTGCAGTACTAGTCCTATCTATTTCTAAAACCAAAGTTCACGATGGGTAGATCGTAACACTTCACAGAAAGCTTTATTTGCTGACTTGAATTTTGGTTCGTGCGTTTAAAAGACTCGCCGTGGCCCTTCGAAAATCAGAAGCAAGTGTTTACTGAGCAATGACGACTTGTACGTTTCTGTATCTCCCTCTCCTCTTCCCCCCCCCCCATGTGCCTCCAAGGATAGATTTGATTAATAATCAACTGGAAAAGGAGGCGCTGGAACAAAAAGTGATGGCTTTCTGCTTGCAATTGCAGGTCACTGTCACAGCGGTCGCAATAACCTTTGACAAACACCAAGCTTTGCAGACCACGAAGACGCCAGCAGAGAAAACATTACAAAGAGGTAAACATGGAAGAACCTGTCAACCCTTCCTTGCTACGAATGCCGTAATGTCTCCCTATGGCTACCACGACTCCAGTTTGCCCTTTCATTTCAGTGGAACTAAGTAAATACCAGTGGTTGCGGTGCTGTGGCATGGACTGACTTTCACCACAACTACTAAAACTATTCCAGTCACGTAGTTTTTGGACACGCAGACCTGCCTGATCATGAGCCAGACCATTGGACTATTAAGTTCAGTGCCGTCTGCTCTGAGTGGCAGTGGCTGTCGAGTGTCTTCAGTAGAGGTCATTCACATCACCTACCTCACCCTTTCAACCCAATCGAACCTGGGACCTGCTGCATGCCAAGCAGATGCTCTTACCCATGAACCACAGCCCCTCCCTGTTCGCAGTCAGGTATATCTATGACCACTTCTTGTGGGTAGTGGCAAACTTATGCCTTGGCATGGCCATAGTGCCTGGGTATTTCACTAGCACCCATGCACATGGAAAGATCCCACGTATATACACTACTTACAATGCCACATGTGTGGGAGACAGAACTGAGATGAATTGGAACTTTGGTTATTTGGAGCCAGTCTGGTGTAGTGGTTAAGAGCGCGGACTCTAATCTGGGAGAGCCGGGTTTGATTCCCCACTCCTCCACTTGCACCTGAAGTGCATGGACTCTAATCTGGGAGAACCGGGTTTGATTCCCCACTCCTCCACTTGCACCTGCTGGATGACCTTGGGCAAGCCACAGTTCTGTCAGAGCTGTTCTTGAAAAAGAGCAGTTTCTGTCAGAGCTCTCTCAGCCCCACCTACCGCACAGGGTGTCTGTTGTGGGGTGGGGAAGGGAAAGGAGTTTGTAAGCCGCTCTGAGACTACAAGTGAAGGGCGGGGTATAAATCCAATCTCCTGTTCTTCTTGTGAATACACAGTGTAAATGTTTTAAATAGAATGTAACTACTGGAATAATTCAGTGTCCAGTAACTACTGGAATGATTCAGATTGACCTTGAGAAGCTGGGAGAAATTGATAAAGCCTTCTACAACTCTGTATTCCATGTATTCATCAACCATAATGAGGTCAGTTGCCCTGTGGTGTTTCATGCACACACACATACACAACCTGCACAAGCACACAGTTTGTAGATTGCAGTGTACGCTCTGAGGGAGCAGGACTCATTTTTACCATAGATTGAATTAGGTGGGAAACATGATGAAACAGAAAAAAATTAGCTTTTCTCTCCAGTGGCTTCGCTGTGCCATTGCATTAGTCGCACAGGGCAATAGTTGTGTTGATTTTTCTTGGTAGCTGGTGGCACACTGAATACAACTCCCTGTCTTTTTTCTGTTTCTGTGATTGACTTTGAGATCTGTTTGGTCCCCACACTGGATTAGTAAAGCTCACTCATTATTTGGACGAGCATTAAATACGGAGTCTAACAGTCTAGCCCTTGTCCATTTTGGCTAGCAGCGGCTGTCCAAGATCTCTCCCTAGCCTTAATCTTGCCACCTCCCGTCCTGTACAGGAAGTATCTTGAGAATGTTAACCGTGGGTCTGCTCCGCTTCAGCCAGATCTTTGTCTCCTCAGCCTTTTGTGCTGGGTTCAGAAACTACTGAATCGCAAAGTATTTTTTAGAGCAAGAGGTGGCAGTGCTGCTAGGCCTCCGTCTCTGGAGTTTGTTCCAGAAGGTAGCCGTGTCAGTCTGCAAGTAGAGTAGCCAGATTCGAGTCCAGCCGCACCTCAGAGACCCAACAAGATTTTGGGGGACTGAGCATTCAAGTGTCAAAGTTCCCTTCATCAGATTCCTTGGAAATGCATGTCTTTGAAAACTGTGGGCTCGGTGAAGATTGAATGGGCCGTTTCCCTCTGATCTCACCTTCCCGCTGCAGACCTCCCCTCGTGATGGTTCCTGAGGATCTTCTCTCTCCTGGGAGGAGGAGCAGCACTTTGCGGAGATCAGTCTGCTGCGGTGGGATAGGGGAGGCAGGAAAGTCCTGCTGTGTGGATGGGAAATTTAACCTGCATCCAGCCCAGTGTAATTTCCAGGTGTTCTGATTCTAATTATGTAGGAAGCGTCCATAATATAAAGCCACACAACACTGTCATTCTTTTTATATGCTTATTTTGGCATCTGCCCAGTTGGAATTAGGACTGTTTGGGTCAAGTTAAGAGCCCCATCCCTAAGCCGTGATGTCCGATGCTTAAACCATCCCTAACAAACGCTTGTCCAGCTTTACCTTTACAAGCGGCAAGTCTGCGACAGAGATGTTAGATTCTGGGAAAGAAGCTGTTCTTCACTATGGTCTCTGTGCATCACATGGATGGGCTCTTAAGCATGTGCAGAGTCTATTTAAGAACCTATAAAGGCTAAAAAAGACCCTCTGATTGTAAGCTCCCTCTTCCCAGAGTGGGTGGAACTGTGCTCACCCATCAGTCCTTACTCAACTGCCACAGCATCGGCCTCTAGAGGAACCTTCAGGTTGTCAGTTCCTTCAGTTCACACTACTTCATCGCTCCTCCGTTTAGTTGAACTGCATTTGTAGCGACCGTGCCACTGCTTTCTACTATTTTATAATTATAGCACGCATACCTCTAAAAGGCATTAGACTTGTGGAGCTTCTCTGAACTCTTGTTTTTTTGCAGAAATTAATGCACAACATCCTTTTTCCCCCCCTTCACTTTAAGCTTCGGCCGATAATGAAGAACAGCTGCAGTTTCCTCTGGAGCTTTCATCCGATCCTTCTCAGCCATTCACGCCAGCTAAAGGTTAGTTGAAGGGAAGACAAAAGAGCATCTGCCCATCCAGCCCTTTCTGTCTTGCATTCACTTGCTCCCTTACAGTTGGTCAGCTGTCTAAAAGGGAAAAAAAATTGCTACCAGACCTGAGTTGCTCGTTAGCAAGAAGTGCGATATTTAAGGCAGGCCAAACAAAATGTTTGTACTCTTCCCACTTGATCTTTCTTAAAATATTGAAGTAGGATGGCCAGTACTTGAGGGAGCAAATGAAAAGGAACCGTTTATGCTTGTTCTACTCCTCTTCTGGTGCCGCTTTGAGCTGTGGAACAGCTGTTGCATCCTAGCCTAGAGGCAGCTAACTGCATTTCAAGGAAGGAAGGGCATTGTCCTTTGAAATGCAAAATGTGCTGAAATGACTGGTCTAACACAGCTTGAGGCCCCTGAGTTTGAATGAAAGTTCTTTACAATTGGGTTGAAAATGGTATGGGTTCCTTTCTCGGGAGTCAACACAGCCATTTTTAAGATCTTTGTCTTAGGTGTTCTGTTATGCCAGGTATTCTCTTGAGAATCCAAGTGTTCTTCCACTCTCATCCTAATTCTTAATACAGAGGGGGTAACCTCTTTGAAGAGCTTCTGATTTTTTTCTCCTTACTGGGGGGCAGAGCAAAAAAAAAATGGAAGATGAGATTCCGATCAAGGAGGTGGAGACGGGGATATATAGTTGTAATTTTTCACGTTCACCAATGAGTTATAAGTTGCAACTGGAGAAGCAAGATATCACGGGGTCGGTTGTCTGCTGTGTCAGTGGAAAAGATGAATTCTGTGTTGGGAATGGCTGTGCAAAGCTGGCAACCAGTGGGAGATTTACCTGGGGGGGGGCCTTCACTGGTGCCGCTTCTGGCGTGACTTGGAAGTTACGTCATTGCATATGCATGGCACTCTAGCATTTGCCCAAAACTCTATGGTTTAATCATAGAGTTATGAGTGAATGTTGGAGCGTTGGCCAAGACAATGACATTGTTTTCAGGTCATGGCAGAAGTGGTTTCATGGCACTAGCACACCACCAATCTCCCCCGCCCCCGAATTTCCATGAAACCCAGCTCAGCAGCAGCAGCCAAAGCTGGCAGGAAACCTGGCTTCCCCATGTCCCAAAATCTATGATGGTCCTCTGCCTAAACCAGATTCTTTATCTTGTACAACAGAATTCATTCTGTTTATATGAAGACTATCGGAGTAATAAATTGTGCCATGGCCAGAGTCCAAAAGCACTTAAGACCATTGATCTCAGCGGCCTTCCGTACACTTAACTTTGTACTGGATTATGGTTAATGTTCACAGACAAACGTTTTAGCAATTAATCCAACGCGGCGGCGTGTTCCAGTCACAAAAGCAGCACAGTAGGGCCACCCTCAGATAAGCTGGAGATAAGCGACATCCTTGAGGGACGCCCTGGGTACGTAAGAAAAAAATCACAGTGAAATTAACCAAATGAAAAAAAGGAATAAATGCGCAAAACGACCAAGTACGCCCCTGGAATATTATTGGCAGCAGTCGAGTCTGTCAAAGGGGAAAGCCGAGGGGGCAGGGAGGGGGATTTGCCTGCTTAAACCCCTGGAATTTTACAGAATCAGGGGGTGGGGGTGGATTTTGAGGGTGGGTAGGGATTTCCAAACCGTCTTCTCCCCCCCCTCCCAATTCCTCAGTAGCCCCCAAATTCTATACTTCTGTTTGCCAGATGCTAGGTACCATGCCCTGGATGGCCCAGGCTAGCCTGATCTCCCCCGATCTCAGAAGCTAAGCAGGGTCGGCCCTGGCCGGTATTTGGAAGGGAGACCACCGACGAAGTCCAGTGTCATGACACTGAGGGAGGCAATGGCAAGCCACCTCTGAACATCTCTTCCCTTGGAAACCCCACGGGATCACCAGAGGTCAGCTGTGACTTGACAGTCAGTAAGAATGGCTCTCCCTTCCTCATGCCTTGCTAGTGAGCTTCCTGGGGCACCTGCCTGCATGTTAACGGAGTTTACACAAACCATCTTTGGCTTAGTGTAATGGGGGGAAAAATGACTTGGTGAGTTTTGAGTTCACATGCTCCCTCTAACCCTCCCTTTTTCAGTAATCGGTAGTTTGTTTTTACCTCTAATCTTCTGCCAGTGTTGGAAACCAATATTGGCTTAGAGGGCAAGTGCAAACCATAGTTTGCTGGTTCAGATATAACAGGAGACTGTGGTTCGCTACCGATCAGGAAGCTGGGGAGAGAATTGGAGCGTGTGAAGGGAGGGGGCACAAGGCTCTGTGTTCTTTATGGGCCCAGTGTATTTCATCCTGCCAGTGGGCACGGGGAAAAGCCCAAATCTCACTGAACACCTTTACGGGTGATGTGGGTGAATTGTAGTCCACTTCATCTGTGATTCTGATCGTTCATCATCGTGGCTTCTGTGCAGCCCCACATGGGACTGCACAGTCGCAGGCCAGCCACGGAAAAGATTTCCAAGCTTTCTAATAGACTAGGAGCGCCCCACCTCCCTCTGGCACTTCCCGCCATATGTGCCTGCACAGAAGACCACTTGATGAACAATGGTTACAGGTAAGTGCAACCTTGTTTTTCGCTAGTGGGTCCAACGTAGTACATGTGTACTATGCACCCCTCGTTTCCTTAACACATATATATGGAGATTTTTCTGTAGAGTATTCTTATACAAAGATTGATTCCCCCCCCCCCCCCCCGTCCCCGGTGCTGTCCTGTAGCCAAGTGTGGTAGCTGAGCGGTTATTTCCTTTTAAACTTTTCATGCCCCATTTCTACCCAATTCAGGGTCCCCAAAGCGGCCAACAATCAAAGCCATTAAAGTCACATAAACAGGAAGGACGTGTCAGTGAGGGAACGCCAAACAAAATAGATGTCTTCATCCACTGGTGGAAGACAGCGATCCGGGGTGAGGAGCGGGGTCAGATGAGTCTCCCTGGGAATGGAATTCCATAATGCTGCTATCACAGCTGAGCAGGCGTTTTCTTTAGGTTGCCACCCATCTAGCCTCAGATGGTGAAGGCAGCCAAAGAAGGGCCCCTGAAGATGACCTCAGTGGTCAGGTAGGGTTCTTATGGGAGTAGGTGGCCCTTAATATCAACAGCAGTGTTTATACTAGCAGGGCCAATTGCACCGGCATCATTCTCTATGCCAATACAACTCCTGGGATGCCTATGTCCTTCATCTGACTGACACAATTCCTGTTCAGCAAAGACCAGCACTCTGGCCACTTTTCTAAGAGGTTCCTGCTTAATTCTTCTACCAGTCCCAAAGGGAGCGTTGTCAAGTGTCCTACCAAGCAGAGGCCTTCTAGAATTCCGCTTGCTTCATTGTGCAAACTGCCCTTTGGGAAGAAGAGCTTCACTGTTAACAGAACGTTGGAGGGGAATTGTAAAGATAGAAGCTGACCAGTAGAGGGCAGTCTGCTCACATATCACTATCTCTAACATCGTTCTTGGGTGTTGTACTGTGACATGCAGGAAGCATTTAGTTGCTGGATTTGGTTTATATATTTATTTCTAGACGCCAAAGCCAAGGATGTTTGTGAGCCATACTTTAATTACTCTCCCAGGGGAACTTCACTGCTCATTTCAAATGAACTTTAGGCCGAGTAATTACTGTTGAACAAACTATGCATCAGTTATGCTTTTCTGAAACATCTCCACGTGTCAGTTGCCAGGTTTGCTAAGCTCGTGGGTTTTTGTATTTCTTTTAAAGCTTCCAAAACAGTCTAAGGAAGCAGATAGATATACTCATTAGTATTATTTTCTTAGAAGTGGTTTATCTTGACAGTTAGTGATAATGGTGACCAGGGGCATCAGGGTTTTAGTTTCCTGGGGGGGGGGGGGGGCTCTTGCGTGCGCGCCAAGGTGATGTCCCTGCTGCCACCGCCGAGAGCCTCTCCCCCCCCCCCCCGCCTGGCTCTCCTGCACTCCCTCCCTCCCAGGGCCATCTGGGCAACATGCCCAGTGTGATAGCGTCACCCGGAAGTGACATCATCATGCTGGGTATGTTGTTGGGGAGACGCTCTGGCAATCGCCCTGAAACTCTATGGTGCCATAGAGTTTGGGGGTGATTGCTAGAGTGTCACCCCGTCAATGTGCCCAACAATATGATGTCACTTCTGGGTGACGCCATCATGCTGGGCACATTGCCCGAATGGCCCCGGGAGGGAGTGCAGGGGAGGCGGGGGGAGAAGCTCTCAGTGGCAGCGAGGAAAACAGGGAGGCGCGGTGGCAGGCGGGTGCTCCGTTTCGCCGGGGGGGAGCTCAGTCCCCCTCGGGAAATTTCAGGGATGACCCTGCCCCCGAGCCCCCCTGTAGTTGATGCCTATGATGGTGATGGCAAAGGGGCATTCTCAGCTTGCCTGGTCACGTTCTTGTTCGTTAGGTGATCTAACAATGGTTTGGGCACTTTAGTTATTTATAAACTTTATGCCCCACCTTTCTGCCCTCATCAGGGGCCACCAAGGCAGCTAAGGGATTAAAAACATATGTCATAAAAGCAATTAAAAGCAGAGCTAAAATACGTGTACAAAAGGCACAGGAAGCAGCAGTTAAAATACAGGGTAGAAGGTAGGGAGCACCAGACAAAAGAAAAAAAAGCCTTTCCCCTCTGTCAGAAGACAGTGATAGACAGGCCCATAGCCAGGATTTTTCAAGTCAGGGGGGGCATTTAAATTTCTTTGGGGGGCAGTGGCTAATCTCTGCTCCGACCACCGGCAAGTTGGAGTCTCCCTCCCCTCGCCGCTGCAAGCATCTAGTTTTCCTTCCTCCCCAGATACCCTTGGCTGGAGCTGCCCCTCCTGAGGGGAGAAGGCCGTGACACCCTGGGCTAGATGGGAAGTCGGGGGGGGGGGCTAGCCCCAAGATGCCCGACTGTGGCTGCGGGCCTAGTGACAGAAGGGGACAGATGAATCTCCCTGGGGTGAGAGTTCCATAGTCTTAATGCCACTCTCAAGAAGGCCTTCTCCCGGGTTGCCGCTTCCCTAATCTCAAAAACTGGAGGCACCCAAAGCAGGGCCTCCGAAGGTGACCATAGTGGTCGAGTCTTCCTTGGTGGCCTCCCATCAAAACAGTAACCAGGGCTGACTGCTGGGCTTCCAGGCTCTGAAAAACTTGGGCCAGCCTGAGCTACTCAAGCGGCAGGAAGTCTCTGTAGGTGGGATGGGCTCTGGCAGGAGCTCCAAGGTTCGCAGAAATCCCAAGGAAACAATATGTGAGATCCAGGTTTGCTTGCAAGGAGATCTTTAATAAAGCATCAGACTTACAAAAAATGCCAGCTAAGGTGCCATCAGCTGGGCCTCAATGGCACACACACACACACACACACACACACACACACACACACACACAGAGCAGAGCTTGCCAGAATCCAAGACCGCAGACATAGCTAAAACTAGGCGTTTTATACCCTAAATGCTGGCTACCAGTCAAATAAGTATTATTTAACCTATCTCATACATTTGGGTGAGCCAGGCCATCCTGCACGTGGCATCCAGTGGGTGGCAGACACAACCCAGGCCTTGGAAGGTAAGCTCTGCTAACAAGCATGAGGGAGGGAGGGAGGCAAGTTCCCTCAGGAGTGGCCAGTCATCGTTCTCTCATAAAACTCAGGGCAAGTAAGCACCAGCCGGTAACACAGATGGAGTCACGTAGGCCGTACAGTAGTCTGTTGCCTTCCCTCAACATCTTCCTTCAAGCTTTCTCTGCCTTTATTCCCTCAAATCCCTGCACTTGAGCTGCTCCACAATCTCGATTTTGTAGGGGTGTGGCTTGACCTAGACCAACATGCATGTAAATGAGAGAGCTGGGATTGGGTGCAGCTCCCTGTTGAGCAATGCACTCCATGACAGACTTGGGTTCACTGCTCTGAAACGATCCCTCTTTGGCATGGCCCATTGTTGATGTTGATGACTTAGTGCAGTCATAAGAATGCAGGCTACAGTGAAACTGCAGTGGCGTGTGCAGGGAAGGGAAGAGGTGTCCATTTGGCCTCCTGGCTTAAGATTTCTTAGCCCTGCGCTGAACCGTGGCCATTGATTTTATTTGTTCATTGTTTCATTTCTATCCCACCCTTCCTCCAAGGAGCTCATGGCAGCATGCATCTTTCTTCCCACCTCCGTTTTGGCTTGCCAGTTTGGTGTAGTGATTAGGAGCATGAGCTCTAATCTGGGAGAACCGGGTTTGATTCCCCACTCCTCCACTTGCAGCTGCTGGATGACCTTGGGCAAGCCATAGTTCTGTACCAGCTGTTCTTGAAAGAGCATTTCTCGAGAGAGCTCTCTCAGCCCCACCTACCTCACAGGGTGTCTGTTGTGGGGAGGGGAAGGGAAAGGAATTTGAAAGCTGCTCTGTGACTCCAAATGAAGGGCAGGGTATAAATAAAATCTCCTCCTCCATTCTTCTTTTCCCTCCTCCTCCCTCCTCTTCCTTCCTCTTCTTCTTCTTCTCCTCCTCCTCCTCCTTGCTTGCCCAAGGTCACCTGGTGGGCTGTGTTGCCGAATGGGGACTTGGAAGTGGGCGTCCACTACCATTGCAGTCTGGTTCCCTAACCACTACACCACACTACATTGGTGGTTGTCAGAAATCTAGCTAGAGCAACATCAAATTACATTCTTCCATGACCTGGAAGATATACTTAAACCTGTGGTCTACTCATGTTAGTTGACAACAGTGAGTAATCCAGATTGCGTTGTAACGATCCTGTGAAGTACTTAACACCAGATTGTTCTGTAGCTGGATAATATGGGGGCTGGGGAGATTTTCAACTAGCCAGCATCCAGAAATAGACATTTATATGAAGACTGCGCCAGTTTTAATAGTTCTGTTTATATGAACCGTTAGGGAGGTTTTTATCAGAGGAAAAAGAGAGGTTTCCATAATAGATTTCGTATGATCAGATGAAGGTCTCTATCAGATGAAAACACAAGTTATTGTAGTGTAACATTTAAAAAATTTGGTGGCTTTATCCCTCAAGGGTCCCAGTTTAATGCCTCCTTTCATGCTTCGTGGTTTGCTTTTATGGTTCCTACCTCGAGATCAGCACCTTGGAGAGCAGACTGCAGAAGACTGAGGACCAAATTAAACAAGGCGTTGGAGACCCATGGTTGGACCTCCTATCTGTTTAAATTTCTATTAATGTTCGCTCCATTGATTAAAACTGTTGTGTGTGAGAGAGAAAGGGGATGCAATGATCACTTACCCAGTTCTGGAGGAGGCAGGCTTAACCCTTTTCCTTGCATCATCCCCCCCCCCCATGTAAATCCTTGCACAATCTCTTTATTTGGCATGCATAGCTTCTCTGGAGAGGCAGTTGGCGAAGTAGGGGGGGGGGAAGTCAGATCCTCCCCCCCCCCAAGTCATGGTCCCAGTCAAGGGCTGCTATTTATAGAAACTTGACAGGTCATGTAATCATGACTCTCCGGGGTCTTCTGTCTAGCTGTACCTTGAGGCTGGAGACAGAAGTCAATTGTGGCTGTTAAGTTTTGTGCGTCTTCAAGGCCCGTGAGACTTAATGCTCTGGAGGAAAACCAGTGAAAGGCCTCAGGAGGGCACGTCGACATTTTATCGCGTTATAGAAATTTGTGAAGCAAAGCAGTAAGAATGTGGCCGAAGGTGCCTATAATGTTAATGCTCGGTTCAATGCAAATATGATATACGGTCAGCTTAAAAGCTTCCAAGACTTTTGCAAGGCGCGCGGTTGAGTCTGGTTGTTCTACGCTACAGACGTGTCTGCTCTTTGATCGTTTTCTGTCAGCTTCCTTAATTGTGTATGTGAGGAAAATAGGGACCTTCCCCGAGGAGTCTTGAATATTTCAAATCTTTCTTTCGTGTGCTGCATCCTGTTTATTCCTGTGGTCTGCTGGGGGCAACTTGTGGCCACGCTGGCCCGTCACAGATTAGGTCGCAGGCGACGGCTGTGCCAAAGAACCTGGCTTATGACAAAGGCTTCAGATGTTGATCTCCTTCGTGGTTCCTGCTAGCCTTATGGATCTGTGAAATCTGCATAGATGAAATCATGCCTAGGTGAAAGAATCTGGGGGGGGGAAATATCTGAGACCAAGCAAAGACGGAGCCCTGTTAATTTTATTCTATTAATTATTTATGTATCGCTCTTATTTGATTTGTACCCTGCCTTTCTCTCCATCTGGGGACCCAGATCCTAGTCTGGCCCTCTAACCACTATACCACAGTAGCTCCCCTTAGGGCCGAAATGATACGCCAAGTGTAGCCGATTTTCCTTGAACTGGTTTTTCTTCCATTTGAACAAGTCATAATAAAACATACATAGACTGTTGGCTGCAGCAGGGGATAAAAATATGGGAGGAAAATTATCATCACACACCGAGCATAGTATGTACCCCAGTTTCTCTTTTTAGTGTGGGATTCAGTGCGCATGTCACCGATGCCAGGAACAGTTGAGTGTTTTTCTAAACGTGCTATTGTTAGCTTGTGATTCTCCCACAAGGGTTTGAGTAACAAATTACTCGGCTAAAAATGACTGTGCCTCATGCTAGGCTTCTAAAAACAAGACTTAATCACAGGGGAAAGGGAACCTGGCTGTGAGGACAAAAGAGAAGTTAACACAGAAGATCCTGTCTGAAAGAAGAGAGGAAATGTATAGAAATGTGTAGGAAAGAAACAGTTCAGCAATTACGAGCCGTGGAATGAAACTGCAGTACCCAAAACTACAGTGATAATGATACAGTCTTATTAATGTGCTCTAAGAGCTGGGCAAAAAAACCCCTTCCGATAACCTGGACTGTATCACTTCAGTCTCCTGATGGGAGATGGTGTGTTGGACTTCTCTTGCACGGTTGGGTTTTTTTTGGGGGGGGGGGGCGGTTAGAGACCTCCCTGCACATAAAGAACATTTCTGCAAACATAAATCAGGAATTGGCTGGTTTTCCATTTCTGTACAATGTACAACTTTGATAATTTTCAAGTAGAAGACTGTACCCTGGCCTTTTGGACTGCTCAGCAGAAAAACAGAGGATTCTTGTATCAGCTAACCTCTTTTTAGGAATGGCAAAGTAGGGAGCGTCTCTTTCCCGTGCTGGTAGACTTTTTAGAATGTATGTCCATGTCGCAGATGAGGGATTGGCAAATCGCGGCGCTGGGACTCAGCAGAAGCCCTGATCCGCAGGCCTCCATGTTTGTGCCGTGGGGAGTGAGCAGCTGTCAGAGTCTTTGTGACTCTTCCTCTGGGGGGAGGAGATGGTTGAAGAGCTGTTTGCAGGCCATTTTTTTAAACTGCTGCTCAGATCCACATATGGTCCCCATCAAAAACTAGGAAGTACCAGGGGCCAAAAGCAGCAATTCGTTCTCAAACATTTGAACCCTGGGTATTCCTGCAGGCATTTGAAGGAACTTTAATTGCGATCTGACTTGTGTTTTTTTAGTGAGTGCGTGCTTGAATTAAGTGTATCTGTAATGCTCTCACTTCTATATTTAATTGTCCTTCTGTATCTGTCTGCTTTCAGGTCTTTTGGTCTCGCAGTTCATCTGCCTCTTCTTCCAACTTCAGTTTATCACACTGGGGCTCTTCCATATTCTCATTTTCCTTGCTTGTGTGTCCAGATTTAAACTGCAGCTTTTTATGCCGGGCATTAAGCAACATAATATCGAATTGACCACTAGAGGGAGCAAAACACACGTGGAAAAGGGGAAGAACCCTAAAATGATAGGAACACACAAGTGAGGGAAATGAGAATACGGAAGAGCCCTAAGTTATCTATTAACCCCTCTTACTGCATAGCAGGTTTGTTCCTTTATGTGCTGTTTGGCGGTCTCCACACTGCCAAGATAGCTACTCCACAGACCCTTCCCCTGTGGTTCTCCTTTCAACAGTTTATCTTCAGATCTGCAAACGTCTTATTTAAAAGCAGAGTGCCAGAAGCCAGTTTTCTAGGAGGGACTGAAGGCATTGACTCAGAAGTGACATTTTAAATACGAATGAGCCCAAGTCCCTTTACCGAATCTGCCTCAAATGCGTTGCAGTGTTTACTTGCGTTATGTTGTGATTAGTACACCGTGCACAGTGGATGTTGTCGGGGAACAATGTGAGAAGAACACGACCAAAGATTTCTCGAGCCGTTTCTTTGCTAAAAAAAAGGCAACGTTAAAAAAAAAAATCTGTGTGAATGCAGTTAAAATTGCTTATATCACATCAGTGGAATTCATTTTGTCTTATTAGAGGACCTGGAGAATGCAAGTTCCCACACAGGTATCCCAGCTGGCCAGAGAGGTGAGTCTACTTGATCTAGCTCTAAGCCAGAACAGGGAATGCATTCCTGGCTGTGTTGGGGTACTCTTAGGATGTGCCTTTAAGCATTCAGAAATTACGTACCAGTTGCCTTGGGACGCGTGCTCTGATGTGGCTTATTGATATCTGAGTATGTTCACCCAAACATATTTCCTCACGCCAAGGACAGGATTGGAAATGGCGGAGCGTCCCACTTTGCCGCTGTGTTTCCTGGAAGGGATTTTCAGAAACAGAACTAACTCTTCAGTTCCCGAACCTGCTTTAATTTTCGTCTTGAGTTCCTCCGGTATCTTTACAGAGGGAGGAAAGCTAACAGTCCCTTAATATGTGGGCATCTGCATGCTGCTGTGGTTAATCTTGATACCGGTGTTGATGCCTGCCTCTGAACATTCAGTAATCTGATTTCACTGGGAGGGTAAAGTCATTGAAGAAGAGGTGGCACTTCAATAGCGGAAACAGTTCAGGGGCCATTTCGTAGAAAAAGAGGCGCCGGAGCTCTTTAGCATAACTCATTAGCATAACTTATTTGCATATGCCACACACCCTGACATCACCGGAAGTGTGTCAGAAGGCAACACCCGCCGCTCAGGCTCCACCCCAAAAATCTCCAGGGATTTCCCAACTCAGAGCTGGAGAGCCAGCTTTACACTTTGACTAAAGACACTTTAGGTTTCCTTTGCTCTTGCAGGGAAGCTACCCTACAACAAGCATGTAAATACAGATCCAGTTAGTATGCGTTTGCTTTTTCCCGCAGTGCACCATATGTGCCCGTTCCTGGGCTTGTTACTCCCGAAACGGCGTTCCTGTGCGCTGCTGCTCGAAATGACCCCTGAGTACATTCAGCTGCCGCTCTTCCTGTCAGGGGAAGTGCTGGAATCGTCAACCCAATCTCAACAGAGCCAAACCCAGCTATGGAGCCCAGGGCTTGGTGAACTGTTCAGAAGCTCCTCAGGCCTAAAACTGAGTGGGCAGTGTGAGGATATGCCTGGTGCAGGGACCCAATGCAAGTCTTGGAGCTGCTTAGCACAATGGCACGGGAGCATGGGAACATGGCCTGGCCTCCGCACGGGACTCTTAAGGCCCTGTTGCCACCCCCCCACCCCCCCGCATCAATGGTGTAGCCCTGTGGCAGTTGTTTTGAAACATTAATGGGGTTTTAACTTATATGTAGGGCAGAGCTGAATGCCCCTGTTGCAGTTTGCCTGGCTGCAGTGACATGTCACCTTCCACCACTGTACATACCACTCTTTGTCCTCAGAGGTAGGTTTCTTGGATGTTTCACACGCCATGGTTTCCTGTTAGTCCAGAATGGATGATTTCATGATGTATTGGTGAGCTAAACCTGTGGCAAGTTGAACTGATATGGGGACACCTCATTCAGTGGCGTGGTCAGCAGAGGCCCACAAATGATTTTTCGTGGGGATTTGTGAGACCACCAGCAGGCGTTCCTCTCTTCAGGAATCACATGGATGGGTATGAAGTGACATCTCCACATGAGGCCGGTGCGTACTGCTGTCACGACTTGCCAGTGGCCTTTCTTTGAGCCTCCTGATATGCAGATTGTAGCACCAAACGTATGCATCCCAAGAATATGCTTCCGTGTGATCTCCACGCCCAACATTCCTATCGCTAGATTTAGGTGGGCAACCGTGTTGGTCTGAAGCAACAGAACAACATTTGAGTCCAGCGGCATCTTTAAGACCAACAAAGTCTTATTTACGAAGAAATCTGAAGAAGTGTGTGCACACACAAAAGCTTATACCCAGAATTAAACGTCGTTGGTCTAAAGGTGCCACTGGACTCAAACTTTGTTCTACCCCTATAGCTAATTAGTTGAAGGGCCCATTTAAGTGTGAGAAGTACTGCAGTGCCTAAAAATCCAGTGTGTGTTTCTAAACGGGAGCAGGTTTGGCTTGCGCAGCACACTCTTGCCATTGCCCTACAGAAGCCTCTGCATTTCTTGCAACTCTGCATCAATTCCAAACATTGCTGTGTTTGCCAGAATGCCCAGAATTAGTGGAGCCGACAACGAGTCTCTCTGAAAGAAAATGGCACCGATAGCCCTGGTTCCTTTCATGAACTTGCTAATGTTTGTGGAACTCAATAAGATAGAGTCCAGTAAGTCCATTTGAGTCCATTGGTATCTTAAAGGCCAAAAAGATTTTCCAAGGTGTAAACTTTTGAGAGTCCAAGCTCATCATGACAAAGAGAGCCATGGTTCAGGGGCAGAGACTCTGCTTGGTGTGCAGAAGGTCCCAGGATCAGTCCCAGGCATCTCCAGTTAAAAGGATGAGGTATTAGGGAATGTGAAAAAACTGGAGAGCCGTAGACAGTACTGATTTGGACTGACTACGGGTCTGATTCAGTAGAAGACAGCTTCATGTGATTCTCCACAGTTTATACCCTGGAATATCTTGTTGTTCTTTAAGGTGCTATTCAACTCTAATCTTACTTTTCTACTGCAGCCCAGCCCAGTTACCCAGCTGAAACTCTCTTTTCTGATAGTAAGTTTCCAGACAAGCATCCTACATAGGTGATAGTCAGCTGTGACCCCACTGGTAAGGTCCCACCAGCTAGACAAAACACAATACTGAATCTGAGTTCCAGGGGGTTTTTTTGGAAGCCATGGGAGAATTGTTTGCTCTTGGATACAGATAATTAGTTCATCAGAAGGATCACTTCACTGGGCAAAGGGACATCATCCATATGCTTTCCTTTGTTTTTTGTTTTGTTTTTTCCTGTCTGTGTTTCCAGCAACGTCAGTTGATTACAGTTCCTTTGCAGACAGATGCAACAGCTGGATAGAATTCATTAAACTGAAAGCTCAGACCATAAGGCGTGGATCAATTAAGACAAGTAGGCGGCCATTTCTACCACATTCTGATCATTGGAGGCATAGTTCTGATATCTCAGTGTCAAAGGGTGGAGCTTCCTACCCAGTAGTGGCGTTGAACAAATCAGTGTCCGAGTGTGAAAGCTGCAGACACCAAGCATCTGTTTTTGGAAAAACAAATAAACGCCGGGCTGATTTTGGGGTCACGTTACACCGTGCTCCAAAAGCAAATTGCCAGTTAACATAAAGGGGCTAAATAGGCTTGTGAATTGCACTGTGAAAGGGTATACATACGCCGTCTGGCAGAAAGCGTACGTATACATCAGTGAAATTATTCTAAGCATGCAGGGATCCCCTGCGTGATATCTGAGGTTGCAATCGCTGAATTTTAGGAAGCAGTGAGGTTTTTTGGTTTTTTTAAAAAGTAAGATCAATGGCTGCAGGTCTGACTATTCTACATTAGTCGACTCGTGTTGAACGTATATCTGGAAGCTGACAACAATGGAAGAATTTGTCCAAATTTTGGAGAGAAAAAAAAGTACCGGACTGGAGAAACGTGTCAACTTTCACACTCTTTCCCGTAGACTCTTGTTGTTTCCTGTAGCAGAAATTTATATCAAATCGTGATCCCTTTCCTCCCCACTTCTCCCCCATACGCACCTCCCTTGTCTTAAATTTTTAACTGATCGTTGTACGTGCAGCTGCTGGCCTCAGTGTTTTCTTTTGCAGGAATGCCACTCTTCTTCCAAAATAAATCCCATTTGAGCTTTTTGTCTCTCGTTTGCATGTGCTGCATGATTATTTCCTTTCTTTGGCTGAGCATCGCAGGCAGCTGAGTATTGTCACCAAGCTATGTGGAAACCACGCTGAAGGGCTTCTCTGTTGGAGCAAACAACGTTTTTCCCCTGTCTTGTCTACTTATTATCTTCTCTTCTGCCACTTTGTAGCTGTTTCCCTTGACAAACCGAGTCCGCTGACCGAGGGGCAGTCGCGTCACCGTTCCGGCACATCAGGCATTAATTCTACCGTTCCTGTGGTCAAGATGACACCTCTGTCCTTTATCCCTGGGGCAAAAATAACCAAGTATCTTGGAATAATCAACATGTTTTTTATACGAGAAACCACTTCTTTGCGGGAGGTGAGCTTGCTCTGTTTGTGTTTTTATAATCGATAACACTATGGATTTGGGGAGACCTGGGGACATAGATAAAGAGGTTCAGAATGAACAGGGAAAATCAGAGCTGTACATCTTACTTGAAAAAGAGCCATTTAAACTGTGTCCGCTGCACAGAAATTGTGGGTGCAGTCAAAAATACAGTTTTGTGTCCATTAAGCTTTTGCAGTTCTTCAGTCCACTTTGAGGCAGTGCAGGTACAATGGTGGCACATTCTTAAGCTCATGTTCACCCTCCTATTAACTACATTTAACCCTCCTACGCTTTCTGAGGTAATCGGTTTTCAAAAATACAAAAATAAGTAACACTTTTCTCCCTTCCCACCTCATAGTTTACCTGTTCTGTAGTAAAGGGATTAATTCCTCTGTTGTGTTTTTGGTTACTTTGGGGGTTTCATTAAGGTAATATTTAAGACTCCATCTAAAGTCAGTGAAGGAAAATTGAATACTTGGATCACTTGGACTGGTACAGAGTGGTCCCGACATGGTGCTAATGGTGAAAATGAGATTATGTATGTTTGTTAGATTTTTTTTAGTCACTACTCATAAGGGGATCTCACGGCACAAAAAACAACATCATAAGTTTAAAAAAACCCAACAAAATCAAATAATCCATATAAAATATTAAGATATATAACTCTGCACCCTGTCAAACCAGTCCCAAAGAGATGGTTAACCTCCAAAGGCCAACCTGAACAATTCAGCCTTGCACGTCCTGTTGAAATTAAGCAAGCCCCGCAGGGCACCGGTAGCATCAGAGAGGAATAATTCAATATTACTTCTGTGGTGTCTCTGTGCATCAGACTTAATGCACTTCGCATCTCCAGAGAGCTGCAGTTTGGAAATGTCTAGCGCTCAGTTTAGGAGCGAAAAACCTGCCCCCCCCCCTTTTCCCCCAAGAAAAAGTTTGGGTTGAAAATGCCCAATTTGGAGAAGTCCCAAATTAGGCCATTTTCTATTGCAACTCTCCCCACTTTTCCCAACTTGCTTGGCTTCCTCCCTATCATCCTCTAAAAAGCAGTTGAAGTACTTCCTTTTTCAATTTGTTTTTGATGGTTTTTAAAAATCATTTTATTGTGCTGCGGGTGAGGTGGTGTGGACATCTTACATTGTTGGTTTTGCTTTAACTCTTCTGATCTAAGCACATAAGAGAAGCCAAAGTTGGATCAGGCCAGTGGCCCATTCGGTCCAACACTTGTCACAGAATGGCCAAAAACACCAGGTGCCCTCAGGAGGTCCAGCAGTGGGGCCAGGACACTAGAAGCCCTCCCACTGGTGCCGCCCCCTCAAGCACCAAGAATACAGAGCATCACTTGCCCCAGACCGAGAGTTCCTACTGTGTGTATGCTGAAAAGCAATACGATGTATTTTAAACGTGTTCTTTTAACGGATCAGGCTGGGGTTTATTTGACCTCAGTATCTGATTTGCTGCCTTTTGTAGGTGTGGAAAGAATGAGAAAGCGGGAGCACGCAGTGAGTGCTTCTTCCCCGTAGCACTTTCTTATTAGATTAAAAACTTTCCCCTCCTCTCACTTTTAGGTGTTACATTAGTAGCAGTTGCAATTACAGCTGACCAGATTTCTTCCCTATCCAAGACTGGAAAGCAGGATTCGACATTTTTTTTCAGCTGCCTGCCCTGCCCTGTGGAAATACACAGTGTGGTTTTACTTTGTTTTTGTTTTTTCCTCCATTCACCATTTAGTAATTTCTATAATAAACAGTAATATAACTTATTAACCTTATTCTCTTTTTTAAAGATGTTATTAATTATTCAAGAATGACGTATTAGACTTCAACATTACAATACAATTACCCCAATAACACTAACAGAAACATTAAATAAACATTAGCAACTCATAAATGGTTTCCTGTCTCTGTCAATCAAAATTACAACTCAATTTAATGATGTCCCTGTAATAGTGTTAGAGAGGGTCTAGCTAATTGGATGGATATCTCAGTGATTTGTCATTTTCAGAGATATGTTACAGGTCCATTTGTGATAGATCAGTCTTGAGGGGAGTAACTCTTTTGCTGCCATGAAGCTTAGTACTGGTACCCATTTACGCACAAATCTGGAGTAAGTTGAGATCTTGGCCATTACAAATTGTTCCCCTATTTTTTCGTGCCAATCAAATAAGGTAGGTGAAGAAGAGGATTTCCATGCTGCTGCTATAGTCAATCTGGCTGTTGCTAAAAGTATAGCGGTTAAGTCTTTATCGTTCTTTTTTATAGATTCATCCCATAGATTTAAGAGCCTTATTTTGGGTTTGTATGACAGTGATTGTGATGTGATCATGTTGATTTGTTCTGTCACTTCTTTCCAAAATTTCTGTGACCTTATTTTCCATCAATCTGTTATAGTGTTCACCCCCAAAATTATTAATTAAATGTGAGCCAGTTTGGTGTAGTGGTTAAGTGTGCGGACTGTAATCTGGGAGAACCAGGTTTGATTCCCCACTCCTCCACTTGCACCTGCTGGATGACCTTGGGCAAGCCATAGCTCTGTACCAGCTGTTCTCTCAAGGACAGTTGTCTTCGAGCTCTCTCAGCCCCACCTACCCCACAAGGTGTCTGTTTTGGGGAGGGGAAGGGAAAGGAGTTGGTAAGCTGCTCTGAGGATCCCATGGGTAGTGACGGGTGGGGTATAAATCCAATCTCTTCTCTTCTTCTTCTTCTTAAATAGAAAGTGCTCTCAAACTAATCCACTAACTCCTATTATACCTAATTATAAACCAAGCATTACTTTCTATTCTAAATCCTATTACCTTGTAACACCCGTTAAGTATAATTCTGTTCAGTTTCCTGAACTCTTTTTCCATATTCACATTAGTTACAATACATATATCAACATAATAACTTACGTTAAACATATTTCCATTTATTGTTTACTATTACATCCTTCCAGTCTAATTTCTTCTTCAAAGAAACCATATTTACCTAAAAAAGAAAACCAAATGAGGGTGCCTCTCAGACAAGGGCCAAAAAAACTCAGGGTGGGGAGGGACTCAGCCTTCCCTCCTACTGTGATAGGGCTTACCGCGGGGGGGGGGGGGGCACACACTCTCTCCCTCCTCATTACGGCCACTGTTTGAAATTAGAATTAATCTCTGACCTCCGTAGTTCTAGAAACCCTATCAATTATTTACCATTTTAAGTGGGAAAAGGCACTATTTTGTTATAAGCTAAATTACGAATCTTCCGTCTTCTCATGCAACCCCACACTGGTACTGCGCCTGTGAAGGCTGGTCATGGGACATTTTCATTCTAGCTCAAAAACTTTAAAGAGGGGTACCCCACCCTTTTCCAGAGCCAACATGTGTGCAGGATTCCTGCCCAACACGCCACGTGCTCCGTCGGCAGGTGCCCCCTCCCTTAGTTCCTTTTTCTTTATCATCATTGTGGATGAAAGAAGACTCCTTTTTGTCTATCAAGGACTCATTCCGCACCCCTTCGGGAGTCTGTTTCGTGGGAGGCAAGCCCCATCATCCATGCTCTCCCTGTTCGTTGTGCTTGTGGTGCCTCATCATGGTTTCCAAGGCACTGCTTTAAAAATGTACAAAATGTGGAACAAAGATGACACACAGCAACAAGCATGAACTCTGCCTTCTGTGCTTAGGAGAGGCCCACAGTGTTGGCGCTTGTTCAGTTTGCCAGCGCTTTACCCCGATGGCTCGGTCAGATAGGGCCCCTAGGCTGAAATCTGCACTGTAGGAGAAGGCTTTGTCCTCCTCAGTTCCTTCCAAGGTGACTCCGGTCTCAGGCCCTACCATCTCGGGACCACTTCCCTCAGCTGCGACTACTTAACCCTGTTCCAAGCTCCCATCCAATGCTCCTTCTAAGCTGTGGAGTCTTGTGAGCAAGAATTCTCCTTTGTGAGCTCCTGGCGTTAAAAGTTGTAAGCGAGCGATTTGGCTGCTGCCTAAATCAGTTTGCTCTGGAGCCATCCTTCCTGAGCGAAGACTGTGTGAGCCAGAGGCTAAAAAACTGTGAGCTAGCTCCCACTAACTCAGCTTAGAGGAAACACTGGTCAGGATGTGTCAAGTCTTCTAAGGGCCCAGAGAGTGATCAGGACGTTATCCAGGTTCCCCCGCACACCTCATTGCCACATCTAGCCTCCTTTACCAGTTCCTTTTCGAAATGCAGATGACAACCAAGCAGGCATCCCTGCGGGACAAGTGGTACCCTCAGAATTGGGACCTCCCTTATCTTGGCAACCTGCGGGACCCCCTCAGCATTCTTACTATATGTTGCCATCCTATTTAAATAGATGGTTTGGTCATCACCTTCAAACTAGCTCCGCCCTCGTCGAGCAGGGTCGGTCTCTTTGAAATCGATCCAGTAGGGGAGGGACCTATTCCCCCGGGAGTTCTCCAGTCATCACCACGCCATGATCCCCCCCTTCGTAACTGAAAGACGAAAGATCCGTCCGACCCCGTGTGGACCTCTGCGCCTACTAGATCATTGTCAGGCTCTTCTTATGTTTTTATAGGCATAAACAGCTTTAAAAAGGATTAGATGGATTCATGGAGGACAGGTCCATCAGTGGCTACCAGCCATGGTGACTGAAGGGAAACTCCAGCATTCAGAGGCCCTAAACCTCTAAATACCAGAGCCAGGAGAAGGGAAGGTCTTGGCCTCTGTGCCCTGTTGGCGGACCTCCAGAGGCACTGATTGGAGACAGGATGCTGGATTAGATGGACCTCTGGTCTGATCCAGCAGGGCTCTTATGATGTTCTGGGGGGGCAGGAGTAGATGGCCCATTGGTCTGATCCAGCAGAGCTCCTCTTACGCTTGTAAGAGTGGCGAGACAGGTCTTTTGCAACAAGCCCTTCTGAGCCGCCACTTCATTAGAATCTACTTTGAAGCTAGAGAAGAATAAATAAACAATTGATGACTTTCCCAGAGCATTTTTGCTAAACCCATTTTTTGCCTGTACGTTTCTTAACAGGAGGGTGGAGTGAGCGGCTTCTTGCACGCATTCATCGCTGAGGTGTTTGCAATGGTGCGGGCTCACGTGGCAGCTCTGGGGGGGAACGCTGTTGTCTCATACATCATGAAGCAGTGTGTCTTCATGGAGAACCCCAACAAAAATCAGGTAAGTGGCGTTAGGAAACCTGTGACTTACTTGTACAGTAACAAGTGGGGGTGGGAAAGCCAGCCGCCATTTGCAGTTCTTTTTAGCATCTGGCCAGATGTTCCCCTACCTAATCTCTCTCCACAGGCAGTGCTGGGAGGCAACATCAGGGGAAGGTCTCAGCCTCTCTGCCCTGTTGTTGGACCTCCAGAGGAACTGGTTGGCCAGTGTGAGACAGTATGCTGGACTAGATAGACCACTGGTCTGATCCAGCAGGGCTCTTCTTATGTTCTTAGGATGCTGGACTAGATGGAGTAGAGTCTGAATCCCAAGCTGTGCACCATTCTGGGCATCCCAGTACAATGAGATTGTTTGTAGCCCCTCCGTAGTCTTTGTCAGTACCCAAAGGGACAACAGTGGAGGAAAGGCTGCGCATCTTCAGATCGAGCAAAAAACAGGTGGGATTGGGGTGTGTGTTGTAAACAGTTCTCAGGCACGGAAGCAGGGCGGAAGCAGGATGCCGTTCACACCGCCTGAAACCAAGCCTCCACGCAATCAGGAGTCCCCAGGTGACTGTAGCAGCTGTTAGCTTTGTCAGCTGCTGCAGTCACGGGTGGAGCCCTCGCTCCGAGTCTTCATTAGTGGTGCCAGAGCTGCTTTCACTGGTCCCCCAATCCCTCTCCTCCACGGTCAGGCTTCTTCTGGTAGCAAGCAGGCTCGAGGAAGTTTGCCAAGTTGCCTCAGCTTCTGTAACATAAGGAAAAGCCTGTGTGTAAACGATGAGACCAAAAGGGCCAGCTTCAGAAAATTGGCTAGTTTTGTAACTGGGTGTCCCGTCTCTGTTCCTGCAGGCGCAATGCCTGATAAACGTCAGCGGAGACGCGGTCATCTTCGTGCGCGAATCCGAATTAGATGCTCCAGCCCAACTCCCCGCCGCCGGTGGTCAACCCACGAGTGCCAGAGGAGATGTCACGACATGAAGAAGGAGAACAGCCAGGCCGCACCTAGAGATCTGTTCAAGGCACCGCGGCATTGACTTGCTCCTTCACGGCCCGTTACACTCCAAACACGAAGGACAGCCACCTTTTGAGACAATCTGTTAACATCGCCCATCCGAATGCATAGAGGGAAGGCCTAAGGAACCCTCTGAGGAGTGGTCCCCATGCAGCGGACGGAGCGTCTGCATGGAGGGCGAGCTTAAAATCGTTCTCAGAATCGAGGTCATTGGGCTGTAGCCGGGTGGCCTGGAAGGCCAAGCCAAAATCTTTAAACACGATCCAGACCCTCAGATCGAGGTGTGTGTGTGTGTGGGGGGAGGGTTTATAATGCAACTGGAATATAACTGAGAAAACTCTCCCACTCCGCCTTCCGATAACGGAAGAGATGGATGAGCTGCTTGGACACAACCCGCACTGCCAAATACGCCGCGTGGGCAGCGAATGGAACCGTCGGAACTCTGCAGGACGAAAGGCGTCGTGAACTGGACAATCCGAGCTGAGCTGCATGTTTAAAAATAGGCTTTTCATGTTTGTGGATTATTGACTATTTTTATATCATACAGTTTTTTTTATCGTAAATCGTTGGATGTAATGGTAAAATAACCATCTGGTTCAGATGCTGTTAAAAAAAAAATTTTGGAGCGACGGTGTGTGTGTGTGTGGGGGAAAATCCGTCCAAAATCAGTGATTTATGAGGCTGTGAAATGACAAATAAACCCAGAATTTCATGTTTAGTAGGGATAAGATACCAGGAAACGGGAGAAGCGATGGTATTTTAAAGAGACCCATTGCTCACAAATTACTCAGATACGGTACTTGGAAGGATCGGGGTTAGCGTGGGAAATGGAAATCACTTTTAATAACTTTGGAAGGATTTGATGGGGAAAACGGAATAAAAGCCTGTGGATGTGAGAGAAGTCAAGAAGTGGGTGGGGGGAATCCGGTAGATAGGGAAGTCTTAAATGTTTCCCTTCCAGCCAGTTACCTGGTGGAATGGACAAGCACCCCTTCCCATTTAAACCCCCGCTTCCCTGTCTTGGCTGGTGACTGTCTGCAGTAAAACCTTTTAAAACTCCTCCAACTGCGCATGCGCGCCTCCCCCCCCCCTTTGCGCACATGGTCACATAAGAATGCGGCCAAAATATCTCGACAGCATCAGATATCGAACTTGAAGAAAACATGTAAACTTGAATGTAAATAGATTACATTGTGCTGGATCTAGGTACAGAGATGATATACTGTCCAGTTCAGAAATTCCATTGTAAATGAGCATGGTGAAAATCACATTCCTATTTGCATAATAAAGAGTCTTTATTTACAAAAAAAAAACCCTGCTGTTTTGTTCAGTGAGGTGACTGGGACAAAAATGCAGGTTGTTGGACTCGTGACTCTTGCGTTCCAGATGGCTCTCAGGCCATTGAGGTTTTGAAAATCTGCAGCGGACTTGGGTTCAAGTCCTGTCCGTTCATGTCAGTGCAGCTGTACAATCCAAGATAGCTGGTTGTACTATCCCGCCCTGGAGCAACAAACATGATAACTGGTTCTCTGTTAGTCAATTGCTGCAAAAATTAGTCTTGTGGCCAGTGTTCCCTCTAAGCTGAGTTAGTGTGAGCTAGCTCACAGTTTTTTAGCCTCCAGCTCACGCATTTTTGTCTCCGCTCAGGAAGGACAGCTCCAGTGCAAACTGATTTATGCAGCAGCCAGATGGCTCGCTCTCAACTTTAATGCTTGTAGCTCACAAAGTAGAATTTTTGCTTACAAGACTCCACAGCTTAGAGGGAGCATTGCTTGTGGCCTATTAAACGTGAACAGATTTATTGTAGCATTAAACTTTCATGGACTGGAGACCATTTCATTGGATACCTGAAGTGAATTATATATACTGTCTTCGTAATTGCCTCGAATAAACCTCATGATCTGCCAATCAATAGGGCCAGTCTGGTTTCATTCAAAAACTTTGTCAGAGTGTGTAGTGTTGAAATTTCAATATGTATATGAACTCATTTAGCAAGCAGTATGGCAAAACCTCAAAGAGACATTCATCAAATCCACTGGCGTAATGTCTCGGAGATTTTGCCATATTGCTTGCTAAATGAATTAATATACATACTGAAATTTCGACGCTACACACTCAAAGTTTTTGAACGAAACGAGACTTGATACGCATAGCCCGTTGTGTGGATGGTGACATCATGAATGATTTTTGATCAAACTGATTCTCTCCAGAAAGCTGTTTATTGGGTAAGAACTTATAAGTCTGTGGATATTTTCTTTTGCCATAATATATCACAGTTGTTCTGCTTGCTTCTACCTTCCATCGTAAGAACATAAGAGAAGCCAATGTTGGATCAGGCCAGTGGCCCATCCAGTCCAACACTCTGTCACACAGGGGCCAAAAACACCAGGTGCCCTCAGGAGGTCCACCAGTGGGGCCAGGACACTAGAAGCCCTCCCCACTGTTGCCCCCCACCCCTAAAAGCACCAAGAATACAGAGCATCATTTGCCCCAGACTGAGGGATCCTATCTATACTTTGTGGCTAATAAACATCTGGAGCAGAGGTCCATCCGTGGCTATCTAATTCCCTTTTGAAAGTTCCCATGATCTCTGGCTGAATCAACAGGGCCACACAGATAAGAGTTCTTAAACACATGGAAAAATACTAGTTTTACAAAAGATGTCAAAAGAAAAATGGGCCGTTGAGGGACTGAGCATGTAACGGTGCCCTCAAGAAACCGTGAAATATTGAGGGTATTTGAGTCAGTGGGGGGAAGGAAGTAGAGGAGGAAATTGATTGGCTTGATTCTTAACGTTTGTAATATCCAGGGACAGATTAGCCATTAAGGCCACAGGGAAAAGTTGCGATAGACCAATGGCTTTGGGGGGCGGGGCGGGAGCTGTTGCAAGCTGGTGGCCCCCGTCCCACACCAGGCAGGAGGAAGCAAGCAGCCCTCACCCTGCAGAATGCAGGGGGACGTGCACAAGATGGCTGGGAGCTTCAATGAGCTGAGGGGGGCGGTGAGACTGCACCAGGTCCTTCTCTCCCTTTCATTGGGGGGCCAGTGTGGACCAGGAGCCATGCCTTTTCCTGACCATTTTTGCCTCCTAGTGAAACCCCCCCCCCCAAAAAAAATATCCCAGGGGGTGAGATTGTGGGTGGGATTTCCCAATCGTTCCCCATTCTTTGTGGGCCCCTAAAGTGTGTGTAGACCCTGACGCTGGGAAAGATTGGTCAAAGAAGAAGGGGACGGCAAAGGATGAGATGGTCGGACAGTGTTATCGATGCAACAAACATGAAATTAAGCAAACTCCGGAGCTCAACGGAAGACAGGAGGGCCTGGCGTGATGTGGTCCATGGGTTCGCAAAGAGTCGGACTCGGCTGTGCGGCTGAACAACAACAAAAATGTGTGTGTATCTACCAAGTAAGGAAAAACGCTTTCAGGCATCTGAACACGCAGACTCCAACAAAGCTTATGCCATAACAAATATTGATGGGCGGTACTGGGTGGATTCCGACTTTTCTGGCCAGCTTGAGGGTTTTGTTGCGTTAAGATGTCTTTGAAAGATCTGAAAGCAGAAGAAAACGGAGTAATGTGCTGTCTGATTTATGCTCTCGGTTCTCGCCCCTTCCCTCTCGCATAGCAGACCCATAAAGAGACTTAACAATAGTCTAAAAATGGTTCCAGCGAAGAGGCAAGATGAAGAAATCTCAAGAGTGGATCCAGTTGATAAAGCGCAGCGTGAGAGAGAGAGCACGCAATTAACGGCCCTCCTAAGTCCTACTGGAACAGAAGAACCTTCCGCTACTTCTGGAAAGCAAACAAAGAATTAGCCCCGTGGCTATTGGTCCCACTGTTTGCCTAATTGAGATTTGCCACAAAGTTCTGCCAGGACACAAAGAAAATAGCCTGACTGCCGAAAGTGACTTTTCACTTGAGGGCCCGCGGAAATCTACCAGTTCCATTAGTGCGATGTTGTTTGTGTAACATCCATTATTCGCCCGAACCTCCTCTTCGTTTTCCCAGCTGGGTTTTAATAGCGGCACAAAAATGCAGGGAATGGCTCTTTTCGGCCTGACTGCTTCCCCTGAGCTGGCTGCTCCTGAAATGAAATCATCCCACCCAACCCCCGGACGGATTTTTTGGTCGGATCCAACAAGGCCAGTTCATTTGGGTTTGATTTGGGCAGCACCGAGGCTGCTGACTTTCAAGGCGAGGTCTTCTCAGCTTCCTTGGTGTTATATATTAAGAATGTTAAAAAAAAACCCCGGTGCGGTAGCATAGTATAGCGGTTACAGCATCCAGCTCCAGGTTTAAATCCTTACGCTGTCAGGAAGCTTCATGGGGTACTGGTCACGCACTCAGTTTAACCTACCTCCAAAGCGCTTGATAGGATGTCTACCACCCCTGAATTCCTTGCAAAGAACAGAAAGATAATCATGTTCTAGGTAAGTTGGTATCCTATGGGCAGCTAAGCACTTTTTTTTCCCTGCTGGTAGAAGAGACGTCACACTTCGTTGAGCAGAGTGGGGAGGGCAGAACCACTTACGACTGGTTGTAGCAGAGGTTCCCAAACTTATTTGGCCTAATGCCCCCTTTTCAGAAAAAAAAAATTTACTCAGCGCCCCGTGGAAATCTACCTCCAAGAAGGGGACAAAAAGATGCAGGTAGAGTCCACCATGATCCACATAGCCCGGCAGGCCAAGGCAGGCACGGAGCAGCAGCAGCTGAAGGCCTGAAGCCAGAAGCCGGCCGCAGCCACCACGCAAGAGCCCGGCAGCAACACCAGCCTTACAAGGGTGCACAGGCGATGGCAATTCACAAATGCATGGCTGTGATTGGCTGTGGGGACCCCTCTTCACCTCCCCCTCCCTCCCTGATCCCAAGGAAGACCAGGATAAGGCAGGAAAAAGCTGCTTTAGAGAGGCTCTGGACTCTTCTTCCCTTATGCTTCCACTGCCCCCTTATTTTCATTCAGCGCCCCCCCCCCCCAATTGCACCCAAGGCTCCTACCACCCACCTTGGAATGAGATATACAATAAACGTATATAAGGTTTTTTTCAAAAATTAAACCAACAAAGAAAGCAACAGTCTGATAAATATTGGAGTCGGGAGTCCATGGAATAGTGAAACAGCTAGATCTTTATTGCTGGTCCGGATGAAGCATACAACCCAGGGCTCGAAGCCCTCCTTTTATGCTGGTCAGGGACAATCCCCTGACCTCGCCCAACTGGCCTGATAGGCTATTATCAGTCTATTTACATCTCATAGGTTCCCTGGGAGAAACCGAGGTACAGGATTGGTGGCCGGTTTGAATCCACCTGGCCTTTGTTCTACCTGGCTGAAGCTCAGGTAGTTTCTTGGCCATGTGCTCTGGCCACATGGCGGTCGCCATTACTGGAGCACATGGCAACCGCATGGTCAATACATAACACAGTCTTTCATAAAATCTATCAGTTCCAGGATGGCTAGCAGTCAGAATTCCTGGTTTAACAGATCACAGACCTCCCTGAAGAGACTTGGAAAAGATGGGAGGGGAGGACATAAAAGGCAAGAATTGTATGAGGGTTTCAGGTCACACAACTGTGCTGTCACTGTCCTCAGGAAGAAGAGATTGGATTTATCCCCCGCCCTTCACTACCTCAAGGAGTCTCAGAGCGGCTTACAATCTCCTTCCCCTTCCCCTCCCCACGACAGACACCCTGTGAAGTAGGTGGGGCCGAGAGACCTCTTTCAAGGACTGCTCTTGAGAGAACAGCTCTGAGGGAACTTTTGACTAACCCAAGGTCACGCCAGCAGCTGCATGTGGAGGCGTGGGGAATCAAACCCAGTTCTCCCAGATTAGAGTCCGCACTCCTAACCACTACACCAAACTGGCTCACCACACCAAACTCGAAGGGGAAACTGATCTGTCCGAGCCAGCTTAGAGAATTCCAGGGAGGGAAAGCAGCATGATGTAGTCTGGTCTTGTCAGATACCAGAAGCTAAGTGGGCTGTCCCTGGTTAGTATTTGGATAGGAGACCACCAAGGAAGTCCAAGCCGGGCAATGGCAAACCACCTCTGGACATCTCTTGCCTTGAAAACCTCACGAGAGGTTGCCGTAAGTCGCCTGTGACTTGACGGCTCTTCCTGTCACCACGGCCACTGAAACATCCTTTTCTTTCTCTCTCTCCCACTTGAAGCTGCCGCACTCTCCTTCTGGCAACCACTAGAGGTCACTGATGGCACAAATGCCAAGCCACAATGTGAGTGAGCGGCCTTTCAAAGCCCCTTCCTTCCAGTTTCCTCTTTCCTTTGCAAAAACACACCCCGGGGGGGGGGGGGTTCCCACTGTGCTGGTGCTGTCCAGGTGGCCGAGAGATTGATTGCACTTCCATAAGAAACAATCCCTTATCCACAGGGGTCATTTCGTAGAAAAAGAGGTGCAGGAGCTCATTAGCATAACATTTGCATCACTCATTTGCATATGCCACACCCCCTAACATACCGGAAGTGTGTCAGAAGGCAACACCCACCCCTCAGGCTCCACTCCACAGGTGAGTGAAACTGACCTGCTCTTCCTCCATTCCCTTCCCCATCCAATACTTGGTGCAATAAAAATAAGCGTAAAGAACACACCCTCATTCTCTTCCTGCTCCCTTCAAACCACCAGGTTTCAAGTAGATTTGAGATACCCAGGACATGAGCACCACCCATCCCTTTCTCTTCCCCTCCCCACAACAAGACACCCTGTGAGGTAGGTGGGGCTGAGAGAGGTCTTTTGAGAACTGCTCATGAGAGAACAGCTCTGAGAGAACTTGTGACTGGCCCAAGGTCACACCAGCAGCTGCATGTGGAGGAGTAGGGAATCAAACCCGGTTCTCCCAGATTAGAGTCCAACTCCTGAGCACTACACCAAACTGATGGGGTGGAAGCTGCTGAAGGGTTGGTGAAATTTCTCCAGTACTTATGTGCCATGTGCCCAGATAAAAAATGGTATACTTAGAAAATTTATATGCCACCTTGAGCAAGTCTCTGGAAAAGCAGCACACAGTCATAAAAGGAACACTGATAAAATTATCAATATTAAAACAAAACATTAAAAACAATAAAGACCCTAGCAGGGCTTTCCCCGGGGCACTGCGCCTCTGCACTGCTCGGGGAAGCCGAGGAGGGGGTGGGGCTTGGTCATGTGCCCGCCCCCTGGGCTCCTCACTCCCGGAGCTGTGCTCCTGCTCCAACAGACCCCTGCTGATCCATAAACCAGCATAGCATAGTGGTGAAGAGCAGTGGACTCCAGTGTTCCCTCTAAGCTGCGTTAGTGTGAGCCAGCTCACAGTTTTTTGGCCTCTGGCTCACGCGTTTTTTTCTTTGCTCAGGAGGTGTGGCTCCAGAGCAAACTAATGTATGCAGCAGCCAAATCGCTCACTCATGACTTTAATGCCAGTGGCTCACAAAGGAGAATTTTTGCTTACAAGACTCCACAGCTAAGAGGGAGCATTGGTTGGACTCTAATCCGGTCTGGTTCCCCACTCCTCCACCTGAAGCCTGCTGGATGACCTTGGGCTGAGAGAGCTCTTTGGAGGACTGCCCTTGAGTGAGCCGCTCTGAAAATAACTTGTGACTGACCCAAGGTCTGTAGAGTCCCCGCTCCTAATTACTACACTAATTACTTCTAAACTGGCCGCAACTTGAGGGCACTTTCCTCCACCACCGTTCTCGTTGCTTCCTGCTAATAACTCACATCTCCTTCTCTCCCCGTGGCCTGGCTGAGGTTTCTCTAGCAATCAGCGTAACCTTTTTCACCTCTGCAGAAATCTCATCAGTGTTCTACAGATAATACCTTCACCCTGAGCTGCTGGAGTGTTTGTGAATGTTCCTAGAGGTCACAGTAGAACAGCCAATCGTGGAAGGAAGTGAGGATTTGCAAGGGGCAAGAAACAACTAGTTCCCTGTGTCTGTGATCACATAGGGTGGAGTCTTTCAAACTAAGGGCTTTGAGTCCTCTTCTGAAGCTGTTGGTGGGCTTTTGATCTTTCCCTTTGATATTCATTTCTCTCTTCATCTGGCAGGAGCCTTGCCAGGATAAAAGTATGCCAGCCGTTGCCTTCCCCTCTGCCCACAGGGTAGCCCTGTGGCTTAGTTCCACCTCCCAGGAGGCTGCTATGGCAGTGCTGAGCCGAAGCCTCTCCCAGATTAGTGTCCGTGCTCCTAACCACTACACCGAACTGGCTGGTTGTGCACGAGTGATTTGGCTACTGAATAAATTAGTTTGCTCTGGAGCTATCCCTTCCTGAGCTAAGACAAAAATGTGTGAGGCTTGCTCACACTAACTAATCGTTGTCTCTGATATGTGCTTTTTTATGAAGAAGAGTTGGTTTTTATATTCTGCTTTTCTCTTCCCGAAGGAGTCAAAGCAACCAGTCTGGTGTAGTGGTCAGGAGCACAGACTCTAATCTGGGAGAACCGGGTTTGATTCCCCACTCCTCCCCATGCAGCTGCTGGTGTGACCTTGGGTCAGTCACAAGTACTCTCAGAGCTGTTCTCTCAAGGGCAGTCCTCGAAAGAGCTCTCTCAGCCCCACCTACCTCCCAGGGTGTCTGTTGTGAGGAGGGGAAGGGAAAGGAGATTGTAAGCTGCTCTGAGACTCCTTGAGGTAGTGAAGGGCGGGGTATGAATCCAATCTCTTCTCTTCATCTTCTTCGTCTGGCAATCCCATAGAGTTTTCAAGGCAAGAGATGAACAGAGACAGTTTGCTATTGCCTGCCTCCGCACGGCAGACTCTCTGGGTGGTCTCCCATCCAAGGCCTAACCAGGGCCTCCCATGCTTATATTACAGCATTGGAAAAATGTTCTTATGCTTAGGAGCCAAGAGCTGACAAGACCAGACTAGCCTAGCCATCCAGATCAGGGTAAGCAATGCCAGAGGCAAGCGAAGCCAGGGGAAGTGAAGGCTGGAAAGGTAAATGGGAAGAGAAGGCAAGGAGAAAGGGCGCTCAAGTGGGAGCTGGCTGAAGCAAACACAGTAGAGAAGAGAAGAGATTGGATTCCTACCCCACCCTTCACTACCCGAGGAAGTCTCAGAGTGGCTTACCATCTAACATAAGAACATAAGAGAAGCCAATGTTGGATCAGGCCAATGGCCCATCTAGTCCAACACTCTGTCACACAGTGGCCAAAAACACCAGGTGCCCTCTGGAGGTCGAGCAGTGGGGCCAGGACACTAGAAGCCCACCACCCCCGTCAAGCACCAAGAATACAGAGAATCACTTGCCCCAGACTGAGAGTTCCTATCTATACCTTGTGGCTAATAGCCACTGATGGACCTCTGCTCCAGATGTTTATCTGATTCCCTCTTGAAGCCGTCCATGCTTGTAGCCGCCACCACCTCCTGTGGCAGTGAATTCCATGTGTTAATCACTCTTTGGGTGAAGAAATACTTCCTTAATTTTCCTGGAGTGCCCACGAGTTCTTGTCTTGTGAGAAAGGGAGAAATGTACTTCTTTCTCTGCCTGCTCTATCCCATGCATAATCTTATAAACCTCGATCATGTCACCCCTCAGCCGTCATTTCTCCAAGCTAAAGAACCTCAAGCGCTTCAACCTTTTATCATTCTAGTTGCCCTTTTCTGCACTTTTTCCAATGCTATAATATCTTTTCTGAGGCGTGGCGACCAGAACTGTTCACAGTACTCCAAATGAGGTCGCACCATCGATTTATACAGGGGCATTACAATACTGGCTGATTTGTTTTCAGTTCCCTTCCTAACAACCACCAGCATAGCGTTGGCCTTTTTCACTGCAATCGCGCACTGTCTCAACATTTTCATTGAGGCATCTACTACGGATCCAAGATCTCTCTCTTGGTCAGTCTCTGCCAGTTCGGACCTCATCAACATGTATTTATAGTCAGGATTTTTGGCTCCAGTGTTGGGGGGCAGAGGAAAGAGTCAGCAAATAAGCAGAGACTGATTGTGTGGATATGTTAGCTATACATCCAGATAAAGTCGCCAGCTCTGAGTTGGGAAATTCTAGAGATATGGGGGAGAAAGGGCAGGGTTTGGGGAAGGGGGTGGAGTTCAGCAGGGTTGGAGGGTTGCTAGCTCTGGGTTGGGAAATACCTAGAGATTTTAGGGGTGAACGAGGTTTGGGGAGGAGAGAGTTTTCAGAAGGGTATAGAGCCCACTCTGCAAAGCAGTCATCTTCTCCAGGGGAATAGATCCTGTACATCTGGAAATCAACCGCGATAGTGGGAGATCTCCAGGTGCCACCTGGAAGTTGGCAACCCTTATTGTGGTGCCTCAGCGTGCAACCTCCATAGTAGCCATCCTCTCCTAGGGAATTGATCTCTGTAGTCTGGAGATCAATTGTAATTCCAGGATATCTCCAGGTCCCACCTGGAGGTTGGCAACCTTGCCAGAGTGGCAGTTACTGTGGGAGGAATGGATGCATGATAAACTTGCTTCACTTGATCAAGACCTCTGCAGTAGCACTCAAAGGGTCACCCCGAGACTACTTTACATGGAGGGTGATTCAAATGGGAAATTCACCGCCAGAGGATGTAGTGATGGCCACAGGAATAAACAGCTTTTAAAGGGGATCAGAGATATTCATGGATAAGTCTATCAGTGGCTACTAGCCATGGTGACTGAGAGGAACCTCCACATTTAGAGGCACTAAATCTCTGAATCCCCAAGCCAGGAGGCAACCTCAGGGAAAGGCGTCGGCCTCTGTGCCCTGTTGCTGGCCCTCCAGAGGAACTGGTTGGCCACAGTGTGAGACAGGATGCTGGGCTAGATGGACCACTGGTCTGACCCAGCAGGGCTCTTTCTATGTTCTTATGAAGGCCTCAGCCTCTATGCCCTATTGTTGGCCCTTCAGAAGAACTGGCTGGCCACTGTGTGAGACAGGATGTTGGGCTAGATAGACCACTGGTCTGACCCAGCAGGGCTCTCCTTATGTTATTAGATTGCTGGACTAGATGGACCACTGGTCTGATCCAGCAGGGTTCTTGTTATGTCCTTAGGATGCTGGACTAGATGGACCGTGGGTCTGATCCAGCAGGGCTCTTCTTGTGTTCTTTGGATGCTGGACTAGATGGACCAATGGTCTGACCCAGCAGGGCTCCTCTTATGTTCTCAGGATGCTGGGCTAGATGGATCACTGGTCTGAACCAGCGGAGCTCTTCTTATATTCTGTCTAACTCACCTCCTGCTTCATGAGTCGTGTGAATCAGCTCCAAGATAATTTTTGCCTGGTTAAGGTGTGCTAATTGCAATATGAGAAACATCCTTTCCCCTGCACCTTTTGGCCACCAGCTGCAGCACACACACCCCTTCAGCAGAGCAGAAAAACAGCTGGGCTTGTGTCCGCTCCAGCTCCGGTTGCCAGGTCCCCTTTGGCCACCAGCAGGAGATGTAGGGGTAGGATTGGCACATCCAGGCTGGGAAAGTCCTGGAAATTAGGGAATGGAGGCTGGGGAGGCCAGTAACCTCAGCAGGGTACAATGCCTTCGAGTCCATCTTCCAAAGCATCTGTTTTGTGTGAGAGCCAGTTTGGTGTAGTGCTTAGGAGCACTGACTCTAATCTGGGAGAACTGGGTCTGATTCCCCACTTCTCCACATGCAGCTGCTGGTGTGACCTCGGGTCAGTCACAAGCAGCGTTCCCTCTAAGCTGAGTTAGTGTGAGCTAGCTCACAGTTTTTTAGCCTCCGGCTCACACATTTTTGTCTCAGCTCAGGAAGGATGGCTCCAGAGCAAACTAATTTATGCAGCAGCCAAATTGCTCACTCACAACTTTAATGCCAGTAGAATTTTTGCTTACAAGACTCCACAGCGTAGAGGGAGCATTAGTTCTCTCAGAGCTGTTCTCTCAAGGGCAGTCCTCGGGAGAGCTCTCCCAGCCCCACCTACCTCACAAGGTGTCTGTTGTGGGGAGGGGAAGGGAAAGGAGATTGTAAGCCGCTCTGAGACTCCTTCCGGTAGTGAAGGGTGAGGTATAAATCCAGTCTCTCCTTTTCTCCAGGTGGATTCTCTGGTCTGGGGGGAGAGGTAACCCAGCTGCAGAGAGGAAAGCCTCACCTGTGGGCCCCAAAACACCGTGTGGCCAGACGCTTTACGCGGTTTCTTTACCGAAGTCGGCCGCAAGAGGGCGCCAGAGAGCAAGGCAAAGCGCCCGAAGCTGCCCTGTGCGCGCCTCTTGCTTGCTGTCCTGGCGAGCGTGTCAGTCTGTACGTCAGAACGCCCTCTGCGCGCCCCGCTAGAAGGTATCGATTTGCCGCGGGCTTAGCGAGATCTCCGCTTCCGCCTTTGATCATTCCAATCGCCCGGCCATGGGAAATGTGCAACAGGGGACCGATTCGCTAGAGGGAGCGTGGAGTTGCATGAGGTGTGCGTCAGTCTAGACACGCATCTGGGCGCCGCCGCCGGAGGTGCGGAGAGGGGGCGGCTCATCGCAGACCCAAGAAACACATCAGTCCCCCTCCCTCCAAAGAAGGATTCTGGGCAAGCAAAGGCCCTGGGAGTTATTTGGGGCTCAAGTGATTTAGGGATGCCAACTGCCTGGATTTTTAAAAAATATATGTTGTCGAAGCCAGTTGGCTCAAACGTGGTTGCCATTCATTACCGATGACAGGAAACTGAAACCGAGAGATCTAGGAAGCAGTGTGACCTCAAAACCTGCTCACTAGGGTGACCTCCGGCCAGTCACGCCTAACCCACCTGGCAGGGTTGTTGTGAGGATAGCGGCTCTGAGTCCCCTACTGGGGAGAAAGACGGGGAGAAATAAAGACGTTGTAAATGGCTGGTTGGGAAGTCATTTCCCTTCCTGCCCTGAAAAGCTTCAACTTCTCTTTTCGGAGGCATTAAAAAATAGGGTGTTCTCCCCCCCCCCCCCCGCCTTGTTGGCAACCTGACATTATAGGAGGTGAATGCTCAGAGATCCTGGACTTCTTCCAAGGAGGCGCAGCGGCCTGAGGAGGCGGGCAGCTTTTGGTGTTGCGGTTAGGAGCGCCCACTGTAATCTGAGAGAACCGGTTGGATTCCCCACTCCTTCACACGCAGCTGCTGGTTTTCTCAGAGCTGTTCTCTCAAGGGCAGTCCTCCAAAGAGCTCTCTCAGCCCCAACCTGCCTCACAGGGTGTCTGTTGCGGGGAGGGGAAAGGAAAGGAGATTGTAAACCGCTCTGAGACTCCTTCCGGTAGTGAAGGGCGGGGTATAAATCCAATCTCCTCTTCTTCTTACCCACTGCACCAAACTGGCAGAGTTTTCCAGCATGCTCGTAAGAAATCATGGATGCCCTATAAACCACCAGTTCTTTCCTTCACTGGTCAAGGGCTAGTTCACCTGTGAGGATTCAACACTGGGTGACTGACGGCAGCACCCAGCAATGCCTTACACGCTCCTGGCTTCTAAACTCCTAATGCATTCGGTTCTTGAATGTCCCATTGTATCGAGGGTGTTGACTCACTCCGTGTAATCCGCCTTGAGTCCCTGGGAGAAAGAGGGACTCTATAAGAAGGATCTCGTACGAACAAAACTAGGCATTGAATGGATATGAATTCCCTTTTCCAGGTTATTTATAGGGAGAATGTGTGTGTTGGGGGGGGGGGGGGGGGAGACCTGCAATTGGGAGTAGGTCCCCTGCCAGGCACCAGTGGGGGATGGAGGGTAGGTAGAGGTGCGAGATCCAGTCGGGGAAACTCTGGAGATTTGGGGGTAGAGCCTGGGTGGGGGGGGGGGGGGGGGCGCACAGGGATCTCAGTGGGGTACAAACGCCACGGAGTCCACCCTCCAAAGCAGCCATTTTCTTCCGGGGAACTGATCTCTGTAGTCCGGAGCTGCACTTCCGGGGGATCCCCAGGTCCCACCTGGAGAACTGGCATCCCTAATTGGGAGTGCTACATCCACGTGCGAGACCCCGCACATCTGACGTCGAACCGAATTTCAAGCGACAGGGCTGGGGGGGGGGGGGGGCGGTAGGCAAAAGGACTGGGGCGGGGGACCCCCGTTTTCCCCATCCGCGCCCCAGCCCAAGACTCGCCTGGTGGGTTGCAATACCGAAGTCGGTCTTTCAGTGGCCGGAGGCAGAGAGGGTGAGCCGTAAATGGTCACACAGCATGATGAAGATGTTTAACCAGATTCAAGGTAAAGCGTAGCTGGATCCTTGGATCTGTGAAACAGCCTCGTGATGCGGGATGACGGGTCTTCTTTTTCCCGAAGACCACATTTCTTCCTCTTCTTTCTTTCCCTCTCCCCCCCCCTCCCCCTCCTCCTCCTCGGAAGAAAGCGCCCGGATCGACTGGCTGCCTCTGATTTCCTCCCTGCCGCCGCCGCAGGAAGTTGCCGGAGGGGAGGCGGCGAGGTCGGGGCAGCTCCGGGAGGGAAGGGGTGTGGGTGTGGGTGTGGGGGGGGGCCCAGGCAGCCGGAGCGCCCCCCTCCGGACCATCCCTCCTCCCTTCCATCCCTCCCCCCCCCCCGCCCCCCCGAGAGCCGAGGCGGAGCCGAGCGGGCTGCGGCTCCCCCGCTCCCCCAACCCGGGCTTGAAATTGACGCGGCGCGCCGGAGCGAGCGGGAGAGGGACCCAAACAAGCGGCCGGCCGGCGGGCTTTTGTTTAGGCGGCGGCGGCGGGGTCGCGGAGAGGCTGGCGGGCTCCCCCCTCGGCCGCTGCAGCAGCGCCGCTGAGCCCCCGGGGGAGCCATGGAGGAGCGGGGCCGCCGGCCGGGCAGCGCGCTCCGCCCGCCGCGCCTCTAGCCGCCTTGGCTGGGCGCCGCTGGGGAGGGGAGGGGAGGGGAGACGGCGGGCGGCGGCGTTGCTGCTGCTGGCTGCTGCCTGGGGGGCCGGCCCGGGCGGCGGGGATGAGAGCGGCGCCGGCTGCAGCCTCTGCGTGCGGGGCGCCCAGGCGGCGCTGGAGGATGGCCGGGCTGGCCTGCTGCAAAGGGCCGCGCACCCGCCTGCCGGTCGGCGCCAGCGCCCTGGGCTTCTTTGTCCTCGGCTGGCTCTACATCTTCCCCGTCTACCGGCTGCCCGACCAGAAGGCCATCGTGCAGGGCGTCCTCCTGCAGCAGGGCAGAGCCTGGCGGAGGAACCTCAGCGCCGCCGCCGGCTTCAGGTGAGACCCGGCGAGGGAGGGAGCGAGCGAGCGGGCGGGCGGGCGGGCGGGCGGGGCAGCCCACGGGCACCCGCGGGAAGGAGCCGGGCGGCGGGCCACAGCCGCGCTCTGCCGGGTGGGGGGGGGAGGAGGCGGCTGCGGCTCGGCCCTGCCTCCCGCAGTCCCCGTTTTCTGTGATCCCCGCGCCGCTTTCTGGGGCCGCCTCTTCTGCCCAGCAGCAAACTTTGCTTGCCCCCCCCCTCCGGGGGACATCCGCTTCCCTTCCACCCCCCCCCCCTTCCCCGCAAACAAAAAGGAAAGCGCTTTATCGAGGGGCTGAGATTAGCGCTTGCACAGATCGCGCCCCCCCCCCCCCAATCACTTACTGGAAAGCAATTTATCAGGGGGCTGAGATTAGTAGATGCACAGATCACACAACCCCCCCCCCCCGCGCTAAAATAATTTATTGGAAAGCGCTTTATTCAGGGGCTGAGATTAGCAGATGCATAGATCACCCCCCCCCCCCGGCTAAAATAATTTATTGGAAAGCGCTTTCTTTATTCAGGGACTGAGATTAGCAGATACACTGGTACCCCCCTTGCAAAAAATAACTAAGCTGGAAAGCGCAGTAGTAAGAGACTGAGTTTAGCATATGCATAGGTGCCCAATTGGGAACCTGCACCACATTTGGAACATCAGGGGATCAGAGAGAGGGGGAGAGAGAGAGAGAGGAGGCTGGGTCAGGTTACCTTTGTGGCTGTCCAGCCGGCCCAATATTACACCCCCCCCCTAAATTATGCTCCTAGGTGTGAAGGTCATGGGCTTCCCCTGTCATCTGCCCCAAGATTTAGGACTCTGAGCAGCCGCCTCTTCCTCCCTCTCCTCCTCAGAGGAGTTCTCATGGCCCGGATCCTTCCTCCCAGGTCTTAAATCTTTAGGCAGGCTTCCTGTGGCTCTGGAGGTTGCGTTCAGGCTCTGCAGACCGGTTCCACTCTCCCTTTCAATCTAAGCTAGTATCTTGCACTAACCAGTGCTGTTAATGTTAAACCAGTACCTTCTCTTTGAAGAGGAAGGTCTGTCCTGAACTTGATTCCACCCAATGTGGCAATCCATCTCCATCAGGGGGATCCCGAGTTCGAGAGAAAGAGATGACAAAATCCTCCCGCGTAGCTCATAACTTTCCTTTGTGCCTCTGCCATGTCCCCCTGTCTACGGAACTCCTCCATGGCTCAGCTATAGTTCTGGTGGCTTGTTGTGTGGCTGGGATTGTGCAGTCTTTGTGCTGAATAGGACTGAGATATTATTATTATTATTATTATTATTATTATTATTATTATTATTATTATTTTCTACTGCCTTTCTGCCCCAAACAGGCATTTGAGGCAGGTCGCAGTAAAAACATTGCAGCCGATAAAAGCACATTGCCTTGTGACGTTGCTTTGAAAAGTAGTGATAGGTGCTGCCACAAACTGGAAAACACAAAAGACATGTGCCGTCTAGCATCTGTGCAGAAAGGGGGAGGTCCCCGAGGGTTGTGGTTGCAGGCTTAATGCCGATGGTTGTGGTTGCAGGCTTAATGACCAGGGAAATGCCAATGCTATCGGTGTATAGGGGGCAGGATAGAATTACGTAGGGAAAACGGACAGATTTTTGCCCTGGAGAAGTTAACAATCTAACAAGGGCTATGGGGAAAAACTGGAGATGCCCCTTGAAGTTCCTTATACTGACACCGACCATTCGTCCATCTACTCAGACTGGCAGCGGCTCTCCAAGGTCTCTGGGAGAGGTCTTTCATGTCGCCTATTGCACGATCCCTTTGACTGGAGATGCCAGGGGTCGAACCTGGGGCCTTCTGCATCCCAAGCAGATGCTTTACCACTGAGCCATGGCCCCTCCCCATTGAATGTGGGGCAATGCCGTTGCTTCTATATAAAAATCAACCGCCAATGGGAATAGGGTCATATCCCACGTGGTGGAGGTACACCGCTTTTGTGCATGAAATTGTGTGCATTCGACAGGTGCTTGCGACGCGGGGGTGTTTGACAGATGTGTGGCGCACATGCGATTCCTTGGGCCATAGAAAAAGACGTGCCGTGTGTGAAGCGACTCCTCTTAAGCATGCCAAGCCATTCAAAAACAGGAGACAGATTTGCCAACAGATTGTGGGAAGTTGGGACTGCATGGTGTGCGTATGGATGAAGGGGGGGAGTAGAGTTGTGTTTTGTAGGAGGGGGGGCATGATTCAGTGGTAGAACAGCATTGAAGGAGAAAGTCCCAGCTTCAGTGGCTGGCAGTTTTTAGTTGAAGGACCGCTGTCCATGGATCTTGAGGTAGATCTTTGGAGGTATTCAAACAGAGGCTCGATGGCCATCTGACAGCAGTGCTGCTTCCGTGAACTTAGGCGGATTATGAGAGGGAGGGCAGGAAGGGTTGCCTCCGTGTTTAGTTCTCGTGGCCCTTTCTTATATGCCCAGGGAAATGCCGATCGCCACTTTGGGGTCAGGAAGCAATTTTTCTCCAGGCCAGTTTGGCTGGAGATTCTGGAGGGTTTTTTTTTTTTGCCATCTTCTGGGTGTGGAACAGCGGTCACTGTGGGTGTGAGGGGGGAGGTATTTGTGAATTTCCTGCCTTGTGCAGGGGGTTGGACTAGATGACCCTGGAGGTCCCTTCCAACTCTGTGATTCGGTTATCTTTCTTCACCTGAGATGTGTAGCTGGTCACAGTGGCCAGTACTGAGCTAGATGCACCAAGGCTATATTTATTTATTGATTTGATTTGATTTATACCCCGCCTTCCCCCCCCCCCCCAGCAGGCTCAGATATGGTTCTTGGCCTTGACCTGAGCTAGCCTGATCTTGTCAGATCTCAGAAGCTAAGCAGGGTCGGCCCTGGTTAGTATTTGGATGGGAGACCACCGAGGAAGCGCACTGCGTAGAGTCAGGGAATGGCAGATCACCTCTGAACATCTCTGGTCTTAAAAAGCCTACGATGTTGCCATAACCTGACAGTGCTTTCCACGACTATATGTTTCTTTCTGAAGTTCAGGATCTTAAATATAAGCTCCCCCTCCCGTTGATTTCTCATGTTAGAAATTGTCCTGGGAGCTTTGCCTGTCCCTAAAGGAAACCGGAGACCACACTAAAGGAGATTTTTCGATGTGCATTTTGCTTTTGTATCGGAAGCTGTCTGTGCCCTGGATGCATGTGGTCGCATGATGAACGCACTTTCACGGATACTCAATATGGAATGGCAAGATCCACTTCCAAATGGTCGCAGGAGTGGATTGAACCTGCATTATTTAGCCTGTGTGAAAGCGCCCCATGGATTTGCTCCATGTACGTGTGTCTATTTGACGTTAGTGCCTCTGTGCATGTACAGAGGGTGCGGAATCAAAACCAAGCAACCACTGAGACTCTGGGAAACGAAGCCATTTGTCTGGAAGCTGAGACTTTTGAGAAAGCATGGCTTGGTTTAGAGATGAAAAAAGGTCATGTGTTTAGTACCGACAGGGAAACAAAACAACTGTCCAGAAATTTCAAGGAAAAGGAAACACAACTGCGGCATACCAACATCTTGTTGCAATATGCTGGAAATTCAGAGTTACAGTTTCTCTCTCTCTCTCTCTCTCTCGTTAATGTTCAATAGAACATGTTTTCTCGTTCAGATCAGGAATATATTCCAAAACGGGTGGGGTATGCTGTGCAAATGAACTTTCATCCCATGGGGACAGTGAGATTGGTTCCAGGGAATGATGTACACAATCTTACCGAGTGCATCTTGAGAAAGAAGGCTGGAAATGACCTATCCATAGGCGTCAACTACAGGGGGGCTCGAGGGCTTGAGCCACCCCCGAAATTTCCCGGGGGGACTGAGCCCCCCCCGGGAAAACATAGTGCCCGCCGCCGCATGTCCCCAGGCCCTTCCTAGGGCTGCCAACTCTCTCTCTCTCTCCCCCCCCCCCCCGGCCTGGCTGCCTCAGTCCCTCCGTCCGTCCAGGGGCCAGCTAAGCAAATGCCCAGCTGGCCCCTGGACGGATGGAGGGAGGGATGGAAGCAGGAGTGGCCAGGCGGGGGGGAGGCAGTGGCGGCGGGGACATGGTCCCGGCATGCGCGCGCACAAAGTGCGCCCGCACAATCCCCCCTCCCCCGGAGATTTTAAAACTTGACACCCCTGGACCTATCAACTGGGAAGTTGTTGGATCACTTGAATGGCTTTACTTGGCATGTCTGTCCTATGTCTTTGGACTGCTGAATTATCTTTTCTAGACAGCAAGCTCCAAAACATAATATTTGGATTATTTCTACATAGGAACCTACTATTTAGATAGGAATTTTTTTGGATTATTCTCTTTCTACAAATTTGGATTTTGTATGTATTGCCTACATGTGAATTTTGCTTATATCCTTTGGGTATGTATATACTACCCATTTACTAAATATTATTGCATATATTGTACGTTGTACGCAGTGTTTTTCTTTTGATTCTGTGCAAATGAACCGTCAGCCATCACAGTATGAGGTTTTAAAAGGGGGGGAAGGGGTCAAGACAGAATTTGAAGGGAGGACTGGAGAAAAGTGCCCATCTGAGTTATACACAAGGAGGCAAAAAATTAATTAAAAGCAGCGTCTCCCTTTCACCCTCCCTTCTCTTGCTCAGTCACCAGCCAGGGAGGGAATTGCTGTCATTCTTTGTTAGGAAGTGGAAATCGGGATACTTGGCAGGTGTTACTCATTCGCGGTTACATTATCATTATTGGTCCCGCGGATGACATCCGATGGAAAAGCCTGAACGTAGGTAGTAGCGTTTAGACACCCCCCCCCCCGTTATTACCGATAATTGCATATGTCTCTGTAGATGAGAAAGCTCTTTATCATCTTGTATCTCATTATACTCTTCACAGTCGTGAAATCGGTCCTTGATATTGTCAGCTCTTAGGTATCGGAATAAGGAGCGGGTGATCTGAATAAGACTTCCCAGTAAGCTTCGTGAAAGTGAGGTGGGATTTGAACTCTAGCCTGAGCGCAGCGTAGCTGTTCTCTAGACCTCGACAGGGAGAGACCTCTGGTCAGGCCTGTAGCCAGGATTTTGTGGCTTGTGTGGCAAAAAATTTTTCTGGAGGAGCTGCTGTTATTTTTATGTCAGCTCCAATCCACCCCCAAGCCCGACCCCTGGTGGCCACCCCTCTCCCTTCCCTCCTGCTTGGTGTAGTGGTTAAGTCCGCAGACTCTAATCTGGGAGAACCAGGTTTGATTCCCCACTCCTCTGCTTGCACCTGCTGGATGACCTTGGGCAAGCCATAGCTCTGTGCCAGCTGTTCTCTCAAGGACAGTTGTCTCAGAGCTCTCTCAGCCCCACCTACCTCACAGGGTGTTTGTTGTGGGGAAGGGAAAGGAGTTTGTAAGCCGCTCTGAGACTCCCTTGGGTAGTGAAGGGCAGGGTATAAATCCAATCTCTTCCTCTTCTTCCTGCTAGATTTAAATGGCCCCTTAGCTGATCGGCGGGGAGCACGTGGCCCGCCAGTCAGCTGGAGGGCCCTTTAAACCTTGCAGGAGGGAGGGAGAGGGCTACATGCCATCCACCGCTTCTTCTCAAAAGCATTTAAAGAAGCGGAGGAGGACTTGGGAGTGAGTCTGCGGTTTGTGTTTTATAGACATGATCTTTGACTTGTCTGTTTGAACCAGATGAGGAGACCTGGGTTCATATCTGAAAAGGTATGGGCTGGGCGGACCCCAGAAGTTAATGGGGATGAATCAAGACGGTTCAGCGTGCAGGGCTGTGTGGCTCACTGGCAGAGCATCTGCTTGGCATGGAGAAGGTCCCAGGTTCGATCTCCGGCATCTCCAGTTAAGAGGATCGGGTAGGAGGTGATGTGAAAGACCTCAGCCTGAGACCCTGGAGAGCCGCTGCCGGTCTGAGTAGACAATACTGACTTCGATGGACCGAGGGTCTCATTCAGCACAAAGCAGCTTCATGTGTTCCTGTGTCCAAAGTCTGTCTGTTGTCTTTCTTTCTGCTTAAAAGGATGATTCTTGCAGTCTAGTTAAGGACGTGTAGCGCATGCCTATTTCAGAGTGCTCCCAGAGTGAGGGTTTGTGCTTCAGCTTGGCATTCTGGTTTTTTATCTCTGGGTTGGTGGTTTTTATTGCGCATTAATGATTAATGGCCTGTGATCTGTAAATTGCTTTGGCCGCCTGGGGTCAGTGAGGAGCTTGTTTGCTTTCGCATCTTCTTCGAGGCCAGCTAGGCACAAATGCGGGAGATCGGTATTCCCAATCTTCCCAAGTGTTTGTCGAAGGTAAACAGAAGTAGTGCAGAGATCGTGGAACAAGGCTGCCAACTCCAGGTTGGGAGATTCCTGTATATTGGGGGGGGGGGTGGAGTCAGGGAAGGGAAATTACCCTGGGCAGAGAACTCTAGGGGCCGGCTGCGCGTGATGCTGAAATTAGAGACCGATTCTCCCCCCCCCCCCCGGGATGGTCAAACCTCCAAAAAGTAACCATGGAAACACATGGTTTTCCCTAGGGATGCCAATCCGAGGCTGACGGGAAGTGGCAAATTTTGAGGCCTGAGAGACCGACCATTTTTAGCACCCCTCATCCTTCAATGTCTCTTTCTGGGGCAAGCCAGAAATGATGTCAATGTGTAGGGGCAACATTCTAGAGTGTGAGAGCATCACCCTAGCATGTTGACATCACTTCCGCTTCACAGCAGAAGTTACATCGTGAGATGGAGTGGGGTTGCCAGCTCTGGGTTGGGAAATGCCTGGAGATTTTTGGGGGTGGAGCCTGGGGAGGGCGGGGTTTGGGGAGGAGATGATATCTCAGCAAGATATAATGCAATAAAGTCCAGTCTCCAAAGCAGCCATTTTCTCCAGGAGAACTGATCTCGGTTGTCTGGAGACCAGCTGTAATCCCGGGAGATCTCCAGCCGCCATCTGGAGGTTGCACCGAAAACAGACTGTCAAATGTTGTCTAGTAAAGGTAAAGGTTTCCTTTGCTTGAAAGCCAGTCGAATACGACTCTAGGGAGGGCAGTGCTCATCTGTGATTCCAAGCCGAAGAGCCAGCGCTGTCCAAAGACTTCTCCGTGGTCATGTAGCCGGCATGACTAGATGCCGAGGCGCACGGAACACTGTGACCTTCCCACCGAAGCGGTACCTATTTATCTACTTGCAGTGTCTTGCTTTCGAACTGCTGGGTTGGGAGGAGCTGAGGCAAGAGACGGGAGCTCACTCCGTCATGCGGCACTCCGGTCTCGAACTGCTGAACTACCGACTTTCCGGTCTGCAGTTCAGCGTCTTAACCACTTGAGCCACTGCAGCCCCTTCAAATGTTGTATAGCCCTCTGTTAAACACTTTCCAACATGAATTGCACAATACAGTAACCTTCATCACTTATCATGTAAAAACGTGCAATATATTCATAGGAATTTATGCACATTTGAGCAAGATCCCTGGTCAAGGAATGTGCCGTAACCTCAAAGTTTCCCCCGCTCAGTGCAACAAACAAGATAGTGCAGAGAACAACATTTGTTACAGGATTCTTCAGGCAATGACTTTCCTTTTTCTGAACTGGAGAAGATCTCTTCCAAATTGCTTGCAGCCATTAAACAAGTGTGTCTGAATTCCTATGAATACACTGAATGTTTTTACATGATAAGTGGTGAAAGTTCTTGTATTGTATAATTCACTTTGGGGCCAGGAAGCCGTTTTTCTCCAGGCCGGTTTGGCCAGGGATCCTGGAGGTTTTTTGTCATCTTCTGGGCGTGGGGCTCACTGTGGTTGTGGAAGGGGGAAGTATTTGTGAGGTTCCTGCCTTGTGCAGGGGGTTGGACTAGATGACCCTGGAGCAGTGTTCCCTCTAAGCTGAGTTAGTGTGAGCTAGCTCACAGTTTTTTAGCCTCCGGCTCACGCATTTTTGCCTTAGCTCAGGAAGGAGGGCTCCAGAGCAAACTTAATTTATGTAGCAGTCAAATTGCTCGCTCACAACTTTAATGCCAGTAGCTCACAAAGTAGAATCTTTGCTCACAAGACTCCACGGCTTAGAGGGAGCATTTCCCTGGAGGTCCCTTTGATCCTATGATTCTGTGTTGGAAAGGGTTTAATAGAGAGCTATTTAACGTTTGATGGTCTGTTTTCGGTGTAATGTGGTTCATCGCGTTTTTCTACTCACACTGAACTTCCCTTTTGTTTGTGTTTGAATTACCGCATTTTTCGTACCATAAGACGCACTTTTTCTCCCCCCAAAAGTGGGGGGGAAAGTGCCTGCGTCTTATGGTGCGAAGCAACCCCCCCGCCCCCCTCCCAACGAAGATCCCGGGCCGCGGCGAGTGCCGCAGCCCCGGGAGCAAGCCCCCCGCCCCCTCCCAACGAAGATCCCGGGGCAACCCCACCGCCCCCCTCCCAACGAAGATCCCGGGGCAACCCCACCGCCCCCCTTCCAAAGAAGATCCGGGGCCGTGGAGAGCACCGCGGCCCCGGGAGAAAGCCCTCCTCCCACCCCCCCCTCAGAAGCTCCCCTCCCACCCCCCCTCAAAAGCTCTCCTTCCAGCCCCCCTCCCTCCCACCCCCCTCAGAAGCCCCCCTCCCACCCACCCCCTCAGAAGCCACCCACCCCCCTCAGTAGCTCCCCTCCCACCCCCCCTCAGAAGCCCCCTCCCAGCCCCCCTCCCTCCCACCCCCCTCAGAAGCTCCCCTCCCACCCACCCCCCTCAGAAGCTCCCCTCCCAGCCCCCCTCCCTCCCACCCCCCTCAGAAGCCCCCCTCCCACCCACCCCCCTCAGAAGCCCCCTCCCACCCCCCTCCCTCCCACCCCCCTCAGAAGTCCCCCTCCCACCCACCCCCCTCAGAAGCTCCCCTCCCAGCCCCCCTCCCTCCCACCCCCCTCAGAAGCTCCCCTCCCACCCACCCCCCTCAGAAGCTCCCCTCCCAGCCCCCCTCCCTCCCACCCCCCTCAGAAGCCCCCCTCCCACCCCCCCCCTCAGAAGCCACCCACCCCCATCAGAAGCCCCCCTCCCTCCCACCCCCCTCAGAAGCTCCCCTCCCAGCCCCCCTCCCCCCCTCAGAAGCTCCCCTCCCAGCCCCCCTCTCTCCCACCCCCCTCAGAAGCCCCCCTCCATCCCCTCCATCCTCCATTTTCTTTCTTTCTTTTCTTTCTTTCTTTTCTTTCTTTTCTTTCTTTCTTTCTTTCTTTCTTTCTTTCTTTCTTTCTTTCTTTCTTTCTTTCTTTCTTTCTTTCTTTCTTTCTTTCTTTGTTCACCCTAGGCGATCAATCATATGGTCATTTACATTTTTGCTCTGGAGCAATAACCACATAGGGGGTATGGTTGCCAGTCTCCAGGTGGGGCCTGGAGATATCCCACTATTACAATTCATCTTCAGAGGACTGAGATCAGTTCCCCTGGAGATAATGGCTTTGGAGGGTGGACCCTATGGCATTATACTCCATGGGAGTCCCTCCCTTCCCAACCCTCACCCCTCAGGGCTGCACCCCCCAAATCTTGAGGTATTTCCCATCCCAGAGCTGGCAACTCTATGATGGGTATAACTCCAAGCACCATATTTGGGGCACTGCTGTGGGAAAGAGACACAGTGGAAAATCTTGTGTTATATTTATGGTTGCCAGCTCTGGCTTGGGAAATTCCTAGAGATCTGGGGGTGGAGCCTGGGGAGGGGGGGGTTTGAGGAGGGTGAGGGGCCTCAGCCAGATGTAACGCTATGGAGTCCGCTCTCCTAAGCAGCCATTTTCTCCAGGGGAACTGATCTTTGTAGTCTGAAGCTCAGCTGTAATTCTGGGAGATCTCCAGGCCCAGTCTGGAGGCTAGGAACTCTGGTTGCCGACCTCCAGGTGGCTCCTGGAGCTCTCCTGCTGTAACAGTTGATCTCCAGATGATGACCAGTCCCTCTGGAGAAAATTGCTGCTTAGGAGGGTGGACTGTATGCCATTATATCCCACTGAGGAGAGCCAGTTTGGTGTAGTGGTTGGGAACGCGGACTCTAATCTGGGAGAACCGGGGTTGATTCCCCACTCCTCCACATGCAGCTGCTGGTGTGACCTTGGGTCAGTCACAAGTTTTCTCAGAGCTGTTCTCTCATGGGCAGTTCTCTGAGAGCTCTGAGCCCCACCTACCTCACAGGGTGTCTGTTGTGAGGAGGGGAAGGGAAAGGAGATTGTAAGCCACTCTGAGACTCCTTTGAGTAGTGAAGGGCGGGATCAGGTGTAAATCCAAACCTCTTTTTCCTCTCCTCTCCTTCACTGACGTCCCTCCCTTCCCCATACTCTGCCCTCCCCCAGCTCCACCCCCCCCCCCAAATCTCCAGGTATTTCCCAACCCAGAGCTGGCAACCCTTTACCTTAGTTATGTTGGAGGTTAAGAGCATACATTGAAGCACAGTTCAGAAACTTGCTTTCTGTCACGCCCATAAGTTCCTGTGCGTTGCTGTGGCTGCTCTTTTTAGGTCTGCGGAGAGCTGAGTTCCCATCTAGTGAACTGAGAAAGATTAAACTTGCTTCCTGCCTTGAACTTTTAACCTCGCTCACAGAAACAGACAGGAAGTCTTCTCAAAGTGGCAGCTTTTGGTCTTGGATGTGAAGCAGGGCCTAACCAGAAGATCCAGGCCCAGCTCGACCCTAGGCTTATAAGCCAAGCTCAGAAATCTGCCTCTTCTCACTCTGTTGAACTTTAGCTCAGATAACCAGCTTGCTTTGCTGATGGAACACAATAACTTCCTGACAGCCGAAAGAGAAATTGTAGAAGTAGCCAAGTTGGCAAAAAGGCCGGAGCAAGGGTCCCTGTATTTGCTATAGGGAAAAGCAGAAGTTGAAGCGACGGGAGGGAGGTGAACCGGGGAATTCAGCAGATGTTGGATAAAATAAGAATATGTGAATGACTTAACAGGAAAATGATTAAACTTGCTGTATTAACATACCCCGTCTGTATAAAAACTATCTGATGCAAAGAAACGGGGTCCAGCCATTTTTGCAGGCCGTGCTGATTGGATCCAATGAAGCTTTATCTGTTCACGCCTTTTCATCCGTTATCTGGTGCAGCTCATTCTGCGGCTTCGTCTTGGGGGGGCTTCCTGGTACAGATGGATCACCAAATTAGGTGAAATGGTTTGTAATAGTCGAAGGCTGGCTGGGCCGGAGTCTTGACAGAGCTTAGCTGCTGGAGGGCTGAGGGGGAGGCAGAAAATGGAGCGGGTCTGCCAGCGATTTCCGATGTTAACCTCAATCGATCATCCTGTATCTTGCAGCAGAGTCACATGCGAGCGCACCCTCCGTTGCCTTCCCGTCTATCAAAAGCAACCCAGTAAACCCACAAGGATTTATTGACTTTATTTATATCCTGCCTTTTCCCCCCAGTGGGGACCGCAAGCAGCCTACATTGTTCTTTTCTCCTCTGTTTTGTCTTCACAACAACCCTGTGAGGAAGGCTAGGCTGAGAGGGTGTGACTGGCCCAAGCAAGCTGTTGTAGGCCTAGGGCAGGGGTGTCAAACATGAGGTCTGGGGGCCGGAACCATCCCGTCCAGGGCTCTTATGTTGCCTCTGAGCAACTAGTGCAAGGGAGGGAACAGGAGACTGCTTGAGACTCCGATTGTGGCTTCAGCTCGGCGGAACAATTTTGTCTGCAGCCATCAAGCAGCGTGGGAGCGTCTGCCCAGTGCTGCGCTGCTGGCTCTCCAGTCCGCCCATGTGGGCTTTCCTTTGCCACCCCCCTCCAGACCATGGGGCTTTGCAGTGAGGCTGCACCAACTTGTAGCTGGCCAGCTACTGTCCTTTATACAGTTTATATCTCCGGTACCTGGCATTTCATTTATGGTACATGTGGCTCGGCCTGGCCGGACAAAGCGACATTTCTGTCAGATCCGGCCCTCGTAGCAAATGAGTTTGACACCTCCGGCCTAGGGGGTTTAGACGGGCCCAGCAAGCTTCCATGGCCTAAGTTGGGAAGGCAGCACCGACTTTTGAAGTGAGGAATGAGTGGTAGCCTGTTTGACGCCCCTACCATAGAGTCCACCTTTGAAAGCAGCTTTCTCTCCAGGTGAACTGGAGATCAGTTGTAATAGCGAGAGATCTCCAGCCATTACCTGAAAGTTAAGAAACGAACAAAAAAAAACCCTGATCCATTTTACAAGTGTACTATTATAGAAGAAGGAGGAGGAGGAGATTGGATTTATACCCTACCCTTCACTCAGAGTGGCTTACAAACTCCTTTCCCTTCCCCTCCCCACAACAGACACCCTGTGAGGTGGGTGGGGTTGAGAGAGCTCTGACAGAAACTGCTCTTTTCAGGAACACCTCTGACAGAACTATGGCTTGCCCAAGGTCATCCAGCAGCTGCAAGTGGCGGCGTGGGGAATCAAACCCGGTTCTCCCAGATTAGAGTCCGCACACTTAACCACTACACCAAACTGGCTCTTGATACCTTGAAATGTATCATACAGTATATAGCAGGGGTGGCCAAAGTTGCTTAATGTAAGAGCCACATAGAAGAAACATCAGATGTCTGAGAGTTGCAAGACATGAACAAATATTATACACATGTTTTAATTGGAATATATGCAAATTTGCTTTTTTATTAACATTAACGTTAAATAACACTGCCAGAAATAAAAACAAAAGGGGTAAAAACAGATATTGATAATGGTATTTAAAGAGACAAATGCTTTCTCCAAGCCAGCCGGTGTGTGTGCTTTGAGAGCGCATTTAAAGTTGCTTTCTCTGCTTCCCTCCACCCCCTTCAAACCTACCCAGGGAGGGAAACACTGACTAGGGAAGTGAAACACTGGCTGTGGAAGTCAGCCACCCTGCTGGGAGCCATACAATATGTGTGAAAGAGCCGTGTGTGGCTCCTGAGCCGCAGTTTGGCCACCCCTGGTATATAGGTTCATAGAATCCCAAATAACAGATGCATACAGGTTCACAGAATCATAGATAACAGATGCAAAAGTGAAATACAGTTTATACTACACCACTGACTTTACTGAAGATCACTTTGGAGACCTATAGTCCCGATTCAGTTCAAAAAGATCCATGCGCAGAAATCCCAGGAGACTTCAATCTGTCCACAAGACGGCGCTTTGTATCCAGCTAAGCGCTTATCGGCTATTACTGTCTTGCTCCTGAGTAGATTTATCTTGAAATTCTTAAGGCGCTTCTTTAAAATTTCAAGCGTTTGTGCTTTGTGCCTGTCGTATCCACAGGTACCCAAATTGTACAAGTGCAGTAGTCCATCTAACGGAATTTGCCAGCAGATATGCTTTCCGTTTTACAAAGGCTTCCTCATAGATGGAAAATTATATCTCACCGATCCACAATGGTAAAGCACTCGTATTTTCTATTAATTTGTATTACCTGGAGGTTGGCAGGCCTCTATAGTGGTGGTGATAATGACAGCTAGATGATGCTTGAAAGTTCATACCCCCAAAAATTCTTTATGGTGCTACTGGATTCGAATCTAGCTGTTCTACTTGAAACCAGCATGGCTACCCTCCAGTGATGTGATGATGATAATTTCTAATCTGTATACTTTACAAGTTTTTCACTTGCATGTGCTAGTTAGAGCCAAGGATCATGGGCTAGGATCTGGGTGACCCAGCTTTCATAAGAATATAAGAGAAGCCAATGTTGGATCAGGCCAGTGGCCCATCCAGTCCAGCACTTTGTATCACACAGTGGCCAAAACCCAGGTGGCACTAGATGCCCTCCCACTGTTGCCCCCCCCCCCTCAAGCACCAAGAATACAGAGCATCATTTGCCCCAGACTGAGGCTGCAGTCACACACACTAAATAATCCACTTTCAATCCACTTTCAGTGCACGGGATTTTACTTGAGTGGACTGACAAAATCCAGTTTGAAAGTGGATTCTTTAGCACGTGTGACTGCAGCCTGAGAGTTCCTATCTATACTTTGTGGCTAATAGCCACTGATGGACCTCTGCTCCATCTGTTTATCCAGTTCCCTCTTGAAGCCGTCCATGCTTGTAGCCACCACCACCCCTGTGGCAGTGAATTCCATGTGTTAATCATGCTTTGGGTGAAGAAGTACTTCCTTTTATCCGTTCTAACCCATCTGCTCGGCAATTTCATGGAGTGCCCACGAGTTCTTGTATTGTGAGAAAGGGAGAAAAGTCCTTTCTCGACCTGCCCTATCCCATGCATAATCTTGTAAGCCTCGATCATGTCACCCCTCAGTTGTTGTTTCTTTAAGCTAAAGAGCCCCAAGCGCTTCAACCTTTCTTCTCAGGGAAAGCGTTCCAGCCCTTTTATCATTCTAGTTGCCCTTTTCTGCACTTTCCCCAATGCGATTTTATCTTTTTTTGAGGTGTGGTGACTAGAACTGCACACAGGTGGCGCCATCAATTTATACAGGGGCATTGTGATACTGGCTGATTTGTTTTCAGTTCCCTTCCTAATAATCTCCAGCATAGCACTGGCCTTTTTCACTGCAGTCGCACACTGTCTTGACATTTTCATTGAGTTATCTACTACGACTCCAAGATCTCTCTCTTGGTCAGTCTCTGCCAGTTCGGACCCCATCAACGTGTATTTATAGTTAGGATTTTTGGCTCCAATGTGCATCACTTTGTGCTTGGCCACATTAAACCCCATTTGCCACATTGATGCCCGCTCGCCCATCCTCGACAGATCCCTTTGGAGTGCCTCACAATCCTCCCTGGTTCTCACCACCCTGAATGACTTTGTGTCATCTGCAAATTTAGCCACTTCACTGTTTATTCCCAACTCCAAATCATTAATGAACAAGTTAAAAAGCACTGGATCAAGTACTGATCCCTGCGGTATCCCACTGCTTACCTCCCTCCACTGAGAAAATTGCCCATTTATGCTCACTCTCTGTTTCCTTTTAATTAGCCAGTTTTTGATCCACAAAAGAACTTGTCACTCTGCCATGGAAGCTTGCTGGGTGACTTTTGGGCCAGTCACATACACTCAGTCTAAACCACCTCACAGGGTTGTTGTGAGAATATTAGGATGACAATCTAAGCCACTCTGTGTTTGCACTGAGGGAAAAGGCAAGGTATAAATGAACAACCCTCTCCTTTATACGTGAGTGAGCACAAGATGTCAGTCTTTGGAAGCCCCTCAAGCCTCGGTTCTTGAGGGAAGTCCCTCAAGTTTCTGCGGCGGCTGGAGATCTCTTGGAATTGCAACCTGCCTTTATGTTACAGAGGTCTCTTCCCCTGCTTTGTAAGGTGGACTCTGTGGCATTGTACCCCACTGAAGTCCCTGTCCTCCTATGGTTGCCAGGACCCAGTGCGGGTTCCCCCACTTTGGGGTTTTTTGATCCACTGCCAGCCAGCTGGCCTGCGGGGGAAAACCCACTCCCAAACAGGAACATTGATGTCCTTAGTGTGACGACATCTCTGGGTGATGTCATCACGGGGATGTCACACGTTGCCTCTCTGGTTTTTGGGCAAACTCTCTGGTTTTAAAGGCAAAGCATAGAGTTTTGCCCCAAAACCAGAGTCTCATGTGCAACGCCGCTGACTCAATGATGTCCCTTCCGTGTGGGGGAAGCTGCGTACAATGTCCTGCCCACCCCCGGAATGCCCCCAGCCACGATGGTCAGGGGACCGGGCAACCCTATGTCCTCCCCAGGTACCCCCCCCTCCAGATCTCCAGGAATTTCCTTCCCAGAGCTGCCAAATCTAGTTTTCCCCAGGGCTCATTTCGTAGCAGGAGCTCCTTTGCATATTAGGCCACACACCCCTAATGCAGCCAATCCTCCAAGAGCTTACAGAGCTCTTCTTACAGGGGCGACTGTAAGCTCTTGGAGGATTGGCTACATCAGGGGTGTGTGGCCTAATATGCAGAGGAGCTCCTGCTACGAAATGAGCCCTGGTTCCCGCACAATAGGGTTGCCAGCCTCCAGGTGGGGCCTGAGGATCTGATCTCCAGTTGACAGAGGTCAGCTCCCCTGGAGAAAATGGCTGTTTCAGAGGGGGGACTCTATGGCATTGTTCCCTGCTGAGGCCCCTCCCCTCCCCCAAACCCCGCCCTCTCCTGGATCCACCCCCAAAGTCCCCAGGTATTATCCGTCCTAGACCTGACAACCCTACCATACAGTGCAAAATCAGTTTTTTGACAAATAATGAAAGATTCTGCGACGCAGGCAGCTTTTATTTTCACTTCAGGCTCTACTAAATATAGGGCTTCCGGTAGGCCCCCCCCCCCCCAGTAGCCCATGCCGCACCGCTGTGGATGTCGTGGCGCATTCTGCAGCAGCCCCTCTGTCTGTCCCGCTCTCTTCCGATGCCGTCACTGACAGTTACATAACTGGCTCCGGGCTGTCAGTGCGATTCAAGGTAAATCTGAGGTCAAGTTGCATGTGAGTTGTGGGGCTCACAGCTGCGGGCTGGTTTCCAAGGGCAGTCTTTTTGGCGGTTCCGTCCCCTGCGTGTTAAGAGAGAGAGAGAGAGGTCTCTTTTTTAATGACTTCTGCTGCCTTTTGCAAAGATTAAAGAAAGCCTGTCTTTAAAAAAGCCTGGCTGTAAAATCTTAGTGTACAGTATCCCTGGCACGCTGGAAGAAATGCAACATCAGGATTTTGCTCCTCTGGGTTAACAGATGCATCTCAGCGGGAGGCATATAAAGGAGATCAGGAGGAAGCTACTGAAGGAAGGTTTTAAGCACACACAAACACACACACAACACACACAACACACACAACACACACACACACACACCAAATTCACAAGAGGTTCCTGCAGTTTTCTCTGGTGAAGCATTCTGGAAGGTTGAAGCCTTTCCAGAAGGGCCCGGGATGATTCCTCTTTGCAGCTGTTAGAAGCAGGACAGTTTCAAATTCCTCTTTCCAGCTGTTTCTCACTGGAAACCCCCAGTTTTGGCGCCGCTTTTTCTTGTGGAGGCTGAACCCAGTTCCTTTATTTTACTCTGGGGGAATCGAAAAGGAATATGTTGTGTTTTTTTCCTGGTTGATCTGTGTTTTTTTTGGTTGCGCAAAGCTGATTTTCCGCAAACGGCTGTTTTGAGTCTCTTTATGAGAAAAGTGAGATAAAACGTTTTCAGTGAATACTAAGGTCATACAGGGTTCTGTGTTCTCGTATCTGTTTTTCTCCATAAAACGCGGGGTGTTGATTGCACATTAATAAATCCGTGTGCATGTATTATATGATGATGATGATGAAGAAGAGATTGGATTTATATCCCGCCCTTCATTCACTTGGAGTCTCAGAGCGGCTTACAAACTCCTTTCCCTTCCCCTCCCCACAACAGACACCCTGTGAGGTAGGTGGGGCTGAGAGAGCTCGGAGACAACTGTCCTTGAGAGAACAGCTGGTACAGAGCTATGGCTTGCCCAAGGTCATCCAGCAGGTGCAAGTGGAGGAGTGGGGAATCAAACCCGGTTCTCTCAGATTAGAGTCCACGCACTTAACCACTACACCAAACTGGCTCTATATATGCATAAATTATGGGCACTGGACACATAGACTACATATAAAATGTTATTTAGTTGCTTCCTTTAGGCCTGGGGTTGCCAAACTCCATGTAGCAGCTGGACATCCCCCGTTATTATAGTTGATGAACACATGAAACTGCCTTATACTGAATCAGAACTTTGGTCCATCAAAGTCAGTATTGTTTGCTCAGACTGGCAGCGGCTCTCCGGGGTCTCAGGCTGAGGCCTTTCACATCAACTTTTACCTGGTCCTTTTAACTGGAGAGGCTGGGGATTGAACCTGGGACCTCCTGCATGCCAAGCAGATGCTCTACCACAAAGCCACAGCCCTCTCCCGTTACTACACCCCACCTTTCTCCCCAACGGGAATCAGTGGCTTACTTTATTCCCCCCATTTTAGTCTCACAACAACCCGGTGAAGTGGATTAGACTGAGAGTGTGATTGGCCCAAGGTCACCCAGTAAGCTTCTGTGGCAGAGTGGGGATTTGAACCCGGGTCTCCCAGATCGTAGTCTGACTCTCTAAACTGCTTCCTCAGATAGCTGATACTTTTCTAGCTGTGAAACTGAAAATACGTTTCCATGACATACCTATTGACAGCTGGGAAATGGCAAATCTGTTATAAGTAATAGGTATGTCATAGAAATGTATTTTCAGTTTCACAGCTAGAAAAGTATCAGCTATCTGAGGAAGCAGGAAGTGAACGCGGCACTGAAGCCGGCCGTGAATCGCTGTGACGGAACTTTTGTTTTCCTGTGGAACATACACTTTTTTGCAGCGTCTGCTCTCCTGAAGCATTTTATATGGAAGATTGGTGAACTTTATTTGGATTTTGTCTTTTGTATTAAGTACTGTTGGATCCTAACCCTTTAAGAAATTATAAGAGTTTTTGCATTGGGAGACATAGTTGAACTGTCAAGAATTGTTCAAATTGTCTTGGTTAATACATTCTTTCTACTTTTGTTCGCAAATTATTCACAGAGTGTTTGTTTCGATACAACGACCTGGAAGCTGGCAACTTAGCCATAATGGATCTGTGCCATCTAGCATGTGAATTTTGTGGATGAGTAAAGGCCTATTGTGAAAACCAAAACTTGTTGAGATTTCTAGTGAGAAGTTTGTCCTGTCTTAATATGGAACTTTGCTTTACCCAAACCGATTTCCCACAAGGCGCTGCCCTGGCATCGCGCCTCCTTTTGCCCTGATTGCCTGCGTGAATTTCCCACTGTTTGCCGCGGGGTGCATTTTGACCCGGGGCTTTGCGCGATTTCCCCGGCGGCTTCAGGGATCCTGTTTTTTGAAGATCAGACAACATAGAACCTCAAGCACTTTGGCCGGGTACAACTGCTTGTGCAGACAGATTGATTGAACTGGTAAAGATCTGCCGTGGTGTCTTTGTTTGTTGATACTGCAAGCAGTTTCCAGTGCTAAAAGTCACTGCGTGGATTTGAGTGATTTGAGAGCCAAATACAGGGCTTGGGGAACCATCCGAAGCACTAGGTCAACTCAGACTTCTGCTCAAGTCTGTTCAGTGGCGCTCAGTCCCAGGGAAGTGTTCTTAGGGTTGCACTGTAGGCTGTGACCCACAGCTGCTCTGTAGAGAACTATAGCTCAGTGTGAGTAGAAAACAGTTTATGTCGGGTTGCCAGCCAGCGGTTGGAGTAAGACTCGGCAGTGGCAGAGGGGATTTATTTATTATGTAATTTCTACCTTGCTTTCTCCCCATAGAGGGATGCCAGCCTCCAGGTGGAGCCTGGAGATCCCCCGGAATTACAGCTCATCTCCAGACCACAGAGATCGGGGTGGGCAAACTGTGGCTCAGGAGCTGCATGCAGCTCTTTCACATATATTATGTGGCTCCCAGCAGGGTGGCTGAGGAAACTAAGTATCATTAGCAAACAAATATCGTTGGACAAATAAATATCATTATCAATATCTTCTTTTACCCCTTTTGTTATTATTTTTGGCAGTCTCATTTAATGCTAATAAAAAGCAAATTTGCATATTTTCCAATAAAAACATGTAATATTTGTTAATATCTTGCAGCTCTCAAATATCTGATGTTTATTCTATGTGGCTCTTATGTTCAGCAAGTTTGGCCACCCCTGCCTTAGAGAAAATGGATGCTTTGGAGGGTGGACTGTTTTGGCTTTGTACCCCACGGAGGTCCCTGTCCTTTCCAGGCTCCACCCCCAAATCTTCAAGAGATTCCCAACCTGGCAACCCTAGCACTCAAAGCAGCTTATATCGTTCGCCTCTCCTCCGTTTTACCCTCACAAAAACCCTGTGAGGTAGGCTAGGCTGAGAGAGTGTGACTAGGGTTGCCAGGTCTGGGTTAGAAAATACCTGGAGACTTTGGGGGTGGGGCCAGGAGAAGGTGGGGTTTGGGGAGGGGAGGGGCCTCAGCATAGTACAATGCCATAGAGTCTACCCTTCAAAGCAGCCATTTTCTCTAGGGGATCTGATCTCTGTCAGCTGGAGATCAGTTGTAAAAGCTCTAGGATTCAGCAGAAACTTCGTGGTAAACCATAGAGTTTCTTCTGTATCCTAGAGCAGCATGATGTAATATCTGGGTTTGCCCCAGAAGTTACATCATACTATTGATGCAACTGTGTTCCCCCCCCCCCCCCGCATATCTCCCTGGCTCCCTACCAAATGGTGGCAGGCATTGGTGGGTTGCCAGCTGGAAGTCTCCTGCTATGGGAGCCCTAGCTTTGCCCCATGGCTAGCTTGACAACGTAGGAGAAGAAGAAGAAGAAGAGAAGAGATTGGATTTATACCCCACCCTTCACTACCCAAAGGAGTCTCAGAGCGGCTTACAAACTCCTTTCCCTGCCTCTCCCCACAACAGACACCCTGTGAGGTAGGTGGGGCTGAGAGAGCTCTTTTCAGATAACAGTGGTCTCTTGTGGCGGAATCTTTTGGAGGGAGTGGCGTCTTCTGATGCCACACATCACTGCCATCTCTGTGCTGCTGCATTGTTGTTGGCCCCGCCTCCTGAGGCAGCCATTTTGTGGCTGTACCCACCACCACACTATGTCAGAGTTACAGAGGCACCCCCGTGAGTGTGAGCGTAGCAATGGAATAGGGGTTGCCTTTGGAGGAGGGAAGAAACACTTGGTGATTTGACTGCTCCCAAATTATCCGGCGGTGCTCAAGCCATCCTTGATTGTGCATGGGATGGAGAGAGCAGACGAAGAGAATTTCTGTCTCTCTCTCTCGCAAAAGACTAGAACTCAAGAAGATCCAATGAAGCTGATGGGCAGTAGGTTCAGGAGGAACAAAAGGAAATACTACTTTAGACAGAGTGATTCAAATGTGGGCTATGCTGCCAGAGGGTGTAGTGATGGCCACAGGAAGAAACAGCTTTCAAAGGAGGTTAGTAGCCATGGTGACTGAGGGGAACCTCCATGTTCAGAGGCAGTCAACCTCTGAATCCCAGTGCCAGGAGGCAACCTCAGGGGAAGGCTTTGGCCTCTATGCCTTGTTTGTTGGACCTCCAGAGGAACTGGTTGGCCATGGTGTGGGACAGGATGCTGGACTAGATGGACCGCTGGTCTGATCCAGCAGAGCTTTTCTTATCTTCTTGAGTGTAAGCGGGGGGGGGGGGAGACAGTCTAGTTCGGCATATAACCCAACTGTTCTTATGAAACGGAATTCTCGATGAGTGCAATAGCTTTTTAAATTAATTACCAACCGTTTTTATGGAGATTACGGAAACAGCAGGCAAAAAACAAACTAGAAGTGTGAACTGTTCTCCTAGGAATTCCACAAATTGTTGTTAACGTTTGCTTAAAATGAAATGAAACAAATGCGACACGCGTGGTTTTAATGCGATTAGAGGGTAGGGACGTGCTGGTTCTCAAACGAAGCCTGTGAGCGTGTCTGTATCTGGGCTTTGGCGCAAAATGGCAGTGCCCCACAGTGGTTAGAATGTCAGACTAAGACTTGGGACAGCCAGATTGGTTGGTTGGTTTTAAAATACTTATGTCCTGCCTTGACGCATTGCCCATGGTGGTTCAAATCCCTACTCTACCAGGAAGTTTACTGGCTTGCCCTGGACTAGACCAGAGGTCCCCAACTTGGTGCCCATTCGGGGGGGGGGGCAATCTATCGGCTCCCAGCTGGCCGGTGGGGGAGCCGTGCCCCCAAGCAGCCCTGTCTGCGCCCAAAGTGCCCAGTGACGTCATCACGCAGGACACATTGTGTGGGGGATGCTTTAATGTTTGCGGAAAAGCTTTGCGGTAATCATAGAGTGTCCCCCCCAAAAAAATGCTAGAGCGTCCCTGTGTGATGTGCCCTCTGTGATGACATCAGAAGTGACATCATTTGCAATGTAGCAGCAACGCTCTGGTATTTGGGCAAAAACTCTATGGTAAAAATGGCTTCTACTGTAGAATTTTTGCCCAAATACCAGTGTCACCAAGACATTGCTGGCATGATGATGTCGCTTCCTGTGCACACTGGAAGTGGTCACCACATCTTGTAGACCTTCCTCTTTCTTCTGGTAAGTCTCCTCGCTAACCAGCTGATTGGCAGTGGGGGAGCAGGGGTTGGCGGTGGGCCACCCTCACCTCCACCAGGGCGGGGGCTGGCAGTTTTACTGGGGAGGGTGGGATCTGGGGAGTGGAGGGACTTTATGGGGTATAATGTTATAGAATCCTCCCTCCAAAGCAGCCATTTTCTCCAGGGGAACTGATCTCTGTAGTTTGGAGATGAGTTGTAATTCTTGAGCTCTCCAGGCCCCACCTGGGGCTTGGCAACTGTAAGGGAGGGAGACCCGGTTCAGTTCTCCTTTCAGCTGTGACGGGTGACCTCGGGCCAATCGCTCTCTCCATCTTGCCTAACACACAGGAAGACACAAAGCCGTATATTTCACCCTGAGCTTCTTGGCGGAAAGGTGGGATGAAAACATACAAAATAGTGACAAAGAGGAAGCACAGAACTGTTCCTGGGAAGTGAGATTTCTCACTGCTCTCCCCTTGTCGGCTTCTATCTTGTATCGAAGTCAAGAAGAAACAGACTGTTTGCAGTAAATCTGCTTATCTTCGACAAGGCAGACAATGTACTTACACCAGAACACACACAGACACTCCCGCACTCCAAACTGTTTGCCAGGCATGTAATTGAAAGATAAACCAAACGTCATAATTCCAAAGAGGCTTGTACGAATTAATTCTAGTTCTGGGCCAGTGTAAACAGCTGCAGTCCTGAATGATGAAAATACCCCCTAAATGTGTCTTCACTGTTCATACGAAGCCAGTTGATAAAAACCCTCTTTCAGGGACTCTAATCTATTGTAGGACAAGCCGTCAAGAGCTGATAAAACATGAAACAATCAATAATAAGAGCAATTAAGGAACTGGGTCGTTTTGGCTGAGATGGCAGAAAGTAGAAATGAAGTCTATGAATGAAGTCACCAATGGGCGGTTGATAAGGTACATAAGGGATCGGATACATCCGTTGGCAGCAGATCAGTTCGGTTATCAAATGATTGATTGGGTGTGACGGACAGTTTAGGTTCTGCCTCTCCCTCAGATCAACCAATTGGAGCTGACGGGATGTTGGTGGGTGAACAGCTGGAAAACGGCAGTTAAGAGGGCAGTTGGCAGTTGGCAGCTGGAGAGTTGGGAGGGGAAAGAGTTTGAGTGATTGCAACTGTGGAGAAGAGCTGCTTAGAGCTGGCTGAAAAGAGTCAGTTGGTAACAAAGGATCCCAGTTGCGGGAATAGGGAAACAGTTCAAAAGCTCAGTTGGAAACAAATCATAACAGCAGCATCACTTTCCTCAGTGTTACGTTCATACCACAAATAAAAGTTCACTTCTCGTTAACCAGGCAATCCCCTGCCCCCAACTGGGGAATGACAACCCTAATAAGAAGTCTTGCTGGGCAAAAGCCCCACCCACTTTCTAAGGACCCTTGTTAGGCACCACGAAAGGTGTTGGGACCACTGCCTCAAACCTGTTTTGGTAGGAGAGAGCAAAGGAGGAGAAAATGATCGGAGCTGCTTTGGGTCTCTGTTCTGGGTATAAATGAAGTAAATAACCAGAGCTTTATGCTGTTTAGTAACTTCATGTTCCGAGAATCAGGAATTTCTATATCTGGTTTTCTTTCTGAAGGTCCGTAGGTCAGGGGCAGTGCTCCATCTTTGCAGACACAAGGCCCCGGGTTCAATCCCTGACATTCCTGCTTAAAAAAAATCCAAGGCCTCGGCTTTTGGAGGAGACGGTACTGTGGCTAGGCAAAGCAGAGTGCGCCCTGATAAAGTGGAAGGCGGTGTCCTAAGCTGCTCTGGGCGTCAGTTCAGTGGAAAGGGATGTGTTTTAAAACCAATATATTAAATAAAATATACTCCCTGGTGTCAAATTGGTCCCAGCTCTTAATACAGAATGTAAATGTTTCAGCATCGGAAGACAGCAGAGGAATTTTTCCATGTTGTGAAACCGTTTTACAAAAATGGGTTTGCCCTAAATTTCTGATTCAAGACTGCTTCTTGATAAACCACAGCATTGGAAGCCTTCCCTCCCTTAGGGTTACCAATTTTGGACTGGGAAATTTCTGGAGTTTGGGGGTGCAGCCTGGGGGAGGGCACGATATGGGGAGCAGAGGGACCTCAGTGGGGTACGATGCCACAGACTCCACCCTCCAAAGCAGCCATTTTCTCTAGGGGAGCTGATCTCTCTAGCCTGGAGATCCGTTCTAATTCTGGAGATCTTCAAGCCCAACCTGGAGGCTGGCAACCCTACTCTAGGGTCTTAGGTGGGTTCAGATAACCAGCTTCCCTTTTCCTTGAAATGCTTTGGGCCCCTATTAATTTGACTTGTAGCTTTGGTATAAAACTAAGCTTTGGCGTAATACTAAGCAATAATAAGACTTGTAGCTTTGGCATAATACTAAGCAAAAACATTTCAGATTTGAACAGAAGCGGTATCAAACATATTTTTGGTAACATTTCATGAATCCTTCTCTGATATAACATCACCTCTTTTAACCGGCATTGCATAATATTTGGCAATACGCTGGTAACCTGCTCTGGAACAAGCAAGCATAGTTTGTATTCACGGCGTTCTCCTTGTAAGTAAACTGGCAGCTTAGTGCAGCAGTCCCAATGCTGCATTATCTGCTGCAAGATTTCGCTTCCTTTAAAACAAATTAAAGCTCCTGGGACTTTGAAACAGATCTGTGGGGTTTTTTTTTTAAATGGATATTTAGAAATTACCACTGCTAAGAAGTCTGGATGGAGGAATGGAAGGGAAGGGGGGGGGTGGATTCCTCTCCCTTTCCTCACAAGATTGTACTCTTTGTGAGGAAGTAATTCCATTAGCTGCAGGAAACAAGATTGTATCACGAGGCTGGGAGCAGATGGCAGGAACCAGGGAGCCCAGTGGCCATCTGCGAGGTTTTGTGTTTGGATTCCTTGTATGATGTGATGGTTTGGGAGGAGGAAATGAGGGAGTAGATTAAGTTGGGTTGCCAACCTGCAGATGGGGCCTGGAAGTCTGGATTTACAGCTGACAGAAGTTGGTTCCCTTGGAGAAAATGGCTGCTTTTGAGGGTGGACTGTATAGCATTATATCCCGCTGAGGTCCCTCTCCCCCTTGAACTATGCCCTCCTCCAGCTCCACCCCCAAATTTCCAGAAATTTTCCAATCTGGAGCTGGCAATCCTAAATAAAGAGGTTCCTCTGAGTTACTGATGGTTACAATTCTCCCTCTAAGCTGTGGAGTCTTGTGAGCAAAAATTCTACTTTGTGAGCTACCAGCATTAGCGTTGTGAGCGAGCGATTGGGCTGCTGCATAAATTAGTTTGCTCTGGAGCCATCCTTCCTGAGCTCAGACAAAAAACTGTGAGCTGGAGGCTACAAAACTGTGAACTAGTTCACATAAACTCAGCTTAGAACACTGGTTATGGATGACTTCTGTGGACGAAGGTCATATGTGCCACGGACCCGACCGTGCATTTGGGGTTGAGGGAGGACCCGGGATTGTGTCAGCACGTTAGAGAGCCTAGGCGCTGCCTCTGTTTGGTCTCACATTTTCATTCCACCCGTCCTCCAGGGCAAGGAACTTTGAGCAGCATCCACGATTCTCTTCCTTTCCTCCTTTTATTTTCATAACAACCTTTGGAGGTAGGCCAGGCTGAGACAGAGACTGGACCAAGGTCACGTGTTCTATGGTTAAGATTTAAACCCGTGTCTCCCAAAGCTTGGTGTGACACTAGGGTTGCCAGGTCTGGGCTGGAAAAGACCTGGAGACTTTGGGGGCGGAGCCAGGAGAGGGCGGGGTTTGGGGAGGGGAGGGGCCTCAGCATGGTACAGTGCCATAGAGTCCACCCTTCAAAGCAGCCATTTTCTCCAGGGGAGCTGATCTCTGTCAGCTGGAAATCAGTTGTAAAAGCGGGAGATCCCCAGGCCCCACCTGGAGGCTGGCAACCCTATCTGACACTCTAGCCCAGAGGTCCCTGGCGTCGGCTCCATGGTGCTCCCCAACACCTTTCCTTGCACCCACCAAATGTTTTTAGAAAGTATGTGGGCCCAGGTGGGCTTTTGCCCAGCATGGCGTTAGATTGGCCAGTGGAGAATTGATTGGCAGTGCAGATTTTTTAGAATGTTACTTTGGTGGCAGTCGCCACCACAGCACAAGGATCTTCAGGGTGACTGAAGGTAAGCTGTGGCAGCCATTTTGGATTTTCTTTTTGTCTATCCTGAACTGACTGCCCTCGAGTTCATTGGATGACTCCTGAGTTCTAGACTTATGGGAGGGGGAGAAAAAGCTCTCTCTTTCCACTCTCTCCACTCCATTCATAATTTTGTAAACCTCTGCCATGGCCTAGGGTTGCCAACTTTGAGTTGGGAAACCCTTGGAGATTTTAGGGGTGGAGCCTGGGGAAGGCGGGATCTTGGTCTCTTCTCTCTTGGAGAGCTGTTCATGCCTATGAGAGAGAAGATGCAGTCAAGAAACCGAGTAAGAAGAGAATTTGTAAAGTCTACACGAATTCTGCTCTGAAGAAGCTTATTGGAAGAGGTGTTTGAGCAAGCATGTCTGCGGGACCGAGACATTTCACACTACTTGGAGATAAGAATAAGAAAGACACTAAGAACATTTTATTGGCGATTGTACTTTATTTGTACTGGGTGACACTTGGTGACACTTCGGGTCACCACACCTCCGAAAGGATATTATAGCACTGGCAAAAGTGCAGAAAAGGGCAACTAGAATGATAAAAGGGTTGGAACACTTTCCCTATGAAGAAAGGTTAAAGAGCTTGGGGCTGTTTAGCTTGGAGAAACGACGGCTGAGGGGTGACAAGATTGAGGTATACAAGATTACGCATCGGATAGAGTGGGTAGAGGAAGAAGTACTTTCCCCCCTTTCTCGCAAGACAAGAACTCGTGGGCACTCCATGAAATTGCTCAGCAGTCGGGTTAGAAGAGATAAAAGGAAGTCCTCCTTCACCCAAAGAGTGATTCACACGTGGAATTCACTGCCACAGGAGGTGGCGGCGGCTACAAGCATGGACGGCTTCAAGAGGGAATTAGATAAACACAAGAGATGGGACCTGCGGAATCCGTGGGGGAGAGGAGAAGGTGGCAATCCACCCCCCCACCTCGCGCCCCCGTCCCTGCCCCGCTTCTTCCCAGTGAGGCCTGGCTGGGCCGGGCCTCGCTGCCCCCCCCAGTCCCTCCCCCGTTTCTTACCGGCGAGACCTGGCTGGGCCGGGCCTCGCCGCCGCCCCCCCCCCCGTCCCTGCCCCGCTTCTTCCCGGCAAGGCCTAGCTGGGCTGGGCCTTGCCGCCGCCGCCCCCGCGTCTGTCCCCTGTTTCTTTCTGGCGAGGCCTGGCTGGGCTGGGCCTCGCCGCCGCCCCCCCCATCCCTGCCTCGTTTCTTCCCGGCGGCGCGATTAGGGCCGAGGCCTACCGAGGCATTCCTTAGCCAGCGGTGCGATTAGGGCCAAGGCCCGCCGTGCTGCCTCCCCCCTCCCTGGCCCCCTCCCCCCGTCCTTCAGCAGGCGGCTGGGCTGCAGCCACCTGGCCGCCAGCGGCTCGTCCGCCACTGCCGGGCAGGTAAGTCCCGCGCATGCGCAGGTATTTTTTTTTAACTTTTGGGGGGATGTAAGTTTTTAAAAAAAGATTTAGGATTTTTCTGCAGATGGGGGGATCGCCCCCGTCTGCAGAACCCCCCCCCCTCTGCCCCCCAAGTGCCCCCCCATGCGGATTTAGGTATCCGCACGGGGGGGGCCACTTGGGAATTAGATATATAGATATGGAGCAGAAGTCCATCAGTGGCTATTTACAAGGCTGCGGTGGCTCAGAGATGCTGAGTTGCAGACCGGAAGGTCAGTACCTCGGCAGTTCAAGACCTAAGTGCCACGTGACAGAGTGAGCTCCCGTCTCTGGCCCCAGTTCCTGCCAACCTAGCAGTCTGAAAGCAAGAAATTGCAAGTAGATAAATAGGTACCACTATGGTGGGAAGATAATAGCGTTCCGTGTGCCTCGGCGCTTAGTCATGCCGGCCACATGACCACTGAGAAGTCTTTGGACAACGCTGGCTTTTCAGCTTGGAAACGAAGATGAGCACCGCCCCCTAGAGTCGGATTTGACTGGCTTTCGAGCAAGGGAAACCCTTGCCCTTTTAATAGATAGGAATTCTCGGTCTGGGGCAAGTGATGCCCTGTATTCTTGGTGCTTGGGGGGGGGGGGCAACAGTTGGAGGGCTTCTAGTGTCCTGGCCCCACTGCTGGACCTCCTGATGGCACCTGGTGTTTTTGGCCACTGTGTGACACAGAGTGTTGGACTGGATGGGCCACTGGCCTGATCCAACATTGGCTTCTCTTATGTTCTTATGAAGAAGACCAGCCAGTCTCCCTGGAACAGGATTTTCTTGCTCCAGGGAAGCTCCGGAGCAGTGCAGTGATACTCTGGAGGAAATTGTGAGCACGGAGCAAATGGTGGGAAACTGACCAGAAGCTCCGGTGCTAGCTTCGGTGTAAACCGCGGGGGAAAGCTAGTGAGAAAACGCCCACAGAGATGACAGCAAGCGGACCTTTCCCCCACCCTTTCTTCGCCCACTTGTGTCATTCTTGTTGGCAACACAGCAGCCGGACTCCTTATAAAGGTGGCATTCCTACCAAGGGTCGGATTGGCGGGGAAAAACTAAACATTGCTGGGTTGTTGCGTCTATTTTTAGGAGCAGGCCATCGAGGGGAGACGTTCTGGGTGATCCCAGAATGCAGGCCTGAGTGCTTTTCCGACAAAAGTGTGCTGGAGTTCGGGTTGCTGGGTCCCCTCTCCGGCCACCGGCGGTGGATGAGGGGGTTACGGTTGCCAAATCCAGGTTGGGAAACTCCTGGGGATTTGGGGATGGAGCCTGAGGAGGACAGGGACCTCAGTGGGGTCCAGTGCCACAGAGTCCAGTTTGGTGTCGTGGTTGAGAGCACGGACTCTAATCTGGCAGGACCTGGTTTGATTTTCCACTCCTCCACATGCAGCTGCTGGTGTGACCTGGGGTCAGTCACAAGTTCTCTCAGAGCTGTTCTCTCACGGGCAGTCCTCAAAAGAGCTCTCTCTCAGCTCCACCTACCTCACGGGGTGTCTGTTGTGGGGAGGGGAAGAGATTATAAACCGCTCTGAGACTCCTTTGAGTAGTGAAGGGCGGGGTATAAATCCAATCTCCTCCTCCTCCTCCTCCTCCTCTTCCTGCCAAAGCATCCATTTTCTCCCAGGGGAACTGATCTCTGTAGTCTAGAGATGAGCTGTAATTCTGGGGGATCCCCAGGCCCCGCCTGGAGGCTGGCAACCCTAGATCTAGTGGTTAAAGTATTGGGCTGGGAGATGTGGAGTAGGTCCCCTTTCAGCCATGGTTTCCTTCATGACCTTTCCCCAGCTGCTCTCTCCATCAGCCTAACCCACCTTGCGAGGCTGTTGTCCGAATACAGCAAGGGAGGTGAGAACTGAGCGTCGTGCCCTCAGCTCCTTGAAGATGAAAGTGCAACAAAAGCCAAGCCTTGGATCATGCATGGGGGAAGATGAAACCCCCCCTTCCCCATACGTTGCAGCTGTTGGGCACCTTTTTAGTTCTGCACCCTTTGACGTACTGGGCACCACCCTTAGGCCTGACCAGAGGCATGAAAGGGGGCTACTCTAAAGCCTCCCCCCCCCCCCAGTACACCCATATGATTCTCCATTGGGGAGAAAGTAGGGATATTTCATTTATTTATTTATTTATTTTGGGATTTCTATCCCGCCCTCCCCGCAAGCGGGCTCAGGGCGGCTTACATGGGCCAACGGCCGATCAAAACATTAAAACCTATAAAATCAATAAAACATTCATAATAAATACAGTTAAAACATATAAAGGCTTCCATAATAAAACATCTGATGGCAACTTAGTAGGCGGCATAACGCCCCCCCCCCCCCGCTGTGCCGAGACCGTACAGGACCAGGGTCATCATAGATGTTACAATGATGGATGGGATGTTTGGTGGCGGCTCCTATTCAAAAGCCTGGCGGAAGAGCTCCGTTTTACAGGCCCTGCGGAACTGCATCAGGTCCCGCAGGGCCCTGATCTCCACCGGGAGCTCATTCCACCAGATAGGAGCCGCCACTGAAAACGCCCTGGTCCTTGTTCTGGCCAGCTTGGCGTCCCTGGGGCCAGGGACACAGAGTCGATGTTCGGACCCCGACCGTAGTGCTCTCTGGGGTATTTACGGAGAGAGGCGGATATAAATGATAAATATAGCTAAAGATGTGGGGGTTAGATAGAAGGAAGGCTGGTTGATGTGTAGGAATGAGGGAAGGAAGCAGGGAAAGGTGAGGATATGGGGGTTCCTAGGAGGAGGGAAAGAAGCAATTGTGTGGGAAGGAGACCCAAGGGAAAATAAGGAGCCCTCCATAAGTCCTTGCAGGTTCCCCACCACACAACTGGACTTGTCCCGGTGGCTGGCACCACACAATTGGGCCATAGTTTTCAAGGGTAGAGTCTGGCAAAGGGAAGGAAGGAGGGAAAGCTGAAGGGGGGGGAAATAACGGTACGTTGGCTGGCGGGTGGGAAAGAAAGAAGGATGTAGGAGAAAGGGAGAGGCTTTTGGGGGCCTTTTTGGAAGGGAAAGAAGATATGCTGAGGGAGGAGGAAATGAATGCCCCCCCCCCCGCAAGCCCTTGTGGGTCCCCTGTTTGTTTTTATATAATTCCAAGAATGTCACGGGATTCCAAACTGTTGGAGGCACCAACGGGGACGAGGAAAACGATATACACCCCTTGAGAACCAGGGCAGAAGGGGTGGGTAATGATGTCGAAAGTAAATAATGCGGTGTGGATTTCTGCATGGTGAATCTAAAATCACTTGGCAATTACGAGATGTCTCGGTAAAGTTAGGCCCGTATGGTGCGGTGGTTGAACAAGGCCTGGGGAGTTCCGTTTTCAGGCTCTTGCTTGTCACTGGGTGGCTTCCACAAAGGGAAAACAATGGAAGGAAGGAAAGTCAGGATACATTTACTTAAATAAATATCATGTGTTACCTGTATATGCTGCAAGGCAGCTCTAATGTCAGCTAATGCTGCCAGCTCCTGCCCAGGAGGTAGGATGAGTGAACCCTTGATGGTGAGTCTGTGGAATGTTATGTTATACTTCTCATGGCATGCTTATCGCTCTCCGAGCTGCTCTGACCTTGGGAGACTGTTAGTGCCTGTCCATGTATCTCTTCCCCTGTCTGACTCTAATTCTTCCCACTTTTTCCCTGGGAACTGTAAACCAGTAATTTAAGCCCCTTTTCTCTGAAATGGTGATTGGTTGCAATGCCTTACCAGACCCCTTTTTGAATTCTGTATAATTGTCCTGTTTGGGGCTGTGTCAGCCATTACTGACACAAGAAGTGCAGCTGACCATACTAGACCTTTCTCAATAAAGCATTCCTGTTTAAGGACACTTGTTGGTGACTGACTCTGTAGGACCCTCACATCTGGTGGTAGAGGATGGTGGGGGTAGATTGAGGTCAGAAAAAAGTCATGGGGGGGAACACTATAATTCCTCATCCCTGTGCCGTACCCCTACCCTGAACCTGTTGCTGTTTACGCTTTTAGAAACGCACAGATCTCCGTGGCTCTTCCAGCATTGCAGCCAGTTTCTCCCGAAGAGCATATGACAAAGGGTGCATACACGGACACCGCATATTCGTTTTGCGAAATTCACAAAAGCTTTTGATCGATGTATCCGTCTCAGTTTTCGTTCTTCTTCTCTGTTAGGAAACTCCTTGAAGACTGTTGTGACCCGGGTCGGTTCTTTGCCATGACAAAAGAGAATTCTCCCGTGGGAAAGAATCTCTGGTTCGATGGGGAATTTCTATACTCCTTCACCATTGACAACAAAACCTTCTCCCTCTTCCCCAAGGTGAGTCACGCTCTTGTGTCAGGGCGCTCTGTGAAATCTCCCTCTTTCAGAGACCACAAAAGTGCCGCCCACTTGCTGGATCCTCTTGTCTGCTCAGTTGATGGGGTAAGCACGTAGCATAGAGTTCGGCTTTCTTTGTCGAACTAAAGAAGTTTGAATGCATTTAAGAGCTCTCATTGTAGGTTGTCTTTCAGAACCATCTTGTCACACTACAGGGACAATACCGCTTCTGCTAAACATTTGTGGGTGTTCTTGATAGCTTGGGGTTCTCTAGAATGTCTTCAAAAACCTGGCAGTGAATACAGGATGGCGTTTCGTTGATTATGTATTTATTTCGGATGTTTGTAAGCTGCTTCCTAGAACCATAGAATCATAGAGTTGGAAGGGACCTCCAGGGTCATCTAGTCCAACCCCCCTGCACAATGCAGGAAATTCACAAATACCTCCCCCTCCACACCCGCAGTGACGGCTGTTCCATGCCAGAAGAGGACAAAAATAACCCTCCAGGATCCCTGGCCAAACTGGCTGCCTCCTCCTCCTCTTCTTCTTCTTCTTGCAACCCCAAATGGTTTTCAAGGCAAGAGAAATTCAGAGCTGGTTTGGCTTTGCCTACCTCTGCATAGCAGCTGTGGGAGGAGGAGGAGGAGGAGGAGGAGGAGATTGGATTTATACCCCGCCCTTCACTCCCCAAGGGAGTCTCAGAGCGGCTTACAAACTCCTTTCCCTTCCCCTCTCCACAACAGACACCCTGTGAGGTAGGTGGGGCTGAGAGAGCTCTGAGACAACTGTCCTTGAGAGAACAGCTGTGCCAGAACTATGGCTTGCCCAAGGTCATCCAGCCAGGTGCCAGTGGAGGAGTGGGGAATCAAACCCGGCTCTCCCAGATTAGAGTCCGCGCACTTAACTGCTACACCAAACTGTGGACTTCCCATCCAAATAGTAACTACCGGGGTCAACCCTGCTTAGTTTCTAAGGTTAATTCTTGGATTGGACTAGCCTGCGCCGTCCAGGTCAGGGCCCAAAGCTTAGAACACTCTCAAAATCACCCAAGTGCTGGAACAGATTAGTGGAATTTTATAGTTACTAACACCTTGCTCCTCATTCTAAAAGTGTTTTTAGAAACCGGCATTATTGCCATTCATCCATAAACTTTTATTCTGCCTTGCTGTCGAAGTATCGCAAATGGTTTCCAGGCAATTAAAATCCACGCTAGTATTTCATATTCAAAAGCAAGCAAGCCAGAAAACAGTCAGTACCTGCATACCTATCAAATTCCACCTCCATGTTTCACATTCAAAGAACAATCAATATGGAACTGCAGCGCCTGCCATTTGAGCTGTACAATGTATACAGAAAGAGTGCGTTGTGATACTTTCCGGGCAAATGAATTTATCCTGGCATAAACTGGCGTGAACTGTAGCCAACTTGGCAATCTGGAGAGTAGGGCTGTGGCCACACGGCAAGCTTATCGCAATTTGTTCCCGCTATAGATTTGATCAAGGGTTTTTTTTTTTTGTGGGTTGGGATGATCACACATCTCTCCCCGAACCACTTGCATTGTGTGACCTGGCTCCAGGCATCATCCAGATAGCCACGCTGCCCAAGCAGCAGTCCAGTGCAAGTTTTTTTTAAAAAAAATTGCTTTGCACATGCGCATATGCACATGGCCGAATCACCGCTCCCACTTGGACTCGCCGTACTCCCTTGTTTTTGCAGTCCCCCCACCCCGAACAGCAAACAAAATGAACCGCTGATGTACAACTGAGCGCTGGTCTATATGTGCGCTTGAACATTTATGCATTTAATATATTCAGCACAGGATTGCTCACACGCACAACGGCAGAAGCTGGGAATTTCAAGTTTAAAGGGACATTGGAAGGGATTCGAACCCGGTTGTTCCAGGTCTTAATCCGACACTCTGTCCCCTATACCATACCAGCCTGTTCGAAGTTTGAAAGGTTTTTTTAACAGGTCACAGCGCCTTTGGCACCGTGGGCCATGGCCCTCTATCTTTGCCTCACCCTTTGCCGTCCCAAACCTAAAGGTTTTGGGAGACAGATCTCTGCTTTTCCTGATGCTTTGGGTCATTTCTGGTATTTCTGACCCAAAATGAAACCAGAAATTTCAGGTGTTGTTTTGGGTCGAGAATATCTGAATTCACACCCCAGCATAATGTTTCAAACAGTGGACAGCCAGTTTCCATGGAGGACCAACGAACAGGACATAGAGGCTAAGGCCTTCCCTTGATGTTGCCTCCTGGCAGTTTTACTCAGAAGCTTGCTGCCAGTTTGGTGTAGTGGTTAAGAGCACAGACTAATCTGGGAGAAACAGGTTTGATTCCCCACTCCTCCACATGCAGCTGCTGGCGTGACCTTGGGTCAGTCACAAGTTCTTTCAGAGCTGTTCTCTCTCAGCCCCACCTACCTCACAGGGTGTCTGTTGTGGGGAGGGGAAGGGAAAGGAGATTGTAAGCTGCTCTGAGACTCCAAATGAAGGGTGCAGTATAAATACAATCTCCTCCTCCTCCTCTTCTTCCTCTTCCTCTTTCTCTTCCTCCTCCTCTTCTTTCTCTTCCTCCTCCTCCTCTTCTTCCTCTTCCTCCTTCTTCTCCTCCTTTTCTTCCTCTTCCTCCTCCTCCTCTTCCTCCTCTGTATGTGGAGTTTAGCTCTCATAGCTAGTAGCCTTTGATGGTCCCTCTCCTACAACCTTTGGCAGTGAATACTACAGTTTTAATTACTCATTGAGTAAAGGAGTACTTCCTGTCATTGTTCCCTCTAAGCTGAGTTTAGTGTGAGCTAGCTCACAGTTTTTAGCCTCCGGCTCACACGTTTTTGTCTTGGCTCAGGAAGGATGGCTCCAGAGCAGACTAAGTTATGCCGTAGCCAAATCGCTTTTTCACAACTTTAAGGCCAGTAGCTCACAAAGTAGAATTTTTGCTCACAAGACTCCACCGCTTAGAGGGAGCATTGCTTCCTGCAACAGGTCATGGATATAAACGTCCTTTGCTTTATTAGAAAGTCCATTAAGTGCCTCTTTAGATCAGAACAGACCTGTCATGGGTGCTGGTAGGGGGAGGCCCGATCTAAGATGGATCTTCCTACAGTAAAAGAATGAACATATTCATTTATTTTTTAAAAATTTATACTCCCCTTTCTGCCTTCATAAGAGCCACCAAGGCAGCTTGCAAATTAAAACGCGCATAATGAAAGCACATCTGAAAAACCAGGAAAACCAACGAACCCCGCCAAACAAATTAAAACCAGAGCTAAAATACATACAGCACATTTGAAACAAACGGGGTAAGAAGGAGGGATCACTGAGAGACTGCCAAATGAAACAAAAAAAGTCTTCCTGTACTGGCAGTCAAAGGGAACATATAAATCCAGAGCGATCACAGGAACAAGGTATAATCAAAAATACGGAAACCGAGACATTATAACCATGACAACCTTGATGCCTCAATATTTTCTTATTAGAGTGCCTATATCTCTACGACAGTACATATCTTAGTCACCAGAAATAATTCATTTCCACCATCAACAGTCCGCATTTAACCCTTCGTACGATGAATGAAAAGTGCCTTCCGGCAAGACTTGCGACCATGGCGGACGTGCTCCTCCACATTTGTGGGGAGCGCGATCCGTACCCGGCGGGAAGAAGGGGCTTCGGACTGGTGCCGAGCCCCCAGAGACCCCAGTGAGGGGGCTCTGCCTGGGGTGGCACGAAGGGGATCTCTCCCTACAGTGGCGACCGAGGGATCGAGGTCCCTTTTCATCACCCCCATAGGTTCCCCCGTTCGTGGGAGCCGTATGGCTAAAAGCGCAAATCCGTGAAGCAGCAGAGAGTGCGAAGCCTTGAAGCTTGAACTTATAGTTACGCACGGAGAAAACGTGAGTCTGAAGTAAAAACAAACAGAACACAGCGGGAAAGGCGGGTGGAATGAAACCCCCCCCCCTCGAGACTGGCGTACTTACGAGACTCTTTACGTGGCGTTACTGCATGGAAAAAAAGTACGTTCGGCTTGCTAGATGGCGGCATCGTGCTTTAGAGGATATGAACTTTAAAAAGTTATAAGTGCAGTCGTAGAATTTGCTTCTTTCGTCCATCTTATCTAACTATCAACAAAAAGCGCAGCCTCAACAATGGCGGGGAAACCGAAACCTTCCCCCAAACTAGGAAGTACAGCTCCGAGTTCAAAGGTTGATACCACAGAGATGAGCACTGTGTTCTCCTCGTTATTGCGACCTCTAGTGGACCAAATGACAGCTCTCAACGTCAAGATGGATAAAATGCAGCTGGAACTGAAGGAGTCGAATAAAACTACAGAGAAGCTGCAGCGAGAACTTCTGGAAGTTAAGACTTCAGTAAAAAAATCATGATTCAAGGCTACAAAAAGCGGAGAAAGAAAAGGCCTTCCATTCTGATCAGCTCTTGAAACTACAGATGGAAAGATCGAATTTTTTCCTAAGACTTCAGAATGTGCCAGAGAATAAAGGAGAAGACCTTAAAAATCTGCTAAGTGAAGCGCTTGAACCAGTGACAGGCTTAAAAGCAGCGGAAATAAAAAGCGACATGGATATGGTTTACAGAACCTATCCAGATTATACCAAAAAGAAAAGCCTGCCTGGTGAGATTCTGATAAGGTTCTCCAAAAAGTCAACAAGGGATGTGGTGCTTAGGACCACAAACAAAGCAGTTCTGAAGATCAAAGGAGAAGAAGTTAAAGTGATAAAAGATATTCCATTTGAAATAAGGAAAAGAAGGAAAGCCTATGGAAAACTGACATCTTGGCTACAGTCTGAATCTATTATCTACAGGTGGAACGTTCCGGAAGGACTGAGCTTCAGCATCAAAGATAAAAAATATAAGTTTGACTCTGTTCAACAGGCAAAAAGTTTTTTGGAAAAAAGAAAAGAAAAGAAAAAAGAGAGAGACTCAGATGGTTCACAGACATCGCAAGAAAGTATGTATGGATTTGATAGCTCAAAGAGTGAAGAAGAAGTTTCTGACTCGGAAAAAGGAGCAGCAGCTCCAAAGGTGCAAGAAGAGACTGTTAAGACAAGAAGAGGACGAAAGAAGAAATAAGGGTTGAATTGTTTTTATTGAAAATTTCACTTATATATTCTATATAATTTGTATAATTAAGCATTCCTCCAAAAGAGCATGTCTGTCAAACAGCTTTTTTATTTTTCTTATATCATCAGTAGCAATGTTAATTGAAAATTAACCAAGGTTTAAAATGCTTCATATGTATTAGTGGTAAGGTAATATTAAGCAAATGCTAAAGCACACTCTGTATAAGGTAAAATGTAGCTTAGAAAGTAGCGATGTAGAAGTAGTTATAGAAAAAACCAATACAAATCTTTTAAAAAAAAGAAAAAAGAAAAGTGCCCGTAAATGTTCTTTCCAAGATTAAAGCGCTTGTGCTGTAGTAAACGATCCAATCATCCACAGCCTCTGGATTTGAAAGGACAAAGGACATCAGACCGTTCGTCATATTGTATTTATGAGAAACTACTCCATTTGAATAGGTCTTGATCATTATATTCATTGATTGTTGAATATAATATTTTCCGTTATTCATGCACGGTTTGATCTTTGGTATTGTTTACTCCCTTCCATGCATCTCTGCTGTCCAAGCTTCCAGGTGGTGGCTGGAGATCTCCTGGGATTATAGCTGATCTCCAGGCAGCAGAGTTCAGTTCACCTGGAGGAAATGGCCACATTGGAAGGTGGACTCTATGGCATTTCACCCCGCTGGAGTCCCTCCCCTCCCCTCCCCTCCCCTCCCTCAACCCTGCCCTCCTCAGACTCCACCTCCGAAATCTCCAGGTATTTCCCAACCCAGAGTTGGCAACCCGACCAGATATCCTCTGAAACAAAACCATCTTAGAGGCCTTCCTACATGCGGAGAGTGATGGTGCCCTCTGAACCCATTCTAGTAAGCCGTTCCAGAGGATCGGAACGACCACACGGTCTCACTTTTGCCATATGGGTAATCCTGAGAGGATATCACAAAGAGAATGGTGTCTGAGGAAAGCAACTGGAGTGTGGGGAGTGTGGTGGAAAGCCTATTCAGTTAGTGTGCTAACAGAAATGCTAACAGAAATGCTTTTCTGTAGTGGAAGGAGGCTTTCCAGATAAAACAGATAAAGAACAGATTTAGAACAGATAAAAGGAAGTACTTCTTCACTCAAAGAGTGATTAACACGTGGAATTCACTGCCACAGGTGGTGGCGGTGGCTACAAGCATGGACAGCTTCAAGAGGGGATTGGATAAACATCTGGAGCAGAGGTCCATCAGTGGCTATTAGCCACAAAGTATAGATAGGAACTCTCAGTCTGGGGCAAGTGATGCTCTGTATTCTTGGTGCTTGGGGGGTGGGCAACAGTGGGAGGGCTTCTAGTGTCCTGGCCCCACTGCTGGACCTCCTGAGGGCACCTGGTGTTTTTGGCCACTGTGTGACCAAGTGTTGGACTGGATGGCCACTGGCCTGATCCAACATTGGATTCTCTCATGTTTCCTGATGCAAGAGGAACTGGAAATCTTCCATCTGTGGAGAGCACCTCTGTGCAGGCCCGTAGCCAGGGTTTTGTGGCTTGTGGGGCAATTTTTGTGTGTGGTGGGGCTGAAGTTCTCAGTGCAGAAAGAAAAGCCAATAGAAAGCTGTTACCAGGACAGATCTCTAAATTGGAAGCTGTCAAACACTTTAGATGACGGTTCTCAGCTGCTGCAAGTTAATCACTTCTGCCAGCCTAAGCAACAGTTCTGATAACAAGCTGGCAGATGGGGGGTGATGACTTCTACAGTCAAGAAAGCTAACACTTAGGCAGAAAAACTCTCTTCAAGGAGACCATTTTCGTGACACAGAGTTAGAAGGGATCCTAGAGGTCACCTACTCCAACCCCCTTGCTCAGTGCAGGAATTAGTCAACTATAGCGCCCCACTCTTCTTAAAGGAGTTCATGCCTTTAAAAAATGTTTTTAAATGATTGAAAAATCATTTCCAGGAGAAATTCTTGTGGGGCTGTGCAATTAAGAAAGGGGGCAGAGCCCCCAGAAGTTCCATCATAGCTACAGGCCTGCCTCTGCTAATGGAATGGACCTGTGGAATCCAACCCAGAGGTTGCCTGTAGGTTTCCTATAAGATTCAGGGCAACTAGTTTGAGAGTCATGTCTGAATTTGAGACACGTAGGTGTAGGAAAGAATGAGTCCCCTTTCCCCTCGCCCTGAACTGATTTCTGAGTCACATCCCTCCTCCGGCACTCGCAATGTATCAAGAAAAAAATGTGCTAGAGACCCCATTTATAAATTTTCTGGCATCTCTTCTGATCAGAGAGCAGAGTTGGCAGATACAAACGAAGAAAAGAACCACCTCAAATGCGGGTCTGCTTTTTTAAAAAAAACCTGGTGCGTTTTGCACCGCAGAGGAATTTCACAATCCTTTATAAGATCACCTCCTGCCCCGATATAAAAATAACATATAGACAGAATTAATGCATAGCGGAAATATAATTTTCGTAGTTCTGTTTTTAATCTCTTAGAATTTTTCAAAATGTGGGCAAACTCCTTCAAAGATCTCCACCGAAAAATGACATACATCGGTCCTTAGAAGTGAGCAACTGGGAGGGCAGGATAAATATTCTGTTCAAATAGTGGTTTGAAAGCTTCGTAACCTTGCCTAAAAATAGACTACACTTTGAAACGTTCAGAGGAATGAGCAAGACTTATCGGAGGGCAACAGCTACGCTGATCAAATCAGAGTAATATCTCCAGCTGGATGACGTCTCATCCGCCAGCATCTCTCTGATATGGCGAGCCGATCTGATCTTGCAAAAACAGGTTGTTTTCCCACTGCTGAAAGGCCTGAGAAACCTTGTTCATAAAAATAGCAAGATGAGGTGGCAAAACTGGTCCTGGGCTGTACCACTTTAGACAGGAGATGGGAGAATTTGAGAACTGGATACTTCCATGTGGTGGTGGTGGGGAGATCTCTGTGTTTATAACACTAGCTATGAATTCCCCACTCCTCCACATGCAGCCAGCTGGGTGACCTTGGGTCAGTCACAAGTTCTTTCAGAGCTGTTCTCTCACAATCAGTCCTGGAGAGAGCTCTCTCAGCCCCACCTACTCCACAGGGTGTCTGTTGTGGGGAGAGGAAGGGAAAGGAGTTTGTAAGCCACTCTGAGACTCCTTCGGGTAGTGAAGGGCGGGGTATAAATCCAATCTTCTCCTCCTCCTCCTGTGGCATCAAACTGGCAATTGCTGGAAACAGAGTGTTGGAATGGACTCAGCTTACCAAACCCCTGCTGGGGGTGAGGTGGGGATCCCCCACTGGCACTCAGCTGGCCATCGGGGGGGAATGGTGGGCAAACCAGGGGTACGTTGGCAGGGCCGGTGCCAGGCTTTTTTGCACACTAGGCAAGGCTACCTTCTGGCGCCCCCCCCCCCCCCCACCGTGTGCTCACCAATTTTCAAACATAAATGCATTTTAGGAAGAATGAAAAACTCAAAGTCGAGGATTCCTGCTTGTAGTCAGGGCTGCTCTCCCCATCGTCCCTGCTTGCTGGCCTCTGCACCCGTCAGGGTTCTGCGCCCCTAGGCGGTCGCCTAACCTCCCCTTATGGTAGCACCGGCCCTGTACGTTGGCAGCATCCCAACATGCTGATGTCACTTCCTGTGCACCTGGAAGTGATGTCAGCATTGTCAATAGTGTCTTGTCCAAATGCCAGTGCGGCCTCGGTGTTCCCTGGCTACTTGCTGATCTTACTTCTGGGCAGCAACAGGGAGCGAATCAGCATGTCGCTGGCAAAGTCTCAGCAACCCTGGGATGGATGGACCCTTGGTGCGTTCTGGCTGGCCTGCTTTCTAATGTTTTCCTCTCAGGAACCCAAACCTGTACCAAGTGCTTCCTAGCTTCTGGGGTTGCCTAGAAACCACTAATAGGTTTTCCTCTGCTTGGACTGCCTGTCTTCTTCGGGGGGAAAAGATTATTTGTGCTTTGTGCTCATTTGCTTCTTGTTGCTTATCACTATAATGGCATTTTCCCATGTGTTCTTATCTCCAAGTCCTGTTACAGTCCTCCCCCCCTCCTACTTTGAGGCAGAATTCTTATACAGGAAACGGTACAAGGAATACAGATGCAATATTTGAGGTTGTTTAGGCCTCTAGCAATAGTAGCAATAATATGCTGTGGAGAAATTGTGACATTGTCAGGCAACCTGTGGGAGATGGAGAGGCAGGTACTTACTACAGGTTGGGGCATGGATTTTCGTCGCTGTTTGATGATGTCACTTCCCACATGACCCGGAAGCTATGGTGTCACTTCCCACCCACAGTGATGTCACTTCCCATGTGACACTCTAGCGCTCTTCGGATTTCCGTCGCCGTTTGATGATGTCACTTCCCACATGACCCAGAAGCAATGGTGTCACTTCCCACCCACAGTGATGTCACTTCCCACCTGACACTCTAGCGCTGTTCCTAAAACTCTACAGAGTTTCTGGGCAAGTGCTAAAGCATCACCTCTATATGATACCAGCGCTTCCGGGTTGCGCCGGAAGTGATGTCATTGAGGAGCACGAAAGATCACAGCCCCATTTTGCTGGTCTGAGTCCACCTACTGACCAGGTGAGCATTGGTGGGCATCAGCAACAACTGCCAGAAGTTTGCCCGCCATTAGAAGGCACCTGGTAAGCCTAATTGTGATCCAGAGTGTTCAAAGCACTCCACAGGCATTTGTTAACGCCTGTCTCTGAGGTTGGGTTGCCAGCTCTGGGTGGGGAAATACCTGGAGATTTTGGGGGTGGAGCCTGAAGAGGGCAGAGTTTGGGGAGGGGAGGGACCTCAAGAGGCCATATAATGCTGTAGAGTCCACCTTCCAAGACAGCCATTTTCTCTGGGGGAACTGACTTCTATCCTCCTGAGATCAGTTGTGATAGCAGGCAAGTGAGGGTATCACTTAACCTTGGGGTAGATAGGGTAAAGCAAGATAGTATGTCATCTTGTTGTTGACTAAAGCCTCGTAGGCCTCACGAACATGCCCAGAGAAGGGCCGTACAGCTTTCAACCCCTTAACTGCCATCGAAAGGATATCCCACAAAAAAACAGGCAGGAATTCTTCTTCTCCCCCCCCCCCCCGGATTTTTTTTATTATTATTATCATTATTATTTAATTTTTACATACATAAAACAATAACAGAAACTATAAACAGTGAAACAAAGTATACATTAGACAAAGTGTACATTAGACAGTCTTAACGACTACTCAAACTTGTACAACAGATGCAATATCCATAAAGAAAGAATGATGTCATAAGCCAATAGCAGTACCATACCTATAATGTGCATATCATAATAAGTATAAAGATTTTGAGCGTTTGGGAATTTCCTCAAGCTGTGACAAAAAATCTAGTGTAATAAACCACACGTCTCTCTCTCTCTCTGTGTGTGTGTGTGTGTGTGTGTGTGTGTGTGTGTGTGTGTGAAGAATCTTTCCTTCCAGTATTTTTTACTCTCAGTTAAAGTGATTTAGTTTTTATTCATTTAGAAAATGTATATGCCACGTCTCCAGAGCCCTGCTCAAAGAGCTCTATAGCTCGAGTAATACAAAGCCATTAGAATACAACCATTAAAAATGAGGGTTTCCCAGTCTCCAGGTGGCAGCTGGAACTCTCCTGGGATTACAGCTGAACTCTAGGTGACAAAGATCAGTTCACCCGGAGAAAATGGCTGTTTGGGAGGGTGGACTCTATGGCGTCGTACCAGCCAGAGGTCCTCCTTCTCCCCAAACCCTGCCCCCTCATGGGATCCACTTACGTAAGGTTACCATATTTTGAAATGTAAAAAAGAGGACGTATTTCCTAACCAACTATTTCAAACAAGGGCTCGCTATGACGAATCTCATTTTAAATACTCCTACGATTTAAGCTGTGATAACTGCTCCTAACTGGGAATATTCCTAACCTTCCAACCCAAAAAGAGGACATTTGTATTGGTTTATAAAAAACAGCTCAAAAGAGGACGGAAACCAAACAAAAGAGGATGCGTCCTCTAAAAAGTTGACGTCTGGTAACCCTAAGTTGTGGATTTAAATTAACCAAAGGGGGGGGGGAATGTGTTTTTACACGCATACCCCCAGTGTGTTGATTGATTGCACCAACGTATTAACAGGCTGAGTGAAGTTAAGACTTGGCATTATCTTCTAACCATCCAACTTTCTGTTGATAAGGGGTTTTTGGTGTGGGGGAGTTGTAGGTTACTACTTACCTGGTTCTGACCATCTGGTGATGCTGTTTATCCCTCCCCTCATTCAGGGAGCACCAGCGTGGAGGAATGATGTGGAAAAACCCGTGTTGTTTTGGGGCAGAAAGTGATATAGGAATAAACAGCTTTAAAAAGGGATCAGATAGATTCATGGCGGGGAGGTCTATCAGTGGCTGCCCAGAGGGGCTAATTCTCTGAATCCCAGAGCCGGGAAGCAACATCAGGGAAAGGTCTAAGTCTCTATGGCCTGTTGTTGGCCCTCCAGAGGAAGTGGTTGGCCGCCGTGTGAGAAGGTTGCTGGACTACATGGACCCCTGGTATGATCCAGCAGGGCTCTTCTTTTGTTCTTTGGATGCTGGACTAGATGGACCACTGGTCGGATCCAGCAGGGCTCTTCTGATGTTCTTAGGATGCTGGACTAGATGGACCACTGGTCGGATCCAGCAGGGCTCTTCTTATGTTCACGGGATGCTGGACTAGATGAACAACTGGTCTGATCCAGCAGGGCTCTCCTTATGTTCTTTAGATGCTGGACTAGAAGGACCACTGGTCTGATCCAGCAGGGTTCTCCTTATGTTCTTAGGAAGCTGGACTAGAAGGCCACTGGTCAGATCCAGCAGGGTTTTTCTTCTGTTCTTAGGATGCTGGGCTAGATGGCCCACTGGTCTGATCCAGCAGGCCTCTTCTTATGTTCTTATGATGTCATGTGGTGCTCTAGGAATTTTCTTTATTTTGCTTCCACAGTTCAACATTTTTATTAAGTAACTGTAACATGACAATAGCATAATAGTGGCATAATAGAATAAAGGTCGTGGAGTGTATAGAACAGAACCACCACAAGCCAGAAACATCAAACTTGCAGCAGACCTCCCTGAAATGTCCCTATACATTCCCCCCTCAGAGCAGAATGGGAGCGCTCTGATTGGAGGGCCAGCATTGGTGTTTCCAGGGCTGCAGAAGTCTGTCCCCCCCGTAGCTTTGACCATCGTTGTTGGTGGTATCTTGCTGGAATGTAGCAGTACATTGCCAGCTTCAGTAAGTGGACCTGCTAGAATAGTGTTTTCCAAAAGGAGGAGAGAAAGATTTAAAAAAATACAAAGTCAATATGATGTAGCTGTTAACATGTCAAATGAGGTTCTGGGAGACTCAGGCTCGAATCCCCACTTGTGCCATGGAAGCTTGCTGGGTGACCTTGGGCCAATCACACACTCTCAGCCTAACCTACCTCACAGGGTTGTTGTGAGGATAAAACAGAGAAGAGAATGACGGAAGCCCCTTTGGGTCCCTACTGGGGAGTAAGGCGGGGTGTAATCGAAGCAGGAAAATGACTGCAACCGTTTAATTGTGTACGGACAAACTCAAAAGGGAGCGTCGTGTCGTTTTAGCGGTAGTGCTTTAAGAATTGACAAATTAATGGTTGCGTTTTTGAAAGCAAGGGGCCCACGTTTTCCCAGGCACAAAATGTTACTGTCAGTTGGGGGGGGGGGGGACGTGACTCGGTACCATAGAAGGAGATGTGTGGGGGAGAGTTATTACAAAATAAAGCTGGAAGGTCCAGCTGTCCAAGATGCTGGAATGTACGATGCAAGAGAACAAATGAAAACCAGATCCAAAGAAGAGGAAGCAAGCCAGTTTTTGTGGGGATGGCCTTGTTTTCGTATGTTTTCAGCACAATTGATGACTAGGGTTGGGCGCAAACCGGGGAAATTGAGGTTCGTTTCATGGTCGTGGGGCCGCATGAACCTTCATGAACCTTCCTATTTACCGAACCGGTTCGTTTTGTGAGGTTCATGATATGGTAGAATGGCCCCCCTGTGGGCTAGAGAAACGAAACTCACAGCAAGTCTCCAGCTGACTTTCCTCTACCTGCCCTCCGAGTTTGGTGTGGATTGGATTCAGGGGGGGCTGAGTTACACCCCCCCAAATCAGGTGCCCCCAGGAAAGTGCTCTCTGGGGAAATCAGGTTCAGGAGTGTGTCAAAAGCCTCCCCCTGTAAGCTAGATGCATCAAACTCACAGTGGATCTCCCCAGGATGCCCCTCTACCTGCCCTCCAAGTTTGGTGAGGATTGGCTTGGGAGGGGTGGAGTAGCAGCCCCCCAAAGTAGGTGCCCCTGTACATGCCCCCTGTAGAGCAGAATGGAAGCTTTCTGATTGATGGCCAGCGCTGCCTGTCAAGCTTCGGAGAGCCAGTACTGGTGTTTCCAGGGCTGCAGAAGTCCATCCCTCCGCGTTGCTTTGATGATCTCTTTGAGCACAGCCCTCTTCCTTCCGTTTTTATTAACTCTGTTCTTAGCCTTTCCTCCCCTTTTCTACTTGAACCCAGGTATATATTTGATACCAAGGCCTGTGCAGAACCGCTTCCTGAATACGTAGGTTAACTTTTGTGCCAAATTTCTCTTACGTTCAAGACAAAAGCGTTTTGTTGCGCATTAACAGCTTATTACAGTTAAACGCCCACCTTCAGGAAAAACCTTGGCATTGCAGTGATGTAGCCCAGCTGACCCCAGTTTTCCAGGGAACAAGGAAAGAGGTAACCGTTCCCTTCAGGACTGAGATGCTGGAATAAGAGTTGGTACGGCCATCCAGCAAAGCGTTCTAGGTTTCAAATAAAAACCTCAGCGCAATCTCTCCACTCATTGTCAAGCAGGACCGGGGGGTGGGTGGGGAGAGAGATCCTGCAGCTTCAACAGGTATCTCCCTTAACAATTCCCTTTGTAGCTAGGGTTGCCAATCTCCAGGAGTTGAGTGGAGATCTTCCAGGATCACAACTGATCTCCAGGCAACAGAGATCAGTCCCCCTGGAGAAAACAGCCATTTTAGAAGGTGGACTGTATGGCATTGCACCCCACGGAAGTCCCTCCCCTCCTTAAACCACACCCTCAGTATACACAGGGATTATCATTGAGAGCCAGTTTGGTATAGTGGTTAAGTGCGTGGACTCTAATCTGGGAGAACTGGGTTTGATTCCCCACGCCTCCACTTGCAGCTGCTGGATGACCTTGGGCAAGCCATAGTTCTCTCAGAGCTGTCCTCTCAGGAGCAGTTCTGGAAAGAACTCTCTCAGCCCCGCCTACCTCCCAGGGTGTCTGTTGTGGGGAGGGGAAGGGAAAGGAGATCGTAAACCGCTCTGAGACTCCTTCGGGTAGTGAAGGGCGGGGTATAAATCCAATCTCTTCTTTTTCTTCCCCCTCTGGCCAGCTGTTCTGCAGTGGGGAGAAGCCCCTGAAACTGGGGGATCCCCCGCCCGGACTTGGGGGCTGGTGAACCTAGGTAGAGCCAGCCACAAAATGGTTGCCGCACCTTACCTTCAGTCATACAGTGACAATCCTTGTGCCATGGTGGCAGCTGCCGCCGAAGCAATCTTTCTAAAAATCTGTATGGCCAATCAGAAGCCTTACTGGGCAAAAGCCCATCTGGCCCCACCCACTTTCTAAAAACACTTGGCGGGCACCAGGGAAGGTGTCACTGGGCACCCCGGCTCCATGTTGGGGACCCGTGCTTTACATATCCGTTAAAAAATGCTGGAAGGAAGCATGTGAATAATTTGTCAGTCATATACAGGATGCAGTCCAGTAATTTTTTAAAAAGAGAAAAAAAATTGAAGGCAAACTCAGCTGGGAAAAAAAAATCCCATTCTCCCGCCATTGTGTATTCAACACACTTTACAGTTTGCTAACACACCCGACCACTGTATTACAATGGTCTTTGTCAGAAGAATGGGATTTCAGAGCGGAGCTTTGTGCCTTTGAAGCAGATCTCTGATTGCCACATCTTCAGCTACTCTTTGAACCAATATCAGCTTCTTTGTGTGTGTTTCTCCTCCCGAGAACAGACAAAGCTTTTGTAGATTTGATAACGAAGGAAGATAAGACGACAATTGCCATGCCTGTTGCTGTTCTAGCAGGAAGAACTAAATCTGAAAGTCAATTTTTAAAAGAAAGGGTTCTATTCTTTTTGTAACTTGTCACCAATCAAAGGGAAAGAAAAGCGGGTAAAAAAGCCTGAATGCTTTATGTGCGGTTTAAACACGGGTACATTTCTCCATCAGCTGCTCCTGTGATATGATTGCCAGCTCTGGGTTGGGAGTCATACCTGGAGATTTTGGGGGTGGATCCTGGGGAGGGCAGGGTTTGGGGTGGGGACGAACCTCAGCAGGGTATAATGCCACTGGGTTCATTCTCCAAAGCAGCCATTTTCTCCAGGAGAACTGAACTTGGTCACCTGCAGATCAATTGTAATAGCTGGTGATCTCCAGGTGCTGCCAGGTAACTCATCCTGCATATACAGCAAATAATAGAACCACAGAATCCCGGAGTTGGAAGGGGCCATCCAGGCCAACTAGTCCAACCCCCTGCTCAGTGCAGGATCAGCCTAGAGAATCCCTGACAAGTGTTTGTCCAGCCGCTGCTTAGAGACTGCCAGGGAGGGGGAACTCACCACCTTCCCCATGCAGCTGATTCCACGGCTGAACTACTCTTATTGTAAAAAAAAATCCCCTAATATCCAGCCAGTACCTTCCTGCCCTTAATTTAAGCCCATGATTGCGAGTCCTCTCCTCTGCTGCCAACAGGAACAGCTCCCTTCCCTTCTCAGAGAGAAGAAGAAGGGATTGGATTTATACACCACTCTTCACTACCTGAAGGAGCCTCAGAGAGGCTTACAAACTCCTTTCCCTTCCCCTCCCTACAACAGACATCCTGGGAGGTAGGTGGGGCTGCGAGAGCTCTGACAGAAAATGATCTTTCAATAACAGCTCTGAGAGAACTATGGCTTGCCCAAGGTCATCCAGCAGCTCCGTGTGGAGGAGTAGGGAATCAAACCTGGTTCTCCCAGATTAGAGTCCGCGCACTTAACCGCTACACCAAACTGTCACCAAAGTGACAGCCCTTCAAATACTTCCAGAGAGCAATCCTGTCCTCACTCAACCTTGTCTTCTCCAGACTGAACATTCCCAAGTCCCTCAACCTCTCCTCATAAGGCTTGGTCTCCAGGCCCCGGATCATCCGAGTTGCTCTCCTCTGCACCGGCTCCATTCTGTCCACATCCTTTTGGAAGTGAGGCCTCCAGAACTGCACACGAGACTTCAGGTGTGGCCTGGCCAATGCAGTGTACAACGGGACTATCACATCTTGCAATTTGTATGTCACGCCTCTGTTGATACTTGACAGGTGGCTGCACCTGTTGGAGCTCAAGCCACCATCTGAATTATTGGTGTTGACACAGTTTGCAGACAGTGGGTTGGATCCTGTCCATTGTGACACTATAGCATTTACAGATACATTTCTCTTCTGTCCTCTACCCTTCCTTTAGTAGCCCCCAGTTTGGTGTAGTGGTTAAGTGCATGGACTCTAAACTGGAAGAACCGGGTTTGATTCCCCACTCCTCCACTTGGCAGCTGCTGGATGAACTTGGGCATGCCATAGTTCTTCCAGAGCTGTTCTCTCAAGGACAGTTGTGGGCTCTCTCAGCCCCACCTACCTTATAGGGTGTCTGTTGTGGAGAGGGGAAGGGAAAGGAGTTTGTAAGCCGCTCTGAGACTCTGAGTGAAGGGCGGGGTATAAATCCAATCTCTTCTTCTTCTTTGGTGTCCAGTCTTTTCCAGTCATGCTCTCTGGTGTAGTGGTTAAGTGCGTGGACTCTAATCTGGGAGAACTGGGTTTGATTCCCCACTCCTCCACTTGCACCTGGCTGGATGACCTTGGGCAAGTCATAGCTCTGGACCAGCTGTTCTCTCAAGGACAGCTTGGGAAAGAGTTCTCTCAGCCCCACCTACCTCACAGGGTGTCTGTTGTGGGGAGGGGGAGGGAAAGGAGTTTGTAAGCCGCTCTGAGACTCTTAAGTGAGTGAAGGGCGGGATATAAATCCAATCTCTTCTCTCTTCTTCTTCTCTCTCTCAGCCCAACCTATCTCGCAGGGTTGCTGTGAGGATTAAATGGAGGAGAGGAGAACAATGTAAGTCGCTTTGGTTCCCCCTTGGGGAGAAAGGCAGTGTGTAAATGCAATAAGTAAGTAAAATAAAAAAGCCAGTTTTACCACATGTTCGGAAGCTGAGCGTATGGACTCTTTCATCTTTTCCCATGAGAACCTGTCTTTCCTTCTTGATGGATGAACTTGACTTGAAGGTCTCCCTTTCAAATGGCATTTACTGTAATTTGCAGAACAATAGAACAGCTCTGTCTGCAGCCCAGCAAATGAATCATTGCCCTGGAAGGACTGTTTAGTCGCCTAAGCAGGCCACGCTTTCTCCACCGAGCACTGTCCTCCTCCGGTGGCGTTGCCAAGAATCTGCCAAATCTTTGAGCCAGTCAGAGGCCAAACGACATGTGACGCTTGAGTTCTGTGATGAGAGCAAGGCTGTCTAAATTGGGGCAGAGGGAGAGAATATATATCAGGACAGCAGCATTGAGACAGGAGGGAGTAAATTCTTCCCCTAGCGCCATTTCCCCAAGCAAAACTGCCCCTCCAGCAGGGAAATACAGTATTTGGGTGGAAAGGCGGCATATAAATGTTTTAAATATTTGGGTGGAAAGGCGGTATACAAATGTTTAAAATAAATCATACCATCTTGGGGACCCAATTTGGGTGGAAAGGTGGCATATAAATGTTCTAAATATTTGCATGGAAAGATAGCATGCAAATGTTTTCTATGAATAATACTGCCTCGGGGGACCCAATTTGGGTGGAAAGGTGGCGTATAAATGTTCTAAATCAGGGATGTCAAACATAAGGCCCCAGGGCCGGAACCGGCCCATCTAGAGCTCTTACTCAGCTCGCAAGCAACTGGTATGTATGAAAATGTAAGGTACTCCCCCCTTTTATGGTATCCCTTGGAAAAAAAACTAGTCTTGCATATGATTAAACACATTCATTGGGGCTTTTGTGGGTTACCCAGTAGATCAATTGCTTTCACTGCTAGGAATCAATTGCTTTTGTTTATATTTTGTTAATTGGGTTTGCTTGTGTCCTTTATGAAGTTTATATCTCTGGTACCTGGCGTTGGGTTTTATGGCACTCCTGACAAAGTAATATTTGTCTCAGACCCAACCCTCATAACAAATGAGTTTGACACCTCTGTTCTGAATAATAATATTGTGCCTCTCGGTTTCTCTTAACACTACCCAAAGGGGGCATTTTCAGTCAAAGACATATTGAGAAGGGTTAACCCTTCCTGCTCCAGTCTTGGAACCCTGCTCCATATTTCCCTTCTGCCACACAAATGCTTTAAAGTCCAAAATATGTAGGTGAGCCCCAGTTATGAGCTCACATAAACATACGAGGCTGCTGTCAACAGAGTCAGGCTCTTGGTCTATCACCTTCTTCTGAGTCAGGCCATTGGTCTACCAAGGTCTGTACTGTCTGCTTTAAGAACATAAGAGAAGCCAATGTTGGATCAGGCCAGTGGCCCATCCAGTCAAACACTCTGTCACACAGAGGCCAAAAACACCAGGTGCCCTCAGGAGGTCCACCAATGGAGGCACTGCTTTGTCTGGCAGTGACTCTCCCGTCCCTTTTCACACTGCCTTTGTATTCCATTTTAGTAACTGGTCGCTAATGGTTTTTTCCCTGTCATTTTACACAGACTCATTTTAGTAAGCGGCTGCTAGGGGAATTTACTTACCTGTTCATACAAACCTGCTTGTGTTAGGATAGCTAAGCATCGTTCAGCCGCTTTAGAGGGAAACTGCTTTCTTCAGTTTTCTCCCCTTCGTTGCGCTTCTGAATCACTGGTGTGCTGTTTAAAATGTCCACATCTGCTTCCTACAATGCCACCTTTCCACCCTGCCCTTCTTTGCCGCACAATCTTCCTCGGACTTTTTTAAAAAAATTCTAAACTGAGCACTATAGCGCTAAACCAATAGAGCACTTCAGTGCTAGAGCGGCACCATTGAGATGTCTTGACTGAAGTGCTCTGTTGGTTCGGTGCTATAGCGCTCAGCTTAAAACATTTAGAAAAAAGGTCTGAGAAAGACTGTGTGGCAAAAAAGGGCGGGGAAAAAGTGGCACTGTTTGAAATGGCCATAGCGCTTCAGAGACAGCTCTTTAATGGAAGGAAATTCACTGTATGAAACCCCCGTCCCCTTATTGCCTTACTCGAAATTGGACCAATATTGAATAACATTCGGTTTAGAATGGTAATGTGAAAAGGGCCTCCAGTGTCTCAGCTAGTGGTCTTTCACATCAGCTGCTCCTAGGAAAAGGTAAAGGTTTCCCTTGCTCAAAAGTCAGTCGAATATGACTCTAGGGGTGCGGTGCTCATCTCCGTTTCCAAGCCGAAGAGCCAGTGCTGTCTGAAGACTTTTCCATGGTCATGTAACTGGCATGACTAGATGTCAAGGTGCACGGAACTCTGTTACCTTCCCACCGAAGTGGTACCTATTTATCTACTTGCAATTTCTTGCTTTCCAACTGCTAGGTTGGCAGGAGCTGGGGCCAGAGACGGGAGCTCACGCCATCATGCAGCACTCGGGTCTCGAACTGCTGAACTACCGACCTTCCGGTCTGCAGTTCAGCATCTTAACCAGTTGAGCCTAGATCCCTTTAACTGGAGATGTAGGAAATTGAATCTGGGACGTCTTCCTGCAGGCAAAGCAGATGCTGTACAACGGAGCCGCGGCCTTTCCTGTCTGTGTGAAATTTCGCTCTTAGAAATTTTTTTTAAGAAGCCGTTTTCTTTCAGATGTTCACAGGGAAGCTCACAATGAAAAGCCTAAATGAGATCTGAACAGCAAGAAGGGTCTCGTCCAATGCTCCCTCCAAGCTGTGGAGTCTTGTGAGCAAAAACTCTACTGTGTGAGCGACCGGCATTAAAGTTGTGAGCGGGCGATTTGCCTGCTGCGTAAATTAGCTTGCTCCAGAGCCATCCTTCCTACTCAGCTTAGAGGGAACCCTGATTCTCATCTGTCTCTAATATGCATAGGTAGCAAGTAGCAGTGGCTGTGTCTAGAGAGAAGCATTGTCAGTTTAGTTTTTTAAAGACTTTTGTGATTCCATGCCGCCTTCTTTCTCCCATTTTTCCTCTGACTTGCTTGCTTTTGGGACACGGGCAAGGCCAAATTCTGCCAAGACCCAAGTTGTGTGGGGTGGCTTTAAAAAGCAAGGCTTCCTAAGTATCAACCTTGTAACCAGCAAACGGTGGGAACAGAATGTAATTGAATTGTCTGAAGGATCCGTCACATTATAGATTTGGCAGCTATCTTTTTCTGAGCTTCGATAACTGCTCTTAGTCCTAAAGGGCTTAAGAATCCATGGCTTGTTGGAAATTAATTCCCTGCCAACATTCGTTCAGTTTCCAGCCTGTGGAGATCATTCTAAAAACAGCAGCCCTAAGGGGTGGGCCAGCTCTAGTTTGTTGCCTCTGTTGGACAAGGGATCTTCATGTTGACATCGGACATTCCAGAGTTAGTGGGGGCCATAGAATGTCTTTGCACACTGGGCCAACCCATGAGGTAATTAGGATTAGTATGGTCATTCTTGGATGAGGCCAAAAGGCCTACCTGGTTCAAAATTCTGTCTTTCGTGATAACTAGCCCAGATGCTTTGGGAGGTTCGCAGTCAGGTTGGGATGATAATATCCTTATCCCCCCACCAATGTTTGTTCCCAGAATCTAATACTTGTGAGCACACTGTCCTTGAACATGGAAGGTTATGTGCTCCCACTCCATTCATTGCCACAACATCTTCTCTTTGTTCCCTCACCTTCGATCTCCAACAGGACATTTTTGGTGGTGGCTCCATTTTTGTGGAATGGACTGCCAGGTGAGGTAAAAGCTGCATCTCCTAAACACTGCCTTTCAAGCTCTCTGAAAAGAGACCCTTCCCGCCCCCCCCCGTCAAGTCACAGAAGCAGAAGAAGAGATTGAATTTATACCTTGCCCTTCACTACCCAAAGGAGTCGCAGAGCGGCTTACAATCTCCGTTCCCTTCCCTTCCCTGTGACTCCCTGTAGGTGGGGCTGAGAGAGCTCTCCTGAGAACTGCCCTTGACACAACCGCTCCGAGAGCGCCATGACTGACCCAAGGTCACACCAGCAGCAGCACGTGGAAGAGTGGGGACTCGAACCTGGTTCTCCCAGGTTAGAGTCCACACACCTAACCACTACACCAAGCTGACTCGTGGTGACCCTGTGAGGTGTTCTAGGCAAGAGAAGTTCAGACGTGGTTGGCCACTGCCTACCTTCACATCACAGCCCTGGACTTTCTTGGTGGTTTCCAATCCAATTACTAACCAGGGCTGACCCTGCTTAACTTCTGAGATCTAACGTGACCAGGCTAGCCTGGGCCATCCAGGTTAGGGTCGAGGTTGTCATTATTAGATTTACAGATATAGTTTCAGGTTTGACCAACACAGTTGATCTTAATTGGTTCTTGGCATTTTCGGTAGGTTTTGCATACCTTCCAGAGGCCGCCTCATTGCGGAGAAAGTTTATTCACGCTCGGAATAGAGAAATAGACCATTTCAATGGGTAAATAAGGCACGACAGCTAATCGCTGTTGGCCATAATAGCAGACGGAACTCCCGCTCCATGTATTACAGATGTCTTGCTAGCCATAATGCCAGAGCTCTTTCTAACAGCATCTGCCCTACCAAAGTTGTAAATAACCCCTCTTCTTAGCCACTACTTCAATAAATCTGTCATCAGTACAAAAATCCCATTTGCTTAAGTAGTTTCAGGATAATCATCAGAGCATCCATACATGTCCCACCGAGCCCTTTCGGGGGCATTCGGATGCTAACATTTTCCAGGCCTAGAAACGCACTTATAATGGAACCCATTCTCCTTCCAGCCATTGTAAATATCTCCCCGATATCATTTCAGTTAATCATAATCGGCAGGGTTTCGTGGCCCAAACCACCCACTCCTCTAATACACAACGGCTTTTTTAAAAAACATCCTTTCTGTTCAAGGCTACGTTTTGTATGTGTGCGCACAGTCAGGTCATGCGTTTCTTTCTACAGAGAGCCTGGAATGGTGGGAAATAACAAACAGGGATACGGGAGACCGCCAATGCTTGCCTGTGCCAGAACTAGGGTTGCCACGTCTGGGTTGGAAAATACATGGAGACTTTCGGGGTGGAGCCAGGAGAGGGCAGGGTTTGGGGAGGGGAGGGGCCTCAGCAGGATACAAGGCCATAGAGTCCGCCCTCCAAAGCAGCCATTTTCTCCAGAGGAGCTGATCTTTGTCAGCTGGAGATCAGTTGGAAAACGGGAGATCCCCAGGCCCCACCTGGAGGCTGGCAACCCTAGCCAGAATGTTTTGCAATGACTGCCTTTTGTTAGGACTTTTTATGCAGAAAACAACTTGTGAGCTGAATATCCCGCAGAGATACAAAAAGAGACTTCAGTACAGTGAACAATGTCTCTAATGTGAAATAACTCTATTCATAATCCATCAGGGGAGAATACAGAAGTCCACAAAATCCATAAGGAGAAAATACAGACTCAAAAAATATAAATGTACAAAATAAATATCCAACACTTTCCCCAGGTAGTATTCAGTGTTTCAGACCTCTGGTCCTTCCTCAGGAAAAAAAAACTGTGGAGGTGCAAAATGCAGAAATGCTTTTAACAGTATTTCAAAATGATACAAAAGTGTTCTATAAAATTCACTCTATAATATTATACACACTGTTACATACTGTCAGGGGTCCGTTGGAGCAGAAGCGCACAGGAGCGCAGCTCCGGGAGTGAGGAGCCCAGGGGGCGGGCACATGACCAAGCCCCGCCCCCTCCTCGGCTTCCCTGAGCAGTGCAGAGGCGCAGCACCCCGGGGAAAGCCCTGCTAGGGTCTTTATCGTTTTTAATGTTTTGTTTTAATATTGATAATTTTTTCATTGTTCCTTTTATTACTGTGTGCTGCTTTTCCAGAGACTTGCTCAAGGTGGCATATAAATTTTCTAAGGATACCATTTTTTATCTGGGCACATGGCACATAAGTACTGGAGAAATTTCACCAACCCTTCAGCAGCTTCCAACTTATCAGTTTGGTGTTGTGGTCAGGAGTTGTACTCTAATCTGGGAGAATCGGGCTTGATTCCCCACTCCTCCACATGCAGCTGCTGGTGTGACCTTGGGCCAGTCACAAGTTCTCTCAGAGCTGTTCTCTCATGAGCAATTCTCAAAAGACCTCTCTCAGCCCCACCTACCTCACAGGGTGTCTTGTTGTGGGGAGGGGAAGGGAAAGGGATGGGTGGTGCACATGTCCTGGGTATCTCAAGTCTACTTGAAACCTGGTGGTTTCAAGGGAGCAGGAAGAGAATGAGGGTGTGTTCTTTATGCTTATTCTTATTGCACCAAGTATTGGATGGGGAAGGGAATGGAGGCAGAGCAGGTCAGTTTCACTCACCTGTGGAGTGGAGCCTGAGGGGTGGGTGGTGCCTTCTGACACACTTCCGGTATGTTAGGGGGTGTGGCATATGCAAATGAGTTATGCTAATGAGCTCCTGCACCTCTTTTTCTACGAAATGACCCCTGCATACTGTCTTATTAAATCTTACCAACTATAGGAAGTCTCATTCCATTTCCTAATAGGCTAATATTGTTCAGTTTCTCTGTAAAAGAGAATTCCTCCTTAGAATTTTATTATAAGCAACAGCACTGTATAAAGTGTGGGCCACAAAACCAAAAACGTCAAACCATAGAAATATACTCACTACATATTAGGCAAAGTCTCATGAACTCAAGTCAGTTGCTCTAAAGGCTGCTTCTATGTACCAGGACCAACAGATGCCTCAAAGCTTGCTTCTAGCGTACAGGTGTCTACTCAGGGCTTTCTTTGTAGAAAAAGCCCAGCAGGAACTCATTAGCATAATAGGCCACACCCAACAGCAGAAACTCATTAGCATATTAGGCCACACCCCTGACAGCGCAGCTCCCTCCCAGGATCGGCTTTCCCAGGTGCCTTGTGGCTTACAGGGCGCATGGGGAACCAGAGGAAAGGAAGGCAGTTTCTGGATCGGCAGCTGCAGGACGCCTGGGGAACCCGAGGAGGGGAGGCAGTTTAAACTGCCTTCCCTCCCTGGATCGTCTTGGCTTCCCCAGGCACCCTGCGTCTTGCAAGGCGCCTGGGGAACCCAGGGGGGCGGGGGGCTGTAGGTGAGGCCACCTCGGAAGCCAGCCGGAACTCTGTTCCTGTGCGTTCCTGCCCCCAAATAGCCCTGTTTCTACTTAATCTATCTACATTGAATGCAGCTGGTCGTGTCCTGCTGACACTTAAAGTTACAGAGGCCCTTGTTGCGTATGCACCTCTGCCACCAAGTAGATAGATTAAGTAGAAACCTGTACGCTAGAAGCTGAGGGAGCAAGTGGGAGAATGCTGCTGTCTGTCCATGATGCTAGGACACGGGTACGTTTCATTAGACTTTATGGCTGGAAAAGGGTTGCTGTTTCTTTCAGCTGCCGTCCCACAGTGAATGCAGTGTGTCGCTGGAGCTTGAATCAGCCTCCAAAATGAGGAATTCCCAGGTGCCCTGGCACTTGCTAAAGGGGTCGTAGGCGCTCCTTGTCTTCTTTTGTTTTCAGAATAAAATCCAAAGCCTCTGGAATCTCTCTCCCTTTACAGTAGGACCAGAAGCTAGACTTGGCAGCCAACTTGCCACGCTCTGTGAACCCCAGAGGTGGTAAACGGTGACAGCGCCAGATGGCAACAGATAACGCCGACCTTTTGTGCAGGATCCTTTCTGACGGTGTCTTAACTTACCCTTGTACCCGGAGAGAAAAAGGGCAGCCACGTGGATCTCTTTGCTCTGTTGCATTGTCTGTGGGAGTGCTAAAAGCACGGCGGGGAGCTGCGCCTTTGTGCGAACCCAGAAAAATCAAAGAAAGAACGGCTTGCGAGTATTAAATCCTCCCTGCAGAAATTCTCCAAAAGGAGCAACAGGGAAGCGTCTTAACTGTTCCTGACTTGCCATCGGGGGAGTGAAAGGAAGTGGCTTCTTTTTTAAAATGTTTGAATTTTAGTGCAATCATAGAATCGCAGAGCTGGAAGGGGCCATACAGGCCATCTAGTCCAACCCCCTGCTCAATGCAGGATCAGCCTAGAACATCCCTGACAAGGGTTTGTCCAGCCGCTGCTTAGAGACTGCCAGGGTGGGGGAGCTCACCACCTCCTAAGGTAGTTGATTCCACTGCTGCACAACTCTGACTGTAAAACAGTTTTTCCTAAGATCCAGCCAGGACCTTCCTGCCCTTAATTGAAACCCGTTCTCGCAAGTCCTCGCCTCTGCTGCCAACAGGAACAGCTCCCTGCCCTCCCTGCCTGGCTGGGCACTGGAGCAGGGGAGCAGGGAACTTAATTGGGTTAAGAACAGACAAATTCCATCAAGCAAATCACACCATCATTTTGTCCAACAGTAATCGAATAAAAACCGGACTTTTTGCTCTCTTTAGAAAATTATTCGTGGCAGCTCTTCAAACATGAATTCCATTTGTAGCTGTTCACCCCCAACCCCCCATGAGCCGCTGCCGCAAACAGGACTTTTGGCACGGGTCGGGCATCAATCAGGGGTGCTTACCAGGGTCCAGGAATTGAGGATTTTTAAATGCAGGCTGCGAGCAGGGCGCAGTGTGGCACAGCTTACTTGAACTAATACCCAAATAAGTATTTTAAAAACATGGTTTCTGGCAGCAGGACTTGTGGGGCATGGCTATTAAGTGAGCGGGCGTGGTCCCGATATGCCCCGACCATAGCTTCAGGCCTGCCTGAAAAACCCTATGGGGTCGCCATAAGTCAGCTGTGACATGATGACAGCAAACAAAAACATGGTTGCCTCTGAAAAGCCTTGATGGTTGCTGGGCTAGAAATAGGACAAACAAGAAGTGGGGACCTGCAATACTCATGGGGGCGGAGAGAGAGCGCCACACAGAGGAGGAAGCCGCCGCAAGTGAGCCTTCTTCCCTGCCCCTGTCTGGCCCTTGCCAAGATCTTCCCCCTCCGCCCCCCTGGCAGCGACGGCAAGGCCCGTGCGGCTCCCAGCTGCTGGGCCCACCAAGCCCTCTTCCTCTCCCCGCAACGGATGCAAGGCATCATTCCAACTGCATTCCCTGCACATTCTCAGGGGGCGACTTTTTACTTTGGGGAGGATTTAAGTATCCCCCGAATATTTTTTTTTACTTTTCGGGTTTTTCTGCACACCTGGAGAGTCCCCCAAGTGTGCAGGAAAATCTCCTTGCCCCTCAAGTGCCCCTGATGTGCTGATTTAGATATCCGCACACAGGACGCGCTTTGGCTATTAGATATATAGACAAGAAGGGGGGGACCCATGATACTCGCGGGAGGAGAAGCTGACAGCCACTCAGGCTGCCGTTTTCCCACCCCACCTCCCGCCCCTCACCGCCGCTTCTTCCAGCCCACTGATCTTGGCTGCTACCTCCCACCCCCCACCTGGCTTTCACTCAGGCCCAAGTGGCTGTCAGCCATTCCGGCCTGGTGCTGCTCCCTCTCGCCGCCAGCCCACCTGGCTCTCGCTCGGGCCCGAGAGGCTGTCAGCCACTTGGGCCGGCGCTGCTCCCTCCCGCCCCCCCCCCAACTCTTGCTCAGGCCCAAGTGGCTGTCAGCCTCTCAGGCCCGGCATTGCTCCCCCCGCTCGGCTCTCACTCGGGCCCGAGAGGCTGTCAGCCACTCAGGCCCGGCACTGCTCCCCCTGCTTGGCTCTCACTCAGGCCTGAGTAGCTGTTACCCACTCGGGCCCGGCACTGCTTCCTCCTGCCACTGCCCTGCTTGGCTCTCACTTGGGCCCGAGAGGCTGTCAGCCACTTGGGCCGGTGCTGCTCCCTCCCGTCCCCCCACCTGTCAGCCACTCAGGCCCAATCCTGCTCCCCCCGCCCCCGCCCGGCTCTCGCTCGGGCCCGAGTGGCTGTCAGCCACTTGGGCCCGGTGCTGCTCCCTCCCACCGCCCCCGCCCGGCTCTCATTTGCGCCCGAGTAGCTGTCAGCCACTCGGGCCCGGCGCTGCTCCCTCCCGCCACCCCCGCCTGGCTCTCATTTGCGCCCGAATAGTTGTCAGCCACTCGGGCCTGGCGCTGCTCCATCCCTCCTGCCCCTCCCGCCCCACTCTCACTCGGTCCCAAGTGGCTGTCAGCCACTCGGGCCCAGTCCTGCTGTGTCCCTCCTGCCCCCCCACCTCGCTCTCGCTCGGGCCCGAGTGGCTTTCAGCCACTAGGGCCCAGCATGTCTCCCCCCGCCCCCGGCTCTCAGGCCCGAGTGGCCAAGCACTGCTCAGGCCTGCCCATTCTCCCCTCCAAACCACCCCCCCTCCGGCAGCGAGGCTTAGATGCCTCCCAACCACTGGGCCGCCCCAGTTCCCTGAGCATTCCCTGCGTGTGTGCAGGGAACGTTTTTACTTTTCGGGGGATTTAAATATCCCCCCCCCAATTTTTTTTTAAACTTTTCGTATTTTTCTGCACATGGGGGGAGTGCCCCCTGTCTGTAGAGAAATCTCCTTGCCCCCCAGGCGCCCCCCCCGCGTGGATTTAGGTATCTGCACGCAGGGGGCACCTTCGGAATTAGATATATAGATAAGTATTTTTTAAGAACTGCAAATTTGAGAACTTTGTGGCAAGCTTGTTCGGCAGACGAACATAGTATACCCAGCAGCCACAGAGTGGCTTGCCTTGCCACCAGCTGAATCGAGCAGGAATCCCCGCTTTGCGGCTGCACAGTAGTTGTGGTGCTGGAGCGACTTCCTTTTGCCTTCCTTGCCACATTTGTGGCTCCATGGTAGAAGAAGGCAATTGTCCCCCAGGGTCGTGGATCATATGGTCATGTCATAAATCAATGCATGGGGGTAAAACTACAGCTCCCATAAGGCTATGCAAGTATGCACATGTGCAAATTGATGTTGATACTGATTTCTTCCAGCAGCACATTATAAAACTTTTTGGAAATGGTGCTGGTTTATAAATAACTGGCTGATTGGTGTGCTTGCTCTTAGGCCCCACTGCTGGACCTCCTGATGGCACCTGGTGTTTTTGGCCACTGTGTGACGGAGTGTTGGACTGGATGGGCCACTGGCCTGATCCAACATTGGCTTCTCTTATGTTCTTATGTTCTTAAACTCAGGGGCATGATGAGAATCATTCCATGGGCAAGACTGTTGGAAGGGAAGGGAGCAAGTGAAGGGTGGGGTGTCTTAAAACAAGAGCTCTTGCAAGCTCGAGCCATTGCTGTTCCAACAAGAAAGAAACACAGTAGGGAATCTAAGAAGCCAATATGGATGAACAGAGAATTGCGTGATGTGCTAAGGGAGAAAAAAGAAATGTCCAAGAAATGGAGGCAAGGACATACCTCTAAAGAAGAGTATCTGCCGGTTGCTAGGCACTATAGGTCAGCCATCAGAAAGGCCAAAGCTCACAGTGAGCTAAAGCTGGCCAGGGAGGCCCGCTACAATAAGGAAGTCTTCTTCAGATATGTGAATAGAAAACGTAAGATAAAAGAGGCGATGGGCCCACTGCTGAGTGAAAATGGAGAAACTCTGACAGAGGACAGAGAGAAAGCAGAAAGGCTCTGTGTCTATTTTGCCTCAGTTTTCTCCCTGAAGAAGAGAACAGGCTCATCTAGAGATGGTAGTAGGCAAGGCACGGTGTCCGGGCTGCTGGTCGACATGGACAGAGAGGTCGTTGAGAAGCACTTGGCTCCACTGAATGAGTACAAATCCCCAGGGCCAGATGCTATGCACCCAAGAGGGCTCAAAGAACTTTCTAGAGAGCTTGCAGAGCCTTTCCCCATCATCTTCCAGACCTCTTGGAGGATGGGAGACGCGCCACAAGACTGGAGGAGGGCAGATGTTATCTCAATTTCCAAAAAATCAAATACAATAAATACAGAGGGATCAGTTTATTAGAGCTTCAGTTTCCTTATCTGTAGACGGGGATAGAGGTTTGTTTTTTTTTAAAGTTATACTTCTGCACCCACATAAAATTCACTATCACAAGATGTGGAGATGGCCATTATCCAAAATGGCTTTTTCTAGAGAAAGGGATTAGACAGTCTCATGGAGGATACTTCTCTTGATGGCTATTAGCCATGGTAAAAAGCGGGGGGGGGGGGGGGGGAAAGGGGGGGGCTCAACCCAAAAAATAGCTGCAAACTGAGAGGGTTAAGCTAACAAAAGAATTATTATGAAAAATATAGACATTTATTAGGGTGTACACATAAATAAAACATAATAAAATTAAAAGAGACAGTCCAAGTATCAGACACTTAAAACTTAGTTCATAAAAAACTGATTGCAGTACATATCAAACTGATGGATAAACTTTTGACCTAAGGACCATACACATTTCGGCCCTTAGGTCAAAAGTTTTATCCATCAATTTGATATGTACTGCAATCACTCAGAACTTCATTTGCCGTGATTTTGTATTTCTTTATTGTTTTATTTATTCATTTATTGGATTTCTATCCCGCCCTCCCCGCCTCACGGCAGGCTCAGTGTGTGTGTGTGTGTGTGTGTGTGTGTGTGTGTGTGTGTGAAATTGCTTCACTCAGCTTAGCAACTCTTCACCACTTTGCCCTGAAGCTCACTGGACGACCTTGGGCCAGTCAGTCTGTCAGTCAAACCTACCTCACAGGGTTGTGAGAATAAAACAGGGGCGGGTTTTTGTCATCTTCTGGATGTAGAACAGTGGTCACTGCAGGTGTGGGTGCAATGTTCCCTCTAAGCTGAGTTAGTTCTAGTTCTAGTCTTTGGGGAGAGGGAGGAAAAGTTCCCTTTGTCAACTCTCTCCATCGCATGCATGTATTGTCCTAACTTAGAAATGAATAACGGTCGGTGGTGATGTTGAAGCCTGTGAATGTTTGTTCCAGCCTGTTCCAGGGCACCTGAGGGGCTTCAGTACAGGTCCAGATGATTTAAAAACCTGCCCTAGTCTTATGACTCGGAAAACACCTCTGGAACCGGGGTATTCCCTGCCGGCTCATGCTTGGAAGTCTCCATAAAGCCTGCTCACTTAGCGCAGAGCTGATTGCATATTTCTTTGAAATCCACATGATTTAAGCACATACTTGATCTGTACAGTCACGGGGGAGCAATCCGCAGATGGCTGAGTGCACTTGCATGCGGTTCAACTGGCTTTAAGCGTGCAATTAAGTTCCAAAGGGCTATCAGTGTCAAAATTAAGCAGGCTTCTCTTTCCCTATGTTGCTGACTCATTCATCACAGTCAAGACCTGCTATTTTTCAAGGTGTCCGGTCCGTTCACGCGGCCAGCGATTGAACAAGCCGGCGCAGCTGTAGGATCTGCTTGTGGTGATTCACTCCCCTGACCACAAATGTGGACCGTTGTCACGGGCGCAGGAAAACAGTGACCGCCACAATCCCCCAGTTGTCATTCCTTTATGATGAGAAGGTCCTTTCCAACTCTGTGGATCTACTAGGAGCAAGGCCCATTGTACATCAATACAATGGGCTCTAGCAACAGTCCAGCCTCGTGTGGCCCCGGTTGGTGGACCACCGGCGGGCACCAGGCGCAGTGCCACCGTGAGCAGGCTGTGGCCCCACGTCCAGCTGCCTGTGCCCACCGGAGGTCCCCCCACAGCTGGCCGCCACCCACCTCGGCACCTGCGGGCCTTGGTCGCGGCGCCGTCATGGGCGCGTGCTCAGGCGGGGGCCGAAAGGGGTGGCCGTGGATGCCTGGAGGTTGCTGGCCGCAGGACATTGGAGGCGGCCGGACCTGAGCCTGCTCCTGCCGCCTCCCCCCCTTTCAGCCACCGTTGGAGCATGCGCCCCGCCCGTCGTCTCCCAGCCTACTGAGGCTGGGCGCCAGTTCTGTGGGTGGCTGGGCGGGACTATGGCACAGCATCCACAAATCATGAGGCATGTTCAGGCTGGCGCCGCATCTGTGGGCAGGCATCAGAGACTGCGGCCAGTGGCCAGGGAGCACATCAAAGGTGGCCACCCTGAAATGGCGTTATTATATATAGAGATGATATTTATATACTGATTTTTCACTGGCAGTGGTGGTGTCGTGGTTAGAGTTTTGGACTAGGATCCTGGGAGATCCGGGTTTGATTCCCTGCTCTGCCATGCAAGCTGGATGGCTGAGCTTCAACCAGTCATGTGCACTTGGCCTTAACCTACCTCGCAGGGTTGTTGTCACCATGAAATAGAGGGGGGAGAACCATGTATGAAGCCCTGAACTACCTGGAGGGAAGAGATGTACCAAAATGAATGGATTTCAAATGCAAGCAGTTAAGGTTACCAACTGCCAGGAGGCAGCTGGAGATCTCCCAGATTTTCATCTCCAGACAACAGAGATCAGTTCCCCTGGAGAAAATGGTGACTTTGGATGGTGGACTCTATGGCATCACATCACATCCCTTCCCCACACCCCACATCCAGAATATCTAGGCATTCCCCAGCCTAGAGAGTTGGCAACCCTACAAGTGGTTTAGTGCAGTGGTTAAGAGCGTGGACTCTAATCCGGGAGAACCGGATTTAATTCCCCACTCCTCCACACGCAGCTGCTGGTGTGACCTTGGGTCAGTCATAAGTTTTTTCAGAGCTGTTCTTTCAAGGGCAGTTCTCAAAAGAGCTCTCTCAGCCCCACCTACCTCACAGGGTGTCTGTTGTGGGGAGGGGAAGGGAAAGGAAAGGAGATTGTAGGCTGCTCTGAGACTCCTCCTTTGGCTAATGAAGGACAGGGTATAAATCCAATTTCCTCCTCCTCCTCCTCCTCCTCTTCTTCTTTTGAAATAAAACACTGTACCAAATAAAAGCTCTGCATAAACTCTGCTGGATCTTGATGTGCCAGTTGGCCGTCAACCGATCGGGCCCCCCGATCCGGGGGTGGAGGGATGGCAACCCTAAACACAGAGGAGGCCTTTCTGCTGGCACTGGATCCAGGTAGGATAACGGGTGCCGGTGGATCATGGCTCTCTTCCTGCTGTCCTCAACAACGGTAGCTGAAAGTTCTAATGCTGGGATGGCAAGATTTGAGGGCTATCGACTACTGAAGAGTGCGAGGCTGTGGAAATAAAGTCCAGAGGGGTAGCTGTGTTTGTTTATTACAGCAAAATGAATGTGGTGCCCACTAGCACTTTAAAGACCAACAGAATTTATTCCAGCATAAACTTGTGTGAGTTAGCGCTCACTTTCTTGGATGCTTGTGTGTGTAAAACCATAATGTCTGAGATGGTAGAAAGGTGAAGGTACTGTTAAGGGGCTGGGGGGGGGGGACTGTAATCCAATAAGTCTAAAGTCTCTTTCACATAGATTCTTTAACCCATGTTGGCTTCTGAAGGCAAACAGATTGTATTTAAACACTTCACACACCTAAAATAGGGTTGAGAATTCTGGGTTGGGAAATACCTGGAGATTTTGGGGGTGGAGCCTGGAGAGGGCAGGGTTTGGGAAGGGGAGTAACCTCAGTGGGGCATCATGCCATCAAACCCACCCACAAAAGCAGCCATTTTCACCAAGGGGACTGATCGCTGTAGTCTGGGGATCAATTGTAATAGTAGGTGATCTCCAGGCAGTACCTGGAGGTTGGCAACACTAAGTGCTTCTAAACATCACATTGGCTTAACATTTGGCTTTTGGTTTCTCGTTCAAAGCAGGGAATCGGTCCTTCTTGTATAATTTCATTTTCGTCTGGCAACATTCTATGCCCTCCAAAATGAGTTGGCTCCCTGATGTGTCACTCAAGCTGTCCCTATCCACTGGCTGCGTTGCCTGAGTCTCGCCACCAATATTCTAAACAGTTTGCTGTTCCACTCGCCCCAATAGACAGTCGGAACACAGAGGTCTTTTGCATATGCGGCCTGATTGGCTTTTGCCTTTAACAGTCTAATCAGTTTGCTGTTGTTGTTGGGTCACTGGATGTGGTCCTGAGATAAAATACATTTCCCAGTCTTCACTTAAATGGTCACTGGAGTTGCTAAAATACATCACCCAATCTTCCCTGAAATGATCACTGGAGTTTGTCAGCCTTCCTGTGGGGCCTGGAGATCTCCCAGAAATCACCGTGTTCCGCAGCCACAGCATAGCCACAGCACATCTCCGCAGCACATTCCGCAGCCACAGCACATCTCTGCTGAGGTCCCTCTGCACCCCACACCCTGCTCTCCCCAGGCTCTGCCCCTCAAATGTACAGGTCTGGCCCTCCCCTTAGTATTGCCAGCCTCCAGGCAGCACCTGGATATCTCCAAGATCAGTTCTCCGGGAGAGAATGGCTGCTTTGGACAATAGACTCTATGGAATTATACCCTGCTGAGGTCCCTCCCCACCCCTTCCCTCCACAGGCTCTGCCCCTCAAATCTACAGGTATTTCCCAACCCATAGTTGGCAACCCTGTAACTGGCTATGGAACCGCTTTCCAGACCCTGGGAACCCAGAAGACATGGTGTAGGAGGAGGTGGTTTTCTGCCTTAGCTGCCACTGCATAACCCCAAATCAACAAAAGTCAGGTGTGGAGGGAACCGTACCTGTTACCATGAGGCTGTCCTCCCATACTACCCACTTGGGGCACCAAACTGACTTGAGACAGCCCTGCCTTATAGCTAAGCAGAAGGAAATAAACACGGCTTGCCACCCTCTATTTTCCCCTTCCCTCTGCCGCCCGACCAGCCACAGCCGGGACACTCACCTGGAGCTTCCTTCTAGAGCCCGTTGTATTTCTTCCCGCAGCGGGCCTTACTCCTAGTAAAGGAATAAAACAACCACAAAAAAAGACATTGGAGCAGAATCGTTTTTTGATTAAAGCTTCATTAACTGGGGCAGGACAGAGTCTTATCCTTTAAAAAAAAAATCAAAATTTTATTAAAATAACATGAACAATAGCAAACAAAAGAGAACAGTGAAGTACATAAAATCAGCGAGTATATGATAGAGTCTTCTCCTTGAAGTGTAGGGTTGCCAAGTCTTACCTTAGTATTAGCTGGGGAGTCCCGGGCCCCGTCCTGGAATTCCCTCGAATGATAGAGCGCCCCCCCCCACACAATGTGCCCGGTGTGATGACATCACTTCCGGGTGATGTCATCACACCGGGCGTGGTTTCACAATCCCGGCATTTTGGGGGTGGAGTTCCCCCCAGCGGCCCGATCCGGGCCGGCAAGGAATGGACCCATTGAGTGGGGTTTTCCCCGCCCCCTGGGGGGACCCGACAACCCTATTGAGGTGTGTGGAACGTTACACAAAACCCATTTGCCTCCAGAAGCCAAAGTGGGTTGGACAGCCCATCGAAAAGGAACCGAAGTTGCTGTGAACTGATCTAAGGAGTGCGCTGGGAAGGGGAGAATAAAAGGCTTCGACTGTTCCGCTCTCAGAAGGCCCTCTTTCTCACCCCCCCCCCCGCCATCCGAAAGCGCTCGCCCCCTAATTCCCGGTCCCTGAGGCGTCTTGGGGTCTCCAGACAAAGCTCCTGTGTATGTGCTCGACAGTGGGGGAAAAATGGGCCTTGTTTTCTGTTTCCAGGCAACCCCTCTCCAGCTGCCATTGAAGAAGTGCTCCGTGGTGGGAAACGGTGGGATTCTGAAGAGGAGCGGCTGTGGCAGACAGATAGATCAAGCGGACTTTGTCATGCGGTAAGACGGCTCGCCCAGCAGTGGCGTCACCTCTCCCTTGTCTCGCTTAAAGTTTTTGTATTTGCAGCTGGTCTCCTTTTCTTTCCCAGAGTGATTTGTAGGAATTGAGGAGAAAAAGGGTTAGAGGCTTTCTTACAATGCCAACATGTAGGGTTTCCGTGGGAGCCAGAGGTTGCTGGGTGAGGCTGCATTAGGAATTAATCAGACTGGAGAGAGAGAGAGAGAGAGAGAGAGCGCACTCACTAGGCTGGCCAGGTCCACCCTGGCCATCGGTGGGGGTAGGGGGTAAGGTTGCCAGACGTAGGTTGGGGAACTCGGAGATTTGGGGGTGGAGCCTGGGGGGAACAGGGATCTCAGCGGGGCACAATTCTCTAGAGTCCACCCGCCAAAGCTTCCATTTTCTCAAGGGGAGCTGATCTCTGTAGTCATAAGAACATAAGAATATAAGAGAAGCCAATGTTGGATCAGGCCAGTGGCCCATCTAGTCCAACACTCTGTTTCACACAGTGGCCAAAACCCAGGTGCGCTCAGGAGGTCCGGCAGTAGGGACAGGACACTAGAAGCCCTCCCACTGTTGCCCCCCTTCCCCTCAAGCACCGAGAATACAGTGCATCACTTGCCCCAGACTGAGAGTTCCTATCTATACCTTGTGGCTAATAGCCACTGATGAAACTCTGCTCCAGATGTTTATCTAATTCCCTCTTGAAGCCGTCCATGCTTGTAGCTGCCACCACCTCCTGTGGCAGTGAATCCCATGTGCTAATCACTCTTTGGGTGAAGAAGGACTTCCTTTTTTCTGTTCTAACCCGACTGCTCAGCAATTCCATGGAGTGCCCACGAGTTCTTGTCTTGTGAGAAAGAGAGAAAAGGACTTCTTTCTCTACCTGCTCTCTCCCATGCATAATCTTATAAACCTCGATCATGTCACCCCTCAGCCGTCGTTTCTCCAAGCTAAGGAGCCCCAAGTGCTTCAACCTTTCTTCATAGGGAAAGTGTTCCAACCCTTTTATCATTCTAGTTGCCCTTTTCTGCACTTTTTCTAATGCTATAGTATCTTTTTTGAGGTGTGGCGACCAGAACTGTACACAGTACTCCAAATGAGGTCGCACCATCGATTTATACAGGGGCATTATGATACTGGCTGATTTGTTTTCAATTCCCTTCCTAATAACCCCCAGCATAGCGTTGGCCTTTTTCACTGCAGTCGCACACTGTCTCAACATTTTCATTGAGTTATCTGCTACGACTCCAAGATCTCTCTCTTGGTCAGTCTCCGCCAGTTCGGACCCCATCAACGTGTATTTATAGTTAGGATTTTTGGCTCCAATGTGCATCACTTTGCACTTGGCCACAGTAAACCCCATTTGCCATGTTGATGCCCGCTCGCCCATCCTCGATTAGCACTCTCGTGGTTTGTATTAAGGTTTACCTCATCAGTCGCCTCAGGCAGGTCCTTTGGAGAGGTGGCATGGAAATTCTCGAAATGAATAACATCCGTGACCTCTGCCTCAGCCTACTGGCCGGCTGTAAGGGCTGTGGACCACCAGAGCCCCCTGACTGGCAAGGACAGAAGATGCAGTGTCCCTTCAGAACCAGTTTGGGGTAGTGGTTAAGAGCGGCAGACTCTAATCTGGGAGAACCCCACTCCTCCGCATGCAGCTGCTGGGTGACCTTGGGCAAGCCACAGTTGTCTCAGAGCTATTCTCTCAAGAGCAGGTCTCTCAGAGCTCTCTCAGCTCCACCTACCTCACAGTGGGGAGGGGAAGGGAAAGGAGATTGTAAACTGCTTTGAGTGAAGGGTGGGTTATAAGTCCAACCTCCTCCTCTTCTTCCTCCTCCTCTTCTTCTTCCTAGTCCTCCTCCTCCTCCTCTGCCTCCTTCCTTCACAGATCAGAATGGGCTCTCTCTCCTTCACCACCTTTCTTGTGTTACACACAGGCTCTCAAGTGATGAGTTGTCAAGGCCTGCTATCACCAGATGACCGCTGAACCAGCAGCCGCAGTCTCATCCTCTGGCTCATTGCTTTGGTGGCGCTTGATCACAGCAGAGAGCCAGCCAGCCAGCCAGTGTGGTGTAGTTAGTCGATAGAGAGTCGAGCTACAATTTGGAAGATCTGAGTTCAATCCTTGCTCTGCTGTGAAGCTTGCCCAGCAATTAAGGCCAGCCACACAACCTCTGAGCATAACCAACCTCATATGGGCTGCCCTAAGCTCCTTGAAAGAGGAGTAGGTTAAAATGTGTTCCGTCTTCTTGCAAGCCACCACAGTAGCTCAAAGAATAAGTGAGAGAATAGGTGAAGGGGCGGTGGCTCATAGGGTAACTGTGGCTCAATGGTGGAGCATCTGCTTAGCATGCAGAAGGTCCCAGGTTCAATCCCCAGTGTCCCCAGTTAAAAGATATAGCAGTAGGTGATGTGAAAGACCTCTGTCTGCAACCTTGGAGAGCACCTGCCAGTCTGAATAGACAATCCTGACCTTGATGGACCAATGGTCTGATTCAGTAGAAGGCAGTTTCATGTGTTCATGCGCTAGGCCAGTCAGTGGCTACAAGCCGTGGTGACTAAAGGCAACCTCCATGTTCAGGCGGTCATCATCTAAATAACAGTGCAAGGAGGCAACATCAGCAAAGGCCTCACCCTCTGTGTCTGGTTGCTAGACCTCCAGAGGAACTGAGTGTCCACTGTGTGAAACAGGATGTTGGACTAGATGGACCACTGGTCTGGTCCAGCAGGGCTCTTCTTATGTTCTTCAGATGATGGACTGGATGGACCACTGGTCTGATCCAGCAGGGCTCTTCTTATGTTCTTTGGATGTTGGACTAGATGGACCGCTGGTCTGATCCAGCAGGGCTCTTCTTATGTTCTCAGGATGCTGGACTAGATGGACCACTGGTCTGATCCAGCAGGGCTCTTCTGATGTTCTTAGGATGCTGGACTAGATGGACCACTGGTCTGATCCAGCAGGGCTCTTCTTATGTTCTTCAGATGATGGACTGGATGGACCACTGGTCTGATCCAGCAGGGCTCTTCTTATGTTCTTTGGATGTTGGACTAGATGGACCACTGGTCTGATCCAGCAGGGCTCTTCTTATGTTCTTTGGATGCTGGGCTAGATGGACCACTGGTCTGATCCAGCAGGGCTCTTCTTATGTTCTTTGGATGCTGGGCTAGATGGACCACTGGTCTGATCCAGCAGGGCTCTTCTTATGTTCTTTGGATGCTGGGCTAGATGGACCACTGGTCTGATCCAGCAGGGCTCTTCTTATGTTCTTTGGATGCTGGGCTAGATGGACCACTGGTCTGATCCAGCAGGGCTCTTCTTATGTTCTTCAGATGATGGACTGGATGGACCACTGGTCTGATCCAGCAGGGCTCTTCTGATGTTCTTAGGATGCTAGACTAGATGGACCACTGGTCTGATCCAGCAGGGCTCTTCTTACGTTCTTAGGATGTTGGGCTAGATGGACCACTGGCCTGATCCAGCACGGCTCTTCTTATGTTCTTCGGATGCTGGGCTAGATGGACCACTGGCCTGATCCAGCAGGGCCCTTCTTATATTCTTATGAGAAGGATTCAGAGGCAGGTGGACACAGGGTGGAAAGGAAAGCATGAGGGGACCTAGAGGAAGGCAGTTCAGTGCCCCCTGGACACTGCCTACCTGGGGGGCCCACAGCCTGAAAAAAGGCCCTGCCAGAGTCCCCCAGTGTAAGGTTCAATTGCTTTGAGCTGTGGATTAGTTGCCAGAACAGAGCCCAAGCCACCCGTCAGTGGAAAGCAGACATTAGTCCTTAACACCGCTGAACACAGCTAAAGGAATTTTTTCTGTTGCTCAAAGGGCTAACCGATTCACAGAGATTAACTTGTTTGTCCTCCCCGCAGCCCTGCGAGTTAGGTTATGTTGCAACATAGCAGCGTGTCCAAGGCTATCTTATCAGCTTCCCGGACGAGACAGGAATTATTGCACTCTCATTTTTCCTCATTATAATGGGGGGGGAAGCGGAGTGCCTTTGGGCAGCTCAGATGAAGTGTGCAATCTTGAATAAACCCCCGATCAGTAACAAAGGGTAGCATCTAAAGGCCAGCTTGCTGCATGAAATACCACAGACAGTTCCGCTGAAGGCAATGGGAAAGCGTTTGTTTGTTGCGGTCTTATCTTTTGAGCTGTCTTGAGCAAAGGGGAAAGGAGGCAGGAGTAAATAATGGAAACCGGCTGACTCTGCCCGTGGTAATTCTCAAAAAGCCGAGGGGAGACGAGTTAAATGAACTCTCTGTCTGGGACTGGAAACCAGGGTCCCACATCTCGGCAACCAAAATTATTGTGAAGATGGAATGCCTTCCCTACGTGGAAAGATGTAAAGAATTTTGGGACTTCTCAGTTCAGAAAAATGAGAAGGGAAGGGGGGAATGTATGGTAGAGACTTCTTAAAATTATGCACGCTGTGGAGAAAGTGGATCTAGCAGACATTGCTTAGAATCCTAGAATCCTAGAGTTGGAAGGGACCTCCAAGGTCATCTAGTCCAACCCCCTGCACGATATAGGAAATTCACAAATACCTCCCCCTCCACAGCCCCGGTGACTCCTGCTCTATGCCCAGAAGAGGTCATAGAGTCAGAGACTGGCCTACAAGAATGATGTTCACACCATTTGATGAGCAGTGATGTTAGATTTTTTTTTAACTGCCAGCTTGTAGCTGACTAATGGCAAACGTGTAGGGTTTTCAAGATAAGGGACAATCAGAGGTGGTTTGCCACTGCCTACCTTTGTGTCATGACCCTGGACTTCCTTGGTGGTCTCCCATCCACATACTAACCAGGTCTGACCCTTCTTAGCGTCCAAGTTCTGATGAACTTGCCACAGGAGGTGGTGGCAGCTACAAGCATGGACAGCTTCAAGCGGGAATTAGATAAACATATGGAGCAGAGGTCCATCAGTGGCTATTAGCTACAAGGTATAGATAGGAGCTCTCCGTCTGGGGCAAGTGATGCTCTGTATTCTTGGTGCTTGGGTAGGGGAGGCAACAGTGGGAGGGCTTCTAGTGTCCTGGCTTCACTGCTGGACCTCCTGAGGGCACCTGGTGTTTTTGGCCACTGTGTGACACAGAGAGTTGGACTGGATGGGCCATTGGCCTGATCCAACATTGGCTTCTCTTATGCTCTTATGTTCTTATGAGACCAGGCTAGCCTGGACTATCCAGGTCAGGGCATTCTATATATATTATTTATTTCATTAATTATTTTATTCAGTTTATATTCCACCCTCCCCGCAAGCAGTTCTCAGGGCGGATCACGGTAGGAACCTAAAACACACAAGTAGAATTTACAGAATAATTCAAACAATTTAAAATAGCATAGAACTAAGGAGAGAAAATGCAAAACAGGTTGCACTGTTTAATGATATACATCAGGGGTGGCCAACCTGTGGCTCGGGAGCCACATGTGGCTCTTTCACACATATTGTGCGGCTCCTGGCAGGGCGGCTGGGGAAGCAAAGGGGAGGCATGCTTTTTCTCTCTTTCTCCCTTCCTTCCTTCCTTCCTTCCCTCCTCCCTCCCATCTATTTGCTTTCCTAGTTTCTCTCTCTCTCTTTCTTTCCACTTAATTCTTTCTTTCCATCTTTCTCTCTCTCTCTCTCAATATCATTAGCAAACAAGTAATATCATTATCAATAACCGGTTTTCCTCGTTTGTTTTTATTTTTTGCAGTCCCATTTAACGTTAATAAAAAGCAAATTTGCATATTTTTAAAAATAAAAACGTGTGTGTGATATTTGTTCCTGTCTTGCGGCTCTCAGACATCTCTATGTGGCTCTTACATTTATTCTATGTGGCTCTTACGTTAAGCAAGGTTGGCCACCCCTGATATACATTATTTCAAGCTAACACCATTGGGCCTCTGTAAGATCTTATTGGTCGGGGCCGCATTGAGATGGTAGGCTTCCATTTCAGCAGGGGAGGCCAAGTTTTTTATTGGACGCCTGCCTCCTCAGCCAATAGGGTTGCCGGGTCTTACCTTCTTTTTGCGGGGGAGTCCTGGGTACGGTCCTGGAGTTCCTTGGTGCACGCGCAAAGCGCGCGTGCTGCAGTGATGTCACCCAGAAGTGAAGTCATCGCGTTGGGCATGTTGGGGGTGGGACCACGACCATTCAAGGGAAAACCATAGAGTTTCCCCTCGAATGATAGAGCATCCCCCTACAATGTGCCCGGCGTGATGACATCACCTCCAGGTGATGTTATCACGCCGGGCACATTTTTGCGAGCCCAGCATTTTGGGGGCGGGGTTCCCCCTGGTGGCCCAATCCTGGCCAGTGGAGAATGGACCCATCAAGTAGGGGTTTCCCTGCCCCCCTGGGGGACCTGGCAACCCTAGCAGCCAAAGGCCTGGTGGAAGAGCTCCACTTTACAGGCCCTGCAGAATGGTAATAAGTCCCTCAGGGCCCTGATCTCAGATGGGAGCATGTTCCACCAGTCTGGGGCCAGGGCAGAAAAGACCCTGCTTGAGGCTAAGCGGACGTCCCTTGGGCCGGGGACAACCAGCAGATCTTGACCAACAAAGCACAAAATAGATTTGACTCTATCAGAAAACAGATTTGACTTTATCGGGAAATAACAAACTTTACAGATGCTACTAAACCCACAATCTACGGCGTGGCACAGAGAAACAGATGCTACTAAACCCACAATCTACGGCGTGGCACAGAGAAACAGTTTCATACCTCCTCCACGAAACACCTTAGGAAGGCCCTGATTCTGTACATCCCCTATAATTTGGCTTTTAGACATTCAGTATTTTTCAAGCCACAACCCCCCCCCCCCTTCACTAATCAATTTAACGTCCTGCCAGTAGTACCCCAGGGTGGCTAGGCCTAGATGCGAAGCAGATCTAATAATGCAAATCGAATCAAATTGCATGAATTGGATTACTGTGTGTTCTCCAGGTTGTAAATCACTCCTCCCCCCCTTCCCTCTTTGTCGTCTGGATGCCTGATGCACAGGCTAAAATGCCCAGCTGGACTGAGAGAGGGAAGTATGCATCATCCTCTAAACAACAGCTTTCAGTTAACATGTGCCTCGTATTTAATTAGTGAAGAATGATGTTCGGCTGGATGCCGTCTAATTGCTCAGAGCGCTGCTGCTGCCGGGCCGCACCGGCGTGCATGATTTATTTTTCGTTTCAAAACAAAGCCCAAAGAGGGAGTTTGCTGAGCCCCCAAACACTGGCGTACCCCTGCGTTTCTGCTTCAGAGATGGGTGCCGACATAGGTTGAGTTTGGGGTGATGGATAGGTTGAGTTTGGGGTGATGAATGAGGGGAGGGGCGGGGCCGTAGCTCATATCCCTGCTAAATCGTGACAGTCCACAGGTGACATTTGGCAAATCCTTTCTTCCTTGGAGAGGAATTAGCTCAGCGCAACTTGCTTGGAATGCCTTGAGCCTTGGGTTTTTTAAAGTTTAGAGAAAAGGGGGGCATGATCGTGAATGTGAATGTTTTAGATTGTATGTTGTGTCTGATCGTGATGTTACTCGCTCTGAGCCAGTTTGCAGGGGAGAGCGGGCGATAAGTCTAATGAAGTAAACAAATAAACGGATAAATAAATGATAGAGGTTGATACGAGTATGGAGAAATTGGAAAGCTAGAATTTTTATTTCCTCTCCCAGAGATGGGCAGTGGATTGATTGAGGACTGACTCCCCCCAAATCTTCTTCCCTCGATGCATAATTAAGTCCTGGAACTCACTTCCACTTGATATAGTGATGGCTAGCAGCTGTGATGGTTTTGAAAAAGGATTTGACGAATTCATAGAGGATAGGTCCATCTGGGGCTGTTGGCCACAGTGACTAAATAAAACAGATTTAATATCTGATATGAGTCCTGGTGGGAATAGGGTTGCCAAGTCTTACCTTCATAACAGCGGGGAAGTCCCGGTCCCTCTCCGGGAGTCCCGCACATGCACAAAGCACACATGCGCCGTGATGACGTCACCCGGAAGTGACGTCATCACGCTGGGCACGTTGCCAGGGTGACGCTCTGGTAATCGCCCTAAAACTCTATGGTACCAGGCACGTCGGCCTGATTGGGCCACTTTGGGGGTGGGGTTCCCCCCACCAGCTGGATCCCATTTAGCGGGGGAATCCCTGCCCCCCGGGGGGACCTGGCAGCCCTAGGTGGGAACGCCATGGACAGCACATATATAACCTATGCTGTGCCAGCTACATGTGTTACTGATGGTATACCGAGTAAGGTTCAAGGTATTAGTGTTGACTTTCAAGGCCTTGAGCGGACAGGTACCCTTGTACCTTTGGGACCGTCTCCTCCCATATGTCCCCAGAAGAATGCTGAGATCGGCTGGTAACAACTTGCTGGTGATACCCGGCCCTAGGCAAGACCGGCTGTCCTTGACTAGGGCCAGGGTCTTTTTGGTCCTGGTCCCAACCTGGTGAAACTCTCCGCTGAATAACATCAGGGCCCTGTGGGATCCAATGCAATTCCGTAGGGCCTGTAAGGCAGAGGTGTTCCACCAGACTTTGAGTTGAGGGCACAATGGGACGCTAAGACTGGCACTCTCTCTTGCTCTTCTGTGGCCCCCATGTACCCCTCCTTGCCCTACTGTGCAGGACGGTGGTGTGGCTGGCAAAGGAGGATTACTATGCCATCTTGGACTGGTTTCAACTTATTGTTCTACTGTCGATAATTTTAATTATATGTCAGTTGTATTTTAAATGTTTGTAAGGTTATGAATTGCCCAGAGCCTGCTTGCAGGGTGCGTGATTCATAAATCCAATAAACCCACCAACCAACAAATAAATAAATATATTTAATTCCAAATGTGGCCACAGAATGTGGATGAATAAATCTGTAGTATGAGGCCTTTTGCAGAGAAAGGACCTCTTTCTACACGCAGAGGTATGGAGACCAATGCTCCCTCTAAGCTGTGGAGTCTTGTGAGCAGAAATTCTACTTTGCGAGCAACTGGCGTTAAAGTTAGATTGCTCTGGAGCCATCCTTCCTGGGCTAAGACAAAAATCCGTGAGATGGAGGCTAAAGAACTGTGAGCTAGCTCACACTAACTCAGCTTAGAGGGAACACTGAGACACCCCCCCAGAAAAATACAGCCAGTGTAAAAAAGGGGGGAAGGGTGAAATTCCCCCCAAATGAAGAACGCCCATTGAAATCTCACAAAATCTTGCGAGATCACAGTTACCACCGTGGGATTACCTGGCAATCAAGGTAGTCAAGCCTCAGCCTAGGCAGTCTGGGAAGCAGTGGCTGGAACAGGAACACGAGATAGTGAGTGGGGCAAAACCCAAATTGCTAGGAAGATAGACAATTTAGAAAATGGGGGAGGGGGAATAGGGAAAAAAGAGAGAGGGCAATGGGGGAGGGAGCCTGGAAAGGGAGTGAAGGTAGTGGTCAGTGTAGAGGGATTGGATTTCCATCCCCTGCACATTCCGTGTGTCCCCAGCTTATAAAAATTCTATTCCAGATACCTCCAAGTATTTGAGTCTGTCCACCTCCTGCTCTTAAACCTCTCATCCAGTGTAGGCTGGAGATGTATCATCAGAAAGTTGAGAGGGCAGGAAAGGTAACAGACCTTGTCTGGGAAACCTAGAAGGGAACCTCTCCCAACGTCCCACCTCTCTAGGAAAACGAATGAGGGGAAAAAATCTTTAAAAACTTATTTTTATTCTGCTTTTCTTCTGAGGAGCTCTGGGTGGCTTCCACCTCCTGTCCTCCATTTTATCCTTACAAACCTGTCAGGCTGGGTTTAAAAGGGGATTAGACAGGTTTCAGGGACGATAGATCTATCAGTAGCCTTGGCGACTAAAAGACAATTCCCACATTCAGAGGCAGGAAGTCTCTGAATCCCTGAGCCAGGAGGCAACACCCGGGGAAGGCCTCGGCCTCATGTCCTGATGCTGGACCTTCAGAGGAACTGGTTGGCCACTGTGTGAGCAAACAAGAAAACCACAACCCCAATAAGCAAGAAACAAACAAGAAAATCAAAGGTTGTGAAAACACTATTGTGTAGTAATAAATTTCAATAAATACGTGATAAAAAGTCCAGTTCATAATTTCAAGGTTTTCACACAATTTTCTCTATAAGGTTTCCAAGGTTTCCGACGAGGTTTTCTAGAATTATTCACTCGTTTCATCCAGATTGGACTTCATCCCAACAGGAATCTTAAGTATAGGAACAACAAATTAATAATACAATAATACAACATGCACAAGTATAGGAATATGAACCCCAATTTTCATACATACTTGAAGGGTTGTAAACTGTACACAGTAGGCACAACTACCAATACATCATCAGATGACATTTGTTACAGTCTGCAAGATAATATCGTATCAATCATCACACGCCGTACCAAAAATTCATACTTCATGTTCATACATGCCATTTACACCAACCTGCCATAAATAAATCAAACAAAGCTTTCCTGTACCAATAACAATCCTTTCAGTGATGGCTCCATACAGACATTCTTAATTAGCCTTATCAAGGTACAGGTGGTAGCCACTCAAATACAGGATTTTTCTTTACAAGCTTTTAAAAGGGACCACACTGCAAGTACTTATGGACTATTTATACCGTTAAGAGAAACAGTTCCAAGATAACATCTTTATCCACAGCATATCTATATATCTAATTCCCAAGTGCCCCCCCCATGTGCGGATACTTAAATCCACGTGGGGGGGCACTTGGAGGGTAGAGAGGGGGTTCTGCAGGTGGGGGGTAACCCCCCCGCTTGCAGAAAAATCCGAAATCTATCAAAAACTTTTTGGGGGATCTTTAAATCTCCCGAAAAGTAAAAGAGCGTCCCCTGCACATGCGCGGGGAACGCTCTTGGAACGGCAGTGGCCCGGCGAGAGTCACCGAGGCCAGCCAACAGCCCGCAGAGGAGGGGGAAGGGGGCGAGCGGTGGGCCCGGCGAGAGCCGCCGAGGCCCGCCGGGAGTCTCTGGGGGGGAGGGGACAGAGGAAGGGGGGGGAAGGGGGCGGAGGAAGGAGGAGCAGCTGTCAGCTTCTCCCCCCCCCCCGCGAATATCGCGCCCCCCCCTTGTTCATACTAATTACAATCAGAGAATCATACAACCAAATAGTATTACTAAAAATTACAAAAAACAAGATAAATCATTACCGGCATTAAGACCGTTAGGGGAGCATGTTCCCAACCTAAATATCCAATATGCTTCCCGTTGTAAAAGAATCTTTCTAAGGTCTACTCTATTGTAATTCCTAGGGTTAACCACCTCCAATACAGTGAAACTCAGCTCTTCATACGAATGTCCCTGATCAACAAAATGTTGCACAAGAGGACTTCCGGCAACACTTGCGACCATGGCGGACGCGCTCCTCCGCATCTGCGGGGAGCGCGATCCGTACCCGGCGGGAAGAAGGGGCTTCGGACTGGTGCCGAGCCCCCAGAGACCCTAGTGAAGGGGCTCTGCCTGGGGTGGCACGAAGGGGATCTCTCCCTACGGTGGCGACCGAGGGATCGATGTCCCTTTTCATCACCCCTATAGGTTCCCCCGTCCGTGGGAGCCGTATGGCTAAAAGCACAAAACCGTGAAGCAGCAGAGAGTGCGAAGCTTTGAAGCTGGAACTTATAGTTACGCACGGAGAAAACGTGAGTCTGAAGTAAAAACAAACAGAACACAGCGGGAAAGGCGGGTGGAGTGAAACCCCCCCCCCTCGAGACTGGCGTACTTACGAGACTCTTTACGTGGTGTTACTGCATGAAAAAAAGTATGTTCGGCTTGCTAGATGGCGGCATCGCGCTTTAGCGGATATGAACTTTAAAAAGTTATAAGCGCAGTCGTAGAATTTGCTTCTTTCTTCCATCTTATCTATCAACAAAGAGCGCAGCCTCAACAATGGCGGGGAAACCGAAACCTTCCCCCAAACTAGGAAGTACAGCTCCGAGTTCAAAGGTTGATACCACAGAGATGAGCACTGTGTTCTCCTCATTATTGCGACCTCTAGTGGACCAAATGACAGATCTCAACGTCAAGATGGATAAAATGCAGCTGGAACTGAAGGAGTCGAATAAAACTACAGAGAAGCTGCAGCGAGAACTTCTGGAAGTTAAGACTTCAGTAAAAAATCATGATTCAAGGCTACAAAAAGCGGAGAAAGAAAAGGCCTTCCATTCTGATCAGCTCTTGAAACTACAGATGGAAAGATCGAATTTTTTCCTAAGACTTCAGAATGTGCCAGAGGATAAAGGAGAAGACCTTAAAAATCTGCTAAGTGAAGCGCTTGAACCAGTGACAGGCTTAAAAGCAGCGGAAATAAAAAGCAACATGGATATGGTTTACAGAACCTATCCAGATTATACCAAAAAGAAAAGCCTGCCTGGTGAGATTCAGATAAGGTTCTCCAAAAAGTCAACAAGAGATGTGGAGCTTAGGACCACAAATAAAGCGGTTCTGAAGATCAAAGGAAAAGAAGTTAAAGTGATGAAAGATATCCCATTTGAAATAAGGAAAAGAAGGAAAGCCTATGGAAAACTGACATCTTGGTTACAGTCTGAATCTATTATCTACAGGTGGAATGTTCCGGAAGGACTGAGCTTCAGCATCAAAGACAAAAAATACAAGATTGACTCTGTTCAACAGGCAAAAAGTTTTTTGGAAAAAAGCAAAGAAAAGAAAAAAGAGAGAGACTCAGATGGTTCGCTGGCATCGCAAGAAAGTATGTATGGATTTGATAGCTCAAAGAGTGAAGAAGAAATTTCTGACTCGGAAAAAGGAGCAGCAGCTCCAAAGGCACAAGAAGAGACTGTTAAGACAAGAAGAGGAAGAAAGAAGAAATAAGGGCTGAATTGTTTTTACTGAAATTGCACTTATATATTTTATATAATTTGTATAATTAAGCATTCCTTCAAAAGAGCATGTCTGTCAAACAGCTTTTTTATTTTTCATATATCATCAGTAACAATGTTAATTGAAAATTAACCAAGGTATAAAATGCTTCATATGTATTAGTGGTAAGGTAATATTAAGCAAATGCTAAAGCACACTCTGTATAAGGTAAATGTAGCTTAGAAAAGTAGCGATGTAGTAGTAGTTATAGATAAAACCAATAAAAATCTTTAAAAAAAACAAAAAACAAAATGTTGCACAAGAGGAGCCTCTAAATAGTGATGTTTTATGCGAGACTTGTGCTCTGAAATACGTGTCTGTAGCGCACGGAATGATTTTCCCACATACTTGTGCCCACATGGGCAGCAGATTAGGTATACACTCCTTTTAATAGCGCAGGCGGCAAAGAAAGAAATCTGCTTCCTAAGACCAACCTCAGGAAAATCTAATGTGGATGTTTCATAACACTGTGCACATGCACTGCATCTTTTGCACTTAAAGGTCCCCCTGAGAGAATCCTCTGGCAAACATACATTGGGCATTAGCAAATCAGATCTTATCATTACATCCCGTATAGATTTGGTCTTCCTAAAGCCAATATATGGGGGTCTTCCATAGCCTGCTATATCTTGAACCACTTGCCAATGCTTGTTGATTATATTTCTAATAGCATATGCCAACGGAGTGTAGTAAATCGCCAGTGTAAATTACCACCATCCTGGACCTCTTCCTTCTCCCTAAAAAGATCCCGTCACTGGACTTCTATAGCTGTTGCTTTAGCCTGTTCTACCACATCTACAGGATATCCCCACTGGAGTAACTGATTATACATGGTTGCACTGGCTTTCTGGAAATGTGAATCAAGAGTAGAATTCCTCTTGAGTCTTAAAAATTGGCCATATGGTAAGTTCCTTCATAGGTTATCTGCTCTTGAAGCCAGGGATTCTCTTTATCCTCCTACTCATTTTTTGTTAGACTTGGCGGATATTATTTTTGGGGGAAAAATTGATTTTGGAGACCAATTTTTCTGGCAGACCAAGGGGGTCACAATGGGAAGGGCATTTGCCCCATCTGTGGCTAACCTGTTTATGGGGGATTTAGAAACCAGCTACATCAGTAATGCTTCCATTAATCCATTCTTTAAACATATTATTTACTACAAATGTGTTTTAGATGATTTGTTTATGGTCCTGGATGACCATAATGTAATTGTGGAATTTGTAGAGTGGCTTAACAACATTCATAGCGCTATCAGATTTACGTACAATGCCAGCAAGATTGAAATTTATTTTCTGGATACAACCATGTTTGTACTTGACTCCTGCTTGGCAGTACGTCCCTATTGTAAGGACACGGATAGAAATTCCTTCCTACACTATCGGCCCTCACATGCATTACACCTACGGAGGAACTTACCATATGGCCAATTTTTAAGACTCAAGACAGGATGCTGGACTAGATGGACCACTGGTTTGATTAATCAGGGCTGTTCTTATGTTCTTAGAGTGCTGGACTAGATGGACCATTGGTTTGATCCATCAGGGCTCATCTTAGGATGCTGAACTAGATGGACCCCTGGTATGATCTAGCATAGCTCTTCTTATGTTCTATGGATGCTGGAATAGATGGATCACTGGTCTGATCCAGCAGCACTCTTCTTATGTCCTTAGGTTGCTGGACTAGATGGACCACTAATCTGATCCAGCAGGGCCCTTTTTATGTTCTTAGAATGCTGGACTAGATGGACCACTGGTCTGATCCAGCAGGGCTCTTCTTACATTCTTTGGATGCTGAACTAGATGGACCACTGGTCGGATCCAGCAGGGTTCTTTTTATGTTCTTTGGATGCTGGACTAGATGGACCACTGGTCTGATCCAGCAGGGCTCTTATTATGTTCTTAGGATGCTGGACTACATGGACCCCTGGTCTGATCCAGCAGGGCTCTTATTATGTTCTTAGGATGCTGGACTAGATGGACCATGGGTCTGATCCAGCAGGGCTCTTCTTATGTTCTTTGGATGCTGGACTGGATGGACCACTGGTCTCATCCAGCAGGGCTCTTCTTATATTCTCAGGATGCTGGACTAGATGGACCACCAGTCTGATCCAGCAGGTCTCTTCTTATGTTCTTAGGATGCTGGACTAGATGGACCACCAGTCTGATCCAGCAGGTCTCTTCTTATGTTCTTAGGATGCTGGACTAGATGGACCACCAGTCTGATCCAGCAGGTCTCTTCTTATGTTCTTAGGATGCTGGACTAGATAGACCCCTGGTCTGATCCAGCAGGGCTCTTATTATGTTCTTAGGATGCTGGACTAGATGGACCATGGGTCTGATCCAGCAGGGCTCTTCTTATGTTCTTAGGATGCTGGACTGGATGGACCACTGGTCTCATCCAGCAGGGCTCTTCTTATATTCTCAGGATGCTGGACTAGATGGACCACCAGTCTGATCCAGCAGGTCTCTTCTTATGTTCTTAGGATGCTGGACTAGATGGACCACCAGTCTGATCCAGCAGGTCTCTTCTGATGTTCTTAGGATGCTGGACTAGATGGACCACCAGTCTGATCCAGCAGGTCTCTTCTTATGTTCTTTGGATGCTGGACTGGATGGACCACTGGTCTCATCCAGCAGGGCTCTTCTTATATTCTCAGGATGCTGGACTAGATGGACCACTAGTCTGATCCAGCAGGGCTCTTCTTATGTTCTTGTGAGAGAGGGACTTGCCCACAATCACCTGGTGAGTTTTACAGCCAACTGGATATAAACCTTAGCCTTTCTGATGCCACGCTCTAACCACTGCACCACTCTGTTGCGATAGTGGCATTTCCAAGCCCAAAGATGAACCATAGCAGAAACTTCACCTGTTACTCTTTTTTAAATCGCTGTACAATATTTTTTGGTTATCATGCAGTTTTTAGAGGTGCGAGAGCCCTGCCAGGAACAAGAAGAAAGGTAATGAAAGAAGGCAGATGCTCTGCCAGCTAAGGACAGGGAAGGTGTGATTGGCACCCACCCAGCTGTACAGCTGCAGCCGTGCATTATGACCACGTTTCAACAGGCACCTCCACCCCCACGGCTGTCGCCATTGTGTGGGTGCATCACCATTCTATAAATGGAGTCCGAGTAGGTCGTGAGCGACCCGATCCCAAATCCAGTGCTGGAAGAATGGTGAAGGGCACCATAGGTGTGGTGTCATTCAAGGGCAGGCAGGCAGACAGCGAGCCAGTGGGGTAGGCGGAGAGCAAAAAAAAGGATTTCAACAAAAGCATCTGGTTTCTTGCTGAGTTGCCATCTGCAAGCTCAGCTGGTGTCTTCACAGGCCACCGTGCTACATGTTGAAATTCCCTAATGGGGAAGACGTTTTTGTTGCATCTGCGCTTTCTTTAAATAATGGCATCGGAAGCCCAGTTTTAGATGGTGCTTGTCTGTTGGTTCAGTGGAACAGAACAGGCCACGAAGGGGAGAAGGGCGATTGTTCATACACTGGCCCCGGAAATGGGCAGAGGGCAGATGGCATGGCTCAACTCCCAAAACTGAGCAGGCCTGGCTGGGCGAGCGACCTTGGATGACAGATCGCTTGGTCGCCAAATGTAAGGCACTCTGAGCGGCTCGGATGGGGAACAAAAATGTCTTGAATCAGCAAAAAAAAATCCCGAGCTCTGCCATGAAAGGAGCTTTGATTTCTGTGCAAAAATAAGCTTGCATTGCTGGTTTGTTTGCAATATAAAATGAGCAGATTTTCAAGGGTATTGACAGCTGTGCAGGTGGCTGTGCTCCTTAGTGCAGAGGTCTTGAAGTCATTTGTTACGAGGGCTGGATCTGACATAAATGAGACCTTGTTGGGCCGTGCCATGTGTGTCCTAAAATGTAATGCCAGGTAGCGGAGATACAAACTTTATAAAGGACACAAGCACAAAGTTTTATTTTTACTTATAATAAAATGTTCTTAAAACATCAGCACTCTTGCAATATTTTGTTTATTTAACAGTCTCTGATAACTGACGCCTCTTGCTCTGCATTATTGCAACTGAATGTCTGTGCTGTTGCCATCTTGAGTATGCTGCTCAGGTGTGTGCCTGCAAGCTCCAAACCTACTTTTGATTTATTGACATTCACCTCAGAAATCTCATGCTCAGAGTTCATGCTCCGAGTTCTGAGTCGAGGACCCAGGGGGAAAACATGAAATGGCTGAGCGATTGAGAGAGTCTGGCGAAGCAAGCTATGATGCAGCAGCAGCAACAGAACCGGAAGCAGGAGATGGCCAGTTCCAGTGCGGGCCTGATAGAAGCCCTCCGGGGGCCTGATCCGGGCCCCCGGGCCACATGTTTGACACCCTGCCTTAGTACATAGGCTCCTAGTCACTGTTGATACATTTGCCAAAATTGGTTAGATTTTATTTATTTATTTATTTGCTTTTTTTTTTTTTTTTTTTTTAGCCCACCCTTCCCTGCAAACAGGGCTCAGGGCAGCTTACAACAGAAAGGAACATACAGGAAATAACTAGAAATTAAAATCCTACAATAAAATACATAGAAGAAGAGGAGATTGGATTTAAACCCTGCCCTTCAGTACCCGAAGGAGTCTCAGAGCGGTTTACAATCTCCTTTCCCTTCCCCTCCCCACAACAGACACACCCTGTGAGGTAGGCGGGGCTGAGAGAGCTCAAACCCGGTTCTCCAGAGGAGGTAAGCGGAGGCCCCTCCACAGAAATCTTCAGGAGGTGCCATGAGGTTTTACCTGTTTGCCAGGGCTTTTGAGAGGGTTTGAACAGCAGGAGTGGGGGGGGGGGGTAGATTTGGGGTTTGCTGTTTTGTTTTGTTTTTAAGTGAAAATGTTTTTCACTATTATTATAAGCTGCTTTGAACCAAGAGGAAAGGTGGGATTTAAATGTTTTTAATAAATAAATACTTGTGGATAGATAGATAGATAGATAGATAGATAGAAAGAAAGATAGATAGATAGATAGATAGATAGATAGATAGATAGATAGATAGATAGATCGATCCAGTATAACTGTTTCAAAATGGAGACGGATCCAAATGGGTAGCCGTGTTAGTCTGTCTGTAGCAGTAGAAACAAGCAAATGTCCAGCAACACCTTAAAGATGAACAAAATCTGTGGTAGGGGGTGAGCTTTCATGAGTCACTGCTCGCTCCTCCATATGCCATCTTTGCACCAGAGAATCTCTGTGTGTGGGTATGAAAAAGAGCCGTTGAAAGTTTTTCAGTGCTCATTTGTTGGTGGTAGGGGTTTTTTTTGGGGGGGGGGATGTTAATTCTATGCCAGACCCGAACAAAAAGAACAGATGTTAAAACATCTGACACGGTTCTGTTCCTTCCAGATGCAACCTCCCGCCTCTCTCCAGTCGGTACAGCCAGGACGTCGGGTCCAAGACCCAGCTGGTCACGGCAAACCCCAGCATCATTCAGAAAAGGTAAGAAGCAGAAAAAGGGTTGCTGTGGAGATGGAGAAATCAAGCCCATTGTTTATGGGCCTGGTGTTGGAATGGCAGGATTTATATCCTAGGCAGGCAAGGCCTGGAACGGCAAAGCGGGCTGAATCGTAGTGATGCTGGACCACAGTTCAGCAGACATGTGTGGTTCCTGCAATAGAGAGTTGGGAGTGGGGTGATGGAGGCAGGAGCCCAAGGGGGAGCGCCGAAGCCTCCTTCCCGTGAGTCTCGGCTTTTCCTCTTTTATAAAAGGCAGCGGGTTTATTTTTAGCTCCTTCATCTCCTAAGATAGTGGGCCTGGTGCCCCTGTAACGAAGCCATGGTTTGGCGTTCCGTTTGGGCTTGTTTGTTATATTTTAATCATATGTTTCAAGGTGGCTCTGAGGAATTTTTTTTTTAAAAAAACCCAGTACAAATGGCGATTAAAATTTAAACCCAATGTTCTTTTTTTAAAAAAAATTTGCTTCCTTTGGAGATGGGATTTTTAGCTGAGTTGTATCTAGGCGTGATGGGGGGCGCTTGTGTGTTTGCCGCCCCTGCCCCCCTCTTGACGATGCTGTTTAGTGTTATGGTTAGGAGTGGGGACTCTAATCTGGGAGAAGGGGGTTTGATTCCTCATTCCTCCACATGCAGCTGCTGGAGTGACCTTGGGTCAGTCATAAGTTCTCTCAGAGCTGTTCTCTCTCTCTCGAGCAGTCCTCGAAAGAGCTCTCTCGGCCCCACCTACCTCTCAGGGTGTCTCTTGTGGGGAGGGGAAGGGAAAGGCGATTGTAAGCTGCTCTGAGACTCCTTCAGGTAGTGAAGGGCGGGGTATAAATCCAATCTCTTCTTCTTCTTCTTGATGGGCTAGGGGAATCTGCAGAGAGGGCAGCTGGCAGTTGGACTGGATGAAGCTGCCTTATATTAAATCAGACCCTTGGTCCGTCAGGGCCAGTATTATTCACTCAGACTGGCAGCGGCTCTCTAGGGTCTCTGATGTCTTTCACATCACCAACCACCTGATCTCTTCAGTTGGAGATGCCGGGGATTGAACCTGGGACCTTCTGTACACCAAGCAGATGCTCTATCGCTGAGCCGCGGCCCCTTCCCTATCCAGGGTCGCCAGGTCCTACCTTCTTCCCGATGGGGGGATCTTCGGGCCTTGCTAGGCATGAGTGGTGCGGTGACGTCACCTGCAAGTGACATCATCATATTGCGGCAACGCTCTAGTTTCGGGGCAAAACTCTATGGTTTGAGCCCAAGTTGACCATCGAGTCTTGCCCAGAAACTAGAGCATTGCCCCTTGCTGTCAGCAACGTGATGACATCACTTCCAGCGGATGTCATCCCCTCGCATTCTGGGGCATTTGCGGGTGGGGTTTCCTCCTGCCGGCCAGCTGGCCAGCAGTGGGGAGGAGCCCGCAGGAATGGGGGAACCCCCGTCTGGATCAGGGGCTGGCCACCCTATCCCTATACGAATAAGACCTGAGGCTTGTATTCCCCAGCTGCCCTGTCATCGTTTCCCTCCCTGTTTTGAGGCCAGCCATGAGATAGCGCTACCCCTGGTTCAAACTAAAGATGATCTGCGTTCAAACCAGAACTGGAAAGCATGAAAGCAAAGCAGAAGTTTGGACTTGGAAGTAACAGCAGACTGTCGCTTGGCTTGAAATAGGAAGGGGATTGCAGGGGAAGGAGGGGAGTGTATGAGACTGTGGCTTGCAGGGTGCAAATGGCAGACCGGGGGGCTGTCTGTTCCATTTGAGCAAAGGCATACTTGAAAACTGTGTTCCCTCTAAGCTGAGCTTGTGTGAGCTAGCTCACAGTTTTTTAGCCTCCGGCTCACACATTTGCATCTTATCTCAGGATGGCTCCAGAGCAAACTAATTCATGCAGTAGCCCAATCGCTCGCTCACAACTTCAATGCCAGGAGCTCACAAAGTAGAATTTTTGCTCACAAGACTCCACAGCTTAGTCTTTGAAATTTCCAAAGGAGGTGGCTGCGCAGGAGGGCTCGGACCAAGATGGCGGTTCTGTTTTGCCCTCCTGCGACATTCTTTCATTTTATTTTAGATTTTATTTTATTTACTGCACTTATACCCCATCCGACAGGGACATCGCAGCTTCCGTCGTCCTCTCATTCTCCTTTTCCTCAGAAAGCTATGGAAATCGTGTTGCTGGAAATTTTCAGATCCCTTGGTTGGGATTGGATTTCCTTTACGGAAGAGGCTTGTCTTTCAGCACCAGTTAATCATTAGCTGCTGAATGTGAGCCCAAACAAAGAATTTGGCTGGTATCTGCCAAGTGAATCCCCCCCCCAAAGATTAATTACTTAGTTTAGCCCAAGATGACTCAGTTTCATTAAATCTGGAGTGCTATATTAGCTTTCAAAATATAGGTTACTGCAGTTATTATTCATAGGGATATATCAATTTGCATGATGCTTTACAGAACACACCTCTCTCTCTGCAGGAACTTAGAATTTTTTAAATGAAAACTCACATTATTTACTCAAAAGGGGTGTTTACAAAACTGTTAGTGAGAACTCTCAATGAAAACAATAAAAAAACCTAGCTCTTGCTTTGATGCTTGACTTTAAACCAGGTGTGCTGGTGCACCGGTCATCATGGTATGAAGGGTCTTGCGTTTCTTTTTCATGTCACCTTGCAGAGGCCAAATACTGGATTTATATGGCTGTAACACAAGATTCTCCTGCCAACCTAGCCATTTGAAAGGAAGAAATTGCAAGTAGATAAATAGGTACTGCTTCGGTGGGAAGATAACAGCATTCCGTGCACCTCAGCATTTAGTCATGCCGGCCACATGACCTCAAAGTCTTCGGACAGTGCTGGCTCTTCAGCTTGGAAACGGAGATGAGCACCACCCTCTAGAGGCAGATTTGACTGGCTTTCGAGCAAGGGAAACCTTTATCTTTTACCTAACACAAAGTTGCCAACCCCCAGATGGTAGAACAAAAAACGGCTATACAGGGGTCACTAGTGTTGCACGCACAGTTTATGAAACAGTTATACACTCTTGTACTCCGCCACTGACTAGCAGTTTAACCTTATTGGGCACACTTAGCACCTCTCTGATACAGATGGACATACACGTGTGCTAAGTGCCATTGATGGTTCTAATCACAGAAACAGAAATCAATTATGAATGTGTATTCAGAAGTTAACTTTGGTTCACTGCTTCAAGGCATGTTGGGAGAGTAAGAAATGCTGACTTGATATTCTGCTAAGGTTTGCGGGCCTCGGCCTGCCAGTTGCAACTGTGCATGGGTCGGTTAGCTTAGCTAAATGCAGAACAATGGAACTCTGCGGCTATATCAGACAAATAGGTACTTTTAAGAGCAGCACAGACGCAGAAGAAGCGTCAGTTGTCTGACTAAAATTTTTCTTGGGGAAATCCAACCCATAGGTCACCTACGCCAATGAGGCGTAGGTGACAATGTTGTGACGAAGTTTAATGGAACCAATAGTTGCGCCTGGTTTGCCTGATATAATGCTGAATATAAAACCGTATGTCACCCATTTTACCTTTGGGAGAGCTGGTGGGTATTTTAGGCTCCAAAACCTTGTTGTACCTGTGTTTCCCTCCCCTTATTCATTAATAAATCTTTTTAGTTTTCTTCTCCACAGGATTGTGCCTTGTTTTTTCTCATATTGGGCTGGGCAAACACAACAGCAGGCACTGTTCATCACTAGTGTGGGGAGGGGGGGACCTATTTGTGAATTCCCTGCATTGTACAGGGGGTTGGACTGGATGACCTTGGAGGTCTCGTCCAACTCTAGGATTCTGCGATCTGGCAGACTCGGGTTCAAATCCCCACTCATGCCATGGAGGGTCACTGGATGACCTTGGGCAAGTCACACTCTCTCAGCCTAACATACCTCACTGGGTTGTTGTGAGGATAAGATGGAGGAGAGGAGAAAGATGTTAACCATCTGGACTAAGAGCCATTGATGGTCCTCTCTTCCATAAATGCACCCGGTACCCTTTCAGAAATGTCATCTTAAGCAGAGTTATGCCCTTTGGAGTCTACTGCCGTCAACGTACTCAGAAGGGTGTAACTCTGTTTAGGCAGGCCCGTCAGGCACGGCTCCTATGCTACACCTTGTGGCAGTGAGTTCCATAAGCTGTTTACACGTTTCCATCGCATTCTTTCTCTGCTCTACAAAGAGTCTCCCCACAAAAGGCACCATCACGCCGACTGGGAGGCTCCCCGCGGATCCTGACAGATTTAAAACATTTGCCTCAAGGTGGAGACGACTGTCATCCGTATGTCCTGGTTTGCATCCCCCCTCATCTCACACATGTAATTTCCCTGGCAGCCTGGAGCTGGGGAAATGCTCTTCCTCGGCCTCTCTCTCTTTCTCCTCCTCACTTTCTCATTTCTAATTCTGGCTTGCGGAATGACGGAGAGGGAAATAGCAGCTGACTAATTGGTGGTAAACTGGAGATTATTTCTGCGCACATTTTTCACGTTGGCTTCTTCTTCTATTTAGCAGCTAAATCGGAATCTTTTTTTTTTTTTTAAATCCATCGCTTCTCCAGCCCCAAGTACCTTTCCCCTCCGTCATATCACAATACATCTTTTAATGTAAAAATTGCCTTCCCTCTCCCTGCGTTTCTTGAAGGGTGGGTGTCAAACTGCTATTTATAATAAGGCCCATTCGTTTCAAGGGTAAACACGATCTCACTGAGAATGCCGGTAATGTGTTTATGATAGTACCGTGGCTTTGAACAGATTTCTTTTAAGAACGAGTTGTATTATGTTCATTTCGCAGCGTGATGGCGTGACAAAGGGGAGTCTTAATGCGGTTCCTTTGATGGTTCTAAAGTTAACAGTGCCGTGCCTAACACGGGAAGAAACCCCTTTTTTTGAAAAATAAAGAGATGTCCAGTGGTTCATTCCTCAGCTTTGCTTCCCCCAGGAAAATAATAATCAGAAACGCCAGCATTCGATTGGACCAAGGGTTTTGCTAATCTGCTTCCTTGGTGGCTTTGACGGGGTAGAAAAGTGGGAGCACAAATTTTGTAAAATATATTTATTGCTATTCATCGGTCGTCTTGTTTCCATCTTCTAAGAAGCTCTCAGGCAGGATGCATCCACTCCCTGCTGTGTACCCAGAGCATCTGTTAATTAGAGGTACACTGCTATGGAATATGGAGGCTCCACTCAGTTTTTAAGTTGTTGGCTGGTTCGGGCACAGGTACTGCTTGCGTAGGGTTGCCAGATCCCCTCATCCTTCCGGTGGGGAGATTGGGGGGGAATACCTGGGGTGGGTGGGGATGCCCCCAAGCACCGCCCCAAGCCGTGGTCACCCTTCTCCCACCCCTCTTGCAGCAATTTAAAGGGTTTCATCTGATTGGTGGGAAGCCTCCTAGCACTGGTTTTCAGAGACTTACTGCTTCTGAACACAGAGGTTCCCTTGCTTACTGTAGCTAGTAGCCAGTGTGGACCTACCTGCCATGAATTACTTTAACCTACACTTGGCAACCTTCACGTGGGGCCTGGAGATCTCCTGGACTTACAGCTGATCTCCAGACCATGGAGGTTGTTTCCCCAGCAAACAATAGCTGCTTTGGGGGATGGACTCAACAGCCTTATGCCCCACCACAGTTCGTTTGTTAGTTTATTATCAGATTTATGCCCCGCCCTCCCAGCCAAGGTCGGCTCAGGGCATTCTCTCCCCCCCCCAAACCCTGCCCACCCCAGGCTCCACAACGAATCTTCAGGAATTTCCCAACCCAGAGTTGGCAACCCCAACTCTCCCTCAGACAGCCCTCAACTGTCTCTGGAAGGAGAGTGGATGCTTAATCAGAGGCCTCATTCCACACCAGTTTGGTGCAGTAGTTAAGAGTGACGGGTGCTGATCTGAAGAACCGGGTTTGGTTTCCCACTACTCCACATGCAGCCAGCTGGGTGACCTTGGCTCAGTCACAGTTCTCTCAGAGCTGTTCTCTCAAGAGCAGTTCTCTCAAGAGCAGTTCTCTCAGAGCTCTCTCAGCCTCACTTACCTCACAGGGTGTCTGGTGTAGGGAAGGGAAAGGGATTGTAAACTGTTCTGAGACTCAAGGTAGTGAAGGGCAGGGTATAAATCCAATCTCTTCCTCCTCCACCTCCTCCTCCTCCTCCTCCTCCTCCTCTTCTTCATGGTTTGCTGCCATGGTTAGGTACACTTTCCTATAGTAACGGTCCAATTGTGGCCCTCTCACGCTTCCTCAGAAAAATTCAATGTAGCCTGGAGCCAATAGTGATGCAGTTGCTTTTGCCTTTGGTCCCAGACAATAATCATATAAAAAAAATTCATCTTGGTCAATTTATAAGAAATGATTGTTGCATTGTAATGTCAGGAGCCGTTCTGTAATATCATTTGACTACTGCTGCTGGCCAGTGGGCCGAAATGCCTACGGTCAGGGTGAATAAAGGTCATTTTTGGTCACCACTGAACAATTGGATTCTTAGTCGAGGCTGTTACCAGGGCCAATATCTGTTTTTAAATTCACTTTGTAATAAATACATGTATATTTTTGTATTTCTTTTAATATTTAATGTTGTTAACTTGGCCAACAGAATTATTGGGCCTATATACTTAGGTCTTCTTAACCTTTTTGGTGTTTTATTCAGTCTCCTGTCCGTTTCAGTCCCCTTTCTAGTATTCGAACCGACTTATTGTTCAGGATGAGGGGCAGTTTCTCTCCATAGTTCACTCTTGCTCGAGTTCCTTTTCTCAGAGCAATCAAGATGGCCTCTGGTATATCTGAGCGCAGGGCCGCAAGCAGAGTTGCAGACATTTGAAGAAGATGTCCAGTGTCCCTTCATCCCTAAAGGAATCTGAAGTTGTCAGGGTTTTGTTGCCCTGGCATTGCCAAGCTTTGTTCCTCTGGCACTGCCAGCCTGATAAATTATTCTTGAAAGAACAAGACACTGTGAGTCCTAAAGCTGGCTGCCAATTTCACTCTTCACGAACCCATAAAGAACCATTTCTGACTGACAAACCAACCCACTGGCACTCAGATTTGAGAGGAGAACAATCCCAGCTGCTTAGAAGAATCAAAGCCAAGGCCTCTGCTGGGTTCAACCTTTTACCTCAGAAAAAAACGGCTTACCCTGTGTTTCTGGAGGGCACCTCACCTCACAAATAATTACTACCCCTCTGTGAGAAAATGGGCACACAATTGTGGAAACTCTCTCTTAGCAAAGCAAATGTGGTCTGATTTCCTCTATCTCCCTTTGTAACAGCTTAGAAATGATTTGGGTTCCCCTCCCCGCCCCCGAGTTAATTTCAGAAGCTGAAGATAACTGGTAAAAGGAAGAGTGATACGTCTGGTGTAATTGCAAATAGACTATGATGGGAATAACTTGACGGCTGTTTATTGTAACGACTTGGCAGAAGTTGCCTCACTCCTTTGAAACAGCCCAATCGTACACAGAACCTCGAAGATCTGTACCGCTGATACTCAACTCAGTGGCTCAAGAGCCACATGCGGCTCTTTGACACGTGCCTGTGGCTCTTCTGAGCTCTGTTCTCAAATGTGGTGCCTACCCCATGTGCCAGGAAAATGGCCAAGGCTATCACTTGGTAGGGCTTGTGATTCCTAGGTGGTATGCACCTTGACACAGCCACCATCGAAGATACTAGTGGCCGGTTAAGCTGTGAGGCTCCCTGTGTGGGCCTCACGCAGAGATGGAAGAAAAGGGCTTCTCCTCTCCAACAACTCCCCTTCTCTGCAGTCTCCACGCCAGGGGTCCCCAACATAGTGTTCCTGTGCCAAAATTAGAATACCTACATGACACAAGGCACTAGTGAGTCTATACTCCCACTAGTACTTAAGCCCAAAGTTGTTATTTTTAACATGTGCCTGCCTGATTCTAAGGGCATGGAATATATATAAGAACATAAGAGAAGCTCTGCTAGATAGATCAATGGTCCATCTAGTCCAGCATCCTGTCTCACACAGTGGCCGACCAGTTTCTCTGGAGGGCCAGCAACAGGGCATAGAGGCCTTCCCCTGATGTTGCCTCCTGGCTCTGGGATCCAGAGGTTTAGTGCCTCTGAATGTGGAGATTCCCCTCAGTCACCATTTTTGTTGTTGTTGTTCAGTTGCACAGTCGAGTCCAACCCTTTGCGACCCTATGGACCACATGATGCCAGGCTCTCCTGTTGTCCACTGTCCTCCAGAGTTTGCCCAATTTCATGTTTGTTGCATCGATAACACTGTCCAACCATCTCATCCTTTGCCTTCCCCTTCTTCTTTGACCTTCAGTCATTCCCAGCATCAGGGTCTTCTCCAGCGAGTTCTCCCTTCTCATTTGGTGGCCAAAGTATTTGAGCCTCAGCTTCAGGATCTGGCCTTCCAGGGAACAGTCAGGGTTGATTTCTTTTAGGATTGAGTGACTTGATCTCCTTGCAGTCCAAGGGACTCTCAAGAGCCTTCTCCAGCACCATAATTCAAAAGCATCTATTCTTCGGCACTCAGCCTTCTTTATGGTCCAACTCTTGCAGCCATACATTACTACTGGGAATACCATTGCTTTGACCATATGGACTTTTGTTGGCAGGGTGATGTCTCTACTTTCTATTATGCCATCTAGGTTTGCCATCGCTTTCCTCCCAAGGAGCAGGTGTCTTTTAATTTCATGGCTAGTAGCTATTGATAGACTTGTCCTCCCCAAATCTATCTAATCCCCCTTTAAAGCTGTTACTTCCTGTGGCCACCACTACATCTCCGGCAGCGAATTCCACATTTTAATCATTTTCTGTGTAAAGTAGTATTTCCTTTTGTCCGTCCTAAATCTACTGCCCATCAGTTTCATTGGATGCCTTCAAGTTCTAGTATTTTGGGAGAATGAGAAAAAACATAAACTTTGCCATGGCCAGAATTACACTTCTGTCATTGCCAGCCAAAAGATTTGGCAGATGGAAATCATGCAAGCACCAGGGAAACCTGCTCAGTAAAGGCAATATGAAATTGGCTGTTATAGAAGAGTACAGATGGCAACTAAATAGGAAGTGAGATGAAGTTTCAGCTACTGCTTTCCCACAAGGGCAGAGTCTCTGGGGGTGGCTAATACCCTCTCAGCAACCTGACAAGTCTGAGACTGGCAAAGTATTTGCGCTTGCATTAAGAATAGTTATAAAAAATGTGGAACCATTAAAAAGGTAAAATAACATGGCAAAACAGAGAAAAGAGGGGCTGAAAGGCACCCCAAAAGAGAGGAACAACATCTCTTGGCATCTAGATTGATAGCCTCCTGATCTAATCTCCTTAGCAAATCAAGAGCAAACTCAAATATCCGGGTCATCCATGGGGGACAGACCCTGATCATACCCTAGACTAGGGGTGTCAGACATAAGGCCCGGGGGCCGGAACTGGCCCATCCAAGGCTCTTATGCAGCCCGCGAGTAAGGGAGGGAGTGCTGGGGGGAGTGGGTGGAGTCTCTCCATTGTGGCTTCTGCAGAACAATCTCATCTGCAGCAGTCAAGCATCATGGGAGCATCTGCCCACTGTTGCACTACTGCTTCTCCACCTAAGTGGGCTTTCCTCTGCACCCCCCCTCCCAGCCCGTGGGGCCTTGCAGTGAGGAGACACCAGCTCGGAGCTTAACAGCTGCTGTCCTTTATACAGTTTCTATCTCCGGTACCTGGCATTACATTTTATGGCCCAGCCCAACAAAATGACAGTGTAACAAATGAGTTTTGATACCTCTGCCCTAGACTGAGCAGTTTGTCTTCCTGTAATATATCCCAGGATGATCAATGGGAATCAGGGTCAATTTTAAAAGCTCAGGTAAGGACTCACATTGTACCGGAAAAAGTTTAAATTTTATTGCAGCTGCCCAGGCCGTAAGAGAAATTTGACTACAGCGTGTTTCCAATAATAAATTAGAATTTGGGATGATTTGGGGGGCATGCAGAAGAATGCACGGGAAAGACACCTGTACACTCTCCAACCTACTTAAGGCTGTAGAGATCCAAATAGGCACTCCGTATAGTAGGAAGGACAGGACTTTTGCCTGGTAAATCTCCACCGCCATTGGAACTGATTGACCTCCATACTAAAAAAAGAATCTCAGAATAGCAGCTAAGTGGACCTTCATTCCTTCCAAGACATGGTCAAGATAAGTGGACCAAGTGTTGGAAGCTGTAAAGTGGAACCCAAGGTAATAATTCGAGTTCATCTGGTCTATCAACTATCTGTTGCTTATCCACAACTGCTCTGTATTCTTGATGCTTGGGGGGGGGCAACAGTGGGAGGGCTTCTGGAGTTCTGGCCCCGCTGGTGGACCTCTTGATGGCACCTGAGTTTTGAGCCCTGTGTGACACAGAATGTTGGACTAGATGGGCTATTGGCCTGATCCATCATGGCTTCTGTCATGTTCTTATGACTGACATAGGACTTCTCGCTTTCTGAAAGACCAAGATCCTTGATTTACTGTAGTCGATAACCAGCTGATTGTCCTGACAATATTTTGCCATGGTGCAAAGTAAATGTATCAGCCCTACTCTTCTACAGGATAGTAGCTTAGTGTCATCTGCATACAACAAAATCAGCAGGTGACGAGTATGCACTTCAGAGGGATGGAAGTTTATACATTTTTGCTTCAGTGGCAGGTCATACGGATATAATTTTAAGAGATAAGGGGCCAAAATACAGCTCTGTCAGGATCATTTTGTTACTGGGATTAGGTTGGAGTAGTTTCCAGTAGCAGGACCTCTAACCTTAACAAACAATGTTCAATACAATGATTTAATTAAAAAAAATAGTCTTGGTCACATGTGCAGCTGTTTCAGTTTGTTCCAGAGATTCAGGCAAGAGATCGAGTCAAATGCGACATGCAGATCAATAAAAGCTGTATATAGCTTCCTTCTATGAGAGATGTGTTTATCTGCCAAGAAAGAAAGGGTATAGGCATGACAAAGCGTAGAGGAACCCTCCTGGAAACCAATTTGTTCTGGTAATATTATAGAGGAATGTGTCATCCACTCACCCAGTCTAGATTTGAGGTGGGCAGCGTATAATTTTCCAGGGATTGAAAGTAAACAGATGGGGCAGTTATTAGCTGGTCGATGGACAAAGGGTCTGACTCTGAACGAAGAAGAAGAAGAAGAAGGTGTTTGTAAGCCGCTCTGAGACTCCAAGTGAAGGGTGGGGTATAAATCCAATCTCTTCTTCTTCTTCTTCTTCTTCTTCTTCATAAGTCAGCCATGACTCAGCAAGTCCCTCCACTACCACCTGGCTGCCGGCGGGGGGGGGGACTCCCAATCCTCCCTTGTGTTCTTCTTGTGTGTGTGCTGCAATGACATCACCCAGAAGTGATGTCATTGCATTTCCACTGTTGGGGGTGACGCTCTAGGTTTTGGGCAAAACTCTATGGTTTTTTGGGCCTTGAACCATAGAGTTTTGCCCAAAATCTAGAGCATTGCCCCCAGTGTCAGAAATGCGATGACATCACGCCCACGTGATGTCATCATACCAGCAGTGCCAGGAGGGAGCTTCTCAGGGTGGGGCTTCCACCACCAGCCGGGTGGGCCATGGCTGATTGGGCCCCCTGAAATAGGGTGACCCCCTGACCCTGCTGGGGGAATGGCAACCCTACCACCACTATCATGGGCCCAGTTTACACCTTATCTTTCCAGTGAGAGAATATGATAATAGAGAGCCAGTATGGTAGGGTTGCCAGCCACCAGGTGGGGCTTGGGGAGCTTCTGCTTTTGCGTCTGCTTTGTCCAGACGACAGAGATCAGCTCCCCTGGAGAAAATGGCTGCTTTGGAGGGTGGACTCTATGGCATTGTACCATGCTGAGGCCCCTCCCCTCCCCTCCCCAAACCCCACCCTCTCCTGGATCCACCCCCCCCCCCAAATCTCCAGGTATTTCCCAACCCTGACCTAGCAATTCTACTGTATGGTATAGTGGTTACTTTAGGCTCGGGGGGGGGGGGGTTGGGATCTGGGTTCGAAACACCCTCTGCCAGAATGCTTGCTTGGTGACCTTGGACTAGTTATTTGCTCTTAGCCTAACCTACCTCGCAGAGTTGTTACAAAGGGCAAAGGGGAAGAGAGAATGAAATCATGCCACGTTGAGCGTAAGATACATAGATATTGGCCTGTTCCATAAATAGCCAACAGGCACCATCGTTCAAAGTCTCAACCCAGCACCTGCTACCTGCAATTCATTTTTTAAACAAACTGCACGTGACAGAGATCAAACCTGGAGGCTTCTGCGTAGCTCCGGCACAAAGGCATGACCCCCCTTTCAAATGTTTTCTCTCACCGCCAAGTTATTCAGGCAAACTTACCCACTTCAGGATTTCCAATCCGGCGTCTCCATTGTACCACTGTGATAGATTGTTATTTTCCACGCACAATCATTATTGTTTCTGCCGGCGCTGACAAGCTTTGCCTGTGAATGAAATTATGCGCTGTGGTAGGAGCCGCATTTCGAATCAATAAGGGATGAAATGTGTTAACGGTCCCTACCATCTGAAGACACGCCAGCCCTCTGTTATAAATTTAGCATTTTGCAATTGACCAGATAGAAGGGCATTTAAGGACAGCACAGGTTGGCTGCTGTATTGTCGCTCTAGTCCATCCCTTAGATAGGGTTGCCAACCTCCAGGTGGGGTCCTGGGTTCTGGCATTATGGGAGAGGGAGAAAGCTGTTTAGCCTGGAAAAAAGGAGAATAAGGGAATTAAATACTGGGACGAGGCAGCTCTTTGTCAAAACGACATGCTTCTGTCTTGAACGGTGAACCAAAGAACCAGGCCCAATAGGAGCCAGTTTATACTGTTGCAAAACCACACCCACCTCAAAAAACAACCAATAGCAAGTAGGCAGCCAGAATCCTCCATTTGCATGAACTATATACAAAGTAACTTTATGCCCTTGCCGCCATTGGGTTATATTCCATAGTTCTGATTGGCTGTTGCTGGTAAAACCACCAATAGTCTGGTAGGCTTTTGGAGCCTTGGTGAGACAGAAGCTCTACCAGTACATCACAAACAGGGAGTTGTGATAGAGTAGGGGTCTGCCACTTGCCAGCCTTCAGGTGGTGTCAGGAGATCTCCTGGGATTACAACTGTTCAGTTCACCTGGAGAAAATGGCAGCTTTGGAAGGTGGACTGTATGGCATTGTGCCCCAGTGAAGTCCACCCCTCCCCAAACCCTGCCCTCCTCAGGCTTCACCCCCCCCTCCCCAAAAAAATCTCCGGGTATTTCCAAACCCGGCACTGGCAATCCTAGATGGAAGTAAGGTCACCAACATCCAGGCGGGACCTGGAGATCTTCCACTATTGCAGTTGATCTCCGGGTGACAGAAGTCAGTTCACCTGGAGAAAATGGCTGCTTTGGAAGATGGACTCCATGGCATTCTACCCTCCCCTCCCTAAACCCTGCTCTCCCCAGGCTCCGCCCCCAAAACCCCCAGATATTTCCCCACCCAGACCTGGCATCCCGCCTGACAGAGTGCCATGGAGTTTGCCAGCGTGTTCCTGGCACCCATTTGCTCCTGGAGCTTTGTGGATAGAATCCAAAGGGTCTCAAACAGAATGGTAACAAACCTGGAGAGCTGGTGTGGTGTAGCAATTTGTAGGCTGGACAAGAAGCTGGAAGAAGTGGGTTCCAGGCTGTTCCTCTGCCACAACGTTTGCTGGGTGATGTCGGGCCAGCCACTCTCTCTCAGACCCATCTTATCACCCAGGGGTGTTGTGAGGACAAAATAGGGATGGGGGAGCCATGTGATTGCCCCAGACTTCATTGGAAGAAGGGAGAGATACAAACACACTAAATAGATTTGAGCACACTAAATAGGTTCCAGTCTAGACAGTTATCTTTTGGTAGGGCTGGCAATGCTGGGTTTAGGCTTGCCATTCTTCGGGGGGGGGGTTGCCTGCTTTAAGGGCCCCCAATCTGCCAGACTGTATCCAGCCGGTGGGGAAAGCCTTGCCCCCAAAGTGCCGGGATTGCAGCAACGTGCCCTGCATGATGACATCACCCAAAGGAGACATCATCGCACCAGGCACGTTGCCAGGGAGACACTCTAGCAGTCAGCCTAAAAACTCTATGGTACCATAGAGTTTCTGGCCGAATGCTAGAGCGTCCCCTGGCAATGTGCCGACAGTCACTTCCGGGTGATGTCATTGTGGCATGCGCTCTACACACTCACACCAGGATATCCCGGACAGGATGCTTGGTCCCCCCTCTGGCAACCCTAGCTGGGCTGGGAAATACTTGGAGATTTGGTGGTGGACATAAGAACATAAGAAAAGCCAATGCTGGATCAGGCCAGTGGCCCATCCAGTCCAACACTCTGTCACACAGTGACCAAAAACACCAGGTACCCTCAGAAAGTCCAGTAGTGGGGGCAGGAAGCCCTCCCACTGTTGCCCCCCCCAAACACCAAGATTACAGAGCATCACTTGCCCCAGACTGAGAGTTCCTATCTATACTTTGTGGCTAATAGCCACTGATGGACTTCTGCTCCATATGTTTATCCAATTCCCTCTTGAAGCCGTCCATGCTTGTAGCCGCCACCACCTCCTGTGGCAGTGAATTCCACAGTGTGTTAATCACTCTTTGGGTGAAGAAGTCCTTCCTTTTATCTGTTCTAACCCGACTGCTCAGCAATTTCATCGAGTGCCCACGAGTTCTTGTATCATGAGAAAGGGAGAAAAGGACTTCTTTCTCTACCTGCTCTCTCCCATGCATAATCTTATAAACCTCGATCATGTCACCCCTCAGCCGTCGTTTCTCCAAGCTAAAGAGCCCCAAGTGCTTCAACCTTGCTTCATAGGAAAATTGTTCCAACCCTTTTATCATTTTATCAAGACCAAGGGGGGGGGGGGGCAACCCAGTACAGGAAGGGTAACCAAAGAGTTTAGGGCAAAAACAATAATCAAATATAGCTAAACACACAGTGCTAATATAAAAATATATAACAGATCTTAATTATGCATAGAAAACATTTAAATCACAATAAAAACCACATATCTACAGTTTTGTACCTAAGTACCTATACCTAATATCAGGACAAATGTCGGAATATATAAAGACAGGTTAAAAGGCACAAACTGTGTGCAAATACAAGAACCGAATGCGTTTCGCCTAAAAAGCCTTCCTCATTGGTAAAAATACAAGCTGAGCACTCTGTGAGTAAAAAATCTATATATTTCAAACTCATCATATAAAAGATAGACCTCAAAACAACAATTACCAAATACAGTGTAGACCTTACTCACATGAAGATGTTCACCCATGGAGTAAGTTATAGGGCTGCCAAGTCTGGGTTGGAAAATATCTGGAGACTTTGGGGGTGGAGCCAGGAGAAGGCGGGGTTTGGGGAGGGGAGGGGCCTCATCATAATACAATGCCGTAGAGTCCACCCTTCAAGGCAGCCAGTTTCTCCAGGGGAGCTGGTCTCTGTCAGCTGGAGATCAGTTGTAAAAACAGGAGATCTCCACGCCCCACCTGGAGGCTGGCAACCCTAAGTAAGTAGGAATAAATATCCTAAAGGCGCCACATGGGCCCAGTTTGTTTTATTTTATATGCCCATGGATCGGCTTAGGCTCAAACTGCAATATTCAGAATCCAGATTCTGCTTCAGTTGTTCAGCTACAATGTTAAAAAAAAAAATCACAAAAAATTTCTTGGCATAATTAAAATATATCGTATATTTTTTATATTAGCACTGCATGTTTAGCTATATTTGATTATTGTTTTGGCCCTAACCTCTTTGGTTACCTTTCCTGATTCGGGGCTGGAACCTGGGGTTTGGGGAGGGAAGGGACTTCAAGCCCGGCATAATGCCATCGAACCGGCTCTCCAAAGCAGCCATTTTCTGCGTACAACCGGACATCAGTTGTAATTCCAGGGAATCTCCAGGCCCCACCTGGAGGTTGGCTGTTGGGGATGTCGTAGATTTGGGGATCTTGTCGATTTGGACTTCCTGCGCGGAGAAAGGGCTTGGACCCTTCCAACTCTATGATTCTAAATGGCTGAACGGGCAGAGAATTCCGCTGGCAGTACGCCAAGAAACGAGATTTCGTTTTGGGGAAGCTTCAGAGCTGTGTGATTGGAAGAGCCAGGGAGATATGTCTTCAATAAATAATGAATACACATATCTTTAGATATACTTTCAGTGGCAGAAACCTACCCGTTTTTTAAAAAAAAAATAAGCAGCGGCTAGATAAATGTAGGCTTTACTGCAAATATTGAAGTCATAATCTGCTTTTGGTACTGGAGTGGTTTAATTTGCTGTCTGTGTTTGGTGGAAGCCCGCAGCCGATCCAAGATTATAGGTGCTTTGTCTCACTGAAGGGCTGTTCAAAAGTTATTTAAAATTCTGCAGCTATATATGGATGTGATTTTCTTAAGTCAGCAGTTGTCATGCACAGTAACGGACAAAGGAGAATCAGGTCTTGTTCGGTGTGCAGAGAGGCAGCGGGATTCTGCCTGCACACTAGAGAAGCTGGCACCTACTGTCAGTACAAGCGCCTGGCTGGTTATGCTAGGGCTGCCATCATCCAGGTGGGACCTGGAGATCTCCCAGAATTACAACTGAATTCCAGACTACAGAGGCCTCAACCCCTGGAGAAAATGGCTACTTTAGAGGGTGGTTTCTATGGTGTTATAGCCTGTTGAGGTTTATCCCCTCTTCATAATCCAGCACAACATCTCCAGGAATTTCCCAACCTGGAGATGACAACCCTGTCTTGGACTGGTGGCACCTGGAGGAGATTCAGTCTATGAATCACCATCCAGTTGGCTAAACAAGAAGAACTTCAGAGTGACCAAACTATACCCCCCAAGGAAGTCTCTGAACTCTTATAGAGCCAGTTTGGTGTAGTGGTTAGGAGTGCAGACTCTAATCTGGGAGAATGGGGTTTGATTCCCCACTCCTCCGCATGCAGCTGCTGGTACGACTTTGGGTTAGTCACAAGTTCTCTCAGAGCTGTTCTCTCAGGAGCAGTTCTTCTAAGAGCTCTCTCAGCCCCACCTACCTCACAGGGCATCTGTTGTGAGGAGAGGAATTCTCTCAGCCCCACCTGCCTCACAAGGTGCCTGTTGTGGGGAGAGGAAGGGAAATGTGATTGTAAACCACTTTGATAGGGTCGCCAGGTCTGGGTTGAAAAATACCTGGAGACTTTGGGGGTGGATCCAGGAGAGGGCAGAGTTTGGGGAGGGGAGAGGCATCAGCATGGTCCAGTGCCACAGAGTCCACCCTTCAAAGCAGCCATTTTCTCCAGGGGAGCTGATCTCTGCCAGCTGGAGATCAGTTGTAAAAGCAGGAGATCTCCAGGTCCCACCTGGAGGCTGGCAACCCTACACTTTGAGACTCCTTAAGCTAGAGAGAAGCAGGGTATAAAACCTCCTCATCTCTTATTCCTCTAGTCTGCCATAGGGAGAGTGGGCCCAGTCCCTCAATTTGCGAACGATGCCTGGAATTGCCTCTTAGAATCCCATGCGTGGATGGAAGTTTGTTTATTAAACTTCTTCCAATTTTGTTGGCTGCAAATCCAGCAAAGAATTAGGTGAATTTACGTCGATAGGAATTCTCAGGCAGCTTGCAGCTGTTCCCTTTAAACCCTGTGACATAATCCTTGCAGTAAATTTCCAGAACTAAGACTAATCATAATGATACGAATTCAGGATATCTTTTATTTCTTTTCCCCCGTCGGGGAGTTAAGAACAGCAATCTAAGCAAGCGATGGCATCTCTTCCTTTTATTGTCTGTGCTTCGCATTTCTTTCTCTTACCAGGCTCCCTGCATTTCCGACTCCAGGTTGCAGCAGAAGGCTATAATTTAGTAATTTGCGAGAAGCTTTTAGTTAACCGTCTGTGCTTGTTCGGGCAACGTCGGTGTGTCAGTTCCCTTTCCAGCCCATCTCCCATGATCTCTGATCTCTGTTTTGTTCGGCTAAATTCCGGGGAGAGTACATTACAGCAGATTTGCTGTCGAGATCGTTCAGCGAGAAGGGGCTTTTAGCAGGCTGGTTACTACGATGCCGTTCGCTTTCCCAGAAATACGATGTTCAGGTTTCTGAGGAATGTAAATTTCCCCATGTCGCATCTGCATGTTTTGAAACATTGCATCTGGCATCGATGCACAATTAAAATGCTTTGTTCGGCCATAAAGATCTCTGTTCCCCAGAAGAACAAGGATGTGTATGATTCCTCGCTGAAGTTCTGGTTTTATTTATACATGAGGATGGTCTGATGGGATTCTCTGCTTTTCTCCAGCGCTGCTTTCACTGAAGGGGTATTTCCGGATCTAGTGAACACACAGTTTGGATTTGAAAATCCCAGTTACTGGCAGGGAAGGGATGCCAGCCTCCAGGCGGGGCCTGGAGATCCCCCCGAATTACAGCTCATCTCCAGACTACAGAGATCAGTTCCCATGGATAAAATGGATGCTTTGGAGGGTGATGTGGTAGTCGGTGATGTGAAAGTCCTCTGCCTGAGACCCCGGAGGGTAGCTGTCAGTCTGAGTAGGCAGTACTGACTTTGATGGACCAAGGGCCTGATTCAGTGGACTCACGCTGTTGCCAACAGCAGCCCCCTTCATGTCCCTTCCCCCAGACTTTTCCCAGTTGGCAGACCATCATGAAATGGTTGCCACGGGGGGGGGGGTCAATCACAAGATGCTGGGAGGTTCCAGGCCAAGTATCCTCCCATGACGGACGTCTTTGGAAGTACTTCCTGCTTCAGTGAGGGTGACGAAAGCCAGGATTGGCTCCAGGCCTGTAGCCAGGATTTTGTGGCTTGTGGGTGCGATTTTTTTCGGGTGGGGCTGAAGTTCTCAGTGCAGAAAGAAAAGCCATTTGGCCAATAGAAAGCGGTGGCCAGGATAGAGCTCTCAATTGCCAGCTGTCAGCCACTTTAGATGACAGTTCTCCGCTGCTGCAAGTTTATCGCTTCTGCCAGCCGAAGCAACGGTTTTGATAACAAGCCGGCAGGTGGGGGGGGGGGGGGTGATGACTTCTGTAGTCCAGAAAGCTAACACTTAGGCAGAAAAAGTCTCTTCAAGGAGACCAGTTCCTTGACACAGAGTTAGAAGGGATCCTAGAAGTCACCTACTCCAACCCCCTTACTCAGTGTGGGGATTGGTCAACTACACCACTCCACTCTACTTAAAGGAGAGCACGCCTTTTAAAAAGATGTTTTAAAATGATTGAAAACCGCATTTACAGGAGACCTTCTTGTGGGGCTGTGCCTTTTAAGAAAGGGGGTGGAGGGCTCCCCCCCCAAAGCCCCACCACACTACAGGCCTGATTGGCTCTTTGCTTTGTGGGAAAGGTAGCTGGATACCAGGAAGGACCTATATTGGGGACTGGTGACTCAGAACTGTATCACTTGATCGTTACAGCGTCTTGCACAAAACAAAACTAATGTAATACATCTCAAACTTCGGAGCACATAAGCTCAACGAGAATCCTGCAGTACTAACAGTCATGGCTTTCTTCCTTAGGAAACACCCGGTTGTGGCTTCTTATATTGACATCTAACAGTGGGCACTCTATATTCGTAATAACAGCCTTGTGCTTCTCATCTGCTATTTATTTTGCCAAGGATCTCCAAACTCCCATAAAAGGTTTCATTCACAGTGAACACACCCACCCACCCACCCTCAAAGCCACGCAAGAAGTAAAGAGATCGAGGACAGGACGGTCTCGGCTTTATTTTCTAAAAGCATGAAAGATGCCTTGTGTTCAGTGCTTGGCCCGTCAACAGACGGCTGACTGTGTTTGGAGAGATGCAACAGGGGGAACTCGGATACAGCCCCTCATAGATGATTTGGTACACTATGAATGGAGAAAAGGGTTCTTTCCTTGCATTCTGTTTCTGCTGATGGTCAGCCCTAAGGGGGTGGATGAGACAACTGGCTCCACATCTAGGGATGCCGGCCTCCAGGTACTTAATAGCAAGAAATTGGAAATTGGAAAAACTACCCACGGAAGAAGACCTAATCAGTAAATTGTTGGAATTAGCTAAGATGGATAGGTTGAATTCAGTATGGGTAAAGAAAGGTGAAATTCAGTTTTGGAAAAGATGGACTAAGGAATGTGAATGGATACAGACTAAGATAAAAACATAGACTCGCGACTGGATGAACATGTAAAGCCAATAGGATAGTATGTTATCTTCTGGATAGTTAATGTAATACATGTGATTGTTATAACATGTCATATGTTTGTGGAAAACAACAAATAAATTTAATTAAAAAAAACTTGGGATGGGATTGGAATATTACTAAAGTTGTCAGCCTCCAGGTGGCACCTGGAGATCTCCTGCTATTGCAGGTGATTTCCAGATGACCGAGATCAGTGCCCCTGGAGAAAAACAGCTGTGTTGGTGGGTGGAATCTATGATACTGCACATGAAGCGGTCTTATACCGAGACAGACCCTTGGTCCATCAAAGTCAGCATTGCCTTCTCGATGACTGCTGAGGTCCCTCCCCAGGCTCCACCTACCCCCAATCTCCAGGTATTTCCCAACCCAGAGCTGGCAACCCTTGATAATTACAGTTTTAGGCAGCCCCATTCTGCCCGCTTGTTCTGGCATCTGGCAGCCATCTATTTAATTCATTTATACCCTGTCTTTCTCCCAAGTGGGGACCCAAAATAGCATGCATCATTCTCCTCTCCTTCATTGTATCCTCACTGCGACCCTGCGAGGCAGGCCAGACTAAGGGCGTGTGACTGGCCCAAGGTCACCCAGCGGGCTTCTGTGGCAGAGTGAGGATTCAACCCCACCCCACCCCCAATCCCAGGCCCCTTTCAGACAGCTTTTGCAATCCGTTTGAGTAGCAGGTTGCTAATGGATGTTTTGTGTCCATTCAGACACAACCATTTTAGTACATGGTTGCTAACAGATGTTATTTATCCGTTCATACAAAGCAGCTTGTGTCCCATTGGCAAAGCAGGGCTGAGCCGGTTTCACCTCTGTTCCCCTGGGCAGAACGGCTGCTTTGGAGGGTGGACTCTATGGGCATTATACCTACGGCTGAGAACCCCCACCTCTTCATTGCGCTTCTGAATCACTGTGGTGTGCTGTTTAAAAGGCCCAAAGCCCTTCCTAAAATTCTACTTTCCCCCCACGCTTTTCACTGCATGATCGTCCTTGCCCTTCCCCAACCACAACTGCTCTAAGTTGAGCACTATAGAAGAAGAAGGGAGAAGCGATTGGATTTATACCCTGCCCTTCACCATGCGAAGGTGTCTCAGAGCGGCTTACAGTCTCCTTTCTGTCCCCCTCTCCACAACAGACACCCTGTGAAGTAGGTGGGGCTGAGAGAGCTCTTTTGAGGACTGCTCATGAAAGAACAGCTCTGAGAGAACTTGTAACTGACCCCAGGTCACACCAGCAGCTGCACATGGAGGAGTAGGGGATCAAACCCGGTTCTCCCAGATAAGAGTCCGTGCTCCTAACCACTACACCAAGCTGGCTCTCTATAGCGCTAAACCAATATAGTGCTTCGGCGTTACAGTGGCACCACTGAGACGCCCTGCCTCCATTGAGAGTCTGTTGGTTTAGCACTATAGCACTCAACTTAGATAATTTGGGGGGAAAAGGGCAAGGAAGATCTCATGGTGAAAAGGAACCGGGGGGGGGGGGAGGAAGTGGTGCAGTTTGAAATAGCCACAGCACTTCAGAGACAACTCACTAAAACAGGATGAAGTTTGTTGTAAGAAACCACCATCCCTTTATCTCTTTACTCGGAACCAGACCAACAATAGATAACATCCAGTTTAGAACGGTAATATGAAAGGGTCCCTGGCCCCTAAAGATATCTGGCTGTTCGTCCCTGGCCCCGACCTGGTGGAGCTCTCTGCCGAATACCATCGGAGCCCTGGGGGGCCTCATGCAATTCCGCAGGGGCTGCAAGGCAGAGGCGTTCCGCCAGGCCTTTGGTTGAGGACAGCGACAGCTTTCGTCTTGGCTAGCGCCCTTTTCTGTCTTCCCTGCTCGTTTTGACCTCTTCCCCCCTGCCCGCCAAGCGGCCGGCGGTCTGTAATATGGGAACTGTTAATGAACAAGTGTTAGTATTTGCCATCTGTTTGTTGTTGTTGTTAATGTGTTCAGATTTGATTTACTGTTTTTAGCGGCTCAGTGTTATCGCACGTTGCGCAGAGCCCGGTTATCGCACGTTGCCCAGAGCCCTGTTATCGCATGTCGCCCAGAACCCTGCTGTAGCAGGGAATGGGGCAATTTGTAAACTTTATAAATAAAGTAAACATTCTGACACACTAACCAGTACCAATGCTCCCTCTAAGCTGTGGAGTCTTGTGAGCAAAAATTCTACTTTGCGAGCGATTTGGCTGCTGTATAAATTAGTTTGTTCTGGAGCCATCCTTCCTGAGCTAAGACAAAAAAATGTGTGTGCTGGAGGCTAAAAACCTGTGAGCTAGCTCACACTAACTCAGCTTAGAGGGAACACTGACCAGTACACCACACTGGTTCTCCACTTTGCTCGCTGTGCCCTGAGGATTAAATCCCGGCTCTCTAGATTTCTCCCCCCAGGAAACGAAGAAATATTGAATATGGATCCATGAAATGCTGCAAAAAACGATGCATACCATTATACCATTCGTACCAGAATTGTTTTTTTATTGAATATTATTCCAAAATCATCTAACAAGCTAGATACATATATGATTGTACATGTAGTAACTATGGCAAGGATTTTGTATGCAAAGTACTGGAAGAAGGAAGAAGTCCCATCAGAAGAAGAAATAACTGACACATTATTAGAAACAGCTGAAATGGCCAAACTAACTCTACAATTACAAGATAAAAAAAGAAGAAATCTTTGAAAAAAAATGGTCAAAGTTATACAAATGGTTGGGGGTATATCTTAAGAACAAAGGCTTGAAATTTGAACTCATGGTTTCGGTACTTTAAATTGATAGACGTGCATACAAGATAGATTCCATTTAGACAAACTTAGATGGTAATCTGAAGTACAGATTCTGGGTTGTATGTTCTGTCTTATTTTCTTTTTTCTGTGTATGTGTTGTTTATTGTTCTTTTTTCTTGAAAACTAATACAAATTCTCAGGAAAAAATAGATTTCTCCCCCCAGCCCTTCTAAAAGTGACACAGGGCAAGTAGGAATCAAACCTAACCTCAAGGAGTTGCCCCAAAGCGGTGTCATGTACGCATATATCAAAGCAGTGCTTATATAAATAAAGGTTCCTTGCCCGGAGGGCTGTTTTTATGTCCTGATAGCTTACAAGAGAGGCATTTGATGACAACGTTCTGTATACTTGAGGCAGTAGTGGATTAAAGGTTAAAAACCGACTGACCTAAGGCAACCCAATAGCTCACAAAGAGAGTTTTTTTCTCCCTCTCCCAAAATACTAGCACTCGAGGGCATCCAATGAAGCTGATGGGTTCAGGACAGACAAGACTACTTGACACAGAGACTGATTCAAATGTGGGATTTGCTGCCAGAGGATGTGGTGATGGCCACAGGAAGAAACAGCTCTCAAAGGGGATTCGGTAGATTCATGGAGGATCAGTCTATCAATGGCTACTATCAATCAAGTATCGAAAAATATATACGGATGTGTGCTAGATGCCCACAGAACAATACAATACCTTTGTATTTTTTTCCGTGAAGGAATAAGTGGCTGTTTTCTTACCAGACACTAACTGATGTTATGGCTTTCATCTAGTCTCTTTTGTTATTGTACTGTTCTGTGGGCATCTAGCCCACATCTGTATATATTTTTTCATACCTGATTGTCTTGGGATTGTGTGTTATTTTTGATGATTGTTTGTCAGTGGCTACTAGCCATGGTGGCTGAGGGGAACCTCCACATTCAGATGCACCGAGCCTCTGAATCCCAGGGCCAGGAGGCAACGTCAGGGGAAGGCCTCGGCCTCTGTGCCCTGTTGTTGGCCCTCCAGAGGAACTGGCTGGCCACTGTGTGAGACAGGATGCTGGACTAGATGGACCGCTGGTCTGATCCAGCAGGGCTCTTTCTATGTTCTTATGAAGGCCTCGGCCTCTATGCCCTGTTGTTGGCCCTCCAGAGGAACTGGCTGGCCACTGTGTGAGACAGGATGCTGGGCTAGATGGACCGCTGGTCTGATCCAGCAGGGCTCTTTCTATGTTCTTATGAAGGCCTCGGCCTCTATGCCCTGTTGTTGGCCCTCCAGAGGAACTGGCTGGCCACTGTGTGAGACGGGATGCTGGGCTAGATGGACCACTGGTCTGACCCAGCAGGGCTCCTCTTATGTTCTTACGTTTTTAACCACAAATTATGCTAATCAGGTTTCAGGTGGTCAGCTGTGTTGTTCCGCAATAGAAGAGTAAAGATTTGACTCCAGTAACACCTTAAAGACCAACTAGGTTTCCAGGGCATAAGTTTTCGTGAGGCCTTAACCTAGTGGTTAAGAGCATGGACTCTAATCTGGGAGAACCGGGTTTGATTCCCCACTCCTCCACTTGCACCTGCTGGATGACCTTGGGCAAGCCGTAGTTCTGGCACAGCTGTTCTTGAAAAAGAGCAGTTTCTGTCAGAGCTCTCTCAGCCCCACCTACCTCACAGGGTGTCTGTTGTGGGGAGGGGAAGGGAAAGAAGATTAAGCCGCTCTGAGACTCCCTTGGGGAGTGAAGGGTGGGATATACATTCAATCTCTTCTTCTGGTTGGTCTTCCAGGCGCTACTGAATGCTTCTCAAGGATCAGGGTGGGGTTTGGGGGGGAGGGCCTTCAGTGGAGTATAATGCCATCAGTTCCACCCTCCAAAGCAGCCATTTCTCTCTAGTGGAACTGAGTTGTGTCATCCGGAGATCAGTTGTAATTCTGGGAGACATCCAGGCCTCACTTGGAAGTCGGGAACCCTAACTTTGAGCATGGAGGCTTGTTTTCTCTTTTCAGCTCCGGAACGCACAGCTGCCCGACCTTCTCTAGTAGAGCAGTTTTGAGAGGGCACATTAGAGCAGGAAAGTAGTGCTGGTGGAAGAAGAGCAAACCTTCTCCACCCCTGACTAATGCTCCCTCTAGGCTGTGAAGTCTTCTGAGCACAAATTCTACTCTGTGAGCCACTGGCATTAAAGTTGCGAGCGAGAGATTCGGCTGCTGCATAAATCGGTTTGCTCTGGAGCCATCTTTCCTGAGCTAAGGCAAAAATGTGTGAGCTGGAGGCTAAAAAACGGTGAGCTAGCTCACACTCACTCAGCTTAGAGGGAACACTGCCCCTGACACAGTACTTCAGGGACCTTCTGGCAGCTTTTAAGAAGAGAAGAAGAGGAAGAAGAGATTGGATTTACACCCCACCCTTTACTCGGAGTCTCAGAGCGGCTTACAATCTCCCTTCCCTTCCCTCCCCACAACAGACACCCTGTGAGGTAGGTGGGGCTCAGAGGGCTCTCTCAAGAACTGCTCTTGGAGAGAACAGCTCTGAGAGAACTTGTGACTGACCCAGGGTCACCCCAGCAGTTGCATGTAGAGGACTGGGGAACCAAACCCGGATCTCCGCGTTCCTAACCACTACACCAAACGGGAGGGGGACGGACACCCAGAAACGTTAGGAAATCCGGTGTGGCTCTAGAAACAACAAAGACCGATTTACGCACAGCCTATGAGCTGCCTTTCCCCCACCCCCTCGTATAATGACAGTAATCATACAGCTGAGCTCATCATGAAAAACCTTGGCAGTGATGGATACTTTCTGTAATGATGGTGTCCTCAGCTGACTGGTCCAGAGATGAAGTGGGCGGCGGAGGCGTTCCAATTAAAAAAAAGAGGAAAGCTCACTGGAGTGTTAAAAACAAAAACAAAGAGCCTTTCACGGTATGACGAATCATGTGGCACGGCAGGATAATATGGAAATTGGCAGAGAGACCAGAATTCTGCACCACCCTTCTGTGAAGGCGAGGGTGATGTGTCAAACTAGGATCTGAGAGTAGGGTTGCCACGTTCCACCTGGATAGCTGTTGTACCTTGTGGCTGTTTGTCTCCATAACCTTCTATCCCAATTGAGGCAGTTTGGTGTAGTGGTTAGGAGCACGGACTCTAATCTGGGAGAACCGGGTTTGATTCCCCACTCCTCCACGTGCAGCTGCTGGTGTGACCTTGGGTCAGTCACAAGTTCTCTCAGAGTTGTTCTCTCAGGAGCAGTCCTCGAATGAGCTCTCTGAGCCTCGCCTACCTCGCAGGGTGTCTGCTGTGGGGAGGGGAAGGGAAAGGAGATTGTAAGCCGCTCTGAGACTCCTTTGGGTACTGGGCAGGGTATAAATCCAATCTCCTCCTCCTCCTCCTCCTCCTCCTCCTTCTTCCTGTATGTCCCAGTCAAGGGGAGAGCGTTTGTTTGACCAATGGTTTCATGCAGAGGGTTTTCATTACTGGGTGCACCTCCTCCTAGTCAGTGTTTGGATGGAAAAATCCCAAGGAATATCAGGGTTGTGACACAGAGGCAGGCCATGGCAAACTACCTCTGAACATCTCTCACCTTGAAAACCGTACAGGGGCCCCATAAGTCGGCTGCAACTTGACAACACTTTAAGAATATAAGAGAAGCCAATGTTGGATCAGGCCAATGGCCCATCCAGTCCAACACTGCCACACAGTGGCCAAAAATACCAGGTGCCCTCAGGAGGTCCAGCAGTGGGGCCAGGACATTAGGAGCCCTCCCACTGTTGTGCCCCCCCCCCCCAAGCACCAAGAATACAGAGCATCACTTGCCCCAGACCGAGAGTTCCTATCTATACCTTATGGCTCATAGCCACTGATGGACCTCTGCTCCAGATGTTTATCCAATTCCCTCTTGAAGCCGTCCATGCTTGTAGCCGCCGCCACCTCCTGTGACAGTGAATTCCACCCTCTGGGGGTGAAGAAGTACTTCCTTTTATCTGTTCTAACACGACTGCGCAGCGATTTCATGCAGTGCCCACGATTTCTTTATTAACACCCAGGGAGGATCTGTGCTTGGATGGGCCAGGCTTGTCCGATCTCCCAGGATCTTGGAAACTAAGCAGGGTTTGCCCTGATTAATACTTGGATGGGACACTGCCATGGAAGTACAACGCTGGCTTCTCTTGTGTTCTTATGTTCTAACGTTGCTATGCAGAGGCAGGCAAGCTTGGAAGACTTATAGGGTTGCCATAAGTTGGCTGTGACGTGATGGCACTTTCCACCATCATGTGCAGTTGGTCGGCTCCCACTCCCAGTATGCACAATTACACCCTCCGGAAGGGACTTCTGTATCTGATCGCAGCAGCCCTGTCGCTCGAAGAGATGTGATTCGTACCATCTCACGAGAGAGACCCACCTGCGCATCATGTGTAGAATCTGTGTGTCTTTTCATGCAGCGTTTCCTAAAGAGTAATTAAAAGGAGAAAACAGGCACGCCGGAGGAGCAGCTCCCCAAAGTGCCCCAAAGCGGAGAAGACGCAGCTGTCGGCCGCATGATAAGCAAGCGGAAATAGCAGCGAGAACAATAGATCTCGTAAAGAAGGAAAGAGCCGAAAGGATGCAGATTGAGGAAGGAAATCAAAATGTAGGGCACCCCCCCCCCCCTTTTGCGAGAGCAACACCATGATGGCGGAAAATTTCTAAAAGACCCAAATGCGTTGCCGAACTTAAAACAAAATGGGAGAAGGGAAAAAATACTAGGTCCCATCTGTGTGCATGCACACGAAAGCTCATCCCTTGAATGAACCTCTGTTGGTCTAAAAGGTGCCCCTGGACTCTAAATTTGTTCTGCTGCTTCAGACCAGCACAGCTGACCACCTGGAACTATCTGTGGAATTTGGCAGTACGAACTCACAGCTAATCACCTGACTCCAGGTGCCTCTGCCATCAGAGGTTAAGCGGGCGGTGACCACGCAGTGTTCCCTCTAAGCTGAGTTAGTGAGCTAGCTCACAGTTTTTTAGCCTCCAGCTCACATATTTTTGTCTTAGCTCAGGAAGGACGGCTCCAGAGCAAACTGATGTATGCAGCAGCCAAATCATTTGCTCAGAACTTTTAATGCCGGTAGCTCACAAAGGAGAATATTAGCTCACAAGACTCCATAGCTTAGAGGGAGCATTGCTCCAGAGCAAGCCAATTCATGCAGCAGCCAAATCGCTTGCTCGCAGCTTTAATGCCAGTAGCTCACAAAGTAGAATGTTTGCTCACAAGACTCCACAGCTTAGAGGGAGCATTGTGTGGAGACATGCCCCAGTTTTGGGGGGGGGCCCTCCCCAGGGACACTGGCACAGTGCCAACTTGTCTTTTAGGCAGTGGTTTGTGGCAGTTGTTTCTCAGGCTGGCAACCTGAGGTGGGTTTTTGCAGCTGTTGCCCTTTTACGCCCACGTTCTTCACCACTCGCCGTTGAGCCTGTTCCTTTTTAATTTGCTCGGTTTCAATCTGCTGGCGGCCTGTGGGATATATCAGAATGGAATATATTAAACTGAGGGTGATTTAAATTCAGCATCCCCATGGTACGGCATTCTTGAGAGGTGGACCAGTGGCCCGAGTGGCAATTTATCAAATCCAACATCACGCCAAACTATACCTATTGTATATCATGGTTTGCAAACCCACCGCGCAGTAGAATTTCTTATTGAGGGCAAGCTAGATTTTCCCTGATCCAGACATATCAAACTGCAGTTCACTTATTTGGTGAGCCAGTTTGGTGTAGTGGTTAAGTGCGCGGACGCTAATCTGGGAGAACCGGGTTTGGCTCCCCACTCCTCCACTTGCACCCGGTGGATGACCTTGGACAAGCCATAGCTCTGGCACAGCTGTTCTTGAAAAAAAGCAGTTTCTGTCAGAGCTCTCTCAGCCCCGCCTACCTCACAGGGTGTCTGTTGTGGGGAGGGGAAGGGAAAGGAGTTTGTAAGCTGCACTGAGACTCCTTTGGGTAGTGAACGGCAGGGTATAGATCCAATCTCTTCCTCCTCTTCTTCTTCTTCAAATTTATCTCCCCCTTCTGTCCCCTGAACAGAACTCGGAGTGTTGAATGTCTTTAGCCATAGTGTAGTGTGGTACCCGAGTTTAGCCGCAGCATTTGACCATGGATGAGTCTTGCTTAGTACTAGCTTGGAGTGGCTTTTCGGGTTTCCTAACTCTGCTTCCTGAGATCGTGTTAACTGGAAATGCCAGTGAGCGGACCTGGAACTGGGGGAGGAACTTAGGAGGGGCCACGGCTCAGTGGTAGAGCATCTGCTTTGCATAGCGTTGCCAGTTCCCAGTTGGGGGGCAGGGATCCCCCCCCTGGGTTGGAGCCCCTCCCCCTGCTTCCGGATTATCAGGAAGTGGGAGAAAAAGGGATGCCAGACACACACTCCCAGCCAGAAATAAATGCGGTTTACCCGAAGCAGGGAGGAAAGAAGTAGGAAGCAAATGTGACATGCCTATGTCACCTGGAAGTGACGTGGGGGAGAACAACACACTGGTTTTTGGGCAAAGCTCTATGGTTCAAAGCTAATTTTACCATAGAGTTTTGCCCCAAAATCAGAGCGTTGCCCCCAACTAAGCACTGATGCAACCCTTCCTGCCCTCCTTACTGTTGCAGTTGCCTACCAGCCTTCAACATGATCTCAAAGATCTCAGTGGGCATTCTTCTCTTAAAGCTACAGGCATGATTTCTGTTATTTTGGGACGTTTTAATCCCTCAATGTATTTTTAATATGTTTCAGGTTTTTCTGCAAACTTGGGCCTTCCCTTCAGGTTTGTAGCAAAATCTCTCCTATCCCCATTTTGTGGATCTCTTGATCCACCCTCTATGGCCTGGTTGAGAATTAGATAGATGATCTCTTTCTTCAGACGCTATTTGCTTGGACTGAAAAACAACTGCATTCCCGACCATACATCCATGTTGCCCTGAGATACGGCAAAGCTGATCCAGATTCCTCAGCTGCAAAGAGCAGCGAGTGGGTTGGGGTGAAACTCCAGAGTGTGTTTCTGTGCCTCACAAAGCCAAGGAGTGGATGCGAGTTAGAAGAGTGAAGAGGTGGTTCTCGGGGAAGGGTGCCTCCTGTTAGACAACACAAGCGGCAACCGAGCCCACGTACGGAATTGCTGACACTTTTCTGTAGTAAATAATGCCATGATGATAGCTTTCGACTGAGCAAGGGAGAGTGCCAGAAGCGGAGAGGTGGGTGGGTAAACAGATTAAGTACTGTTTTGGTTTACTGGCATAATCAAATTGCGTTACGAGTGAGGTAACGAAAGAATTTTCTGGAGAGAATAAGTGGGCAATGCGGAATAGAGACGGTAGTGCAGTATTTCCTGATAACGTCTTCAAGGTGGGAGCCACCTGCCGACTAGACGCCCCCTCCAGAAGGCCCTGGAGAATGGAGTGACAGCAAAGTTTGGTGCAGTGGTTAGGAGCACAGCCTCTAATCTGGGTCAGTCATAAATTCAGAGCTGTTCTCTCAAGGGCGGTCCTTGAGAGAGCTCCTACCCACCTACCACAGGGTCTCTGTTCTGGGGAGGGGAAGGGATTGTAAGCTTCTCTGAGGCTTCTTCGGGCAGCGGAGGGCTTATTTCTGGCTTCATGCTTGTTCAGGGGGGCAAGGGGGCAGAGAGGAATGCCCAAAACTGGGGGGACCCCGCCCTCACCGAGAAGTCTGGCATCCCTAGCCCCCCATATTCCTGCCCACAGCCCTCCCACAAGCTGGCAGGGACTGCCTGGGGAACCCTATTCCAGACGCACATCCAGGAAATCACGCTTCCGCCTGGGAGCGAAGGATTGGAATGACTTGAAACGATGGGTTTTAGAGGGGAAACGGCCTGAAACCAGCAGTGCATCCAAAGCCTTTGTTTCCGCACTAAACTCTGGCCGCTGAGCACATCCCGCTGCAGTGAAACAGAAGAGATGATTCTGCAGGTCAGCTTTCTAAAGAGAGGAACTGATGCGAGCTGAAGAACAAATCGCATTCCAGCTCCAGCATACCGGGCACCTGCATTGCATAGCCTTAATATATGCAGAGATAAGACTGCAGAGAAGGGTCTCTTCAGGCCAAACTTGCCGGGAACGGGGGTGTGTGTGTGTGTGCGTGCCTGACAAGAACGAGGCGGTAGAAAATCTGGCACCAGTTTGGCGCTTTAGTACTTTCCTTGACTGACTTGAATTCGGAATCGGCTGGGACGGTACATTCACTGAAGAGACGGCCATAAAACAGCGGGAAGGGGGTGAGAGGAGCTGGAAAGGTTGGCTAGGGTCGAGTGTGTGGACAAATGCTATCCCCCAAATCTTCCCAAGATTTCCCTCCCCTGCTAGAAGGGCCCCTGGCCATGCCCAGACTTAAATACCAGAAACAGGAAGGGGAAGAGAAACTCGGTCACAGCAGTATTGAGTGTGCCTTTCCTTAGCGACGTTCTTAAAGGGAGGAAGCATTGCAGGGGGCGGGCCCTTTCCAAATAGGGTTGCCAGGGGGCTCAGGGGTGGGGAGATGGGTGGTCCACAACATCCTTTGTGTCTCTATGTCATTTCAAGGGGAAATACAGAACTGACGTAGGGTAGTTCTAGGGATCACTGGAAGGTCTATGGTTTTACCCAGGGGTCCGTTGGAGTGGGAGCGCACAGGAGCACAGCTCCGGGAGTGAGGAGCCCAGGGGGCGGGCACATAACCAAGCCCCGCCCCCTCCTCGGCTTCCCCGAGCAGTGCAGAGGCGCAGCGCCCTGGGGAAAGCCCTGCTAGGGTCTTTATTGATTTTAATGTTTTGTTTTAATATTGATAATTTTATCATTGTTCCTTTTATGACTGTGTGCTGCTTTTCCAGAGACTTGCTCAAGGTGGCATATAAATTTTCTAAGGATACCATTTTTTATCTGGGCACATGGCACATAAGTACTGGAGAAATTTCACTAACCCTTCAGCAGCTTCCACCTCATCAGTTTGGTGTAGTGGTCAGGAGTTGGACTCTAATCTGGGAGAATCGGGTTTGATTCCCCACTCCTCCACATGCAGCTGCTGGTGTGACCTTGGGCCAGTCACAAGTGTTCTCAGAGCTGTTCTCTCATGAGCAGTTCTCAAAAGACCTCTCTCAGCCCCACCTACCTCACAGGGTGTCTTGTTGTGGGGAGGGGAAGGGAAAGGGAAGGGATGGGTGGTGCACATGTCCTGGGTATCTCAAGTCTACTTGAAACCTGGTGGTTTCAAAGGAGCAGGAAGAGAATGAGGGTGTGTTCTTTATGCTTATTTTTATTGCACAAAGTATTGGATGGGGAAGGGAATAGAAGAAGAGCAGGTCAGTTTCACTCACCTGTGGAGTGGAGCCTGAGGGGTGGGTGTTGCCTTCTGACATAATTTCGGTATGCTAGGGGGTGTGGCATATGCAAATAAGTTATGGTAATGAGCTCCTGCACCTCTTTTTCTACGAAATGACCCCTGGTTTTACCATAGACTTTCAATACTGTCAAGACTTCCAGCACTCTCAGTACCGTTGTGACTGAGCTTCTTTTCCCCTTCCTGTTTCTGGTATTTAAGGTCTACAGTTTTACCATAGACTTTCCAATGATTCCTAGAACTACCCTATATCACTTCCCCCGGAAGTGATATAGAGATGTACAGGATGCCAACTTTTTTTTGGCCAGCGGGAGCCCTGGCTGTGCAAGTTCCAAAGCAAAAAGGGAAGCTTCCAATTGCAATCTATTGCCTTCCTCTCCCTCTAAGCTTTCTAAACATACGTCTCCTGTCTATGGCGTTGAACAGGGTTGCTGACGAATTTCACTAATCCGTACTTCAAAACCGAGCTCTTCCTCCCTCGCTGAACCGATGTGGTTGGGTTAGAAATCAAAGCTTGCTAATTGCAACCCGAGGGATTCCTGGAGAGGAACGGCAGTCCAGAGGAGCTAGCTAAGTCCCACTGAACACAATGGGACCGACTTCCAAATAAACATGCACAAAATTGGGCTGAAGGAAGGAGGGGAAGGAGGAAACGGCCAGTTCAGAGTGGTTCAAGCACTCATGGTCATAGAATCATGGAATCATGGAATCATGGAATCATAGAGTTGGAAGGGACCTCCAGGGTCATCCAGTCCAACCCCCTGCACAATGTGGGGAATTCACAAATACCTCCCCCCACCCCCCTAGTGACCACCTGCTCTATGACCAGAAGAGGGGGGGGGGAACCTCCAGGATCCCTGGCCAAACTGGCTGAGAGAGCAATAGCTTCCTGACCCCAAAGTGGCGATCAGTATTTCCCTGGGCATGTAAGAAAGGGCCACGAGAACCAAGCACTGAGGCAAACCTTCCTGCCCTCCCTCTCATGATCTGCCTCAGTTCACAGAAGCAGCACTGCTGTCAGATGGCCATCTAGTTTCTGATTGAAAACCTCCAGAGAAGGAGAGCCCACCACCTCCCGGGGAAGCCTGTTCCACTGAGGAACCACTCTAACTGCCAGGAAGTTCTTCCTAATGTTTAGCCGAAAACTCTTCCGATTGAATTTCAACCCATCGGTTCTGGTCTGACCTTCTGGGGCAGCAGAAAACGACTCCACACCATCCTCTCTATGACAGCCCTTCAAGTACTTGGAGATGGCGATCCTATCACCTCTCAGTCGTCTCCTCTCCAGGCTAAACATACCCAGCTCCTTCAGCCATTCCTCATGGTCTGCATGATCTCTTTAGCGATTGGTTCACATTCCAAACCAAGAAGAGCCGTGGGTAGCTCACCCAACTCTGGAAATGAAACATTGGAGGAGGAGGAGGTGGTGGGCAGACTCAGAAACCTGCTTACAGGCATCCAGGCCGTTGTTACAGAAAAGCAGAAATGGGAAGAGACAGGGCGTAATGGGAATGGAACAGAGAAAGAAATGAGGTTGTTCACTTTGCTGCAGACCAGGATGCGAACATGTAATTGATTACCAGCAGTTGTAATCATGACGTGTTGCCAGCCGTGGGTCCTGATCTGGCCTGAACTGAGAAGCTCCGACAAAGTTGGCGCCCTGTGCATGTAGTAAGCCAGTTTGGGGAGGAGCTGTGGCTCAGTGGTAGAACCTCCGCTTGGCATGCAGAAGGTCCCAGGTTCAATCCCTGGTGCCTCCAGTGAAAACGATCAGGTCGGAGGTGATGTGAAAGACTTCTGCCGGAGACCCTGGAGAGCGGCTGCCAGTCTGAGTAGACAGCACTGACCGTGATGGACCAAGGGTCTGGTTCAGTATATGGCAGCTTCATGCGTTCATGGTCAGTACTCAGATGGGAGACCACCAAGGAAGACCAGGACTGCTATGCATAGGAAGGCAATGGCAAACCACCTCGGCTTCTCTCTTATTTTGAAAGCCCCAAGAGGTGGAATTTCATGGGGTCACTGTAAGTTGGTTGCAACTGAACAGCACACTTTAACACACACTCTCTCTCTGTCTCTGTCTCTGTCTCTCTCTCTCACACACACACACACACACACACAAACACACACACACGCTGGAGCAGAATGTGTGTCTGTTATTTCCCATCCATTAGCCTTTTAGTGCTTTGTTTCCTGTCTTATAGAGATTTATTCTTAGTCATGCCCTCCAAGATAGCTTCATTTCTAAATCTGATTCATTGGGGCAGGGGGCGGGGGGGACGGCGGCGACAGCAGCAATGTTTTCTTACTCATCTCAGCTTCGTCCTGGCAAAATCTTATCGAGTGCAAAGAGCAGCGGTTCAGTCTCTTGCCATTCACTCAGCCCGCAAAGTTGCCAGTTCAGCGTTCCAAATTGTTCGTGGCAGCTTGAGGTAATGCAGGAGAACACGAATAGCTGGAAACTGATTTAAAGCAAACGGCCTCTGAATTAAAATGAGCCACGGAAAGCCATCCGGACTTTTAGTGAAAGCAAAGATGGGGGTACGTCGGGGCCGTAGACTTCTCCCCGTGGTCAGAGTCGATGAAAAAAGGAAGTGAGGTAATTTCATTTCAGATGAGATCCCGCTCCTTATGGCCTGCGGTCCATTTGTCATCTTTTATCTGTTACATTTATTTCTCTAGCCCTTCCTCCAAGGACTAACAAAAGCTTATGCACTGTCCTAGACTCCATTGAAAATTTATTAATGAAAGTATCTGGGGGAAGCTCATTTTACTGGCACATAAGTGATTTGATCCATTTCTCACTCGCATCCTTATAGCACGGATATTAAAACAGGACATATTTCGCAGTTTCTGTGATCCCTAAATCGCAATCTATCTGAAGCTCATTGATTCTAGTCTGACTCGAGAGCCAGTTTGGTGGAGTGGTGAAGAACGTGGACTCTAATCTGGGAGAATCGGGTTTGATTCCCCACTCCTCCACATGCAGCTGCTGGTGTGACCTTGGGTCAGTTACAAGTTCTCTCAGAGTTGTTCTCTCAGCAGCAGTCCTCAAAAGAGCTCTCTTTTACTGGCTCTTGCTGTGATAAATTAGATCAATCAATCAATCAATCGAAAAAAGCTCTCTCAGCCCCACCTACCTCTCAGGGTGTCTGTTGTGGGGAAGGAAAAGGAAAGGGATTGTAAGGCGCTCCAAGATTCCTTTGGTAGTGAAGGGTAAGGTATAAATCCAATCTCCTCCTCCTCCTCCTCCTCCTCCTCCTCTTCTTCTTCTTCTTCTTCTTCTTCTTCTAAGGCAGGTTCACCTGGTTCCTGTTTAGTTCGTCGGTATTCTGTTGTGAAGTGCTGTGGAGATGTTGTGCTCACTTCTGCACTTCATCAGAAATCTGCAGAAACAGGAGAGCGGTAAAATCCTTGGCTCGCCAAGGATTTTCTGTTTGTTCTGGTAGGTTACCTCTTGGTAAAAAATGCTAGATTCAAGTCCAGTGGCACCTTAGAGTCCAGTAAGATTTTGGGGTTTTGAGAGTTAAAGCTCTCTTCATCGGCAGAGTTGTCAACTCTGGGTTAGGACCAGGGGTCATTTCATAGAAAAAGAGGTGCAGGAGCTCATTAGCATAACTTATTTGCATATGCTACACCCCCTAACATACCAGAAGTGTGCCAGAAGGCAACACCCATTCCTCAGGCTCCACTCCACAGGTGAGTGAAACTGACCTGCTCTTCCTCCATTCCCTTCCCCATCCAATACTTTGTGCAATAAAAGTAAGTGTAAAGAACACACCCTCATTCTCTTCCTGCTCCCTTGAAACCACCAGGTTTCAAGTAGACGAGAGACACCCAGGACATGTGCACCACCCATCCCTTTCCCTTCCCCTCCCCACAACAAGACACCCTGTGAGGTAGGTGGGGCTGAGAGAGGTCTTTTGAGAACTGCTCATGAGAGAACAGCTCTGAGAGAACTTGTGACTGGCCCAAGGTCACACCAGCAGCTGCATGTGGAGGAGTGAGGAATCAAACCCGGTTCTCCAAGATTAGAGTCCAACTCCTGACCACTACACCAGACTGATAAGGTGGAAGCTGCTGAAGGGTTGGTGAAATTTCTCCAGTACTTATGTGCCATGTGCCCAGATAAAAAATGGTATACTTAGAAAATTTATATGCCACCTTGAGCAAGTCTCTGGAAAAGCAGCACACAGTCATAAAAGGAGCAATGATAAAATTATCAATATTAAAACAAAACATTAAAAACAATAAAGACCCTAGCAGGGCTTTCCCTGGGGCGCTGCGCCTCTGCACTGCTTGGGGAAGCCGAGGAGGGGGCGGGGCTTGGTCATGTGCCCGCCCCCTGGGCTCCTCACTCCCGGAGCTGCGCTCCTGTGCGCTCCCACTCCAACGGACGCCTGGTTAGGACATCTCTTCAGATTTGGAGGTTGACCCTGAGGAGGGCAGGGTTTGAGGAGGCAAAGGAGCTCAGCAAGGTATAATACCACTGAGTCCACACTCATGGAATCATAGAATCACAGAGCTGGAAGGGGCCAGACAGGCTATGGAGAAACGCCATTTTGTGCATGTGTTTCAGTTGGTGTGGGCTGGATAGGAGAAGTCCATCAAACTTGAGGTAGGCCTTGGCCTAGTCTCCTCCTCATTCCCCCCTTCCGCCTCCAACCAGTAGTCTGAGGGCCACGAGAGGACAGGAAGTCCATCAAGATGGTGAGGAGATCTGCCCCAGAATGCTGGAGGAGGGAGAGCAGGAATGGCTGTTTGATACAGTGGAGTTTGGGGCAGGAAGCTGTTCAGTCAGTGAGAAGTCAGAAGCCAGTCAGGCAGTCGGCTGGAGTCTGCAGGAGGCAGAGGCCATTTTGGGAGACATGCTTATCCAGCTTTCTCCAAAGTACTTACGGTTGCCAAGTCTTACCTTTGGTTTAGCGGGGGGGGGGGGGAGTCCTTGCCGGCCCGGCCTCTTCTGGCACGGAAGTGACATCATCACATTGGACACGTTGGGGCGGGACCTCTGTAATTCAAGGGAAAACTATAGAGTTTCCCCTCGAATTATATAGCGTCTCCCCCAAAACGTGCCCGGCGTGATGACGTCACCTCTGGGTGACATCATCACGCTGGGCACGTCGCTGCAGCGCGGCAATTTGGGGGTGGGATTCCTCCAAGCAGCCCAATCCGGGCTGGTGGGGAACAGACCAATCAAGCGGGGGTTTCCCTGCCCCTCGGGGGGACTTGGCAACCCTAAAAGTACTGAAGTAATGAGCCTGCCCTTCATACAATCTAGATAGGGCATAAGTATAGAGAAGGGAGAGAGATGGAGCGGTTTTGTCACCTTTATTTCATTCCTTCCGTTCACATTTGATATGCCTGTAAATAGTTAAGTAAACAAGAACAAAATGCACGTGCCCAAATCTAACACCAAAAGTCAATGATTTCATAAATGTATAAATAGGACAAATATATCACTCAAAACAAATTTTCCTATGGCATAATGAACAGACAGGTAGAAATTCACAGGTAACGTTAATCGCAGGTAGAAATTCACAGGTGGAGATGACGGACAGCTGGTAGAGACACTACTACATCCTTTTAGTTCAAGGACTTTTTTTGAATTTATTATTACAAATTACTTTTGGAAAAACACCACCAAAGAATTTCTACCTGTGATTAATGCTCCCTCTAAGCTGTGGAGTGTTGTGAGCAAAAATTCTACTTTGTGAGTTACTGGCATTAAAGTTGTGAGCGAGTAGTTTAGCTACTGCACAAATTAGTTTGCTCTGGAGCCATCCATATAACTTTTCCCCAATAATGTTTCATTACTCACATCCCTACCACATGGGATAATAAACTGTATTCAGACATGTAGATTTCTAGCTGGAACTCTGTTCAGCAACGCTGCTCATTTTGTTTAATTTCCTAGGCGTTGAACCTGAATGATATAAAACTATAAAATGGCTATAATGGATGAGTAAAGAAAAAGATTTCTTCAGTAAATATATCTTCCCACATTCCTTCTGTTCGTACCATTCTCAGATCTCTCCCTCTTCATTGCTTCATTCCCGATAAGTAAAACAGAACTCTTGTTCTTGGCTATAGTTTCAGGAGATTACAAGCTTTTTGAACGATTAGCGTAACACCTGTTTGCTCCGAAGAAGCATTTAAGAGAAAGTGGCTTATTTGGAAATATTGATGAACGCCTATATCAGAGTACTTGTTAACAAGCTACACACATCTCCATAAAATGTAATGCCAGGTACCAGAGATATAAACTGTATTAAGGACAGCAGCTGGTAAGCTCCGAGTTGGTGTCTCCTCACTGCAAGGCCTCATGGACTGGGAGGGGTGTGTGTGCAAAGGAAAACCCACATGGGTGGACTGGAGAGCCGGAAGTGCAGCACTGGGCGGATGCTCCCACGCTGCTTGACTGCTGCAGACGAGGTTGCTCCACCATGCTATAAAGTACTGGGTCCAGAGACGGGTTGCAGTGAAATCAGCTCGTAAGTTTATTGATGGTCCAATTCCAGGCTACTGAACGGGGCTCGGGGATCTGCTTAAATACACGTCTAAACCACACCCCTGGCCTTGCCCAAACTCCCTAATAGGATTACTCCTTGATAGGATTACCCTGATAAGATTATGCCCAAACTCCCTGATAGGATTAATCATGAGTTACCTTAAACCATAGGTCCCTTGGTGGAACCTGGGGGGCCGCTTGGTCTAATTTACAATCCGGCCAGACTATTATCTCCCGAAGTGAAGCTCTGGTAGCCAGCCCGGCCACGTGCATTTCTCTGACTGCGTGCACGGTTGCCATTAGGACATAACACATGCTGAAGCCAGCGTCAGAGTGGCTCCACCCACTCCCCCTCAGCGGTCTCCTGTTACCTCCCTTGCATTAGTTGCTTGTGGGTAGCATAAGAACCCTGGATGGGCCAATTCTGCCCCGCAGGCCTTATGTTTGACACCCATGAACTAACCCATAGTTCATTCAACTAAGCCGTGGTTTCATGCAATGACCCTTGGTCCCTCTCACTCAGTGTCGTCTGTTGTGACTGGCAGTACTCTCCAGGGGGTCTCTAACAGTGAAAGGTCTTCCCCAGCACCCAAGATGTGTTCCTTTCATTTATTTATTAAAATGTATGTATCTCACTTTTCTCCTTCAACCGAAGGGGCCAAAGATGGAAGCAGGGAACTTCTGCGTGCCAGATTGCTGTTCTTGGCACCGAGCTACACACATCTCCATTCCTGGTCCGACATTTGACCCCTATTGCGAATATCCATTATTCTTGTGAAGCCAATCTGTTTCCCGATGAAATGTGACATGAAAGATCCCTTACATCCAGCCATTCATTATAAGAAGATGTGAAGGTGAATCCTCAGAGCTGTTTATTTCATATCTCACCTGTTTTATCTTTTGCTACAGCGTTGTTGTTTTTCAACCACTGTAGACTTCTTATCCTTTAAAGTCCTGGGCTGCAACTGGAAATCTAATTTCAGGGCTTCCCCTCCATCTTTTTCTAACCAGAGAATCTCAAGAAGAATCGATCACTCACAGTTTCACCATGCATTTCACAGAGGTAATTTTTCTTGCAGCTTTACTTCGATCCCTGCAGCCGTCTGGTGTGTGCTTCTTCATGCCCGAAGGCGCAGCAGCGGCAGAACCTATGGAGGCAAAGGGGAGCCTCTATCCCTTGGTCGTCACCTCAGGAGAGGCATCCCCTTGTGCCTAGGCAGGATGCCCCCTACAAAAACCAGTCGGCATGAAAACCAGTCAGAGAGCCAGTTTGGTGTAGTGGTTAAGTGCACGGACTCTAATCTGGGAGAACCGGGTTTGATTCCCTACTCCTCCACTTGCACCTGGCTGGATGACCTTGGGCAAGCCATAGCTCTGTACCAGCTGTTCTCTCAAGGACAGCTTGGAAAAAAGCTCTCTCAGCCCCACCTACCTCACAGGGTGTCTGTTGTGGGGAGGGGAGGGGAAAGGAGTTTGTAAGCAGCTCTGAGACTCCAAGTGAGTGAAGGGCAGGGTATAAATCCAATCTCTTCTTCTTCTTCTTCTTCTTCTTCTTCTTTCCACCAGGTCCGGGTCACGCCTCCCGGAGCTCCGGGAGACCGCGCCCGCCATGAAGATTGCCAAAACCAGAAGTCCCCTCCATCTTTTTCTGTCCTTCTTTTGCTTTCTGCTTTCTCATTTCTTCTAGTTTTTTTTATTATTATTCAGTAGTAATTGGTCTAATTTCTTCTGCTCTTAAATCTTATCCAGGGCTGTGTTGTTTCTAATTGCTCCCGATCTCCCTTCTTTTCATCTCTTTAGGCTCCATAGCCTAAACTCCTTTCCTGGGAGTAAATCCCATTGAATAAATTGAGATTTACTTCCAAGGAGGCCTGCTTAGGATTTCTGTGAGTTCTGTCCATCTGTACAATTTTCCTATGAACTCTTATTTAAGATTTTCCTATAAACTCTTATTTAAGATAAATATAAGGCTCTATATGTAATTATTCAGGAGGGGCTGTGGCTCAGTGGTACAGCATCTGCTTGGCGTGCAGAAGGTCCCAGGTTCAGTTCCTGGCATCTCCAGTTAAAAAGGACCAGGCAGGAGGTGATATGAAAGACCTCTGCTTGACACCCTGGAGAGTGCATGCCAGTCTGAGTAGACAATACTGAGCTTGATGGACCAAGGGTTTGATTCAGTACAAGGCGATTTCACGTGTTCATTGACTTCATTGAGGGACTGTGGCTGAGTGGTAGAGCATCTTCTTGGCATGCAGAAGGTCCCAGGTTCAATCCCTGGCACCTCCAGTTAAAAGATCTTGCAGGAGGTAATGTGAAAGACCTCTGCTTGAGACCCTGGAGATCAGCTGCCAGTCTGAGTAGACAACACGGACCTTGTTCAACCATAAGGTCTGATTCAGCTGGCTTCATGTGTTCATGTGGACCTTAGTGGGTGTAATGCTATGGAGTCCACCCTGCAAAGCTGCCATTTTTTTCAAGGGGGCCAGATAGCTGCAGCCTGGAGATCAATTGCAATTCCAAGATATCTCCACCCCTATAGGCTCCATATGTGAGATCGATTCACATCCCACTGCTAACTCCTTCCATTGACAGCAAACAACAAATAGCACCTTACCACCATTTCATCAAAATCGAAGCTTCCCACACACATTTCCTTAATACAATAGGCGGGTTGTGCATTCATTCAGTAATCAAATTATCAGTTCATTCTCTTACTTCATCAATATTCAAATTCAGCATTCCGTTTATTTTCTTATTCAACCAATGAATCAGCTAATGCGTGAACTCCATGTTTTTTAAACAGCGGGACAGCCTTCAGTTTGATGCTGGTCATGTAATCAGTTAAGCCAGTTCATTCAGCTGATTATAAACTCTTGTTCGTTAAGCATTTTTATCAGCTTTGGCTCCGTCAGTTTGATGATTTCTTCCGTTGTTTAGCCTATAATTAAATTCCATTTGAAAAGTTATTAATACATTAATGTAGGCACTCATTGATTTAATTTAAATCCATCAAGTGAATTAAGTTCATTTAGTAGCCTCGTTGTTGGTTCCGAAATCAGCTTCTTAGTTGTTTCCATTAATTATTCCAGGGTGGGTGAAAAAAACCATTTATTTTAAAAGTTCCCTTTTATTCAGTTAGCATATTGAGTGCCATTCCTGACTCTTACAGATTTCAGGATTTCCAGAATGAATCCCTGCCAATCCAGGCACTTTCCAATGTTAAAATGAGATTTGCAAAGCACTTCACTATCATCCCTCTCATTTTTTCATCCATACCGTGCCTTCTGCACATTGTCCAACTTAGGCTTCCCATCCCCCCAATTGGGGTCGGGTTCCCCCCAATTTTGGAGGCCCCAATCTGCTGCCAGCCAGCTGGCCAGCAGGGGGAGCCCTGCCCCCGAAGAGGCTTGCCACACCCGATGTGTCCAGTGCAGTCACGTCACCCGGAGGTGATGCCATCGCGCAGGGACACTCTAGCATTTGGCTAAAACCTCTATGGTGACCATAGAGTTTTTGGCCAAGTGCTAGAGTGTCCCCTGCATGATGTGCCCAGTGCAAGAAGATCCCGGAGAGTGGCATGGAACCCCCCACCGGCAGATGATAAGCACCTGGCAACCCTAGTCCAACTGCAACTGTAAACTTGGAGATTGCACTTTGGTGATCATCGAGGCAGCTGCTTCTGGTTTTAAGCCCTGGGTCTTAAGGAAGAGAACCTGAGAACTGCTAGCATTCTTTCTCCAAGGTCCTACCAGTTCCTTTGCTTTGGGCAAGGCCCAAGTCAACTGCGTCTGTCTTACGCAAGGGAAGGATGATGGCCCAGGTAGCCTCAAGTTCCATCCCTCTATGATCTTCTTGCCTTCACCCTGTAGTCGCTATTCTGACACAAAGAAGTTCTCAAGAAGTGCGCAATAACTCACGAAAGCTCCAACCCTGCCACAAATTTTGTGAGTCTTTAAGGTACTACTGGAGTCTTGCTCTTTTGTACTGCTCAAGAAAGACTAACATGGCTACCCATCTTTTTTAGGGGGTTTATTTCCCATATGTGTGTGTGAGTGTGTGTGCACCTGGAAGTCACGATGACCTCTGGTGACTGACCCCTACTGGGGGGCTGGAGGATATTCAGAGAGGTGGCTGAATAAAGCCAGTCCCTGCCTCCTACCTGCTGGTGTTTCAAGAAGATCTCCCATCCAAGCACTTGCCAGAGTCGGCCCTGCTTAGCTTCCGAGATCTGACGTGATCAGGTTTGCCTGGGCTATACAGGTCAGGGCACGGCTACCCATCTTGACCTGTTCTGATCCAGTATTATTTGGAGCCAAACATTCAATAATATTCAAATCCCACGAGCCTTAAATATTCAGGACAAAGGGCCCTCATGTGTTCATTGGCTGCAGTGCAATTCTTGGAAACAGAGGCAAATTTATGTTTGTCACTTAATGACCTGTTGTGGAAATTCATACAATGCCTACATGAATTGCCTTCGTCACAAGTAAGGAGAAGGGTTGTCATCTCTGGGTTGGGAAATACCTGGAGATTTTGGGGGCTGAGCCAGGAGAGGGCAGGGTTTGGGGAGGAGACGGGCCTCAGCATGGTACGCGGCCATGGAAAGTAGCCGTTTTCTTCAGGGAAACAGATCTCTGTAATCTGGACAGCAGTTGTAAAAGTGGGCGGTCTCCCAGCCCTACCTGGAGGTTGGCAGCTCTAGTAAGGAGACACATTTTAGTCTACTGTCTATTTTGAATGGGTCAGTTGGTCCTGAACTAACTCTTTGCTTTGCAAGTAAACATGCTTCTTTTTATCTGACATGAAGATATATAGGAGGACAGTATAGGGTAACCAGCCCCCCCGGCCATGGGTGGGGAGTTAGGGGGGGTAGGGTTGCCCAATCCAGGTTGGGAAACTCCTGGAGATTTGGGTATGGGACCTGAGGAGGGCAGAGACCTCAGTGGGGTACAATGCCATACAGTCCACCCCCCAAAGCATTTTCTCCAGGGGGAACTGATCTCTGTAGTCTGGAAGTGAGCTGTAATTCCAGGGGATCCCCAGGTCCCACCTGGAGGCTGGCTAGGGTTGCCAGGTCCCCCCGGGGAGGCAGGGAAACACCCACTCAATGGGTCTGTTCCCCATCGGCCTGGACCGGGCCACCAGGGGGAACCCCACCCCCAAAATGCCGGGATCGCGGAAACATGCCCGGTGTGATGCTGTTGCCCAGAGGTGACGTCGTCATGCTGGGCACATTGCGGGGGGACACTGTATTATTTGAGGAAAAACTCTGTGTTTTCCCCTTGAGTGGTAGTGGTCTCACCCACAAAGTGCCCGACACTATGACGTTACTTCCGGGTGACGACATCACAGCACGCACCGAAGATCTCCAGGACGGGGACCGGGACTCCCCCACTAAAACTTAGGTAAGACTTGGCAATTTGGAGGCTGTCATCCCTATCTTCCATGTTACTCACTTCTTGTCTACAACAGTGTGGGGCTAGAGCTCGTTACCTCGGCACAGACCGTAGTCTCACTTAAACTGAAAATGAGCCGATCTTTCTCCATGATCTCTTGGATTCTGTGCTTCTGCCCATCTGTTGACCTGGGCCTCGGGCCCACCGAGAAGTTGGAGAGCTGCTCCCACCCCCTGTCTCAGAGGCTTGCAAATGCCATCCTTTCTGCCAGGGCGTCACTTTCTGTATGGCATTATTGACATTTTGGCACCCCAGAGCTGCTTTAGTTGCATCTGTTGCTGTTTCGGTGCCAGATTGGCAAATCGTTTGAAGGCCTGATGACATAAATCCATGCTAATCCTGTGGAGAGTTCTCTGAAGCCAAATCCCAGCACACTGAGAGCTAATGGAAAGGGCAAAGAGAGATCCGGTGAGCCATGTTCTCAGTTTCTGCAAAAGTTGTGGAGAACCAGAACTGCTGTACGAAATCAACATCTATATATCTAATAGCCAAGATGGCCCCTCTGTGCAGATATCTAAATCCGCACATTGGGGACACATAGAGGGCAAAGAGATTTTCCTGCACACTCGGGGCACTCCCCAGGTGTGCAGAAAAATCTGAAATGTTGGGGAAAACTATACAAGGGATACTTAAATCCCGTTGCCGGGGGGGGGGGGGGGGGAAGGCCTGCTGGGCTCACCTGGGGCTGCTTCCTCCTCCTCCATGCGGAGTTCCTGCTGGAATACTCTCCTCCCCTCCGCCACAAGTGTCGCGGGTCCCTGCTGCTTGTTATTACTATTGAAGAAAGAAATTTAACCTTCAGAAAATATAAAGCAAAATATGAAAGGGAAAAAAATAAAGACAAGTGTATATAATTTTAACCAAAGAAAATCAAGAATTAAAAAGTATATGATATAACTTATAACAAGGGGTGGCCACAGTTGCTTAACCTAACAGCTGCATAGAATAAACGTCAGATGTTTGAGAGCCACAAGACATGAACAAATATTACACACACATTTTTATTGAAGAATATGCAAGATTGCTTTTTATTAACATTAAATTAGACCGTGCAAAAGAACTGCATGTGGCTCCCGAGCTGCAGTTTGGTCACCCCTGACCTATATAGACACCTTCAAAAGCCTAAATGAGCTTATTTCAGGCTTAGCCGTATTACCATATTAATAAGCCACTTTCAGTTTTCACAGTCACAGAAGTCCAAGTTATCGTAACCCTTGTCAGTGTCTTGGGATTTTTGCTGTAAGGTCAGTTTTAATGACTTATATATTTCCTTCACTTTATTTAACCAAGTTAGAGTCTAGTGGCACCTTTGAGACCAACAAAGTTTTATTCAAGGTGTGAGCTTTCATGTACTCCGTTACCTTAATAAAACTTTGTTGGTCTTAAAGGTGCCACTGGACTCTTAACTTTGTTCTATTGCTTCAGACCAACACAGCTGCCCACCTTGATTGTTATTTAACCAATCACTCTCTCATTAGATATAATTAGGATTGCCAGCCTCCAAGTGGTGGCTGGAGATCTCTCAGAATTAGAATTCATCTCCAGGCGGTGGAGATCAGTTCACCTGGAGAAAATGGCCACTTTGGAAGGTGGACTCTATGGGCATCATACCCCATTGAAGTCCCTCCCCTCTGCAAACCCACCTTACTCAGATTCCACCTCCAAAATCTCCAGGTATTTCCCAAGCCAGAGCTGGCAACCCTAGATATAATGCAATAATCTGATTGTTTTGGAATAGATTTTGTATAATTAAGCAAAAACAAGCTCAGGAGATTTCCCCTGGTTCATTTCAGAGGATACAGATACTGGCCTAACTATTAAATCCCCCCAAAGTTCTGTTCTATTCCAGTGCCACCATATGTGCAAAAAGTTAGCACTCAGCTGCTCACAAAACCAGCAATGGTTGCCACTATTTCTATAGATTCTTGCAATCTGAAAAGGTGAGAGATGCCGCTATTTTACAGACATGCTGTTTCCATGGGGTGGAAACTGAGAAGGAGGAACCAAGTAAATAGATACGACCACACTCTTGAATCTGTAACATATCCTAATTACTTCCTCTGTTTCTTAACGTAGCTAGCTGTCCTGCCTTCCTTTTGGATCAGATTAAGAAAGTTCCCTTGCGGGTCTCAGAAGCAAGAAACTGTTCCTTAGGCTCAGACTAGGCATAATATAGAACTTCATTATTCTTCACTCTGGTCCCTCTCTCTGTTCATGGCCTTTCCTGCACCCATATTTTGCCTCGATTTCTGAGCGCATCCTAGTCTTGCATTCTGCATTCCCTCCCGCTCTCACTTCCGGTTTGTGTTGGGGCTTTCTCTTGTTTCTGCATTTGTTTTACAGGAATCTGCATCCAGACCGCTTCCAGCACACTGTTGCCCCGCAGTTACCAAAACTCCTTTTGCTGCGATTCTTTGTTCTCATCCACTTTCGAATCGCTAATCCTTTCTAAAGTAGAATTGTTTCTGTGGGTATTTAAGTGCTGCCCACTGCTGCCTCTCTCTCTTTAGGTTGACGCTCCCTCCCTGTTCTGTTTTCTTTCCCTCCTTCTCCAAAGACAAAAGAGGACGTCTCCTCCCGCTCAGGCAGACTTTTAAAAAGCCAGAGAGAGCATGAGAAGGAATCAGTAAATATAAAGATCTGGGGGATTCCCTGCTCCCAAATGTGCATGTGTGGGCCTGGATTTCCCCCCTCCCTCCCCTTTCTTTTTGCAGAATCACGGAGGGAGGGAGGGAGGGAGGGAGGGGTTGAGAACCAGTTAGCTCAAAAAATGCGGATTTTGCTCGTAGATGCAGAATGCCTACAGAATATGCAAATAAATAAACCAAAGGGAGAAAAACCAATGCAGAGAGAATGCATGCAACTGCAAAGGTAACCCTTAAGGACTGACTCCTTGGATTGTCCAAGCAAGCAGAAAGGGCCGATTTCACCTGGCCAGGCTGCGATGCTGAGCAAAGGAAGGAAGCATGAAGCTTACCCCTTTCTCTCCTAGCTCCCTTTCAGGTCAAAACCACGCTCTCCAAGCTGCCCTTTTACTCACAGGGGGAGAGACTGAGGGTCTTCTACTGGTTTCTCTCACTTTATTTCATTTAAGTGAAAAAGGAGCACGCACAACCTGAGCCAGTTTGGTGTAGTGGTTAAGTGCGCGGACTCTAATCTGGGAGAACCGGGTTTGATTCCCCACTCCTCCACTTGCACCTGCTGGATGACCTTGGGCAAGCCATAGCTCTGTACCAGCTGTTCTCTCAAGGACAGCTTGGGAAAGAACTCTCTTAGCCCCACCTGTCTGTTGTGGGGAGGGGAAGGGAAAGGAGTTTGTAAGCCGCTCTGAGACTCCAAGTGCGTGAAGTACGGGATATAAATCCAATCTCTTCTTCTTCTTCTTCTTCTGAATGTACACACAAACTATCTTGTTGATCGATCCAGCTGGGCAGCCGTGTTGGTCTGAAACAATAGAACAAAGTTTGAGTCCAGTGGCACCTTTAAGACCAACAAAGTTTAATTCTGGGGATAAGCTTTCGTGTGCATGAGCTACTGTGAGTGGGGAAATGACCTCCCCAAAGTCATGACGATGGTCATACCTGATACAGGAGAGTCTATATTCCATGTTTGAGCTGGCCCTCCCTCAAAGGTGTTGTCATTACAATCGTACGGCCACAGTTTGGGTACCGAGCGATCACTGTGTAATGAGACAAGGCCACGTCGGAGGCTGAGAGTTGGCAGAGCGGCAGGATATAAAGCTTTTAAATAAATGAATTGGTGAGATATTGAGACAGCCTGGCTGAACATGAAGTTCAATGTTTGGTATTCAATTCCTTTGCCGATTAATTACATGTAAGATTAACTTACTTGATGGAGAAGGGAGGACGGGTTGCACTGAGTTCTTTCTTTATCAAGGGCAAACGAGATAAGCAGCGTAGGCAATAAATATATAAAATGGATGCCGGCATCCTATAGAGAGGCCCGTTAAAACTGTGTAAAACCGTAACGCTTTAAAAAAAACAGGTGTCTCTTGTCCTGACCTGGATAGCCCAGGCAAGCTCGATCTCATCAGATCTCCGAAGCTAAGCAGGGCCGACCCTGGTGAGTAGTTGGATGGGAGACCTCCAGAGAATAGCGGGGCCAGGAGGCAGAGGCAGGCGATCAAGCCACTTCTCTCAACGTCCTCCACGCCCTGGTAGGAGTTGCCACAGGTCACCATGACTTCCCGGCATGGTCATACACACACGTACACTCAAACACAAAATGCAAAAAAATACCCCCAAAAGCAGTTATCTCTGTTGCAAGCCAGCCAGCATGTTATTCCCATAGCGCAGGGGTCCCCGAAGTAGGGAGAGCCAGTTCGGTGTAGTGGTTAAGAGCGCGGACTCTAATCTAGGAGACCCAGGTTTGATTCCCCACTCCTCCACATACAGCTGCTGGAGTGACCTTGAGCTGGTCACAAGTTCCCTCTGAGCTGTTCTCTTACGAGCAGTCCTCGAAAGAGCTCTCTCAGCCCCACCTAACTCAAAGGGTGTCTGTTGTGGGGAGTGGAAGGGAAAGGATATTGTAAGCTGCTCTGAGTCTCCCAAGTGAAGGGCGGGGTATAAATCCAATCTCCTCCTCTTCCTCTTCTTTGCCTTCGCCTCCTCCTCCTTGTTCTCCTTTGAGCCTGCAGGAACCTTTGGAATTATGACGCATGGTGTTGGGCACATACACAATATGGCTGCCACAGGAGGTGGAGCCAGTTATAACATGGCTGCTGCAGAAAGCAGAGCCACAGACCCACGGGGGATGCCAAAGTGCAGGGGTAAAGAGGAGTAATTTTTAAAAATGCTTTGGGGGAAAAATGGAATGTGAGAAACTAAAATCATCACGGAGGCGGCAGCCAGTGCTCCCTCTAAGCGGTGGAGTCTTGTGAGCAAAAATTCTACTTTGTGAGCTACTGGCATTAAAGTTGTGAGCAGATGATTTGGCTACTGCATAAATGAGTTTGCTCTGGAGCTACCTTTCCTGAGCTACGACAAAAATGTCTGAGCCGGAGGCTAAAAAACTGTGAGCTAGCTCACACTGACTCAGCTTAGAGGGAACACTGGGCCGGCAGCTATCTTATTCTGCACAGTCAGTCAGCTCACCAGTGGTCATTCGGAAGCCCTGCTGGTTAAGGGCCCTGTATGGCCTCACCTACTTCCTAAAAATGTTTGGTGGGCGCCAGGAAACTTGTCCATGCACCACTTTGGGTACCCTTCCTATAGCAGATCAGGGGCATGGCAGCTCAAGGTATGTTGCCTCCCAAAGCAGGTAATGAGCCCGTGAAATGGCATGGTGTAACCTGATCTCATCAGATCTTGGAAGATGAGCAGGGTTGATATTTGGATGGGGGACCACCATGGAAGACTCTGCGGAGGCAGGCAATGGCCAACCACCTCTGCTTCTCACCTGCCTTCAAAGCCCCTTTCTGGGGTTACTATAAGTCCTTTGTGTCTTGTGTACATATCACTGGCTCAGAAACTCAAGACCCTGTGGTCACATGGGAAAATGTCTGACATAGCTGTCAGGACAGATAATGTATTTCCTGATTTCTCCCCATTGTTTTTTCCCCCCACAGGTTTCAGAACCTTCTGTGGTCTCGAAAAGCCTTTGTGGAGAGTGTGAAAGTCTACAACCAGAGCTACATCTACATGCCCGCCTTCTCCATGAAAGGGGGAACAGAGCCGTCACTCCGGGTCTATTACACCCTAGCAGACATTGGTGCTAAGCAGACAGTGATCTTCGCAAACCCCAACTTTCTGAGGGACACTGGAAAGTTCTGGAAGAGCAAAGGGATTCACGCCAAGCGGCTGTCGACGGGCCTTTTCTTGGTCAGCGCGGCCCTGGGCCTGTGCGAAGAAGTAACGATTTATGGTTTCTGGCCTTTTTCAATGGACCTGCATGGGAAATTTATCAGTCATCACTACTATGATAACGTCTTGCCGGATTCGGGATTCCACGCGATGCCGGAGGAATTCTTACAGCTTTGGTTCCTTCACAAAAGTGGAGTGTTACGGATGCAGCTGGAGCGGTGTGAGGACCCCGTATCTCATTCTGCCACCTGAGAACCTGAGGGAAGTTCTGAGGAAAATGCTTGCTCCACATTCTAGAAAAAAAAAATTGCCTGAACAAGGGGGTGGGGTGGGGAATTAAGCCCTTGAATGGATTGCATGGACCATTCTGATAATAATTTTTTTCCCATTGACAACTTGAAGAGAAACTGAGAAAGCAGCATCGTTCAAAAGCAGTGTTCTGTGACCTTCTCGGCGGATTTTGTTCTGCAAAATGGTGGGCTTGGATGTGGCATTGCCAAGGTGTCGGCCTTCAATGGTCATTAAAGGGTTTGGGGAAGGGTGGGATTAAAAACAAAGGCTTTCAATGACAGTGCTGAAAACTTCATTTTTGCTCCGATTTAAGACTGTTACCTGTCCAATCGGGTACACTTTCCTTTTGCTGGTTTCTAAAGTGGGATCGTGAGAGGCGCCCGCTGTCACCCATTTTGGTTTCCCACCAAGAGCGTTACAAGTGGTCAAACGGTGCCAATTTCCTCTCTTTTTAAAAAATAATAATAGAGAACTGCTTTCGATAGCGGTATCCTACAGCAGTAGGCTCGTAGCACTTCAAACGGGAAGCTCTCTTTTTTTTAAAAAAAAGAAAAATGTGAATGTTTTTTTAAGCGGGGAAAAAGTGTTTTATTTTTTAAAAAGTCGCCCGATTTTTCCACGTGCTATAGAATGCAGTTGCTGTTTGGTCGTTGAGATTGTGTTTGAGCGGGGAAACCAACCCAGTTTTGCTCCTGGGATTCAGATCTGGGTGCAGTCCTGAGTCGGTATTGTGATATTGATATGTCGCTAAACCGGAATGGTGGTTGCCCCCGATTTCCATTGTAACTAAGATGAGTGAGTTTTGTGATGTCTGGAAATACCTGCTGTGTTTGCCATACGGACCACATTCTACATTCCGTCTCATTCCAGGCCTCGCCTAGAAGGCCCCCGGGTCCGCTTGGACTCAGAGTTGATGTCCATCCTTTGGGGAGGGGCCCTTTGATTTCTATGAAGAGACCCCAAGTTCCTTCCTTGGCTCCTGTAGATAAAAGGATTTGGGGTAGAAGGACTGAGGAAGTCTCCTGCCTGACCCCTTGCAGAGCCGCTTCCAGCCGGAGTAGACAATAGATGGACCAGTTCATAACCTGACTCAATAGGACAGCTTCACACATTCGATAGGCAGCCAGTGATCTGCCCATCCTGCCTGTGTATGATTTCAGGCAGCTCAGCAAGCCATTAGTAATTTAGCAGGGCGAGAAAAGGAACCTCTGCCTGAGTTTCTGGAGAGCTGTACTGACAACCTCGGATTTAGGATTGCCAACTCCAGATTGGGGAATCCCTGGAGATTGGGGGGGGTGGAGCCCTGGGGACAGCACGGTTTGAGGCGGGACCTCAGGACACTGTAATACCATGGAGTCTACCTTCCAAAGCAGCCGTTTCCCCCAGGGAAACAGTTGCAGTTTCTGGGAAGATCTCCAAGCCCCATCTGAAAACAGGCAACCCTAATCTTGGGCTAGATGGTCACTGAAAGAAAGCTTCATTTGTGGTACATGATCTCTTTTGAATCAACTTTTTTTGCAACCCAGGTTGACATTGCTTGGTCTTGAGCCTGTTTTGAAGTCGATCCTACCGGCTCAGTTCTTAAACAGCCAGCATAACATATCCAGTCATTTCTTTAAACCACTTGCTATGAACAGTGTGATTGTGCAAAAAAGCCCATAAATGGGGGTGTCCCGGTACCTAGGGGCTGCACCGATTACCAGTGGAGACGAGCTACCGCTTAAACATCCCCTGCACAATTCTCGTCAAAATGAAGGGCAAAAGCTCTTGCCCAGCTGCTGTTCGTTTTGATGGCACTTGTGCAGGAGAACTTCTGAAATGGGCATGGATTCGGCCTGCTGACACCTTTCTTTTGACTCCCCTAGCACAAGGAGAGGGCTAAGGGCTTGTTTCTGCAAAACACGCTGAAGACGGGGTAGAAGCTTGGGGAGGAAATTGTCTTCACCCAAACTCTTCTCCAATTTCTTTTCTGTATGTATGTATTCTCTGATTATTCACAGTATTTACTGCAGGGCTGTTCACGTTTACCTCTCCCTTTGGCCTCCGATGATACTTGATTGCGACATGTCGAAAAGCATCCACGTTTTGAGCATCAAGGGGACAGCTTTCACATTCAGAGCGTGAATTCAGTTGGGACATTCTGCATTCCATGTGGGGCAGCTGGAGACACTGAATTTCAGATCTTTGCAAATATCCATTGCTGTTCTCATCTGGAGATTTGAGCATTCTCCTAATGGCAGGGACTGGCACAGAATTCCTCCTAAGTTGGGATCTCACTTTGCAAGCAGGCGGTCACATAGGATTTTTGAAATGCAATTGCTGACGTTGGCAGTATTATATGGACAAGTTACCCAGTTCTGACTACAGTTAACCTTGGAATGAAATGACGAGAAACTTCATACTAAGCTAAGCTTGGTGGGGTGAAACTCAATGCAAGAACTTCAGAGCAGTGTTGAGCCAAAATGGTAGATCTGTGTTTTGTGAATAGTTTGCAAAGATTTTTTACCCCACTGACAGATTGTACCCCACTTAGCAGATTTTTTTGGGGGGGGGGGGGGCTGGGAACAGGTTGAAAGTGCTCGCAACGAGACACCCATTCAGAGGGAGGGCAGTACCATCTGCCCTCACTCTGAATTGATTTTCTGACATTGCCACGTTGCCAGATAGGACTGGTCCCGTGGCAGTATTCCAGAAACAAGAAGATGCATTTATGGGGGAAATTGCTGCTTGGATAGTTGTTATTGCGGGTTGTGGGTACCAGCAAAAGACAGGTACAGAAAAGGGGAAACAATCCACTCTGCCCCCTTAAACCCTCTTAATTTCATACTGAGCAAGATCACCAGAAAAATATTCTGCTGTATACCAGAAAGTATTACTTTTATTGCTGATGTACTGAAATAGTGGAAATACTGAGAGTTGGGTGTAGGATGGAAAACACGCAACCCTTCAAGGGCCTCTCCCCAGAAGCCACTTTGAGGCTACGGCTGTGGAGAAACATATGAATCTACATAACAGAAGCATAAACTGTATCTTTAGCAAACTCCTTGGTTTTTAAACTAACCAAAAAAAATGTAATGTGAAAATGTACCAAACAGGTGACTGAAAAAACCAAGGTTGGCTACAATACTGGGGAGTTTACGGTCAGCAGCCAAAATGAGCTAACGTGGCTCTAAAAATCCACACATATGTTTAAAGTTTGTAGCTGAAATCTGTACCGCAGACAGCTGTCAACTTGTGGCCAGTGGAACCGTCTAGCTACTTGACTCCTCGTGGGCTTCTACCATGTTGGAGTGCAGAAGGGGGGTCACTAAAAACCCCTCCTCTTGGCATGCTCCTTTCTAGGGGCAAAGCTGTCTGTTTTGATGTGGAGGGAACAAAATTCGAGCCCTGCGGCACTTTTAAAACCAACGAAGTTTTAGTCAAGGTATAAGCTTTTGTGGGCATGCACACTTCTCCAGATACTTCTGAAGAAGTGTGCATGCACACGAAACTTCTACCCAGAATTAAACTTTGCCGGTCTTCAAGGCGCCACTGGACTCAAACTTTGTTCTGCTGCTTCAGACCAACACGGCCACCCACCTGAATCTCTACGGAGATGCTGTCCCTGGAGTCTGCTGTCCACGTTCTGAAGTGGTACGTCTCCAAGAAAGGCAGTACCTCCTCCTTTTGCTGAAAGTGTAACTTGGCAGCAATGTTCCCTCTAAGCTGTGGAATCTTGTGAGCAAAAATTCTGCTTCGTGAGCAACTGGAATTAAAGTTGTGAGCGAGCGATTTGGCTATTGCATAAATTAGCTTGCTCTGGAACTGTCCTTCCTTGAGCTAAGAGAAAAATGTGTGAGCCAGAGGCTAAAATACTGTGAGCTAACTCACACTAACTCAGCTTAGAGGGAACACTGCTTGGCAGCCAGTCGCAGCGTTGCCCTTCGTTTTGTTCAACGCCACAGAACTGGGTTTTACTACTGTATATTCGGCTATGCATACCAAATACACAAACACCATGTCAGTGGTGAAGCGTGTGTAGAAAAATTAAGTTCGGCTCATGGCTGTACTCATCTAAATCTACATGTTTGTGCCCTTTTGATGCAATGTGGTACATATGTGTTTCGTAGGGTTGCCAGCTCTGGGTTGAGAAATATCTGGAGATTTTGTGGGTGGAGCCTGGAGAGGGCGGGGTTGGGGAAGGGGAGGGGCCTCAGCATGGTACAGTGCCATAGAGTCCAGCCTCCAAAGCAGCCATTTTCTCCAGGGAAACTGATCTCTGTTGCCTGGAGATCAGTTGTAATTCTGGGAGGATTCCCTCTCGGAGTTTGGCGACCTTAGTATTTCATATTTGAGTACCAAAAAATGACGAAAACTGGTTCTGAGTTGGCAATGAATGGTACCCAAGAGATGGCCAAATATGAAGTGGAAGAACCTGAGATGTACTTGCACAGAATTGTTGTTTTGTGCAGACACAGTTTCTTATGCGGAGACTTCAGACTAGTTTGCTCCCAACTCAGGATCATTTAGTAGGTGAGGGTTGCAGCAAGTAGGTTTTCCTTGTAGGTATCTGTCTGCTGTTGGAAACAGGATGCTGGACTTGGCAGACCTTCGTTCTGATCCAACCTGGCTACTCTTACGTACTTAATGGATCAGCACCAACGTGCTGAAGTGAAACTACATTGACCCCTCAAGAAAAAGTTTAACACATCATGTTATGGGGGGTGGGGGAGGATCTTTATGGATCACAGGTTGCTGTGTCTTCGAAGCACTTGTTGAACCAGAACCCGTGGTTGTAGGAACTGGGGGTGAGTGTGGTGGAATCGGATGGTCAGTTCATCTCATGGTGACCTCAATCCGAGATGATGTTGCCATGTCCAAAAAAGGGGGGGGGGTAAAACTGGTTTCACCTTCCGTGGTGTTCGAGAAAGGAAAGGGTCAATGTGTTGAGCCTGATATGTATTCAGAAAAGTTATGTTGTTGAATGTAGACGTGCTGGACAATGACCAAATGCCTAAAAATGCCCATGAAGATCTCCCCGTCTTCTTCCACTTGAGCGGCTATATTTCTGTTAGGGTAGTAGAGAGCCAGTTTGGTGCAGTGGTTAAGAGTGCAGACTCTCATCTGGGAGAACCAGGTTTGATTCCCCGCTCCTCCACATGCAGCTGCTGGCGTGACCTGGGGTCAGTCACAAGTGTTCCCAGAGCTGTTCTCTCAAGGGCAGTCCTCGAAAGAGCTCTCTCTCAGCCCCACCTACCTCCCAGGGTTCCTGTTGTGGGGAGGGGAAGGGAAAGGAAGTTGAAAGCCGCTCTGAGACTCCTTTGGGCAGTGAAGGGCGGGGTATAAATCCAATCTCTTCTTTTCCTTCTTCTCTAGTTCATGTTTTCTCTCTGGATTGTTGTTCACAGCTTCTTCATTTCTGGGCCATCCCTGGGCCAAGGAATTGTTAAAAAAAAAAACCCGAGTCCCTGAGGGGTGCTTTTGAAAAGTACAAGGCAAATGAAACATAAAAATGAAATGTTGGAGACTTAGAACACGTTATTCTTACTGTAATCAACCAGTTTTTTGGGTACCCTGGTGCCTGAAGCCCTGTTATATTTTTGGTTGTTACTCAGGAAATTGAGGATCCTAGAATCTTCATAAAGGAAATGTTTCAAGTTTGTTTTCTTCTAAGGAATATCTAAGTTATGGGATGGAGGGGTAGATTTGAATGGATCATTGGCCTTTGTTTTGGTTCTTGGCCAGGATTAAGAAAGCTCCAATATAATGTCTTGTGTCAATAGTGGGTAGGGATGCCAGCCTCCAGGTGGGACCTGGGGATCCCCCAGAATTACATCTCATCTCCAGGCTACAGAGTTCAGTTCCCCTGGAGAAAATGGATGCTTTAGAGGATGGACTCTGTGGGATTGTACCAAAGAGAGCCAGGGTCGTGACATGGAGCCGGGTAATGGCAAACCACCTCCGTCCATCTCTTGCTTTGGAAACCCCACGGGGTCGCCAGAGGCCAGCCGTCGTTTGGCAGCAGAAAAAGAGGAAGATATAAAAATTTTGAATGTTTTCCCCGACTTTTTGTTGTTGTTGCTCTTTTTAGATTTGTGTCCCTTTTTTTTTTTTTTTTTTTTGAACAGCCTCTCCGAAGCCGCTCACGGCCTTCCTGAAAATGCCCCATTCAGTCCGAAAAAATGGCAACGCCTGCCCGTTTTAAAAAAAGAAAACCGTGAATGGGTCTACGCGTAGGGATGTGGGCGGGAGAGAAGGGAGAACAGATGGAAAGAACGGAAATTCTAACAGGCTGAACTCAAACACAAAGGGAAACGCTTCCCCCACGCAAACCGAAGACTAAATAAACAAAGCCTTCCAAAATGCGGGGAACATTTCCAGCACAGTCCTAAGCAGAGTTAAACCCTTCTAAGCCCATGGCCTTCAGTGGACTTAGAAGTGTCTGACTCTGCCTAGGATTGCACTGTTGGTTCTTGTGAATGTGTAAGTAGAGGAAATCCCAAACTGATACCTAAGGTTCCCAGTCTGGGTGGGGAAATACCTGGAGATTTGGGGGAGGGTGGAGCCTACGGAGGGTGGGGTTTGAGGAAGGGAGGGGCCTCAGCAGGGTACGGTGCCATCGAGTTCACCCTCCAAAGCAACCGTTTTCTCCCTGGGGGAACTCAGCGTCTTTGGCTGGAGATCAGTTGTAATGGCAGGAGATCGCCAGGTGCTGCCTGGAAGTTGGCAACCCTACATGCAGAACCGGCCATTTTTTTTTTAGAGGACATTCATTTTTAGCGGACAGATGTTAATTGGGTTGGTGGTGGAAATTGCCGTCGAGTCGCAACCAACACATGGCGACTCCATGGGGTTTTCAAGGCAGTAGAGGGCAAGAGGTGGTTTGCCACTGCCTGCCTCTGTGTAGCAGCCCTGGCCTTCCTTGGTGGTCTCCCATCCAAGTACTAATGAGGGCTGACCCTGCTTGGTTTCTAAGAGCAGATGAGATTGGGCTTGCCTGGGCCACCCAAGTCAGGGCTTCTTGAGTTGGGATTGATTTGGAGGGTGATCATTAGAGAGCAACCAAAGCCCTTTGGCGGGTTTTACTGCTGGGGTCTATAAAGCACTGGGTCCAGGCGCGTTGCAGTGAAATCAGCTCATGGTTTATTTACAGGTGGAAAACAGGAGCTGCCTGGCGGGGCTCGGGGGTCTGCTTATATGCAGGTACAAACCACACCCTTGGTCACGCTCAAGCCCCGTGATAGGATGATTTACAAGACACCTTTGACCATAGGTCCCCTTTAGGACCCTGGGTGGCCTACTGGCCCAAATTACGATCCGCCTGGGCTATTGTTTGCCCGACCTCATGTGCGATCCCAACCGTGTGCGCGGTCGCCATTAGAACGCAACAGGGTCAATGCAATTTAGAATTCTGCTGATTTCCACCAGGTAGCCTTTTTCAGAGGGAAGGCTGCGCCCACCATCCAGCATCCTTTCCCTGCTTCTGGCCGCCCTTGACGGTTCAGAAGTGTCAAATTTCCGACCATCACCCAAGCGTGGAAGTCGTTTCGTCAGAGCCGGTCCTGCTAAACAGATGGAAGTTTTGAAAAGGTGCCTAGTTATAAACTTCTTAAACAGAGGAACAAAGTGTTAACATGTTTATCACAGCATGTGGATGCTGAATGTATACAGTTGCATGCAATTTTAATGCCACTGAGTTCAGACCAGTGACCTACTGTTGAACATTACATAGGAGCAGTATGGAGAACAATATCCCTTCTGTCTGCCGGTGTTTCATTTTCCTTGCTCATTTCTCCCTCCTGCTTAAAGGCAGATAGCTGGTGCATGAACACAGAAACATTTCCTTCGTCTTGTATCTGGCATCCTCTTAAGGCTTCCGGCTTCCCTTGAAAGCCAGTTTGGTGTAGTGGTTAAGTGCGCGGACTCTAATCTGGGAGAACCGGGTTTGATTCCCCACTCCTCCACTTGCACCTGGCTGGATGACCTTGGGCAAGCCATAGCTCTGTGCCAGCTGTTCCCTCAAGGACAGCTTGGGAAAGAGCTCTCTCAGCCCCACCTACCTCACAGGGTGTCTGTTGTGGGGAGGGGAAGGGAAAGGAGTTTGTAAGCCGCTCTGAGACTCTCTTGGGGAGTGGAGGGCGGGGTATAAATCCAATCTCTTCTTCTTCTCTTCTTCTTATCAGATGTTCATAGAATCATAAAGTTGGAAGGGACTGCCAGGGTCATCTAGTCCAACCCCCTGCACAATGCAGAAGATTCACACATACCTCCCCCACACACACACACACACAGTGACCCCTGTTCAACACCCAGAAGGTGACAAAAATCCTCCAGGATCTCCAGCCAAACTGATTTGGAGAAAAATTGCTTCCTGAGCCCAAAGTGGCGATCAGCGTTTTCCTGGGCATGTAAGAAAGGGCCACGAGAACTAAGCACTGATGCGGCCTTCCCTCTCGTGATCTGCCTCAGTTCACAGAATCCGCAGTGCTGTCAGATGGCCATCGAGTCTCTGTTTGAAAACCTCCAAAGAAGGAGAGCCCCCCCCCCGCCCACCTCCCGAGGAAGCCTGTTCCACTGAGGAACCGCTCTCACTGTCAGGAAGTTCCTCCTAATGTTTAGCCGAAAACTCTTCTGATCTAATTTTGTAAATTAAATTTTGTAATGTTGTAGAGGAACTACTAAATTTGCTTTGAATGTCACTCTAAGCCAGCTGCAGTAGCAACTTCTGGCTCTGCGGCACCCCAGTGAGAAGGTTCAAGTATTTTTTTTCCCTTAAATCTTTTGGCTTTCTCTCAAAATTCTTGAGATTCTCATTCGAAGAGCAGCCCCCAAGCTCATCTGGAGTTTCGTTTCACACGCAGTTTTGTAGCGACTCTCCCTATTTGTCTGTCTCTGCGTGTGCGTTTTAGTCAGTGGGCTATTCTGCATCGTGTTAGTGCCCAAAGTTGGGAGAGAGCTTCGGAAAGATGGGTAGCTCCGTGGTGATGTCTGTACAATGAGCTACCATAATGTTAGGACGAAAATATGCATTCAGGAATGGGCTTGAGACCTTGCAGAAAGCAGGCAGACAGATGAACATTCTGGCTGCCTTCCTTTCTGTGGAACAGAGCCTGGCAGGATGTGAAGCTTCGCGCCCGCCCTGCTGTGATGACCGTGGGGACTATTTCTTGCCATGGTGGAGTACGATTGCCGAGCCACACGCTTTAATTTCCTCAGAGTCCTCCAGGAAATGGGAAAAAAGAGACAGCTGCCATTTCTAGGATCTGTTCCAGCTCCCTGTACTTTCTACCACCTGCTGTAATGAACAGGCTATGAGGTGTGCCACATGTGCTGCAGGCCAGAGAAGAGAGTGGCGGGATGGGCCAGACGCTGTTGCTTCCTCATGCTATTTAAAACAACACCGTAGACCTCCAGTTTGTGACCCAGCTACCCTCTGTAAACAAGCATTTTGAAATCCAAGACTTCTAAAAATGTTTTCTTAAATCTTGAACAGGGGGCTTTCCCGCATTTGCATTTCCCTTGCTTGTAAGTTCCTGTTTCTTTGGGCAGGGGTGTGTATGTGTGTTTTTCTGTTCCAGGTCTGTTTTGCTCCCTCTAGTGGCCAATTTGATAATACACCAGTTTATGTCTGGCATAAACACCTGCAGTTCAAATCTGCCCGGAGACGTGCCAGACATAGAACGGTGTAATATCAAGTCTACCACTAGAGGGAGCAAAACACATGCAGAACGGGGGGGGGGGGGGTCCCAAAGAAACAGGAATTTACAAGTGATGATAATTAGAATGTGGGAAAACCCAGGGAAGGATCAAGACTCAACTGAAAGATATCCACTTTGCATGCAAAAGGTCCAAGATTCAATCACAATATCTCCAGTTTAAAGGGTTAGGTAGTGGGAGCCAGTTTGGTGTAGTGGTTAAGTGTGCGGTCTCTAATCTGGGAGAACCAGGTTTGATTCCCCACTCCTCCACTTGCACCTGCTGGATGACCTTGGGCAAGCCATAGCTCTGTACCAGCTGTTTTCTCAAGGACAGTTGTCTCAGGGCTCTCTCAGCTCCACCTACCGCACAGGGTGTCTGTTGTGGGGAGGGGAAGGGAAAGGAGTTTGTAAGCCGCTCTGAGACTACAAGTGAAGGGCGGGATATAAATCCAATCTCTTCCTCCTCCTCCTCCTCCTCTTCTTCTCTGCTCATGTCAAAGGTTGGAAAGTGAAAGAAAGGTAGTACCCTGCTTGTTTTCAGAAATAAGTGGTGGGCCCTGACCTGGATAGCCCAGGCAAGCCTGATCTTGTCAGATCCCAGAAGCTAAGTAGTGCTGACCCAGGCAAGGAGAGAAGAAGAAGAAGAAGAGAGAGAAGTACTTGGATGGAAGACATCCAAAGAGTACCAGGGCCGGAAAGCAGAAGTAGGCTATATTGCTAGAGGTCACCATGACTTCCAGGCCTGCAAACACACACACACACACACAAATATAGAAAAAGAAATGAGTGGTGTGACCTTACAGCTGGTATCTTATTTCTTATGGGTCTCCTGCCATTGGTCCAGTACAGCTGTATGTCCTCAAACCTAACCTCTCCATGAACTCAATTCAGAGTGGCCAACGGCCATCTCAAACTTGTACAGTATTCCTTCGGGTCACCTCCTATTTGATCACTTAAGAGCCGAAAGTGTCAGATGATCCAGGAGTATTCATTTCCCCTGCACGCATGTAGGGGGTGCCAGCTTTTGAAATTGAAAATTCTAGTCCTGGGATGGAGCTCGGGGTGGAATTCAGAGGAAGGCTAGAGTTCCTTCTTCATGTCCAGGGCTGAGCTCACCAGTTTTGAGCTGGTCTGGGAGGTGAAGGTCAGGGAAACGCGATGGGTCTGGTCGTGGAGATCGATGCAAAATCTATGAGTCCAAGGTTCACCTCTTGGGTACATCTGTTTTGTACACAAGTTAGGTTGCATCCATCAGTGGTGATCCCGTAGGGTTTTCAAGGCAAGAGATGTCCAGAGGTGCTTTGCCATTGCCTGCCTCTGCAGCATGCCCCTGATATTCCTTGGTGGTCTCCCACCCAAGGCTGACCCTGCTTATCTTCCAAGATCTGACAAAATTGGGATAGCCTGGGCTACACAAAGTATATAAAAATACCACTAGCCTTGCTTCCTTGCTTGTCTGGCAACTGCCCCCAAAGCAAAAAATAAATCCAGCAAGACCAGTTGTCTTCTGCTTGGGAAGCTATGCACATAGCACTCCATGGAGTTCTCCAGTGTGCCAGCCTAGACTGACTATTGCCCTGAAGCTGCTGTCACCATGGATGTGGCCATGTTGCCTGAATATTTTTTACACATTCACAATGCTAAGAAATCTGAAATCCAGATGTGGCCTTAGGAAAACTGCGCTACATCTCTTGGGGAAACGGGGGTGGATTCTTTGACGTGGTTGTTTCGAATGAGTGTCTGGCTCCATTTTTTAGAAATGGATTTGAGAAGAGATGCACTAGAGCTTGCCTGCCCTCCCCACAATCTGAACCTGCCTCCCCCCACTCAGCACCACAACACCCACGCGGAGACGCATCACAACAGCTTGTTCTGGAAGGAATCCTCTTTGCCAGTTTGGTGTAGCGGTTAGGAGCGCGGACTCTAATCTGGGAGAACTGGGTTTGATTCCCCACTCCTCCACATGCAGCCAACTGGGTGACCTTGGGTCAGGCATAAGTTCTTTCAGAGCTATTCTCTCAAGAGCAGTCCTCGAAAGAGCTCTCTCACAGGGTGTCTGTTGTGGGGAGAGAAAGGGAAAGGACATTGTAAGCCGCTCTGAGACTCCGAGTGAAGGGCGGGATATAAATCCAATCTCCTCCTCCTCCTCCTGCCTGAGTACTAGTTCTGAGAATGCCCCCCGACTGGAAGGAAGGAGGCTTCTCCAGAGCAGTGACTCACACCGAGATGTAACAGACATCTCTATGGTGGATTCAGAGAGAACAGTGGAAATCAGCTATGCCCCTGCATCCAAAGTCACTTATGTCCATCATCAACCCCAGCCAGCAGAGACGGATTAGAAGGCAGCAAGGCCAGAACAGAACATCATGCAGAGACATAACAGGCATAGCCCCTTCTATTGGTGGGGTATATCAAGGGGTTTTCAGTTATTCCGTTTATTTGTCATCGCCTGCTAATGGCTCATGGTTCTCATATGCTACCGGTTCATAGGGGATAGATCCATTCATGGCTATTAGAACATGGAACCTCTGTGTTCTTTGAATACCAGGTGCTGGGGCCTTCTTACAGGCCGTCTTGGTGGTGTCTGGTTGGCTGTTGTGTGAGACAAGATGCTGCGGGTGGGACTGCGGCTCAACGGTAGAGCACCTGCCTGGCGAGCAGAAGGTCCCAGGTTCAATTCCCGGCACCTCCAGTTAAAAGGTCTGGGAAGGAGGTGATGTGGAAGACCTCTGCTTGAGTCCTTGGAGAGCTGCTGCCAGTCTGAGTAGACAATACTGACCTTGATGGACCAAGGGCCCGATTCAGTATAAGGCAGCTTCAGGTGTTCCTGTGTGTTCAGGTCTCTGTGTTCAGGTCAGTGGTAGAATGTCTGCTTGGCATGCAGAAGGTCCCAGGTTCAATCCCCAGCATCTCCAGTTCAAAGGACCGAGCAGTAGGTGATGTGAAAGACCTCAGCCTGAGACCCTGGAGAGCCGCTGCCAGTCTGAGTAGACAATACTGACCTTGATGGACCGCTGGTCTGGTTCCATATAAGGCAGCTTCATGTATTCATGTGGACTTGGTGGTCTGATCCCAAGCAGGCCCACTCTTACATTCGGATGTCATTCTCTGCATTTGAAAGAGAGAGCGCAAAGCCACCCTCCTTGGATCCAAGGGAAGGTTTTCCTTGGCCTTTCTACCCCTTCGCTCTAGCATCCCTTTCAGCCTGATGCCTTAAAAATGTATGCATTTATATGAAGCCCTTTGTACTTTGACTTCTTATGTACCCGGAAAGAGGAAACAGCCATGCGGTCTTGCAGTAAAAGCTTTGTGACTCCTAACCGCAGCTATCGACGGGGGGCGTGGGGGGGAACCCCCACCATCAGTGTTCTCCAAATGATACACACACCCTGTGAAGGTGAGCTGCTATGTATTCGAATGCCTCCATCCTTATCTGAATACTGGGAATGTGGCTTGCAACAACTTGATACATCAGGTAAGTACTGGACTTTGGACTCTACAGATTGTATGTCACATACGTAGGTGAACCGGGGGGTGCTTTTGAGATGCCGCAATGTCCCAAGCATTTAGTTTCTCTCCCACTTAATATTCAGTTGTGTCATTTATAATGTTTGGGAACTTTTCGAAGCTCCTTGTGGGGTCAAATGGATGTGAATTCCTGAGTGGATAAGTCCGTCATTCAGCGCTCCTTTGGCATGTGGCAATACCTCTCCGGCTTATTTTGGGAATGCTACAAAATGTATTGCCCGAGTTTTCCAGTGAAGGCTGCAGTCAACGCTTTCGTGAATATATTGGGCGTGATGGAGGCTGTGTGGGATGCCACACTTCCACTAGGGGTGCGTACAAAACACAGATCGTTGGGAGTACAATTCCACTTCCAGAGAAACTCAGACTGATTTCGCCCAAGCCGCTGCTTCGCCCCCACTCTTCCCTTTCCACCGATTGCATGCGTCAATTTCCCATGCCACATTTTGACCCACCACTTCACCTGATTACCCCCGCGTCTTCCAGATCCTCAAAAAACAGGATTGAGAAGATGCAGGGGAAATCGGGCGAAGCTGCGGGTCATAATGCAGCCGCACAGAACATAGCGGGAAATTGACACATGCAGTTGGGGGGAAAGGGAAGAGTGGGGGCGGAGCAGCGGCTTGTGTGAAATCGGTCTCAGTTTCTTCTTTTTAAAAGAAGATTCAGAAGTTGCTGGCTGTTGTCTTTATACAGTAAGGATGTGCGCCCTGCACTGGCATTGCCAAGAGATTTGGGTGGCAGTGCCTGGGTAAGGTGGCATTTCAGGAGATGTGCTATCATATCCTTCATAACAGTCTAGGAATTTCCCCAATCTCTATGATCTTTACCATAGAAATTGGAGAAATTCCTAGAGTGGCACCATCGACACCATTCCCTCCATTTTTTCTCCTTAAATCGTCGAGAGTGGGGGACTACCCACTGTCAGTGGACCCACAGCAAGCCCATTGCAAAGAGATGCACTCAAGTATGTGTGAGAGACCTCCCTGAAGCCAGATGGATGGTTGAATAAGACTTCCAGTGATAGGGACGGGAGTTAGCCAGAATAGTAAAAATCCCAGTAGCACCTTTAAGACTAACAAGCTTTATAGTAGCATAAGCTTTCAAGAAACGCAGTTCTCTTCGCCAGACGCATCCGATGAACAGAGCTATGTTTCACAAAAGCTTATGCTACTATAATGTTTGTTAGTCTTAAAGGTGCTACTGGGATTTTTACTAATTTGCAGCACCAGAATAAGACTGATTTCCCACAAGCAGCTGTGTTGCCATCGCTCTTCCATTTGCCCTGGTTGCATCGGTCAATTTCACACTATTTGCTCCACGGCCACATTTTGACCCACAGCTCCCCCCAATTTCCCCCGTGTCTTCTCGATCCTTGTTTTTTGAGATTGAGAAGACACGGGGGGAATTGGGGAAAGCTGCGGGTCAAAATGCGGCTGTGAGGCGAATAGTGTGAAATTGACCAATGCAACCGGAGCAAATGGAAGAGCAACGGCGGCACAGCTGCTTGTGGGAAATTGGTCTAACGTGGCTAACTCCTCCGAGCCTTCAGAATGGTGCTCTGCCCTGTTAGCAAAAACAGGAATGATTTGGGGGAAATCGCAGACTAGAGCATGCAAAATAATGGGCAAATCTACATAATTTATACAAGTCGCAGAATTCTGTCGGCTTCCTCTGTGTCCAGAGAACCCTGGTCGAAAACTTCACTGACCTCAGGATGCATACATTCTTAACAGTACGATCCTAAGTGCAGTTTTCTGGACATAAGCCCCATCGAATAGACCTGAGCAGGAGTCCACCTGTTTAGGATGGCAGCGACTTTCTCCCCTTCAGTGTAAGCGCTGGACTTTGGCTGGATCGTGCCCATTGGTTGATGGCATCGAGTGTTTTAAGACCTTTACAAAGCAGTCCGAAAGGCAGCTTTCCTGGGAGTAACCCCGCTGTGTAGGGTTCTGAGTAGACTTGCTTAGGATGACGCTGTTTCCCTTAGCTCGTTCTGCAATAAAAACAACAGTTTTGTGTTCTTTTTAAACTCATTCCTTCATCGAGTGTAGCTCTCCTTTAAAGAAATGCCTTGCGGCTCTGGACTTGAGGAGCCTTCAGTTATTTATAATGTTCATGGAAATAGACCATAATGGATGTATATTTTATAAGTTCCCTATGTTGTTGTTGTTTTTTTTTCTTTCCAAATACTGGAACAGCCTGATGTGACATATTCATGGCATTGTTTAATTTGGTTTTTTTTTTTAAAAAAAAAAGAAATGTTCGAAAGGGAAAGGTGTTATTTATAATCTGGTGTTCATTATCCAGACAAATAAAAAAACCCTCCGTTTTCAGAAGTGTGAGTCTTCTTTCTAAGTCCTAGTGTATGGAGTGGGATCGTCCCCCTTTGGTAACAAAATTTTATTTCAAGCCCTTGTTCTCAAGCACATGCTGTATCGGGTCCCTAGCAGACCCCAAACCTAGAAAACTCAACATCCCACGGATGTAAGGAGTGCACAGATGTTTGACATCAGAATACGGCGTACAGCTGTGGTCACCGTATCTCAAAAAGCACACTGCAGAATTGGGAAAAGTACAGAGGAGGGCAACCAAGATGGTCAGGGGGCCGGAGCCCCTTCCCTAGGAGGAAAGGCAGAGGAGTCCGGGACTTTTCAGTTTAGAAAAGAGACGATTAAGAGAGGGCATAATAAAGGTTTATACATTTATTCATAGGGTGGAGAGAGTTGACAAAGAGTAATTTGTCTCCCTCTCCCGGAATACTAGGACTTGGCATCCAATGAAACTGACGGGCAGTAGGTTCAGGACAGACCAAAGGAAATACTGCTTTACACAGAGAATGATGGAAATGTGGAATCTGCTGCCAGAGGATATAGTAATGGCCACAGGAAGAAATGGCTTTAAAGGGGGATTAGATTGATTCATGGAGAGCCAGTTTGGTGTAGTGGTTAAGTGCGCGGACTCTAATCTGGGAGAACCGGGTTTGATTCCCCACTCCTCCACTTGCACCTGGCTGGGTGACCTTGGGCAAGCCATAGCTCTGTACCAGCTGTTCTCTCAAGGACAGTTTTCTCAGAGCTCTCTCAGCCCCACCTACCTCACAGGGGGTCTGTTGTGGGGAGGGGAAGGGAAAGGAGTTTGTAAGCCACTCTGAGACTCCAAGTGAGTGAAGGACAGGGTATAAATCCAATCTCTTCTTCTTCATGGGGATAAGTCTTTTGATGCCTACTAGCCAGGGATGTAGTGATGGCCACAGGAAGAAACAACTTTAAAAAGGGATTAGATAAGGTTCATGGAGGTTAGACCTATCAGTGGTTGCTAGCCATGGTGACTGAGGGGAACCTCCACATTCAGAGGCACTAAACCTCTGAATCCCAGAGGCAGGAGGCAACATCAGGGGAAGGCCTCGGCCTCTGTGCCCTGTTACTGGCCGTCCAGAGGAACTGGCTGGCCACTGTGTGAGACAGGATGCTAGACTAGATGGACCGCTGGTCTGACCCAGCGGGGCTCTTCTTATGAAACAAGTGTAAGGATAGCATTCTGCAACATGAAGACTGAGAGATGATCCCTACTCGGGGATGCTGGCCAGGGCATCAGACACCCTAACCTTGTGAAACTTTGTGAATGAAGAGGCCATAGGTTAGAAACCACAGTGACCTCATCCCATAGTTGGAAGTACTACATACTATTCTAAATGAAACACCAGGAAAGTGCAAAAATCAAATGAGAGATATACCTCCATTTTGTAACATCTTTAGAAATCCAGTAAGGAAGAGGAAAGTTTAGAGAGTCTGAGTCCCAACCGGAGCCAAACGTAATCAACAGCACAAGGGGATCCAAACCCAGTTACAACCTCAGTAGAGACTGGGAGTATGCATTCAGATCTACCTGAGCCGAAAATATCTCCCAAAATACCTTATCAGTACTTTTCAGGTATATTTTGGGATCCCAAAGGTATCTGGGTTTTGTGGTTTGCCGTTGCCTTCATCTGTGTAGCAACCCCCATCTTCCTTGGTGGTCTCCCATCCAAGTACTGACCATGGTCAACCCTGCTTAAATCTCAAGCTCTGACCAGACTTGGCTATTCATGGTTCTGTATCCCTCCAAGCGTCCAGAATAACTAATGGTTGGGTTGCCTGAGGTCCCTTCCTGGTCACAACTCTAGTTTACGGAAGGTCTAGAAGACCAGAGGCTCTCAGATATCCTCCCCCAGTGAACCACCATCCCCTTATGAAGTTCTCCTTCCTTCCAGAAGACCCTAACTTTGCCTTCAGATCGATGACCCAAAAGAGCAAGTAGGTTGCACTTGCTACCAAAAACCGTGTCATCACACTGTGGGAAACGCCTCTGTTCCATAGCGCACCAAAAGATTGTCATGCAACATTAATGGGCTCATGAGGCAGGTACTATGACCTGACACTTGAGGAGGAAAGTCAAACCTTGAGGCTTGGATTGTTGTTGTTGTTGTTGTTTTTCCGATAGACAAAAGACCAGCAACCTCTTGGGGAGGAGGGAAATAGGTTCATTTAGACTCTCCAGTGGCATGGATGTTTTCTCTCTCTCAAATGGCTGGAGTCATGATAGCATCTCAGATACTTCTGTCAAATTTCACTCCAACTAGATCATGGCTTGAAGGGTAACAGGAAGGTCACCAGGAACTGAATCAGGTTCCTCTTGACCTACAGGTCGGATCTAACCTACTGAGCTACCTGAAAGTGAGGATAGTCAACCCCCAGAATTCTCTTTGGCAGACACAGAAGTGTGTGTGAAGTGGTGTCAAGTCCAACTTTGATGATCTATGAACTAATGTCCTCCAAAACATCCTATTGTTAACAGCCTTGCTCAGGCCTTGCAGACTGAGGGCTGTGGCTTCCTTTGTAGAGTCAATCCATTTGATGTTGGGTCGCCTTCTTTTCCTGCCAGCTTCCAACTTTTCCTAGCGTTATTGTCTTTTCAAGTGCTTCTTGTGGTCTCATAAAATGACCAAAGTCATTTTAAATGAGCCTCAGCTGAGTCATTTTAGCTTCTAGGGAAAGTTCAGGCTTGATTGGGTCTAAATCCCACTACTTTATCTTTTTGGTGGTCCACAGCAGGAGTCATTTCATTAAAAAAGAGGTGCAGGTGCTCATTAGCATAACTCATTAGCATAACTTATTTGCATATGCCATACCCCCTGACATCACCAGGAGTGTGCTAGAAGGCGACACCCACCACTCAGGCTCCACCCCAAAAATCTCCAGGGATTTCCCAGCTCAGAGCTGGTGAGCCAGCTTTACACTTTGACTAAAGACACCTCAGGTTTCCTTTGCTCTTGCAGGGAAGCTACCCTACAACAAGCATGAAAAGACAGATCAAGTTAGTATGTGTTTGCTCTTTTCCACAGCGCATCAAGATATGCGCCCGCTCCAGGGCTTATTACTCCTGGAACAGAGTTCCTGTGCATTCCCACTTGAAATGACCCCTGGTCCACAGTAGCCATAAAATTCTCATCGAATACCAAATTTCAAAAGAATAAAGTTCTATTTTTTATTTTTATTTTACTGGATTGGTATCCCGCCCTCTCCGTTTAGCGGGCTCAGGGTGGGTTCCATCAAATATAATACGCAATAATTAAAAACAGTTAAAACACATGAGACAAAATACAGTGTAATTTCTATACCTAAGGGACCGCCTCTTCCTGTATATGTCTCGAAGAGTGTTACACTCTGTGAGTCAACATTTCCTGATGGCCCCTGGCCCAAGGGACATCCGCGTAGCCTTGACCAAGGCCAGGGCTTTTTCCACCCTGCCCCCCCCTGGTGAAACATGCTCCCCACTGAGATCAGGGCCCTGTGGGATCTTATTCAATTCTGCAGGGCCTGCAAGATGGAGTTCTTCCACCAGGCTTTTGGCTGAGGCAGTGGGCACATGCCCCCCCCCCCAAGGTTGCTGTCTCCCATCCACTGATAACCGGTCATACCCACTTACATCAAAGGGCCGGATTCTTTCTGCAGCAAGCTATGATTATTGATTTTAGATGCTTATAATGTGTTTTAGATTTTTATCATATTTATGGAATTGTCGTAACCCACCCTGAGTCCGTTTACAGGACGGGTGGGATATAAATGTGAAAAATAAACAAACAAATAAATAAAAGAATATATCCAAATTGGCGTAGAGTTTGGTGTAGCGGTTAAGTGCACGAACTCTAATCTGGGAGAACCAGCTTTGTTTCCCCGCTCCTCCACTTGCACCTGCTGGATGACCTTGGGCAAGCCGTCGTTCTGGCACAGCTGTTCTTGAAAAAGGGTTGTTTCTGTCAGAGCTCTCTCAGCCCCACCTACCTCACAGGGCGTCTGTTGTGGGGAGGGGAAGGGAAAGGAGTTTGTAAGCCGCTCTGAGACTCCCTTGGGTAGTGAAGGGCGGGGCATAAATCCAATCCCTTCTTCTCTTCTTCTTCTTCAATCAGAGCCTCAACAGATGTAACCTGTCACAGTTGGGTTCCAGATATCACTGAGATCTGATCCACTGAAGGGGAGGCCCAATAGATAGATAAAAAAGGATGATGCCCACTGCCTCAACTAAAAGCTTTCTTCATTGTCACAGATGGGGAGTTGTACATTATTGTCTACTGTGATTGGCAGGCGATATGGAGTGGCCCAGTCAGGCATCGATACTTGAAGCCATAAGTGTTGTTATGCTTTCATAGACACAGAAACAGTGCTTTCTAGCTGCTGACCTTAAGTCTCCAGCAATTCACTTCAGGGAATGTCAGTCTGAGGGCACAGACAGCAGGAACTGTCTCGCATCACACGGGCAAACGCTGACAAGTATTTTTCTTTCTGTCTCCAGGGATGGATTAATCATTAGGCCAAGAAGGCTACAGGACTTCATATTTTAAGTGCCTTAGGACCTCATGTTCTCTAGGCCTTCAGTTTCCCAGCCCGCTGGGTGATCTTGGGGTTTGTCACTGTCTTTCAGTTTAGCCTATCGCACAGTGCTGTCACGAGGATAAAATGTGGAAAGGGAAGCCATCTAGGCTGAGTTCTTCGGACAAATGTAATCCATAATGCCTGTTTTTTTTAATGAAATGGAAGACTGGCTCAGCAAGACATTTCAAAGTTTAATGTGTGAGAATATCCATTTATGGTATGGCTTTCAATATCACCGTGCAATTTTTTTTTTATTCACCCACGCAGAGAGTCCTGTGCAGCACATAATGATCTGTGGATGGAGTCTTGGGCCTGACTTACATTTTATTCCTCGAGTGCCCCGACTCCACTGAAAAACTTCGGCGCGTGTTCTTGGAGGGGTGTGCGCATCGTTTAGCAAGATGCCTACTTGAAAACGTGGTTTAAATTGATTTCATTCCTTACATGACCCAGCATCCGTGAAAAAACGTCGTGCACATTTTTCAATGGCATCAAGCGCCAAGGGGGGATGTTTTCAGAAGCGGTTTCTCTCAAAGTCTGCCTCCATCCTAATCAACTCACTAAATATGCTCTCTCTGTGTGTTTTAAGTGCTGTCAAGACACTACTGACTTCTTGCAACCCTATTATATGAGGTAATGCGTGGAATGTAGAATGTACTGGTTAGATCCAGACTGAATCTGCAGTTTTCATCGATGCCCCCTTTCCCCTGCTGACCTCCTCCCCTTGTATCATTTCTCCTGACTCCCCTACTCATGTCAGTGGGCTGTCATGACAAGGGGGAAGGCAGAAAAGTTCCATTCTGTCATTGGACAATTTAGTCTGGATCTAGCCTAATGTATTTAGAATCATAGAGTCGGACGGGACCTCCAGGGCCATCTAGTCCAACCCCCTGCACAAGGCAGGAAATTCACAAATAACTCCCCCCCCCCACCTCCAGTGACTGCTGTTCCATGCCAAGAAGATGGCAAAAAACCTCCAGGATCTCCAGCCAAACCGGCCTGGAGAAAAATTGCTTCCTGACTCCAAAGTGGTGATCGGCATTTCCCTGGGCGTGTAAGAAAGGGTCATGAGAACTAAGCACCAGGGGCGTAGACTTTGTAAATCCGGGGGGGGGGGCGGAGGCTCTTTCGTGCGCGCGCGCACATGGGACCATGTCCCCGCCGCTTCTCCCCCCCCCGGGCCCCAGGGAGGTAGACCTGGTTTCGGCAGCCATGTCCCCGCCACCTCTCTCCCCCCCCCGCCCCAGGGAGGCAGGAGGGCAGGCCAGGGGTGGAGGGGAAGGAGAGGCGGCGACGGCTGACTGGCCACCGGCGGGCACTCCATTTTGCCGGGGGTGGCTGAGCCCCCCCCCAGGAAATTTCAGGGGAGGCTCGAGCCCTCGAGCCCCCCCATAGTTGACGCCTATGCTAAGCACTGATGCAACCCTTCCTGCCCTCCCTCTCATGGTCTGCCTAAGTTCACAGAATCAGCATTGCTGTCAGATGGCCATCTAGCCTCTGTTTCAAAACCTCCAAAGAAGGAGAGTCCACCACCTCCCGAGGAAGCCTGTTCCACTGAGGAACCGCTCTAACTGTCAGGAAGTTCTTCCTAATGTTTAGTCGAAAACTCTTCTGATTTAATTTCAACCCGTTGGTTCGGGACTGACCTTCTGGGGCCTTTCTTTGTGAGTTAGCATAAGTTAGCCTGAATTAGTAACGGTTCATTGAATCTGCTTATGATATTGTGCCACAACATACAACAGGTTTTGTTCCCCATTCCCACTGCTCTTATGGATGATTAGTGCCCTTGAGGAGTTTTTAGCTAGCAGCACCAACCAGTTCAGAAGAAACGTCTTATGAATAGCTGTTAGTCTGCCAACATAAATCCCAAGAAACAGAACAATGATATCGGAACAGGCTGAGAGCCAGTTTGGTATAGTAGTAAAGTGTGCGGACTCTAATCTGGGAGAACCATGTTTGATTCCCCACTCCTCCACTTGCAGCTGCTGGATGACCTCGGGCAAACCATAGTTCTGACAAGAGCTGTCCTTGAAAGGGCAGTCCTTGAAAGAGCTCTCTCAGCCCCACCTACCTCACAGGGTTCCTGTTGCGGGGAGTGGAAGGGACAGGAGTTTGTAAGCCGTTCTGAGACTCCAAGTGAAGGGCAGGGTATAAATCCAATCTCCTCCTCCTCCTCCTCCTCCCTTGCTTTAGCATCTAAAGTAATATTCAAGTATCATATGTCCGCTCGGAGAAACTCATGAAATAGACGATTCAGTAGAAAATGAGGGTTTTTTTTTCACACACACTATACACAATGTGGTGTAGTGGTTAAGCGTGTCGAACTAGTATCTGGGAGACCTGGATTCGAATCCCCACTCAGTCCATGGAAGCTCACTGGGTGACCTCAGGCCAGTCATACTCTTTCAGTCTAACCTACCTCACAGGGTTGTTGAGAGGATAAAATGGAGGAGAGGAGAACGGTGCAAGCAGCTTTGGGGCTCCATTGGGGGAAAAGGCGGGCTACAGATGAGGTAAATAAATAATAGAAACCCCCGTTGCCTTGTGACGTATGAACTTCGTGGCTCTGCGTTCAGTGAGTTTGCCCATCTCTGCATAGGACTTAGAAACAGAACACAGTCTTAGATTTCATTTGTGGGAAGTCAGACTGTCACATGTGCTCTTTTATTTTTAATACCTTTAACGTGCGCCACTGTGATTTGTGCATCTGGTTCTTTCGTACTTTAATTTAACACTCAATTGCATTACTTTTAAATAAAGTTTTTAACTGGGGCAGTCAGTGACCATTGGCTGGGATAAACAAGTTTTTCACATGGGACCTGGGGGGGGGGGGAATAAATAGACTTCTGAATTTCCCTTGAAGTGAGAGGAAAGAAGGAAGAGGAGGAGGAGGAGGAGATTGGATTTATACCCCGCCCTTCACTACCCAAAGGAGTCTCAGAGCAGCTTACAATCTCCTTCCCCTTCCCCTCCCCACAACAGACACCCTGTGAGGTAGGTGGAACTGAGAGAGTTCTTTCGAGGACTCTTCTTGAGAGAACAGCTCTGAGAGGACTTGTAACTAACCCAAGGTCACACCAGCAGCTGCATGTGGAGCAGTGGGGAATCAAACCCAAACTGGCTCTGAGCCCTGGAAAGACATGAAATCTAGAGGCATTCACTCCCTACTAAGCACTGTGGCCTAGTGGTTAGCATATTGCTAAAATTCAGCCAAAAAGGCACCTTTAGTGTCCATGTGGTTGTATTTTGTAATACTCTCTCACAAATGGGTTTTGACACACCACAGTAGTCCCAAATATGCCTCTGTGACAGACAATTTAGGTTCTGCCTCTCCCTAAGAGTGACCAATGGGAGCCGGTGGAATGTTGGTGAGTGAACCGTCGGAAAACAGCAGTTAAGAGGGAAGCCGGGAGATGGCAGCTGGGGAGTTGAGAGGGGAAAATGTATGTCTGAATGAAGCTGGAGAAGAGCTGCTTAGAGCTGGCTGAAAAGACTCAATTTGTAACAAAGGATCCCAATTGCTGAAACATGGGAACAGTTCAAAAGTCTAATGGAAGTAAAACTTTGTAAATTCTGTCTTACTTTCTTCAGTGTTATGTTCAAACCATAAATAAGAGTTAACTTTTGGTTTTGTTTAACCCTACAAGCTGCATGTCTCAGGGAAAGAAACACATGCACACAAGTTAATCTCTCTCTCTCTGTCTCTCTCTATCTATCTGTCTATCCATCCATCCATCCAGATAAGGAGGAGGAGGTTGGATTTATACCCCACCCTTCACTACCCAAAGGAGTCTCAGAGTGACTTACAATCCCCTTTCCCTTCCCCTCCCCACAGCAGACACCCTGTGAGGTAGGTGGGGCTGAGAAAGCTCTTTGAAGAACTTGTGAAAGAACAGCTCTGAAAGATCTTGTAACTGACCCAAGGTCACACCAGCAGCTGCATGTGGAGGAGTGAGGAATCAAACCCAGTTCTCCTAGATTAGAATCCGCCCTGCTAACCACTACACCAAACCGGTTCTCGATAGATAGGTTATATGGAAATTAATAAAGGGTGGCCGCATGTGTCTGGAATAAGGTTTGAGCCCCCAACCCCAATAACTCTCAGTGAGTGAGGAGCTGTTATTAAAAGGAGCTGGGCTACCCTGTCTGCTGATGTCTCTGTGGGTGAGAGAGAGAGGGCCTGAGGTGTGAAATGGTTGTGGCTCTCTGGAGATTTCAAAAGAGGCAAGAAGGGTAGTGAAAGTGTCGGCCTGACCTACGTACGGTCCAGAACCTGAGAGAAAGAGAGAGGTTGCTGAGGGGGGTCGCCACTCTGTGTGTGTGGAGAAGGGGGTCTCACACCCCCAAATGCTACTTCTGTAGAAAGAGGAACCCCAGGAACCATATATTGGGTCCTGGGATGAGATGTTTGCAGTGGGGGAAGAGAATCAGCCAAAAAATTACCACCTTGCTTCACAGAAATCCTCCTACAGATCCAAGTCATTAAAAATGTATATCCGGTCTTTCTGTCGTTCAGGTGGCATACATCCAATTATAACGGCACGCTATAAAGCGCATCCATCACCCTCTCAAATCAAGGCAACAGGAAGAGAGAGAATAAATATCACAGTCCAGGAATAGGGAAGGGCTAGTATGCCAGCTTCTTCTTCCTTTCAATTCTCATCTCTTGTCGCTGTGAGCATCTTTGTCTTACCTGTTTTTCTGGCTGGGCTCCCTGATTGTTTCTCATGCCATTTTAATGCATTTCCAACCATCAATGTGCTATGCACCATTTATGTGTCATTAACGCAACAATAAAGCTGCAGCCGTTAAACAGGAAACAGTTGGCACAAGAAAAGGGGAAACGGTGCCAAAATATTCTCACAAGGGAGATGGAAGACTGCAGTGGGGCTTTTGAGATCAATACACAGTAGGTTTGTGAAATTCAGGTGCATAGAGAAGTCCAGCATCAGTCAAATGCCAACACTTACGCAAAGGCACTTCAAACAAATGGGATTACAAGCTCAGGAGAACAGGGATGCTTGAAGATGCTGCAGTTCGGCTTGCATCCTGTTCGCCAGTTGCAAACAGAGACCTGATTTTTCGCTGAACAGTTTGACAGGTTGTCAGTCTATTCCTGGGTCTTTGACCTGTTGTTTCATTGTATTCCTTACTAACTATGCATGACAGTGCAGCTATCCTTTTGGGCATGCACATTACCACACAGTGCAATTGATTTCTATTACCCCCTCTATCCTTTAAAGAGACCGTTTGCTCACTTTCAGTCATCAATAAACTGACATTTTTTCAATACAATTCCACCCTTTGGTGTTCGTCTAAATCAGGGGTTCTTCATCTTTTTTTGTGCCGTAGACACCCCCCCACACCTTTGGCAGTCTGGTGAAGCCTACAGACCCCACGGTCATGTGCGATGTAGCGGCAGGTCTAATCACCCCCGTAATTTCGAACAAGCGATGAGCATAAATGAGATTTTGAGATATCTGCAACAACTCTAATGTGACATGAAAATTCCTGTGATTTCGGTTGGCGACAAAGTCACAGGTACTGTTAATACTACTTTGGTTTGTTGCCTATATTCATAATGGGGAAGGAAATGCTAAATTTCAGTTAGTGGAAATAAAGATGGGATCCCCCCCTCCAAATTCACAGACCCCCTAAAATCTATCCCCCCCGGGGGTCCATGGACCCCAGGTTAAGAACTGGTGGTCTAAGTATTTTATTTATTTATTTATTTCATGAGATTTATATCCCGCCCTCCCCGCCAATGGCGGGCTCAGGGCGGCTAACAACATAAAATAACACAAGCAATATCAAAAAACAGTTAAACTTATACCGTAAGATCGGCAGCAACAATTACAGTTTATCTTCAAGTGTATCAAGTCAACCTTCAGATGTACTCCCTATGGGTGCAGATGTCATTGCCGGCAAATGAAATTGGGCCAGGGCCAGAGTGTAAACATTAGGCGGCCCCTACTTGAAAGCCTGGTGGAAGAGCTCTGTCTTACAGGCCCTGCGGAATTGTAACAAATCCCGCAGGGCCCTGATGTTCTCCGGGAGCTCATTCCACCAGTATGGGGCCGCCACTGAAAAAGCCCTGGTCCTTGTGGCTGCCAGCCGCGCCTCCTTCGGTCCAGGCAGGACCAATCGGTTTTGGGATCCTGACCGAAGTGCTCGCTGGGGGACATATGGAGAGAGGCGGTCCTTCAGGTAAGTAGTCCTTAATGAAGCTAATAACTGCCAATCAGTTTGAATCAAATTAACAATGATATTAAGGAAATAGATGAGTAAATATCAATCATGTATGACTTAACATCACATAAGACTCCAAATATATAGATGGATACACATAGCCAGACTCTGTAGGTGCTTTTCCATCAAGATGAATTCATTAAATGGAAAAGCACCTACAGAGTCTGGCTATATGTATTCATCATGAATAAAGGAAAATAAGGCAGTTTTGAGACATTGCTGTACGATAAGACAGTTTGGAGGCATTATTGGTTGAGAAGTTCCTGTGGCTGTGCCTCTTTGGGAGTTCCCATTTGCAGTCCTGATGAAGGAATTGAAAACTCACTGAATAAGCTGGAGGATGAGTGACTGCAGCCTATCTCTTATTGTCTGTTTCAAGTCCTAAGGACTGTATCGACTTGCTGATTGCAACGTACTTCATATTGTTTATCTTGAGTCTTAAGAAGTGGATGTATTTGCTTTGTTTTATGGACATTTGAAAATCACGTTTTTCAGTCCATTGAAATTGTGAAAATTGCTTTTGGGAGTGTTAAAGAGTAAATGTTAAATATTGCTTTAAATCTCCAGCCTATCTATTGTATTTCTGGCATTTCGTGTCTTGAGTATTATTGTATGTTTGAGAAATATTTGGAGTCTTATGTGATGTTAAGTCATACATAATCAGTTTGAATCAGCAGCGTCTTTGCACATATACAGATCTGGGGGAAACCTGATACAAAGCAGTTTGGGAGGCTTTTGTGGCTGCTCGGCAGAAAGTGAACCAACCAACGGATTGTCTTACATTTGATTGCCATCTTTGAACACGGTAAGTTTGACAGTCAACCATATTCACAGTGAAATCTGCAGCGTCCCTACCACAGAATGCTAGTGAGGAAGAGGCCTGATTATCTGAAAGGGTCACCAACTCCAGGTTGGGAAATTTCTGGACATCTGGGGATCAGTGTTCCCTCTAAGCTGAGTTAGTGTGAGCCAGCTCACAGATTCTTAGCCTCCGGCTGACACATTTTTGTCTTAGCTCAGGAAGGATGGCTCCAGAGCAAACTTGATTTATGCAGCAGCCCAATCACTCGCTCACAACGTTAATGCCAAATAGCTCACAAAGTAGAATTTTTGCTCACAAGACTCCACAGCTTAGAGGGAGCATTGCTGGGCATGGAACCCAGGGAAGGCAGGATTAGGGGAGAGACCTCAGCAGAGTATAATGCCATAGAGTCCACCCTCCATAGCAGCCAGGAATCTGCCAACACTGAGCTGGCAACCATAATCTTCTGAGATTTCTGACTGAAACTGTTTTCCTTCCCTTTGGGTTTCTTTCAAACTCTTTGCAAACCCACACTTCTCTTTTTATTCATACCATGCCATTTTTAATATCCTCCGGTTATATATAATTTTGTTTTCATCATGGACTCTCCTGGACATTCCACATGCTCCAAAATCAGTTGGCTCCCTGATGTGTCACTCAGAAGCTGTCCCAATCCACTGGCTGTGAGTACTGTCCCAATCCATTGGCTGGGGGCTGGGTCTGCTCCTCTTCCCCGCCCACTACTTCAGCCACTGTGCCCTGTCAGAATTTCTGGCAGACGGCTTTCTCTCTTAACGAAGATGCTTCTCCTGCTTCCCTCCTGTGTGGGACTAACTATTCCCTCAGTGGCTGTTAGTAGGTGTAACGAAATGGCAGTTACTGCCGTTAGTAAGATGGCTGCTGTCTGTGGTAAAATGTTCCCCCACAAGGTTCAATTGAACTGTCGTTCCAGAGAGGGGCCTGCAGATGTATCACTCATTGGGCTGAATGGGGCTTCCTCATCTGCTGGCTTATAGTTCCCAGCTGCCCCAAGGCCAAAAAGTGTGGGAAAAGAGGGAAAACAGGGTGATGTGGCAGTCAGGGCTTCAATGCCCTCCAAACCAGCGATTCCCTTTTGGGAAACCACTGTTGCCAATTTCCAGGTGAGGGCTGGAGATCACTCAGAATTACAACTGCTCTCCAGATGGCATTGATCAGTTCCCCTGGAGAAAATGGTGGACTCTGTGTCCTTATACCCTGCTGAGATGCCCCCCCCCCCATGACAGCCAATGTGACGTGGCAGTCAGGGCTTCAGAGCATGGTAGAGGCTGCAGGTGGGGGGGATGGAAAGCTGAACAGTGAGGGGGAAATAAAGGTAGGCTGATGCTTGGCTGGGAAGGAGATAGGGTTGCCAACTCCAGGTGGGGAATTCCTGGAGATTTGAGGGGTGGAGCCTGGCGAGGGTGAGGTTTGAGGAGGGGTGGGGCCTCAGACAGGTACAATGCCATAGACTCTGCCCTCCAAACCAGCCATTCCCTCTTGGGGAACCACTGTTGCCAATCTCCAGATGAGGGCAGGAGATCACTCAGAATTACAACTGTTCTTCAGGTAACAGACATCAGTTCCCCTGGAGAAAATGGTGGACTCTGTGTCCTTATACCCTGCTGAGGTTGCCACAGCAAATTGATGTTGAGTGCCCAAGGCCTTGGCACTCTCCCAGAGCCTCTTTCTAGAACCTGTTGTATTTATTTCCACAATGGGCCTTATTCCTAGTATGGATATATTTCCAAATCCGGCATCTCCTCTCTTATAATTTGACCCCTCTGTCTTGGACCCTTCCCTTTAAACCATGAAAAAAAAACACTCATGATACAGTCGAAAAGAGCAAGAGTCCAGTAGCACTTTAAAGACTAACAGCATTTGTGGCAGAGGGGGAGCTTTCATGAGTCACTGCTCCCTTCTTCCGATAGCTCATTCCCTGCCACCACTCTTGTTAGTCTTTAAGGTGCTACTGGACTCTTGCTCTTTTTCTACTGCTACAGACAGACGAACATGGCTACCCGTCTTGATCTAGGCTTATGATACATATCAGCGCTAGAAGACTGTCTGAAACCAGAAGGAACCCATTTGTTTGATCCTTCAGGACAAGTGCTGTGAACTTTATGTGAACTCTGCTTCATCGATTATATCCACAGTTAGAAGCATGCTGCTATTCAGAGAGAGAGCAGCAGAGACGAGGATTTTTGAAACGTTTTAGGTGATTTAAAAACGTATGCCTGGCATTTCTGAGAATTCAAGGTGTGTTTGAGACACAGAATGCTATTTCTTGAGGTCAAGGTTTTGGTTTGTTTTGAAAGAAACCAAGTATTTAGCCCTTATGAATGCAAAGGGGCATGCTGGAAAGTCGGTAGGCTGTATCTGGCAATATCACAGAGTAATGCTCCCTCTAAGCTGTGGAGTCTTGTGAGGAAAAATTCTACTTTGTGAGCTACTGGCATTAAAGTGGTGAGCGAGCGATTTGGCTGATTCATCAATCAGTTTGCTCTGGAGCCATCCTTCCTGAGCTAAGGCAAAAATGTGTGAGCTGGAGGCTAAAAAACGGTGAGCTAGCTCACACTAACTCAGCTTAGAGGGAACACTGTGACAGGATACAGTCCTAAACAGTCTTACTCGTGAGTAAGCCCCCTTGAACTCAGTAGGACTTACATCTGAGATGGGGAATTGGACAACCAAAAGAGCCGGAAACACTTTCAGAGAAAGCATTTTGAGACCTGTGCTCTTGTGTCTGGTGGGGTATACTGTGCTATTCTTTTTGGATTAGCCAGGCCCGTAGCTTTGGGGCAGTGTAATGACATCTAGTGGTTAACTCAAAGACAAATTTAGGTTGCGGTCACAGGTGCGAGATAAAGCATGGGGGGGGGAGGAGAGGCTATTTCCTCCAGCAGACGTTGACCTGCAGTTGCACGATCACACAGTCTTTTGAAGCTATGAGCACAGCCTGCCACTGCATGATCAGACACAACCACGGGTGAGTCAGGTTTTATTTATTTATTTTTGCCGTTTGTCTCCGATGCGCTTAAACAAGGGGCTGATGATTCGCACCTCAGCCCTGAGGGCTCCCTATGGAGTGTGCGATGATGCACATACTGAGAAGGGCAAAAAACAATGGCATGGAGTCGGGATGGTCTGATCAGACCATCCCAACGCCACGAGAGCGCGCTGGAGTGATCAGACACAGGAAAGTCAGTCTGTGGCCCATAGCAACCTGTTTGCTACTGGACTTTCTGAGGCGTCTTTTAAATCCACTAGCGTGGCGGAGCAAAATGGGTTGCTGACGGCTGCAGGGCACTTCCTAGATGTTGTTGTGTATCGCGCTCCTTTAATTCACACCTATGTAGGGGTTAACTGTGCATGTGATCACAACCGTAGAGTCCAGTGGCACCTTTAAGACCAACAAAGGTTCATTCAAGGTATGAGCTTTCATGTGCAAGGCCTTGCACACAAAAGCACACACACCTTGAATAAACCTTTGTTGGTCTTAAAGGTGCCACTGGACTCGAATTTTGTTCTGCTGCTTCAGACCAACATGGCTGACTGCCTGGAACTCAAAGACAGTTCGGCACTGCCTGCATATCTACGAAACGGAAGTTGTTAGGACTTGAAGGTTGCGATCTCACGATCATCCACAACATGCTAAAAGAGTGCGTCCCCAGTTGTGAATAGAGTAAAAGCAGATGAGACAAAGACTACATACTTATAAAACACACACCGCAGGCTCACGCCTCAAACCCACGCAAGGGTGAGCATGTGACATTTCCGTCAGCATGTGGTTTCAGTGTGAAAGTGCTTTGTTGTTAATTTTTTTTAAAAGGAATGTTAAGGAGCATATCTGTTTTTTCCCACTTTAAGATTCTAATGCTCGAGGAAGGGGGCTGGTTTTGTTGATCAACTCTCAGCAGAGGGTGGTTAGACTAAGCCTCCCCTTTCTCCCCGGATGGTCCCCAAGGCAAACCGAGGCAGTCCTCACCTGCAACTTGCATTCTGTAGACAGAGGTGCAGACTCTCGACATGTCTGTTTGAGCCCTAAGTCTTCCAAACAACGGAAGTCTCTCCTGAACACACACATCCACACAAACTCACAAGGGCAGCAGTCGTTTATTATATGGTTAGAAGCAGAAAAGAGGCACAATAGCCCAGTCTGTTCTTTTGAATGGGAAAGAAGAGCAATAGTCTGGGCTGTTTTGTTTGAATGGAGACGGAGATGGAGTACTCAGGCCTGTGATGGTTGAGTAATCGTGTGATTTCTGCCTTGCCCACTGAGAGCCAGTTTGGGGTAGTGGTTAAGAGCGGCAGGACTCTAATCCGGAGAACTGAGTTTGATTCCCCACTCCTCCACATGAAGCCAGCTGGGTGACCTTGGGTCAGTCACGGTTCTCTCAGAGCTGTTCTCTCAAGAGCCGTTCTCTCAGAGCTCTCTCAGCCCCACCTAACCTCACAGGGTGTCTGATGTGGGGAAAGGAAGGGAAAGGAGAAAGCTGCTCTGAGACTCTTTCAGGTAGTGAAGGGTGGGGTAGAAATCCAATCTCTCCTCCTCCTCCTCCTCCTCTTCTTCTTCAGCAGCCATTTTCTCCAGAGGAAGTAGAATAAAGGTTATGAACAAACAAACAAGCAAGCAATTTATGTCGTCTGGAGATCAGTTGTAATTCCAGTTGTATTCCCCCACCTGGAGGTTGGCAACCACAGGCTGGAGGCGTAATCTTCTTTCTGGAGGAGGTAAGTGGGAGGCCTAAGCAGAACTGGGGCTAGAACCAGTTTTGCCTGCCGATGGATGTGCATAAATGAAACGGAAAGACGCAATTTTCGGATAGTGCTGTGGAAGGGAGTTAGGCTTTTCCAGCCATCTGCTGCTGGAATTGCAACCAAGCACAACCGGGAAATTCTCCCCCCGCCCCACAGCACCTGCTGAACCTGTACAGATGGTTTCATAAATCATATTGCACTGGAGCTGTCCCTCCCTCAAGAGAAAATGAGCCTGTAACAGTGACATCCCTTCACACTGGTTACCCCCCATCAAGTTGCAGCCAACTTAATGGCAATCCCTGTCGGGTTTTCAAGGCAAGAAAGACATTCAGAGGCGGTTTGGCATTGCCTGCCTCTGCATCATGACCCTGGCATTCCTTGGAGGTCTTCCATCCAAATACTGACCAGGGCTGACCCTGCTTAGCTTCCGAGATCTAACGAGATCGGGCTAGCCTGGGCTATCCAGGTCAGGAAACTGGGGACAGGGCGGAGCATGTGAATAGATTTTGCAGACTCGAAATCCTCCTTCTGTTTGCCAGGCTATTTGAAAGTCTGGTTTTGGCGTCAGCTCGCATGAAGATCCCGCGCAGGCACCTTATGGGCAGCAGTCAAACTTCTTGGCAATGCAATGCGTCCATCTGGCAAGCTGAAGGAACACCGTGTGAAACAGGGGCAGGAGCTCGGGGGAAGCTTTGCGCGGCACGACGCCAGTTTGCAGATGGTTAGGAAATTATTATGCAAGGGTGTTAGGGAGCGTGTGCCGTGTCTGAGTTAGACAACCCTAATAAGACTGTCTGCTTTTTCAGCCGTAAAAAGGCGCTGCCACGCACAATATCCTGCACCGCCAGACAACGGGAGATTAGAATGTTTGCTGTGTGACCCTGATTGCCACTTAAGAGTCGGAAGCTTCAATCATGCAAATAGCAGAGAGGGGAGAAGAGAGGGGGAAAGAGATGGCTACCGCTGCCTCACTAGCTGGTCTTCTTGCTTCTTTAAAGGCCTGTGGAGAGGCACCACTTGGCTGGGATAACATTCCTTTAAAACGTTCCTTTGAAATGTGGCGTCGGAGGAGAGTTTTATGGATATCACGGAATGCCCCAAAAGACAATCCAGTGGGGTCTAGATCAGATCAAGCCTGAACTCTCCCTAAAAGCTAAAATGACCAAATGGAGGTTATCATACCTTGGACACATTGTGAAAGACAAGACTCAGTGGAAAAGACAATCATGCTGATAGAAGAAGGAGGAGGAGGAGGAGGCGGTAGTGGAGGAGGAGGAGATTGGATTTATGCCCCGTCCTTCATTCAGGAGTCTCAGAGTGGTTTACAAACTCCTTTCCCTTCCCCTCCCCACAACAGACACCCTGTCAGGTAGGTGGGGCCGAGAGAGCTCTTTGGAGGACTGCTCCTGAGAGAACAGCTCCAAGAGAACTGGGACTGACCCAAGGTCACACCAGCAGCTGCATGTGGAGGAGTGGGGAATCCAACCCGGTTCTCCCAGATTAGAGTCCACCGCTCCTAACCTCTACACCAAACTGAAGGCAGCAGGACAAGAGGAAGACCCAACATCAGATGGATGGACTCAACCAAGGAAGCCACGGGGGAGGGGGGGCTCAGTTTGCAAGACCCGAGTGAGGCTGTTAACGAGAGGATGTTTTGGAGGCTGTTAATCCACACGGTTGCCATCATGCGGAAGTGATTTGATAGCACTTAACACACACAGTGGGCAGCTTCACCAAATATATCTTCTGTCCAAAGAAAAGTCCCTGGATGGAAAATGCGTGTGTGTGGGTGGCAGGGGGGAGCAGTTTCTCTTCTGACGGTGTTTTACCCTCTTCCCTTTAAAAGAAATGCCGTTCTGACCAATTCTGTTCCGTGACCACCTTATTCCCTTGATTGAAATGCCCTCCTGAATCTTTCCGTTTTGCAAGAGTCAGGATAGTTTTGGAGGGTAGCCATGTTGGTCTGCAACAGAAGACCCAGATTCGAGTCCAGTGGCACCTTGGAGACCGTTTGAGATAGATGGACAGACAGACAGATGTGTGTGTGTTACATAGAAGATAGATAGACAGACAGACAGACAGACAGATGATGGATGGACCGATATTGCCATTAAGTCCCAGGGACTTACAACAACCCCCATGGTGTTTTCAAGGCAAGATACGTTCAGAGATGGTTTGCCATTGCCTGCTTCTGCATCACAACTCTGGTATTCCTTGGTCGTCTCCCTTCCAGGGCTATTTTTGGGCAGGAACGCACAGGAACAGAGTTCTAGCTGTGTCCTGAGTTGGCCATGTCCACAGCCCAAACCTCTGTGCATGTGTGGCTACAAAGCACACTGCCCTCCCCACATTACACACAAGAGGGAAAAGCGGCATGTTAAAATGCCCTCTTTCCCTCTGGGGATCCCCCTGGGATTTCCTTGTCAATTTCACTCCCCCCCCCCCCAGTCAGCTGAGAGTGAAATTGACAAGGAAAAGCCTTTCTCTGCCTTCCCTTCTCTAGCTGACATGTGGCAGCTGGAAAAGGGCAGGCAGGGAACTCAGGCAGGTTGACTAGAAAGGCGATGCTGAAGTGGGGCAGAGAAGCTCGGGGGTGGGTGGGAAGAGGCAAGCTTCCAGCCCCATACTTTCCCAGCCCCCACACCTAACATGCTAATGAGCTGCGCTGTCATGGGTATGGCCTAATATGCCAATGAGTTTCTGCTGTTGGGTGTGGCCTATTATGCTAATGAGTTCCTTCTGGGCTTTTTCTACAAAAAAAGCCCTGCGTCCCTTCCATATACTCAGGGGTCTTTTTGTAGAAAAAAAGGTGCAGGAGCTCATTAGCACAACTCATTTGCATATGCCACACCCCCTAACATACCGGAAGTGTGTCAGAAGGCAACACCCACCCCTCAGGCTCCACTCCACAGGTGAGTGAAACTGACCTGCTCTTCCTCCATTCCCTTCCCCATCCAATACTTTGTGCAATAAAAATAAGCGTAAAGAACACACCCTCATTCTCTTCCTGCTCCCTTGAAACCACCAGGTTTCAAGTAAACTTGAGATACCCAGGACATGTGCATGACCCATCCCTTCCCCTTCCCCTTCCCCTCCCCACAACAAGACACCCTGTGGGGTAGGTGGGGCTGAGAGAGTTCTTTCCAGAACTGCCCTTGAGAGAACAGCTCTGAGAGAACTTGTGACTGGCCCAAGGTCACACCAGCAGCTGCATGTGGAGGAGTGGGGAATCAAACCCGGTTCTCCCAGATTAGAGTACAACTCCTGACCACTACACCAAACTGATGGGGTGGAAGCTGCTGAAAGGTTGGTGAAATTTCTCCAGCACTTATGTGCCATGTGCCCAGATAAAAAATGGTATACTTAGAAAATTTATATGCCACCTTGAGCAAGTCTCTGGAAAAGCAGCACACAGTCATAAAAGGAACAATGATAAAATTATCAATATTAAAACAAAACATTAAAAACAATAAATACCCTAGCAGGGCTTTCCCCGGGGCGCTGCGCCTCTGCACTGCTCGGGGAAGCCGAGGAGGGGGCGGTGCTTGGTCATGTGCCCGCCCTCTGGGCTCCTCACTCCTGGAGCTGCGCTCCTGTGTGCTCCCGCTCCAACGGACCCCTGCATATACTAACCAGCACCAACCCTGCGTAGTTTTCGAGATCTGAGGAGATCAGGCTTGCCTGGGCTATCCAGGTCAGAAAAACCAGATACAAAGATCTAAACTGTGTAAAAATCAGCACTGCGAGCTTGACGTGTGACAGAATGGGGATTGCCAGCACAGTAAGCTCCATTTTCAAGTATATTATTTGTGGAGTAATCAAAACATCTCTGCTTGAGACATGTCAACACACAATGCAAATGCTAGGCAGCATTATTCCACGGTCCATTGAGTAAGCGTCGCCAATTCACTCTAAGCCTAACCTACCCTGCTCTCAGAATGAAGATAACCCCGTGTACCCCCTTCTCAGCTCCTCAGAGGAAGTAGGGATCCCCAGCAAAACAAACACCCTTTCTCAAGTCCTTGAAAGATCACGAACATCATTCAACAGCGGGAACATTTTTTGACAGGGCTGACATCCATTTTAGCATTTCTGACACCACCAGACGAGTTAAAGGGAAATGTCAACCCCAGACCCCTGACATTTCCACAGCGTCAACAACAGAATTGGCACAAAACCTGCCAAGTTTTTCGTAGACTTCAAAACTTTCAAAGCAGGCTCAGAAGAGTGGAACATCGGACCCTGTGATTGGCCAGTAGTACAAAGTCTACGCATTGGCCAGTCCTGGAAGAGGTTTGAGGAACTTGGCCTTCTGTCCTGACTCGGTCAACTGGGTAGGGAGTTTCGTGGTGGGAAGTGCCATCAAGTCGCAACCCTGTGGGGTTTTCAAAGCAAGAGATGTTCAGAAGTGCTTTGCCGTTGCCTGCCTCTGCATCGTGACCCTGGTATTCTTTGGTGGTCTCCCATCCAAATACTGACCAAAGCTGACCATCCTTAGCTTCTGAGGTCTGACGAGATCAGGCTAGCCTGGCCCATCCAGGTCAAAATTTGATCTCCAGCAATTCACGTTCCTGATAAACTCCAGGTCTAGCTCCACTTCCAGTAATGGCCCTCAGGGCCACTGGTTTACAGTTGATACCTTCCAGGCCTAGAGCTGGATGTTGCTGTTAACAGTTCAGCCTGCTCCAGACATTGACCGACTTAGTTCATTTTTCCTCCTCCTTCCTTACTGAGTATCCGGGCGTTTTACAGGGTTATAAATACAAGTTAATGAAGACTGAGCATAATATATACAATGGACACATGAAGCTGCCTTTGGTCCATCAAAGTCAGTCTTATCTACTCAGACTGGCCGCTGCTCTTTTTGGCAGATGGCTTTCACGTCATCATCTACCAAATCCTTTTCATTGGAGATGCCAAGGATTGAACCTGGGGCTGCATGCTCAGCAGATGCTCTACCACTGAGCCACAACCCCATGAAGTTGCCTTATTCTGAGTTAGACCATTGGCCTATCAAAGTTAGTCTTGCCTACTCTGACTGGCAGCAGCTCTCTCAGGTAGAGGTCTTTCACATCACCTTCTACCTTGATACTTTTTTAATGGAGATGCCAAGGAGTGAACCTGGGACCTTCTGCATGCCGAGCAGGGGCTCTGCCACCGAACTATGGCTCCTAATAAAAATGGATTGCACAGTTAGATAACAATGAAATAATACCTGTGCAACGCATCCAAGAAACTGTTTTTCACAATTAGTGAATGATGCAATAAAGACAATATAGCCATCCAACAAATGATGTAATATTGCTAATGGAAAGAAGAAGAAGAAGAAGAGAAGAAGAGATTGGATTTCTACCCTGCCCTTCACTCACTTGGAGTCTCAGAGCGGCTTACAAACTCGTTTTCCTTCCCCTCCCCACATCAGACACCCTGTGAGGTAGGTGGGGCTGAGAGAGCTCTGAGACAACTGTCCTTGAGAGAACACCTGGTACAGAGCTACGGCTTGCCCAAGGTCATCCAGCAGGTGCAAGTGGAGGAGTGAGGAATCAAACTCGGTTCTCCCAGATTAGAGTCCACACACTTAACCACTACGCCAAACTGGCTCCAAAGTGCGGTTGAGTCACAGTTGATCCTGTAGGTTTTTCGAGGTGAGAGATATTCAGAGGCGGTTGGCCATTGCCTGCTTCTGCACAGTGACCCTGAACTTCCTTGGTGGTCTCCCATCCAATTACTAACCAGGGCCGACCCTGCTTAGCTTCCAAAATCTGACAAGATCAGGCCCAGCCTGGGCCATCCAGGTCAGGAAATTGCAGTATGAATGGAAATAAAGGAAAACTGACTCAAATTTTGCCTGGCAATTAAAATGAGAACCCTGTTCCCTTTATACAAAATGCCCGGCTGAAGAATTCCACTTTACCACATTCCGGTTTCTAAAAAGCTTTCTCGGGGATTGCAGGCTTCCTGTTGCTAAACATATCCCGGCTTTCTTACATTTTCCTTTCGCCCCCCCCCCCCGCCCGCCCCCCCAAATCATGTGCTGCTGTTCTGCCGGCGGTGAGAATTATCTTGAAAAGGTGACATTCTTCGTAATTCCTTGCTAATTCACCATATCTATTTTGCACACTTTAGCGAGAGCGCATCAGCCATTCATGAGCGTTGATGCTATTTATCAGCAGTGGCAGGCACTCTCCACTGGCAGCTATCAGATGGAAAGCACGTGCCTAAAGTCAAAACGGTAGCAAGGCCAATTTTTGCTTCATATTTTTTTCATTGTGACTCATGGAGAGGGGAATGAAGCATGAGAAGCACCCAATACAACATTAGAATATTTCTGAGAGGCAGTGAAGTGTGGAGATGGCCTCGTTCCCATTTTTCTTTTCTTTTGTTAATATCTTGGAGGATTGTGGGCATGGAGTGTGGCTCAGTGGAAGAGCCTCTGCTTTGCACGCAGAAGGTCCCAGGTTCCATTCCCAGCATCTCCAGTTTAAAAGGACCAGGAAGTAGTTGATGTGAAAGATCTCTCAGTGGGACCTTGGAGAGCCGCTGCCAGTCTGAGTGGACACAGTACTGACTTTGATGGACCAAGAGCCTGTTTCAATATAAGGCAGCTTCATGTTGAGAACGTAAGAGAAGCCATGTTGGGTCAGGCCAATGGCCCATCCAGTCCAACACTCTGTGTCACACGATGGTCAAAACCCAAGGGCCATCAGCAGGTCCACCAGCAGGGCCAGAACTCCAGAAGCCCTCCCATTGTGCCCCCCCCCCAACACCAAGAATATTATGGATAAAAATATGGAGCAGAGGTCCATCAGTGGCTATTAGCCACAGGTTACAGATAGGAACTCTCAGTCTGGGGCAAGTGATGCTCTGTATTCTTGGTGCTGGGGGGGGGCAGTGGGGGGGGCTTCTAGTGTCCTGGCCCCACTGCTGGACCTTTTGATGGTACCTGATGTTTTTGGCCACTGTGTGACAGAGTATTGGAGTGGATGGGCCATTGGTCTGATCCAACATTGGCTTCTCTTATGTTCTTAGTATCACTGCCCTAGAGATAGTGTTCCATTTATACCTTCTGGCTAATAGTTGCTGATGGATAGTAGTATGCAAAGAGCTAGTTTGGTGTAGTGGTTAGGTGCAGGGACTCCAATCCGGGAGAACCAGGTTCTCCACATGCAGCTGCTGCTGTGACCTTGTGTCAGTCACAAGTTCTTACAGAGCTGTTCTCTCGAGAGCAGTTCTCGAAAGAGCTCTCTCAGCCCCACCTACCTCACAGGCCGTCTGTTGTGGGGAAAGGAGATTGTAAGCCACTCTGAGAATCCTTTGGGTAGTGAAGGGCGGGGTATAAATCCAAAGTCTCCTCCTCCTCAAAGGAATTAAACACAGTGGTTGAATATAGCATCTAACCTGCTCAATGATTCAGGACCAAGGAGAGCGACTAATCTTGCCTTGTTTTATTCATGGTTCTGGCGTGAACAACCCCAAAATAGACGATTTGCCTTCCTGGGGTTGCATCTGGGCATCCTCTTTATTAACTCTCGCCTTCTGTTTGTTGCCAGCTGGCAATTCCCAAGCAACATCTGACAATATGCTGACTCTTGGACTCAGATCGAGTTGGGCAGCCGTGTCAGTCTGTCTGTAGCAGTAGACGACGCCACTCTAATGGCAGAAAGGGAAGAGGACCTCAGGAACCTCTTGCTCAGGGTGAAAGAGGAGAGCGTAAAAGTTGGCTTGAAACTCAAAAGGTCTCTGTGTAATTTGCTGCCTTTCAGGGCTTGCTGGAAGACTGCATGAGCCAAGGAAAGATTTTATACCACTTTCTGTTTTAAAATTATCAAGGTCAAAGTAGATGCTATGGGGGGAGACCCACAATCAAACCTCCTGTTATTTGTTTGTTTGTTTCTTTGTTAGATTTATACCCCGCAGATTCAGGGTGGCTTAAATAAAATTTGTGAAACAATTTAAAACCACATAACCACATAAAATCTAAAGTGCTATGCATACATTTTCCTAGGCAATGTCAAACAATAATCCACTATTTTCCAAACAGGAATCAGTTAGTACAACCATAGCCGATGGGGAAAAAAATCCCAGGGAAGGCTCTGAGGTATTGTTTCTTTAGAAGTTAGATATTCAATAAGAAGAAGAAGAGAAGAAGAGATTGGATTTATACCCCGCCCTTCACTCACTTGGAGTTTCAGAGCGGCTTACAAACTCCTTTCTCTTCCCCTCCCCACAACAGACACCCTGTGAGGTAGGCGGGGCTGAGAGAGCTCTTTCCCAAGCTGTCCTTGAGAGAACAGCTGGTACAGAGCTGCGGCTTGCCCAAGGTCATCCAGCCAGGTGCAAGTGGAGGAGTGGGGAACCAAACTCGGTTCTCCCAGATTAGAGTCTGCGCACTTAACCACTACACCAAACTGACTCTCCACCAATAATGGGTGACCATATATTTGTAATGTCGTTATGTTTACCTTTTGGTGTTTTTTGCTTCATAATGTCTGAGATTTTTTCCATTACGTAAATGTTCCAGATTTTCTTACATCAGAGATTTATTGTTAATTTGTTTTTAGATTTCCATGTCGCTGCTATTGCTGTTTTAGCTGCAGATATTAGAAGAAGAAGAAGAAGAAGAAGAAGAAGAAGAAGAGAAGAGATTGGATTTATATCCCGCCCTTCACTCACTTAAGAGTCTCAGAGCGGCTTACAAACTCCTTTCCCCTCCCCTCCCCACAACAGACACCCTGTGAGGTAGGTGGGGCTGAGAGAACTCTTTCCCAAGCTGTCCTTGAGAGAACAGCTGGTACAGAGCTATGGCTTGCCCAAGGTCATCCAGCCAGGTGCAAGTGGAGGAGTGGGGAATCAAACCCGGTTCTCCCAGATTAGAGTCCGCGCACTTAACCACTACACCAGACTGGCTCTCTATTAGCATGGCAATTCTAATTTTTTGTGCTATGGGTAGTTTGCTTTCTTCTCTGAGATTTAATAACAGTGCTTCAGGTGTTTTGTCTATTGTTTGTTGTGCTATGTTTTGTATTTCTTCTATTATTTTATCCCAGAAGGATGATACGATTGGGCATTCTAACCAGCAATGTTTGTAATTGCTGGTTTCGTTACACCCCCTCCAACAGTGTGGGTTTGAGTTATTTGTGATATACGACATTTGTTGTGGGGTCTTGTACCATAATGACAGTATTCTATGGTCAGTATTTGAATGGGAGACCGCGGGCAATGGCAAACCGCCCCTGAATATCTCTTGCCTATAAAACCCTATGGGGTAGCCATAAGTTGGCTGCAACTTGACAGCAAAAAAATAAAAACGTCTAGCAAGGGAAAACAGGCTGGTGTCCATATAGTACCTATATCCACCCCCCCCCCCCCCCCGAGTCTTGGGAGAGCAATTTAAGCAGAGAAAATGGCAGGAGAAAAGGATTAAACTCCCCCCCTGGCTTTGATCCAATTCAGGGCTCCACCCGGCAGCTTTGAGTTTTAACCCCCTCCCCCCCCCAAAAAAAGCTTTTTAAAGGGTCCAATTAGAAATCTCCTCCCATCTTTTAACATAAGCCGGGTGCTTAAAGAGATGATTCACAATAACAGTGAAACCCCCTTCAATTCCTGTACACTATACGGTTCTCTATGAGGCTTTTTTTTTTTTTAATGTCTTTTTCTAATGATTGCGGGGAGTTTCATTTTCTGATTTGACCTTTCCAACACGGGGGAGAACTCATTACTGAGCTCTGAAAGCACAGCCGTTTTCGATGACGGTCCTTTTGGCGTAATTGGTGGCAATGCTTGGATTTCTCTTTGCCGAAGCACCTTTGTTCTAACCCTTTTTGCCTTCTCCTGATTCCCTTCTTGGGGGGTGTTTGGCGGGGGTTTTCTCCCAGTTAAACAAATCTGAATTCCACGTTATGGCGTGAATGCCTGAATGACCGTATTGTCTGTACGAATGCATAACTTCTACTCCTTTCTGCTCTCGGAATTCTTGACTCTTTTTCACTCCCCACTCTGGGACTTCCTACTGAGTTCCTTGGCTATTGTCTATAGCTTTGCCTTGCTATTATAGACCCAAAGGGTTTTACTGCAGCGTATTCTAAAGGAATCAAAAATACATTCCTCGCGTACCGCCAATGGCAATTCTGGGTTTGCATGAACAGAGCACTCAAATGGTTTTCCTGCGTTTTATGTATTTATTTTAAAATTGATAGCCCCCCCTTCCACAGGACAAAGGGGCAGACAATCAAACTCTCTCTTGCAGAAGCCGTGACCTGTCACAGATGCGCACATGCCCTGGACCAGCACAGTTGGAGAAGTGCACTCTCGATCCCCTTTATATAGTCCACTTCAGACATTGCAAAATCTTCACATGCATTTTCTCATAAGAACATAAGAGAAGTCAGTGTTGGATCAGCCCAATGGCCCATCAAGTCCAACACTGTCACAGAGTGGCCAAAAACACCAGGTGCCATCCGGAGGTCCACCAGTTGGGCCATACGAACATAAGAGAAGCCAATGTTGGATCAGGCCAGTGGCCCATCAAGTCGAACACTCTGTCACACAGTGGCCAAAAACATCAGGTGCCCTCAGGAGGTCCACCAGTTGGGCCATAAGAACATAAGAGAAGCCATGTTGGATCAGGCCAATGGCCCATCAAGTCCAACACTCTGTCACACAGTGGCCAAAAATACCAGGTGCCACCAGGAAGACCACCAGTTGGGTCATTGATAGGGCTGGATTCAAACACGGCTGCTGAACAGATGGGGTTGGCAGGAGCTGGGGCCAGAGATGGGAGCTCACTCCATCAAGGAGTGCCATTGGAGGCTCCTTACAATGATATAGATGCTCAGGGATGAATTACCTGTGAGTGGGAAATGTTTCACCTCATGCCAGAAAAGGGAACATCAGAAGTTACGTCTTCTTACCAAAACCAGGATAGAGATTCATGACTTGTCAGGCATGCTGCCATTTTCACTGGAGAGGGTTTTAACAGGACTCGCCACCAGACAGACACCCCTCCCTCCCTCCCCCGCTGAATTTGTGGTGGCCAGGTGAAAGAGTGAAATGCACTCACGCCCCCAAAGTCTTCCACAGTGTCAAACTTGGTGATGAGTCACAGGTTCTGCTGCCACGGCTTGCTCTTGTCTTTTTCGAAGAACCACAAGACTGACCTATGAAAGTCAGCAGAAGGCATCCCTGAACATCAGCGATAAGCACACATTCTACACAGGCATGCAAGCTAGACGCAACCATACCTTGGCTCAACATGCCAGGAGTTGACGCATTGCCCTTTCTAAGCAGTGGCAAGGGGGTGCTGCTGATCCATACTCAGTTCTTTATAGCATGTCTGTTCACAAATAAAGTTGAATTTGCGTGGGGGGGGGACCTCTCTCTTGACTTATCTCTCCACCCTTATCCCTCTACCAGTGACTTGGCTACAGTGATCCGTGCAACGGTCACGTCCAGGTGCAAGTTAAAATCACTTCTGCCAGCCTAAGCAACAATTCTGAGAACAAGCCGACAGGTGGGGATGATGGTTTCTACAGTCAAGAAAGCTAACAGGCAGAAAAACTCTCTTAGAGGGGACCAGTTTCTTGACACAGCGTTAGATGGGATCCTAGAGGTCACCTACTCCAACCCCCTTCCTCAGTGTGGGAATTAGTCAACTACAGCACCCCACTTTGCTGAAAAGAGGGCACGCCTTTTAAAAAATGTTTTTAAAAAACAATTGAAAACAGCATTTACAGGAGACATTTTCGTAGGGCTGTGCCTTTAAGAAAGGGGGCAGAGCCCCCCAAAGCCCCACCATAGCTACAGGCCTGCTTGTAGGGTTTTCAATGTGGGAGACGTTCAGAGGTGGTTTGCCATTGCCTGCCGTCTGTGTTACGACCCCAGGCTTCCTTGGTCATCTCCCATCCAAATACCAACCCGAGCTGTCCTTGCTTAGCAGTGGAGAGCTGGGATGAGATCAGACTCGCCTGGGCCATACAGGTCTGGGCAAGAATAGAGGCTCCAGGGTGACCAGCTCCAAGCCTTTTGACAACATTCATTTCGCTTTGAAACTCGCCTTTGTCCAAGGACAGATTCTATTTCTTTCATTTCCCATCTCTCGGGAATGTCCAGATGAGTTACTATGCATGCATTATACATACATGTCTTCCCAGCTCTCTCTCTCTCAGTCGGAATTGGATGAGAGCCGTTTTGAAGTGCTAAAAAACCGAATTTGAACTTAAAAAGCCAAAAAAACAAGTTGTTTAACATTCCTGCGGTTAAGAAGAGTCGGGAGGGGAAGCCAAGCATCGCGAGACAAAGAGGGAGAAGGGAACCAAGCATCGCAAGATTAAGACGTGAGGACTGAACCAGGAAGTGACGGCTAGCAGAGCAGACAAGAAGGGAAAAGGAGAAGAACCGGAAGAAGGTAAAGGGGACTCTAAATACTGCCGGACCAGAAAGGGGACTCTAAATACTGCCGGACCAGAAAGACCATAACAGGAAGTGACGTGCAGAGAGCAGACAAGTAAATAAAAGGAAGGGACAAAAGGAAACTACGGCAAGCCAGAAGCAAGGTAAAAAGACTATAACCTTTGACATTAACCATAGAGAAGTCGCGCCCGCCATTTTGGATTTATAAAATTTTTAAACTGCAATATCTCAAAGATTATATAACTTAGAAGGCTGAAACCAACATAATTTGACTTGGCAAGATTAGCTTGTTTGAATGCACTAATTGGTGTTTGATTTGGAAAACAAGATAAAATCGATCTTTTTTAAAGAGGCAAAATGGACCGCGGACTAAGATCGAGAGCAGCTACATGGTCCTCTCCTACAATGGCAGCAAAAAAAGAAAAAGAGCTACTAGCTGTTATGGAAGCAATGGAAAAGAAAATGTTAGACGCTATAGGAGAGGTAAATGTTAAAATGAATAATATAGCGGCTCAAGCCGATAAAAATTTCATGGAATTAAAAGCAGAATTTCAAAAATTATCCACAAGAACACAAGATATAGAAACTAAAGTAAAAGAACTGGAAAAAAGCACCCATAAGACAATGAGAGAGAACGAGAGGATGGAAAAGATGATGCACTATAAAGATATGCAAAATCATTTGAGATTTCGAGGGATCGAGGAAAAATTGAATGAGGACATTTTTACAAGAATGCAAGAAGCAATAGCAGATTTTTTACAAGAACAGGAAGAAGTTGTTAAAGAACACATGGATCTTGTTTATAGAGTTAATTCTACATATGCAAGAGACAAAAACATACCAAGAGATGTGGTTGTCCAATTTACAATGAAAAGAACAAAAGAACAAATCTACAGGAAGTGCTTTACTGACCCTTTTGTAATAGATGGAAAGAAAATCATAGTAATGAAAGAATTGCCTAGAGCAATACTGCAAGAAAGGAAAAAATTCAAGCATCTGACGGATAAACTGAAGGAGAAAAAAATCAGATTTCGTTGGGAAATACCTCAAGGACTAAGCTTTTATTATGGCAACTCCAGAGTAGTGATTAAAAGCACAGAAGAAATGTATGCATTCCTGGGAGAGAATAAAGATGATTTTGGAGATATTTAAGAATATATCAAAATGGATTACAAAATACTTACATGGAATGTAAATGGACTAAATTCACCCCAAAAACGTAGAATGGTAGGTCATTGGTTGGAAAAACAAAAATGTAATATAATTTGTTTGCAAGAAGCTCATCTTAAAAAACAAGACCATAAATATTTAATAAGGAAAAAATTGGGAGAAGAATTTTATTCTTTAGCAAGCAACAAAAAAAATGGTGTTGTAACATATGTCAAAAAAGATTTGGAACCTAAAGTAATATTTAAAGACAAAGATGGAAGATATTTAGCTATTGAAATTTTACTGCAAGGATTGAAAACTTTGATTGTGAACATTTATGCTCCGAATGGAGCTAAGGAAAATTTTTTTAAAGAACTTCAAATGGAATTGGACAATGTAAACTATGATCAAATTATGATGTTAGGGGACTTCAATGGAACTGTAGATAATAAACTAGACAGGCGCTCTAAAAGAAAGGATGAGACGTTAGGGAAGCTTCCAAAAAAAATTTTTGAACTGATAAAACAAGAAAAGTTGGAAGATATTTGGAGGAAAGCTAACCCACAAGGAAAAGATTTTACCTTTTACTCTAACAGACATGACTCACATTCAAGAATTGACATGAATTGGATGACTACTAACCTAACCTTTAAGACAAGAAAAGTGGAAATTTTACCCAGAATAATCTCAGATCACAATCCGTGTTTATGGACAGCTGGGCAGATTAAAAAACAAAAGAGATGGAGAATAAACGAGGACTTATTAGATAATCAAGAAATAATTAAAAAATTACTTGAAGAAACAGACCTATACTTCCAAGTAAACATGCAGAAAGAAGTTAAAATTCAAACCGTATGGGATGCATACAAAGCAGTGATGAGAGGACTATTGATATCGCTAAATGCTAAAGATAATAAAAAGAAAAAAGAGCAATATGAAAATATTCTACAAGCCATTAAAACAAAGGAAGAAGAACTGAAGAAAAAACCAGGGAAAAAGAAACTGCAAAAGGAAATTTGGATGCTACAAGACCAAGCAAAAGCCATTTTGAACCAAGAGATGTACTGGAACTTAAAAAAACTTCAACAAAAAGCATTTGAAGGTGCAAATAAACCCGGAAAATACTTAGCATGGCAATTAAAGAAAAAACGTGAAAATAAATTTATCACTAAAGTGATAAGAGATAATATTGAGATAATAGATAACAAAGGAATAAAAAGAGAATTTTTTAAATACTATGCAAAACTTTTTAAGAAGGAAAACAAAGACAGAAGAAAGATTAAAGAATACCTGCAAACATTAAACTTACCAAAACCAACAGAGAAAATTAAAGAACTATTTAATAATCCAGTATCATTACAAGAGATCAAAAATGCAATAAATGACTCAAAATTAGGTAAAGCACCTGGACCGGATGGATTTACAGCGAAGTTCTACAAAACGTTACAGGAGTCAGTTTCACCGGTGTTACTGCTATTGATGAACGATATAAGAGTTACTGGAGAGGTACCAGAAACCTGGAAAGATGCATCCATCTCACTGATCCCGAAAGAAAATCAAGATTTGACCAATGTTAAGAATTATAGACCGATTTCTTTACTGAATAATGATTATAAGATTTTTGCTAAGATTATAGCGGATAGACTAAAAGAGCACCTTAAAGAGACTATACAAACAGAACAAGCAGGGTTCTTACCTAATCGGCAAATAAGGGACAATCTAAGAGTAGTAGTGGATGCTATAGAATACTACGACAAACATCCTGAAAAAGAAGTGGGCTTTTTCTTTTTAGATGCGGAGAAAGCGTTTGATAATTTAAACTGGGATTTTATGTTTGAAGTTTTAGAACATCTTGAGATTGGTGAATATATGCTTAACTTCATTAAAGCAATATATAAAGAACAGAAATCCTCATTAATAATTAATACAGAAAAGACAGACGATTTTAAAGTTGAAAAAGGAACAAGACAAGGATGCCCACTTTCGCCGCTGCTATTTATTTGGATTTTAGAAGTTCTACTGTTAAATGTGAAGGTAGACAAAGATATTAAAGGCTTAACAACTAAAGGTTTTTCTTTCAAATATAGGGCCTTTGCAGATGATGTGATGTTTATAGTGGAAGACCCCTTATCCACATTACCACATTTGTTACAGAGAGTAAAAGAGTTTGGTGACTTAGCAGGATTTTATGTAAATAAGAACAAATCGAAAGTAATGTGCAAAAATATGTCAAATAAGAAACAAAACGAGTTACAAAAACTTACAGAATGTGAGGTGGTGAAAAAGACAAAATATCTGGGTGTAAACCTAACTATGAAAAATATTGATCTTTATAAAAATAATTATGAAAAATTATGGTTGCAAATTATGCAGGATATTAAAAAGTGGAATGTATTGAATTTGTCATTGCTGGGTAGAATTGCGGTGGTCAAGATGAATGTGTTACCACGATTAATGTTTTTGTTTCAAATCATTCCAATTGTGAAAGATGTAAAAACATTCAAATGTTGGCAGAAGGAGCTGTCTAAATTTGTGTGGGGAGGGAAAAAACCAAGAATTAAGATGAAAATAATGTGTGATGCCAAAGAAAGAGGAGGGTTTCAACTACCAAATCTAAGGTTATACCATGATGCAATATGTTTGACCTGGGTAGGGACATGGACTATGTTACAAGATAGAATGTTATTGTCCCTGGAAGGTCATGATTGTAGATTTGGGTGGCATGCATATTTGTATTATGGCAAAACAAAAATGGACAATATGTTTAAACATCACTATTTGAGAAGAACACTAATGGATACGTGGACAAGATATAAAAACTTTTTTTCAGAAGAGATACCCATGTGGATTGTACCCGCAGAAGTCTTACATCCAACATCAAGATATAAAGGACAAGATTGGCTGAAGTATAGAGACTTATTAATAAGACATGGTAAAGATTTCAAACTGAAGGAGCAGCATCAGATTGACTTTGATTATGGTTGGTTAAGATATAGACAAATATATGATTTGTATAGAAGTGATAAAAATCACGGTTTCAGGGGAAAAAATAATGAAATAGAACAAGTTTGGGAGGAAGGCGGAAAAAAAATGATTTCTAAAATGTCTTGCTAAAATGGTTTAATGCAGATGAAATGGTAAAAGAACAAATGGTAAAATGGGCGATAAACTTTAACAAAGACATTGAAATGGAATCTTGGGAATTTTTATGGAAAAATGCTATGAGTATATCTACGTGTTATAACTTAAAAAAAATTGTTTTAAAATGATGTATAGATGGTATATGACACCCAAAAAAATTGCAAATATTGGTCAGAATATGTCTAACAAATGTTGGAAGTGTAAAAAGAAAGAAGGTTCTTTTTATCATATGTGGTGGACTTGTGATAAAGCAAAGATTTATTGGTCCAAAATACATGCAGAAATGGAAAAAATCTTGAAATGTACATTTAAGAAGTTGCCTGAAATGTTATTGCTAGGACTTAAATTAGAAGAGATAAATGTAAAGAAAAGGACAATAATATGGTATATGATTACAACAGCAAGAATGGTGTATGCACAAAATTGGAAAAATGAAAAAATACCAGAGGTGTGGGAATGGTTGAAAAAACTGTTATATATGGCTGAAATGGATAAATGGACTAGAAAATTGAATAATCTCTACTCAGAGACCTTTCTAGAAGACTGGAAAGATTTGAAAGAATATGTTGAAAAATACTGGGATATGAAAAACTACATTTATACATGGTTATAATAGCATAAAGGAATAGAAATATATTATATGAAGGTTTTAGTTAAAATTAGACAATGAAGCTGTTTTTATTTAGAAATATATAAGAATATAGAAAATAAGAATTGGTGTATAAGTATTTTAAAGATATATAACCGTTACCAGAAATGAAACATAGATATAGTATTACTATTTTGAATAAAATGGAAAATGTGTTATGCTTCAGAAGTGGTGGGAAACCACCAAAACAAGATAAAAATAGAATGTACAAATAGAACAAAATGTTATATAATATGGAAAAAGGGATTTGTATAAGGTAAATGTATTATTTTTGATGTGTTGTTTTTTGAAAAATAAAAATTTCTTTACAAAAAACAAAACAAAACAAAAAATTCAGCCCCAGCGAACCTCGGGATATTTTGTGGTTTGAAGCGACAGGAAGTATGCCGGATTTAAGGTCTGGAATGTTTCGGACATAATCCGAGGACGCTATGAAAAACCACCATTACAAGAAAGCATGGTTTCTACATCAGGGTTAGCATTCCTGAGTACATTTTCTCCCTCCCCCTAAAAAAATCTGTTGAGCAAAAAATCAGTCTACAACATAGGAAATAACAGGAGTGGTACCTAACTCTGCAATGTACCATTCCAGTTGGAGGGAAGGAAGCATGGTAGAAGCCGATCTTGTTGTTGTTGTTTTTAAAAATTTTTTTATTGATTTTTAATTATTTCTACAGCTACATCGCTAATAACTACACTATATTACTCTATACAGAGAATACTGTTTGCAATAATCAAGTTAACTAACTTTTAAAACTGAAAAGCAATATACTTTCTTGGTTAATCAATTTAAACTCGTGTTTCTGCTTCTACACATAACAAAGCTGATTGGCTGGCACATACAGCGACGAAGAAAATGCCTACTATTCCGTTTACATTTAGACATAGTGTACCATCATTACATATAGTTTATAACATTATTTCTTCTTCGTTCCTCTTCTTGTCTTTTTAGTCTCTTTGCTGGGCTTGGGAGCGGCAGCTCCCTTTTCCGAGTCCGATGCTTCTTCTCCACTTTCTGAGCCATCAAAGCCATACATACTTTCCTGTGACTCCAGAGAGTCGTCTGACTCTCTCTCCGCTTTCTTTTTCTTGCATTTTTCCAAAAATATTTTGGCTTGTTCTACAGAGTCAATCTTGTAATTCTTGCTTTTATAGCTGAAAGACAGTCCCTCTGGAATATTCCAACGATACGTGATTGACTCAGACTGTAACCATGTAGTTATGTTCCTGTAGGCTTTTCTTCTTTTTCGAATTTCAAATGGAATGTCTTTTAGAACCTTGATTTCCTCTTCTTGAATCTTCAGCGTTGCTCTGTTTGTGGCTTTTAACACCACATCCCTTGTTGATCTTTTGGAGAACCTTATCATAATCTCACCTGGCAGGTTTTTCTTTTTCACAAAATCTGGATAGGTCCTGTAAACCAAATCCATATCGTTGTTGTTGTTGTTCAGACGCACCATTAAGTCAGACTCTTCGGGACCCCATGGACCACATCACAGTGTCTGCCAGAGTTTGCTCAGGTTCATGTTTATTGCATCAATAAAACTGTCTAACTGTCTAGAGGGTCTCAGGCAGAGGTCTTTCACATCACTTATTGCCAGGTTCTTAGTTGGAGATGCTAGGCACTGAACCCGGGACCTTATGCATACCAAACAGATGCTCTACCATTCAGCCATGACCCCTCGCAGATAACCCAGTAGGGTCTCCCTGACTAGAACCAGTCTTCCATTGAGTCTGCCTGGACAGGGTTGGCATTGAGAATCAGGATAGCTGGGCACAGTTCCGGTCCACCAGAAGGCCCAGTTCCAACTTGGCTGTCGTTAGGGAATGGGAGATTGCTCCAGAGGTTCTGATGGCGTTGCATAGACTTTCCTTCTGGAAGAGGTGCTAGGGAGAGGGGTACAGCATGACTCTTCTGAGCATTATCCCTTCCAATGAAAGTTTGATCCCCAGCCTCCCTGTGACAATCTTTTGCCTTCTGATTTAAGAGCTGCCTCCCTCTCTCTGACTCTCTGCTGGCTCTCTGATCCCAGACTGGGAAGGATAAGAACATAAGAGAAGTCATGTTGGATCAGGCCAGTGGCTTGCCCAGTCCAACACTCTGTGTCACGCAGTAGCCAAAACCCAGGTGCCCTCAGGAGGTCCACCAGTGGGGCCATAAGAACAGAAGAGAAGCCATGTTGGATCAGGCCAGCAGCCCATCCAGCCCAACACTCTGGCCGAGGACAGACTGGCAATCTGAAGCGGGGCAGGCACGCTTCGCAAACGGAGGAAAGGAGCATGTTCAGACATGCGCATCTGTCCGTCGGCTCCATTGCGTACTTACCCGTCTCCCAGCCGCTTTCCTTCCGCTTTACCCGGACACCGGTTTTTCCCGGTGTTCAGGTGCCTTCCTCCGCATGCCTCCCGCTTCCAAACAGTGTGAACTGGAAGAAGCGGGAGGCATCCGGAGGAAGTGTGAACGCACCGGCAAAAAGTTTTGCGCATGTGCGCATATGCGAAAAACATCAAAGGAAAACAAAAAAAAGTGCAGCGGCACGCGCGAGCCGCGCGGGCTGGCTACGCACCAGTGTGAACCCTCCGTGGGCAGTCTGAACGCTCCATATCGCCGCTGATCCGCATTGCTCTGGCCAGTGTGAACGGCCAGCTCCGTGGGTTTTTCCCCCCGCTCCAGTTCCCTCCGCTTTGCCTCCGCTTCAGATTGCCAGTCTGTCCTCAGCCTCTGTGTCACACAGCGGCCAAAACCCAGGTACCATCAGGAGGTCCACCAGCAGGGCCAGAACTCCAGAAGCCCTCCCACTGTGGCTCCCCCAAGCACCAAAATTACAGAGCATCACTGCCTCAGACAGAGTGTTCCATAAATTCATAAGAGAAGCCATGTTGGATCAGGCCAATGGCCCACCCAGTCCAACGCTCTGTGTCACACAGAGGTGAAAACTCAGGTGCCATCAGGAGGTCCACTAGTGGGGCCAAAACCGATGTGCCAAAACAGCAAAGTGTTTTGAACAAGGAGCCAAGCCAAATTCTGTGGCTTCCCTCCATGCAAATCGGATGTTCTACCCCTCTGAATCGCAGCCTTCCCTTTAAGTTTTTTGCATTAATGATGAAAACGACGCAACCATTAATAACATCAGTTCAATAGTGTATATTGAAGGGGACTGGGATAATTTGCTTCTGTACGGGTTTAATTAGATCCCCTTAACCATTCTCTTCCTGGCAGCCATCTAAGAGACCTAAATTCTCATTCAATCTAATAATGTTCAGGAGAGACAGAAGTTTTCTGAGGTAAAAGAAATGCTGCAAGAGGAAACAGAACACAAGCTGTCAGCTGTCCAATCCCAGTCAGTGGTAAAACATACTGCACAGATGGATAGCCCAGGCTAGCTTGATCTCATCAGATCTCGGAAGCTAAACAGGGTCAGTCATGGTTACTACTTGGATGGGAGACCAGCAAGGAAGTCCAGGATTGCTATGCAGAGGAAGGCAATGGCAAACCACCTCTGGACGTCTCCTCAAAAAGCAGAATTGCAAAGCCGTGGGGGAAATCAGGTGAAGCCGCAGGTCAAAATGCTCTGCAGGGCAAATAGTGGGAAACTGACGCACACAAACAGGGGGGAAAGGAAGACTGACAGCAGAGCAGCGCCTCTTGGGAAATCGGTCATTGTCTTACAACAATTGTCTCAACAGCCCTGTAAGATAGGAGCAGCCCCATAGCCAGAAATTTTGGGTTGGTGGGGCATGGGGAAATTTTGTGGGGCAGCAGGGGGGAGGAGGAAGGAGGAGGAGGGATAGGGGTGGCTGCTTGCTTTCCCTGAACTCCAAGTGGAGAGTCCCTTTAAATGTTAAATGGAAACCCTTTAAAAACTGGCGAGAGCCAGTTTGGTGTAGTGGTTAAGTGCACAGACTCTAATCTGGGAGAACCGGGTTTGATTCCCCACTCCTCCACTTGCACCTGGCTGGATGACCTTGGGCAAGCCATAGCTCTGTACCAGCTGTTCTCTCAAGGACAGATTGGGAAAGAGCTCTCTCAGCCCCACCTACCTCACAGGGTGTCTGTTGTGGGGAGGGGAAGGGAGTTTGTAAACTGCTCTGAGACGCCAAGTGAGTGGAGGGCGGGGTATAAATCCAATCTCTTCTCTTCTTCTAAGTGTTTTTTTCCCAAGTGAGGGCTGCCCGTGCCTGAACTCCAAGTGGCGGATTCACCACTTGGAGTTCAGTGAAGGTGTGCGGTCGTCCCACTCCCTTGCAGGAGGTGAGGGAGAGAAGAAGAAGAGGAGATTGGATTTATACCCTGCCCTTCACTACCCAAGGGAGTCTCAGAGCGGCTTACAAACTCCTTTCCCTTCCCCTCCCCACAACAGACACCCTGTAAGGTAAGTAGGGCTGAGAGAGCTCTGACAGAAACTGCTCTTTTTCAAGAACAGCTGTGCCAGAACTATGGCTTGCCCAAGGTTACCCAGCCAGGTGCAAGTGGAGGAGTGGGGAAACAAACCCGGTTCTCCCAGATTAGAGTCCACACACTTAACCACTACACCAAACCAGCCACACGCCTTCCCTGAACTTCCCTAAATGGTGTTTTTCAAGCCACTTGGAGCTCAGGGAAGGTGTGCAGCTGCCCTCTCCCTCTCTTTCTGCAAGATTTAACGGGCCCTCCAGCTGATCAGCGGGCCACGTGCTCCTATGTGAGAGTCCTGCTCAAAGTAGTCAAGGATCAGATCTCGGTTGGTTAACCACAGTTCTTTATTACCTATTCCTACATTAGTACAGCATCTCGGATTATTGTCAGAGATGAGACAAATAATACAAGCGGGTCTATTATACCATTCCAAGGAGTTTGAATTACCCATAGGTAGCCAATCCCCTTAAGGGAAAATTGGCGGGCTAAAAGGTGTCTTGACCGTTTGGTTCACACAGGAAAAAAGTGAGGTGTTAAGCAGTAAATTTCCCTTCCCAAACCAGACCCCTCAGTTCACATAACAATTCATGGCTCCAAGGTTCTTTAGCATGAGATAAGAGATGAGAGCCGTCCTCCCCTTGAAGTTACTGCCGGGGCAGCTGGAATGTGGAGGCAGGGATGAGAGGCCTCCTTGTTCTCACCCTTAAGGGTTGTCACCCTCCCGACCAAAACAGGATGAATACAGGGTCCAATACATAATGGCTACAAGGTTACATAGTATGCATGCAAGATTACATTGACTGAATTGACAGATTCTGACACCCTGCCCTCCCCATAATTCTCTTCACCTAGCTTTATCAGGGAACATTTTATGAAACAGTCTAGTCAACTTGGGGGCATGAACATGTTCAGAACGAATCCATTCATTGTGCTCCGGGCCAAAATCTAACCATCTAACTAAATAATACAAGTGGCCCCTTTTCATCTTGGAGTCAAGGATTTCAGTTATCTCGTAGTGTGGACTCCCCTCCTTCATCAGTGGAGGAGGAGCTGGAGGAACTGGATGCCATGCATTCGGCCCAGGATCTTTCTTCAGCAGGCTGAAATGAAACACAGGGTGCACAGAACTCAGTGATTTAGGCAGTTCCAGTTCAAAGGATACATCAGAGATTTTACGTAGCACTTTATAAGGTCCAACATATTTCCATCCCAATTTTCTGCTGGGCTGCAGCCCATGGATATTTTTAGTAGAGAGATAAACGGAGTCCCCGGGTTGAAGATCCCATCCCGGTGCTCGCCCTCGGTCTGCATACTTCTTGTAGTCCTCTTTGGCATGGTCCAGGGCTTTCCCTATTAATGGCCAGGAGTCCTGGAGGCTGGACCACCAACTTTTAAAATCCGAAGGGGGGGTTTGGGGGTCCTCCTTAAGGGTAGGGAGTGGTTTCCCTTCAAAGCCTCCCCCTGCCATGGTGCCTAAAGAGTATAGAGACTTGCTAGAAGTGTTCAGTGAGACCGAAGCGGACGAGTTGCCCCCCCATCGACTGTCGGACTGTGCCATAGAGCTCCTCCCAGGAGAGAAACTCCCGAAGGGGAAATTATATTCCATGAGCCCGGCGGAACGGGAAGAACTGCGGAAGTTCTTGGACAAAAACCTGGCAAGGGGTTTTATCCGCCCCGCCAAGTCCCCCTTTGCGGCGCCCGTGCTGTTCCGAAAGAAAAAGGATGGGGGCTTACGACTGTGCACTGACTACCGGGGGCTAAATGCAGTCTCCACCACTAATGCCTACCCCCTCCCGTTAATAAAGGACCTCTTGGCAGAGGCGGCCAAGGGGAAGATTTTTACCAAGTTGGATCTGCGAGATGCCTACTTCAGGGTGCGCATAAGGGAAGGGGATGAATTTAAGACTGCCTTTAACACCCCCTTGGGGCAGTTTGAATACCTAGTGATGCCGTTCGGCTTAAGTGGCGCGCCCGGGGTCTTTATGAGTTTAATCAATGAAGTGTTGCACAAGCATCTTTTTAAGGGCGTGTTATGTTACATAGATGATATCTTGATCTATTCTACTGATAAGAATGAGCATGTGACTTTGGTCAGGGACGTTCTTTCAACTTTACTGGAAAACCAGCTTTTTGTGAAACTGTCTAAGTGCGAGTTTCACCGTGAGTCCGTGGACTTCCTGGGCTACCGCATTTCTCAGAAGGGGATGGAAATGGACCCGGGAAAAGTGGAGGCGGTGGTGCAATGGGAGGCTCCGCGAACGAGAAAGCAATTGCAGAGCCTCTTAGGATTTTGTAACTTTTACCGGACCTTCATCAAAGACTTTGCTAAAGTCACCCTGCCCTTAACGGACCTGTTGAAAACTAAGGGGAGGGGGCCCGAGGCGGGAAAGCCGGGAGAGAAACTGGCGTGGAATGGGGAGTGTCAGAAGGCGTTTGAGGCTTTAAAAACCCTTTTTACCTCGGAGCCCATTCTGGCCCACCCGGACGAGACAAAAGACTTTATAATCCATGTCGATGCCTCGGATGTAGCCATGGGGGGGGCCATTTTACAAAGGGACTCGGAGGGGAAACTGCACCCCTTGGCTTACATTTCAAAAAAGTTTAACGAAACAGAAAGGAATTGGTCGGTGTGGGACAAGGAAGCCGCGGCCATTAGGTTAGCGCTCACTATGTGGCGCCACTGGTTGGAAGGAGCGCAATCTCCATTCGAAATATGGACTGATCATAAGAACTTAGAAGCTTTGCGCACTCAGCGGTCCCTCAATGCCAAGCAGCTGCGCTGGGCTGACTTCTTTTCCAAATTTAACTTTGTGTTAAAGCATTTTCCTGGGAAGGCTAACTCCCTGGCAGACGCATTGTCCAGATTGCCCCAACATGAGAGTGTGAAAGAAGAGGTGTTCGATTCCATGTTCTCCCCCCAGCAGCTGGGGGGGGTGGTTGTCACCCGGAGCAAAACAAAGAAAGCTGAGCTAGCCACAGGGAACTGCCAGTGGGGGGGGGAGTACGCTCCCGAAGAAATAGAGGAATTGGAAGCTGTGGGAGAGTGTTCCAAAAGAGAGGACCACTGTTGGCTGCATGGGGACAAACTGGTGGTGCCTAAGACCAAACGCAAGGAAATCTTGCTAAATTGTCACTCCTCAAAGCTAGCCGGGCACTTCGGTTTCCTAAAGACTCTTAATTTGATCCAGCGCCAGTTCTGGTGGCCGCGCATGCGCCGAGATGTCTCGGACTTCGTCTCGGCATGCCAAACCTGTTTAATGTGTAAAAAACGGGGGGGGAAAGTCCCAGGATTGTTGCACCCCCTCCCCACTGCTTCAAGACCCTGGGAAGACATAGCCATGGATTTTATCACCAATTTGCCCCCCTCCAAGGGGAAAACTGTGATTTGGGTAGTAGTTGACACTTTTTCTAAACAAGCCCATTTCACCCCCTTCAAGCAATTGCCCACAGCCAAAGGGATGGCTAAAGCTTTTTTCAACCACGTGATAAAATTACATGCGTTTCCGAAGAGGGTGGTTTCTGACCGCGGAAGTCAGTTCGTTGCCACCTTCTGGCGGGAGCTTTTGAAATTAATGGACATAGAACCTGCTTTAAGCTCGGGTTACCATCCAGAAACCGACGGCCAATCCGAGCGAACTAATCAAATTCTCGAGCAATTCCTAAGATGTTACACAAATTACCACCAGGATAATTGGGTGGAATTGGGTGGAATTGCTGCCCTTTGCAGAATATAGCTACAATAATGCAGTGCATTCCTCCACTGGGGTTTCACCGTTCATGGCAGTGGGAGGCTTTGAAGGGAAACCACTCCCTACCCTTAAGGAGGACCCCCAAACCCCCCCTCTGACAATCTGTGAGAGTCCTGCTCAAAGTAGTCAAGGATCAGATCTCGGTTGGTTAACCACAGTTCTTTATTACCTATTCCTACATTAGTACAGCATCTCGGATTATTGTCAGAGATGAGACAAATAATACAAGCGGGTCTATTATACCATTCCAAGGAGTTTGAATTACCCATAGGTAGCCAATCCCCTTAAGGGAAAATTGGCGGGCTAAAAGGTGTCTTGACCGTTTGGTTCACACAGGAAAAAAGTGAGGTGTTAAGCAGTAAATTTCCCTTCCCAAACCAGACCCCTCAGTTCACATAACAATTCATGGCTCCAAGGTTCTTTAGCATGAGATAAGAGATGAGAGCCGTCCTCCCCTTGAAGTTACTGCCGGGGCAGCTGGAATGTGGAGGCAGGGATGAGAGGCCTCCTTGTTCTCACCCTTAAGGGTTGTCACCCTCCCGACCAAAACAGGATGAATACAGGGTCCAATACATAATGGCTACAAGGTTACATAGTATGCATGCAAGATTACATTGACTGAATTGACAGATTCTGACACCCTACCGATCAGCTGGAGGGCCCTTTTAACATCACAGGAGGGGAGGGAGGGGGAGAGGGCCAGCAGCTGTTGTGGGCGGGCCTCTCATTTGAGGGGGCAGAGCCCCCAAATGCCCCACTGTAACTATGGGTCTGGCTAGGTCTAATGCCATCTAATGAATTTTCAGGAGAAGGCAAGACCTGAACCTTTTCAGATCACAGCCCTTTTCAGATCACAGCCCGTTCTGCTCTCCATCGTGTTATGGCAGTTCACCCGGTTTTGCATTTAAAAAAATCAGCTCTGGGCTTTGAAAAATGCACTATATCTTCCTTATGTTCTCTGCACACAGCGACGTATGAAATGGCTTAAAAGCAAGTCCTGGCTCCTTTCTTAAAAAGGGGGAAAAATCCGTTTATCAAGCTCTGATCGATGAGCAGTCAAGAAGACCAATGGCTGGGAGAGTTCACCAGGCCATCTGCGTCTCTGAGATGAAATGTTTGTGAAACTTACCTTAAGGTTTCCCTCCTTTTATTTATGGATTCCTCGTTCCAGGAAGACAGTGATGGAGCTCAGCTCCAAGAACCTGTAAGGCTGAAACTATCAGACTTCTGAGGCAGAACAGCAAGTCTTCAAGGTCATTAGCTGACAAAAATCTTCTGTCTTATCAAGGGCAGGCATGGGAGGGAAGCCAAAGGACTGAGGTTATCTGTCAGGTTGCCCTCTTTCTCTCTTGGTTAGCCCTTCATGACGAATAACTCCATGAAGCTGAAGGCCTTGTCGCTTTTGACCTTTTCGCTGTGCGACTTCCAATTAGCTTGCTGTCCAAGCCGATTAACTAACAGATAACACAAAAGCTGGTTCTGAGGAAGAGAGAAAAAAAATTGTCCTTTTCTTTCTTTCTTTCTTTCTTTCTTTCTTTCTTTCTTTCTTTCTTTCTTTCTTTCTTTCTTTCTTTCTTTCTTTCTTTCTTTCTCTCTCTCTCTCTCTCTCTCTCTCTCTCTCTCTCTCTCTCTCTCTCCTTCCTCCCTCTTTCTCTCTCTCTCCTTCCTTCCTTTCTCTTTTTTCTCTTTCTCTCTCTTCTTCCTCCCTCTCTCTTTTTCTCTCTGTCTCTTTCTTTCCTCCCTCCCTCCCTCCCTCCCTCTCTCTCCTTCCTTCCTTTTTCTCTCCTTTCTCTCTTTCATTCTCTCTTTCTCTCTCCTTCCTTCCTTCTTTCCTTTCTTTATTTTTTTTCTCTCTCTCCTTCATCCCCCCTCTCTTTTTCTCTCTCTTTCTCTCTCTTTCTCTCCTTCCTTCCTTCCTTCCTTCCTTCCTTCCTTCCTTCCTTCCTTCCTTCCTTCCTTCCTAAAGCATAGAGTTATCAGGTGGCTGTGAGTTATAGGTGGGTGTGTGCATATCATTATTATATGTAAAATCCAAAACAGGGGAATAGTTTTATGAAGATTATCCCAAACATCTCAAAGCACTGGGCAAATTTTCGGAAGGCAACAAAATCCTTTATCACATTAGCCCCATGGATACCAGCCTCCAGGTGAACCAGCAGCAATAAGAAAAACCATGGTGATAAGGTGCAAAATAAATCCAATAGTTAAATAAATAAACGTGTCTGCAATCGATTTTTATATACCGTAATAGTGAATGATTACAGCTATGAACTACAAAAAGCATATTATTCCACTGAGGTCTATGTACTCAATTTCAGAGCCGGTAAGTACAATTTTGTAAACTTATAAAAACATCAACACCAAAAGAACTAATAGTCAAAAGGAATCATCACACGATGTAAAGACTCCCTCGTTTTGCTAAACTTGTTCAGTGAGACTGAAATTAATAATAAAATTCATACAAATTAATAAAAATATAATGTAATATATTTTTATTGATTTTGCATTTATAGTGCTGATATCACCTACATGGGCTATACATAATTTCTGTGATTTTTTCGTAGGAATGATTGTCACCTTTATTGGTATTTAAGCTTTGGAGAGAACATCTTGTAAATAGTTCTAACATTAATACTGGGTAAGCCAACATGTTATGTGTAGTTTTGTGTATCTTTAAGATATTGTATTTGTATGGCTACAAAGTAATGGTACGTTTTTTCAGTCTCACGGAAAAAGTTTAGTGAAACGAGGGAGTCTATACTCGTGTGATCCTCGTGTGATTATTCTTCCTTCGATGAATTCTTTTTGTGTGTATATTCTTTTTTTTTGTATATGCTTTCTGTAGTTCCTAATTGTAATCATTCACTATTAAGGTATATAAAAATCGATCACAGACAAGTTTATGTGATTATTGGATTTATTTAGTGTCTTATTACAGTGGTTTCTCTTATTGTTGCTGGCTTATATTGACACTGTATAGAATCATAGAGTTGGGAGGGATCTCCAGGGTCATCTAGTCCAACCCCCTGCACAATGCAAGAAATTCACAAATACCTCCCCAGCTCCACCCCCAGTGACCCCTGCTCCATGCCCAGAAGATGACAAAAAACCTCCAGGATCTCCAGCCACACTGGCCTGGAGAAAAATTGCTTCCTGACCCCAAAGTGGCGATCACAATCACAAAGTCAGAGGATCACAACCCAGATAGCTACTAAACCATAAGATGATCAAAAAGTCGTGTGAACACAGTATTATTTACTTACACAAAAATATCGCAATTACAAAAATTATAATTAGACAAAATTAATCATCTAATAGTACAAAGAAGTCCTCTCAAGTTGTTTATCTAATAGTACAAAGAAGTCCTCTCAAGTTGTTTGGCAGAATTTTCCAGAATATGCTCCCGTTTCGATGATACTTCTTCTGAATCAGGACCACTTAAAGTGAGGATTCTCTAACACTACATAGGCGTATGTCTGCACCACTTCACAAGCATAATGATCTCTTTTATCAAAAATTAGTAAGAATTGTAAACATCATGCATCCTTGAAGGCTAGGACATAGTTGCAAACATTCCTGGTAGTGGGATCAGCGTTTCCCTGGATGCGTAAGAAAGGGCCACAAGAATGAAACACTGATGCAGCTCTTCTTGCCCTCCCTCTCATGATCTGCCTAAATCCACAGAATAACCGTGGCTACCTAGCCTCTGTTTGAAAACCTCCTAATCCTCCTAATGGTAGCCTGCAGGCAAGACCTCCAGATCTTCCAGAATTACAGCTCACCTCCAGACTACAGAGATCAGTTCCTCTGGAGAAAATGGATGCTTTGGCATTGTGCCCTACTCTATGGTGATGTACCCTACTGAGGTCCCTATCCTACCCAGACTCCATCTCCAAATCTACAGGAGTTTCTCAACCTGGATCTGGCAACCCGACCTCACCCCCATACCCCGCCAGTGGCCTGCGGGGACCTGGTCACCTTACATTGGCCATAAAGTCATGGCTGCTCTCCAAAGGCTTCATAAGCAACCCTGGAGATTAATTTTGGCGGCTCGCCTGCTGAAAATATAAATGCCAGCAGTAGTTTGGATCTGTCTTCGATGCTGCTCAGCACATGGGGCTCTCTTATTAATCAGAGAGGAGGAGGAAAGGGAAAGGGGGTCACCTTCTAATTTGTGAAGGAGGGAATCAGCTGAAGTACATCTCCTGCTAAGGGCTTGTTGTCTTGACTTGAGTGGGCCAGGCTAGCCTGGACTTGTCAGGTCTTGGATGCTAAGTAGGGTTGGACCTGGTCAGTATTTGGATGGGAGACTCCCAAGGACTTCCAGGGTTGCTATGCAGATGAACGCAATGGTCCACCAACCCCTTGAAAGCCCGAGGGAGGGGGTTGCTGTAAATCAGCTGTGGCTTGATAGCATTTTACACAAACACGAGGAATTTTTCTCATTACTTCTGCTTTCAGCCTTTGAAGCGAGGTGTTCTCCAGCGTCCCCTCCAAGCTGTGCCCGTGAGCAGCCTCTCATTAATATAGGAAGCAATCTGGAAGGGAATGTCCATATGATTACTTCCAGCTTTCTTCACAATACTGATGGAAGAAGAAGAAGAAGACAGCCACGACTTAGGGATGCTGTAAATTTTCGTGCAGAATTTTTCAACTGTTGAACTTGCCATGTTCAAACGTGTCAATCTGATGTCAACCCACCTGCCAGATAGGGTTGCCACACACACCCAATGGGGGTGAGGTTTTCTCCACTTTCAGGGCCCCCAAATGTCATGTCCAATGTGCTCGGTCCAATGACGTCACCCAGAGGCATGTTGCGCAGGGGACACTCTAGCATTTGGGTTAAAACTCTATGGTGACCATAGAGGGGTATGTGTATGTGTTTGCCCAAATGCTAGAGTGTCCCCTGCATGATGTGCCTGGTGGGATGATGTCACTTCCAGGACTGGGCAGGAGCCCCCTCACCGGCAGCCGGTAAGAACTGGCAACCCTACTGCCAGAGCATTTAGCGATTTAATTTTAAAGCCCTCAAAAAGATGTCTGGTGGTGCCGCAGAGGAAAGGGGAGTCAGGAGGAGTTGAGAGAAGGACATTTAAACAATTGAGCCCGGTCACACAAGCGAGATAATCCAGCGGGGGGGCGGGGAAGCGAGGCTTTTTGCGCCGGAGCAACATTAAGCGCGGTATCGCGATCAGATGGTCTCCCAAGGCTCCCTGCTTAGGCCATCAGCTGCCGATCACACGGTGATGGTGAAGCGTCACAAAGTTCAGCAGCACCGCATTTGTGTGTGTGCACAGTCTGGCGTTTGTGTGCATGCGCAGGTCTGCATTTGTGCGCATGCCACAGAAGCTTAAAACCCCATCCGGTGTGAGACAGGACGCAGACGGGCACGGGATGCAACGGGATACCAGCGCTTCCGTGATCTGACGCCTGACCACGCCCCATGTTTTCTGGAAAATATTGCACTTTCGCAGGTATCTCTTAACTCTGCTTCTTTGCAGGGCGATACAGGTTGCCGACGGGTGCGGGACGAATGCCAGATGTTTCCATGTGATCGCACCCTTAAAATCCGGTGCGCATTTTAAAAAAATCTGGCCCGCATTCGTGCCTATCGGGTGGCTAATGCTGTGTGTGATCGGGCTCAATTGCCTGCTGAGTAAAGCAGATCAGCGGCAAGGAAGGGGGACGTTGAATTCAGCTGGGCTGTGGGGAAGAGGTTCCCAGACTTATTCGGCCTACCGCCCCCTTTTCAGAAAAAAAAATTACTCAGCGCCCCGCCTAGAAATCTAACTTCAAGAAGGGGACAAAATGATGCAGGTAGAGTCCCCCATGATCCACGCAGCCAGGCAGGCCAAGGCAGGCACGGAGCAGCAGCAGCAGCTGAAGGCCTGAAGCCAGAGGCCGGCCGCAGCCACCACGCAAGAGCCCAGCAGCAACACCAGCCTTACAAGGGTGCACAGGCATTGGCAATTTGCAAATGCATGGCTGTGATTGGCTGTGGGGACCCCTCTTCACCTCCCCCTCCCTCCCTGATCCCAGGGAAGACCAGGAGAAGGCAGGAAAAAACTGCTTTAGATAGGTTCTGGACTCTTCTTCCCTTATGCTTCCACTGCCCTCTTATTTTCAGTCAACGCCCCCCCCCCCCCAGTTGCACCCAAGGCTTATACCACCCACCTGGATCGTTCCAGTGCCCCCCAGGGAGCGGTACTGCCCACCTTGGGAACCAGTGCTGTAAGGGAACTTGCCCTGACCAGGATGCCCTGGGCAAGTCTGATCTTGTCATATCTCGGAAGCTCAGCGAGGTTGCCTCTGGCCAGTACCTGGATGGGAAACCACCAAGCAAGTCCAGGGTTGCTACACAGAGGCAGGCAATGGCCAAACCATCTCTGAATGTCTCTTGCCTTGAAAACCCTACAGGGGTCCCCATAACTCAGCTGTGAGAGAGAGCAAGAGAGAGCAAGAGAGAGAGAGAACCTTCATGAGAAGCTAATTGAGCTGTGCTTCCACTCAAAGAAGAGGAGGAAGAGGAGGAGGAGATTGGATATATACCCCTCCCTTCACTACCCGAAGGAGTCAGAGCAGCTTACGATCTCGCTTCCCTCCCCCTCCCCACAACAGACACCCTGTGAGGTAGGTGGGGCGGAGAGAGCTCATTGAGAACTGCTCTTGAGAGAACAGCTCTGACAGAACTATGGCGGTCACGCCAGCAGCTGCATGTGGAGGAGTGGGGGAATCAAACCCGGCTCTCCCAGATTAGAGTCCGTGCACTTAACCACTACACCAGACTGGTTTAGGAAAGAATAGAGTTCAAGCGACCTGTTGAACAACTGTGAATGGGTCAGCGGGAAGTCAAACTGATTGTCAAAAAACCAGCACCTTCTTTCAGGGGCATAGACTTTTGGAAATTCTGGGGGGGGGGGCTCCCTCGCTGGGGCAATGTTCTACCCCCCCCAAAACCACCGCGCCTCCCCGGGCCCTTCCGAGGCACGCCAGCCACTGCTGCTGGTGCCTCTTTCTCCCCCCCTTCTCTCTCCCTCTCCAGCAGCAACGGCCGGGCCTCGGAAGGACCCGGGGAGGCGCGGCAGCCGGGCCTCAGAAGGACCCAGGGAGGCACGGCAGCAGGCGCTCGTTTTGCCGGGGGTGGCTGAGCCCCCCCCGGAAATTTTGGGGTGGCTTGAGCCCTCGAGCCCCCCCATACTCTACACCTATGCCTTCTTTGTGTCAAGCAACTGGAAGGTGTTCTCAAGCATAAACATGGGCAAAGAGAGAGCTGTGGCAAAATCCCCCACAAGGGAAGGGACTGAAACTCCTCAAGGAAACCAAACTCTGCCGGCCCAGCTACAAGTCTTGTTGACGTCCATTCAAGGCGGATGTTGGGGCCGGCAAACAGACTGCCCATTCAACTCACACGCGGGGTTGTCAACACACGGTATGTTTGCCTCACGAATGTGTTCACGGCGTCTCTCACACACTGCGACATTGTCTGTCTTCTGAATGTCTTCCATCCAAATCCGATGAAGCCTGCCTTTGTCCCTGTTTCTCAACAGCTATTTCAGAGCCAAGGCGCTTTTCATTAACAAAATGCACAAGCCGGTAGACAGCTAGCACGATGAAAATTAGAAGTGGTTCCTCGTTTGCTCGTTGGTTCCCCCCCCCCCTTTCCATTAGGTGAATTAAATTGGGGGGGGGGGGGGAAGGGAAGCTGCATCAAAATTAGGGACGCCTCATCGTGAAGTTAAGCCATTTTCCTTTCGCTGAGGCGTAATTGTGCATAATTCATACCGGGCTTACCGCAGATGTGACAAGGTCTTTCCTATGAACGCCAGGGACACAGTAAAGATTGGACAGATGCAAATAAAAAGCTCTGTACTGAACAGCTCATAATAATTTTGTGGAAAGAAAAAACAACAACAGGGGATTGGATCAATTATACCAGAAGGCCATAGGCTGTGCAGCGTATGTTATTTCCCAACTTTCTCTTTGTTTTTTTTTGCGGGGGGGGGGGTTCACCATCAAGTTGTGGCCCACTTAAGGGCCCCCGTAGTGGGGTTTCCAAAGCAAGCGACATTGAGAGATGGTTTGCCATTGCCTGCCTCTGCGTCATGACTCTTGGTTTGGTGTAGTGGTTAGGAGCACAGACTCTGATCTGGGAGAACTGGGTGTGATTCCCCAGTCCTCCACATGCAGCTGCTGGCGTGACCTTGTGTCAGTCACAAGCTCTCTCAGAGCTGTTCTCTCAAGGGCTGTTCTCGAAAGAGCTCTCTTAGCTCCACCTAGCCAGTTTGGTGTAGTGGTTATTTATTTATTTATTTATTTGTTTGTTTCACTTATATCCCACCTTGTCAGTTTTACAACCGACTCAAGGCGGCTAACAACATATAAAAGCATAAAAACAGGTTTACAGATTAAAACATTTAACATTTAAAACAGCACTAAAATTAATTACCACAAGATGGCGACTTCCTAGCGCTCCGGTGGGTAACTGCAGCAGGGTGCGAACAACAGGGCCAGGGAGATAGTATAATCGGCTTTCTCCCCGGCGGCGGTCCCTATTTGAAAGCCTGGCGGAAGAGCTCCGTCTTACAGGCCCTGCGGAACTGCAACAAATCCCGCAGGGCCCTGATGTTATCCGGGAGCTCATTCCATCAGTAACGGGCTGCCACCGAGAAAGCCCTGAAGTGCACGGTTAAGTGCACGGACCCTAATTTGGGAGAATTGGGTTTGATTCCCCACTCCTCCATTTGCACCTGCTGGATGACCTTGGGCAAGCCACAGCTCTGTACCAGCTGTTCTCTCAAGCACAGTTCTCTCAGAGCTCTCTCAGGTCCACCTACCGCACAGGGTGTCTGTTGTGGGGAGGGGAAGGGAAAAGGAGTTTGTAAGCCGCTCTGAGACTCCAAGTGAAGGGCAGAGTATAAATCCAGTCTCTCTCTTCTCTTCTTCTGCCTCACTTCCAGTGAAAACCATAAGGTCTCTTATGTGCAGCTTCCCCCTGCATCTAAGACTGGGTCTTCTCTAAACATTTGGGAGGACAACATACATTAAAAGATGGATTGCCAGCTCTGGGGTGGGAAATTCTGAGGGTGGAGATTCTGAGGGTGGAGTCTTGGGAGGGCGGGGTTTGGGGAGGGGAGGGGCCTCAGCAGGGTATAATGCCATAGAGCCCACCTTCCAGAGCAGCCATTTTCTCCAGGGGAACTGATCTGAGTCGTCTGGAGATCAATTGTACTAACAGGAGATCTCCAGGTGCCACCCGGAGGTTGGTAACTCTAATTCAAAGAAAGACGAACGTGCCTACCTTCCCAAGGGATCAACTCTTAGAGTTAAGACTTCTGAGAAGCAGGAGTCATTTCTGCAGTGATTTATCCGTAATTGCTGTACACACTTAGGACCGCCTACGTAACTCTTCATTCGGTAGCCCAGCCGCGCTACACAAACCAGGGCCCCCACATTTGCACTTGGGTGGGGAAACAAAAATAAATCTCACCCTGGGAAGTGTGCAACCTTGCAATAAGAAGCAGCTGGTTCTTTGAATCTGAGAGCGGTTCCTCAGCGGAACAGGCTTCCTCGGGAGGTGGTGGGCTCTCCTTCTTGGGAGGTTTTCGAACAGAGGCTCGATGGCCATCTGACAGCAATGCTGATCCTGTGGACTTAGGCAGATCCGGAGAGGGAGGGCAGGAAGGGTTCCCTCAGTGCTGAGTTCTTGCGGCCCTTTCTGACACGCCCAGGGAAATGTTGATCGCCACTTTGGGAGTCAGAAAGGTTGCCAACCTCCAAGTACTTAAACAACTATATACAACCATGATATGATTAATATAAACAGTCTTAAAAATATTTCATAATTAGTGTTAACAACCTTTGTATAATTGCACAGAAAAGGTGAAGTGCCTGTGCCAAACGTTTTGAAAGACTACCCAAGGTTTTCAATTTTTAGGTCCTGTTCCATAATCAATTCATGTCCATATTTCATTTGCGCACTGCACTCCCAGTTTGGTGTCGTGGTTTAGCCATGACACCAGTTTGGGGGTGGTTTGGTGTAGTGAATAAGAGTGTGGACTCTAATCTGGGAGAACTGGGTTTGATTCCCCCACTCCTCCACATGCAGCTGCTGGCGTGACCTTGGGTCTGTCACAAGTTCTCTCAGAGCTGTTCTCTCAAGGGCAGTCCTTGGAAGAGCTCTCTCAGCCCCACCTACCTCACAGGGTGTCTGTTGTGGGGGGAGGGGGAGGGAAAGGAGTTCTGAGACTCCCTTGGGGTAGTGAAGGGTGGGGTATAAATCCAGTCTTCTCCCACTCCTCCCCTTCTTCTTCTTCCCTGTGACTCCAGCAACAGAAAAGCTGTGACTTTCGTTGCTTTCTCAAGGCAGATCCCGCATAGTCTCAGTTCTGTATCCAAATTCTCACATCACTTGTTTTCTGTAGGTTCAGTAAAGCTACTCGGAGCAATCTGCCTCTCAGCATCGTATGTAGTTCGATTGTTTCACTTCATTCCTTGAGCCAGTTTGGTGTAGTGGTTAAGTGCGCGGACTCTAATCTGGGAGAACCAGGTTTGATTCTCCACTCCTCCACTTGCACCTGGCTGGATGACCTTGCGCAAGCCATAGCTCTGTACCAGCTGTTCTCTCAAGGACAGCTTGGGAAAGAGCTCTCTCAGCCCCACCTACCTCACAGGGTGTCTGTTGTGGGGAGGGGAAGGGAAAAGGAGTTTGTAAGCCGCTCTGAGACTCCCTTGGGGAGTGGAGGGCAGGGTATAAATCCAATCTCTTCTTCTTCTTCTTTATTAAAGAAGAAGAAGAAGAGGAAGAGACTGGATTTATACCCCGCCCTTCACTACCCGAAGGAGTCTCAGAGCAGCTTACAATTTCCTTTCCCTTCCCCTCCCCACAACAGATACCCTGTGAGGTGACTGGGGCTGAGAGAGCTCTCTCAAGGACTGCTCTTAAAAGCTCTGAAAGAACTTGTGACTGACCCAAGATCACCCCAGCAGCTGCATGTGGAGGAGTGGGGAATCAAACCCAGTTCTCCCAGTTCCAGTTGGGGCCTGGAGATCTCCCAGAATTACAACTTATTTCCAGACAATAGAGATCAGTTCCCCTCGGGAAAATGGCTGCTTTGGAGGCCCCTCCCCTCCCCTAAGCCCGCCCTCCCCAGGCTCCACCCCCAAAATATCTGGGTATTTCCCAACCCCGAGCTAACAGCCCAACAGACTGGCCCCCGGATCCTGGAAGTTTTTCGCCCTCCTCTGGGCACAGAGCAGGGGTCACTGGGGGTATGGGAGGGAAGGTAGTTGTGAATTTCCTGCATTGTGCAGGGGGTTGGACTAGATGACCGCTGAGGTCCCTTCCAGCTCTATGTTTCTATGCCCAGGAGAAATCCTCCCCCTCCCCCCCCCCCGTAACACATCACGGTGTCAAAATGGATCATGATAGGAGACGTCGGCACCAGACACTTAAACCCTTTCCTCTTTTGTGTCTGCCCTGCAGTCATTCCGTGTGCAGTTAATGACCGAACTCTGGATGGCAGACAGGCTGCATTTGGTCAGAAGAAGGATGCCTGCAGGATTCGGCTTCGCTTCATTGGGGAATTCTTCCTCCCCGCATTAAGCAACCTGCCACAGGACTGCTGGAGCAGAGCAGGGCGTTCGTCTTCCTGCTGAACATGAACTTTTCAGGTGGCAAGATAACTCGGGGCCATTCTTTAGAGGTAAACCAAGGAACGCCCAGAACATTCAGCGCATGAGAAAGGCTCACGTTAACTATGCAGAGCCCGGGTATGCACTGCACTTAACAGGGTTACCAACCTCCAGGTGGGACCTGGGGATCCCCCCAGAATTACAGTTCATCTCCAGATTACAGAGATCAGTTCCCCTGGAGAAAATGGATGATTTGGAGGGTGGGCACTATGGCATGGTCCATGTATTCCCCAGGCTCCACCCCCAAATCTCTAGGAGTTTCCAACTGGGATCTGGCAACCCTAACGCCCCATCCCCTGCTGGCAGTCAGCAGGGACCTGACAAAACCTGGCTGCAACGGAAGGAGCACGGCTGTTGCTCTTGACAGCCAAAATCCTCAGCCAAGGCTTCCCAGAGTCTCCCAATAAAAAGAAATAATTCATCCAGTTTGGTGTAGTGGTTAAGAATGCAGACTCTAATCTGGGAGGACCGGGTTTGATTCCCCACTCCTCCACTTGCACCTGCTGACATGGCCTTGGGTCATTCTCAAGTTCCTTCAGAGTTCTCTCAGGGGCAGTCCTCGAGAGAGCTCTCTCAGCCCCACCTACCCCACAGGGTGTCTGTTGTGGGGAAGGGAAGGGAAAGGGGATTGTCAGCCGCTCTGAGATTTCTTTGGGTAGTGATGGGCAGGGTATAAATCCAATCCGTTGGAACCTGAGTCCCGTCAAGCCTAGTGTGAGGGCACCGTCTGCCCCCTAGTGGCCACTTCCTTGCTTCAGTCCTGAGTGGCAATACTTACTTGTATAGCCCAGGCTGGCCTGATCTCCTCAGACCTCAGCCTAGGGATGCCAGCTTCCAGGTGGGACCTGGGGATCCCCTGAATTACAGCTCATCAGCACACTACAGAGATCAGTTCCTCTTGAGAAAAGGGATGCTTTGGAGGGTGGACTTTCTGGCATTGTAACCCACTTAAGGTCCTTGTCCAGTTTAATGTAGTGGTTAAGAGCGAGGACTCTAATCTGAGAGAACCGGGTTTGATCTCCCACTCCTCCACATGCAGCTGCTGGCATGACCTTGGGTCAGTCACAAGTTCTCTCAAAGCTCTGAGACTCCTTCGGGTAGTGATGGGCAGGGTATAAATCCAATCTCTTCTTCTTCATCATCATTCTGCATCTGATATTCCAGCTCTCAGATCTGTAAAAGAGGGTATCTTGAGGCAAGGCAGGATGGAAAATGAAGAGTGGATCAAGGGGCCCTCTCCAGGCGTTTAAGATGCATTGCACTGTTTGTGTGTATGTGTGTCTGTGCACACGCATAGGTGTGTATCCATACCTCCAATGTAGTTGCCAGCCTACAGGTGGGGCCTGGAGATCTCCCAGAATTACAAGCTCATCTCCAGACAACATAGACCAGTTTCCCTGGAGAAAATGGCTGATTTGGACTCTATGGCATTATATCTCACTGGGCTCCCTTTCCTTCTCAAACACTGGCTGCTGGCAAGTCTCTCTCTCTCTCTCTCTCTCTCTCTGTGCCTGGAAGTGATGTCATCACACAGGGCACATTGTGCTCTAGCATTTGAGGGGAAAAAACTATGGTAATCATAGAGTTCTTCTCAAACGCTAGAGCGTCCCACGCACAATGGAACCTCCTGATGATGTCACCTCTGGCTGACGTCATTGCACCGGGCAGGTTGGTGCAGACAGGGCTCTGTGGGGGTGGGGCTGCCCCTGCCAGCCCGCTTGGTGGCGGTGGATTGGGCCCCCCGAAAGCAGGTACACCCCTGCCCCTGTCGAGGGAATGGCAACCCTACTTCCCCAGGCTCCACCCCTAAATCTCCAGGAATTTCCCAACCCGGAGCTGGTAACCCTATCCACATAGGGAATCATGTTCTTAATTTAAGATCAGTATATGATGGATCCCCATATAATGGCCGCTGACCCTCCAGCACTGACACAAGTTTATTTTGTCTGCACAATTCTGCCTCCAAACTGTCGACTGGCTAAATATTGTCAGCAATTCTGGACGCAAATGACTTGAACATCGTGGCAGCTTTGGAGAGGAATAATTGACTGAATAATGTTTGGCTGCCATGATGGTAGGGATGCCAGCCTCCAGGTGGGACCTGGAGACCCCCTGGAATTACAGCTTGTCTCCAGAGATCAGCTCCCCTGGAGAAAATGGATGCTTCGGAGGGTGGACCCTGTGGCATTGTACCCAACTGAAGTCCCTGTCCTCCCCAGGCTCCACCCCCAAATCTCCAGGAATTTCCCTACCTGGATCTGGCAACCCCATCCCACCCCACCCTTTGCCAGTGGACAGCGGGGAGCTTGGCAATCCTAACATGATGTCCCCTCCCATCGTGGCTCCATTTATTGTTAGATTTGAATGCTTTTGTTATAGGGTTGCCAGGTCCGACTCAGGAAATATCTGGGGGCGTCGGGGGTGGAGCCAGGATGTGACACCACAATTTTATTTTTTTATTTATTTATTAATTTATTGATTATTTGCATTTCTATCATGCCCGTCCCGCGGATGGGCTCAAAGGGAGTTCTGTCTTTCACATTTAAAAGGACCACGTTTCTTTTAAATGCCATTCCTCCATTGGAAATAATGGAAGATGAGGGCACCTTCTTTTGGGGCTCATATAATGGGACCCCCTGGTCCAATCTTTTTGAAACTTGGGGTTTTTTTTAGGAGTGGCACCTGATGCTATGCTGAAAATTTGGTGCCTCTACCTCAAAAAACAGCCCCTCGAGCCCCAGATACCCACAGATCGATTCTCCATTATAGTCTATGGAGATTCTCCATTATAGTCTATGGAGACTGGTCTCCACAGGGTATAATGGAGCACCCCCAGCCAGTGGACATTCCCCCCCCCACTTTCTGATAACCCTGAAGTGGGGGGGGGAGGGCCTCCAAACCAGGGGATCCCCCTGCCCCCAACTGGGGATTGGCAGCCCTATTTTGTTAACGTATTTTATAGGGGTTTTTTTGCATTGCTGTTTACTGAGTCTTGGGAGGCTTTTCAGGCAGGAAGGGATGATCACCCCGCATTAATCAATGAAGACGCTCAACCTGCAGTCCAGGTTATCCGTGAGAGGCCTGCCTGTTTCCCCACACCGTGGAGCCAGAACCGCAAGAGGAGTTCGAAGGGGAAAAGGCAGAGCGTCTTAATGCAATTGTGTCCGTCCCGACCGATTTGTCAAAGAGGAGAAAGGCGAAAGAGCAATGAGGTTTGTTTCATTCCCTCAATCTTTTCCAGGGCCGGCGCTTGGCACCTGGCAAGGAACATCAGTGAAGCGGGGCAAATTGATCTGTACTGAGGAAGGCAAGGTTGAATTGATCAGCCTTGCTGGTTTATTGAAGTCCAAGTTAGGGCTAACGACCCTCAGGCGAGGCCTGAAATCTCCTGAGATTACAACAGCTCTCCAGACAGAGATTAGCTCTCCTGGAGAAAATGGCTGCTTTGAAGGGTGCACTCTAAGGCAGGGGTTCCCAACAGGGTGCCGGGGGCGGGGGCGGGGGTGGGGACACGGTGCCTGCGGACACCTTTCTTAGTGCCCACCAAGTGTTTTTAAAAAGTGGGCAGGGCCGAACGGGGCTTTTGCCCAGCAAAGCTTTTGATTGCCTGAGCAGATGTGTAAAAAGATGGCTTTGGCAGCAGCCATTTTGTGGCTGACTCCGCCTCTTGCGGCAACCATTTTGTGGCTGTGCACACCATGCTGTGTCAGAATTCCAGAGGTGCCCACAGGCTCAAAAAGGTTGAAGGTTGAAGATCCCTGCTGTAAGGTATCCTTCCCAACTGAGGTCCCTGTCCTCCCTGGACTCCACCCCCAAATCTCCAGGAATGTCCCTACCTGGAGTTGGCAACATCAGTCGAAGTGGTTGCCTTGAACTGCCTCAAAGATGTCTGGCTGTCCTCAACAATGGCCAGGGCTTTTTCAGGCCTGGCCCCGACCTGGTGGAACTCTCTCTGCCGAATACCACCTGGGGGATCTCATGCAATTCCGCAGGGCCTGTAAGGCAGAGATGTTTTGCCAGGCCTTTGGTTGAGGACAGCGACAGTTTCCACTCCAGCTGGCACCCTCTTCCGCTCTCCAGATCAGTCCTCCTTCCTTCTCCCCTTCCCACAAGTTAGCCGGGCAGTCCAGAGTGGGGAAGAAGAAAAAGAAAAGAGATTGGATTTATACCGCCCCCCCCCCCCTTCACTACCGGACAGGGCTCATTTCGTAGCAGGAGCTCCTCTGCATATTAGGCCACACACCCCTGATGTAGCCAATCCTCCAAGAGTTTACAGTAGCCCCTGTAAGAAGAGCTCTCTATGCACTTGGAGGATTGGCTACATTAAGGGGGTGTGGCCTAATATGCAAAGGAGCTCCTGCTACGAAATGAGCCCTGCTACCCGAAGGAGTCTCAGAGCAGCTTACAATCTCCTTTCCCTTCCTCTCCCCACAACAGATACCCTGACAGGTAGGTGGGGCTGAGAGAGCTCTCCCGAGGACTGCCCTTGAGAGACCAGCTTTGAGAGAACTTGTGACTGACCCAAGGTCATGCCAGCAGCTGCATGTGGAGGAGTGGGGGATCAAACCCGGTTCTCCCAGATTAGAGTCCTCACTCTTAACCACTACATTAAACTGGACAAAGTGGGGTACAATGCCAGAAAGTCCACCCTCCAAAGCACCCCTTTTCTCAAGAGGAACTGAACTCTGTAGTGTGCTGATGAGCTGTAATTGAGGGGATCCCCAGGTCCCACCTGGAAGCTGGCATCCCTAGGCTGAGGTCTGAGGAAATCAGGCCAGCCTGGGCTATACGAGTAAGTTATTGCCACTCAGGACTGGAACAAGGAAGTGGCCACTAGGGGGCAGACGATGCCCTCACACTAGGTTTGAAGGGACTCGGCTTCCTACTACTGGTGCAAGCTGTTGAACACCTAATCTCCACCGCCCATGCAATGTTACGTGAACGCTTGGCAGTTAAGGGGAAAGGGGAGCATTATCATACCCAGCCAGAGATAATTGCATTGCATTCATCATAAAGTTAATTAGCTGGCAAATTAAAGAGAGCTCTCGCCATTCAGTCACAAAGATTGTCCCCAGTTTGCCTTATCTGTTGCTATGGCATGCAGCATGGGGGGGCCAAAGTGCAGTACACTTTGTTATAAGCGGCGCAGGGAGCGGAGGGTGTGTGTGCGTGTGTGGCGCTTCTGGACAAAAAGAGAAGTGATTCCGGACCTGGCTCTGATGCTAAGCAGTGATCCCCAGCATTCGCACCCACCACCAGTGGGTTCCCTGGAACCCACTAGTTTCGCCCCCACAGCAAAGAGCCAGCCCGGGCGTTCCTCCATTTCACTGGAGGAGGCAGTGCTTCAGCAGAGACCAGGAAATACCACCTTCGTTTCTGCAGGGAGCACCTGTTCTGAAATAGCGGCCCCTGTCATAGAAGGGTGCTCAGCTTGACACTTCCTAAAAAATTTTTTGTTGCGCCTTTCAATGTTTCCTGAGCCCCTGCGGTGGACAGAACAGTTCTGTGAAAAGGCGTCAACACACTTTGAAGTATCTATAAATCTAATTCCCAAGTGCCCCCCCCCCGCGTGAGGATACTTAAATTTATTTATTTTTATTTATTTGTTAAAATTTATATCCCGCCCTCCTCGCCATAAGGCGGGCTCAGGGCGGCTAACAACAGCCGTTAGGCACAATACATTGCTTTAAAAAAATTTTTTTAAATAACATAAAAACAAGCTTACACAATTGCATAGATGACGGTGTTTTAGTACAGATATCAAAACAGCATTCAGGCATTGACGGCTAAAAAAATCAGGCCGGGCCCGATGTATATACTGTGGGCAACCCCTATTTGTATGCCTGGCGGAAGAGCTCCGTTTTACAGGCCCTGCGGAATTGCAATAAATCCCGCAGGGCCTTGATGTTATCCGGGAGCTCATTCCACCAGTAAGGGGCCGCCACAGAAAATGCCCTGGCCCTTGTTGCCGCCAAGCGGGCCTCCCTCGGCCCTGGGATAGTCAGGCGGTTCTGGGACCCGGATCGAAGTGCTCTCTGGGGAATATAAGGTGAGAGGCGGTCTTTCAAGTAGCTAGGTCCTCGGCCATATAGGGCTTTATAGGTAAGTACCAGCACCTTGAACCTTATTCGGTATGCTATAAATCCGCGCGGGGGGGCACTTGGAGGGCAGAAGGGGGGTTCTGCAGGTGGGGGGTAACCCCCCCGCTTGCAGAAAAATCCGAAATCTATCAAAAACTTTTCAGGGGATCTTTAAATCTCCCAAAAAGTAAAAGAGCGTCCTCTGCGCATGCGCGGGGAACGCTCTTGGAACGGCAGCGGCCTGGTGAGAGTCGCCGAGGCCAGCCGACAGCCCGTGGAGGAGGGGGAAGGGGACGAGCAGCGGGCCGGGCGAGAGGCGCCGAGGCCTGCCAGGAGTCTCTGGGGGGGGGAAGGGGGCAAGCGGCAGGCTCGGCGAGAGCCGCCGAGGCCCGCAGGGAGTCTCGGGGGGGGAGGGGGGCGAGCGGCAGGCCCGGCGAGAGCCGCCGAGGCCCGCCGGGAGTCTCTGGGGGGGGGAGGGGGTAGAGGAAGGGGGGAAGGGGGCGGAGGAAGGAGGAGCAGCTGTCAGCTTCTCCCCCCCCGCGAATATCGCAGCCCCCCCCCCTGTAATTTCTGTTTCTCTTCTCCGAAAGGTTCTAGCGGGGTGGCAGAAGCAAGGTGCTCACGGCCTGGTTTCTGCATGTTCTCCCGGTCTCTTTGTAAGGTAATATTTGGGCCTCCCGCAAAGTTCGTTGAACCTTCGTTGTGTGTTTCCCTGCACCCCGCCGCTGGAGTCCCACCCATGGCCTCCTCTCTGGCAGCCTCCACAGCCCTCCTGTAGTCCCAGAATAGGGAAGGGGGTTAAGGAATGGCGCCGGCTCTGGGTTGGGAAATACCTGGAGATTTGGAGGGTGGGTTGCCAGGTCCCTCAAAGTCCCCAGCGGGGGACTTTGGGGGGCGTTACTGATGGGGATGGGGAGTCCCCAGCATGATGACCTCACACAGAAGTGACATCATTGTCATGAGTCCTGCTGAGGATGCAGCCCCAGCTCAAGCTGAGCCCGCACTCCCAGCTTCAGCAGAGCCCACACCTGACCCTGATGAAACCTCTGAGCTCGCCAGCGTATCCCTACCACCTGCCCCAGCAAGAGTGGCAAAGGAACAACGCCTGACAGGCAGGCCCCCTGACTTGCCTCCTCCGACGGTACGTTTGCGGAACCAGCTCAGGCAAGACTTAGCGACCTGGCGGAGGGAGGTGCGCTTGCACAGCAGGCGGTCCCTCAGCCCTGAGTTCTAACAGAAGCCGGGACGCACACGCTGAGCACTAATTAACCCCGGCACCTGAGGGGTATCTAGCTTCCCCTCCTGATGCTGGTTCCTCGTGCCAGCAACTGGTCAGTTTGACGACGCTCTGCACCTCCCTCGCCCGTGCTCCTGATTCCTGATTCGTGCTTTGAACTCTCGGCTCCTCGACTCCGGCTTCCAATGACTACGCTCTCGGTTTGTACTTCGGGCTCTGTTCTTTTGGCTCCCGCTTGCTACCCCTTGATCCTGACCTCGGACTGGACTTGGACTTTCGCTCTCTCTCGCCCTGCCTGCCCCCAGCCCGTTGGGGGAGCGGAGGCCCCCGCCTCTCACCAGCAGTGTTTAAAGGAAGTCTTTAAACGCTGTTGGGAAGAGGTGAAGAGGAGGCCGGGTGGTCGCTCTTGGGGCTGGCTGGCGGGCAGGAAGGAGCCCCTCCAAATCGGGAAACCCCCGCCAAACTGGGGGGGTCTGACATCCCTAGGGTGGAGCCTGGGGAGGGTGGGGTCTGGGAAGGGGAGGGGCCTCAGCCATGCATAATGCCACACAGTCCACCCTTCAAAGCTGGTATTTTCCTCCAGGGGAATTCATCTCTGTAGTCTGGGGATTGGTTGTAATAGCAGGAGATCTCCAGGCCCCGGCTGGATGTTGGCAACCCTAGGGTCAAGTCCCCCTTTCCCTTCTCCTTCCCCCAGGCTGTCTGCGTGGTGCAGGCTCACTCTGGCCTCACGTGGGTCCGGGCCTGTCAGCACGATTTCTTTTGTCGGGGGGCAATTACATTTCATCACTTGATTAAGTGAAAGTTGATTAAATTACCTTTCATTCGATTAACCCCTCTTCCAGCCTGCCCCCCCCTTTCTTTTACAGGGGCAGGGTGGGGAAGGCAGGGGGCCCTCACAGTAAGTCAGGCCCCACCGTAGCTATGGGGCTGTGTGGGAGTGACCCTTTGACAGCTTCTTACAGCAATGCCTCTTCCTGTTCCCACCAACACAAAGGCCAGGCCAGGCCCTGTCTTCCTTCCTGCCTCCTGCCAGTTTTCTCCCCCCAGGCTGCCTTCTTGCCTCTGAGGGGTCACTGTAAGTCCGTTGAGACTTGACGGTTATTACTATTAGAAGAAGAAGAAGAAGGAGATTGGATTTATACCCCGCCCTCCACTCCCCAAGGGAGTCTCAGAGCGGTTTACAATCTCCTTTCCCTTCCCCTCCCCACAACAGACGCCCTGTGGGGTATGTGGGGCTGAGAGAGCTCTTTCCCAAGCTGTCCTTGAGAGAACAGCTGGTACAGAGCTATGGCTTGCCCAAGGTCATCCAGCCAGGTGCAAGTGGAGGAGTGGGGAATCAAACCCGGTTCTCCCAGATTAGAGTCCGCGCACTTAACCACTGCACCAAACTGGCTCTCAGTTTGGTGTAGAGCTGCCAACCTCCAGAGCTGCCAACCTCCAGGCCGCACCTATAGATTTCCCGCTATTTCAATTGATTTCCAGACAACAGAGATCAATTCCCCTGAAGAAAATGGCTGCTTTGAAGGGTGGGCTCTATGGCATCATACCCGGCTGAGGTCCCTCCCCTCCCCAAACCCCACCCTTCCCAGGGGTCCACCCCCCAAATCTCCAGGTATTTCCCAACCCAGAGCTGACAACCGTACTATTGGCCAAGTCAGGGGACCAATCAAAATGCAGTGACCATTGCTTAGTTATGCTAAGCCCAGGAGATCTTCCATCTTGGCACTGCTCATGAGGGAAGGGGAGGGGACATGGGAACCCCAAGACCCCCCGGCTCATTTTTGTCTTGGAGAAAAGCCCATGTTTGTTTGTGATGACTGGATGCAACCAATGCCGTGACCGGTTCTTCCTTCCCTCTCTTCCCCTGCCCCGGTTCTTGCTGTACGCTAGCCAACGAACTAAAATGTCAACTGAACATTTGGCAGGTCAGCAATTTTAATTGTGCTCCTTGACATTCGGAACTAATTAATTTACTTTCTTGGAAGACGTGTTTCTGGGTCAAAGAACATGACGATTTCCACTAATCCTGACTCAACGGTCTGTTTGTTTTCCCCTGCTACCTTTTCATTGTTGGGAGCCTATTAAGAAATACACACAAATGAAAATTATAAAATTCTGCATGGGGTGGAAAGAGTTGACAAAGAGAGTTTTTTCTCCCTCTCCCAAAAGAAAAGAAAAGATTGGATTTATACCCCGCCCTTCACTACCCAAGGGAGTCTCAGAGCAGCTTACAATCTCCTTTCCCTTCCCCTCCCCACAACAGACGCCCTGTGAGGTAGGTGGGGCTGAGAGAGCTCTGAGACAACTGTCCTTGAGAGAACAGCTGGTACAGAGCTATGGCTTGCCCAAGGTCATCCAGCAGGTGCAAGTGGAGGAGTGGGGAATCGAACCCGGTCCTCCCAGATTACAGTCTGCGCACTTAACCACTACACCAAACTGACGGACAAAAGGAAACGCTACTTTACACAGAGAGTGATGAAAATGCAGAATTTGTTCCCAGAGGATGTAGTGGTAGCCAGAGGAAGAAACGGCTTTCATAGGGGATTAGAGAGATTCGTGGAGGATAAGTCTATCAGTGGCTACTAGCCATGGTGACTGAGGGGAACCTCTACATTCAGAGGCACTAATCCTCTGAATCCCGGAGCCAGGAGGCAACATCAGCAGAAGTTCTCAGCCTCTATGCCCTGTTGTTGGGCCTCCAGAGGAACTGATTGGCCACTGTGTGAGACAGGGGATGCTGAACTAGACGGACCAGTGGTCTGATCCAGCAGGGCTCTTCTTTTGTTCTTGGGACGCTGGTCTAGAGGGACTACTGGTCTGATCCAGCAGAGTTCTCCTGATGTTCTTAGGATGCTGGAATAGATGGACCACTGGTCTGACCCAGCAGGACTCATCTTGTGTTCTTTGGACGCTGGATGAGATGGGCCTTACACTGAATCAATGAAGATCCCTGTGTTATAGGGGCAGCTGCTGACAAAGCAAGGTTTCTAAAAATCTGCACGATCAACTCTCCAGTGGCCAGCCAGGAGCCTTGTTGGGCAAAAGCCCCACCTGGACTCACTCATTTTCTAAAAACTCTCAGTGGGCACCAGGAATGGTATCAGAGGGTACCCTGGCGCCCACGGGCACCATGTTGAAGACCCCTGGTCTAAGGAGAATCCTAATATATCTAAACGGCATGAATTAGCCGGCAGCAAGAACTGGAGAAGAAGAAGAAGAAGAAGAAGAAGAAGAAGAGATTGGATTTATACCCCGCCCTCCACTCCCCAAGGGAGTCTCAGAGCGGCTTACAAACTCCTTTCCCTTCCCCTCCCCACAACAGACACCCTGTGAGGTAGGTGGGGCTGAGAGAGCTCTTTCCCAAGCTGTCCTTGAGGGAACAGCTGGTGCAGAGCTATGGCTTGCCCAAGGTCATCCAGCCAGGTGCAAGTGGAGGAGTGGGGAAACAAACCCGGTTCTCCCAGATTAGAGTCCACACACAACCACTACACCAAAATGAAGAACCAAATCTTTTTGTCTCCTCTGCTTCTGCCTCTTTTCGCGACGTGTACTGGCAGACGCCTGCCCGACTGTCTGGGAGCACTGATACTTGCCAAATGCAATCGAAGATGAGCGATAGATCTGCGTGGCATCTGCTGGGACATCCTCCAACATATCATGCTTAGGGAATTTCCTTGCTCTTTTCTTTTCCTGTAACACTTACCAAGGACAACAGCACAGACACACAATTCATATGGGGTTTAACTACTGGTGAGCAGTGTTTCCTCTAAGCTGAGTTAGTGTGAGCTAGCTCACAGTTGTTTAGCCTCCGGCTCATACACTTTTGTCTTCGCTCAGGAAGGATGGCTCCAGAGGAAACTGATTTATGCAGTAGCCAAATCGCTTGCTCACAACTTTAATGCCAGTAGCTCACAAAGTCGAATTTTTGCTCACCGGACTCCACAGCTTAGAGCAGGGGTGTCAAACATGCAGCCTGGGGGCCGGATCAGGCCCCTGGAGGGTTTTTATCAGGCCCGCACTGGAACTGGACATCACCTGCTTCCAGTTCTGTTGCTGCTGCAGCATCATAGCTTGCTCTGCCAGACTCTCTCAATCACTCAGCCATTTCATGTTTTCCTCTGGGTCCTAGACTCATGAGATCTCTGCGGTGAATGTCAATAAATCAAAAGTAGGGTTGCAGCTTACAGGTACACATCTGAACAGCATACTCAAGATCGCAACAGCACAGACATTTTGATGCAATAATTCAGAGCAAGAGGTGTCAGTTATCAGATAAAGTTAAATAAACAAAGTATTGCAAGATTGCTAATGTTTTAAGCATGTTTTTATTTTAAGTTTTAAAAAACTTCATGTTTCTGTCCTTTGTAAAGTTTATATCTCCGCTACCTGGCATTACATTTTATGACACACATGGTCCAGCCCAACAAGGTCTCATTTATGTCAGATCCGGCCCTCATAACAAAGGAGTTCAACACCCCTGGCTTAGAGGGAGCTTTGCCTGTGACACCATTTGCACAAAATCCATACCCAAACTGACCTACAGGTTTGCTTGAATGCAAGTTATAAAGGAGTTACAAAGAAATTTAAATTGATTAATATTTAAAACCGTATAATTATATTCTTGTAGTTATATTCATTAATCATTTATAGTTACATATTTACTAGTTGTTTTATGATAGTATTAACCTTGTATTAAAAAACTGCTTTCTTACTTCTTTCTTACGGTTCTTGCTTGTATGCTTTCCTACCTAGCCCTATAGATCGGAAATAATGGAAATACACATGGAACTATATTCTGCTGAAGTACTGATTATTTTACCGTATTTTGATTTGTTAAGATATTCTTTGCTATGATGCCTTTTCATGTTTTAGAGTCTTATGTTATGCAGTATCCTTAAAATATGTTTAATAAATGATGTTTTATGCTTATCCCCTTTCCCTTTGTCCTTTTTCATTTGGTATCCCCTTAAATGGTAAAATGAACATATATTTAAAAAGAGAAGGATTGCTTGAATGCTTACCGGTTTGGCTCACGTTCTGCCGTCCTGTTGAGAACAAGGAACGCCAAGCAGTTTGGATGTTTGCGAGCAGTTATAGCCTGTTTGTTGGGTTATTTGTCGTACAGTGCAGTTCAATCAGGAATGATTCATGCACGTTTATCTGTTTACTTCATTTATACCCTGCCTTTCTCCCTAGTGAGAACCCCAAGGAGCTCAAATCATTCTCCTGTCCTCTGTTTTATCCTCGTGCCGACCTTGTGAGGGAGGTTAGGCTGAAAGTGTGTGACTGGCCAAAGGTCACCCAGCGAGCTTCCAAGACAGAGTGGAAATTCAAACTTCCCAGCTCCTAATCCAACATTCTTACCCAGAGATGTTGAACTAATTTTCTATGAGGGCCAGATCTGACATAAATATCACTTTGTCGGGCCAGGCCATGTGTGGCAAAAAACGAATGCCAGGTACTGGAGATATAAACTTTATAAAGGACAGCGGTTGGTAAGTGGGGAATCGAACCCGGTTCTCCCAGATGAGAGTCCACACTCTCAACTGCTATGCCAAATGTGGGAGAACATGCTCATTTATCTGTGTATATTTAATACCTCTGATCTAAAAGTCTGTTATTCTCTCGATATGGTTTGTATGGATTAGATCTGTAGAGCAAAGAATGATTAATGTTATGTCAAGATCAAACTCATTGTTTGGAAATTGTCTTTTTGGTTAATAGTAATATCAGAACTTTCATACTATTGACTTTTTTTTAAAAAAAGAACATTTCCTGCAAGATAGAACACGTGTGACATTGTTAGAATGGCATACGGGAGTACCCCAGATTTGCTTCTGTGAACTTAGGCAGATCACGAGAAGGGAGGGCAGGAAGGGTTGCCTCAGTGCTTGGTTCTTGTGGCCCTTTCTTACATGCCCAGGGAAATGTGGCTCACCACTTTGGGGTCAGGAAGCAATTTTTCTCCAGGCCAGGTTGACTGGAGATCCTCGAGGTTTTTTGTCATCTTCTGGGCATTGGAACAGCGGTCACTGCAGGTGTGGAGGGGGAGGTATTTGTGAATTTCCTGCCTTGGGCAGGGGGTTGGACTAGTTCACCCTGGAGGTCCCTTCCAACTCTATGATTCTATGATGGGACAGTAGCGCGGGATTCTCTGACTGTCTTGCAGATGGTGATTAATAAGCTTGGTTGGTATTTGGTTCTGCTGCATGGTTTTTATTGACAGATGTTCAGGTGTTTGCAGTAAGCTCACTTTTATTACAGGGATATTCCCTAGAGCCTGCGGCAATCCCTTTGGGAAATTACGCAGAACGTGTCCTTTTCGGCACAATCAGACGGGCAATTTCACCCAGTGGAAGAAAGGAACCATTTAAACTTATCTGCAAGGGAACAGAAGTAATTGCACAGCATCTGCCGTGGCTCTGTAATTAACAGTGTGATCCTACCTTCCACATCCATTGGGCTTCACAGGGGATAACTCTGTTTAGGATTGGGGAGTAAGGGAGACAGCTCTTGCACCCGCTCTGTCTCTGACGCACGTTTCCTGATAACTGTTAAGCGAATCCCCCGCTTCGCTACAGAGGTCCCCAACAGATACTTTCACCGATGCCTGCCAAGTGCTAAGTGGGCGGGGCCAGGTGGGACTTTTCCCCAGCGGGACTTCGGATTGGCTGTGCCAATTAAAAGGCATCTGGTTAACCGGAGGTTCTACCTGAAAGGTTGAAGAGACACTGTCAGCATTATATATAACCTCACTCCCTAACCTTTTGCGGTTGGCTCCACCTCCTGAGGCAGCCATTTTGTGATTGTACCTACTGCCCCGTCTCAGAATTCCAAAGGTGCCTACAAGGTTCCAAAGGTGCCTTGCTAAAAGGATCGAGACCTCAGCTTTAATAAACACAGAGCCTTTTTCCGGCGGGGGGGGGGGGGGATGCATGCTGGAACGGAGTTCCGGAACCTCTTCAACAAAATTCTTTTAAAAATGTTTAAAAGTCTACGAGTTTTCAGTATACAGATTGAGAACTTCATTCCTCTCTTGAGAGTGCCAGGACCTCTTTTTCAAAAGAGAAAAAGAAAAAAAAGCCCTGAGTAAATGTAGCTGTTTGGAAAACTGATGAGTCAGCAAGTTCTTGTCAGACCAATCCGTAAGAACGTAAGAAGAGCCCTGCTGGATCTGACCAGTGGTCCTTCTCATCCAGCATCCTGTCTCACACAGAGGCCAACCAGTTCCTCTGGAGGGTCAACAACAGGGCACAGAGGCCAAGGCCTTCCCCTGAGTTTGCCTCCTGGCTCTGAGACTCAGAGGATTAGTGCCTTCGAATGTGGAGGTTCCCCCCAGCCACCGTGGCTAGTAGCCATTAACAGACTGATCCTCCATAAAACTACTAACCCCCTTGAGAGCTGTTTCTTCCTGTGGCAATCACCACATCCCGTGGCAGTGAATTCCTCATTTTCATCACTCTCTGTGTAAAGTAGTATTTCCTTTGGTCCACCCTGAACCTACTGCCCATCAGCCTCGTTGGATGCCCTTTGGATCCATGTTTAAATTTATTTATCTATTTAAATCCAAGAAGCCTTCTCCAAGAGGTTGTTGTATCCGTTTCTTGCAGTGCCTGGTAAAGTCAGCACTGCGGCATGGCTTAAAATGTCATCATTTTTTAAAAACTCCCCCCCCCCAAAAAAAGAGGGATCCAGGCAGCTTAAAAAAGGAATACCCAACCGTATCCTAAGAAATGAATAAAATCAACAAAAAAAACAGATAACTAAGAAATAAACAAACATTTCATCCATGATCAAAAGTACGTTGATCGGACGTCACTAAAAAGTGCTACAGAATCAAAATATTTTACACCTCTTTCTCACAATCATCTCCTTTGGTTCTCTGCTAGGCCTTTCCATAGGGAAAGTGTAAGGTTGCCAGCTCCAGGTTGGGAAATACCTGGAGATTTGGGGGGGGGGTGGAGCCTGAGGAGGGCAGGGCTTGTGGAGGGGAGGGACTTCCATGGGGTACAATGCCACCTTCCAAAGTGGCCGTTTTCTCCGGGAAAACTGATCTCTGTCGCCTGGAGATCAGTTGTGATCCCAGGAGATCTCCAGCCCAAAGGACTGCACAGAAAGGTCACTCCAGGCAACTGATGCCAGACTGGGGAGGCAAGGAGGGCAGAAGGAGCTGTGAGTGAAGTAGGTGGAGCCAAGACGTTCACTGAACTCCCTGGGACAAGGGCATCCAGTTCAAATAGCTATATTGATAGCCAGCGTCTGGCTAATCTGCTTTTATAACTGTACCACCCTGTTCTCAAACTAGGAACACTTTGCTACTGGGAAAGTGGATGAAGTCCATAAGAACATAAGGACACAAGAGAAGCCATGTTGGATCAGGTCAGTGGCCCATCCGGTCCAAGACTCTGTGTCACACAGGGGCCAAAACCCACCTGCCATCTGGAGGTCCAGCAGTGGGTTCAGAACTCCAGAAGCCCTCCCATTCTTGCCCCCCAAGCACCAAGAATACAGAGCATCACTGGTCAAGACAGAGTGTTCCATCTAGACCTTGTGGCCCATAGTCTCTCATGGAGCTTTGCTCCATATCTTTTTCCAATCCCACCTTGATGACTGTAGCAGCCACCTGTGGCAGTGAAGTCCAACATAACCAAGCTCTCTTCATCCTCTGGATCTATTGACATTCCAAAGCTTATATCCCCGAAATCTAGGATATTCCTGGACTCAAATCTAGCTTTTTGTGTGTGTGTAAATGAAGGCTTTTATATCTATAAAAGAATGTGCCAGCCACTTGAACCCCAGGGAGTCCTTCTCTCAGCTTGTTTTCATCTGACAAGTCTGGGGAAGTTTGCTATGGCCAAAGCAAAGCTGCATTTCTACAGAACCACTAACTAGACACACAGACTTGTTAGGAACTCATTAACCCACTGAGAAACCAAGCCACTCACATTCAATTAGATCATTTGTTAGGAGCGCATGCTGCGCGTCTGGTGATTTTCCACTCGGGGCTTCCTCTTGTGTATTGATCTGCAAAGCCCGGTCCAACTGGAGTAGATTTTTCTTTTTTGCAATTGCCCTTTATCTGGATAACCTTTTATATGGCTCTACAGTTGTCGCTCCCAATAAAGATAAGTCTGGCAATGCTCCTCGGAGATGTTACAAGGTGCATAAACATGTCCTTTTCAATGCTGCTTTCTCAGAGGTTACTGACAGCCATCGAGCACAGAAGTGTTTTCGCTGTCCTCCGACTGCTACAGCAGAACCCGATCGACCAGGTATCCACGGGACCGCTTGACCCATGTCGGCCCCATATGAAGAGGATCTCATCCACACTTTCAATGGGATCGCCTTCACCACGAGATCGTCGCCGGAGCTTTTAAGATCGCTGGCGAGTTTTGAGGCCAGGGACGATGACGTCCTCTTGGTGTCCTACCCAAAATCTGGTAAAGCCTTGCTTAGAATTTGTGGAAATATCCCCACCCCCCAAGACCTCTGATTAGAGGGAGGAGGGTATCCTCCTGTTGCAGGGATTTCTCTGCAGCACCCTGTTTTCGGAGGCAACCCTGTTCAACTTTCTTTTTTAGGTTTGGAAGAAGACGTATTATAAGTATAAAATAAGTGTGTCTGGAGGGAGTCCAGTTAAAGAAGAGAAGGAGTTTGAGATAAATTAAGGCAGAATTTAATAATGTTTAGATCATGAACTAGAAGAAGTTGTGCGGGTCAAGCTGTAAAGAAAGGGAATATGATAACGAGGATGGAGATTATCTATATGCTTTTAATGTTCAATATGATTTCCTGTAAGAGTAGAACTTAAGGGAAAGGAAGTGGTAAGATATATATAAAATATCTGGATATATGAACGCTTAATTAAAATATTAATAAAAAAAAAGAATTTGCAGAAGTTGGTCTTGCAGTTTTTTAAACTCCAGCTAAGCAGAGTGGGAAACGCTGAATGCAGGAGAGAGAGGAAGGGAGCATGAAGGATTGAGACCCACGCTCTGAGGCTGCGATCCATGAACAGTTTGCTCAGAAGCAGGCCCATGGCCAGGATCTTCTGGCTTGTGGGCAATTTTTTTCCTGTGGGGTTGAAGTTCTCAGTGCCGAAATAAAAGCCATTTGGCCAATAGAAAGCTGTTGATAGATCTTTCAATTGCAAGCTGTCAACCCCTTTAGATGACAGTTCTCAGCTGCTGCAAGTTAATCACTTCTGCCAGCCCAAGCAGCAATTCTGAGAACAAGCCGGCAGGTGGGGGGTGATGACTTCTATAGTCGAGAAAGCTTCTATAGTCAAGAAGCGAAAAGAAAGAAGAAAGAAGAATCAGTGTTATTTTGAAAGTTTGATTTTTGTTTATGTATTCACTTGACTTAAATTTTTAGGGTATGCAGCTATTTACTTGGTTTAAATTTTTAGGGTATGCAGCTATACTAGAAACCTATAATGTCCCTTGATATCTTAACTATTTTCTTGAAAACAAATGAAGCAATATAATTTTCCTGTATTGTATGGTGGGGCTTTGAGGGGCTCCGCCCCCTTTCTTAAAGGCATGGCCCCGCAAGAGTTTCTCCTGCAAATGCTTTTTTCCAATCATTTTCAATCATTTATGGCTTTTCTTTCTGCACGGAGAACTTCAGCCCCACTGGATTAAAAAATTGCCTCACAAGCCCCAAAATCCTGGCTACGGGCCTGCTTCTCCCCACAACAGGCACCCTGTGAGGTAGGTGGGGCTGAGAGAGCTCTGAGAGAACTGTGACTGGCCCAAGGTCCCCCAGCAGGTTTCATGTGGAGGAGGAGTGGGGAATCAAACCCGGCTCTCTGAATTAGAGTCTGTCGCTCTTAACCACTGTAGCACACTGGCTCTCCTAATATTTCTCTATGAGAATTTGAACAAGAGACCATTGCTGTTTGCTAAGGAAGTAAATCCACGTTTGGACTGTACTTGGCTACATGAGCCATCATATAAAAATAATCCCTAGAAAGCCCCCATGTCAAGAAGCAAGGTAAGCTAGAACTCTTCTCCCTGGAATCTGGCTTTCTGTGTGCAGGGAACTTGCGATATGGAGGAGCCTCCGACAGCCTGAGCCCCTGCATTTCAGAGAGAGCTAGACCAAAGCTTCTTCCAGATCAGCATTGGACGTGACTCTTGAGCATCCATCAGGCTTCCTAGAGCCTACTTCTGAGCAGGCCTGTAGTTACAGTGGGGCTCCTGGGGGCTCCGCCCCCTTTCTTAAAGGCTCAGCCTCACAAGAATTTCTCCTGTAACTGCTTTTATCAGTCATTTTTAAACACTTTTTTAAAAGGCGTGCACTCCTTTAAGCAGAGTGGTTGACTAATTCCTGCACTGAGCAAGGGGGTTGGAGTAGGTGACTTCTAGGATCCCTTCTAACTCTGTGTCAAGAAACTGGTCTCCTTGAAGAGAGTTTTTCTGCCTAAGTGTTAGCTTTCTTTCTTTCTCTTTCTTTCTTTCTTTCTTTCTCTCTTTCTTTCTTTCTTTCTTTCTTTCTTGGAATTTATTATTTTATTTTCTACACACTACAAACAAACCATAACTTTAAAAAACCCTAATCTACCCCTATCTATACAGGGACCAAGCTGTTACAATAAGAAAAATTATATTGCTTCATTTGAGGTAGGTAGGGCCTGGGGAGAAGGGCAAGAGATTGTAAACCAATTTGAGACTCCTTAGGGAAGAGAAAAGCTGGGTATAAAAACCAGGGGTCCTTTCGAGCAGGAGCTCGGGGGAGCGCAGCTCTGGGAGTTGGTGCCAGCCCCCCCCCCCCCCCGCGGGGAAATGCCTCCTTGTGTCATGGTTGCAGCAAAATGACCCCATCCCCTGGAAAGGTCCTTGTTCCTCCCACCAGCCTTCTGCAGGCTTCAGCCACCACTGAAGGCTTCAGCCACCTCCCAGAATAGTGGTATTTCTTAGGCTTGGATTAGGAGCTGTCCCCTCTCTGCCTTCTTTCTTTCTTTCTTTCTTTCTGTCTGTCTGTCTGTCTGTCTTTTTCTTTCATCTCTTTCTCTCTCTCTCTGTCTGTCTCTCTTCTTTCTTTCTTGCCTTCTGACATACTTCTGGTGATGTCAGGGGGTGTGGCATATGCAAATAAGTTATGCTAATGAGTTATGCTAATGAGCTCCTGCACCTCTTTTTCTACGAAATGACCTCTGATAAAAACCTACCCTCCTTCTTCTCATCTGACAGCGATAAGGCTGGGCCATTCGTCTGCAAAGTCTGCCTTCGTCTCTGTATATGAGAAACACAAACTAAAAATAATGTAAATAAATAAACGACAGAAGACTCTGTTTTCCTCTTCCCCCTTCCCCCTTGCTGATTTAAGCTGAATATCAGGGCTGCAAAATCAATGGATCAAGGTACATAATCGAGCGTGTGTTTATTTTTTTAATTGCAGTCTTTAAAGGTAAATGAGTTGTCTGCAGAAATCATTAGCATTGTGAAAGGCTCCTTCTCTATCCCCCCCCCCCCCCCCCAAGGCTTGGGCTTGAGAAAAGGCATGAGGATCTAACAGCTCTGGGATGGGAAGGGTCTGTGGCTCAGTGGCAGAGCATCTGCTCGGCATGCAGAAGGCCCCAGGTTCAATCCCCAGCATCCCCAGTTGAGAGGAACAGGCAGTAGGTGATGTGAAAGACCTCTGCCTGAGATCCTGGAGAGCCACTGCCGATCTGAATAGACCTTGAATGGACCACAAGGCCTGATCCAGTATAAGGCAGTTTCATTTGATGGTGTTCATTGACACCCCTGGAACCTGCATTGTAAAGCTTACGTCGGATCATTGGCCATTGCACCGTAACTGTGCCAGCTTGCTGTAATCCTTCATGCAATACAAACTGGGAACATGGCGGGCGACACTAGAGTAAACAATGCGACACCGTGTAAAATCAATATGTTAAATTCGATACTGAAATCATTCTAACAGGTAACATATAACCATATGTTGTGCTTTACATGAAATACTGCAATCTCAGCTGTGTCCATTTGTATCCTATATCGAAATCATTCTAACGGTTATCCCTCGCGTATAACCATATGCTGTGCTTTACTGTTCTAAGGCGCTCTTCACAAAGAAGATGGCAAAAAAGAAAGAGAGCTTTTCAAATATAATATGGTTGTTAAACATTACGATGCCCTGTTGAAGTTATTCTAAATTAAATGTCTAAGAATCTTTCACGTTAGCAGAAAGATCCTGACATTATTGAGGCATATATTTTTAAACAGGCACAGTTGAGTTTGCAATATTACTTGTAAAGCACAACATATGGTTAGATGTGAGTGTTACCTGTTAGAATGATTTCAAAATGGAACACAGCAATCTTTAAATGGGCATAGCTGAGATTGCAATATTACTTGTTGTAAAGAATAGCATATGTTTGTACATGTTACCTGATAGAATGATTTCAAAACAGAATACAACATGCTGTTTTTACATGGTGTTGCGCTGTTTACTCTCGTAATCCTTTATGCAACACTTGGGAAGAGCCCAAGCTAGAAGGAGGAGGAGGAGGAGGGGAAGAAGAAGAAGGAAGGAAGAAATTGGATTTATACCCCACCCTTTACTTGGAGTCTCAGAGCAGCTTACAATCTCCTTTCCCTTCCTCTCCCCACAACAGACACCCCGCGAGGTAGGTGGGGCTGAGAGAGCTCTTTCGGGAACTGCCCTTGAGAGAACAGCTCTGAAAGAACTTGTGACTGACCCAAGGTCACCCAGCTGGCTGCATGTGCAGGAGTGGGGAATCAAACCTGGTTCTCCAGATCAGAGCCTGCCGCTCTTAACCGCTACACCACCATGGCTGCAGCAGAGAAGCATCAACTTCAGGATGACCATCAGGAGCACTTGTTTCTGTTGCTACTTGAATCCTGCTACCTGTATTACTCTTGTAATTCAATTGTTTTTCAATGCTATAGCTTTTATTGGCCAGAAACTGGCTCCTGGAACCAGGTTTTTCTTTTGGTGTTTTGTTTGTGTGTGTATGTGATTGCATACCTGGAAGTCATGGTGACTTCTGGCGGCCCCTAGTGGGGTTGGAACGTTTCAAAGAGGTGGCTTGGTAGCCTGTCCCTGTGTCCCAGCCCTGGTATTCCTTGGAGGTCTCCATTCCAATTACCTGCCAGGGTCCACCCTGCTTAGCTTCCAAGATCCAACAAGATCAGGCATGCCTGAACTATCCAGACCAAGGCGTGGAATCAGTTTTGATCACAAAACTAAGGGATTATTAAAATAAGGAGTGCCCAGTAGAAGACCCTCCCTCAATGCATATAGCGCTTTTGGAGCTCTTTTTTTAAACCAAGGTTTTAAAGAGATCTAAGTGCATTAAAGAATGAGTACTTGTCCTGTATATCCTCAGATTTGTACAGATTTGAACGAGAGCCAGTTTGGTGTAGTGGCTAGGAGTGCAGGTTCTAATCTGGGAGAACTGGGTTTGATTCCCCGCTCCTCCACATGAAGCCATCTGAGTGACCTTGGGTTGGTCACAAGTTCTTCCAGAGCTGTTCTCTCAAGAGCAGTCCTCGAAAGAGCTCTCTCAGCCCCACCTACCTCACAGGGTGTCTGTTGTGGGGAGGGGGAGGGAAAGGAGATTGTAAGCCGCTCTGAGACTCCTTCCGTTAGTGAAGGGTGGTGTATAAATCCAATCTCCTTCTCCTCCCCCTCTTCTTCTTTTTTAAAAAATCTGCAGAGCCGATCAAATCTCCAGTGGCTAATCAGAACCCTGGCTGGGCAGAAGCCCCACCTGGCCATGCCCACTTTCTCAAAACCCTTGGTGGGCACTAAGAAAGGTGTCAGTGGGTGCCCTAGCACCCTACATACCGAGTGGGTATGCCCTAGCACCCTACATACTGACCGAGCATTCACTACTGATTCAGTGGAGGTCTGGGTTCAAATCCCAATTCAGCCAGGAAACACACTGGCTTACCTTGGCCAAGCCACTCGCCTACATCACAGGGTTGTTGTGAGGGCAAATGGGGGATGGTGGACAGCTATGTACACCACCCTAAGCTCTGCGGGGGGAAGAGCTGGAGAAATACACAGTAATATGAGGACAAATCTTTCCAAAGTGTTCTTTCATGGTCGCCTGCAGTGTTCCCTCTAAGCTGAGTGAGTGTGAGCTAGCTCACAGTTTTTTAGCCTCCGGCTCACACATTTTTGCCTCAGCTCAGGAAGGCTGGCTCCAGAGCAAACCTGATTCAGGCAGCAGCCAAATGGCTCGCTCGCAACTTTAATGCCGGCAGCTCACCAAGTAGAATTTTTGCTCACAAGACTTTACAGCTTAGAGGGAGTGTTCACCTGGACACAATTTTTACTCGCCATGGGCGATGGAGGGAGTGGCAGTTGCTCTGTAGTAGTGGAAAGTGCCATCAAGTGGCAGGTGACTCACAACAGCCCTGTAGGGTTCGCAAGGCAAGAGATGTGCAGAGGCGGGTTGTCATTGCCTGCCTCTGTGTGGCTACCACTAACTTCCAGTTTGGTGTGGTGGTTAAGTGCGCGGACTCTACTCTGGGAGAACCGGGTTTGATTCCCCCACTCCTCCACTTGCACCTGCTGGATGACCTTGGGCAAGCCATAGGTCTGTACCAGCTGTTTCCTCAAGGACAGTTCTGGAAAGAGCTCTCTCAGCCCCGCCTACCTCACAGGGTGTCTGTTGTGTGGAGGGGAAGGGAAAGGAATTTGTAAGCCGCTCTGAGACTCTTAAGTGAGTGAATGGTGGGATATAAATCCAATCTCTTCTTCTTCTTCTTCTTCTTCTTCTTCCTTGGTGGTCTCCCATCCAAGACCTAACCAGGGCAGACCCTGCTTGGTTTCCAAGATCTGACAAGACCAGGCCAGCCTGGGCCATCCAGCTCATAGGCAGCTTTTTTATCTCAGTGGGTTTAATTAACAATTAACTCTTTGTAACATGGAGACTCTCCTTTCCCCCTGCAGGCACTCACTGGCTCGCCGAAATCATCATGCTCCTTCATCCATACAAAGTGGCCATCACTCCTCCAATTGAATTTGGAGATCTTTCCAAACTGGAACAACTGGACCATATTTCCTGCCAGAGAATCATCCCGACTCACTTGGACTGCAACATGTTGCCACCCGCTTTCAAGCACAAACAGTGCAAGGTAAGATAAACGACCACCAGGGCCATTTTTGGGCAGGGACGCACAGGAATGGAGTTCCGGCTGGCTTCCAAGTTGGCTACGCCTACAGCCTCCCCACTGCTTGGGTTCCCCAGGTGCCTCGCAAGCCACGGGGCTCCTGGGGGCAGCCAATCCAATCCAGGGCGCCTGGGAAAGCCAATCGGGAAACTGCTTTCCTTCCCTTGGGTTCCCCATGCGCCCCGCAAGCCGTGGGGCACCTTGGGAAGTCGATTCTCGAAGGGAGCTGCGCTGTCAGGGATGTGGCCTGATATGCTAATGTGTTTCTACTGTTGGGTGTGGCCTATTATGTTAATGAGTTCCTGCTGGGCTTTTTCCACACAAAAAAGCCCGGACGACCACTGCTGCGTCATACTTCTTAACTTCTTCATTTTAAGGAGATTACTAAAATAAAGAGAAAGCTAGGCCCCCATCTGAATGGCCGCGAGAATCTATCACAGAGGCTAAAAATTCCACAGCTAAAAGAGTGACAGGTCTGCTATTATCTTCTAAAGAAAGAGGTAACGTCTCCATATGATCAATATTTTGGAGCAAAGGAAGAATTAAAAGATTTCTAGGCTCAGAAAAATGATTGTGTTCAAAGGTCATGTGGTGCAGGGTGTCTAAGCTGTCTGCACCACAGTTGCACACTCTGTCAGAGGCTATGGTCAGAGGTGCCATTTAGTACGGTCAGGAAGCGCTCCTGTTCCATCTGTTGGTATTTGGCATGGAGTTACTCTATCACACATCCCAGTATAATCCATTTCACTGAAGGCGCAGCCTGTCACTGTGGAATCAGATAGTATGTTCAGGCAAGTGGGTTTTTTTGTCTTTTTGGGTGCAGGTGCATAAATGAGGAATCGAACCCCTGCGAGAAGAGTTCTCCATGGGCCAATTATGTGGTTATGCACATATTGCTAAGCGGGGGGTGGGGTGGGGGACGGCACCGAGTCGGGATGGAATGAGCAGTCCCTCTGTGGCCCATCAGCAAGTGTCAGGACCGGACTTTCCCCAGTGTCTTTTAACTCCGTTTCTGTGGCGGGGCAGGATGGGTTACCGATGACAGCGGGACCTTTCCCAGATGTTGCAGTCTGATGGTGCCCTTTAGATCTGTCAGGCATTCGCAGCTAAGTCGGATCTAAAAGCACATCTGACCACAGCCAGAGTATGGTATCATAAGATCCCTCCTTTGCAAAGCTCTAGAGGGTGGGGCATTAAGGTGTGCCGACAGAAAGGCACACCTACAGTGAGGAACAGTCAAAGAGGAGCAGTAATTGGGGAGCTCTCCAGGTGGAAGAATACCAACAAACTGAGTAGAACAAAAAGGCCGTGCTCTAGAGATTGTACTGTTATTTTGTTGTTGTTGTCCAGTCGCACAGTCAAGTCCGACTCTTCGCAACCCCATGGACCACATCATGTCAGGCCCTCCTGTCTTCTGTCGTCCTCCGGAGTTTGCTCAATTTCATGTTCGTTGCATCGCTAACTGTCTAACCATCTCATCCTTTGCCGTCCCCTTCTTCTTTGCCCTTCAATCTTTCCCAGCATCAGGGTCTTCTCCAGTGAGGGCTCCCTTCTCATTTGGGGGCCAAAGTATTCGAGCTTCAGCTTCAGGATCCGGCCTTCCAGGGAACAGTCAGGGTTGGTTTCTTTTAGGATCGACTGATTTGATCTCCTTGCAGTCCACGGGACTCTCAAGAGTCTTCTCCAGCAACATAATTTAAAAGTATCTATTCTTTGGTGTTCGGCCTTCCTTATAGTGCAACTCTTGCAGCCATACATTACTACTGGAAATACCATTACTTTGACCGTATGGACTCTTGTTGGCAGGGCGATGTCTCTACTTTTTGTTATACTGTCTAGATTTGCCATCGCTTTCCTCCCAAGGAGCAGGCGCTTTTTAATTTCATGGCTGCAGTCACCGTCTGATGATCTTGGATCCCAGGAAGGCGAAGTCTGTCACTGCTTCCATGACTTCCCCTTCTATTTGCCAAGGAGTGATGGGGCCGGATGCCATGATCTTGGTTTTTTTGATGTTGAGTTTCAAGCCAACTTTTGTGCTCTCCTCTTTCACTTTTAGCAAGAGGCTCTTGAGGTCCTCTTCACTTTCTGCCATTAGAGTGGTATTGTCTGCATATCTGAGGTTATTGATGTTTTCCCCAGCAATCTTAATTATACTATCATTGTACCTAAACAGACGTTTCTTAATCATCCTTATGGCTCCCTGTCTGGTAAACTGAATAAAGGGAATCCAAGAAAAGATTGAGGAGCTATAGGTTGCTTGACATGTTTATCCCAGTGGGAAACATAAGAATCCTCTCTGACAAGGCTGAGAGCCAGTTTGGTGTAGTGGTTAGGAGCACAGACTCTAATCTGGGAGAACTGGGTTTGATTCCCCACGCCTCCACATGCAGCTGCTGGTGTGACCTTGGGTCAGTCACAAGCTCTCCCAGAGCTGTTCTCTCAAGGGCCGTTCTCGAAAGAGCTCTCTCAGCCCCACCTACCTCACAGGGTGTATGTTGTGGGGAGGGAAAGGGGATTTGTAAGCCACTCTGAGACTCCTTCGGGTAGTGAAGGGTGGGATGTAAATCCAGTCTCTTCTTTTCTTCTCTTGGATGTCAGAGTGTATAATTTTAACTTTAAGAGGGAAAGCCTTCAACCAGGCCCAAGCTTCAAGAGATGGATGTCCTGACTCAGCTTGGAGAACATAAGAACATCAGAGAAGCCAAAGCTGGATCATGCCAGTGGCCCATCCAGTCCAACACTTGGTGTCACACAGTGGCCAAAAACACCAGGTGCCCTCAGGAGGTCCACCAGTGGGGCCAGGACACTAGAAGCCCTCCCACTGTTGCCCCCCCCCCCAGCACCAAGAATACAGAGCATCACTTGCCCCAGACTGAGAGTTCCTATCTATACTTTGTGGCTAATAGCCACTGATGGACCTTTGCTCCAGATGTTTATCTAATTCCCTCTTGAAGTCGTCCATGCTTGTAGCGGCAACTCCCACTACACAGTTGGGAATCCCACAGATGGAACGTAGGCATTCAAGAAGAATTGAATCAAAGGACCCCCCCTGTTTTGTCAATGCAGATACCCAGCCCCATATAAACTTTGCATGGCCACTCTGGCATTAAACAGTTTGACGGCGGTTGGGACCTACTGAGCCCCAGATGAATAAGACAGCGGCACCTGTCATGTCGTTTCATCCCTGGTTAAAGGCCGCTTTTCCTGGAAGCTTTATTTAATGCCTTGATCCCATTATTAAATGTTTGCTTCTGAGATTAATCTCTTTGTTGATGTTCTCTGGCTATTTGCAGGAAGGATATTTTTAATGAAATGAAACGGAACGTTTTGTTTCATGACACATGAGATAGAATCTCGGCATCCAGAGGCGATAAACCTAAGGTTGCCAGCTTTGGTTTGGGAAATTCCTGGAGATTTGGGGGTGGAGCCTGGGGAAGGCAGAATTTGGGGAGTGGAGGGAGCTGAGGGGGGAACTTTGATTCCAGAGCATCTCCTCCTGGGGAACTGATCTCTGCTATCTGAAGATTGCTTGTAATTCCAGGAGCTCTCCAGCCACCACCTGGAGGTTGGCAGCCCATAGTAAACCTCTGAATACCAGTGCTAGGAGGTATCACCAGGGAAGGCCTCGGCCCTTGTGCTCTGTTTGTTGACCCTCCAGGGCAACTGGATGACTTCAGGATTGCCAGCCTCCAGGTGGGGCCTGGGGATCTCCCACTTTTACAACTGATCTCCAGCCGACAGAGATCAGCCCTCCTGGAGAAAATGGCTGCTTTGGAGGGTGGACTCTATGGCATTGTACCATGCTGAGGCCCCTCCCCTCCCTAAACCCCGCCCTCTCCCAGATCAACCCCCCCCCCCCAAGTCTCCAGGTATTTTCCAACCCAGACCTGGCAACTGTAGATAACTTCCATGTGAAACAGGATGATAGAATAGATGGACTGCTGGTCTGATCCAGGAGGGCGACGGTTATGTCTTTACAACTGGGTGATACATAATCCAAAGTCCGACATTATAACTGGTGGAGGAAAGCGCTATCAAGCTGATGATTTTGGACCAGAACCAACGGGTTGAAATAAAATCGGAAGAGTTTTCAGCTCAACATTAGGAAGAACTTCCTTTTTTTTATATAAACAATTTTATTAAATTTTATATTAAAACAGTGTGAACAGTATTGAATACGTATGTAAGATGTAACCAAGAACTGTGTGGTTTACATAAAACGAAGCACTTCGTAATAGTTTCTTGGAACAGAATGTTTTGTTGGATCTCTGGACAGACCCTCAGATCCCCACACTCAGTCAAAACCTTATTTCCATTTTATTAATTGCAGCCAAGGTCGTAATAGGGAGTGATTGGAAATCATCAAACAAACTGTCAATATCAACATGGTATGCTAAGATATGGGAATTCTGTGCAAAGGACTAAATATCCGATTCAGTTGCTTATTCTAGTATTTCATTTAAACGTTCTGACTTGCTTATGAAATGCTTCCCGTTCCTTGAATTTGTTTTTAATGATGACTGACTTTCAAAACAGGAGGAAGAACTTCCTGACAGTTAGAGCGGTTCCTCAGCGGAACAGGCTTTTTCGGGAGGTGGTGGGCTCTCCGTCTCTGGAGGTTTTCCAACAGAGGCTGGATGGCCATCTGGCAGCAATGCGGATTCTGTGAACTGAGGCAGATCATGGGAGGGAGGGCAGGAAGGGTTGCCTCAGTGCTTAGTTCTTGTGGCCCTTTCTTACGCGCCCAGGGAAATGCCGATCACCACTTTGGGGTCAGGAAGCATTTTTTCTCCAGGCCAGTTTGGCTGGAGATCCTGGAGGCTTTTTGTCATCTTCTGGGCGTGGAACAGGGGTCACTGGGTATGTGTGTGTGTGGGGGGAGGTATTTGTGAACTTCCTGCATTGTGCAGGGGGTTGGACTAGATGACCCTGGAGGTCCCTTCCAATTCTGTGATTCTATGATGTACAAAAACCCCTTGTGCTGTGGTGGCAGCCAGTGTTCCCTCTAAGCTGAGTTAGTGTGAGCTAGCTCAAAGTTTTTTAGCCTCTGGCTCACACATTCTTGTCTTAGCTCAGGAAGGATGGCTCCAGAGCAAGCTAACTTATGCAGTAGCCAAATCACTCACTCACAGCTTTAATGGCAGTAGCTCACAAAGTAGAATTTTTGCTCACAAGATTCCACAGTTTAGAGGGAACAGTGCTGCTGCCAAAGGGACATTTTTTTTTAAAAAAAAAATCTACACTGCCAGTCAAACCTCCAGTGGCCAATCAGAAGCCTTGATGGGTGAAATCCCCACCTGGCCATGCTCACTTTGTAAAATCACTTGGTGGGTACCGGGAAAGGTACTGGGCGGGTACCACGGTGCCCAGGCACCACACCGGGGACCCCCGGTCTATCCTTCCCTTAGTAATGTCCTGTCTTCGTTTGTAGGCTATCTACATTCTCAGAAACCCGAAAGACATTGCCGTTTCCATGTATCATTATTACAGAGAGAATCCCAACCTGCCCACCATAGACAACTGGCCCAAATTCCTGGAGATGTTCATAAAAGGAGATGGTGAGAATAAACGCTCTCTCTTCAATCTTTCTCGACGAGTCTGTTTGAGCACTTGACTGATTTCTGTGAAGTGTAAATCATATAGTGCCTCCACTCCACAGCACATCAGATGGAGTGGTGCAAAGGAGAACCAAAAACAAAAACAGATTCCAATTCATTATCCAGCAGGATTTCAGAATGTGCGCCCAGTTTAAAGGAGAAAGCTTTGGGAAGGCCACGAGTCATGCTCAGAAGCAGTGTTCCCTCTAAGCTGAGTTAGTGTGAGCTAGCTCACAGTTTTTTAGCCTCTGGCTCATGCACTTTTGTCTTAGCTCAGGAAGGATGGCTCCAAAGCAAACTGATTTATGCAGAAGCAAAATAGCCCGCTCGCAACTTAAATGCCAGTAGCTCACAAAGTTGAATTTTTGCTCACAAGACTCCACAGCTTAGAGGGAGCATTGCTCAGAAGGGACACGATTCGGTGTGGATGCTCCCATTTAAATTGGGGACTTCCTGGGTTCCATAGAGCGAAGAAAATCCTGGGTCAAATCAGCCCAGGTTTCTCAAGCTAACCCTAGTGAAAAACAATCAGGGTTTCCCATTACGTCTGAACTGAGCCACAGGGGATATGGTGGAGGTGGAAAATGTAGAGTTTCCAGTTCTGGGTCGGAAAGACCTGGAGATTTTAGGGGTGGAGCTTGGGGAGGGAGGGTTTTGAGGAGGGGACGGGGACGGTTCTCAGCATGGTGCAGTGCCATAGAGTCCGTCCTCCAAAGCAGCCAATTTCTCCAGGGGAACTGTTGCCTGGAGATCAATAGTAATAGCAGGATTTCCAGGGGAATGAGGTTAGGCATTTCCCAGGGCTCTAAGATTTACAAAAAGGCCTACCGGTATTCTCAGTTTTCTGATGCACCCAGAATAGGGTTGCCAACTCCCACGTCCAGGCGAGGGTTCACCTGCTTTTTGGGGGCTCTAATCCACCCCTGGCCAATCCGCCTCCGACCCTTTAAACAGTCTTTGTGCAAGCCAAGCGTGCGGCCTGTGACTGCCCCTCTCTCTCCCTCCTACTAGATTTAAAGGGCCCTCCAGCTGGTCGGCAGCCACATGATCCCACCGATCAGCCGAAGCCCTTTAAATCGGGCAGGAAGGGAGGGAGTAGCCAGGTGGGTGGTTGCTCTTGGGGGTGGGGCTTCCCCCGCTGGCCAGCTGGCTGGGGGCAGATTGGAGTCCCCCGAAGCAGGGGAAACCTGGATGTGACATTTCCTACTGGGCAACTGACCTCTGGAGATCAATAGTAATATAGCAGGAGGTCTCCCGGTGCCACCAGTAGATTGGCAACCCTAGTGAATGCATTCATTCTTAACACCTCACACCCAGGTAGGTTATCCTGGACTGTCAATTCCAAATCCCTGAGAAACCAAAGGAACATCTTTATTGCTGCTCCCTTAATTCTTCTGCGGAGGTCAGGACCAAGAGGGGCTTGTTCCTGTTATCTAAGTCCTCTTCCCATCCTGTTTATTGCTGGGCTGTAAAAATTTGTTCCTGCGGAGCGGGATCCAAAGATCAATCCAAGCAACAAACAGAATCATGGTCACAAACAAAGAAGACCTGAGTGACTCAGCAATTGTTGTAACATCAAGAATTAATAGTCATCGTTTGTGTGGTGACCTGAGATTGACGGACTGATTCCTTCCTTCCTTCCTTCCTTCCTTCCTTCCTTCCTTCCTTCCTTCCTTCCTTCCTTCCTGACCCCTGTTCTATACCCAGAAGAGGGCAACCACCCTCCCCCCAAAAACCCCTCTCCAGGATCCCTGGCCAAACTGGAGAACAATTGTTTCCTGACCCCAAAGTGGCAATCAGCATTTCCCTGGGTACATAAGAAAGGGCCAGAAAAAGTACTGATGTCCCCCTCTGTCCCTCCCTCCCTCCCTTCCTTCTCTGTCTCTGTGTCTCTGTCTCTGTCTCTTTCTTTTTCCTGAGGTGGCTTACAAAAAATATATTAAAACATTCATTGATTAACATATATTGTTCACCGACCCTAGCTTGAAGGCTGAGGGTGTTTTAGAAAAGTTTCTGGTGTGATGATACAACACTGAGATACAGTGTGTTGTAGCGGTTAGAATGTCGGACTAGGAACTGGGACATCCAGGTTCAAATCCCTGCTCTGTGTGATATCATGACATCACTTCTGGGAAAACCTGGATGTGACATCAGTGCTCGGTAAGAATTGCTGGAAAGTCTACAGCTTTACCATAGAGTTTCCAGTGATTGCTAGAGAGGCATGACAGCAATTTTTTAATTTGGGTTTCTTCCCCTGAGGTCCTTGTCTTCCCCAGACTCCACCCCGAAACCTCCGGGAGTCTCCCAACCTGGACCTGGCTACACTGTACCACACCACACTGGCCCGCAAATGCTTTCATAATATTCTTCAGAAATTATGAGTTTGTCCTGAGGCGACACCAGCTGAGAGTCGAAAGAATATTATTTTTAATGGCTATAGATCAGTGAGAGCTCATTGCCAGGAGGGACTTCTGTCATTCTCTTGTCCAAAGAACCATCAGCGCTTGGAACAGGGTTTCCGGCTGGTTAATATTTCACTGGCAGAACTGTTTTTTTCTTCCCGTGGGCCAGTTGCTGGATGAGGGATTCTTTTCCTGTATAAAGATGGGAACCGAGAGGCTGCTTTTCAATGGCTTAGTGCCTTTTAAGGAACAGAAATATGCTGTGCTGTAAAACCTTCGCAGTTCTAGGTCTGCAGCCAATTTTAACTCTCCTTTTCAGCCCGGGATTTCTGTGCCTTGACAGCGGTGTTCTCTAAACACTGCACTGCAGATGCCCGCATTTTCTGTTTCCCTTTCCCTCCTGATATCTTCTCAGGCAGGATGAGAAGGGTATGTGTGGAGGAAGACAAACAGTAGGGTTGCCCCACTGAACACATGAACACACAAAGCTGCCTTATACTGAATCAAACCACTGGTCCATCACATTCAGTATTGTCCACTCAGAACATAAGAACATAAGAGAAGCCAGTGTTGGATCAGGCCAGTGGCCCATCCAGTCCAACACTCTGTCACACAGTGGCCAAAAACACCAGGTGCCCTCAGGAGGTCCAGCAGTAGGGCCAGGACACTAGAATTCCTCCCACTATTGCCCCCTCCCCCACAAGCACCAAGAATACAGAGCATCACTTGCCCCAGACAGAGAGTTCCTATCTATGCCTTGTAGCTGAATAGCCACTGATGGACCTCTGCTCCATATGTTTATGCAGTTCCCCCTTGAAGCTCTCCATGCTTGTAGCTGCCACCACCTCCTGTGGCAATGAATTCCATGTGTTCATCACTCTTTGGGTGAAGAAGTCCTTCCTTTTATCCTTTCTGACGTGACTGCTCAGCGATTTCATGGAGTGCCCATGAGTTCTTGTCTTGGGAGAAAGGGAGAAAAGGACTTCTTTCTCTGCCTGCTCTATCCCATGCATAATCCTGTAAACCTCGATCGTGTCGTTTCTCCAAGCTAAAGAGCCCCAAGCGGTTTAACCTTTCTTCATAGAGAAAGTGTTTTCAGACTGGCAGCAGCTCTCCAGGGTCTCAGGCAGAGGTCTCTCACATTACCTAATCCTTTCAGCTGGAGATGCTGGGGATTGAACCTGGGACCTTTTGCATGCCAAGCAGAGGCTCTACCACTGAGCCATGGCCCCTCCCTCCATTCTAAGTTAAGAAATTCCTGGAGATTTGGGGCATGGAACCTGGGGAGAGTGGGGTTTGGGGAAGGAAGGAAGGAAAGGTTAACAGTGTATAGAGCCCACCCTCCAAAGCAGCCATTTTCTCCAGGAGATCTCTGCTGTCTAGAGCTCAGTTGTAATTCCAGGGAAATTGCCAGGTCCCACCTGGAGGCTGGCAACCCTCAGAGACAGGAAGAACTGTCCACCTGAGATGAACTGGCATTTTCAACTTGCTCTGCCCCACAACCTTTTGTGCTATGTTTCTGAGCACATGGGCTCTACTGCTCAATCCCTATTTGGCTCCACCTAGGGTTGCCAATCCCCAGGTGGCACCTGGGGATCTCCCACTGTTACGCTGGTTCTCCAGTTGACCAAGGTTAGTTCCCCTGGAGAAACTGGCTGCTTTAGAGGCTGGACTCTAGGCCAGTATTCTCTACTGTGGTCTTCTCCTCCCAAACCCCACATTCCTCAGGCTCCACCCCCAAAATCTCCAGGTCTTTCCCAACCCAGAGTTGGCAACCCTAGCTCTGCCCCTTGATACTACTCTGTGGGCTGGGCTTAGGGTTGCCAGGTCTGGGTAGGAAAATACCTGGAGACTTTGGGGGGGGGGTGAAGCCAGGAGAGGGTGGGGTTTGGGGAGGGGAGGGGCCTTAGTGGGGTACAATGCCATAGAGTCCACCCTCCATAGCAGCCATTTTCTCCAGGGGAGCTGATCTCTCTCCAGTGGAGACCAGTTGTAAAAGCGGGAGATCTCCAGGCCCCGCCTGGAGGCTGGCAATCCTAGCTGGACTCCCCCCCCCCATGTAAGGCCTACTACCCCTTGCCAGATTGGGGCCTCTCAAGAGCTGGCAACTGTAGCTTGGGAAGGCCACATTTTACGGCTGTCAGCTTCCTATCGGAGTTATGCCGACAGACCCGCCCCAGTCTTTTTTGAAATCAATGGAACACGTTTTGTATGAGTGGATTTCTAAGCGATGCCGGCTTGGATGAAAGAAAATATCAGAAACGGAGCTTTCGCAAGCTAGGCCTCCAGCAGCTGGCTCTACCGGGAATTTCCACAGAGTCCAAGTGGAACTCTGTGGAACACTTCAACTAGATCAGGGGTGGCCAACCTTGCTTAACGTAAGAGCCACATAGAATAAACGTCAGATGTCTGAGAGCCGCAAGACAGGAACAAATATCACACACACGTTTTTATTTTTAAAAATATGCAAATTTGCTTTTTATTAACGTTAAATGGGACTGCCAAAAATAAAAACAAACGAGGAAAACCGGTTATTGATAATGATATTACTTGTTTGCTAATGATATTGAGAGAGAGAGAGAGAGAAAAAGAGAGAGATGGAAAGAAAGAATTAAAGAAGTGGAAAGAAAGAGAGAGAGAGAAACTAGGAAAGCAAATAGATGGGAGGGGGGAGGGAAGGAAGGAAGGGAGAAAGAGAGAAAAAGCATGCCTCCCCTTTGCTTCCCCAGCCGCCCTGCCAGGAGCCGCACAATATGTGTGAAAGAGCCGCATGTGGCTCCCGAGCCACAGGTTGGCCACCCCTGAACTAGATGCTAAAATAGCACCCTTCACACTTTACTAAGACTGGCTGCCAGATATCTGTTTGGATGTCTTTACAAATTTGTATCGGAATGCTTAATCTGAGTACAGTTCCAGTTTATTTGGTATAAAACCAGCATGTCAGTCACAATCAATGACCTCAGTAATGTCAGCTTAATCTTAGTATTGCATAAGTATTAATAATCAATACACACAATTTTTTTTTGTTATAGTTGCAAGAGTTTATAACTTAGTAAACTTTCACGGCATGGGTTTTTGTTTGTTTCTTGGTGGCTTATTTCCGTGATTCTCTATTTTGTAACTTCCTGGTGGGACCTGGAGATCTCCTGGGACCCCCAGGCTCCACCCCCAAATCTCCAGGAATCTCCCACCCCAGGGTTGGCAACAGCATCATAGTCCCCTCCCTGTGAAGGAGAGAGAGAGTCAGGTGTGTGAATGGGCAGGAAGAAAAAGGCAGCTTGGAGTTTGGAAGAGACAGAGAGACACACTCGAAGAGCTGGTAGACTGGCTAGCGCCTTGGGGAACAAAGACTTTGTCTTGGGGGATCCAATGTAAGTTGAAGTCTGATGCCTCACAGGAGTTTATCTGTGCATTTCTAATAAATAAAGCCATTTTTAAAAACCTTGTGAAGAGACTACTCTCTCATCCAAACCACTACCCTCAACACATCTCACTGCTTGGGAAGATACGGAGCTCATAACAGTGCTTAACAAAAGGTGAACCATGACCGTTTGGAGGAAAGGAGAAGAAGCACAGAGGCAGGCCGAAGAAGAGTTCCACCTCCTACCCCCCCCTTCTCTACTCTGAATTCCCAAGCTTCCTAGCTTCGTGGATCCAGCCCAGAAGTCCCCACTGGGAGTAGACAGGCAATGCCCATTCCAAAATTTTTATCCAGATCTCAAAATAGGGTTGCTATTGTGTACTGGATTCGTTGCACTGAAAGCCAGGACTACGACGCGGTGATAAGCATCGGTTTATTGGTACACAACAGGAATGAAATACTGGCCGAGATGGCCAACTATATACAGTCCCTAGTTCACACCCAAGAGTCCTATTGGCAGGTTTGAATTTCCCGCCAGAGTTCTTCTTGGAGGGCTCTTGGTGGTCTAGGATCCTTGACTCCTATTGTTTCCAGGAGTCAAGCTCTGATTGTATGTGGCTTATGCCCTGTGGTGGTTAGCGGACATAACAGTTGCCAGCTCTGGATTGGGGAAGAACCGGAGATTTTGGAGGTGGAGGCTGGTTTGGGCAGGGTTTGTGGAGGGGAGAGACTCGGTGAGGTAGAATTCCATACAGTCCGCCCTCCAAAGAAGCCATTTTGTCCAGGGGGAACTATCTTGGTCGTCTGGAGATCAATTATAATAGCGGGAGATCTCCAGGTGCCCCCTGGAGGTTGGCAACCCTATCTCAAACCCATGCTTTAATGCTGGCCCACAGGCTCTAGGGCAGCGGTGTCAAGCTCATTTGTTACAAGGGCCAGATCTGACATAAATGTCACTTTGTCGGGCTGGGTCATGTCTGCCATAAAATGAAATGCCAAGTACCGGAGATATAAACTTTATAAATGACACAGACAAACCCAATTAACGACATTTTTTTTGCTTAAAATACAAACAAAAAGCAATTGATTCCTAGGAGTGAAAGCGATTGATTTACTGGGGAGTCCACAAAAGCCCCAATAAACGTATTTAATCGTAGGGAGAACTAGGTTTTTTCCAAGAGATACCATACCTGAAAAGATCAGGATTACTTTTCTCCCTTTCTCACAAGACAAGAACTCGTGGGCACTCCATGAAATTGCTGAGCAGTCGAGTTAGAGTGGATAAAAGGAAGGACTTCTTCACCCAAAGAGTGATTCACACGTGGGATTCACTGCCACAGGAGGTGGTGGTGGCTACAAGCAGGGACAGCTTCAAGAGGGAATTGGATAAACATATGGAGCGGAGGTCCATCAGTGGCTATTAGCGACACAGTATAGATAGGAACTCTCAGTCTGGGGCAAGTGATGCTCGGTATTCTTGGTGCTTGAGGGGGCGGCACCAGTGGGAGGGCTTCTAGTGTCCTGGCCCCACTGCTGGACCTCCTGAGGGCACCTGGTGTTTTTGGCCACTGTGTGACAGAGTGTTGGACTGGATGGGCCACTGGCCTGATCCAACATTGGCTTCTCTTATGTTCTTATGTTCTCTTGTGTACCCCCCCCCCCAGCCTTTTCCTTTCCTTTTTTGACAGCTTCAACCCCATACACCTCTCTGTGTGCCCACATCCCCGCTCCCCTCCATAAGTCTCCTGGCCTTCCCTTTCTTGCACCAGTTGCTCGCAGGCCAAATAAGAGCCCTGGCCAGTTCCAACCCCCGGGCCGCATGTTTGACACCCCTGCTCTAGGGAGTTCGGCCGAATCTCAATTTCCTTTCCTTACAGTCGTCTGTGGATCCTGGTTCGATCACGTTTTAAGCTGGGAGGAGAACACAACCGACAAAAGCACCCTGTTCCTGTTCTATGAAGACATGAAAAAGGTAAATGTCGAGACTCCTCCCCCCCCTTGAAAAAAACAAACAGAAATCACCCAGACCTTAAAGCTATTGTGTTGGATTTTATCGATCCACTTGGATAACAGATGGGGCTTTCACCGGATACTGAAGGAAGCGACGGCAACAGCAAAACAAATCTGTAGAATCCGGCCCTTTGAAACGAAAGGGTCAAACGATCGAAAGGGACCGAAAAAGGCCACATGGAACGGGGGCAGTCGTGGGGACCAGAACAGGCCAGAGCGAGCCAAAAAGCTGTCTGGATCCAACCCGTTATTTAAACGGCCAGCCTTCCTTCTCCCGAAGGATCAGGATTAGTATTAAACAAGGTCATATATCCAGAGGAGTTAGCCGTGTTAGTCTGTTGCACAGCTCTCTTTCTCAGACGCATATGACGAAGAGAGCTGTACTTCTCGAAAGCTTGTGCTGTAATGAAGTTTGTCAGTCTTAAAGTTGCTACTGAGCTTTTCTCTGTATTAAACAACCATGGAGATTCTCCTGCACATTTTCTGTATAAGGACAGACAACTATTTATTTTGGGGAGGGGATGATTTCAACCCCAACTCTTTTTTTAAAACTTTTCTCATTTTCCTGCAAACCTTGGTAGTCCCCAGGTCTGTAAAAGAACACCCTCTATCTGTATTTGGCTCCATTGTCTGGATCTATCAATCCGCAAGAGGTTTGACATTAGATATATGATAGAATAGGCACATAGAACAGGCCCGTTGCTATAGTGGGGCTTCTTGGGGCCCAGCCCCCCGACTTACTGCCAAGCTCCCCCCCAACTTCTAATTCTTTATTTCATTTATTGCGCTCGTTGTCAGCAAGCCTCGCACCACCCTCTAATTCCACGCCACTCTCTCGCGCCAGCCGCAGCTGTGCTCTCTCGTCACTGGCAAGCCGACAAGAACCCTTGGCTCCCCTGCTGAAAGGATACCTGGCTGGTTGAGAGCCAGTTTGGTGTAGTGCGCGGACTCTAATCTGGGAGAACCGGGTTTGATTCCCCACTCCTCCACTTGCACCTGCTAGGGTGACCTTGGGCGAACGATAGTTCTGTCAGAGCTGTTCTCTCAAGGACAGTTGTCTCAGAGCTCTCTCAGCCCCACCTATGTCACAGGGTGTCTGTTGTGGGGAGGGGAAGGGAAAGGAGATTGTAAACCGCTCTGAGACTCCCCCAGGTAGAGAAGGGCGGGTTATAAATCCAGTCTCCTCCTCCTCTTCTTCTGGTAGCAGGGAAGGGCGGGAGCAAGGCTGCTCCCGTTGGTGTGTGTGTGTGTGTGTGTGTGTGTGTGTGTAGGGATGCCTCTGACTTATTTAAAGGCCCCCAAACAAAAAAAAGTCCTGGCTGCAGGCCGAGTGTAGAATATGATACATGAAGTGAGCCCATCCATCCAGAGTGAAGCCCTTGTGGTCGTGTGCTTAACTTCCCTTTTGAAATGAGTCGGGATTTTTAAAGGAATGCTTTGACTTCGCCCGGATTTTGCCTGCTCTGTATTTTATAGTGGTTTTAGTTCTATAGATTTCACTTGTAGATGTTCGTGTTGCTTTAATGGTTCAATGATGAGCTTGAAACCTGCTTTGCCAAATCTGTGTTCCTGCCCAGTCCTTGCTGAAAGGAATGAAAATCTTGGTGGTTTTGTGCTTTCCCAGCCTCCCTTAACCCTGGGACGTGGCATGAAACCTGCTGCACAGGGGCTCTAACACCTGCTGCGTGGTCCCTCCTGGGTGGGGGGGAACAGACAGACCACCTACCCAGCATGGACCTTCCCAGCCGACCCAGAGCCGGTTGTGGCATCTCGCTCAACCCCGACTCTCCCAGTCAGAGAGAGTCGAACAGAGTGCTGGATGTGTGATGGATCGCTCCATTTTTTGTCTACTTGTCTCAGGATCTTCCGAACACGGTGAAGAAAGTAAGCGCCTTCCTCGGGGTTAACATCAGTGAGTGTGGGATCGAAGAAATCTGCGCAAAATCTTCGTTCAGCGAAATGAAAACTAACACAGAGAAAGAAAACTACAGCCCGAACCAGACGGTCTGTGCGCTCACGTCCAACCGGAGGCTGATATTCCGGAAAGGTCAGTTGGAGAGTCCGACTTGTGAAAGATTTCATGAGTCCCTGCCAAAACTTCTACACACCCAAAGTACTGGATGGGGGTTCCAGCTCTTCTTTGACCATCTCAGATCAGTGACTCCTTCAGCCTGCTTCACTGATCCTCTTATTTTCCTTTTTTGATTCTTCAGGTGCTGTCGGTGACTGGAAAAACCATTTCACTCCCAAACAGAACCGGATGTTTGAGGAGACGTTCGTGGAGAAAATGAAATCCAGCCAAGTGGCAAAACATATCGTTTACGAATTCTGATGGGGAAAAGCACACATCGGTTGCCGGCTGCCCAGCTGGCGAAATACGTGGGCCATGCTACTGTCAATCCATATACTTTCTGAATTTATGTACTAAGAAAATCCCCTCCAACGAGGAATGTGGAAAGTGTCTCGAGCAGGGTGTGAAGCTGGGATGATGGAGTGGTATTGATTTAGACTGGGGGTCCCCAACATGGTATACAGAGCCAGTTTGGTGTAGTGGTTAGGAACGTGGACTCTGATCTGGGAGAACCAGGTTTGATTCCACACTCCTCCACATGCAGCTGCTGGGGTGACCTTGGGCCAATCACAAGTTATTTTCAGAGCTGTTCTCTTATGAGCAGTCCTCGAAAGAGCTCTCTCAGCCCCACCTACCTCACAGGGTGTCTGTTGTGGGGAGGGGAAGGGAAAGGAGTTTGTAAGCCGCTCTAAGACTCTAAGTGAGTGAAGGTTGGGGTATAAATCCGATCTCTTCTTCTTTTGTTCAGATGGGGCTTTTGTTCAGCAAGACTTCTCATTGGCCATTGGAGATCTGATCAGCTGTGCAGATTCTTTAAAAGTTGCTTTGGCAGCAGCTGACACCACGGAACAAGGATCTTTACCGTGTGTCTGAAAGTAAGCCATGTGTCTGAAAGTAAGCCATGTGTCTGAAAGTAAGCCATGGCTCCTCCACCTGCAGCAGCCATATTGTGGCAGCCATTTTGTGGCCGCACCCACTGCTCTGTGTCAGAATTCCAAAGGTCTCCACAGGCTCAAAAAAGTTGGAGAAGTGAGCCCTGATTTAGGCTGTTGTTGTTAGACTTTTGTTTCCTTCCTATGGATGGTAAATTCTGTATGGTTACCACCTGCTCTAGGAAAGCTTAATGTTTCTCACATTTTGTGTCATGTGCAAGAACATACATGTCCCATGCGCAGGTGTTTGTGTAAATGTCTGGACATAATTCTGATTTTGTTCAGGGTAATAATCATAATCATTCATAATAATTAATTACTAAATATAATGTATATTATAATAGCTATACTTAATATAACTAAAAGTGGCTCAAGTGGTGAAGACACTGAACTGCAGACCGGAAGATCGGTAGTTCAGCAGTTCGAGACCCGAGTGCTGCATGACGGAGTGAGCTCCCGTCTCTGGCCCCAGCTCCTGCCAACCTAGCAGTCCGAAAGCAAGAAATTGCAAGTAGATAAATAGGGACCGCTTCGGTGGGAAGGTAACAGCGCTCGGTGCATCTCGGCGTCTAGTCATGCCGGCCACATGACCACGGAAACGTCTTTGGACAGCGCTGGCTGAGCACTGCATCCCTAGAGTCGTATTCGACTGGCTTTCAAGCAAGGGAAACCTTCACCTTTACTTTTACCTTTACTAGTAGGGACAGGCCGATGCATTTTGGCGTCCAAGATGGAAAATGTAACTGGTACTCCACCCGTGCATGAATTAACAAGGGGAGGCAAAAGCCACTGAATGGGAGGGGAAAGGGTGGGTTTTCTCAGAACCTCCGGATGGAGCCAAATCTCTGTAGGAATGCCAACTCCAGGTTGGGAAATTCCTGGACACTTGGGGGTGGAGGCTGAGAACAGAGGGGTTTGGGGAGGGGACGTCCCAGGTTCAATCCCTGACATCTCCAGTTAAAAGAATCAAATGGCAGATGATGTAAAAGGCTTATCTTTACCTGCGACTCTGGAGAGCCGCTGCCAGTCTGAGTCGACAATACTGACTTTGATGGACCGATGATCTGATTCAGGGTAAGGCAGCTTCATGTGTGTTCGTGTGCAGTGGGTAGAATGCCATAGAGTCATAGAATCGCAGAGTTCGAAGGGACCTGCAGGGTCATCTAGTCCAACCCCCCCTGCACAAGGCAGGAAATTCACAGATACCTCCCCCCTCACACCCCCAGTGACCCCTCTTCCATGCCCAGAAGATGATAGCCCCAGCCGCTCTGAGCCTGCCTCTGGTGGGGAGAGCGGGATATAAATTTAAGAAATAATAATAATAATAATAAAAAACCTCCCGGATCCCTGGTCAAACTGGCCTGGAGAAAAATGGCTTCCTGACACCAAAGTGGGGATTGGCCTTTCCCTGGGCATGTAAGAAAGTGAGATCTAAGCACTGATGGAACCCTTCCTGCCCTCCCTCTAGGGCTGCCAAGTCTTGAAAACTCACCGGCGGGGGGGAGTCCTCCTCCAGCCAGGAGTTTCTTCTGGCACGCGCGCTTCGTGTGCGCGCCCATCGACGTCACCAGAAGTGACGCACCACGCTGGGGGCGTTGCCACGGCGACGCTCTGGCAATCGCCCCAAAACTCTATGGTATCATAGAGTTTTGGGGCGATTGCCAGAGCGTCGCCCTGGCAACGCTTCCAACGTGCTGCGTCACTTCCGGTGACGTCATTACGTCGTCCTTGCTGGACGACATCGGGGGTGGGGTTCCCCCCGCTGGCCAAATGCTGGCCGGCGGATCAGAAACCCCTTTAGCGGGGGATCCCCCGCCCCCCCCGGGCTGACTTGGCAGCCCTCCCTCCCTCTCGTGATCTGCCTCAGTTCACAAAGCTGCCATTTTCTCGGGGGTGGGGGGGACCTGATAACTGCAGCCTGGAGATCAGTTGTAATTCCAGCAGAGTGACCTGTACAGTTGTAACTGTTTCAATTTTTGACCATGCCTAGTCAGAATTCTGTTCTGTTGTCATTTAGTAAAAGCTTGTTTAAAAAGGTTTTTTTAAAAATAAAAATATCTAACCGAGAATGTACACGATTAGCAGAGTCACCCCGTAAAGTCCTAACTTCAATTTTTGATCATGTCTTGTCTGAATTCTGTTCTGTTTTCACTTGGTAAAAGCTTCTTTAAAAATGTTGGCCTTTTGAATTTCTCTTTCACATTGTTATCAGCCTCTGTTCCTGGATTACTTTGCATTTGCTGTTATGGTTCTCTACTAGTTTCTATGTCCTCTCTGTGGCTTATTGCTTAGTTTGTGATTTGTTTGTTGGGAAATCTGGAAAATAAAAAATAAAATAAAAAATTGCAATTCCAGGAGATCCCCAGGTCCCACCAGGAGGTTGGCAACCCTATTCCTGCCTAATGGCCCCTGAGGTCCATTCTTGCTTATGAAAACAATAGAAGTGTATCCTGTAAGACAGCGGTTTTCATCCCAAGCATTGGCACCCTCTTCTGTATTGCAGAGCGCCACCTGCTGGTGTGTGAGCCCCCATACAGCTGCAGTTTCTTCACTGCCTTTCGGAAGAGCGATGAGCAGGGGTCCGTTGGAGCGGGAGCACACAGGAGCGCAGCTCCGGGAGTGAGGAGCCCAGGGGGCGGGCACATGACCAAGCCCCGCCCCCTCCTCGGCTTCCCCGAGCAGTGCAGAGGCGCACCGGGGAAAGCCTTCTAGGGTCTTTATTGTTTTTAATGTTTTGTTTTAATATTGATAATTTTATCATTGTTCCGTTTATGACTGTGTGCTGCTTTTCCAGAGACTTGCTCAAGGTGGCATATAAATTTTCCAAGTATACCATTTTTATCTGGGCACATGGCACATAAGTACTAGAGAAATTTCACCAACCCTTCAGCAGCTTCCACCCCATCAGTTTGGTGTAGTGGTCAGGAGTTGGACTCTAATCTGGGACAACCAGGTTTGATTCCCCACTCCTCCAAATGCAGCTGCTGGTGTGACCTTGGGCCAGTCACAAGTTCTCTCAGAGCTGTTCTCTCATGAGCAGTTCTCAAAAGACCTCTCTCAGCCCCACCTACCTCACAGGGTGTCTTGTTGTGGGGAGGGGAAGGGGAAGGGATGGGTGGTGCACATTTCCTGGGTATCTCAAGTCTACTTGAGCAGGAAGAGAATGAGGGTGTGTTCTTTACACTTATTTTTATTGCACAAAGTATTGGATGGGGAAGGGAATGGAGGCAGAGCAGGTCAGTTTCACTCACCTATGGAGTGGAACTGAGGGGTGGGTGTTGCCTTCTGACACACTTCCGGTATGTTAGGGGGTGTGGCACATGCAAATGAGTTATGCAAATGAGTTAAGCTAATGAGCTCCTGTACCTCTTTTTCTACGAAATGACCCCTGGCGATGAGACTGGAGAAAATCCCTTTTTCAGCATAGGCAGATTCAGCAGTATTCCCACCTAGGGCTGCCAGACCCCCTGGTGGAGGGGGGTGCCCTTCCTCCAGGCCCCACTGCCCCACCACTGATGAGCTGGCCGGCAGGGGGAATTTTCCCCCCAAATGAGGGCGACCCTGCCTACATCACTGCCTGCATGACCCAGAAGTGACATCATGTCAGAGCGGTGCTCTGGTACTTGGGCAAAAACTCTATGGTACCAGCCAAATTAATCATAGAGTTTCCCCAAAAAAATACCAGAGTGTCACCGCAATGGCCCTGACGTGATGACATCACTTCCAGGTCACATGGGCAGTGACATAGGCACGTTGCTGCACATTGGCTGGTCCTGGTAAGTCCCCCCCATGGTTGCCAGGAGAGCCCTGGCAACCCTGCCCCCACCCCATAGAAGCTTCTTTTGCCTTCATACTTCCCTTGGCCTGGGCAACTCCTTACCCCACCCCTCTGCCTATACAAACAGGCAAATTTCACACAACTCAAACCCCCTCTGCTGGAGGGGGTGCAAAGGAAACACTACCTATATACATTGCTGGTTGGAATGCCCTGTTGTAGCATCTTTCTGGGATAAAATAATAGAGAAAATAAGGAACATAACAGGATATACAATAGATAAAAACCCAGAATCATTATTTTTAAATCTCAGAGCGGAAGAGGCTGTATCCAATACACAAAGGAAAAGAATTGCCTTATTGCTATTTGCATCCAAAACTACAACAGCATCCACATGGAAATCAAAATGAAAACTAACCGTAAACCTCTGGTATGAAAAACTATGGAATCTATATAAAATGGGGGGGAAATTCAGAAATAATGAAACTGATAAAAACTAATGGAGGGCATAACGATATTACGTGTATATGGCTACCCATTATAACTCACCTAACTACTCAAGAAACAATACAAGATGTAATAAATACTCTTCATCTATGGTAAATGCTGACAACTTGTAATTATTAAATGTACGAATATGGAATGTTACAATCTAAATGTTTGAAAAGAAGTACACACTTATCCTGTGCAATGTTGTAAATGGAAAAAATGAATAAAAATTAACTTTGGGGGGGGGGGGAAGATGAGGTAACAAGTGATATGGAAGTCCCCCACCTGATTCCGTTGGAAAGCTGTCGCCAGTCTGAGTAGACAGTAGCGACCCCAATGGACAGACGGTCTGAGCTTCATCATAGCCTCTCCCACCATACTTATGAGAGATTTGTGAGGGCAGGGGACATTTTCCTAGACATTCATCACGGGGTCGAAGTCAAGTCAGAATGATTTCATCCTAGCCTCTCCACGGGCCATCGATCTGTCACACAGAACGGGAGAGCAGAAAGGGTTAGACTCTGTTCCAGACTAGTCCAGAGACATATGGTGTGACGTTAGGGTGAAATCCTTGTGTTTGTCAGCCACGCCTTCCATATGGAACATGGGTTGCCAAGCTCTAGGCGAACATCCTGGAAAACATCCCACTTTTGAATCGTTAGCAGGCTGAGACGGATTGATGGTGGAGTATATGTCCCTCTTCATTGGCAGCGTAAGCTTATTATCCCTGACGGTAGACCGGGAGATTATCGCCACAGGCCATTCCCTTGGGAGGTGTTAAGACTGTTTTTTTACAGTGTTTCATTCAACATAGATTAACTTTCACTCTATCAGCGACTGAAGATTTTCACTGTTATACTGTACACAATATTTTGTAATCGCTTTATGTTCTAGTCCCCATTTTTACAGGTTTGATTCCCCACTCCTCCACTTGCAGCTGCTGGATGACCTTGGGCAAGCCATAGTTCTGGCCAGGGCTATTTTGGGGCAGGAACGCACAGGAACGGAGTTCCGGCTGGCTTCCAAGTTGGCCACGCCTACAGCCTCCCGTCCTGAGTTCCCCATGCACCTCGCAAGCCGCGGGGCACCTTGGGAAGCCAATCCAATCCAGGGAGGGAAGGCAGTTTAAACTGCCTTTCCTCCTGGGGAAGCCAATCCAGAAACTGCCTTCCTTCCCTCGGGTACCCCTTGTGGGGCGCCTGGGGAAGCTGATCCTGGGAGGGAGCTGCACTGCCAGGGGTGTGGCCTAATGTGCTAATAAGTTTCGGCTGTTGGGTGTGACCTATTATGCTAATGAGTTCCTGCTGGGCTTTTTCTACAAAAAAAGCCCTGGTTCCGGCACAGCTGTTCTTGAAAAAAAAAAAGCAGTTTCTGTCAGAGCTCTCTCAGCCCCACCTACCTCACAGGGTGTCTGTTGTGGGGAGGGGAAGGGAAAGGAGTTTGTAAGCCGCACTGAGACTCCCAAGTGAAGGGCGGGGTCTAAATCCAATCTCCTCTTCTTCTTCTATTTTCAATGGAATTACTATTTGTGAAGTTTCAGTGATGGAACATTTAGACTCTTCCTATATATGATTCTTTTTCTAGCAGTGGGGAGCTTTTTAGGTGCAGCCTGCTCTCGGAGTTTCGTGGTTTCCGGTTCTCAGTAATGAGCTCCAGGTGGTGGCTGGAGATCTCCCGGGATTAAAACTGATCACCCAGGAGGCTGAGATCAGTTCCCCTGGAGAAAATGGCTGCTTTGGAAGGTGTACTCTTTGGCATTATGCCCCATTGAAGCCCCACCCCAAACCCTGGCCTGCACAGGCTCTGCCCCTTAAAATCTCCAGGTATATCATAGAATCAGAGTTGGAAGGGGCCATACAGGCCATCTGGTCCAACTCCAATCCTCAATGCAGGATTTCCCAATCCGGAGCTGGCAACCCAGGGATTAAACTCAAATTCTTTGTTGTTTTAAGTGCTCTACACACGATCAACAGCCAGCTCCGGTGGCAAGGCGATGGTTACTTAGTGAATAAGACCCCTGCAAAATTACCCTTCACAATAATTACGACCGCGGATTCAAAATAAACTCATGATCCCGTCAGCTATCTGGAGTTCCCCGTGGCTCAGAGTGAAATCGAATGCGCGCAAATCCTCATTCAATAAGCCCGTGCTCTTATCTCGGCGTCCCACACTTCTACTTCGCTCCGTCGGGCCTGCCAAGCGGATCACAAATCCCTTCGGAAGCCTTTCGGATTCAGGCCAGGCCTAGCTGGCTGCCATTTATTCTCATTTGCTCCCTGTTGGCCAGTTCTTTAAAGCCTGGCGGTTAAGAGCGTTTCCTTGCCCAGCTTTGGAATGGCATCAGGCCCCGAACTCCGGTCACGCTTGGTTGCTTGTGATTAGCTGGGCCAATTGCTTGACGCATCCATCCAGTTTGCAAAATGGGGCGGAAGGCTTAAACGTCATGCCAGTCAGGCACTGACTGAGTCCCAAAGGAGATCAGCGGAGCTCCCAACCTAGGGTTGCCCGCTCCGTTTGGGGGGTATTCCTGAATATTTGGGAGGGTGGAGTCTGGGGATGGTGTGGTATGGGGAGGGGAGGCACCCCTGCAAGGGTATATGAGTCCACCCTCCAAAGCAGCCGTTTTCTCAAGTTTGGTGTCGTGGTTAGGAGCGCAGACTTTAATCTGGGAGAACCGGGTTTGAGTCCCCACTCCTCCACATGCAGCTGCTGGGGTGACCTTGGGTCAGTCACAAGTTCTTTCAGAGCTGTTCTCTCAAGAGCAGTTTCTCTCAGAGCTCTCTCAGCCCCACCTACCTCACAGGGTGTCTGCTGTGAGAAGGGGAAGGGAAAGGAGATTGTAAGCAGCTTTGAGACTCCTTTGGGGTAGAGAAAAGCAGGGTATAAAAACAAACCCTTCTTCCTGTTGGGCCTTCCTCTTTTCCTGCTGCCTTCAACTTTTCCTAGCATTATTGTCTTTTCCATTGACTCTTGTCTTCTGTTTACCATGGGAGAGGTTAATTATGACCAGCCTTGCAGGATTGCTGGAAGGATTGCAATATAACGTCTGCAGATGGCTTCGAACATTCCTGTACACTCTATCCCTGACCTGATGGCCTAGCCTAGCCTGATCTTCTCAGATCTCGGAAGTGAATCAGGGTCAGCCTTGGTTTGTACTTGGACAGAAGCTTGGCTTTATTTATTTATCGCATGTATTATCCCGCTCTCCCTGTGAGCAGGCTCAGAGCAGCTTACAAAGTCAGCAGACAAGCCGAATCAGCGTAAAACAGTTAAATACATTAGAACAAATTAAAACCATCCAGAGACAACAACAGTAAACAATTTCCATATAAAGTGCTCAGAGTGCTGGTTATATTACTTCAGATTGGTAAATAAAGACAGGTGATACTTAGTTCTGAGTTCCAGATCAGCTGTAGTCCAGCCTCACGTCTTTTTTGGCTCGTTCGTCATGCCGGGCCAGTTTCTTGTCCTCGATGTTGGTAATGACTAGTTGGTGGTAGTAATGGGCGGCCCCTAGTTATAAGCCTGGTGGAAGAGCTCCGTCTTGTAAGCCCTGCGGAACTGCATAAGGTCCCACAGGACCCTGATCTGCTCCGGGAGCTCATTCCACCAGATAGGAGCCACCACCGAAAAGGCCCTGGCCCTAGCTGCCACAAGCCTGGCCTCCTTAAGGCCTGGGATCGTCAGCTGATGTTGTGACGATGTTCTCGGGGAACATGCCAGAACAGAGTTCTGGAACCTCTTTGAGAAAATTCTTTTTAAAATGAGAGCCATTTTGGTGTAGTAGTTAAGAAATCACTGCTCTAATCTGGGAGAACCGGGTCTGATATCCCACTCCTCTACGTGCAGCTGCTGGCGTGGCCTTGGATCAGTCATAAGTTCTCTCAGAGCTGTACTGGAAAGAGTAGCTCTTTCAGCCCCGCCTGCCTCACAGGGTGTCTGTTGTGGGGAGGGGAAGGAGATCGTAAGCCACTCTGAGACTCCGTTGGGTAGTGAAGAGCGGGGTATAAATCCAATCTCTTCTTCTTCTTTAAAAGTTCATGAGTTTTCAGTATACAGACTAAAAACTTCATTTCTCTCTTGAGAGTTCTGGCACCTCTTCCCCCCACCCCCCCAAATAGCCCTGGATGGAAGACCGCCAAGGAAGTCCAGGGTTGCTATGAAGAGGCAGGCGATGGCAAACCACCTCCGTTTGTCTCTTGTCTTGAAAACCCTACGGGGGTTGCTCTAAGTCGGCTGCAACTTGACGGCCCTTTCTATCACTGTGCCCTCTGGCCATGCTGAGGGATCGCCACTTTGCACTCCTGTCTGGAAGAAAAAATGTTTTAGTACCATAAAGTTTTAATATGCGCAAAGGCCAGTGTCTGCTATTAACCCCCTGTTGCCAACGGGGAGCTAATAGCTCGCTTGAGACACTGAGTGGCGATTTCACAGCCGGGGCAAGACCTGAACCATAGACTTCCTCTTTCCCCTAAGTCAGGGGTGGCCAACCTTGCTTAACGTAAGAGCCACATAGAATAAACGTAAGAGCCACATAGCGATGTCTGAGAGCCGCAAGACAGGAACAAATATCACACACACGTTTTTATTGTTAAAAATATGCAAATTTGCTTTTTATTAACGTTAAATGGGACTGCCAAAAATAAAAACAAACGAGGAAAACCGGTTATTGATAATGATATTACTTGTTTGCTAATGATATTGAGAGAGAGAGAGAAAAAGAGAGAGATGGAAAGAAAGAATTAAAGAAGTGGAAAGAAAGAGAGAAAGAGAAACTAGGAAAGCAAATAGATGGGAGGGAGGAGGGAAGGAAGGAAGGAAGGGAGAAAGAGAGAAAAAGCATGCCTCCCCTTTGCTTCCCCAGCCGCCCTGCCAGGAGCCGCACAATATGTGTGAAAGAGCTGCATGTGGCTCCCGAGCCACAGGTTGGCCACCCCTGCCCTAAGTTATGTATTGAGCCTGTACTGTACTGGCAAAAGGTCTTTGCTTGAGGTTGCCTAACAAAAGCTTACTAGGATCCTAGAATGGACCAGTAAGGAGACAAGGATTCTAGAGTAAAACCAACTGAGAAACAAGGCAGTGTAAATAGCCTATCGTTGGGAGTGGGGTGTGTTCAGGTGCAGGAGCGTCAGGTTTTGAAATCCCCGGGGATGGGTGGGGGCTCATGCATGCGCAAAGCACACGCGCACTCCAAAACAATGCTGCCGCCGCCTCTCCACCCCCCCCCCAGCCACTCTTCCCTCCTTTCCTTTCCCTCCCGGGGCTCCGGGCAAATGCCCAACGTGATAGTGATAGCCAGGTGGCATTTGTATCACGTTGGGCATTTGCCCGGAGCCCCGGGAGGGAAGGAGGGAGGGAGGGAGGGAGGGAGGGAGGAGCGGGTACAGGGGAGCTGGGGGGGGAAGAAAGAGGCTTTGGCGGTGGTGGCCAGCTGGCTGGCCAGCTGGTGGGCCTAGGAAGGGCCCGGGGAGGTGGGGGGGAGAGGCGGTGGTAGGCGCTCTGTTTTGCCGGGGGGGCTCAGTCCCCCCTGGGAAATTTCGGGGGTGGCCCGAGCCCTCAAGCCCCCCCGTAGTTTACACCTATGTTCGGGTGTAACCTTTTCCAGTCATAAATGCCCGGCTTTGGCCAGAGATTTGCAGTCTTCTTTCTCTTGCTGAATCACTAATAAACTATGAGCTGATCACTTGACCACCTCCGAACCCAGTATATTTCACCCCAGATACTTTTGAGTAGACCAGCCATCTCCACAATCCGAAACAAAGTTCGGCAGGGCCACATCTGTCCACTGCGACAGAACAAAGTTCGAGTCCAGCGGCACCTCGGAGAACAACAAAGTTTTCTTCTGGGTATGAGCTTCCGTGTGCACGCCTGACTCCATGTTCATTGCAATGGACTCCAGAATGGGTGGTCCAGCAGCGTAGGAGGAGATGGGATATATACCTTGCCCTTCACTACCCGAATGATACTTCCCAGCAAGCTTTGAGGTGTGGGCAAGCTTTCCCCCACAGACACAGTGCTATTGGTGTATTGCTGGCTTCCCTGCTCACGTGGAGAGAACTGTACAGTGAGGCCTGCGAATCAGGGCTCTCGCTGAGGGTTTATTTATTTTATTTACAGTCCCACGGCCAGAATACAAATAAGTAAGAAAAAAGTGACCATAGCGTAATAAAATATCAAAATTAAGGTATACAAATATAAAAGTGTACAAAAGTAATTAAAACTAATACTAGTACAAAGGCCGCCGTTTCTAACCTACCTACATAAAAATATAGATATAGAATGTAGGGTTGCCAAGTCAGCCCGGGGGGCGGGGGATCCCCGCTATAGGGGTTCCCGATCTGCCGGCCGGCATTCGGCCGGCGGGGGGAACCCCACCCCCGAAGTCATCCATCCTAGACGACTTCCCCAGCGTAGTGACGTCACCCGGAAGTGACATCACCACGTTGGAGACGTTGCCAGGGCAACGCCCAACGTGGTGACGTCACTTCCGGGTGATGTCACCGGGTGTGCACGCTTCGCGCGCGTGCCAGGGAGGCTCCCGGGCAGCGAAGGATTCCCCCCCGCCAAATCATAAGTTCGACTTGGCAGCCCTAATAGAATGCCATCAGCTACTATCTTCCACATTAAGTTGGGAAATACATTTAGAATGTGGTTTAATCGCTTGGGAGCAGAATTTAGCAACTTTCTGGGTGATCTCTATACTTACATCAGAGAGACGTATGTTGAGGATCACAGAGTCAGAGGTGTCAGGACAGAGCTCAAGTAATGGGGAGATAAAGGCAGTACGAATGTCATTGTAGAAGGAACAACGAAGAAGGACGTGCGCCATTGACTCTATCTCACCACTGTTACAAGGGCAAAATCTCTCAGTCCGGGCAATTTTGTTAAATCTGCCCTCAGTAACTGGAGATGGCAATGCTGAAATATCTAGTAAGGGTGAAAGCACTCCTTTGATTAACGTTTTCAAGATTATAAAGATAGGAGGCCGGAATAAGAAGGAAACGTTTATGAGGAGCAACAATAAAATCAGATGCTTTTGAAATGTCAGACTGACGTTCAATGTCTTCCTCTCTCTCTCAGCCCCGCCTCCCTCACAGGGTGTCTGCTGTGGGAAGGGGAAGGGAAAGGAGTTTGTAAGCCGCTCTGAGACTCCTTCAGGTAGTGAACGGCAGGGTATAAATCCAATCTCTTCTCTTCTTCTTGTCTAGCCAAATTTCCCCCCATCCGCAGGAGAGCTGCAGAAGAAAATCCAAGCTGTGCAATTTTAGCCTGAACTGCTTTGCGCCAACTGGATTGAAAAATCATCCAACCACATTAAAGGGAGGAGGCCTCGGGGGGTTATATTTATATTAAGCCAAAGAAAAAGCAAAGAGAGTACAATTCTAGCAGCTACCTTTGGCATACCTGCTTCCAGCCGTACCATTACATTTGATACGTGTTTGGGGACCTGTAAAACAGCCCTCTTGCTGAGGGTTGGATATAGGGTTGGGAAATACCCGGAGATTTGGGGGGTGGAGCTGGGAGAGGGCGGGGCTTGGGGAGGGAAGGGAAGGGACCTCAGCAGGGTGCAATGCCACAGACTCCACCCTCCAAAGCAGCCATTTTCTCCAGGGAATCTCTGTAGTCCGAAGACCAAATGTAACACCAGGAGGTCTCCTGGGTTCACCAGGAGGTTGGTAACCTGAGTTGGATAGAACATTCTGGATACTGGGTGCCAATCTGTACCTTGAGACCCTTCCTCCAGCTGCAACAGGCTTCCTCCATTAAATCAACGGAAGAGCTAATTTCGTTCAAAGCAATAACAATGTGGGACAGAAAATTTATTATACTGTGGGGACTTTCTGATCCGTCCTGGCAGAACGCGACGTCCTCTTCAACTACGCTGACCACCGTACATTATGTCACAAAAATTATGTCAAAACGACGAAGCTGAAGTGCCAGACGGTGACAGACCATTCAGTGTGACCTGCTGGCTTATCTCCAACAGCCTCTTCTGGCTGTCTGCGCCGACTTTATGGAAAGAAGGCCACGTTTAGTGGCCCCGAACTGGAGAAGAAGCAAAAGCATTTCCTACTGGCAGATTTCAAAATGGCGTTTTTCTCTTCTACCTTTTCAGAAGGTCAGGCCGCACATGTATCCACTGGTGCAAGTGAGATCACGTCTCAGGCAACACATGGTGCACTCACTGATTACCCCTGACTTCCTTAACTAGTTAGCTGTTTCGGTTAGCAGTTTGAGAGCCGGTTTGGGGTAGTGCAGGGCTGGCCAAACTGTGGCTCGGGAGCCACATGAGGTTCTTTCACACATATTGTGTGGCTCCCAGCTGGGCGGCTGGGGAAGCATAGGGGAGGCATACTTTCCCCTCCCTCCCATCTATTTGCTTTCTTTGTTTCTCTCTCTCTCTTTCTTTCCACCTCTTTCATTCTTTCTTTCCATCTCTCTCTTAGACAAATACCATTAGCTCACTAGGCCAGGAGTCCCAACCTTTCTGAGTCTGTGGGCACATTTGGAATTCTGACACGGCACAGTGGGCGCAGCAACAGAATGGTTGCTGGAAAACGGTTGCTGTAGGAGGCAGAGCCCACCACAACGTTGTTATCAGCTGATAACAACTTGCTGGTGATCCCTGGCCCTAGGGATGTCCGGCTGCCCTCGACTAGGGCCAAGGCCTCCTCAGTCCTGGCCCAACCTGGTGGAACTCTCTGCCAAATAACATCAGGGCCCTGCGGGATCTGATGCAATTCCGCAGGATTTATAAAGTAGAGATGTTCCGCCAGGCTTTTAGTTGAGGCCAGCAATGGTTAAAACTGGCATTTTTTTTCTTTTTTGGGGTGGGGGCTGTTAAGCGACCTCCACGCCTGAGAGGAGCGAATGGAGAGTCTCAGTCTTATTTTGACATATTTATTGCTTTACAACCATTGACCTTATAACTTCAGTTTGTTATTTAGTTCTGCCTTTGCGTATCCTAAAACATCTTCATCATGTTACAGGTTAATTTGGTGTTCAGCCCCTGCCTATAAGTTTGAACCTTGCCTACCATTCCACTGTATTTAAAAAAGTGGGCACACAAAAGCTCACACCTTGAATAAACCTTTTTTGGTCTCAGAAGGGGCCACTGGACTCCATATCTGTTCTGCTGCTTCAGACCAACCCGGCTGACCGGGTTGTTCTGCCGTGGTGGCACCCAGTGTTCCCTCTCAGCCGAGTTAGTGTGAGCTAGCTCACAGTTTTTTAGCCTCCAGCTCACACGTTTTTGTCTCCGCTCAGGAAGGGTGGCTCCGGAGCAAACTAATTGACGCAGTCGCCAAATCGCTTGCTCACAACTTTCATGCCAGTTGCTCAGAGTAGAATTTTTGCTCACAAGACTCCATAGCTTAGAGGGAGCACTAGCTGTTGCCAGGGGTCATTTTGATGCGGAACGAGCAGGAACAGCGTTCCGGGAGTAACAAGCCCAGGGCTAGAGCCTCACAGGCTCACTTCAGAGCCCAGTTCCCTCTATGGTGTGTGCAATAACTTCCCCTGCTGCCGGCGCAGCTTCAGTCCACCCAGGACTCCAGCTCCGAGTCTGAGGAGTGCTGGGCTCGGGCAGCAGCCCCGCCCCCTCATTAGTAGCCTCCTGGCTATAGGGCCCCCCGCTCCCAGCAGCCCTCCCTTGTGGCAACGCATGGGGGCGGTCCGCTGCTTGTTCTTGCTGTCGTCTGCGTCGTCCCTCCATGCCGATTTTCTTTGTGCTTTTGAAGCAGTTTTTCTCCAGGAAGGCTCGCCAGCTCTGAGTTGGGAAATACCTGGAGATTTTTGGGGTGGAGCCTGAGTGGGGGGTGTTGCCTTCTGACACACTTCTGGTGACGGCAGGGGGTGTGGCATATTCAAATAAGTTATGCCAATAAGTTATGCTAATGAGCTCCTGCACCTCTTTTTTCTACGAAATGACCCAGCTGTTGCCAAAACGACATAAAAAAAAAAATCTGCACAGCCAATCAGATCTCCAGGAGTCAATCAGAAGCTGGGCCAAAGCCAACCTGGCCCCACCCACTTCTTGAAAACACCTGGCAGGCACCAGAAAAGGTGTTGGCGGGCACTGTGTTGGGAACCCCTGCCCTAGGCTAAGCTCCGGCTTCCAACAAGTTCCAAGCATAACTCCTCTAAACCAGGAAACAAACTCATAGCCCGGGCTACCTTCTGCAATTCCAGCTCGGGGATATGCGATACCACCACATCACTTCTGGGGGAAATTCAGAAGCGATGCAGGGCAGCTCTAGGAATCCCCAGAAACTCAGTGGTAAAACCTGGAGTTGACACAGCACTGTCAGTGATGGGAGGTCTTGCAGGTCTGATTCCCACCCGTACATGCAGTGCTATGAATCAAAAAACTGGTTCTTCTGAACTATCAAAAAACCGACTGCATCATAATCATGGGCACACAAGTTCAAGCCAAGACCCACTAGCAAACTGTCTGCCCCTTTTCTCCCCCCCCCCCCAAACTCCTGAGATGCCAAGGCTTCCACTGGAAGCTCTAAAGCCCCTGCCGAAACCCACAGGGTTCACTCCCACACCGTCACGAGCATCTGTGTTCAACCAGCCCCTGCGTCTTACGAAGCTGAGTCACTCAAAGTTGAGGGGGGTCATACAATGTCATGAGGGTTGGGCCCATTTCAGCAGCAGCCAAATGGCTCTCCGAGAGAGAAACTGTTGAAAGAGGAGACGGACGGAGTGCAATGGCAGGGTCTCGGGTAATCCACTCTCAGCACTCCACAATTAAGGATATAGCTGCCCGTCAGGCTCCGAATCTGACGTATTTTATTTCCTTCACTATGCCCCCCACCCTGGGAATTAAACCCAAATGGAGACCAAATCCTACGAGGAAAGGCTGAAGGAGCTGGGTATGTTTAGCCTGGAGATGAGGCAACTGAGAGGTGATATGGGCTGTCATAGAGAGGACGGTGCGGAGTTGTTTTCTGTTGCCCCAGAACCAGTGGGTTGAAATTAAATCAGAAGAGTTTTCGGCTAAACGTTAGGAAGAACTTCCTGACAGTTAAGAGCGGTTCCTCAGTGGAACAGGCTTCCTCGGGAGGTGGTGGGCTCTCCTTCTTGGGAGGTTTTCAAGCAGAGGCTAGATGGCCCTCTGACAGCAATGCTGAGTCTGTGAACTTAAGCAGGTCATGAGAGGGAGGGCAGGAAGGGTTGCCTCAGTGCTTAGTTCTCGTGGCCCTTTCTTACACACCCAGGGAAATGCCGATCACCACTTTGGGGTCAGGAAGCAATTTTTCTCCGGGCCAGTTTGGCCAAGGAACCTGGAAGGTCCCTCCCCCTTTTCTGGGCATAGAGCAGGGGTCACTGGTGTTGTGTGGGTGGGAGATATTTGTGACTTTCCTGCATTGGCCCCAGTGCTGGACCTCCTGACGGCACCTGGTGTTTTTGGCCACTGTGTGACAGAGTGTTGGACTGGATGGGCCACTGGCCTGATCCAACATTGGCTTCTCTTATGTTTGTTTGGACTAGATAACCCTGGAGGTCCCTTCCAACTCTATGATTCTATGAAATGGTAACCATATAAACTAAGCTTGTTTATTCCTGATTGGTCCTTGAATCTGTTAAACATCTTCATTATGCTGTATGCTAATTTACTGCTCACCCTCTGCCTATATGTATGGACTGGTAACCTCCATTTCACTGTAGCTGAAAGCTTATACCTTGAGCAAAACTTTGCTGATCTTAAGAGGTGCCACCAGACTCAAACTTTGCTCTCTTAAGGAGCGTTGCCGTCCTCATACACACTGAAGAAAGAAAATAAAACATACCACAGCATTTCATTTTATTTTATATTCTTGAGTAGAAAAAAATCCCAAACCATCCGAAGATTGGTAATTCACTATAAATAATCAAGAATAAATCAGTCAGGTCTTCATCAGTATCATCCACAAATGCGATTTAAGGGCAAAAAAGAGAGAGAGAGAGAGATTGAAGACCGCACACACGTTCGGGCCTGTTGAGAAACTGCAAATTCCTACAGCCTCAACTAGCCTTGGGGTCATGTAGGAAAGGGAATAGAGGGGGGTTAGCCCTTCAATTTCCAGTCAGTTTTACTAATCAAAACCAGTTCCCAGTTCCGTTACTCTTTTAAAATCAGTGTACGTAGGGAGTTCCCTTTAAAATACCGGCAACAAAGCAAACAGGGTCCTCCTGCTTTGTCAGTATTTTAAAGGGAAAACATCGTTTTCAAGGAGATTTCCCCCCCCCCCCCGGGGGAAACCTATTTTAATTAGCAAAACCGACTGGAGGTTGAAGGGTTAACCCCCTTCTCTACTACTTTCCCTGCACAGCCCCAAGGCAAATCGAGGCGGCAATCTGCTGGCCAGCTGGCTGCCGCTGCCGCCGAGACTGCGTGGGTTTGCCTCCCTGGGGCTGGGGGGGAGGAGCGGCGGGGACATGGTCCCGTGCGCGCGCAAAGCGCGCGCACAAGAGAGCCCCTGCCCCCCCCCCCGGGATTTAGAAAGTCTACACCCCTGTGCTTGCGTGCACACGCACTCTCAGTAGCAGAGGGGTGGAGGGTAAGTGCGTAAGATTTGCACTGCTTGGGATCCACCAAGCCAAATGCAGCTTCTCCGCCCCCAGGAACTAACTATGCCCCCCCCCCCCGATAAAACCTCCCATTTCTGCTGCCTGCCCAGGACTCCAAACACAGGGAGCTTAAGAAGAACCTGACTAGCAAACTCTTTTCAGCAGGGCGAGTCACAGCGGTTGGGCTGCTCGGCTCCCTAAAGTACTCCACATATAAAAGTTCCAGTGTTGCATAACTCATCCAGAACCAGGGGGCATGCAAAGATCAACAGCATTTGGGGAATTACAGTGGGTTTTTTTTCCAGTTCCCATAAAAACAATCAATCCAGGGAGATTAAGTTACCACTGCCCACTTAGAGATACACAAGCAGTAAAAAAGAATAACGTAACTTCAAAAAGACTCATGTCAAATGGAAACATAAAACAGGATCGCAGACATTACATCCACCCTGAACTCCTGTTTTTCACCATTACCAACAGGGCAGGAAAGATGTCCTTTCCCCAAAAGTACAGACACACGTACATAAATATCAGACTGAGTGATTACCCCAGGCCTTTCCCCCGAGGAGCTGAGAATGGCACACAGTGGGTTCTGACATTCTACTGCCTCAACAACCCAGTGAGGTAGGCGGGCTTGCAGCAATGGGAGATGCAAGTCACCGATCAATGGGAACTGCGGCCAGGAGTAGCAACCCATATGGAGGGGGGTGGGGGGTGGGAAGAAGGGACACACGGAAAGAGCAGGACCACTTCAGAGGGGGTGTTGCAAAACAGAATATCCAACCTTTTTTTTAAAAAAAAAAAATTCCTTGCCTGTAGAAATCTAGCACCTCAGGGGGGAAAACCGAAATTAAAACCTTTTCTCCGGATGTGCTATTTTTTTAAAAAAAACTGTGATCTATTAAAATACAACCACACCCCTGCTTCCAGTCAGAAGTGGCACATGCTATCAAAGAAAAGCACTAGCTTAGTCAGGGTCCACCGAACCAGGATCTGAAATAATGGCTGGTATATTAACTACAGACGAAACTGGGATTTCACACGATGTATCGGCACAGACATTTCGGCTTACTTATGGCTCGCATTGTGATCCGAAACAGTTACTCCTCGGGAAAGCCACTGTGGGATTAGAAGAGTGTCATTCTGCTTTTGCGATTTTGCGGCTGGTCTCGGCCAAAACCCACTCCCTGGTTACAGCGACACCTGGCCAGAACGAAGGCAATGTGAAGGTGAAACAGGTGAAACAGGTGAAGGTCAAGGTGAAACAGGATGTGCTGAATCTTGATTTCACCAACCAACTGCATTAGTTCAAACAAACTGCGGTTTCACGTAACGTCTGATCTCGGCCAGTCACTTTGGTTCGCTGACTGTGGATAAAGATGTGACCTCCCCCTCCCACAAAAAGCCTTTTCCCCTCTCCCTCTGTCTTTTTAAACAGGAAACAAACCAAAATCCTTTTCAGCCAGCTCTATTTTTATACGTTGACGTCTTCTCAAAAGCCAGGCCGTGGAGGAGCAGGCATTAACGCCGCCAATTTCTTACCCTTTTAACAAGCCCCGTCAAGCTAAGTTGACCGTTATCGGCTTGACGGGCGGTGGTTTTTGCACTAACAGGGGGCAGCAGTTGGAAATTAACATTTAAGTGCTCGGGGGTGGGGGGGGGAGATATATCATGCTTCACATTTCTCAGCAACGCTCTTTGGATTTCTGAAATGTCAAAAACCAAGCCGCAAGTAAACGACAGAGAAACCAACAGAGAGAAGGAACAAGGAGACGCTTTCTTCTTTTCGCTAAAGTGGCAGGCGCTTCGGGGGGTTTTCTTATCATGCTTTCTTTCCCGCTGAATTCACCTTTTCCATTAGCAGGAAGATGTGCTCTGCAAACTCCCGGATTGCGCCGCGGCCACCATTACATTTGCAAATGTAGTTTGTGGCTTTCTGCGCGGCCGGGCAGCTATCGGCGGGGACCGCGCTCATGCCGGCTTTCTTCAAACACTCCACGTCAGATTCCTCATTTCCTGCAGCAACAGAGGCACCGAATGTACAAAATCGGATTATTCGAAGCCCATCGCTAGGAGCCCATCCAAGTTCGAATCCCCACTCGCGCCATGGGAGCTCGCTGGGCGGCCTTGGGCCAATTGCACTCTCTCAGCCTGACCTACCTCACGGGGCTGTTGTGAGGAGAAAACGGAGGAGAAGAGAATGGTGTAAGCCACTTTGGGACCCCACTACGGTGAAAGGTGGGATATAAATAAATAAAAATAAGAATGAAGTGAGTTACAATTGGATGGCAGTTGTACCCAAGGGGCAGACTTGACTGGTTGATTCAGAGAGGCCTTGTGTGAGAGTTGGTATGGTATGTGTGGCGAGAGGAGACTGAGGGAGGTACTGTAGAGGGTCGTGAGAGAAGTTCTGTGTTCTGTGAGGAAGTTACGAGCCTCACCCTTCACTCAGAGTACCAGAGCGGCTTACGAACTCCTTTCCCTTCCCCTCCCCACAACAGACACCCTGTGAGGTAGGTGGGGCCGAGAGAGCTCTGACAGAAACTGCTCTTTTCAGGAACACCTCTGACAGAACTATGGCTTCCCGAAGGTCACCCAGCAGTGGTGCAAGTGGAGGAATGGGGACTCAAACCCAGTTCTCCCAGATTACAGTCCGCGCACTTAACCACTACACCAAACTGGCACTAACTCAGGTAGAGGAAACATTGCCTGCCTGTCATTGGGTGCTTTCACACATGGTAAATAATGACATTTCGATCCACTTCAGCGACCGTTTGCAAGTGGATTTTGCCATTTCACAGTGGAATTCAGTTGCAAAGTGCATCGGAAGTGGACTGCAGAGGAAGAAATTGGATTTATACCCCACCCATCACTCAGAGTGGCTGACAATCTCCATTCCCTTTCCCTCCCCACAACAGACACCCTTGTGAGGTAGGCAGGGCTAAGAGAGCTCTTTTGAGGACTGTTCCTGAGAGAACTTGTAACTGACCCAAGGTCACCTGGCTGGCTTCATGTGGAGAATGCGTTATTTAGTGCCTTATTTATTGTGTCTGAAAGCGCCCACTGACAGCTGCGCTCAGCTCTTGAAAACTGAACATCATCGCCAGTTCTAGTACAAAAGGACACAAACTTCAAAAAGTGATAAAAAACGTTACCTAAAAAATTGGTTCAGAGGAACTCGCTTAAGATCTGACAGTAAAAAGGTTGTATGATATGCTTGGTAGTTGATTGGTTTAAATTCGCTGCTACGATCCACTTCTCTAATGCAACATAATTGAGAGGTATTTCATGCAGATGTTTTTAATGATACTAGGATAATCATTTTATGGATTTTAAACTGAGTGTTGTAATAATGTTTTTAGTATTGGAAATCTGCATTAACTGCAGATACATATACGCTGTTACCCGCCCTTACCCGCCCTACAATGTGGGGAAGGAGGGCTATAAGTCTAATGAAATAAATAAATATTTCTGTATGACATTCTGTGCATCTTCTGTGTTTAGTTTCTTTTACTTATCACAAGGTTGTACAATACTGATGTGTTCTCGTTTTGTATAAATATTGTAATAAACTCAATGATTTTTAAAAAAAAATTAAACAGTTTTTTAAAAACCTTTGCGAGAAGGGCCTGACCTAGGTATGCCACCTCCTTCCAGCACAAGTTCAGGTCCGTCCTCCATTTCTCGACAACGGGCAGCTTGGCGGTCACGCCGACTTCCGCCACACAGCCCAGCTTCATGGCAGAAAGCGTCTTGGGCGAGCAGTTCCGTTCGGAGATCAGCCGCACCTAGACAGACCGAAGGGGGCGGGGAGAAGAAGAAGAGGAGGAGATGGAGGAGGGGATTGGATTTATATCCCGCCCTTCACTCACTTGGAGTTTCAGAGCGGCTTACAATCTCCTTTCCCTTCCCTTCCCCACAACGGACACCCTGTGAGGTAGGTGGGGCTCAGGGAGCTCTCTCGAGGACTGCTCTTGAGAAAACAGCTCTGACCGGACCAAGGCAACAGCAGGGAGCATGGCAGAGAAACCAAACCCGTGAAGCAGCGTTTTGGAGGGAAAAGTGGGGCTTTTGCCCAGCAAGTCTTCTGATTGGCCACAGCAGGTTTGATTAGCTATGTGGATTTTTTAAAACGTTGCTTTGGTGGCCACAGCACAAGAGTCGTCACTACATGACAGAAGGCAGGCAATGGCAGCCATTTTGAGGCTGGCTCTGTGGCAGCCATTTTGCAGCTGCGGCCCAATGCTCCCTCTAAGCTGTGGAGTCTTGTCAGCAGAAACTCTACTTTGTGAGCCGCTGGCATTAGAAGAAGAGATTGGATTTATATCCCACCCTTCACTTGGAGTCTCAGAGTGGCTTACAGACTCCTTTCCCTTCCCCTCCCCTGTGAGGTAGGTGTGGCTGAGAGAGCTCTGACAGAAACTGCTTTCAAGGACAATTCTGACAGAACTATGGCTTGCCCAAGGTCATCCAGCAGCTGCCTGTGGAGGAGTGGGGAATCAAACCCGGTTCTCCCAGATCAGAGTCCGTGCTCCTAACCACTACACCAAACTGGCTCTCATTAAAGTTGTGAGCGAGCAATTCGGCTACTGCACAAACCAGTTTGCTCTGGAGCCATCCTTCTTGAGCTGAGAGAAAAACGTGTGAGCCGGAGGCTAAAAAACTGAGCTAGCTCACACTAACTCAGCTTAGAGGGAACACTGTGGCAGCCACCCCCTTGTATCAGAACTACAAAGGGGCCCACATGCTCGAAAACAGTTGGTGACCGCTGCTGCACGTGCCAATGATAATACTTTTCTTCCTTTCAGCTAGATATGGGCCGCTGGCCTTGAAGCCCTTCTATAAAAGGTTCTGCTCGAAACTGAAATTTCCACGACCGTCCTGCCCTACAATCCCACCCCCAACTGTCAGAATTCGAACGCACCTCAACGCCCCTTTCCTGCAGCAACTGAATCCCGCCGGCATCCCTGACGTCATAAGAAAGGACCTCTTTCCCGTCTTCGGACACGTAGATGTGACCGGTGGTCAGGCATCCGTCGATGGTACAAACCAGCAACTTCACCTCCTTCAGGGCCTCTTTTCCGAAATAGCCGAACCTGGAGACACGGAGAAGACGATAGAGACTGATGAGAGGAGCTGCCGTTTCGTTGCCCGCCGGCCCCGCCCTCCCGTAAGAGGCGCAGATGCAAAACAAAGAGTATTTCGCATTTACTTCTACCCTACCCTTCTCTCCACTGGGGAACCAAAGTAGCTTAAATCATCTGGGAGAAAGGCTGTGGCTCAGGGGTGGAGCCTCTGCTGGGCACGTGGAAGGTCCCAGGTTCAATCCCCGGCATCTCCAGTTGAAAGGACCAGGCAGGAGGTGATGAGAAAGACCTCTGCCTGAGACCCTGGAGAGCCATGAAGTGGGGCTGTGGTCCAGTGGCAGAGCATCTGCTTGGCATGCAGAAGGTTCCAGGTTTGATCCCCAGCATCTCCAGTTGAAAGGACCAGGCAGTAGGTGATGGGAGAGACCTCAGCCTGAGACCCTGGAGAGCCATGAAGTGGGGCTGTGGTTCAGTGGCAGAGCATCTGCTTGGCATGCAGAAGGTTCCAGGTTTGATCCCCAGCATCTCCAGTTGAAAGGACCAGGCAGGAGGTGATGGGAGAGACCTCAGCCTTAGACCCTGGAGAGCCATGAAGTGGGGCTGTAGCTCAGTGGCAGAGCATCTGCTTGGCATGCAGGAGGTCCCAGGTTCAATCCCCGGCATCTCCAGTTGAAAGGACCAGGCAGGAGGTGATGGGAGAGACCTCAGCCTGAGACCCTGGAGAGCCACTGCCAGTCTGAGTAGACAAGACTGACCTTGATGGACCCAGGGTCTGCTTCATAAGGCAGATCCGTGTGTATTCTCTCTTCCACTTTATCTTCACGACAACCCTGAGAGGTAGTTTAGGCTGAGAGACTGTGACTGGCCCAGGGTCACCAGAGAGTTTCCATGTCAGAGCGGGGATTCGAATCTGGGCTCCCCAGATCCTAATCCAACGGTCTAACCCCATGAGTCACCAACCTTTTCAAGCCTGTGGGCATCTTTGGAATTCTGATGCAGTAGGGTGGGCACATTCACAAAATGGCTGCCACAAAATGGCTGCTGCAGGAGGCGGAGCTGGCCGCAGGACGCAGCTTATCTTTTGAGACCAGTGGCACCAAGTTTGGTTTAAAGGTTCCCCCCAAAAGTGTTTTAAGCAAGAAAAATCTGGAACATCCTAATTGGCATAATAATTTTCTATGTATCTGAGGGGGGGGGGGTTTGCAAACATGAATCTCATCCTCCTGTTTGAAAAGACTTTGTTATTATATTATTAATCCCCATTTTGGTCTCCAAATGAGCTCCCCCAGGGGCTTGGGGCAATGTGGACAACAACATCCAATCAAAGTGTTCCTTGGGGAGGGGCTTTGCAGTCGACGGTCTCCCTGGTAGTCCTATTAATCAATCCAAGCACGATGGATGTGAGCCAGGCCCGTAGGCAGGAATTTCTAAATTGGGTGGCGCTTAAATTCCTTGGGGGGCACTGGGGCGCTGGCTAATTCGATTAAATGTAATTTAATTAACTTGAACAGTGCTGCACAGGGGAGAAAGGTGTGGCACAGGGGGAAGGCAAGGAGAAGCAGCAGCTACGGCAGTGCAGGAGAGTTCACAGCAGCCGCTGCATCTTACCAGAGAGTCAGGGGGGCTGGGCTGAAAGGAAGTCGGGGGGGGGGCTTGGTAGGAAGTCAGGGGGCCAGGCCCCAAAATGCCCCACTGTCACTATGGGCCTGACATGAGCAATCCACGGAGGAAGGGCCTGGCCATTCAGCTTAGCTGGCTCTATGGAGGTCTTAGAGCACTAAACTGGGGGGGGGGGGGGGGAAGGTTCCCCACAGCGACAAATCCCACAGTGAAGCAGCTGTTTTTTTACCGCAAGACTCTTTGCTCGGCGATCGGCCAGTCCATGTCCACATCAATATCCACGCTGTGCTCGGCCCGCATTTCATAATAAGCCATCTTCCCGCCCTAAACAAAATTAAGACATGTCAGTGGACAGAGAGGAGAGCGAGGTCGGGAGCCTCTTCGGGTCTCCGTCGGGGAAGAGAGTGAGAAACAGATAAAATGGGTACCCCAGGTCTCAAAGGGGAATTCTCAAAAAGCACAAGCGTTCGTTCATTCCTTGGCTCCCACAGACTGGCAGTTTCGAGCCTTCCGAACACACGCTCTAGGCCTGTCCTGTTTTTATCTCTTCCGTCTGGAGAAGAGGAGGTGGAAAGGGGGGCCACGATTGCTCTCTTGAGGTATTTGGAGGGCTGTCACTTAGAGGAGGGCAGGGGACTGTTGGCAGCAGAGGAGAGGACTCGCAAGAAGGGGTTTAAATTAAGGGCGGGAAGGGATACTGGCTGGATAGCAGGGGAATTTTTTTGACAGTCAGAGTTGTGTCACAGTGGAATCAGCTGTCTGGGGAGGTGGTGAGCTCCTCCTCACTGGCGGCCTTTAGGCAGCAGCTGGACAGACCCTCTAGGCCGATCCTGTGCTGATCAGGGGGTTAGACTAGATTTATTTATTTATTTTGTAAATTTATATCCCGCCCTCCCCGCGAACAGGCTCAGGGCGGCTCAGATGGCCTGTACGGCCCCTTCCATGATAACACGACTCTCTCTCTTCCCTATAAAGAGTGCAGCATGGCAAACATGACTTTTCCTTTCCTCATTTAATCCTCCCAACAGCCCTGTGAGGTAGGTGAGGTTGCAAGCCAGGGCCAACTGTGCAAAAGTCGCCCAGAGAGCTTTATGACCAAAAAGGGGCTGTTGTGAGGATAAAGAAGAAGAAGAGGCTGGATTTATACCCCGCCCTTCACTCACTGGGAGTCTCAGAGCGGCTTACAATCTCCTTTCCCTTCCCCTCCCCACAACAGACACCCTGTGAGATAGGTGGGGCTGAGAGAGCTCTGACAAAAACTGCTCTTTTTCAAGAACAGCTGTGCCAGAACTATGGCTTGCCCAGGGTCACCCAGCAGGTGCAAGTGGAGGAGTGGGGAATCGAACCCGGTTCTCCCAGATTAGAGTCCCCGCACTTAACCACTATACCAAACTGGCAGAGCTAGTCACTAAATGGTGGCTTTCGGGAGGTGGGGCCAACCACAAAATGTCAGGGATTGAGGTTCTATACAACTCTAATAGTCTCTCTTCAACATTTCAGGCAGAAGGTCTGTTTAACAGGATGCCACTCAATCTGCACAGCCAATCAGAAGCCCAGCTGGAAAAAGCCCCCTCTAGTCCCGCCCACTTCTTTCACGCACTTGGCAGGTGCCCAGAAAGGTGTGGCCAGGCCCCCCACGGAGCCACCAGGCCCGATATTAGGGAACCCAGCCTAGAAAGTCCGGGTGACTTTGGAAAAAGCCCAGCATCATGTCAGCACCAACCTGCAAATACCCCTTGTCAATCAGCGACCGTTTGGCAAAGTAAAACGAACCGTTTTCATAAAGTTCCCCATCCCAGTCCTGCCGCCGGGGACGTTTTGCCGGATTCAGGTTCTGGGGTTTCGTCACCTCACACACTGTGAACACGAACCAAGAAAACAGGCGGTTAAAGCTGCTTCCTGCAACGCTCCCTGAGTTAAGAAAGAGTACGTTTCCACAGGCTTCCCCTCTGGAGGTGGTGGGCTCTCCTTCTTGGGAGGTTTTCAAGCAGAGGCTAGATGGCCAGCAGACAGCCATGCGGATTCTGTGAACTGAGGCAGATCATGAGAAGGGAGGGCAGGAAGGGGTGCCTCAATGCTTAGTTCTCGTGGCCCTTTCTGACACGCCCAAGGAAATGCAGATTGCCACTTTGGAGACAGGAAGGAATTGTTTTCCAGGCCAGTTTGGCTGGGGATCCTGGAGGTTTTTTTGTCGTCTTCTGGATGTGGAACACGGGGTTACTGGGTGTGTGTGTGGGGGGAGGTATTTGTGAATTCCTGCATTGTGCAGGGGGTTGGACTATATAACCCTGGAGGTCCCTTCCAACTCTATGAATCTAAGATTAATATAACTAATATTAAAATCACTGCTAACAGCCAATTTAACCCAGACTATGATGTCACCTGTCTGCTGCCTGAGAATGCTGCTAATGCCCGCCATCTGATACAAACGAGCACTTTATATTATACTAGGAATAAGGCCCGTTGTGGAAATAAAAACAACGGGCTCTAGAAAGAGGCTCTGGGAGAGTGCCAAGGCCTTGGGCATTCAGCGTCAATTTGCTGTGGCAACCTCAGCAGGGTATAATGACATAGAGTCCCCCATTTTCTCCAGGGGTACTGATCCCTGCTACCTGAAGAGTAGTTGTAATTCTGAGTGATCTCCTGCACTCACCTGGAGGTTGGCAACTGTGGTTCCCCAGAAGGGAATAGCTGGCTTGGAGGGCAGAGTCTATGGCATTGTACCTGTCTGAGGCCCCACCACTCCTCAAACCTCACCCTCTCCAGGCTCCACCCCTCAAATCTCCAGGAATTCCCCACCTGGAGTTGGCAGCCCTATCTCCTTCCTAGCCAAGCATCAACCTACCTTAATTTCCCCTTCACTCTTCAGCTTTCCATTCCCCCCCCCCAACCTTGGGCAGCTGGGAACTGTAGTCCAACAGATGAGAAAGCCCCATTCAACCCAGTGAGTGATACTCCTGCAGGCCCCTCTCTGGAACTACAGCTCAATTGAACCTTATGGGGGAATATTTTAAACAAAACACAGACAGCAGCTGTCTTATAAACACAGGTAACTGCCATTTCGGTTCACCTACCAACAGCCACTGAGGTTAACAGTTCAACCTTATGGGGGAACATTTTAAACAAACCACAGACAGCAGCCATCTTTTAGACACAGGTAACTGCCATTTCATTTCACCTACCAACAGCCACTGAGGTAACCGTTAATCCCCCCGCAGGAAGGAAGCAGGAGAAGTGTCTTCGTCAAGAGAGAAAGCCGTCTGCCAGAAATTCTGACAGGGCACAGAGGCTGAAGGAGTGGGCGGAGAAGTGGAGCAGACACAGCACCCAGCCAATGCCATGCGAGTACTCACAGCCAGTGGATGGGGACAGCTTCTGATTGACAGGCCAGGGGACCAAAGGCTGGGGTGGCGTGTGGAATGTTCAGGAGCGTGCCACCAACAACAGAGAATTATTATATAGAGAGATTATGTTTATAATTGTATTATTTTGATTTTATTTTGTGTTTTAATTGTTTATACACCCCAGGTAAGCCGCCCTGAGCCTGCCTCGGTGGGAAGAGTGGGATATAAATTAATTAATTAATAATCTAGCAGCCTGAATAGCTCAGACTGGCCCATGCTTGTCAGGGTCTGAAAGCTAAGCAGGGTCTGCCCTGGTTACTACTTGAATGGGAGACCACCGAGGAAGACCAAGGCATGGAAACCAAAGCCTCTGCTGTCGCCTCCCGCTATGGGAGTATACTGCCGCTGAACATGGAAGTTCCACTTAGTGTTTTGCAGCTGATCGCCATCAGGAGACCTTTCCTCTGTGAAGGTGGTCTCATCTCCTTCTAGATCCATCTAAAGAAGTAGTCATCAGTACATCCTGTGGCAATGGATTTCGCCGTTTTGTTACTCTTTGAGTAAAGAAGTAGTACTTCCACTTGTCCCATGAAGCTGCTTTCTACTGAACCGGACCATCAGTCAATCAAGACCAGTACTGCCCACTCAGACTGGCAGCGGCTCTCCAGGGTCTCTGGCTGAGGTCTTCCACATCCCCTACTTGCCCGGTCCTTTTTAACTGGAGATGCTGGGGACTGAACTTGGGACCTTCTGCATGCCAAGCAGATGCTCTACCACTGAGCTACAGCCCCACTTCATGGCTCTCCAGGGTCTCAGGCTGAGGTCTTCCACATCCCCTACTCGCCCGGTCCTTTTTAACTGGAGATGCCGGGGATTGAACTTGGGACCTTCTGCATGCCAAGCAGATGCTCTACCACTGAGCTACAGCCCCACTTCATGGCTCTCCAGGGTCTCTGGCTGAGGTCTTCCACATCCCCTACTCGCCCGGTCCTTTTTAACTGGAGATGCTGGGGATAGAACCTGGCACTTTCTGCATGGAAAACAAAGGCTCTTCCAGTTAGCCACAACCCATCCTGAAGCCACTGCCCATCAACTTCCTTGGCATCTGCAAGTTCTAATATTTGGGGGGAGGAAGGGGAAATTCTCTGTAAACCCTTCCCATAGGTGTGTTTATACACTTACACGCAGAAGGCTTAACGGTCCGACCCTAGTGAGAAATTCATGGAACCTTACCGCCTTTTTTTATTTCACTCCACCGGAACTGATGCCGCCTCACCACAGAAAAGACGGAGTCGAAGCCGTCCTCTCGGATCATTTTGGCCACTCTGATCAGGTCCGTGGGATGCAGGCAGGGGGAGGTGGCCTGGATGTTTCCTACAATGTCGACCTCTGCAGGGGGGAAACAATAACCAAACTGACAAATCCCATAAAGTAACTAGATGTTTAGGTAAAGATACAGAAGGAGGAGGAGATGGAGACTGGATTTATACCCCGCCCATCACTCAGAGTCTCAGAGCGGCTTCCAATCTCCTTTCCCTTCCCCTCCCCACAACAGACACCCTGTGAGGTAGGTGGGGCTGAGAGAGCTTTTTCGAGGACTGCTTGTGAGAGTACAGCTCTGAGAGAACTTGTGACTGACCCAAGGTCACCCTGGCAGCTGCATGTGGAGGATTGGGGAATCAAACCCAGTTCTCCCAGATGAAGAAGGAGAAGAGAAGAGATTGGATTTATACCCCGCCCTTCACTACCCAAGGGAGTCTCAGAGTGGCTTACAAACTTCTTTCCCTTCCCCTCCCCATGACAGACACCCTGTGAGGTAGGTGGGGCTGAGAGAGCTTTTTTCCAAGCTGTCCTTGAGAGAACAGCTGGTACAGAGCTATGGCTTGCCCAAGGTCATCCAGCCAGGTGCAAGTGGAGGAGTGGGGAACCAAACCCGGTTCTCCCAGATTAGAGTCTGCGCACTTAACCCCTACACCAAACTGGCTCTCAATAAGGCAAACAAGTTCAGGTTTGTAGCTTTCAATCAGCCTCTAATCACCATCGAAAAACCACCACGTTGCTGATGGGGCTTTCACGACACACTTCTACCCGCAACCTTCTTTCTGGTACCTCCCTTCCCAACCTGAGAAGGTATTCTGTGAAACTCAGTGGCTCCGTAAGGCAGGGGTCCTCAGCGCAGTGCCCATGGGCCCATGGGCCCACCAACAGCCGAGTGTTTTTAGAAAGCAGGTGGGACCCGTTTGGGCTTTGGCCCGGCAAGGCTTCTGATTGGCTGTGTGTTCTTTTTCAAAAGTTGCTCTGGGACCTGCTGCCACCGCAGCAAAAGGGTCTTCACTGTAGGGCTGAACTGCGTGCATACCAGAAAATATCCTTATACAATACGTTGATTTTAAAAGGTATCCTATTCAACAGAGCTTCTGCTTGAGACGCTGAAAGAGTAACTGTTAAAATTATTATGCATAACCTCACACCTTTGACAGTTTGTGGTTGCCTCTGCCTCTTGTGGCAGCCGTTTTGTGTAAGTATCTGAAGGGCTGTCCCTTAGAGGAGGGCAGGGAACTGTTCCTGTGGGCAGCAGAGGAGAGGACTCGCAAGAATGGCTTGAAATTGAGGGGGGGGGGGAAGCAGTGTTCCCTGTAAACGGAGTTGGTGTGAGCTAGCTCATAGTTTTTTAGCCTCCGGCTCACACATTTTTGTCTTCGCTCAGGAAGGATGGCTCCACAGCAAACTGATTTATGCAGGAGCCAAATGGCTCACTCACAGCTTTAATGCCGGTAGCTCACAGAGTAGAATTTTTGCTCACAGGACTCCACAGCTTAGAGGGAGCATTCGACTGGGATTGCATCAGCTGGATATGAGTAAAAACTTTTCTATAGTAAGAGCTGTTCAGCAGTGGAATCAGCTGCCTAAAGTGGAGGAGGAGAAGGAGAAGAGAAGAGATTGGATTTATAATCTGCCCTTCACTACCTGAAGGAGTCTCAGAGCGGTTTACAAACTCCTTTCCCTTCCCCTCCCCACAACAGACACCCTGTGAGGTAGGTGGGGCTGAGAGAGCTCTTTCGAGGACTGCCCTTGAGAGAACAACTCTGAGAGAACTTGTAACTGACCCAAGGTCACACCAGCAGCTGCATGTGGAGGAGTGGGGAATCAAACACGGTTCTCCCAGATAAGAGTCCACACTCCTATCCACGACACCAAACTGGTGGTGAGCTCCCCCTCACTGGCAATCTTTTTTTATAACTTAAATTTTTATTTTCAATAAACATTTAATTCAGAACAATATATATTCAACAACAAACAATAAACAGTAAACTTCAAAAACGGCCAGCAAAAAACAACAACAGTTGACTTAATATCAATATATATAACAATACAACTTAAACAATATCTAATATTAATAAAACACAAAATCTACATATTTCTTAGGAAGTTTACCCTGCTTTGGTTGTTCTTTATTAACATATTCAAAAAATAGGAACCATTTTTTCCAAAAAGTTATTTTGTATTTTGGGCGATTCTATTGTTAAAATTTGTAATGCCAGTTTGTCCATTGCAGCCAAGTCCCAGAGTTTCGCAAACCGTTGGCCTACCGTTGGAATGTGTTTGGTTTTCCATTGTAGTGCAATAAGTGTTTTGGCTGCTAGTAAAAATAAAGATACAGAACAGTATTTAGACATTGGCCAATATTTGTATTTGGCCAATAATTCAATAGACTCTGGTGTAAATGGAATAGAAACATTCAAGATTTTATCTATCCACTTTAAAATTCTCACTGGCAATCTTTAAGCAGCGGCTGGACTTGTCAGGGATGCTCTAGGCTGATTCTGCCCTAAGCTGGAGGTTGGACTAGATGGCCTGGATGGCCCCTTCCAACTCTGGGATTCTACGATTCTACTCACCACCCTGTGTCAGAATTCTAAAGTTGCTCTCAGGGTCCAAAATGCCTGCGGTAATGTGTGAAACTACTCTGACAGCCAAGAAAAAAAAAAGCAACCGAAACAAATAACCCCCTCCCCTGCTTTTACAGAAGCATTTGTGGGTCAGGATGGGGGTGAGGCTGAACCTGTTCTATCCTCAAAAGGGCCTTATCTCCCAAGCTTTCCACTTCCCAATGATCGCTTCCTGTTTTAACCCATCAGGGGCCGTACCATCATGATACTGAAGAAACTCCACAATAGCATCCAGGGAGGTCGAGGAATCTTTGGACACTTCCGAGCTCCTTCGATGGACCTGCGCCCCAAACTGCTTGGCCACTTTCTCGATTTCATCGTGGTCGGTGGAAACCCAGATGCTGTTGGCAGACCCAAAAAAAAAAAAAAAAGGCAACTTGAGAGAGTGCCCAGATGGGCAAGGAGGATCAGAGCTACTTTCCAACGGCAGAACAAAGTTTAGAGTCCAGTGGCACCTTTAAGACCAATAAAGTTTTATTTTCAGGGTAGGAGCCTTCGGGTGCAAAGCACACTTTTGCAAATACATTTGGAACGTATTTGCAAAAGTGTGCTTTGCACACGAAACCTCATACCTTGAATAAACCGTTGTTGGTCTTAAAGGCGCCAGGGACTCTAAACTTTGTTCTACTGCTTCAGACCAACACGGCTGACATAAGAACATAAGAGAAGCCTATGTTGGATCAGGCCAGTGGCCCATCCAGTCCAACACTCAGTGTCACACAGTGGCCAAAAACACCAGGTGCCCTTAGGAGGTCCAGCAGTGGGGCCAGGACACTAGAAGCCCTCCCACTGTTGCCCCCCCACGCACCAAGAATGACCACCAGAATTCCCTCTAAGCTGAGTTAGTGTGAGCTAGCTCACAGCTTTTTAGCCTCCGGCTCACACCTTTTTGTCTTAGCTCAGGAAGGATGGCTCCAGAGCAAACTGGTTTATGCAGCAGCTCACAACTTTAATGCCAGTAGCTCACGAAGTAGAATTTTTGCTCACAAGACTCCACAGCTTAGAGGGAGTTTCTCCTTAGAGACCCACAAGAGTTCCAGGGTGTGAGCTTCCGAGAATCAAAGCGCCCTTCGTCAGACACAAGCAGAAATGGAGATCGCTCTTGAAGGCTGAAAATCTGGTTGTTCTCTGAGGGACTACTGGACTTGAATCTAACTGGTTCAGGTTCATTTATTATTACGACAACAAGCCATAAAATGCACATACTTAGATGAAACATTCCTATAACTGAGTTTAAACAGTATATATGTAAAAAGCCTCCCCCCCCTCTATAAAAAAAATAAAACTGTATAAAATAAAACGGGGGGGGGGGGAGCATAAATCAGAGACTACTAGGGAACTATTGTTATGTATTTGATTGTGTATTTCGAATGCAATAACACACCACCCAGAATTTCGCCACAGATTCAGTAATTGTCCGGTTCCCATCGATTAACAATCAGTTACACTGCTCAGCACCTGTTTGTTCCACCATATCTATTATGAGCGGCGTAATATATTTGTCATGGATCTTGTTATACCGGTTACATCTGAGCATCACGTGCTTAATAGTTTCTATCTCCCCTGAGCCATACCACTCTGAACATCTCTTCTGATCTTGGAAGCTAAGCAGGGTCGGGCTTGGTTTGTACTTGGATGGGGGACTGCCTGGGAATACTGGGTGCTGTAGGCTGAATTTAAGTGTTCTATTGCAGGTCAACCTCTGAAACGACTCAGCCAAGTTATCCTTGGAATACAGCAAGCTGAGGGCATGTGGGTATTTTTTTATTGGTCATCTTTTGACATATCTTTAAGAACAGCCACACCTGTGTCCTTGCCAAGAAAGCCAGCTTGGTGTAGTGGTTAAGAGTAGTGGACTCTAATCTGGAGAACTGGGTTCGATGCCCCGCTGCTCCCCATGAAGCCAGCTGGGTGGCCTTGGGCCAGTCACTCTTCTCTCAGAGCTCTCTCAGCCCCTAAAAAGAAGTCTCGCTCACCACCAGTTTTCCCTCTAGTTAGTGTGAGTGAGCTCAGTTTTTTAGCCTCCGGCTCACACATTTTTGTCTTAGCTCATGAAGGATGGCTCCAGAGCAAACTAATTTATGCAGTAGCCAATTGCGCACTCCCAGCTTTAATGCCAGTCGCTCACGAAGCAGAATTTCTGCTCACTAGACTCCACAGCTTAGAGGGAGCATCGCTCACCACTAGCTTAACGTTAAGAGCTAGAACTTGCGGCTGCTCCATAAAAGCTTATTTCAGAATAAAATGTGGTTACTCTTTAAGTCGCCACAGACCTCCTGTTTATTCCCTCTGCAAAAAAACACCCTGAGCTTGAAGATTTATTAGCCTTTATTTATTTATTGGCATTATTTATTGATACTAATTTTAGGGGGGGGGGTCCAAAAAATTATTCATTAGCATTTATTTATTTTTGGGTCCAAAAATCATTTGTTTCTGACTCCAGTCATTTGAACATCAGACCACCACGTCCCTACACCGTTGCCACTAAGACCAGTATAGTAGCCAAGTTCCACCACAACCCGGATGTCCGGTCTGGAAACAAAAGAACCCGGCCCCTTTAGTTAAATAAAAGGCGGGGAGGAGCCGCCAAAGGACGCATGCGCAAACCTCTGGAAGACGCCGGAGTCCACGGCTGCCCTCAGTACCCAGCCAATCAGCGGGACTCCGGCCAGCAGCTTAATGTTCTTCAGCGGGATCCCTTTGCTGCCCCCGCGGGCCAAGATGAGCGCCGCCATATGTGCGGAAGGCCGTGCTGAGTCTCCGGACTCCCGGGGAAGCCCAGCCGCGGCAGCAGAAGAAGACGGTCGATCGGCAGTCGCCATCCTCCTCTCAAAGAAACTTAACATTTCCCCCTCACTGTCACGTCTAGGCCGCGCCTCCTCGCGTACAGTTCGTGGGACGCCACCGAAGGGCATGCTGGGAGATATAGTTTTCCTCGGGTGGTTTAGGATTGCCGCTTTTTACGCCGTGGTTTGGAGACGGCGGGTCAGCTCTTGGTGGTGGGTGATGGGAAATGTAGTTTATTGAAGCGAACAACCGGGGGGGGGGGTGGCAGTGTCCGCGATGGGTAATGGGAGATGTAGTTCTAGTGATGGCTCGTTTGTATTTTAGAGGGGGGGAGGAGAATATATAAAAGTCCTGTTGCTAGACAAAACTGAAGACCCGCATGCATCCCGTTTACATCAGCAGCCAGCCAGACTCTTATGGGAATATATGCGAGATCGCGGGAGAAGCAGATAAGAAGAACCAAAATGCAGCTGTGATATAATTACTCAGGGCAACACTGTGCGGTCAGTTATTGTTTGCCATGCACGTTCATATAAACACATATATGCAAAGGTTATAGTGGATAAATGTTTCAAATAAACAAAAGCACTGGTGCCAAAGTTCAGTATATATGCAAGAAGAAATAGATAAGGAAATAATTAGAACTGAACTTCGGCACCAGTACTTTGTGTAAAAAAATGTGCGAGCTGGAGGCTAAAAAACTTGTGAGCTAGCTCAGCCTAACTCAGCTTAGAGGGAACACTGGAGGGGACAGACTTCAGCAGGGTATAATACCACTCTCCAGAGCAGCCCTTTTCCCCAAAGGAACTGTAATCTGGAGATCAGTTGTAATCCCAGGAGATCTCCAGGACCCATCTGGATGTTGGCAACCATAGTGGCGCACCCCCTCCATGCACATTGCATCCCCTTGCAATATACGATGCTTCCTTCTCCTGACATCATGGGGTATTTTGCTAAGTTTGTAACTCTCTTGGACATCTGTCCTTCCTCCAGGTGGAGAAACTTACCTGGTGTTATCTGTTACCAGAACGACTAAGGTTCCGGGAACCCCCACCTCTAGAGTTACCAACCTCAAGGTGGGGCCTAGAATTCTAGAATTATCATTGATCTCCAGACTAAGTTCCCCTGAAGGAAATGGAGCTTTGGAGGCTCGATTCCGTGACGTCACATCTTTGTGGAGCTCCCTCCCCAGGCAACACCCGCCAATCTCCAGGAATTTTCCCAGCTGGTGTTGGCATCCCTCCCTTCCCACCTGGTCGCCTTCAAGAACATGGGAAGGAGATCTTGTCTCTCTAGTGCTCTTCCTGCAGTCTTCCTGATCCCCAGCAGAGGGCAGGTGGATCGCATGGAACTGTTTTAGCATCTCTGTGTGTGAAACTAGGCAGTCCCATACAACTGTTTTCAGAATTGAGAGAAGGGGCGTTTGAAGGGCTGTCACTTGGAGGAGGGCAGGGAGCTGTTCCTGTTTGCAGCAGAGGAGAGGACTCGCAAGAATGGGTTGAAATTAAGGGTGGGAAGGTACCGGCTGGAGGGGAAAACTTCTCTACAGTCAGAGTAGTGCAACAGTGGAGTCAGCTGCCCAGGGAGGTGGTGAGCTCTCCCCCCATTCTTGCGAGTCCTCTCCTCTGCTGCAAACAGGAACAGCTCCCTGCCCTCCTCTAAGTGAGGGCTGCCAGCACTGGGTGGGAAAATTCCTGGCAATTTGTGGTGTGGCGCCTGAAAGAGGTGGGGTTTGGAGAGGGATGGGACCACAGTGGGATATAACACCAAAGTAGCCATTTTCTCCAGGGGAACAGATCTCTGTAATCTTGGAGACTGGTTGTAATTTCAGGAGATCTCCAGGTCCCACCTTCTGATTTTCCACTTTGAAATAGTGTAGATGGGACTGCCGAAGACAAACTTGGGAATTCCTTAAAGTCTGACTGGGGGTGGGCCGTCAGGAGAGCAGAGTTTGGGGCGGGGAGGGAGCTCAGAGGGGTATAATGACACAGAGTCTTCTCTAGAGAGCCAGTTCGGTGTTGTGGTTAGGAGTGCAGACTCTGGTCTGGGAGAACCGGGTTTGATTCCCCACTCCTCCACCTGCAGCCAGCTGGGTGACCTTGGGTCAGTTACAAGTTCTCTCAGAGCTGTTCTCTCAAGAGCAGTCCTCAAAAGAGCTTTCTCAGCCCCACCTACCTCACAAGGTGTCTGTTGTGGGGAGGGGAAGGGAAGGTGTCGTAAGCTGCTCGGAAACTCCTTCGGGTAGTGAAGGGCGGGGTATAAAACCAACTCTTCTTGTTCCTCATACAACATGGCGACTGCGTATCACCGGGATTGTGCTCCCATTATGGATAGTGGGTAGGCTCCTGGATGTAATGTCTAAAAAGGCCTGTAGCGGGGGATCTCCAACTCTTTTCAGCCTGTGGGCACCTTTGGAATTCTGACACAGGGCAGAGGGCACAATCGCAAAATGGCTGCCCCAGGAGGTGGGGTCAGTCGCAAAATGGCTGCCCCAGGAGATGGAGACAATCATAAAACCATCAGTGAGTGAAGTTACAGATAACTCTAGGAGTAGCTTTTCGGGAAGAAGCTCTGTTTAACAGCGTGCTTTTTAATCTGTGCAGCCAATCAGAAGCCCTGCTGGTTAAAAGCTCCACCTAGTCCTGCCCACCTTCTAAAAACACCTGGCAGTTTCCAGAAAAGGTGTTCGCAGACAACATCATGGCCAGAGACACCCCACTGGTGACCTCCTGGCGTATTGTTGGACAGGATTACGGTATTCTCATGAAGGGGGGAAAAACCCTCTTCTTGTGATGTTGTGTAAAGCTCTCAAAGGATCATTCCTTGCCTGTTATTCTTGAAGCAGTCCTGGAATTAATTCAGGCCTCTTCTTCATTGACCTGACAGATGTTAATTGCTAACGTTTTTAGGACCTCTTGTCTATAGGATCTCATCAGATAAAAGAAGACACCTTCTAGGGACATGAATTCCATGACTAAGCTTTTAAAGTTGTGCTTGTAAAGTTCCGAACAAGCTCCACGCATTCCTCTGTTCTAAAAAAAAAATAACCTTTTTGCTCAAGAGGCTGCCTTTTAGATCTTGAAAAGTTGCTTCCACTGGTGAGGAACGGTGCTGACGAAGTGCAAGCTGACCCACCATAAGCAGTGTCCCCCCCCCATCTGTGGGGTCTGAAATGTGGCAGGAAGAAAATCTACCAGCAGGAGTGGAGAAATGATGCTCCCACCCACTTCTGTCTTCTGTGAGTTTTCCCTTTCCCAAGCGGCCTTGTTTTTTGAAATAGGCATCCCGGCACGGTGACGAACATTCGCTTGAAATGCCCTTTTCTCCTAAGTTCGTTTTCCCCGAAGGAGTTTCTCAAGAAAGGGTTCCCATCAGTTTCCCAGGAAAATGATTACTTAAGCCAGGAGCATTGGTTAGGGTTGCTAACTCCATCTTGGGAAAATCCTGGAGATCAGGAGGCACTGGCCGGGTTGCCACCTCTGGGTTGGGAAATACCTGGAGATTTGGGGGATGGCGCTTGAGGAGGGCAGGGTTTAGGAAGGGGAGGAACCTCAGCAGGGTACAGTGCCATAGAGTCCACCCTCCAAAGCAGCCATTTTCTCCAGGGGAACTGATCTGTATTGTCTGGAGACCTGATCTCCAGGCCCTGTCTGGAGGTTGACTAGAAGCAGTGCCTTGGACATGCAGAGTTTCTGGAAGGAAGGGAGCTCAGCAGGATGTGTTGTCATTCTAGGAATTCAGTTTCTTCTAGATACTATGGTATACCATAGAGACTGTCCTATGAAGTTGCCATTTCCCCCAGAGAAATTGATCTCTGTAGTTTGGAGTACTATGGGCTCCACCTGTAGGATAAATGCAACCCTAGCTGGTTGCATTTAATGAACATTTTCACATAGAGGCAGTGCAGCTATCTCTTGAGATTTCTGATCTCATATTGAGCAGGCTGTTGGACTCCAAGGTCCCTTCCAGTCCTAGGATTCTTTGCCAAGCTGCCTTATGCCAATGATTGGCCTCCCCTCATTTTCACCCTGTAGAAGAAGAAGAAGAAGAGATTGGATTTATACCCCGCCCTCCACTCCCCAAGGGAGTCTCAGAGCGGCTTACAAACTCCTTTTCCCTTCCCCTCCCCACAACAGACACCCTGTGAGATAGGTGGGGCTGAGAGAGCTCTTTCCCAAGCTGTCCTTGAGGGAACAGCTGGTACAGAGCTATGGCTTGCCCAAGGTCATCCAGCCAGGTGCAAGTGGAGGAGTGGGGAATCAAACCCGGTTCTCCCAGATTAGAGTCCGCGCACTTAACCACTACACCAAACTGACTCTCTGTATGCAACTTTCACAAGGCTCATTGGTCCATCAACCCAAGTGAGGCCATGTACACGTGAATGGGCCATCCTGGACCTCGTACGCTCTCAGCTGCCGTTTGTTGCAGTGGAATCAGTTGCTATAAATGCATTGATGTCCATTCCAGCTTTTCCCTTCACCCAAAAGAAACTCATATGCACACTGCATTGTGGACGGGACATGGCTCAGTGGTAGAGCATCTGCAGTGTGAACAGAAGGTCCCAAAGTCAATCCCCGGCACCTCCAGTTAAAAGGATCAGGGAAGAGGTGATATGACTCTACCTGCAATCCTGGAGAGGAACTACTAGTCTGAGTAGAGTGGACAGTTGAAAGACTAAGGCTGTGGTCACACAGTCATTTTGACTGGGTTTCACCACTGTTCCCTCTCGCATTTAAAATCGCTGATCACATGCCCGCTTCCGTCTCCCACTCTGCAGTGGGCTCATTCACGCAGTCCTCCCAGTTCTTTAGCAAGTTTTCCTACACCCGGAAAATCAAGAAATTCACTGCCACAGGAGGTGGTGGCGGCTACAAGCATGGACAGCTTCAAAAGGGAATTGGATCAACATATGGAGCAGAGGTCCATCAGTGGCTATTAGCCAAAAAGTATAGACAGGAACTCTCCGTCTGGGGCAAGTGATGCTCTATATTCTTGGTGCTTGGGGGGGGCAACAGTGGGAGGGCTTCCAGTGTCCTGGCCCCACTGGTGGACCTCCTAATGGTGCCTGGTATTATTGGCCACTGTGTGACACAGAGTGTTGGACTGGACTGAACATTGGCTTCTCTTATGTTCTTATGTTAAATCAATAGTGGGAACAAATTGGGATAAGCTTGCTGTGTGACCACACCCTAACAGTGCCATCCTAAGCAGAGTTTTTACCTTTCTAAGCTGATCAGTTTCAATTGATTCACGTGTGATAATTTAGCCGAGTAAAAGGGAACCATACAGCACACATGGGGTAAATTAGCCAAAATAACTTTTACTAAGAAAATTAGGAAGAGTTGCATGAGAGGATAAAAACCATAAACATCTTTCTAGTTGCTGGTAAGTCCATCATGGAACCTCTGGTCTGATCTTTAGAACAAAGGGAGGAAGAAGAAACCCCCCAAATTGCATAAGTGCCAGATCTCAGGTAACATCACCAATGACCAGGCTGAAGGTCACTTCATTGTGAATAAGACATCCCTTTCTAGCACGGGAACTTAAGAACACAAGAACATAAGAGCATAGGCGTCAACTACGGGGGGGCTCGAGGGCTCGAGCCACTCCCGAAATTTCTCGGGGGGGGGGGGACTGAGCCCCCCCCCGGAAAAACAGTGCATCCTCCGCTGCGCCTCCCTCGGCCCTTCCTAGGGCTGCCGCCGTCTCTCCCCCCCCCCCCAGCCTGGCCACTCCGTCCGTCCATCCGTCCAGGGGCCAGCTAAGCAAATGCCCAGCTGGCCCCTGGACGGATGGAGGGAGGGATGGAAGCAGGAGCGGTCAGGCGGCGGGGGGGAGGCGGTGGCGGGGACATGGTCCCGGCGGGCGCTCGTGCTTCGCGCGCATGCACGGAAGAGCCCCCACCCCCCAGGAGTTTTTAAACTCTACGCCCCTGCATAAGAGATGTCCTCTTCCAATTATGGCTCACTCAGTCCAAGTGGGCCAGGAAACAGTCTGTGACCACAAAAGGGAGAAACATCTGGGTCAGGATCAGCAGCACCCCCTGCTTGTGTGTGAGCCTCAGCTAATGCCTGATTATTAGAGTTGCCAGTCTCCAGGTGAGGGCTGGAGATGTCCCAGAATTACAACTGCTCTCCAGTTGACAGTAGGGTTGTCAGGTCTCCCCTGTCCACTGGCAGGGGAGGGGGAGGGGTTAGGGTTGTCAGCTCCAGGTTGAGAAACATCTAGAGATTTGGAGATGGAGTGTGGGGAGGACAGGGACCTCAGTGGGGTACAATGCCACAGAGCCCGCCCTCCAAAGCATCCATTTTATCCAGGGGAACTGATCTCTGTGGTCTGAAGATGAGCTGTAATTCCAGGGGATCCCCAGGTCCATCCCGGAGGTGGGCATCCCTAGAACTTGACAGAGATCAGTTCCCCTGGAGAAAATGGATGCTTTGGAGGGTGGGCTCCAACGCTCCCTCTAAGCTGGGGAGTCTCTTGAGCAAATATTCTGCTTTGGGAGCGACTGGCATTAAAGTTGCGAGTGAGCGATTTGGCTGCTGCATAAATTAGTCCGCTCTGGAGCTATCCTTCCCGAGATCAGACAAAAATGTGTGAGCCAGAGGCTAAAAAACTGAGCTAGCTCACACTGACTCAGTTTAGAGGGAACACGGGTGGACTCTGTGGCATTATACTCTGCTGAGTATAATGCCACAGAGTCCACCCCTCTCCCCTCCCCAAATCCTCTCCCCTATCTGGTCCACTCCTGAATTTCCAGGGATTTCCTAGTCCAGGGTTGGTAACCCTAGGCCTCTCCCCTCCCCAAATCCTGCCCTATCTGGTCCACTCCTGAATTTCCAGGGATTTCCTAGTCCAGGGTTGGTAACCCTAGGCACTGATGCTGACCCCTCTGAACCTGGCCCTGAATAGGATCCCTGCAGGGATGTCCACATCTGTTTTAATCCCCGGGAAAAGCAGTCCTTTCAGCCAGGGAGGGAGGGAGGGTGCCCCCGTCTCACCGCTCTAGGATGGCAGACGGCTGTGGCCAAAAGCTTGCACCCTGGCATTCAGAGCTTTCCTTTCCCAAGCACGTATGCAATGGCTTTGGATGCTTTCTGCCCCCCCCCCCCCGCCCCACTTAAGCTGGAGTGGCCAGCGCATTTGGCTCTGTAATCGACTGCAGTCTTTTAACAAGGCATCGCGAAAGACCCATTCCCGGGCAGATTGCTGCAAAAGATCCGGGTAAGTCCTTTTCTTTCAGCAAACCGGAGGGCGGGGGGGGGGGGGAGCTGCCCAGGGTAACTGAGAAAGGCAGAGAATTGGAAATCTTCCCCGGAGCGTGGCTGTTACATAATGTGTGGGAAATGGAGCATGTCAGTAAGAAGAGCGCATGGTGCTCACGGGGATAGACAGTAGCATCCTTCATCCCTTGTAACTTTCTCCCAAACGCTTGAGTCCCTAGCAATGTCCCCACTAAGCTGTGGAGTCTTGTGAGAAGAAATTCTACTTTGTGAGCTAGTGGCACTAAAGCTGTGAGCAAGCGATTTGGCTACTACATAAATTAGTTTGCTCTGGAGCTACATGCTTCCTGAGCGAGGGCAAAAATGTGTGAGTTGGAGGCTAAAAAACAGTGAGCTAGCTCACACTAACTCAGCTTAGAGGAAACACTGGTCCCTAGGAAGGAAGGCGTCTCCTGGTTTGTCCATTTGTCTCTCCTGGCAGGGCTGTATTATCCATTAGACAACTTCTTCTTCTTCTTCTTCTTCCAATTTATTAATCACCCTATCCCCGCTTAGGCCAGCTCTGAGCGATGTACAAAAGGCAAAATGCCATACAACCAATAGAAATTTTAAAATATCCGTGTACAGTCAACAAGATAAAACCAAAACAGAAGATCCCTGATGGCAATTTATAATTTTCTGTTCCCACTCTGGGCTGTCCAGCCATTTGGTGGTGGTGGGGGAACTATATATATATATAGGGGGAAAGGGAAAGGGTGCCAGCCAGTGCAACCAACCATTGCTGCCCTCAGCCAAAAGCCTGGCGGAACATCTCTGCCTTACGGGCCCTGCGGAATCGCACAAGGTCCCGCGAGGCATGGATATCATTAGGCAAAGAGTTCCACCAGGTCGGGGCCAGGACTGAGAAGGCCCTGCCCTTGGTTGAAGGCAGCCGGACATTCTCAGGGCCAGGATCAGCAGCAAGTTGTTATCGGTAGAGCGCAAAGCTCTCCCGGGGACATAGCAGAGAAGATGGTCCCACAGGGACTAGGGCCCCATCAATTTTTGTTGTTGTTGTTGCTCAGGCACTGTTATTTTCTCTTCACAGACCGCCTGTAATATATAACCTCTATTAACAAGATAATTAACTGCTTCCTTATCGCAGTGAAACAAGTCGTCTCTCATATTAAAACAATTATCCATACATTGTATATTTTAAAATAAATAATAATTTAAAAAATTCACTTCAAAATAGCATAGTATTGGACAATTATACCCCCCAAAGGGCGCTTTCTCGAAGAGTTCTACTCACGCAGTTAAAAATATACTTTCGAAAATTGTGAATAGAATTCTTCTGGAGATCCTCAGAATGGATATAGGGCTATGTACTGCGGTCTAGGACCTACTGTACCTGGGTCAGGCTGTCAGCTGTAGTGGGGTGAAAGACTGAAGTGACGGTGGGGCCCCAAGATACCTGAAAGCGTAGGGGCCCGGCCATGGGTTAATACGGCCCTGTCTCCTGGCCCTGCAGAGTAGGGGGGATTCGTAGATCAGGATCCTTTGCGAACTGCATTACGAATGGCAGACTTTTCAAGCACCGCAGTCCAAATGCGGCGCTCTGTCAGGAAGCTCACTGCATCCCTTCAGGTCAGTTGCTTTCTCACAGCCTAACCTACTCCACAGGGTCGTTGTGAAGACAAAACAAAGGAAGGAGAATCAAATATGCTGCCACGAATTCCTTGCAGGAAGTGCAGGGTTTGTTTGTTTTTTAAAAAAGTATAGTTAAACAGAAATTTTGGCACGTAGCGCTAGAAATTCATTCACCCCTTTACAAAAACAGACTTTTCAAAATGAATGGTGTGTATTGATTTTTTTTTTTTTTGGAAACACAAACAAAATATTACACAAAAGAGAATGGGTGTTATGTAGAAGCTAAAAGTGACCGTTTAGGATGTCTCTAGCTTGAATCTCTGCTACAGACTCATTCGATGGCCTCGGTCACGCTGTTTCCACTTAGCCACACTGCCCCGTCTGCAAGTGGAGATAACCCTGACCTACTTAGCAGGGATGTTGTGAAGATTCAAAACTTAAATACATTATCATATGGCATTGTGTGTGGTATAGGCAAGAGATCCTAAGATTGTCTGGCAGCCTAAAGCTCTAGATCTTTTTTTTAAGAGTTATGCAGCAGGTTAGGCTTATTGGGAGGGGGGCTGGGAGAGCGGTGACTGACCCAAGGTCGCCCAGCTTGGCTTCAAGTGGAGGAGGGCGGAATTGAACCCGGTTCTCCAGATTAGAGTATGTCGCTCTTAACCACTACCCCATGCTGGCTCCCGCAGTTGTAAAGGCTGCAACCAGATAACAGATGTGATACATACAAATGCTCCACGTTTTATTTTAAAGAGAAAATACAGCTATTTGGTCCAAGGATGTGTCTTATTTATTTTTACCCCGCCTCTCTTCCCAGCAGGGACACCAAGCAGCTCACGTCATTCTCCTCTCCTCCATTTTACTCTCGCAACAATACTGTGAGGTAGGTTAGGCTGATAGCACGTGACTGGCCCAAGGTCAGCATTCATGGCAGACTGAGCATTCGAACCTGGATCTCCCAGATCATACTCCCAACACTCTAAAACGCTATGGCCCATTGGCTCTAAACTTTGGCATAGTTTCTTGAAAACAAGTTTACAATTGTCATATGTTAAAGCTAATACTCGAAAGATCTTCCCTGCCTTACTTTTGCGTTAACAACCGATCTGATGAAGGGCTCTGGCAAGCCCAGAAGCATGTGCTTATTATTTTGCAATATTTTGGGTGAGCGGTTCTAATAAGAACATAAGAGCAGCTATGTTGGATCAGGCCAATGGCCCATCCAGTCCAACACTCTGTGTCACACAGTGGCCAAAAACTCCAGGTGACACCAGGAGGTCCACCACTGGGGCCCGATTAATCCCAGAAGCCCTCCCACTGTTGCCCCCCAAGCACCAAGAGAAGACAGCATCACTTCCCAGACAAAGTGTTTCATCTATAAGAACATAAGAGAAGCCATGTTGGGTCAGGCCAATGGCCAATCCAGTCCAACACTCTGTGTTATACAGTGCCAAAATCCAGGTGCCCTCAGGATGTCCACCAGCGGGGCCAGATTAACTCCAGAAGTCCTCCCACTGCTGCCCCTGAAGCACCAATAATACAGAGCATCACTGCCCCAGATGGAATGTTTCATCTATATTGTGTGGCTTATAGCCAGTTATGGACCTCTGCTCCATACGTTTATTCAGTCCCCCCTTGAAGCAGTCTGTGCTTGTAGCCTCTACCGCTTCCTGCAACAGTGCATTCCATGAATTAATTATTAAAAAGTCATGAAAATAGCTGCTTTTGAATTTTTGACCAAACACCAACAGAGGCAACTTACAATTTTTTTTAGGGACCCTCTCTAGGGTTGCCAACCTCCAGGTGGGGCCTGGAGACCCTCTGGAATTATAATTCATTTCCAGAACAGAGATTAGTTCCCCCGGAGAAAATGGCTGCTTTGGAGGGTGGACTCTCCGGCATTAGACCCAGCTGGGGTCCCTCCCATCCCCTAAACCCTGCCCTCCCCAGGCTCCAACCCCCAAAACTCCGGGAAAATCCCGACCCACGGTTGGCACCCTCCCCCCCTCTGGATATGTGTCTTTTACACCAGAAGTAGTTAGTCTATTGGTCTCTCCCTAGTGTCCTGCCTTCTTGAGTGTCTCTGTGTGAGAAAGACCAGAAGAATGCGTACACTTTGGAAACCCGATAGGAGGCAGCAGCTGATCTTCTCTTCATCTGTCTAAAAATAATCCGCCGTGGGGCTCCGCACTGGCTTCTTGCTGGGGAGCAGACCGCTGTCGTCTGAATGATAGCTGCCACCCCAGGAGAAATTTGCCTTGGCAGGGGCCTTGGGGGTGTGTGCACGAAGGTAAGAAGCTTGCCTGAATTTGATCTAACCCGAAACCTGACTTGAAGCAGCTCCCCCTCCCCACTAACCTTCTCTCTCCACCACTCCTTTCCTTATACCTTCTAACCACCCCTCTTTGTACCCCTCTGGGCTCCCCTGCTGCCAATTGTCTTACCCTTGGCCATCCTAGAAGGCGGGTGAGAATATTTCTTCGCACCAAAACTATCCCACGAACTTTTCTTGCTTCGGCAATGCAAAGTCCGATGTGCCATTTGAAGGCAGAAGACAGAGCGTGAAAGCACTGGAGGCACTATTCAGGAGCTTTAAAAAAAATAAAATCAAAGGCTACTTCTAAAGCTATTAAGTTTTGCTTTTCAATGCCATGGTTACATTTAGCAAAGACAGGATTTGGTCTTTTTTAGCTACAGATCCTGTTAGATCCCAAAAATATAAGGAAGGTAGTATCCAGCTTGAGAAGCGAAGAACTTTTGAAGTTGGCTTTAAGTTATGAACGGTTGTGCTATATTCATGTATTGACCTATTTTGTGAACTAACTCAAGAGCCTCTCGGCTAAGGGGTGGAATAGGAAGTTTTACTATAAAGAAACAAAATTTGGGACCCAGGAAATGATTGTAGCATTGGCCGAAGTTCTCTCCTCGGAGCCGACTGGCTTTTAAAGTCCTTTGATTTGGCCAGTTCTCATCTTCAGGAAGATGACCTTAGCTCCAGATAAATCAGTGGCAGAGTTTTGAAAAGTTTGAATTTGGTTCACTGTTGTTTGGACACATGTGTGTATATATATATATATATATATATATATATATATAATATATATTTAAAAAGCAGATAATGATTTCCTGTATTTGTGCCTGAGATTTTATAGTCTGTAAGTGTGGAATCTGAACAATCCACATAAGAGTTCTTGTTTATAAAATAAAACAGCGAGTAGTACGTAAGAGATATAGGATTATTTCTCCAGGGAATGCCAATTTCAAGTATCTATTCTGCAAATGTATACTGAATGTAGCTATTTAAACAAATTAGGTTGAATGAACATAAAGAATGTGGAAGCTCTTAACCAATGGAAATAATACCAAAAAGCAGGATATTTATATAAACATATGGCAATGCATATCCAGTTTGGTGCAGTGGTTAAGAGTGCGAACTCTAATCTGGGATAACCGGGTTTGATTCCCCGGTCCTCCACATGCAGCTGCTGGAGTAACCTGGGGTCAGTCACAAGTTCTTTCAGAACTGTTCTTTCAAAGGCAGTTCTCGAGAGAGCTCTCTCAGCCCCGCCTACCTCACAGGGTGTCTGTTGCGGGGAAGGGGAGGGAAAGGAGATTGTGAGCTGCTCTGAGACTCCCTTGGGTAGTGAAGGGCGGGGTATAAATCCAATTTCTTCCTCTTCCTCCTCATCCCGTTATGAAAAACAAAAGTTACACATTAAATGCAAAGAAATAATATTTTTACGTACCTGAAAAAGCACAAATCGTTAGAATCCCTTTTTCTCTGCTGACATTTGCCATGCTAGGGCTGCGGTCACACACACTAAATAATCCACTTTCAGGGCACTTTCCAACTGCAAACTTGGAAATCCAGTTGGAAAGTGCACTGAAGGTGGATTATTCAGTGTGTGTGACTGCAGCCCAATGGTGCTCTTAAATACAGGAAAGACATTTGACTATCACTCCAGGTTTTTTAAAGCAGAAGTTTAGCAAGAGTGTACTTGCCCAAAACATTATCAATTAATCAAAAGAACAGTGACTAACAAGTGACTGAAAACCTATTTGACACCTGAATCCATGAAAAACTACAAAAAAATAGTAATCAGTAGATTTCAAACATATAAAGACACAGCAGACAAAGAACAATCAGTATTCAAAGGCACTCTTGGAAATCACCTTCATAGCTGAACCCAGAAGAGAAGAAGAAAAGAAGAGATTAGATTTATACCCCGCCCTTCACTCACTTGGAGTCTCAGAGCGGCTTACAAACTCCTTTCCCTTCCCCTCCCCACAACAGACACCCTGTGAGGGAGGTGGGGCTGAGAGAGCTCTGACATAAACTGCTCTTTTTCAAGAACAGCTGTGCCAGAACTATGGCTTGCACAAGGTCATCCAGTAGATGCAAGTGGAGGAGTGGGGAATCAAACCTGGTTCTCCCAGATTAGAGTCCGCGCACTTAACCACTACACCAAACTGGCTCTAGAAAGCCAAGAGAGAGGGTGCCAACTGGGATTCCAGAACCAGGGGACAGCAACAAAAACTGCTTTTCCTTGAGTGCCTGTCAGGAACCTGGGTTATCTAGGGTTGCCAGGTTTTCCCAGGCACCAGTGGGGGATGGGGTGTTAGGGTTGCCAGATCAAGGCCAGGAAACTCCTGGAGATTTGGGAACGGAGCCCGGGGAGCCCTGGTCTCCGCACCTCAAAAAAGATACTATAGCATTGGAAGAGGTGCAGAAAAGGGCAAATAAAAAGATTAAGGAGATGAATCTTTAGCATGGAGAAACGACAGCTGAGGGGGGACATGGTCAAGGTTTATAAGACTATGCCTGGGACAGAGAAGGTAGAGAAAGAAATACTTTTCTCCCTTTCTCACAATACAAGAACTCGTGGGCACTCCATGGAATTAATGAACACTTAGGCTTAGAAAAACAGATCAAAGGAAGTGTTTCATCACCCAAGGAGTGATGAACACATGGAATTCACTGCTGCAGGAAGTGGTGGTGGCTACAAGCATAGACAGCTTCAAGAGGAGACTGGATAAACATCTGGAGCAGAAGTCCACCAGTGGCTCTTAGCCACAAGGTGTTGGCCAGCAAGGCACTCTTCTGTGCTCTTATGGATTTTTATCCATAAGTTTGAACTCTGTGTCGCCAGCAGTGGAAGGGACTTGCGCTTTCTTCTCCACATAGGAGCCAGCTCCAGCCCAAGCCAGGAGGCTGACACCCCAAGCAGTTCACCCAAGACAAGGACAAAGGATTCCTCTTGCCATGAGGCCTCCTTCTGTCAGACATCCGCTGGTTAACCCCCACTCCTCAATATACATCTGAATAAGTTATGCTAACAAGACTGCCTAGCACCTACTGTGCCAGCCATCAGATACTTGGCTAAAACCATCAACTGACAATAGGTTGGCCAGGTGAGTCATCGGACCCTAGACTCAGTGTCTGTTTCCTGGTGAAGTCATACTTTTGCAACACTGACCAAACCCCTGGACCTCCTCCCTTTGTTCACCTTTAACCTATAGCAAGGTCCAACAGGGACGGACCGCCTAGTAGGAGTGTTAGTGGGTTGTGGTCTGTGCAGCCTCCCCAAGACCACCTAATAAAAGACCTTGCGCAGAGGCATTTCGCTCTCTTAAGCCATCGTCCCCTATCTGCTTTACCTCCCCTTTACCCTTCCCCCCCCCCCCAGCTTGCCTTTCCAGTCCCTCTAATCTTCTGTTGGAACTTCCTTCGGTCAGACAACTCCTCTTTAGGATAGGTAACGTATTGCTTCCCCACCAATGAACTCCTGCAAATTGCAACAGTGCTATTTTCTATCTTTATTTCCCTAGACCTGTGTGTATGTATGTGAGAATCTGTTGTTGTGTGCTTGAACAACATCATTTAGTAAACAGCATTTAATTTGCTATCTGCCTCACGTGCCTCTTTCCTTGAGAACTCCCGGGAGGGGTGGGACCCTGGTATAGTTGGCAAGAACCCGTGTATTTTGCCAGTTGCTAAGTGTAAATTAAAGCAATTCGGCTAACAGCTCTTAGCCACAAGGTATAGATGGAACACTCTGTCTGGGGCAGTGATGCATTGTGGTGCTGGGGGGGAAACGGTGGGAGGGATTCTGGAGTTTGAGCCCTCCTGGTGGACCTCCGGATGCTGTCTGGATTTGGCCACAGTGTGACACAGAGTGTCGGGCTGGATGGGCTGCTGGCCTGTAGCCAGGATTTTGTAATTTGGGGGGCCTTCAAATAAGTCAGGGGGCACTGACAGAACAAAAATAAAAAGAAATAGAATTTCAATAAAATTTTAAAAACTCACCCTTGCCAGTTGGAGCAGGCAGGACCAGTGGCAGTGGGGCTGGGCTTGATGGAAGTTGGGGGGGGGGGTTGTTAGGAAGTTGGGGGGGGGCCGGGCCCCAAAATACCCCAATGTAACCTGATCCAACATGGCTTCTCTTATGTTCTTAGCTGGGGATGGTTTGTAACAGAAGTGAAAATGTTTTGAAGGAGACTTTCCTTCACATGGTGACTTAGGGTTGCCAGGTTGCCCCAGGGTTGCCAGGGGACGGGGACGGGGGTAGCTTGGGAAACTCCTGGAGATTTGAGGACAGAGTGAAGGATGGGGACCTCAGTGGGTTACAGTGGCATGAAGTCCACCCTCCAAAGCAGCCATTTTCTCCAGGGGAACTGATCTCTGTTGTCCGGAGAGGAGCTGTAATTTGGGAGATCCTCAGGCCTCACATGGAGGCTGGCATCCCTACACAGTGTGCACAAATATTTCCCTTGTCCCTCCGTCACCACTGGTGAAATAGATTTTGCAGGTTTTTCGAAGCATCACCCAAAACCCTGCTGCCCAAAGGTGAAAGCAGGGCCAGCCACTCTGTATAAAGTCTCACCCTCTTCCCAGCCACCTTCTGGAGTCTGAACCTCCCCAGCATAAACAAACTCAGGCGGTCAGGTTGCAGTAAGCAGCTGTCTGCAGGGTCTGACTACTATGTCACTTTGGATGGTTTTAGAGGTTTGCCGGACTCCTGCAGTGAGCCCTGGATTGCTTCCGATTTGGTGCTCGGCTCTTTAAATGGAGCCGGGGGGGCCAACGCTTTCATGAGACTCTCCGCTTATTTTAGCCAGCTGCTGGAGAAACATGAGGAGAACATGATAAAAGGCTATCCCTCCCTCCCTGGCTGTCTGGAAATGAGATCCTGGGGTGTGTCCAGAGCACTGGAGGAGACTCCAAGACGTTTCTGCTTGGGCAGGCAGGGAGTCTTTTGGGATCATGCTGGGTTCTCCAGGTGGGACCTGGGGATCCTCCGGAAATACAGCTCATCTCCAGAGATCTGTTCCCCTGGAGAAAATGGATGCTTTGGAAGGTGGACTCTATGGCACTGTACCCAACTGAGGACCCTGTCCTCTCCTAGGCTCGTGGGGTTGCCAATCTCCAGGTTGTAAGTTAAAACAAAATACAGCTGTGAAGTATATAACAAAAACTATTGCTTGTTTGTATTTTTTTTAATTTTTCTTTAAAGCCACATACATTGAAAAACTCAAAAGATTACACTATTTCTCATAAGGACTTTGAATTTCAACATGAAATATCTTCCAAACTTTGAAAAACAAAACAAAACATGAATTGCCAATATCCTTGGCTGTAAAGTCCATTTTAAAGGTTTGCTTGTCAAGTCACGTTTCAGGGTGTGTGTCCCGTCTTTCTGCTAGCCTTGTGAACTGAAACATACATTGACAAAACATTTATAAAGCGACCCAGGGGTCCGTTGGAGCAGGAGCGCACAGGAGCGCAGGTCCGGGAGTGAGGAGCCCAGGGGGCGGGCACATGACCAAGCCCCGCCCCCTCCTCGGCTTCCCCGAGCAGTGCAGAGGCGCAGCGCCCCAGGGAAAGCCCTGCTAGGGTCTTTATTATTTTTAATGTTTTGTTTTAATATTGATAATTTTATCCTTGTTCCTTTTATGACTGTGTGCTGCTTTTCCAGAGACTTGCTCAACGTGGCATATAAATTTTCTAAGTATATCATTTTTTATCTGGGCACATGGCACATAAGTACTGGAGAAATTTCACCAACCCTTCAGCAGCTTCCACTCCATCAGTTTGGTGTAGTGGTCAGGAGTAGTACTCTAATCTGAGAGAACCGGGTTTGATTCCCCACTCCTCCACATGCAGCTGCTGGTGTGACCTTGGGCCAGTCACAAGTTCTCTCAGAGCTGTTCTCTCATGAGCAGTTCTCAAAAGACCTCTCTCAGCCCTACCTACCTCACAGGGTGTCTTGTTGTGGGGAGGGGAAGGGAAAGGGATGGGTGGTACACATGTCCTGGGTATCTCAAGTCTACTTGAGCAGGAAGAGAATGAGGGTGTGTTCTTTACGCTTATTTTTATTGCCCAAAGTATTGGATGGGGAAGGGAATGGAGGAAGAGCAGGTCAGTTTCACTCACCTGTGGAGTGGAGCCTGAGGGGTGGGTGTTGCCTTCTGACACACTTCCGGTATGTTAGGGGGTGTGGCATATGCAAATGAGTTATGTACATGAGTTATGCAAATGAGGTGCTAATGAGCTCCTGAACCTCTTTTTCTATGAAATGACCCCTGATAAAGCCTAAGAAGATTTTTAGAAAAGTAACTTTAAGCACGTCTCTTGTAAATGCCTTTAAGCTTTATAAATGTTTTGTCAATGTACGTTTCAGTTCACAAGGCTAGCACGCCCCGAAACGCATCCTAACAGGGCTACCCACCTAGACCTGGAAGAGTAATTCTGTCGTCTCTCTTTCTACGGTGGTGTTAGACTATCCCGTTCCTGTTAATCTATTTGGGCAGAGTTGAGCGGGGTTGCCTGTCTGCTAAGGAGCCTGCATATGGTACCTCTTTGTGAGTCATTGCTCTGGTTATGCTTCCTTCCAATCAGAAGGTGTGCCCAGAACAGTAACTCACATGGCACACAAGGAAGATTATTCACTTCAGGTGTACGAATGAAACAGACATTCAGTTTTACCTCATAAAACAGTCAGCCTGGTGAAATGCTGAAGGAGGGAAAGGATGGGCCAATACTTCAAAGGACTACAGTTCCTCACCAATAACACCATGCCTGTAAATTGGATTTGCTGTTTGAAGGCCTTGTGTTGCTGCACAAAGGACTCTTGGGTTTGTTTTCTGAAGTCAAGTGTCTTGGGTTTTGGTTAAAAAGTGTTGTGTGGGGGTCAGAGTGTTAGATAAGGAATCTCCATTCACCCCTGAAGCGTGCCGGGTGATCTAGGGCCAGTCATTCTAGGGTTGCCAGCTTTGGGTTGAGACATACTTGGAGATTTTGGGGGTGGAGCCTTGGGAGGGTGGGGTTTGGGAAGGGGAGGGACCTCAGCAGGGTATAATACCATAGAGTCCACCTTCCAAAGCCGCCATTGTCTCCAGGTGAAGTGATCTTGGTTGTCTGGAGATCAACGGTAATAGCGAGAGATCTTCAGGTGCCTCCTGTTGTGAAGATAAAATGAAAGAGGAAAGAACAACGTACACTGCCTCAAGTCTCTGGGAGGAAAGACTGGATAAAAAATGTGCTAAGTATAAATAAATAAATGGGACCTTCTCATCAGATCCCTCCCCCACAAGTTATTAAAATTCATTTTGTTTTTGGAAGCGCAGCTGACTAAATGCCGGACGTGATGGAAATTGCCTTTTGTGGCACCGACAATTCTTCGGCCTATGAAATCAGCAGCGGCTTCTTGAGGAACGTCTGCTTTCTGGATGCCCTCAACTTGGTGCCTCACGTTTTCCTCTTATTTATCACCTTTCCTATTTTGTTCATTGGTGAGTAAGCTGACTGCCAGCTTTCTGTGGCCTAGAGCTCTCCTTTTGCAATGTTTTCCTTTCATTGTGTGACATGTCTGTTTATGGTCACGCTTAATACGGTGTGCCCAGTATTCTTCCTATGCACAGGCCATGCTAGGGTTGCCAACTTCCAGGTGGGTCCCAACAAAAATACAAGGCAGTAATACACAGTAAAGTCAGGTGCAACAACAAAACAAACTGTGTAAAGAATCAGCAGGACCATGGGACAAAATTAGATCCCCTGGTTAGGACAAAAATGTTCACATAATCACCCAAAATGCCCAATGATACACGGACAGGTGAACTCCTCATATAATGTTGTCGAATGTGCTGTAAATATTACATGACGTTCCACAGATACGCCCACGAATCAAACGTCCTCTTTGAACCAAAGGTATCCCATAACTTGAAAAACGTGTTGGTGACCGTCTGCTTCCAAATGTTCTCACAAAAGCAAAAGGCAACCTTGGTTTAACCACAAATAAACGGGAGGGGTAAATACAGCTTCACGCATTAGCCAGCTTCTGGGGGGTCTGTGTTTCACAGATGCTTTGTCAAAAGTCCGCATTTCCTTTCGCCCTGAGTCCAAGAAGTCTCCCACCGCTGCTGCAGCACAGCTGGTAATCTTTCATTGTGGTGATGATGATTATGTGAACATTTTTGTCCTAACAGATGATCTAGCTTCCAGGTGGGGCCTAGAGATCACCTGGAATTGCAGTTCATCTCCAGGTGAAATAAATCAGTTCCCATTGTGAAAATGGCTGCTTTGGAGGGTGGCCTCTTATGGAATGAAGCCCTGCTGAGGCCCCTCCCCTCGCCAAGCCCTGCCATTTCCTGGCATCACACCCCCCCCCCCCCAATCTCCAGGGATTTCCCAACTCAGAGCTGGCAACCCTAACCTGTCACACACGTCTCGGTCAGACCCATACTAGATTACTGTAACAAGCTCTATGCGAGTGGAAAGTATTGGAGTCGGGAGGCGAGTGGTAGTGATTTCATAGTAAAGCTCTTTATTGAGGGTCAGATGGAACATGAGAAACCCCAGGCTCAGACCCCTCTTTTATGCCGGCCAGAGACAATGCCCCGACCTCGCCCATAAGTCCTGATAGGACCTTAAGTCTGTGGTTGCAGTTCATAGGTCCCCCTGCGGGAGACCTAGGCGCGTAATTGGTGGTCGCTCAGGATCCAACTGGCTATTGTATTACCTGGCTGAAGCTCAGGTAGATTCTGACCTTGTGCGCTGACCACGTGGTGGTCGCCATTGCGAGAGGCCAGGCGACCGCGGTCTTAGTACACAACAGTGAGGCTGCCTTTATAGGATAAATATGTGTATAAACCGAGTTGCCAACCTCCAGGTACTTGGGTAAACCAAAAGAGTGCATGGGAAAGATTGGGTAAACCAAAGATGAGACACAGTATGCTAACTTACATCACAAATTCTCTATTGTAGACCCCCTTTAGGGGTCCATAATATTAAGTGAAACTGTCCTTTTTGTGAAATGGTACATTGACTGGTACAACAGACACGATCGATAAAGATCTCAAAACAAGGTCACACCTGGAATCCTTGTCTGATAATATGATGACAGATGTGTATAATTGATTCCACGGCTGCATCTAAAACTTGGAGCCGTGTTACTTGTGAGGTGTTCACATCGTCCCTGCCAATGCTCCCTCTAAGCTGTGAAGTCTTGTGAGCAAAAATTCTACTTTGTGAGCTCCTGGCACTAGTTGAGAGTGAGCGATTTGGCTGCTGCATACATCAGTTTGCTCTGGAGCCATCCTTCCTGAGTGAAAACAAAAACCTGTGAGCCAGAGGCTAAAAAACTGTGAGCCAGCTCACACTAACTCAGCTTAGAGGGGACACTAGTCCCTGGAACTGTTTATTTATTGATTTATACTACATTAGGGGTGGGCAATTGTTTTGGCTCGGGGGCCACTTTGTGGGAGTGGAGGTTAGTGGAGGGCCGCACCTTTTAAAATGATTGCATTCATTAGTTAACTTTGCATTTCAGAAAAGGTATAAATTGTATCATAAAAATCAATAAATATAAATTAAATAAAATAGTGGTAGTTTTATTCAATTTATTCATTGTGCTAATTTCATATCATCTATAGCTGCAAGCACATTTAATTTTAGAATCAGTTTAATGAGACAAATGTACCCTATCACACTTTTCTACAATTTTTTTGAAATCAGGAGTGAGATTGCTTGTTGAGATTCTCATCACAGCCTGCAAGTTAATGTCTGTCAAATGTCTGTTAATATCTATATTTACTCTTGTTGATCTTCATGCAAGAAAAACTTTGCTCACAAATATATGTAGACCCAAATATAGAGAACATTTTCCCAGCAAATTTCTTCATACATGGAAATTTTTCAGCAGACAAAGATTTGTAAAAGTCAACTAATGTCACAGCATTAAACATTTCTTTCACAGTGTGATCTGACTGCATGTCAGTAAGTTCAAGCTGCAGCTCCTCAGGTGCTGACAGTGGCCAACTGTCTTGGCAGGCTGCAAAAAACTCTGTGGCGGGCCGTATGTGGCCCCCGGGCCGCAATTTGCCCACCCCTGTACTACATGGCTCTTTTTGTGGGCTGTTCAAAGTAATGAGCCGGGTTTCATCTACGATTCTTTGGTTTATGTTGGAATGTTGACTGTAAAATCTATTATCATTCTTTATCATTCTTGTTTGGTCTATTAAAGACGTTTGATAGTATTGTTAGTAAAGGTCATATTTTAGAGCAGTTTAGGGCTACCTAGTGTTTATACTCCCTTCCAATGAAAATGAAATATAGCTTCACTACACTTAAAGACACTTATACATCCAATGCATAACCCTCCCGGGTATATAACAAGACTATTTTGAAAGCATAAATACAATTGAGAAGAACTTGTGCAATTATTTCATCCGAAGACGCCTCCATGGCTTGACTTCAGGTTCTTCTGAAATCAAATCTCAGCTGGCTGACACGTTTCGAAAACTTTCTTTGTCAAAGCCAGTATGAAAACTACAAACATAATATTATCATATAAATACATTGACCTCTACATTCAAGTGAGTCCCCAGACCCAGCAAATCCAATACTTACACAGCTTTTATCTCTCTAAAGAATCACTGAACTTTCATAGCAACAGTCTGGAGACAGAAGGTTCTGACTTCTGGCGTGTCTTTCAGATGTAAAGACCACACAAGCTGTTTGTGAGAACCAGTTTGGTGTAGTGGTTAAGTGCGCGGACTCTAATCTGGGAGACCCAGGTTTGATTCCCCACTCCTCCACTTGCACCTGGCTGGATGACCTTGGGCAAGCCATAGCTCTGTACCAGCTGTTCTCTCAAGGACAGCTTGGGAAAGAGCTCTCTCAGCCCCACCTACCTCACAGGGTGCCTGTTGTGGGGAGGGGAAGGGAAAGGAATTTGTAAGCTGCTCTGAGACTCCAAGTGAGTGAAGGGCGGGGTATAAATCCAATCTCCTCTTCTTCTTCAATTGTTACACTAAAAATTGCTGGGTCTGGAGTTACAACTGCAAAAACATGCATCCAGTTTTACAGCACAGATGAAGTCCTGGAAATACATTCTATTGAAAGTTATCGAAAGCAACTTAAATCAAACTCAGGACTCGGACCTGAAGGTGACAAAGACTGTAACCAGCGTATCCGCTTTTTCTCCTGACGTGGTCCTTTGGTGAGTCACCACATGCAGCACAGTATATTTAAAATCCTCTGGCTTGTGGTTATTAGTCTGAAAATGGGAAGTTAGTGGAGCCTCTGCCACACTGTTACGAATTCGTGCAATGTGTTCCAGGATAGGAGCCTTTACCGGGCGTGTAGTCAAAAGAAAAAGTGGATCTCTGGATTGGGAAATTCCTGGCGATTTGGGGGTAGAGCCTGGCGAGGGCAAGGTTTAGGGAGGGGACAGACCTCAGTGGGGTATAATGCCATAGAGTCCATCCTCCAGAGCAGCCCTTTTCTTCAGTAGGGTTTCAGGTCCCTACCTTATGCCAGTGGGGGGATAGGGCTTCCATTTTGGGGAGTTTTTTGGCTGAGTGCTAGTGTCCCCCTGGCGATGTTCTTGGTGCGATGACTTCGACACCGGGTGACATCAATGTGCTGGGCACGTTGACACGATCCTGGGACTTGGGGGGGGGCGGGGTTCCCCCCACGGGCTGGATCCAGGCCAGTGGATTGGGGGTCCTAAAAGTGGGCAAAGCCCCACCCCCCTGGGGGGAATGGCAAGCCTATTCTCCAGGGGAACTGACCTCTGTAATTCGGAGATCATTTGTAATTCCAGGAGATCTCCAAGCCCCACTTAGCCATTACTGATCCAGGTAGGTAGGTAGGTAGGTATTTATTGGATTTATACCCCACCCTCCCTGCCAAAGCAGGCTCGGGGCGGCTTACATAAAGGTGTTAAAACAGTTTTAAAATCCTCTGGTTTATGGTTATTAGTCTGAAAACGGGAAGTTAATGGAGCCTCTGCCACACTGATATGAATTTGTGCAATGTGTTCCAGGATTCGAGCCTTTACTGGGCATGTAGTCAGGAGAATAAGTGGATCTCTGGAGGAAGACTATTGTAAAACACGGAAGCACACTTTAGCATCTTAAATTATAGGCTGACTGCTTCATAAGCATTGCTGGCTCCTAAACTAGGATTTTGCCCTTTCGAAATGGAAGCCAGTAATGTTGTAGTATATGGAACCAGGGGTCATTTCGAACAGGAGCTTGGGGGAGCTCAGCTCCGGGAGTTGGTGCCAGCCCCCCCTCCCCCCCGCGGGGGAATGCCTGCTTGTGTCATGGCTGCAGCAAAATGACCCCGTCCCCTGGAAAGGTCCTTGTTCCTCCGACCAGCCTTCTGAAGGCTTCAGCCACCACTGAAGCTATCCTCCCAGAATAGTGGTATTTCTGAGGCTTGGATTAGTAGCTGTCCCCTCTCTGCCAGCTCTTTCTCTCTCTCTCTCTCTCTCTCTCTCTCCTTTCTTTCTTGCCTTCTGACATACTTCCGGTGATGTCAGGTGGTGTAGCATATGCAAATAAGTTATGCTAATGAGTTATGCTAATGAGCTCCTGCACCCCTTTTTCTACAAAATGACCCCTGTATGGAACCAATGCTCCCTCTAAGCTGTGGAGTCTTGTGAGCAAAAATTCTACTCTGTGAGCTACTGGTATTAAAGTTGTGAGCGAGCGATTTGGCTGCTGCATAAATTAGTTTGCTCTGGAGCTAAGATAAGATCCTTCCTGAGCTAAGATAGAAATGTGTGAGCTGGAGGCTAAAAAACACTAACTCAGCTTAGAGGGAACACTGTATGGAACCTGCCTAAGCCCTAAGAGGAACTCCCTCTCTTCACATGAATGGATGTTTCTTCTGGAATATCCTAGTTAGAACTGAGTGGTTGGTAGTTAAAGAATCCAGCGGCTGTTAAGTCTATGGTTGTTCCCTGCCTTACTGTTCTGCACATTCAAGAAGGTTTTTGGAAACATATTTCCTGCTGCCTCTTTGGCCTTAGGGCAGACCATTTATCCACCTTCACAGTGGCTACACAAGGTATCGATAGGAACTCTCAGTCTGGGGCAAGTGATGCTCTGTATTCTTGGTGCTTGGGGGGGCAACAGTGGGAGGGCTTCTAGTGTCCTGGCCCCACTGCTGGACCTCCTGAGGGCACCTGGTGTTTTCGGCCACTGTGTGACATAGAGTGTTGGACTAGATGGGCCACTGGCCTGATCCAACATTGGCTTCTCTTATGTTCTTATTTATTTCAGGATGGGGAACCCAAAGTTCAAAGGTCCAGATCCATCACAACACATGGTTACACTTCCCCGGGCACAATTTACGATGGATCCTGACGTTCACCCTGCTGTTTGTGCACGTGTGTGAAATAGGAGAGGGCATCGTCTCTGATACGTAAGTTCTTGGGCTTGGGGACCAGTTGGGCAGCAAGGCTGATGACGAGGTGCCTGCATTCTCCAAGGCTGACATCTCGGTAAAAGTCTATTGGGCACTATCATGAGCATGCGACCCCAATCCCACAGCAATTACACTAGCTACCAATTAGGGTTGCCAGCTCCTCCGGTGGAGGCAGGGGTCACCTGCTGCTAGGCCACACTCCACCCCCACCGCCAGTCAGCTTTCCAGTGGGGAGACTTACCAGGAGAGAGAGAGGAAAGCAAGGCCACATTGCCAGTGATGTGATGATGACATCGCTTCCAGCACACAGGTGACATCCGCGTGACGCCGTGGTACCTGGGCAAAAACTCTATGATAGAAGCCATTTTGCCATAGTTTCTGCCCAAGTGCCAGAGTGTCACCGAGACATTGCAGCTTGATGACATCACTTCCGGTGTGTGCTAGAAGTGGCACCTCCATGTTGCCTGGGCCTTCATCTCTCTCCTGGTAAGTGCCCCCCATCCCCCATTGGTTTCCAGGAGGGACTTGGCAATCCTACTACCAAGACACTCCCAAGCCCAATTAGAAGTGTTGTTTTTGACTTTTAAAAGCCTACATGGCTTGGGACCGGGGTATCTGGAGGACCATCTCCTCCTGTAAGTTCCTGCCTGAGAATTAAGACTGCAAGGAGAGGCCCTCCTGACTCTGCCATCAACCAAAGAATTGTGTTTGGTTGGGTACATGTGAGAGTGCCTTTTTAGTGGCAGCCCCATAATTATGGAATAACCCCCCCCCCCGGCTTTTGATCTTTAGGAGGCAGCTTAAGACGGTTTTATTTAGGACTGCGTTTGGTTAAAGCAGTCCTGAACGGTGACTGTAAAATTTGTGTCTTATGTGTTTTCATGTACTCTCTGTGTTTTATTTATATTGTAAGCTGCCTTGAGCTTCGTAAGAAAGGAAGGCGGCTAATAAATGTTTTAAATAAATAAATTAAAGCCCTCTTGTTCCCAGGGGGAAAATGGCATTGCCCTTTCCCCTTTCTTCCCTGCTTCCTTTTCTCTCCCTGCTGCAATTTATACCTTGGTGCAAATGCTTTCATACCCCCAATTAACGTTCTTCTCTCTTGAAATGGTCATTGTCCTTTCATCGCCTCTGTGAGAACTGTAGTCTCAGGCTGTGGTCATACACATAAAATAATTCACTTTCAATCCCCTTTCAGTCCACTTTCCAACTGGATTTTGCCAGTTCACACAGTAAAAACCCACCTGGAAAGTGCATTGAAAGTGGATTATTTAGTGTGTGTGACAGCAGCCTCAGTCTGTAATGTCCTTCCTTCTACCTGGAGCCTCTCTTGTTCTTGGACTTTGTGTAAAGCAAAATACCTGTTGCTATGACCAAGGAGAGTCCCAGAGGTCCTGATGGTCCATTTGTTTCCTTGCAGACATTTGAATTCTCGCCACCTCCACCTCTTCCTTCCAGCTATAATGGGATTCGTAGCTGCCACAACCTCTATAGTCTATTACCACAATATCGAAACATCAAATTTTCCAAAGTTGCTTCTGGGTAAGTAGCTGCCCTTTCCTGTTCTGTGTTCAAAAAGCTGGTTTCAAAATCCGTGGGTGCCTCAGAAATTCTGCGAACGGTCTGCGACTTGACTTCTTGAGAGGGTTGCCAGGCCATGTCTGGAAACTGGTAGGAGGGTTGGGGGCAGGGGTAGGGGGGGGGGGCTGCAACAACCTCTGTGCTTAGGGTTACCGGGTCCCTCCTGGTAACCTGCAGGGGGTTCTTCCTTCCTGTGCTGGGACAAAAATGTGTGAGCCGGCAGCTAAAAAACTGTGAGCTAGCTCACACTAACTCAGCTTAGAGGGAACACTGGTAGTGGGTACTTACGAGGAGAAAGAGAAAGGCCTGGCCTCGTTGCCAGCGTCACACAGGAAGTGGCATCATCACGCCAGTGATGTCATCACACCAGTGACATCCGGGCAATGCTGTGGTATTTGGGCAAAAACTCTATGGTAAAACCAGCTTCTACCATCAAATTTTTGCCCAAATACCAAAGCATTGCCTGGACATTGGTGGTGTGATGCCATCATGTTCTGTGTGATGCCAGCAATGAGGCTGAGGCCCTCTCCTTCCTCCTGGTAAGTCCCCTCCGCTAGCCAGCTGATTGGTGGCTGGGGGCAGGCCTGGCGGCAGGGGACCCCCACCTCCACCAGGGGGTCTGGCAACCCTATCTGTGCTGCTTCGTCGCTTCCGGTGAAAACTGGGCAGTGACACAGGACAGCTCTAGGAATTGCTGAAAACTATGGTTTCCCCAAGCATTGACACAGTGGTGCAGATGATGCAGAGGTTTCTCTTCTTCTTCTTCTTCTGCCACTGTTTGGAACAGTAGTGGACAACCAAATGCTGTTGCCAACTCCATCTTGGGAACTTGCTGGAGATTTAGGGATGACGCCTGGAGAAAGCAGAGTTTTGAGAGCAGTAGGGTTGCCAAGTTACTTACAATTCCTGGCAGGGGAGTCCCAGTACCATAGAGTTTTCAGGGCGATTACTAAAGCGTCGCCTTCAATGTGCCCGGCGTGATGATGTCCCTTCTGGGCAACGTCATCACGCCGGCATGTTGGCCTGATGTGGCCATTTCGGGGGTAGGGTTCCCCCTGCCAGCCGAATCCAGACCGGCGGATCAGGGACCTATTTAGTGGGGGAATACCTAGGGGGCAGCCCTAGGGAGTGGAGACAGCGCATCAGATGTGGCGTCTTAGAATCTGTCCTATGAAGCTGCCTTTCCCTCTAGGAGAAATCACCTACTGCCAGATCTTTTAACTGGAGATACCGGGGATCAGTGTTCCCTCTAAGCTGAGTTAGTGAGAGCCAGCTCCCAGTTTTTTAGCCTCCATCTTACAGATTTTTGTCTTAGCTCAGGAAGGATGGCTCCAGAGCAAACTGATTTATGCAGCAGCCAAATGGCTCGCTCCCGACTTTAATGCCGGTAGCTCACAAAGTAGAATGTTTGCTCACAAGACTCTACAGCTTAGAGGGAGCATTGCCAGGGATTGAACCTGGGACCTTCTGCATGCCGAGCAGATGCTCTGCCTCTGAGCCACAGCCCCTCCTTGGGCTCCCTATAAGGGTTACACATCAAGAATAAGAGCCTAATCAAGTCGATTGTTGCTGGTCAAGAATAAGACCCTAACCTGGCAAATGCTGTTGACTAGCCAGACTGGTTAAACTGACCCTACTGCTTCTGCACTGTCTGTTCTAAGCTAGCCGGGATATCTTTAATTCATCTGTTGATCGACAAATTGCTCAATGATGCATGCATGTGAGCAGGGCTTTTTTTGTAGAAAAAGCCCAGCAGGAACTCGTTAGCATAATAGGCCACACCCAACAGCAGAAACTCATTAGCATATTAAGCCACACCACTGACAACACAGCTTATTAGCATATTAGGCCACACCCCATGTTACCAGAGGAGTGGTCATCCAGCCACACCCACCTTTTGCCTCTTATTCTGTTTACCTTGTTTGTTGTCAAAACCCAGGGCTTTTTTTGTAGCAGGAATTAATTTGCACGTTAGGCCAGATACCCCTGATGTAGCCAGTCCTAATGAGTTTCTGCCGTTGGGTGCGGCCTGTTATGCTAATGAGTTCCTGCTGGGTGTGGCCAGCTCAGGAGCCAGCCGGAACTCCGTTCCTGTGCGTTCCTGCCCAAAAATAGCCCTGCATGTGAGGAAGTGGTAACCTTTATTCACTTAGCAGTAGAAAAGAGCCAGAGTCCAGTAGCACCTTAAAGACTCATTCAGGCCCAATTTACACCTCCCCTCTGAAGTAGTTTGACTGCTGTCTTTTCCTATGCTCATTTCACGCTGGTTTCAAATTTCACTCCCTGGGTCTGAAGAGCACTAAGCAACAGGATCTGTTTAAAGTAGTATAATGCTAGCTTGACCACAGATGGCTACCCATCTTTATTTACTCATCCATTCATTCATTCACACTGCAGCTCTGTTCCTATACTGGGTCATGGCCTTTGTCACCAAAACCATCAAGCTGGTCAGGTATTGCCAAGACGCGGTGCCGCTCGCCCAGCTGCGTTTCTGCATTACCGGAATCATGGTTGTGCTGTATGGCTTGCTGATGGCTGTGGAGATCAACGTCATCCGTGTTCGGGTATGTGCTTATGTTTTTGACCCTTTGTGCAATGATTTGCAATCTGCTCAAGTTGGTTTGCCTAGATGTGAGGATCTGAGTTCTTGCTGAAGTCAATTAATGTTGTTGTTTTTTGCCCTCACTTGCTGAGATCTTTTAAATGATTGGTTTACAGGGTGCTCTTTTGTGATAGTTCGGTTGGTATTGCCCAGTGACCAGATAGGAGTGACTGGGGGTGGCCAGTTCGGTGCAGTGGTAAAGAGTGCAGTCTAATCTGAGAGAACCGGGTTTGATTCCCCACTTCTCCACATGCAGCCAGCGGGGTGACCATGGGCTAGTCACAGCTCTCTTAGAGCTGTTCTCTCAAGAGGAGTCCTCGAAAGAGCTCTCTCAGCCCCATCTACCTCAGAGGGTGTCTGTTGTGGAGAGGGGAAGGAAAAGGAGATTGTAAGCCACTCTGAGACTCCGAGGCCGATTTCGCACTGGCCAGTTGCTTCTCGTTCTCTCCGGAATTTCCCCTCCCAGTTTCCTCCGGAGTATTTTCTTCATTTTCCCACTTGGAACCTCAGCCCTTTTGACATAGCGTGACAAAGGGTTTTCTCCAAAAAAAAGTTAGAAACTCCCACAGTGGGGCGGCCCTAATGAAAGGCGGGCGAGTGGGCGTGTTTTCATTTTGGGTTCTCCCCCAGAGCAAACAGGAAAATCCTCTAAAAACAGGATTTATTTGCTCCAGGGAAACTCCGGTGCAGCAGGGCGATACTCCAGAGCAAAACGTGAGCCTGGAACAACTGGTGTGAAACCGATCAGAAGCTCTGGTGCAAGCATGAGGGCAAACCTGGGGCAAATGCTAGTGCGAAATTGGCCCGAGTGAAGGGTGGGGTTTAAATCCAATCTCTTCTTCTTCTTCTACCGTGACCCACTTGTGAGGATCATGAATACATAAGAGCAAAAGAATCCTGCACCATCATACCAAAAATCCACCTAGTATAGAATCCTGTATTCCACAGTGATTTTCTCCTGTTTCCACCTGCACTATATATTAAGCCTCAACTCTTTCTAGAAGCTGAAATGACTAAACTGAGGCTACTGTATTATGGTCACATTCTGAGGAAACAAGGCTCACTAGAAAAGACAATTACGCTAGGAAAAGTTGAAGGCAGCAGGAAAAGTGGGGGACCCAACCTGAGATGGACTGACTCAGTCAAGGAAGCCACAGGCCTCAGTTTGCAAGACCTGAGCAAGGCTGTTAATGATAGGTCATTTTGGAGGTCATGAATTCACAGGGTCACCATAAGATGGAAGTGACCTGGCAGCACTTAGCATACACACATATATATTCAGAGGTAGACTGCTTTCAAACCTGGAGGTTCCATTGTTAGCTGTTGATGGACCTTATTCCCACAAACTGGTCTAATCCCATTTTATAGCCATCTAAGACCATGGACTCTAGCTTGTGGCAGTGAATGCCACATGGAAAATTATACCTTGTATCAAGAAATACTTCCATTTGTTTTTTCCCCAGCTCGATTGCCCGTCAACTTTATTGGGTGGGTGTGAGTTGTAGTATTCTGGGAGAGGGAGAAAGGTTATTCTATCTGCTTTCTCCACATGATGTGTAATGTTATACCCTTGGGATGCGTTCAGACGGGCAGCTAATCCCACCATTGGCCTGGCTCTGATTTGATCTAGACCTTTTTTATCCAGCGTGGCATGACCAGGCAGCTCCCCCGTGAATCGCCTTAGCGTGCGCAGACTCTGCGGTGGATTGTCCAGACAGCATCCACCTTAAGGAGCAGTTCGGTCAGGTTTTTTTTAAAAAAAAAATCTGTTTGCACATGCGCATATGTGCCTTATTGTGTGCTTGTTTTTTCGCACATGTGTGGACTTAACACCGCTTTTTGTGTTCCTTTAGTTACCATTTCAGTTAACAGTTCATAAATTTCATGGGACCCTCAGAAACATTCAATCGTTCAGATCGTTTGAGCAGAGCTCTGAGGACGTCGCATGTTTAAGTGGTTATGTGCGCATCGCTAAGTGTTTTTTAAAATGGCGGCCATTCAGGATGGTCTGGAGACCATCCCTATGGGCTGATTGCACGCTGGTGGAATGACCAGATGGGGGAAAGTCTGCCATTGGCCTGTCTGCAAGCTTTGGACCGGACTTTCACCACTATCTTTTAAGTACGGCTCCCCGATGGGGATCGACAGGCTGACCGTGGAAGCAGCACATTTCCCTGATGTTGTGGTCTGGACGTGCACTTTAAATCCACCAGGCACTTGTGCCTGGCATGCCTCAAAAGAGCCATCTGAACGCAACCTTGGGGTATCAGTTTGCTCGCAGTCGGACACAGAATGCCAGGACAGATGGATCTTTGGTCAGACCCAGAAAGGCAATTCTTACATTACCACTCCACAGATAAGAACCATTTTGGGGGAACGATTCAGGGGTCATTTCGTAGAAAAAGAGGTGCAGGAGCTCATTAGCATAACTCATTAGCATAACTCATTTGTATATGCCACACCCCCTAACATACCGGAAGTGTGTCAGAAGGCAACACCCACCCCTCAGGCTCCACTCCACAGGTGAGTGAAACTGACCTGCTCTTCCTCCATTCCCTTCCCCATCCAACACTTTGTGCAATAAAAATAAGCGTAAAGAACACACCCTCATTCTCTTCCTGCTCCCTTGAAACCACCAGGTTTCAAGTGGACTTGAGATACCCAGGACATGTGCACCACCCATCCCTTCCCCTCCCCACAACAAGACACCCTGTGAGGTAAGTGGGGCTGAGAGAGGTCTTTTGAGAACTGCTCATGAGAGAACAGCTCTGAGAGAACTTGTGAGTGGCCCAAGGTCACACCAGCAGCTGCATGTGGAGGAGTGGGGAATCAAACCCAGTTCTCCCAGATTAGAGTCCAACTCCTGACCACTAGACCAGACTGATGGGGTGGAAGCTGCTGAAGGGTTGGTGAAATTTCTCCAGTACTTATGTGCCATGTGCCCAGATAAAAAATGGTATACTTAGAAAATTTATATGCCACCTTGAGCAAGTCTCTGGAAAAGCAGCACACAGTCATAAAAGGAACAATGATAAAATCAGCAATATTATAACAAAACATTAAAAACAATAAAGACCCTAGCAGGGCTTTCCCCGGGCGCTGCGCCTCTGCACAGTTCGGGGAAGCTGAGGAGGGGGCAGGGCTTGGTCATGTGCCCGCCCCCTGGGCTCCTCACTCCCGGAGCTGCGCTCCTGTACGCTCCCGCTCCAACGGACCCCTGGAACGATTAATGTGGAAAATGTCACATATGGGGTTGCCAGGTCCGGGTTGGAAAATACCTGGAGACTTTGGGGATGGATCCAGGATGGGAGGTGTTTGGGGAGTGGAGGGGCCTCAGCATGGTGCAATGCCAGAGAGTCTACCCTTCAAAGGAGCCATTTTCTCCAGGGGAGCTGGTTTCTGTCAGCTGGAGATTAGCTGTAAAAAATATCCTCAACGCTCTCTTTGCCTTTCCGTTCCCAGAGATACATGTTTTTCACAACCCCCCAGAAAGTGAAGCCACCCGAAGACCTCCAGGACCTCGGAGTGAGATTTCTTCAACCCTTTGTCAACTTGGTCTCCAAGGCCACGTATTGGTGGATGAACACGCTGATCATATCGGCCCACAAGAAGCCGATCGACCTGAAGGCGATTGGGAAGCTGCCGATCGCGATGCGAGCACTGACAAACTACGTCTCCCTGAAAGACGCATACGAGGAGCAAAAGGTAGCTAGTGGAGCAGGTGTGGTTTCCTACCTTTCAAAATGGCGCGGCTGTTCTTCTGTCATTTCTGGCCCTCGGCCTGCTGGTTTTCAAACTTTCTGTTTGGGGGCTGAAATGGTCCTTCAACGATGTCAGCGCCAGGGCACATTCAACTTTCTCAAATAGGTCTGTGTTTACGCCAGTGGGTCAAATAGGACCTCCCTGGGCCATTTTAGTTCAGAAAAAGGTTACGAGGGGAACTGTGAACACGTCTCCTCTTGTGCTGTAACCCCAATCCAGACTGGACTTCTAAGGCTGCCAGCTCCGGGTTGGGAAATACCAGAGCCAGTTTGGTGTAGTGGTTAAGTGGGCAGACTCTAATCTGGGAGAACCAGGTTCGATTCCCCACTCCTCCACTTGCAGCTGCTGGATGACCCTGGGCAAGCCATAGTTCTGTCAGAGCTGTCCTTGAAAGGGCAGTTCTCTCAGAGCTCTCTCAGCCCCGCCAACCTCACAGGGTGTCTATTGTGGGGAGGGGAAGGGAAAGGAAATTGTAAGCCGCTCTGAGACTCTGAATGAAGGTTGGGGTATACATCCTGCGCCATACATCCTGCGCCTGCGTTGCGGGGAGAGCTGCCTATAAATTTAATAATAAAATAAATAAATCCAATCTTCTTCTTCTTCTTCCTGGAGATTTTGGGGGTGGAGCCTGAGGAGGATGGCTGTTTGGGAAGGGGAGGGACTTCAGTGGTGGATAATGCCGAAGCAGCCACTTTCTTCAGCAGAACTGATCTCTGTCGCCTGGAGATCAGTTGCAATCCCAGGAGATTTCCAGCCACCACATGGAGGCTGGCAACCCTACTTCCTGCCTGCCCCAGTACTCTAGTGTTCTGCTTATGAGTCAGCCCCTTTGCTATATAGTTTTCTGCACCCCATGATAGGGTTGCCAGGTCCCTCCTGACCACCAGCAGGGGATGTAGGGTTGCCGGATCCAGGCTGAGAAACTCCTGGAGATTCAGGGATGGAGCCTGGGGAGGGCAGGGACCTTAGTGGGAGCCAGTTTGGTGTAGTGGTTAGGAGCACGGATTCAAATCTGGGAGAACCAGGTTTGATTCCCCACTCCTCCATGTGCAGTTGCTGTTGTGACTTTCAGTCAGTTACAAGTTCTCTTAGAGGAGCTGTTCTCTCACGGACAGTTCTGGAAAGAGCTCTCTCAGCCCCACCTATCTCACAGAGTGTCTGTCGTGGGGAGGGGAAGGGACAAGAGATTGTGAGCCCCTCTGAGACTCCTTCAGGTAGTGAAGGTCAGGGTATACAGGGGTGGTTTCAAGGGAGCAGGAAGAGAATGAGGGTGTGTTCTTTACGCTTATTTTTATTGCACAAAGTATTGGATGGGGAAGGGAATGGAGGAAGAGCAGGTCAGTTTCACTCACCTGTGGAGTGGAGCCTGAGGGGTGGGTGTTTCCTTCTGACACACTTCCGGTATGTTAGGGGGTGTGGCATATGCAAATGAGTTATGCTAATGAGTTATGCTAATGAGCTCCTGCACCTCTTTTTCTACGAAATGACCCCTGGGGGTATATATCCAATCTCCTCCTCCTCCTCCTCCTCCTCTTCTTCTTCTTCATACTGGTTAAGTGCGTGGACTCTAATCTGGGAGAACCGGACTTGATTCCCCACTCCTCCACTTGCACCTGTTGGATGACTTTGGGCAAGCCATAGTTCTGGCACAGCTGTTCTTGAAAAAGAGCCGTTTCTATCAGAGCTCTCTCAGCCCCACCTACCTCTCAGGGTGCCTGTTGTGGGGAGGGGAGGGAAAGGAGATTGTAAGCCGCTCTGAGACTCCTTCGGGTAGTGAAGGGCGGGGCATAAATCCAATCTCTTCTTCTTCTTCTTGGTACAATACCACAAAGTCCACCCTACCAAGCATCCCTTCTCTCCAGCGGAACTGGTCTCTGTAGTCTGGAGACAAGCTGTTATTCCTAGGGATTCCCCAGGTCCCACCTGGAGGCCGACATCCTTTTTGGTCTATGATTCAGCTGAAATATGGAAAGGCTGCAATAGACCAAAAGGTTTTGAGTCATTATCAGGCAGTGGTTTCATATGTTCTAATGGGCCTAATAAGTTGGCCCCCAACACATCCGTTTGATACTTTAACTGTTAAACTTAGGAGATCCTGCATTTGATGAGGAGAGTAAATGGATTAAATGGATCCGCTCACACAGCCACAGCTGTGAGGCGTTCCCCGGGCGTACTCACCCGTCCGAAAAAAGTAACGTTTTCCCCCACCATAGAGAACAATGGAGGGGATGGGGCAACCTGTTTGGGGGCCTGTAGAATTGAAACCCGTGGTCCAATCCTCTTGAAACTTGGTGGGTATTTCGAGGAGAGGCTCCAGCAGCTACCCTGCAAGTTTGGATTCTCTCCCTCAAACCCCTTCTCCCACAGCCCCTCATATACCCTATGAGTTTTTGCCATTGACTTCAATGGCCCATAGGGTATAATGGGGCTGAAACTGACATTCGGCTGGCCGAATGGGCTTGCATTAGAGTCGCGCTGCGGCGGCGGCACGATCTTTCCATTGCATTCTATGGGGCCCTTCTCGCTTCGCTCCCGCCCCCGCCCGCCTTGGCAGGCCAGCTGGGGAAGGGGAGGGGAGGCTTTTGAAGATGCCCCCCCCCCTTTTACTTCCCTTTCTGACACACCTCCGGTGATGTCAAGGGGCGTGGCATATGCTAATGAGTCATGCTAATAGGAATGCTAATGAGTTCCTGCACCTCTTTTTCTGTGAAATGACCCCTGGTTAGGAAGTTTCCCCTGACATTTAGCTGGTATCGACTCCCTTGTAATTTCCACCCATTCAATCTAGTCTTGCGATCCAGAGCAAGAGAGAATGTCCAGTCCCCCCATTCTGGCCTCTCCCTCCTATCAATTCTCTGTACCCCGACTGCCCACAATCAAATAAAAAGGGTGAGTGGGGGGGTGAGCACAAGCTTTAAATCAGTTCAGCTTAGTACCTTTATTGGCACAGACTGAAAGCATAACAAGAACCACAGTTTTAATCTCCAAGCATTTCCCAACCTGGATCTGGCAATCCTTCACCGAATCCCCCACTGGTGACCAGAGGGGTCCCGACAAGCCTATCTAGCGCCTTGAACTTCTTGGGAGAAGGACAGAAGCTAACTATTCAAAGTTCCAGGGGTCATTTCATAGAAAAAGAGGTGCAGGAGCTCATTAGCATAACTCATTTGCATAACTCATTTGCATATGCCACACCCCCTAACATGCCGGAAGTGTGTCAGAAGGCAACACCCACCCCTCAGGCTCCACTCCACAGGTGAGTGAAACTGACCTGCTCTTCCTCCGTTCCCTTCCCCATCTAATACTTTGTGCAATAAAAATAAGCGTAAAGAACACACCTTCATTCTCTTCCTGCTCCCTTGAAACCACCAGGTTTCAAGTAGACTTGAGATACCCAGGACATGTGCACCACCCATCCCTTCCCCTTCCCCTCCCCACAACAAGACACCCTGTGAGGTAGGTGGGGCTGAGAGAGGTCTTTTGAGAACTGCTCATGAGAGAACAGCTCTGAGAGAACTTGTGACTGGCCCAAGGTCACACCAGCAGCTGCATGTGGAGGAGTGGGGAATCAAACCCGGTTCTCCCAGATTAGAGTCCAACTCCTGATCACTAGACCAGACTGATGGGGTGGAAGCTGCTGAAGGGTTGGTGAAATTTCTCCAGTACTTATGTGCCCTGTGCCCAGATAAAAAATGGTATACTTAGAAAAATTATATGCCACCTTGAGCAAGTCTCTGGAAAAGCAGCACACAGTCATAAAAGGAACAATGATAAAATTATCAATATTAAAACAAAAGATTAAAATCAATAAAGACCCTAGCAGGGCTTTCCCCGGGGCGCTGCGCCTCTGCACTGCTTGGGGAAGCCGAGGAGGGGGCGGGGCTTGGTCATGTGCCCGCCCCCTGGGCTCCTCACTCCCGGAGCTGCGCTCCTGTGCGCTCCTGCTCCAACGGACCCCTTCAAAGTTCATATCGAGATTCTTAAGGAAGCTTCCCCTTGCTTGTGGACACTGGACTGACAGTTTTTTCTCTTCCAGAAAAAGGTGGCCGACCAACCAGATCGCATCCCTTCCATTTGGCTGGCCATGTACCGGGCTTTTGGCCGGCCGATCCTCCTGAGCAGCATGTTCCGTTACCTGGCTGACCTTCTGGGCTTCGCTGGACCGCTCTGCATTTCCGGCATCGTCGACAGCTTCAACAACAGCACAGACAACGCCAGCAAACTGCTGCTCGTAAGTGAATGACGGCAAATCATTTGGTGTCAAGGAATGATGGATTTGCATGCCGATTTTTTCCCTCTAGGTGTTCCATCTCACCGACAGGAAACTGAGTCTGGATTTGAACCTTTCCATCTGCCAAAGGAGCCAGTGGGTTCGATTTAAGGTTGCCAGCTCCAGGTTGGGAAATTCCTGGAGATATGACAGTAGACCCTAGGGAGGGCAGGGTTTGGGGAAGGGTGTAACACCATAGAATCCCACCCCCCACCCCCCTCCAAAGCAGCCATTGTCTCCAGGGGAACTGATCTCTGTAGTCGGGAGATCAACGGTAATAGCAGGAGAGCTCCAGGTGCCACCTGGAGTCTGGCATCCCTAGTTGGCTCCTACCAGCATTTCCTTCTGTGCAAGAAGGAGGAGAGGTATCTTTTGACCCCTTGTAAGTCTGTTCTGGGGATCACAGGACCCATGCAGACAAGAAAAGAAGGGGTCTGGGCAAGACGGGCCCCTCTTGCACCCACAGAAGAGTTGGTAGGATTTGATCTCATAACTCTCTTCTGTTATGTCTTTCTCCAATGAAGAAAATACTTCCCACAGTGGAGAGAGACTTCTTGCATCGGAGGCTTAGCAGCAACAAATCACTGGATCCAGCTTGGCGGGAAGGAATCATTGGATCCAACCTGTTATGTTGTGATTTAAGTGTTAGGAAAAGGCCATATCCCTAAAAGAGAAGCTCTTCCTTGGGTGAAGATCTCGAGCTGCTGTGCCACAAATGAACAACAAACTATGCATGGGTGTTTGGTATAGTGGTTAGGAGCATGGGCTGTAATGTGGGAGAACCGGGTTTGATTCCCCACTCCTCCACATGCAGCGGCTGGGTGACTTTGGGCAAGCCACAGTTCTCTCAGAGCTGTTCTCTCAAGAGCAGTTCTCTCAGAGCTCTCTGAGCCCCACCTGCCTCACAGGGTGTCTGTGGTGGGGAGGGGAAGGGAAAGGAGATGGTAAGCCGCTCTGAGACTCCTTTGCATAATGAAGGGCAGAATCCAATCTCCTCCTCCTCCTCCTCCTTCTCTTCTTCTTCTTTGTTGATCTTCTTGAAAAGCAGTAAGTAAAAAGAACCCACTATACGTCTAAGGGAGAGAGTCAAAGCAAGGTATCTTTTTACAATTTTTAAAAAACTTTTTATCAGCTTACATCATTTTCCTCTCCTCTGTTTTATCTTCACAACAACCCTGTGAGACAGGCTGGGCTGAGGTTGCGATCACACACACAATTTGCCCCGACATAGGCGCAAATGCCGGGCGGATTAAAGGAGGGCAATCAGATGCCAACATCTGGGGAGTGCCCCGCAGCTGTCGGCAACCCGTTTTGTTCCGCTCCACAAGCGGAGTAAAAAAACACCTCGGAAAGTCCTGTAGCAGACGGGTTGCTGCGGGCCACAGATGGACTTTCCTGCGTCTGATCACCCCAGTGCGCTCCCATGGCATCAGGATAGTTGGATCAGGCGATCCCGACTCTGTGCCATTGTTTTTCCCCCCTTCGCAGTATGTGCACCGACGCACAACCCTGCACATTCCATAGGGAGACCTCAGTGCGGAGGTGCGATTCATCGATTCCTCGTATAAGCACATCGGGAACAAACGGTAAAAAAAAAACCCAACCTGACTCACTCGCTGTTGCATCTGATCACACAGTGTCAGGCTGTGCCTGCATCTGCAGAGGTCCGTGTGATCACACAACTGTGGGTCAACTTACGCTGGAGGAAATAGCCTCGCTTCCCCCCCAATTCATCTTGCGCGTGCGACTGCCACCTGAGAGTGTGTGACTAGCCCAAGGTCACCTGGCTAGCTTCCATGGCACGAGTGGGGATTCAGACCTCAGTTTCTCAGATCCTAGTCCAACACTTTAGCCACTATGCCATGCTGGCACACAGAAAAAATATCTGATGTCACTTATGGAAGAAGAAGAGGAGGAGGAGATTGGATATATACCCCATCCTTCACTACCCAAAGGCGTCTCAGAGTGGCTTACAATCTCCTTTCCCTTCCCCTCCCCACAACAGAAACCCTTTGAGGTAGGTGGGGCTGAGAGAGCTCTCTTGAGAACTGCTCTTGAGAGAACAGCTCTGAGAGAACTTGTGACTGTGACTCACGAAAGCTCCTAGCCAATGCTCCCTCTTAGCTGTGGAGTCTTGTGAGCAAAAGTTGTACTTTCTGAGCTACTGGCATTAAAGTTGTGAGTGAGTGATTTGGCTACTGCATAAGTTAGTTTGCTTCCCGGGCTAAGACAAAAATGTGTGAGCTGGAGACTAAAAAACTGTGGGCTAGCTCATACTTAGAGGGAACACTGCCTCTGAGGTAGGTGGGGCTGATAAAGCTCTGATAAAGCTCCTGAGAGAACAGCTCTGAGAGAACTGTGACTGACCCAAGGTCACTCCAGCAGCTGCATGTGGAGGAGTGGGAAAAACACTACTGGTGTAGTGTATAAAGACACTGGTAGACCTATTAAGGGTCTTATAAAGGGCTAATCTTTGGCTATCCTAGCTTTGTCGGAGACTCTTGGCCCTCTGGTTATATAAGTGCATACATCTTCTGACTGTTAGCAGCACTTAGCCTCCGAGACGGAGATTTCATTGGGTTGTTTGTTCAAGCAAACCATTAAATCACAATTTAATCCAAATGCACTGGCGTGGCAGCCCCCATGTCAGATCTCAAGAGTACAGTTACTTCCTTGCCAAGTTCAACTTTGGGTTTGTCGCACAGTCCAGTGATATGCAACTGGAAACAGAAAATGAAGTGCCTTTCCCCCGACACGAGATCTTGTGCAATACCTAGCGCTTTCTTCGATATATATGATAGTGCCAAGACATTAGTTGCACAGTATTCTATGTGACTGGAAATACAAGGGGGGGATGCAATCAATTTGACTTAGCTCAAGCAGCTGCTGCGATCTTTTCCTTCCCTTGCGGCTCACGAGGGACCTCGAGCACAAGTGGACATTTTGCTCTGGATCCAACCCCAATGCTTGTGCAAACTTCAGTGAATTCTGTGAAGCTGTTTTTTTAATTAAAAAAAAAAACCCTCATCATTCTAATGAACCTTCTTGAAGATGAGCACCTTTCGCCAGGCTTTGTCACAGCAAAGCTTCCAGTTCAAAGGGTATTGTTTGGGGCCGCCAATCAGCTCCTCGTAATGGAGAACGGACACAATAAATGCGATTTAAAACACCGTGGTTCCTTCGAGAAATACTGAGAACTATCTTGAGAGTTCTGTTACAGCCATGAGGACTCATGAGGGAGGACAAACCGTATTCATCTCCTGCCAGGTACTACCTGTGGCTCAGTGGCAGAGTATCCGTTTTGTATGCAGAACATCCCCGGTTCAATCCCTGGTATCCCCAGTCAAAAGGAACAGGCAAAGGTGATGGGAGAGACCTCTGCCTGAGACCTTGGAGAGCCACTGCCAGTCTGAGTAGACAATACGGACTTTGATGGACCGGTGGTCTGATTAAGTATAAGGCAGCTTCGTGTGTTCATGTGCTCAGCCCCTCTCCACATATGGACTCCGTTTCCCCACCCCTTTGGGCCATCTGTTTTTCTATCCCTTATCCTCCAACCTGGCCTGTAGCTACTGTGGGGCCCTGGGGGGAAAGGCCCCCTCCCAAATCTGCTCTGCCCCTGAATCTTCCCTGACCATTTGAATTTTGGCCTCCAGAGCCAGGTATTTTTTAAAAAATAAGCCACGCTGTGTTGGGCCTGAACTAAATGTACACTGAAGTAAATAAATGAAGGATATAAATAAAAAGTAAACAGGAGTATCGGGGCACCTTAAAGACTAACGCATTTTTATTCTAGCAAGTTCGCAAAATGCAGCTACAGTTAAAACAAACCTAATCAAGTCGTCTTCTCTTCCACGCCTGGCCAGCGCATTGTTCTCTGTGGTTCTTACTGTGCTTCACCACCAGCACTCAACAATCTCCAACTGTATTTTTGGTGGGGAGAGGATAGGGTTTTTTAAGTATTGAGCGGGAGGCGATGAATTCAAACAACAGGCTTTTATTCAGTGATATTGCTCAGCTCCAAAGACAGTTCTATGAGAGCGGCACCTTCATTTATACTGTTCCAACACATAACTTTCAACAAAGTAACTATATACAAGCAATACTATTGGACCTAAGCAGGGCTCAGAGATTGGGTATCTGGATTGTCTTTAGGACCAATGGGAGTCTTTATTCATCAGCCAATAGGACGTGGAACTTCAGGATACCAGAGCCCTTTCAAGCTATTGCTGCTTCACTGATCCAAAACACAAACACAACAGGGTTGCCATCCCCCTGATGGAAGCGGAAGTTTACCCACTATCGGGGTCCCCCAATCTGCCGCCACCTAGCCAGCCAGTGCAGGCAACTCGGCCCCAAAACAGTCCCATCTGTACCAACATGTCCAGCTTGATGACATTACATGTAGGTGAAGTCATTGTGCAGGGCATGTTGTGGAGTGGGGACGCTCCAGCTTTTGAGAAAAAACTCTATGGTTACCGAAAAGTCCCGGGGAAACAGAGAGAACCTGCCCCCCCGCCCCCCGGCAGCTAGGTAAGACCTAGCAACCCTAGGAGAAGAAGGAGAAGAAGGAGAAGAAGAGAAGAGGAGATTGGATTTATACCCCGCCCTCCACTCGGAGTCTCAGAGCGGCTTACAAACTCCTTTCCCTTCCCCTCCCCACAGCAGTCACCCTGTGAGGTAGGTGGGGCTGAGAGAGCTCTTTCAAGAAGGGCTCTTTCAAGAACAGCTCTGACAGAACTTTGGCTTGCCCAAGTTCATCCAGCAGCTGCATGTGGAGGAGTGGGGAATCAAACCCGGTTCTCCCAGATTAAGAGTCCACACACTTAACCACTGCACCAAAAGAAGGGAAAGAGATTGTAAGCCGCTTTAAGACTCCATAGGGTGGAGAAAAAAACCAGAATATAAAAACCTAGTGTTCTTCCTCCTCTAGGCTAAGGAGATTTCCTCCGATTTGAGTAGCTCTTCCTCCAGTGGAAGAGAATTTGGAGGACAGCATCTTTCCTCCGATGAGAGGAAGTCTTCAAAGTTGAGCCAAAATGAAAGGCGGAGTATAAATATTTTAATTAATATTTTTTACTTTGCTCAGTGGACTGGTGAGGCGGGGGTTGATCCTCCCTCTAGTATGGAGACACGAATGCTGAAGCTGGGCCAAAGAGATGCGTCAGGAACCGACAGGCAGAGCTGGCTATTCAGTATGTGCTACAAAAGCTATGTAAATCTCCAAAACATGTCTGGTTGGAGAACAAATGGACAATTTGGTGTAGTGATTAAGAGCACGGATTCTAATCTGGGAGAACTGGGTTTGATTCCCCACTCCTTCACATGCAGCCCCACTCCTCCACATTGGGCCAGTCACAGTTCTCTCAGAGCTGTGCTCTCAAGAGCAGTCCTCGAAAGAACTCTCTCAGCCCCGCCTACCTCACAGGGTGTCTGTTGTGGGGCGAGGAAGGAAAGGGGATTGTAAGCCACTCTGAGACTCCTTCGGGTAGTGAAGGGGGGGGTATAAATCCAATCTCTTATTCCCTTCTTCTTCTTCTATTATCTGTGGCAGTGTGTGTGTGTGTGTGTGTGTGTGTTATGTGCAGGGGTCCGTTGGAGTGGGAGCGCACAGGAGCGCAGCTCCGGGAGTGAGGAGCCCAGGGGGCGGGCACATGATCAAGCCCCGCCCCCTCCTCGGCTTCCCCAAGCAGTGCAGAGGCGCAGCACCCCGGGGAAAGCCCTGCTAAGGGTCTTTATTGATTTTAATGTTTTGTTTTAATATTGATAATTTTATCATTGTTCCTTTTATGACTGTGTGCTGCTTTTCCAGAGACTTGCTCAAGGTGGCATATAAATTTTCTAAGTATACCATTTTTTATCTGGGTACATGGCACATAAGTACTGGAGAAATTTCACCAACCCTTCAGCAGCTTCCACCCCATCAGTTTGGTTTAGTGGTCAGGAGTTGGACTCTAATCTGGGAGAACCGGGTTTGATTCCCCACTCCTCCACATGCAGCTGCTGGTGTGGCCTTGGGCCAGTCACAAGTTCTCTCAGAGCTGTTCTCTCATGAGCAGTTCTCAAAAGACCTCTCTCAGCCCCACCTGCCTCACAGGGTGTCTTGTTGTGGGGAGGGGAAGGGAAAGGGATGGGTGGTGCACATGTCCTGGGTATCTCAAGTCTCCTTGAAACCTGGTGGTTTGAAGGGAGCGGGAAGAGAATGAGGGTGTGTTCTTTACGCTTATTTTTATTGCACAAAGTATTGGATGGGGAAGGGAATGGAGGAAGAGCAGGTCAGTTTCACTCACCTGTGGATGGGAGCCTGAGGGGTGGGTGTTGCCTTCTGACACACTTCCGGTATGTTAGGGGGTGTGGCATATGCAAATGAGTTATGCTAATGAGCTCCTGCACCTCTTTTTCTACGAAATGACCCCTGGTTATGTGACATCAAGTTGCTCCTGACTTATGGCAACCCTATGAATTATTGTTATTGACAGCTGTGTTGAAAGAGGATTATTTAGTGTGTGTGATCACAGCCCAAGCCTTTCTTTCTTCTTAACTATTGTTTACCCTTGTGCAACTTAAGTTAATTACGCTGTCTTTAATTTGCTGTAATAACTTCTTTTCTGTCCCTCACTTTTGGGTGAGTGCTCCGAAAGCCCTCTGAGATCCTCCCTTTCTTCTTCTTCTCAAGGATTCAACGCAGCCATATCTGACCTCGCACGACTTCCTTAAAACCGCTTACGTCCTGGCGATTCTCCTCTTCCTGGCCCTCATCCTGCAAAGGACGTTCCTCCAGGCCTCCTACTACGTCGCCATAGAAACGGGCATTAACCTACGCGGCGCTTTACTGGTGAATAAAGACATTGCTACGTTGGCTCGCCTGCTGCGAAATGTCTTGATAAGGGTCTTCAGATAAGTTGTCTTGATTTGTCTTTTCCAGAGCAACGATGGGGAGAGCTGGACAAGGATAAAAGACAGACCGACAGCTCGTAAGCTTTCGGTGCGAAGGTTGCCAGCTCCAAGTTGGGAAATCCGTAGAGATTTGGGGGTGGAGTCCAGAGAAGATGGAATTTGGGGAGGGATGGGAAGGAACTCAGCAGGGATAGGATGCTATGGAGTTCACCCTCTGAAGCGTTTGTGAGTCATTGCACTGTATCTGAAGAAGTGAGCAGTGACTCATGAAAGTTCCTAGCCAATGCCCCTCTAAGCTGTGGAGTCTTGAGAGCAAGAATTCTACCTTGTGAGCCGCTGGCATTAAAGTTGTGAGCGAGCGATGGGGCTACTGCATAAATCAAGTTTGCTCTTCCTGAGCTAAGACAAAAAGGTGTGAGCTGGAGGCTAAAAAACTGTGAGCTAGCTCACACTAACTCAGCTTAGAGGGAACGCTGGCTCCTCCCCTGCCACAAATTTTGTTAGTCTTTAAGATGCTACTGGACTCTTGCTCTTATCTACGGCTACAGACTAACAAAGCTACTCATCCTGATCTACCCCTGAAGCGGCCGTAATCTCTAGGGAATTGATCCCTGTAGCCTGGAGATCAATTGTAAATCTGGGAGATCTTCAGGCCCCACCTGGAGGCTGGCAACCCTATTCTATACAGTGAACTAAACAAGTTCCGTGAATGGGTTGGGCTGCATTAAGTTGTAGCTCTGGTACCTGTCATGCGTAATGGAAAGTGCTTATTGTGCTTTTATCCCATGCTGCTGCCGTGACATTCCAAGGCCTATATCTATATGAGCCAGGGGCATCGAGTTTTAAAAATCCCCAGGGGGGGGCGCGGGCTCTTGCATGCATGCGTGCGAAGCGCGCCCGCCCGCCGGGACCACGTCCCCGCTGCCACCTCCCCCCCTGGCCTGACCACTCCTGCTTTCATCCCTCCCTCCATCTGTCCAGGGGCCAGCTGGGCATTTGCTTAGCTGGCCCCTGGACAGATGGAGGGAGGGACGGAGTGGCGGGGGGGAGATGGCGGCAGCCCTAGGAAGGGCCCAGGGAGGCGCGGCGGAGGGCGCTCCATTTTCTGGGGGGGGTCAGTACCCCCCGGGAAATTTCGGGGGTGGCTTGAGCCCCCCCGTAGTTGACGCCTATGATATGAGAAGGTCAAGCATATCGGTCTTTCCCGTGGCCGCTGAGATCGTATTACTGGGCTTTGAAACATTACCCATCATGTTTTAATCCCTCCCTTTCTCCAAGGAGCTCAATGCAGGAGTCACGCTTTTCCTTTCCCCTTTTTATTCTCACTGGATACGTTCAGACGGGCAGCTAATTCTGCCATTGGCCCAGCTGTAATTTGATCTAGATCTTTTTAATCCAGCATTGCGTGATCAGACAGCTTCCCCGCGAATTGCTTTACCACATGTGACTCCCCAGTGGATTGTCTAGACAGCATCCACCTTCAGGAGCCGTGCAGTCGGCTTTTTAAAAAAAGAATCCTGTTTGTGCATGTGCATATCTGCATGTGTGCTTATGTGCATATGTGCCTTACCATCTGCGGACGTCGCATGTTTAAGCGGTTATGCGTGCATCGCTAAGTGTTTTTTAAAATGGCGGCTGTTCGGAATGGTCTGGAGACCATCCCTACGGGCTGATTGCGCGCTGATGGAATGACCTGGCGGTAGAAAGTCCGGCATTGGCCCGTCGGCCAGCTTTGGACCGGACTTTCACCGCTATCTTTTAAGTACGGATCCCCGACGGGGATTGATGGGCAACTAACGAAAGTGGCACAATTCCCAGATGCTGAGGTCTGGATGTGCACTTTAAATCCACCAGGCACTCGTGCCTGGCGCAGCTCCAAAGAGCTGTCTGAACACACCCACAGCATCCCTTTGTGATTGGAAGAGACTGACTGGCCCAACCTCACCCACCTAGCAGAGTTAGAGATGCCAGCCTAAAGGTGAGACTGAGGGGTCCCTTGGAATTACAGTTCACCTCCAGACTACAGAGATCAGTCCACCTGGAGACAACGGATGCTTTGGAGGGTGGACTCTGTGGCATTGTACCCCACTGAGGTCCCTGTCCTCCCGAGGCTCCATCCCCAAATCTCCAGGAGTTTCCCAACCTGGATCTGGCAATCCTACCCCCCCACCCCAATCCCTTCCAGCGGCCAGGAGTGACCTGACAACCCTAAGTTTAGATTTCAAGCAAAGTGTCCTAGTCAATGCTCCCTGTAAGCGGTGGTTGTCTTGTGAGCAGAAATTCTACTTTGTGAGCGACTGGCCTTAAAGTTGTGAGTGAGCGATTTGGCTGCTGCATAAGTTAGTCTGCTCTGGAGCCATCCTTCCTGAGCCGAGACAAAAATGTGTGAGCCGGAGGCTGAAAAACTGTAAGCTAGCTCACACTAACTCAGCTTAGAGGGAATACTGGTTCCAGTCTAACCACTATAACACACGCCAGTTACTGGAGACAAAACCAGGGGAAGCTTCACGCTCTGATGTCAGCTTCTTGGGGCATATAGCTGGTTGACGTTAACAATTCATTCATTCATTCAATTTATGAATCTCCTGTTCCCCACAATGCAGGGGTCATTTCAAGCAGGAGCTCGGGGGAGCGCAGCTCCGGGAGTTGGTGCCACACCCCCGCCCCCGTGGGAGAATGCCTGCTTGTGTCATGGTTGCAGCAAAATGACCCCGTCCCCTAGAAAGGTCCTTGTTCCTCCGACCAGCCATCTGAAGGCTTCAGCCACCACTGAAGCTATCCTCCCAGAATAGTGGTATTTCTGAGGCTTGGATTAGTAGCAGTCCCTCTTTCTTTCTTTCTTTCTTTCTTTCTTTCTTTCTTTCTTTCTTTCTTTCTTTCTTTCTTTCTTTCTTTCTTTCTTTCCCTCCCTCCCTCCCTCCCTCCCTCCCTCCCTTCCTCTCTCTCTTCTTTCTTCCTTCCTTCCTTCCTTCCTTTCTCTCTCTCTCTTTCTCTCTCTCTCCCTCCCTCCCTTCCTTTCTTTCTTCCTTCCTTCCTTCCTCTCTCTCTCTCCCCCCCCCTTCTTTCTTTCTTGCCTTCTGACATACTTCCGGTGATGTCAGATGGTGTAGCATATGCAAATTAGTTATGCTAATGAGTTATGCTAACGAGCTCCTGCGCCTTTTTTTCTACGAAATGACCCCTGACGAAGCCAACCATGAGACCACTGCAGTGTCAAAGGCACGGTGGCCAGTTTTATTCTGATTATACAAATGAGTGGAACCATGCATCCCACCTTAGGCTTGCATGAATTCTCTGCCCCCATGCATCACTGGGTTTTATTCTCTCTTTGTGGAAGAGCGGCCATCCGTAGCTGGCTTATTCTGTGTGGACAAGCCAATCCAGTTGCACACTTTTATGCAAATATGAACAGAAACACACAGAGGACATTTCTTATTGGCCACTGGAATAACTACATAAAAGGACCGGGCAGTAGGTCCTGAAAGACCTCTCCCTGAGACCCTGGAGAGCTGCTGCCAGTTTGAGTGGACAATACTGACCTTGATGGACCGGTGGTCTGATTCAGTAGAAGGTAGCTTCAACTGTATACATCAGGACTAAATGGCGTTGGCCCAGAAATGAATGACCTTACGGGATTATAGGAATTAGTTGTTTTCAGCCATTCTCTCGGGTTGTGCTAAACCTGCCGTCTTGGGTGCGGAAATATTTAACAGCCTTTGCCTTCTGCGTCTTTCCCTAGGCCATGATCTACAACAAGATGCTGAGGCTCTCCACGTCCAGCTTGTCCATGGGCGAGATGACCCTGGGGCAGATCAACAACTTGGTGGCTATCGAGACCAACCAGCTCATGTGGTTCTTGTTCCTGTGCCCCAACCTCTGGGCTATGCCCGTTCAGGTAGAGCATCAAAGTAAGGGGTTAATTTTTGAAAGACAAAAATAATGTGTTGATTCCTTTGCAGACCTGGGACTGGAGATCTGTCCTGTCCTAGAGGGGGTTATACGTCCCTTGAAAAGCCAAGTTCGCTGCTTGGGAGTGTTACTCGATACACCAGTCACCATAGAAAACCAGGTGGCTGTGGTGGCTCAGAGTGGTTCTGCCCAGTTTTGGCTGGTCTGTCAGCTGCATCTAGAGTTGCCAACCTCCAGTTAGTGGCTGGAGTTCTCCTGCCATTACAACAGATCTCCAGGCAACAGAGTTTAGTTCACCTGGAGAAAATGGCCGCTTTGGAAGGTGGACTCTATGGCACTGAAGTCCCTCTCCTCCTCAAACTCCACCTCCTCAGTCTCCACCCCCAAAATCTCCTGGCATTTTCCAACCTGGAGCTGGCAACCTTAGCTGTGTCTGTTCTAGGGTCAGTAAGACCCAGCAACAGTGATCCATTCCTTAATTACATCTAGACTGGACTACTGCAATGCTCTTTACTTGGGGTTGCCTTGAAGAGTGTTTGGAGGCTGAAGCTAGTGCAGAATGTTGTGGTTAGCCAGCTATCGGGAGCACGTGACCCCAATACTACAGCAATTACACTGGCTACCAATCCACTCACTCCCTAGCCCGATTCAAGGCTTTGGCTTTGACCGCTTAAGCCCTACAAGACTTGGGACTCGGGTACCTGAAGGACCATCTTCTCCCATATGCTTCTGCCCAGGAATTAAGATCAGCGGGAGGGGCTCTCCTGACTGTTCCATCAATCAAAAAAGCCAGGTTGGTGGATATGTGAAAGAGGGCCTTTTCAGTGGCAGCCCCAGGATTATGGAACAACCTCCCTGGGAGGTGCACCTGGTGCAGTTTTGATCTCCACAGGGGTCATTTCGTAGAAAAAGAGGTGAAGGAGCTCATTAGCATAACTCATTAGCATTACTTATTTGCATATGCTACACCACCTGACATCACCAGAAATATGTCAGAAGGCAAGAAAGAAAGGAGAGAGAGAGAGAGAGAGAGAGCACTGGCAGAGAGGGGACAGCTACTAATCCAAGCCTCAGAAATATTCTGGGAGGATAGCTTCAGTGGTGGCTGAAGCCTTGAGAAGGCTGGTCGGAGGAACAAGGACCTTTCCAGGGGACGGGGTAATTTTGCTGCAGACATGACACAAGCAGGCATTCCCCCGCAACTCCCGGAGCTGCGCTCCCCTGAGCTCCTGCTTGAAAGGACCCCTGGATCTCCAGGAGGCAGCTGAAGGCAATTCCATTTAGGACCACATTTGGTTACGTTTACTAGTGGTCGTGAACTATGATTTTAAATTTTTGGTTTTTATGTTTTTAATTATTTTATTTTATATACTATTATGCTGTAAACTGCTTTGAGTTCTGTAAGGGAGAAAGGTGGATAATAAATGTCTAAATATAAATAAATAACTAAGGACCAGAGTGGTTCAGAATGACGACACAACACAAATGTTGCGGGAGTCCCCCTGTCCCAAGACGGTCTTACCATGTCATTCAAGGAGGAACAGCATTTGGATGTGAGGCTGTATTTGTGTCCTTTGTGTTTATGGAGGATGGAGACAGCCAGAAACCTTCCGGTCTTTCTGTAGGACGCAGAACTGAGGAGTGTCTGTCTGCCTGTCTTCTCACTTGTTTGTATGGAACAGAAGGTGTGCACCAGTGTCTTTAAGCCGGGTTGTTTTGATCCCATGGTGGTGGCATTTCTCTTCAGATAGCGAGAGGCCTCCTGGCCAGTCCCCAACCCTCACTACTGCTCGGTAAACCAGCGGGGGAGAAATGAAGGGGAAAACACTGCTGCATTGACAGCATGATGTCATTTCCAGGCTGAACTTGGAAGTGACATCGTGTTGCTCCCGGATTCTGTGGAAACGGTATGGTAAAACCATAAAGTTTCTGCTGAATCACAGAGAGGTGTGACATCACTTCTGAGTTTGGCCAGGAAATGACATCACCCTGTCCGCGCAACGCCTTCCATGGCCTCCCCCCTGCCCAGTCTTCAAGATACTTATATCCAGGGTACACTAATGACATTTCCTCCACCTCTTTGTTCCCTTTCCTGTTTTTTAGATCATAATGGGTGTGATCCTGCTCTACCACTTACTAGGGAAAAGTGCCTTGGTTGGAGCTGCTGTGATTGTCCTGCTGGCTCCGATACAGTATTTCATAGCAACAAAGCTGGCCGAAGCTCAGAAGAGCACGCTTGTAAGTTGTCAGGATTTACCGTAAGCGCCCCCCACCCATACAAGCCCCTTCCTGCCACATTGCCTGTTTCCTGCCCCTGAACTTCTTGGAACCTAAAAAGAGAAGAGATATTGAGGACGAAAGGGAGAGAAATACAGGCAGGCAAGGAGGAAGGGTCAATAAAGGAAAGAAAAAAGGGATAAAAAAGACTGGGGGGATGAAAAAGAAAGAAAAAGATGGGAGGGGAAGACAAGAAAAAAACAGAGGTGCCTCGAAAAGAATGGGGGAGATTATTTGGGGTGAAGGTATCTTCCTTCCCTAGTCTGTATTTCGGTACTGGTGACTTTTATTTCACAAAAGGTATTACCGAGGGGTTGGACTACCCCCTTATAGTCTTGGTGACTAAGCTTATTTGTCTTATTTTCACGTTATTGCTTTTAATAATATGTTTTTTTATTTGGGGGTTGACACCCCCGCTTGACAACTTTTCCAAATAGAGGTGGGTTAAAAAAAAAAACAAGCTTAAAATAGATAATAGCTGTCTCAGTATCCTCTCTTTTATATTCTTCTTCTGCACTGTTTTTAAAAATGGAATGGAATGTGTGTTCCCCCCCCCCCTTTCCTTCCATGTGTGCTTAATGGAAAGGATTACTCTACAGAGAGGCTGAAGAAAACCAACGAGATCCTGAAAGGCATCAAACTCTTAAAATTGTACGCGTGGGAACATATATTCTGCAGAAGCGTGGAGGACACCAGGATGAAGGAACTCACCAGCCTCAAAACGTTTGCCCTCTACACGTCTCTTTCCAGTGAGTAACGGCACCCTCCGTTTGACCAGCTGGGAAGCCTTTGTTATCAGATGTAAGGAACCGATTTAATGTAACCACAATCTGAGGAGTTGACTTCAAGGACGGTGTATGTGCATTTCTGTACTTTATAAAGCCTTCTGAGTCCTAGGGATGCTAGTTCCCAGGTGGGGGCGGGGGGATCCCCCCAATTTCACAGCCCCTGGCCAGGGAAGCCCCACTCCAAGAGCAACCAGTGATGGCTTAAAGGGGCACTCAAGAATGGTACCTTCCACACTTTCCCAATCATCCCCCTTTCTGCTAGCCAAGTCCTGCTGTATACCACCTAGGTCATGGTGAGTCTTTCAAAAACATCCCCTTGAGCCGTTTTTTTCTTACCATCAGGGGTCATTTCGTAGAAAAAGAGGTGCAGGAGCTCATTAGCATAACTCATTTGCATAACTCATTTGCATATGCCACACCCCCTAACATACCGGAAGTGTGTCAGAAGGCAACACCCACCCCTCAGGCTCCACTCCACAGGTGAGTGAAACTGACCTGCTCTTCCTCCATTCCCTTCCCCATCCAATACTTTGTGCAATAAAAATAAGCGTAAAGAACACACCCTCATTCTCTTCCTGCTCCCTTGAAACCACCAGGTTTCAAGTAGACTTGAGATACCCAGGACATGTGCACCAGCCATCCCTTCCCCTTGCCCTCCCCACAACAAGACACCCTGTGAGGTAGGTGGGGCTGAGAGAGGTCTTTTGAGAACTGCTCATGAGAGAACAGCTCTGAGAGAACTTGTGATTGGCCCAAGGTCACACCAGCAGCTGCATGAGGAGGAGTGGGGAATCAAACCCGGTTCTCCCAGATTAGAGTCCAACTCCTGACCTCTACACCAAACTGATGGGGTGGAAGCTGCTGAAGGGTTGGTGAAATTTCTCCAGTACTTATGTGCCATGTGCCCAGATAAAAAATAGTATACTTAGAAAATTTATATGCCACCTTGAGCAAGTCTCTGGAAAAGCAGCACACAGTCATAAAAGGAACACTGATAAAATTATCAATATTAAAACAAAACATTAAAAACAATAAAGACCCTAGCAGGGCTTTCCCCGGGGCGCTGCGCCTCTGCACTGCTTGGGAAAGCCGAGGAGGGGGTGGGGCTTGGTCATGTGCCCGCCCCCTGAGCTCCTCACTCCCGGAGCTGCGCTCCTGTGCGCTCCCGCTCCAACGGACCCCTGCTTACCATAGTTTTAGAGTTCAGAGACTGGGAGGGAGATCCTGAAAGGGATGATCTTCCTCAACCCTTTGACTGTTCCTGGAGTTTGCCAGTTTGGACCGAGAGGGATCACATTCCGTACTGAGAATGAGATCCCCGATCTCTGTGTTTTTTCTTCTTCAGACAGTCCCCTCTAAACTGGGAATAAGCTGAGTAAAGCTCACAAATCCATGTAACTCCGCACTCTTGGTCCAATAAAAATGACCCTCTGACTTTTTCTGACTTTCTCATACTCTCGAACAAACGAGCCCGACAAGAAATAACCCTCTAAACTGAACATCTGTTCGTTTACATGAATAATTACAGAGATAACATCTGTGGATCTCATAAATTAAAGTTTTAAAGTCAATTACCATCCTAGGATTTCGATTGACCTGTGACTTATAACCCCAGTATTTTAAAAAAATACATCCTTTTGCATACACACAAACACACAAAGCAACATTTTAACTACGGTACACAACTTGACAGCCCTTTGGGGAATATGTTCCCGAGCTCAGGGAAATACACAAACCATAATATTTCCAAGTTTGTTTTTGTTTAAGATCTGAAGTGGAAAGTATTTTTTTGGCCTCATAAGGAGTTGTCCAATATTTTGATTATAGGCAAGAAATAATATTCACAGGAAAGGTCATAGCTCTTCCCTAATTTTTCTTCAATGGACTCTGCTCCAGTTTGGTGTATGAAGGGCATTAATGGTTGTGCTTTGTTTTCCACAGTTTTTATGAATGCGGCTATACCAATTGCAGCTGTTCTTGCGGTAAGCATTTTGTTTCTTACAGTTTTCACGAAGCAAACTCTTAACCTGGGCCTGTGCACGTGGAGGAATGGCGTGGGAGAATGGATTGTACCACTTCAGTCTGCTGGGGGGGGGGGGGGGAGGTCCCAATCATGAATATTCTCCTACGTAAAAAGGTAAAGGTAAAGGTTTCCCTTGCTCGAAAGCCAGTCGAATCTGACTTTAGGGGGCAGTGCTCTTCTCCATTTCCAAGCAGAAGAGCCAGCGCTGTCCGAAGACATTTCCGTGGTCATGTGGCCGGCATGACTAGATGCTGAGGCGCACGGAACGCTGTTACCTTCCCACCGAAGTGGTACCTATTTATCTACTTGCAGTTTCTTGCTTTCGAACTGCTAGGTTGGCAGGAGCTGGGGCCAGAGACGAGAGCTCACTCTGTCACATAGCTCTTGGGTCTCAAACTGCCGAGCTGCCAGCCTTCCAGTCTGCAGTTCAGCGTCTTAACCACTGAGACCCTCACGTATCACAGCCATATCTTGGGTTGAGTCCCCCCCCCCTTTTTTTCTCTTGGATTTGGGGGTGGAGCCTGGGGAGGACAGGGACCTCAGTAACAGCGTTCCGTGCACCTCGGTGTCTAGTCATGCCGGCCACATGAGACGGAGACGTCTTCGGACAGCGCTGGCTTTTCAACTTGGAAACGGAGATGAGCACTGCAATCCTCAAGTCGGATTTGACTGGCTTTCGAGCAAGGGATACCTTTACCTTTACCTGACACGTTAGTAAAAGATAAAATAGGTTAAAAGAAATGATCCAAGTATCAGACTCTTAAAAGATTTTATACACAGAGCTGAAAGTTTTATGTAGACAATTGATGGGTATATCTTATGACCAGTAGACCATATGCGTTTCGGCCCCTTTGGGTCTTCCCCAGTGGTCAGTATTACTATTGTAAGACAACACACCTCCAGAAATAAATATATGAACAAAGATTTTCTTTAGAGCCAGGTGTTGCTTTCTCATGTGATGTGCAATTGCTAAAAGTCTACGCAGTAGGCCATGGATAATCTCTCGTGGTAACTGCCCACGCTCTCCAAATTGTTCTGGTAACAATTATCCAGTGTGTCTGGATGTGTGTCTCTTCCATCAAAGGTAGTAATCAAGTTGGGTTGAGTTCTCCCCCCCCCACCCCCGCTTTATTTCCCTCGGTTTTTGTCAGACTTGCAGGGGTTTTCCTGTTGAGGTTCCATCAAGGCATATCGAGAATTCAGTGTGTTCAGCTATTCATCCCCAAATCCCCAGGAGTTTCCCAACATGATGAAATACACTGGGTTCAGATGCATGTAGTGATCCGCTCATAGGTTATTAATGATTTCAGCCATGAGAAAGAAGATAAAAAATACCTGGCCCAAGCTGGGTATTTATGCATGCAAAAGGTTACACCCCAACACCCCCCCCCCCACTCCCAACGACAGGCTATTTACATTAAGTTGTTTCTCAACTGGTTTACTCTAGGATCCCTGTTTCCCTACTGGTCCATTCTAGGATCGTAGCCAGCTACCGTTGCGCGTCCTCAAGCTCTACCAGGTTTAGTCATCCTAATAGGAGGGTCTCCGCTCAATACACTACACCCCTCCCCCCAAGTTCAAACTGCTCAACAGACAAAGTCTCCTAAGTATGCTGGTTGGCGTCGTTCTCGGTTCGAACGGCAAGGCTCCGCTTGTGGGGCAGGGTTCTGGGCACGAAGGCCGCCGGCGCTGCCAAGGTGCTCAGGGGAGATGGCGGCGTTGTTGTGGCTTCCGGGTTTTCCCTGGATGCTGGTTATGGCGCACTGCCTGTGGGTTCCTCTCCCTGCTCGCTGGCCGCTGGTGGTTCGGGTTGCCTTTTGAGCGCCGGGTCCGGTTGGTGCAGCAGCGTCCCCTGGGGCCTGGGGAGTCCTGGCAACTCTAAATGGAACCCAACTGTCTGGCTTCAGGATGGGCAGAATGGGGTTTCTCGTCTTCTGTCTTCCGTTTCCTCCAAAGTCACCTTGGCTCCTCCCCTCTCTTCTCCTTCTGAACCGACAGACCTTCGTGACCCACACGTACACTGAAAAGGAACCACCGAGTCCTGCCCAGGCCTTTGCGTCCCTGTCATTGTTCCACATCCTGGTCACACCACTGTTCTTGCTGTCCACTGTGGTTAGATTCGCTGTCAAGGCCGTCATAAGGTGCGTGACTTCATCAGTACCGACATATGAAAACGCCTCGCTCTCGCTTGAGTCAAACCAACAATCCAGTGGGAAGCCAGGGTGGCATACCGGTTAGACCAGATGTCCCTAGCGTTGTGCCCGTGGGGACCGTGGCACCTGCTGACATCTATCTTGGTGCCTGCCAAGGGTTTTTAGGGAATGGGCAGGGCCACGTAGGGCTTTTGCCCAGCAAGGCTTCTGATCAACTGTCGAAGATTTGATTGGCTGTGCAGCTCTTTTAAAAATGTTGTTTTGGCAGCAGCTGTCACCTCAGCACAAGGATCTACACTGTGTTGCCGAAGTTAAGCTGTGGAAATAGTTTTGTGACTGGCTCTGCCTCCTGTGGCAGCCATTTTGTGTTTGCGCCCACCATGCCGTGTCAGAATTCCAAAGGTGCCCATAGGCTTAAAAAGGCTGGAGACGGTCAGACTAAGAATGGGGAGCCCCGCTGACAGGCCCAAGGTCACCCACTAGTCTTCCATGACAGAGTGGGGATTTTAACCTGGCTCTCCCAGATCCTACTCCAACCAGTTTGGTGTAGTGGTTAGGAGCACGGACTCCAGTCTGGGCGAACTGGGTTTGATTCCCCCACTCCTCCACATGCAGCTGTTGGTATGACCTTGGGTCAGTCACAAGTTCTCTCTGAGCTGTTCTCTCAAGAGCAGTTCTCTCGAGAGCTCTCTCAGCCCCACCTACCTCACAGAGTGTCTGTCGTGGGGAGGGGAAGGGAAAGGAGATTGTAAGCCGCTCTGAGACTCCTTCGGGTAGTGAAGAGCGGAGTATAAATCCAATCTCTTCTCTTCACTTTAACCACTACCCCATGCTGTCTCTTTCTCACCATAACATGGCTAACACAAGCAAAACAGACATTACAGAATCCCCTTAGCTTTGCCATGTAACTTTTAAATTTTACTTTAGGCAGAAAATAGGCTACGCAAGAAGAGACGGGAAAAGCAATGCAATGAATCTTCCGAGGGAAAGCTATTTTTCAGTCCTAAATACGGCATCTGGCCACAGTTCTTTCCAACAACAAAGATTAGTAGACTCTCCTTTGTTTAAATTTCCAGTCATTCTTTCGCTCTCTCCCGATACTATATTTAGCACAGCTGTTAACACCAGGAAAGCACACTGATCTTGCTTTGTCTATGTGGACCATTGAAAGATCTCCCTTTTGACAGGACGAATTTCAACCCTTCCGAAGCGGTATCCCTCCCGTCTTTCTCTTTCAGCCCCAGCCACTTCCCTCGCAAAGGATAACTCCTCCTGGGCCATTTTCTCTCTACCCCGTTATCATCCATTAAGTTAGCACAGAGAATTAAGTGCCTGTTCCCAGAGTATTTAAGTGCTTACATGCGTCTGCCAAACCCTTCCAGTTCATTTTAAGGAGTAGCCGTTGCACTGAGAAAGAAACCTTTTCATGGCCTCGCAGGACTGAATCTCGGGGTCAAAACTGATGAGACGTTTGGAGATTTGTGACTGGATCTCTCCCATTCCAATTGCTAATAAAAGCCACCAGGGAGCCTGAATTGCATTAGAGACGCATAGGAGCGGGTGGTGGTGAGAAGGGGTGTTAACCCTTTCTCCCCTATGTGGTTTTGGCAATCAAAACCAATTTTTTTCCATTTCATTTATAGCCTGCTTTCCCCCCCCCCCCCCCGGATTGGAGCTTAAAGCGGCTTAGAGCATTGTTTGCCCCTCCTCCATTTTCTCACAACAATAACCCTGTGAGGTAGATCTAAAGAAGTGAGCAGTGATTCACAAAAGCTCATACCCTACCACAAATTTTGTTAGTCTTTAAGGTGCTGCTGGACTCTTTTCTACTACATGTGAGATAGGTAGGGCTGCCAGATCCCCTGGGGAATAGGGGTTTCCCCGCTCTAGGGGCCCCCAATCTGCTGGCCCGGATCCAGCCAGTGGGGGCTCCCAAAGTGCCTGGATCAGGCCGACGTGCCTGGCATGATGATGTCCCCTGGAGGTGACGTCATCACACTGGGCATGTTGCTGGGCGGACGCTCTAGCATTGGCCTGAAAACTCTACGGCATAGATGGAACACCGTGTCTGGGGGAGTGATGCTCTGTATTCTTGGTGCTTGGGAGGCCGCAGTGGGAGGGCTTCTGGAGTTCTGGCCCTGCTGGTGGACCTCCTGATGGCACCTGGGTTTTGGCCACTGTGTGACACAGAGTGTTGGACTGGATGGGCCATTGGCCTGATCCAACATGGCTTCTTTTATGTTCTTATGCACCTGCTGTTGGATCTCCTGGTGGCACCTGGGTTTTGGCCACTGCGTGACACAGAGTGTTGGACTGGATGGGTCATTGGCCTGATCCAACATGGCTTCTCTTATCTTCTTATGGACCTGCTGTTGGATCTCCTGAGGGCACCTGGGTTTTGGCCCCTGTGTGACACAGAGTGTTGGACTGGATGGGCCACTGGCCTGATCCGACATGGCTTCTCTTATGTTCTTACTCTCTCCTATCTACAGCCTGTAGTTGTATAGTCCAGAAAGAGCTACAGGTTGTTTGTCTAGACTTGAGAGCCTCTGTCAATGCACCATGAAATATAAATGTATACAATAAGAAGTGTGGCCCGAGGTGTTTTAATACACCAGTCACACAAGCGAATGAGTTGTATTTATTTAAAACATTGATTTGCTGTCTTTCTTCCTTATGGCACTCAAGGCAGCTTACAAACATAGATAAAACACATCAAATAAAGTACATTAAACCAAAATTTAAATTATTATACAGGACTGCTAGTAAACTCGACCAAATGTAGTCCTAAATAAAACTGTCTTCAGTTGCTTCCTAAGGTCAAAAGTGAGGGGCCCAAGCTCATCTCCCTTTGAAGTTTGTTCCATCATCATGGCGCTACCACTGAAAAGGCCCTGTGTTGTGTACCCACCAACCGAGCTTCTTTGATTTATGGCACAGTCTGGAGGTTCTCTCCCTGTCATCCTTATTCCTGGCAGGAACGTGGGGGAAGACTGTATGTGTTCAGATAACCCGGTCCCAAGCCATGTAGGCAGGGGTCATTTATTAAAAAAAAGAGGTGCAGGAGCTCATTAGCATACCTGTTAGCATAACTCATTAGCATATGCCACACCCCCTGACATCTCCAGCCGAATGTCAGTTTCAGCCCCGTTATACCCTATCGGCCATTGAAGTCAATGGCAAAAACTCATAGAGTATATGAGGGGCTGGAGGAGAGGGGGTTTGAAGGAGAGGCTCCAAACAAGCAGGGTAGCTGCTGGAGCCTCTCCCTGAAATACCCACCAAGTTTCAAGAGGATTGGACACAGGGTCCAATTCTACGGGCCCCCAAACAGGTTGCCCCATCCCTTCTATAGAGAACAATGGTCCAATCTTCTTGAAACTTGGTGGGTATTTGAGGAGAGGCTCCAGAAGCTACCCTGTAAGTTTGGAGCCTCTCCCTCAAACCCTCTCCCCTCCAGCCATTTTTTAAGCCACCGCCGAATTTTGGCGGCAATTCAGTGGCGGGCCGAATCAGATCAGAGAATCTGATTTGGCCTGTGGCTGCCCTAGTGCCCACTGCTGGACTGGCAGAGCGCCGCTCCGCCTCGCTCCGGCCCCAAATGACCCCCTGCGTGTAGGGAGTATTTTACATTCTCTCTCTTTCTTTCTCAAGTGTCCAGAAGCTGAATGAATTTCTCATCAGCGATGAGATTGGAGATGACAGCTGGAGAAACGGGGATAGCGCCCTAACATATGAATCTTGCAAGAAACACACAGGACTGGTAAGGGCTCTCCTCTTGTTAAATTTCGAGTCCAAGCTTGCATGGATGAGGCTCACAAAGGCGTACTTTAACAGGAGGATGGTGATCACACCTGACACCCGTCCTCACACAATCTTCACCTTACAGCCAGTGTGGTAAAGTAGTTAGGGTGTTGGATTACAGTTAGGAAGACTTGGGTTGTTGACTCCATTCAGCAGTACAGCTCAGTGGGTAAGGCTGGGCTAGTTGTTTCTCTGACAGTGGAGATGATGATGGCCACAAGCATAGATAGCTTTCAAAAAGGGTTAGACAGATTCACGGAGGTGAGGTCCATCAATGGCTTGGCTACTAACCATGTTGACTAAAGGGAAATCTCCGTATTCAGAGGCAGCAAACCATGTGCTAGGAAGCAATATCAGGAGAAGGCCTCAACCTCTATGCCCTGTTGTTGGCCCTCCAGAGGAACTTGTTGGCCACTGTGTGAGACAGGAAGCTGGACTAGATGGACCATTGGTCTAATCCAGCAGGGCTCTTCTTATGCTCTTAGGATGCTGGACTAGATGGACCACTGGTCTGATCCAGCGGGGCTCTTCTTATGCCCTTAGGATGCTGGACTAGATGGACCACTGGTCTGATCCAGTGGGGCTCTTCTTATGCCCTTAGGATGCTGGACTAGATGGACCACTGGTCTGATCCAGTGGGGCTCTTCTTATGCCCTTAGGATGCTGGACTAGATGGACCACTGGTCTGATCCAGCAGGGCTCTTCTTATGCTCTTAGGATGCTGGACTAGATGGACCACTGGTCTGATCCAGCGGGGCTCTTCTTATGCTCTTATCAGGGGAAGGTCTCAGCCTCTATGACCTGTTGTTGTCCATACCGAGGAACTGGTTGGCCACTGTTTGAAATAGGAAACTGGGTTAGATGGACCACTGGTCTGATCCAGCAGGGCTCTTTAAGTTCTAATGTAGCCTAACTTTTATCCAGGGCTTTTTTTTCAGGAAAAAGAGGTGACGGAACTCTGAAGAGGGAAATGAAGGCAACACACTTGGAGATTCTTTGAAACCCTTGTTTAACTCTTATTTTTTAAATTTCAATATTTTTGTGATGTCACGCTCCCCTGGTGCACCTCATGAACTTTTAAACATTTTTTTTGAGAATTTTCTTTCCATGAGGAGGTTCCAGAACTCTGTTCTGGCGTGCTTCCCCCAGAAAAAAAACCCTACTTGCCTCACAGGGTTTTTGTGAGGATAAAATGATGGCAGGGAAGCCATCTATGCTGTCCTGAGATCCTTGGAAGAAAAGAGAGATTAAAAAATACAATAATAAATATCCTTGAGATCCCGTCAGCGCAGGAGTCTATGCATGTAGGGATCTCAGACATATCTGGAACGGAGCTGTACGGAGAGCCACAGTTTCTCCTCCAGATGTGCACAGCTGCGTAGTCCTACAGACTATGATCTAAGCACACTGAAGAATCAAACTATCACAATCCTTTTTTAAAAAAAAAAACTGGCTACAAAAAGCAAAGTACACATTAAATGGACGAGTTTCTTGTTAGTAAACACAAAATCAGAAGCCCGAATTTTTCCACATTGTCATTTCCTTGCTTATTATGGGGTAAGGTAGGGCTTGAAGTCACTGGAATGGATTATAACCTGATTTAGGTCTTTCCCATGCACAGAAGCCAGCATCTGGTTTAAACTGGCCTCTCAGCTGCTTTGTGTGCTACCGTAGCATGCCCTAGGTCTATTACCTGGGCAGATGTTGCACAGGATGTGTGAATCAGCACACAGAGCTGCATCACGCGCATATTAGCACAATTTAAATGAAAGGCTGGTTGCGTGCAAGATCACAGAGTTCTTTTTGCTTGTAAAGTGTTTTGTTTACATCAGATCTAGTATAGGATTTGTGCGTGTGCGTGTGTGTGCGCGCGCCCTATTGGGATATGTGGCTAATAAAGCAGAGTTTTGCCCTGTCATAGAAGCATAATACTGAGTGCACTAAATAAATCTCCCAAGAAGTATATTGCAAAAATAGATAAACTTACATTTATTCAAGTAGATCCAGTTCACATTCAGGTTGCAGTCGAAAGAAGCCTAATCTAAAGAAATGACCAGCTTTTCCAGCATCATGTGTGTGGGAGTACGAGGGCATTGTTTCTATAGGCAAGGCCTGCAGGGACATGTGTCTCCATGGAAGGCCACATGCAGAAAGAGAGAGAGAGACAGAGAGAAGAGAGGTCAGAGGGCAGCTTCCCGGCGAAGACAAAGAGAGGCCTCCTGTTCAAGGAGATACACACCTATACACACATAGATCAAGGAGATAACACCTGTACACACTTATTTATTTATTTATTCAATTTATACCCCGCCCTCCCCACGAACGGGCTCAGGGCGGCTTACATGGGCACACAGGCCAAAAATAATACATTAAAATGACTAAAAACAGTTAAAATAAATTCCTATGACTAATACATTGCTAACAGCTTCCTGTAACATATTATCAAAGTGGCGACCCAATGGTAGGTCTCTAAATTCCGCCCGCACCTGCCAGGACTGTTAGGGCCGGTTACATCACAGATGGTATGCCTGATGGATGGAATCCTCAGTGGCGGCTCCTATTCGAAAGCCTGGCGGAAGAGCTCCGTCTTGCAGGCCCTGCAGAACTGTACAAGGTCCCGCAGGGCCCTGATCTCCTCTGGGAGCTCATTCCACCAGACGGGAGCCGCCACTGAAAAGGCCCTGGCCCTTGTTCTGGTGAGCCTGGCGGCCCTAAGGCCCTGGAACCTCTAGTCGGTGGGTTGACCCCGACCTCAGTGCCCGCTGGGGTATATATGGAGAAAGGCAGTCCCTAAGGTATGTTTGGCCATATAGGGCTTTATAGGCAGCGACTTGTAGCATCCCCCAATGTCCAGGCATACTGAGTTGCTCGCGCCAACAAGCTTAAGAAAAGCAAAGAAGACATCACTTTTTTGCAGAAATAAAACTGGCTTTCCTTCTCCTCCTTTGATCTCAACCAATACAGCACCCCAAAGCTATAAACCGGAAGCATCCCATCAGACAGCAGCTGGACGGCTGTGAGCAGACCTTCAGGATACCGACCCGTCGTATAGATATCGATGACCATGCCATCAAGGTAGCCAAACCAGTTGTTTTTATTCCATCAACCGCCTGCTTTTTAACTCATCAGTCAGAACATACTGGGCAATTCCGCATGGAGCATTCACTCCACATTTTCTCAACACTGAGGAAAAGGTGCAGCTCAAAAGCACATCCAAATACCCCGGGGCCAACGCCGTACTGACTGCAAAGTCACCCCTGAATGGCCATAAAACAGCCATCAATCTATGCAGAAGGTACCATAAAAAATCTAATGATCAAAGAAAGCAAAAGCGGCATGGGGTAGGGTTGTCAGGTCTGGGTTGGAAAATACCTGGAGACTTTGGGGGCGGATCCGGGAGAGGGTGGTGTTTGGGGAGGGGAGGGGCCTCAGCAGGGTCCAATGCCAGAGAGTCTGCCCTTCAGAGCAGCCATTTTCTCCAGGGGAGCTGATCTCTGTCAGCTGGAGATCAGTTGTAAAAGCGGGAGATCCCCAGGCCTCACCTGGAGGCTGGCAACCCTAGCATGGAGGGTGGAGGCCAGTGTTCCCTCTAAGCTGAGTTAGTGTGAGCTAGCTCACAGTTTATAAGCCTCCAACTCACACATTTTTGTCTCCACTCAGGAAGGATGGCTCCAGACCAAACTAATTTATGCAGTAGCCAAATCGCTTGCTCACAGTTTTAATGCCAGTAGCTCACAAAGTAGAATTTTTGCTCACAAGACTCCGCAGCTTAGAGGGAGCATTGGTGGAGGCCACCATAAAACCTGATGATCAAAGGAAGTGAAAGCGGCACGCAATGCTTAGGAGAATTCCTGTTCCAACGTGGGTTTCGTAAAACAACAGAGGGAAAAGCCAATGCAGGATCGGCCATTGACGTCAATGTAACTATTTTGGGGGAGGATTTTGAAGGACAGTTATCATTGAACATGGACAGTTGCTCTACACCAGGTTGAACCATTAGTTCCTCCAACTCGGCGGTATCTACTCTGACCAGTGACAGCTCTCCAGGACCACAGTCTGAGAAGGAGGCCTCTTTCAGTATGGGCAGCTTAGGATCCTTTTTAGCTGAAGACGCCAGAGGCTGGATTCGGGACCTCCTTCATGCAAAGCAGGTGCTCTGCTGAAGAGCCACAACCCCTCCCCGTGAAGGCTTGGAGGGTTTTTTGCCATCAAGTCGCAACCGACTTATGGTGACCCTGTAGGGTTTTCTAGGCGACATATGAGCCGAGCTGGTTTGCCACTGGCTCCTTCTTTGGAGGTTTTCAAACAGAGGCTAGATGGCCATCTGACAGCCATGCTGGTTCTGCGACCTTAGGCAGATCCTGAGAGGGGGGGCAGGAAGGGTGGCCTCAGACCTTAGTTCTCACGGTCCTTTCTTACATGCCCAGGGAAATGCCGATTACCACTCTGGGGTCAAGAAGCAATTTTTCTCCAGGCCAGTTTGCCTGGGGATCCTGGAGGCATGGAACACGGGGTCACTGGGGGTAGGGGGAGGTATTTGTGAATTCCTTGCATTGTGCAGGGGGTTCGACTAGATGGCCCCAGAGGTCTCTTCCAACTCTATGATTCTATGATTGCATGCCTCTGCATAGCAACCCTGGACTTCCTTGATGGTCTCCTATCCAAATGCTAACCAGGGCCAACCAGAGAGCCAGTTTGGCGTAGTGGTTAAGTGTGCAGATTCTAATCTGGGAGAACCGGGTTTGATTCCCCACTCCTCCACTTGCACCTGCTGGATGACCTTGGGCAAGCCATAGCTCTGTACCAGCTGTTCCCTCAAGGACAGTTGTCTCAGAGCTCTCTCAGCCCCACCTGCCTCACAGGGTGTCTGTTGTGGGGAGGGGAAGGGAAAGGAGTTTGTAAGCCGCTCTGAGACTACAAGTGAAGGGCGGGGTATAACTCCAATCTCTTCCTCCTCCTCCTCCTCCTCTAACCCTGCTTAGCTTCTGAGATCTGACAAGATCAGGCTAGCCTGGCCTGGATAACTGAGAAGTTCAGGTAGGAGTAATAGAGTATGTGGAGGGGATATAGCCAATGGCAAAGCATCCATGCCCAAGGTCCCAAGTTCAAATCCTGGCATGTAGCATCCCAGCTAGCAGGGCTGAGAAAGTAAGCTGGTAATATCCCCACCCAGCCATTAAGAATACAAAACTGAAAATTTCAGAGCATTCACTTAAAATATCTGATAAATAGGGTTGCCCGTTTTGGGTTGGGAAATACCTGGATATTTCAAGGGTGAAGTCTGAGGAAGTCAGGGTTTGGGGAGGGGAGGGACTATGGCCTGACTTGGTATATCGAGCGTCTTGGCCCAATGCTGAAGTCTAGGGTTGCCAGCCTCCAGGTAGTGGCTGGAGATCTCTTGGGGTTGCAACTGATCCCCAGGCAACGGAGATCAGTTCGCCTGGGGAAAATGGCTGGTTTGGAAGGTGGACACGATGGCATTGGATCCCACTGAAGCCCCTCTCTCCCAAACCCCACCCTCCTCTGGCTCTGTCTCCAAAATTTCCCAGCCCTGAGCTAGTGATCCTACCAGCTGCAGGAACAAGGCACCAGAATTTATGAAATGCTTTCGGGGGGGGGGGGGGTGTCTTTGCAACCAATTTAGGGTTGCCAGTTCCAGGCTGGAAAATACCTGGAGACTTTTGAGGTGGAACCGGAGGAGGGCAGGGTTTGGTGAGGAGAGGGACCTCCGCAGGGTATAATGCCACAGTGGCCATTTTCTCTGCCATCTGGGAATCGGTTGTCATCCCAGGAGATCTCCAGCCACCACCTGGAGGCTGGCAACCCTGAACCTGTTGGAGAAATGAGTATGTAACACAAGGCCTGAGAATTTCAGTCATTATAGGGTTAACCTGTGCAACTTCTTTGTTTACCTTTGTTAGCCTGGAAGTGATACCTGGTGGCTGACCAATTAACTCTAAGCCTGGGAAACCTAGCAGTCTACTATTGTGCTAACTGGTTACTGATATCAGGTGTTTCCTTTCAGGGGTCAAGAAGAAGGAGAGATCCTCCATTTCGCTCTCTTACTCTGTAGTAGGATGTCTTAGTGTGCAGACGCAGCACAATGCTGCTTAGGAAGCATGTTTTGTTTATTTGTAGCTAATCCCGTTTCCCTTTTCCCTTTAGTAATAAAGTTCTTTTAAACTAAAAGAAGCAATCTCTTCTTTCCAGAAAAGCAAGATCCATTACCCTGAATATTCTTGATTATTGGACAAAAGTCCTAACAGAACCAACCACATTTTTAACACTGAATAATTCACAAAAACAGATCTGAATCACACAAGATTATTTATTTGCTCCTTGGTATGTAATGCTTGTACCCCCCATTTTACAACAGCAGTGTTTGTGGGATTGTATTGCAGGTAACCAACGGATACTTCTCATGGGGGAGTGGTCTAGCCACTTTATCGAACATCAATATCAGAATCCCAACAGGTAGGTTTAATCACTTCCCTTACTGAACTTTGTTTGGTTCAGTGCATTCCTCCATTTAATTCTACAGCCTCAAGACACTTTTTGAACTATATTAATGAAAACGAGCTATATGAACTGCATTAATGAAAATGAGCTATATGAACTGCTAATAAATAGTCGAACTTAATTCCCACTGATTTAAATGGAAAACCAGAATATACTCTGGCCAGGTGGGTGGTCGTGTTTGTGGGTGGGTCTTCCCCCGCTGGCCAGCTGGCTGGGGGCAGATTGCAGTTCCCCAAAGCAGGGGTTCCTCTGCCGAGGCCTGGGGGGCTGGCAACCCTAGATTTGAGGAAATCTATGGCTGAGTATCCCTAACCTTAAAGTACAATAGCTGCTGTACAGGGCCCTGATTAGGATTGGCTCCCTGGAAGGAGGGAGAAGAAGATTTAACCCTTTGGCCCCCACATGGTTTCGCTAATCAAAACCACATTAATTCCTGTGAGGTCAAATGTGGGTAAATAAAATAAAATAATGCCTTAACACACCATTAAAAACCCTGTACAATACATATTATGGCCAACGAAGCGACCTTTGATTTCCCGTTCTTGATGAAACATGGGTCTCATTTTATAACGATTTCCCTTTGCAGGCCAAATGACAATGATTGTGGGTCAAGTTGGCTGTGGCAAATCTTCTCTCCTTCTTGCTATCCTGGGAGAGATGCAGGCTCTGGATGGGAAAGTTCACTGGAGCCGGTAAGTTTTGCCTTGAAAATAATGTTTCTTTCGAAAATGGGTGGGAGCTCTGTTTTAGATCCAGGGGCTATAGGGGGTGCCATCTATTTGACAAACCTTGGAGAATCCAGTCAGTAGAGCAATCGCCGTATTTTGTGAAGGGATTAGGTGTCATCTAGTTATGTGGTTTTATTTTAATCTTAAATGCACAACACAGACAGTAGTCATTGTAGTTCCTATAACACAACTTCAAAGTTGGAACGCATGATCCACCTTCAAGAAAGCTAAGTAAACCCTACTCCTGGGAGGAAAGGCATCAGGTTATGGCCTGATCTCACCAGGTGTCAGAAGCTAAACAAGGTTGATACTTGGAAGGGAGACCTCCAAAGAAGACTCTGCAGAGGAAGGCCATGGCAAACCACCTCTGCTTCTCACTTGCCTTGAAAGCCCCTTGCTGGGGTCACCATGAGGCTTGGATGAGAGACCACCAAGGAAGGCTCTGCAGAGGAAGGCCATGTAGGGCTGCCAGGTCAGCCCGGGGGGGGCGGGGAATATCCCCACTACAGGGGTTCCCAATCCGCCGGCCAGCATTCGGCCAGCGGGGGGAACCCCACCCCCGAAGTCATCCAGTCAGGATGACTTCCCCAGCATGACTTCCCCAGCATAATGACGTCACCCGGAAGTGATGTCATCACGCCGGGGACGTTGCCGGGACGACACTCTAGCAATCGCCCCAAAACTCTATGGTACCATAGAGTTTTGGGGCGATTGCCGGAGCGTCACCCTGGCAACGCCCCCAATGTGATGATGTCACTTCCGGGTGACATCATTGCGGCGCACACGTAAGCGTGCTCGCCGGGGAAGCTCCCGGACCGAGGAGGATTCCCCCCCGCCAGTAGGTCTCAATGATTTGGCAACCCTAAGGCCATGGCAAACCACCTCTGTTTCTTACTTGCCATGAAAGCCCCTTGCTGGAGTCACCATAAGGCTTGGATGAGAGACCACCAAGGAAGGCTCTGCAGAGGAAGGCCATGGCAAACCACCTCTGCTTCTCACTTGCCCTGAAAGCCCCTTGCCTGAGCAAGGCCATTAACACTGGGAAGCCATTTTGGAAGTCATTAATTCATAGGGCCATGATAAGTCGGAAGCACCTTGATGGTCCTTAACACACAAAGGTACTTACCCTTGCCCAGGCCGGAGCTTTGTGTGGAGATGGCAGAAGCAGGCATTAGAAAGACACCATTTGGGGCCTTCAGTTGTTCAAGGAAGAGGAAGTTGTCTCTCAAAGACAGGAGCCCATCTCTGCAGTGCTTGTCTCCCAGGCACAGATCTTTAAAGGCACGAACAGTCGTAGAAAGAAAAGTGACACGGCTATTATCATCTAAGCTTTCTCTATTTATAAGTCCCATAAACAAATGGAGTTGTGTTTTGCTGATGATTTCAGACTGCCTGACAGCGAAGCGATTACAGAAGGATATCTCAGGTATAGCTAAATGCAGTCCTGCTGGTTTCAGTCCTCTGGCATGATAATCAAGGTTCTAATATCTTCCATCATTCCTCCCACTACATAATATTACATAATTCTGCATGCTTGGGTCTGATGCCCAGTGTCTTCAGAGAAGCAAGCAAACTAGCAAAGGGAGTGGAAATGGACTCCAAAAACACAAACACCACCAGAGACATTAATGGAGAATTTTTTTCATTGGATGTTGTTGCCAACCTCCAGGTGGTGGCTGGATATCTCCTGGGATTGCAGCCAGTGTTTCCTCTATGCTGAGTTAGTGTGAGCTAGAAGAAGAAGAAGAAAATGAAGAGGAGATTGGATTTATACCCTACCCTTCACTTGTAGTCTCAGAGCGGCTTACAAACTCCTTTCCCTTTCCCTCCCCATGAAAGACACCCTGTGTGGTAGGTGGGGCTGAGAGAGCTCTGAGACAACTGTCCTTGAGAGAACAGCTGGTACAGAGCTATGGCTTGCCCAAGGTCATCCAGCAGGTGCAAGTGGAGGAGTGGGGAATCAAACCCGATTCTCCCAGATTAGAGTCCGCACACTTAACCACTACACCAAACTGGCTCACAGGTTTTTAGCCTCTGGCTCACACATTTTTGTCCTGGCTCAGAAACTGATTTATGCAGTAGCCAAATTGCTTGCTCAAAGTTTGGTGCCAGATTGGTGTAGTGGTTAAGTGCGCGGACTCTAATCTGGGAGAACCGGGTTTGATTCCCCACTCCTCCACTTGCACTTGGCTGGATGACCTTGGGCAAGCCATAGCTCTGTACCAGCTGTTCTCTCAAGGACAGTTGTCTCAGAGCTCTCTCAGCCCCACCTACCTCACAAGGTGTCTGTTGTGGGGAGGGGAAGGGAAAGGAGTTTGTAAGCCGCTCTGAGACTCCGAGTGAGTGAAGGGCGGGGTATAAATCAAATCTCTTCTCTCTTCTTCTTCATGCAGTAGCTTAGTAAGTAGAATTTTTGCTCACAAGACTCCACAGCTTAGAAGGAGCATTTGTTGTTGTTCAGTCGCACAGTCGAGTCCGACACTGGATGGGAGACCAATAAAAAGTACCAAGTTCACTATGTAGCGGCAGGCAATGGCAAACCCACCACTGCTGGTCTCTTGCCTTGAAAATCCAACAGGGTTTCCGTAAATCAGCTGTGACTTGACAGCCCTTTCTACCACCAATGTCCAGGGGCAGTGCTGCTTATGCGCAATGGAGATTGGTGGCTGTCTGGGCTATACCCTGTAATCCCGATCGGGAAGAGAGTCTCTCCATTCACTTCCATGGAGGGAGCAGCTTGGTGTATACTTCAATAAGGGTTTGCCAGCTCAATCCAATGTAAGAATTCTCTGCTGAATTAGAACTAGTTGAGTGGAGCTAGAAGAAGACGCCTCTTTGCTGCACACCTTCTGGAAGAGCCCAGCCCCGACTTTGAGAAGAAGATGATCAGGGATTATAAATCTGTAGGCAAGGATCTCAAGCTGCATAACGTGTGGGTATTAGAAACCAGGGCTAACATTAGCAGGGTTCAGTTCATGGCCTGATAATGGCTCACGTTTGGGGTGATTTGCAGCTGTTGCTTAATCCGATGTTCTTTCTTTTCTTGTTCTAAAATTTCATCTCATTCTCCCGGAATAATAATAATTAAAAATATCCATATGATGCGAGTGTGAATTAATTAACAATGCTGCTTTTTAGTCTCTGTGCGTTTCTGTCATCCAGGTGTGAGCTTGTCCCCATTGTTTGTTGCAGTGAAGCTGTGTCCCTCCCTTGTATTTAAGCTGGAAAGTCTTGTGCATCATATTGTCAGCTTCATATTCTTCTTCTAGGAATCTGGATTGTTGTGAGGAATGGGAAGAACACGATGTTACAAGGGGGGTGATCTTAAGTGCCGGCAGTTTATTTTTCAACTGGCATTCTAAAATGGGATGGGGAGATTTGAAATTAAATGTACAGTGCAGCTCTAAACAGAATTACGCTCTTCATATCAGAAGAGCCCTCTTGGATCAGACCAGTGGTCCACCTTGTCCAGCATCCTGCCTCACACAATAGCCAACCAGTTCCTCTGGACAGCTAACAACAGGGTGTCTGAGTCCTTTGCCTGATGTTCAAAACCATTGATGGTCAAAACCATTGGGGAAGCTTGGAGACTATTTAAAATTACAGTCATAGAAGCTCAGAAGAAATACATACCACGGGTTAAGAAAGAAACATATAGGTATAGAAAAAAGCCCGCATGGATAACAAACAAAGTATTGGAAGCTGTAAAAGGAACGAAGGATTCCTTTAAGCGGTGGAAAGCGAGTCTCAGTGAGGCTGATAAAAGGGAACACAGGCTGTGGCAAATAAAATGCAAGTCTGTGATCAGGCAGGCAAGATAAACAATAAAACTTTCTTTAAATACATTAGAAGGAGGAAACCAGCCAGGGAAGCAGTGGGGCTCTTGGATGACCAAGGGGTAAAAGGTGTACTGAAGGATGATAGGGAAATGGCTGAGAAGCTGAATGTATTTTTTTTGCCTCTGACTTCACTGTGAAAGATGAGATAGCATTGATATTATATAAAGATATTATAGCATTGGAAAAAGTGCAGAAAAGGGCAACTAGAATGATAAAAGGGTTGGAACACTTTCCCTGTGAAGAAAGGTTGAAGCGCTTGGGGCTCTTTAGCTTGGAGAAATGACGGCTGAGGGGCGACATGATCGAGGTTTATAAGATTATGCATGGGATAGAGCAGGTAGAGAAAGAAGTCCTTTTCTCCCTTTCTCACAAGACAAGACCTCGTGGGCACTCCGTGAAATTGCTGAGCAGTCGGGTTAGAACAGATAAAAGGAAGTCCTTCTTCACCCAAAGAGTGATTAACATGTGGAATTCACTGCCGCAGGAGGTGGTGGCGGCTACAAGCATGGACGGCTTCCAGAGGGAATTAGATAAACATATGGAGCAGAGGTCCATCAGTGGCTATTAGCCACAAGGTATTATAGATAGGAACTCTCAGTCTGGGGCAAGTGATGCTCTGTATTCTTGGTACTTGGGGAGGGGGGGGCAACAGTGAGAGGGCTTCTAGTATCCTGGCCCCACTGCTGGACCTCCTGAGGGCACCTGGTGTTTTTGGCCACTGTGTGACAGAGTGTTGGACTGGATGGGCCACTGGCCTAATCCAACATTGGCTTCTCTTATGTTCTTAGGTTGCCTCTTGGCTCTGGGATTCAGAAGTTGACTGCCTCTGAATGTGGAAGTTCCCTTTAATGACTATGGCTAGTAGCCACTGATAGCTCTATCTTCCATGGATCTATTGAATCCCCTTTTAAAGCCATCTAAGCCTGTGGCCATCACAACATCCTCTGGCAGCGAATTCCACATTTGAAATACTCACTGTGTAAAGAAGTGTTTCCTTTTGTCCATCCTGAACCTACTGCCCATCAGCTTCGTTGGGTGCCCTTGAGTTCCAGAATTTTATTTATTTATTTATTTGTTTGTTTGTTTCACTTATATCCCGCCTTGTCAGTTATACAACCGACTCAAGGCGGCTAACAACATATAAAATCATAAAAGCAGATTTACAATTTAAAAACATCAACATTTAAAAATTCTAAATAAATACACAAGATGGCGGCTTCTTAGCGCTCCGGTGAGTAGCTGCAATGGGGTGCGATCATCAGGGCCAGGGAGATGGTATAATCAGCTTTCTCCCCGGCGGCGGACCCTATTTGAAAGCCTGGCGGAAGAGCTCCGTCTTGCAGGCCCTGCGGAACTGCAACAAATCCCGCAGGGCCCTGATGTTATCCGGGAGCAAATTCCACCAGTAAGGGGCCGCCACCGAGAAAGCCCTGGCCCTAGTACATGACAACCGGGCATCCTTTGGACCGGGGCAAGTCAGGCGGTTTTGGGTGCCCGACCTCAGTAGCCTCTGGGGTCTATATGGGGAAAGGCGGTCCCTCAAGTAGGCAGGTCCCTGACCATACAGGGCTTTAAAGGTTAACACCAGCACCTTGAACCTGATCCGGTATGCTATAGGCAGAGGGACAAAAAAATTTAGGAGAGGGACAAAAAAAATTCCCTTTTTCAACTCTCTCCAAATCTTTACAAACCTCTATCATGTCCCCCTTTAGTTGTCTCATTTCTAAACTGAAAAGTCCCATACCCTTCATCCTTTCCTCATAGGGAAGGAGCTCCAATCCCCTAATCATCTTGGTTGCCCTCTTCTGTACTTTTTCCAGCTCTGCAATGTCCTTTTTTGAGATACGGTGACCAGAACTGTATACAGTATTCCAAATGAGGTCACACCATAGATCTATACAGGGGCATTATAATATCCGCCATTTTATTTTCAGTCCCTTTCCTTCAAAGCGCATTGATTTCAGTGGATTTGGAAGGGCATAACCCTGTTTAGAGAAGAAGAAGAGATAAGAGATTGGATTTATACCCCGCCCTTTTCCCTTCCCCTCCCCACAACAGACACCCTGTGAGGTAGGTGGGGCTGAGAGAGCTCTGAGACAACTGACCTTGAGAGAACAGCTGGTACAGAGCTATGGCTTGCCCAAGGTCATCCAGCAGGTGCAAGTGGAGGAGTGGGGAATCAAACCCGGTTCTCCCAGATTAGAGTCCGCGCACTTAAACACTACACCAAACTGGCTCTCCTAGGATTGCACTGTAAGTCACCATCCACATATGTAACAATATCATATTCACGAATGGGTATGGCTGGTAGCAGTCATTTTCATAAGAAACCAATGGGCATTGCAGAATGCCATTATCAACCTGAAGGTACAATGGAATGAATTATAGGGCTAAAGAGAATCTCAGTCTACCTCATGCAACTTCTGCAAGGAGCTGCCTATCTCATGTGTCAACAAGCCATGGAAAAGGATGGGATTGCCCGACAGGAAGGAGACTGGCCCACCCAAGGTCTCAGAGGAAGTTGCTGGACATAGAAGCCTGGTCACTGGACGTTCTCCAGACAAATGGTCATCTTATGACTCAAGACCGCAAGGGATCACATGGAAACGGCCTTCAGGGTTGAGATGTCCATGTAGAAAGTCTATGAGCCTGGAAATGTTCAGGTTCCAAAAGGTTTAAAATACACAAGAAACATGAAAAGAAGGGGAAGGGGAAGGGGATTGTATAAGGACCAGCCCAGCATGCACCACACTGATTAAAGTTGTTAACTTGTCCAATCTCGCAAGTTGAAAAGCTACTACAAGCCCTACTAGAGTAAACATAGTAAAGGTAAAGGTTTCCCTTGCTTGAAAGCCAGTCGAATACGACTCTAGGGATACGGTGCTCATCTCCATTTCCAAGCCAAAGAGCCAGTGCTGTCCAAAGACATTTCCGTGGTCATGTGGCCGGCATGACTAGACGGTACGTTGTTACCTTCCCACCGAAGTGGTACCTATTTATCTCCTTGCAATTTCTTGCTTTCGGACTGCTAGGCTGGCAGGAGCTGGGACCAGAGACGGGAGCTCACTCCGTCATGCAGCACTCGGGTCTCGAACTGCTGCACTACCGACCTTCCAGTTTGCAGTTCAGCTTCTTAACCACTTGAGCCACTGCAGCCCTTTGAGTAAACATACAGATACCCATATCGTGCAAATAACCGTTTCCTGGGGCCATGTTGGATCAAGGCAATTGGACAGGGGAAGGCCTAATGCCCCCCTTCTCCTCATGGCATCACACCATGGGCCTGATAATCAAATTGAAAAGCCCCAGTGAATGCTCCAGTCATGGAACTCCCAACATCTTCATTTGGTTCGGCAGGCTTACTTCCCATGTGTTCCCCTTGCACTGAATCTGTGCTCAGGTTTCCCTGGAAAACAAGCAAGTCCAAGAGATGGTCTCACCAGAGGAACAGAACTGATCAGATTTTCTACCAGGAATCCTGTAAAGCTGAAAATGCACGAGTTTGCTTGTAGGTAACAGAATACAGAATATAAAGGTCTTTCTTCCTGTGCTTCAATAGAAGGATTTTTGCTTTATTTTAATTTTGAAATTTTGCCCCTAGTATGTGAAGTTTGCTCACCAGCTTGTTGTGTTTCCCATTACTGAAATATTGTTTACCATAACTTGCAGCATAAATGAAACCGATCCTTCTTTTGAAGCAAGCCGGAGGTATTACTGCGATTCTTTAACGGGCTATTTTGATGCAAACCGTTTGCCTCTTCAGGATCGTCTCGAGTCCCCCGCCTTTCCGTACTCTACAAACGACACTTTGTTTTCATCCTGTGATTACAACAGTGTGCTCGACTAGTATTAACAAGTAGACTTTCTTCAATGCAGTGGTTCCCAGTCTTTTGGGGGTGATGGATTTTATCTGTTTTCATGCCTAACCAGGTAAATCTTGGAGCCTTTTGTTAAGACCCAGTTCAGACAGTTACCAGATTGGCCAGTGACTTCATATGATATCTCAGTTGGATTCTAGGGTTGTTACCCCATGGTTGGTAACCACTGGGAGATCACAAGGAAAAAGGGACTTAGCTTTTTGACAGCATGCTAACACCGTGATGTCCTTACCGATGTGTCCCGGACGTGATGTCATCATGCCAAAGCAATGCTCTAGCATTCACCCTTAGCTCTATGGTTTAATCATTGAGTTTTGGGCCATGCTTTAGTACCAGAAATGATATTGTTGTGTTCGCATGATGCCAATTGTTCTCCCATTTCCACAGACACCCCCCCCCCCGACAGCCAATTAAGAGGCAGCAGATAGAGCCAGTGGGCGTGGGACATTTCCTGCGGAAGCAGGTGATCTGGTCTCCCTGAACGGACACCTGTTTGTGCAATATCCTCCTCTTTTTTTCGATAATCTAAGAGGGAGAACTGTGCAAATGAGGAGTCCAAATTAAACAGTATCTCATCTTGTACTTACTGAATTTCATGACCCAGCTCTTTATTTTTTTGTTCCATAACCGTATTGTCTTGCCTACCGAGGATTCAGAATATTGTATCCGATGAAGTGGACTCTAATCTACAAAAACATAAACTGAAATTAAAACGTTTCTCGATTATAGCCTCCTTTTCATAGTATTTCTCCAAAGAAGGCCTTACTGGCTGAGGACAGACTTGGATTCTGGAGCGGAAGGAAAGCGGGACCAAAAGCTGCGGGGGAAAAGTGCTCCAGGGCTGGCCTTTCACACTGGCCAGTTTCCTACGGGAGCATGCAGTTACAGAGCATTCAGACTGCTGCAGAGTGGCCCCAGGCGGGCCGGCCTCCGCAGCTCGTGGCGGGGCCCTTTCGGCAACATGGCGCATGGGCGCCTGTGCGCATGGCCACAGCCGCACTCTAAAAATTCAAAATCTCCCCACCTCCTGTATTGGGGCTGCTTGTGTGCATGGGTGCATGAGTGCTCATGCGCATCTCTCCGTGGCAGCGAGTTCACATCATCATCTCTGCTTGAATCCCGCCTCCTCCTGTCCACATGGCCGGAAAGCAGGATCCAAGCGGCAGACAGCCCCTGGAGACCGCTTTCTGCTGGTGTCCTCTGAGGTGGCAGGGAATTGGCTCCGAAGCAGGTAAGTACTGAATGGAGCTGGGGAACAGCTGCGGCTGTTTGAACTGGCTCCCTTCCCCCACTTCTGGAGCAGAGTTCTCCAGCCCCACATTGCCAGTCTGTCCTCAGCCACTGTTAATGTTTCTAAATCAAAGGTCCTTCTTCTTTAGTAAAAAACTGATGATGAAATATGAGTAAGCTGTAGCAGGTTTGTCTATGGAGCAAGTAGAGCAACTGAAGTATCTAGGAGTTATATTTCAAGTGAATCTTTCACGAAAGGTACATTTGAATTCTGTTTAAGAACAGCCATGAGTACTGGGAAGGCTATTTCAAGATTTTATTATTCCTCTGGGGGACAATATGTTCTTGCAACGGTTAAAGCATTTAATGCTAAAGTTTCTGGACAGTTATTGTAGGGAGTGGGTTGATTAGGGTGGGAGCATAATATTGGTGGACCGTTCCTAAGATTTCTACACAATATCCTGGGAACTCCGACATGTTTTACAGGAATAGCTTTGAGACCCAAGATTGGGGATATGCCTTTTGGAGCAAAGGCTAGGTGGAGAGCATTTAACCTGAAAATTAGGATGTTGAAATCGAATTTAGAATCTGGTCTTCTTGGATTAGTTATGCCAGATCATCATATGAGTGATTGGGACAAATACTTGGAATTTAAATTATTGTATATGGGCATCCCCAGCGATACGATAGAAATTATGAGTAGTTGAGTCAGTCTATTAAAAGGCGTTTGAGGGATCTTGATTATAACAGTATGCTGGTTAGAGCTCACAGAGTATGTTCATTCTTTTCATTTGGTAGCCTTCCCCCGATAAAAACGCTAAACTACCTGTTTGGATTATCCCTTCCAATGTCTAAAAGGGCATTTATGCTTGCGTGTTTGAATGCATTGCCACTGGCTGTGCTGTTAGGAAGGTTTAGAATCATAGAGTCATAGAATCATAGAGTTGGAAGGGATCTCCCTGGTCATCTAATCCAATCCCCTGTCTGTTTGATGACTTGTTCTAAAACTTTTAATCAGAGCCCATACTCAGGCCAAGTTCAGACTGGCAGTTTGGCCCGATATGGGCACCTTTCTCACGTGGATTAAGTGGGCCGGTTCACGCAGCCACAGCGGTCTGTCGTTCCCGTGCCGTACTCACCCCGTCCTTTAACTATTCGCTCCCTCTTTTAAAAAGTACCAGGTGAAAGCCGGGGCAAGCCGTGAAGGGTGCGTTGATCCCGCTTCCCAGAAGTGTGGACGTAAAAAAGCCGCAATCAGGCGGCACTGGTAATGTGAACCTGCTGATCTGGCAGGAATGCGAATAACCACCCATGTGCGCTCAATCGCCTAATGCCACTCTGCCTATGCGCTGGTCAGCAGAGCGGACCAAAGCCGCATGCAACCATGCAACTGTCAGGGGTGGACCCGCAGTGCGACCGCTCCATTCCACCTCCGCCCCGGCATGCTGCCGCATCAGTCGGTGCAGTGCGACCGGGAATCCCTCCCACAACTTGGCCCGGGTCCTTTTGCCCCGCCTCCCTTGCGCTTTATACTGCCAGTCTGTCCTCAGCCTCTGCAGATGTGATACTAACTGAATTGGCTCTCTAGATCATATTCTTGTGGATTGACCTGAATTTTCCGATTTGAGAGATGAATTGATTTTTTTCCCCTTTGCTTAAGCAGGACTCTACCATTTTAGAAGCAAAGCCTTCTCGGTTACTAAGAGCTGAAGACAAAATCACTTTGCACATGGCTAAATTTTTGAGGGCTGTAGTAACATCACGTAGTAACTCAGGCAGCAACTTACCTTTTAGTGTGTGATGGCTCGCTGTTTATGACTTTTGTGGTGAAAACAGTAGTTTAAGAAGATTCCTGCTGTCATATAAAACATGATCTCGTTCTGAGACACCAAAGGGCTTGTCTGTTTTCAGTCACACAGAGACCTCAGCTAGCTCGTATCTGTCTGAACTGGGTCTTACTGTTTTTATTTCAATTGATATTGCCACTCGCTTGCTCCCTGTTCTATATGGGCTGGGCTATCTTTGGTTTTATTACGTGCAAGGGGACTTGGGTTGCTCCAAAGCCTGGAATGCAGGTATCGATATGGCAGAAATCATACAGAGATTATAGGTCATCAAATTTTCATGTCAGTGAAAACAACTAGGAATTTAGCCCCAGTTGTGAATACAATCATAATTGAGAACTGGGGAAACAATTAAAAAGTACTTGCCATGCTGTGGAATTGTTAGCTATGCTGAAATGGATTTGCCAAATAAACCTTCTATTTTATTTGTGGGGGGGGCGTCATACAAAACTCAAATTTCTCTTACTTCATGATGCAAAATTCAAGTTTTGGTGGCTTGTTGAATAACAAATGTCATCATCTCAGTGGTCAAATCCCAAATGGCAAAATCCAGTTTCCATGTCTGGAACCAGATATCAGCCAAAGACTCATGGTTCATCCGATTTCATTCCGAAATAAAGTGATTTAGATGTACAGGTGTTCACTGAACTTAAGTTGAAATTTCATTTCAGCTTTAATTTGTAGCACGTGTGTAGATGATTGGGAACCACTGGGTTGGATCCAGGCACTGTTTGACAACTGATAACTGAAGAGCAATTATTAACATAGTCCAACAATTTGTTTAAAGCTTTCTAAACTCCTAAAATATGAGACCTGGTTGGGTTACTCCATATGCTTCTAACCAACATTCCACTTTTCATAGCACCCAAATATCTTTTCATCTAATTGTAGAGAGCAACCACTGAATCTAATCTGATTAGATTAATCTCCAAAACAATGAGAGCTGAATGAAATATCGGCAAATATTCGGAAATGTAAGAAATTTACCATATTCGCTATTCGGCAAATTTTGAGCGAGAAATTTTCAATTCAGAATTTGAATTTACCTTTCGAAAGTGACATTTTACCCTTGATATTTGAATACTTGCTGGCCTCTCTCAACAGTATTGGTTTGGGTGGGCTTCCCGTATAAAAATCTTATAAAACGTCAGTGGTTAAATACTAGTTACTGTTGTTTGCATCTATCTGATGCTGTTGAATTAACAAAGCGTTAAATGTAGTCAAGTAGAAATGCTATTGCATACCAGTCATCAGACATTATTAAATATGATAGGTCAGCGGTTTTCCATATTGTCATCTCAGGATCCAGAATCATCCGGAAAGTTTTTGATTAAAAACGGCAGACGAGATTTCTCAAAAGTGAGATGCTTCACCGTGGTGATCTTTCTCTGCAATGTGCAGCTACAGAAAAACGTTGGGTGTGTTCCCAATTCACAGATCCAATCATTCCCTTTTGAACATTCTTTGGAATCCTCTGCAGCATGCTCAGACAAATCATTGTGGGAAATATATTTTGCAGGTAGGGTTGTCATTTCCCAATTGGGGGCAGGGGGGTCCCCCGGTTTTGCGGGCTGTTGCCCACCACCGGCCATTTGGCTGGTGGGAGGAAATCCCCCCACCAACAGCAACCTGGCAGTGATGTATGCACATCAGTGACTTTGGGGGGCTGACACTCTGGTTTCTGGGCAAAACTCTATGGTTTGAGTGTGATTTTACCATAGAGGTTTGCCCCAAAACCAGAGTGTCTCCCCAGACATGCCTATGTCACTTCTGGGTGACATAGGCATAGTATGCGACATCACTTCCAGTGCCATTGGCACATCAGGGGCAATGCTTCCAGCTCCTAGAGCACACCCCCCCCCCCCGATCCCTCTGCCGGCATCTCAAAGGAACCTGGCAACTACTTGTAGCTAGATCTCATGGAGAATGAACCAGTGCTTTTGGGCTACATGCATGTATACTCCATCCAATGTGACATCCAGCGTCCCACATTACGTGAGATCAAACTTGGGATAGGGATGCCGTGATTAAAGGCTGAGGTCATAATCCGCCCCACCCTCACATGATGTCTGTATGCAGGGGTCATTTCGTAGCAGGAACTCCTTTGCATGTTAGGCCACAACTCCCTAATGTAGCCAGTCCTCCAAGAGCTTACAGAGCTCTTCTTATAGGGGCTACTGTAAACTCTTGGAGGATTGGCTACATCAGGGGTGTGTGGCCTAATATGCAGAGGAGCTCCTGCTACAAAATGAGCCCTGCGCTGGACGTACTTCAAAGAAAGTGCAGATAAACCAAACAGTTTTTCATTTGGGGGGAAGAGGGAGAAAACACGCGGCACAGATTGGGTGCTCTTTTAACCTACCCTTTTCCTTTAAACCTTTTTCTCCTCGGTTATGATGCCTGCTAATTGTTTGTGTGCTTTTGCCTCTTACCATGCTCAGTGTGCATTGGCCAGAAGGAGGCAATTTCCCAGGACGTTAACATGTATTCATATGCACTTCTTTCATCAGGAGCAGATACACAGTGGCTTACGCAGCCCAGAAGCCCTGGCTCCTGAATGCCACAGTGGAGGAAAACATTACCTTTGGGAGCCCATTTAACAAACAGAGGTAAAGCACAATCCCTTTTTGCTTTGAATAGCTGTCAGAATTCCAACTTCGGTCTTGATTAAAGCTAGAAGACAAGGGGAAATGGGTGGGCCAGGCAGATGGAAAACACGAGACAAGGTTGGAGCATCTTCCCAGTGAGGAAAGACTGAGGAATGTGAGGCTTTTTAGTTTAGAAAAGAGATGATAAAGGGGGAACATGAGAGAGGTTTATAAAGTTATGCATGGGGTGGAGGCCGTTGGCCAAGAGGAAAATTTCTCCCTCTCCCACAAATACTAGAACTTGAGGGCATCAAATGATGCCCTCTTCTTATGTTCTTTGGATGCTGGACTAGATGGACCACTGGTCTGATCCAGCAGGGCTCTTCTTATGTTCTTAGAATGCTGGACTAGATGGACCTCTGGTCTGATCCAGCAGAGCTCTCCTTATGTTCTTAGGATGCTGGACTAGATGGACCTCTGGTCTGATCCAGCAGGGCTCTTCTTATGTTCTTAGGATGCTGGACTAGATGGACCACTGGTCTGATCCAGCAGGGCTCTCCTTATGTTCTTAGGATGCTGGACTAGATGGACCACTGGTCTGATCCAGCAGGGCTCTCCTTATGTTCTTAGGATGCTGGACTAGATGGACCACTCGTCTGATCCAGCAGGGCTCTTCTTATGTTCTTAGGATGCTGGACTAGATGGACCTCTGGTCTGATCCAGCAGGGCTCTTCTTATGTTCTTAGGATGCTGGACTAGATGGACCTCTGGTCTGATCCAGCAGGGCTCTTCTTATGTTCTTAGAATGCTGGACTAGATGGACCTCTGGTCTGATCCAGCAGGGCTCTCCTTATGTTCTTAGGATGCTGGACTAGATGGACCTCTGGTCTGATCCAGCAGGGCTCTCCTTATGTTCTTAGGATGCTGGACTAGATGGACCTCTGGTCTGATCCAGCAGGGCTCTTCTTATGTTCTTAGGATGCTGGACTAGATGGACCACTGGTCTGAGCCATCAGGGCTCTTCTTATGTTCTTCGGATGCTGGACTAGGTGGACCTCTGGTCTGATCCAGCAGGGCTCTTCTTATGTTCTTAGGATGCTGGACTAGATGGACCACTGGTCTGAGCCATCAGGGCTCTTCTTATGTTCTTATGACTTCACATGGGGATTTTTCTTAAGTAAGAAGACAACTTAACAATTTGTACAGGATGGGGTGGAGCACATTAGAAAATCTTCCTGGATCCAAGGGATCCACTACTCATTGTGATTTCCTCCATGTTAATTTTACACAATGTTTTATCTTTCGCAAATGCAACCTCCTGGGTTGCTTTATCAAGAGGAATGGCATAGAGATAGAGGGAAAAGCTTCAACCCAGTCCTCCTGTACCATTTTCTCACTGGAGAAAGCCACCCACAAGCTAATTGTGCAGTTACTCCTACTGGTGAAAACTTACAAGTTCCCCAGAAGTGGTAAAAGAAATCCAAAGGTAGTCTTTCCAGCAGTGGAGGAAAGAATTTCAGAAAAACCCCTCTCCAGTCTCTCCGCACAGCATTCTGCCTCACAAAGCTATCCTGGAAGCTAAATTTGCAGAAGAAAAAAATGTTTAAAATAGACATGAAAGAGAAAGTTAATACCCCTGTAGAAGAGCCGAGATTCGAATCTTACTCTTTTAGAGCAGACCAAGGGTGATTCTGTATTGGCTTTTCTCTCTATTCTTTTACCAAACCCACCTTGGAACAGAAATTCCCCTCTGCATCGTGTGCCGCTTTCACTTTCTTTGATCACCAGATTTTATGGTACCCTCCACACTGCGTGCCACTTTCGCTTTCTTTGATCATTGGGTTTTATGGTCCCTTCTGCACAGATTTATGGCCGTTCAGGGGTGACTTTGCAGTAAGTACAGCATTGCCCCAGGGTATTTGATTATGGTTCTGAGCTGCGCCTTTTCCCCGGTGTTGAGAAAATGGGGAGCGAATGCCAGATGCAGAATCGCCCCAAGACAGCTACCCATCTGAAATTATCTTAACGCTACTATTTTTATGAGTCTCCCCATTTTGAATTTGAAAGGGAATTGTTGCTATTTGAAAAACAGGAGCAAGGAGAAAATAAGAGTCATTTCCTTTGGGTTTTAAAGACTTCATCTGTCCCGTTCTGTTCTCCTTTGTCATTGAGAAGGGTCTATGAAGTGTTTCATATAGTTTTCAGATACTTATAGGTCAAACCTGTGTTTGACCATTTCCGGCCCCCTCCAGCTGTCCCCTGCACAGGGTCAGATTGTGGAAAGCAATATGGCTCTCACGATCCAGTCCGGTTTTGCATCAGATGTGTCTCCGGTTCCTCCAACAGGTACAAAGCCGTCACAGATGCCTGCTCGCTGCAACCCGATATTGACCTTCTGCCTTTTGGGGACCAGACAGAAATTGGTGAACGGGTAAATAAAGAAGGATGGTCTTTCTTGTCCTGTTGGCCTGCAAATGCTGCTGCTTACAGAGGTCATGCCATCTGAGGTAGTTTTAGGGTTGCCAGCTCCGGGTTGGGAAATACCTGGAGATTTGGGGGGGGGGGGACCCTGAGAAGGGCTGGGTTTGGGGAGGGTATAATGGGGGTATAATGCCATAGAGTCCACATCCCAAAGCAGCCATTTTCTCCCTGTGAACCGATATCTATTGCCTGGAGATCAGTTGTAATAGCGGGAGATCTCCATCCATTACCTGGAGGTTGACAGCCCTAGGTTGCTTGTCTGTAGAGGCCGCAGTGCCACCCATAACTTTACTGGCATGGTTGCAGAGCTTCCACCTTCCAGTCTAGATGAAGTGTCGGTTCTTGTCCCATTTCTGTAAGACTGTGGCTGATGCAAGTCCAATCTCGCTGACAAAGCATGTCTGCTCCAGTTCTGGGTTGCCTTGGCAATATTGCCTACTAAACCCAGGAGTCCAGAGGTCTTCAAAAGGCAGCTTGGGGGATAGCCCCTTTATGTCTTCCAATAATGAACCAACATTCCCTAGTTCATTCATTCTTCCATTTGCCTCCCCTTTGTCAGCCATTTTGGATCTCTGCTTTTCACTATGGGTTGTGTCTGTCGGCACTGTGTTTTGTACATTTTTTGTGTTTGTGTATTATATATGCTCTTTTATGGACACATAAATAACATTAGAAATCATGTGGATTTTATATAGGGTTGCCACACCCCCTGGTAGAGGTGGGGGTCCCCCACTGCCAGGCCCCACCTCCCCACTGCCAATCAGCTGGCCAGCTGGGGGGGAACTTACCCTGAAAAAGAGGGAGATCCAGTCGACGACGCAGCGATGTGTCTATATCACTGCCTATGTGACCCGGAAGTGACATCAGCACACCCAGGGCAATGCTGTAGTATTTGAGCAAAAACTCTATGGTAGGAGAATTTCCCATAAAGTTTTTGCCCAAATACCAGAGCATTGCCACGACATCCTGGACGTGATGATGTCACTTCCGGGTCACATGGGCAGTGACGTAGACGGTCACTGTACATTCAGTGGGCCTCCCTGCTGCTCCCAGTAAATCCCACCCCCATCTCCTGCTGCCTGTCAGGAGGGACCTGGTAGCCCTAATTTCATAGGAAAAGGTCCGTGCAGGAAACAGAACATAGTATGAAAATAAACAAAAGTCGCTTTGATTCGCATGAGGAAATAGTGAAACCAAAACAGGGATTTGTGGGCTGAAACAGCTGTGATGATGAATTTTATTTATTTGTTTTATTTTAAGCATTCTTAAGTCGCCTTATTGAGAAATGCCTTCTTACTTATGATGCTTGGCTACTAAGTATCCTGAAATGTAATAGAACATAGTTGTATTATAAATTTCTGAGATTTTAAAAATTCTGGTGTAGTTTTTTTTTTTAAATCTACAGCCATAGATACGAAAACACAACCGCCACAAAAATTAATCTAAACCAGCTATATGATCAGTATATGATCAGCTTCCTGATAATAATATAAAATGTACACATTCAAATACAATATTTATACATTACTGTAACAGAAGTCTATTAATGTGTATTTTCCAGGACAATCCTCTTCTTCGGGTAATCTTTATAATGAAAACTTTCGCATCTCTCATCATCAAATCAATTTTATTGAGCATAGTCTGCGTATAACTACAAAACTTCTTATAGCAAACCAGAGAAGCTCCAACACTGATTAGCTGCAACAAACGCTTGGAAATGACAACCGTAAACCCACATTCACAGCTGGTTGTTATAGAATCTATCGTGCACTTTAAAAAATCTGGTTTAAGTATATTTTTGCAGCAATGTATTACAGTTATATGTGTTTATGGTTGGTTACGCTATTGTTACTTTGTGATGGACTCTTAAATGCTGGCATTGTACAAGGTGTTGTCCATGCAAAAGTTGTTTGAGACACTGATATTGATTCTCTGTTGGAATGTATTACTGTGTTGGCCTATGACCGTAACAAACAATTCATTTGTTCATTGATTTGTTCGTTGATTCGTTCATTAGTTCTCTGCTCTATCTGGAATGTATTACTGTGGTGGCCTATGACCGTAACAAACAATTCGTTTGTTTGTTGATTCGTTTGTTGATTCGTTCATTAGTTCTCTGCTGTATCCATTAGGGCATTAACTTAAGTGGAGGCCAAAGGCAACGCATCTGTGTCGCGCGAGCGCTCTACCAAAACACCAACCTCGTCTTCCTGGTAAGATTTGTCTCCTTTGGGCCTCTTTTCTCTTCAACCCTTGAACTTTTCAGCCTTTCATTAGGGATACAACGAAGTTATGATTCAAATCTCAATACTGAATTTGATTAAATAAGGCGGGCTGGATTCCACAAATCCATTCTCCCAGCAGAACCTCTTTCCTCAGATAGAAGAAGCCTCCCATTAACGCATCCCTTTCCCTTGAAGCTCTTCATCTAGCATCTGGGAAGGCTTCTTCCTCTAGAGGAAAGAGCCCCTGCTAGCAGAATGGACGCATGCAGAGAGGCAACCCATCGCATGCTTGAATATTGGCATTTGGATCAGTGGGAATGGGCTGCTCTCTTAAAAGCTGGTTCTCGGCTTCATGGAAATTTGTACTTTGGATGGTCCAGGTTAGTCCGATTTTATCAGATCTCATATACTGGCCAGGGACAGTCCTGCTTAGTACTTGGATGGGCGTGATGGTGTGTCGTATCAAGCGTAGAATGAGGCTACAATGACAGCAAGTTGTCTGGTGCAAATATTTACAGTGAATTTATTCATAAAAGAAAATAGTTCATAAATGCTGTACAGACTGACAGAATGCTCCGCTTGGCAATCCAACATAAGAGAGAAGAACGAGTAGAATACAAGCAGTCAATATATACATAGTTCGTCCAATCAGGACACAGTGCTGACTCACCGTGGCTGATGCAACTCAAGCCCACATGACTCCAATCATGTGATCCAGCATCTGTCAGTTTAGATCATTACCATCTACATTCCAGTAGCTGTCATCTTGCATCTAATACATTACAGTATACTGACAGGGCGATCACCAAAGAAGCCCAGGGTTGCTACACAGAGGCAGGCAACGGCAAACCATCTCTGTTAATCTCTTGCCTTGGAAACCCCATGAGGAGTCTCCAGTTTTCTCTCTAAGCTGGGTTAGTGTTTTTTAGCCTCCGGCTCACACATTTTTGTCTCAGCTCAGGAAAGATGACTCCAGAGTAAGCTAATTTATGCAGCAGCCAAATCTCTTGCTCACAACTTTAATGCCAGTAGCTTACAAAGCAGAATTTCTGCTCTCAAGACTCCACAGCTTAGAGGGAGCATTGGCCACGAGTCGGCTGCAACTTGATGGAACTTTCCACCCCCAGTAAAGGCCAACGGGACCTTTTGGCCTAGTTGGATCATTTTGTCTAAAAGCTCCTTTGAATTTTTTCTGTCGGAGGAAGACCTGGCAGAAGGAAGTCCTGGCATCCAACCCAAAGTGCCCTGTGCATGAAGGCAGCGCTGTTGCATTCTGGCATTAAAATCCATGGATGTCCAACACCCCTTCCCCTGGACTCTGGATCTGGTCTAGAGTGGATTGGACCACTAGAACTAGCTGGGTGGTGATAACGTCGGCACTGCATGTCAGCCTGGGGGATTCCGTCCCTGCCGTGGCATTCCCAAGATCTGTTCTGCAACTGAATACTTAAACCTGAATATTTGAGGTGGCTGTTCATATCAAACTGTATATGGCATTATGCGCTTTGTACATCACCCAGAGCCTGGTGTCAGTTGGGATATGGCAATTATTATAATTATAATTGTTATTATAATTGTTGTTGTTGAGAGAGCCAGTTTGGTGTAGTGGTTAAGTGCGTGGACTCTAATCTGGGAGAACCGGGTTTGATTCCCCACTCCTCCACTTGCACCTGGCTGGATGACCTTGGGCAAGCCATAGCTCTGTACCAGCTGTTCTCTCAAGGACAGCTTGGGAAAGAGCTCTCTCAGCCCCACCTACCTCACAGGGTGTCTGTTGTGGGGAGGGGAAGGGAAAAGGAGTTTGTAAGCTGCTCTGAGACTCCAAGTGAGTGAAGGGCGGGGTATAAATCCAATCTCTTCTTCTAATTATAATAATAATTGTTGTTGTTGTTGTTGTTGTTATTATTATTATTATTGAGATGCCATTTGTTAAACAATAAGAACTTGTTCATAATGGCCTTTCCCCATCCATGTCATTTCAGGATGACCCATTTTCTGCCTTGGACATTCACCTGAGTGACCACCTGATGCAGGAAGGCATCCTGAAGTTCCTCAAGGATGACAAAAGGACTCTTGTGTTGGTGACCCATAAACTACAGTACCTACCACATGCAGACTGGGTAAGAGAGAATCTGCCCCCCCCCCCAGCAAAATTGTTGGGTCAAATCAGCCATCCTCCATAACTAGTTCTCCTACTCCAAGGACTATCCCGATGCCCATACATGTCTTGCATGAAGGACATAAAGCTATCCTATTTAGCTGTGTATCCCCTGAGTCTAGGGATGGTTATAAGCAGTATATTGTACTTGTACTGGCTAAACAGCTTACTGGTAGACTTATCCTTTTTGACTTCACTGAGACCACTTTCCAAAGGCATCTAAAGCAATGGTTATCACCTCATCTTTGTTGCAAGGAACTGTGAAAGTGTGACAAGGTGAGATATTTCTTTTGCTTATTCCTGATCCTATAATTAGATGTTTTCGTTGCACAAGCCCAGGTTTCTGAGCTGTCTGTGGATTCTTACAGACCCTTGTCTGTGGGTGAACCCATTGTATGGTTTTTGTCATCTGCACAGTTTTGTCATCCGCACAGAAGCCAGTCAGTTTACTATTAGATACCAGGTTAATAGGCGTTTCCTAATTTCCAAAGAAGTAAGTAATGGGGAGTTCTTGTGGGATAGCTTCCTTAGTTTGGTGTAGTGGTTAAGAGCGCGGACTCTAATCTGGGAGAACCGGGTTTGATTCCCCACTCCTCCACATGCAGCTGCTGGTGTGACCTTGGGTCAGTCACAAGTTCTCTCAGAGCTCTTCTCTCAAGAACAGTTCTCAGTCAGAGCTCTCTCAGCCCCACCTATCTCACAGGGTGTCTGTTGTGGGGAAGGGAAGGGAAAGGAGATTGTAAGCCGCTCTGAGACTCCTTCAGGTAGCGAAGGGCGGGGTATAAATCCAATCTCTTCTTCTCCTTCCTAGATCATTGCCATGAAAGACGGGACTGTGCACAGAGAAGGGACACTGAAGGACATCCAAAACAATGACGTGGAGCTGTACGAACACTGGAAAACTCTGATGAATCGCCAGGACCAGGAATTAGAAAAGGTAACTGCAAACAACAGGCAAGTCAAGGCTTCCGATTCATACTTCGTGTGTCATATACTGCGGGACAGCTATTTTTCCTAGAGCCGATAATCCTAAAACTTCCCTTCTTTCCCCGGTCATCTAATTTCAGGAGGTTGGAAGCACTTTGGAGAGGGTTCAGAAATTCTCGGAACTGTCCGGTGACATGGTGGTTGATTGCCATTGGTTGACCACAACCTCTATTTTTATATATATATAATAATTTTTATTTTACATATATACACATATTTTCCTGTTTGCATATTTTCTTCATATTACATATTACTTATTCACTAAACATCGATTTCTCTACCTCGTGAACACCACACCTTTAGACCTTTTAGTCCATCCAGTTACAAAACTTCGAGCAGATCACAATAACATCACTTTTTGCATATGGATTTCAAAGATAACCCAATTTGTCCATTTCTGCCCATTTCAGTATTAAGCTAATTAACTCTTCTTGTGCTGGCATCGCTAACGATTTCCACGCCTTAGCCCTTAAAATACGAGCTGCGGTTACAAAACAAGATAACAAACGTTGGTTGTCTTTAGCCATCTCTTCTGGCATCATATTTAACAAAAATATTACCGGGTCTAAAGGTATCTCTATTTCCAATATTTCCATTGCCATATTTTGAACCATCTTCCAGTATTTATTAGCTTTCCCACATGTCCACCACATATGAAAATACGTCCCTCTATCACCACATGCCCAACACTTATTTGATACACTATAACATTTATAAAGTTTAACCGGAGGCCAATGCCATCGATAAAACACAACCTCTTGAAATACTCAGCAATCCTCCATACCTTCATCTAATCCGTTATCTCCTTGCTTTGCTTGTTGGCAGTCAGCTAACCCCAATCCCTATCCACTTGTTTGTTCCCTGATACCTTTCTGTAATGCCCTATACCTAGCCCCAAGGGTTGCCGGGTCTTAACCGTCTGCTGGCGGGGGACTCCTGGCTTGGCCCCGTGCTCTACTGGTGTGCGGAGCTCTTCAGAAGTGACGGCATCACACTGGATATGTTGTACAGGGGATGCTCTAGCATTTGGCTAAAAACTCTATGGTCCACCTCCAGGTGACATCATCGCACTGGGAAAGTTAGGCATGGCGAGGCTCTTTGGGGGGTGGGTCTCCCCCTCTGGCCAGCTGGCCAGTGGTGGATTGGGGCCCCCGAAATCAGGGGAACCCTTGCCCCCATTGGGAGGCTGGCAAACCTAGTAGCCCCATTCACAAGTTACAATGAACACACGTACAGTTTGTGTATAGTGTACCCTTGATTTTTCGTTACATGCGTGTTGCGTAGTTCTCATGTTAAAGTCGAAGCATGTACAATTGAATGTGTGATTGAAACCACACATTTATCTGGGCTCTGGTCCCTGTTCCGTTTGTAAAATAATTGCATGTTGGTTCTTTCCAGCAAACAGATGTATGCATGGACATGGAGCTTGTGTTCACTGTAATGTGTGAACAGGGCTTGTGTGGAACCAGGGACACTGCAGGCATACCTTGCTATCTGCACTTCTGTAGTAGTTTGTCATGCGAAGGGACGGCCAGCCTGCGCTCTGCTGCCCTTCAGTGCTTCCACTGTGGCGAATGGCTAGATGGTGGCATTGTCACTACCACTCAGAACAAAGTCATGTGACACAAGGAACCAATAAGGTGACCCCAGGCCCTCTAAAGCCACTAACTCTGGTCTGGATCTTCAGTCTGACTTCTCATTGAGGCATAGAGTGAGATACATACATAGAGTTGCCCAGGGCTTTTTTTGTAGAAAAAGCCCAGCAGGAACTCATTAGCATAATAGGCCACACCCAACAGCAGAAACTCATTAGCATATTAGGCCACACCACTGACAGCACAGCTTATTAGCATATTAGGCCACACCCCCATGTTACCAGAAGAGTGGTCATCTAGCCACACCCACCTTTTGCTCCTTATTCTGTTTACCTCGTTTGTTGTCAAAACCCAGGGCTTTTTTTGTAGTAGGAATTAATTTGCATGTTAGGCCACACACCCCTAATGTAGCCAGTCCTAATGAGTTTCTGCCATTGGGTGCGGCCTATTATGCTAATGAGTTCCTGCTGGGTGTGGCCAACTCAGGAGCCAGCCAGAACTCTGTTCCTGTGTGTTCCTGCCCAAAAATAACCCTGGAGCTGCCAACCTCCAGGTGGTACCTGGAGATCTCCCCCTACTACAGTTGCTCTCCAGATGACCAAGATCAGTTCCCCCAGAGAAAATGGCTGCTTTGGAGGGGAGATTCTATGGCATTATACCCTGCTGAGGTCCCTCCTCTTCCTAAACCCTCCCCAGGCCAGGCTCTACCCCAAAATCATCAGGTATTTCCCAACCTAGAGTTGGTAACCCTGTTAATGTGCAACTTGTTGTCTTCCTCATTTGATTACAAATTAGTGGCCTGTATACTGCCAGTAGGGGACGCAATGGCTCAGAGGTTAAGACGCTGAGTTGCAGACCAGAAAGTCAGTAGTTCAGCAGTTCGAGACCCGAGTGCCGCGTGACGGAGTGAGCTCCTGTCTCTGGCCCCAGCTCCTGCCAACCTGGCAGTTCGAAAGCAAGAAATTGCAAGTAGATAAATAGGTACTGCTTCGGAGGGAAGGTAACAGCGTTCTGTTTACCTCAATGTTTAGTCACGCCAGCCACATGACCATGGAGAAGTCTTTGGACAGCGCTGGTTCTTCGGCTTGGAAACAGAGATGAGCACCGCCCCCTAGAGTCGGATTCAACTAGCTTTCAAGCAAGGGAAACCTTTACCTTTTTATACTTCCAGTAGCAGCCCGAAGAGCCCAGTTTAGCCCAAGTTCATTGGACTGGGAGCTAAGAAGGGTTGGCCATGGTCAGTCCTTGAACTGGAGACCACCAAAGGAAGACACGTCACCTTGGGCCCACCTCAGACTACCCTACCATACAGGGCTGTTGTGAGAATCAAATGGAGGAGAGTGGAAGCCATGTCTGCTGCCCTGAGCTCACTGAGGGAAGGGTGGGAGAAAAACGTTACAGATAGGCGTCTTCCAAGCAGGCAATTAATTGTATGCAGGCAGGAACCGAATCTCATCAGCTCTCGGAAGCTAAGCAGGGTCAGAACAAAGAGAGCTGTTACACATAGGCAGGCAATGAAAACCCAGCTCTGTCCATCTCTTCCCTTGAAAATCCTTAGGACAGAGGTGTCAAACTCATTCGTTACAAGGGCCAGATCTGATGTAAATGTCACTTTGTCGGGCCGGGCCGTGTATGCCATAAAATGTAATGCCGGATACGGGAGATATAAACTTTATAAAGGACACAGGCAAACCCAATCAATGATATTATTCTTTACTCACAAGCACGCTTAAAACATCGACACTCTTACAGTATTTTCTTAAAGTATATCCCTGGTGCCCACCAATGCTCCCTCCAAGCTGTGGAGTCTCTTGAGCAAAAATTCTACTTTGTGAGCTATTGGCATTATTTATTATTATTGATTATTTTATTGGTTCAGTTTATACCCCTACCTCCCCGCAAGCAGGCTCAGGGGGGCTTACAGAGTCAGTACATGGGTACCATTAAAACACATTGAAAGCATTTAAATAATTCAATACAATAAAATTATAAGGCCGATAAAATCAAGGTGCTGGTAATATTTCCATAAGGTGGCATTAAAGCTGTGAGCGAGTGATTTGGCTACTGCATAAATTAGTTTGCTCTGGAGCCATCCTTCCTGAGCCAAGACCGAAATGTGTGAGCCAGAGGCTAAACAACTGTGAGCTAGCTCACACTAACTCAGCTTAGAGGGAACACAGGTGCCCCCACTGTTCCCTCTAAGCTGAGTTAGTATGAGCAAGCTCACAGTTTTTTAGCCTCTGGCTCACACATTTTTGTCTTAACTCAGGAAGGATGGCTCTAGAGCAAACTAATTTATGCAGTAGCCAAATCGTTCGCTCACAGCTTTAATGTTAGCAGCTCACAAAATAGATTTTTTGCTCACAAGACTCCACGGCTTAGAGGGAACATCGGCCCTCCCGCTTCCACCACCTATTAATCAGCACTGGGACAGTATACAAGAACATAATGTAATCTGGCCTTAAAGGTAATGACCAGTCACTCGCGGTCTGGATAAGAGCCCTGGACGGGCCGGTTCTGGCCTGGGGGCCGTATGTTTGACACCCCTGCCCTATGGGGTCACCATAAGTCAGCTGCCGCTTGAGGGCACTTTCCACCACCAGCCAGTTCCAAGACGCCACCCGCTTTTCAGCAGCCAAACTCTCTTATACTCTTTGAATCCAAACTTGCAATGTTTCAAATTTGGGCGGCAGGATATGGAAGCGGACCAAACGACTCTGGAACGGAAGACTCTCCGCAGAGCCATGTACCCGAGAGAGTCCAAGGCACAGCTGGAGGATGAGGATGAAGGTGAGGGTGAGACACTGCCTTTATTTACTTGGGCTGCCTTCAGATGTCACCTGTAACCACAGCGAAGGGAAAATGCTCAGGAACTGGCTTGTTTCTATATCTTGGGTGCCCCAGAGAGGCAGTTTGGTGGAGTGGTTGAAAGCATCGGACTCTAATCTGGGAGAACTGGGGTTTTTTTTAATAAAATTGTATTGATTTTACATCTATTTCTACATCTATACGCTAAATTCTATACTAAATTACCTTATACAGAAAATGCTGAATAAAATAATCATTTTTAGTAGATTAATCAGTTTGAGAAACAAAAAATCTTGGTTTAACTAGTTACATATGTTACTGCTTCTAAAAATCACATAGCTGATTTGCTGGTACACATAACTTTGGAGCGCGCTTATTTTCCATTAACATATACTTAGTGCTCGACATTTAACAACAATGCAAAGTTTATTTCTTCTTTTGTCCTCTTCTTTTCTTTTTAGTCTCTTCCATGAGTTTGGGAGCCGCAGCTCCCTTCTCCGAGTCTGAGTTTTCTTCTTCGCTTTCTGAGCTATCCAAGCCATATATACTTTCCTGCTGTGCTAGCGAATCGTCTGAGTCTCTCTCTTTTTTCTTTTTCTTGCATTTTTCCAAAAAAACTTTCGCTTGTTCAAGAGAGTCAATTTTAACATTCTTTTCTTGATAGCTGAAACACAGTCCCTCCGGAGAATTCCATCGGTATGTAATTGATTCAGACTGAAGCCAGGTCGTTAAACCTCTGTAGGCTTTTCTTCTTTTTCTTATTTCAAATGGAATGTCCTTTAATACCTTGATGTCTACCTCCTGGATCTTCAGCGTTATTCTGTTGGTGGCTTTTAAAACCACATCTCTTGTAGATCTTTTGGAGAATCTTTGATTCACCACTCCTCCGCATGCAGCTGCTGGTGTGACTTTTGGTTAGTCACAAGTTCTCTCAGAGCTGTTCTCTCAAGGACAGTTCTTGAAAGAGCTCCCTCAGCCCCACCTACCTCACAGGGTGTCTGTTGTGGGGAGGGGAAGGGAAAGGAGATTGTAAGCCGCTCAGAGACTCCTTTGGGTAGTGAAGGGCAGGGTATAAATCCAACCTCTTCTTCTTCCCCTCCATTCTCATGCAGAGAAATTGTGGTTAAAAAAAAAACTAACTCTGGTTACCTGTGACATAACTATTGCATAACTATTGCATAACTACATTTACTAGAGTTAGTTTGCTTACCCCCAACAACTCGAATTCTCAACTGGGATTAAACTAGTTCTTTGGGCCAAATTACACGTGACAACGTTCACAGATATGACCTGTGGCCACTGGCTAGCACCATTTTAAAGGGATTTATAAATGCTGGAAGTTCTGCAGCATGGGGGGAGGGGGCTGAGGTGTTCTTGTTTCCTCCCCCACACACCTTCTCAACTGCTGACAGATTCATGCAGGAGAGGTCCATCAGTGACTCCTAGCCATGATGACTAAAGGGAACCTTCACATTCAGAGGCAGTAACCCTCTGAATCTCAGAGCCAGGAGGCAACATCAGGAGAAGGCCTCAGCCTCTATGCCCTGTTGTAGGACCTCTAAAGGAACTGGTTGGTCACTGTGTGAGGCAGGATGCTGGACTAGATGGACCACTGGTCAGATCCAGCAGGGCTCTTGCGTTCTTACATTGCTGAACTAGATGGACCACCAGTTTGATCCAACAGGGCTGTTCTTATGTTCTTTGGATGCTGAACTAGATGGACCACCAGTCTGATCCAGCAAGGCTTCTCTTATTTTCTTAGGATGCTGGTCCAGATGGACCACTGGTCTGACCCAGCAGGGCTCTCCTTATGTTCTTAGGATGCTGGACTAGATGGACCACTGGTCTGATCCAGCAGGGCTCTTCTTATGTTCTTAGGTTGCTAGACTAGATGGACCACTGGTCTGACCCAGCAGGGCTCTCCTTATGTTCTTAGGATGCTGGACTAGATGGACCACTGGTCTGATCCAGGAGGGCTTTTCTTAGGATGCTGGACTAGATGGACCTCTGGTCTGATCCAGGAGGGCTTTTCTTAGGATGCTGGACTAGATGGACCTCTGGTCTGATCCAGGAGGGCTGTTCTTATGTTCTTGGGATGGTGGACTAGATGGACCACCAGTCTGATTCAGGAGGGCTTTTCTTAGGATGCTGGACTAGATGGACCTCTGGTCTGATCCAGGAGGGCTCTTCTTATGTTCTTTGGATGCTGGACTAGATGGACCACTAGTCTGATCCAGCAGGGCTTTTCTTATACTCATATGAAACAACCGCAGGGAGAGGGGTGAAGCCATTTTGGCACTTGAAAAGGTGCAGGGGGGGATGAGAGTGCCTCAGCCTGCTGTGCCTTCACAGCATTTTGAGACCCCATTAATATGCCAGCAGTACTCAGGGCTTGGACCCGCGGACACCATCAGGTCTAATTTGGCTCTCAGAATCCCAGTTTTGGGGGCAGGGAGGAAGAGCCGTGTGCACATGCATTGGTTTGTCACGGGTCACTGGAATGAGCTCTTCACTGTATTTTTCCAATTACGAAGGGAGGGAGAGAGAATGAGGAGCAAGCCACGGATGCAAATCACAGCAACAAGCCACATTCACACATGCTATTCGTTCACCACAATTAGGTGCAGCATCTGAATGCAACTTTACTTTCCTCTTTCTTTGAAAAAAACGAAAGGTATTGCAGTTAAAGAAGAAGAAGAAGAGAAGAGACTGGATTTATACCCCACCCTTTACTTGGAGTCTCAGAGCAGCTTACAAACTCCTTTCCCTTCCCCTCCCCACAACAGACACCCTGTGAGGTATGTGGGGCTGAGAACATAAGAGAAGCCAATGTTGGATCAGGCCAGTAGCCCATCCAGTCAAACACTCTGTCACACAGTGGCCAAAAACACCAGGTGCCCTCAGAAAGAGCTCTGAGACAACTGTCCTTGAGAGAACAGCTGGTACAGAACTATGGTTTGCCCAAGATCATCCAGCAGCTGCAAGTGAAGGAGTAGGCAATCAAACCCAGTTCTCCCAGATTAGAGTCCGCGTACTTAACCACTACCCCAAACTAGCTCCACAAAGGAATCCATTTGCTTGTTTGCTCATTTACACAAATGCCCAATGCACACCTAGACACATACAGATGTTTGGGTCTAGAAAAGATGGGATAGTCTAAAAAGTCAGAGGTGCTTCTAAAGTAGAGGGGTACAACCTGGTTGAGTTTGTGGGCACTTTTGGAATTTGGAAAAGAGCAGCGGGTGTCACCACAAATTGGCTAGCATATAGCGGGCAGGGCCAGTGACAAAATGGCTGTAATGGGGGGGGGGGGTAGAACTGGGCTTAGATGAATCCCCAGTTGGAGACTCACATGTATGGAACATCCATTGACTCCACCTCAGTCTACGTGCCATCTTTGTACAAACTTGGGACACCAGTCTCTGCTCTGGAGGAATGTGTTGCTAAATAATGCAGTTTCAACCCACTTCAGCTACCGTTTGTAAGTGGATGTTGCCATTTTGCAAAATCCAGTTGTGAAGTGTTATTTAGTGCGTGTGAAAGCGCCCACTGTGGTGAAAGAAAACAGAGAAGGAAGCATACTTTGGGGAGGCTGTGGCTCGTAGGTAGAGCATCTGCCTGGCATACAGAAAGTCCCAGGTTCAGTCCCCGGCATCTCCAGTGGAAAGGACCAGGCAGTAGGTGATGGGAGACCGTGAGAGAGTTGCTGCCAATCTGAGTGGACAGTACTGACCTTGAAGGACCAATGGTCTGATTTAGTATAAGGCATGTTCATGTGTGTCTTTACCCTTGAGAACTGTGTCCCCATATTAACAGCTGATCATTATCGTTAGCTGCTATAGTTATTACCCATTTTTCTCTGACATGTTAGACCTAAGGGAAAACCCTCCAACAAGGAAGCTCATAAATGAGCCAGTACCATCGTGAAAACTGGACTCTGGGGGAAGAGTACACAATATTATGAGCCACTCTGGTTCACACATACATGTCCGCTTGTCGATTTCTCTACCCATCATACACAAAATGGCAGCTGTTGTATATGAATGCTCTGTTGAAGGTGTCACATCTGTAGTGACTCATTCACACATGCATGTCATCCCAAGATGTTTCAGTCTCCAAACGTAGAATATGCATGTGTGGGCTCTCAATATGTGTTTAAGCACACAGAAAGGACTAAAGCCTTCCCAACTTGCAGAGGTCATTTGTGGATCCAAGATACATAGGGCAAATGAACTGATTAAGTGACGTTTGTGACCCATCAGAGGAGGAAGAAGAGGAAGACGAAGATGACACCATGTCTACAGCGATGAGACTCCGGACGAAGATGCCTTGGAAAACCTGCTGGCGATATCTCACTTCCGGAGGATTTTTCTTACTCTTCCTTATGATCATTTCTAAACTGTTGAAGCATTCGGTCATTGTGGCCATTGACTATTGGCTGGCCCAGTGGACATCGAAGAACCAAAACCAGAATCAGACCCAGACCTTTTGTTCTACGGAAGGTTCCATTGAAGAGAGCAAGGTAATTGTTGGCCAAAAGGTAACAGTTTGACTTGTAGTCAAGGTGCCTAGGATAGGAATCCGGTGCTGCAGAAAGCTTATTAGAAGGGGATGGACTTGGGAGCGATATTGTTCCTGGAGGATGTATCTTACCGGGTCTACTTTCCAATGAAGTTGTCACCCACTGATATTTAAACTGGTATGTACATACAGGATAGCTTGATCTCATCAGATCTCGGAAGCTGAACAGGATCATCCCTGGTTAGTACTGGGATGGGAGACCACAAGAGAAGTCCTGGAGACCACCAAGGAAGTCCAGGGAGATCACCAAGGAAGTCCAGGGAGACCACCAAGGAAGTCCAGGGTTGACACACAGAGGCAGGCAATGGAAGACTTCTTCTGTTTGTCACTTGCCTTGAAAACCCTATCAGGTTTTCACCAACACTTGATTTATGTATGCAAGAGCACCATTTTGCCTTCCCTACATGTTATTTATTTATTTATTTAGATTTCTATCCTGCCCTCCCTGCCACTCGGCAGGCTCAGGGTGGCGAACAGCACAGTTGATATACAATAAAATTCCATAAAACCAACAATATAAAAACGTTACAGTACAAGCTTTAAAATACAGCACAAGATGGTGAACTTCCACGCCCGTATCCGAATGGTATCAGCAGGCTTCTTCCAACTTCTGGTCTTCCTGTTTATGGTGCAGATGGTCCTGAGTTGGCGGTCTTAGATGGTCGAGCCAGGGCTATGAAGTCGAGGCAGTCCCTACTTAAAAGCCTGGCGGAAGAGCTCCGTCTTGCAGGCCCTGCGGAACTGTAGAAGGTCTTGCAGGGCCCTGATGTTGTCCGGGAGCTTATTCCACCAGTGCGGGGCTGCCACTGAAAAAGCCCTGGCCCTCGTTACCGCCAGCCAGCCCTCCTTAGGCCCTGGAAGAACCAGGCGATTCGGGGAGCCTGATCGTAGTGCTCACTGGGGTCCATATGGGGAGAGGCGGTCCCTTAGGTAGGTAGGTCCCTGGCCATATAGGGCTTTACAGGTAAGCAGCATAAATAGTCCAGACTGTTGTAGGTAGCAGCATAAATAGTCCAGATTGGCCTCGTGGCTCCCATTGAACCCAGCCATGGGACCCAGCCATTTGCCTGAGGACACTTTTGCTTTGACTAAGATAGCCAGATAGGTGCTTTTTGGACCAACATTGGAAGTTTTTTGAAATATATTTTATTTTTCAGATGTTCTAATTCAGTCGCTGTGCATTTGGCACCAGGCACATGACTTCCACCTTTAGAGGCCTCGCAAACATCGTTGTCTTGTGCCTATTGCTCTTGCTGCGTAACTTTCCTTTTCTTGGTCCAGCATTAATTTATTGGTTATCTTACTGTAATATGTAATATTGCAACATGTGTACCTCAGACTGACCTCCGAAGAAGGCCCCCAATAGGGCAGAAATGCGCCAGGTCATTTGTCTTGGCCCTTGTGTTCAGGCCACTTGAACTTTTCTACGAGGCTTTCCTTGGGCCCTTCTTTGTTTTTAACTGTCTTTCTAATAAATACATGTATTTTTGTCTAAGTTTTAACTAGGTTTTTAATACTGGCCCTTTATTAGACTTCTTTCTGTGAGAGTCCACAGAGTCAGTCAACAACAAGTGTCCTTAATCAGGAAAGCTTTATTGAGAAAGGTCTGCAATGGTCATCTGCACGTCTTGTGTTAGTAATGGCAGGCACCTAGAGCGCCAGAACAATTATACAGAAATCAAATGAGGCTCAGTGATGTACTGGTGCCAATCAAAAAAGGGGGGGGGGGAGGCGCTCAAAGTGCTGGATTTCAGTTCCCAGAGTATAGGCGGGAAGGTATGGAGCCAGACAGTAAAAGATGCTACAGGCGGTACGAAAATCCCCCCAAGGTCGAAGTAGCAGGCGAAGTGATAAGAGCGCCATGAGAACAGAGAACAAGACATTCCACAGTACTGACATCCCATGGTCGGCAATCCCACCTCCCGGGCGGGGGAATGGCAGCATTAGCTGACACTTTCTTACCCTTGCGATTCTTGATTCTGGTTTTTGGGTCAAGTTTGTTTCCCCCGCCCTGTGTCTCATTCCCATTGAACCTAGCCATGGGACCGAGTTTCATGTGGGAGAGAGATACGCAAAATCCCACCCACTTCTCGAGATGCTGTATGGGACAGAAAAATATAAATGAAATAAATGTAAATATCAAATGCTGGCTTCCAAATTTAGATCTGAGACCAAGATTTTTCTAGCCTCCACATACTTATTAGGAGTATTCGAAATGCAAATTGGGAATCTGAACATACGAGTGAAAGGTTGTTTTTTTTTACCCTTCCACAAACCAACACTAAATTGATAATATAGTGGCCGAGGACAGACTGCCAATCTAAAGCGGAGGCAAAGCGGAGGGAACTGGAGCGGGGGAAAAAACCCACGGAGCTGGCCGTTCACACTGGCCAGAGCAATGCGGATCAGCGGCAATACGGAGCGTTCAGACTGCCGCGTAGCCAGCGCGCGCGGCTTGCGCTTGCCGCTGCTTTTTTTGGTTTGTTTTCCGTTGATGTGTTTCGCATGTGCGCATATGCGCATAACTTTTTGCCGGTGCGTTCACACTTCCTCCGGATGCCTCCCGCTTCTTCCAGTTCACACTGTTTGGAAGCGGGAGGCATGCGGAGGAAGGCCCCTGAACACCGGGAAAAACCGGTGTCCTGTTAAAGCGAAAGGAAAGCGACTGGGAGACGGGTAAGTACGCAACGGAGCCGAGGGACAGATGCGCATGTCTGAACGTGCTCCTTTCTTCCGTTTGCGAAGCGTGCCTGCCCCGCTTTAGGTTGCCAGTCTGTCCTCAGCCAGTGTTACCACTCCCACCAGGGTTGCCAACCTACAACGAGGCCCTGGAGATCTCCCAGAATTACTACTGGGCCAAAGACAACAGACTTCAGTTCCCCTGGAGAAAATGGCTGCTTTGGAGGGGGTACTGTATGACATCATACCCCAATGAACCCCCTTCCTTCTCCCAAACCCCGCCCTCCCAAGACTCCACCCCCCAAGTCTCCAGGAATTTCCCAACCCAAAGCTGACAGCCTTACCTCCCACAGATATACAGAATACAAAATTGAGTTGCATTCACAAATTTCATCTCTCCCCCCATGGTGCTATGCAAACATAGTATTAATTTAAACAGGAAGTTCATGGACTACTGCAATAGAAGCCGTCTAGAACTATGACCCACCAGCTGGTCCATGTCAGAGATGTCTGCATCATCCCTCTGAGGGTGTTTCATAATCAAGGGAAAATAAATGGTCTCTTTCCCAGGGTCAGAAATCTGTTTCTTGTCGTTTTAACAGGATTGCTACATAGCTGTATTCACTGCCCTCAGTGCTGCGGGGATCATTCTATGTCTTGTGACCTCCTTGACCGTCGAATGGATGGGTCTCATGGCAGCCAAAAACCTTCACCATAATCTCCTCAACAAGATCATCCTCGGCCCAATCAGGTACAGCCAGAATGAAATGTGTAGTTATGGTGATATACGTCTAGTACCTCAACTGCAGGGTCTCCTGAATAGGGATGGGCATGAACTGCATTTTTGCAGTTCTGTTCATGGTTCATGGCTGAACCACAAACCGAACCGATATGTTGGTTTGCGAACTGAACCAGTTCATATCAGTTTGTGCCCCTGCTTTCTGCTCCCCGTCACTTTTGGTGGGGAGCTGAAAGCTGGGGGTGAAATGGCTGGGAGCCATTTAAACCTCTGCTTTCTGCTCTCCACTGCTCAGTTGTTTTTCATGAAAAGCAGAAAGCGGGAGTTTAACTAGCTTGGAGCCATTTAAACCCTTGCTTTCTGCTTGTCATGAACTGCCATGAACTGTCTTAAAATTTGTGGAAGTTCATGGCGGCTCTTCAGTTCATCAACATCACTTCGCAAAATGGGCTCCCGAAGTCTTCATGAGGTTGCTATGATAGGTCAAAATATCATTTCCAAAGGCGCTCAGTGATTTCTCACTCTCTCAGGGCCTGGCTGCTGCCTCTTCTCTCTTCAGTCTTTCCTGTGGCAGCTACACAATGAGAAGAAGGGAAATCTTAGCTGGTTAGTTGACATGTTGTGAGCTTCAATAAAATGTTTAGTCTCACACATTTCTTTCAAACTCTACACAATCTGAATGTCCTCTTTCAACATTTTGTTAAAATTATACTCTGCCTCATCAAGTTTGGAGTCATCGTTCATCAAGTTTGGAGTCCTGATGTTCATCAAGTTTGGAGTCCATCAAGTTTGGTGTCATCTCCAGATATTCCTCAAACCATTTAGGTTCATGAAAGCTAGGGTGGTGTACTGGTTAGCATGTCAGACTAGGATCTTGGAGATCTAAGTTCAGATCTCCCCTCTTCCATGAAACTTGCTGAGTGTGGGCCCATCAGTCTCTCTCAGCCTGACCAACCTTGCAAGGTTGTTGTGCAGATACAATGGGAATGGAAGAACCGTGTGAATCATATTGAGCATCTTGGATAAAAGGTAGGATGAAAATGTGCTAGATAATGACAGAGAGCGATTAAAATGTGGAATTCACTGCCAGAGGATGTCGTGATGGCCACTGGAATAATCAGCTGCAGAAGGGGATTAGATAGATTCATAGAGGACAAGTCTGTCAATGGCTACTAGCTGTGGTGACTGAGGGAAACCTCCACATTAAGAGGTGCTAAGCCTCTGAATCCCAGAGCCAGGAGGCAACCTAAGGGGAAGGCCTTGGCTCTTCTGATGTTCTTATGAAGGCCTCAGTCTCTGTGCCCTGCTGTTGGCCATCCAGAGGAGCTGGTTGGCCACTGTGTGAGACAGGCTGGTGGACTAGATGGACCACTGGTCTGATCCAGCAGGGCTCTTCTTATGTTCCTATGACTTGTATCCCATAATGTCTTACACTATGCAACCTGACTTGAGTCTCAGTGAGAAAGGTGGACTATAAATAAAGTAAAAAAAATTAAAAAAAATCTCTTTGTTTTCTCTTGTTTTCTGTATCCAACAGATTCTTTGACACAACACCCTTGGGCCTGATTCTTAATCGCTTTTCTGCAGATACAAATATTATCGATCAGGTAAGCCTGCAGATTCAGTCTTTGGCAGAATTCACTGATCCACCACAGGGCATAGTCTGAAGTTTATTTACCACCTGCTTGGATAAGCTTCTTGAGAACTAAATGGAAAGCTTAATGACTCTTCAGGATCCTCGTGAGAATGTCAATGCGACAATCACAAAGGAAGTTTTAAAATGAAAGCCTATGAATATTGATAGTAATGAGGTAGTGCAGGTCTTCAACCAGGGCCCCGCCCAGTCCTGGTTTGACCCTTCAAGCACTTCTTCACACTGACAGATCAAGATGGGTAGCCGCTTCAGTCTGTCTGTAGCAGTAAAAAAGTGCAAGACTCCAGTAGCACCTTAAAGACTAATTGAATTGGTGGCAGGGGATGAACTTTCGTGAGTCACAAATATCTGAAGAAGTGAGCAGTGACTCACGAAAGCTCATACCCTACCACAAATTTTGTTAGTCTTTAAGGTGGTACCAGACTCTTGCTCTTTTCTTCACACTGGTTCTTCTATTCCCTAAACATCTTGCTTTCTTCTAGTACTTCTTATCAGTTACTGTTTTCAGGGCTTGGGGGTGGGGGGCGGAAGTGCCAGAACTCTCAAGAAGGAAATGAAGTTTTCAATCTGTATACTGAAAACTCATCACCTTTTGAGTATTTTAAGAAGAATTCTGTTGAAGAGGTTCCGGAACTCCGTTCTGATGTCTTCCCTCAGAAAAAAAAAGCCCTGGCTGTTTTCATTATAGGTTCAGGTGGGGTAGCCATGTTGGTCTGAAGCAGCAGAACACAGTTTGACTCCAGTGGCCCCTTAAAGACCAACCAAATGAAGTTTTCAATCTATGTATTGAAAACTCATCACCTTTTAACCATTTTAAGAAGAATTCTGTTGAAGAGGTTCCAGAACTCCATTCTGATGTCTTCCCTCAGAAAAAAAAGCCCTGGCTGTTTTCATTATAGGTTCAGGTGGGGTAGCCATGTTGGTCTGAAGCAGCAGAACACAGTTTGACTCCAGTGGCCCCTTAAAGACCAACCAAGTTTAATTCTGGGTATAAGCGTTCATGTGCAAACACACTTCTTCAGATATAGAAGTCACCAACCATTACATATATGGTGTTGACAACACCCTCCCCACCCTCTACCTATGTGTAATGGCTGATGACTTCATTTCAGTGTATCTGAAGAAATGTGCATGCACACGAACTCTTATACCCAGAATGAAACTTTATTGGTCTTAAAGGTGCCAGTGGACTCAAACTTTGTTGTGTTTTCACTATAGTTTGATATTGCTCTGGAGCACTTTGTGTGTGTGGAAACCATCTTGAGCCTTGGAAAGGTGGCCTGTCAATATTTCAAAGCCATCACCCCCCAACGTCAGCCTCAAGGGTGGCATTCCCAAATGGTGGGTGATGTCAGAGGATGGATCTACTCAACCACGTTGCCTAAGTGAATATGAATTAAGAAGAGGGCAGGGGAAATGGACCTTTGCTTGCCGAAACGTTTGTTTCTAGAATGTTCATCCTAATACAACATTTGCCCAATCACCTTTGCAACAGCACATCCCTCCAACTTTGGAGTCACTCACACGGTCCACCTTGCTCTGCCTGTCTGCTATTGGGATGATTTCGTACGCCACTCCTTTCTTCCTACTGGCTCTCGTGCCCCTTGGGATCGCCTTTTATTTCATCCAGAAATACTTCCGCGTTGCGTCCAAGTGAGTATTCCAACGTGTCGAATGCCTTTCCAATCGAGGCCTATCAACTGGTGCCGTTACCATTCGGATGTCGATCAGCAGGCACCAGTTTCTATCACCAATTCCTCTTTTGAGAGAAAGCAGATTTTGACAAACGAGCTTAGAATAAGGGCATCTCTTTGCTGTAATCTGCTGTTTTCTGGGGTGGATTTTTTAAAAAATTATTTACTCCTTGCCTTCTGCCTTTTGGGCATAGGGACCTTCAGGAGCTTGACGACAGCACCCAACTGCCTCTCCTCTGCCACTTTTCGGAAACAGCCGAAGGCCTCACCACCATCCGAGCGTTCAGGTTTGTTCTTGTGGAATTCTCTTTGAATTCATGTTTAGAGATGACAATGGCGCCTATAACGGCTATGGTTTCTGCTGATGTGTTTCCTTGGTCTAACACGCACCTTGGCTCCAAAGGATATTGAATGGAACAGAATAACACAAGAACCTTCAGGTCACTTCCTACCAGCTGACCAGCAATGGACTGAGCTTGTCTCCATCAGCTGCATTAGGTGGAGGTGTATCCCCCTCGGTAGAGGCAGTCCTTGGGATCATTGGGGGGAGGGGCAGAGACTTTTTGGAAGCAGCTTCCTGTTTTGAAACCACAGAGATTTTTAAAATTCCTAGAGTGTCATATCATTTCCTGTTTTGAAACAGGAAGTGACTTCCCTATGCTGTTCTGTGCTCCCATTTTCTTCCCACTGCTCCACTGAGTGAAGATGGGGGGCAGGGAGCATCACTGGGAGGTCCCCTGTCATTGCCAGGTAAGCCATAGCCCTAACTCTCAGTTTGGTCATAGACACAGGTATTTTACGTTTCTGGGCTTGGCAACCTCCCCATCAAGAAGTGACCCTTCCCCCATCTTTGGAAACTGAAACTGGACATAATGTCTTTCCCACAGTAAAGAACCAGTCTCCTATGCTAGCCATTTTGAGACACCCCATGCAATTTACCTATTGAGGGAGCAAGTTCCAGAGGTTTAGTGCTACCACAGAAAAGGACCCCTGTCCAACCACTACTAAGTGGTGAAGGGGCCCAGAGGAAGTCCAGATGCTGATTGCTGTGGAAACTAGGGTTGCCAATCTCCAGGTGAGGCCTGGGGATCCCCCGCTTTTACAACTGATCCCCAGCTGGCAGAGATGAGCTCCCCTGGAGAAAAGGGCTGCTTTGAAGGGGGGACTCTATGGCATTGTATTGTGCTGAGGCCCCTCCCCAAACCACACCCTCTCCCGGATCCACCCCCAAAGTCTCCAGGTATTTCCCAACCCAGACCTGGCAGCCCTAGTGGAAACTCAAAACAAAAGACCAAAGGAAACTGCAAAAAAAAAGCGCTATTTTATTCAATACAAATATATTACAAACATTAAAGAGAGAAAGCATAGAAATATGTGTAGAAATATATAAAGGAGTGGTCCATAGAAGCGATCAGTTGACGAAAGTCTCCGGAATGGATCTTCGTTTAGAAGGAAACTTCATCTGTTACGATGACCCTAATATCAAAGTATATCCAATTTCTTGTGCAAAAAATAAATCACAAAGCAAATGACACAGCTCTACAAAACTTCAACAATACATTCTTCAAGAAGGAAAATAGCCGCGGGCATACAAGAATTGCTAACACCATTCCAGAGACTTTCGTCAACTGCTCGCTTTTATGGACCATTTTTTTGCCGTTTCCTTTGGTCTTTTGTTTTGGATTGCTGTGGAAAGGCAGGTCTGTAGAGGAGAAAATGATCCTTCTGAAAACCCGGGCCTGGGTGATTTAAGGCCTTATTATGTCAAACCCAATACTTTGAACTGCACTCAGAAAAACGCCATTACAAAACCATTTTGGTGCAAGACATATAGAGCACTGAGCAAAATCTTAACATTTGAGGTGAAATGTATTGGGATATTGGGTTAATATTGCAGAGTTTTGCCCAGTCATAGAAGCGTGATACTGAGTGCTGTAAATAAATCTCCCAAGAAGTATATTGCAAAAAAAGATAAGCTTACACTTATTCCAATAGATCCCGTTCACATTCAAGTTGCAGACAACAGAAGAGAAGTAAACCTAATCTAAAGAGTACTCTCCCTATCACAAAAGGCCAGCTAATCCGGCATCATGTGTGTGGGAGTATGAGGGCGTTGTCTCTATACAGGAGAGACCTGCAGAGACTTGTGTCTCCATGGAAGGCCATGTAGAGAGAAGGAGAGGACAAAGGTCAGAGAGGGAGGAGGAGGAGTCAGAGGGCAGCTCCCAGGTCAAGACAAAGAGAGGCGTATTGTTCAAGGAGGTGACAACTATACGCACTTAGAGTGATGTAGCACCACCCAGTGTCCAGGCATGCTGAATCACTCACTCCAACAAAATGCACCCCAGTGTTATCACTATTAGGCCAAGTGGAAAAGCTGTCAAAAAGACACATGGATGTTTTACGAGGAATTGAATTACAGCTGCAGGAATGTTAGTGGCAAGTTATTGGATATAGTCCAACCCTCCACCAATTGACACTTGGCTGAGGGATGAGATTGTGGTTTACAAACAGACAAGACCGGGGGGGGGGGGGGAGAAACATGCACAGTCAGAGTCACAGTCAACAAAGCTATGCCAGAGGAGGTGATGAAACTTGCAGGGTTAAAAGGTATCTAAATAGTTAGATTTGAGGGGGAAATGAATTCATTTATTTACTGTGGCTTTACTTATCTATGCATTATATTGGCGAGCGATGGGTGTTCTTGGTTATTGTGAAAGGGAAGTAATGTGATATATGTATCAGTGTTAGATTCTAAAGGTTTATAATAATTTAAAAAAAAAGAAAATAAAAGAAGAAGAAGAGGAGATTGGATTTATACCCCACCCTCCACTCCCCAAGGGAGTCTCAGAGCGGCTTACAAACTCCTTTTCCCTTCCCCTCCCCACAACAGACACACTGTGAGGTAGGTGGGGCTGAGAGAGCTCTTTCCCGAGCTGTCCTTGAGGGAACAGCTGGTACAGAGCTATGGCTTGCCCAAGGTCATCCAGCCAGGTGCAAGCGGAGGAGTGGGGAATCAAACCCGGTTCTCCCAGATTAGAGTCCGCGCACTTAACCACTACACCAAACTGGCTCTTAGAACCAATAGACACTTAGAACCAATAGAGTTCCTGCTGAGGAAACATCCTGGCCAATTATATTAAATCTTTTCCCTGGGGATTAGGGCGGCCTCCTGCCCATGTGCTCTGGCTCCCAACCCTTACCCTGAGGAGCAGTGGGAAAGAAAAATGGGGGGAGTGTCCAAATAAAATGGATAAAATGGAGGAGAGAATAATGGTGAAAGCCACTTTGGGTACCTGTGGTTGTTGTTGTTATTTCGATTTATGCCCCGCCCTACAGCCTTGGTCACAGCTACCCACTGCTATGAAGCCAATATGAAACTAATTTGCAACATTGCTAATATTCATTTACAGCAGGGGTGGCCAACCTTGCTTAACGTAAGAGCCACATAGAATAAACGTCAGATGTCTGAGAGCCGCAAGACAGGAACAAATATCACACACACGTTTTTATTTTTTAAAATATGCAAATTTGCTTTTTATTAACGTTAAATGGGACTGCCAAAAATAAAAACAAACGAGGAAAACCGGTTATTGATAATGATATTACTTGTTTGCTAATGATATTGAGAGAGAGAGAGAAAAAGAGAGAGATGGAAAGAAAGAATTAAAGAAGTGGAAAGAAAGAGAGAGAGAGAAACTAGGAAAGCAAATAGATGGGAGGGAGTAGGGAAGGAAGGAAGGGAGAAAGAGAAAAAAGCATGCCTCCCCTTTGCTTCCCCAGCCGCCCTGCCAGGAGCCGCACAATATGTGTGAAAGAGCCGCATGTGGCTCCCGAGCCACAGGTTGGCCACCCCTGATTTACAGCTAGAACAAGACCTGACTGAGCAAGGAGACACAATGGCCAGGAGGTTACATTTTCATGCAGCAAAACTATGTCAGGGAGCATTTAAACCAGGGACGGCATGAATTTCACATCAAACGTATTCAACAGTTGAACTCACCCCGCAGTAGCTCAAGCCACCGGAAAAGCTGCAATGAAATCCAAATGCTGCACAAACATTAGACGTGGGTGCCTGTGCAGCTGGCTTTTCTCAAAGATTCCAGACACAGTTGGTTCTTACCTTAGGAAAGATGTGCATGTTTTTTTTTTAAAAAAAACTATTGAATCATTCCTTCTGAAACAAGCATGGTATTGATCTTGGCTCAGGGAGGCTAACATAAAATGCATATATAAATACAATTTAAAACATACATAAAACATCTAAAAACACTGGGGAGTAGGGTTGCCAGCTCCGGGTTGGAAAATACCTGGAGATTTTGGGAGTGGAGCCTGAGGGGGGCAGGGTTTGGGACATAGTGTCTTAGAGTCCAACTTCCAAAGAAGCCATTTTCCCCAGGTGAACTGATCTCTGTCACCTGGAGACCAGTTGTCAAAGCAGGACATCTCCAGCCACCACCTGGAGGTTGGCAATCCTATTGGGGAGGAAGGTGGAATATAAATAAAGTAAATAAATAAATAAATGCCATTACGGCACTTCTGGGTGAGTGGCTGGGTGACATGGCCGCATCCACAATGTTCTAGGAAGTTCCCAAATGCTTATGGTAACTTCCGTAGAGATTTGAAGAATTCCTAGAGTGTCACAGATGTGGCGACGTTGCTCCCGGCTGTTCGGACAGAAGCGTGTTCACGGGAATCAAGATGCTCTCCTTCCCCAGACTCTGCCGACCAAAGCTCTGCGGGGTTGCAGACAGATGGCTAGCAGCCCTTCCAGCGGGCAACCTTGTGAAAAATGCTACATCATTTCTCTCCTGTCTTGACCCTAGACTCCTTTACTAATTCTGCAGCTGCTGTTTCTTGCTACACCAACAACATTGCATCCAGGGCTCATTTCGTAGCAGGAGCTCCTCTGCACATTAGGCCACACACCCCTGATGTAGCCAATCCTCCAAGAGCTTACAGTAGCCCCTGTAAGAAGTGCTCTGTAAGCTCTTGGAGGATTGGCTACATTAGGGGTGTGTGCCTAATATGCAAAGGAGCGCCTGCTATGAAATGAGCCCTGATTGCATCTCTTTCCAGGGGTGTAGAGTTTAAAAACTTCCGGGGAGGGGGCGAGGGCTCTTCCGTGCACGTGTGTGCGCAAAGTGCGCGCGCCCACCAGGACCATGTCCCTGCCGCCGCCGCCTCCCCCCTGCCTGACCACTCCTGCTTCCGTCCCTCCGTCCGTCCAGGGGCCAGCTGGGCATTTGCTTAGCTGGCCCCTGGACGGACAGAGGGAGGGTCGGAGTGGCCAGGCGGGGGGGGGGGGAGAGACAGTGGCGGCAGCCCTAGGAAGGGCCGAGGGAGGTGCAGTGGAGGGCACACTGTTTTCCCGGGGGGGGCTCAGTCCCCCCCGGAAAATTTCGGGGGTGGCTCGAGCCCCCCCGTAGTTGATGCCTATGTCTCTTTCTTCCTTTTCCTTAGCAGCTTTCTTCCTTTACGGGGCTTTGTTGGAAAACCACAGTCCACTGGATAAGCCCTTCTGAATTCATTGCATAGCCCGCGGTCAGTAACGAACTCCCTCAGCCAGGTCGCCGAAAAGTTGCCCGCTGCAATTAGACTGAGATTTCAGTGACCTCTGTGTTCGTCATCGGACAGGATGAAAGTCTAGGAACGCACAGAGGAGCAGCTGGAAAGGGATGAAAAGAGGGCAGACCGAGTGTGTCAGAGTTTCCATTAGGAGGAGCCGAAAAAGACAGACCCGTGGCTGCCAAAGAGAATCAGTATAAGGCTAGAAACGGATAAGAGGGTTTTTTAAAAAAAAAATTGCTGTTGTTTTGCTTTTATGGAGCGCTGAAAGCGGCATGAGAGGGTCATTCTTTATGTGTTCTGCATTTTATTTACAAACCTTGTATCCCACCTTTCTGCCCTTGCAAAGGCCACCAAGGTAGCTAACAATTTGAAACAGACATACAGGAAGGGATGGGCTAGTTTGATGTGGTGGTCAAGAGCGGCAGACTGTAATCTGGAGAACCAGGTTCGATTCCCCACGCCTCCGCATGCAGCTGCTGGGTGACCTTGGGTCAGTCACAGTTCTCTCAGAGCTCTCTCAGCCCCACCTACCTCACAGGGTGTCTGTTGTGGGAAGAGGAAGGCAAAGCGATTGTAAGCCCCTTTGAGACTCGAGTGAAGGTCGGGATATAAATCCAACTCCTCTTTTTCCTCCTCTTCTTCCCCCTTCTCCTCCTTTTTCAGTGCATCGTTCTGGTGGCCCTTTCTTACATGCCCAAGGTAATCCCAATTGCCACTTTGGGGTCAGGATGGAATTTCCTTCGAAGCCAGACTGGCCCAGGGATCCTGGAGGTTTTTTGCCGTCCTCTGGGCATAGAGCAGGGGTCACTGGGAGAGCGGGGGGGGGGGGGGATAGCCATGAATCTCCCGTATAGTGCAGGGGGTTGGACTAGATGATCCTTGGGATCCCTTCCAGCTCTATGTTTCTATGATAATATCACATTTTAAAACCATTCAAATCACCCCCCCCCTCAACACACATCATTGAAACAATGAACAAAAGGAGTTAAAATACATATGAAACATAAAAACAGCCATTAAAACATTGGTTAGGAAGGAGGGATCATGGAGGAAATGCCAAGCGGAATTTTTAAAAAGTCTTTGCCCACGGGTGGAAGACGGCAGCAGAAGGGGACAGAGGAATCTTGCTGGGAGAGAGAGTTTCAGAGCTTTGGGGCCATGACCAAGAAGGCCTTCTCCTGGGATGCCACCCACCTGATCTCAGAAAACGGGGGCAGCTGAAGCAGAGCCTCTGAAGGGGAACATTGTGTTTGGGCAGCCTCATAAAGGTTGTTCATTGGGGTTTGGTGAGCGCACAAATTTTCTTGCATCACTGCCTTTGCTAAAGAAGTGAGCAGTGACTCAAAATAGCCCAGGCTAGCTCAATCTCATCAGATCTCAGAAGCTAAGCAGGGTCGGCCCTGGCTAGTATTTTGAAGGGGGGGATTTTGGCGGCGGGGGGGAGCTCAGCAGGGGTATAATGCCATAAGGTCCACCCGCCAAAGGATCCCATTTTCTTAAGAGGAACTGAGCTGTGCTGTCTGGAGATCCGTTGTAATTCTGTAAGGCTGGAGACCAAGCCCTAGGAGGAAAGGCAAAGGGACCTGGGAATGTCCAGTCGGGGGAAGAGGAGGTTGAGGGGGGACACGATGGCTCTCTTGAAGTATTTGAAGGGCTGTCGCTTAGAGGAGGGCAGGGAGCTGTCCCTGTGGGCAGCGGAGGAGAGGACTCGCAAGAGTGGGTTGGAATGAAGGGCGGGAAGGTACCAGCTGGATCGTAGGGGAAACTTCTTGACAGTCAGAGCTCTGCAACGGTGGAATAGGCTGCCTGGGGAGGTGATGAGCTCCCCCTCCCTGGCAGTCTCTAAGCAGCACCTGGACAAACCCTCGTCAGGGATGCTCTAGGCTGATTTTGCATTGAGCAGGGGGTTGGACTAGATGTCCCGTATGGTCCCTTCCAGCTCTGTGACTCTGATTCTGAGAAGTCTCTCCAGGCCCCACCCAGCCCCTGGGTAGGCCCCTCCCTCCCTAGTCCCAGACTGGAGAGAGGTTAGCTCACGTCTGGTTTGTTGCAAAACCCTTTCTGTTCGTAAAACGGATCCCCGGTCACACGCACAAAATCCAAGAACAAGGCAGTTAAACGCTATGAGCCACCCGCCCCGTATTCTCGCAACTCATAATAAACCAGCCCGGAGCTGTCTTGTTTGTTTCCACCAGCCCAGAAGCGCAGCTCTGCTATGTACACAACCGCAGCTGGTCTTCAGCCAGCACTTACATATCTCTAAATATTTCGCTGCTGCGGCAGCCCTGCGGCTCAAGCTGGACTCTTTCCCCCCGCTCCCAACTGAGAAATCTACAGATGATGAAATTGCTCTGAGCTGGGTTTTGGGCTGAGGCTGGGGAATAGCAGAGATGTCAAAGCCCAGCTGTTGCAGAAGGATGACGAGCCTGTGAGCAGTAGAAAAGAGCAAGAGTCCAGCAGCACCTTAAAGACTAACCACATTTGTGGCAGGGTGGGAGCTTGTGTGAGTCACTGCCCACTTCTTCGGAGCCCATGAGTCGTGTGGAGAAGGCTGTCCGAAAGAGTGTCGCGGGCCTGATAGCATCTCTTGTGGAATTTTGTATGAAACGTGGGAACCCTGGCTCCTCCCAAGCTCAAGAGAAACAATATTCTGCTACTGATCTGGGCCAGTGTGTTGGGCGGGATGGGAGCATGGGAGGGCGTGCGGACCCAGAGGGAAGACAGTGTAATGCTGGACCCTTCTTCATGGCCTGCTCTGAAACAGCAACCGTGAATCATAGAATCATAGAATATTAGAGTTGGAAGGGACTTTGCAGGTCATCTAGTCTAACCCCCTGCCCTCTGCAGGAGCATGGGGCGTTCTTCTGAAGAAGTGAGCAGTCACTTGCGAAAGCTCCTCCCCTGCCACAGATTTTGCGAGTCTTTAAGGTGTTCCTGGACTCTTGCTCTTTTCTGCTGCTACGGACAGACTAACACTGCGACCCATCGTGGCTTTTCATAGTATCAGTGCACACCACGGAGGTCAACTAGGGCTGCGATGCAGTGGAAGAACTTCTGCTTGGCAAGTAGAAATTCCCAAATTCAATCCCTGGTATCTCCAGTATATAAGAAACAGGCAGCCCTGCCATAAATAGCCCAGGCAAGCTGGATCTTGTCAGGTCCTGGAAGCTAAGCCGGCTGACCCTGGTAAGTATGTGGATGGGAGACCAGGATATCTGACAGCCAGAAGTTCTAGCTCTTTAGCATTATGCGCCACTAGGTGGTGTGTTATACTTGTTTTTAAGGCAAGAGACATTTCAGAGGTGGTCTGCTGTCGCCTGCCTCTGGGTCACGACCAACGCTCCCTCTAAGCTGTGGAGTCTTGTGAGCAAAAATTCCACTTCGTGAGCGACTGGCATTAAAGTTGTGAGTGAGCGATTTGCCTGCTGCGTAAATTAGTTTGCTCTGGAGCCATCCTTCCCAAGCTAAGACAAACGTGTGAGCCGGAGGCTAAAAAACTGTGAGCTAGCTCACACTAACTCAGCTTAGAGGGAACACTGGTCACGACCCTGGTATTCCTTGGAGGTCACCCTTCCAAATGCTAGCCGAGGCCGACCTTGCTTAACCTCTGATGTCTGATGGGATCAGGCTAGCCTGGGCTATCCAGGTCTGGGCTAGAGGCACAGGTGAAGAGAATGAACGTCGGCAGGAGCTGCATGCCCTAACTTCAAAGGGAGGGACATCCCCTTTCTGTGCAGAAGGTCCCCGGTTCAGTCCCTGGAATCTCCAGTTAAAAGGACCAGGTATAGGTGGCCGTAAATACCTCAGTCTGAGACCCTGGAGAGCCACTGCCAATCAGCATAGACAATACTGACCTTGATAAGACTAGTGATTGATAAGACTAGTGACCTTGATGAGACTAGTCTCAGAGCATACTAGTGGTCTGACTCAGTCCGCGGTTTTCAATCTGCAGGCGGGTCCTGAAAATCTCTCGGAATGACAGTCTCCAGAGAGCAGAGATCAGGTCCCCTGGAGAAAACGGTTCCTTTGGAGAAGGAATCTATGCCATTATACCCTGCTGAAGTCCCTGTCCTCCCCAGATCCCACCCTCTCCAGGTTGCACTCCCAAATCTCCAGGAGACTCCCAACCTGGAGTAAGCAATCCTAACTTAAAAGGATAAGGTGGCAGGTGACAAGAAAGACCTCTACTTATAGAGTCATAGAGTTGGAAGGGGCCATACAGACCGTCTAGTCCAACCCACTGCCCAAGGCAGGACCAAAGCATCTCTGACAGATATTCGTCCAGCCTCTTCCTGGAAGCTGCTAGTGAAGGTGTTGTGTATCAATATCACGGTCGCCATGTGCTCGCGTAATGGTGACCGCCACGTGGACATTCGCACATGGCCCGAATCTACCTGAGCTTCGGCCAGGTAGAACAATAGCCGGTCGGATCCTAAACGACCGCCAATGATAAGCCTAGGTTTCCCTCAGGGGACCTATGAGCTGTAACCACTATCTTAAGGTCCTGTCAGGACATTTGGGCGAGGTCGGGGGATTATCTCCAACCGGCATAAAAAAGGGCTCTGAGCCCGGGGTTATGTTCCATCTTGACCCGCAATAAACTACAATGCTGTTTTCACTGTTACCGGCCTCCCGACTCCAGTACTTTTTAGAAGGGGAGCTCACCGCCTCCCTAGGCAGCTGATCCCACCTTTGAACCACTCTGACCGTGAAGAAGCTTTTCCTAATATCCAGCCGATACCTTTCTGCATTTGATTTAAACCCATTGCTCCGGGTCCTCTCCTCTGCTGCCAACGGGAACAGCTCCCTGCCCTCCTCCAAATGGCAGCCTTTCAAATATTTAAAGAGAGCAGGCCTGTCCCCCCTCAGTCTCCTCTTCTCCAAACTAAACATCCCCAAGGCCCTCAGCCTTTCCTCGTAGGGCTCAGTCTCCAGAACCCGATCATCCTCGTCACTCTCCTCTGCACCCGCTCCATTCTGTCCACATCCTTTAGGAAATGAGGCCTCCAGAACTGCACACAGCACTCAAAGTGCGGCCTGACCAAGGCAGTCTACAGAGCAGTGTTCCCTCTAAGCTGAGTTACTGTGAGAGCTCACAGTTTTTTAGCCTCCGGCTCACACAGTTTTGTATTCGCTCAGGAAGGAGGGCTCCAGAGCAAACTAATTGATGCAGCTGCCAAATCGCTCGCTCACAACTTTAATGTCAGCAGCTCATAAAGTAGAATTTTTGCTCACAGGACTCCACAGCTTAGAGAGGGAGCATTGATACAGAGGGCAGTATACTTGAGACCCTGGAGAGCTGCTGCCGGTCAGAGTAGACAATACTAACTTTGATAGAATAATGGTCTGAGAATATGAGGATAACGCAGCTTCATGTGACCTGATTTTATTTTATTTTATTTAAAAAGTGCTTAGCACAACTTTTTGTCAAATGAAGAAGAGAAGAGATTGGATTTATACCCTGCCCTTTACTACCTAAGGGAGTCTCAGAGCGGCTTACAAACTCCTTTCCTTTCCCCTCCCCACAACAGACACCCTGTGAGGTAGGTGGGGCTGAGAGAGCTCTGACAGAAACTGCTCTTTTTCAAGAACAGCTCTGCCAGAACTATGGCTTGCCCAAAGTCATCCAGCTGCTGCAAGTGGAGGAGTGGGGAATCAAACCCGGCTCTCCCAGATCAGAGTCCGCGCAGGTAGCCACTACAGCAAACTGGCAAATGGAAGTGTGGCTTGCGGGATTCTGCGATCCGTCACGCTTGTCATGGTGTCAGAATTGTGTGAAAAGGTGTTCACTAATGTGCTAACATGAGAGCCCTTTTCGTCCTCTGCAGGCACGAAGCCAGGTTTAAACAACGCATGCTGGAACTGACCGACACCAACAACATTGCGTACTTGTTTCTGTCGGCTGCCAACAGATGGCTGGAGGTCAGAACGGTACGTGCAATATTGTCTTTGCTGTGGTTGTAAAACCTTTCCACCAAGCGGTTACTCTGCTCGATGTGGAAGAATTGTAGCCGGGACGCATCTGGGAAACCCGACGAGTTTGTGTGCAACAGTCCCCCAAATAGCTCGGTCTTGAGTTTGTTATGAATTCCTTGGCGAGGCCAAGAACGTCTTCGTTTGCTGCTGCTGTGCTGACTATCCTTTGGAAGAGATTATAAAAGCAAAAAACCACAAAGTCTGGGGTGGGAGGTCTGTGGCAAATGGGTTCGTAGCGTCAAAGCCAGAGTGGTTAGAATGTCATCACCTCTGGGTGATGTCATTGTGCTGGACATGTCGGTGTAGACAGGGCTCTGTGGGGGTGGGGTTCCCCCCACTGGTCAGCTGGGCAACTGTGGATCAGGGCCCCGTAAAGTGTGTAAACCCCAACCCCCGTCAGGGGAATGGCAACCGTAGTTCTTGCTTCCTCTTCCCTACAGCTCTTCAAAATCAGCAGGCTGAGCCACAGATTTCTCACAGGGCTTCCATCTCTTGTAAGATTCCTTGTTCTCACGAGAATTTGGCCATCATCTGGGATAACCCTGGCAATCCTGCCAATGACGGTGGTTGCCTAGGCCACCAAAATGGCAGCTGAAGTCTCCCAAGAGGAAGGGATCTTGTGAGAGTTTGGGGAAAAGCTCATGAAGGCAGACACAGCTTGTGTTTGAAGAGGCCTGAGACAAGAGGAAGGCAGGAAGAGGATCAGTCAAGTTTAAGCCTTACTGGAATTCTTTTAGCTACGCTCAGCCATTCCACTTGTTGACGAAAGGACTCCCGTATCCATATGTGGGCACAAACACCCCAAATTCATGGCAAAGTCTCCTTTAGGGGAGGTTTCGCAGGTAGATCTCACCCTTCTACAGATTCTAAGGCCGCTCGGAGTAAGCTCAGCAATGGAGGATCCTACCAACTTCTCGTTGCTAGGATCCTCTGTTGTCAAACTCGTACGCTCAAGGCCTATCAACTCGCGACGTCCGCCAACATTTCTTCACGTTCAGCTTTCCAAAATAAAGTTATAACTGCTGCCATTACGAGGGCTGGACTTCAACATGTTTTGTCCGAGCTGTCCTGGAATTTGCAGGATGGTAACGTAAGCGGATAACATGCTGGCAAATTAGACCGCCTAGCCTCCGCTCCCTCGTTCCCGCTTCCCATCCATTGGAAAACGCTGGGCGCATTTATTTGATGGACGAGAGGTCAAATTCTGAGCCGCTACGGGGGTGTCCATAACCCAAAGTTGTGTCCTTGAAGGCTGATTCACATGGCGTTCATCCCGGTTATGGGATGACATTTTCAAACGATTCCTAAATGTGGACCATCTTAAGATGTAGTGTCGAAATATTCAATATATGCCTCTTGCTTCCATATGCATCTATAACTCTCCACTCTCTGCGGCAGGGGTCCCCAGTGTGGTGTAGTAGTTAGGAGCGCAGACTCTAAACTGGGAGAACCGGGTTTGATTCCCCACTCCTCCACATGCAGCTGCTGGCATAACCTTGGGTCAGTCACCAGTTCTCTCAGAGCTGTTCCGGAAACAACAGTTCTCTCAGAGCTCTCTCAGCCCCACCTGCCTCACAGGGTGTCTGTTGTGGGAAGAGGAAGGGAAAGCGATTGTAAGCCGCTTTGAGACTCCAAGTGAAGGTCGGGGTATAACTCCAACTCCTCTTCCTCCTCCTCTTTTTCCTCTTCTTCTTTTCCCTTCTCCTTCTTCTCCTCCTCCTCCTCCTTCAGAGCATTGTTCTGGTGGCCCTTTCTCACATGTCCAAGGTAATCCCAAATGCCACTTCGGGGTCAGGAAGGAATCCAATCTCCAGCTCCTCCTCCTCCTCTTCGTGTACTAGTTGAAATGCGCAATTGATATACTGGATCTGCTATGCATTCTTGATATTTAATAAATTTAATACAATAATAGATTTAATAATACATTTAATAAAATGATTGATGTTTAATAAATTTAATGCAATAAAATAAATTTCATACAATAGACAAATAAAACGAATATGATCTGCTCTGTAGTACAGTCCCGTCCCCTGCCCCCATCCTTAAATGACGTGCGTCTTTGTTTTTTCTTCTCAGGACTATCTCGGGGCTTTCATTGTCCTCACAGCAGCTGTGGCCTCCATTGCTGAAGGACCGACTTCTGGACTCATGGGTTTGGGACTTCTCTATGCTTTGACGGTCAGTACAAAAGCAAAGCTTAAGGCTCCCTTAGGCATAAGAGTTGGGAAATTCCTGCAGATTTGGTAGCGGAAACTGGGGCTGGTGGGATTCAAAGAGAAGAGAAGGAGGTTGGATTTATGCCCCGCCCTTCACTCGAAGTCTCAGAGCATCTTACAGTCTCCTTTCCCTTCCCCTCCCCACAACAAACACCCTGTGAGATAGGTGGGGCTGAGAGAGCTCTGACAGAAACTGCCCTTGAGAGAACAGCTCTGAGAGAACTTGTGACTGACCCAGGGTCACGCCAGCACTGCATGTGGAGGAGTGGGGAATCAAACCCGGTTCTCCCAGATTAGAGTCCACGCTCTTAACCACTGCACCAAACTGGCTCCACTGAATTTGGGAAGGGGGGGGAGACCTCACAGGGGGATAAGGCCATACAGGGGTATGGCACCCCGAATTACGAAATTCCCTAAAAACATTTCCCATAGAACTGAATAGGATCGCGCTAGAGAATTCCTTTCAATAGGTCTTATGTTACACAGCACTGCATGGCAGGCTATGCCCTTGAGGGAACCACGGTTCTCTTCCCAACTTTCTCAAGACTGGAAGAAACAATCTTGCGAGCGGTGGATTCGAGCCAGGACTGAGGACGTTCGGGACAACTTGGAGCGGCTTCAGAGTTTAAGAGCTAATTTAAAAAAAAAACCCACATACGGTCACGACGATTCCCAGGCCCCCGAATGCTCCCAACGAAAAAAAAGCCCAGAGAGTGTGGTGATATTTCGGTGGACTGTGCATTACAAATCGGTGATCTTTAACCTCCTCAGGCTCAATGTGAGGCCCGCTTTGAATCTCTAAAATATTACCTCACTGTTTCGTTGCAAGATGCTTTGGAGGGGGCCCACGTCGGTTTAAAGGCGGACTGGACGATTTAAAGCACGTGAACAGATAAAATAAGAGCACTCGCCTTGACTCCTGTCTACCTCTCTCTCCCTGCATCTCCGGTCTCCTTACCCAGGGGAAGTGCCACATCGGGGGGTTTTGCTGCATCTCAGCTCCTTTACTGAATCGTTTCCCCCCCTCCCCTTACTTGCTCACAGTATTGTTTGCGGGTCATTGCTCTCCTGGTTTTTCCCCCAGTTTCTGACACGTTTTGTTAGATGGTCTGAAAAAAACGAGGGAAACGCTTGGGGGAGGGGGGGGGAACAGCAATGGAAGAGCAACAACCAGGAAATGCTTAAGAGTTACCAGGTCCCCTGTGGCCACCATTTGGGCTGTAGAGTTGTCAGATCCAGGTTGGGAAAACTGGGAAATTTGGGGGTGGAGACTGGGGGCATCAGTGGAGTGCAATAAGAATATAAGAGAAGCCATGTTGGATCAGGCCAACGGCCCATCCAGTCCAACACTGAGTCACACAGTGGCCAAAAACACCAGGTGCCCTCAGGAGGTCCAGCAGTGGGGGCTGGACACTAGAAGTCCTCCCACTATTGACACCCCCCTCCAAGCACCAAGAATACAGAGCATCACTTGCCCCAGACGGAGAGTTCCTATCTCTAACTTGTGGCTAATAGCCACTGGTGGACCTCTGCTCCAGATGTTTATCCAGTTGCCTCTTGAAGTCGTCCATGCTCATAGCTGCCACCACCTCGTGTGTTAATTCCACATGTTAATCACTCTTTGGGTGAAGAAGGACTTCCTTTTATCTGTTCTAACCCGACTGCTCAGCAATTTCATGGAGTGCCCACGAGTTCTTGTCTTGTGGGAAAGGGAGAAAAGGACTTCTTTCTTTACCTGCTCTATCCTTTTTTTTATAAACCTTGATCATGTCACCCCCTCAGTCGTCCTTTCTCCAATGCCACAGAGCCCACCCTCCCAAGCATCCATTTTCTCAAGGGGAACCGATCTGCTCTGGTTAGACCTCACCTAGAGTATTGTGTTCAGTTTTTGGAACCACATTTTAAGAAGGATAGAGACAAGCTGAACCATGTCCGGAGGAGGGGAATGAAGCTGGTGAGGGGTCTGGAGACCAAGTCCTGTGGGGAAAGGTTGAAAGAGCTGGGTATGATTAGCCTGGAGTGGAGATGACTGAGAGGTGATATGATCACCATCTTCAAGTACTTGAAGGGCTGTCATACAGAAGACGGTGCGGCGTTGTTTTCTGTTGCCCCAGAAGGTTGGGCCAGAACCAACAGGTTGAAATTAAATCAGAAGAGTTTTCGGCTAAACATTAGGAAGAACTTCCTGACAGTTAGAGCGGTTCCTCAGCGGAACAGGCTTCCTCGGGAGGTGGTGGGCTCTCCTTCTTGGGAGGTTTTCAAGCAGAGGCTAGGTGGCCGTCTGACAGCAGTGCTGATTCTGTGAACTGAGGCAGATCATGAGAGGGAGGGCAGGAAGGGTTGCAGCAGTGCTTAGTTCTCATGGCCCTTTCTTACACACCCAGGGAAATGCCAGTCGCCACTTTGGGGTCAGGCAGCCATTGTTCTCCAGGCCAGTTTGGCCAGGGATCCTAGAGGTTTTTTGTCATCTTCTGGGCATGGAACGGGGTCACTGGGGGTGTGGAGGGGGAGGTATTTGTGAATTTCCTGCATTGTGCAGGGGGTTGGACTAGATGACCCTGGAGATCCCTTCCAACTCTATGATTCTATGTGTGAATCCAGACGGCCTTTGATCCTCTTAGTGTAAATGTGTTTCTCTCCTGTCCCATCCCATCATAAGGGGACAACACAGTCTACATTCGATCCTTATTCTCCCTTTGTATTGCAGATCACAAACTATTTAAACTGGGTGGTGAGAAACCTGGCAGACCTGGAAGTGCAAATGGGTGCAGTGAAGAAAGTGAACAGTTTTCTCAACATGGAGTCAGAGAACTACGAGGGCACCATGGGTAGGAAGGCTGAATTGATTTTGAAGAGCACAAATAAATTTGAAATGTTTCTCGTCCTGCTATTTTATCTCCCGGGAGAAGGTCCTATTGACTAAAGCAAGGGTGCCAGACCTTTTTAATCCTGTGGGCGCCTTCGGAGTTCTGACACAGCGTGGTGGGAGGAGCCACAAAATGGCTGCCATAAAATGGTTGCTGCAGGAGGTGGAGCCAGCTACAGAATAGTTGCCCCAGGTTACCTTCCGTCACAGACTGAAGATCCTTGTGCTGTGGTAGCAGCTGCTGCCAGAACAGCCGAGCAGATTGCTAGTGGCCATCAGAACCCTTGCTGGGCAAAAACCCCACCTGGCCACTCCCACTTCCTAAAAACACTTGGTGGGTGCCAGAAAAGGTGTTGGTGGGCACCATAGTGCTAGTGGTTACTTCCTTGGGGACCTCTGGATTAAGGACTAGTGCAAACAAAGAGCAGAGATCATCTCGTGACTGGAAGCTTTCCCATGTTTTTTAAGAATAAGTCTCTCTACACTTAGAAAACTGGAATTTGGGCAGCAGAATTCAAGTCTCATCTGATATGCTCATTTTGATTGCAGGACTTTCTCCATCTGCAGTGAGATGAGTGGGCAGAAAGGACGGGGTCTTTTTTGTTGTGGGCCCCTTGTCTGTGGATGTCATTATTCTCCACCTGGAGCCAGCCTCTTAATGACAGGCCAAAATTTTGCCCTTTCCCCAGACATCAGTATGGTTGATCGTCTGTGCCTTTACATCATTCCCTTGTTCAGACTAATCGCTGGCCCTTTTCATTTACTGAGACTTGGTTTTGTTGGTTTTATGTTTTTATGGTGACTTTGTTTTTGTTGTTGTTTTTATGCCTTTATGGTGATTTTGTTTTTGTTGTTTTTATGCTTTTTTGTGTTGATTTATTATTAATGCATGATAACTGGTACTGGTGGATACAGCTTGCGGGTGTTCACGTCTACCTCCTTTGCCATCTTTCAGATGTTTCTCAAGTCCCCAAAGACTGGCCACAAGAAGGGGAAATCAAGATTGAAAATCTGTGTGTCCGCTACGAAAACAACCTCAAGCCCGTTCTCAAGCATGTCAAGGCTTACATCAAACCTGGCCAGAAGGTTTCACACCAGTTTTCATTTACTTCCTTTTGTCAGGTTCCTCACCATGGGGAAAGTGAAGGAGATCTACTGCAATTCATTTATTTAGTCATTCATTTATTTAGAACACTTGTAGACCACCTTTGCATAAACACTTCACCCCCCCCCCCCCGCCAAATGGCTTACAACAATAACACAGGTAAGCCAACATATAGCTAGACATGCTAAGGACTTTACAGTGAACATGTTAACGAAGTGACCATATCTTGTTTAAATTCCCTCAGTTACATGCAAGGTGAAGAAGAAGAAGAGATTGGATTTATACCCCGCCCTTCACTTGTAGTCTCAGAGCGTCTTACAAACTCCTTTCCCTTCCCCTCCCCATAACAGACACCCTGTGAGGTAGGTGGGGCTGAGAGAGCTCTGAGACAACTGTCCTTGAGAGAACAGCTGGTACAGAGCTATGGCTTGCCCAAGGTCATCCAGCCGGTGCAAGTGGAGGAGTGGGGACTCAAACCCAGTTCTCCCAGATTAGAGTCCGCGCACTTAACCACTACACCAAACTGCTGATCAGTTCACCTGGTTGGTCCATGGTGAAGTTTGTTACAAGCACAGTTCGGTGCCAAACAGATTTGTGCCTGCCCAGTAGGTACTTGGTTGTTGCAGCTTACAGATGCTTTTGCTAGCATCCATAAGAAGAGCCCTTCTGGACCATACCAGAGACCCATTTAGTCCAGCATCCAAAGAACATAAGAAGAGACCTGCTGGGTCAGACCAGTGGTCCATCTAGTCCAGTACCCTAAGAACATAAGGAGTGAATCTCTCTAATCCCCTATGAAAGCTGTTTATTCCTACAACCATCTGGCAGCAAATTCCACATTTTAAACCATTCTGTGCAAAGTAGTATTTCCTTTTGTCCATCCTGAATCTACTGCCAATCAGTTTCATTGGATGCCCTCGAGTACTAGGCTTTTGGGAGAGGGAGAAAAAGATCTCTTTGCCATCTCTCTCTCCACCCCATGCATAATTTTATAAAGCTCTATCATATCACCTCTATCAAATCTATGAAACCTCTGTCAAATCAGATTATCTTATTTACTGGACGACAGGCAGCGGACTTGGTCACTTGAGTCACTAAGCTGACCAAAAGCACATGGAATTGGTTGCAGTCCATCCCTTCTTTCTGCCACTGCATTTGGAGTAGAAAATTATATGAATTACCTCTACCTGAGTCCCTAGTGAGTCTCGGCCAATCAGAGTAGACAATGCTGAACATGATAGACCAGTGGTCTGACACATTATTAACCAGCCCCATAGAACAGGGAGAGGCCATGGCTTAGTGGAAGAAGAGAAGAAGAAGAAGAGATTGGATTTATACCCCGCCCTCCACTCCCCAAGGGAGTCTCAGAGCGGCTTACAAACTCCTTTCCCTTCCCCTCCCCACAACAGACACCCTGTGAGGTAGGTGGGGCTGAGAGAGCTCTTTCCCAAGCTGTCCTTGAGGGAACAGCTGGTACAGAGCTATGGCTTGCCCAAGGTCATCCAGCCAGGTGCAAGTGGAGGAGTGGGGAATCAAACCCGGTTCTCCCAGATTAGAGTCCGCGCACTTAACCACTTAACCACTACACCAAACTGTAGGAAGAGCATTGGATACTGAGGATCACGATACGATTCTTTGACATCTTCTGTTGAAAGATCAGGTAATAGATTATGGGAAAGACCTCTGCCTGAACCCCTGGAGAGTCACTGACACTCAGCGTACTGACTTTTATAGACCAATCATCTGACTTGGGTTGCGGTCACACGAACCAGAAAAAATGGGAGGGGGGAAGCGAGGCTATTTCCTCCGGAGGAATTTGACCCGCAGTTGCAAGATCACACCTTCCTTTGAAGCTGTGGGTGCAGTCCGTCAGTGTGTGATCAGACGCAACTGTTGGTGAGTCAGGCTTTTTTTGTCCCATTTCCCCCCCCCCCCATGCACTTAAACAAGGGATCGATGATTCACACCTCAGCCCTGAGGGCTCCCTATGGAGTCTGCGATGATGCGCATATTGCAAAGGGGGAAAAACAATGACACCGAGTCGGGATGGCCTGATCAGACCATACTGACGCCATGAGAACGTGCTGGAGTGATCAGACAGGGAAAGTCCATCCGTGGCCTGTAGCAACCCATTTACTTCCAGATTTTCCCTGGTGACTTTTAACACCGCTTCTGCAGCGGAGCAAAACAGGCTGCTGACAGCTGCAGGGCGCTTCTCAGATGTTGTTGTCTGATCACTCCCTTTAAATCCGCCTGGCATTTGCACCTATGTCGGGTCTAATTGTACATATAATCGCAACCTTAGTATTAGGCAACTTCCTTTCCTTTCCTTTTATACCCTTAGAAGCTCATTGACTGCAGTCACACACTAAATAATCCACTTCCAATGCACCGTCCCACTGGATTTTGCCAGTTCACACAGTAAAATCCATTTGGAAAGTGCACTGATAGTGCATTGAAAGTGGACTATTTAGTGTGTGTGACCACAGCCATTGATTCACAGATCTTGAGCAGCAGCAGGTTTCTTCTTCTTCTTCTTCTAGGACTGAGACAAATTTTGCAGTTGTTAGAGAAAACTTAGGATCCTTATAGCTGAGCACAAAGAGCCAGGGTTTCCAGGGTGTAGGGGGATGGTTGGTTGATTAAAGGCTTAATGTAGTGATCTCTTATATTCTCAAAGGAACCTGCATTCAAGCAGAGCGTGGAAGGATGTATCTATCCTATTAAGGCCACAAGGGCAAATTCTGTCAGAATAGGGCCTATTCAAAAATCTCCCCTGTAAAACCATTGCAGGAATAATATTCAATCTTGCAAACAAAAAAGTTCTACAGTAACTTGGGATGGTAAGATAGTACATATAGGGAGGATAAAGACAATTGGGAAAGAAAGACCGAAAGATAGGGTTGAGCAAACTCTGCGGGCTCTCAGGATCAGATTGCTATAATCAGTTTCTAGGACATATTTTTGAACAGAGAAAAAAGGCTTTGGATTTGCTCATCTCAAAAATACTATTAATCGACATTTCAGCTATCGTCAGTTTCTCGTCCAGGGCTTTCATCCAAGTCGGTTTGTGGGTGTCTCGATTTAGAGTGGCTCACGAACCACCTTCAGCTCAGAGCAGTTTTCATCTCGGCTTAAAGGCACCAAGCCATGCTCTGGCTTCCGAGGATACCTGTCCGAATTCGCTAGGCAGCTTCATGTGTTCGTGTGAGGTATCTCTTCAATCTCCAGTTAACTATTCTGAGTTTTGAAATCTCCCCTTTGGGTTCCCCCCAAACCAAAGGCTGGAATAAGCTACAGTGATGTTTCTCTTGCAGGTTGGCATCTGTGGTCGCACTGGCAGTGGGAAGTCGTCCTTGTCCTTGGCTTTCTTCAGAATGGTGGACATCTTTGACGGTAAGGAATGGCAAATAGTTCCTGCTCATGATAGTCCCACATAACTTGAGACCCGCCGATGAAAATTTGGCCTTCAAAGGTTTGATAAACCTCTTCTATTTCTTTTTCCCGCCTGCAAGACTGATTTTAGAAGTGCAAAGTGTTGTCACTTACTGGATGGGATGCTACCAAATTTTCAAAAAAAAACCCCAATCTGGGAGGGAAGGCAGCATGATATAGCCTGATCTCACTAGATCTCGGGAGCTAAGCAGGATTGATACTTGGAAGGTGGACCACCAAGGAAGGCTCTGCACAGGAAAGCAATGGCAAACCACCTCCGCTTCTCACTTGCCTTGAAAGCCCCTTGCTGAAGTCACCGCAAGTCTTTGGAGAGGAAGGCCATGGCCAACCACCTCTGCTCCTCACTTGCCTTGAAAGCCCCTTGCTGGGGTCACCATAAGGCTTGGATGAGAGACCACCAAGGAAGGATCTGCAGAGGAAGGCCATGGCCAACCACCTCTGCTTCTCCCTTGCCTTGAAAGCCCCTTCCTGGGGTCACCATAAGGCTTGGGTGAGAGACCACCAAGGAAGGCTCTGCGGAGGAAGGCCATGGCCAACCACCTCTGCTCCTCACTTGCCTTGAAAGCCCCTGGCTGGGGTCACCATAAGGCTTGGATGAGAGACCACCAAGGAAGGCTCTGTAGAGGAAGGCAATGGCCAACCATCTCTGCTTCTCACTTGCCTTGAAAGCCCCTGGCTGGGGTCACCATAAGGCTTGGATAAGAGACCACCAAGGAAGGCTCTGTAGAGGAAGGCAATGGCCAACCACCTCTGCTTCTCACTTGCCTTGACAGCCCCTTGCTGGGGTCACCATAAGGCTTGGATGAGAGACCACCAAGGAAGGCTCTGTAGAGGAAGGCAATGGCCAACCACCTCTGCTTCTCACTTGCCTTGACAGCCCCTTGCTGGGGTCACCATAAGGCTTGGATGAGAGACCACCAAGGAAGGCTCTGCAGAGGAAGGCCATGGCCAACCACCTCTGCTTCTCACTTGCCTTGAAAGCCCCTCACTGGGGTCACCATAAGGCTTGGATGAGAGACCACCAAGGAAGGCTCTGTAGAGGAAGGCAATGGCCAACCACCTCTGCTTCTCACTTGCCTTGACAGCCCCTTGCTGGGGTCACCATAAGGCTTGGATGAGAGACCACCAAGGAAGGCTCTGCAGAGGAAGGCCATGGCAAACCACCTCTGCTTCTCACTGGCCTGGAAAGCCCCTTGCTGGGGTCACCATACGTCAGCTGCGACTTGATGGTACTTCACACACACACACACACACACACACACCCTTTCATCTTAATATTCTTTGTTTCGATTTTGTTTCTACCTTGTGCAAATGGGACCTGGGATTCCTACTTTTCCTACCATTGTCTTGAACCGACATTTCCCCATAAACCCATTTTTAACAGTCTTCTTTGCATCTATGGTGTATAAATGACATCTTGTGTATAAGTGGAGCAAATATTATGTAAGCAGCACAGACCAACTGGGATCACCAGCACTAACAAGGAGGAGAACAAAAAGATTCCTGATGGCACCAGAGTGGTGGAAAGTGCCATGACGTTGCAGCCGACTTAACGGCAATCCTGTTTGGTTTTCAAGGCAAGAGACGTTCAGAGGCGGTTTGCCATTGCCTGCCTCTGCGCAGCAACCCTGGACTTCCTTGGTGGTCTCCCTTCTGTTACATCTTTAGGGAGGGAAAGGATCAGTGCTGGAGGCAGTAGTGGTGATAAGAACTATGTTTACTGGAACAAAGAAGAAGAAGAAGAGGAAGAGGAGATTGGATTTATTCCCCACCCTTCACTACCCAAAGGAGTCTCAGAGTGGCTTACAATCTCCTTTCCATTACCCTCCCCACAACAAGCACCCTGTGAGGTAGGTGGGGCTGAGAGAGCTCTGACAGAAAATGCTCTCTTTCAAGAACAACTGTGCCAGAGCTATGCCTTGCCCAAGGTCACCCAGCAGGTGCAAGTGGCGGAGTGGGGAATCAAACCCAGTTCTCCCAGGTTAGAGTCCATGCACTTAACCACTACACCAAACAGCAGCCAACTAACAGGACAGGCCACAGTAGGGTTGCCAGGTGAGGCTGGTAAGCCAGCGAGGGACTTTCCAGGAGAGAAGAGGGAAGAAGCACGGCTGTCACATATAAAGGGACCACGTTCCTTTTAATTGCCTTCCCTCCATTGGAAATAATGGAGGATGGGGGCACCTTCTTTGGGGGCTCATACAATTGGACCTCATTGGTCCAGTCTTTTTGAAACTTGGGGGGTGGGGTTAGGAGAGGCACCAGATGCTATGCTGTGAATTTGGTGCCGCTACCTCAAAATACAGGCCCCGCCCCCTGAGCCCCAGATACTCACACATCAATTTTCCATTATAACCTACGGGGACCAGTCTCCATAGGGTATAATAGAGCACCCAGCGGACACCCCCCTGAAGTGGGGGGAGGGCCTCCAAACCAGGGGATCCCCTGCCCCCAACTGGGGATTGGCAACCCTAGGCCACAACTAGGCCTCAGTAACTCTAACTCCTCCTCCAGTTATGGTCACAAGACCTGAGCCTCACCATTCTAGAAGCCTCCGGGAGGCTTCCTTGTCCTTAAAGCAATAGTACTAATTCACCATACTGTCCATGTGCTAATCAGGGCTGACCCGGCTCAGCTTCCAAGATCCGATAAGATCGGGCTAACCTGCGCCATCCAGGTCCATCCGTCCTTACTTACAAAGATCCTTCCTTGCCATTTCCGTTGTATAAACCCATCTATAATCAAGGGCGGCTTGACATTTATTTGCTTCCAGTCTGTCTCTTCTCGCGGCTCCCGGCTTACGCTGCCAGCCATCCCCAAGGAAGAGGTGAAACAGGCAAGAAAGCCAATCCTTTTTCCATGCTGAATCAGCCGGCGATCATGACAGCTACATTCGCTGCTGCACAGTCTCTGCTTCAGTGCCATCATTAATCATGCGCTGCAGAATCAAAATATTTCCTTTATGGGAAGCAGAAAACAGAAGAGAAGAGAAGACCGGGGGGGGGGGGGGCGGGGGCTGCATTGGTCAATAATTCCGTTTCGCTCTTTGTCGGATCATCAAAGCATTTCCTCCCCATTCGGCTGAGCGAAATCCTGGATTCGGAGGCGACGCGTGACTTTGCCGCTGATCCTCATGGGATGTTTGGGTTCCGTTTTGTATTGCTAGTTCTAGAATTGTTCCAGGCAAGGGGTTATTAGATTTCAAAGAAGGCGACCAGTACTATAATAAAATAAAGCAGAGCCAGACTCACAAAAGCTCACACCATAATAAATATTTAGCCACACACGGATGAAGCTGCTGGACACTGAATTAGTTTGTTGGTCCATCGAGGTCAACATAGTCTACTCAGAGTGGCAGTGGCTCTCCAGGGTCACAGGCAGAGGTCTTTCCCATCACCTACTGCATAGTCCTTTTAACTGGAGATGCCAGGGATTGAACCTGGGACCTTTGCCTGCCAAGCAGACTCCCTTACAACTGAACCACAGCCCTTCCCTATCCATCAAGGTCTATATTGTCTACTCAGACTTGCAGTGGCTCTCCAGAGTCTCAGGCTGAGGTCTTTCCCATCACCTACTGCATGGCCCTTTCAACTGGAGATGCCGGGGATTGAACCTGGGGCCTTCTGCATGCCAGGCAGATGCTCTACCACTGAGCCACGGCCCCTTCATTAGTCTTTAAGACACTACTGGACTTCTACTTCATTTGCTACTGTAGAACCCATCTGGCCATATTGTAAAGCCTTTATATAAATCTGTGGCCTGTTCTAAATGGCCATCAGTTTATCCCTGCTACCTTAGAGTTGCCAGCTCCATGGCAGGATGTTCCTGGAGATTTGGGGGCGTAGAACCAGGAGAGAGTGGGGCCTGGGGAGGGGAGGTAGGGTTGCCAAGTCCGGGTTGGAAAATACCTGGGGACGTTGGGGGTGCAGTCAGGAGAGGGTGGGGTCTGGGGAGGGGAGGGGCCTCTGCAGGGTACAATGCCACAGAGTCCACCCTTCAAAGCAGCCATTTTCCCCAGGGGAGCTGATCTCTGTCAGCTGGGGATCAGATGTAAAAGCGGGAGATCCCCAGGCCCCGCCTGGAGGCTGGCAACCCTAAGGGTAGGGTAGGGACCTCAGCAGGATATAACACTGTACACCCCATCTTCCAAAGTAGCCATTTTCTCCAAGGAAATTGGTCTCGGTCATCTGGAGATCATTTGTAATCTCCAGGCCCCTCTTGGAGGCTGGCAGTCCTAGCAACAGTCTGCCTTTGTAGGGAGAGCTCCACCTGTAAGAGAGAGCTCCACCTGTTCCCTTCTGCATCTCACTGGCCTTGCTCTCTGTCCTTCCATGCAGGGAAGATTGTCATCGATGGGATTGACATTTCAAAGCTGCCCCTCCACATGTTGCGCTCCAGGCTGTCCATAATCCTCCAGGACCCCATATTGTTCAGCGGCTCCATTAGGTAAGGACTAAATACTCAGTGTTTCGTTGTCCAGCCCAGGGGTGTCAAACATAAGGCCCAGGGGCCGGAAACGGCCCATCCAGGGCTGTTACGTGGCCCGCAAGCAACTGGTGCAAGGGAGGGAACAGGAGGCTGCTCTGGAGTGGGTGGGCGGAGCCACACCAATTGTGGTTTCAGCACGGCGGGACAACCTCGTCTGCAGCAGTCAAGTGGAACCCCCTCACTTCAAGGACTGGTAAGCTGGGAGCCACTGCAGCCACACTCATGCTTCTCCACTTGGCCTGCAGCTCCGGGGAGGCTGTCCCGGATGGCCATAGGGATCAGCATTTGCACATGGGGGGGGGGTGCAGACAATCCTCTGTTGGGGCATGGGAGTGTCTTCCCAGCATTGCACTGCTTGGTCTCCAGTACACCCACGTGGGTTTTCCTCTACAACCCCTCTCAGCCCATGGGGCCTTGCAGTGAGGATACACCAACACGGAGCCTACCAACTGCGGTCCTTTATAAAGTTTATATCTCCGGTATCCAGCATTACATTTTATGGCAAACATGGTCCGGCCCAGTGAGTGACATTTATGTCCGATTCCAGCCCTCATAACAAATGGGTTCAACACCTCTGGTCTGGCCCATCGGAAGTAGCTCTCTCCATTCTGGGCCAGTGCTTTGAAGCTGTGGTCAAGAGCAAATGAGAGAATGAGCTGAAAACTGGATCTGGACGCTGGTTGGTGATGTATCAGCACAGACTATGTTGCCCTCTGCAGATGGGTTTTCCCTATCATGAGCCAGTGTGATGTACTGCTTAGAGCAGGGGTGGGCAAATGGCGGCCCGGGGGCCACATGCGGCCCGCCGCAGAGTTTTTTGCGGCCTGCCAAGAAGATTTCAGGACTTCAAGAAAACTGAGCCTAAATTCAATTTGCTCTCTTATCCCATCACTGAGGAGCTGCAGCTTGAACTTATTGACGTGCCGTCAAATCACACTGTGAAAGAAATGTCTAATGCTGTGACATTAGTTGACTTTTACAAATCTTTGTCTGCTGGAAAAAATGTCCACGTATGAAGAAATTTGCTGGGAATATGTTCTCTATATTTGGGTCTACATATATTTGTGAGCAAAGTTTTTCTTGCATGAAGATCGACAAGAGTAAATATAGATGCTCTTTGACAGACATTAACTTGCAGGCTGTGATGAGAATCTCAACAAGCAATCTCACTCCTGATTTCAAAAAAATTGTAGAAAAGTGTGATAGGGTACATTTGACTCATTAAACAGATTCTAAAATTAGATGTGCTTGCAGCTATAGACGATATGAAATTAGCACAATAAATAAATTGAATAAAATTACCCCTATTTTATTTAATTTATATTTATTGATTTTTATGATACAATTTATACCTTTTCTGAAATGCAAAGTTAACTAATGAATGCAATCATTTTAAAAGGTGCGGCCCTCTGCTAACCTCCACTCCCACAAAGTGGCCCCCGAGTCAAAATAATTGCCCACCCCTGGCTTAGAGTGTCAGACTTGGGTCTGGGGAGTCACAGGTTCGAATCTCCGCTCTGTCCTCATCTACCATGAAGCTTGTTGGGTGACCTTGAGCCAGTCACAGACTCTCAGCCTAACCCATCTCACGGCGTCGTTGTGAGGATAAAACGGAGGAGGGGAGAACAATGATTTAAGTTGTTTTGGGTCTCCATTGAGAAGAAAAGCAAGGTACAGACAAAGATAGCAGTGACTACTAGGGCCAGTTTGGTGTAGTGGTTAGGAGCATGGACTCTAATCTGGGAGAACTGGGTTTGATTCCCCCTCCTCCACATGCAGCTGCTGGTATGACCTTGGGTCAGTCACAAGTTCTCTCAGGGCTGTTCTCTCAAGGTCACAAGTTCTCTCAGCCCCCACCTACCTCACGGGGTGTCTGTTGTGGGGAGGGGAAGGGAAAGGAATTGTAAGCCACTCTGAGAGTTCTTTGGGTAGTGAAGGGTGGGGTATAAATCCAATCTCCTCCTCCTCCTCCTCCTCTCCTCCTCTGTCTCGGGGCCGGTTTCTCCTGTTAGAAAAGCAGACCAGAAGCGTGTTTGATCAACTATGTTCCACACATCAACAGTTACATTGAGACTCAACTGTTTTAGCCCTGCTGATGAATGTAATTGCAAATTCAAGGCTAGACTACTGTAATGCGCTCTTCGTGGCGCTGCCATTAAATACAGTTGGGAAACTTCAGTGACCAGAAAGAGCTGCAGCCAGAGTTCTACCAGTTTAGGGCTGGTGGGCTCTCACCAGCAGTCCCAGTTGTGGCGGGAGAAAAAGAAAACTAACGATGGCATCTGCACCACTATGCCACTTCCAATGAGAAGGAGGAAGAGTGGAAGGGCAGACTGGGAACACGAATACGCGTAGCTCATTCCAAGATCTCCCTTAGGACAGATCCAGGTGGGCAGAAGTGTTGACCTGAAGCAGCAGAACAAACTTTGAGTTCTGTGGCACCTTTAAGACCAAGAGATGTATCTGAGGAGGTGTGGGTGCACACGGAAGCTCCTAACCTTGAATAAAACCTCATTGGCCTTAAAGGTATCACTGGACTCAGACTTTGTTCTCTTAGGACAGAGTTTGTTTCCCTCTGGATGAGTGGCCCTAGATAAATATCTCTTCACAGTGTAATACTAGGGTTACAGCTCTGCGTTGGGGAATACCTGGAGATTTTGGAGGCGGAGCCTGGGGAGGGCGGGGTTTGGGGAGGGGAGGGACTTCAATAGGATACAGTGCCACAGAGTCCACCCTCCAAAGCAGCCATTTTCTCCAGGGGAACTGATCTTGGTCATCTGGCGAGCTATTGGAAGAGCAGGAAATCTCCAGGTGCCTCCGGGAGATTTGCAACCCCATGTAATAACACCAAGGTCTAGAGTAGACAGAGATGCACGTTCTGTCACCGTCTGCTGAGCATTTGTGAATGCCTCTTCCCCTTAGGTTTAATCTGGATCCGGAGTGCAAATGTACAGACGACACACTTTGGGAAGCCCTGGAGATCGCCCAGCTGAAGAACATGGTCAAGTCACTGCCAGGAGGCCTAGGTGTGTATATCTGATTCCGCTCCAGCAATATGCTTAAAATCAAAAACCAGCATCCAGCATGCAAGGGGATTTTTTGGCTGCTTGATATTCCCCAAAAGTTGTAAGCAGCTTGAAATATACTGGGTTCAGATGCGTAGAATGATCAGCTCGTAGTTTATTAGTGATTACAGCAAGGAGCAAAGAAGGCTGGCTAACCCTGGCCGAAGCCCAGTATTTATGCCTGGAAAGGATTACAGCCCAAACACACCCCACTCCCGACAATAGGCTATTTACACTCTATTGTTTCCTGATTGGTTTCCTCTAGGATCCCTGTCTCCCTACTGGCCCATTCTAGGATCCTAGTGCTCCATTGTTATGCATCTCAAGCTCACTGCATTGGCCCAGGCAAAATTCAAAACAAAATCTCACTGAAAATGTAAAAACTAATGATGTACAAATTTCACTCAAAAACCCAGGCAAGAAATCTTCTTCTTTTTCTGGTATTGTATTTGTGTGTGTGTGTGCCCGTGCCTGGAAGTCATACCTCTTGAAAAAGGTATTGCTCTGAAAAGGTTCGTATCGTCAATTGTATTGCCATGGACCGATTTCTCACCAGGTGCTGCTTCGCCGTCGGTCTTCCCTTTGCCCTGATTGCCTGTTTCAATTTCTCACTATTTGCCGCGGGGTGCATTTTGACCCGCGGCTTTGCACGATTCCCCCCGTGGCTTCAGTTATCCTGTTTTTTGAGGATCACTGAAGCCGCGGAGGAAATCGGACAAAGCCACAGGTCAGAATGCGCCCCGCGGCAAATAGTAAGAAATTGAAGCACGCAATCAGGGCAAAGGGAAGACTGACGGCGAAGCAGTGCCTGGTATGAAATCTGTCTTAGATAAGAGAGAAAGAGACTGAAGTAGCTTTTTTGTCACCTTTATTGTGCCTCCTTAAAACTTATACTGTTTATGGTTGAAAATCATACACACAATTAGACCCGACATAGGCGCGAATGCCAAGTGGATTTAATGAAAGCGATCAGAAAACATCTGGGAAGCGCCCCGCAGCCATTGGCAACCCATTTTGCTCCGCCACAGAAGTGGAGTTAAAAGACACCAGGGAAAAACCGGTAGTAAACCAGTTGTGACGGGCCACGGGTGGACTCTCCCATGTCTAATCACTCCAGCACGCTCTCATGGCGTCGGGATGATCTGATCAGGCCATCCCAACTCCGTGCTGTTCCCGCCCCCCCTTGCAGCATGCACATCATTGCAAACTTCATAGGGAGCCCTCAGTGCAGAGGTGCAATTCATCAATCCCTCATTTAAGTGCATGGGGGGGGGGGGAAAGGGACAAAAAAACCCTGACTCACCCACAGTTACATCTGATCACACACTGACGGACTGCACCTGCAGCTGCAAAGGGAGGTGTGATTATGCAACTGCAGGTCAGATTCTGCCGGAGGAAATAGCCTCTCTTCCCCCCTGCTTTATCTCGGGTGTGTGACCACAACCTATGTCAGCTTTAAACTCTATGGAGTTTGTATTTCATATTGTTGTTAAATACATTAGTATTCTCTTGTTGAATTATTGCAGTGGTTTAGAATATTAATGTTTACGTGTGATTATGATGATTCCATATTTCTTAGACTGTAATGTCTTGCATTGGTGGGAACTGATTCTTTTTTGTCTCTGGGGAGTTTTTGTTGTTTTCTGCCAGGTTCAGTCCTGGCATTTCCTGCTAAAAGGATCAGGTAAGAGGCGATGTGAAAGACCTCTGCCTGAGACCCTGGAGAGCTGCTGCCAGTCTGAGTAGACAATACCCACCTGAATGGACCAAGAGTCTGATGGCAGCTACGTGTGAGAGTTCCAATCGGGGGGGGGGGGGCATGGCTCAGTGGTAGAGAATCTGCTTGGCATGCAGAAGGTCCCAGGTTCAATCCCTGGCTTCTCCAGTTAAAAAGGACCAGGAAATCGGTGATGTGAAAGACCTCTGACTGAGGTCCTATAGAGCTGCTGCCAATCTGAGTAGACAATACCGACCTGAAAAGACCAATTGTCTGGTTCAGTATAAGGCAGCTTCGTGTGTTTGTGTGTGTTCAGTGCTCGAGATCATTTTCAAAGGATACATCTTTGAAGCCAAACCTGGTCGTTTCCCTTGTGTAAGCAATCTTCCCCTGGCCTTGTCCTCGTCCTGCTGACAAATCCTTCTTTTCCTGGACTGAAATGATAGAGACGCTTCTCACCATTGTCCGGTGGTCTGCACAGATCAAGCCTTTATTTCACATCTACTGCTCACGTCATCACTCTTGACTTGCTTCCTTAACAGATGCGGTGGTGACGGAAGGAGGAGAGAACTTCAGCGTTGGCCAGCGCCAACTCTTCTGCCTGGCCAGAGCCTTTGTCCGTAAGAGCAGCATCCTAATCATGGACGAAGCCACGGCATCCATCGACATGGCCACAGTGAGTATCTTGCATCCTGACCCATCTGACTTTTTCCAAGGCAGCGACGTTTTTATTTTATTTTTTATTTATTTATAAAATTCGACTTTTAGACTGCCCTCCCCTGTGCGCAGGGCTCAGGGCTGTGAACAACCATCTAATAAATACATCAGTACTCAATTAAAAGCAGTCTTAACACCCTCACCTGGATGGCCTGCTGAGATGTGCTGTTGCGGCTGGCGCTTGTGGCCCCGCCTCTTGCTGGGGACCGTCATCGCTCGCGGCCCGTCATTGCGACATCAGGGGGAGAGTCGGAGGAGGGAAGTCGGAGTACTTTCCCTAAAATCTAATTCCAAAACACAACTCGTGAGCAACGTAACACCCAATTTCCCACCTTTCCCAAGCTCAAAGAGTAAAGAATCGCAGAATGTTACTTTAGATTTCAGGCCAATGAGCGTCAAATGGTGAAGCGATCTCACAGAGTCCTTGGGGGCATCCTGCCATGTGCTCTCTAGGGTTGCCAGGCAACCAGCGGGGGTTTGGGAGGGGACTTACTGGGAGTAGGAGGGGAGCTCTGCCCATGCGACCTGAAAGTGACATTGGGGAGACGCTCTGGTATTTGGGCAAAAACTCTATGGTAAATTGGGCTTCTACCATAGAGTTTATGTCCAAGTACCGGAGCATCACCCCGACATCCCCAACGTGATGACGTAACTTCCAGGTCACGAGGGCAGTGACATAGGCATGTCGCTGCATGTTGGCAGGGCCTACGCCTTTTTCAGGGTAAGTTCCCCCTCCCACCAGCCAGCAGATCAGCGGCTGGGCAGTGGAACATGGCAGTGAGGGACCCCCCCACCTCCACTAGGGAGTCTGGCAGCCCTAGTGCTCTTTCACAATGCAACTGTGTAGTCTGTCTGAATGTCTCCTTGTAGCAGTCGGCTCGGCTGAGCTTTAAACCACAGCAGTACCAATCCCTTGAAAAGAAGTCCTATTCTTGCAGTTAGAATCAATCCAGGCACACTGGAATGGCCTTCTAAATGGAGCACCAATCAGGGGATTAAATTCAAAATGGCCGCCCACACAGGTCGCTGAATGCACGAATCAATGGCCTCCCGAGTGAAACTAGTTTAGCCACTGCTTTTTTCTCTTCGTAATCACTTCTGTCATCCAATTGGTCTCCACTGAGGTTAACTGGTGTGGTTAGTCCAGTCACCATGAGTTAGCAGAGTGCCTAAATAAAACTACAAATGCGGGAGCATCGCTTTACCAGGTTACTCAGCTTACAAAGCTAAGCGGAGCCACATTGCAAGTTTAGAAGAGAAATACTTCTCTCTCTATTTGAGAAGGACACTTTGGATAGGAAAGAGTAGGGACAGGATAGATGACTAACTTACTAGCTAAAGGGTGGAGGAAGATGGCGAGAGGCCCATCTGCCTCATGGCGCCAAGAGAGGACAGCATGCCTCCCTCTCTTGGTGCGTTTAGGTAGACAGCAGGTCTTCATTCGGAGTGAGTGAGAAGCAGGAAAGGGAAAATGGTCCCTGAGAACGCAATCTGCATTTCAAATGGGACAGTGGCAGTAGAGTAGATACAGGAAGAAAGATCAATGTGCCTGTCTAGCTCTCTAGCCTCTCTTGCCACTCAGTCTGGAGGTCTGAGACAGGGGACATCGCGTCTGGGACTTCCAACAGTCTATTCTTAGTTATTGAACTAATTTTATTTGCTTTTTTAAAAACAACAACAACAACAACACACGTGTTCCTCGCCTTTCTCAAACATCGATGGTGGTGTCTCGACTCAGGCATCTTTTAAAAGGGCAGGCCTAGACCCACCCCACACAAACTCTTAAAACTTCATCCAAAAGCAGGACATAAAACAGCCCTCAGTCTAATATCATCACCATAAGAAAACACTGATTCCCCTGCCCCGAAATGCCTCCATAAACTAATTTATGTATTTAAATTATTATGGTTCCCATGGCAGAATTTGTGTTAAGGGTGACCAGGCCATTTCTGTGTAACTCACTCTGAAGAGACCGTATTGAAGTGGACCATGGTTGAGTCCCATATTACCTTTCCGTATGACAAAACTTTCTCTCTGAAGAACATTGTGTCTAGTTCTTGAACTCTGTTCTACACATAGTTGACGTTTTCTGAGCCAAGTCTGCCAGCTCCAAGACTAAGTATGTACACATTAGGGCTATGTATGTCTCCTGTTCTGTCTAGAGACTCTTGACCTCTTCAATAACCTAGGGGTGGTCACAGTTCAGAGCGCCATTTGGAGGAAGGGCCTGGGTATTGTTGCGTTCATGACATTCTTCATGACGTTCTCATGACATGAGAGTCAGTTTGGTGTAGAGGTTAGGAGCACGGACTCTAATCTGGGGGGACCAGGTTTGATTCCCTACTCCTTCATATGTAGCTGCTGGCATGACCTTGGGTCAGTCACAAGTTCTCTCAGAGCTGTTCTCTCAAGGACAGTCCTTGAAAGAGTTCTCTCAGCCCCACTTACCTCACAAAGTGTCTGCTGTGGGGAGGGGAAGGGAAAGGAGGTTGTAAGCTGCTCTGAGACTCTGAGTAAAGGGAGGAGTATAAATCCAATCTCCTCCTCCTCCTCCTCCTCCTTCGTTGACATCTACCTTCCATTCTGTAGTTTACAAAAGGGTGTGTGTGTGTGTGTATGTTTGTATTGTTGACATTTCAAGGTACAGGACTGCCTTCCGACTGCTCGTTTGGGATTCTTGGCTGGCAGTCAGCACTATCTCTTTCTTAATTTCGTTATTTAGCGTACGCTGTTTATAAGTTTCATGCTCTGAGTGTTTCTGTTATTCAGTTTTAAGAATCAATAAAAATAGATTTTAGTCCAAGCACTTGTCCTCTTCTCTTGCCTGCTGCAACTCAGTAGCCAGTTGGTTCACATCCAGTCCATCAGTCCTAAGTGGGGGTTGGAACCCCAGGTACAAGCTCTTTAAATAGCTCAGGAAAACAAGGTAGAGTAACCTTTCCAGTAAGTAATTGTTGCATCCTTTTTTTGCTAGGAAAACATCTTGCAGAAGGTTGTGATGACCGCCTTTGCCGATCGCACAGTTGTAATAATTGCTGTAAGTATGTGGATTGATCAAGACGAGTAGCCGTATTAGTCTTTCTGTAGCAGAAGAAAAGAGCCAGAGTCTGGTAGCACCTTAAAGACTAAAAAAAAAATGTGGCAGGGTGGGCGCTTTCGTGAGTCACTACTTACTTCTTCAGAACAGTGACTCATGAAAGCTCATCCCCTGCCACAAATTTTGCTAGTCTTTAAGGTGCTACTGCTCGTTTCTACTGTACATATGTGGTTCTCTTTCCAGCCTCTTCCAGTTGACAATTGAACTTGTTTTTGTACAGGATAACAGGTCTGAGGGAAACAATAACAGTTTTAGTCATAGACTGATTCCGCAAAAGCAGTTGTCCCGCCCTCGGTCTCCCGTTTCCCCCAGATGTACTGCTCAGTTTCCCACTATTTGCTGCGCGGCTGCATTTTGACCTGCATCTCCCCCTGATTTCCCCCGCGGATCAAGAAGACGCGGGGGAAATCAGGGGGAGATGCAGGTCAAAATGCAGCCGTACAGCAAATAGTGGGAAACTGAGCAGTACATCTGGGGGAAATGGGAGACCGAGGGCGGGACAACTGCTTTTGTGGAATCGGTCATACTTTCCTAAGATTCAGAATCCAAACAAAGAAGTCCCTTCCTTCTAGCAGACTCCATCGATTCTAGATATAGATCATCACATGTGATTATGCTGAGACTGTGCAAATTGTCACATAGTCTGACAAGCTGAATCCATTGCAGCTGGCGTTGCCATCTCAGGGTTGGGAAATACCTGGAGATTTTAGGGGTGGGGCCTAAGGAGGGCATAGTTTAGAGAGGGAAGGGACTTCAGTGGGATATAATGCCATAGAGTCCACCTTCCCGAGTGGCCATTTTATCCAGGGCAACTGATCTCTGTCACCCAGAGCTTAGTTGCAATCAGTGTTCCCTCTAAGCTGAGTTAGTGTGAGTTAGCTCACAGTTTTTTAGCCTCTGGCTCACACATTTTTGTCTTGGCTCAGGAAGGATGACTCCAGAGCAAACTAATTTATGCAGCAGCCAAATCGCTCGCTCACAACTTTAATGCCAGTAGCTGACAGAGTAGAATTTTTGCTCACATGAGCTTAGAGGGAGCATTGGTCCTGCAGGGACCATAGCTTAGAGGGAGCATTGGTTGCAATCCCAGGAGATCTCCAGTCACAACCTGAAGACTGGCAACCCAGACTGCAGATCCCCAGGGAATGAACGCATAGGTATTGATGTACATGTAGGATTCTCACATGGAAGATTCATACAATTGTGTAATCACTACAAGCTGTAGTGGTTGGCGTATCTTGAGAAATGAGATGCTACTGCTTAGGGCAGGGGTGTCAAACATAAGTCCCGGGGGCTGGAATCGGCCCATCCAGGGCTCTTACATGGCCCGCGAGCGACTAGTGCAAGGGAAAGAACAGGAGACTGCTTGGGGAAGAATGGGCAGGGCCACTCCGATTGCAGCTTCAGCACGGTGGAACAACCTCATCTGCAGCAGTCAAGCAGCATGGGAGCGTCCACCCAGTGCTGCACCACTGGCTCTTCAGTCCCCCCATGTAGGTTTCTTTTGCACACACCCCTCCCAGCCCATGGGGCCTTGTAGTCAGGATACCCCAAACTCGGAGCTTACCAGCTGCTATCCTTTATATACAGTTTGCATCTCCGGTACCTGGCGTGACGTTTTATTGCACACGTGGCCCGGCCCGACAAAGTGATGTTTATGTCCGATCCAGCCCTTTTAACAAATGAGTTCGACGCCTCTGACTTAGGGGGATGGGGTGAGGTGTGTGGGGGGGGGGGGATAACACATCTAAAGAAAGAATTATGGGACTGTGTAAATGCTGGTTTATTGGATTCTTATATGGAACACTGTGCTTTCTTGCTCACTCGGTTTAGTTATTTCTGCTGACATTCTCCACCAAAAATGCGTGTTTCTATTTATACTCACGTCTCTCGTTCTTCGCCCGGTGTTCTCTCGGCACTCTTTGCCGGCTCTCCTGACCTTTCTTGCATTCTTCTTTCCTTCTCTCCCTTCCCACCTTTCTTCTGCTCTCCAGCACCGGGTCTCTCAAATCCTGGACGCCGGCCTCGTCTTGGTCCTTTCGGATGGCGACCTCGCTGAGTGTGACAGCGCCTCCAACTTACTCCTCAAAAAGGATGGCCTGTTCGCCATTTTGGTGAAAACCAACAAATAGATGTTCTCGGCAGCATGACTCTTCCTTCTGGTACTTTTGCCTTTCACTCTCTCTCTCTCTCTGCTTCTTTTCTCCGTTCGAGCATGGCCAGCCTTGGTACTTTGTTTAGGCTATGTGATATCCCACAGGAATGTTTAATAGCTCAGACACATATTTTGCTAAATGAAACTGGAGACGCCCGTGGGCTTTTGGCCAGCTTCGGCTGGTGCGTCAGCTGCATCCATTCCTGGATCAGTCACCTCTAGCCACACTGATGCATCCCTTAGTTACATTTAGACTGGACTACTACAATGTGCCGTACTTGGGTCAGCCCTTGAAGAGTGTTCAGAGGCTGCAGCTAGTGCAGAACGCTGCTGCTAGACTGCTGTTCAGGACCAGCTATTGGGAGCACAAGCCCCTAGTACTACAGCTATTATACTGGCTACCAATCCACTCCTGAGCCCCATTCAAGGTGGTGGCTTTGACCTTTAAAGTCCTATATGGCTTGGGACCACGGTATCAACTGGACCGTCATCTCCATATGTTCCTTGCCCAGGAATTAAGATCACAGGGACAGTCCGATCAATCAAAGAAGCTCGTTTGGTGGATACACAAAACAGGGCCTTTTCAGTGGCAGCCCCGCAATTATGGAACAACCTCTTCAGGGAGGCCCCCCTCCCTTTCGATCGTTAGGAGGCAGCTGAAGACTGTTTTATGTATTTTATCTGTGCTGTAAGCTGCCTTGGTCTCTGTAAGGAAGAAAGGCAGCTCACAAATGTTTTAAATAAATAAATATGTAGATATTTTCCTATTGGACAGGCATCTTTCTCACAACTGTGCAACTGCTCCGCAGTCCTGCTCTTAGCATCCCACCATCCCCCGTGCCCAGCCAGTAAGTGCAAGCGGGCATCAGTGATGCATCTGGAACTCCCCCGCAGCTGCCACTTGTAGCAGCAGGGAATTCTGGTGCCTCCTGACTTTAAGGAAACATGATTGTCTATTACCTGTATTTGTAGTGAACTTTGGACCACCCTGAGCGAGACTGAGATCTGAAAAGAGGTAATCTGTAGCTGACTCCTGCTTGTATTCTCCATACTGCTTTCTTTGGGTAATAAATGGGGCAATTAATTCTGTACGAGGCATCACCATTCTGGTGGGCATAGAGTAGTGGATGTAGCCAATGAGACAGCTTACTTCCCCCCCCACACACACACACATTTCAACAGGTTCAAGCAAACACTAAGATTGAAATTATCGTATGGGGTTGTGTGAGGAATAGCCAGGAGATCCCCGGGGGATAGTTTGGCTGCTGAAGCTGTAGCTCTTTTTTGGCACCACTAGGTGGCCATCTATGCTTATTTTTAGGCTGAGAGTTCTGTGACTTGCCTAAGGTCACTCAGCAAGTTTCAAGTGGGGAATGTGGGGAATCGAACCCGGTTCTCCAGATTAGAGTCCACCACTCTTAACCACTGCACCAAACTGGCTTTCAGCAAACACTTGAAACAGGGGAACTGTACTCCTAAAAAACAACAACGCTGCAGTGTGGGACTTAGCCCAGCATGAACCCTATCTTTCAAGCCCCACTTTGCTTAGAAACACAGAAACATGGAGCTTGGATGGCACTTCAAAGATCGTCTAGTCCAACCCCCTGCACAATGCAGGAAATTCATAACTACCTCCACCCTCCGCTCCCCCAGCAACCCCTAGTCTGTGCCCAGAGCGTCTACTGTTGTGAGTGTTGTGAATGTTTTCAGGGCTATAACACCGTGTCATAGAATGGTTGGCCCCTCTGTGAGACAGGATGCCTGACTAAATGGACCACTGGTCTGTGGTAGTGGCAGCTTACACATGCGATCACGCCACTGCGGATATAACATGGCAGGCTGAAAATCTAGGGTGCCCCAATTTGCATCGTAAAGGTGGGGGTACAAAACTTGGGCCATCACATACACAGTGAAGGAGTCGTGCACACTTATAGGTACTGCAAGCTGCATGCCCTCCTTCACCACACTAACTGTGTGAACAAGATCAAGATGGGTAGCCATGTTAGCCTGTCTGTAGCAGTAGAAATCAACGAGAATCCCACAGCACCTTAAAGATGATGAACATTTGTGGAGAGGATGAGCATTCGTGAGTCACTGTTCACCTCTTTGGAAGAACGTCATGTTCATGGTTGGTGTTTCGGAGCAGGCGCATGAAGAAGAGTCCAGCATTACAGTGTTCCCTCTGGGTCCGCACGCCCTCCCATGCTCCCATCCCTCCCAGAACACTGGCCCAGATCAGTAGCAGAATATCATTTCTCTAGAGCTTGGTTAGGGGCTGGGATTCCCATGTTTCATTCAACATTCCACGAGATATGCTATTAGACCAGTGATGCTCTTTCGGACAGCTTTCTCTGCACGACTCATGGGCACTGAAGAAGTGAGCAGTGACTCGTGAAAACTTTAAGCTTTAGTCTTTAAGGTGCTGCCGGAGTCTTGCTCTTTTCTACTGTGTGAACTATTATTTATTGATTGATTTGATGTTTACCCCGCCCTCCCTGCCGGAGCAGGCTCAGTATAGATACTGGTGTCATTAGTAAAGGTAAAGGTAAAGGTTTCCCTTTCTCGAAAGTCAGTCGAATACGACTCTAGGGACGTGGTGCCCATCTCCATTTCCAAGCTGAAGAGCCAGCACTGTCCAAAGACTTCTCCATGGTCATGGGCCTGGCGTGATTAGACGCTGAGCCGCACGGAATGCTGTTACCTTCCCACGGAAGCGGTACCTATTTACCTACTTGCAGTTTCTTGCTTTCGAACTGCTAGGTTGGCAGGAGCTGGGCCCAGAGACGGGAGCTCACTCCGTCATGCGGCACTCGGGTCTCGAACTGCTGAACTCAGTCTGCAGTTCAGTGTCTTAACCACTTGAGCCACTGCAGACCCTACTGGTATCATTAGACCCACCCCCCAAAAGGTAATAGATATCTGTGTTAATTACAGCATCGGGTTCACACCATCCTGACGGCAGACCTGGTCATTGTGATGAAACGAGGGAACATTTTGGAATATGACACACCGGAGAATCTACTGGCCCAGGAAGACGGCATCTTTGCATCTTTTGTGCGGGCTGACATGTGAAGAAGCCGCTACGTTGCACGTTGTTGGCTTTTTAATGGCTATTTTTTTTTCCAAGAAAGGGGGGGAGGGGAATAAAAAGATCTTTTTTTCTATTTAATGTAGAAGCATTGCAGACTTTGCCAAGGATTTTGCATTTGTATGTTTTATAAACTAGAAAACCCATGATGTATGCTTTAAAGCAGTAAACTCCTCTTCACATAACTTAGCGAATCCTCCCATTCTTTTTTCCTTTGATCTCCCGAACAGACGAAGAATGGCATTCTCTTTAAGCCTTAAGAGCTGAAATTTCCCCTTATGATGAGCAAAAACCTCTACTGCACTTTGTGGTAGACGTGATGGATGGAGTTGCTTGTAAATGGAGACAGGCTGTGACTTTTTGTGGGTATGTCTGGGAGGGGAAAAGGGAGGGGGTGCTTCTCAGATATAATTCAGCCAGACCTAATTGCTGCTAAAGGAATGGACTGTGTCAGGTAGCCTGATATAATGAACTTTTACTTAGAAATAAATCTCACTGTAATCACTGCAGTTTATTTCCAAGAAAGTGCATGCAGGAATCAAGCCTTCACCTAGATCAGTGGTCGTCAACCTTTCTAATGCTGCGACCCTTTAATACAGTTCCTCATGTGGTGGTGACCCCCAACCATAAAATTCTGCCTACACACACAACAATGAAGCTACTTTTTCAGATGTTTTCTCTTGCATGGCAGTTAGCACCAGACAACTTTAATATAGACTTTAGACACACATATATTTGCAAGCTAGTCCCAACAAGACACAACAAACACTCAGGCTTCAGACTTACTTTTCTTCAACAGAAGATACCATGAGAAAACAAAGGTAGGTGGGGGGGAGAGGCTGTTGCAGGTAGGGGAGAGAGAGAGAAAGGTAAGGAGAGAGAGAGAGAAAGGGGGAAGAGAGAGGGGAGAGAGAGAGAGAAAGGGGGAGAGAGAGGGAAGAGAGAGAGAGAGAAAGGTGAGGGGAGAGAGAGGGGGGAAGGAAGGTAGGTGGGGGGGCTTTTGCTGCTTTTCCTGGGCTCTGCGCTTCGGTGCGGAGCCTAGGTGAACAAACCCCACTGCTTTCAATGGGATTTTGATTGCCACTCACATCTGATGGACTGTGCTTGGCATCTTTCATATCTGGCAACATCGTGAAGGTGGAAAACTGAGCCCTTCGATCCTTTCCCTCTGCACTGCTGGTGCTCTATGGTTAAATTTGGAATCTGCCTTAAATCTCAATGAGAAAGGCAGGCGTAAATGACGTTTGTTGTTACCACCATAATGACAGTTCGGATGGAATGCCACTTGGTCTGCACTGTGCGCCACCAGCTTTTCAACCAGTAATGTGGACTTCTAGAAAAGAGCATGAAAGCATGTCCCTGCCATGGCCGCAGCAGCAAATAGTGGTCCATACACTCCCATTTCTTGCTCTGCTCACTGTTGCTACCACCAACCCCACCATCCCCTTTTCCATAATGTTTATGCAAAACACAGAAATGATGATTGTGCCTCTCTCTCTCTCTCTCTCTCTCTCTCTCTCTCACACACACACACACACACACACACTTAGACACACACAACCAGCCTGCAGATTCCCTTTCAACCAAAGGAAACCCAGTTTAGATTTTCTCCAGACTAAAATTGGAAGTCCTAGGAAGCCATAAATCCTGCTTGGAATTAGCACAATCCCATATTGAAATTCCTTTTTTAATGCTGGGGCTTCCTTCTTTCCATTGGGGGGGGGGGGGGGAGGAATCCCCACGCAAGCCTCCAAGGGACTCCACCAGAATCCTTCTTTTGCAAGCAAGCCTTCAAAGCTCTTCTCACCCCACTGCACCACTTAGTCTACAATTCTCAACCAAGCTCAGGGAGACTGTGTGGAAGTCACTGTTCGAGGTGGATTATCAGAATCAGATAGTTGGGCATGTGGGGAAGCTAACCATGGAAGAATATTCCACCTGAATGAAGTCTAATTACTGTTTTGTAACCTCAAGAGCCATAATTGCAAAAGATGGGGGAAAGCAAAACCCGTGCATGTAATAAGTCGCCTCCCCAGGATGAAGCAACGGGCAGCAACGTTCTCGTCTCCCGTTTGAGAAAATACCAGCACCAAGAGGAGACTTGACCTAAAAAGCACACTGCCAGTCAGTTCCCTGCAACCCATCCAAAAACTGTCACGATTAATCCCTAATCACAACTTCTTCGTCCCTCGGACTTATGCTTGCCAAGATTTAGCGCTCTCTCTCTCTCTGTCATTTGCTAAAGCAATTACGGTTATCATTTTTCATGAGATAAGAGGACTTTGACTCTCACAGATGAAGAGCCAACGTGACAATTGCTGCTAACGCTAAAGAAGTCACAAATGGAAAGTGTCAAGTTAGCAGGCTGGCTCACACAGTACTCTTTTTGTGTACATGAATCATGGTTGGTACCAGGGCATGTGGCAATTAAGTTTTGTCCAAGGCCTACAAGGGGAAGAAGAACCCAGTAGTAGCACAGAAAGGAATTTTTTGGAGGTAGCCATATTCAGGGTGTTGGATCACGAGGGGCCTCAGAAGGGGGGCATGGTGCCGACAGAATGTGTATGTGTGTACCTGTGTGCGCGTGAATGTGTGCACATATGCAGGGAGCATTAGTCACCAGGGGCTAAAGAGATAGTCCTGCTTCCGGGCTTGTAGTCAATCTAGACCAGAGGTGGGCAAACTGTGGCTCGGGAGCCGCATGCGGCTCTTTCACATATATTATGTGGCTCCCGGCAGGGCGGCTGGGGAAGCTAAATATCATTAGCAAACAAGTATCATTGGACAAATTAATATCATTATCAATATCTGCTTTTACCCCTTTTGTTATTATTTTTGGCCGTCTCATTTAATGTTAATAAAAAGCACATTTGCTTATTTTCCAATAAAAGCAGGTAATATTTGTTCATGTCTTGGGGCTCTCAAACATCTGATGTTTATTCTATGCGGCTCTTACGTCAAGCAAGTTTGGCCACCCCTGTTCTAGGTGGCTCTTATGCTGAGCAAGTTTGCCCACCCCTGATCTAGACCATGTTCAGGCGTGAATTTGGAGCCAGGCGATGAATACTTTCTGTACACCAGTTCTCCTCAGTACACCAAAAGACAGCACCACAGGAGAGGAACAGTCCAAATCCAGCAGGTGCCAACAGACAAACCTATTCATTCTAATCTGTAAGGATTCACATGTGTTTTGAACTCTTCTCCAGGGGACAATAAAAAAACCATAGATTGCAAGTGGAGTAATTTTAATAGCTTATTCCAAAAGGAATTGCCGAGGCTTCTAACTCTTGCAGTCATGAATAAGAGATTTACATATGTTTATGCCCTGACCTGGATAGCTCAGGCAAGCCTGGTTTCATCAGTTCTTGGAAGCTAGGCCGGGTCAACTCTGGCAAGTACTTGGATGGATGGGAGACCTCCTTGGAATACCAGAGGTGGGGCAGGGTTTTTTCAGCCACCTCCCTGAATATCCTCCAGGCCCCCAGTAGGGGTCATTCTCAGTAGGGGCCACTATGAATCCAGGGGCACACACACACAAACTAATTTTTTTTAAATGAAAGAAATTTTCTTTTACAGTTATGGCTCAGTCTCGAAGTACTGTTTTGGAAATGAACAGGACAAAACTCAGATCATACTCAGAGATGGAGATGTGCTTGAGCTGTATATTGTTGTTGTTGTTGTTGTTATTCTGCCCTGCCCACCAGAGCAGGCTCAGGGCAGCTTACATAGTATTATGACAAGATAAAACAATTAATTAAATAAAATTGCAATAAAATAGGTCTAAAAACAATACATAAAGTGCTACCGCAATGTAACGATGGCAGGGATCCAAGAGTCAGCTGGCAACATGGTCTGGGTCATATCGGCGGTGCACAGGCTATTCAAGTTGACGTAATATTGGTGTTAATGTTGATGTTAGTATTGGGAGCCGCCACTGAGAAGGCCCTGGCCCTCGTCACTGCTAGCCTGGCCTCTCTGGGGCCTGGAAGAGCCAAGCAATTTTGGGACCCCGATTGTAGTGCTTTCTGGGGAACACGTGGGGAAAGGTGGTCCCTTAGGTAAGTAGGCCCCTGACCATAAAGGGCTTTAAAGTACCAGCATCTTGAACCAAATTCAGTATGCTATAGGCAGCCAATGTAGGGCTTTTAGCGAAGGCTGGATGTGTTCCTGCATGGGGAGACCCAACAACAGCCTGGCCACTGCCTTCTGCAGCTTTCGAATTTGGGACAAGGGCAGCCCCATGTAGAGGGCATCACAGTAATCCAGTCTTGAGGTGACCATTGCATGGATCACTGATGTCGGGTCATTGTGTCTGAGGAAGTGAACCAACTGCCTAATCAGCTGGAAATGGTAAAAGGCTGACTTCACAGTGGCTGCTATTTGGGCCTCCATTGTAAGGGAGGCATCCAAGAGTACTCCCAAACTCCTAACCCTCCGTGCTGGCACCAATGGTGCCCCATCAAAGGTTGGGAGTGGGATCCCTACCCTCGGGCCACTCCAACTCAGGCACAGGACCTCCGTCTTCGTCGGATTCAATTTCAGTCAACTCAGTCTAAGCCACCCAGCCATGGCTTGCAGTGCCAGGTCCAGATCTTCCAGACTGGAGTCTGACTGGCCGCCCACCAGCAGATAGAGCGGAGTGTCATCCACATATTGGTGACATCCCAGCCCATGCCTCCGAGTAATCTGGGCAAGGGGGTGCATATAGATGTTAAATAACATCGGGGAGAGCACCACACTTTGGGGCACTCCGCAAACTAGCAGGTGCCTTTGGAACAGCCGTTCCCCTACAGCCACCCTTTGTCCCTGACCCTGAAGGAACGAGTAAAGCCACTGCAAGGCAGGCCCCTCAATCCCAGTGTCGGCGAGGCGGTGGATCAGTAGTTGGTGGTCAACCGTGGTGAATGCCACCAACAGGTCTAACAACAGCAACACTGCTGAACCGCCTTGATCCAGATGTGTGAGATAACAATCATTCCTACGGGGAAATTAAACAGGAATGTATATACCTGGGGTCTCCAACCTTTTTGAGCCTTTGGAATTCTGGCAGTGTGGTCGGTGCAGTCACAAGATGGCTGCCACAAAATGGCTGCTGCAGGGGGTGGAGCCAGCTACAAAATGGCTGCCGCGGCTTACCTTCAGTCAAACCGTGAAGATCCTTGTGCTGTGATAGCAACTGCTGCCAAAACAACGTTTTCAAAGTTCTGTTCAGGCAATCGAGTCTTCAATGGTCAATCGGAAGCGTTGCTAGGCAAAAGCCCTACCTGGTCCCACCTACTTTCTAAAAATACTTGGTGGGCACAAGAAAAGTTGTCGTTGTCCAGAGCTATGGGAATGGTTGAGAAAACTGCTATATATGGCAGAAATGGACAAATGGACAAGAAAACTAAATAATCAAGACTCAGCGAAGTTCTCAGAAGATTGGAAAGACTTGAAAGAATATACGGAGCGAGAGTGGAATATGAAAGACAATATTTTTACACTTTCTAACTACTGAAATGAGGGATAGAACTATAACATAAAAAATGAATTTTTAGTTAGCTGCGAAATTAACCCTTTTTTCTTTCTTAACTAGTATAATTTTTAAATGTATAAAAGTTATAATAGCTCAAAATGTTACCTTAGGAGGCAAATATTTTCAAATACATGTTTACCAGTTGATATATATGAAGGTGCAGCTGGGGTGGGAAGTCATTTAATGATTATATCTTTCTAGCTAACTATGCAATTTTATAGAGAATGGAATATGTATAAAAGCCAATTGCATTTGAGAACAATGGAAGAAAAAAATAAAACTTTTATTGAAAAAAAAAGAAAAGTTGTAAAGCGGGACAGCCCCGCATTGGAAGTGGAAGAAGGGAGCGCGTTCAGACATGTGCATCTGTCAGTCGGCTCCGTTTCGCACTTACCCGTCTCCCACTCGCTTTCCATCCGCTTTAACAGGACACCGGGAGAAACCGGTGTCCAGGGGCCGTCTTGCGCTTGCCTCCCGCTTCCAGACAGTGTGAACCGGAAGAAGGTGGGAGGCAAGCGGAGGCGGCAGCGAACACGGCGTTTTGCCAGTTTGTGCATGAGCGCACATGCGCAAATTGCCCAAACTGCCCTATCACGAGCTGTGGAGGCCGGCCCACGTGGGGCCACTCCGCAGCAGTCTGAACGCTCCGTATCGGCACCGTTGCGCAATACACCGGCCGGTGTGAACGGCCAGCCCCGGGGAGTTTTTCCCCCGCAGCAGTTTCCTCTGCATTCATCTCGCTCCAGATTGCCAGTCTGTCCTCAGCCATGGTACACATGGGCGCCACATTGGAGACCTCTGGTATGTACAGTCATTGTGGGGGACACACACCCTCCGCTGCTTCTTTTTTTTTGGCATGTCCACTCCAACTAGATGTAGAAAACATAACTGGAGTCAACTCTTAGACTTGCTGGGTTCTTTGCCTTGCAAATTTCCATAACAGGACTGTCTAAACTCAAATTCTCCAGTTCAAATTAGGACATGCACAGTAAACCCTTGGAACAGAGATCTACAGTAAAGATTGTATCAGTCAAGATAAACATTCCAGAGTCATTCTTCTGCATTTCTCTGACCGTGGTTTAAAGACGCTGATAAAGCTTAGGACACACAGAAGTCTAATACGATGACTGACCGTTCCTTAATACTAGCAGATATCGCTTGAACCTCTAAGAAGGGTTTTTGAAGAAGAACTCTAGGTTGTAACAGAAAAGGCAAAGAGTTATTATTGATACTGTTTCCCTTTTAAATGGATTGTTCTTGGTTAAAGATGAAAGTACGTATTTCTGCTGGTAAGGAAGAATGTGCCTTTTGCAATTAATGATAGTTTATTCGGTGGCTAAAAGTTTGTGACAGTTTGTGAACTGGCGCACCACGAACCACGAACCGAACTGCATTTTCTCAGTTCAATGATTCACTGAAGCCTGATGGGTGAACTAACGTAGGTTCCGATATTATTCTTTATGCATAAACTAGCTGATAACAAGCCTCGTTTTGCCAAAGGCTTTTTCACAAAGCGGGAACTCCAAGGTCCATTCTGCATCTAGCATTCGCTCCACTGTTTTGCCAAATCCACACTGGAACAGAAATTCCCCTCTACATTGCTTGCCATTTTCACTTTCTTTGATTGTTGGATTTTATGGCAATGTCCAAACTGCATGCTGCTTTCACTTCCTTTGACCTCTCAGTTTTATGGCTACTGTCTGCATAGATTTATGGCCATTTTATGACCATTCAGGGGTGACTCTGCAGTCAGTACAGCATTGGTTCAGGATATTTGAAGGTGGTTTTGAGTCGCATAATTTCCTGTTCCAGTGTAGGTCTGGTAAAACAACAGAGCGAATGCTAGATACAAAATGAGCCAATGTTTTCTGCTCCAAAGGGGAAAATTTCATTGACGTATTGTTTCCTTGCGCAACGTTTCTGCCAATCTCAAGTCAAAGTGCAAAAATACATTTTATGCGCACACAGCTAACAACTGATGCGCCATACCTCTGCTCTAACAGAACAGCTATTTTGGATTTCTAGGTCGTGGCTTAAGAGAATGACACGTGCTTTTCTAAAACATAATGCAGTGGCGGTATGACTTCGGGCAATTCTGCATCTAGCATTCGCTCCACATTTTCTCAACACCGAGGAAAAGGTACAGCTCAAAACCACATTCAAATACCCCGTGGCAATGCTGTATTGACTGCAGAAATCAGCCCCGAACGGCCATAGATCTAGGCAGAAAGTCCCATGAAACCCGATGATCAAAGAGAGCAAAAGCGGTTTAGAGGGTACCAAAAAATCTGATGATCGAAGAAAGTGAAGGTGGCAAGCAATGCAGAGGGGAATTTCTTTTCCAAGTTGGGTTTCGTAAAACAACAGAGGGAAAAGCCAATGCAGAATCGCCCATGCTAGAAACCTTGATGGGGTGGGGATTTGGGAAGGAATCAGATTCCCAGGAATGTAAGTTTCCATTAAGCATAAGATGCTCTGTGCCAGAACTATATATTTCATCAACTTAAACCAGTGGGAAGACAGCAAAAACCCTTTGCTATGCGCTGATTAGTTTTGTTTTGAAATGCTGTTTGGAGCTTACGATTTCTGTAGATTCCACAACATATTTCTCTGGGTGCTCTCAGAGGAGAGACACCGGATAGGCGAAGCTATCTTTTTAACAGACCAACGGCTTCTATAAATGTTTTGCTGGCTTTTAGACCATGACAGGTTGTACTTTAGATGAAAAGGATAGATGCTTTTGTTTACCTTGTAGCCTTGGCAACTGCAAGGGGATAAAAATTAGCTGATGGGGCCCGAGTCAGATGATACTAGATCCAACTGGAAGCAACCAAATGGGGCTTAGTTGTGAAGAAGGGCTATTAGCTCGGAGAGCTAAATGGAGACTCCATGTTCAGGAGCAGTGAATACCAAAAGCAGAAAATACGCTGTCACCATCACATTTGTGCTGAGCTTCCAAGCCTCTGGTTGGCCACTATTAATGAAAGAATGCAGGGTTAGCATTGGACAGAGATGGCACTTCGGTCCATACCAGCAAGGTATTTGTTACAGCTGTTATTCCCATATTTTCCCAGGCAGAGTTGTACAGTGGTTAGAGCACCGGACTAGAAACTGGGAGACCCAGAGTTGAATCCTTGCTCTGCCCTGGAAGCCTGCTGGGTGACCTTGGGACAGTCACAATCATAACCTGCCTCACAGGGTTGTTGTGAGGAAAAAAATGGATGAGAGGAGAACGATGTAAGCTGCTTTGTGTCCCCACTGGACAGAAAGGCAGATTATAAGTGAAGTAAATCATACATAAAATAAACCCAGTATGAGAAAGATGCTCCTTTTGTCCAAAATTAAAATCCAAGTTAATGGCATTTAAATAAATATAATTATCATTGGGAATAGCTCTCTATCTCCCAACTGTAATGTCTAATACAACCTGAGAGTTAGAGCAGTGTAATGATTAGACTAGAACTGCAAAAGACAGTGTGGTGTAGTAATTAAGAGCAGCGGACTCTAATCTGGAGAATGGGATTTGATTCCCCACTCCTCCACCACATGTAGCCAGTTGGGTGACCTTGAGCCAGTTACAGTTCTCTCAGGGCTTTCTCAGCCCCACCAACTTCACAGGGCATCTGTTGTGGTGAGAGGAAGGGAAAACAACTGTGAGCCACTCTGAGACTCCTTCAGGTAGTGAAGAGGGGATGGGAAGAGGGGATGGAAAGGGGTTTAGCCAGTTTGGTGTAGTGGTTAAGTGCGCGGACTCTAATCTGGGAGAACCGGGTTTGATTCCCCATTCCTCCACTTGCACCTGGCTGGATGACCTTGGGCAAGCCATAGCTCTGTACCAGCTGTTCCCTCAAGGACAGCTTGGGAAAGAGCTCTCTCAGCCCCACCTACCTCACAAGGTGTCTGTTGTGGGGAGGGGAAGGGAAAGGAGTTTGTAAGCCGCTCTGAGACTCCCTTGGGGAGTGGAGGGCGGGGTATAAATCCAATCTCTTCTTCTTCTTTAGACTTTAAACTCCCTTCCATCCCCTCCCTGGAGTTGGGCCGCAGCTGTATTTGGCTGATTGAATACCTAAAAAATACTGGGTATTATTCGGCTTTTATTCGGGCATCCCAAGTGAAGGGAAAGGGTTTAAAACCTTATTGGTAACTGAATAATTACTCGAAAAATACCAATAATGTATTTTTCAGGTATCTATTCAGCGTAGTATATACTGAGCACACACCCCTATTCAAGACCTATAGGTCAGAGGAGTAATAATAATCAACCTTTAAAGGAAGGAAGGAAGGAAGGAAGGAAGGAAGGAAGGAAGGAAGGAAGGAAGGAATTTTGGGATATTGATCATTTGTTTGTTTGTTTGTGTGTTAGATTTCTATTCCTACCTTTCCCAAAGGCTCAGGGTAGATCACAACAATAAAACAACTGTCAATAAAAATACATAATATATAAGATAATAAAATCAGACACTGGCTATTTGTAAATAATCAATAAAATATTTTAAAAATTAATGAGTGAATAAATTCTAGGAGGGCCATCAAAAAGAGATCAGGAGAAGGCCTCCCTGAACAATTCTGACTTGCAAGCCCTGTAGAAGCTCAGAAGGTCTCACAGGAAGGTTCCACTGCTTGGCCCCTCTGAGGTCTTCCTTCTGGTTATAGGGCAAATATACCTTACATTAAATACAATAGTGTACAATAAAACTCATAACATAAACAGATCACAGTTTAAGATAAAGAGCTGATAAATGCTGAAAAAACGCTAGTGACGGTACATTCTACTAGTGTTGGAGTAATAGTAGAATGAGACCACAATTGAAGTCCAAAGTATCACAGGCTGAGGTGTTAGTAAAGGACCTTAGTTGTTCTTGGTGGCCTTAGTTGTTACTAGTGGTAGCTCCTAACCAAAGGCCTGGTGGAAGAGCTCCGCTTTGCAGGCCCTGTGGAACTGTAAAAGGTCTCGCAGGGCCCTGATGTCTTCCGGGAGCTCATTCCACCAGTGTGGAGCCGCCATATTGTCTGGGTCCTACCCACATTCCAGAGCAGAAAAAGCTTTTTTCATTGCTTTTAATGGTTTACATCCACAGGTTTAATGAGAATGGAAAGGAACATGGTTGGCCTGACCATACATGGTAGAAAGTGCCATTAAGCTATCACCATGAGTAGGCTTTCATGGCAAGAGACAAATGAAGGTGGTTTGCCATTGCCTGCCTCTGTGGGTCAACTTGGGACTTCCTTAGGGGTCTCCCACTCAAATACTAACCAGGGCTGACCCCACTTACCTTCCAAGATCTGACGAGATTGGGCTAGCCTGAGCCATGCAGGTCAGGTCAACTATAGACCATGCAATCTTTTTTTTAAAAAAACTTATTTTGAATTTTTCATATTCTCCTGTAAAGGTTGACAACAGATAATCTGGATACGATACAATATAACATGAGCTTAAGTATTCCAGTAGGTCAGTCCAATGTAGCAAGAACTGACTAACACACAGCGGATTGTTTCGATCATAGAGTTAGAGTGTTTTACATAACTTTTATGAAGAATAAAAGACCATATCCATCTGTCCGTCTTTCAGGGCAAGGGCCAAATTTCTTATTCGAATTAACAAACGACACACAAGGGAACCCGTTTTCCTAATATTTACATAAGAGAAATTTCATGTGGCTTTAGTTCACTGTGTCAGCTATTAAAATTTCCCATATCAGTTCTACTGAATAGTTTGCTTTTCCATAGTTCAGCAAGCGATGCTCTGTATTCTTGGTGCTCCCATATCATTTCCCATATCAGTTCTACTGAGCAGTTTGCTTTTCCATAGTTTAGCAAGTGATGCTCTGTATTCTTAGTGCTTGAGCAGGGGCAACAGCAGGAGGGCTTCTAGTGTCCCGGCTCCACTGTTGGACCTCCTGAGGGCACCTGGTGTTTTTGGCCACTGTGTGACAGAGTGTTGGACTGGATGGGCCATTGGCCTGATCCAACATTGGCTTCTCTTATGTTCTTATGGCCCCACTGGTGGACCTCCTGAGGGCACTTGGTATTTTTGGCTACTGTGTGACAGAGTGTTGGACTGGATGGGCCATTGGCCTGATCCAACATTGGCTTCTCTTATGTTCTTATGGCCCCACTGGTGGACCTCCTGAGGGCACTTGGTATTTTTGGCTACTGTGTGACAGAGTGTTGGACTGGATGGGCCATTGGCCTGATCCAACATTGGCTTCTCTTATGTTCTTATGGCCCCACTGGTGGACCTCCTGAGGGCACTTGGTATTTTTGGCTACTGTGTGACAGAGTGTTGGACTGGATGGGCCATTGGCCTGATCCAACATTGGCTTCTCTTATGTTCTTATGGCCCCACTGGTGGACCTCCTGAGGGCACTTGGTATTTTTGGCTACTGTGTGACAGAGTGTTGGACTGGATGGGCCATTGGCCTGATCCAACATTGGCTTCTCTTATGTTCTTATGGCCCCACTGGTGGACCTCCTGAGGGCACTTGGTATTTTTGGCCACTGTGTGACAGAGTGTTGGACTGGATGGGCCATTGGCCTGATCCAACATTGGCTTCTCTTATGTTCTTATGGCCCCATTGGTGGACCTCCTGAGGGCACCTGGTGTTTTTGGCCACTGTGTGACAGAGTGTTGGACTGGATGGGCCATTGGCCTGATCCAACATTGGCTTCTCTTATGTTCTTATGGCCCCACTGGTGGACCTCCTGAGGGCACTTGGTATTTTTGGCTACTGTGTGACAGAGTGTTGGACTGGATGGGCCATTGGCCTGATCCAACATTGGCTTCTCTTATGTTCTTATGGCCCCACTGGTGGACCTCCTGAGGGCACTTGGTATTTTTGGCTACTGTGTGACAGAGTGTTGGACTGGATGGGCCATTGGCCTGATCCAACATTGGCTTCTCTTATGTTCTTATGGCCCCACTGGTGGACCTCCTGAGGGCACTTGGTATTTTTGGCTACTGTGTGACAGAGTGTTGGACTGGATGGGCCATTGGCCTGATCCAACATTGGCTTCTCTTATGTTCTTATGGCCCCACTGGTGGACCTCCTGAGGGCACTTGGTATTTTTGGCCACTGTGTGACAGAGTGTTGGACTGGATGGGCCATTGGCCTGATCCAACATTGGCTTCTCTTATGTTCTTATGGCCCCATTGGTGGACCTCCTGAGGGCACCTGGTGTTTTTGGCCACTGTGTGACAGAGTGTTGGACTGGATGGGCCATTGGCCTGATCCAACATTGGCTTCTCTTATGTTCTTATGGCCCCACTGGTGGACCTCCTGAGGGCACTTGGTATTTTTGGCTACTGTGTGACAGAGTGTTGGACTGGATGGGCCATTGGCCTGATCCAACATTGGCTTCTCTTATGTTCTTATGGCCCCACTGGTGGACCTCCTGAGGGCACCTGGTGTTTTTGGCTACTGTGTGACAGAGTGTTGGACTGGATGGGCCATTGGCCTGATCCAACATTGGCTTCTCTTATGTTCTTATGGCCCCACTGGTGGACCTCCTGAGGGCACTTGGTATTTTTGGCTACTGTGTGACAGAGTGTTGGACTGGATGGGCCATTGGCCTGATCCAACATTGGCTTCTCTTATGTTCTTATGGCCCCATTGGTGGACCTCCTGAGGGCACCTGGTGTTTTTGGCCACTGTGTGACAGAGTGTTGGACTGGATGGGCCATTGGCCTGATCCAACATTGGCTTCTCTTATGTTCTTATAATTGGAAATTTTTGCAGCTAAATGCAGAGCTATTATGATTATATTGTTATCGTTATTATCTGGAATATTATCTGTTATTATTATATTATCTGGAATATAGGACTACATAGCCTGTTACTAAAGGACCGTCTTCTCCCATGTGTTCCTGCCTGGGAGTTAAGATCACTGAGAGAGGACTTCCTGAGTCCTGACAGTCCCACCAATCAGACAAGCTCATTTGGCGGGTACAAGAAAACAGGGCCTTTTCAGCGGCTGCCCCAGTTACAGAACAACCTCCCCAGGAAGGTGCACCTGGCCCTCTCCCTATTGACCTTTAGGAGGCAGCTAATAAATATTTAGAGTAAATAACTGAAATAAATACTTGGGCTGCCAGTGAAGCTGTGGGTAAGTCTAGAGTTGTGCCACAGAATCCTTTGCGATAGCCCAGAAAGTGCTGTGGGCTAGGGTTGCCAGCCTCCAGACGGGGCCTGAAGATCTCTCAGAATTACAACTGATCTCCAGACGACAGGGATCGGTTCCTCTATAACGTCAGATGCTGTGACATCATATCCTTGCTCTCTCCCCTCTCCAAACTCCCCCCTCCAGAGGCTCTGCCCCCAAATCTCCAGGAATTTCCCATCCTGGAGTTAGCAACCCTAAAGCCACACAACCCTCAGCTATGCAGGAAGCATGCACATTTAAGAATACCAGCCCGTCTGACGTAGCAAAGGACTGAGGGCCCTCCTATCAAATCGGGTCTCACACCTGTTTGAACGGAGCAATAGATTCGGATTCGTCCTAGACAGGGCGAAGGGTCAAAGGTCACGACTTTCAGCCCTCCGTGCCTGAACCAGCCAGTGTGCCTGGAGGAGACTGAAGACCAAGGTCCCTTTACTGTGAAACTCCAGTGAATTTCTGTTCAGTTCACAGAGGTTAGAAGAGAGTTTCTCTCCCTCTCTCTCTCTTTGCGTCAACGGAGCTTGGCTGGGACTCTGGCCAACCTCTCCCCCACCTCCCTTCTTCCTCGCGTCTCAAGCATCAAGATCATGTTGAAAAATTTGTGAAACTGTATGTCTAAGGAGGAGGAGGAGGGGGGAATTCTTAACTATGGACTTTTACGGCCACAGCTGTGGCGGTAGTTCTTTCCCTCATCCAGTGCATCCTGACTGGTTGCCCTCCTCCTAATCCGAACAGTTTTAATCCCTTCCCCTCCTCCTCTTTCCTGGAGAACTGTTCCCGGGCGAAGGCATTCCAAATGATGTCTCTGCCATTTTGATGATCATCGCAGCTGACTTTGAGGCCGAGTGGCAAAGGACTCCCAGCGGAAGGCCGAGAACTTGAGATCAGCCGCCTGAGTTCTAATCCTGTATCGCTGCCTTTTGCATCTTGAGGATTCGGCAAGGATGGAAGCTCAAAGGGGGTGGCCTGGCTGACGGCTGCTGTGGGGCGCTTCTTCTACCCAGGAATCTGTAAGTTTTTCCTTTTCCTTCTTAGATCTGTCCGTAGATCTCCCACTCGCTCTCCTGACAAAGCCAATCCAGGTGTTTGCAGCTGTTGGGCTTCCCTTTGAAATGTCCGGGCTCCCCTCCCTGCCCCGAAAGGAATTCCAGCTCTGCCACAGTTCACTTTGAAACAATAGCGCCAATCCATAAGTGAAGCTTAAACCCCACCAGCAAGTCACACCCTCTGTCCCGGAAACATTTTCCCCAGCACCTCTAAAGGGCTTGGTGACAGGAGCGAAGGGAAAGTACTCTACCCCGGGCTCAGAAATACTCTTTTAGGATTGCCAGGTCCCCCTTGGCCTCCGGGAGGGGGGGGGGGTGTAGGATTGCCAGATCCAGGTTGGGAAATTCCAGGAGATTTGGGAATGGAGCCTGGGGAGGACAGGGACCTCAGTGGGGTACAGTGCCACAGAGTCCACCCTCCAAAGCATCTGATCTCTGTAGTCTGGAGATGAGCTGCAATTCCAGGGGATCCTCAGGTCCCACCTGGAGGCTGGCATCCCTACGTGACTCTTTTCTTTCCATGTCTCAGGGTTCTTGAGAACAGGGTCCAGAGCCAAGCCCTCATTTGCCCCATCTCAGACTAAACCCCTGTGAATTTGCACTTTTGAAAGTAGAACCCCTTTGTTTGGCTCTATACTTCTCCCTCCAGCCAGCCTTGAGGCTGAGCGACAAAGCGTGCATGCACACGAAAGCTTATACCGTGAACGAAACTTTGTTCATCTTCAAGGCGCCACTGGACTCAAACTTTGTTTTGCTGCTTCAGACCAACACTGAAACAAAGTAAACGCCGCTTCATGGGGGTGTTGTCCGGACTACCCCACCTGGACTTAGTCTGAGTATTATATCTGGAGAGCCAGCATGGTATACTGGTTAAAGGGGTGTCGTGGTTAAAGGGGAGGGACCATGGCTCGGTGGTAGTGCGTCTGCCTGGCATGCAGAAAGTCCCAGGTTCAATCCCCCGCTTCTCCAATAAGGATCGAGTTGTAGGTGATGAGGAGACCTCAGCCTAAGACCCTGGGAAGCCACTGCCAGTCTGTGTAGATGCTACTGACTTTGATGGACCAAAGGTCTGATCCAGTACAAGGCGGTTCCATGTGCTTCATAGTGGTGAAAAACGCTGACAAGTCATAGCTGAGTCATGGCGACCCCGTAGGGTTTTTAAGGCCAGAAACATCCAGAGGTGGTTTGCCATTGCCTGCCTCTGCATCACGACCCTGGTATTCCTTGGAGGTCTCCCATCCAAATAACTAGCCAGAGCTGACCCTGCTTAGCTTCCGAACGTCAGCTGAAGCACTGGATGAGACTCTGGGACGCCCAGGTTCGAATCCCCACTCTGACACAGAGGTTTGTTGGGTGACCTTGGGCCAGTCACATATATACTCTCAACCTAACCTACCCCGCAGGGTTGTCTTGAGGATAAAACGGAGGAGAGGAGAACGATATAAGCCACTTTGGGTCCCCACTGGGGGAGGAAGGTGCGATCTAAGTAAATAGAAAAATTAATTGATATTTAATCCCTGGTTTAGCTCGAGACACAAAGCAAGCATACCTTTTTTGGGCAGCCAGTGTTTAAAAGGCGGAAGACAAGCTGTGGATTGGAGGCACACAGACATTTTCCATCAGGCTGCCTTTCGTCCTGAAACAAAGTAAACGCCGCTTCATGGGGGTGTTGTCCGGACGGCATTTAGTAGCCGTGCCTGAACCAGCAGTGCTTTTTTCTCCTTTGTCAGAGAAACTAGAGACCAATCTTTGAGTCCAGTGGCACCTCTAAGGGCAACAAAGTTTTATTCAAGGTAGAAGGTATAAGCGTATACATTCAAAATATTCAAGGTATAAGCGTATACGTCTGAAGGAGTATGCATGCACACAAAAACTTATACCTTGAATAAAACTTCGTTGGCCTTAAAGGAGGAGGAGGAGGAGAGGTTGGATTTATACCCCGCCCTTCACTACCCAAGGGAGTCTCAGAGCGGCTTACAATCTCGTTTTGCTTCCCCTCCCCACAACAGACACCCTGTGAGGTAGGTGGGGCTGAGAGAGCTCTAAGAGGACAGCTTGAGAGAGCTCTAAGAGGACAGCTGTCCTTGAGAGGACAGCTCAGAAAGAACTTGTGACTGACCCAAGGTCGCGCCAGCACCTGCCCGGTTCTCCCAGATTAGAGTCCATGCTCATAATCACTACACCAAACTGGCTCCCTTAAAGGCGCCACTGGCCTCGAACTTTGTTCTAGAGACCAACCTGACACCAAAGACGTCAATGTATATCTACTCGCCTGCTGGCATTCAGGACAGAGGTGCTGGCGAGAAGAGGCCTTTTGAAACCACATCTTGAAATGTCTCTTTTTCTCTCTCCCGCACAGCTCTTTTGAAATTTTTCTAACAATTTTGGAACACCCAGCCTGAGGTAGAGTTCTGGTGAATTCGAAAGCTTGCCCGCCATTTCGGTCCTAATAAATATAAATTCGTCCTAATAAATATAATCAATATTGTGAGGTTTGTGCTTTGAGTGCACCGTACTAACCTTAATGGACCAATAGTCTGATTAAGTTTAAGGCAGTTTCATGTGTTTGTCCAAAAGGCAATCTTTATTATAATGTCCATCTCCAGTGAAGAGTTATAAGTACTCATTTGTAGAAATTCTTTGCAGCTTCCTGAGTGCTTGTTTCTAATAAATCTGATGCATCCGTAAATGACCAGGAACACATCTTAATATCCGCCCTCTATATATTGGGGAATAGTTAGTGACGTTTTGAGTAATCTGGGTATTGGAGCGCCAAGATCCAGGGGTCCGTTGGAGCTGGAGCACACAGGAGCGCAACTCCGGGAGTGAGGAGCCCAGGGGGCGGGCACATGACCAAGCCCTGCCCCCTCCTCGGCTTCCCCGAGCAGTGCAGAGGCACAGCGCCCCGGGGAAAACCCTGCTAGGGTCTTTATTATTTTTAATGTTTTGTTATAATATTGATGATTTTATCATTGTTCCTTTTATGACTGTGTGCTGCTTTTCCAGAGACTTGCTCAAGGTGGCATATAAATTTTCTAAGTATACCATTTTTTATCTGGGCACATGGCACATAAGTACTGGAGAAATTTCACCAACCCTTCAGCAGCTTCCACCCCATCAGTTTGGTGTAGTGGTCAGGAGTTGGACTCTAATCTGGGAGAACCGGGTTTGATTCCCCACTCCTCCACATGCAGCTGCTGGTGTGACCTTGGGCCAGTCACAAGTTCTCTCAGAGCTGTTCTCTCATGAGCAGTTCTCAAAAGACCTCTCACCGCCCCACCTACCTCACAGGGTGTCTTGTTGTGGGGAGGGGAAAGGGAAGGGATGGGTGGTGCACATGTCCTGGGTATCTCAAGTCTACTTGAAACCTGGTGGTTTGAAGGGAGCAGGAAGAGAATGAGGGTGTGTTCTCTACGCTTATTTTTATTGCACCAAGTATTGGATGGGGAAGGGAATGGAGGCAGAGCAGGTCAGTTTCACTCACCTGTGGAGTGGAGCCTGAGGGGTGGGTGTTGCCTTCTGACACACTTCCGGTATGTTAGGGGGTGCGGCATATGCAAATGAGTTATGCTAATGAGTTATGCTAATGAGCTCCTGCACCTCTTTTTCTACGGAATGACCCCTGCCAAGATCAATGTCTTAGCAGCCATTAGGGCGGCCAGCAATGCTCCCTCTAAACTGCGGAGTCTTGTGAGCAAAAATTCTACTTTGTGAGCGGCTGGCATTAAAGTTGTGAGCAAGCAATTTGGCTACTGCCTAAATTGGTTTGTTCTGGAGCCATCCCTCCTGAGCTAAGACAAAAAATGTGGGAGCTGGAGGCTTAAAAACTGTGAGCTAGTTCACACTAACTCAGCTTAGAAGGAACATTGGTAGCCAGGTCCCCCCCGGGCACTGGTAGGGGAATGGTGGGGTAGGTAGAGTTGCCAGATCCAGGTTGAAATACTCCTGGAGATTTGTGGGTGGATTTGTGGTTTCCTAATATCCAGCCTGAACCTTCCCGCCCTTAATTTAAACCCATTATTGCGAGTCATCTCCATCAGGAACAACTCCTTGCCCTCCCCTAAGTGACACCCCTTCAAATACGCAAAGAGAGCAATTATCCCCCCCCCCTCCAACCTCCTCTTCTCCAGACTAAACATTCCCAAGTCCCTCAGCCTTTCCTCATAGGGCCTGGAGATCCGCTGTTCTGCATCTTTGTCATCGTGGGCTCAATCTCCATCTACACCCATCCTAGCTATTTAGAATAGCTAGATCCTATCCCTACCCCTATCTCTCTAGAATGGAGTTCCCTAAGTAAAGAACCCTTGTTAGTTTGAAACTGACAGGTGGCTCTGTGTAACTCTGTAACTTGACTAGCACAGTCAGAACAAAGAGAGGCGCTGCTGCGTTTAGCTTTTAGTGCACTCTGCTACAGCGGAACACAGATTACTGGCTTACCATACCAGTGAATCTATCTATCACCGGCCTCGGGCAGGGGATGGAGGACAGGGCTGCCAGATCCAGGTCTTCTGGAGATTCAGGGATGGAGTCTGGGAAGAACAGGGACCTCAGCAGGGTACAATGCCATAGAGTCCACCCTCCAAAGCATCCCTTTTCTCCATGGGAGCTGATCTCTGTAGTCTGGAGATGAGCTGTAATTCTGGGGGTCCCCAGGTCCCACTTGGAGGCTGGAATCCCTAGCAGCCACATTAATCCTATAAAAACAAGAAATATAGCAAGTGAAATCATTTATATTTACTTAAGGGGGGAGGGCTATTTAAAATGCAAGAAGCAGATTGTTCTTAAGCCAGATGTTCTGAACAAAATAAACATTGTTTGCAGCCATACAGGTCCAACATCAAAAGCAAACCACAAGCCACGTAATAATATCTGTGTGATTCTAAAGAAAGGCAACTTTCTCACGGGCATTCTCACTGCACTTCAACAAAAGTGAAAGTTGAAGCAAACGGAGGGTCTTCGTGTTGGAAAACCAAGAAATCTCAAGGGAAGTGGACTGTGTTTTCATAAGATTAACAGAATTTCTTGGCGTTGGTGGGTGGCTAGATGGATCATCTCCCTGGTCTTATGTCCTAATCTTATGAGTTTCGGTGAAAATTTTTGCACAGCGGGTGGGGCGGAGTGCGTTGTGCATCATTACATTAAAAAACAACAGCCCAGAATCCCTAGTTTGAAAGACAACTGTCCAACAGAAGGCTATGCCAGGTTTGATTGTAGAAGACCAAGAAGGTTTTTTCATGAAAATACATGCATTGCCAAAGTTAAGTGTTCTTCCGAGCAATTCCGAATTCTTGTATTCTTGCATGGTAGTGATGGAAAATGTCATTAAGTCACAGCCAACTTATGGTAACCGTATAAGGTTTTCAAGGCAACAGACGTTCAGAGGTAGTTTGCCATTGCCTGCCTCTTCGTGGTGTCTCCCATCCAAGGCTGACCTTTCTTCATGGATGGTCTCCCATCCAAGGCTGACCTTTCTTACCTTCCAAGTCCTGTTGCGACTTGCGATTGGGCTAGCCTGGGCCATCCAGGGCATTAGAAGTTGTGTGCCTCATACTTTAGTCCTCACATTTCTGTGAGAGTTTTGTACCTGAATTCTCACATGCATGTGAGAGTTTGTAGGCATCTGGAAACTCTGCTCTGAAGCTTCCTCCTAACTAGGTGCATTTCTGGTCAGAGAGACGATGAGCAAGAAGGAATTTCATACCACCCTCTGTCTTTTCTCAGGGACCCAGTAAAGAGTATACAGAATACAGAAGACATCTCTTTGCTGTCCTCCTCTGCTCTCCGCCATACTATTCTTTCTGTTGGTTTGTGGACTATGGTGATGGGAAAATGTTGGCTAGGAAGAGCATCATCCCTGAAGAATACGTCCTCGCGCGCATCGCTGCTGAGAACCTGGGCAAACCGCGCATTCGGGACCGCCCACGCAAAGCCCGCTTCATCGCCAAGAACGGGGCCTGCAACCTGGCTCACAAGAACATCCGGGAGCAAGGCCGCTTCCTGCAAGACATCTTCACAACCTTGGTGGACCTCAAGTGGCGCCACACCTTGGTGATCTTCACCATGTCCTTCCTCTGCAGCTGGTTGTTCTTCGCCATGGTGTGGTGGCTGGTGGCCTTTGCTCATGGAGACATGAACTATCCGTGCGTCGAGAGCAACAACATCAGCAGGTGGAAGCCGTGCGTGACTTGTGTCAGGTAAAGTATGGCCGTAAAGGTTCAAGAATACACTTTTGTTTTCGTTTTCATTTAGGAGACCATTCATAATCCCCGCCTCCCTGAAGAGAGGGTCTGAGGTATAACAAAACCAGCAATGAATCAAGTCCAGACAACCAATTATTTAAAACTTTATAGCCTTCCATTTCAAACATCAGCCACCAAACTGACAGAAGGCCGCATTAATATCACAATGGCAGACTCCCTCCCCCCTCCCCCAAGTGCGTCCAAGCAAGTCCAAAGTATGTCTGCCTCCACATGTCATTGGATATTACACGGCTGTTAACCTACAGAAGGGGTCCCCAGTCTTGAGCCTGTGGGGACTCTGCGTTCTCTGAGAATGGGGAATGGGCGCCACCACAAAATGGCTGCCATTAGGATTGCCAGGCCTGTTTCTGAGGAGGAAGGCCTGCTGCTGACTGCCATTGTTCCCTGCTGTGAGCAGCGGAGGGAGAAAAATTAAAATGCTGTCAGCCTCTGTACCAGTATGTCACTTCCGGGTAAAACCCTGAAGTGACAGTGGGTAGCTCTAGGGTTGTAGTGATGTCCCTGCCTCCCCAAACCTCTCACTCGTTGCCAGACAACCCTAGCTGCCATGGAGGATAGGGTTACCAGATGACTACTATCTGTTGGCATGCCCGGGGTCTTCTGGCACCATAGTGTGTTTAGCCAAACACTAGAGCACCCCTCACACGACATGCCCAGTGCGATGACATCGCCTCTGGGTGTGGCAGAGCTGGTAGGGTGGGGCTCCCCTACCAGCCAGCTGGCCAGAGGCAGATTGGGGCCCATGCAATTGAGGGAACCCCTGCACCCATTGGGGGGATGACAACCCTAATGGAGGACCAAGGCCCATAAGAAAATTGCTGCCACGGGGTCTCACTATAGAGTTTCTGGCAATTCCTAGAGCTACCGCTGTCACTTCCTGTGTTTCCCTGGAGGTGACATCATCATGGTCAAGACATTTCCTCACCCCACTATGTCCTTGCCCCCAAGCCTCCTGACAGTTGTCAGGCTCTCTTATGATGTGAGCCACCTTGGAGAGCAAGGACACGGGTCCTTTGATAAATATTCCAGGGAGTGACAACATGGGACAAAAGATGCTCCCCCATACTAGGCATTAGACTACATGCTGTTGGTCAATGTGTGTAGTCACGATCCTGTGGCTCTGAAGCAGGGGATAATTTGGCCCCCAAAATAATTTAAAAATGGAAATTAAATGTGTACTTAGCGTAAAATATAGTTGAGCTGTTAGTGCCAAATTATTAACCTCCATCTCCAAAGTACTCCTGCAGCAGTGTATTTACTCATTTACTTAATTTATACCCCGTCTTTCTCTTCACTGGGGACCTACATCCTCTCTTCAATTTTACCTTCACAACAGCCATGTGATGTAGGTTAGGCTGAGTGGGGATTTGAACCTGGGCCTCCTAGAGCCTAGTCTGACTCTCTCTAACCAGTACACCACACTGGCTCTTTCAGCTGACCACTACAAGCAGGCATCAGTCTTAGAAAAAACTATCAAGAGTGTAGACTAGCTGGTTGCCTTGAGACCCTGAGAATGAACTCCCAAACTTGAATCTCGGGGCAAAGACCTCACAAACCTAAATTTCAATAGGGTTGCCAGGCTTGGCAGAAGGGTTGGAGGCAGGGTATGGGTGTGTGTGCAGTATTGGAGACATCACGACGTTTCTTCTCCAAACCCCCCAGAAGTTATGTAGTGAAGCTCTAGGAATTGCCAGAAACTCTATGGTTTTACCAGAGAGTATCTTGTGATTCCTAGGGCTACCCTACATCACTTCCAGGTCTTACTCACAAGCGATGGGAAGCAATGTCACTGTTTTCTTTTTCTCCCATCACATCTCGGAGGGCTGCCAGCGAGAAGGCCTCATAGTGGAAGGCCTGGCCACCCTTAATAGAAAAGACGTGGATCATGTCATACACGCTAGCCCTTTACGTGAATAGGAATTTGTATGGCGTTCCAAACTTATTCTAGACATCTGCATGGTGGAGGGGAGGAGGTCAGTGCCACCCCACTGAAAGGATAGTGCCACCCCAGGCAATGGATAAATTGCAAGATCTGCTTATGGATCTCAACCAGCTTAGATCCACAAGCTCCTGGATGCCTTTCACAGGACACAGATTTGATCTCAAGCAAGATCCATGCATGTGGTTTTGTACGAAAGGAAGCAAGTTTATGCTAATGAGTCCTGTATCCATTGTTCACATTAATAATCTAGTGCAGGATTCCCCAACCTGGTACCCACTGACCTCTTTCCTGATGCCCACCAAGTCTTTTTAGAAATCAGCCAATCAGCCAATCAAATCTCCAGGGGCCGGGCCAGGCCAGGTGGGGCTTCTTCCCAGCCAGGCTTCTGATTGGCCACTGGAGATTTGATTGGCTGTGCAGACTTTTACAAATGTTGCTGTGGCAATAGCTGCCACCACTGACTGAAGTAAGCAGCGGCAGCCATTTTGTGGCCGCCATTTTGTGGCTGCGCCCGCCATGCTGTGTCAGAACTCCAGAAGTGCCCACAAGCTCAAAGAAAGTTGGGGACCCCTGATCTAATATTTATTTGTTTATTTATTTATTTTCCGATTTATATCCCACCCCACCCCGTCAAAGCAGGGGTTTGACCCCACATATACAGTCATCAGAATCTAATCTAAAAATTTGCATGCATTGTTGCAGAAGACACGGGTTCCAGCATTCCCATGTTTTCCCCTATATAAAACAAAGTCCCATAGTATGGTTGGGCAGACATAATGGATCTAAACACGTCTGAGTCAGGTCGGTGTCCAGAAGAGAGCTATCTTTGGGTTCCATGATGGGGGGAAAAGGCAAGACAAGAGTGAAATAATCAGCACATCTTCCTGCATACAGAAAACTAAAATGCCCAGAACTGAGAGTTCAACGTAGCCTCCTTCTTGACTTGCTATATTTATAGAGTCAGGGCTTTTATTTGTAGGAGGCCCTTCAAACACGTATACAACCCCTGGCCTTACTTGTAGCCTATTGTGGTACAGCTCAGAAAAGTCTTGATCATATGATCCAACAGACTGCATAAACTGAATCACAGCCCTACCAGACACGTGCTTCACAAATGAATACTTTGGCTGGTCCATCAACCTTCTCACGGTGTGCCATTCTCCTCCTCCTTCCCCACAGCTCCTTTACCTCGGCTTTCCTCTTCTCCATCGAGGTCCAGGTGACCATCGGTTTTGGGGGCAGAATGATGACAGAGGAGTGTGCCATCGCCATCATCGTCTTGATCTTTCAAAACATCGTGGGCTTGATTATCAACGCCGTCATGCTCGGATGCATCTTCATGAAAACGGCACAGGCGCACCGGAGAGCAGAAACGCTTATCTTCAGCCGGAACGCCGTCATTGCCGTTCGAAATGGCAGGCTCTGCTTCATGTTCCGGGTGGGGGACCTGAGGAAAAGCATGATCATCAGTGCCTCAGTGAGAATCCAGGTGGTCAAGAAGACCACGACGCCCGAAGGAGAAGTCATCCCTATCCACCAGCAAGATGTTCCGGTTGACAATCCCCTCGAAAGCAACAATATCTTCCTCGTGGCTCCTTTAATTGTTTGTCACATCATTGACAAGCGGAGTCCTCTTTACGATATCTCTGCCTACGACTTGGCCAGCCAAGACCTCGAAATCATTGTCATACTTGAAGGAGTGGTGGAAACCACTGGGATCACCACCCAAGCGAGAACGTCCTACATAGCAGAAGAGATCCTCTGGGGCCATCGCTTTGTACCCATTGTGACAGAAGAGGAAGGGGCCTACGCGGTCGATTATTCGAAGTTCGGGAATACGACCAAAGTGGCAGCTCCACGCTGCAGCGCCAAGGAGCTGGACGAGAAGCCTTCCATCCTTATCCAAACACTCCAGAAGAGCGAGTTGTCCCATCAGAACTCCTTGCGGAAACGTAACTCCATGAGGCGGAACAACTCCATCAGGCGGAACAACTCCATCAGGCGGAACAACTCATCTTTCATTGTGCCCAAGGTCCAATTCATAACACCGGAAGGGAATCAAAATGCAGTAGAGACATGACAGGTCTTATGTGATAAAACTTAAGTCTTTTGTAAAAATGGTGGGGTATTTTTTATTCATGTTCAAAATGTCAGTTTTTAACTTGGTGGGGAACATAGTGGGACTTGGGGTTATTTATTATTATTACAGTCCCGTGGCTTGTCTCCACAGATGTCTGAAAGTGTTACATAGGATCAGGGGTCATTTCGTAGAAAAAGAGGTGCAGGAGACCATTAGCATACCTGTTAGCATAACTTATTAGCATATGCCACACCCACTGACATCACCGGCTGAATGTTAGTTTCAGCCCCATTATACCCTATGGGCCATTGAATTCAATGGCAAAAACTCATAGGGTATATGAGGGGCTGGAGGAGAGGGGGGTTGAAGAAAAGGCTCCAAACTTGCAGGGTAGCTGCTGGGGCCTCTCCCCAAAATACCCACCAAGTTTCAAGAAGATTGGACCAGGGGGTCCAATTCTACGGGCCCCCAAACAGGTTGTTCCATCCCCTCCATTGTTCTCTATGGTGGGAAAAAACGTTACTTTTTTCCCACCGTAGAGAACAATGGAGGGAATGGGGGCAACCTATTTGGGGCCCCGTAGAATTGGACCCTCTGGTCCAATCTTCTTGAAACTTGGTGGGTATTTGGGGGAGAGGCTCCAGCAGCTACCTTGCAAGTTTGGAGGCTCTCCCTCAAATCCCTTCCCCTCCAGCCACTTTTTAAGCCACCACCAAATTTTGGCGGCAAGTCGGCAGCGGGCCAAATCAGATCAGAGAATCCCTGCCCTAGTGCCCACTCCTGGGCTGGCGGAGCTCTGCTCCGCCTCGCTCCGGCCTCAAATGACCCCTGCATAGGATTACCAACCATACGGAACTAGCAATTAATAGCTACTTGAGACTGCCTCTGTAAAGTATTCAGAAACCTCAGCGGGTTCTGAATACAGGTTCTTAACTAGGAATTGTTCTCCTGAATACTAGGCCAATTCTGAGGCAGCAAAACAAATGATACCATCTAAGGCTGCAGGGGGACGACATCATTTTTTATATGGGGGCATTAAAAAAAATGATGTCCTCCCCCTGCAGTCTTAAATGGTATCATTCGTTTTCCTGACACAATTCCTGACAAAAAAAGAAGAAATATTCCAGCCAAGGCCTCGGCGGCTTGTGCTATTTTCCTCACGGCTCCTTCAATTGTTTGTCACATCATCAACATGTGGAGTCCTGAAGGAAATTACTAATGTATAACATATTAATGTATAATATAATTGTTCTGAGAAATACAATCTCATTCTTGTAGTCTGAGGCGGCGCCATCCGTTCTACCAACTCAGTACTCAGCCATCGCATTACCACATCATTGTGCTGCGCAGGTAGACCACACCGAAGGCCTGATTCACACATAAGTTACCTGGTTAGCTGCCGTAGTGGACAACCACCCCCTCCCACTGCTCCATCCCCCTCACTGGCTTGATGTAGCAGCAGGAAATGGAGGAGGAACAATACGTCTCGACGTCACAGGGTTTTTCATCCAAAAGCGACATCAATCATTGTGCAGCACTCTAGGAATTCCCCCAGTCTTTATGCTTTTTGCCATAAGGATTAGGGAAATTCCTAGAGCTTCATATGATGCAGTGACATCACTGATATATCCTTCCCCAGCATCTGCCCCCAAATTCTCCTGGGGGCTGCAAGCAGGGAGATGGCAACCCTATTCAAACCTATTAGTAACATACTGAAAGGGTTAGGGCTGCCACATTCCCACCATCACAAACTCTGTGGCTCAAGGGAGAGGGCATGGTGATGTCATGGGGTGGAGCCTGGTAATGCCACGCCCCACAGATCTATTAACTGCAATACTTCCGCATACCAATCGGGCTTGTTCCATTTGATCGCTGTGAATTTATGTATTGGTGCAGTTGTGTTGGCACAACTTATGCAGCTTTGAAAGGATGGATCATTCACCACAGCAAAAAAACAACATGAAAATTAACTATACATTAAAGCTAAAACATAGCTGAGCTGTTCATGATAGCTTATTGTCTCGCATGTCCAAGCTCACATCTCCACCTGACAGTCCTGCCCTGAGGTGGTAGAAAGACCAACTCTGTTGAAAATGCAGGTAGGAGATTCCAGTTTTGAATCTTCCTTAACAGTTAAAACGCCAGTGAGCTGGAGCCAAACCAGGGGTACGCAACCCAGCCAGGTAGATGATCTATGAAGGATTTTGACTGGAGCTGAGTGGTACCTGGTTTCACCTTGTGAGGATGCCTGGCTCTGCCCCAGATAATACCAACAACATCTAGAAGGTGGCATTCTGAGCCCCCCCCCCCTTGAGGAAATTTCTCTGTTGCATTCAATGCCTTGTATTTGGGATCCAGCAGGTAAACTGATTGTATTTACAAGCACCCCCGGGAAAAATTTTCCCATGGCATTCCAGGTACTTGCTTTTGCAGCTTAAGGGAGGAATGTCTTGCCTTTAGCAAGCTCTTGCAAATGCCAGACATTTCCCCAGGGGGTAGGGGTGCTGGAGAACTGTTGAGAAGTAGCCTTCTGCCTTCACCATGTTCTTACCCCATGGCTGAGGTGCAGGGAGAAGTTGGGGATGGGGTTCTGATCCAAGAGGTGGGGTTCTGATCCGTCGCCTCCAAAACTCCTCACCAAATCCCAACAGGGATACAGCGAGAAATTGCCTGGGTGGGGGAGAGATCAGAACATGGACTTCATCTGGGAAGCCACGCTCTCATCCCTGCTTCCCATTCAGAAAGCCTCTTACTCAGGTTAGGTAGTAGGGTAACCAGCCCATTGGTTGAGGCAAGGTTTCCCCTGATTTGGGGGGCTCTAATTTGCCTCTGGCCAGCTGACTGATGGGGGAAGCTCCATCTCCAAACAGCGCCCTCCTGCGCTGATGTCGTTAGCATGACATCACCCAGAAGTGATGCCAACATGCTGGACACATTGCACATCCACACTCTAGCATTTTGGCCAAAACTCATAGTTTTGGGGCAAAATGATAGAGCATCAACACATGACGTACCCAGTGTGACACTTCCAGATGACATGACGACATCACTTCCAGGTGACGTCGTTGTGGTGCACATGCTACAAAGGCAGGTAAGACCCGGCAACCCTATTAGGTAGAGATGATGTGAAGATAACGTTGTAAGCTCTGGGTGGGGAACCACCTGGAGATTTTGGGGGCGGAGCTGGGGAAGGCGGGGTTTGGAGAGAGGAGGTTCCTCAGCAGAGTTTAATGCCAGAGAGTCCAGCCTCTGAAGGGGAGCTGGAAGTTAGTAGCCTTATGTGAGAGGTTTCCCTGGCAGGAGAGAGAGCACGAGCTGATTCCGCCGCCAAAGGGCTGGGCCACGCTGCATGATGTCCATCTGCTTGGTCAAACGTTGTGCATCCCAGCCATGAACAGTGTTGGGCCAGAAAATCTGAAGGGCTGCGTTCTCCCATCTGAACCTACACATATGCTGAGATCATCAGCGGAGTCCTCGGAGAGAAGAGCAAGCAAGCGCAAGAGACCTGGGCCATTCTGTTGTGGTGCCCAGTCGGTGGCGTGTCCTCCCCAGAGACAATCACTTGGCACTCGTCCTTAATCTTTTTTTCTCCTTTCCTTGTCTTTTTCGTGCTGGACGGCCAAGCAAAACATGCTCTGTTGACACAAGCTTTTGGCGGGATGTAGAACAGAACTGATCTCCCCCTTCTGTCTTTCCCTTCTGTCGCTTTCGGCGGCTGCTTTCTCTCTTGATGGGGGTAGGGGGATGGTTTTATTTGGGGGAGGTGGGGCATAGTTATGTTTCGTTGCAGTTTGCTTTATGTTTTCTTCAACTGTACTTTTAAAATTCAAAGCTAGCCGCCCGGATGATTGCATCATCCAAAGGTCGAAAGGTTTTAAATACATCCCCTTGGTGACCAAACATACCACGTGGTTTATACAGTTGGGTGGCTCCACAGGGTAAGGGAGAGATATGAAAAAGGTGCTCCACGTGATACGTAGGTTGTATGCACGCTGTGGTAATTTTATCAGTGGATACCCCACGATAACACTTTGGGCTATAACCAACCTAAATCTTATATGAATTTTTGAGCAATTCAGTGTTCCTTAGAGAACTTGTAGGGCTTATCTATTGTAGGGCTGTTAGATGTCCAGTCTCACAAGGGTGATCTTTTTTCAATAAAGTCTTTTTTCACATTCTTTCACTGTGTGGCGCGTCATTATGTTTGAATTTGTGTGTGTTTGTGTGTGTGTGTGTGTGAAGTGCTGTCAAATTGCTTCTGACCAGGGCTCATTTTGTAGCAGGAGCTCCTTTGCATATTAGGCCACACACCCCTAATGTAGCCAATCCTCCAAGAGCTTATAGAGCTCTTCTTACTGAGGCTACTGTAAGCTCTTGGAGGATTGGCTACATCAGGGGTGTGTGGCCTAATATGCAAAGGAGCTCCTGCTACGAAATGAGCCCTGCCTCTGACTTATGGCAACCTGATGAATTAATGTCCTCCAAAATGTCCACTCGTTAACAGCCTTGCTCAGGTCTTGTAAACTGAAGGCCGTGGCGTCCTCAATTGAGCCAATCCATCTCAGGTTGGGTCTTCCTCTTCTCCTGCCGCCTTCAACTTTTCCTGGCATTATTGTCTTTTCCCGTGACTCTTGACTCTAATGTGACCAAAGTACGATAGCCTCAGTTTAGTCATTTGAGCTCTTAAGGGAGCGTTCAGGCTTCGTGTTTGAAGTTAGAGGCATAAAACTCTATATGCCTCCCCTACGAGCCATTTAGACTGGATGGGACAGAATTAATTCATGCTGTTTTTATACAGACAACTTCATTAGCAGCCCACTGAGAGCCAGTTTGGGGTAGTGGTTAAATGTGTGGACTCTAATCTGGGAGAACCGGGTTTGATTCCCCACTCCTCCACTTGCACCTGCTGGATGACCTTGGGCAAGCCATAGTTATGTACCAACTGTTCTCCCAAGGACAGTTGTCTCAGAGCTCTCTCAGCCCTGCCCACCTCACAGGGTGTCTGTTGTGGGGAGGGGAAGGGAAAGGGGTTTGTAAGCCACTCTGGACTCCGAGTGAAGGGCGGGGTAGAAATCCAATCTCTTCTTCTTCTTCCCACTGGATTCCAGTATCTTCTGTGTTCTTTTACTAGCTTTTAAAAGACCCTAATCTGTGGCATTTTGCAATGTGACTGCAAGTGCCAGGGGTCCAAGTGCGGACTCACAAAAGTACTACTGGGCCTTCCTGGAGCTATTATCCCTTCAAATTTTCCTCTTGATTTAAAGAAGCCCAATTAATTACTTCCTTTTCACTTTCCCTTTGTTAGAGGAAAGACTCTAATTACTGCTTTTCTCTTTGCAGCCAAAGAGGTTCATTTCCCCCCTTTAATTTAAGGTTTGCCAACCTCTGAGCAGAGCTTGGAGATCTCCTGGGATTATATCTGATCTCCAGGCGACAGAGATCAGTTCCCTAGGAGAAAATGGCTACTTTGGAGGGTGGACCCTGTGGCATTACATCCGGGTAAAGTCCCCCCCCCAAAACCTTGCTGTCTCCAGGCTACACCTCCAAAATCTCACGGAACTTTCCAACCTGGAGTTGGGCAACCTTACATTATTTTTCAGAATCATACAGTCAGTGATATTCCTCAAAAATAAAAGGAAGTTAATGAGTAGCCCTTCAGCTGCAAAAACCAAAGAAGCATTTAATGCTTTCATCCATTCGCAAACTAGAAGAAATTAAACATCCGTTCCTAAATTCCCCGGGCGCGGTGGAGAACATGGACAAGACAGTCCAGTTGCCATTGTTTGCTACAGCGGGACAATAGCACAGTATTCAATGATGGGTGGATGCAGCCTCACTTAGGGTTGCCAACCTCCAGGTGAGACCTGGAGATCTCCTGGAATCACAGCTGATCTTCAGGTTATAGAAATCAGTCCCCCCTGGAGAAAATGGCTGCTTTGGAAGCTGGAGTCAATGGCAAGATACCCTGCTGAGGGCCTTCCCTCCATCCCCAATCCCACCCTCCCCAGCATTCACCCCCAAATCTCCAGGCATTTCCCAGCCTGGAGTTGGCAACCCTAGCCCTCCTGATAATCTCAATAATGCTAGTGGAACCACTTCCGAATACATGACTCAAAGTTTTGCAGGACTTCAAAACAACGCCTGGCGAAATATTTTTTAAAAGGGAAGAAATTACCAACAACAGAAATAGGAGAGCTATTATTGTTCAGAAAAGATGTTTTTTTGAAGAGCGGTCGGTGCTTTTGCAGCTGGAAAGTACACTGGAAAGAAACATCGGGTTCTGAAAATTAGATTTACAATCCACTTCCACTTTCTTGTAATTAATTGAAACTTCAATACAAGACTGTTCTCCAGTGATACCCTGTATTAACTGAGACCTTCAGACCCCTACAGAACTTAATGTTTTCAAGTCCTATGGCGGAAGTATAACACTACTGGTTAGTCATCTCTTCAGAAACGGAACGCACATGGGCTTTTTCTGCATGTGCACAAAAAGATTACCTTCTGACAGATATCAGTCAAACAAAGAAGAAGCAGAACCAGGGCCGGTGCTACCATTAGGCCAAGTTAGGTGACTGCCTAGGGCGCAGACCTCAGAGGAGTGCAGAAACGGACAATCAAGGCCCCTCCAACCGGCCACAGGCTCTCACACTCACTCACTCACCAGCCCCGGCTCTCCCATGCTTTTCCTCCTCCAGAAAGTCACGGCAACTGCAGCAGCAGCAGCTCCCTTCAGCTTTGCCTCACACCCTGCCTGCCCAAGCCCACACAATTAAAAAAAAAAATTAGCAGGGTCAAGTTTTGTGCTTTTAATTTTCCCTAGAATTTATCTGTTTTTGATAATTGGTTAGCAGTGGGGAAGGGGGGGGGGGGCGCAAGTAGTTAGCCTTGCCAAGGGTGCAAAAAAGCCTGGCACCGGCCCTGAGCAGAACAATAGCTAGCCACTAAAAAAATAATAATTCTTCATCGTGTTCCCCTAAAATCATAATTTTTCAACGACCAAATCCATTCAAGCTCATGTTAACAATGAGCAATACAAAGCAGTCTGCTGTAGTGGTTAGTATGTAAAAATGGGACATACAAAAGCCCTGGTTCAAGTCTCCATTTTCTACTTGAGTCTAGTTAGCCCCTCTCAGGGCGGTATACCTCATTCTCCTTTCCCCATTACATCCTCACGACGAGCCTGTGGGGTAGGTTTGCATTGTGTACTTATGGCGACCACACACGTGGCCGCAGACCACGCATGTGATGTGCGGCTTATTTGTGTCCACACTGCCAGGAAGTGTGATGAACACGCACCGGCTTGACACTAGTTTCACTAGGTACCTGTTTAAAGCGTGATGAAAGCGCTTCAGGAAGAAGAAGAAGAAGAGATTGGATTTATACCCCGCCCTCCACTCCCCAAGGGAGTCTCAGAGCGGCTTACAAACTCCTTTCCCTTCCCCTCCCCACCACAGACACCCTGTGAGGTAGGTGGGGCTGAGAGAGCTCTTTCCCAAGCTGTCCTTGAGGGAACAGCTGGGACAGAGCTATGGCTTCCCCAAGGTCATCCAGCCAGGTGCAAGTGGAGGAGTGGGGAATCAAACCCGGTTCTCCCAGATTAGAGTCCACGCACTGAACCACGACACGAAACAGGACCGGGTGAGTGCGTCATGGCAACACCAGGCAGCTGCGGCTGTGTGAACGGGCTCTGTTAATCCGCTTGCAAAGTGGACCTATATCGGGCCCAACTGCCAGGCCGTCCTCGGCCAGTGTGTGTGAAAGTGCAGCTAAACTGCAGCCGGTTCTCATGCACATCTGGGACAAGGCTTTGCAGATCTGAAAGGGCACCTTCCAGGGATTCTGGCAGCCCATACTTCCCCCTCCCCCCCCGAAATTAAAGATCCTTTAAGAGCTTCGCCCGGATCAGTAGTATTACTCCAGCTATCCCAAATCTGCTTTAATCACTTGGTCCTCGCAAGAAAACGTGGGTGGCCACTTCGAGAGACCGGGTTTATTTTCCAGAAGATTGTTAAATAAATCCCCATTCAAGAAATATTTACAAGATGCTGTCACGGTTCTGGCGCAAATCACAGTACCTAAATAAGTGTTTCGAGAGGAACTCAACCCCAACAACTTCAATTTAATAAATTATTGTAAATTAATATCCCCCCTTTTATATCTTCAGACCATGCAGACAGTCTAAATTTGCAATGAGATGGCAGGCCGCACGGTGACTTTTTCCATTTCCCCCAGTGCACTGTGGTTGTATATATTAGGAAATTCTTTCCTATTCCCTTTTTCAACACAGATCTGTTAATGCAGTGGTAATCTGCCCTCAAGCGTGTGTATATTTTTAAATCAACAACCACCTCAAAAAGCTGATTTACTGGATTCTTATATAAACCAAAGGAAAAACAGTTGTCCACATGGGCGGAGCTGGGTTCTCCAGTTGTAGGCTTGCCAACATCCAGGGGGTACCTGGAGACCTCCTGCTATCGCAACTGATCTCCAGGCAACCAAGATCAGTTCCATTGGAGAAAACGCTGCTTGGGAGGGTGGGCTCTGTGGCATTAGAGCCTGCTGAAGTCCCTCCCCTCCCCAAACTCCGCCCTCTCCCGGATCCACCCCCCAAATCTCCAGATATTTCACAACCTATTGTTCTGGCCCCACTGGTGGGCCTCCTGAGGGCACCTGGGTTTTGGCCCCTGTGTGACACAAAGTGTTGGACTGGATGGGCCGTTGGCCTGATCCAACATGGCTTCTCTTATGTTCTTATGGCCCTGCTGGTGGACCTCCTGATGGGACCTGGGTTTTGGCCCCTGTGTGACACAAAGTGTTGGGCTAGATGGGCCATTGGCCTGATCCAGGGGCGTAGACTTTTTAATTACTTTCCAGCCAACAATCTGAATATGTCACAAAGTGTTTTGTTACTTATTCAAATGTGGGTCTTTCCCACATGACCACAGACCACGAACCAAACTGCAAAAAAGTGGTTTGCGCCCATCTCTAGCCCTACACCCTAACCACTATGTCACACTTCCAATGCACATATATCACACTGCTATTGAAGACATCGCTGCAGGAGGCAGTTAAAAAATGGAGAGCTCTGCAATTTAATTTAGTTTATGCAATGAATCATCCACAAGATTAATATTGGATGTGTGCTGAAGCACCCACCATACCTTTGCCCATCTCCACCAACTGTTATTCAGAATTCAGTCTGAGCGCTTCTGACTTTGAGAAAGGTGGCATATTAGTGAATAAAATAAATGAATAAATCATTATCTCTCCTCCCTGGTTCTGGTGTAGGGTGTTTATAGGCTTTCATTTTGTAGAGTATTTTAAATGCTCTTTGAATGTTCAAAATGTTTTCGTGTTTTCCATCTTCATCCCCTTGGAGACTCTATTTAGGTGGAAAGGAGGGATAGAGATGTTTTAAATAAATAAACAACACTCTAGGAAGACAATGGCTTCCAAACTGGTGATATCCAAGGACATGCGGATCTTCTGTTGTGACTCTGCAGGGGGTTAATTCTAATGCAGCAACAACTTGATTGCAGATAATGACCCCAGTGTGGAATTGCCCTGATCCACCCCAGCTCTTATGCTTAACCATCTTCAAGTACTTGAAGGGCTGCCATAGAGAGGATGGTGCAGAGATATTTTCTGTTGCCTCAGAAGGTCAGACCAGAACCAACGGGTTGAAATTACATCAGAAGGATTTTCGGCTAAACATTAGGAAGAACTTCCTGACAGTTAAGAGCGGTTCCTCAGTGGAACAGGCTTCCTCGGGAGGTGGGGGGCTCTCCTTCTTGGGAGGTTTTCAAGCAGAGGCTCGATGGCCATCGGACAGCAATGCTGATTCTGTGAACTTAGGCAGATCACGAGAGGGGAGGGCAGGAAGGATTGCCTTAGTGCTTAGTTCTTGTGGCCCTTTCTTACACGCCCAGGGAAATGCCGATTGCCACTGGGGAGTCAGGAAGCAATTTTTTCCAGGCCAGTTTGGCTGGAGATCCTGGAATTTTTTGTTTTTTGTCATTTTCTGGGTGTTGAACAGTGGTCACTGGGGGTGTGCGGGCAGGGGGGAGGTATTTTTGAATTTCCTGCATTGTGCAGGGGGTTGGAATAGATGACCCTGGAGGCCCAGTCCAACTCTATGATTCGATGTTCTTAGAAGCCAAATGGACCCATTAGAAGGATCCTCTGGTTATGTGTGTTCAGAGGGACCTGCAGCACTGGAGAACGGGGTGAGGGACAGTGTTCCCTCTAAGCTGAGTTAGTGTGAGCGTTTTGTTGTTGTTGTTTAGTCTCACAGTTGAGTCCGACTCTTCGTGATCCCATGGACCACATCATGCCAGACCCTCCTGTCCTTCATTGTCTTCTGTAGTTTGCTTAATTTCATGTTTGCTGCATTGATAACACTGCCTAACCATCTCGTCCTTTGCCATCCCCTTCTTCTTTGACCTTCAGTCTTTCCCAGCATCAGGGTCTTCTCCAGTGAGTGCTCCCTTCTCATTTGGTGGCCAAAGTATTTCAGCTTCAGGATCTGGCCTTCCAGGAAACAGTCAGGGTTGATGTCTTTTAAGATTGACTGATCTGATCTCCTTGCAGTCCAAGGGGCTCTCAAGAGTCTTCTCCAGCACCATAATTCAAAAGCATCTATTCTTTGGCGCTCGGCCTTCCTTATGGTCCAACTCTCGCAGCCATACATTACTACTGGGAACACCATTGCTTTGACCGTATGAACTTTTGTGGGCAGGGTGATGTCCCTACTTTTTATTATGCTGTCTAGGTTTGCCATCTCTTTCTCCCAAGGAGCAGGCGTCTTTTGATTTCATGGCTGCAGTCACCATCTGCAGTGATCTTGGATCCCAGGAACATGAAGTCTGTCACTGCTTCCATGACTTCCCCTTCTATCTGCCAAGGAGTGTGAGCTAGCTCACAGTTTTTAAGCCTCCGGCTCACACGTTTTTGTCTTAGCTCAGGAAGGATGGCTCCAGAGCAAACTAATTTATGCAGCAGCCAAATCACTCGCTCACAACTTTAATGCCAGTAGCTCACAAAGTAGCATTTTTGCTCACAAGACTCCACAGCTTAGAGGGAACATTGGTGGGGGAGGCCCAGTGATTGACAGTGAAGACACTGAAACTGTTCAAGATTTTCTATTCCTTGACTCCATCATCAATCAGAAGGAAAACTGCAACCCAGAAATCAGAGGGATGCTGAGACTGGGAAGGGCAGACATGAAGAAGCGAGAAAAGCAGGGGTCATTTCGAGCAGAAACGCACAGGAGCGCCGTTCCGGAAGTAACAAGCCCAGGAGTAGGCACATATGGTGATACGCTGAGAAAAAAAAGCCAAAGCATACTAACTTGATCTATATTTTCATGCTTGTTGTAGGGTAGCTTCCCTGCAAGAGCAAAGGAAATCTCAAGTGTCTTTAGTCAGTGTAAAGCTGGCTCGCCAGCTCTGAGTTGGGGAATACCTGGAGATTTTGGGGATGGAGCCTGAGCGGTGGGTGTTGCCTTCTGACACACTTCCGGTGATGTCAGGAGGTGTGGCATATGCAAATGAGTTATGCTAATGAGTTATGCTAATGAGCTCCTGCACCTCTTTTTCTACAAAATGACCCCTGTAGAAAAAATTCTTAAGCGTAGGGATGTGTCGCTGGTGATCAAGATGAAGACTATTCATGCCACAGTATTCCCCAGCACTATGTATGGGTGTGAAAGTTGGACAATGGAGAAAGCCGACAGGAAGAAAGATGATTGATTTGGTATTAGAGGAGAGTTTTATGAATACCGCGGACAGCCAAAAAGACAAATAAAGTGGGATCGAGATAAAACCAACAATTTGATACTCCTCCACCATGACAATCCAGAAGACCACCAAATGGTAGAAGCAGAAATGGGGCCACTTCACTGCACTCTGATGGTGTCAGCTTCTACTTTTTAAATCTTAGTTTAAAGAATGGTCATTGCAGCAAGTCGTTCAGAGGTCGACTCCCAGCACTACGCTTTCCGGCACATGTCAAAATATACGCCTTCCCGATACCATGGTGAAATTACAGCGCAGGGCCCAGAAATTCCACGTATTCACAATTTATTCAATGCTGTGGCTTGCAATTAATTATTATTTTGCAATGGGCGGCAATGGCGGCTCCTTGGCCAATTTACATCTGACAGATTTTCGTTTTGTTTTTTTCCAATGGGAAAGCGGAAGGCAGAAACCTCTTTCCAGGAGTAAAAAAGAAAGAAAAGAAAAGTGAGTTTTTCAAATCTCCCAGCATAAACATGCCTTCAGAACGGTCCAGTTTTGTAGAATTCTCAGCTGTGTCTTCACGGGTTATCCCCACTCCCCTCCACTTAGTTGACATTTTTTATTTATTTGCAAGCCGAGATATTTTTTTTTTTAAGGCTGTTGACTTCAAGTTGTCCGGCTCCTCTAACACGAAACATCTGTGAACTGCTCCACAGAGTCCCCTATAGGTCATGGGAAAGCTTTATCTTCTGAGACGCAGGCTGCCCAGATAACCGAGACGGAGCGTGTGTATTGTCCAGCAACCGATGCTTTCCCCCACGTCTCTGAGGAGTGGAGGTTGAGACTTGCATCCTCAGGCTGTTTCCTTCCCTGGGTTCCCACCGAGCCATGGGCGGTGGGAGTTAGTGGCTTGCCTCTTCCGCAACCTGTGAGAACGGCTTTAACAAGGCCGCACATTGTTTGATTTGCGCGACAAGCACGGTCACCCAAAGGAATAACTTGGTGGCTCTGAAGTCCCTCAAAGGATGTGGTAATTAAAAGGAATCACACAGTGATATTTTTTTTTCCTTTGCGTGTTCCTTGGCAGCCACTGGGAAAAGGTGAATGTCATCGGTTTCTCACAGGCCTGTCAGCGGACTCCGATTTCAGGGGATGCCTCTTAGCCCCAAATAACAGTATCCACTAGGGTTGCCAACAATGAGTTGGGAAATTCCTAGAGATTTGGGGGGTGGAGCCTGAGGAGGGCAGGGTTTGGGGAGGGGAGAGACCACAGCAGGGTATAATGCCATAGAGCCCACCTTCCAAAGCAGCCATTTTCTCCAGGGGAACTTGATCTCTATAACCTGGAGACCAGCTGTAAATCTCCAGTCACTCTCTGGAGAGTGACAACCCTAGTTCTCACAGTGGCCATGCATCTACATGGTTCATGTAGGGACTCTGTCCCTTTTACTGGGTTGCCAACCTCCAGGTGGGGCTTGGCGATCTCCCAGAATTACAGATGACCTCCAAACTACCAAGAACAGTTCCCTTGGAGAAAATAGCTGCTTTTAACAATAAACTCTATGGCACTTTTCCCCGTGGAGGCCCCTCAGTTTGGTGTAGTGGTTAAAAGTGCGGACTCTAATCTGGGAAAACTGGGTTTGATTCCCCACTTCTCCACATGCAGCTGCTGGTGTGATTTTGGGTCAGTTGTAAGTTCTTTCAGAGCTGTTCTCTCAAGGGCAGTCCTCGAGAGAGCTCTCTCAGCCCCACCTACCTCACAGGGTGGGGAGAGGAAGGGAAAGGGGTTGTAAACCACTCTGAGACTCCTTCAGGTAGTGAAGGGTAGGGTATAAATCCAATCTCCTCCTCCTCCTCCTCTTCTTCCCAAACCTCACCTTCCCCAGACTTTACCCCTTCCCAAATCTCCAGGAATTGCCCAACTCAGGACTGGCAACCCTGAACTTATTGCAAAATACTTAGAGGGTGTACTTTATAATGTTCCCAGACAGAATGGCCTTTTGGGATTAGATAAAAGTCTGTCTGAATCAGAATTTTGTTAGCTCACAAGCAGGACAGGAAGGTAAATGGCCTTTCCTAGTGGTTTGTTCTCAGCATTTGAGATTCAGAGGTACACTGCCTCTGGAGGTGGAGGTTCAGTTTGGTGTAGTGGTTAAGCGTGCAGACTCTAATCTGGGAGAACCGGGTTTGATTCCCCACTCCTCCACTTGCACCTGCTGGATGCCCTTGAGCAAGCCATAGCTCTGTCAGAACTGTCCTTGAGAAGAGCAGTTTCTGTCAGAGCTCTCTCAGCCCCACCTACCTCACAGGGTGTCTGTTGTGGGGAGGGGAAGGGAAAGGAGATTATAAACTGCTCTGAGACTCCTTCAGGTAGTGAAGGGTGGGGTATAAATCCAATCTCTTTATTACTGAGGAGTCGTGCCTCTTGCAAGCTCTGTGGGGACTAAAAAAAAAGAGTCTTTGTGGTGATAGAAATCACAGGATGAGTTTTCCCACAGAGTCAATATTTCTCACGCTCAGTCTTTGCACCTGGGGATAGTCTGGAGCGTTTGTGGGATGAAGAACAAAGGTCAGCGACGACGCTGGCCCGGCCTTTGTGTCCTTTTGCAATGCTGCTATGCAGCGTGTGGAGCGATGGATCCTATTGTTGTTGTTGTTGTTGTTGTTATTATTTAGATAGTTCATTATCAATGCATCCGGTACCTGATTTTCACATTTTTACTCTTTTTAATTAAGTTTTTACAAAAGCAAAGAAAAAACGTACAAAGATAAAAACATACTAACAGATACAGAGTCCATACTACATGTATCTACATCAACATTTCTACTAAAATCAGTATCTAATTTACCAAATTAGCTTATCCTAGTTTTATAGGACCTATAATTAGAGTTGATTCATTTTTTATAGTGTTCATCCAACCCTTTACAAAACCTTGACCAGTTATTTTCAAAGATTTCCTCTCTTTTATCTGCTAATTTCAATGTTAAATTGTCCATTTCTGCAATCTCCAATCGTTTATAGATTATTTCTTCCGTAGAAGGAACTTCTTCTCTTTTCCAGTGCTTTGCATAAAGAATGCTAGCAGCAGTTATTACATGGATAATCAAATATTTATCTAATTTGTTAAAAGTTTCTGGAATCATATTCAACAAAAAAAATTTCTGGCACAAATGGTATAGTCAAATGCAACATATTTTGCAATCTTTCATGAATCCAGGTCCAATATTTTTTTACACATTTACACATCCACCGCCTATGAAAAAAGGAACCAACAGTTTGTTTACACTTCCAACATTCATTCGACATATTTGGATACCATCTTGCTAAGTTCTCGGGTGTCATATACCACCTATAAAACATTTTATAAATATTCCTCTTTAAACGCCATACATTTTGTAAATTTTATATTTGTTTTCCATACTCTCAACCATTGCTCTAATTGAATATTACGCCATATATTTTGTGCCCATTTAATCATGAGAACACATTTTTACCCTTCACAGACTCCTGGTTTTGGTCTAAATTGCAGGAGAGAATGGGGTGATTCCAACCTCAAGCTGCCAACTCTGTTTGGTCTGAGAAATTCCTAGGCCGATTTCGCACTGGCTAGTTGCCTCTCGTTCTCTCCGGAATTTCCCCTCCCAGTTTCCTCTGGAGTATTTTCTTCATTTTCCCACTTGGAACCTCAGCCCTTTTGATATAGCGTGACAAAGGGTTTTCTCCAAAAAAAATTAGAAACTCCCACAATGGGGTGGCCCTGATGAAAGGTGGGCGAGTGGGCATGTTTTCATTTTGGGTTCTCCCCTGGAGCAAACAGGAAAATCCTCTAAAAACAGGATTTGTTTGCTCCAGGGAAACTCTGGTGCAGCAGGGTGATACTCCAGAGCAAAATGTGAGCCCAGAGCAACTGGTATGAAATCGACCAGAAGCTCCGGTGCAAGCATGAGGGCAAACCTGGGGCAAACGCTAGTGCGAAATTGGCCCTAGAGATATGGGGATAGAATCTGGGGAAGGCAGCCCCCTGGAGAAAATGGCTGCTGTGGAGGTTAGACTGTATGGTCCCTCCCCTCCCCCAACCCTGCCCTCTTCAGGCTCCACCCCCAAAATCTCCAGGTATTTTGAAAAAGTACAGAGGGCATTCAAGATGATTAGGGGTTTGGAGCACCTTCCCTATGAGGAAAGGCTGAAGAGTCTGGGACATTTCAGCTTAGAAAAGAGAGACAACTAAGGGGGGGAACATGATAGAGGTTTATAAAGTTATGCATGGGGTGGAGAGAGTTGACAAAGGACATTTTTATCCCTCTCCCAAAAGATTAGGATTTAAGAGCATCCAATGAAGATGACGGGCAGTAGGTTCAGGAAAGACAAAATGAAATACTACTTTACATAAAGAGTGATTAAAATGTCGAATTCGTGCCAGAGAATGTAGGGATGACCTACAGCATAAGAAGAAACAGCTTTCAAAGGGGATTATTAGATAGATTCATGGAGGAGAAGTTTATCAGTGGCTACTAGCTGTGGTGGCTGAGGGGAACCTCTGCATTCAGAGGTGCTAATATTCTGAATCCCAGAGCCAGGAGGCAAAATCAGGGGAAGGCCTCAGCCTCTATTCCCTGTTGCTGGCCATCTAGAGGAACTGGTTGGCCACTGTCTGAGACAGGCTGCTGGACGAGATGGACCACTGGTCTGATCCAGCAGGGCTCTTCTTATGTTCTTCAGATGCTGGACTAGATGGACCACTGGTCTGATCCAGCAGGGCTCTTTCTTATGTTCTTAGGATGCTGGACTAGATGTACAATTGGTCTGATCCAACAGGGTGTTTCTTATGAAGGCCTCGGCCTCTGTGCCCTGTTGTTGGCCATTCAAAGGAACTCGGTAAGACAGGATGCTGGACTAGATGGACTATTGGTCTGACCAGCAGGGCTCTTCTAATGCCCTTATGTTCTTTACCATGAAAGTTTAATTCCAGAATCAACTGAGGTGGTTTGGTGGAACTGGTATCCGATCAGGCCCATGACACAAATCTTAACAACATCCTCTCAGCCCCTCTGAGACCACTTCTTTCGCCCTCACTCTTATCACAGAGAAGAGCCTGAATCACTGTGTCTTAATTATCTCCCTCTTGGGACCCAATCCCATTTCCTCTTTGCCTCAGTGCCTCTGAATTTCTCAGGGCTGCTGTTTCCCAGGACGGACATCTGAAAACAAACTATCACAAAGCAGATCCTTCTGTGCGGTCTGAAGGACCGCTGGGAATCCTTCGTACATGAAGCTTCCTAGCCAAGCTTTTCGGGTACATTCACCACAATAATGCAGTTAAAAGAACCTTGCACGCACAAGATGGTGGCCAACAGGGAAACAGTGGCTTTTTGGATTAGAAAAAAAAAAACAGATGGGGGCGAGTAGGATAGAGGTTTAGAAAATGATGGATAGGTTAATGGAATTTCCAGACTATAGCTCATTAAAGAATTTTGTTTAATGGATGGATACTCTTACCTGAAAATCTGAATAAGGCACTGAATAGTTATATTAAGGTAAAGGTAAAGGTTTCTCTTGCTCAAAAGCCAGTCGAATGCGACTCTAGCGATGCGGTGCTCATCTCCGTTTCCAAGCTGAGGAGCCAGCACTGTCCAAAGATGTTTCTGTGGTCATGTGGCCAGCATGACTGGACGCCGAGGCACACGGAACGCTGTTACCTTCCCACCAAAGTGGTACCTGTTAATCTACTTGTAGTTTCGAGCTTTCGAACTGCTAGGTTGGCAGGAGCTGGGACCAGAGACGGGAGCGCATTCCGTCATGCAGCACTCGGGTCTCGAACTGCTGAACTACCCGTCTGCAGTTCAGCATCTTAACCACTTGAGCCACTGCAGCCCCTGAATAGTTAGATTAGAGGATACTATTTCTCAGAAATGGAATCAATGAAAATGATGTAACATCTCAGCCAACTTGGACGGAAGCTCCCCTTCCCCCTTTCTCCTTTCTTCCTTTTTAATCTATTCAGGGGTTATTTTGTAGAAAAAGAGGTGCAGGAGCTCATTAGCATAACTCATTTGCATATGCCACACCCCCTAACATACTGGAAGTGTGTCAGAAGGCAACACCCACCCCTCAGGCTCCACTCCACAGGTGAATGAAACTGACCTGCTCTTCCTCCATTCCCTTCCCCATCCAATATTTTGTGCAATAAAAATAAGCGTAAAGAACACACCCTCATTCTCTTCCTGCTCCCTTGAAACCACCAGGTTTCAAGTAGACTTGAGATACCCAGGACATGCGCACCACCCATCCCTGCCCCTTTCCCTTCCCCTCCCCAGAACAAGACACCCTGTGAGGTAGGTGAGGCTGAGAGAGCTCTTTTGAGAACAGCTCTGAGAGAACTTGTGACTGGCCCAAGGTCACACCAGCAGCTGCATGTGGAGGAGGAGTGGGGAATCAAACCCGGTTCTCCCAGATTAGAGTCCAACTCCAGACCACTACACCAAACTGATGGGGTGGAAGCTGCTGAAGGGTTGGTGAAATTTCTCCAGTACTTACGTGCCATGTGCCCAGATAAAAAATGGTACACTTAGAAAATTTATATGCCACCTTGAGCAAGTCTCTGGAAAAGCAGCACACAGTCATAAAAGGAACAATGATAAAATTATCAATATTAAAACTAAAAACAATAAAGACCCTACCAGGCCTTTCCCTGGGGCGATGCACCTCTGCACTGCTCGGGGAAGCCGAGGAGGGGGCGGGGCTTGGTCATGTGCCCGCCCCCTGGGCTCCTCACTCCCGGAGCTGCGCTCCTGTGCACTCCCGCTCCAACGGACCCCTGAATCTATTCAAGATTTTTCTCATATTGGTTTATATACTTCCTATGCTTTGTTTTGGGGGTTTGGGGGTTGGAACCCCACCATATCATGATGGTTTCATCTCTTATATTGGATATGAGGTTATCAAATGCTCCCTCTAAGCTGTGGAGTCTGGTGAGCAAAAATTCTACTTTGTGAGCTACTGGCGCTAAAATTGTGAGCAAGCCATTTGGCCACCGCATACATTCGTTTGCTCTGGAGCTGTCCTTCCTGAGCTGAGACAAAAATGTGTGATCCAGAGGCTCAAAAACTGTAAGCTAGCTCACGCTAACTCAGCATAGAGGGAACACTGGTTATCAGATGGTTTTGTTATGTTTTGGCATTTCTTTTCTGTGTATAAATAAAAATGATATAAAATTTAAAAAAAGGAAATTATGCAATAAACTCGAAACAGACAAAAGGAAGTACTTATTCACTTGTAATTAAGTAATTAAACTGTGGGATTCACTACCAGTGGACACAGTGATGGCCAATACCATAGACATTTATGAAGGATAGAGAAATCAATTGCTACTAAGTAGGGTTTCCAATCTGCAGGTGGGGCCTGGAGACCTCTCTGAATTACGACTTATCTCCATATGACAGATATTAGTCCCCTTGGAGAAAATGGCTGCTTTGGAGCACGTGGCATACCCTGCTGAGGTCCCTCCCCTCCCCACCCCCCGCCCCCCTCATGCTGCATCCCCCCCAAATTGCCAGGAGTTTCCCAACTCAGAGCTGGCAACCCTAGCTGCTAGCCTTGACCAGAGGTAGTAAACATATGAATACCTGTGCTTGGAGGCAACATTAGGGAAAGCCGCAGCCTCTGTGCCTTGTTGTTGGACCTGCAGAGGAACTGGTTGGCCACTGTGTTAAGACAAGATGCTGGACTAGATGGGCCCCTGGTCTGATCCAGCAGGGCTCTTCTTATGTTCTTTGGATGCTGGACTAGATGGACCACTGGTATGATCCAGCAGGGCTCTTCTTATGTTCTTTGGATGCTGGACTAGATGGACCACTGGTCTGATCCAGCAGGGCTCTTCTTATGTTCTTTGGATGCTGGACTAGATGGACCACTGGTCTGATCCAGCAGAGCTCTTCTTATGTTCTTAGGATGCTGGACTAGATGGACCACTGGTCTGATCCAGCAGGGCTCTTCTTATGTTCTTAGGATGCTGGACTGGATGGACCTCTGGACTGATCCTGCAGGGCTCTTCTTATGTTCTTAGGATGCTGGACTAAATGAACCTCTGGTCTGATCCAGCAGGGCTCTTCTTATGTTCTTAGGATGCTGGACTACATGAACCTCTGGTCTGATCCAGGAGGGCTGCCTTATACCCCATTGAAGTCTTTCTCCTCCCCAAACCTCGCCTTACTCAGGCTCCACCCCCCCCCCCCAATCTCCGGGTAGAGAGAGCTAGTTGGATGTAGTGGTTATGAGCGCGGACTCTAATCCGGGATAATTGGGTTTGATTCCTCCCCATGCAGCTGCTGGTGTGACCTTGGATCAGTCACAAGTTCTCTCACAGCTGTTCTCTCAAGATCAGTCTGGAGAGAGCTCTCTCAGCCCCACCTGCTTCACAGGGTGTCTTTTGTGGGGAGGGGAAGGGAGATTGTAAACTGCTCTGAAACTCCTTTGGGTAGTGAAGGGCAGGGTATAAATCCAATCTCCTCCTCCTCTTCTTCTTCTATTTCCCAACCCAGAGCTGTCAACCCTACAAGTCCATCCTCTAAAGCAGCCATTTTCTCCAGGGGAACTGATGTTTGTCATTTGGAGATCAGGTGTAATTCTGGGAAATCTCCAGGCCCCACCTGGAGGTTGGCAATTCTGAGTGCCAGGGGCCATCACTTTTGTCTCAGCCAGCGTCACATTTCACTCAAATCTAATAACCAGATAGTGAAGTGAAAGGATTTCCGAAGTTTCTGGGCCAGGGTTTCAGGCTCGCTCCTCAGGCTCCACCCCCCAAATCTCCAGGTATTTCCCAATCAGGAGGTGGCTACCCTACCTGCATAACAGGTGCCCTATCACATAGCCACACCTTTACCTCACAGGTGACGGCACCAATGGAGATGCAAGGTGAAATCTACAATGAGATCGGGCAACTTTACCTGTGGTCTATGTGCAGTTTGTTTTTCTGCTGGCTTCGTTTCTTTGCTCACTGCTACTGCTTTGATAAATTTAAACAGTGACTATAGAAGGCCCTCCCCCGGGTAGGCCATTCTAGCCTGACCCAATCTCATGAGGTCCCAGAAGTGAAGTGGAGTCGGTCCTGGTTAGTACCAGGATGGGACACCACCAAGGCCCATCAGTGGCTAGTTCGATGTAGTGGTTAGAAGCATGGATTCTAATCTGGGAGAATCGGGTTTGAGTCCCCCACTCCTCCATATGCAGCTGCTCGTGTGACCCAGGGTCAATCACAAGTTATTTTCAGAGCTGTTCTCTCAAAGGCAGTTCTTGGGAGAGCTCTCTCAGCCCCACTTACATCACAAAGTGTCTGTTGTGGGGTGGGGAAGGGCATGGTATAAATCCAGTCTCCTTTTTCTATGAGCCACCAGGTATAGATGGAACACTATATCTGGGGCAGTGATGCTCTCTATTCTTGGTGCTTGGGGGGCAACAGTGGGAGGGCTTCTGGCCCAACTGGTGGACCTTCTGATTGCACATGGGTTTTGGCCACTGTGTGACACAGAGTGTTCGACTGGATGGGCCACTGGCCTTATCCAACATAAGAGAAGCCATATTGGGTCAGGGATTTGACCCTCCTTACTTTCCCTTTCAGTTTCTTCTTCACAAGCCCCCACATTTGAAAGAAGTTACCTCTTCTAAAGTGAAATGTGGTTGTGTTGGCCTTTTGGGGCAACTCCGTATTTACATAAATGCTAAGCTTTATAAGATTATGGTCATTGTTCCCAATTGGTGCTATCACATTTACATTTCTCACCAGGTCTTGAGCATTACTTAGGACCAAGTCCAAGATCGCCTCCCCTCTGGTAGGTTCTGTGACCATCTGTTCCATGGCACAGTCGTTGATAGTATATAGAAACCCAATAGCTGTATCCTGACTTGAACACATATTGACCCAATCAATGTGTGGGTAGTTAAGATCACCCATTATCTCACAGTTATTTCATCTAGCTGCTTTCCTTAATTCTTTTGCTTCATAGAATCATAGAATCCCAGAGTTGGAAGGGGCCATCCAGCCCCTCTAGTCCAACCCCCTGCTCAATGCAGGATCAGCCTAGAGCATCCCTGACAAGTGTTTGCCGAGCTGCTGCTTCAAGACTGCCAAGGAGGGGGAGATCACCACCTCCCTGGGCAGATCACCCCTTCCATAGGCAGCTTCTCTTATCTTCTTATGAAGTCCAGTGTCACGATGCAGAGGCAGGCAATGGCACACCGCCTCTGTCCATCTCTGGCCTTGAAAACCCTACATGGTTGCCTAAAGTTGGCTGCCTGCCACTTGACGGCACTTTCCGCCAGCACCGCAGAAGGGCAGTGGGAAAGCAGCCTCTCTCGACAGCTCCGGCTTGGCGTTTTCCAAAACCTTCCACGTATCTCTGAAGGCCATCGGTCTGAAGACAGAGCTGAACCGCCAGACTTCAGGCAGCCGAGGAAGGCAACCATTTATAGACGTGTTCTCGAAAGCAATGACATCAGAATGTCAACAATATTCCCATCATAATTAACCTAATGGGAATAGGGGAATGCGGTGTGACTGTAGTTATGCGAGAGCTGATTAAAAGTGGTAGAGTTATCAGCTGGGCCAAAAGATATTTTTTTACGGGCTGTTACTAATCCCGTTTCTTTTGCTGTGCCTTTTTAAGACAAACTTTTCCTTCGTCCCTTCAGCTAAACATCGGCTGGGGAGACGGAGCTTCTAACTCGAGCGTTAGTAGTTACTTACAAAGAAGTAGTCATTACTTACAAAGTAGTTACTTACAAAGAAGTAGTCATTACTTGGTTGGCATTAGTAATAGGAATAGTAGGTAGTAGGCAGTTACAGAGAAGTAGCGTCTAACCCACCACTGGCCGTTTACAGTGCCACATGAAGCAGAGTTATTACCCTTTTAAGACAACTGAACATGATGAGCTTAGTAGGGTTGTCAGGCCTCAGCATTCCTGTGGCGGGGGGCTCCTGGCTCCTCTTCAGGACTTTTCTGCCACACGTGTGGTGCGCACGTGGCACGATGGCTTCACCAGTAGTGATGTCATCATACTAGGCCCATTGCACAGTGACGCTCTAGCGTTCAGGGCAAAAACTCTACAGTAACCATAGAGTCCCCCGCCCCAAATGCTAGAGCATCACCGCGTGATGGCCCTAGCGTCATGATGTCACTACTGGTGACATCATCACACTGGCAGTGTCCCTGCTGTTCAGGGCAGGGTTTCCTGAAATCACCGAAATCGGGTGATCCCCTGCCTCGACTAGGGGGATGGCAACCGTAGGACTTAGAAGGGTGGGGGGAAATGGCTGCTTTGGAGGGTGGGCTCCTTGGCCTTATACCCCACGGTGGTCCCTTCCCTCTCCAAACCCTGCCCTTCCCTCAGGCTCCATCCCAAAATCTCCAGCAAATTTCCAACCCGGAATTGACCCACTCTGTGTAATCCGCCTAGAGTCCAAATGAGAAAGGTGGACTAAAATAATGTAAAAATAAATATCTGACAATGTTAGTTACACTCTGGAGTGGAATGGCGGAAGGTTGAATCCAGGCCTCTCTTTCAAAGGCAAAAAGTCCCAATCATATTCATGCTTTTTACAATTCTAATGTACAGTCCAATGTTACGTGAGCCCCTATCCACAGATCCTCATGTCAGAAGAAGGAGGGGGGGAGGGGGAGGAGACTGGATTTATACCCCGCCTTTCACTCAGAATCTCAGAGCGGCTTTCAATCCCTTTCCCTTCCCCTCCCCACAACAGACAACCTGTGAGGTAGGGATGGTGGTGGAGAAAGCTCTTTAGAGAACTGCCCTTGAAAGAACAGCTCTGAAAGAACTGTGACTGAGCCAAGGTCACCCAGCAGCTGGAGGTGGAGGAGCAGGGAATCAAACCCGGTTCTCTCAGATTAGAGTTTGTTCACTTAACCAGTACCCCAAACTGGCTCTGGTAATAGGCTGCTATAACATTAAAGAAGGAGGAGGAAGAGGAGGAGATTGGATTTATACCCTTCACTCGGAGTCTCAGAGCAGCTTACAATCTCCTTTCCCTTCCCCTCCCCACTACAGACACCCTGTGAGGTAGGTGGGGCTGAGAGAGCTCTTTCAAGAATTGCTCCTGAGAGAACAGCACTGAGAGAACTTGTGACTGTCCCGAGGTCACCCAGCAGCTGCATGTTGAAGAGTGGGGAATCAAACCCGGTTTTCCCAGATTAGAGTCTGTGCACTTAACCACTACACCAAACTGGAATATATAACAATTACCACCCAAGAAATTTAAGCCTGACAAAACCTTCTGGTGTTGTAGGTGGGATGAAGACGGTGGGGGGCTGATGAAAGGGGGGGAACTGCCATGCAGGTGCTCAGTTGCAGAACTGAGTGGAAGAAAGCCAGATCATCTAATGCCAAAAACAGAAGCAAAAAAAGAAATGCAGCTGGGACACCGCTGAGACAAAAGGATTGGCCTGTGGGCCCCTTTGCCAACTTCCAGGTGGGGTCTGGAGATCTCCCAGAATTACAGCTGGTCTCCAGGCAACAGAGGTCAGTTCCCCTGGAGAAAATGGCTGCTTTGGAGGGTGGACTTGCAGAGTTGCCAGCTCTGGACTGGGAATTACCCAGGAATTTGGGGGGTGGAGCCCAAGGAAGGCGGGGTTTGGGGAGGGGAAGGACTTCAATAGGGGTATAATGCTGCACAGTCCATCTTCTAAGGCAGCCATTTTCTCCTGGGGGAACTGATCTGTATTGCCTGGAGATCAGTTGTAATCCCAAGAAATCTCCAGCCACCCCCTGGAGGTCAACCAAAGAAAGATCATGGGATAACTGAGAAGAAAATAGTCAAATTAGATACTGCCCGGTCCCTATCGACTACTTATTGCATTTAGATACCTATAAGTTTAGGAAAGCCTTCACACTAGACAGATGTGAGGCTCTTTCCTCCGTGGTGCTTGAGGGTAGATATAGAAGAAGAGAAGAGATTGGATTTATACCCCGCTCTTCACTTGTAGTCTCAGAGCGTCTTACAATCTCCTTCCCTTCCCCTCCCCACAACAGACACCCTGTGAGGTAAGTGGGGCTGAGGGAGCTCTGACAAAAACTGCTCTTTTTCAAGAACAGCTCTGTTGGAACTACGGGTTGCCCAAGGTCACCCAGCAGCTGCAAGTGGAGGAGTGGGGTATCAAACCTGGTTCTTCCAGATTAGAGTCCGCGCACTTAACCACTACACCAAATGGGTCCCATTGGACCAGAGATTCTGCCAGTGTGATTCTGGGGAGGTAGAAAGCATCAAACATATGATGTTTAGATGCAACAGGTATAATAAGATTCGAGATAAACATATCACAACTTTTGTAAAAGAAATATCTGGCCAGACAGACTGGGAGTGTTGTAACCATTTGTTGTATAATGAAAATCAGACTATTACGAAATCTGTGGCTAAATTTTGGGCGGCATGCTACCGCTTTAGAAAGGTACAGCTAAATTTATAAAACTTTTTTTGTCTTTTATATTTTTTAACTGGATTTGTCAAACAACTTTTATGGTTTTATATATATTATACATATATTTACTGCATTTTACCCAGATTTTTTATAGCTTTGTATACCAACGTGTTATGGTTATGCTTGGCTTGATGCCGTAATAAACATACTACTGCTAGTCAAAAACAACCATGATGTATTTACAAAGACAATATCACTCTTTTATAGATTTTTTTTAAAGATCAATATCTATATATCTAATAGCCCTATATATCTATATCTACATAAATGTATAGATATATATCTAATAAAGGCACCCCCTGCATGTGGATATCTAAGTCCACACATCGGGGGCACATAGGGGGTAAGAGAGATTTTCCTGCACATTTGGGGCAATCCCCAGATGTGCAGAAAAACCTTAAAACTTAAAAAAAAAATACTGGGGATATTTAAATCCCCCCAAAAGTAAAAGAGCGTTCCCTGCGCATGCACAGAGAATGCTCTGGGAACTCTAAGGCGGCCCGGCGGCTGAGAGCAGCTGAGGCCTCGCCACCGGTGCCCGTGGGGGGGGGGGAGACCGGCGGGCCCAGCGGCTGAGAGCTGCTAAGGCCTCGCTGCTGGTGCCCATGGAGGGGGGAGATCGGCAAGCCCGGCGGCTGACAGCCGCTCAGGCCTCACTGCTGGTGCCCGTGGGGGGGTAGGAGATTGGCAGGCCCAGCGGTTGAGAGCCACTGAGGCCTCACCGCTGGTGCCTGTGGGGGGGAGATCGGCAGTCCTGGGCCTCGCCATCGGTGCCAGGGGGGTGGGGGAGAAGGCTTGCCTGTGAGTGCTTCCTCCTCCTCCATGTGGAGCTCCCCCCCCCCCCGGGCCCTCCTGCTTGTCAACACTAATACATTTCTGCACATTCGTACATAAATAAACATCAACAAATGATTCCACATTGTTGACAAGCACAGTCCAATAATATAAAGTTTCTAGGAACAGTAAATTGTTGTGCCTTTCTTGCACTAATATTGGATTGTAGACAAAACAGCATCAAGGTCACGAATCTGCAGGCAGACTTGCTCCGACGCCTGTTTCACAAGGCTTCTTCAGAGCAGAATACGTGTGGACTCAGCGCATCCTTCCCTACTCAGCATTCGTCTCTGCCTGCTGTCTCTCTGTAGAATGGCTCAGACTCAATGAAATCTTCTCTTATTCAGCTTCCTCTCTGTCTGCTTTCTCTCAAAGACTTGAACAGTTCAATCTCCAGGAATTACCTGACCTGGAGTTGGCATCCCTATTCTCTCAGATATCAGCTCAGTTTTGGTGCGATGGGAATTCCACAGGTCGGGCTTCAGCCAGCCTCAAGCGATGTTTAAATAAGGCCTCATACAAAAAGAAAAGAAAAGAAAGACATTTCATGTCCGTCATCTGCCAACAAAACCTCTGCTTTCTCTTTCTTGCATCCCTCCCTATTCTTTCCCACAAGTCTGTTTGGACGTGAGATGCTCAGAGAGGCAGAGATTCAGGAACAGGCACCATTCCCATGACTAAGGCGTCTAACTGAATATTTTGGACGGATTTGCCAAGAAACCAAATAACTCTTTTCACCCGACACCTTATCAATTTGTGGCGGTGGCTGCCATGCTGGGATTAAACGTCCCCAAACATGGAAAACTGGCAGAGCCAGTCCTTTGGGCCATAAATCTCAAGGGAGGGTCGCCTCTGGGGCCTGCTGTCTACAGCCAAGATTTCGGCAATAAACAAAACGGAGCCTGAAGACCTCGAGAAGGAAGACACGCCTCCTTGGAGAAAAGCTGCACAAAGATATGAATCCTCCTAAGGATAAAGCGTATTTACAATAAATACACAGAGGAAGAATGAATAAATGATATTTTAAATAAAATTCAGTTGTGTGATTGTATTTATTAAAATCCTTTCTGGGGGCCCTTTCCACCCAACTCAGGGCCTTCAAGGTGTGTGTAGGTTAAGCACCACCAAGTTGCTCAGTTCTCACTTATACCCAGAACTAAACTTTGTTGGTCTCAGAGGCCCACTAGACTCAAGATCAGGGTCCCAAACCGATTGGTCCTCCCAGGCCCTAAAGAAGCCACGCTAGCTGCGACGAGAGCCAGGGCCTTTTTGGTGGCGGCCCCTTACTGGTGGAACGAGCTTCCGGAGGACATCAGGGCCCTGCGGGACCTTTTCAGCTCTGCAGGGCCTGTAAAATGGAGCTCTTCCACCAGGCTTTCAGTGAGGGTGCCGCCTCCCAGTTTTTTGCCCCCATATCAGTACCAACATCAGTATCAACTTAATGACCCATGGCCCGGCAAGAACCCGGACTACGGTGGCAGCTGATTATCTGGATGCCGGAAGACTGCCACGATCACTCATTATTACCCATGACCTATGATTTTATATGTTGTGCTTTTATTCAAATGTTGTGCTTTTAGCAGATCTTGTTTTAATATATATATTTACAAGATACAGTTCCTGGGGGAAAGCGGTCCTCTTGTGAGAAAGCTGAGCTGGCCTAATCTAATGGTTACATTTCTATTATGCTCAGAGAGAGATGAGAGAGGAATTCTCTGTGACCTTCAGATGTGGTGTGCCAAACATTCTATAGGTGTTTTAGCTATCTATAGACATGGCTTCCCAGTGCCTTAAGATAACTACAGGATTCCTACACATGTGGCTCCAACTGCTGGCCTGCCAAGCCCTCTTCTTCCCTCTGCAATGGAGGCGAGGCATTGTTCCAACTGTGTTCCCTGCACATACGCAGGGAACGCTCTTTTACTTTGGGGGGGGGGGATTTATATATCCCCCGTATAGTTTTTTTTAAGTTTTCAGATTTTTCTGCACACCTGGAGAGTCCCCCAAGTGTGCAGGAAAATATCTTTGCCCCCTAGGTGCCTGCGATGTGCGGATTTAGATATCCACACGCAGGGGGCGTCTTGGTTATTAGATGTATAGATATATACCCTGTAAGCCGCCCTGAGCCTGTCTCGGCGGTGAGGGCAGGATATAAAATAAACAAACAAACAAATGTTGTTCCGTTGCTTCAGGCCAACATGGCTACCCCACCTGAACTTGTAAGCTGCCTTGAGCTGGCGCACGCTGGCTAGGCAGGATATAAACCCCCAAATAAATAAATAAATAGATAAACAAACAAACTTATCAGGAAAAAAGGTGCTGACCTTACTATCTCCCTGCAGCAAAGGAAAGGCCAGATCGGATAGTGAGGTCAGCTACACAGTACATCATTTGGGGAGAAGTTTGCACAGTGCTGGCCCTGTGATTATTTGGTTTGGGGTTTTTTTTATCTTTTGTTCCCGCTCCTCCTTTTAAGCGCTGAATTTTTTACAAAACTATTCAAGTACTGCCATCTGGTGGTCACCAGTCCATATATTTAAGTACTTCAAGTGGAGTAGCTGTGTTGGTCTGAAGCAGCAGGACAAAATCTGAGTTCAGTGTAGGGTTGCCAAGTCTGGGTTGGAAAATACCTGGGGACTTTGGGGGTGGATCCAGGAGAAGGTGGGGTTTGGGGAGGGGAGGGGCCTCAGCATGGTACAATGCCATAGAGTCCACCCTTCAAAGCAGCCATTTTCTCCAGGGGAGCTGATCTCTGTCAGCTGGGGATCTGTTGTAAAAGCGGGAGATCCCCAGGCCCCACCTGGAGGCTGGCAACCCTGGTTCAGTGGTACCTTTGAGACCAACAAAGTTTTATTCAAAGCGTAAGCCTTCTTCCACAATTTGCAACAAGGAAAGAAGGAAGGAAGGGAAAGAGAGAGAGGGGAGGGAGGGAGGGAGGGAGGGAGGGAGGGAGGGAGGGAGGGAGGGAGGGAAAGAAAGAAAGAAAGAAAGAAAGAAAGAAAGAAAGAAAGAAAGAAAGAAAGAAAGAAAGAAAGAAAGAAAGAAAGAAAGAAGGGAGGGAGGGAGGGAGGGAGGGAGGGAGGAAGGAAGGAAGGAAGGAAGGAAGGAAGGAAGGAAGGAAGGAAGGAAGGAAGGAAGGAAGGAAGGACGGACTACCAAAGTCCCCAGAATTAAACTTTGTCAGGTGGGTGTCCATCTCTGGCTTGAGAAATATCTGGAGATTTCAGGGGTGGAGCCTGAAGAGGGTGGGGTTTGGGGCATAATGCCACAGAGTCCAACTTCCAAACCGGCCATTTTCTCCAGGTAAACTGATCTCTGTTGCATAAAGATCAGTTGTAATAGCAGATCTCCAGGCACCACCTGGAGGCTGGCAGCCCTATTTGTTGGCCTTAAAGGTACCACTGGACTCAAACTTTGATCTGATGCTTCAGACCAACACGGCCACCCACCAAAGTCCACTAAAAGCATTTTGGATCATTAAAAATTGAGAGAGAAACTAAACCACAGATTAGTATAAAGCAGCCAATGAATAATTAAGTTTGATCCTTTTTACCTTCTGCTCCAAGCTAAAGTCCTGTCATTGGTAGGCACAGCAAGGGTCACCACACCTCAAAAAGGATATTATTACCCTGGAAAAAGCGCAGTAAAGGGCATCTCGAACGATAAAAGGGTTGGAACACTTTCCCTATGAAGACAGGTTGAAGCGCTTGAGGCTCTTTAGCTTGGAGAAACGACGGCTGAGGGGTGACATGATCGAGGTTTACAAGATTATGCATGGGATAGAGCAGGTCGAGAAAGAAGTCCTTTCCTCCCTTTCTCACAATACAAGAACTCGTGGGCACCCCATGAAATTGCTGAGCAGTCGGGTTAGAACAGATAAAAGGAAGCACTTCTTCACCCCAAGAGTAATCAACACATGGAATTCACTGCCACAGGGGGTGGCGGCGGCTACAAGCATGGAAGGCTTCAAGAGGGAATTAGATAAACACAGGCAGAGGGACCTGTGACACTCGCGGGGGGCGGGGGAAGGAAGGAAGCGGCTACAAGTAAGCTCCCCCCCCCCGAGCTTCAGCAGCAAGGCCCACACGGTTCCCAGCCACCAAGCTCTCTCCCCCGGCAGCGACGGCTGAGGCCCACGTGGCTCCAACTGCCAGCCTGCCAAGCCCTCTTCTTCCCTCTGCAATGGAGGCGAGGCATCATTCCAACTGTGTTTCCTGAACATGCGCAGGGAACGCTCTTTTACTTTGGGGGGGGGGATTTATATATCCCCTGTATAGTTTTTTTTTTAAGTTTTCAGATTTTTCTGCACACCTGGAGAGTCCCCCAAGTGTGCAGGAAAATATCTTTGCCCCCTAGGTGCCCGCGATGTGCAGATTTAGATATCCACACGCAGGGGGCGTCTTGGCTGTTAGATATATAGATATGAAGCAGAGGTCCATCAGTGGCTATTAGCCACAAGGTATAGATAGGAACTCTCAGCCTGGGGCAAGTGATGCTCTGCATTCTTGGTGCTTGGGAGGGGGGGGGGGCAACAGTGGAGGAGGGCTTCTAGAGTCCTGGACCCGCTGCCAGACCTCCTGAGGGCACCTGGTGGTTTTGGCCACTGTATAACACAGAGTGTTGGAGTAGATGGACCACTGGCCTGATCCAACATTGGCTTCTCTTATATTCTAATGTAACCACATGGGCAGGACTATGCTTTTGGGTCTTTCCCACATGACCTCCCAGCCAAAGGCTGATTGTAGGGCTGCCAAGTCCCCCGGTAGGGCGGGGGAAACACCGATTTTTCATGCTTCCCCCCCGCTTTTTCAAAACTGACCACCGGGGGGAGGCAATGGCTGCCAACAGGAGGGGAACGTCGGAGCCTGCCCGGCCCTCTCCCTTCCAGGCCTCTTAAAGGGAAATGTCTGAAGAGCCTGCAGTGAAAAGCCTCACCAGACATTTCCCCTTTAAGAGTTAGCAAGAGAGCCCCGCCCAGAGATTAACGAGGGACTAAGCTCTTACTGAAGGGCCTGCTTTTGCATGCGGCTGGTGTAAGATTGAAAGGTTGCTGCTGCTGGGCCTGGGGTAAGTCCATCTGCCAGCTCTTTTCCTTCTCTCTCTCTCCCCCTCCCCCTTTCTTTCTTTTTTCTGTCTCTCTCTCTCTCTCTGTCCTCATCCAGCAGAGGTCTATCAGTGGCTATTATTAGCCACAAGGTCTAAATGGAAGTAAGTGCCTGTGCCAGCTCTTTTCCTTCTCTCTCTCTCCTTCTTTCTTTTTTCTGTCTGTCTGTCTGTCTGTCTGTCTCTCTCTGTCCCCATCCAGCAGAGGTCTATCAGTGGCTATTATTAGCCACAAGGTCTAAATGGAAGTAAGTGCCTGTGCCAGCTCTTTTCCTTCTCTCTCTCTCCTTCTTTCTTTTTTCTGTCTGTCTGTCTGTCTGTCTGTCTCTCTCTGTCCCCATCCAGCAGAGGTCTGTCAGTGGCTATTATTAGCCACAAGGTCTAAATGGAACACTCTGTCTGGGGCAGTGAGGCTCTGCATTCTTGGTGCTTGGGGGGGCAACAGTGGGAGGGCTTCTGGAGTTCTGGCCCCGCTGCTGGACCTCCTGAGGGCACCTGGTATTTTTGGCCACTGTGTGACACAGAGTGTTGTACTGGATGGGCTGTTGGCCCAATCCACTGTGGCTTCTCTCCTGTTCTTATGATATGAAAATCATATTTAGCACTTGTGTAGCACTTAGTGCTTCATATTCTGCCGAGATGAGGAAGGATTCAGTAGGGCCATTGCTCAGTGATAGAGCATCTGCTTGACATGCAGGAGGTATCAGCTTCTTCAGCTAAAAAAGGATCAGGTAATAGGTGATATTAAAGATCTCAGCCTGAGACCCTGGAGAGCCACTACCAGTCTGAGTAGTCAGTACTGACCTTGATGGACCAATGGCCTGATTCAGTATTAGGAAACTTCATGAGTTCATGTGGAAGCATGTGGAAGCAACATCACAGGATGTGACTTCACAAAATGATGTCACTTCCTTTCTCCTGGCTCCACCCCCAAAGTCCCCAGATATTTCCCAAGTTGGACTTGGCAGCCCTGGCTGATTGCGTGAGCAAGACCCACTTGATTGGCCACACTTATATAATTAGGTCATTCACATACAGCCCCATCAAAAGCAGTCCTGGAGTGGGATAATTTTGTGGGTTATCACTAGCTTCAAGATCAAATGGAACCTGCTTGGTTTAGGGTTGCCAACTCCAGGCTGGAAAACTCCTGGAGAGTTGGGGGTGGGGCTCAGGGAGGGCTGGGCTTCAGGAGGGGAGGGACTAGGATCGCCAGCTCTATTGTTTTGGGAGATTCCTGGAGACTGGGCCAGAAACTGGGGGTTTGGGGAAGGGAGGAACCTCAGCAAGGTATAGTGCAACAGAGCCCATCCTTCAAAGCAGCCATTTCTTCCAGGAAGACTGATTTTTGTAGGCTGGAAATCTGTTGTCATGGTGAGAGATCGCCCATCTGGAGGCTGGCAACCATAGCTTTCCTGAGGAGGTCCTTTTGCGTATGGATTGGCTGTTGAAATTCTAATCTTATCTGTAGTGTGCTATACTTTTCTGTGTTATACCTCTGAGGATGCCCATCACAGCTGCTGGCAAAACGTCAGATTCTACAGTGCCAAGACCACGGCCATACAGCCCGGAAAATCTACAACAGTTAGACTGTTGCCCGTGGCAGACAATGCTTCATTCTGAGACCACGGAAATGAAAAATAGGGACAGATAAACATTCTGGATCGGGAAAGGGAGGACCGGAGGCCTTGGAAGGTCCCAGAGCCAAGCGAGGCGATAATGAAGAGTGCCAATAATTTGTCGAGGGTTTGCCCTTTCAGAATCCCACACGCTTTCATTGTGGTTTCCGATTTTCTTCTGCACAAAAGAAGGTTTTTTCAGATGATTCAGCTATGATTGTCTGGGACCTTTTGCCATCCCTTTAAAACTTGCTTCCCTGCAATCGCTTGATTAGGGACGCAGGCGTGAAAACACAAGGGAGTTTACATCGTGTACAAATTCTGTGTGCTTGTGAAACAATGGGGAGTGACATTACCCAGACCGATTAAAAACTCCGATCCCTTCTCTGTCGCATGATGGATGGGGAGGCAGAAGGGTTTATCGGAGAGCCGAACTGGATGTTACGAGGGCTGCCTATCTCTTTGACCTCTCTTTCCTTCACCGGACTTCTGTGTTAAACGTCACACTTGGTTATGGGTGGCCAACCTCCAGGTTGGACCTGGAGATCTCCCAGAATTACAACCTATCGACAGACTACAGAGATTAGTTCCCCTGGAGAAAATGGCTGCTCTGGCAGGTGGACTCTATGGCACTATTCTCCAGTGAAGTCTTTTCTCTCCCCAAACCCCGCCCTCCTCCAAGCTCCACCCTGAAATCTCCAGGAATTCCCCCAACTTGGAGCTGGCAACCCTAGCCCCTCCTCCACTGCCAGTGTGGAGGTAGGCCGTGTCACCCCTTACTCCTGAAGTACTGCATATCCCCTTTGGTGTAGTTTTGTTTTCAAACCACAATGCAATCAAAAAAACTTTCCCGTGCCTCAACATCTCAAGCAGTCCCACCCATAGGATGGGAACATTTGGAGCATATGAAGTCCCAAAGGTTGGGGCCCGTTCTGCATCTAGCATTCGCTCTGCTGTTTTACCAAACCTTCGTTGGAACAGAAATTCCCCTCTAGCCAGTTTGGTGTAGGGGTTAAGTGCGTGGACTCTAATCTGGGAGAACCAAGTTTGATTCCCCACTCCTCCACTTGCACCTGCTGGGTGACCTTGGGCAAGCCATAGCTCTGGCACGGCTGTTCTTGAAAAAGAGCAGTTCCAGTCAGAGCTCTCTCAGCCCCACCTACCTCGCAGGGTGTCTGTTGTGTGGAGGGGAAAGGAAAGGAGGTTGCAAACTGCTCTGAGACTCCTTCAGATAGTGAAAGGTGGGGTATAAATCCAATCTCCTCCTCCTCCTCCTCTTCTCTACATTACATACCACTTTCAATTTCTTTGATTGCCGGATTTTATGGTTGCCTCCACACTGCATGCCGGTTTCACTTCCTTTGATCGCTCGGTTTTAGGGTACCGTCTAGGGTTGCCAGCCTCCAGGTGGGGCCTGGGGATCCCCCGCTTTTACAACTGATCTCCAGCTGAGAGAGATCAGCTCCCCTGGAGAAAATGGCTGCTTGGAAGGGTGGACTCTATGGCATTGTGCCATGCTGAGGCCCCTCCCCTCCCCAAACCCCACCTTCTCCTGGCTCCACCCCCAAAGTCCCCAGGTATTTTCCAACCCGGACTTGGCAACCCTAGTACCGTCTGCATAGATCTATGGCCACTTTATGGCTGTTCAGGGGTGACTCTGCAGTCAGTACAGTGTTGGCCCGGCGTATTTGGATGTAGTTTTGAGACGCATCTTTTTCTTTTCCAGTGTGGGTTTGGTAAAACAAGGAAGCGAATGCTAGAAGCAGAAGGGGCCTAAATTCAGCAGGGCAGCCACCAAACCATGCTGTTGAAACTTAGGTTGTTCACCACCAGAGGGAGCCTGGAGATATCTTTGAACAGCAACTGATATCCCGTCTACAGAGATCAGTTGCCCTGGAGAAACTGGCCTATTTGGAGGTCAGATTCCGTGACATTGTACCCTGCTGAGCTCCAACCCCTCCCCAAAGCCATCCATCACCACGCTCCACCCCCAAATCTTCAGGCGTTTCCTCAAACCAGAGCTGGCAAGCCCAGCTGAACCTAGAAGAAGAGATTAGATTTATATCCCACCCTTCACTCACCTGGAGTCTCAGAGTGGCTTACAAACTCCTTTTCTTTCCCCTCCCCACAATAGACACCCTGTGAGGTAGGTGGGGCTGAGAGAGCTCTGACAGAAACTACCCTTTCAAGGACAGCTCTGACAGGACTGTGGCTTGCCCAAGGTTATCCAGCAGTTGCGAGTGGAAGAGTGGGGCACCAAACCCGGTTCTCCCAGATTAGAGTCCGCACACTTAACCACTACACCAAACTGGCTTTAGCTTTACTAGTATTACTTGAAAGCTTGCTGCTCCCTTAGGGTTGCCAGCTCTCGGTTGGAAAATACCGGGAGGTTTGAAGGGTGGAGCCTGAGGAGGGCGGGGCTTGGGGAGGGGAGCTCCAACAATACCATAAAGTCCACCTTCCAAAGCAGCCATGTTCTCCAGGGGAACTGATCTCTGTCACCTGGAGAACAGTTGTAATACCAGAGGTTTCTCCAGTCATCACCTGGAGGTTGGCAACCCTAAGCCCCCTCCATCTTGCAAATGTTTTAAAAAATTTACTACATCTTGTTTCGAGGGTATGACAACAGAGCTACAGCTTCCACTCCACAGGCGATTGAGAGCCAATATAATTCCATGTGTGCGGTGCACTCGGGAGGCCCTACAATTAAAAAGGGTGACCTCGCATTTAAAGCTACCTGAATGGATTGGCAGCGAAAGCCGTAATTGCCGGATAATAAAATCAGAAAGCTCATCCCTCGTCCCTCGAGTGCTCTGCTCTGCAAACAAAGATGGGCTTGAAGCAGCAGTGGAAAGCGTGTTGGGGGCAATGAGGTATGCCAAGAACAGCTGCGGCTCCGGGTGATCCCCGCCGGACGAAAGGTTACCGCGGTCAAAAGGTATTGCATGGCGTGGATCTCGATCGGCCAAGCAATAGGATAGGCACCTGACATTTTACTCGTTTGAAATATTTCCAGGCCAACCAAAACTGCTTGGGGCAGCTGACAAAAAATGTATTATCATAAAAATTTAGGAAAAGCTCATGGAGTCACAAAACATCCCTTTAGGCCAGGGGTGGCCGAACTGCAGCTCAGGAGCCACATGCGGCTCTTTCACACATATTGTGTGGCTCCTGCTACCGTGGCTGGGAAAGCAAAGGGGAGGCATGACTCCCCAATTGGTCTTCCCTTCCCCAGCCAGTGCAGAGAAAGAAAGCAACTTGAACTTTAAATGCATTCTCAAAGCACCCCCCCCCCCGGTTGACTTGGGGAAGGCATTTGTCTCTTTAAATCCCTTCTCCAAGCCAAGCTAGCCAGCACAAGGGTGGGGGCAGGGGGCTTGGAGGATGCATTTAAAGTTCAAGTTGCTTTCTTTCCACCTCTCCCTCCCTCCCCCATCTATTTGCCTTCTTTCCACTTTCTTTCTTTCCACCTTTCTCTCTCTCTCTCTCTTTCTCCCCTCCCCATGTAAAGTTACCAATTTAATATTAATAAAAGCAAATTTGCATATTTTTCAGTAAAAACATGTGTGTAATATTTGTTAATGTCTTATGGCTCTCATACATCTGACATTTATTCTATGTACCGTATTTTTCGCTCCATAAGACGCACCTTGTTTTAGAGGAGGAAAACAGGAAAAAATGAAACAGAAAGAAAGAGAGAGAGAGAGAGATAAAGGAAGGAAGGAGGAGGAGAGAGAGAGAGAGAGAGAAAGAGAAAGGAAGAAAGAAAGGTGGGGACAGAGAGAGAGACAGAAAGACAGACAGACAGAAAAAAGGAAAGGAAGGAAGGAAGGAAGAAAGATAGAGAAAGGAAAGAAGAGAGACGTCGGCATGCCATGCAAAGCCAGGTCTTTCTGTGCAAAGTAGCCACGGAGCTTAATCTGTGGGCGGGGCTTTCTGCTGCTGGTTGTCTTAAAGGGGGAAAGCACTTAAAGGGAAAGAGTACTAAGCCTGGTGGGGGGGGTTTCCTGCCGTTTCCCTTTTAAGTCTTAACAGCTCCGGCCCAGCAAGGAGGGGCGGGGAAGGCTGGGATGCCAGCCTGAATGGTGTTTCTCTGCGTTCCTGCTGAAGAAAGAGCCCTGTTACAGGTAAGAAAAGCTCCATATTTGCTCCATAAGACGCACACACTTCCCCCCCCCCCCTTTTTTGGGGAGGAAAAGTGCGTCTTATGGAGCGAAAAATATGGTAGCTCTTATATTAGCAAGTTAGGCCACCCCTGCTTTAGGCGGAGTTTTCGGTTACCAACATCCAGATGGGACCTGGAGATCTCCCAGAATTACAACTGATCCCCAGACTACAGAAATCCATTCCCCTGGAGAAAATGGAAGCGTTGAAATCCATCCCCCGAATTCCCCCTTCCACAGGCGCCATCCCCCAAATCACCAGGAATTTCTCAAGCCAGAGTTGGCCACCCTAGCTGAGAGGCCTAGTTTCTCACAGGACACAGATTACCTCACTGAGAAGCTGGCCTATTATTTGATTTTATTTCTTCATAGAATGCTGGCAGACGCTTGGCCTGATAAAGATGGAACCTCCGCCGGGGACGACTGGCCATTATGGCTACCATTTATTCCTGTGGCCACCATTACATCTTCTCCCAGATCATCTTCAAGTACTTGAAGGGCTGTCATATACAGGATGCCGCAGAGTTGTTTTCTGTTGCCCCAGAAGGTTGGACCAGAACCAATGAGTTGAAATTAAATCTGAAGAATTTTCAGCTAAACATTAGGAAGAACGTCCTGACAGTTAAAGTGGTTCCTCAGTGGCACAGGCTTCCTCGGGAGGCGGTGGGCTCTCCTTCTTGGGAAGTTTTCAACCAGAGGCTAGATGGCCAACTGACAGCAATGCTGATTCTGTGAACTTAGGCAGATCATGAGAGGGAGGGCAGGAAGGGCTGCATCAGTGCTTAGTTCTTGGGACCCTTTCTTACAAGCCCAGGGAAATGCTGATCACCACATTGGGGTCAGGAAGCAAGTTTTCTCCAGGCCAGTTTGGCTTGGGATCCTGGAGGGGTTTTTTGCCCTCCTCTGGGTGTGGAGCAGCAGTCCTTGGGGGTGCAGGGGGGATGTATTTATTATTTTCCTGCATGTACAGGGGGTTGGACTAGATGATCCTGGAGAACCCTTCCAATTCTATGATTCTGTGATTGTCTACCTCCAAAAAACCCATCAGGTAATTGTTTTGGAGGTGAATAGCTTGCCCCAGGGAGCATTTTGCCCTGTACATTATGGCATCCTGCTCCATAGCAGTGAGTATGTGTTCTCAGTTCCAAAATATCATACTCCCAATCTGTTGGGCCTTCTCTTCTTCTCCCCATGAAATGCTGGTCATTTTTCTGCTGCCTCCATGGACCTCTTTCTTTGAGATTGGTAATTATAGCCTTCCCCAAAATTGCTTTCTCCCGTCTCCTCCTTGATTTCTTCCTGGTTAGCCTTGTGTGTGTGTTCAGTGTGTTTGTATACATATTTTATCCTTTTATTCTTTTTTAATAAAAACTTTTCTGGTTATACATCTGCCAGGTTTATTTCTCTAAGTTCTCTTAAAGGGAGAAAAGTTCTTTAAGTTCTCTTAAAGGGGAAAAATCCTGGTATACATTGGTGGAGAACCCCAGTTACCCCTCTCACTTTGTCTCCTTTTCAGCTAATTTTCCCCAATTAAATAGGAGACTGCCTCTTTGGATAACACAGCTGCTGACTCATGGAACATTGGTCACTGACTGCGGGTGTGGAGGGGGAGGTATTTGTGAATTTCCTGCACTGTGCAGGGGGTTGGACTACATGTCCCTGGAGATCCCTTCCAACTCTATGATTCTGTGTCTCTGCTTAACATAAGAAGAGCCCAGCAGGATCACTGTGATATAGCTCCCCCTGTCGGATATTGTAAGCCTGCATGCAAGAGGATCTGGGAGGGAAAGGGTTAAGAGAATTCTCTCTCACTGGGGTACACTTGGTCATTGGCACCACCCTCTCATGGGTTAGATGTGGAGCCTCTTTGGCCCTTGCTTGCTTCTGTTTTATTTTACATAGGACTTCTCTTCTTCTCTCTTTTACCTGGGCTTGGAGCTGCAGCAAGTTAACCTTTTTGGAAGTTAATCTGTTCACAATATGTTAAATGTACCGACATGAATATGTCATGTAGGATGTGCTTCTCTTTTTGTAAGTAAAATTTCTTTCTCTTGTTACCACTGGAGTCAGATCATCTTTGTAATTTGTTTGAACAGCATTTTCCCCTTAACTAGGAGGACTATGGAACATCCATTGTGAAGTGCAAATTGTCTCTGACAGGAAATGTTGGAATGGCTCTATAAGCTTTAAAAAAATATTACTATTTTTAAAAGGTCCAGACTGTCCTATGTACTGGCGCTCCTGTTTTCCTCTACTCATACAGTCCGTTGTGCATTAATTTCTAATTTGCTGCCTGATGGGTTAATTCCTGTGGGACGGACAAGCAGCAATATAATTAGGCTTTGCAAAGCAGTTGAAGGGTCAGCGCCATGACAACCCTTGTTTGCATCACGCCAGAGTCACATAATACCTTCTTAGAAACCAGCTTAGAGATCGTTGCCTTAATTTCTATTGCACAAGGGCATTTGACACGCTACTCAGAAACGGAGATGCGGGGGCATCAGCAAGGCAGATGGGCCAGTGTACAGAGCTGGTTCTCCCTGGATCATAATCCTGTACTTAAAGTCAGAGTGGGGTTGTAGTGGTTAGAGTCTCAGGCCAAAAGACTGGGGTTAAAATCTGCACTCAGTCATGAAGTTCAACAGGGGCCCTTGGGACAATCTCTCTCTCTCTCCCCCTCTCACAGGGTTGTTGTGAGGGGACCTTGTATACAGACCCAGAGTTCCTTGGAGGAACAGTAGGACAGACTGTATGACTGCAGAACATAGGCATCAACTACGGGGGGGCTCGGGGGCTCAAGCCACCCCTGAAATTTTCCGGGGGGGACTGAGCCCCTCTGGGCGAACCGCCCGCTGCTGTGCCTCCCCGCCCTCCAGGGCTCCTGGCCCAAGAAGAAGAAGCCACTGCCGCCGCCGCTCCCCCCCCACACACCTTTTCCCATCGCCTCCTAGCCTACTGAGACTGGGCACCAGTTCTGTGGGCAGGTGGGCAGGACTAAGGCAAGGCATCCACGAATAGTGAGGCAAGCTTCTGTGGGCGGGAGTCAGAGAACACAGCCAGTGGCCAGGGTCCCCATTCTGAGTGGCAGCGCTTGCAACCAACTGATTAGGGAGCGCATCAAACGTGGCCACCCCATAACAGCTTTAATATAGAGAGAGATGCGTGTGTGTATCCATTCCATCAGTGGCATTTCACACCATGTAAACTGGGAAAAATACACAAGAATCTCAGTGATACCTGTTGGTTCTGTAAACTTCCAAAATCATATGCAGAGATGACAGATACGCAAACAGGTGAAAGAAGATTGGCAGCCGTTTTTGTGAATACTATGGAACCGGGATTAGGGTTACATTTCCCCTTACTCTTTACAGCAGGGATCCCAACCAGGTGGCTGCCAAGCATTTTTAGGAAATGGGTGGGCCCAATTGGGGCATTAGCCCAGCAAGGCTTCTGATTGGCCACTGGAGATTTGATTGGCTGTGTTGATTTTTCAAACCGTTGCTTGGACAACTGCCACCACTGCACAAACTTCTTTGCTACGTGACTAAGGTTAAGTTGTGGCAGTCATTTTGTGACTGGCCCCACCTCCTAGGGCAGCCATTTTGTGGCAGTCATTTTATGACTGTGCCCACCATGCTGTGTCAGAGTCAATGATTTTGCTTTTTTCCACAGCGCATCACCATATGTGCCCGCTCCTGGGCTTGTTTCTCCCGGAATGGCGTTCCTGCAAGTTCCTGCTTGAAATGACCCCTGGAGCTGGCAATCCTAAGATCTTTGAATGGCTCTGCCCAGTGTTTCTAAAAATGGAAAGGTGAATCTGTGTGGGGTCCCAATTCAAACTGGGGCTACATTACAAAGGAGAGGGGCTTTATTTCTCCCACACACACATACACATTAGTTTCAAGATTGAAACCAATCTTTCCTGCACTGCTGTTAGCCCTAAAGAGAAAAAAAAGTAGCCAATTTCTCAGGGCTTATATTTTTTTCTTCCCCTTTCAGAACTAATGCCAGTTGCTGGCAAAATAGTACAGGGAGGAAAGAGTTAAACTTCTTATCCTCCCTCTGCTCCAAGGATGACATCCACCTTTTGCATCGCCTCATTCTGTTCCATGTGTAGACCTAGGTAGAATCAAGGCAGGTAACCAGGGCTCGTTTCGTAGCAGGAGCTCCTTTGCATATTAGGCCACACACCCCTAATGTAGCCAATCCTCCAAGAGCTTACAGAGCTCTTCTTACAGCGGCTACTGTAAGCTCTTGGAGGACTGGCTACATCAGGGGTGTGTGGCCTAATATGCAAAGGAGCTCCTGCTACGAAATGAGCCCTGCAGGTAACACATTTCTGTCAAATTCAAATGGCTGACTCACACAGCCTCCCTTTGCATCAGGGACATGCCATGAACGGAAAGCTGATCCTTCAACCGCCACTGGGTTCTCACTTTCCGGCATGGTTCCAAGGTAAACAGGTTGCACAAGCTTGCTATTTGCCTATTCTTCGAAGACAGGCGACTTCTTCACTCTAGGAGTAATTAATCAACACGTGGGATTCACTGCCACAGGAAGTGGTGGTGGCTGTCAGCACAGACAGCTTCAAGAAGGAATTGGATGAACATATGGAGCAGAGGTCCATCAGTAGCTGTTAGCCATATGGTACAGGTGGAACACTCTGTCTGGGGCAGTGATGTTCTGTATTCTTGGAGCTAGGGGGGCAACAGTGGGAGGGCTTCTGGAGTTCTGGCCCCGCTAGTAGACCTCCTGATGACACCTGGGTTTCAGACACTATGGCACTGAGTGCTGGACTGGATGAGCCATTGGCCGGATCCAACATGGCTTCTCTTATGTCCTTATAGATGGAACACTATTATGTCTGGGGCAGTGATGCTCTGTATTCTTGTAGCCGGGGGGGGGGGCAACAGTGGGAGGGCTCCTGGAGTTAATCTGGCCTCACTGGTGGACCTCCTGCTGGCACCTGGGTTTTGGCCACTGTGTGTCAGTCTGGATGGAGCAGAAATTCCCCTCTGCATTGCATGCTGCTTTCGCTTTCTTTGATCATCGGGTTTTATGGTACCTTCTGCATAGATTCATGGCCGTTCAGGGGTGACCTTGCAGTCAGCACAGCAGTGCCCTGGGGTATCTGAATGTGGTTTTGAGCTGCACCTTTTCCCCGGTGTTGAGAAAATGGGGAGCGAATGCCAGATGCAGAATCGCCCCAAGATCTTGCCTGATTGGTTGACATGATTGGCCAATAACTTCAGCTTTAGCATCCTGTAAAGCTTTTCTTTAGACCTGGGGAGGGGGACATGGCTTGGGTTGCCAGCCTCCCGGGGGGGGGGGGGGGGCTTGAGATCTCCTGGAATTACAGGTGATCTCCAAACTTCAAAGATCAGTTCCCCTGGAAAAAAAGACTGCTTTGCCAGGTGGACTGTATAGCATTGTATCCTAATAAAGTCCCTCCCTTCCCCAAACCCTGCCCTCCTCTGGTTACACCTCAAATCTCCAGGGATTTCCCATCCCCAAGTTCACAGCCCTAGCTCAGTACACAGAAGGTTCCAGGTTTAGTCCCCAGCATCTCCAGTTAAAACAATTGGGTTATAGTTAAGCCTGGCTTGGAAGAGAAGGATCAAGATGCTGTCTCTCAGACAGGGGTGGGGTGGACACAAGAGAGTCAGACGGATAGACCGGCAAACAGTGGGTTTCCTTCCTGTTTACCCTTCTGCCTCTGTCCCTTTGATGTGTGGACTGATACCTCTAACAGAAGTTTCCTTTCCTTCCTTCCTTCTGTTCACTCTTCTCTCACCCACACACAAATCACAGAACCACAGAATCACAGAATGGGAAGGGGCCCTACAGGCCATCTAGTCCAACCTCCTGCTCAGTCCAGGATCCCTGCCCTCTCCTAAGCAGGGGTCATTTCGTGGAAAAAGAGGTGCAGGAGCTCATTAGCATAACTCATTTGCATATACCACACCCCCTAACATACCGGAAGTGTGTCAGAAGGCAACACCCACCCCTCAGGCTCCACTCCACAGGTGAGTGAAACTGACCTGCTCTTCCTCCATTCCCTTCCCCATCCAATACTTTGTGCAATAAAAATAAGCGTAAAGAACACACCCTCATTCTCTTCCGGCTCCCTTGAAACCACCAGGTTTCAAGTAGACTTGAGATACCCAGGACATGTGCACCACCCATCCCTTTCCCTTCCCCTCCCCACAACAAGACACCCTGTGAGGCAGGTGGGGCTGAGAGAGGTCTTTTGAGAACTGCTCATGAGAGAACAGCTCTGAGAGAACTTGTGACTGGCCCAAGGTCACACCAGCAGCTGCATGTGGAGGAGTGGGGAATCAAACCTGGTTCTCCCAGATTAGAGTCCAACTCCTGACCACTACACCAAACTGATGGGGCGGAAGCTGCTGAAGGGTTGGTGAAATTTCTCCAGTACTTATGTGCCATATGCCCAGTTAAAAATTGGCATACTTAGAAAATTTATATGCCACCTTGAGCAAGTCTCTGGAAAAGCAGCACAGTCATAAAAGGAACAATAATAAAATTATCAATATTAAAACAAAACATTAAAATCAATAAAGACCCTAGCAGGGCTTTCCCCGGGGCGCTGCGCCTCTGCACTGCTTGGGGAAGCCGAGGAGGGGGTGGGGCTTGGTCATGTGCTTCCCTGGGCTTCTCACTCCCGGAGCTGCGCTCCTGTGCGTTCCCGCTCCAATGGACCCCTGCTCCTAAGTGACACCCCTTCAAATACTTAAAGAGAGCAATTATGTCCCCACTCTCCAATCTCCTCTTCTCCAGACTAAACATTCCCAAGTCCCTCAGCCTTTCCTCATAGGGCTTGGAGATCCGCTGTTCACCATCTTTGTCATCATGGGTGCAATTTCCATCTGCACCCATCCTAGCTATTTAGAATAGCTAGATCCTATCCCTACCCCTATCTCTCTAGAATGGAGTTCCCTAAGTAAAGAACTCTTGTTAGTTTGAAACTGACAAGTGGCTCTGTGTAACTCTGTAACTTGACTAGCACAGTCAGAACAAAGAGAAGCTCTGCTGCATTTAGCCTTAAGTGCACTTGCTACAGTGGAACACAGATTACTGGTTTACCATACCAGTGAATCTATCTGTCCGGCCTCGGGCAGGGGATGGAGGACAGAGCTGCCAGATCCAGGTCTTCTGGAGATTCGGGGATGGAGTCTGGGAAGAACAGGGACCTCCATGGGGGTACAATGCCATAGAGTCCACGCTCCAAAGCATCCCTTTTCTCCAGGGGAGCTGACCTCTGTTGCTGAGCTGTAATTCCAGGGGGATCCCCAGGTCCCACCTGAAGGCTGGTGTTGTAGCTGTTGGGAGAGACCCCGAGAGCGGCTGCCAGTCTGAGAAGACAATACTGTCCTTGATGGACCAAGGGTCTGATTCAATATAAGACAGCTTTGTGTGTTCAGTCCTCTGCACAGCTACTTCAGTCGAAACCCACCAGTTCCAGAATGACATAATATGGATCTAATAGAATATATATACAGAGCAAAGCGGAATAAGTCTTGGCTTTACTGCGCAAGGAAGAACAGATGACTCTCAGGACTTATAAGGGATAAGAGCGCCTCTTTAATTGAACCTGTACGCTACAAAGCTGCGTAGGTAGCCATCCATGTGACCAGAGACATGTCGAGAGCTCCAAGCACATGATTCGCTATGTCCTGCCACCATTCCCGAAGGGCATTGTGTGGGCCGAAGTAACAACAGCCAAGGTCGAATTCCTCCCACAGTATTTATAGCTGCATTTCTGCCGCTCACAAGAATGTTAAGCACCTAACAGACACATCCAGGAAAATCAGGAGGGGAGATGAAGGAACAGGATCACGAGACTGGAGGTGGTCTCTGCCTTTGTGGCTTACAGCTGCACACGGTGGCCGACTGGAAGGCAAGGTCAGAGCTTAGGAACAAGGAAGAGATGGGGGTGGGAGCGCACCCAGGGGCACAGGAGCAAAAGCAGAGCAAGGGGCGATCGGTGCCAACTTCCAGATGGGTCCTGGAGTTCTCCCGCAATTACAGCTGGTCTCCGGACTACAGTTCCTTTGGAGAACACGGCAGCATCAGCGGGCAGACTGTACACCAAACTGAAAGCCACGTTGGTGTAGTGGTTAAGAGTGCGGACTAATCTGGGAGAACCGGGTTTGATTCCGCACTCCTCCACATGCAGCTGCTGGTGTGACCTTGGGTCGGTCACAAGTTCTTTCAGAGCTGTTCTCTCACAAGCAGCTCTCAAGAGAGCTCTCTCGGCTCTACCTACCTCACAGGGTGTCTGTTGTAAGGAGGGGAAGGGAAAGGAGATTGTAACCTGCTCTGAGACTCCAGGTAGTGAAAGGCAGGGTATAAATCCAATCTCCTCCTCCTCTTCATCTTCTTCTTTAGCATTGTACCACAAAGAGGCCCCTTCCCTCTCCCAAACTAGGGTTGTCAGGTCCCCCCTAGCCAGTGACAGGGTATGGGGGGATAGGGTTACTAGATCCAAGTTAAAGGATGATTTAGGTAGCAGACTGCTCAAGGCACATAATGCAGCAGAGCCTATCTGGTCATGGAGCCTCTTTATCTTTGCCAAACTAATAAGAGTCCTTTATTGTGAGGAACTCCATTCTAGACAGGATAGAGAGATAGGATTCTAATCTAGTCTAACTAGCTAGGACGGATAGAGATGCAGGAAGCACGTCCTGCTCTCATGGTACCAGGACAGAGATGGCTAGCATAGTATGGGGAGAAGGTGTTGGACCCAAAGGAAGGAAAATTCCCTGAGAGTAGCAATCTACATTTCAAAGGGATAGTATCAGAGAGTAAAGGGAAGGATAGAACAGTGTCCTAGCCTCCCTATCTCTCTGACTCTCTTACAGACCCCTCGCTGAAGGCTGAAGCTAAGAGACAGTGCAAAGTCTTTCACTTCCAACACAGGTTGTGAAACTCCTGGAGATCTGGGGGTAAAGCTTGGGGAGGACAGGGACCTCCGCAGGGTATTATGCCATAGAGTCCACCCCCCCCCCAAGGAGCAATCAATTCCTTCAGGGGAACTAAGCTGTGATTCTGGGGGATTCCCAGGTTCCACCTGGAAGCTGGCATCCCTACCCCAAACCCTGCCCTCCCAAGGCTCTATCCACAAATCTCCAGGAATTTCCCAACCTAGATTTGGCAACCCCAGGAGGAATTTTGCACAAAGCTCTCAGGAAGGAAACAAGGCAAAGGGTATTTTCACACAGGAGGTTTGAATTGGGTCTTTCTTCATCCAACTGACAAAGAGTCTCTGAATATTCCCATTGTCCAGAATGATCATTTCCTTAACAAATGCCACTCCTCCATCTTCTCTTCTGCAAAGCCACTCACTGTTTAGGATTCTAATCTAGTCTAACTAGCTAGGATGGATAGAGATTAAGAGATATTAAGAGATCATTAAGAGATACAGGCTGCTTACTAAGAGATAGGGGCTGCAGTGGCTCAAGTGGTTAAGACTTGACCGGAAGGTCAGTAGTTCAGCAGTTTGAGACCCGAGGGCTGCATGACGGAGTGAGCTCCCGTCTCTGGCCCCAGCTCCTGCCAACCTAGCAGTTCAAAAGCAAGAAATTGCAAGTAAATAGGTACCACTTCGGTGGGAAGGCAACAGCGTTCCGTGTGCCTTGGCATCTAGTCATGCCGGCCACATGACCATGGAGGAGTCTTCGGACAGCGCTGGCTCTGTGGCTTGGAAACGGAGATGAGCACCGCCCCCTAGAGTTGGATTCGACTGGCTTTCAAGCAAGGGAAACCTTTACCTAAGAGACACAGGGAGCAGGTGACCCTGAGACCATTGTTCAACTCCTCCTCAACCCTGATGGCAGTGCTCTCTTTTATTTCTCACCTTGTAGAGCCCCCATTACTCTTCATGTTTCTCACCTCAGGCTGTAATGCACGGAGAGCCAGTGTGGTGTAGTGGTTAAGAGTGCTGGACTAGCAACTGGGAGAACAGGGTTCGAATCCTCAGTTGTGCCACGGAATCTCGCTGGGTGACCTTGGGTCATTCCCAGTCTCTCCACCTAGCCTACCTCACAGGGTTGTTGTGAGGATAAAATGGAGGAGGGGAGAACAGCGTAAGCCGCTTTGGATCTCCACTGGGGAGAAAGGCAGGGTAGGCATTAATGAAATAAAAGCCAAATCTTTAATGCCAAGCATGAAAATACTCTAATAACACTACTATTCTTCTGTCTTTTGAATGTGCTGGGGGGGGGACACTATACAGAAGGGGAGGGGGAGGAAAGCACACACGGGGGAATGTGTGTTAAAAGTCATATTGGATTTTCTGCCTAAACATTTATCCAATAGTGGCCAGTGAGTTCAGAACAGAACAAGCTACCAGTAGCACCTGACCTGGCTCAGGTTTTGCAACGCTACCCTTGACACTAAAGACACCAGCGTGCCTTATCAAAACTCGGAGCCCTTCAACTTTTGCTATCACACCCTCCTTTAAAAAAAAAACAAAACTTTTCCTCATAAGTATCGGGAGTAGGGTTGCCAAGTCTTCAAAACTCACCAGCGGGGGGGGGGGGGGGAGTCCTCCTCTGGCCAGGAGTTTCTCCTGGCGCGTGTGCTTTGCGTGTGCGCCCAGCGACGTCACCGGAAGTGACATCAGCATGTTGGGGGCGTTGCCAGGGCGACGCTCTGGCAACGCCCCCAACGTGCTGACGTCACTTCCGGTGACGTCATTACGTCGTCCTCGCTGGACGACGTCGGGGGTGGGGTTCTCCCCGCCGGCCAAATGCTGGCCGGCGGATCGGGAACCCCTTTAGCAGGGGATCCCCCGCCCCCCCGGGCTGACTTGGCAGCCCTAATCGGGAGTCCCCAACCCTTTTGAGCCTGCAGGCACATTTGGAATTCTGACACGACGGGATGGTAGGCACAGCAACAAAACAGCTGCCACAAAATGGCTGCCAGAGGAGGTGAAGCCAGCCATGAAATAATTGGCAGAGCTTAACCGCAGTAACGCACTGCAAATCTTTGTGCTGCGGTGCAGCAGGGCCCGGGGAAAGGCCTCCGGACCCCCCTCACATTTCCCAGCCTGTGCTGAGGCCCAGGGCCCGGGAAAGGCCTCCGGACCAACGCACCCTCTAAGCTACGGAGTCTTGTGAGCAAAAATTCTACTTTATGAGCTCTTGGCATTAAAGTTGTGAGCGAGCCACTTGGCTGCTGCATAAGTCAGTTTGTTCTGGAGCCATCCTTCCTGAGCAAAGACAAAAATGTGTGAGCTGGAGGCTAAAAAGCTGTGAGCTAGCTCACACCAACTCAGCTTAGAGGGAACACTGCTCCGGACCCTCCCCCCTCGCCTTTCCCGGCCCACACCAAGGCCCAGGGCCCAGGGAAAGGCCTGCTAGTCAAGAATAAAATGAGCTGAAAGGGGGGAGGGATGGGACTATTGAAAGCAGCAATTAAAACATCATACAAAACACAGGATATTTTGCTGACAGTTTGTACCACGGTATTTCTCTACCACATAAAACACGCATTCAGGAAATGAGGAGGAGGACTGAAGGAACATAACAACAAGGCAGAGGGTGGCCTTTCTTGTACAGTTATGGAATTCTTCCAGAACTACAACTGATCTCTAGAATATAGAGATCAGCTCTCCTGAAGGAAAAGGCACCTTCAAAGGGCCACACTCCGTGGTATACCATAGAGTCTAGGAGAAACAGAAGTCCTAGTTTGGCATCACATCCCTGATGATTTCCGATCGTTCCTGAAACATTTCAGATCGGTTTTCCCCATCATTCTGGATTGGGACTTTCCCCCTTTGTTTTTCTTCTTCTTTTTTTTATTGTGGTAGTCACACTTTGGCTGCGAGGGAACTGTGAGGGATTTGGATTGGGACCTTCGAGTGCACGGAAGGTTGCCAGCTCTGGGTTAGGAAATACCTGGACATTTGGGGGGGGGGGGTGCAGCTTGCAGAAGGGGAGGTTTGGGGAGGGGAGGGACCACAGCAGGGTATAATGTTACAGAGTCCACCTTCCAAAGCGGCCATTTTCTCCGGGGGTACTGATCTTGGTCACCTGGAGATCAACTGTAATAGGAGGAGATCTCCAGGTGACACCTGGAGTTTGGCCACCCTGTCCATGTAGGGACAAGGGTCTTCAGCTTTCCCCCCACACCATTTCTTAATTAAAAGGCACTGGAGAACTCTATTGGTCCTGTTGTGGGGGGGGGGGGATAAACAGGTAACCTATCAGTTCACAGGCAGCCCCCAAAGAGGGAAATAACCCGTGCCGTTTCAGGTGTCCTTTGGTCCTTAGAGGCCAGGATGATTTAGTAAAGGTAAAGGTAAAGGTTTCCCTTGCTCGAAAGCCAGTCGAATACGACTCTAAAGATGTGGTGCTCATCTCCGTTTCCAAACTGAAGAGCCAGCGCCGTCCGAAGACGTTTCCGTGGTCATGTGGCCAGCATGACTAGACGCCGAGGCGCATGGAACGCTGTTACCTTCCCACCGAAGTGGTACCTATTTATCTACTTGCAGTTTCTTGTTTTCGAACTGCTAGGTTGGCAGGAGCTGGGGCCAGAGACAGGAGCTCACTCCATCATGCAGCACTCAGGTCTCGAACTGCTGAATGACTGACCTCCTGGTCTGCAGTTCAGCGTCTTGACCACTTGAGCCACCGCAGGATGATTTACACATCCCAAGAGCAGAACCTGGAAAACGGTCCTCCGATCACACATACAGTCAATGCTTTTTGAGGTTGCTTAAAAAAACAGGCTGTTAGAATTTGATTTTAAAAACCTGGCCCCAGATCATTAGGGTTGTTGCATTCCTCTTCGCGGAGTTATCTGGGGCACCGTGTAATAGTCAAACACATGAGGGCCAAGAGTCAATAACTGTCTTGCAGGAGGAAGCTGAGACAAGATACGTCAGTCAACTGGTCGGCAGCTTTTTCTTGCCTCTCTTTGTGAGGTGTTTGGCTTAGGCTTGTCAGCCTCCAGGTGGGGCCTGGAGATCTCCCGCTTTTACAACTGATCTCCAGCTGACAGAGATCAGCTCCCCTGGAGAAAATGGCTGCTTGGAAGGGTGGATTCTATGGCATTGTACCATGCTGAGGCCCCTCCCCTCCCCAAACCCCTCCCTCTCCTGGATCCACCCCCAAAGTCTCCGGGTATTTTCCAACCCGGACCTGGCAACCCTAGTTTGGCTGGGTCTGCGAACCTTCAGTTGATCAGATATTTGGAATAATGTACATCTACGTCAAAGACGGACTGTGTAAAGAGGAACTCCCCCCCCCATAACAAATTTTTATAATTTTTAAATTAAAAAAAATAAAGAACAGGAACATGGACACACAACAGAAAATTAATATACAACATAAAGGTAATGCGGAGACAGTACTACAGATAAGTGTTTGAGTTTGTCTAAATAAAATCTAACTTAAACACACTTCAGTTCTAACAGAGCGAGCTTATATTTCAGTTTTTATTTCTTAAGGTATTCCTCCACCCACTTATATAATCTTAACCAGTTTTTTTCAAAGGTTTCTTCTTCTTTATCTTGCAACTGTAAAGTTAGTTTGTCTGTTTCTGCTGTTTCTAATAGTTTGTAGATTATTTCTTCTTTTGATGGGCCTTCTTCCTTTTTCCAACACTTTGCATGTAAAATCCTAGACAGTTACAAAATGTACAATCATATATGTATCTGGTTTCTTAAAATGTGTCTGGGATGATGTTCAATAGAAGTTATACAGAGGAACTTTGAGCACGGACAGTTTACAAGGACAATTTAAATATCTATGTTTTGTACTGGAATGCATTTTGCAATGCTGTTTGCAGGGGTCATTTGGGGCTGGAGCCAGGCGGAGCAGCGCTCCGCCATCCCAGGGTAACTTTTTTTCCCACCATAGAGAACAATGGAGGGGATGGGGCAACCTGTTTGGGGGCCCGTAGGATTGGACCCCGTGGTCCAATCTTCTTGAAACGTGGTGGGTATTTCAGGGAGAGGCCCCAGCAGCTACCCTGCAAGTTTGGAGCCTCTCCCTCAAACCCCCTCTCCTCCAGCCCCTCATATACCCTATGAGTTTTTGCCATTGACTTCAATGGCTCATAGGGTATAATGGGGCTGAAACTGACATTCGGCCGGCCAGCTGGGGAAGGGGAGGGGAGGCTTTTGAAGATGCCCCCCCTTGCTTCCCTTTCTGACACCCTTCCGGTGATGTCAGGGGTGTGGCATATGTTAATGAGTTATGCTAATAGGTATGCTAATGAGCTCCTGCACCTCTTCTTCTTTGAAATGACCCCTGGTAATTTGTACCATAACATAAATGCTTAATAATAACTATTGAATAGATTACATAATAATATCATGGTTATTTTTCTTTACCTACAACATATCCTGTGATCCCATGTTTGTATAACCTCCAGGTGAGGCCTAGAGATCTCCCGAAATAATAACTGTTCTCCAGACTACAGAGATCAGCTCATTAGGAGGGAACAATTGCTTTGGAGGGCGGACTTGATAGCCCTATACCCTGCTGAGGCCCCTCCCCCTCCACTAACCCCACCCTCCTTGGGCTCCACCCCCAAACTTCCTGGAATTCCCTAACCCACAGTTGCCAACTGGACTGGAGCAGAGTCAGAGCTAAGACCATTCTGGGATGGATCTTTGCCAACAGGGATTTCCCCAGGATCTTGAGGAGTAACTTAAACACACCTGCCCTTCCTACGGAGTCCAGCTCAGCTGTGATCTGCTCTGACCGGCAGCAGCTCCCCAGGGGCCGAGAACAGAGGTGTCTTTTCGAGCCCCTCCAACCTGAGATCATTTGAACTGGAAATTTTCTTTACTTCATACAGAACCATAGAATCACAGAGTTGGAAGGGACCTCCAGGGTCATCTAGTCCAACCCTCAGCACTATGCAGGAAATTCACAAATACCTCCCCCCACGCACACACAGTGACTCCTACTCCATGCCCAGAAGACAGGGGAAAGAACTATTCAGGATCCCCGGGGCAAACTGGCCTGGAGAAATATTGCTTCCTGACCCCTAAAGTGGCAATCAGCATTTCCCTGGGCGTGTAAGAAAGGGCCGTGAGATCTGTGGCAACCCTCCCTGCCCTCCCTCTCGTGATCTGCCTAAATTCACAGACTCTGCATTGCTGACAGATGGCCATCTGGCCTCTGTCTGAAAACCTCCAAAGGAGAGCCCCCCACCTCCCGAGGAAGCCTGTGCCACTGAGGAACCACTCTGTCAGGAAGTTCTTCGCAATGTTTAGCCAAAAACTCTTCTGCTTTAATTTCAGACCGTTGGTTCTGGTCCGACCTTCTGGGGCAACAGAAAGCAACTCCGTACCATCCTCTATATGACAGCCCTTCAAGTACTTGGAAACAAAATGCTTAGTTCTCGTGGCCCTTTCTGAGACGCCCAGGGAAATGCCGATCGCTGCTTTGGGGTCAGGAAGCAATTTTTCTCCAGGCCAGTTTGGCTGGGGATCCCGGAGGTTTTTTGTCATCTTCTGGGTGTGGAACAGCGGTCACTGTGGGTGGCCGGGTGGAGTATTTGTGAACTTCCTGCATTGTGCAGGGGGTTGGACTAAATGACCCTGGAGGTCCCTTCCAACTCTATGATTCTAGGATTCTACGGTTATCATATCAGTTCTCCCCAGGGGGACCCAAAGCAGCTCGCACCCTTCTCCTCTCCTCCATTTTATCCCAGCAACAACCCTGTGAGGTAGGTTAGGCTGAGAGCATGTGACTGGCCCAAGGTCGCCCAGCCAGCCTCCATGGCAGAGTCGGGACTCGAACCTGGGTTTCCCAGATCCTACTTTAACTGCCACACCAGGCTGCCTCTTCTGCATGCCTACACCAGCCGAGCCCTTTCGCATGCAAAAGAGCAGGCCCTTGGTCACCTCACAGCCTGATCATGCTCACACACAGCGATTGTGATGGGCCCGCTGAGCTGCATGCGTCACAAAGGAGGTGGGGGACCTAGAGGCAACCCAGCTGCCTTTTGGGCAGAGGACAGCGCAGACAGGAAAGGAGAGGTAGGCAATCCGGAACTGACCACGCACCATCAGTCGAAATAAGCCACTGCTGTCAGACCAGCCAAGGGAATACCGATGCTAAGTCAGTGCTCCCTCTAAGCTGAGTCAGTGTGAGCTAGCTCACAGTTTTTTAGCCTCTGGCTCACACAGTTTTGTCTCGGCTCAGGAAGAATGGTAGAATTTTTGCCCACAAGACTCCACAGCTGAGAGGGAGCACTGACGCCAACTTCCTGGGGGTGGCCAGAGATCTCCTGCTACGACGACTGATCTTCAGGCAACAGGGATCAGTTCTAAAAGAGATCTGCCGTAGTGCTCCACTAAGGTCCCTTCTTCGCCCCAAACCCCGCCCTCCTCAGGCTCCACCCTCCAAATCTCCAGGTATTTCCAGCCCCAGAGCTGTTGAATTTTCTTCATGTCACTGGCAGGCACTGTGTCTCAGTTTGGGTTGCCAACCTCCAGCTGGGGCCTGGGCAGTGTCTCCTCTAAGTTGAGTTAGTGTGAGCTAGCTCGCAGTTTTTTAGCCTCCAGCTCACACGTTTTTGTCTTAGCTCAGGAAGGATGGCTCCAGAGCAAACTCACTTATGCAGTAGCCCAATCGCTCGCTCCCAACTTGAATGCCAGCAGCTCACAAAGTAGAATTTTTGCTCGCAAGACTCCACAGCTTAGAGGGAGCATTGGCCTGGAGATCTCCTGGAATTAGCTGATCTCCAGATCACGAGGATTAATTTCCCTGGAGACAATGGTCGCTTTGGACTGTGGACTCCGTGACATTATAACCTGCTGAGGTTCCTCCTTAGGACCCACCCCCTCCCCAAATCTCCAGGAATTTTCCAACACAAGAGTCTTGGTTGTTCCTGCAGGGGCTTATTTCCTTTATTTCTACTCCACCTTTCTCCCCAACGGTCCCCCAAAGCAACTTACATCGTTCTCCGCTCCTCCGTTTCTTCCTCACAACTACCCTATGAGGTAGGTTAGGCTGAGGGTGTGATGGGCCCAAAGTTACGCAGCAAGCGGAGTCAGGATTTGAACACGGGTCAACCAAATCCTAGTCTGACATACTAACCACTGTACCACGCTGGCTTCTAGTATGCTAAAGCCGAGGGATCGCTGACGGCTGTCTCTAGGACTGACCCATGGCTACTGTGGGGCTAAAGGGGGCTCTGGCCCCTTTCTTAAAGGGCCAGCCCCACAAGATTTATTTCTGAAAAAGGGTAAGGGTTTTTATTGCTTTCGGGAGGGGGTGTTTTTGCATTTCATTTGAGTCTGGGGTGGCTGTTGTGGGAGGGTGTTTGTGCTGCACTTAATTAACTATTAGTATTATTGTCTTGGGGCTGCAGTGGCTCAGGTGGTTAACTTGAGGTAGATAGTTCAGCAGTTCGAGACCTGAGTGCAGTGTGATGGAGTGAGCTCCCATCTCTGATCCCAGCTCCTGCCGACCTAGCTGTTCAAAAGCAAGAAAGTGCAAGTAAATAGGTACCACTTCGGTGGGACGGCAACCGCGTTCCGTGCACCTCGGCCACATGACCATGGAGAAGTCTTTGGACAGCGCCGGCTCGTCGGCTTGGAAACAAAGATAAGCGCCGCCCCCCTAGAGTCAGATTCGACTGGCTTTCGAGCAAGAGAAACCTTTATCTTTACCTTAGCTGCGCCATGAACATCTCTCGCACTGTGCTTCCAACTGACCCTAACCTCAATAAACCCGAGGTCACCCGCCCTGGGTCAGGAAATACCTGGAGATTTTGGGGGTGGGGCCTGGGGAGGGACTCCAATGGGATAAAACATTGCCCAGTCCACCTTCCAAAGCGGCCATTTCCTCCAGGTGAGCAGATCTCTATAGCCTGGAGATCAGTTGTAATCCAAGAAGATCTCCAGCCACCACCTGGAGGTTGGCAACCCTTGTGCTCCTCTTTCTGCACAGTGCATTTTTTTAACTCAGGGCTCTGTGCAGCTGCAGATACGACTGAAGTGTGCTCAGCCCCTCTGCTTCCCATACAGACTATCATCAAAGTGGGAAAATGGAGCCTATACACTATTAAAATTTGTGGGTTGGACTGACATACCCACAAATTTCCCTGGGGGGTGACTCCAGTGAATGGGTTTTCCTTTTACTTAGGGTCTCACTCAATACTGTTATCTGAGCAGGAATTTCCTCTGAGTCACCCTGCCCAAGGACCCCACAGGGGGACTTCCCCTGTAGTGTTTCGGCTGGTTTGAATCTCCCACCCTATCAGCATGCATCTTCCAATGGAAAGGTGCATTTCCATTTGAGGAAGAGGGGGTAGCAATTGCTGCAGACCCCCCCCCCCCTTTGTCCCCTCTCCTGTTCTTTGAGTCCACCCGGACAAAACTGGGGGGAGGGGAACGCAGGGTGATTCTACATTGGCTTTTCCCTCCGTTGTTTTACCAAAACCACGTTGGAACGGAAATTCCCCTCTGCATTGCATGCCGCTTCCACTTTCGTTGGTCACTGGATTTTACGGCACCCTCTGCACTGCATGCCGCTTCCACTTTTCTTTGACCGCTGGATTTTAATTAACCTTGTCAAACTCCATGCGGGGCCTGGAGATTCCTTGGAAAGACAACTGACTTTCAGACTACATCAAGAGGGGTTGTCGGGTTGGTCTGTAGCAGGAGAAAAGAGTAAGAGTCCAGCAGCACCTTAAGAATCAACAAAATTTGTGGCAGGGGATGAGCTTCCGTGAGTCTGAAGAAGTGAGTAGTGACTCAGGAAAGCTCCTCCCCTGCCACAAATTTTGTTAGTCTTTAAGGTGCTACTGGACTCTTGTTCTTTTCTACTGCATCAGACTACAGAGATTAGTTCCCCTGGAGAAAATGGCTGCTTTGGAAGTTGATCTCTATGGTATTATATCCCACCAGTTTGGTGTAGTGGTTAAGCGTGCAGACTTCAGCTGCTAGTGTGACCTTGGGTCAATCATAGTTCTCTCAGAGCTGTTTTCTCAAGAGCGGTCCTTGAGAGAGCTCTCTCAGCCCTGCCTACCTCACAGGGTGTCTGTTTTGGGAAGGGAAAGGAGATTGTGAGCTGCTCTGAGACTCCTTCAGGTAGTGAAGGGCGGAGAATGTGGGCCTTTAAGTATCAATATATCTGCTATGTTTCACATATCTTGTAGAAGTGAGCTCTGATTCACAAAAGCTTATGCTGGAATAACTTTTGTTAGGTGCCACTGGAATTGTTTGATTTTACTGCACCATACTTAATTAAATTCTGTTAAGGTATCTGGGTAAGTTTGTTACAACAACAACAAAAAGCCTTACAGTGAGTGCTGTGGTTTCTTGAAGATTAACCGTGGCCTAAGTTCTTGTAGCCTCGAGGTACTAAAATGTCATCCATGTGCCATCCTCGTTACTCTGGTTTATCTACTTCAGACTTAACTAATTGAGCATCGGCTTGCGCTGTAAAATCTGCTAGTCTTTCGGGTCTCACAAGACTCCTTGTTGTTCCCAACACACTTTAAACATTTTGCTAGTCTTTCAGATTTCACAAGACTCCTCATTCCCCATGTTTTAAGATTTTTGCTAGTCTTCCAGGTCTCACAAGATTCCTTGTTGCCTCTAACATGCTCTAAGATTTTCACTAGCCTTTTGGATCTCACAAGGCTCTTCCTTGATCCTAACATTCAAGATTTTTGCTAGTCTTTCAAATCCCACAAGATTGCTCATTGTCCCTAATGTGCCTTAAGATTTTTGCTAGTCTTCTGGGTCTCACAGGACTCCTCGTTTCTAACATTTAAAGATATTTACTAGTTTTTTGGGTTACACTAAACTCCTCGTTCCTAACAGGCTTTAAGATCTTGCTAGAGTCAGTCTGGCATAGTGGTTAAGTGCATGGACTCTAATTTGGGAGAACCGGGTTTGATTCCCCACTCCTCCACACGCAGCTGCTGGTGTGACCTTGGGTCAGTCACAAGTTCCTTCAGAGCTGTTCTCTAAAGGACAGTTCTGGAAAGAGCTCTCTCAGCCCGACCTACCTCACAGGGTGTCTGTTGTGGGGAGGGGAAGGAGTTTGTAAGCCTCTCTCTGAGACTCCTTTGGGTAGTGAAGGGCAGGGTATAAATCCAATCCCTTCTCTTCTGGGTCTCACAAAACTCCTCGTTCCTAACATTTTAAGATCTTTGCTAGTTTTTTGGGTTTCACTAGACGCCTCATTCCCAACACGCTTTAAGATCTTGCTAGTCTTCTGGATCTCACAGGACTCCTAGTTCCCAACATTCTAAGATCTTTGCTCGTCTTTCAGGTCTCACAAGACTCCTCGTTGTTCCTAACGTGCTTTAAGATCTTTGCTAGTCTTCTGGGTCTCACAGGCCTCCTCCTTCCTAACATTTAAAGATTGTTGCTACTTTTTGGGGTCTCACAAGACTCCTCATCCCTAATGTGCTTTAAGTTTCTTAAGAGAACATAACAGAAGCCAATGTTGGATCAGGCCAGTGGCCCATCCAGTCCAACACTCTGTGTCACACAGTGGCCAAAAACACCAGGCGTCCTCAGGAGGTCCAGCAGCGGGGACAGGACACTAGAAGCCCTCCCACTATCCCCCCCGCCCCCGTCAAGCACCAAGAATCCAGAGCATCACTTGCCCCAGGCCGAGAGTCCCTATCTGTACCTTGTGGCTAAGAGCCAAGGATGACCTCTGCTTTTGCACCCAAGGCTTGCAAATGAAGGGGGGGGGGGGGAGAGGGAAATCTCCCAGAGGAATTCACAAAGGGTCATTCACTGTGTGCTCTGGCGATGGCTGGGCTCCAATGGCTCTCCTTGGCCCGGTCGCGTGATGACCTCTCAGCAGAAGGAGAATGGAAGGAGGAAGTGGATCGACGCCGGTCCGTGAAGGCGGCGGCGCACCCTTGCCCGCGTGTCCTTGCAGAGGATTGCGTGAGCCAGAAGGGCGGGCGGGCCGCGCTGGGCTTTTCCAATCACGCCGAGCCGAGCCACGTCGGATCCGCCTCCTCCGCCGGGCCTGACTTTGAGTCTCCTCCTTGTCTCTCCCGGCCCCCGCTTCACTTTCCAGGCTGCGGCGCCGCGCAATCGCCTCTTTCCCCGACGCTGCTCCAGACATCCGACCCCCGAGGTGGGTATCACGAAGCCGGGCGCGGATCTCCTCTGCCTGCCCTTGTCGAGTCCTGCCGTCGGGGCTGGCGCTTTTCCAAAGGGGAGAAGGCGGCGGCGGCCGCTTTGCCGCAGCGGGATTTTGCCCGGGGATGTGCGTGTGACCTCGGGTGCCCTCTTTCCCCCTCCGAGGAGACCTCAATGAGGCGGCCTCGCCTTCCCTCCCACCCACCCACTATCGTTGGCATGCCCTTTCTTCTAAAGGTCTACGGGAGAGCAAGTCACTTTCCCTCCTTCACCACCCAAGGGTCTTTTTGTGTTGCAAATAACGGGTGCAATGGGGGGAGGACTTTTTTGCATTGCAGTGGACCGGGGGGGGGGGAGAGCTTTTTTTGCATTGAAATAAACGGGGGGGGGGCTTTCTTGCGTTGAAATGGGTTGGGGGGAGGTTTTTTGCATTGCAATGGATGGGGGACAGGTTGCACTGCAGTGAATCGGTTGAATTGCAGTGAATCGGCGGGGGGGGGGGGGGAGCTTTTTTTGCACCGCAATGGACCGGGGGGACAATCTTTTTTGCCTTGCAATGGACAGCGGGCCGTGGGGGGGGGGGGCGGGTAGGTTGCAGTCCCGGAGAAAAAGCCGGTTGCTTCGATGGCGCTGGCGGGCACGTCTTCCTTCCACCTGTTTTTCCTCTCCATCTCTTTGCATCCCCCCCCCCCCCCGCCCCCCTGGGTGGAGCGGACAGGGCTCTTGTTTTCCACACCCGTAGACGATGGTGTTGCCCCGACGTGGGGGACTTGGGAGGCCGGGCCCTTTCCCCGGAGCAGCCGCCAATCATGGGGAAAATGCAAGCCGGACCGGGGGGGGGGGGGCAGGATGCAGTGTGGAGCACATGGCGCATGCATGCGCTTGGCGGGAGGGAGGAGCAGGAAGAAGCGTTTTAGAGGGGGGGGGGAATGCGAAGACGTTTCTTTGCTTCCTGCCCCCCCGGAAGTAAAGTGGAAGATCCCCAGCAAGGAAGGTTTAGGCCGGTGTGAAAAAGATGGTGCAACCAATTATTTGCATGCCTTGGCAGGGGGTGGGGGCGGAATTCGTACTAACGTCGCGAAAGAACCACATCCTGCTCGGCTTCGTCATTCCGGCACCGCGGCCCATTCATTCGGCGGCGCGCGTGCTGCGACCTAGATGACTCAAGCCTCTGCGGACTGTTAACTCCCGAGTAGACCGAATAAGGGCCTAGAAGATTCCCATGTTAGGCAAGATTAGGTTGGTCGAATTCTGGAGTGTATTGCTGAATGGTCGTATATTTTTGAAGAGAACAAATCTCCCTGCATGCAGTAATCTAGTCCCTTAGGGTACGGTTTCCAGCTCCGGGTTGGGAAGTACCAGGAGATTGGGGAAGGGAGGGACCACAGTCGGGTAGAGACTACAGTTGTGAACATGCACAGACTTCTCTCTCTGCCAGTTTTTTTTTTTTAAACTGTTTTGCACGGGGAGTGATTAAAAAGTGGACTTCACTGCCAGATGATGCAGTGATGGCCACAGGCATGACAGCTTTAAAAGGGGATTAGACAGATTCACAGAAGATAGGTTTATCAGTGGCGGCTAGCCATGGTGACTGAGGGGAACCTTCATGACCAGAGGCAGTCAATCTCTGAATCTCAGAACCAGGAGGCAACATCAGGGGAAGGCCTCAGCCTCTGTGCCATGTTGTTTGGCCCTCCGGAGGAAATGTTGGACCATTGTGTAAGACAGGATGCTGGACTAGATGGACCAGTGGTCTGATCCAGCAAGGCTCTTCTTATGTTCTTAGGATGCTGGACTAGATGGACCAATGGTCTGATCCAGCAAGGCTCTTATGTTCTTAGGATGCTGGACTAGATGCACCACTGGTCTGATCCAGCAAGGCTCTTCTTATGTTCTTAGGATGCTGGACTAGATGGACCAGTGGTCTAACCCAGCAGAGCTCGTCTTATGTTCTTAGGATGCTGGGCCACTGTGTGAGACAGGATGCAGGACTAGATGGACCAATGGTCTGATCCAGCAAGGCTCTTATGTTCTTAGGATGCTGGACTAGATGCACCACTGGTCTGATCCAGCAAGGCTCTTCTTATGTTCTTAGGATGCTGGACTAGATGGACCAGTGGTCTAACCCAGCAGAGCTCGTCTTATGTTCTTAGGATGCTGGGCCACTGTGTGAGACAGGATGCAGGACTAGATGGACCAGTGGTCTAACCCAGCAGGGCTCGTCTTATGTTCTTAGGATGCTGGGTCACTGTGTGAGACCGGATACAGGACTAGATGGACCACTGATCTGATCCAGCAGGGCTCTTCTTATGTTCTTAGGATGCAGGACTAGATGGACCAGTGGTCTAACCCAGCAGCGCTCGTCTTATGTTCTTAGGATGCTGGGCCACTGTGTGAGACCGGATACAGGACTAGATGGACCACTGATCTGATCCAGCAGGGCTCTTCTTATGTTCTTAAGATGCTGGACTAGATGGACCAGTGGTCTAACCCAGCAGGGCTTGTCTTACGTTCTTAGGATGCTGGGCCACTGTGTGAGTAAGGATGCAGGACTAGATGGACCACTGGTCTGATCCAGCAAGGCTCTTCTTATGTTCTTAGGATGCTGGGCCACTGTGTGAGACAGGATGCAGGACTAGATGGACCACTGGTCTGATCCAGCAGGGCTCTTTTTATGTTCTTAACCTTGTGAGTCCCTTTGCAGTTATCGAAGGGCATATCGATCTGTACTTTTGGAAAGGGGCTGGAAGCACATGTGAGCCGTGGTGTGGTGGTTAAAGTGATGGACTAGTATCTGGAAAACTCAGGTTCTCCACTCTGCTGTGGAAGGTCACTGGGCGACCTTGGGCCACTGACACACTCTCAGCCTAACCTACCTCACAGGGTCGTTGTGAGGATAAACAGAGAAGAGGAGAACGATACAGGCTGCTTTGGGTCCCCACTGGGGTGGAAGGTGGGATATAAATAAAGTGAATAAATAAATGTGGGGATTCATTGCTGTGTGAACGTGAGCCTCCAAACTTGGCCGGTGTGAAATGGCTGCCTCAAGTCAAGTACCACAGCTTTACCACAACGTTGCCTGCGTACCGTTCCCTTTACATGGCACTTGTTCCCACGTGCAGCAGCAATTCCTTGAGTGATCAGAAACGATTTGCATGCCGACGTGGACTGATCCTTAATCCTCCTTCAGGTTCTCAGTTCCTCTGTGTCAGGAGTCCCCAACGTGGGGCCCACCAACACCAACCCTGATGCCTGCCGAGAAAATGGATGGGGCCCGGTTGGTCTCCTGCCCAGTTGTGCTGATTGGCTATTGAAGATCTGATTGGCCGTGCAGATTAAAATAACATTTTGGTGTTAGCTGCCCTCACAGTGTTGGCTTTATTTGCTTCCCTACACCTCTTTCCCCGGTTTATTTTTAAAAGTTATTCTTTTGGGGCTTTGTCCATATACGTGGTTAGTTCTGCTTCCCACAGCAGCCATTTTGTGGTTGCGCCCACCATTCTGGGTCAGAATTCCAGTGGTGCCCACAGGCTCAAAAAGGTTGGGGACCCCTGTTCTTTATCAGCCTCTGGCTGCCACTTCCGACTCAGTCATGTCCTGAAAGTGCCACATGGCTGAATTATACCAGACGCCTTCTGTAGTAAAGTGTGTGTGGGGGGGTGGTTAGCAGCTACGTGGCCCTGATGTCTTCCCCCCCCCCCCCCCTTCTCCCCGTTCCTGTTTTGTCTGTTGTTGTAGATTGTAAGCCCTTCTGGGCAGGGACCATGTCAGTTCTCTGTTGCCAGCATGTGGTCAGAAAGCACTAGGAATTCACCATGAGTGATTTCACGTGCTTTTTTTTCACCAATGTGATGACCACGGGGACGGGATGGTCTTCGGAAGAGGAAGAGGCGGAGGAGGAGGAGGAAAGATTCGAGCGAAAGGTAAGCAGGAGAGTGTAGCCGCTGTGAGATTTCAGCAGCGGGGCATGGAAACCAGGGCAGGAAAGCTTATTGTGTTGATCTTTCACTTTGAATCGCGAGCTGTGTGGGGGACTCCTTTTATGGAGACCAACCAAAATGGCCGCCATCACTGGTCCCTCCCCTTCCTTCGCAGAAGGCCATAGATCCAACTTCCATGTAGTCTGCCCAAATATATCTGGCATTTTACGCAACCGGCAGAGAAGAGGCCTAAAATAAGGGCCGGAAACACTTTACCTCATCCTTTTTTGCCCTCTCCCGTTCTTTTTCCCCCCACCAAAATTTTATTAATATTATGATAGTAACAGCAAAAACCCCAACATATTCCATGAGATTATCTGAGACAAGAATACACAGAAAAACAAACATTTATGAGCTAGCAACTATGAGCTGCAACAAGAGATTATTATATTTTAATCTAAAATAACAAGACCGACGAGTACTATAGTCAATTAACCATAAGTGTATGTCCTAAATTTGATAAAGGAAATTACTTCACCTTCTATTGTATTTGCATCTAACTTTTCTAAAAAAAGGGTTCCATTTATCGAAAGGATTGAGAAGTTCTCTTTCTCTTAAACCATTATCAAAATAAATTAGGCATTTTTCTTCCAAAAAATAATCCCAAACCTTATTCCACCAATGATTGATTTGGGGGGGGGGGGGGTCTTGTTTTTCCATTGCTGAGCAATAACCGATTTGGCTGCTGCTAAGAGTATAGTAATCAGCTCCCTAGTAAGTGTCGGTGGTTTCTCTTTTGGCCATAATTTTAAAAGGACTACCTTCTGGTCGAATGGAACTTCGTAACCAGTTAATACCTTAATATGTGACAAAATTTCTTTCCAAAAATTGGAAAGAGCTATAAGGCCTTTCTTTGAGGTATTATTATATAACAGTTGCTCGAAAGGCATTAGAGGTTTCTTAAGAATATTTTTAATTCCAGGAGTGTCCATCAGATGCATCTGAAGGTACTCGTACCAAGGTAATTGTGTTTTAAATTTAATTTCTAGCTCTATTAAAAGGTAATCTAGTCTAGTGTACACTTTATGGATGGGCGAATAATAAGTATAATCTCTTTCTTTAGTGTGTTGCAATCTCCATATGTCACATAATTCGTACTGCGCTAACAGATTTTTAAAGTCATTATTCTGCGCCATAGATTTCTTGGCATACTTTGTAGTTTTATAGGACCAGTCCAATGTTTTGTTTAACAAATAATTTAAGTCTCCTCCTTGAATGATTGGTCCCACTTTAAAAATCTTCAGTTTAGCTAAGGTATCTTGCAGAAATTCCATTTGTCCTCTATTAGAAACATATAAGGCCGCTAGAGTAATCTTAATACCATTCAGTGCGCCTCGCAAAAATAAATATCGACCTGCTGGGTCGGCTTCAGATGCTTCCAAATAAAACTTAATATTTTTGTGAGAGAAGAATAGCCACCCCACGGGATTTTGAGGTGCCATGGGCTACCAATTGCAATGGAAACCAGCTGGATATCAATATCTTATTGCATTTTTTGATATGGGTTTCCTGTGGTAATGCAATATGCAATCCTCTGCTTTTTGAGGTCTGTTGCAATACGCTGGCCTTTGATTTTGCTTTTTAAACCTCTGCAGTTTAAACAGTTTTATCTCAGCCCCCTCGATCAGTGTAAGGTGTCTACCAGTGCTTTACCATATTACATTGATTATGACTATAGAACCTCATCGTATGTTTGTTCCTTAGAACTATATTAATAAAAAGTGTCATGTTGTAATTTCTTTTAACTTTCAACAAAAACATAATCGAGTACAGTAGAATCGCATTCAAAAACAATAGCACTTCCTGACTTTTTAAGTATCTAGTCTCTCCCTTAATTGTGCAAATATTGAGCCATGTCTCTTGCCGTAGCTCATCAACCTTCCCCCTCTCTCTTCCCTCCCACCCCACCCCACCCCTCCCTTCCCCATCCCAACCCCAACCCTCCAGAGGAAAACAGCGTTTTCCCACTGGCACAACTCCACTCCATTCCCTCTCCCTTAACTCCTCCTCCAACCCAAAAGTCCCCGGAAGTGTGGGAATCTCCCACACGGAGCTCTAAAGGCTCCTCTTTTGGGACTAGCTGTAGCGGAAAAAAATAAATAAACATTGTATTCCCTTAAGGCAGGGGTGGGCAATTGTTTTGGCTCGGGGGCCACTTTGTGGGAGCGGAGGTTAGCGGAGGGCTGCACCTTTTAAAATGATTGCATTCATTAGTTAACCTTGCATTTCAGAAAAGGTATAAATTGTATCATAAAAATCAATAAATATAAATTAAATAAAATAGTGGTAGTTTTATTCAATTTATTTATTGTGCTAATTTCATATCATCTATAGCTGTAAGCACATTTAATTTTAGAGTCAGTTTAATGAGACAAATGTACCCTAAGTGACACTGAGAGACATTTGCTGCAAGAACGCTCGTCCAGCACGGGACTTGGTAATGTGCCTGCCCCCTGGACACTTCACTCCTGGAGCGCCGCTTCTCTGTGCTCCGGCCCAACGGAGGCCTGACTGAAACCACGTGGCTGACTGTCTTGGTGGGCTGCAAAAAACTCTGTGGAGGGCCGCTTGTGGCCCACGGGCTGCTATTTGCCCACCCCTGCCTTAAGGGGGTGTTCAGAAAAAGTCAGCCCCTCTTCCCCTTCCTCATCCAATGCAATTAACTATACATTACCAATGTAGTACAGAAATGAGTTTCTCCAGCCAAGAAGAACAACTTGGGATAAATTTTAACATCTTTGTAAAGAAAGTCATGAGTTGATGTCCGATCTCACTGGGATCGTGTTCCAGCGGTGTGGCTTGCCTGGGGTTTCTCGCTTGTGTTCCTCAATCAGGGAAGAGTCCATTTCCATGGGGGTTTCAAGACCTATGGCTTTAAGCAGTTCAGTTCCAGAGTCTATGTCATCCGCCTGATAGTTAGTTCCTTGATGACATACCTGGAGATAGCCCATCTGCAGCCATCGATAGCGTACTCCAGCAGCATTTAGATGTTGGGTGATGGGTTTTTGCACTCCTCTAATCCGCAAGGCATCCGGAGGCACGTCTGGGAAAATCAAGACATCAGCCTTGTTGAGCTTTAAAGATCCAGATCTTTTTGCTTCTTGCAAGATAGCATTTTTAGTGTGTAGGTCAAGAAATTCAGCTAAAATATCTCTCGGTCCCCGGCGTTGTGCTGAAGAAAGGGATCCCAAAGAGTAAGCTCTCAACGCCATCGGGGCAATCCCCTCTTCAAGCTGTAGAACCGTAGCCAGCCAAGTTGAGATGAATGTAGTTAGTTCTGTTGTTCCTTCTGTTCGTTCAGCAATTCCTCTAAATTTCCAATAATGCTCTCTTGTTTTATATTCCAGTGCGAAAATTCCTTCTTTGGCTCAGGTTTCATTGTGTTGCAATTTCCTTATATCTCCTTGGTTAGTGATTGCTGCTTCAAGCGCCATTTCTGCAGATTGGGACACTTTTTGCATTGAGATGTGCAAAGATTCCAGTTTTCCTTCCATTGGGGGCAGCATTTCATTGATATCGTCAAGCATCTCGGTTTTAAAAAGTTTTTCGAGATCACTTTTGTCTTGCTTGGTTAGCCTTGTAGGTTGAGGCCATTGGTTCCTGCTCCCGGTAGCCATTTTGTCTTCCCCACACTGATTTTCTTTCACGGGCCCTCTGTCTGTATCTGTATTAAAGAAGGCTCGGGGCGTGGTTTTATCGGGCTCCCCTGACTTCGAACGATGGCCTCCAGTCTTGCCCATACCTGAGCCCGCCAGGAGGCAGGGAGGGCGGGATAAAAATTCAAAAATAAATTAATAAATAAACCTTAAATGCTGGTTCACTTTCCCATACCGGTATAGATCGAATGAGGTTAGGGCAGGGGTGGGCAATTGTTTTGGCTCGGGGGCCACTTTGTGGGAGCAGAGGTTAGCGGAGGGCGACATCTTTTAAAATGATTGCATTCATTACTTAACCTTGCATTTCAGAAAAGGTATAAATTGTATCATATAAATCAATAAATATAAATTAAATAAAATAGTGGTAGTTTTATTCAATTTATTCATTGTGCTAATTTCATATCATCTATAGCTGCAAGCACATTTAATTTTAGAATCAGTTTAATGAGACAAATGTACCCTATCACACTTTTCTACAACTTTTTTGAAATCAGGAGTGAGATTGCTTGTTAAGAATCTCATCACAGCCTGCAAGTTAATGTCTGTCAAAGAGCATCTATATTTACTCTTGTTGATCTTCATGCAAGAAAAACTTTGCTCACAAATATATAGAGAACATTTTCCCAGCAAATTTCTTCATACATGGAATTTTTTCAGCAGACAAAGATTCGTAAAAGTCAACTAATGTCACAGCATTAAGCATTTCTTTCACAGTGTGATCTGACTGCATGTCAATAAGTTCAAGCTGAAGCTCCTCAGGTGCTGTATCAATATCAGCAGTGATGGGATAAGAGAGCAAATTGAATTTAGGCTCAGTTTTCTTGAAGTCCTGAAATCATCTTGGCGAGCCGCAAAAAAACTCTGTGGCGGGCCGCATGTGGCCCCCGGGCCGCAATTTGCCCACCCCTGGGTTAGGGGTTAGGTTCAGAGCTCCTTTACCTGGCGTCCGCCATCTTCCAAGCCGATGCCCCACCCTCCCCTGTTCTTGTTTTTGATGAAGAACTTTGGAGCGCTCGAAAAGGTGCCCGCCATTTTGTGTGATTTTGGTTGCCCTCTGTCAAAGATCTGATGTGGCTTTTATGTGGGAGATTTTGTTCTGGCTATATACACTCTTCATAGTGAGTGACTTAATTGTGAAATTAAACTCAAGGCTGCTAAAGCCCCCCGATTGATGAAGTTAGGTGCCCCGAAAGCAAGAGGTGGGGACATAGCTTGAGTCCTGCACAGAATGTCATAAGGGGGGTGGGCTAGCCAAAAACTGTTAGCGTGCTCTCAGTAATGACAGCCCTTTGGCTTGAACAAGTATTTTCCTTTTCTGGGGGCAGTCCTGGAGGAGTTGAGAGATACATCGTTGAGGCCTTTGACGACCTTGGGGAGAGACCCACACTGAAAGATCTGGTGTTTTTGGCAAGAGTGAAGCTCTTGCATTTGAAGAGCTAGATTCGAGTTCCAACAGGACGAGCGGCAAGATTTCCAGCTTTTAGCTTTCGAGAGTCAGCTTCCGTCGTCTGATGTTTATGAAAGGATATAAGGTATCTGATTAGGGAGCTTTAACTCTCAAGAGCCAGTTTGGAGTACTGGTTAAGAGTGGCAGGACTCTGATCTGGAGAACTGGGTTTGATTCCCCGCTCCTCCACATGCAGCCGGCTGGGTGACCTTGGGTCAGTCACAAGTTATTTTCAGAGCTGTTCTCTCAAGAGCAGTTCTTGAAAGAGCTCTCTGGGCCCCGCCTACCTCACAACTTCTGCTGGGGGGAGGGCAAGGGGATTTGTAAGCCGCTCTGAGACTCCTTTGGGTGGTGAAGGGCGGGGTATAAATCCAATCTCCTCCTCCGCCTTGTGATCTTCAAGAGCTGGTAGCCTCGAGGTAAGGTGAAAAGTTCCGCATGCCTTGGTGAAATGATTGCTTTGCAGTGCCAACAGGTGTGGGTTGTGAGACCTTGAAGTGAAGGGCAGGAGGCTTAAAAGGATTTCCTGTTCAGACCAGCACAGGCAGTTCTTTTTTTTTTTTTCTGAAAAGACTTTATGCTTACCTCTTAGGATTGCCAGGTCCAACCTGGCCGCTGGCACAGGGGGTAGGGCTGCCAACTCCAGATTTGGAAGCACCTGGAGATTTGGGGGTGGAGCCTGGGGAGGACAGGGACCTCAGTGGGGTGCAATGCCACGGAGTCCACCTTCCAAAGCATCCATTTCCTCCAGGGGAACTGATCTCTGTAGTCCGGAGATGAGCTGTAATTCCGGGGGATCCCCGAGACCCACCTGGAGGCTGGCATCCCTGGTTTGGTCCTGAGCTCAAGGACTAGAGAAACACAGTTGATCAGCGAAGGTTATCGTTTTCATCTTTCTGTCTTTCATCTGCCAGGGTCACAGTTAGGGCTGCCAACAAACCTGGAGGAAAAAAATGTCCTTTTCATAGAACCTTAGGGATGGAAAGTGCCATTAAGTCGCAGCTGATTTAACCATTTTCGAAGCAAGAGCTGGTTGGCCATTGCCTTCCTCTGTGTTGCCACCCTGGACTCCCTTGCTGGTCTCCCATCTAAGTATTAATTGGGCTGGCTGTACTTAGCTTCCAAGATCTAACAAGTGTAGTGGCTAGATGCACGGACTCTAATCTGGGAGAACCCGGTTTGATTCCCCACTCCTCCACATGCAGCTGCTGGAGTGACCTGAGGTCAATTACAAGTTCTTTTAGAGCTGCTCTCTCAAGGGCAGTCCTTGAAAGAGCTCTCTCAGCCCCACCCACCTCACAGCATGTCTGTGAAGAGAAAGGAGTTTGTAAACCGCTCTGAGACTCCCTTTGGGTAGTGAAGGGTGGGGTATAAAGCCAATCTCTCCTTCTTCTAGGCTAGCTTGGGCCATCCAGGTCAGCGTAGAAGCTTAACGGGCCGTTATTTTCCGGGTGATGTTATTTACCTCCGTGCCATGCAAAACTTCATCTGCCTGTTTGCACACCTTAAGCCTCTATTGAAAGGGACAGGGCATTTTTCTCCAGACCTGTTGGCAACCATCGTCACAATCTGTTGGGAATTTCTGCACTGGTTTTTTTTTTAATTAATATATTTATTAAATTTTTAATAGTGGTTACAAACAAAGGTGAAATGTAGGTTACAATCTTATCGAACATACTAACAAGAGTTGAGCTAGAAGCTAAAATCATTAATTTTCAATATATTAAAAGTTTAAACTCGAGTACCGCCAGTTTTCTGTCATCCATACGTCAATCTTTAGATTTTCTATAACTGGGTTCCGTAAGTCGAATGGGTCAAAGAAATCATTCAGATCACACTCCTTGCTTGTGATCATAGAAATTTTTTCTAGCAAAAAGAAATCCCACATTTTATATATAGCCACATTTCAAGGGGGGGGGGCGTGATTTCCACGATTGAGCAATGACAGCTTTGGCAGCCATTAGCAGCAGATAAGTCAATTGTTTAGTTTTTGTAGGTGGACTGTCGAGCAGCCAAAGGTGTACGGAACAATTTATGATGGTTTCTATTTGTTGCTTGACTTGGGTCCAAAACTGGTGTATTACTAGGGCACTCCCACCAGTTGTGGAAGAAGGTTGCTTTGCTTCCACACTGTTTCCAACATAGTGGTGAGGTGTTTGGATAGATTTTAGAAAGCTTTGCCCCGGGGTAAGATACCATCGGTGGAGAACTTTGAAAGCAGCTTCTTGAATTGCCTGGGATTTCAGCATGGGTGCGCCATACGTCCTCCCATCATGCTGCTGAGATAGGCTGTGGTGTGTCCTTCTGCCAGGCTTTTTGGTAGCGTAGAGTTTGGATTTTTGGGGAGTTTACACTCTGGTACACTCTGTATATCAGACCTTTTTTCTTGTCAAGTTTTAAAGATGAAGAAGAATACACACAGGGGGATGTGAGTTCCTGGCAGACAGGGGCTCTAGGGTGGCGGGATTCCCTAGGCCCTAAATTCTAAACCTTTTTATCAAAATAAAATGTTAAAGCAACAATATCATGAGTTACACTAGGGCACCTAGAAAGGCAGAGGCAGCCCAGTATAAAGCGAAGTGTCTCTGGGTACTTGCCTTATGGCTGCTTGATGCCGTATAATGGATCTGCTCAGGTGCTAGTATTCTATAGGAATGCCGGCCTCCAGGTGGGACCTGGGGATTTCTCGGAATTATAGCGCATCTCCAGACGATGGAGATCAGTTCCCGTGAAGAAAACAGATGCTTTGGAGGCTGGACTCCATGGCATGGTACCCCACTGAGGTCCCTGTCCTCCCCAGGCTCCATCCCCAAATCTCCAGGAGTTTCCCAACCCGGATCTGGTACCCTTAACTCCCAGCCCCTGCTGGTGGCAGGGGGGATGAGGCGGGACCAAGAAACCCTACCCTGGAGAGATTCTGGGAGCAGGCTCCGGGGCCTCATGATTCCACCCCCCCCCCCCTGCTGTCATGGAAAGTAATCTCTGTCTGTCTTTTCCACAAAAAAAACACGTAACAGATATTGAATTGCAAACCGTTTTTTATTGAATAGTACTGCTAGGTCTTCCCCCTTCCTGGCAGTCTTTAAGCAGCAGCTGGACAAACACTTGTCGGGGATGCTCTAGGCCAGTGGTTCTCAACCTTTCTAATGCCGTGACCCTGTAATACAGTTCCTCATGTTGTGGTGACCCCCAACCATAAAATTCTGCCAACACACACGACAATGAAGCTACTTTTCCAGATGTTTTCTCTTGCATGGCAGTTAGCACCAAACAACTTTAATACAGACTTTAGGCACTCATGTATTTGCAAGCTATTCCCAACAAGACACAACAAACACTCAGGCTTCAGACTTCCTTTTCTACAACAGAAGATACCATGAGAAAATGAAAGTAGGTGGGGGGGAGAAGCTGTTGCAGGTAGGGGGGAAAGAGAGAGAGAGAGAAAGGGAGAGAGAAAGGTGGAGGGAGAGAGAGAGGGGGGAAGGAAGGTAGGTAGGTGGGGGGGGGGTGGCTTTTGCCGCTTTTCCTGGGCTCTGCACTTTGGTGCGGAGCCTAGGGAAGGCGGTGGTGGAGCACCCTAAAGGCAGCAGCGGGGAGGGGGAGGCAGCCATAGACTTACCTGCTGGCTTCTTCCTCCTCATGGTTCCTCCTGGAAGGGCTGCTGGAAGCAGGGGGCGGGGCTCCGGCCCCAACCAACCCCTGCTCTTTGCCCTTAAAGGGAAAGCTCCCTTTGAGAGCAAAGAGCCGGGAGGCCAGACTTCGCACTCAATCGAGTGCTGGGCCCTTTCCTGCTGGCGGGGTGGGGCAGGGCGGGCTCGGACGCCAGCTGGCAACTCCTGTGAAATAGTTGTTCAACCCCAAAGGGGTTGCGACCCACAGGTTGAGAACCTCTGCTCTAGGCTGATCCTTCATTGAACAGAGGGTTGGACTAGATCAGGGGTGGCCAAACTAACTTAAGGTAAGAGTCACATAGAATAAGCATCAGATGTTTGAGAGTCGTAAGACACAAACAGATATCACGCACACATTTTTATCTGAAAATACACAGATCTGCTTTTTATTAATGTTAAATGAGACTGCCAGAAATAAAAGCAAAAGGGGTAAAAACAGATATTGATAATGGTATTTATTTGTCCAATGATATTTATTTGTCTCAGAGAAAGAGAGAGATGGAAAGAAAGCAACTGACTTTAAATATGTCCTCCAAGCCCCCCCCCCCCGGCTGGCTTGGCTTGGAGAAGGCATTTAAAGAGACAAATGCCTTCTCCAAGCCGGGGGGGGGGGCTTTGAGAACTCATTTAAAGTTAAAGTTGCTTTCTTTTTTCTGCCCCCCACTTCACACACCTTAAGCCTACCCAGGGAGGGGAACACTGGATGGGGAAGGGAAGACCGATCAGAGAGGCATGCCTCCCCTTTGCTTCCCCAGCTGTCCTGCTGGGAATCGCACAGCAGGGCTCATTTCGTAGCAAGAGCTCCTCTGCATATTAGGCCACACACCCCTGAGGTAGCCAATCCTCCAAGAGCTTACAGTAGCCCCTGTAAGAAGAGCTCTGTAAGCTCTTGAAGGATTGGCTACATTAGGGGGTGTGGCCTAATATGCAAAGGAGCTCCTGCTACGAAATGAGCCCCGCCGCACAGTATGTGTCTAAGAGCCGTGTGTGGCTCCCGAGCCGCAGTTTGGCTAGCCCTGGACTAGATTGCTTCCATGGCCCCTTCCAACGCTGTGATTCTACCTCAAGGGCTTTTGAGGTGGATCAAGATATGCAAATTGTTTTCTCCTGTCTCCAGCCCATCACAAGCCAGCTGGGATCAAACACACCCCGTGCAACTTCTGGGTAATACAGAGGTGCCGGCTTTGGTGAGTCTCCAGAGAAAGGAGGTCAGAGTTGGAAGCAGCCGGAGAGAACGGCCTGTATTGTGCTTTTCTCAGCAGAAGGGGCTCTTCCGACTCAGAGAGAGCCACTCCTGTTAAAGGAAGGCCACCGATTTTGCAGAGCGGTGACAGGACGCCGGCCAATGCTCTCCTGTCCTGGCACAGAGGTGGTGTACTCGGGAGTTTGTTCTGCAGTCGATCTTAGAGGTTGTTGAGGAAGCGGTGAGTGTCACGCTGAGGAGAGCTCGTGTTCAAATAGACGCAGGGTTTTTCCTAGTTTTTTTGCTTGTGTTTCCCTGCCGTGAGGACACTTGGGGGAAGGAGAGAGGGAGAGGAGAGGAACCTGGGGTCTGCTCCTGTTCTTCCTTAGGCCCGAATCTGTAGAATAAAGCAGCGCTTGTAACAGGCCCAGAATTGCCGAAATTGCTTAACCACTTGTAGGGGCCTAGCTGCCCTGGCTCGGTGGAGAAGGATCACGTTTGCTGTGACAACCCAGGCTGTGTCTGTGATGTTTTGATCTCCAGCTTGCCGGTGTGTGTGGGTGGTCACAAGTAGGGACTTGCCCTGCCAGATTCATAGCCTTCTGGAAGCATTATGAGAACTTTTTTGAGTTGGGCTGTTGGTGGACACAGGGAGGTGTCCGTTTCATTTTTTTGCCGGCTCGTCTCTTGAGGGGCTTCTGATGAAAACATTCGCGGTTTAAAACCATAATAAACAGGATGCCCTGGAAATACTATGCCCCATTATTGGTTGTTATTGTGATAGTAAGGTAAAGGTTTCCCTTGCTCGAAAGCCAGTCGAATACAACTCTCGGGGGCGGTGCTCATCTCCGTTTCCAAGCCAAAGAGCCAGCGCTGTCCGAAGACTTCTCAGTGGTCATGTGGCCGGGCTGACAACGCCGAGACGCACGGAACGCTGTTACCTTCCCACTTGAAGCTCGGTTGTGCTTTTTGTCTGCATCAAACCATTTCTATTGCATTGTCAGATTGTGTGATTGGGGCGATTTCAGTGGAATCGCGGTGAGAAAGGTGGACTATCAATGAAGGATGTTAGTCAGTAAATAAAAATGTGTACCGCACTACGCTCTGTTACCACTTCCCCTTTGTTTGTTCCCCTTGTTGTCCTGCCCCCCCCCCCCCCACCAAAACGGAATTTTCCTCCCAGTTTGGCAGAAGGGATTTTTGGCCGTGATCCGGGTTGAGGAAGAGGAAGTCTAAACCAGATTGGTCCCATTCTAATCTGAAATCGAAGCAGAGTCATCACAAGGGCAGTATTTCGGCACGGACCACAACGAATTGCATGTGTTTTCATTGACGGGACTTGGGTTGCCACACCGAACCGCTTTGTTATAATGTTTGCACACCATACACATTCGCGAACAGTGGAAATCCACAGCAGTTCCTGAACCAGTTTTGAAACAGAGCAGTCAATTACAGTGATCCGTAACGTTAGGAAATACCCAGTTAGGAAACTCATAAAGAATGTTGCAGTCAGAGGGAAATAGGGTTGAATTTACTTCCTCTGATGGGTGTGTGACAAGCCAAAAAGCTATTGCTGCACCTTGCTGGCTTTCTATAGATCTTCTCTCCCCCCCCCCCCCGCCTCTGCTTTGTGGCGTTAGGCGCCATTTGTATACTTTGAAACTTTGGGGAATACAGGTCTCCCCCCCCCCCTCCCCCAACCCGAGTATGCAAAAACCAGTTCGCTGGAAAGGCGGGATAAAAATGAGAAAAATAAATAAATAAAGCTGTCCGCATTCTCTCTGTCTTCATAGGGAAAGTCTTCCGCAATGGCTTCCTTGAAGGATAAACTGATTACGCCAGTGGCAGCGCCATCGACCCAGCCCAACAACAAGGTCACCGTGGTGGGGGTCGGTCAAGTTGGGATGGCTTGCGCGATCAGCGTCCTGGTGAAGGTACAGTGCGCGCCAGTGTTGGGGTAAATTCTGGGACTTCGGCGCCCCTCGGTCGGATCTTAACGAGCTCCGCTTTGGGTGCAAGAGGGAGGCGGGGTGGTCTCGACTGGTTCCCCTTGTCACTCTAGCGCCATCTCACGAATGTGGGTTTTGAGAGAACCAGTTTGGTGTCGTGCAGGGGTGGCCAAACTCGCTTAATGTAAGAGCCACACAGAATCAACATCAGATGTTTGAGAGCCACAAGTCATGAATAAATATTACGCACACGTTTTTATTGGGAAATGTGCAAATCTGCTTTTTATTAATATTAAACAAGATGGCCGGAATTAAAAATAAAAGGGGGGGAAACAGATATTGATAATGATATTTATTTGTCAAATGATAGTTATTTATTTGGTAATTATATTTATGTGTCTAAGAGAGAAAGAGGGGTGGAAAGAAAGAATGAAAGAGGTGGAGAGAGGGAGAGGAATGAAGGAAGAGAGACAGAAAGAGAGAGCAAATAGATGGGGAGTCTCCTAGGAGCCGCATGATATGTGCAAAAGAGCCACATGTGGCTCCCGAGCCACTGTTTGGCTACCCCCGGTGCAGTGGTAAGGAGCGCGGACTCTAATCTGGGAGAACCGGATTTGAGTCCCCACTCCTCCACGTGCAGCTGCTGGATGACATTGGTTCAGTCATGGCTCTCTCAGAGCTGTTCTGTCAAGAGCAGTCCTCGAGAGAGCTCTCTCAGCCCCCACCTACCTCACAGGGTGTCTGTTGTGGGTAGGGGAAGGGAAAGGAGATTGAAAGCCGCTTTGAATACTCCTTCAGGTACTGAAGGGCGGGGTATAAATCCAATCTCCTCCTCCTCCTCCTCCTCATTATTATTGTTGTTATTTTTTTATTATTATCCCACCTTTTCCCCAAGAGCTTAGGATGGCAGACGAGGTCCCCTCCCTTCTTTTTATCCTCACAACAAACCTGTGAGGTAATGAATTATCGTATGGTGTCGTGTGCAGAATAGCCAGGAGATCCTGAAATCGTCCGGCAGCTGCAGTCAGCTCGTGGCGATTAACTCCTGCATTTCTTCCCTTGCTGCCCAGGGTCTCTGCGATGAACTGGCCCTGGTCGATGTCATGGAAGACCGGCTGAAAGGGGAAATGATGGACCTGCAGCACGGAAGCCTCTTCCTGCACACTCACAAGATTGTAGCAGACAAAGGTAAAGGGTTTTGGTGCGTCTTGCTCTCAAAAGAAGAAGAGAAAAAGAGATTGGATTTATACCCTGCCTGTCACTACCCAAAGGAGTTTTGGAACGGCGTACAATCGTCTTCCCTTCCCCTCCCCACAACAGACACCCTGTGAGCTAGGTGGGGCTGAGAGAGCTCTGAGACAACTGCCCTTGTGAGAACAGCTCTGACAGAACTATGCCTTGCCCAAGGTCATCCAGTAGCTGCAAGTGGAGGAGTGGGGAATCAAACCCGGTTCGCCCAGATTAGAGTCCACGCACTTAACCACTACACCAAACTGGCTCTCCAAATGTTTTCTGACGTTTCTGAACAAACTTTCTCTGCCGCAGTCCCAGTTTGGTTCCCTTTCCCTGCCCCCACCCCGGTCAAAGGAAGAAAATGAACAAATAGTATTCCCTCACACATGACTAATAGAACAGCATCCAAGAAAACAATCCTTTACCATCAGACCAGTCCAACAATATCATTTTTTCTAAGGCCAAACAGTACCAATAATTAATTGCAATACAATGTGCTTTAAAAATGGCTTTTGCAAGGTATCGCAAGCTCTTTAAGCCTTTGCTATTCGTTTGTATTTGTATTGTTAAAGGGCTTTTGTAACCTTGTACATTGTATATTGCATGTTTAATAGTTATACGATGGTCCTTGCCCGATGAAGATTGCCAGAAGCGAATTTACTTACCAGATGATTCGTTGATTCTTGGACCTCTGTTTATTGTACTAAATTGATACTTTTGCATTGCTTTTTCATATGATTTATTGATTTAGCGTATATTTCAGCTATAAGTTTCTCTTGTTGTGGGAGGGGCCGTGGCTCGGTGGTGGCATCTCTGCTTTGCATGCCGGAGGTCCCAGGTTTGGATCTTGGATAAGCCAATAGATGGCATGAAAGATCTCTGCCCGAGACCCTGGAGAACTGCTGCCAATCATAGCAGAAGATGCACCTTATGACAGTCGGGGGGCTTGTGGGAGGATCCATGGCTCAGGGGTAGAGTCTCTGCTTTGCATGCCGGAGGTTCCTAACAGCCTTATTCCTTTTGGGTGCAGACTACGCCGTCACTGCCAATTCCAAGATTGTCGTGGTTTCTGCCGGCGTCCGCCAGCAGGAAGGGGAGAGCCGTCTTGACTTGGTCCAGAGGAACGTGAACGTCTTCAAGTTTATCATCCCCCAGGTGGTGAAGTACAGTCCCAACTGCATCATCCTGGTTGTGTCCAACCCAGGTAAATAATGGCTGTCGGCCGCTCGGGATCCCCCCCGCCCGTACAAATGGGCGTGGGTGCCATGACATCGGCCAATACCTTTCTGGGCGTCCACCAAGTGTTTTTAGAAAGCAGGCGGGGCTTTTGCCCCAGTCAGGCTTCTGAGAGTTCATTGGAGGTATGATTGACTGGGCAGATTTTTTAAAATGTTGATTTGGCAGCATACCACAGGAAAAGGATTCTCACTTTCTGACTGAAGATGAGCTGCGGCAGCCATCTTGTGGCTGGCTCCGCCTCCCGCGGCAGCCATCTTGTGGCTGGCTCCGCCTCTTGTGGCTGGCTCCACCTCCTGCGGCAGCCATCTTATGGCTGTGCCCACCGCACTGTGTCAGAATTCCAAAGGTACCCCATAGGTTCAAAAAGAGTGGAGACCCCTGGTGGCGAGGTTCTCCACGAACCTTGCCAGGAGCATGGGTCAAAGGTGTGGAGACTCTTCACGTGGTGGTCTGCCCGCACGGAAGCTGTGATGAAGTACCCTGCGTCATCCCCGGTCCTGAGCACATAGGCATAGCACAAGTAGCACAAAGCCGCCCCCCTCAGTCCATCTTTCTTCCACTCCCCAGTGGACATCCTGACCTACGTCACGTGGAAGCTAAGTGGCCTGCCGAAGCATCGCGTCATTGGCAGCGGTTGCAACCTCGACACGGCCCGGTTTCGCTACCTGATGGCGGAGAAGCTGGGCGTCCACCCCTCAAGCTGCCACGGCTGGATCTTGGGAGAACACGGGGACTCGAGCGGTGAGTAGTGTAGTTACCTGCCACATCTTCTTGGAACACCTGGACCTGCCTAATTTCTGCAGTGGTGATTTCTGCAGAGGGCCTGTGTGGTTTAATGTTTGGGTCTGGTGGCACCTTTAAGACCAACGGATAAGAGTGTCAGACTAGGATCTGGGGGACCCAGGTTCGAATCCCCACTCGTGCCATGGAAGCCCACTAGATGACCTCGGGCCAGTCACAGTCTCTCGGTCTCCCCTACGTCACAGGGTTGTTGTGAAGATAACACTGAATAATTATCATACAACCGCGGGTGTTGTATAGCCAGGAGATCCTAAGATTGTCTGGCAGCCAGAAGTTCTAGCTCTTTTTTGTGTTGCGCACCACTAAGCAGCGAGCTAGACTTCTTTTGGAGAATGAGAATGCTCTTAAGAGCTGTGACTGGCCCAGGGTCACCCATCTGGTTTCTTATGGAGGAGTGGGGAATGGAACCTGGTTCTCCCAGATTAGAATCTGCCGCTCTTAACCGCTACACCACGCTGGCTCTCTCGGTTGTGAAGATAAAATGGGAGGAGAGAAGAATGACTTTGGGTCCCTATTGGGGAGAAAGGTGGGGTGTAAATAAGGCGAGTAAGTGATAAAAGAAATGAAAATAAATGCGGGCTGTAATAGCCAGTTGCTTTCTTCTGCCACTGACAACGGTTCTGGGATCTGGGTCCTTTGAAGCAGAGGTCTTTTCCATTCTTGTTACCGGAGATCCTTGGAGTGGAGATGCCAGGAATTGAACCCGAGTTTGCGGGGGGTTTTCTCCCGTTCTTGTGCTGTACTGTTGCGCCCACGACCCTTCCCAAAAGAGCATCCCATTAGCGTTATCTGTACACACACCCATGGGTGCCCCCCAAACTCAAGGCCAAAACAATGGCTCTCGCACAGAATTTCTAAGAAAACAAATCGGGCACCTCTGATTTTCCTACTGGGCTTGGCAGACCAAAAATCTACTCCCAAGGAGACAGCATTTTAAAATAATTAAATGGTGTCAGGTGACAACCACCTTAAAGACAACCCCGTGGGGGGTTTTCAAAGAAAGAGATGAGCAGAGGTGGTCTCCCATCCCAGTACTAACCAGGGCGGAGCCTGCTTAACTTCTGAGCTCTGACAAACTCAGGCGAGTCTGGGCTATTCAGGCTGCCATAGCATTTTTAAGCAGATCTAAATAGGGGGCCGCGGTGGCTCAGAGGTTAAGACCCTGAGCTGCAGACCAGAAGGTCGGCAGTTCGAAACCCTGCCAACCTAGCAGTTCAAAAGCAAGGAATTGCAAGTAGATAAATAGGTACCGCTTCAGTGGGAAGGTAGCAGCGTTCCGTGCGCCTCGGCGTTTAGTCATGCCAGTCACATGACCACGGAAACGTCTGCGGACAGTGCTGGCTCTTCGGCTTGGTTGCCGAAGAGGAGCACCACCCCCTAGAGTTGGATTCGACTGGCTTTCAAGCCAGGGAAACTTTTACCTTTAAATAGGAGGTATTTGGGGGAAAGCACTTCTCAGAGAGGTCTGCTTTCGGACGTAGCGAAAAGATGCTTGGCCACTTCCTCTTCATCCTCTGGCCTTCCTTGCAGATGTAGAGAAATAAAACTGTGCAAAAGGCGTCAGTCCAAGAATGTCAGAATAATCTCAACACAGCAGTGAGGTACAACTTGGTAATGACTTTACAGCAAGTGTAAATTACTGCAGTAGTCCCAGCGATAAAGCAATAACATGATTTGAAAGCTTTATTGCTGGGACTATTGTAGCAATTTACACTTGCTGTAAAGTCATTACCAAATTGCACCTCACTGCTGCGTTGAGATTGTACTGACATTATTGTACTGACGCCTTTTGCACAGTTTTATTTATCTATATTGCATTTTTCACTGTGTATTCCGCATTCCTTCCGTGCAGATGGCCATTTAGTAGGTGGGAGGCGGGAGCTCTTGACTGCATTTGGGCCTGACTGAGGGGATGCCTGGCTGTTGTCCTTTTGGCCTCGAAAATTAAGCACACGACAAAGCAACTACAGAGAACCAAAGGCCTAAAGGGTCTAAAGCAGGGGTGTCAAACATGCGGCCCGTGGGCCGGATGAGGCCCTCGGAGGGCCCTAATAGGTCCCTCAAGACCCTGGCTGTTTCTTGCTTCCTTCCCCAGTTCTCTTGCTGCTGCCACATCACAGCTTGCTTTACCAGTCTCCCTCAGTCTCACAGGAGAGATAGATAGGCAAGCCTCTCCTGTGCGATTGAGAGTGTGTGGTAAAGAACTGGCTGTCCTTTGTAAAGTTTATATCTCCGCTACCTGGCATTACACTTTACAATACACAATACAGCGATAATCACAGTAATGTACAAACAAAGAGAAAGTCACTGTTTAACGCAGATAATAATTCACAAACAATTTAGTAGTCCAACAGGGTCTATATGTGTAATGAACAACCCAACAGGGTCTACAGGCAAAACATATAGGTCTCTCTTATGCAGAATATCTTCAAACAAAGACACATAATCTTTAGACGAAGGACAAAGATGCCAGCTTTGATCCTTCATTTCGTCAGGAGCTTCTTCAGCTTGCGAAATATAAAACATATGTCTTAACTACTCCAAGTACAATTATTGATTAACTCCTGTAGTGGTCTCCTGTAGTGGTCTGGTGTAGTGGTTAAGTGCGCGGACTCTAATCTGGGAGAACCGGGTTTGATTCCCCACTCCTCCACTTGCACCTGGCTGGATGACCTTGGGCAAGCCATAGCTCTGTACCAGCTGTTCCCTCAAGGACAGCTTGGGAAAGAGTTCTCTCAGCCCCACCTACCTCACAGGGTGTCTGTTGTGGGGAGGGGAGGGGAAAGGAGTTTGTAAGCCGCTCTGAGACTCTTAAGTGAGTGAAGGGCGGGATATAAATCCAATCTCTTCTTCTTCTTCTTCTCTTCCTTTTATTTATTGATTTGATTTGATTTATAGGCCGCTTTCCCCACAGCGCAGGCTCAGAGTGGCGTACACAACTTGGCAAGCCAAGATATATAAATACAGTTAAAATCCATTAAAACATAATAAACATTCAACAACAATAAGAATAAAGTGCTCAATACTTTTCAGATGGTGTCATACATGAACCCCATGTTTACCGGCTCCGGGTGTCAGTTGTCCCCCAGTCCGGATGGTGATAACCGCGGCCGGCCACCACCCATCTGAGCTGCGGCCGATTGATGGTCATAAGGTGGGGGAGGAGATGGAAAGAAGGTGGCGGCCCCTAATTATAAGCCTGGCGGAAGAGCTCCGTCTTACAGGCCCTGCGGAACTGCCTAAGGTCCCGCAGGGCCCTGATCTCCTCCGGGAGCTCATTCCACCATTTTACCAACGGTGCATCATGCATATACTTACAACCTCTTCAGAACAAGAAATCCAATCTCTGTTGCATTCATAGATGATTATTCTGTGAGAAAGATGCCACCGTTAATTATTTATGTAATGAATTCTCACTCCTAGGAGCCTAAGAATAGAAACTTGTGCTGAGAAAAGCTCACCCCAAAGTAAGGGCATTGATGGGCAACCGATCCAAAAGGGACACAACCTCACATAGCCTTACCAATCAACTACACCAAGGGTGGGCAATTGTTTTGGCTCGGGGGCCACTTTGTGGGAGCGGAGGTTAGCGGAGGGCCACACCTTTTAAAATGCATTCATTACTTAACTTTGCATTTCAGAAAAGGTATAAATTGTATCATAAAAATCAATAAATATAAATTAAAATAGTGGTAGTTTTATTCAATTTATTTATTGTGCTAATTTCATATCATCTATAGCTGCAAGCACATTTAATTTTCGAATCAGTTTAATGAGACAAATGTACCCTATCACACTTTTCTACAATTTTTTTGAAATCAGGAGTGAGATCGCTTGTTGAGATTCTCATCACAACCTGCAAGTTAATGTCTGTCAAAGAGCATCTATATTTACTCTTGTTAATCTTCATGTCTTGGTGGACCGCAAAAAACTCTGTGGCGGGCCGCATGTGGCCCGCGGGCCGCCATTTGCCCACCCCTGAACTACACCAATACCCACCATATATACACAAACTCAGCATAATATTTAAAGGGGGAAAAGGAGATGCATTATGCTCACCCAATTTCAGTCAATAGAATTCAATTCTTTTTTTATGAAATTGAGTGAGCATAATGCATTTCTTGCCCCATTAAATATTATGCTGAGTTTGTGTATGACCCCGTGTGAAACTTCTGAGTAGACCAATTAAGCCAGGCCTTAATGAAAGCAAAAAGTCCTTTTATTTCTTAATGATCAGTCAGGAACACGTCGTTTGTCAGTGATAGCAAACCAGAGGCAGCAGGGACCCATATGCAGAATTCAAAAGGTAAGGGCAGGTGATGCACCAATCAGAGTAAAATAAAAGAAGCGCGCAAACCCGAACCGTTGGGTTCTCACAGAAAAAAGGCGCGGAAGCATTACCCCCTCCCCCCACGGCCCCTTTGTGAACTCTACTTGCGTTTCACAGGCCGGGCACCTGGCCTAAATCGGTTTTAGAAGTCTTCAAGGTTACCAAGCAAGATTAGGCGCCAGAATGAACGAGACAGTGGGAGGAGGCGAGGGGGAAGATAGCACTCGGCGAGCGGGCAAGGTGACGTGGGAGTCAGTGGCAAGCCAACCTCCCGACTAATGAATGGACCAGTGTTAAGACAGACAATGAATTTATGGCAGAGGACCTGACACCCTGTTGGGTTGCTCATTACCCATACAGACCCTGTTCAGCAATTACGTTTTATGACACACATGGCCCGGCCCAACAAGGTCTCATTGGTGTCAGCTCTGGCCCTCATAACAAGTGAGTTATGACCCCTAGTCTAAAGTTAAATTGCTTTCAAGTCCCCTCCCCCTGCGGTACACCTGCACTTCTTATCCCCTTGGAGTTAACATTCTGAGCATTCCTTAGCTTTTTTTTTTTCATTTCTCAAAACATGATTGCCGGAGGATATCAAGGGAGCTCTTGTTCTTTAGTCAGAGAAACCGGTTTTTCTGCCTCGTGAAGGTAGAGGCAGGGACTTGGGTTCCAAGCCTTGACTTAATTTGTGCCCTGAAATTCGTGTTTCAGTAAATTCAGTGCATCGGGCCTTACAGAGTTTAAAACCAGTTGTTTGTAGAAAAAAAACCCCCTCAAAAAACACCAGATGGGGGGTTAATAGTTTTCTCTTCACAAATTTTTAAGAGTTCCTTCTTCAGACTACAGTTACTGCCAATGCTCCCTCTAAGATGTGGAGCCTGGTGAGCAAAAATTCCACTTTGTGAGCGACTGGCATTCAAGTTGTAAGCGAGCGATTTGGCTACTGCATAAATCAGTTTGCTCTGGAGCCATCCCGCCTGAGCTAGGACAAAAAGGTGTGAGCCGGAGGCTAAAAAACCGTGAGATAGCTCACACTAACTCAGCTTAGAGGGAACACTGGTTCCGGCCTGCGTTTTCCAAGCATATCTGGCGTAATTTCATGATCTCCGGTAGCTGGATGTTTGGTTAAAACAGACAGCTTCAACAAAGGGCTTTACTTCATTCTTGTTTTACTCACTTGTAAGTTCCTGTTTCTTGGAGGGGGGTGGGCAGTTCCTCATACGTTTTGCTCCTTCTACTGGCTGATACAATACCTCACAGAAAAAGGCACAGTTTAAATCTGCAGGGAGATATTGTTGGGATTTTTGCCTTTAAATAAGGCTGGGGCAAAGCAAGAGGCATACTCCGGGAGTTAGATTTAAAAAAAAATTAAAAAGAGGGTGAGGAACGTTTGGACAAAAGAAATGTAGACAATACGTCTTAGCATCTAACTATTGCTAATAGTCACATTGCTAGAGAAACGGATACGGGCTTCTCCTTGGTCAGCGACAAAAAAATGGAAGGTCAACAATAAAGATTGTGAATACATACAAGCTCAAAGCAATAATTTTAAACAAGGTGCTAACTGACCAATAGAAAGGTTACGGGTCAAAACACCTGTTTAATTTTCCCTGGCAGACTAAAGACTACTTCTAAGTGGACACAGGTTTACATAATGTCTTGTCCTGTTCGCTAGCAACTAACAGTATCAGGTTAACCCCATAATGACTGAAATGTATGCGACTTGTAACTCCAACAGAGACGCTGGAAATAAACCTATGTGAAAATTGAATCGACCATTAGAGGGAACCAAACACATGCAGAACAGCCCCCCCCCCCCAATACACCAAGAAACTGGAACTCACATGCAAAGAAAATGAGAATATGGCGAGGCCTACAGTTAAACAAACTGCATTCAAGTCATTTCCCCCCCATATATCATTTTGCCTGGATGCACTTGTTTAGAAAACCGTTCCACTCGTGAGGTTTTTTTTGTTAATGTGCAGATTCTGTTCTGTCTCCCAAAAGCCAAACTAGTCGTGATGGCTTCCTTGCGCCCCGCCACAGGGATGCCTCCTCTGTTTTAGGGACGACGTTCCCTCTGCTTATAAAGCTGCCGCGGTCCGATCCTAGTTGGGGTCGCCGTGTAGGGAGGAGGAAGCGGTGCTCCCTCTAAGCAGTGGAGTCTCGTGAGCAAAAATCCTGCTTTGTGAGCTACTGGCATTAAAGTTACGAGCGAGCTGTTCGGCTGCTGCACAAATCAGTTTGCTCTGGAGCCACCCTTCCTGAGCTAAGACAAAAATGTATGGGCGGAGGCTAAACAACTGTGAGCTAGCTCACACTAACGCAGCTTAGAGGGAACACTGTAGGACAGGGGTGGCCAGCCTTGCTTAACGTAAGAGCCACATAGAATAAACGTCAGATGTCTGAGAGCCGCAAGACAGGAACAAATATCACACACAACGTTTTTATTTTTAAAAATATGCAAATTTGCTTTTTATTAACGTTAAATGGGACTGCCAAAAATAAAAACAAACGAGGAAAACCGGTTATTGATAATGATATTACTTGTTTGCTAATGATATTGAGAGAGAGAGAGAGAGAGAAAAAGAGAGAGATGGAAAGAAAGAATTAAAGAAGTGGAAAGAAAGAGAGAGAGAGAAACTAGGAAAGCAAATAGATGGGAAGGAAGGAAGGGAGAAAGAGAGAAAAAGCATGCCTCCCCTTTGCTTCCCCAGCCGCCCTGCCAGGAGCCGCACAATATGTGTGAAAGAGCCGCATGTGGCTCCCGAGCCACTGGTTGGCCACCCCTGCTGTAGCGAGTCTTACCCACCCCTGTTCTCAAGGGACCAAGCCGCTAGCATTTTGGGTCCTTGAGAACAGCAGGCGGGGGAGGGACAACCCCCCCCCCCCCGGCGCATTAATGAACAGCAGAGCCCCAGTTCCTCCTCCTAACAGAGCCTTTTTTGCCCGATTCCCATGGGAAAGAAGGCTCAAATCACCGCCAGGGCTGCGGCTGATCTGGATCCTTGTTGCCCTCTCTTGCAGTGCCCGTTTGGAGTGGCGTCAACGTGGCTGGCGTTTCTCTCCAGGAACTGAACCCCTCAATGGGGACCAACCAAGATCCTGAGAACTGGAAAGAAGTCCACAAGCAGGTGGTTGCCAGGTATGGAGACCAGATTGTAGGAGACGCTGTGGCCCATGGCTGAGTCCGCCTTGCAGAGCTCAGGGGCAAGCATTCCGCACACCTCACCGAGCTAACACGCATGTACGTAGCAGGAGCAAAGAGCCAGAGTCCAGTAGCACCTTAAAGAGTAGCAAAATTTGTGGCAGGGGAGGAGCTGTCATGAGCCACTGCCACAAATCTGGTTAGTCTTCAAGGGACTTCTGGACTCTGCTCTTTTCTACTGCAACAGACTAACACAGCTACCTGTCTTGACATCTGTTTGTACGTACTGTCAGTTCGCCACCAACTTCTGCCAACTCCGGCACGGGGTTTTCAAGGCAAGTGAGAAGCAGAGGTGGTTTGCCATGGCCTTCCTCTGCAGAGCCTTCCTTGGTGGTCTCTCATCCAAGCCTTATGGCAACCCCAATAAGGGGCTTTCAAGGCAAGTGAGAAGCAGAGGTGGTTGGCCATGGCCTTCCTCTGCAGAGCCTTCCTTGGTGGTCTCTCATCCAAGCCTTATGGCGACCCCAGCCAGGGGCTTTCCAGGCAAGTGAGAGGCAGAGGTGGATTGCCACGGCCTTCCTCTGCAGAGCCTTCCTTGGTGGTCTCTCATCCAAGCCTTATGGCAACCCCAATAAGGGGCTTTCAAGGCAAGTGAGAAGCAGAGGTGGTTGGCCATGGCCTTCCTCTGCAGAGCCTTCCTTGGTGGTCTCCCATCCAAGCCTTATTGTGACACCAGCAAGGGGCTTTCAAGGCAAGTGAGAAGCAGAGGTGGTTGGCCATGGCCTTCCTCCGCAGAGCCTTCCTTGGTGGTCTCCCATCCAAGCCTTCTGGGGACCCCAGCAAGGGGCTTTCAAGGCAAGGGAGATGCAGAGGAGGTTTGCCATGGCCTTCCTCTGCAGAGCCTTCCTTGGTGGTCTCTCTTCCAAGCCTTCTGGTGACCCCAGCCAGGGGCTTTCCAGGCAAGTGAGAGGCAGAGGTGGATTGCCACGGCCTTCCTCTGCAGAGCCTCCCTTGGTGGTCTCTCATCCAAGCCTTGTGGTGACCCCAGCAAGGGGCTTTCAAGGCAAGTGTGAAGCAGAGGTGGTTGGCCATGGCCTTCCTCTGCAGAGCCTTCCTTGGTGGTCTCTCATCCAAGCCTTATGGCGACCCCAGCAAGGGGCTTTCAAGGCAAGTGAGAAGCAGAGGTGGATTGCCACGGCCTTCCTCTGCAGAGCCTTCCTTGGTGGTCTCCCATCTTGTTCTGACTCTTTTTAGCTACTGAGTTCTGACAAGTTGGGGCTCCACCATGCTGCCTTCCTTCTCACAGCCTTGCCAAGAAGGAGCAACGTAAAGAAATAAAGTAGGCCGTTGCCATCTGCTGTCTCTGCCTGTGGCCATCACTCCATCCTCTGGCAGCAGATTCCACATTTGAATCGCATATTGACTAAAGAAGTACTTTCTGCCTTCCTCCTTAGCACTCTCCTCCTTTCCCACACGCCAGCTGCCTCCTCCTCTTTTCCAGCCCTGCCCCAACTGGTTCGGTCTTCTCCCGCCAGCTAGTACAGTCCCCCTCCAACATTGGTATGCCCCGTTGATGTCATCAAGTGGCGCTTGAGTCTGTGCTGGCCTCAGCCCAGTTTTTTAGCCTCCAGCTCACACATTTTTGCCTTAGCTCAGGAAGGATGGCTCCAGAGCAAATGCGGTCGCCAAGTAGCTCGTTCACAACTTTAGTGCCAGTAGCTCACAAAGCAGAATTTTTGCTCCCAAGACTCCACAGCTTAGAGGGAGCATTGCCCAAGAGCTAAGATCAGGGCTAAATTGCATGTGGGTTCCTGGCTTTCTGCCTAGGCCGTAGTCCTTACATGCTCCCTCCCAAGTAAAGCCACGTCACTCTGTTTGTCCACACAACCTCTCGTGGAATTTTCACTTTTCGCAGACATAATGGAACCTTTTCTGTGATTTTTTGTTTTGTTTTGCAGCGCCTACGAGGTAATCAAGCTTAAAGGCTACACCAACTGGGCCATCGGCTTGAGCGTTGCTGACCTGCTGGAGACCATCTTGAAGAACCTCTGCAGAGTTCACCCAGTTTCCACCATGGTGAAGGTGAGGAACGGGCGTTCGGCTTGTGGTGTTTTCTGCTCTGTTTTTCATTCCTGCAGCCCCACACACCCCTGTTCTAGATGGGAGAGACCCCTCACCGGATGCAGGAAAATGGATCGTGGTCTTGAATAATTTGGTTCTCAGGACTGTATCAGGAGAAAAGAGCAAAAGTCCAGGAGCACCTGAAAGACTAACACAATTTGTGGCAGGGGAGGAGCTTTCCTGAGTCGCTGCTCACTTCTTCAGATACTTCTTCAGGTATCTGAAGAGGTGAGCCGTGACTCACAAAAGCTCCTCCCCTGCCACAAATTGTGTTAGTCTTTCAGGTGCTCCTGGACTCCTGTTCTTTTCTCCTGATACAGTCCTGAGAACTTCAGATACATCTAGAATGTGAGTCCATCTGTCCTAGATACTGGAAAGTGGAGCGTTTTCAGGTGCCAAATGACATTGGCAGGCTAATGATAACACACCCTCCTTATAATAATGGTTATTTCCCTAGCGTGTATAACCGAATTAAATAACGGGCATGATTTTCCACCACCTCCCTTTCAGAAATCCATATGTTTAAGAACAGAAGAAGAGGCCTGCTGGATCAGACCAGTGGTCCATCTAGCCCACCATCCTGTCTCACAAAGTGGCCAACTAGTTCCTCTGGAGGGCCAACAACAACGCATAAAGGCAGAGGCCTTCCCCTGATAAGAATATAAGAAGAACCCTGCTGGATCAGACCAGTGATCCATCTAGTCCAGCATCCTGTCTCACACCGTGGCCAACCAGTTCCTCTGGAGGGCCAACAGCAGGGCAGAGAGGCCGAGGACTTCATAAGAACACCGGAAGAGCCCTGCTGGATCAGTCCAGTGGTCCATCTAGCCCAGCATCCTATCTCACACAGTGGCTAACCAGTTCCTCTGGAGAGCCAACAACAGGGCATAGAGGCCGAGGCCTTCTCCTGATGTTGCCTCCTGCCTCTGGAATTCAGATGTTGACTGCTGAATGTGGAGGTTCCCTTTAGTCACCATGGCTAGGAGCCATTGATAGACCTATCCTTCATGAACCTGTCTAATTCTCTTTAAAGCTCAAAGGGGAGTGGGGAAGATGCCATCTCTTTAAAAGCTCCTGTCATAAGAACGTAAGAAAAGCCCTGTTGGCTCAGACCAGTGGACCATCTAGTCCCGCATCTTGTCTCACACAGTGGCCAACCAGTTCCTCCAGATGGCCAACAACAGGGCATAGAGGCTGAGACTTTCCCCTGATGTTGCCTCCTGGCTCTGGGATTCAGAGGCTTAGTGCCTCTGAACGTGGAGGGTTCACCTCGGTCGCCATGGCTAGTAGGCACTGATAGACAAGTTCTCCATGAACCTATCTAATAATCCCCTTTGAAAGCTGTTTATAAGTTTAATTCTCCTCTCATAACTAATGAACTAATTTGGTGAAGTTTACTAGCAGGCCTGAGTTGAGATTTTAAATTTGGGGTTTTATTTTTTTTAATGTATGTTCTCTTACGCGTTTTGTTTTATGTTGTAAGCCAGCTTGTACTCCGTAAGGAAGAAAGATGACTAATAAATGTTTAAATACATAGAAATAAGTAATATAAATAAGGAATTGTAGAATGTGCAGTTTGAGTTCTACTAGAACTCTCTAGAAGAGAACAGATCTTTCTAAAGAACTGGAGTGGGATTTTTTTTGAGGTAGATTATTTTATATATTTAATTCTATTATTTCATTTGTTCTATTTGTTTTGTTTATTTATTCTTGGTGCTTGGGGGTATGTGGCCAACAGTGGGAGGGCTTGTAGTGTCCTGGCCCCACTGCTGGACCTCCTGAGGGCACCTGGTGTTTTTGGCCACTGTGTGACACAGAGTGTTGGATTGGATGGGCCACTGGCCTGACCCAACATTGGCTTCTCTTATGTTCTTCTTTATTTTATTTTTAGTTATTTCATTTATAACCCACCTTTATTCCCAATCGAGTCCCCAAGTGGCATAGATAGTTCTCCTCTCCTCCCTTTTATTCCCGCAACAACCCTGCAAGGTAGGTTAGGCTGAGAGCCTGTGACTTGCCCAAGTTCATCCAGGGAGCTTCCGTAGAGCAGGGGTTCGAATCCGGGTTTCCCGGATCCTAGTCGGACGCTCTTGACCACCACAACCACGCCGACTCTCAGTGTTCTCAAGTGCTCCCTCTTCTTATTGCAGGGGATGTATGGCATTGAAAACGAAGTCTTCCTGAGCCTTCCGTGTGTGCTGGGGTCTGCCGGGTTGACCAGCGTGATCAATCAGAAACTGAAGGACGCCGAAGTGGCTCAGCTCCAGCAGAGCGCCACCACGTTGTGGAACGTCCAGAAGGACCTAAAAGACCTGTAGATGCGTAGGAACACTTCTCCAGCAGCAACCAGAAGACAACCAGTATTCACCACCCAACCTGTGTTTCTGCACAAGCCCCTCTTGTTCTAACTCCACAGGCGAGCTTCTGTTAGTCGTAGCAAAACCGTACAAGCTTCCCGCCCGCCGCCGCTAAGAAGTGTGCTTGGTGTAACGCAGACCTCTGGAACAAATAAAACTGGCTCCTTTCGTGTGTGCTCTGTTCTCCGACAAAGTATTGTGGCTCCTTTTTATTCCCTCCCCTGCTGCTGGGGTGATGTGCGGCTTAAGGGCAGGATAAATACAATCCTCAACTTGTATAATTATTTTTTATCATTTAGATCCTGTTTTTCTCCCCAGAGAGGCTTATCATGAGAACGTAAGAAGATCTGACCAGTGGTCCATCTAGTCCAGCATCCTGTCCCACACAGTGGCCAACCAGTTCCTCTGTATGACCAAACAATAGGGCACAGAGGCTGAAGCCTTCATAAGAACATCAGACGAGTCCTGCTGGATCAGACCTGTGATCCATCTAGTCCACCATCCTGTCTCACCCAGTGGCCAACCAGTTCCTCTGGACGTCCAACAACAGGGCATAGAGGCTGAACATAAGAACATAAGGAGAGCGCTGCTGGATCAGACCAGTGGTCCGTCTAAGCCAGCATCCTGTCTCACACAGTGGCGCCCCAGTTCCTCTGGATGTCCAACAACAGGGCATGGAGGCTGAGGTCTTCTTAAGAACATAAGAAGAGCCCTGCTGGATCAGACCAATGGTTCGTCTGGGACAGCATCCTGTCTCACACAGAGGCCAACCAGTTCTTCTGGATGGCCAACAGCAGGGCATAGAGGCTGAGGCCTTCATAAGAACATAAGAAGAGCTCTGCTGGATCAGACCAGTGGTCCGTCTAATGCAGCACCCTGTCTCACACAGAGGCCAACCAGTTCCTCTGGAGGGCCAACATCAGGGTATAGAGGCTGAGGCCTTCATAAGAACATAAGGAGATCCCTGGTGGATCAGACCTGTAGTCCATCTAGTCCAGCATCCTGTCCCACACATTGGTCAAACAGTTCCTCTGAACAGCCAACAACAAGGCACAGAGGCTGAGGCCATCTCCTCATGTTGCCTCCTGACTCTAGGATTCAGAGGTTGACTGCCTCTGATCACGGAGGTTCCCTTTGGTCACTGTGGTTATCACACTCTTTTCCCCTCCACTTTTTCCTCGTCACACCAACCCCACGAGGGCAGGTTAGGCCGAGAGCCTGTGGTAGGTACAAGGTCAACCAGTGAGCCTCCATGACGGAGTAGGGATTCGAACTTGGGCGTCCCACATGCTAGGATGATATTCTAACCACTACACTATGCTGGCTCTCCGTGACGGGACAGATACACTTTTATGGAATCATAGGGTTCGAAGGGACCTCCAGGGTCATCTTGTCCAACCCCTTGCACAATGCAGGAAATCCACAAATACCTTCCATGCCCAGAAGATGACAAAAAACCTCCAGGATCCCCGGCCAAACTGGCCTGGAGAAAACTGCTTCCTGACCCCCAAAGTGGTGGTCCGCATTTCCCTGGGTGTGTAAGAAAGGGCCACAAGAACTAAGCACTGAGGCAACCCTTCCCGCCCTCCCTCTCATGATCTGCCTCAGTTCACAGAACCAGCATTGCTGTCAGATGGCCATCTAGCCTCTGAAAACCTCCAAAGAAGGAGAGCCCACCAGCTCCCGAGGAAGCCTGTCCCACTGAGGAACCGCTCTAACTGCCAGGAAGTTCTTCCTAATGTTTAGCTGAAAACTCTCTCGATTTAATTTCAACTCAGAACATTCTCCTTCCCGTCCTTATGTAATCATGATGTTTGTTCCAACATAGAATTAATGGAGTCCATTTTGGTTCCGGTTAAACCGAGAAAGTGGATCCCAGTATTGGCATGTGTTGACCAACTGATGATGATCAGTGTACGGCCTGAAGCTGCTACTGTGCTGGTGGCGGGTACCGTTTTTTGTTTCATCGTGGTGTCATCTGTTTGCAAGGCTAGGAAGGGGGGGCTCCACGACCTCGAGAATGGCCGTGGTCCAGGGTACGCCCAGCAGCCTGGCAGAACTCCTCCTACTGGCCACATGTTAGAACTGCAGGCATTTCCAAGTGGGAAAAATGGGCCTGTTGCCTCCCTGGCACGCCTGCCTTTAAGAGCCAACTTTTTGCTTGTCTTTTTTTAAAAAATAGTTGCTGTTGCTTTGCTGTATTTCTGTTTTTAATTTGAGTTTTTTAAAGTAATGTATGGCCTGATCTTGGCGTTGTAGGATAAAAGACAGACACGGGCACATTCACGAATCATTTAAGGTCCATAGAAACCTTACCTGCTGTTAAGTTAAAAGAATTCATGACAGCTTTTGCCAATGTTAAGTACATTGTTTCACAGTAAACAATAACTACCGTATTTTTCGCTCCATAAGACGCACTTTTTCTCCCCAAAAAAGGGGGGGGGGAGTGTGTGCGTCTCATGGAGCGAATATGGAGCTTTTCTTACTGTAACAGGGCTCTTTCTTCAGCAGGAACGCAGGGGAACGCCATTCAGGCTGGCATCCCAGCCTTCCCCGCCCCTCCCTGCTGGGCCTGAGCTGTTAAGACTTAAAAGGGAAACGGCAGGAAAAACCCCACCAGGTTAAGTACTCTTTCCCTTTGAGTGCTTTTCCCCTTTAAGACAGCCAGCAGCAGAAAGCCCCGCCCACAGATTAAGCTCCGTGGCTACTTTGCACAGAAAGGCCTGGGTTTGCATGGCATGCCGACGTCTCTATTCTTTCCTTTCTTTATCTTCCTTCCTTTCCTTTTTTCTGTCTGTCTGTCTGTCTTTCTGTCTCTCTCTCTGTCCCCACCTTTCTTCCTTCCTTTCCCTTTCTCTCTCCTCCTCCTTCCTTCCTTTATCTTCCTCTCTCTCTCTCTCTTTCTGTTTCATTTTTTCCTGTTTTCCTCCTCTAAAAACATGGTGCGTCTTATAATCAGGTGCGTCTTATGGAGCGAAAAATACGGTAATTTGGTCTTTTAAAAAAATTAATTAGCATACGTGTCGGTTTTGTTCTATTTTTTCTGTTCTGTTTTAAATATATATATCTATATTTGACCAGGCCACTTATCCCGTCTTTTGAACTGTTCAAATTGCTGACCCTGCTTGGATCCGTTTCGTCAGGGAATTTTCTTTCGTGTTCATCTGACCGTCTTGGCACTTCAGATCACCCGCTCCGTTGACTCCTGTTAAGCTCTGCTTGTTTCCCCACATTCATCACCGGTGCTTATAAAAGATGCAAAGCAAGGAGCTGGAGAGCGCGTTCATAGTTGTGCAAACAGTTGAACAACCTAGCTGGTGTGTAACCTTTGCAGGTACCTAAACGAAAGCCATCTCTGAACGTGGCTGGATTTCGAATTGCCTCTTAACAGCAATGAATTTGGAGAGAGGTTTTCTCCAACCCAAGAAATCTGACACTTCCAGCCAATGTTTACTGTTTTTTCCCCTTGCTAAGCGGAGCTGTTCACATTCTGAGCAGAATATAATTGCTGTGATTTTAAAAGTGGGCAGTGTAAGACCCTGTGCAGCTCCGGATTGTTGCTGAGCGGGGCTTCCTGGAGTAGCTGTATAGGATTGCACAGTTGTTGCTGTTCTAGTTAAGAGTTTTGTTGTTCTAAGCTGATTGACTTCACCCGATTTAGGAAGGGATGCACTGTAAAACTAGAGCAACTGCTCATGAGAGAACAGCTCTGAAAGAACTTGTGACTGACCCAAGGTCACACCAGCAGGTGCACGCAGAGGAGTGGGGAATCAAACCTGGTTCTCCCAGTTTGGAGGCTACATTCCTAACCAGTGTTCCCTCTGAGCTGAGTTAGTGTGAGCTAGCTCAGTTTTTTAGCCTCCGGCTCACACATTTTTGTTTTAGCTCGGGAAGGATGGTTCCAGAGCAAATTAATTTATGCAGGAGCCGAGTCGCTCGCTCACAACTTTAATGCCAGTAGCTCACAAAGTAGAATTTTTGCTCACAAGATTCCACAGCTTAGAGGGAGCATTGCTCCTAAACACTGCACCAAACTGGCTGTTGTCGCAGGCTTTCTGATGTGTGGATGGCTGGACCTTCAAGGCCACACCAGGGCACCTAACTACATTTTACTTCTGAAGGTGGAGGAAAGCCAGGCCTTGCCCTTAGCTTTGGGAAAGAAGCTTTGTCAAGGAGGCGAACGGCTACTGTGACTGGCCCAAGGTCACCCAGCAGGCTGCATGTGGAGGAGTGGGGAATCGAACCCAGTTCTCCCAGATTAGAGTTTGCCGCTCTTAACCAATTCACCACAGCTGGTTCTCTGTGTGCCACTGGTGTTTTGTTTTGCTACAACAGAACTAACTAACTCAGCTCCCTCTTTGGGAGTTTCAAGAAAGTCCCCGCTGGGAATCATTTGTGGGGGGGGGGGGAGCATACACAGTAATAGTTTACTGTTGTTTGTCCGTACACAAATACAGTCCCCCTGCTGAGGAGAATAATAAAGGAAGCTGCTGAGATCTGTACTACTGGCTCGTGTGTGTGAATTCTTCTGTTTACAGCAAACAAGCAAGCCCAAATACCGATACAGGATATCCTGCCTTTGAGCAAATGAACTCCTTCCCCACAGGACACCCCTTCCTATCAGCTTTCACGGCACACTTCCAGCACAGGCTGAGTTCGTGTCCGTCCTTAGTTGTAAAAACGTATCTGTAAAGCAATCCAGCAAAAATGGCCTTGGATGCAAATGGTTTTTGACATCTTCGGCACTACCTTTAAACTCTCTTTCCTACCTCCGTCGGTCAGTGACCTTTTATCTTGCTTTCCAACAAAGCTCAGATCACTGTACAATTTGGTCTCACATGCTCTCGAAAACAGTTTGCTATCTCGGAGAGAAGATCCCTGCATGATGGAAGAATTCTCCGATGTAACCTAAGATGCCAAAATTGCTCAAAAAGCTGCAATGGATGGAATTTGCACATTATATCGGTTTGCAATAATCTCTGTCGTACACCAGTGCTTTCCACGGGCGTATGGTTAGGATCTGGGAGGGCTCAAGAGAGCTCTCTCAGCCCCACCTCCCTCACAGGGTGTCTGTTGTGGGGAGGGGAAGGGAAAGGAGATTGTAAGCCGCTCTGAGACTCCTTCGGGTAGTGAAGGGCGGGGTATAAATCCAATCTCCTTCGCACCATAATATTTAGCACATGACAAGACAGTGGCTCTTTAAAAAAACAAATTCCCTCTTATTATCCAATTCCAAAATGTCCTAGCACTTCCAAACCAGCTTTGCATGCAGAAGGTCCCAGGTTCAATTCCCAGCATCTGCAGTTAAAAGGACCAGGTTATACATGATGTGAAACACTTTCCCTACGAAGAAAGGTTAAAGCGCTAGGGGCTCTTTAGCTTGGAGAAACGACGGCTGACATGATGGAGGTTTATAAGATTATGCGTGGGATGGAGCAGGTAGAGAAAGAAGCACTTTTCTCCCTTTCTCACAATACAAGGACTCATGGGCACTCCATGAAATTGCTGAGCAGTCGGGTTAGAACAGAGAAAAGGAAGTTCTTCTTCACCCAAAGAGTGATGAGCACTTGGAATTCCCTGCCACAGGAGGTAGTGGCGGCTACAAGCATGCATGGCTTCAGAGGGAATTGGGTCAACATATGGAGCAGAGGTCCATCAGTGGCTATTAGCACAAGGCATAGATAGGAGTTCTCAGTCTGGGGCAAGTGATGCTCTGTATTCTTGGTGCATGGGGGAGGGGGGCATCAGTGGGAGGGCTTCTAGTGTCCTGGCCCCACTGGTGGACCTCCTGAGGGCACCTGGTGTTTTTGGCCACTGTGTGACAGAGTGTTGGACTGGATGGGTCACTGGCCTGATCCAACATTGGTTTCTCTTATGTTCTTATGTCAAGACCTCTGCCTGTGACCCTGGAGAGCTGCTGCCAGTCTGAGTAGACAATGCTGACCTTGATGGACCCAGGGTCCTGATTCAGAATAAGGCAGGTTCCTGTGTACCCCTTACCAGTTCCGTGGCCTGCTATACCACTGTCCTCAGCCACCAGCTTTTCTCTCTACTTTAAGAAGAAGAAGAGATTGGATTTATACCCCGCCCTCCACTCCCCAAGGGAGTCTCAGAGCGGCTTACAAACTCCTTTTCCCTTCACTTCCCCACAACAGACACCCTGTGAGGTAGGTGGGGCTGAGAGAGCTCTTTCCCAAGCTGTCCTTGAGGGAACAGCTGGTACAGAGCTATGGCTTGCCCAAGATCATCCAGCCAGGTGCAAGTGGAGGAGTGGGGAATCAAACCCGGTTCTCCCAGATCAGAGTCTGCGCACTTAACCACTACACCAAACTGGCTTTAGAGCTTGAATACCCCATAGAAGCTCCAAAGTCCTCACTTTCCAAGTCTCTTCTATGCCATCGCTTTTTCTCCTTCCCTGCTGCAAATACGTAGCAATTTAGAAGCAAGGCCATTCCCAGAAGGGGCAGCCAACCAGCATGTTGTTGCATCTATCAAAGTCAAAAAGCATACAGATTTGTATGTAAAGTCATGAATGGCTCTTGCAGCGCCACGCCCAGCTTTATTATCTTTGCCAGTGGTGATGGCAGAATTACATATGCCCCAAAGCTACAGCCATGATTAATCAGTGTAGCTCCAATCTGGCCGCTTCCTACATGGCGCTAAAGCAAAGCATGCCCATTTTCGAGGCACTGATGCAGCACCAAATAAAAGCACGATAAAAGCTCAGTATGAATGGATGAGTATGAATGAGACAAGCCATTTTTCGATGTTTCAGTGCAGCGTGCCTGCTTTGTACTTCGCACCTTCTATGGAAGCCCTAGCAGGGTTTCCAGCGTAAGCCGCATTAAAATGAATGGAAGTCATACATGATACAGTTCGTCCATTTCAGAGAAATTTTGGGAGAATCGTGACCACGGTTGCCTTTACAGAGTTTTTACCAACTTGATATATTCCTCTACATTAATGTGTTGATTCCGATTGGGAAGTCTAAGACCGATTTCACACAAGCCACTGCTCCGCCCCTGCTCTTCCCTTCCCCCCGATTCCACGCATCAATTTCCCATTATGTGCTCTGCAGTTGCATTTTGACCCGCAGCTTTGCCTGATTTCCTCCGCGGCTTCGCGATCCTGTTTTTTGCGGATCTAGAAGACGCGGAGGAGATTGAGCGAAGCTGTGGGTCAAAATGCGGCCACAGAGCACATAATGGGAAATCGACGCGTGCAGTCGGGGGAAAGGGAAGAGCGGGGGCGGAGCAGCAGCTTGTGTGAAATCCGTCTAATATTTTATCCTAACAGATCTTCTGTTTCCCCCTTTGTTGATGTTCGAAAACATACAATAGTCCTTCCCTGCCCTGGATAGCCCTGATCAGATCTCAAAAGCTAAGCAGGGCTGACCCTGACAAATACTTGGAAGGGTGACCTCCAAGGAGCAATGACTCACAAAAGCTCCTCCCCTGCCACATATTTTGTTAGTCTTTAAGGCGCTACTGGACTCTTGCTCTTTTCTGCTCCTGCAAATAGACTAACGTGATTAACCATCTTGATCTGAAATACAGTAAGGTTTCCCTTGTTTGAAAGCCAGTCGTATCCAACTCTAGGGTTGCAGGGCTCCTCTCTGTTTCCAAGCCGAAGAGCCAGTGCTGTCCGAAGATGTTTCCATGGTCATGTGGCTGGCATGACTGGATGCCAAGGTGCATGGGTGCATAAATTAGCATCTATGAAGGTAAATTGGCATATGCAAATATTTTCTCCTTGTCTGCCCTGTTTGTTCGAGGGCTCTTTTTTTGGTTGTCTATCCCTTGCCCTGGTCCCAAATTCACAGCTCCATTACCTGTGCATTGGCAGCTGGAGGGGAAGGGGCAGATTTGGCCCAGTGGCTGCCAGCGGCAGTTCTGCATTCTATGTCCAAGTAGCTGCGATTGGATGCAGAGTTTGAGTCCAGTGGCACTTCTAAGACCAATAAAGTTTGATCCTGGTTATAAGCGTTCGTGTGCATGGACAGGAGACTGATGGCTGGGGGACAGGAGACAGATGTGGCTGTCTGGATGCGCATGTTAAATCAGTTGTGGAGAAGCAGTGACAATGGGTAAACAGCTCATCTGATCGCAGCCTAAAACGGTTACCCACCTGAATCTTTCTGTAAGATGTTGTCTTCCATCATATATCTTATCCTTTTGGGAAACGGCCCCATATCTCACTTTTGAGACATTCCTCCAAGTCCTTCCTAACTTGATAACAACTTTCCATTCAGACTTCACCAGAGGACCCCTCATTAGATTGCACAGTGCCGATTAGAGCCGTACTATGCTGTATGGGATCTGATTAGAAGCCACATTAATTCACCAGTGGGTGGGGGGGGGGGGGGAGCAGAAACCAGGAGGGTGGAAGAAAGGAAAACAAAGGCAAAAATGAAACAGGCTGATTTCCATCAAGAGAGGAGCTAGAAGGAACACAAATAACTGATAACTCAATTTCTAGGCAATATTCACTCATTTTTTCAATCCCTTCCTTCTCAGAAACAGAGAACGCTTCCTTTTGTACATCTTACCAGAGAACAGAATAGTATGGAGCGCCTTTTGTTAGAGTTTGGGATTTTCTCTCCTTCTGCTTCTTGGGAAATGGGGGGGGGGGGGAAGAAACTAGCAAATTGAGCGACTGTTTGCTGAACAATACCAATCATTTGTGATTTTTCCTTCGCACAAACCAAGCTGCGCAAACACTATAATTAGTTCCATTGCACATTTTGCTCCTGTGTTCCACGGTGCAGGGAAACTCCTTACAAAGTAGTTCCGAATGTTCTCAGAGAGTTTCCTTTGGCTTCCTTGTTGCTGGAGGGAGGCAAGACAAAAGAGATCGATGTGTTGAGGCAATGGCAGTCTTAGGACGACTGCTCCCAAACATTTCACTAGCTGTCGCATCTTGCTTGCAATGGGTTTCTATCCAGATATCACCAGCTCAATTTAACAAGAGACATCTGTGTTCTTAGGATTGCCATCTTTCAGGTCAGGTCTGGAGATTTCAGAGAATCAGCGAATCACAGAGTTGGAAGGGGCCATAGAGGCCATCTAGTCCAACCCCCTGCTCAGTGCAGGATCAGCCTGGAGCATCCCTGACAAGGGTTTGTCCAGCCGCTGCTTCAAGACTGCCAGTGTGTGAGACTTCTGAATCGAATCAATAAGCCAGACCTTTGATGAAGCAAAGAGTTCTTTTATTCTTAATGATGGTTCAGGTACTTCGTGTTTGTTAGAGATACTTGGTTACAGGCATTAAGGCTTAATATATCCTCCACACTCAGGTAAGGATAGGCATAGGGCCAATCGGAATAAACATAGAAAAAGCGTGAAAACCCCTGACCATTTGGTTCCCACCAAAAAGGCGCTAAAGCACTAAAAATTCCCCCCATGCCCCGTAGTGACCTCTACTTGCAATTCGCAGGCCAGGCACCTGTCTTAGAAAATAGTTCAACAGTTCTCCAAGGTTACAACAACAGATAAAACACTCAAGTCTCCGGAGAGAAACGGGAGGTGACGGGAAGAGATAAACAGGCTGGTTATATGACGCGACGGAATGCAGTAAGCCACCCTCCCGGGGAGAAAAAGATACATTAAGCAGGACATGCAATAAAACCCAAGGCTAAACATAATTAAACGTAAATTAGAGACACAGATAGCAGATACAAAAGAAGCAAATGGCAGAGACAGGAACTGGCTCTGACACAGTGAAGGGGGGAGCTCACCACCTCCCAAGGCAGCTGATTCTGCTGTTGAACTACTCTGACTGCCAAAAAGTTTTTCCCCGCCCTTAATTTAAACCCATTCTTGCAAGTCCTCTTATCTGCCACCAACAGGAACAGCTCCCTGCCCTCCTCCGAGAGTTTTGTTGTTAAGTTGCCCAGTTGAGTCCAACTCTTCGCAACCCCATGGACCACATCAAGCCAGCCCCTCCTGTCTTCCACTGTCCTCTGAAGTCTGCTCAATTTCACATTCATTGTATCAATGACACTGTCTAACAGGGGTCATTTCGTAGAAAAAGAGGTACAGGAGCTCATTAGCATAACTCATGGGCATAGCTTATTTGCATATGCTATACCACCTGACATCACCGGAAGTATGTCAGAAGGCAAGAAAGAAAGAGAGAAAGAGAAAGAAAGAAAGAAAGAAAGAAAGAAAGAAAGAAAGAAAGAAAGAAAGAAAGAAAGAAAGAAAGAAAGAAAGAAAGAAAGAAAGAAAGAAAGAAAGAAAGAAGAAGGAAGGAAGGAAGGAAGGAAGGAAGGAAGGAAGGAAGGAAGGAAGGAAGGGCTGGCAGAGGGAGATAGCTACTAATCCAAGCCTCAGAAATACCACTATTCTGGGAGGATAGCTTCAGTGGTGGCTGAAGCCTTCAGAAGGCTGGTCGGAGGAACAAGGACCTTTCCAGGGGACGGGGTCATTTTGCTGTAGCCATGACACAAGCAGGCATTCCCCCGTGGGGGGGGGGGGACCCTGGCACCAACTCCGGAGCTGAGCTCCCCCGAGCTCCTGCTCGAAATGACCCCTGCTGTCTAACCATCTCATCCTTTGCCATCCCCTTCTTCTTTGACCTTCAATCTCATTTGGTGGCCAAAGTATTTGAGCTTCAGCTTCAGGATCTGGCCTTCCAGGGAACAGTCAGGGTTGATGTCTTTTAAGATTGACTGATCTGATCTCCTTGTAGTCCAAGGGACTCTCCTAGAGTCTCTCTAGCACCATAATTCAAAAGCATCTATTCTCCGGCGCTCAGCATTCCTTATGGTCCAACTCTTGCAGCCATACATTACTACTGGGAATATCATTGACAGCCCTTCAAATACTTAAAGAGAGCTATCATCTCCCCCCTCAACCTCCTCCTCTCCAGATGGAACATTCCCAAGTCCCTCAGCCTTTCCCTCAGCTTGGTCTCCAGAATTACAACCAATGCTCCCTCTAAGCTGTGGAGTCCTGTGAGCAAAAATTCTACTTTATGAGCTACTCGCATTAAAGCTGTGAGCAAACGATTTGGCTACTGCATAAATTAGTTTGCTCTGGAGCCATCCTTCCTGAGCTAAGGCAAAAATGTGTGAGCTGGAGGCTAAAAAACTGTGAACTAGCTCACACTAACTCAGCTTAAAGGGAGCACTGGTTACAATTGATTTCCAGACTACAGAGATCAGTTCCCCTGGAGAAAATTGCAGCTTTGGAGGTTGGATCTGCTGAGGTCCCTCCCTTCCCCAAGCACCGCCAAACCTCCCCCCCCCCCCCAGGGCAGCAGAGATAGCTGTGTAATCCTTCAGGGCAGAAATCAGTGTGGCTTGCCCATATACATGAAGGCTGTACAAAGTTTGTACTTTCCTGGTGGGATTCCATCCTCTTTTCCTATCCCCTGACTCATGCTGTTTCTTAATATACTTTCCAGTCCTGTGCTTTACAGCAGTTTCACAGCACTGTGAGTCAGCAAGATTCATACTGCTTTCACGAGTTAGCCAGTCGCTGTTTGTCATCTCAAGGTCTCAGGAGGAACAAAGCCCAAAAAACAAGCCAGAGTGAGTTGCGTTATGTAGCCCTGCTGATGGATCTCCTGACGGCACCTGGGTTTTGGCTACTGTATGACACAGAGTTTTGGCCTGGATGGGCCATTGGCCTGATCCAGCACGGCTTCTCTTATGATCTTATAGATGGAACAATCTGTCTGGAGCAGTGATGTTCTGTATTCTTGCTGCTTGGTGGACCACAGTGAGAGTGCTTCTGGAGTTCTGGTCCCTCTGGTGGATCTGATGGCCCCAGGTGTTTTTGGCCGCTGTGTGGCACAGAGTGTTGGACTGGATGAGCCATTGGCCTGATCCAACATGGCTTCTCTTATGTTCTTATATAGTTGCCTTCATATGTGCTTAGCCCTGAATCTACTGCTTCTGTAAATAAGCCAGTCTTGAAGGCTGCGGACAGATTGGCAGCTTGGAGCAAAATGGCGCCACCTGCATTTGCAGTGGTTTAAATAGTTGCGGGAAGTTTTGATCAGACATCCCACCCTGAACCGGCTTCACTGCGTGCTCTGCCCATAGTCAATCGTTCAGATTGTTGTGGCATTTTTTTTTTGTCTTTCACCCATGCGCATAAGCACGTATCCGAAGCTCTGGCTCCTTTTTGACAGCTCCACGATTTCTCTGCCAAGTACTCCGCCCCCTCTCAGCCTTCCTCCCTTTGCCTCTTCTGTGGAATACATGGGATCTCCCCCCACGATTTACATGAGAGTAGTCCCATTGACTTCAGTGTATTTACCCTTGTGTCAGTCATGGGATGCTCTCAGACTCTGACACAGATACAGGAGAGAGGGGTTGGAGGGGTGGATTTGTCACTTGAAAACAACTCCCCCAGGGACTTTCGATCTAGAATGACTACTTGGCCAAGGTGACTGACAACACTAGGGGCAATTATGTGCTTATGCAAACATTGCTACCTGATCCAAAAAAAAAGGAGGCGGAAATGGAAGGGAAGGTTCAGACTTCCCGAATGGCTTGAATTCGCAAGAGGGGAGTTCAGAAATCTGGAAGCGCAGGATGAATGTGTGGGAATCCATTAGCACTGTCTACCCATCTTAGTCTTTTCCATTCACTTTGCCTGGGTTCTTCATGCCTTGCTCTTGGCCTCGGAGCAGGGTGGGCCCCAAATGAAGAGGGAACTGCCTGTGGGGCAGGGGGGTGCTCTGGGCCCTCCCCAATCAAGCCCTTGAACCAGAGTTAGGGTTGCCAACCTCCAGGTAGCACCTAGAAATCTCCTGCTACTACATTCAATCTCCAAACAACAGAGAGAAAAAAAATGGCTGCTTTGGAGGGTGGACTCTATGGCATTATACCCTGTTGAGGCCCCTCCCTGCCCTCCCCAGGTTCCACCCCCCAAATCCCCAAGTATTTCCCAGTCCAGATCTGCCAACCCTAACCAGAGTGATGGCAAGCATCCAAGGAAATTATGTGCTATGGGACTGAAGGGTGCAGGTGGAAAGGAGGGGGTAGGGTTGCCAGCTTCCATGCGAGGGCTGGAGACCACCCAGACATCAAAGATCAATTCCCCTGGAGAAAATGGCTGCTTTGGATGGTGGACTCTATGGTATCACATCCCCGCTGAGGTCCTTTCCCTCCTCAAACCCCACCTCCCCAAGCTCCACCCCCAAATCTCCAGCAATTTCCAAACCCATCACTGGAAACTCCATGAGGTTGGTGTGCTCCTCGGAAGAGACTTCCTATCCACAACATAGACCTTCACCGCCTCACCCCTTCCTACAAATGAAGGTAACAGGGGAAATTTCCATTTTTCTGCATACTAAACAATATACCCACAAATACCACCACGTGTGACCCTCATGCCTAACCCTGTGGTTCTATTTTTATTCTCTGTATGGGATTCCCAATGAAGAAAGGTCTAAGTGCTTGGGGCTTTTTAGCTTGGAGAAACGATGGCTGAGGGGTGACATGATCGAGGCTTATAAGATTATGCATGGGATAGAGCAGGTAGAGAAGGAAGTACTTTTCTCCCTTTCTCACAAGACAAGAACTCGTGGTCACGCCATGAAATTGCTGAGCAGTCGGGTTAAAAAGAAGTACTTCTTCACCCAAAGTGTGATTAACATGTGGAATTCATTGCCACAGGAGATGGTGGCAGCTACAAGCATGGACAGCTTCAAGAGGGAATTAGATAAACATCTGGAGCAGAGGTCCATCAGTGGCTATTAGCCACAAAGTAGAGATAGGAACTCTCAGTCTGGAGCAAGTGATGCTCTGTATTCTTGGTGCTTGGGGGGGTGGGCAACAGTGGGAGGGCTTCTAGTGTCCTGGCCCCACTGGTGGACCTCCTGAGGGCACCTGGTGTTTTTGGCCACTGTGTGACAGAGTGTTGGACTGGATGGGCCATTGGCCTGATCCAAAATTGGCTTCTCTTATGTTCTTATGTTCACTGAGAGGTTGGCAATCCTGTGTGGAACATTTTTTCTTATTCATCGCTTAGTCCTCTAAAGAAAATTCTACATACGCCGACTATGCATTCTGTGTGCTTCCCAAAGCAACAGGGCGCCGGGTTTTATTTATGTCTAGACCATTCTTTCAGCACTTCCAAAGTAAACTTCTGAAAGTGTGACTCAAAGGCCAGGAAGCCATGCTTTAGCTGCTAGTATGTGAGCTGAATGGAGAATGTGTGTCGGTTACATACAGCATATGCGTGTACAGATTCAACTCAGAAGTGATGAGGAATGAACCTTGGTTTTGGGAACCCGGAAAGAAATACGACAAAGGGAATCTGGTCTGCAGATGTAATGAGTATCCAGTTCTTTGACAATTGAGACTGTTGGGAATTATTCCTTCTACCACCTCCCACCCATCAGATGCTATGACTGCTCAGTGACAAGCCTTCGAATGGCTTTGGAACACTTAGCAGTTTTCTGCCCAGGGGTCTCCACATCGAGTCATCATCCTGTCCGGTCTGAGCTTGAGCAGAGCTTGTAGTACTTTGCCACTGGTTTGGGAGGCCGATTCCGTGTCGCTAGCCAGGATGCCTTCCTGCCGCTTCCCAAAACGCAGTCCGAAAGGGTTGAAGTTAAATTTGCTCCGGGTGAAACGTAGTCTGCAGGAAATCTGACTCTCGGTATCACTCTCCTGAATGAAGTAGCAGAGGCTGGAGGGATCGGCCAGGTTCAGGACACGGGAGCTTTGGGCTGCATGGTAGGAATTCCTCTTGGCTTCCAAGTCGTTGGCTGGATCTGCTGTGTCTAGGAGAAGACCCACAAGTGGAATCATGGGGGATTGCAAGAGAACTTGAAGCATCAGAACTAACCAATAAGTGTATCCTAAGAGCTTGTCCGCATACTCATTTTCCTTCCTTGTAAGTTTCTGTTCCTTTGAAGGGGGTTTCCCGTTGTGAATGTCTTTTGCTCCCTCTAGCAGTCAATTCGATATTACATTGGTTTCTGTCCGACATAAAAACCCGCAGTTTAAGGTCAAATCTACATCTGACTTTCCCGCTGGAATCATTCTAGTTTCAAAAAAAGAACCCTGTCTATACCTGTTTCTAGTTTCAAACCATACTTGTTCTAGTTTAAAAATTACTGTCTACATTTGTTAATTGCCCTCCTGTGGTCAAGCTAGCATGAGACTGCTTTAAACAGATCCCTGTTGCTTACTGCTCTTCAGACCCAGGGGAAAAAAAAACAAAGTGAAATTTGACACCAGCGTGAAATGAGTGTAGGAAAACCCAGCAGTCAAACTACTTCAGAGGGGAGGTGTAGATTTGACCTAAATCTGCAGGGAGATAGGCCCAACATAAACCTATATAATATCGAAGCAACCACTAGATGGAGTGAAACACATGTAGAACGGGGCGGGAGGGGACCCCTGAAGGAACAGGAACTTACAAGTGAGGGAAAGGAGAATGTGGGAAAGCCCTTAGCTAGATTGTAGTATTGCAGATAGTGTGCTGCATGGCTGAACATCTTCTCCATGTTTTAAGAAAACCACCCAGCTACAGTTGCCAATCTCTAGATGGGGCCTAAAGATCTCCTGGAATTGCAACTAATCTCCAGAATACAGAGAGGGTTGCCAGCCTCCAGGGGACGGCTGGAGAACTGGGATTACAACTGATCTTCAGATGGCAGAGATCAGTTCCCCTGGGGAAAATGGATGCTTCGGTGTGCAGAATCTGTGGCATTATACCCTGATAAGGTCCCTCCCCTCTTCGAACCCTTTCCTCCACAGGCCTCCCCCCAAAATCTCCAAATATTTCCCAAGCGGGATTTGGCAACCCTGCCCACAGAGGTCAGTTGCCCTGAAGAAAATGATTGCTTTCGAGGGTGGGCTGTATAGCATTACCCTGTAGGAAATGGAGATTCAGACAGAAGAGAAGAGATTGGATTTATACCCCGCCCTTGGATTTATACCCCTTACAGCCTCCTTTCCCTTCCCCTCCCCACAACAGACAGACACCCTGTGAGGTAGGTGGGGCTGAGAGAGCTCTTTCCAGAACTGTCCTTGAGAGAACAGCTCTGACAGAACCATGGCTTGCCCAAGGTCATCCAGCAGCTGCAAGTGGAGGAGTGGGGGATCAAACCCAGTTCTTCCAGATTAGAGTCCGCGCACTTAACCACTACAGCAAACTGCCATACAGGGAGACTGTGTGGGCTCCCCAGCCTTGCTGAACTCCCTCCTGGCCCCGAGCTCTGTCCTTTTAAGGCAATGCCCCCAAATCTCCAGGGATTTCCCAATATAAATCCGATAGACAGATGACAAACGTACCTGAGAAGTCAACCTGCAGAATGGATCGGACGTCCCCATAAAGAGGCTTCCCCAAAGCCGCATTCGGGTCAACAGTCACCACAAAGACAAGAAGCAGAAGCCGGAACATGGCTCCGTCCCTGATTGAAAGGGGGAGTCAAGAAGACAGGAGAGGATCTATCCGCGACAGATTTGATCTTATCGGTTTACTCTATCTGCATTTTGTCCGTGTTTAAGGTGCCCCAAGAATCCAGTTCAAAGAAAAAGATTTTTTTTTTTTATTATTATTAGCTGCACTTGGGCAATGGACGAATGTGTGCTCATCCGAAAAGACGCTATGAAGCAGTGACTGCAGGCCACTCTTCCCCTCTCTCGGCCTACCTCACAAGGCTGTTGTGAGAATAAAATGAGAGGAGGAGACCGTGGCTGCTGCTCTGACCTCCAATGCTCTCTCTAAGCTTTGGACTCCTGTCAGCAGAAATTCTACTTGGTGAGCTACTGGCATTAAAGTTGTGAGTGAGTGATTTGGCTACTGCATAAATTTGTTTGCTCTGGAGCCATCCTTCCTGAGCTAAGACAAAGATGTGTGAGCCAGAGGCTAAAAAAACTGTGAGCTAGCTCACACTGTCATCTTAGAGGGAACACTGCTACGCTCCTTGGAGGAGGAAGAAGAAGAGAAGAGATTGGACTTATACCTGGCCCTTCACTGCTGGAAGGAGTCTCAGAGTGGTTTACAATCTGCTTTCCCTTCCCTTCCCCACAACAGACACCCTGTGAGGTAGGTGGGGCTGAGAAAGCTCTGAGAAAACTGCTTTTGAGAGAATAGCTCTGAGAGAACTTGTGACTGACCCAAGGTCACACCAGCAGCTGCATGTGGAGGAGTGGGGAATCAAACCCAGTTCTCCCAGATTACAGTCCACGCTCCTAACCACTGCACCAAACTGGTGGAGGAGGGTTTCCATCAAATTAATCAAAATAAAAAAACTGGTAATTGCTAATGGTTAATTTGTGCAGCTTGGAAACTTTTTAATAGAAGGCTGTTTGGTGATTATTTCATGCACCCTAATAATCTCATTCATTCCGGCTCCACTGTCAGATCTTTTCGTATTCGCTTCCTACAGATGACCAACTGAAGTTTAAGCTAGGGCAAATCGGTACAACCTAATTGGTGTGCTGTTTCCATGACATAACTTTCAAGCAACCAATCCAGATTGTTTTAAAAAACCCAGACATATTGCTTGCTGTTAGCATTTTATGCAATCTGGCATGATTAACAAAGCATGTGGAATAAAGCATGTCCCCAACACCCCCAAAAGCATACACTGAAATCCAAAAAGCATGTGCCTATCTTTGTTCTTTCATCAAAAAACAGATTTAAAGAGATAGACAAGGTCATCTCGCAGTACAGAAAGACAGCTAGATTCGAGTCCAGTAGTAGCTTAGAGACCAACAAGGGGTATTGGGGGGGCTGAGAGAGCTCTGAGAGAACTACTTGTGAGAGAACAGCTCTGAGAGAACTGTGACTGGCCCAAGGTCACCCAGCTGGCATGTGAAGGAGTGGGGAATCGAACCCGGTTCTCCAGATTTGAGTCTACCACTCTTAACCATTACACCACGCTGGCTCCCTTTCTCAGCTCCCTTCATCAGATACCATCTAACGTAGAAGGAGAGACTGACTCAGTGGTGTAGCATCTGCTTGGCATGCAGAAGGTCCCAAGTTCAGTCTCCAGCATCTCCATTTAAAAGCGTTAGGTAGTACGTGATATCCTGAGATCCTGGAAGCTGCTACCAATCCGAGAAGATACTAACCGCAATAAACCAATGGCCCTGTTCTGTATAAAGCAGCTTCAGATGCTCATGATCATAAAACAAGTCTGAAGGCCACAGACAATGGATTGGGACTTCCAGGGGTCATTTCGTAGAAAAAGAGGTACAGGAGCTCATTAGCATAACTCATTAGCATAACTCATTTGCATATACCACACCCTCTGACATACCGGAAGTGTGTCAGAAGGCAATACCCACCCCTCAGGCTCCACTCCACAGGTGAGTGAAACTGACCTGCTCTTCCTCCATTCCCTTCCCCATCCAATACTTTGTGCAATAAAAATAAGCGTAAAGAACACACCCTCATTCTCTTCCTGCTCCCTTGAAACCACCAGGTTTCAAATAGACTTGAGATACCCAGGACATGTGCACCACCCATCCCTTTCCCTTCCCCTCCCCACAACAAGACACCCTGTGAGGTAGGTGGGGCTGAGAGAGGTCTTTTGAGAACTGCTCATGAGAGAACAGCTCTGAGAGAACTTGTGACTGGCCCAAGGTCACACCAGCAGCTGCATGTGGAGGAGTGGAGAATCAAACCCGGTTCTCCCAGATTAGAGTCCAACTCCTGACCACTACACCAAACTGATGGGGTGGAAGCTGCTGAAGGGTTGGTGAAATTTCTCCAGTACTTAGGTGCCATGTGCCCAGATAAAAAATGGTATACTTAGAAAATTTATATGCCACCTTGAGCAAGTCTCTGGAAAAGCAGCACACAGTCATAAAAGGAACAATGATAAAATTATCAATATTAAAACAGAACATAAAAAACAATAAAGACCCTAGCAGGGCTTTCCCCGGGGCACTGCGCCTCTGCACTGCTCAGGGAAGCCAAGGAGGGGGCGGGGCTTGGTCATGTGCCCGCCCCCTGGGCTCCTCACTCCCGGAGCTGCGCTCCTGTGCGCTCCCGCTCCAATCTTCCAAGCATCTTGTGACGGAGGAATGCCCCTTAGCTAGCAGAACAGATCTGTGGCATCCAAACCATTCGTTTTAGTGAAAGATGAGGTCTGGGGCATAAGGGTCCTTGGCTTCATAGGTTTTTAAAGCAATATGAGACCTCTGTAGACACTACAAGCCCTGATCTGGCTGGTCCAGGCTAGCCCAGTCTTGTCAGATCTCAGACGCTAAGCAGGGTTGGCCCCGGTTAGTCCTTAGATGGGAGACCACTGAGGAAGAAGAGATTGGATTTATACCCCATCGTTCACTACCCAAAGGAGTCTCAGAGAGGCTTACAATCTCCTTCCCCTTCCCCTCCCCACAACAGACACCCTGTGAGGTAGGTGGGGCTGAGAGAGCTCTTTCGAGGACTGCTCTTGACAGAACAGCTCTGAGAGAACTTGTGACTGACCCAGGGTCACACCAGCAGCTGCATGTGGAAGAGTGGGGAATCAAACCCAGTTCTCCCAGATTAGAGTCCGCGCTGCTGACCACTACACCAAACCGGATTGCTACGTGGGGCAGGCAGTGACAAACCACCTCTCTTGCCTTGAAAACCCCATGAGGGATCTCCAGGCGGCAGAAGTCAGCTGCAGCTTTACACACACACACACACACACAGTCACTACAAACAGAGACAAGACCGTGAGCTGGGTGTGTGCAGATTATGGGAATGTAATTTTTGTTATGCGTGGTCTGCTAACCCCTTATCGAGATAAATTCAGCTGGGTAGCCGTGTTGGTCTGAAGCAGCAGAACAAAGTTTGAGTCCAGGGGCGCCTCTGAGACGAGCAAAGTTTTATTCAAAGTGTGAGCTTTTGTGTGAAAAGCCCACCTCTGTCCGAAGAAGTATGCTTTGCACACGAAAGCTTGTACTTTGCACAAAACTTTGTTGGTCTTAAAGGTGGACTCAAACTGTATTCCCTTCTCTAGATGTCCAGCCCGTGTCTTTACATCTCTTATTCTCCCTTTCAACTTTTTCTTTGGGGGGGGGGGGAATTGTATATCCCCAGCCCCAAGTCTGGGGGTGGGGGGTGGGAATCAAATGGATGAAAGGACTATTTTGGAAGGAACAGATTATGATACAGAAGGAAGGAAGGAAGGAAGGAAGGAAGGAAGGAAGGAAGGAAGGAAGGAAGGAAGGAAGGAAGACAGAAAGAAAGACAGACAGAAAGACAGAAAGACAGAAAGACAGAAAGACAGAAAGACAGAAAGAAAGAAAGAAAGAAAGAAAGAAAGAAAGAAAGAAAGAAAGAAAGAAGATTATAATAGAAAGGTAGATAGATTACTACAAGAAAATTCCAGGGAGAGAGGGAGGTTGGAATAGATTTTAACAGAAAATCCTACAAAAAGGAAAATCCTAAGAAAGTTCAGAAAGGAGAACAGTTTTGCAGTGTTCAGGAAATCACCTGACACAGGGGTGGGCAAACTGTGGCTCGGGAGCCGCATGCGGCTCTTTCACATATATTATGTGGCTCCCGGCAGGGCGGCTGGGGGAAGCTAAATATCGTTAGCAAACAAATATCATTGGACAAATTAATATCATTATCACTATCTGCTTTTACCCCTTTTGCTATTATTTTTGGCAGTCTCATTTAATGTTAATAAAAAGCAAATTTGCTTATTTCCCAATAAAAGCAGGTAATATTTGTTCATGTCTTGTGGCTCTCAAACATCTGGTGTTTATTCGATGCGGCTCTTACATTAAGCAAGTTTGCCCACCCTTCTTCCAGGCGGCTCTTACGCTGAGCAAGTTTGCACACCCCTGACCTAACAGAACTAGAACTAGAAAATTGCCTAACAGAACTGCAACCGTCCCCTCTGAAGGAGATGGGGTGGGAATACAGAAGGTTAAATTCAGGAACTTCTCTGGAGAAGAATGCTCTACAGCCACAACCTTGGAGGATGCTATACACCCCTACACAACTGGCGATGCAAAGAGCTCACCTTTGTAAAAAGTCCTGCCTCAAGTTAGTTTCTCCTCTCTGCCCCAGGCGGTCTGAAGCACAGGCAGGTCCCCTCGGTGAAGCAGACCAGCTTCTGCCCATCTGGGTTTTGTAGGCTTCAGAGAATTACGAGCCTGACAACAAATCATGATTTCAGAAGAACAGCCTGGTGCCCCCTTCTGCCCCCCGACGCCAACCCACCTTCTCCTGGCGATGTAGCAATGCCAAGAGCGCCACCTGCTGAGCAGCTTTCACAGTGCAATGAACTCCATGCGCGTTTTCCATACTCTGGCTGAGGACAGACTGGCAATGTAGAGCGGGAGAGCTCCGCTTGCGAAGCAGGGGAAGGGAGCCGGTTCAAACAGCCATAGCTGTTCCCTGGCTCCCTTCCGTGCTTACCGGCTTTCCCACCGCTTCCCTTCCATGTTAGAAGGACACCAGAAGAAACCGGTGTCCGGAGGCCGTCTGCCGCTTGCCTCCCACTTCCATGCAGTGTGAACTGGAAGAAGCGGGAGACAAGCGGAGGCGGCGGTGTGAACATGCCGTTTGCCAATGTGCGCATGAGTGCTCATGCACACATGCGCACATTGCTGAAACAGCCCTGCCACAAGCTGCGGAGGCCAGCCCACCCGGGGCCGCTCTGCTGCAATCTGAACGCTCCGGTCCGGTATGCTAACGCAGAAGTCTGGCCAGTGTGAATGGCCAGCTCCGCAGCACTTTCCCCCCACTGCTTTTGGCCCCGATTTCCTCCTGCTCTACACTGCCAGTCTGTCTTCACCTTCTGTTGTGTTTTAGAAAGTTGGGGAGAGGTTGGCGCTCAGTGGTAGAGCAACTGCTTGGCTTGCAGGTTCCCTGCAGGTCCCAGGTTCAGTCCCCAGCATCTCCAGTTAAAAGATCTGGTAGGAGGTGATGTAAAAGACCTTTACCTAAAAACCTGGAGAACCACTGCAATGTCCTTGATGGACCAATGGTACAGGAAAGAATCCCATTCATGAGAGGGACCATGGCTCAGCGGTAGAACATCTGCCAGGCAGGTAGAAGATCCCAGGTTCAGAGCCCATTTGATGTAGTGGTTAGGAGCACAGAGTATAATCTGAGAGAACCGGGTTTGATTCCCCACTCCTCCGCATGCAGCTGCTGGTGTGACCTTGGGTCAGTTGCAAGTTCTCTCAGAGCTGCTCTCTCAAGAGCAGTTCTTGAGAGAGCTCTCTCAGCCCCACCTACCTCACAGGGTGTCTGTTGTGGGGAGGGGGAGGGAAAGGAGTTCGTAAACCGCTCTGAGACTCCTTCAGGTAGCAAAGAGGGGTATAAATCCAATCTCTTTTTCCTCCTCTTCCTCCTCCTCCTTCTTCCCCAGCATCTCCAGTTGAAAGATCAAATAATAAATGATGGGAAAACTCACTCTTTTCTTAGCCTCACAAGTTCCTTTGTTTATTTCCTTTTTCATTTACATGATTTATAGTCTGCCTTTCGCACGGAAAAGGCTGATTACACCGAGTGTAAGTCAATTCAATCAGTGCCTGGGACAATACGGTAGGGTTTGGGTTGCAGAAATGTGAAAACAAAGCAACAACCTGATCCGGAGCGGAAACGATGCAGAAACAAAGCATAAGCATTTGAACATGACACATTAAGTGATGCAGCTGTTGCCTCGTAGGGGCACACTTACAGCAACAGAAAGTATACAGTTGTATTGTCGACAGTCCCTATTTCTTTACCAAAGCATTTTTTTGAAGCATTTTCTTAGAGTACAGCCCTATTACCCGTGTAAAAAACGCTCTCCTGAACAGGGCCGGCCCCAGGTTTTTTGCACACTAGGCGAGGCTACCTTGTGGTGCCCCCCCAGGTGAGGTGGCCTTGTAGCGCCACCCCTACACAGAGCTGCCCTTTCCACTGCCAGAGACCCGCCCACAAGGGACACCCCCCGGCCCTAGTGCCCGCCCGCCCGGGCTCACGAGCTCTCCAGCGCCACCAGCAGCCACCTGCACCAACTGGCCGCAGCGCCTACAAGTCTATCTGCATTGGCCCAAGGCTAAGTTTGGTTCTTAGCCTGAATGGAAAGCTGCATTCCGACATAATGGCAAACCATGGTTTGCATAAAGCACTCTATCTCCTGGTTTGAGTCTCTCTCAGTCTCTCCGCCGCTCCGTTTGCCAGCTGCACCCCTAGGCGGCCGCCTAGTTGGCCTAGTGATAGAGCCGGCCCTGCTCCTGAATAATTCAATCTTGTTTAGGTTGTGGAGAGCCAGGAAGAGGGGGAGCGTTTCCGACCTCCTCAGGCAGGCCATTCCACAAGGTGGGGGCCACAACAGAGAAGGCACATGTCAGGGCAGTTCATGATCTTGCCCATATGTAGGGTGGCAACAATAAAATGGAGGAGGACCATAGTTCTATGGGTGGGTGCAAAGTGGCTCACAAACGAAAGTTCAGGATTAATTTTGGCCAGTTCATGGTTCGCGAACTGTAGTTTGTGGCAGGGCAATCAGCACGAACTTTCCACGAACGTTCAAGCAGTATGTGGGTAGTTCGTGCAGTTCATGAATGGATACATTTCTAGACTGACTGTCTCCCTGCAATCAAAATGCTTACCAAACTTCTTGTCAGTTTCAGGAGTCCCCCCCCCTTTGCCAGCATTCCTTTATGTTCCTTTATGTTTTGCCCAGAGCTTGCAAAATCCTCCCCCCTGGGTTTATGACTCTGTACTTTGAGGTCAGTCCTTTTAAGCTTGTAGTGCCACTGGCACTGCGTTCTGCTGGGCACTCTTTGATTGTGCTACTGCTGCTGGGCACTCTGTACGTTGTACTGGTTCTGCTAGGCTTGCAAAAATGCCCTCCACCTTCAGTTTCTACTGCAGTGATTCTCTGGCTTGATCTTAGTCCTGTTGGGTTTGCAGTGCCACTGGTTCTGCTGGGCACATTGCACTGGTTCTGCTGGCTTGCAAAAATGCTCCCCCCTCCCCTTCAGTTTCTCCTGCAGATATTCTGTGGGACTTTGATTCTGTTCTGCTGGGCTTCTATTGCCCTTTTTTTGGTTGTTGCTGTTTTTCCCCCTCTATTGGGAACAATGGAAGATGGGGCACCTTCTTTGGTGGGGGGGGGGGCTGTAACTCAGGCCCCGTATATCCAATCCTTACCAAACTTGGAGGACAGGTAAAGGAGCATCGGCTGGAGATCCCCTGTGAGTTTGGTGTCTCTAGCATCCAGGAGGGGCTGTTCTACTGTATCACAAACCTCATGAACTAAACCTGTCCATTTGGGGGCTAAAAGTTTATGAAACTAGCAGAGCAAATATACAAGACTAGGTTACCAACCTCCAAGTGGGGCCTGAGGATCTCCTGGTATTGCAACGTCACTCCAGACTACAGAGATCAGTTCCCCTGTATGGAATGGCTGCTTTGGAAGGCAGACTCTCTGGCATTCTATCCAGCTGAGCTCCCCCCTCCTCAAACCCCACCCTCCCTAGGCTGCAGTCCCAAATCTTCAGTAATTTCCCAACTTAGAGTTAGCAACACTAAGAAGAAGAAGGAGAGATTGGATTTATACCCCACCCTTCACTACCTGAAGGAGTCTCAGAGCGACTTACAAACTCCTTTTCCTTCCCCTCCCCACAACAGACACCCTGTGAGGTAGGTGGGGCTGAGAGAGCTCTTTCCCAAGCTGTCCTTGAGAGAACAGCTGGCACAGAGCTATGGCTTGCCCAAGGTCATCCAGCCAGGTGCAAGTGGAGGAGTGGGGAACCATACCCGGTTCTCCCAGATTAGAGTCCGCGCACTTAACCACTACTCCAAACTGGCTCTCACACACCCCAGTCAAAAGCCATTCCAGTTCTTCTATTAAGTCCCCAAACGCTGTAGGAAAATCAGTTTTAGTTGGCGTTGGGGGACCTCTGCTGGTTTGAAAAATGAATAAAGATCCCAGCAGTCCCTTAAAAGACTAACATTGACTTCAGTATGAGCTTTCATGACTCAGAGCTCACTGATTCACAAAAGCTGGTGCAGAAATAAATGTTGGTAGGTCTTTAAAGGGCTGTTGGACTTTTGTTTTATTGTGCTATGATAGACCATCACGGCTGCCCCTCTACAACTCTGCTTGCACGCTGGGGATGCCAGCCTCCAGGTGGGACCTGGGGATCCCCTGGAATTACAGTTCACCTCCAGATGAAAACAGATCAGTTCCCCTGGAGAAAATGGACGCTTTATAGGGTGGACTTTATGGCATTGTACCCCACTGAGGTCCCTGTCCTCCCCGGGCTCTTCAGGAGTCTCCCAGCCTGGACCTGGCAACCCTACACCCCCTGCTGGTGATCCTAAGCATTGCTCTTGTTCTCCTTCTAGCCCCTCTTCAAGCGTGATGGGGAGGGAGTGTGGCCATTCCAACATTTGATAAGGCGGCAGAGGTACTAACCAGAAGTGCATGGGGCTTAACATTATTACCCCTTTGCTAAATGTGTGCAGTTTGACACCACCAGTTAAGAGCACGGACTCTGATCTGGGAGAACCAGGTTTGATTTCCCCACTCCTCCACTTGCACCTGCTGGATGACCTTGGGCAAGCCACAGTTCTGTCAGAGCTGTCCTTGAAAGGGCAGTTCTCTCAGAGCTCTCTCAGCCACACACCCCCCACACACACCTCACAGGGTGTCTATTCTGGGGAGGGGAAGGGAAAGGAGTTTGTAAGCCACTCTGAGACTCCCTTTCTGTAGTGAAGGGCAGGGTATAAATCCAATCTCCTCCTCCTCCTCCTCTTCTTCTTCTTCACTGTGCTTTTCATTGCAGTCTTCTGGTTATCTATGGGTGGTTTAGATAAGGGCCATAGAATCATAGAATCACAGAGTTGAAAGGAACCTCCAAGATCATCTTGTCCACCCCCCTGCACAATGCAGGAAATTCACAACTACCCCCCCCCCAACACCCCCACTGACTGCTGTTTCATGCCCAGAAGGTGACAAAAAACCTTCAGGATCTCCAGCCAAATTGGCCTGGAGAAAAATTGCTTCCTGACCCCAAAGTGGCAATCAGCATTTCCCTGGGTGTGTCAGAAAGGGCTACGAGAACTAAGCGCTGCTGCAACCCTTCCTGCCCTCCCTCTCATGATCTGCCTCAGTTCACAGAATCAGCACTGCTGTCAGACGGCCACCTAGCCTCTGCTTGAAAACCTCCCAAGAAGGAGAGCCCACCAACTCCCGAGGGAAGCCTCCTCCACTGAGGAACCGCTCTTACTGTCAGGAAGTTCTTCCTACTGTTTAGCCAAATACTCTTGATTTAATTTCAACCCGTTGGTTCCGGCCCAATCTTCTGGGGCAACAGAAAACAACTCTGCTCCAGTTTGAGAGCCAGTTTGGTGTAGTGGTTAAGTGCGCGGACTCTAATCTGGGAGAACCGGGTTTGATTCCCCACTCCTCCACTTGCACCTGGCTGGATGACCTTGGGCAAGCCATAGCTCTGTGCCAGCTGTTCTCTCAAGGACAGCTTGGGAAAGAGCTCTCTCAGCCCCACCTACCTCACAGGGTGTCTGTTGTGGGGAGGGGAAGGGAAAGGAGTTTGTAAGCCGCTCTGAGACTCCCTTGGGGAGTGGAGGGTGGGGTATAAATCCAATCTCTTCTTCTTCTTCTTCTTCTTCTTCTTCTTCTTCTTCTTCTTCTTCTCTCTATGGCAGCCCTTCAAGTACTTGAAGATAGTTATCATGTCACCTCTCAGTTCTTCCCTCTCCAGGCTAAACATCCCCAGCTCCTTCAACTTTTCCTCACAGGATTTGGTATCCAGGCCTACCATCATCTTTGTTGCCCTCTTTTGGACACGTTCCAGCTTGTCGATATCCTTCTTAAACTGTGGTGTCCAACACTGAACACAACACTCTAGGGGCGTTTTCGCACTGGCTTTTTTCTGGGGCGAGCACCGGAGTGGGCACCGGAGTTTCTGGTCAGTTTCACATCAGTTGCTCCGTGCTCACAAACTCCTCCGGAGTTTCACCGCACTGCTCAGGAGTATCCCTGGAGCAAGAAAATCCTGTTCCTGGCGGTGTTTCCTGTTTACTTCGTTGGAGAAACCTAGATGAGAACACACCCACTCGCCCGTCCTCCATCTGGCCCGCCCCGCGGTGGGCGTTTCTTGATTTTTTTTTTTTGAAACGAGCCCTCCTAACGTTATATCGAAATAAGGAGGCAGGGAGGCAAGATCGCAGCACAGGGACTGCGTTGGTGAGGTGGATTTGCCGTTTCTTGGGAGCAGGAGCCGGGCGCCATTGGCCCGAGAGCTCCATGTGCTTGCTCCCCGGTAACTGCTGCCCTTTGTTTGGGCTTCCCCGGCAACAGCCTGTGCAGAGCTGGTGGTGGGTGCTTTCCTCTAGCAATCCGTGGAGAAGCCGCGGCAAGCGGGCGGGCGGGCGGGCTGGGGAAACTTGCCTTCCTTTCCGCTCCCTGTGTGCGGTCCCACGATCCTGAAGCAACACTTCCCCCCCTCCTTTTTTTTTTTTTTAAAAAAGGCCCTTATAACGTTATAACATCATAATGAAATTTTGATGCAGCAAGGGAAGACGGCACAATTGTTGTCTTTATATAATAAACACACGTTCACATCTACTATGGGGGGGGGTGAATTTGCTGTTTATTGGCAGCCCCTGCAGAGCAGGCTGGGCGCGCTTCTTTGCAGAAAAGTCACAGAAATGGATTGAACTGTTTTCAAGGGGCTATAACTATTCCTGCGGAGCGGGGAGACTGCTCTGCGTGTCATGCTGCTCCTCCTCAGCTGCCGCCACCACCACCACCATTTATGTAATTTTTTTTTTTCTTAACACGGGCCAGCTGACGCCATGTTGCCCATCCTCCATTTTGTTGCCTTGATCGGGTTAAGCACACGACATTTCAGTTCACATCGGAGAATCCACCCATGGGGGGGGGGTCCTCCTTGTAGCCCGCCAATCGTTTTGCACCAACCCAGAACGGCGGGAAAATTTGAATACTGAGGAGGGACTTGATGAATTCTGGGAAGAGGAAGGCGGGTGATGCACTGTTGTCATTCCACTATGACGTTATAACGTTACCACGCATGCGTTTAAAAAAAAAAAAAGGAAAAGCGGGGAACGAGGGAGGAGCTGGGGGGGAGGAAGGGGAGGGAAGGGGAGGGGAAATGCAAGGGGCGGGCACAGAGAGCATCGAAGCAACCCAAATGGGAACAGAAAACTTCAGGGGGGGGAGAGGAGCAGATTGCTATAGTGCGAAAACGGCAGGTTTGCTCAGGAGGAGTCGCAGAGGGGGAAATGAGGAGGAAGTGAGAGGCAACTGGCCAGTCTGAAAAGGCCCTAGGTGAACTCTATCCAGTGTCAATAGAGGATTCCAGAACCAATATAATATATCCCCCCTCTGTATTTCCAACTCTGGCTCTGTATCCATTCTGCCACACCAGCTCTCTTGCCCTTGTGCTGTTTCTCAGCCTCAACAACACGCACTGTCCAGAGCCCTTCCACGGGAATAGGATGTGGATTGTCAGATGTCATCTTGTGTTTCCTCCAACGTGGCCTTGGGAGACATTGGACCAGCCACGGGCTCTTAGCCTAACCTACCTCACAAGGCTGTTGTGAGGGTCCATCAGAGAAGGGGAGAATGTTGTCAGCCACTTTGAATCCCCATTTGGGAGAAAAGCGGGGTATAAATGAAGTAAATAAATGAACTAAATAAACAAGCAGCAAGTCTATGCGACTATTTGATGGTGTTGCCATTCCCAAGTCAGGGGCAGGGGATCCCCTGGTTTGGAGGTCCCCCCTCCTTCAGGGCTATCAGAAAGTGGGGGGAATGGCCACAGGGCACTCCTTTCCACTGGGGAATTTACCCCCCCCAAAAAAACAACAACAACAACATACCTATGTCACCCGGAAGTGACATAGGCACGTTCGTGATGTCAAGTGGTGATGCTCTGGTTTTTTGGGCAAAACTCTATGGTAGAATTAGCTTCAAACCATTGAGTTTTGCCCAAAAACCAGAGCATCACCCCCTGAAGACACCAACGTGACTATGCCACTTCCGGGTGATGTAGGCATGTTGCACCCAGTGTCTCTGGCATGCCTATGAGCATCACGCTTCTTCCCTCCCCTCTCCCTGAGCCTCCTGGTAAGTCCCCTGCCGGCTTGTCAGCCAGACCTGGCAACGCTACCGTTTGGAGGTAGGAAAGTAGTCCCAGAGGAGAGTTAACCCCCTCCCTTCCCCTTCCCATCAACCTGAGCAAGGCTGTTAACAGCAGGATACTTGGGAGGTCGGTAAAGATCGGGGAAGGGCCTGTGGCTCAGTGGAAGAGCTTCTGCTTGGCATGCAGAAGGCCCCAGGTTCAATCCCTGGCATCTCCAGTTGAAAGGATGTGACAGTAGGTGATGTGAAAGACCTGAGACCCCGGAGAGCGGCTGCCAGTCTGTGTAGGCAATACTCTTGATGAACCAATGGCCTGATTCAGCATAAGGCGCCTTCGTGTGTGTTCAAAGTAGAAAGCCGTTGCCACTCAGAGCACCTTGATAGTTTGACTCAGTAGAAGACAGCTGCATGTAAGGGAAGGGCTCAGAGGCAGAGCCTCTACTTGGCATGCAGAAGGTCCCAGGTTCAATCCCCGGCATCTCCAGTTAAAAGATCTGGCAGTAGGTGAGGTGAAAGACCTCCGCCTGATTCAATATAAGGCAGCTTCATGCAAGTTCACGTGTTCACACAATTCATAGGGTAGCCATAAATCTAAAGGAACTTGATGGCACATAGCATACACGTATTACAAAAATAGAGCCCTTTTCACCCATAATCCACTAGAGGGACCCATCTCCATTTAGTTCCCCAGCCACAGATCTGTTAGGAGGGGAGGGGAGGGTGCATTTAGTCTGAACTCTGACTGTGTTCAGTTTTCCCCTCCGTTTTGTCTCTTTCTCACTCTGTCCTGGGGGGGGGGGGGAATGTTTGTGTGCTTTGACCTCCCAAAAAATTAGAGCTCGTTTTGGATTTTTTTAAAAAAAGTTTCTCTTTCAGACATGCACACATGTTTTTTACCTCAGGGCAACCAACTGCAAAGTCACCCCTGAACGGCCATGAATGTATGCAGTAGGTACCGTAAAACCTTATTTATTTATTTTATTTATCTTTATTTTTATACCCCGCCCTCCCCACAAGTGGGCTCAGGGCGGCTCACAAGGGCATAGAGGCCAGTTAAAACAAAGGCATAAATGCCAGTTAAAACATCATATAACAATTTAAAATCAACATAACAATAATAATAATAACAATAAAATACCAGAGAATGACAGGTACCTGATGATCAAAGGAAGCGAAAGTGGCATGGAATGCAGAGGGGGATTTCTGTTACAGCGTGGGTTTGGTATATCAATTGGGAGGCGACAGTGGGAGGGCTTCTAGTGTCCTGGCCCCACTGCTGGACCTCCTGGTGGCACCGGGTGTTTTTGGCCACCGTGTGACAGAGTGTTGGACCGGATGGGCCATGGGCCTGATCCAACATTGGCTTCTCTTATGTTCTTATGTTCTAAAATCTACACCCATTTCCCAACTCAGAGCCGGCAATTCTACACATGAGGGACTGAGTGGAGTGTTCATTGGTCAGGGGATCGAACGAGAGTGGTGTGCACGACACTTCCATGGCTACCCGGAGCTGCCTACATCCTGCAGAATAAACAAACAGGCGAAGCTGCAAAATCCATACAGTGTCGCCCCATTTCTTGGTGCATAATTCATACAAAAGCTGGATCTGTGCTAATCACATATGCTTCACTGGAAAGGGAAAGGGGCAGAGCTAAATCCAAATGGCACCAGGGGTTGGATCCTCCCCCGGGGGTTTGGCTGGAGGCACTCCAGGGCCGTTTCACTTATTCCTGAACTTGGAGGCTATGAAGCACGGCTAGGTACGGGTCCGAGAGAGATTGTTCGGCTGCTTCTGGGCCTCTTTTCACTCACCGCAGCCAGCTAGCTTGGAATTTTCGCTCTCTGCCAGCCGCCGCCGCCGCCTCTCCTTGCAAGCCTATAGGATTGTGCTGAGCTAATTTAAAGACGGGTGGCCAGACGGTGCTTTAAACCCATTAGCTGTCAAGCGCTCGGGGCAAGGTATTTTCCTCCCCTCCTTCTCAAAGCCTCCCATTTTTGTGGGAGACTCCTCTAACGCAAAGCAGCAGTGAGAAAGAATAACTTTTAAAAAAAGGCGGGGGGACATAAAGATCCTAAGACTGAGTTGCAAAGAGCCAGCCAAAACACCAGACTCCAGATGCCTCTAGCGCGGTCCCTCTCCGTCACCTCTCTCAATGGGCTGCCCCAGTGGGAAGATGAGGACCTGCCGGTGGAAGACTTATTGCTCTTCGAAGTGGCCTGGGAAGTGACTAATAAAGGTTGGTACCCTCTTTTATAAAACCTATCAGCGATGGGTGGCATTTAATATTTTTTTTTGCCTGAAACACAGGGGAGAAGGGTTTGTAAGTGTTAAGGATTAAAGAAACCATGATTGCTTAAAAAAAAAAAAGACAGTCATCTTGGACAGAGAAGGAGCTAGAAACGGTTGTCCATGTGGCAACAGGCAGTCTATTGTGGCATGAGATGGACGCATGTAGTTTCACGAGGTAGCGTTGGCTCTCTCTTTGCTCTAATCTGCATGGCGTACACACCCATACAAAGCTTCGCCTGTAAAACTTTTCAAACTTCGCACCTCTTTGCCCCCAAGGGATTTTTTAGCATGCAGGGCAGCAATGCAGTATGCATGCTTTGAATGCAAAGCTCTTCAGATGTTGCAATTGCGCATACGAGGAACCTACCAACCGCACATAGAAAGCACATGGACTCCACTGGTGCTTCCGATACGTGTAACTGCCACATTGTCTGAACAGGGGCAACACACAGTTTTTGCATATGTGTACAGCCTCTGTACGAACTACACCGAATCCTGATTTTTCAAGATTCCGCTGTGTGAATACCAAAACCGAAAATTCACGCGTTGACTCTTTCAGACAACATGGTGACTCGCCTCCTGTTTTAGTGAGCATATCTGGAAATGGCATAAGTGAAACGAAAATTTTGCACACATGAGACATTCAGCAAAATGTCAGAATTCATATTTTTGAAACTAACATTTCAAAATTTTGCTCTTGAAATGTGGGCTTGTTGGCTTGCACATGTTTGTACTGTGGCCTGCCAAACTGTATCTGGGACTGAGAAGAGGAGGGGGTTCCAAATATAAATTTAAATCTTTGCAAGCAAATTCCAGCTGGAAGGATTTGGTTGAGAATCTCTTCCCACCTGAAATAAAACGGTTTCATCTCTCAGTAACATGCCTCTCCTACAATCCAAATCTTATCCCATTGCACTGTTTACTGGATGTCTCATCTTGTTGATTGCTTTGACTTACTCTGTGTAAACCGCCTCAAGTCCTAGAGTGAAAGGGGGACCACAAATGATGTAAATAAATAAATAAATACTAGTAAATAAATAAATACTAGAGAGAGCCAGTTTGGTGTAGTGGTTAAGTGCGCAGACTCTAATCTGGGAGAACCGGGTTTGATTCCCCACTCCTCCACTTGCACCTGGCTGGATGACTTTGGGCAAGCCATAGCTCTGTGCCAGCTGTTCTCTCAAGGACAGCTTGGGAAAGAGCTCTCTCAGCCCCACCTACCTCACAGGGTGTCTGTTGTGGGGAGGGGAAGGGAAAGGAGTTTGTAAGCCGCTCTGAGACTCCAAGTGAGTGAAGGGCGGAGTATAAATCCAATCTCTTCTCTTCTTTTCTTCTTCTAGCTTGCAGGAATGGGGAGTTACAAGCAATGCAAGGCAGCCAGTGATTTGCTAGATACCCAAAATAGCTTTGGAGGTTGGGGAATCATCAATTAAACCCTTTTCATATGCCTATCAGGAGTTTGATTGCATTGCAAATATAGTTATATAAAAATGGATAATTCAGATCAGTATGTCCCCTGTGCAATTTGGCAACTCAGGAAACCCTAGCAACACAAATCCCATACAAAGTGACTTGCAGTGCGATCCTCAGCGGAAACATTCCCTTCTAGGTCCCTTGAATTCAGTGGGCTTGGAAGGGTGTAATTATGCTTAGAGTAGCATGGTTCATGATGTCAAAACCAAGTGGGGGTGAAAACGTCAGTCTCTTACAAGGAGGCGAGCAAGGAATTAAGCTCCATTCCATTGTGTCGGGGCAACAACCAAAAAGGCCCCACTCCTTGAAAATGTCTCTGCAAATGATGGCGATCTGATAAGGGCTCCCACCATCAAATCTCTCCCCCCCTCTTCTTATTTAATTTTACATTGGAGCACATGACTCACACAAATTATGTCCAAGAAGAGCAGCGATAGAAATCCAAAAATCCAATACCATACATTTTCAGTCCTCGGTTTGACGTTGGTTGTTTTAGCATTTCCACAGTTTACTTCACTGCCAGGTCTTAAAATACAGAAGGAGAGAAGTTTTGTGTGGGAGATGGTGCTCCCTAAGAAACTCCAGACCTAGAACAGTCAGAGCTTTAAAAAGTCGTCACCCGAATCTTCAACTTGAAATATACTGACAGCCAAAAATGACAAAGCTGAAAATTCGCCCTGCCTACAAATTCAACTTTTGACAACTATTTAAAAAAAAAATTAATGTATTTATTTGCCCTAATAAATGCTCATTTTGGGAAGGATGCTTCCGTTTGAGCATTTCAGTCAAAAAATGGATAGTTGCGCTGAATCCTGCAGTCATCTTCACCGACTCTTTACCACTGGTTCTTTTGGGATGTGGGGGATGACATCTGCAATGTATTTGTTTCCAAAGATTCTTGAATGCCGATATCAAATATTCTCTGTGTGATCTTCAAATATTCGCCGAATATTTGACAACTTGTATTTGACGTCCGGTGATATCTGTTCGCGGAAAAACATCCTGTGTTTGATAGCGGACATGAAAATGAATTTAGTGTGTGATACAGTGTGCCATGGTGTTTAGCAGGAAACCGCCAACCGCTTGTGAGAGTTCACATTTGAACCCTGCGAAAAATATGAAGAGCTGCTAAACAAATCTATAGAACCCATAGGGCCTGATGCTGTGGATCTGTGCCCCACAGTAGAATCATAGAGTTGGAAGGGACCTCCAGTAGAAATGCTTTTCTCCACTGGAAGAACCTCTTGCATCAGGGAAAGGTCCCTTCTGCTAGTGGAATGGATCTGTGGGTTCCAACCCACATTTTCCGATGCTGAGACAAAAATGTCTCATTCCGAATGCCGATCTGAATGGGCAGTTTTGCATTCAAAACGGGCAAGGCAGAACTGGAAATGTTGGTAAGCTTACGAATATTTGTTCCTGCTGTACCTAGAACAAATTTAAAGCCACTGTAGAGAGGAGGGGGATAGCATTCGCGACTAAATTCTTTGCATAACTTAGTTGCCAACCTCCAGGTGGGGCCAGGGGACCTGGAATTACAAGAGACCTCCAGACTACAGAGATCAGCTAAAGTGGGCTCTGACTCACTCATGGCTGAGTAGATGGTCTTTCAGATGCCCTGGGCTTTGATTTTCGTTTCCTGCAATAGACTAGCCCGGCTACCCCCTGCCACTAAATCCTGTGCCTTATAGTTTGTGAAATCTCAGATTTCATCTTTCCGAGTGATTTTCAGAGCTTCCCCATGCCTTGGTCACCCGCCTCTGGGTCTCCTTGCCACCCCTGACCCAGCAGGCGTTGACCGAAAAGAGGACTTGCCCATCGGTGACACTAGGATTGCCAGAGCCAGGTGGCGGTCACGCGCACGAGATAAAGCGGGGGGGGGGGAAGCGAGGCTATTTCCTCAGGAGGAAATTGACCTGCAGTTGCACGATCACAGAGTTTTGTAGCTGTGGGCATAGCCCACCACTGTGTGATCAGACACAACTGCGGGTTTGCTGTTGTTTTCCGATTCGCTTAAACAGGGGGCTGATGAATCGCATCTCTGCCCTGAGGGCTTCCTATGGCAGTATGCGATGATGTGCATACTGAGAAGGGGGGGGGGGGGGGAACAACGGCATGGCGTCGGGATAGCCTGATCAACCATCTCAACGCCATGGGAGCATGCTGGGGTGATCAGATGCAGGAAACTCTGTCTGTGGCCCGTAGCAACCCGTTTGCTACAGGACTTTCTGAGGGTTTTTTTTTTTCTCCGCTTATGCGGCGGAGCAGAACAGCTTGCTGACAGCTGCAGGGCGCTTGCCAGACGTTGGCATCGGATCGCACTCCTTTAATCCACCCGACATTTGCACCTATGTTGAGGCAAATCGTGCGTGAGATCGCAACCCCGGTTTGGTGTAGTGGTTAAGAGCGACAGGACTCTAATCTGGAGAACCAGGTTTGATTCCCCATCCCCATTCCTCCACATGAAGCTAGCTGGGTGGCCTTGGGTCAGTCACAGTTCTCTGAGGGCTCGCTCAAACCTACCTACCTCACAGGGTGTTTGTTGTGGGGAGAGGAAGGGAAGGAGATTATAAGCCACACTGAGAAGGGCAGGGTAAAAAAACCAGCTCTGGGTCAGTTACAAGCTGTCTCAGAGCTGTTCTCTCACGAGCAGTCCTCGAAAGAGCTCTCTCAGCCCCATCTACCTCACAGGGTGTCTCTTGTGGGGAGAGAAAGGGAAAGGAGATTGTAAGCCGCTCTGAGACTCCTTGTGAAGGGTGGGGTATATAACCAACTCTTCATCTTCTTGGTGTAGTGGTTAGGAGTGCAGACTTTAATTTGGAGGAACCAGGTTTGAGTCCCCACTTCTTCATGTGCAGCTGCTGGTGTGACCTTGGGTCAGTTATAAGTTCTCTCAGAGCTGTTCTCTCAAAGGACAGTTCTCGAGAGAGCTCTCCCAGCCCCACCTACCTCACAGAGTGTCTGTTGTGGGGAGGGGAAGGGAAAGGAGATTGTGAGCCGCTCTGAGACTCCTTCAGGTAGTGAAGGGTGGGGTATAAATCCAATCTCCTTCTCCTCCTCTTCTTCTTCTTTGTCTCTACCTCCTCTCCAGGTATTTCCCAAATCAGAGCTGCCACCCTTCAGGACACCCAGATTAAAGAACACTCTGTCTAAACAAAGTCTATGCATTTGGCTGCTGAGACTTTAGAAACATCATTTTCTAGAGTTTTTCTAGATCGGTCTATGTTCTTTGCACTTCCAAAGCATCCATTCCCCCTCAGGGGAACTGATCTCTGTAGCCTGGAGCAATGCTCCCTCTAAGCTATGGAGCCCTGTGAGCAAAAATTCTTCTTTGTGAGCTACTGGCTTTAAAGTGGTGAGTGAGCGATTTGGCTACCGCATAAATCAGTTTGCTCTGGACCCATCCCTTCCTGAGCGAAGACAAAAAATGTGGGAGCTGGAGGCTAAAAAAACTGTGAGCTAGCACATACCAGCTCAGCTTAGAGGGAACACTGGTCTGGAGATGAGCTGTAATTCTGGGGGATCCGCAGGCCCCACCAGGAGGCTGTCATTTTGCCTGGTAAATATGCCTCCCATTTAGTCTCTATTGATCGGACAGAATACTTGGTCTCCAAGCAGTTGGCAACTCTGCAAAGCATGGGGCCCATTCCTTCATAGGGCTGCCAAGTCCCCCTGGGAGGGGGGAGGGGATTCCCCCGCTAAATGGGTCTCCAACCCGCCGGTTAGGATCCGGCTGGGGGGGGGGAACCCTACCCCCGAAGTGGCCCAATCAGGCCGACGTGCCCGGTATGATGACATCACCCAGAAGCGATGTCATCATGCTGGGCACGTCGCCGGGCAACGCTCTAGCAATCGCCCTGAAAACCTGGTACCATAGAGTTTTAGGGTGATTACCAGAGTGTCACCCCAGCAACGTGCCCAGCGTGATGACGTCACTTCCGTGTGACGTCATCGTGGCGCGCGCACACGCAAAGCACACACACGGGACTCCCAGAGAGGGACCAGGACTCCCCTGCTGTTATGAAAGTAAGACTTGGCGACCCTAGGACTCCTTCAGGATGAGAACTGGAACAGAAGGGCAAAAGTTTGATCTCTCGTTCCCCCCCCCCTTTCTTTCCTCCTGCCAAAGGGGAGTAGGGGAGTGCTTTTTGACTGTGCAATTGGGGCAGAGGTTACGATTCCTCGGCCAAATGCTGCGAAACGTACACCCAGGAGTAACGTTTGTCCTCTTTATTAACAAGGAACTGAAGCTCTCTTGGGGGGTCATCCTTACATCTATGTGATTTTTTTGTTTTTAAATCCCTTTTGTAAGAATCTCAGGTCACACACTCTTGTCCCTTCCCCGTGTTGTTATCCTAACAACAACCCTGAAAGGTAGGCTGGGGTGAGAGGGTGAGATTGGTCACAGGTCACCCGGTGAACTTCTCATAGGCTTGCCAGGCCCTCCCTCACCTCCGGCAGAGGATGGGGGGGTAAGGTTGCCAGATACAGGCTGGGAAACTCCTGGAGATTTGGGGGTGGAGCCTGGGGAGGACAGGGACCTCAGTGGGGTACAATGCCACCCTCCACCCTCCAAAGCAGCCATTTTCTCCAGGGGAAACTGATCTCTGTAGTCTGGAGATGAGCTGTAATTCCAGGGGACTCCCCAGGTCCCACCTGGAGGCTGGCATCCCTAACTTCTAATCAGTGTAGCGACCTGAGCCCCTGGTCTCTCAGCTCCGAGCCCAACTGCTGCTGTGTGCTGCCTTTCGCCACGTAACGGCACTGCCACTTTAAGGGAAGCTGACGCCTTTAAGAAAACAACAAGATGCCCTGACCTGGATGGCCCAGGCAAGCCCGATCTCGTCAGGTCTCGGAAGCTAAGCAGGGTCAACTCTGGCCAGTACTTGGATGGGAGACCTTCTTGGAATACCAGAGGTGGGAGACAGGGGCAGGCCTTATTCAGCCACCTCTCTGAATATCCTCCAGGCCCCCAGTAGGGGTCAGTCGCCAGCGGCAATGTTCCCTGTAAGTTGTGGAGTCTCGTGAGCAAAAATTCTGCTTTGTGAACTACGAGCATGAAAATTGTGAGTGGGCAATTTGACTGCTGCATAAATTCGTTTGCTCTGGAGCCCTCCTTCCTGAGCTAATGTGTGACCCAGAGGCTAAAAACTGTGAGCTAGCTCACACTCACTCAGCTTAGAGGGAACACTGTTTCCAGGTGCACACACAGTCAGTCACCAGAGGTCGCCATGACTTCCAAAGGCACAGACAGACACACATGAGCATGCTCATGCACACACAAATACAAAAGAAAAAGAATACAGCAAGATGCACAAATTCAGCAGGTTATATTACAAACTATAGCACCCCCGGGCTTGGAAAAGCTATACCTCTTAAAAGAAGAAGAAGAAGAAGAAGAGATTGGATTTATACTCTGCCCTTCACTCACTTGGAGTCTCAGAGCGGCTTACAAACTCCTTTTCCCTTCCCCTCCCCACAACAGGCACCCTGTGAGGTAGGTGGGGCTGAGAGAGCTCTTTCCCAAGGTGTCCTTGAGAGAACAGCTGGTACAGAGCTATGGCTTGCCCAAGGTCATCCAGCCAGGTGCAAGTGGAGGAGTGGGGAATCAAACCCGGTTCTCCCAGATTAGAGTCCGCGCACTTAACCACTACACCAAACTGGCTCCCAGTCTTGGGCAGGAACAGAAAGACAAGATGGATTATCCACAGGTAGATGCATGCGTGTTGTGTTTATTTTTTATATCCCACTTTTCTCCCTGCTCAGGACTCAGATTAACTAACTAACTAATTAATTAATTGATTATCATATGGCAGTGTATGTAGTATAGCCAGGAGATTATAAGGGTCCGACATGCCTGAGGGACCGCATTTCCCCATATATACCCCAGAGTGTGCGTCACAGTCTGAATCAGGCCTCCATGCGCCTGGGAATTAAAGTTCTGAATAACTCCCCAAACATGTCTGTTGACAGAATGTGGCTAGGGAAGCCAGATCTCCCGCTATTGTGGGATACCTCCTGACATCCTGGTATATTGCCTGCCGGCAACACAGGCGCCAGCAGGAGGAAATGGTTGGGGTGAAAATGAAGCATGTGCCGGCATCGTGCCAGTGTGCTGACATCACTTCCTGTAAAAACAGGAAGTGGATGCTCTGCACTTTACAAAATTCTCATAAAAACAGTGACTCTTTACAAAAAAGCTCTATGGTTTTTTTCATAGAGTAAATTCTAGAACATCTAATGATGCCACTTCTGGGTTTTTTTTATCGGAAGAGTTGTAAGCATGCTAGTGTGACACTGGTCACCAGGCAGGGTTGCCAATTCCTGATTGGGAAATCCTGGGAGATTTGCAGGCGGAGCCTAAAGAGGGTGGGATTTGAGGAGGGGAGGGTGTAATTCCATAGACTCTACCTTTTAAATTATCCAAGGGAAATGATCTCTGCAGCCTGGGGATCCATTGTAATTTCGGGAAGTCTCCAGGCCCCACCTGGAGGTTGTCAACCCTAGCACCAGGCCCAACTCTCCAGGTTCTCCTGGGGATTGCCAGTTGCGACCTGATAATCCTGGGGGCATATGGGAACTTTTAAACATGTGAATTGGCCCTTCATGCTCCAATAAAGGTATTCATCTTCCAGGCGTATGGTTGCCAACCTCCAGGTAGTGGCTGTAAATCTCCTGGGATTACAACTAATCTCCAGGAGACAGAAATCAATTCACTTGGAGAAAATGGCAGATTCGGACGGTAGACGCTATTGATTTATACCCCGTGGAAGTCCCTCCTCTCCCAACCCCACCCTCCTGGGCTTCACCCTCCCCCCAAATCTCCAGGTATTTCCCAGCTTGGAGTTGGCAACCCTATCCAGGTATCCCAGGACTTTTCTTCAGGCTGTAACAAATTAAGGTGGCCATCCCACAGGGATCTGGGAATCTGTTGTGGATTGGATTGGGACCTATCTCTCTACTCTTTGGAAATAGCCGCAGATTTAAAAGGAATTCTGAATCTTCGACTGAGCAGCCAGAGCCAAACCAGAGAAGGAAGGCCCCAACGCAGGTGTGTAAATGAGTGACTAGGAGTAAATGATTGACCTCCCATCTCTCCGCTCTGTGTGTGCCCAAAGATAAAGAGAAGATTAGTTGAGAGAGGCATTTGTAATCACTAAGAACTTAACCCCAGGAGGAAAAACAATAACCAGGCCTTTGAAGTCCCCCTCGCAGAGGAATTGCACTGACCGGAGAGGTCCCAACGCAGCCCTTTCCACTTTTCTTTGGGGTGACGGAATATGTACCTTAATGATCTCCTTTGTAACAAGCTGTTTGCTTGCAAAAGAGGGAGAAAAGGATAGACAGGTTGAGCAGGGGAAAGCAGGTTCAGAGACCGCGGGAGTAGCCAAAAACCCATATCTATCTGAATTCTCGCTGAGTGAACTGATTAGTCTTTTCATTGGATGTTGTTTTCAAGCAGCCGCTCTTTGTGACATCTGTCTTACCCATACAAACACCAACCCAACCGCTATACAAACCACTATACCACAACCACTATACAAACACCAACCCAACAGATGGACGCTCCAATGTCGGATAAAGCTTATGCTGGAATAAATGTTGTTGTTTATTTATTTATACCCTGCCTTTCTCCCTCAAGGGCAAGCGCCCAAATCGGCTAATTTTTCGTTCTCTTCTCCCCTGTTTTATCCTCACAACAACCCTGTGAGGTTGGCTAGGCTGAGAGTGTGTGTTACTAGGTCAAGGTCACCCAACAAGCTTCCACGGGAGAGTGGGGATTCGAACCTGGGTCTCCCAAATCCTAGGCTGAAGTTCTCAACATGACACCATGCTTTAAGACTCCACTGGACTCCATGCTTCTACAGACTTACGCAGCTACTCATCTGGAGTAGTCTTAGAGTTGCGCTCCTTTGGTTTACCCAACCTCTGGGTGATGGCTGGATATCTCCTGTTATTAAAACTGATCTCCAGGTGACAGAGGTCAGTTCCACTGGAGAAAACAGCCACTTTGGAAGGTGGCTGTATGGCATTATACCCCACTGAAGTCCCTCCCCTCCCCAAACCCCGCCCTCCTCAGACTCTGCCCCCAAAATCTCCAGATATTTCCCAACCTGAACTATGGCATGCCCAAGGTCATAAGAACATAAGAACATAAGAGAAGCCAATGTTGGATCAGGCCAGTGGCCCATCCAATCCAACACTCTGTGCCACACAGTGGCCAAAAACACCAGGTGCCCTCAGGAGGTCCAGCAGTGGGGCCAAGACACTAGAAGCCCTCCCACTGTCCCCCACCCCCCAAGCACCAAGAATACAGGGCATCACTTGCCCCAGACTGAGAGTTCCTATCTATACTTTGTGGCTAGTAGCCACTGATGGACCTCTGCTCCATATCTATGTATCTAATTCCCAAGTGGCCACCCTCGTGTGGATATCTAAATCCGCGCAGGGGGGGCACTTGGGGGGCAGGACGATTTTCCTACACATGTGGGGGACTCCCCCCCGTGTGCAGGAAAATCTGAAAAGTAAAAAAAAAAAAACTTTGGGGGGGATATTTAAATCCCCCCCAAAGTAAAAAAGCGTTCCCTGCACATGCACAGGGAACACACTTACCTTAGATCCATGGCTGCTGCTGCTGGTGGTGGTGGGGGCGGGTGGAGAAGCCTTGCCAGGCCTCGCTGTCTTGGGGGGGGGGGGGAAAGAGCTGGCGGGCGAAGAGCTGGTGGGCCCCGCAGCCGGAAGCTGCGTGGGCCTCGCCATCACTGGGGGGGTGAGGGGTGGGGGGAAGAGCTGGCTTTGGCCATTGGGGGGAGACTCGGGGGTGAGTGGGGGAAGAGCTGGCGGGCCCCAAGGCGGGAAGCCGCGCGGGCCTCACTGTCACTGGGGGGGGGGGGTGAGGGGAGGGGGAAGAGCTGGGGGAGGGAAAGAGCTGGCAGACCTGGCCTCCGGAGAACAGGTCTACCCAGCCCTTGCCACTGTATTGGTAGACCTGGCCTCCGGAGAACATATCTACCCAGCTCTTGCCACTGTATTGGTAGACCTGGCCTCCGGAGAACATGTCTACCCAGCCCTTTCCACTATATTGGTAGACCTGGCCTCCGGAGAACAGGTCTACCCAGCCCTTGCCGCTATATTGGTAGACCTGGCCTCCAAAGCAGTGGTGGGGGGAATCACCGCGGGGGGGGGGGGGGAAGGACCTACCTGGGGCTGCAGCCTTTAGGAATCCTCCCCCTCCCTGATACTCGCAGGTCTCCACCTCTTGTGTTTATCTAATTCCCTCTTGAAGCCGTCCATGCTTGTAGCCGCCACTGCCTCCTGTGGAAGTGAATTCCACGTGTTAATAACTCTTTAAGGTCATCCAGCAGGTGCAAGTGGAGGAGTGGGGAATCAAACCCGGTTCTCCCAGATTAGAGTCCACACACTTAACCACTACACCAAACTGAAGGAGGGACCTCAGCAGGATATAATGCCATAGACTCTGCCCTTCAAAGCAGCCATTTTCTCCAGGGGAAATGATCTATGTAGTCTGGAGATCACTTGTAGTACCAGGAGATAGGGTTACCATTCCCCAGGTGAGGGCAGGAGGTCCCCCATTTTTGCAGGCTCCTGCCCACCAGAAGCCAGCTGGCTGGTGGCAGGAAATTCCACCCACCCCCCAAACAGTGACATTGTGAACGACACGGTGATGTCACCAGGAAGTGATGTAGGTGCATTGGTGACGTTGGAGTGGTAACGCTCTGGTTTTGGGCCTGGCCTCATCACTGGCGATATGGTGACATCACTTCCAGCATGCACTGATGCTCTGTATGCACCATAGAGTTTTTGCCGAAATATCAGAGTGATGCCATTACACCAGTGGTGCATGCTGCAGGTAACGTCACCGTGACGCCAGCAACATTGGCCTAGGCATTCCTCCTGGGCTGGTCAGTCACCCTGCTGGCAGCAGGGGCTGGCAAACCCAGGTGGTAGGGTTGCCAAGTTCCCCCTGGCCACCAGAAGAGCATGGGGGACTTGTAGAGTTGCTCCTGGTGATTTGGAGATAGAGACTGGGGAGGTTAGTGGAATACAATGCCATAGAGTCCACTCTCCAAAGCAGCCATTTTCTCTGGGAAAACTGATCTGTTGAATCAGGCCAGTGGCCCATCCAGTCCAACACTCTGTGTCACACAGTGGCCAAAAACACCAGGTGCCATCAGGAGGTCCAGCAGTGGGGCCAGGACACTAGAAGCCCTCCCACTGTTGCTCCCCCCAAGCTCCAAGAATACAGAGCATCACTTGCCCCAGACTGAGAGTTCCTATCTACACCTTGTGGCTAAAAACCACTGATGGACCTCTGCTCCAGATGTTTATTCAATTCACTCTTGAAGCCGTCCATGCTTATAGCCCCCACCACCTCCTGTGGCAGCGAATTCCATGTGTTAATCATTCTTTGGGAGAAGAAGGACTTCCTTTTATCTGTTCTAACTTGACTGCTCAGCAATTTCATGGAATGCCCACGAGTTCTTGTCTTGTGAGAAAGGGAGAAAAGTCCTTCTTTCTCTACCTGCTCTATCCCATGCATAATCTTATAAACCTCGATCATGACACACCTCAGCCGTAATTTCTCCCAGCTAAGGAGCCCCAAGCGCTTCAACCTTTCTTCATAGGGAAAGTGTTCCAACCTTTTTATCATTCTAGTTGCCCTTTTCTGTACTGAAAATGAGCTGTGATTCCCGGGGGGGGGGGTGTATGTGTTCCCCGGGTCCTACCTGGAGGCTGGCATCCCTACTAGGTGAGGTGGGGTTGATGCCCTCCTCAGGGAAAACATAACATGTAGTTAGGTCCCATTTGAGTTGGAAGGAGTGAGGCCTAACAGGCCTGTGTGAGAACCAACTGTGTGCCTTGAAATACCAATCGACTGCCGTATGTAACATTCCTGAGTGTTCCTTCAACAAGGGTGCTTGAAAGCCACTAAATTCAGCCATAAAGGACTCTGTCTCCTGAAAAGTGGTCTGCAAACTTCAGCCTAACACTGATGTCGACAGCTGACATGGTTCTTTTAAATATCCCTTCCAGTTGGCGGCATCTACACCGTGATCCAGACAAAAGCCAAAATCACGTTGGACGAATGGGGGGAGAACTACTTTCTCATCGGCCCTTATTTTGAGCACAACATGAAGACCCAGGTGGAGGTCTGCGAACCTCCCAACACGGCGGTGAACAAGGCAATGGATATCATGAGGGAAAATGGGTGTCAGGTAAATAAGATCTTCCTTTTGTTTCCCGAGGCAACTAAGCCGACTCTGAGGAGATTAATGCGCCCAGATAATGCTCTTGTCATCCCACGCTATTCTCCGACGGCACTACAGACAAGGTCCATAAACCCGTTTGTGCAGGTGTTAGAGCAGCAAAAGTTAATCCATCACTGGTTATTTTTGAGGAAGTCACCTGCTTATCCAATTACACATGTTAAGAGTCATTTATCAGCAAGTCTCCTTAATGGGATTTGAGTATTAAGTTTCCAGTCCCTCAAATAATACAGTCCGATTTTCTGTAGACATATCACGACCTTAGGCTGACTGGACTGTTGCGTAATCCTCACTGTACATGGACATCTTCCGCTAAAATACAGAAATTAATACACTTCAAAAACGTTGGGCGGGATGGTGAAAGAGTTCAGGGATCTCTCCAACAAGTCAATGGGGCAAGGGGCAAAATTTGGGAATGTCCAAAACCATGAGAATTGTTGACGACGGATATCATGAGGGGAAACGGGTGTCAGGTAAATAAGATCTCCCTTTTGTTTCCTGAGGCAAGGAAGCTGACTCTGAATAAAATTAACACGCCCGGATAATGCTCAAACAAAAATCCGAAGGATCCAATGACTTTTTTCTTTTCAAAATTCGTGTTGGATTAAGTCCAGTAGAACCTGAAAAACTAACAAAATTTGTGGCAGGTTATGAGCTTTCGTGAATCACCGCGAGTGAGCAGTGACTCACGAAAGCTCCAACCCTACCGCAGATTTTGTGTCTTTCCAGTGCTGCTGGACTCTTGCTCTTGTCTACTGCTACAGACAGACAAACATGGCTACCCGTCTCGATCTATCGTCACGTTGGTTTCGTTTATCTCTAAAAAAAAAAATGGCAAATGTGAATATAGACCTGACCAGTTTTGCAAATATAAATCCTCTATAAATCATACAAGCTGTTCAAACTAACAAACAAACAAACACACCCATACTTAGGGTGTTGCCAACAGTCTGAGTTGGGAAGAACCTGGAGATATAGGGGTAGAAACTTGGGAGGGTGGAGTTTGGGGAAGGGAAGGACCACTGCAGGGATATAATGCCACAAAGTCCATCTTCCAAAGCCAAAAACCACAGAAAACAACTGTGAGCTGAATATCCCGCGAAGATATACAAAAGGAGACTCCAGTACAGGGAACAATATATGTAATGTGAAATAACTCTATACATAATCCATCAGGGGAGAATACAGAAGTCAACAAAATCTATAAAGAGAAAATATACAAAATAAATATCCAACACTTTTCCCAGGTAGTATTCAGTGTTTCAGACTTCTGGTCCTCCCTCAGGAAAAAAACAACTATAGGAAGTCTCATTCCATTTCCTGATAGGCTAATAATATTCAGTTTCTTACATATTCGGCAAGGTCTCATGAACTTAAGTCAGTTGCTCTCAAGGCTGCTTCTATGTATCAGGACCAACAGATGGGAAAAGTGTTGGATATTTATTTTGTATATTTTGTCTTTATGGATTTTGTTGACATCTGTATTCTCCCATGATGGACTGTGTATAGAATTATTTCATATTAGATATATTGTTCGCTGTATTAAAGTCTCCTTTTGTATATCTTTGCGGGATATTCAGCACACAGTTGTTTTCTGTGGTTTTTGGCTTTCCTTACTGTGTGCTGTACTGTTTGTTGTCGTCTTCCAAAGCCGCCATTTTCTCCAGGGGAACTGATCTGTGTCATCTGGAGCTCTTGTAATTCCAGGAACCTACATCCCCACCTGGAGGTTGGCAACCCTATAACCTATAAATGGCCATATTGGGTATAAAATCAGTTAATGGGGACCATTTTCCCTTCCATTTTGAAGTTTATACAAATTCACCTGCCTGTCAGTTTTGGCAATGGTTTTCTGTATAGTTTTTCAAAGCAGGGGGATTATCACTGCACCCATTGCTAGCGACTAAAATTCCAGTTTCTTTCCGGTGATTCCAGATAAACTTACAAGGTTTAGTTTTGGCCAAGTTCTCCAGTTATCCAAGCAAAAATTACGACTGGATGAAAAGACACAGGAAAGAGAACCAACAAATTCATCATACACACCCCAATAAAGTAGAACAAAGTTTTGAGTCCAGTGGCTTTTAGAAGAGAAGGAGAGATTGGATTTATAACCCGCCCTTCACTACCCAAAGGAGTCTCAGAGCAGCTTACAAACTCCTTTCCCTTCCCGTCCCCACAACAGACAAGACTGTGAGGAGGTTCCATACCTCCACACCCCAAATCTCCAGGTATCCCCCATCTTGGAGCTGGCAACCATATCACAATTTTGGGGGGGGGGGGGCAGGCTGCTTTTTCACGTTTTCAAGCGATGCTTCCTTATTCGTTCTAAGAATGAATGGATGAACTGAGAACAAAAATGTACTAAATGCTGTTTGCCAGACACCTTTCAGATATTATTGAGCGGTGATTTTTTTTTTAACCATATGGCACCTGATGGATACGGTTGAAGGCTGCCTCTCAACAAAACCATCCCGAGAATGTTTACAGTCAAAGTTTATCAAGGCTCCTTTTGAGGAAGATTGGAAGAGGGATTTGCTTCCGCTCTAATCCATTTGTTACTTTCATATTTATAATCACTCATCACAGGAACCACGGTAACATTGGGCCATTTGCTCCACTGTTTTACCAAGCCCATGTCAGAACAGAAATTCCCCTCTGCATTGTATGCCACTTTCACTTCGATTGATTGCCGGATTTTGTGGCAAGTGTCCAGACCGCATGCCGCTTTCACTTCCTTTGATCTCCCAGTTTTATGGTACCCATCTCCATAGATTGATGGCCCTTCTATGGCCATTCAGGGGTGACTCTGCAGTCAGTACGGCATTGGCCCCGGGGTATTTGAATGTGGTTTTGAGACGCATCTTTTTCTGTTCCAGTGTGGGTTTGGTAAAACAATGGAGCGAATGCTAGATGCGGAACGGGCCATTGTCAGCATAAAAGGGAAGCAAATTGAGTTCTGCATATTTAAGAAATAGAAGATATATTCTGGGTCTCATAGGCACGTTGCATTTAATTTCTGCATTCTTCCCTGTTTTTTGGGGGCGTAATTCCCAGTGGCGGAGAGGTGGGGCCTGAAAGCAGGGGAACCCCGCCGGGGGTGGGGGTGGCATCCCTGCCTGGAGATCAGTTGAAATAGCGGGAAATCTCCAGGTCCCATCTGGAGGTTGGCAACCCTAGCTTCATAGCACAGTCAGGCACAAAAGGACCCACAATATGAACAGTAAGAGGTCAAGGAACATCGAAGACTGAAAATGTGTTTGTTAAACTGATGTAACTGTGTGGCCTTTGACATATTTGGAGGCCCACCAAAAGTGGCAAGCAAAGTCAGTAGAGTTGTCAGATATTTTACGACTGTTCTCGTGGTTTTGAAACCGTAGTGAAGCCGTCCAAGGGGAATGCAGGAAATGTGTCCTGCCGCAATGTTGTTTTGCTGTTCAGAGAGCGCATTTTGAGGGATGCAGTTCCCAAAAGTTTCTGCCTGAAGGCGGGGCCTAGCATTGTTTTGCAGTCTGCTAAGGGCAGAGTTGGTTTCTCTTGTGCAATTTCTGCTGAGGCGGGCTGTTCTTAGAATCTTTTTGGTTCCTCTGGTCCAGCCGTGAATTATTACACCCAGGGTAATTGCAGGAATATTCAGTGTGTGGGAGATCAGTTTCTTTACACAGCAACACATTAAATGTTGGCCCAAACATCGAGAGTTGCAGAACTGCTTACCTAAAGGCATTTCATAAGAGAACGCTTTAATGGAATTATGTCTGTTTGGAATCTCCCGTTTACAGTTTCACCCTCCCCTCTCAAGAGCACATCTTCAGAGATGCATGATATTACAAAGTAGTCTTTTTGACAAAGCACTGGTAGTTATTTCTAGACTAGTCCACAGGTTAGATTCGAGCACAGAAACAAAAAAATACCGTTAGGCTGAGGTCACATGCCCCAGTTGAAGCAAAGGGGAAGCAAGGCTATTCCCTCCGGAGGAATTTGACGTGCAGTTGTGAGATCACACAGACCTTTGAAGCTGTGGGCATAGCCTGTCACTGTGTGATCAGATGCAACTGCGACTAAGTTCAGGATTTTTTTTTTGCCATTTGTTTCCCTTGCACATAAACGAGGAATTGTTCCTCTGCACTGAGGGCCCCATATGGAGTATGCGACGATGTACATACTGCAAAGGGTGGCAGGAACATGGCTCGGAGTCGGGGTGGCCTGATCAGACCATCCCAATGGCATGAGAGTGTGCTTGAGCGATCAGACAGGGAAAAGTCTGCCCATGGCCCACCTTATCCGAATAACACCAGACTTTCCCTGATGTCTTTTAACTCTGCTTCTATGGCAGAGCAACACGGGTTGCCAATGACTGCTTGCTATCTGATTGTTCCCTTTAGATCCGTCAGGCATTCACACCTGTGTCGGATCTAAAGGAGCGTTTGATCGCAGCCTAAGTGATAGTAGGTAAAGATAAAGGTTTCCCACGCTCGAAAGCCAGTCGAATACAACTCTAGGGATGCAGTGCTCATCTCCATTTCCAGGCCAAAGAGCCAGTGCTGTCCAAAGACATTTCCACGGTCATGTGGCCAGCATGACTAGACACCGAGGCGCACGGAACGCTGTTACCTTTCCACCGAAGCGGTACCTATTTATCTACTTGCCATTTCTTGCTTTCGAACTGCTAGGTTGGCAGGAGCTGGGGCCAGAGACGGGAGCTCACTCCATCACGCGGCACTCGGGTCTCAAACTGCTGAACTACCAATCTTCTGGTCTGCAGTTCAGCATCTTAACCACTACAGCCCCTAAGTGATATTGGGATTTGTTAATATAGCAGAGTTTGCCCAGTCATAGAAGCCTGATACTGAGTACAGTAAATAAATCTCCCAAGGAGTATATTGCAAAGAAGGGAAACTTACATTTATTCAAGTAGATCCTGTTCACATTCAGGTTGCAGATGGAAGGAGAGAGAAAAGCCTTACCTAAAGAGCACTTTCCCTGTTATAGCCAGCTTGTCCAGCGTCATGTGTGGGGGAGAATGAGGACACTGTATCTAGAGGTGAGACCTGCAGAGACACGTGTCTCCATGGAAGGCCATGTGAAGCGAGTGAGAGGACAAAGCAAGAGGATGGGTCAGAAAGCAGCTCCCAAGTTAAGACAAAAACAAGCATCCCATTCAAGGGGATAACGCCTAAAGCATCCTCAATGTCCAACCACGCTGAGCTGCTCACTCCAAAAGTGTCTGTGTAGATCCCCTCTAGTTACTGTGGCGGGTAGCCCCTGATAGACCTACCCTCCATTAATCTGTCTAATCCCCTTTTAAAGACATCTATGCCATCACCATGTCCTCTGGTAGCCAGTTCCACATTCAATCACCCATCGTGTAAAGAAACATTTCCTTTTGTCCGTCCTGAATCTACTGCCCATCAGCTTCACTTGGATGCCCTCGAGTTCTAGGGCGTTTTCTCACTAGCTTTCCCCCGCAGTTTACACCGAAGCCAGCTCCGGAGCTTCTGGTCAGTTTCCCACCATTTGCTCTGTGCTCACAATTTTCTCCAGAGTATCACTGGACTGCTCCAGAGCTTCCCTGGAGCAAGAAAATCCTGCTAGGAACAGGATTTTCTTGCTCCAGGGAAGCTCCGGAGCAGTGCAGGATTCCTGCTAGGAACAGGATTTTCTTGCTCCAGGGAAGCTCCGGAGCAGTGCAGTGATACTCTGGAGGAAATTGTGAGCAAGGAGCAAATGGTGGGAAACTGACCAGAAGCTCCGGTGCTAGCTTCGGTGTAAACCGCGGGGGAAAGCTAGTGAGAAAACGCCCCAAGTCTTTTGGGAGAGGGAGAAAAAGTTCGCTTTGTCAACTCTCTCCACCCATGTGTGGGATGGAAAATCTGGTCTGGGAAACCGGTGATGCATTTTTAAAAGCCCTCCTTCAGCCCCCAGAAGATGTCTGGCGATCGATTCCTTGAACGCTCCTTGCCAATCAAACTCTTCCTAAAAGCTCCAAGGATGGGGCTCCCCCCACCCCTTTCACCTCCTCTGGGAGCCTGTTCCAGGAGGCAGGAACGAAAATGAAGAAGGAACAAGCGTGACATCTCCCAAGGGGGCAGCCTGAAGTGGAAAGACAGCCAAAATGTAGCAACCAGAGGAACATATTTGGCGCATGGACTCATGTGGACCGGTCATGTGGCTTGACACACTTTAAGAGCCAAAGCAGATGTGATTCTGGGAGTTCTGTGTCCGGAACTTCTAAGAATTGATCTTCTTTCGTTTGTTTTTTTAAAAGGCATGCTGGGCCCATTTCACATCAGATTATGCTGTGTACATGGGGGAGGGGGGTCAGGGTGTTAGGATTGCCAACCTCCAGGCACCACCTGGAGATCTCCCACGATTATAAGCGATCTTCAGACTGTAGAGATCAGTTCCCCTGGAGAAAAGGGCTGCTTTGGAGGGTGGACCATAAGAACATAACAGAAGCCAATGTTGGATCAGGCCAGAGGACCATCCAGTCCAACACTCTGTATCACACAGTTTCCAAAAACACCAGGTGCCATCAGGAGGTCCACCAGTGGGGCCAGGATACTAGAAGCCCTCCCACTGTTGCCCCCCCCCAAGCACCAAGAATACAGAGCATCACAGTTATAACTTGCCCCAGACTGAGAGTTCCTATCCATGCCTTGTAGCTAATAGCCACTGATGGACCTCTGCTCCATATGTTTATCTAATTCCCTCTTGAAGCTGTCCATGCTTGGAGCCGCCGCCACCTCCTGCAGCAGCGAATTCCTTGTGTTACTCCCTCTTTGGGTGAAGAAGGACTTCCTTTTATCCGTTCTAACACGACTGCTCAGCGATTTCATGGAGTGCCCACGAGTTCTTGTCTTGTGAGAAAGGGAGAAAAGGACGTCTTTCTCTACCTGCTCTATCCCATGCATAATCTTATAAACCTCGATCATGTCACCCCTCAGCCGTCATTTCTCCCAGCTAAAGAGCCCCAAGTGCTTCAACCTATCTTCATAGGGAAAGTGTTCTAACCCTTTTATCTTCTAGTTGCCCTTTGGGGACCCTATGGCATTACACCCTGTCGAGGTCCCTCCCCTCCCCAGGTTCCACCCCCCAAAACTCCGGGTATTTCTCAACCCAGAGCTGGCAACTCTACATCAGGTCACCGACAAAAGCATCCATTTTCTCCGGGGGAACTGATCTCTGCAGTCTGGAAATCAGTTGCAATTCTGGCAGACCTTCAGGCTCTACCTGGAGGTTGGTAACCCTACCCCCAAATCACCAGGAAGTTCCCAGCCTGGAGTTGGCAACCCTAAATGACTCTCCCCCGATCCAACTTATCTTGCAGGAATAACGCACTGACACCTTTTGGGGCCAAATTGGAGATGACAGCATCCTCGTGGCTATCACAGGGACACCGATGGCATTTTAACTCAACTTAAAAATGCCATGGTCAGGTGCTCTTGCCCCCCTCTTCCCATGCCTTTCCAAGTGCTGAAACAAACACAGGTGGGGCAGTGCCTCAGCCCGCCACACTGTGCCATTTTTAAATCGCCTTAAAATGGCAGCTGTGTCCCTGTGGCAGCCATGAGAAGACGAAGACGAAGAGGATAAGAGATTGGATTTAAGCCCTGCCCTTCGCTACCCGAAGGAGTCTCAGAGTGGCTTAAAATTTCCTTTCCCTCCCCCTCCCCACAACAGACACCCTGGGAGGCAGGTGGGGCTGAGAGAGCTCTCTTGAACACTGCCCTTGAGAGAACAGCTCAGAGAGAACTTGTGACTGACCCAAGGTTACCCAGCAGCTGCATGTGGAGAAGTGGGAAATCAAACCCGGTTCTCCCAAATTAGACTCTGTGCTCTTAACCACTACACCAAACTGGCTCTGAGGCGATGTCATGTCTGGTTTAGCCCTCAGTTGTTCCTAAACAAGTGTATTGCCCTTTCGCTGCAACGCTCCCCCCCACCCCCCGTGGATCGATAATGCTGTTTGTGACTTGCTGCATCAAACAGAGTATCATTTATGACGTTGTTGCTCTCTGTACTATTTGACCCAGAAACTCAGCTTCCAAATCTCCCTTGGCCTCCCCACCCTTTCTGCTGGCCGCACTCTGCCCCATATCTCCCTAGGCGTCGTGTAAAATTTCTCCCTAGCCCCTCTTTCCCATTAACTCTTTGCTTCCTTTAATCCCTGCCTCCTCCGTTAATCTTTCCATCATGTCCCTCTTTAATCCCGTTCCTTAATCTGTCACTGTCCTCCAGTTCCTGTAGCTCCCTACTGTGCACATAGGATTAAATCTGATAGATTAACCTCTCCGATCCCAATTTGTCTTGGCCGGGGGGGGGGGTCTTTTGTAACAAGGATCCCGCCAGAAGTCCAGGTAGGGGGTGGAATAGATGACCTTCAGATCCACAGCAGGTAAATGAGCCTGACGAGTTAAGAGTTGTTTAATCGCAACCGTTCCAATTTATCAAGAACTAATTACCTACAGTTATCAGATCCTCTATCTTCTCCTTCAGTGTCTGTTTTTTGGATAATGTCATTAATATACCATTGAGTAAAGCACACCTCTCCATATATAAAACCTGTCCCTTAATTAGGATTAACACTGGCCCATTCTGCATCTAGCATTCACTCTGTTTTTTTACCAGACCCACACTGGAACAGAAAAAGATGCAGCTCAAAACCACATTCAGAGGCCCATTCTGCATCTAGCATTCGCTCCGCTGTCTTACCACACCGGATATTTGAATGTGGTTTTGAGCCGCATCTTTTTCTGTTCCAGTGCAGGTTTGGTAAAACAACGGAGCGAATACTAGATGCAGAATGGGCCAAATATCCCCGGCCAATGCCGTACTGACTGCAGAGTCACCCCTGAACAGCCATAAAACGGCCATAAATCTTTGCAGAAGTTCCATAAAAACCTGATGATCAAAACCGGCATGCTGTCTGGAGGCTACCCGAAAAATCCAATGGTCAAAGGATGTGAAAGCAGCATGCAATGCAGAAGGGGATTTCTGTTCCAACGTGGGTTTGCTAAAACGATGGAGGGAGAAGTCAAAGCAGAATGGACCATTCTCTCCTGAAACTGGCTTTTGGAAGTGCAAAGCGCCATGAAGTCACAGTCGACTCATGACGACCCTGTAGGGTTTTCCAAGCAAGAGATATCTGATCTGGAAGTTCCATCATCCAGCACTATACAAAACCTAGAAAATGAGGAAACTGTGACTATCATACTTTGGTGACATGATGAGAAGGCAAGAACCACTGGGAAAAACACTGGAAAATGCTAGGAAAAGTTGAAGACAGCAGGGAAAGAAGAAGACCCAACGTGAGATGGACTGACGGATTGGACAAAGAAGCCACGGCCCACAAGGCTGTTAACGATAGGTCCTCTTGAAGAATGTTAATTCACAGGGTCGCCATAAATCAGAAGTGACCTGACAACAAAAGGAAATACTGCTTTACATAGCGAGTGATGGAATTCGCTGCCAAAAGATGTAGAGATGGCCGCAGGGATAAACAGTGTTAAAAGGGGATTGGAGAGATTCATGGAGGATAAGTCTGTCAATGGCTACTAGTCATGGTGACTGAGGGGAACTTCCACATTCAGAGGCACTAAGCCTCTGAATCCCAGAGTCAGGAGGCAACATCAGGAAAAGGCCTATGCCCTGACAGACATCCTAAAACAGGGGTGGGCAAATTGCGGCCCACAGGCCACATGCGGCCCGCCACAGAGTTTTTTGCGGCCCACCAAGACAGTCGGCCACGTGGTTTCAGTCAGGTCTCCGTTGGGCCCGGAGCACAGAGAAGCGGCGCTCCGGGAGTGAAGTGTCCAGGGGGCGGGCACATTACCAAGCCCCACCCCCTGCTCCCAGCAGCCCTGTTGGGTGACAAGGAGGCAGAAAAAGGAACGAACCAACCACATGGGCTGTTATCCTCGCTTTACAGGTTGGCAGTCAGATCAGACACAGATGGTATGAAATTAGCACAATAAATAAATTGCATAAAACTACCACTATTTTATTTTATTTATATTTATTGATTTTTATGATACAATTTATACCTTTTCTGAAATGCAGAGTTCACTAATGAATGCAATCATTTAAAAAGGTGCGGCCTTCCGCTAACCTCCGCTCCCACAAAGTGGCCCCCGAGCCAAAACAATTGCCCACCCCTGTCCTAAAAGGTTACAACTGACAAAGGATCTTACACATTGGGGCTGTGGTCACACACACACTAAATAATGGACTTTCAATCCACTTTCAATGCCCTTTCCAACTGGATTTTTTCAGTTCACACCGTGGAGGTTGGAAAGTCTGAAAATCCCACCCAGACATACTCTCAGATGCTCCGTTTTAAAGTATGTTATACTTGCTGAGACGTGCAGCTGGCATAACTCTTCCCCACCTCTTCCAGTGTATCGTTTTGTGTATAGAAGTCTTTATGCATGCAGGTAGAAATGGGAATGGAGGGGGGGCTAGGATGGAATCTGAACAGTGGTTTGGGGACTCCTGAGCCCATGGGGGGCAGGTTTTGGCACGCATTAGCGCTTGCAGTTTGATGCGAAGACAAGCTTGAGCAAGACAGATCTGAAACTCAGGTGGTTTTTTGCCTGCTCTGCTTACAATGAATGGAATGAGCACATAGTACAACTTTGCAAACTGGGAAGGTTTTCAAAGGCATGCAAAATTTCACCTTGGCCCTGAGGAAGAGAGATCTCCGTAAATTCTCTGTCGCCCCCAGCAAGATAGCTTCTTTGTTTTAATCAGTGTTGCTGTTTAGATAGCGAACTAACATCACACCGTACTTTCCCAGAATCTTAGAACAGTCTGTGTTTTAATATTAGTGAAAACATCCACGGTGAACTTATTTACTGCTTATTTTTTTACATTTATATCCTACTTTTCTCCCTGATTTGGGGGACTCTGAGCAGCTTTTCACATCATCCCCCCTTCCCCCATTTAATCTTCACAACAGCCTACTGAACTCCAGAAGCACTTTAAAGAGCCAGTTTGAAGTCCCCCCTACACTGGTTTCCAGCAGGTACCTGGCAACCAATATTCCCTCTAAGCTGTTGAGTCTTGCGAGCAAAAATTCCACTTTGTGAGCTACTGGCATTAAAGTTGTGAGCAAGCAATTTGGCTACTGCATAAATTAGTTTGCTCTGGAGCCAGCCACCCTAAGCTAAGATGAAAATCTGTGAGCTGGAGGCTAAAAAACTGAGCTAGCTCACACTAACTCAACTTAGAGGGGACACTGCTGGCAACCCCACCCTTTAAGACTGAACCATGTGGCATTCTGGGGGGAAGAGGGCTGCTAGCAGACTTCAGTACTGAAGTGATTATGGCTCTGAAAGACCGATTTGCCACAAGGTGCTGCTCCAGGGTTGGTCTTCACTTTGCGCCGATTGCATACTTGAATTTCCCACTATTTGCCCCGCACCTCATTTTGACCCGTGGCTTCATCCAAATTCCCCCACGGCTTCAGTGATTCTCAAAAAACAGGATCATTGAAGCCGCGGGGGAATTCGGGCAAAGCTGCGGGTCAAAATGCGGCGTGGGGCAAATAGTGGGAAATTCAAGCCCGCAATCGGGGAAAAGTGAAGACCAACCCTGGAGCAGCACCTCGTGGAAAATCGGTCAAAGTGTTTTAGTTCATGTTTGGTGCGTTCTTAAGAAGCAAAAAAAGTCAGCATTTTCAGCACAACGTTTTCTGCCTTTCCCCCGTTGGAGTGTCTCTCGCCTGTCTGTTTCCATTTTTAACAGGTACATTTTGGCAGGTGGCTGATAGAAGGGAACCCCTATGTCGTGCTGTTTGATATCGGATCAGCCGCTTGGAATCTGGACCGCTGGAAAGGGGAATTCTGGGATGCGAGCCACATTGGGATCCCGTACCACGACCGAGAAGCCAACGACGCGCTCATCTTTGGGTCGCTAACTGCCTGGTTCTTGAAAGAGGTACGGTGCTAGAATTTGCAGATGGCATATCAGTATTTAAGATCGTCATTGGAAACTTGGCAGTGCCTTCCTCTGTTCACAGTGGTGAGTTACACACATGAAGGGGCTGTATACTCAGTCTGACCCTTGGTCTGTCAAGATCAGTATTGTTTACTCAGACAGGCAGTGACTCTCCAGGTTCTCAGGCAGAGGTCTTTCTCATAGTTGTCAACTTCAGGGGGGCAGGGGAGCTGGAGCACCCCCCCCAAAAAAAAACTTTTCCAGGAAGTGCTGAGCTTCCCCCGGAGACAATGGCCTGTGATGTCTCTGGCCCAGCCCCAGCCCCCCCTGGGAAATTGGAAAGTCTACGCCCTTGTTTCACATCATCTACTCCCTGGTCCTTTTGGGGATTGAACCTGGGACCTTCTGCATGCCAAGCAGAGGTCATTAGCAGCTAGGTGCAGGATCTTTTCAGCAGTGGCCCCCATGCTTTGGAATGCCCAGGGCTCCGTTGGGGCCGGGGCGCGCCAGAGCGTCGCTCCGGGAGAGAGGAGGGCGGGGGGCGGGGACTTAACAAAGCCCCGCCCCCCGCTCACTCCTCCCGGCAGCGGCAGGCCGCCGCCGACCGGCACAAGCCTCCTCCTTCCCTCCCCTCACCCTCCCCCCGCCCTCAAAAGCCCGGGGCCGCGGCGAGCGCCGCCGGCCCCAGCAGCAGCCTCCCCTCGCCCTCCCCCCGCCCTCCAAAGCCCGGGGCCGCGGCGAGCGCCGCCGGCCCCAGCAGCAGCCTCCCCTCGCCCTCCCCGCCCTCCCCCTGCCCTCCAAAGCCCGAGGCCGCGGCGAGTGCCACCGGCCCCAGCAGCAGCCTCCCCTCACCCTCCCCACCCTCCCCCCGCCCTTAAAAGCCTGGGGCCGCGGCGAGCGCCGTCGGCCCCAGCAGCAGCCTCCCCTCGCCCTCCCCGCCCTCCAAAGCCCGGGGCCGCGGCGAGCGCCGCCGGCCCCAGCAGCAGCCTCCCCTCGCCCTCCCCGCCCTCCCCCCGCCCTCCAAAGCCCGGGGCTGCGGCGAGCGCCGCCGGCCCCAGCAGCAGCCTCCCCTCGCCCTCCCCCCGCCCTCCAAAGCCCGGGGCCGCGGCAAGCGCCGCCGGCCCCAGCAGCAGCCTCCCCTCGCCCTCCCCGCCCTCAGATGCCCAGAGCCGCGACGAGCGCCGCTGGCCCCAGGACCAGCCTCTCCTGCTCTCAAACTCCTGGGGCCGCGGTGAGCGCCCCCGGCACCAGCCCCCTCCTCCCCCCCCTCATTGCTCCCTGAGAAGCCTCCTCCCTGCTCCCTCCCCCCAGCACCAGCCCCCTCCTCCCCCCTCACTGCTCCTGGAGAAGCTCCTGGAGAAGCCTCCTCCTTCCCTCCCTCCCCCACTCACTGCTCCCGGGCCCCAGGGGGGCGCAAGGGAGGGAGAAGCTGGGCCCCAGAGGCGTAAGGCCCCTGGGGCCCAAGCAAGAGGGGGGAGGAAGGGAAACTCTGGCCCCAGTGGGGGGGAGAAGCGCCCTTCCTTCCTTCTCTCTCTCTCTCTCCCCACCTACCTACCTTCCTGTTCCTTCCTTTCCCCCTTCCTTCCTGTCTCCCTTCCTTTCTTCTCTCTCTCTCTCCCCCACCTACCTACCTTCCTGTTCCTTCCTTTCCCCCTTCTTTCCTTCCTTCTCCCCCCACCTACCTACCTTTCTGTCCCTTCCTTCCTCTCTCCCTTCCTTTCTTCTCTCTCTCTCCCCCACCTACCTACCTTCCTGTTCCTTCCTTCCTTCCTTCTCTCTCTCCCCCACCTACCTACCTACCTTCCTGTCCCTTCCTTCCTTCTCTCTCTCTCCCCCACCTACCTACCTACCTTACTGTTCCTTTCTTTCTTCCTTCCTTCCCCCCTCCCTCCCTCCCTCCTTCCTTCCTTTCTTCTCTCTCTCTCCCCCACCTACCTACCTACCTTCCTTCCTGTTGCTTTCCTTCCTTCCCCCGCCCTCCCTTCTTGCCTTATGACACACTGCCGATGACGTCAGGGATGTGTGGCCTTCTGACACTTCCGGTGATGTCAGGGGGTGTGGCATATGCAAATAAGTTATGCTAATGAGCTCCTGCACCTCTTTTTTTACGAAAGGACCCCTGGGAATGCCATCCTCTTGGATGCTTGCTTGGTGCTTGTTTTGTGGTCTTTCCAGCACTGGAGGCAAAGGGGTGAGATACGAAGATTTATAAATCAGTGAATCATTTATTTGTCCTCTAGAAGCCCTCCCACTGTTGCCCCTCCCGTCAAGCACCAAGAATATAGAGCATCACTTGCCCCAGACTGAGAGTTCCTAGCTATACTTTGGGGCTAATAGCCATTGATGGACCTCTGCTCCATATCTATATACTAACAGCCAAGGCGCCCCCTGCGTGCGGATATCTAATTCCGTGTGGGGAGGGCACCTGGGGGGCAGGGAGATTGTTCTGCACACTTGGAGGACACCCCACGTGTGCAGAAAAATCTTAAAACTTTAAAAAACTTTCAGGGGGATATTTAAATCCCCCCAAAAGTTAAAGAGTGTTCCCTGCGCATGCGCAGGGAACGCTCTGGGAACTCTGTGGCACCTGAGCCGGGGAGGGGGATCGCTGGCCCAAGCAGCCCTCAGCCACTTGGGCCTTGGAGCGGGGTGGGGGGTGAGGGTGGGGAAATTGCCAGCCCGAGTGGCCCTCAGCTGCTCAGGCCTTAGAGCAGGGGTGGGTGGGTGGGAATCGCTGGCCCGAGCAGCCCTCAGATGCTCAGGCCTTGGACTGAGGGGGGGGGGGAATTGCCGGCCCGAGCGGCCCTTAGCCGCTCAAGCCTCGGAGCTGGGGGGGGGCAGGGGAAGAAGACTTACCTGGAGCTGCAGCCTTCAGGAATCTTCCCCCCCCCCATGAGTATCGCAGGTCCCCGCCTCTTGTGTTTATCTAATTCCCTCTTGAAGCCGTCCATGCTTGTAGCCACCACCCCCTCCTGTGGCAGTGAATTCCACGTGTTAATCACTCTTTGGGTGAAGAAGGACTTCCTTTTATCTGTAATAATTTATCTGGTAAATTACTGGGACCTGTGGTGTGTGCTACTGTGTATAGTTTGCTGTCAGTTGGCTCCTGTGGTGTAGTGGTTAAGAGCCTGGACTCTAATCCGGGAGAATTGGGTTTGATTCCCCACTCCCCCACATGCAGCCAGCTGGGTGACCTTGGGTCAGTCCCAAGTTCTTTCAGAGCTGTTTTCTCAAAAGCAGCCCTCGAAAGAGCTCTCTCAGCCCCACCTACCTCACAGGGTGCCTGTTGTGGGGAGGGGAAGGAAAAGGAGATTGTAAGCTGCTCTGAGACTCCATATGAAGAGCGGAGTATACATTCAACTCTTCTCCTCCTCCTCCTCCTCTTTGTTCTCATTTTCCTTCTCCTTCTTCTTTGCTTTAGTTCTGTTTTTAGACTTCTGGTTGGTTCTACACCCAATTTGTATTGCATGGTTTATCGAATGTCCCATCTTCTTGATGGTGACTTACTCTGTGTCATCTGCCTTGAGTCCCTGTAAGAAAGGCAGTAAATTTTAAAAACATAACTGTTTGTCACCAGGCCTTGACACTTCTTGGGACAGCTGACCATCTTGGTACACCGTTTCTTCACATACGTGGTTTTAATCCTGGTTTTGAATCCCCATTTGTGGGCCTCGAACAAACTCCAGTTTGCTGAAGCGCAACCGCTTGGCTATCACGACAAACTGCGGTTATCTTGAAGTCTTCCTAAACCAGGAAGTTTTCATTGTTAGCCCCAGGCATGGGGTGTGGAGGGAGGGAGAAGGAGGGGCTGAGGATGGGATCTCAAAGATCCATTTGCTCCATGAACAAACCACGGCTCTCTCCTCTCAGTCGTCTCCTCTCCAGGCTAAATATACCCAGCTCCTTCAACCTTTCCTGTGAGGAAAGGATGAAGGAGCTGGGTATGTTTAGCCTGGAGAGGAGATGACTGAGAGGTGATATGATCACCATCTTCAAGTACTTGAAGGGCTGTCATACAGAGGATGGTGTGGAGTCGTTTTCTGTTGCCCCAGAAAGTTGGACCAGAACCAACGGGTTGAAATTAAATCAGAAGAGTTTCCAGCTAAATGTTAGAAAGAACTTCCTGACAGTTAAGAGCGGTTCCTCAGTGGAACAGGCTTCCTCAGGAGGTGGTGGGCTCTCCTTCTTCAGAGGTTTTCAAGCAGAGGCTAGATGGCCATCAGACAGCAAAGCTCATTCTGTGAACTTAAGCAGGTCATGAGAGGGAGGGCAGGAAGGGTTGCCTCAGTGCTTAGTTCTTGTGGCCCTTTCTTACACACCCAGGGAAATGCAGAGTGCCACTTTGGGGTCAGGAAGCAATTTTTCTCCAAGCTGGTTTGGCCAGGGATCCTGGAAGGTTTTTTGTCATCTCCTGGGCGTGGAACAGCGGTCACTGAGTGTGTGGAGGGGGGGGAGGTATTTGTGAATTCCCTGCCTTGTGCAGGGGGTTGGACTTGATGACCCTGGAGGTCCCTTCCAACTCTATAATTCTATGATTCATATGTCTGAGCAAATCCCTGATGTCCTCAAGTCTTTACATCCTGGATCAAGGGAAGCCATAAAACCAAGTAACCAGGGGTCCGTTGGAGCGGGAGCACACAGGAGCGCAGCTCCGGGAGTGAGAAGCCCAGGGGGCGGGCAGATGATCAAGCCCCGCCCTCCCTCAGCTTCCCCGAGCAGTGTAGAGGCGCAGCGCCCCGGGGAAAGCTTTGCTAGGGTCTTTATTGATTTTAATGTTTTGTTTTAATATTGATAATTTTATCATTGTTCCTTTTATGACTGCGTGCTGCTTTTCCAGAGACTTGCTCAAGGTGGCATACCATTTTTTATCTGGGCACATGGCACACTGGAGAAATTTCACCAACCCTTCAGCAGCTTCCACCCCATCAGTTTGGTGTAGTGGTCAGGAGTTGGACTCTAATCTGGGAGAACCGGGTTTGATTCCCCACTCCTCCACATGCAGCTGCTGGTGTGACCTTGTGCCAGTCACAAGTTCTCTCAGAGCTGTTCTCTCATGAGCAGTTCTCAAAAGACCTCTCTCAGCCCCACCTACCTCACAGGGCGTCTTGTTGTGGGGAGGGGAAGGGAAAGGGATGGGTGGTGCACATGTCCTGGGTATCTCAAGTCTACTTGAAACCTGGTGGTTTCAAGGGAGCAGGAAGAGAATGAGGGTGTGTTCTTTACGCTTATTTTAATTGCACAAAGTATTGGATGGGGGACATCAGTTTCACTCACCTGCGGAGTGGAGCCTGAGGGATGGGTGTTGCCTTCTGACACACTTCCGGTATGTTAGGGGGTATGGCAAATACAAATGAGTTCTGCAAATGAGTTATGCTAATGAGCTCCTGCACCTCTTTTTCTATGAAATGACCCCTGCAAGTAACAGTCGTAACAGTACATGTCAAACTCTCTGCAGCTGTCCGATCAGTTGGAAGACAAGCCGAACATCATTGCTCACTTCCACGAATGGCAAGCCGGACCAGGACTGATCCTCTGTCGGTCCAGGAAGCTTCCTGTGGCAACCATCTTCACCACCCACGCCACACTCTTGGGGAGGTACCTGTGTGCTGCAAGTATCGATTTCTACAACCATCTGGACCGTGTAAGTAGGGTGGTGTTCCCCCCCTCCCCCCCCCCCTGCTGTCCATGTAGCACTAGGGGTCTTTCTGTCTTTCTGTTACCTATTGTCTTTTCTGGTGTTGCTTTCAGAGTTTTGGTATTTAAATAAAAAAAGGTTTTAGAATTATTTATTATTTTATTATCCTAATTTGTATCGCAGGAGTCCCCAGTGGGGTGTCTGTGGGTGCCATGGTACCTGTCAGCACCTTAACTGGGAGCCCGCCAAAGGTTTTCAAAATGTGGGTGAGGCCAAACAGGTCTCTTGCCCGTCATGGCTTCTGATTGGCCGTTGAAAATCCAAAAGAACACAAGGAGATCCCTGCTGGGTCAGACCAGTGATCCATCTAGTCCAGCATCCTGAGAACACAAAAAGAGCTCCGCTGGATCAGACCAGTGGTCCATCTAGTCCAGCAGCCTAAGAACATAAGAACAGCCCTACTGGATCAGACCAGTGGTCCATCTAGTCCAGCATCTTAAGAACATCAGAAGAGCCCTGCTGGATCAGACCAGTAGTCCATCTAGTCCAGCATCCTAAGAACACAAGAAGAGCCCTGCTGGATCAGACTAGAGGCCCATCTAGTCCAGCATCTTAAGAACGTAAGAAGAGTCCTGCTGGATCAGACCAGTGGTACATCTAGTCCAGCATCCTAAGAACACAAGAAGAGCCCTGTTGGATCAGACCAGGGGCCCACCTAGTCCAGCATCCTAAGAACACAAGAAGAGCCCTGCTGGATCAGACTAGAGGCCCATCTAGTCCAGCATCTTAAGAACGTAAGAAGAGTCCTGCTGGATCAGACCAGTGGTACATCTAGTCCAGCATCCTAAGAACACAAGAAGAGCCCTGTTGGATCAGACCAGTGGTCCATCTAGTCCACCATCCTAAGAGCATAAGAAGAGTTCTGCTGGCTCAGATCAGTGGTCCCTCTAGTCCAGCATCTTGAGAACATAAGAGCACTGCTGGATCAGACCAGTGGTCCATCTAGTCCATCCTAAGAACACAAGAAGAGCCCTGTTGGATCAGACCTAGTCCACCATCCTAGTGGACCTAGTCCACCATCCTAAGAGCATAAGAAGAGTTCTGCTGGCTCAGATCAGTGGTCCCTCTAGTCCAGCATCTTGAGAACATAAGAGCACTGCTGGATCAGATCAGTGGTCCATCTAGTCCATCCTAAGAACACAAGAAGGGCACTGCTGGATCAGACCAGTGGTCCCTCTAGTCCAGCATCTTGTCTTAGACAGTGGCCAACCAGACCCTCTGGAGGGCCAACAACAGGGCACAGAGGCCGAGGCCTTTCCCTGACTAGCAGATTTATTGTGGCAGAAGCATTTGTGTGCCAGAGTCCACTGTCTGACCCAATCATGCCCCATGATTTCAGAAGTGTTTTAGAATGACCTGTTCCTAATGGAAGATGTTTGGAAGGGGGAAGGACAAAGCAGTATATCATCCAGAGATGCAGCAGGCACCCTCCTCTGTGGGTAGGTAGCTTCACAAATATCATAATTGAAAACAAAGTTTGAGCCCAGTGGCACATTTGAAACCAACACAATTTAACTCTGGGTATAAGCTTTTGTGTGCATGCACACTTCTTCAGATGTATCTGAAGAAGTGTGCATGCACATGAAAGCTTATACCCAGATACCTCTCAAGAAGTGTGTATGCACATGAAAGCTTATACCCAGATACCTCTCAAGAAGTGTGTATGCACATGAAAGCTTATACCCAGATACCTCTCAAGAAGTGTGTATGCACATGAAAGCTTATACACAGATATATCTGAAGAAGTGTGCATGCACACGAAAACTTATACCCAGAGTTAAACTTCGTTGGTCTTAAAGATTCCACTGAAATCAAACTTTGTTCTTTTGCTTCAGACCAACATGGCTACCCGCCTGAATCTAAGGTCATAATTTAGTTTGTGTATTTCTGTTTTCACCCACGGTTTTGGGATGACCAGTCTGGACAACAGAGCTGTCCCAGAGAATTCCGACACTGGCCATCCCATCCAAAGGCACACAGCCACCCTATTAGCAGTGCTTTCATGCCGGGGACTGAGGTGGAACTCATGTGATTCTAGAGATCATGGATGGTCCCATCTTGGAAGGCTGACATTTCAAGGGTGCTAAGGCAAGAAACGATCCCGGATCAGTGCGATGGTTGCTGCCCCACAGACGCTCACGGCGCATTAGGATACTTTCTGACAATCACTAGCATTTTGTAAGAGATCAGTTGTTTTAATGAGGGCATCTCTAGCTGTGAAAAGGTCATCCTGCCCCCAAAGCCCAATGAGAGGGCAGCGGGGGGAACCCAGACGCTTATTAAACAAACAAACAATCGAGAGAGGCAGGTCTACGCAAGGCATCCTTGTCTCTATCCCTCAGCAGAAGACGATGAAGGTCAAGTGAGTGATTTGTCCAGTACTAAAAGACTCCCGGACTCCAGGGGAATCTACTTTCCTTTAACCTTTTGGATGAGACAACTACTTTTTTAAAAGGGCAGATCGTGTCTCTCGATTCCACCCCCCCAGCCCGTCTCTGCTTTCAAAGGATGATTTACAATGTGTATGTTGTTGTTGTTGTTTTTAAAAAAACCCACTCAGGATTGGATTGTTCTCTCTGTGCTGATGTTTCTTGGAAAGTCCACCTGCTCAGTCAGCTCTCAAACATGGTATCAAAGTATGGCAGGACTAGGGAAGGGGGACAAATGGACGTGTGAAACTGCCTTCTACTGAATCAGACCCTTGGTCCATCACGGTCAGGCTTGTCTATGCAGACTAACAGTGGCTCTCCAGCATCTCAGGTAGAGGCCTTTCACATCACCTACTGTCTGTGCAAAGTGCTGTCAAGTCTTAGCTGATTTATGGTGACCCCAGCAAGGGGCTCTCAAGGGAAGTGAGAAGCAGAAGCCATGGCCTTCCTCTGCAGAGCCTTCCTTGGTGGTCTCTCATCCAAGCCTTATGGTGACCCCAGCAAGGGGCTTCCAAGGCAAGTGAGAAGCAGAGATGGTTTGCCTTTGCCTTCCTCTTCAGAATCTTCCTTGGTAGTCTCTCATCCAAGCCTTATGGTGACCCCAGCAAGGGGCTTTCAAGGCAAGGGAGAAGCAGAGGTGGTTGGCCATGGCCTTCCTCTGAAGAGCCTTCCTTGGTGGTCTCTCATCCAAGCCTTATGGTGACCCCAGCAAGGGGCTTTCAAGGCAAGTGAGAAGCAGAGGTGGTTGGCCATGGCCTTCCTCTGCAGAGCCTTCCTTGGTGGTCTCTCATCCGAGCCTTATGGTGACCCCAGCAAGGGGCTTTCAAGGCAAGTGAGAAGCAGAGGTGGTTGGCCATGGCCTTCCTCTGCAGAGCCTTCCTTGGTGGTCTCTCATCCAAGCCTTATGGTGACCCCAGCAAGGGGCTTTCAAGGCAAGTGAGAAGCAGAGGTGGTTGGCCACGGCCTTCCCCTGAAGAGCCTTCCTTGGTGGTCTCTCATCCAAGCCTTATGGTGACCCCAGCAAGGGGCTTTCAAGGCAAGTGAGAAGCAGAGGTGGTTGGCCATTACCTGCCTCTTCAGAGCCTTCCTTGGTGGACTCTCATCCAAGCCTTATGGAGATCCCAAGAAGGGGCTTTCAAGGCAAGTGAGAAGCAGAGGTGGCTTGCCTTCCTCTTCAGAATCTTCCTTCGTGGACTCCCATCCAAGTAGCGACCATGTTTAGCTCCCAAGATGCTATGATATCAGGCTATACAATGCCACCTTCGCTCCCTACGTCACCTCCTACCTTTTCCTTTTAACTGGAGATGCCAGGGGATTGAACCTGGGACCTTCTGCATGCTAAGCGAATGCTTTACCACTGAGCCACAGTCCCCTCCCCTAAGAGGTGGTAAGACAGTGATGACCAGGAGGAACCCTATGGTTGTTCAGGTCAGGTCAAGATGGGGCCAGTCACACCATATAGGAAAGCTTTTTCTGAGTCATTTCCCTGTAGGTGGTGGCAGTTTGTGTGTGTGGCCCAAGCATGCTTCCTCACGGGAAAGAGCTGCTTGCTGATGAAAGGGCAATATATCAAGGCAGAGTGAGCTGCACAGGGCATCCATGGGCAATTGTGTGCTGAAGGGAGCAGAGCAGGACTTCCCCGACACTCTCTTTAGCCCCCTTTGTGCTGATAGGTCTTGCATGCAGAAGGTCCCATGTTCATTCCTTGGCATCTCCAGTTAAAAGGACCTGGTGGCAGGTGATGGAAAAGACCTCTGCCTCAGAACCTTGTAGAGCTGTTGCCAGTCTGAGCAGACAATACTGACTTCGATGGACCAAGGGTCTGATTCAGTAGAAGGCACCTTCATGTGTTGGGTCGATTCAATGGTCAAATCTGCATCTGACTTCCCCGCTGGAATCAGTCTAGTTTCAAAAACCCCCCATCTATACCTGTTTCTAGTTTCAAACCATACTTGTTCTAGTTTAAAAATCACCGTCTACATCAGTTAATTGCCGTCTTGTGGTCAAGATAGCATTAGGCTGCTTTAACAGATCCTGTTGCTTACTGCTCTTCAGACCCAGGGAGTGAAATTTGAAACCAGTGTGAAAAGAGTGTAGGAAAAGATAGCAGCCAAACTACTTCAGAGGAGAGATGTAAATTTGGCCAATATTTCAGAGTTCATTGGGCAGCACCCCCTGTTTTGCTTCCTACACGGTTTCCAGAGATCTCTCCCATTAGGTCACACGGGCACATGAAGACGCTTCCTGCTGAATCAGACCACACAGAAAAAGAGTGAGGACCAGTCACTGTTGCAGTGACTTCTCTATGTCACTTCTGACATGACCCGGAAGTGACATCATCACATCGGCAATGTCAGGGCAACGCTTTGGTATTTGGGCAAAGCCTCTGTGGTGTAAGCCAAATTTATCATAGAGTGTTGCCCAAATTCCAGAGTGTTGCTCTGACATCACCACATGATTGCCTCACTTCCGGGTCATGTCAGAAGTGATGCCGACCCTGTTTAGTTTCCAAGATCTGACAAGATCAGGCTAGCATATAACAACATATCTAGTGATAAGTCCCAAATGAGCTTGCTATAAAATGGAATTCCAAACTCACCTGAACTTGACCTTTTTTTGTCCAGCTCCAAAAGTAGGTTGGAATGAGAAGGTGTATTGGATGGTCACGGTCTTCAGACAAATGACTGGCTGAACCCATTGAGGCGATGCCCCTGTTGTATGCTCTCATTACCTAAGTTCCAATCAACCTGGCCTTCAACTCAATATAAGGCTCTTAAAACCTGAGACTATCTGGCCAGCCTGCCAAGAACGAGACGATGAGATTTCTCTTGCAGCCGTATAAAGCACGGTCAAAGGACGGCCATCTCTTTTTGCCTAGACAAGACGGTCACAGCGGGAATCCTTGCGGGTGCCAAAACATGGGTGGAGGAAGACATGTCTGGAGTACGATTAGATATCCCTACGGATAAAGAGGATTGAGATGGCCCTCCTTACTGTCTAAATCTTGATAGCATCTGGCTTGTGATAGGACATTGGTCTTGGGGACAAACCTGGTGTGATGAGGTAGTTTCAGGTTTGAGGGGACCACTGACCATGGTGTCTCGTCATCACAGCTTCTGACTTCTTTGCTTTCTTGAAGTATCAGAAGGGCTGTCACTTAGAGGAGGGCAGGGAGCTGTTCCTGTTGGCAGCAGGGGAGAGGACTCGAAAGAATGGCCTTGAATGAAGGGCAGGAAGGTACCGGCGGGATATGAGGAAAAACTTCTTTTGCAGTCAGAGCTGTGCAACAGTGGAACCAGCTGCCTAGCGAGGTGGTGAGCTCCCCCTCCCTGGCAGTCTCTAAGCAGCGGCTGGACAAACACTTGCCAGGGATGCTCTAGGCCAGGGGTGGGCAAACTTGCTCAGCATAAGAGCCAGCTAGAACAGGGGTGGCCAAACTTGCTTAACATAAGAGCCGCACAGAATAAACATCAGATGTTTGAGAACCACAAGACATGAACAAATATTACCTGCTTTTATTGGAAAATAAGCAGATTTGCTTTTTATTAACACTAAACGAGACTGCCAAAAATAATAACCAAAGGGGTAAAAGCAGATATTGATAATGATATTAATTTGTCCAATGATATTTGTTTGCTAATGAATATTTAGCTTCCCCAGCTGCCCTGCCAGGAGCCACATAATATATGTGAAAGAGCCGCATGCGGCTCCCTAGCCACAGTTTGCCCACCCCTGCTCTAGGCTGATCCTGCATTGTGCAGGGGGTTGGACTAGATGGCCTGGATGGCCCCTTCTAGCTCTGTGATTCTAGGATTCCATGCCTTCTTCCTTCTAGGGCTAACCCCCTACCACCGCCACCACTTAAGAGTGAGAGGAGGAAATGAATTATGGCGGCTCTCCCTTTTCTTTGTGCCTACTGCTGCTAACTTGCTTAAGCAGGGGCGTAGAGTTTAAAAACTCCCGGGGGGGGGGGCTCTTCCATGCGCGTGTGCTTTGCGCGTGCGTGTGCCGGGACCATGTCCCCGCCGCCTCCCCCCCTGCCTGACCACTTCTGCTTCTGTCCCTCCGTCTGTCCAGGGGCCAGCTGGGCATTTGCTTAGCTGGCCCCTGGACGGACGGAGGGAGGGTCGGAGTGGCCAGGTGGGGGGGGGGGAGAGACGGCGGTGGTGGCGGCCCTAGGAAGGGCTGAGAGAGGCGCAGCGGAAGGTGCACCATTTCCCCGGGGGGGGGGGCTCAGTCCCCCCCGGGAAATTTCGGGGGGTGGCTCGAGCCCTCGAGCCCCCCCGTAGTTGACGCCTATGTGCTTAAGGAAGGTAGGCGGGCAGGGAGGACCCAGGGTTTAAAAGTGGTTGGCATTGGGCCCCTTGCTGGGACATAGCCCTGGGCAGGTGCCCTCTGATGTCAGCCTGTGATGCCATCCCTGAGGGGTGGTACCCCCAAGAACTCTCCTCACTGGCTATGGTTGTCAAAGAAAGTCAAGTCACTGGAGAAGACAATTTTGAGGGATTTTTAATCTACTGATCCAATGAATTGACTACAGGCCAACTATACCTGACCCAGGATTCCGTGATTTGACCCTTAGAATCATAGAGTTGGAAAGGACCTCCAGGGTCATCTAGTCCAACCCCCTGCACAATGCAGGAAATTCACAGATACCTCCCCCCACCACATCCCCAGTGACCCCTGTTCCTTAAAAACGCTGTAGGGGGCAATATGGATTGGAGCTGCAGCACTAGAGGAGGTGGGTTAAACTCCCTCCCTCTACTATTTTCCTAATCAGAAATGTTCCCCAGGTGTGTATGTGGGGGGGAGAAGACAGGCACCATATGTGTGCCTGTCTTTTTCCCATGCCAAAGTTTACACTGCCTGGATGGGGGGAGGTTCTGGTCAGAGAAATGGCACAGGAGACTGGATCACACCCTTCTTTCCAGTCTTCATGGCCCCAATCCATATTACCCACCCACCCCACACATATACGCACTGCTGCTTTTTAGGGCCACATGAGAAGTCTGGAGTTCCAATCATAGCACTCCAGTATTGTCACAAACAGCATGATGTGAAAACTGTAAAGCCCTAGGAGGAAAACAATTACACATCTTTTGCACCAGATATCAGACACTATGGGGCATGGGAGAAGATGCTGTCTTCCCCTCCCTCAAACGTCACCCTAGGTACTTAATGAGATGGACAGGAGGAAGGGAGGGGTCATGGCTCAATGGCAGAGCATCTGCTTGGCAGGCAGAATGTCCCAGGTTCAATCCCCGGCATCTCCAGTTAAAAGGACCAGGCAGAAGGTGATGAGAAAGACCTCTGCCTGAGACCCTGGAGAGCCATGAAGTGGGGCTGTAGCTCAGTGGTGGAGCATCTGCTTGGCATGCAGCAGGTCCCAGGTTCAATCCCCGGCATCCCCAGATGAAAGGATCAGGTAGGAGATGAGGTGAAAGACTTCTTTCTGAGACCTTGGAGAGCTGCTCGGTCTGACCAGATACCACTGACCATGATGGACCAGAGGTCTGATTCAGTATATGGCAGCCCCGTATGTTCATGTGTTCAAGAACTATGGTTCAGATCATCAACCTGACCTTAGCCTTAGCGACCTTGACTTCCCAGCAGTAAAAGATCTAAAAAAGAGGATTGCAACGGAGTGATAGACTGCATAATCATTGGCACCCAACTAGAGTGAAGATATTCCACTGCACAGTAGAGATTTGGTTTTTGCGAATGGACAACGGCAGTGGTTTTAAGCGAAACAAACAAACAAAAAACATCAGCCCTACAATTTGCCGCAATGCAAATAACTATATGGCTAATTATAAGCCTTAAGGGCTTATGCGTTTTTGTGAAATATCGACAATCACAAAGATCGACTCCATACACTAAGCCGAGAATTGTAAACGATCACAGAGACCCACATAACAGACTGAGCCGAGATGGGTAGCTGGATGTCCTTCCTGTTTCAATCGCAATTCTTCTTCAGGTCTTGATTGTGAGTCAGTAGAAAGAGGTCTATAACAGATAACGTAACTTAAGAACTTTGTTCATCAAGGTTAATATTTAAAGTTGTTGTATTAGAAAAGCCCAACATGCAGTTGGGTCTAAATTATAATTATTTTTCTTTTTATTGCACATGAGCGATTCAGTCATTTATTTAATATTAATATTATTTGGAGAATGGGAGATTTTGTGTCAGTCCGCACGTGGTGTTCTAGTCACTGTATCATCTTCCACACCATGGTCCCCTTGTTTTTGTTTCCTTTACTACTAGGAGTATGGCCACCCTACCCATAACTGCAAGAGGGAAACAATGTTTGCAGAGAATTAAGAATACCAATGTCAGCCTTTGGGGAAGGATGGAGGGAAGAATCCACAGGAATTTGAAAGACTGACACATGTTTTAGAGAGCCAGTTTGGTGAAGTGGTTAGGAGCGCGGACTCTGTTCTGGGAGAACTGGGTTTGATTCCCCACTCCTCCACACGAAGCTGCTGGTGTGACCTTGGGTCAGTCACAAGTTCTTTCAGAGTTGTTCTCTCAAGGGCAGTTCTCAAGAGAGCTCTCTCAGCTCCACCTACCTTGCAGAGTGTCTGTTATGGGGAGGGGAAAGGAAAGGAGTTTGTAAGCCACTCTGAGATTCCTTTGGGTAGTGAAAAGCAGGGTATAAATCCAATCTCTTCTTCTTCTTAATTGTATGGTAAGATTACCATAGAGTTTCTGGCGATTGCTAGAGCTACCTTTGTCACTTCCAAGTAATTCTAGGAATCATCAGGAACTCAGTGGTCAAAATTTCCTGATAGTAGCCGAGGCCTTATTTTTCTTTTAAATTTCCCCCCCCCCCCCAGACGACATAGAATTAAAAAGAATTCTCTCCAGATGACAAGAATCTTGTCTTCTTCATAATGGTCACAAACAGTGTTCCCTCTAAGCTGAGTTAGTGTGAGCTAGCTCACCCTTTTTTAGCCTCCAGCTCACACATGTGTGTCTTATCTCAGGAAGGATGGCTCCAGAGCAAACCAATTTACGCCGTAACCAAATCGCTCACTCACAGCTTTAACGCCAGTCTCTCACCAAGTAGAATTTTTGCTCACGAGACTCCATGGCTTAGAGGGAGTGATGGTTACAAACGAGAAGTGACCTTTGACCCTCTTGTCTTGGATGTGCGTTTGTGTGCAAGTATTGTTTCAAGGTTTCCATAATTGTCTGTCTCTTTTTTTTTTGTCATTCAACAGTTTGACATAGATAAAGAAGCAGGAGAGAGACAGATATACCACCGATACTGCATGGAACGTGCTTCGGTACACTGCTCCCACGTGTTCTCCACCGTCTCCCAGATTACTTCCATAGAAGCTGAACATATGCTCAAGAGAAAGCCTGGTAAGGACAGCATGGCTGCCCTGGGAAGAAAACTAACTGTGCAGATGAGTCAGGTCACCAACTGCCAGTTGAAAAATTCCTGGAGATCCAGGAGAGGGCGGGGTTTGATGAGGGGAGGGGCCTCAGCAGGGCACAATGCCATAAAGTCCACCTACCAAAGCAGCCATTTTCTCCAGGGGAACTGAGCTATGTCGTCTGGAGATCAGTTGTGATTCCAGGAGATCACCAGATCACCCAACCACTGCTCCCTCTAAGCTATGGAATCTTGTGAGCAAAAAGTCTAGTTTGTGAGCTACTGGCATTAAAAAGTTGTGAGCGAGCCATTTGGCTGATGCAGAAATTAGTTTGCTCTGGAGCCATCCCTTCCTGAGGTAGGGCAAAATGGATTCCCTTCTGCTTTGCTCTTCTGCTTCTGTCCCCTTGATGTGTAGACTGATACCTCTCAAGGAAATTTCCTTCCTTCCCTCCATTCCCATTTCTTTTCCTCTCTTACACGGACAAAGAAGGAGCATGTTGCTCTCCTTCCTTTGCACTGTGGATGCAACCTCCATCTTCATCCTTCCAGGTAGTTAGAACAGATTCTATCCCTATCTCTCATCTGTCTCATCTAGAATGGAGTTCACTAAATTCTTTATCAGTTTGAAATGCAGTGACTTGCGAGCACATGTCGGAACAAAGAGAAGCTCTGCTGCGTTTAGCCTTTTTAAGTGCACTCTACTACAACAGAACACAAGATTACTGGTTTACCATATACCAGTGAATCTGTTCTTCAAAAATAAGGTCAATGGTCCCTGCTACAGTAGATCATTAAGCTTGGAATCTCTGCAAGGTCATTATCATAAAAGCAGAATGGCTGTCAAGAGGGCAAAAACCCTGCTCCCATGGGCGTCAACTACGGGGGGGCTCGAGGGCTCGAGCCTCCCCCGAAATTTCCTGGGGGGGGCTCAGCCACCCCCGGCAAAATGCTCGCCCAGCTGGCCGTCGCCGCCTCTCCTTCACCCCCGGCCTGCCCTGCCTCCCTGAGGCGGGGGGGGGAGAGAGGCGGCGGGGACATAGTCGCCCGCGCGCTTCGCGCGGGCGGCAGTCCCGGCCAGCTGGCTGCCGCCGCGGGTCTGCCTCCCTGGGCCGGGGGGGGAGGGAGCGGCAGAGACATGGTCCCGTGCGCGCGCGCTTCGCGCGCGCACACGAGAGAGCCCCTGCCCCCCCCGGGGATTTAGAAAGTCAACGCCCCTGCCTGCTCCAGAGTAAGATGTGTTGAGTGTCTACACACTGACGGCCACTGGGCTTCAGGTGCCAGTATTTCTGTGCAGCTATAGGCTGGCATCAAAGTTTACTCAATGAGGAGTCCACAGTGATGTCAAACCAGGGGCTCACGTGTCAGCCTTTCCAGTGACGCTGCAAACTCGTCTTTGCAGCCAAAACAAACTCCAGTCTTTGAACTCTGATCCTGGCTGTTGTGGAATTGCTCCCTGTGTTTTCAAGCATTAGCCAAAAGAGGACAACTATAGGTCTAACTGGGTATTACGAGAGAGACAGAGGTACAGCCATTTTGTGCGTGTTTAGGGGTACATGAGATGCTTTTTAATAGCCACTGCAGTGGTTCCTGAGGGAGCAGGAGTTTAGCCCCTTCTAGGGTTGTCAGCCATGGCAAATCATCTCTGTTCATCTCTTCCCCAAAAACCCTACGGGGCTGCCACAAGTTGGCTGTGCCTTGTGAAGGGTTATTCAGATAGCAGAGCGCTCTAGATTGTATGTGCTGACAGACACAAATTACACACAGAGCCTCTTTATCTTTGCAAAACTCATATGAGTCCTTTATTGTAAAGAACTCAGTTCTAGACAGGATAGAGTAGAGATAGTATTCTAATCTAGTCTAACTAGCTAGGGTGGACAGAGATGCAGGAAAGCATGTCCTGCCCTCATGGTGCCAAGATGGAGAAGAGCTAGCACAGTGTGGAGAGATGCTGTCAGACTAGAAGGAAGGGACACATTCCCTGACAGTAGCAATCTACTCATCAAAAGGATAGTATCAGAGAGTAAAGGAAAGATAGGCTCCTGATCTCTCTGACTCTCTTACAGATCCCCCTCATACATGCCCTATCAGTTGTTAAGAATACAGGACAGGCTCCTTTAGCTTAGGAAGTTATAGATCTCTACAGAGTTGCCATTACCTTGAAGTTTTCTTCAGCTCTTTAGGCCAGCACATGGTCAAAATGGTTGCCTCATCCAGACCTCAGTTAAACGAGATGGACTCAGCACCCTTCCTCCTTGCTTCTAGGAGTTTTATCTTCTCCCGTTCCCCTCCCACTGACCCAGTCAGACCAGGTCAAGGATAGCTCCAGAAATGTCCTTCCTGGGTTATTCCTGTAGCCCTTCTAGATTAAAGTCCTCCAAACCTCTGTTCCCAGTTGTGGAAGGGGAGAGCTTGACCCACACATTATCTCTCCTGCGAGATCTATTAGCATTTGTATGAAGGTGGGATAAGGTACATCTGGAAAGCAATTAAACCGGCCCCACCTTCCTGCCTGTTCTCTGCCCAAGGGGGGGGGAGCTTCTAAAACTCAGAGTGAAGGTGTTGCTCATTTCAAATCTCCAAAGGAAAAAAATGAACTTCTTTACACCTGGTGTCACCGGATAGTACAGAGATAAGTCAGTATTACAAAGACAAAATCTGCTCTTCCCTTTTGTAGCGTACAAGCTGAGAGCCTGCGACCAATTGTGGTAGGGCACAATTTGGAAGTTCTCCCACCTGTGATTCTCTCTCAGGAGCTCGAGCAGGATGATTAGCCCCCCTCCTTCCTTTAATCAGGCCTCCCCGGCCTTAGAGAGGCTAGGCTGACAACCACTAGGATCAGGGCCTTCTCAGTGGTGGCTCCTTACTGGTGGAATGAGCTCCCAGATGACACCAGGGCCCTGTGGGACCTTATGCAGTTCCACAGGGCCTGCAAAGCAGAGCTCTTCCGCCAGGCTTTTAATTAGGAGCCGCCGCTGGGGGGGGAAGGGGGGTCCCTGGACAGCGCCGGAATAAATCTATTGGCGCAAGTCTCTGTGGTCGTGGGCCGGAATTTGCTGTGCTTCGCTCTGGAATGTAATGATGGCCGCCAAATTTGGTGAATCTTGTGATTCCCGCTGTTTTATATTTTAGCTGTGATTTTATGTATATGATTAATGTTGTGAGCCGCCTAGAGCCGGCTAACGCTGGCTAGGCGGGCTAGAAATCCCAATAAATAAATAAATAATAAACACTCTGCCTACTCTCAACATTCCATCCATCTGGAGTTTACTTTTCCTTCAAGATCTGTTGAGATATCACTGCTTGTCTTCTGCTTTCCCCCCCCAGATGTCATCACTCCAAATGGCCTGAACATTAAGAAATTCTCAGCCATGCACGAGTTCCAGAACTTGCATGCCACTTGTAAAGCGAGGATCCAAGAGTTTGTTCGAGGCCATTTTTATGGGTGAGTCCGAATGAGTCATTGTGTGGCCCATTTGCATGCTGTTTCCTATGTACCTGAAGTTCTGTGTCTCAGTACTGCCTGTGAAACATATATTTACCACAGTCTCACATACAGGAGCATGCGGAAATGTTATTCCAAAGGTTACCTTGTACTGGGATTGACAGGTCAAGCCTGAAACCTAAGGATGAATCTACATGGCAAAGATTCTCTCTTCTACACAAACTACGGCCCTCACGCAGTCATCTGTTGGCTGTCCCACCACTTAGGGTAGCCTGTTGATCAGAGCCTGGGGCCTCTTCCGTTGTGGCTCCAGCTACGTGGAATAAGTTTCCCCAATCTCATCTTTGAGATTTTCAGGAGTTGCTGTGAGGCCTGCCTGTTTTCCAGGGCTTTGAAGGGCTTTGAATTGCAGCATCCAGGGGTCATTTTGAGCAGGAGCATGCAGGAACGCCATTCTGGGAGTAACAAGCCCAGGAGTGGGCACATATGGTGATGCACTGTGGGAAAAAGCAAAAGCATACTATCTTGATCTGCATTTTCATGCATGTTGTAGGGTAGCTTCCCTGCAAGAGCAAAGGAAACTTAACGTGTCTTTAAGTCAAAGTGTAAAGCTGTCTTGCCAGCTCTGAGTTGGGAAATACCTGGAGATTTTTGGGGTGGAGCCTGAGCGGTGGGTGTTGCCTTCTGACACACTTCCGGTGATGTCAGGGGGTGTGGCACATGCAAATGGGTTATGCTAATGAGTTATGCTGATTAGCTCCTGCACCTCTTTTTCTGCGAAATGAGCCCTGCAGTCATCTTTTAAGGGTGGGGGTTGAGATTTAGGGTTTGCTATTTTATTTTGGATTGTAGTTGGGGATGTTTCTAAACTATTATACTTACTAAACTGAAGCTACTCATTTGATCCAATGGCTTTGAGCAGTTATCCAATGCCCTCAGCATTCAGAGGCCCATCAACAGTCTGGCCGCGGCATTCTGCACTAGCTGCAGCCTCTGGAGCTGAGACAAGGGCATTGCAATTTTGATATTGTTTATTTTATGGAATCACTCCTCCTTTAGCCAGGTACGTAGTTTCCGGGAACCATACAGCTTGAATTTTTTGTTTTGATAAGTATTGAAGTTCCATTCAAGGGCTTTTCCTGAATATTTAAAATACATAACTTTCCCATGATATAGAAGATTATTTATGTTAGCCAGACTAAACGTGATACCTTTCCAGGTAATGGAGGGTCACTAGAAGAAAGCTTCCTTTCTTGACTAGATTGTCTTTAAGCTATTATTGTAAGCTGCCATGAACCATGAGGAAAGGTGAGGTAAAAATGTTTCAATTCATTAATCGAATAATTAATTAGTTCACTGCCACTGCAAATGCGGAGGCATTCGCATTGCCAATGGAACCTCCACGTGGGACTTCTCTTAGGGCTGCCAGCCTCCAGGTGGGGCCTGGGGATCCCCCACTTTTGCAACTGATCCCCAGCTGATAGAGATCAGCTCCCCTGGAGAAAATGGCTGCTTTGAAGGGTGGACTCTATGGCATTGTACCATCCTGAGGCCCCTCCCCTCCCCAAACCCCGCCTTCTCCTGGATCCACCCCCAAAGTCCCCAGGTATTTTCCAACCCGGACTTGGCAACCCTAACTTCTCTGTGTACTTTCCCCCGTCGGCTGTCATTTCCCCTGCATTTTCATCTACTGTGCTACCATAGGGTTTTTCTAATAAACCGGAAATAAGAAGGGAGCACTCGCTGGAGAAGACCCTGATGCTGGGAAAGACTGAAGGTCAAAGAAGAAGGGGACGGCAGGAACTGTTTGATCCGTGACTGCTTTCTGTTCATCTCTTCCCTTTTCAGCCATCTTGACTTCAGCCTTGAAAAGACCTTGTTTTTCTTCATCGCTGGAAGATACGAGTTTTCAAACAAAGGAGCTGACATGTTTTTAGAGGCCTTATCTCGATTAAATTTCCTGTTGCGGGTAAGAAACATGTGAAGATGCCTTTTACTGCATGAGACCCGTGGTCCAGTGGCTCAGCTGTCACCTCCTCTGATCCGGCCTTCTCTTATCTTTGCTATAGCTATGGGTGAGCAAGGCCCATGATTCAATGGTACACATGCCCTGTACACTTTGTGTACAGGGCATGTGTACCATTGAATCATGGGCCTTGCCCACCCATAGCTACAGCAAAGATAAAACATGAACCAACCTGTCTTGAGAGCAATGGATTTCTATCATCCCCATTTGGCCCCTTCAAATGGAGTAGTCCAAGGAGAGGTATTTCATTCAGCCAGCTGGATATCTGGGGAAATGGATATTACCAAATCATTTGAGTTCATTGGATCTTGGTGGATCGCATCAAAACAGGGCTTACTCGGTCAGCTGCCGACCAATGAGAGCTGCCAGGGGGCCCACTCCCAATTGCAGCTTTTGGCAATGAGGGAGGAAGTCTCCCTGCCTCCTCCCGCCTCCCTCCCTGGCTTTGCCAATGAGGGAAGGAGTCCCCCTCCCCCACCTTCCCCCCAGCTTTCTCTTTGTGGTTTGCTTGGTGCGTGAAGCTCCTGCAGGCTCTGAAGCATGTGGCCCAATCCATGCCTTAGCCTGCTAACTCGTCCCAGGCAGCCCTTGATTCCCCTCAGCAGCAGCAGCAGCCGCACATAAGCCTGCTAACTCATGCCAGGCAAAGGGAAAGCTTTGGGAGGCTTTATTTTTCTTGTGGGGTTGTTCAAAGGTGGTTAGGAAAAGAGCAGGTGGAAAGGGGGCCGGAAACAGCTTCTACCCGTGAGGGAAGGAGTCTCCCTTCCCTGCCTCCCGCACCAGCTTTCCCTTTGCAGTTTGCTTGGTGCACAAAGCAGTTGCCCCTGCAGGCTCTGAAGCACATTTGTCCCAGTCCTTTCTCACGCCCCAGCCCACCTGCTCATGTCAAGTGTCAAGTCCCCTCGTCAGCAGCACATAAAGTTGGAAGGGGGGTGTTGGCTTATGTTTTGCTGGGGGGGAGTGTTTAAAGGTGGTTGGAAAGAGGGGGGCTGGCAGAGGCAGCTGCCTCTGAATCCTGCCTTTTACAAGATCAGTTGCAAGATCAGTTGTAATTCTGGGAGATCTCCAGGCCCCACCTGAAGGCTGGCAACCCTATTCCTTCCAGCTTGAGTGCCTGTAGCTATCCTTGAGTCCTCATATAGCAAGTTACATGGAGACAAACCAGAGCAGGGCTTTTCGGGGGGTGAGAAGTATTGGAGTCAGGAGTCCATGGAACAGTGAAACAGCTAGATCTTTATTGCTGGTCCGGATGAAGCATACAACCCAGGGCTCCGAGCCCTCCTTTTATGCTGGTCAGGGATAATCCCCTGACCTCGCCCAACTGGCCTGATAGGCTCTTATCAGTCTATTTACATCTCATAGGTTCCCTGGGAGAAACCTAGGTACATGATTGGTGGCCGGTTTGAATCCACCTGGCCTTTGTTCTACCTGGCTGAAGCTCAGGTAGTTTCTTGGCCATGTGCTCTGGCCACATGGCGGTCGCCATTACGGGAGCACATGGCAACCGCATGGTCACAATACATAACAGGGGGACAGGGTGAATTCAGTGGAAGATGGTGTGAATCAAGGAGGCCATCCATCCGAGAAAATGCACGCTGTTCTGTGAGCAAAGTCTATTTCATGCTCAGAGGAGGAAACAGACACTTTTATAGTGATACATTGGTTGGGGGGGGGTGTTCCCATTTGGCACACTGCAACCCAGGAAAGAGGGAGTGAGGACAAATAATATGGGGGGGGGGATCATGCTTTTACAAAACTCTGCTCATCATGTGTAAAGAGAAGAAGGGGATATCTGGTTTTAAACGAAAAATGGATCGCTTAACCTTCTTTATAGAATTACCCCTTTCTGTTCTGGAGTCAATAATTATGTAAACTTCAGTTCAAATGTTTTTACCTCTAAAAGCCATTAGAATCAAGTAGATTTTTTTAAAAAGTGTGGTGAGGAGGACTGCAAGCTGGAAATAAATACATTTTTTCTTTTACGTTGTTTGTCAGAGAATAAATTGCTTTTCGAGGCATTTTGTCATCTTTAGAGCTTGTCCAAAAATGTACAAATGACAGATAAACTAGATAGCAGAGATGCCCCCCTCCAATTCTAATACATGACACTTTAGAACATCAGAGGAAGGACATGCCATCCCTTTAATTGTGTGTTCAAACATGAAGAAAGATTGAGAAGCAGTGGCAGTTAGAGGAGAAAGGGACTGTTCCAAAGGGGAGGGGGGGCAATTATAGTTTTTTGCCCAGGGCCCACAAAAACCTGTAACCAGCCCTGGCCATACCTTCCATCCTGGGATGTGTGTAGAGTAAATAAAGCTAGGATAAACCTATGGTTATGTCAAAACAGAGAAACACATTTCCTGAGAAAACACACACACATACAAACATCCAAGAAATGTAAGCCCTTGTTCTTGCAGTTGTTTGGAGAACCTGAAAAACATGGCTAAAACGTTTGTCCTTTCAGAATGAGGGCAGGAGAGCCAGTTTGGTGTAGTGGTTAAGAGCATGGGCTCTAATCTGGGAGAAACGGGTTTGATTCCCCACTCCTCCACCTGCAGCTGCTGGTGTGACCTTGGGTCAGTCATAAGTTCTTTCAGAGCTGTTCCCTCAAGGGCAGCTCTCAGCCCCACCTACCTCACAGGGTGTGTGTTGTGGGGAGGAGGAGGGGAAGGAGACTCCTTCAGGTAGTGAAGGACGTGGTATAAGTCCATCTCCCCCTCCTCCTCCTCCTTCGCAGTGGAACTAGTTTAGGCATAGGAATTGATTCCTTGTTCCTGAGGTATTCAGGAGGAGAACTGAGAAAGGACCCTTCTCCTTTTTCAGGTACACAAGAGCGATGTTACCATCGTCGTGTTCTTCATCATGCCAGCAAGTACCAACAATTTCAACGTGGAAACCCTGAAAGGCCAGGCCGTCCGGAAGCAGCTCTGGTAACTTTCACTTTCTTCCTCTTTCACAGTTTTCCATTTGTTCTGGCGAGAGACAGGCTGGTGGTGGCTCTACCTTTTGTCAAAGGGCTGTGCCGCACAACCCACGGGGGGGGGGGGGGCTTACACTTTCCCCCTTGCCAACCTAAAATAGACCCGGGGGGCACTTTTCACTCTACTGGGGACTGGACGTGTACTGATGAGCTCCTGTAAAGTACTGGGTTCAGAGACTCGTTGAGTGATTAAGCCTCATAGTTTATTTCGAGGCCAGAACAAGACTGTTTAGCTGGACCTGCAGGTCCGCTTATATCCCTGTTCTCGACCACACCCAGGCCCACACCCAACACCCGTGATTCGCTATTTACAGTGCTCCTGTATCCTATTGGTCTATCTAAGGATGCAGGCTTCCCCGGTGGTTCCTACTAGGATCTGCTGGGTCTGTTGTTCCTGGATGTGAAGCTCGTTGGCTTTGCCTGGCCACGTGTTTGGCCGACTGCGTGCGTAGCTCCTCGGCCACGGCACCCCTCTCCCCACAGTTCAGAAGACCCCTGGCATACATAGTCCTTGAGGTAGGCAGGTTGCTTTTGCTCTCATGTGGACCTGTGTACTCCAAGAGCTGGGGTGTCCCATTTGGGTGCAGGATTGGGCCTCTCTGGTCGTGTCGTGGGAGCACTGGTCATGACCCTATTAATAGTGCAATCCTAGGCAGAGATACACCCTTCTAAGTCTGCTGAAGTCGACTGGTGTAGAAGGGTACAACTCTATTTAGGTTTTCAATGATGATAAGGTACCATGTGCCAACTAACTGTGAAGGAACAAACCAGGAGGACACCAGTTCCTTTTCTCAACCCAGCCTATATTCTAATTTAGGTGCTGCCCTCTGGTGTACGCAGGAGGTATGATGGCCATACCGATGCAACACATCCTCCATTCATACCAAGGACCGCTGCCTGAGTCCCCTCCCTAGGGTTACCAACTCCTGGTTGGGAAATACCTGGAGATTTTCAGGGTGGAGCCTGAGGAGGGCAGGGTTTGTGGGGGGGAACCTCTGCAGGGTATAATGCCATAGAGTCTGCCCTCCAAATTCACCGTTTTCTCTAGGTTCTTCAGATTAAAAACATGCACGTGTTATGAATGGTGCCCAGACCTTGCCAACATATCAAGCCACAGGCTGGGTATCCATTGCAAGTGGTCCTTATAGTACAAACCTAAGCAAAGTTATACCCTTCTAAACCCATCGACTTCAGTGGTTTCAGGAGAATATAAGTCTGCTTAGGCTGGCATTGTTAATGTGCATATGCGTGCATCTCCATGCATACGCCTTAGAAACTGGATGCATCCACCTAGGCTTCCTCGGGAGGTGGCGGGCTCTCCTTCTTTGGAGGTTTTTGAGCAGAGGCTAGAAAGCCATCTGACAGCAATGCTGGTTCTGTGAACTTAGGCAGATCACGAGAGGGAGGGCAGGAAGGGTTGCCTCCGTGCTTAGTTCTTGTATCCCTTTCTTACACGCCCAGGGGAATGCTGATTGCCACTTTGGGGTCAGGAAGCAATTTTTCTCCAGGCCAGTTTGGCTGGAGATCCTGGAGGTTTTTTGTCATCTTCTGGACATGGAACAGGGGTCACTGGGTGTGTGTGTGGGGGGGGGGAGGTATTTGTGGATTCCCTGCCTTGTGCAGGGGGTTGGACTAGATGACTCCGGAGGTCCCTTCCAACTCTATGATTCTATGATTCTAGGTGCTCACGTCCCGAGAACCTAGGGAGGGAGTTAAGGCTTGAAGGATGACAATGTTAGTTACTCGCACCAACAAAATTTAACAAGGCGCCACCCAAAAGGAAGTCTACCTTACCAAACGTGCAGGGGGGAAATAAGGATGAAAAATAATGAATGTTGAAAATACGATGGGGTGGGAGGGGGGAAGAAAGGAATGTCCTTATTAATAATGCCTCACTTGCTCCCTTAGGGACACTGCCCATTCTGTGAAAGAAAAATTTGGGAAAAAGCTCTACGATGCACTATTAAGGTGAGAGTTGCCGATTTCCCCCAGATTGTGGTGCAAAGCTCTGTGTCGAGTGCTGCAAGCGCAAAGTTCCATAGTCATGGAGGAGACGTCGATCAGTGGGTTTTTGTTGCTGTATGAGTGTGACATATATACAACGGGAAAGCATGGCAGATCACAGTTTATCACGATGCGCCGTCCTGTGCGAATGGATTCCCACTTGAGTCTCAGTGATGCTGGGTGGAGAAAGGCCATCCTGCCTTCGTCTGAAATCTTAAAGATCATGTTGAAGCCATCTTGGTTCTTTCCTAAAAGGCTTTCCTTATTGCATCTACAGAGGAGAAATCCCTGATATGAACAAGATCCTGGATCGTGACGACATGACTATCATGAAGCGAGCCATCTATTCTACCCAGGTTAGAGGCAAGATCCCTTGTTGTTGTTCCTGAAACATATATACCCTTAATAGGGCTATTTTTGGGCAGGAACACACAGGTATGGAGTTCCGGCTGGCTCCTGAGTTGGCCACACCCAGCAGGAACTCATTAGCATAATAGGCCACACCCAACAGCAGAAACTCATTAAGATTGGCTACACTACAGGTATGTGGCCTAACATGCAAATTAATTCTTGCTACAAAAAAAGCCCTGGGTTTTGACAACAAACAAGGTAAACAGAATAGGAAGCAAAAGGTGGGTGTGGCTGGATGACCACTCTTCTGGTAACATGGGGGTGTGGCCTAATATGCTAATGAGTTTCCGCTGTTGGGTGTGGTCTATTATGCTAACGGGTTCCTGCTGGGCTTCTTCTACAAAAAACCCCCTGACCCTTAGGGAAACATATATATATATATATATATATATACCTAGGTATGACCTGGGGATTTTTTGGAATTACAGCTCACCTCCAGACTACAGAGATCAGTTCCCCTGGAGAAAATGGATGCTTTGGAGGGTGGACTCTATGGCATTGTACCCCACTGTGGTCCCTGTACATCTCAGCCTCCATCCCCAAATCTCTAGGCGTTTCCTAGCCCAGGCCTGTAGCCAGGATTTTGTAATTTGGGGGGGGGGGGCTTTAAATAAGTCGGAGGAGACTGATGTCAGTTGGGGAAGCAAGCCATGCTTGGGGAAGGGGTAGGGGCAGTGGGGGGCTAGATGGAAGTTGTGGGGGCTTGGCAGGAAGTTGGAGGGGGCAGGCCCCGAAATGCCCCACTGTAGCTATGGGCCTGTCCCAGCCTGCGTTTGGCAACCCTACCCCTCCATCCCCCACTGGTGGCCAGCGGGGACCTGGCAACCCCACAACACCAACAGAAAAGATTAATACATCTGACTGAGTTCTCGTTGAAGTGATAAACCTTTGTCAGGACTGTACCACTTGAGACTGAAGAAGGACATTCACTGAATGTTCCTCCTTGCAAAAAAAATTTTTTGTGGGTATTTGTGTGTGTGTCTGTGTGCATGCTTGCATGCCTGGAAGTCAAGGCGATTTCTGGCGACCCCTAGTGGGGTTTGGATGTTTCAGAGAAGTGGCTTGATAGCCTGCCTCTGTGTCCTGGCCCTGGTATTCCAAGGAGGTCTCCCTTCCAATTACTTGCCGGGGTGGGCCCTGCTTAGCTTCTGAGATCTGACGAGATCGGGCTTGCCTGGGCTATCCTGGTCAGAGCTCTTGCAAAAAGATTTAAAAAAAAATCTCCCTAAATAGAAATGTCAGGATATCTATTTATTTACTTTATTTACAGCCTGGAGAAGATAAAAGCGCTGCCCCAGTCGCTTGGAGATTTAAAAAAATGAGACCAGGGCTGATGGCGCCAGCGAAGTAAAGATTATATTTTATTACTCCATAGCCAAGTAGCTACTGCTCTTACACTCTTGCTGAAGGAACACTGAATGACTAAGAGATTGTCCCAAAGAAGCCTGCTGGTGAAACGCTTAGGGAATTTTTAGCAGAGTAATAAAATATAAAATTTTACTTTACTTGCACAATGTACTGTGAATGTAAACTTTTTTTAACCCCCCCCCACCAAATGTTAAAAACAATATAAAGTTATGTTTTGGCAGCAAACGAAAGAAAAATACATTCAAAGTCTTGTTACCCACACGTCTCCATCCAAGCCAACTGCCTGCTGAATTTTTTTTTTAAAGATTGCACCAGTTTTTTTAAAGTTTGCACCAGTTTTAAAGTTTGCACCAGTTTTTTTAAAGTTTGCACCAGTTTTAAAGTTTGCACCAGTTTTTTAAAAGTTACACCAAACATTGATTGTTCTAAGCCTCCTTTGGGATGGAGTTTCATGATGATATGGCCACTAGCAAGGCTATTTGGGGTAGGAACACACAGGAACGGAGTTCCGGCTGGCTCCTGAGTTGGCCACACCCAGCAGGAACTCATTAGCTTAATAGGCCGCACCCAGCAGCAGAACCTCATTAGGATTGGCTACATTAGGGGTGTGTGGCCTAACATGCAAATTAATTCCTGCTACGAAAAAAGCCCTGGGTTTTGACAACAAACAAGGTAAACAGAATAAGAAGCAAACGGTGGGTGTGGCTGGGTGACCACTCTTCTGGTAACATGGGGGTGTGGCCTAATATGCTAATAAGCTGTGGTGTCAGTGGTGTGACCTAATATGCTAATGAGTTTCTGCTGTTGGGTGTGGCCTATTATGCTAACGAGTTCCTGCTGGGCTTTTCCTACAAAAAAAGCCCTAGCCACTAATAAGAAGGCCTGCGTATCTCTCCCATTGCCTATGAGCATAACCTAATGTTCACACTTTTGTGCATCGCTGGGGCCTTCTCATTTCTTTTTCTTCTTTCATTCCACGGCAGCGACACAGCCTTCCGCCAGTGACAACCCACAACATGATTGACGACTCCAATGACCCAATCCTCAACACTATCAGACGCATCGGGCTTTTCAACAGTCGGACAGATCGTGTTAAGGTAACAATCCCAAATAGGTATTCCCTTTTGTAAACTGAAGGGCCTTAGGAGCAATTGGCTCTGATCAGTTTATACAGGGTCTCTCCCCTCCCCCCCTTCCTTCTTATCAGCCAACGATACCTTACTCCACCCTGAGATTTATGCTATCTTTTTACTGTAAGAAGAAGAAGAAGAAGAGATTGGATTTATACCCCGCCCTCCACTCCCCAAGGGAGTCTCAGAGCGGCTTACAAACTCCTTCCCCTTCCCCTCCCCACAACAGACACCCTGTGAGGTAGGTGGGGCTGAGAGAGCTCTTTCCCAAGCTGTCCTTGAGGGAACAGCTGGTACAGAGCTATGGCTTGCCCAAGGTCATCCAGCCAGGTGCAAGTGGAGGAGTGGGGAATCAAACCCGGTTCTCCCAGATTAGAGTCCGCACACTTAACCACTACACCACTACACCAAACTGTAGTGTATTTATTATGGTTTTTTATTGTATTTACTGTAACCACCGGTTTTATGAATTGAATGTTTTCCAAATGATGTTACCCATTCTGAGCCTGGTTTCCAGGGAGAGCGGGTTATCCGGATTAAAAACGGAGAAAAGGAAAACAGGGCAAATTATGGTTTACTCACTGCTTATTGGATGTATCTAGATTAGCCTTTCTGTATTTTAGTTATATTGATTATTGATGTATCTCTGTTATTGTCATATTGCACTGTCTCATCTTGCTGCTATGAGAAAATGCAATAAACTGTTTAAAAAAGTAAATTCAATAAATCAAATAAAAATCAAATCTCTTGTTCATCCAGGGAATCTAGTCCTCCTGGTGTGACTATATCCAGGCACTGGGATGCTATGTTCTCCTGGATTCCTTTTGCATACCGCCTGTTCTGTTGCTAATGATGAAAAATGCAATTCAGTGATGGATTTCCTTGCATGGAAGGCAGAGAAAGAAATCGTCTTCTAAAGATTCTAGTATCCCAAGGGCTGTGCAGAATAGCTGTTGCACATGTAAGCAATGGCTCTGCTGTATATGGCACAATCTGTGGCGTCGGATGACCTTTTCAGCACCTCTAACTAACTTTCTTTAACTCTGCAGGTGATCTTGCACCCTGAATTCCTTTCTTCAACAAGTCCGTTACTACCAATGGACTATGAAGAGTTTGTCAGAGGCTGCCATCTTGGGGTGTTCCCATCCTACTATGAGCCCTGGGGTTACACTCCTGGTAAGGAATCTTACCTGTTTTTATATATTTAGCATTAGTATCTGATAATATTAACATATGGCATTCGCTTCCAGGAGATGCCTGCAAGAGTAGGTGGTTTTTAAAAGAAAGAACCTGTATTGGGCGTCAGTGTCATCATATCCACTTCTAAACTAGGCTGTAGAGACCAGGGCCATTTTTACAAACCTGAGAAAAACCATGGGTTTACAGAGAAATCTGAATTCTAACAAATATATTATTGGGGGAGTCATCCTAATGAAATAATACAAGCAGTGCCTGTAGCTTTAGAACACGAATGCCCTTGGAGCTCTCAGTGGCTATTCTGAGAGTTGCTAAGCAACCACATCGGTATTGCCAGCCTTCAAGCCTTGGATTCTGTCATTAAAAGTCAAGGGGAGGTAGAGTAGAGACCTTTCCAGTGCTGTTTGGTCTCCCAGACCATCCCTGATCCCCTCCATCTTACCCTGGAGGACTAGTCAGATGCACCCTCTCTTTCAAATGCTGTTACTTGTATGACATTTTCTGCTAGTTCAATTACCTCTTGTACTATTCTCATTCACTCTGCCCCCTACTCTCGTTGGGATGCCTTTTCCTTTGACGTTCAGCTCTCTTCATCTGTCTTTACATTCAGGTTCTTCTTTTACAGGCTCTTCTGTCTGTCCTGACTTTCCCTGATTGATTTCTCCTTCAATTTGATTTCCTTTTCTCCTTAATATGCGTTTTCTTTACACTTGTATTACAAATCTGCAGGCAGGTTGTGTCTTATTTTTAATGTGATGCAGCATCTAGCTGTTACAGGCGTTTGTATGTAATAACTAGTAATAAATAATAAACTTTCCTTTGTCTTTATTAGCCGAATGCACCGTCATGGGCATTCCCAGCGTGACCACCAATCTCTCTGGATTTGGCTGCTTTATGCAGGAGCATGTCGCTGACCCAGCAGCTTATGGTGAGACTGTTTGAACTCAAAACCTATTCTGAGCACGCCAGCAGCTGGTTTCATACGTGGACTTGCCTCTCTTGATTTCACATCGGCTCTCTGCTTAACTCTTTTTTTTCCTCAAGTTAATTTTTATTCTTTTTTTCCCATTTACAACAACATTGTACAGGATAAGTGTGTACTTTCCCCCCAGCATTTAGTTTGTAACATTCTTCATGTATACATTTAACGATTACAAGTTGTCAGCGTTTACCGTAGATGAAGATTATTTATTTATTTATTTATTTATTTATTTATTTATTTATTTATTTATTTATTTATATTTATATCCCGCCTTGCCAGCGAACCGGCTCAAGGCGGCTAACAGACATAAAAACACCATAAGGTTTACAATATAAAATGAACATTAAAACTAATACATCCTACACAATATACAACAGCAGCAGATGGCGACTTCAGTACGGCGATCTCATGGTGAACAATGGCAGCAGAGGGGTGCGGCCGACAGGGCCAGGGCGATGTCCAATTCCCCCCCGGCGGCGGCTCCTAATTAAAAGCCTGGCGGAAGAGCTCCGTCTTGCAGGCCCTGCGGAATTGCAATAAGTCCCGCAGGGCCCTGATGTCATCGGGGAGCTCGTTCCACCAGTAAGGAGCCGCCACCGAGAAAGCCCTGGCCCTGGTGCAAGTCAAACGGGCTTTTTTCAGACCGGGGAGAGTCAGGCGATGTTGAGTGCCTGACCTCAGTGTCCTCTGGGGCCTATATTACATCAGGCAGGGCTTTTTTTGTAGAAAAAGCCCAGCAGGAACTCATTAACATAATAGGCCACACCCAACAGCAGAAACTCATTAGCATGTTAGGCCACACATCTGACAGCACAGCTCCCACCCAGGATCAGCTTTCCCAGTTGCCCCGCGGCTTGTGGGGTGCATGGGGAACCCGAGGAGGGGAGGCAGTTTAAACTGCCTTCCCTCCCTGAATTGGCTTGGCTTCCCCAGACGCCCCACAGCTTGTGAGGTACCTGGGGAACCCGGGGGGAGGCTGTAGGCATGGCCAACTCAGAAGCCCACTGAAACTCCGTTCCTGTGCGTTCCTGCCCAAAAATAGCCCTGACATCAGGTATTGTTTCTTGACTAATTAGGTGGGATATAATGGGTAGCCATATACACGTAATATCATTATGCCCTCCATTAGTTTTTATCGGTTTCATTATATCTGAAATTTTTCCCATTATATATAGATTCCATAGTTTTTTATACCAGAGGTTTACGATTAGTTTACATTTTGATTTCCATGTGGATGCTATTGTAGTTTAGGATGCAAATCATAATAAGGCAAATTCTCTTCCGTTGTGTATTGGATAGAGCCTCTTCCGCGCTGAGATTTAAAAGTAATGATTGCTTAACTCTTGATGACTGTGATGAACTACGGTGCTTCTGCAATTACAGTAGTGTTGTTGACCTGCCAAGTGGGGCGCACAACTGTGTGCTGAATTTTTTTTATTTATTACAGGCTATATTTGCATTTCCACTCTTCTGTCAAAAACTGTCTTCCAAATCGGCTCACATTCATCGAAATTCTTTGCATACACAAATGAGAGAGTGCAACAGTTGGTTTTCCATGTTGCACTGAATGAAGGAGCCATTTTGAGTAGGAAACATTTCCTGGATTAAGACACTCTGGGAGCAAAGCAGGGCTGGATCTTCACTGGAGAACCTTTGGGTTCTTTCAATATGATGATAGCATGGGGAAATTCCCACAAATATTCCCACCATTCCCTCGATAACCCAGGCCAGACCAATATCATCAGATTTCAGAAGCTAAGCACGATCGCCTTCCCTGTGAAGAATGGTTAAAGTGGTTAGGGCTCTTTAGCTTGGAGAAACAACAATTGAGAGGGTGAAATTATAGAGATTTACAAAATTATGCATGGGATGGAGAAGGTAGCTCAAGAAGTCCTTTTCTCCCTTTCTCACAAGACAAGAACTCATGAGAGCAGCAGGCTTAGAACAGATCAAAGGAAGCACTTCTTCACCCAAGGAGTCATTAACATGTGGAATACACTGCCCCAAAAGTGGTGGTGGCTACAAGCATAGACAGCTTCAAGAGGGGATTGGAGAAACATATTGAACAGAGTTCCATGAGTGGCTGTGGGCCACAAGGTCTAGAGGGAACACTCTGTCTGGGGCAGTGATGCTCTGTATTCTTGGTGCTTGGGGGGCCATAATGGGGGGGGGCTTCTGGAGTTCTGGCCCTGCTGGTGGACCTCCTGGTGGCACCTGGATTTTGGCCACTGCATGACACAGAATGTTGGACTGGATGCGCCAGTGGCCTGATCCAGTATGGCTTCTCTCATGTTTTTATGGTCAGTTCTGGTTAGTACTGGGATGGGGGTCCATTAAGGAAGTCCAGGGCTGTTATGCAGAGGCAGGTCATTGCAAACCACTTCTGTTCGTCTCCTGTAAACCCTCCAGGTTTACCATAAGTCAGCTGTGACTCGACGGCACTTTCCACCACCCTTCCCGCAAGCCAGGGGTACGGCTCAGTTTTAGGGTACAGAATGTGATCTCTGGGGCACAAAGATCCACTGCAGTTAAGACAGAGAGGATGAAGAAGAGGGGAATAAAGATCGGACATGCATACCTCAGGTTTATGGGAGAGGGGTTTTAAAAAAGAGATTATGATGTATAAAGACAGATGCAAGGGAAGCCTCCAAAGGTCAAAAGCATCTGTGTCTATGTTTTCCTAACCTGGCTTGTCTCCCGCAGGTATTTACATCGTGGACAGGAGACACCGCTCTCCAGATGAGTCTTGCAACCAGCTGACGCAGTTCCTATATGCGTTCTGCCAGCAGTCACGTCGGCAAAGAATCGTGCAGAGAAACCGAACAGAGAGGCTCTCAGATTTGCTGGACTGGAGATATCTGGGGAGGGTACGTTAAGCTGTGTCATGCATATCCAATCCCTCCCTGCTTTTCTGAGAAGTCTCGGTATAGCTGTGTATGATAAGTTGAGGTTATTGTACTTTGGGCACATCACGAGAAGACCAGAGTCACTGGAAAAGACAATAATGCTAGGAAAAGTTGAAGGCAGCAGGAAAAGAAGAAGACCCACCATGAGATGGATCAAGCCAATAAAGGTATTGAGGTTAACTGGTGTGGCTAGTCCAGGCGAGATCATCACACAGCAACATTGGGACGACACTCTGGTATTTGGGCAAAAACTCTGTGGTAAATTTAGCTTCTTAACACAGAGTTTTTGCCCAAATACCAGAGCGTTGTCTCAACACCCCCAATGTGACGTCACTTCTGGGTCACGTGGGCAGTGATGTAGAAACGTCGCTGCTCATCAGCTAGGCCTCCCTCTTTATTGGGGTAAGTTTCCCTCACGGGCCAGCTGTGGGGCCGTGGGGCAGTGGGGCACTCCACCGGGGGAGTCTGGCAACCCTATTGTTCTTTAATGTGACTTTCTCTCTGTCTCCCAGTTTGGTGTAGTGGTTAAGGACACAGACTCTAATCTGGGAGAACTGGGATTGAGGCCCCACTCCTCCACATCCAGCTGCTGGATGACCTTTGCCAAGCCATAGTTCTGTCAGCTGTTCTCTCAAGGACAGTTCTGGAAAGAGCTTTCTCAGCCCCATCTACCTCATAGGGTGCCTGTTGCGGGAAGGGAAAGGAGTTTGTAAGCCGCTCTGAGACTCCTTTGGGTAGTGAAGGTTGGGGTATAAATCCAATCTCTTCTTCTCTTCTTCTTTTCTTATAGTTTTATATGCATGCCCGGCACTTGGCTCTGAGCCGAGCATTTCCTGAAAAATTCGAGATGGAACCAAACGCTCCTCCAAAGGTAACTTTTGCTTAAAAGGGTGTTAACTTAAGAATCAGCTTTATAAAATATGAAGCGTGTGACTGAAGTAAGCCATGGCAGCCATTTTGTGGCTCGCTCTGCCTCCTAAGGCAGCTATTTTGTGGCAGCCATTTTGTAGCTATCCCCACCACACTGTGTCAGAACTCCAAAGGTACCCACAGGATCAAAAAGATTGGGGAACCCTGGGCTACAGTGACTCCTGGGAGCCCGCTTTGGGCCTAAGATAATCACACACACATTTCCCTTCCCATATATCATTAAGGCCAATGGCCTGGGTAGAAGTGCTAGAAAGTGGGTGTACTTAGGGTTGCCAACTCTGGCTTTGGAAATTCCTGGAGATTTGGGGAGGTGCCTGAGGAGGGTGGAGTTAGGGTTGCCAAGTCCAACCTGGCAATCAGTGGGGGACTCCTGTCCCCAGTCTGGGACTTCACCTGGAAGTGACGTTATCACGCTGGGCACGTTGCCAGAGCAACGCTCTGGCAACCACCCAAAAACTCTATGGTACCATAGAGTTTTGGGGGCGATTGCTAGAGTGTCACTGTGGCAACATGCCCATCGTGATGACGTCACTTCTGGGTGACGTCATCACACTGGGGCAGTTGTCCTGATCGGACGACTTCGGGGGTGGGGTTCCCCCCACTGGCCGAATCCAGGCCGGCAGATTGGGGACCCCTGTAGTGGGGGATTCCCCGCCCCCCGGCGCGACTTGGCAGCCCTAGGTGGAGTTCAGGAAGGAGAAGGAGCTCAGCAGAGATGTGGTGCTTCTCTAAGATTTCTATTTCTCCTCAACTCTATGGTATATCATAGAGTTTGCCCCCCCCCCCCAAAGCTAATGGGAGCTGAACTCTTGTAGCCTAGAGACGAGTTGAAGTTCTGGGAGAATTCCAGGCTCCATCTTGATGTCGGCACTTTTAGATGCTGTCTATAGGATTGGGGAGAGGCAGGAGAAGGGGAATTTGAAGGCCTCTGTAGCCCTCCATAGGGTTGTACATAACTGGTTTCTGTCCTCCTTCCCGAGTATGTCTCATTTGCTATCCCTAGTTGAAACCAGGGCTGTTTTTGTAGAAAAAGCCCAGCAGGAACTCATTGGCATAATAGGCCACACCCAACAGCAGAAACACATTAGCGTATTAGGCCACACCCATGACAGCACAGCTCCCTCCCAGGATCGGCTTCCCCAGGTGCCGCGTGGCTTGCAGGGTGCATGGGGAACCCAAGGGAAGGAAAGCAGTTTCTGGATCGGCTTTCCCAGGTGCCCTGCGGCTGCAGGGCACCCTGGGAACCCAAGGAGGGGAGGCAGTTTAAATGACCTTCCCTCCTGGATTGGCTTGGCTTCCCCAGGCGCCCTGCGTCTTGCAAGGCGCCTGGGGAACCCAAGGCGGGGGGGGGGGGGGGGCTGTAGGCGTGGCCGACTCGGAAGCCAGCCGGAACTCCGTTCCTGTGCGTTCCTGCCCCAAAATAGCCCTGGTTGAAACAATCTCTATCCCTGTAGTTAGAACAACACCGTATTCCTTGGGTCCTCCAAGATCCTAGCAACCGGCAGATCTCGCTCCAGCTTTCCCTAGCACTGCAGAACATAAAAGGCGGGGGTACCGGCATCTCCAGTTAAAGGGACCAGCTTGCAGATGATATGAAAGACCTCTGCCCGAGACCCTGGAAAGCTGTTTCCGGCCTGAATAGACCATATTGACCTTGATGGACTGATGATCTGATTCCGTATGAGGCAGTATAAGGCGTTCATCCATTTTCTGCTTTTATTTCTCTTTCAGACGGAAGGATTCCGGTTTCCCCGTCCTTCCTCGGTACCCCCTTCACCCTCTGTGTCTCAGCACAACAGTCCTCACCAAAGCGATGACGAGTCTGAAGATGAGGATGAACGGTACGACGAAGAGGAAGAAGCTGAGAGGGATAGGCAGAACATAAAATCTCCTTTCGGCATCAGCGCCGTGCCCCAAGGGAAAAAGAAGCAGCACGGAGAATACAGGAACTGATTGGCCCTCTTTGCTCCTGGCCTTGCATGGACACCACCCGCGCAACCATATGTGTATCACCTTGAAGGTCAAATGGCTTGCAACACGACATTAGGGGGAGTGTCCATGATGATACATGAGCTAAATGTCTGAAATATCTCAACTTTCCCCTTCTTTTGAAATAGTATGGATGATACATTTTTCCCCCCTTCCTTCCCTTTACTGGAGGAAGAAGACATTTAGAAGAGTACATTGAACAGTAGGATTGTATGCTGGTTTTTGTATTTGTATCTCCGATACCGAAGGATTGGTAGAGGAGGATCAAAGCATTCTGCTGTCTGCAAACATGGCAGGCTTGGTTTGGTGTAGTGGTTAAGTGCGCGGACTCTAATCTGGGAGAACCGGGTTTGATTCCCCACTCCTTCACTTGCACCTGGCTGGATGACCTTGGGCAAGCCATAGTTCTGGCACAGCTGTTCTCTCAAGGACAGCTTGGGAAAGCGCTCTCTCAACTCCACCTACCTCACGGGGCATCTGTTGTGGGGAGGGGAAGGGAAAGGAGTTTGTAAGCTGCTCTGAGAAGGTGTCTTAGCCACCATTGTAAGGCCCATAAGAACATAAGAGAAGAACATAAGAGAACCCAATGTTGAATCAGGCCAATAGCCCATCCAGTCCAACACTCTGTGTCACACAGTGGCCAAAAACACCAGGTCCCAACAGGAGGTCCACCTGTGGGGTCAGGACACTAGAAGCCCTCCCACTGTTGCCCCCCCAAGCACCAGGAATATAGTGCATCACTTGCCCCAGACTGAGAGTTCCTATCTAAACTTTGTGGCTAATAGCCACTGATGGACTTCTGCTCCATATGTTTATCTAATTCCCTCTTGAAGCCGTCCATGCTTGCAGCCGCCACCACCTCCTGTGGCAGTGAATTCCAGGTGTTAATCACTCTTTGGGTGAAGAAGTCCTTCCTTTTTATCTGTTCTAACCCAACTGCTCAGCATTCATGGAGTGCATAGGCGTCAACTACGGGGGGGGGGCTCGAGGGCTCGAGCCACCCCCGAAATTTCCTGGGGGGGACTGAGCCCCCCCGGGGGAAAATGGAGCACCCTCCACCGCGCCTTCCTGGGCCCTTCTGAGGGCCGCTGCCATCTCTCTCCCCCCCTCCGCCTGGCCACTTCGTCCCTCCCTCCATCCGTCCAGGGGCCAGCTAAGCAAATGCCCAGTTGGCCCCTGGACTGAGGAAGGGAGTGACTGAAGAAGTAAGGGGGGGGAAGGCGGCGGTGGGGGGTGGCGGCAACAGCAGGGACGTCCAGGGGCCAGCTAAGCAAATGCCCAGCTGGCCCCTGGACGGAGGAAGGGAGGGACGGAAGAAGTAAGGGGGGTGGCGGCAACAGCAGGACGTAGTCCCCGCGTGCACGCAAGAGCCCCCCCCCCGGTAATTTAAAAACTTGACGCCCCTGATGGAGTGCCCCTGAGTTCTTGTCTTGGGAGAAGGGGAGAAAAGTACTTCTTTCTCTACCTGCTCTACCATGCATAATCTCTACCATGCATAATCTTATAAGCACCGTGAACGCGAGAGCTGACGCACCTATTTTCAACCTGTTAGTGGTATGTTGGATTATTTATGTACCAAATCTGAGCTTTCTGATATCGTCATTGGCGATTATCTTTATATATTTCTGGTCATGTCATTTAAATCAGCAGCAGGTTTAGACTCGTTTCTAAAAACGATGCTTTTCTTTTCCTTATCTTGTCAAGTGGGTAAAATAAATGCTTTCCTTCGGTCTGCTTTTTTTTAAAAAAACAGAATGCTAACATGAATGGGGAGAAAGAAACAAAACTGGCGGAAAACAAATACTGAATCCAGCATGCAACCTCATTAAGCATAGCAAATTTGGCCTTCTGGCTTTATTCCAGGCTTGCACTGTAGATTAGATTTCTGATTCTTAGTAGCTTGTATACCCTTGGTTCTGTTGTAATGCCCATAGCAGAGCGGATGGGAACAATTGCTATCCTGACCCGATCCTTAGCCGCCGCCTCCATTTTCTCCCTCCAGACTGAGATTCAACAGAATGGGAGATCTATAATGTAGAATCATATATAGATGTGAAATTAAATATCATTTGCTATCTGGTATGTTTCTGAAATGTTACAGGTCAGGTTGCGAAAAACCTCAAATGAGTTGGATCGACACTGGATCCAAAGATGCTATTCTGCTCAAAGAATGTCTCCTTCCATCAGGTGAGGGGCACCTCTGATCCCTTAGTTTTGGTCCAGGGTGTTATTTGAACTTCAGAATTTATATTTTTGGTCAATGGTTCTCAGCCAAACTTGGGTACGTCCTTTCACATGCAGAACTTGGGTACATCCTTTCACACCCCAAAGACAACCAGTTTGGTGTAGTGGTTAAGAGTGGCAGACTCTAATCTGAAGAACCGGGTTTGATTCCCCACACCTCCACATGCAGCTGCTGGGGTGACCTTGGGTCAGTCCCAGTTCTCTCACAGCTGTTCCCTCAAGAGCAGTTTCTGTCAGAGCTCTTTCAGCTCTCTCAGGGTGTCTGTTGTGAGGAGGGGAAGGGAAAGGAGACTGTAAACCTCTCTGAGACTCCGAGTGAAGGGCGGGGTATAAATCCAACTCTTCTTCCGCTTTAAAAATGGGATCCACCGATACTGAATGACAGACTTGAATTTTGACTTGTTGTTTCAATTCGTTTAGTCAAGATCTGAGGATTCAGCTCAGACTAGAACTTCCCCCATACTTCATGCTTCAGGTTCCTGCTCTTTATGTAAACATTTACTGCATGGAGCATGAGGCGCTGTAGGGTTTCGTACAGGGGGCTGTGGGCAACCAGCCCCAGATGCCTTACTCTGGGCATCGTGGTGCCCACTGCAGTCTCCTTGCTCTCTGCTGCCCTTGGGTGCCACCGCTGTAGATGGAGGGACTGTAGATGTAGTTTCCAGCTCAGCAGGAGAGGCAAGGGACCAATGGGATTCCACCTGGCTTTCCAAAGCCTTGGTCTTGAGCCTGCCCCTTCAGTCTGGGCAGCCAAAATGTCATCAGACGGCCCCTACCTGCCTCTCATCTTACTTGCTGGATTTAGGGTTGCCAGGTGTAAGGGCTTTGAGGAGAGAGAGTTGGGGAGGTGACCCCAGGAGATCTGCAGGCACTACCTGGAGACTGGTAACCCTAACGTAGGCCCAGGTATAGGAGAGGATTCTGCTCTTGACAGGAAGGAGGAAAGAAGCCCTGAGCAGACAAGGAGATCCTGTGGGAAACGAAATGAAAAGAGAGTTCCGGAAGGAAACGGAAAGAGTCAGCGCTGGGCCAAGGAGCTGGGACCCGGAAACAACGAAGACCTGATGAATGCAGAAGACACAAAGCTGACGAAGAGGAGTACGAAAAGGAATTAGTGCCGAGGCCTTCCATGGTGCCTAGGGCGGGGGGGCAATGCGGGGGTAGCAGGGATGGAATGTAAGAGATTCACTGAGGCCATGGGTGCAGATGTGGGGGAGGATGAACTTTATCGTTCTGGACTGGAACCAGACGTATCTTTGACTGCTCATTAACCTTTAGAAACAATCATAAATCTACCCACTTTGGAATTTGGTGTGGTGGTTAAGAGGACGGGTTTAATCTGGGAGAATCGGGTTTGGTTCCCCGCTACTCCACATGCAGTTGCTGGTGTGACCTTGGGTCAGTCATAAGATCTCGTAGAGCTGTTCTCTCAAGAGCAGTCCTCAAAAGAGCTCTCTCAGCCGCGCCTACCTCCCCGAGTGATTGTTGTGGGGAGGGGAAGGGAAAGGGATCATAAGCCACTCTGAGACTCCTTTGGGTAGTGAAGGGTGGAGTATAAATCCAGTCTCCTTCTCCTCCTCCTTCCAAAACAACCCCAACAACAGTTTGACAAGCAACTCAGCTTCTTCTTGTGTTTCCCTCCTATCCTGTCACTCAACCTGACCACAGCCTAGAAATATTTGATGGGTCCAGCCCTGACAAAAGTCTCTAATAAGGGGGGGGGGGGGCGGGTCAGCTAAAACGTCTAAAGGGGAAATCCCAGTTCTTTCTCACATGGCTTATCTTGTATCCCAAATAGTTGGTTCCAGCCAAACCCCCACAAACCCACGAACCTTAACATGAACATAAATAAATATCTTGAGGATTCTGCTTAAAACCACAAAGTGGGAAATCACCTTGTTGCATCTGATTTCAGACGATATTCATCAGCCTGAGTTAGTCCACATCCCTAATAAACCATAAATATTTTGAGTCTTTGGTCTTATTATGAGTCTCTGGTGAATTTTTTGACCTGCCCTGAGAGTTCAAGACCGGGAGGGGTACCAGTTGACGAAACAGACGTAGTTGTTTCCATTTTTTTTTATTAAGTGACCCATCAACAGAGGTGGAACCCCAAACTCTCGCTTAGGTGTAATAACAATTCCCCCCAGTCCGCAGTTTCTGGTACAGCGTGTGGTGAACCAGAAATCGACATCGTGGAGACAGCAATACAGCTGAAAGTTTTACTGAGTTCGACAGCCAGAATGACAAAATGCAAAAAGGAAAACCGGAAATACCAAAACATTAACAGAACGGAATAAGATCACAGAATTATATGCAAACTAAAAATAACAAACTAAATGTTCATTGCCTCGAAATTTCGCGCAGTGCAATTATTCCCTAGACAGCTGGGGAAGGATGTTCACACGAAAAAGCTATTGTGCATTCCTTCATGGTTATTCACAGACATTGTTTCTATGAGTTGCTGATGCCTGGACATTATTTTTGTATAACATGAGACTAGTAGGTCCCTGCCTGAGTCTAGCCAATCAGGGATCACAAATATGATGTGATCTTGGTGTTGTCTACCCAGTCAAACCTGGCTTTGGGACAGTATCAGTGAAGACAAGGAAAATAAGAACATAACATAAGACCATAAGAAGAGCCCTGCTGGCTCAGACCAGTGGTTCATCTAGTCCAGCATCCTAAGAACATAAGAAGAGCCCTGCTGGATCAGACCAGTGGTCCATCTAGTCCAACATCCAAAGAACATAAGAAGGGCCCTACTGGATCAAACCAGTGGTCTATCTAGTCCAGCATCCTAAGAACATAAGAAGAGCCCTGCAGGATCAGATCAGTGGTCCATCTAGTCCAGCATCCTAAGAACACAAGAAGAGCCCTGCTGGATCAGACCAGTGGTCCATTTGTCCGGCATCCTGTCTCACACAGTGGCCAAGCAGTTCCTCTGGATGGCCAACAACAGGGCATAGAGGCCGAGGCCTTCCCCTGATATTGCCTACTGGCTCTGGGACTCAGATTAGATGGTATTGTTATACATTATATATTGTTCTGTCAGTGTAACGGCCTATGGCTAAAGGCAATAAACTGAAACCTGAACCTTGTGCCTCTGAATGTGGAGGTTCCCCTCAGCCACCATGGCTAGTCGCCATTGACAGACTTATCCTCCACAAATCTGTCTAATCCCCTTTTAGAGCTGTTTGTTCTTGCAGCCATCACTACATTCTCCAGTAGCAAATTCTACATTTTAATTGCTGTCTGTGTAAAGAAGTAAAATCTTGTTCAGTGTCATCACTCTGAATCGGATGTGTGTGTATCCACGGGAATGGGGCAGGTGCTCCTCGATTCACCCACAGTGTGTGGTTGTTTTCATAGCCTGCCAACACTGCCCGACACAGCCTACACAACAATCGACCTCTGCTTTGAGAAAAGGTACCACTAGTTGGGATTGAGTGTGAGTGGGGGAATGTGTTTGTCTATGTATCTGCAAGTAATGCTACGTAGATGAACGACGCCCATATCTGGAGGCACAATCAGGTATGGATATTGTCCATCTGCACCGCATTACTTTCAGTGGGATTGAGTTTTATTCTCGCAACCCTGTCTCCGTTCTACCCCAACTGGTCTACCGCACAGTAATCAATCGAGGCAAAGGTGAATCCCTCGGCGATCTCTTGCAAACAGTTTCAGACCCTTCATGCAGAAAGTCATGGTAAAGGGGTGTGTATTGTATACACCCCTCGTTTTAAGTCAGCACTAGACTAAATACTAGTTTCAGTGTACAGAACCAACAGCAAGTGGCTGACACTTATAGGCAACAAAAATTCTCACTAAGTGAATTAAGGCCATGAAAGGGAATGGTCTCTTAACGCCTTTCCAAACCCGTGACCTGCAAGCTGACATCCCTTAATGAGGCATCATATTGAAAGAAGCCTGGGTTTTGGCCACTGTGTGACACCGAGTGTTGGACTGGATGCACCATTGGCGTCTCTTATATTCTTTTGGATGGATCACTGTGCCTGGGGCAGTGATGCTCTGTATTCTTGGTGCTTGAGGGGCAAGAGTGGGGGGGGGGGGACGTCTGGAGTTCAGGCCCCACTGGTGGACCTCCTGGTGTCATCTGGGTTTTGGCCACTGTGTGACAGAGTGTTGGACTGGATGCACCATTGGCCTGATCCAACATGGCTTCTTTTATGCTCTTAAGCCTCCCCCTGGCTGTAGTGGCTGCAGATCCTACAAGTCCTTAAAAGAAACAGCCATGACTAGAAGTCTAGAGCCAGTTCGGTGTAGTGGTTAAGTGCGTGGACTCTAATCTGGGAGAATGGGGTTTGGCTCCCCACTCCTCCACTTGCACCTGGCTGGATGACCTTGGGCAAGCCATAGTTCTGGCACAGCTGTTCTTGAAAAAGAGCAGTTTCTGCCAGAGCTCTCTCAGCCTCACCTACCTCACAGGGTGTCTGTCGTGGGGAGGGGAGGGGAAGGGAAAGGAGTTTGTAAGCTGCTCTGAGACTCCCTTGGGAAGTGACAGGCAGGGTATAAATCCAATCTCTTCTCTTTTTCTCTTCTTCCTTTCAGCCCTCTCACCACACTCTGGACAAGGAGATTCATAACGGTTCATTAACTCTTGATTTTGCCACCCTCTTTCCTTGACCTGCATAGCATTTGCTGCTCTTGCCTGCAGTTGGAGAATAAGGAGAAACAGTCAATGCCAATAAGAAAGGAGGATAAAGGGACCCAGAAATTCCATGGATTTTGCTGGTGAGAGCTCTTGCTGAATCCTGCCCTCCCCAGGCTGTACCCCCAAATCTCCAGGAATTTCCTAGGCTGAAGTTGGCAACCCAACCTGCAATGCCTGAAAATAACTCTCCTAATGTGTTATCAGGGTAAAAGAGATCCCAGCTTAATCCCATTCCTTTTATATAAGAAAGAAAGAAAGAAAGAAATGTGCATTTCACAATTACTCAAATTTTATGTAAAAATTTAATTTTTTAAAGAATAGCTGGGATATTATGTGGAGTCCATGATGACCACCAGTGTTGATTCCTAAATCTATGGGGTCTCCACCATTCTCTGATACCATCCTTGACATATACTTCTTCCTTTAGTCAAAAATTTCCTGCTCTTATGGGTTTGTAAAAATTGTTATTATTATTGTTATCACCTGCTTCTCTTAACTGAATTAGGCACAAGTAAATATAATGCAGCCCTGACATCATGGAAGGGGAGAGGCTTACCTCTTTCAAATCAACCTCTTTAGCAGCTCTCCTTCCCCTGGAATTCACAATGGGACATACTTAGAGCTTTCCCACATTATCATTTTCCTGGTTTGTGTGTTCCTGTTGCTTTGGGGGGGGGGGGGGGGTCTGTTCCACACATGTTTTGCTCCCTCTAGTGGTAGACTCGATTTTACATCACTTTGTGTCCCATATACATAAAAAATGCAGTTTAAATCTGCAGGGAGATATGCCAGCCATAAAGTGATGTAATACTGAAGTGACCACTAGAGGAAGCAAAGTATTTGCAGAACAGAACCAACCCCCCCCCCCCAAGCAACAGAAACAAGTAAGAAAAACTAAAATTCAGAAAAACCACTAGGATCTCACAAAGGGGAAGTTAATACAAGGAGATCTGAGTTTGGGGTGGAGGAACGGTAGCCAGAGAAAGAATTAAGCAGCTCCCTTCCAACACTTTTTTTTTTTTAAGAAAGAATGACATTGGAGTCGGACCTCTGTTACAAATGTTTGCACACAACATAAAAACAGGCCTTTAGACTTGCAGATGGCATTCGTTCACCTCGGGACACTCTTGAGAACTATAATTCTACAACAGGGATCTCTAGCAGTGAATTCTCAGTGCCCCCATTAAACTACAGGTCCTAAGATTCTTTGGGATTAACCATAACAGCTAAACTCATGTTAAAAAAAAATAGCTATATGTTTGTATATACTGAAATATACCCCCAGGCACCCAAAACTGCCTACTGTTGGAGGAGAAAAGATTTGACCTAATTTTGTTGTGGCAGTTCCTTTTGGTTTCAAAGCTTTGGAAACCTATTACCTACCAATGCATGCGCAGTGGTTAGGAATTTTTGTCATTTACTCCGGTAGGTTTGCAAAGTCGAAGAAAACATAAAAATCTGTGATGAAGGACATCAGTGCCATAGTTTAGTGCATGCAAAATAGGCTTGGAAGCTAATAACAGCAATTCATTAACATACTGCATTCATATTGCCAGATGATTCATGGTAAGGAGATACAGCGGACAGCTGAGGCAGGAGCGCTGAGCAAATAAATGGGAAGAGTTGACTTTTTCTCTTAGATAGACAAAAAAAAATGTTCTAAGTACATGTAATATAGGGTCGTCTCTATCAAATGTTGAGAACTTTTCACCAGTTTACTAGGCCATCCCCAATGTATCCAGGATTCTCGTTGGCGTCTTCTTCACCTGGAAAAAAAGAACAGACAAAAGGACACAGCATCAATGGAAGCTGCAGAAAGAATCATAGAATCATAGAGTTGGAAGGTGCCTCCAGGGTCCTCTAGTCCAACCCCCTGCACAATGCAGGAAATTCACAAATACCTCCCCCCACATCCCCAGTGACCGTTGTTCCATGCCCAGAAGATGGCAAAAATAAAGAACCAAGGAGAGTGAACCTAGATAGCAAATTAACAAGGGATTAGAAGAAGAGAAGAGAGAAGAGATTGGATTTATACCCCACCCTTCACTCAGAGTGGTTTACAAACTCCCTTCCCCTCCCCACAACAGACACCCTGTAAGGTAAGTGGGGCTGAGAGAGCTCTTTTCCAGAACTGTCCTTGAGAGAACAGCTCTGACAGAACGATGGCTTGCCCAAGGTAATCCAGCAGCTGCAAGTGGAGGAGTAGGGAATCAAACCCGGTTCTCCCAGATTAGAGTCCGTGCACTTAACCACTACAGCAAACTGGCTCAAATTCATGGAGGATAGGTCTTTCAGTGGCTACTTGCTGTGGTGACCAGTGTCCCCTCTAAGCTGTACATGTGAGCGGCCGCTCATAAACACAGGAAGCCCCGCTCAGCAGCAGTCTGGAGCCACACAGGGGCTTGCACTGCCCATGGCCCATTTTAAAATTATAGCAGTTATATTCTGCCCAGGATGTGAACTGCTCCACTCGGGGAGGGGGAAATTAGAAGGAACATTGGTGGTTGACTAGGCAGTCAACCTCTGATCCCCAGAGCCAGGAGGCAACATCAAGAGAAGGCCTCAGCCTCTGTGCCCTGTTGCTGGCCCTCCAGAGTGGTTGGCCACTGCGTGAAACAGGATGCTGGACTAGATTGGCCACTGGTCTGATCCTGCAGGGCTTCTCTTATTTCTTATTATCTGAAGGACTTCCTTATCCTGCAGCAACCCACTAATTCGTTCCAATCTTAATCAGATATCTTTCTTCGGGCCCCCAAACCTTGGTAGCCAAGACATCCCACAAGCGTTTTGACTAAATAGCCACCTTGGCTTGCTGTGTGAATGTTCAGGAGAAAATGCTACAGAGAAAACTGGCCACAGTTTTCGTCACGTTGTAGGAAATACCCTCGTAACAAGAAGCCGCCTGCCTTAGTTCAGACCACGGAGGCGTACCAAAGAGCACCTCTGAGGATAATCTTAATATACAAGTAGGCTTACATGGGAATACAAGGCTCTTAAGAACAATTCTAATTCAGTGTTCCCTCCAAGCTGAGTCAGTGTGAGCTAGCTCACAGTCTTTTAGCCTCCGGCTCACACCTTTTTGCCTTAGCTCAGGAAGGATGGCTCCAGAGCAAACTTAATTTATGCAGTAGCCAAATTGCTCACTCACAGCTTTAATGCCAGTAGCTCATAGAGTAGAATTTTTGCTCACAAGACTCCACAGCTTAGAGGGAGCATTGCTAATGTCTGGGCTAAAAATTACACTTATCGTAGGGTTATTGTTTCAGAGGGCAGCCATGTCGGTAGGCAGCTGGACAGCTGGCTTCTACTCTGGTAGCACCTTAGAGGCCAACAAGATTTTCGGGGCACAAGCTTTCAAGAGTCACAAGAACGTATGAACATAAGAGAAGCCAATGTTGGATCAGGCCAGTGGCCCATCCAGTCCAACACTCTGTGTCACACAGTGGCCAAAAACACCAGGTGCCATCAGGGGGTCCAGCAGTGGGGCCAGTCAAAGCTTCCTTAGATACACATCTGACATAGGGAGCTCTGACTCTCAACAGTTCCTACCCTGGAAACCTTCTTGGTCTCTAATTGGGTCCCGCCCCAGTTCTGGAAAGACTAAAGCCCATTGGAGTAGACAGGACTGAGTTATGTGTACCAACAGGCTCATCTAGAGATGGCAGCAGGCAAGGCACGGCATCCGGGCTGATGGTTGACATGGACAGAGACAGAGGCGTCGACTTTTAAAATCCCCGGGGGGGGGCTCTTGTGCACGCGCACGCTGGGACCATGTCCCCGCCGCCCCCCCCCCCCCGGACTGGCCTAGCCTGGCCACTCCTGCCTCCGTGGGGCCAGCTGGGCAACTGCCCGGCGTGCCAGGCCAGTCCCGGGGGGGGAGGCAGAGGCGGCAGCGGCAGCAGCCGGCAGGCAGGCAAACGAGGCGGCTGCCCGCAAGTTCCATATCCCCGCCGCCTCCCCCCCCCGCCTGCTCCTGACTCCGTTCCTCCGTCCAGCATGCTGGGCATTTGCCCAGCTGGTTCCTGGATGGAGGGAGGGAGGAACGGAGCAGGGGGAGAGGCGGTGGCGGCGGCAGCTGGCCAGCCAGCCAGCCTGGATGCTCCATTTTCCCAGGGGTGGCTGAGCCCCCCCCCCCCCCGGAAATTTCGGGGGTGGCTCGAGCCCTCGAGCCCCCCCCCCCCGTAGTTTACGCCTATGGACAGAGAGGCAGCTGAGATGCACCTGGCTGCACTGAATGAGTACAAATCCCCCGGGGCCAGATGGTACGCACCCAAGCATGCTTAAAGAACTTTCTAGAAAGGGACTTGGGAGTGTTTAGTCCAAAGAAGAGAAGGTTGAGGGGGGATATGATTGTTCTCTTGAAGTATTTGAAGGGCTAGAACAAAGCTAGAGTCCGGTGGCACCTTTAAGACCAACGAAGTTTTATTCAAGGTGTGAGCGTGCACACGAAAGCTTATTCACACCTCGAATAAAACTTTGTTGGTCTTAAAGGTGCCACTGGACTCTGACTTTGGTCTGTTGCTTCAGACCAGCACAGCTGCCCTGCCCACCTTGATCTATCTGAAGGCCTGTCCCTTAGAGGAGTGCAGGGAGCTGTTCCTGTTGGCTGCAGAAGAGAGGACTCACAATAGTGCGTTTAAGGCTGATTTTACATGTGCATTTTTGTAACAGCTTCATTCCAGCGCTCCCTGCACCGGTAACACATTGGTGTCAGAGCTGTTGTAGGGGAATGCCCACATCTGATTGAACTGGAGTGAAAGGGGTCATTCTTTTGAAGTGCTGTTAAGAACAGGATTTGTTTACAGAGGTGTGAAGCCAGCTTGAGAGCTAGGGGGCAATTAGCAGATATGGACAGTTGAGAAGGAATGCAGATTCACACTTGAAAGAGATGTGGGCGAGTTTTTTTGAAAGTAGAATGATTCCAGCAGGAAAGGCAGATGTAAAATCACCCTAAATTAAGGGCAGGAAGATATCGGCCGGATCTTAGGGGAAAAAATTACATTCAGAGCTGTGCAACAGTGGAATCAGCTGCCTAGGGAGGTGGTGAGCTCCCCCTCCCTGGCAGTCTTTAAGCAGTGGCTAGACAAACACTTGTCAGGGATGCTCTAGGCTGGTCCTGCAGTGGGGTGGACTAGATGGCCTGTATGGCCCCTTCCAACTCTGTGATTCTATGATTCCACGATATACGGCAGCTTCATATAAGAATCGTTGGGCTTCCAGACTATGCCAGCCACATTACGGAAGGGCACTTTAATTTCATTGCAATTTGTGGGAAAAAACAAACTTTCCATTCTTGCGCTAGAGGAAGGCTCCACCTTCCACAGGAAAGTTCCAAAAGGATCCAACCCCGTGAAAGTACCATCTCTTTTGCATCTACAGTAAAACGTTCGTGGAACAAGAGGAGCAAACCGCACTCTTACCTTCTTCTTGTGCTTTCCGTAGAGAGGAAAGAAACAAGGCTGCAGCTTCAGGGAGGGTTAAAGGATTTGTGTTTTGACTGCGGGTTTCTGCAAATACAAAAAAGAATCCACATGCTTTGTTCTTGTTGCAAAGACTAGAGAAAGACAGCCAGCCAATACCCTGCGAACTTCAGCACAGACGGTCCAGCCAGGCAAACTTACTTTGCTCAGGTCTCTCCCAATCAAAACGCCTCAATCTTGTTGAAACTCATACAGAAAAACTTTGAGCCTCTGGAGTAGCCATTTATTTTACAAGCCCAGGCCATTGCAGCTTTAGCCGCTGCAGTTTTGGTTGCCAACTTTTAATGGCTTATCACAGTTGATATACTTTTAAAAAAAAATGAAATTGGCAAAATTACACCATTATAACATTATGAACTGGTGCCATTTCCATTCCAACCACTAGGTGCTATGTCTGATATCACAGCCTACTAGTACTGATCAGCTCAAAGTTTTTTAAAACAAGAACAAATTTTGGATGTATATTTTCACTGACATCAGTGAGCACAAGGGGGAGCATATTCCTGATCATAACGAACAGACAACCAAGGCACACAGAGACAGCTAAATAGTAAGTCTCCAAAGGGATTTTTGAATTTTTACCATGTGCCTTTTAAAACCGGAGGCAGCAGCCGACAAATGGCTGGGAGTGGTTAAAAAAAAAATACTGCCATCAATTAATCAGTGACCTAGTAGCTTATCCCCCATTGTTTACTAACTTTGGCAAAATAGACCTCTGTATGTTTTTAAATAATTTGAGCTGGTTAATGCTGATGGGCTATGCCTTCCTCTGCAATGGACCTTCCTTGGTGGTCTACCTTGGTGGTCTTCCTTCCAAGTACTGACCCTGCTCAGCTTCCAAGATCTGGCTTTACCATGCTGCCTCCCCTCCAGAAACATCTAAGTAGTAAGTCTTAGTTCAGATAGGATAGGATAGGATAGGATAGGATAGATAGATAGATAGATATAGTATATATATATGTGTGTGTGTATAGAATACATATAGACATATATATAAATATACATATATACACACATAGAATATATATGTGTGTGTGTGTATACACACACACATACATATATATATAAGGCTGCTTTCCTGAATTATTCCGGTGCTTTTATGCGGCAGCATCACTCATCTCCAATCAACTCCAATTTTAAAATTGGAGTTGATTGGAGATGAGTGATGCTGCCACATAAAAGCACCGGAATAATTCAGGAAAGCAGCCTAATCGTGTAGAATTAAGACTTCTGGTTTACCAACAGAAGCATGACTACGTTCTTTTGGCTACTTGTAAGAAACACTAAACACATTTTGTGGAGCTTGGTGTCACAAGAAAGGGAGAAAAGGTTCACTTGCTAGTTCAGTTGGATCAACTGCTTTTTTAAAGTAGAAAGGTTTTAAGGTTTTAAGATTAACTGCTTTTATTTTAAAAATTAACTGCTTTTATTTTAAAAAATGAAATAAAGAGCACGAGAGCAGCCTTAGTCCACCTAGTTCAGCATCCTGGTTCACACAGTGGCCAGCCATACGGCTCTGGAAGGTTTACAAGCAGGGAACAATTGCACCCGTTGTGGCTCCCATGTTGTCTTCCAGGGCCGCCCCACACAGAGTGTGTTACAGTAGTCCAGCCTTGAGGACACTATAGTACTGAGTTAGCATGCTTAGGACAGTCAATCAAAAACACAGATGCCTCTGCCATTGCACCCCAGCAACTAGTATACAGAGGTACATTGCCTCTAAACATGAAAGTTCCACTGAGCCACTGATGACATCATCCCAGCTCCAGTTAGTTTCACAGACCCCACTTACCTAGCTGCAACCGGTCATACAGGTCCTTCCGCTGGCTCTCCTCTGAGATGAACCGACGGCCCTCTGAAACACAACGACATGCAGCTAAAATGAGCATCACGTCAGGTATGACACTCACAAACCCTGATGGCAACGTTATGCGATAGAAGGTTCAAGCAGTCTGTGACTCCAAAATCAAAGCTATGTGGAAAGCAATTATATAGTTCCAGGAGATCGTGCAAGGCAGTCTTGTAAGACTGGTTTTAAAAGGACGGGAATAAGCCATGCTTGAATTACTGAAGGACTTGGCGGGGCTCTCTGTACCACATAGATCTCCACCATCTTGGACACGCTATTTAAAAAAGAAGCACCGGGGGAAAGCCAGCAGTTGGCAAGTGGCCATTCCTCCAGAAATGCACAAGGCAGTAAATGGTCCCCGTGGTGACCAGCACTGGGCAGCAGGAGACACAAATGCAAGGCCTCAGAACTCGGAAGGGACCTCCCAGTGGGCAATCCCGTACAAAGGTGAGGTGGTGGTGGCAATCTACCCTGAGAGTGGCAGAAAAGCCCCTTCAGGGAGTTGGGGACCCCTAGGAGGGCAGGGCGGAATAGGGCCTGCAGACCATAATAGGCACTTTCTGCAATAACCTAACTCTGTTAAATACGAGGGAATGTCTATAAACTGTAAATGCTATCACTACAAGAGGAAAGGCCCTTTTGTAGGGCTACAAACCTCCAGGTGGAGCCTGGATTTCCCCCAAAATTACAACTCATCTCCAGATTACAGACGTTGATTCCCCTGAAGAAAATGGCAGCTTCCAAGGGCAGACTCTACGGTATATCATAGATCCTATGTGAAATCCCTCCCCCAAATTGCCCCCTCCACAAACTCCCTACCCCGCAATTGCCAGAAATTTCCCAGGCCAGAGTTGGCAACCCTTCCCACTTGGAACATTCCTGATAAGGTTGCCAGTCTCCAGGTTCTGGTGGGGGTTCCCCCAGTTTTGAGGGCTTCTGCCCACCGTTGGCCAGCTTGCTGGCAAGGGAAACAGTGACATCCCTAATGTGATGATGTCATCTGGAAGTGACGTCGTCACGACAGCAACATCAGGGGGAGACGCTCTGGTTTGAGGGCAAAACTCTATGGTAAATTTGCCTTCAAACCAGAAGTTGCCAACGTGATGATGTCACTTCCAGGTGACATCATCATGTCAGGGACCTCACGCAACGTCAGCACCACCTCCAGGGATGCCCCTCAAATCCCCCTGCCAGTGCAGCTCCTGAGGAGAAACCAGTAGTGAGACTTACGTGCGCCTTTTAAATAGAGCATAGCCTGTGGAGTCCAGTTCCTTCTCTGGAAGTGACCCTTTGCACCAAAAAGAGAGAGAAAGAATGTAACTTGCTGGGCACATAGAGGCCTGCCATGCGTGCAGAATTCGTTTGGTGCTCCGCAGCTGAGCCAGGGAGCCCCCGACGTGTTCTTACCTGAGGAGCGCTCCAGGAGTAAGAGATGAAAGAAGCGGAGAGCAACAAGGCCATAGCTGCGGCCGTCCCTTGGCAGAGCCCCTGAAATAGGAAAAAACAGCCCGAAGGGCTTAGCAGCACTTCCAGGGTTAACCTGAACAGATTTCCACTCTGATGGCCAGCACCGAGAATTTATTACATCATGGGCTAGGGGTGCCAGCCTCCAGGTGGGACCTGCAGATCCCCTGGAATTACAGTTTAACTCCAGACTACAGAGATCAGTTCCCCTGGAGGAAATGGATGCTTTGGAGGGTGGACTCTGTGACATTGTACCCCACTGAGGTTCCTGTCCTCATCGGGCTCCATCCCCAAATCTCCAGGAGTTTCTCAGCCTTGGATCTGGCAACCCTACCCACCCATGCCCTGCCGGGGGCCACAGGGGGGACTTGGCCACCCTAGGTTGCCAACTCTGGGTTGGGAAATCCCTGGGGATTCAGGGGTGGAGCCTGGGGACAGCAGAGTTTGGGAATGGGCAAGAGCTCGGAAGCTAAGCAGGGTCGACCCTGGCAAGTACTTGGATGGGAGACCTCCAGAGAATACCAGGGCCGGGAGCCACTTCTCTGAATGTCCTCCATGCCCCAATAGGAGTCGCCAGAGGTCGCCATGACTTCCAGGCACGGTTACACATACACACAAAATGCACCCCCCAAAATTATAGAAAATGAACAAAAAAGCTGGTTGATCCCACCTTTATTTATTTAACTTATATTCTGCCCTCCCCACAAGTGGGCTCAAGGTGGATTACAAAGCCATTATTCATATGAAACATGTAACTTATAGCTGTGCAACCATTCCCTCACTGTATTTTTTTACCCACACAAGGGCCATTTGGAAGAAGAAGAAGAGGAGAGATTGGATTTATACCCTGTCCTTCACTACCCAAAGGAGCCTCAGAGCAGCTTGCAATCCCTTCTCCTTCCCGCAACAGACACCCTGGGTGGTAGGTGGGGCTGAGAGAGCTCTCTCAAGAACTGCCCTTGAGAGGAGAGCTCTGAGAGAACTTGTGACTGACCCAAGGTCACACCAGCAGCTGCATGCGGAGGAGTGGGGAATCAAACCCGGTTCTCGCAGATGAGAGTCCACACTCCTAACCAATACACCAAACTATTTTTATTCATACTAGTAATAACGCACTTCAATCCAATTTGACAGGTATGTCATTTGATATGTATATCGTGAATATGGCTAAAACACTTTGTCAAGTGTTTATTTAGTGGGGCGCAGCCGTTCAGGTGTTGAAATAGGACTCATTCTCAGCCTAGCCCGCCTCACAGGGTTGCAGTGAGGGCAAAAGAGAGAAGCCTTTGTGTTGTTTCCCGGAGCTTCTCAGAGGAAGAAAGGGATAAAAACAGATGAGTGGAAACCGATGAAACTGCAATGTTTTGTTAATAACAACATAAGAACATAAGAGAAGCCAATGTTGGATCAGGCCAGTGGCCCATCCAGTCCAACGCACAGTGACCAAAAACACCAGGTGCCCTCAGGAGGTCCAGCAGCGGGGCCAGGACACTAGAAGCCCTCCCACTGTTGTCCCCCCCCAAGCACCAAGAATACAGAGCATCACTTGCCCCAGACTGAGAATTCCTATCTATACTTTGTGGCTAATAGCCACTGATAGACCTCTGCTCCATATCTAATTCCCTCTTGAAGCCGTCCACGCTTGTAGCCACCACCCCCTCCTGTGGCAGTGAATTCCACATGTTAATCACTCTTTGGGTGAAGAAGGACTTTCTTTTATGTGTTCTAACTAGACTGCAGGGCTCATTTCGTAGCAGGAGCTCCTTTGCATATTAGGCCACACACCCCTGATGTAGCCAATCCTCCAAGAGCTTACAGAGTTCTTCTTACAGGAGCTACTGTAAGCTCTTGGAGGATTGGCTACATCAGGGGTGTGTGGCCTAATATGCAAAGGAGCTCCTGCTACGAAATGAGCCCTGCCCGACTGCTCAATGATCCGGTTAGGTGGACCAATAAGAAATCTTTTGTTCAACTAAAAAGGTGTCCCTGATTAATGAAGCGGTAAGATTTTGAAACATAAATTAAATTACTTCTGATGCAACCGCTCACAAAATTCACAGTCAGTAGACAGCATCTGAGAAGAGGGGTTCTCAGTTCTCTTACACAGCAGGGAATACCTCCTTAGGAGGATGTCTTTTCCCCTTTACAGTCTTATTACTCATGCAGCAGATCAGGTAATTGACAAGGTAATTAGAGCACACACAATTACTATTTGTTTTCAACTGAGTGACAGACCTAATATATATATGTAGGTATCATATGCAGCTAATTATATTAAAGGGTATATCATGGCTGGATCTAGTGCACAATCTAGTCAAAATTAAGCACATAGAGGATCCATTTATTTCAGGCACAGAGATTTAAATGTGGGGCTCAGCTCTTCCACTGCAATCAAAGAGATTTACATGGGGCTTAGCTCTTTCACTGAAAGCTAGGAGATAATTCAGGATGGGTAGCAGAGTTAGTCTGTAGCAGTAGAAAACAGCAGGGCTTTTGGGGGGAAGGGGAAATAAGGTGCCAGAACTCTCAAGGGGGAAACGAAGTTTTCAATCTGTATACTGAAAACTCACGGACCGATTTCCCACAGCCGCTGTTCTGCCCCCGCTCTTCCCTTTGCCCCGATCGTGTCAATTTCCCACTATTTGCTGCGCGGCCGCATTTAGCCCCGCAGCTTCACCCGATTTCCCCCGCGTCTATGCGATCCTGTTTTTTGAGGATTGAGTAGAAGTGGGAGAAATCAGATGAAGCTGCGGGGCAAAATGCGGCTGCGCAGCAAACAGTGGGAATTTGACACGATCGGGGCAAAGGGAAGAGCAGGGGCAGAACAGCAGCTGTGGGAAATCAGTCATGAACTTTAAACATTTTTAAAAAAAAAAAATTGTCAAAGAGGTTCCGGAACTCTGTTCCGACACGTTCCCCCAGAAAAAAAAGCCCTGGAAAAAAAGAGTCCAATAGGACCTTAAAGACTAACAACATTTGTGGCAGGGGATGAGCTTTTATGAGTCACTGCTCACTGTCTTCAGATATAACTGTATCTGATTAACTACAAAGATACAGCTATATCTGATCAATCAGCTGTATTTGAAGAAGTGAGCAGTGACTCACAAAAGCTCATTGGAGCAGCAGGAGATAACAACCAGTCCTGACCATCTGGTAGGTATGAATATTGACCAATCCCACCCAGCTCCCATTGGTTAGAAATATAGAACGGATCACCTGTGGGTGTTCCTGGCCAGGTCTCTCACCTTGCCAACCTCCCGGGAACTCCCTCCAATATATACAGCTCCCCAAGGGTCCCAGTTCAGTTCTTTTTGCCCTCTGTCTAGCTTACCGCCCCCCCTCCAAGTCCTTGGGTGCACCACTTGGACCGCCACGTGGCTTTCTGCTGGTCCAGAATCCACGCTCCTTATTTTCTTAAGGTTTTCTCCCCACCTCTTCTCCAGCAAGACATCATCAGCCTTCCACATAGGTAACATATCGCCCTCATCGGACATCGTTATTCCTGCTCATGCAAACGTCCCTGTATTCTGTCTATCTATATATCTAATTCCCAAGTGCCCCCCCCCCGCGTGCGGATACCTAAATCCACACGGGGGGCACTTGGGGGGGAGGGTTTTTTCTACACACGGGGGCACTCCCCCCGTGTGCAGAAAAATCCTAAATGTTAAAAAAAAACTTTGGGGGGGATATTTAAATCCCCTCAAAAGTAAAAGAGGCTCGGCGCACAGCCGCCACCACCGATTTCCAGGGAGGGAGGGGGAAGGGAGGAAGGAGAGGAGGCTCGGCACGCAGCTGCTGCTGCTGCCAATTTTCGGGAAGGGAGTGGGAGGGAGGAGGGAGGGAGGAGGCTCGGCGCGTGGCTGCCACCAATTTTTGGGGAGGGAGGAGAGGAGGCTTGGCGCGCAGCTGCTGCCGCCAATTTTTGGGAAGGGAGGGGGAAGGGAGGGGGGGAGGCTCGGCACACAACCGCCGCTGTTTTCAGGGAGGGAGGGAGGAGAGAGAGGCTTCCTGCCCCCCCGCAAGTATCCTACTGCTGGGAGCCCATGGGGGGGGCGAGCGGCGGGCCCAGCAAGATGCAGGAAATGCCCCCTCCTCGCAAGTTTCTTGCGGGCCTCCCCTTGTTCTTTTCTAGTTCTGTATAACTGTTTATAGTGAGTGTGTAGCCATTATATTGATGATTGCATTTATTAATTGATAAGTAAACAACTTCATTTAACCTTAATATAGTCTTGTGTCAATTTATAGTCTTGTGTCAATTCAATTGGGAGCTCTGGAGAGGCCCAGCCTCTGTATAAACTTGGGGCAAGATCCCTAATGCCTACTGCTAATCATTAAGAGCTAATGTTCCCCAAATATTAATAACATAAAAGAGCAGTCAGGCTAACATCATCCCCTGCCACAAATTTTCCTATGTGGCTCTCATCTCTTCAGCTGAAATCAAGAAGACTTACATGACTCTAATCTCTTCAAATGAAATATCAAGGAGACTTACTCAGGGCTCATCTCTTTCACTGAAATCAAGGAGACAGATTAAGAGGGGTAGGCGAGTTAGTCTGTCTGCAGCCGTAAAAAAAGACTAAGATTCCAGTAGCACCTTAAAAGACTAACAAACTCTGTGGCAGGGTAGGAGCTTTCATGAGTCACTGCTCACTTCTTCAGGTCAGTCAGCTGTATCTGAAGAAGTGAGCAGTGACTCGTGAAAGCTCATCCCCTGCCACAAATTTTGTTAGCCTTTAAGGTGCTACTGGACTCTTACTGAAATCTAGGAGATTTACGTGGCTCAGATCTCTTCAGCTGAAATCAAGGAGACTTACACAGGGCTCCGCTCTGCCACTGAAATCAAGGAGACTTAAATGGGGCTCAGCTCTTCCCCTGAAATCAAGGACATTTGCGTAGCTTTCTTTTCTTCTGCTGAAATTAAGGAGACTTATATGAGGCTCAACTCTTCGACTAAAATCCAGGAGACTTAGAAGTGCTTAACTTTATCTGAGCTTTACAGAGTAAACAAAGCTCTAGAGTAGACAACATAATCAAGGCTCTAGTCAGAAGCTAAGCAGGGTTGCCTCTGGTTAGGACTGGAATCGGAGACCGCTAAGGAAGTCCAAGATTGCTACACAGAGGCAGGCGATGGCAAACCATCTCTGTTCATCTTTTGCCTTGAGAACCCTGCACTTTCCACCCCCTTCCAAGCGAAACAAGGCAGCCCTCGCCCCAGTGAGAGATCTAATCATAACTTGGGATGGGCACGAACTGGCTGACGAACTGAAATTCATCATGAATTTTGGGTGGTTCATGGTTCGCAAAGCAATGTTTGCGAACTGAAGAACCACCACAAACTTTCATAAAGTTTGATACAGTTCGTGGCAGTTTGTGAGAAGCAGAAAGCAGGGGGTTAACTCCTGCTTTCTGCTCTTCACAAAAAGCTGCAGAGTTCCCTGCCACTCAGATGTCTGGTTCAAATGTCTGGGAGACATTTAAACTTCTGCTTTCTGCTCCCCATGAAAACGAGGAGCAGAAAGCAGGGGTTTAAACATTAATAAATATGAACCAGTTCAGTTCACAAACCAGCTTATTGGTTCATGGTTTGGTTTGTGGTTCAGTAACAAACTATGAACGAACCAAACTGCAAAAACATGCACTGTGGACAGACTTAAAGTCTGCTGCACCTCCACGGCGCAGCAGACTAGGGCGGGGGGAGTTTCCCCCACAGCGTAGCATTTGCACGCAGCCGGAAGGAAGCCGCCCGCAGCGTTCAGACTGCGGGCGGCTTCCTACGGTGGCATGCAGACGCCGTGCGGCTCCCCCTCCTGGCATGCATTCACACCCACTCCGGCGGGTGGAAAGCGCGCAGCAGCAGCTGAGCACCACTTTGAAGTGGTGCTCGGCTGCTGCGGGAGGAGCACGGCGCCAGACACGATGCGTCCGGGCCGCCTCCTCGGGGCAGATGCGGCCGTCTGAACGGCCGCTCTGCCTCTGCTTTTGAAGCGGAGGCAGAGCGGCCGAGACTGCCAGTCTGTCCTCAGCCATGGTTTGTGCCCATCCCTAATCATAACTAAATGGTTCATTGATTCATTTTGAAGTTAATGAAGCAGACTTTTAAAAAATGGCTGGCCTCCCACCCCCTTGAAATAATAGTCATTACACAGAGTCAAGCATAAACTCCATTCGATGCTTACAATGCAATCCTAAACAGAGTTACACCTACTAAGTCCATTGTCATCAGTGGCGTTAGAAGAGTTTAACTCTGTGAAGAGTAGTGCTGTTAGATTGCCTTTCCAAAGTACAAACAGCCGAGAGCTTTCTTCTCATCACTTCTGATTGTAATCTGCATTCATTCATTCTCAATATTTCACCTGTTTCCCACTTATTTGAATTCAAAGCAAAGAGTTCTGTTTTTTTTTTAAAAAACCACCTTTAATTCAACTGATAAACCTAACATAGATCTGCTGTTTCGATTTATTCTTCAGATTTGGCTGGGGGCTCAGATTCAGAGAGAAATAATGGGGGGTGGGGGGAGTTAGAGTCCAGTGACACCTTTAAAACCAACAAAGTTTTATTCACGGTGTGAACTTTCGTGTGCGAAACACACTACGTCAGACACTGGGATGGAATTACAGATCACGGTTGTCCGTATAGGGGGCAAGTTGTTAAATCAGCATGCAAAATAGCGAAGATTTTTTTTTAACAGATAAAAGAACAATGCGCTTGGTGTGTGTTTCTCTTGAGATTTCAAGAAATTGTAACTTCTTTCTTGCTCTCCGGCAAATCCTTTGTCATTTGACCACAGACCTATGCATTTACATATTTAAATAAGCTTACCGGGGGACAACTGAACTAATGTTATTATCACCATAGCATTCAATCTTTTAAGCCTGGAAATAAAAGTGATTTGCATTGATTCTCCCCAGGCGTCTATTCTGTTGTTTACTGTATACTTCACTGTACACTGTACTCTACAGCCTTCCGCAAAATGTATAACAGCCCCTGAAATCCCTCAAAACAGCATCCTTCACCAACTAGAAACAGAGAATGCAAATGCAATATCCACATACCTTCATCCTTTGCTCTCTTGCTGATGCCAGGCTTCTGGCAGCTACAGGTACATGCTGTGGTTGTCATGTTGGAATCCCTATTTAAGCCTTCTATGCAAAGGTGCCCACCCCTCGGAGGCTGAGTCGAACGTTCTAAAGGGACCTCATGTCAACCTTGGACGAGAAGGCATGGAACGGTTGACGTCTCCCGGAGATGGGGGAGGAGGAGGATTCGGAGACCTTCAGGGGAAGGATGGACACTTCTGACATCTCCGCTCATGACCACATTAGGTGAACGCATCAACATCAAGTGCCCTTCAGGCTTCCAAATAAAGCCATCAAGCCTAACGACCAAGTATCAAATCCAACAGCCATCGCAGGAATTAATGAGGAGCTTCACCCTTATCTATCAACGGGGTAGCACATTTTCCTCTGCGTGCCCCCAGGTTATCCAGAGCATTCATAACGTATTAAGGTGGGTAGCCGTGTTGGGTCTGAAGCAGCAGAACAAAGTTCGAGTCCAGTGGCACCTTTAAGACCAACAAAGTTTAATTTCTGGGTATAAGCCTCCGTGTGCATGCACACTTCTTCAGAAGCATATCTGAAGAAGCGTGCAGGCACATGAAAGATTGTATCTGGAATTAAACTTTGTTGGTCTTAAAGGTGCCCGAGCATGGACACGAAAGCATATACGCAGAATTAAACTGGACTCAAACGTTGTTCCATAGCATACTAATTTATTTGTTAAGACATTTATATCAGAAGAAGAAGAAGAAGAAGAGATTGGATTTATATCCCGCCCTTCACTCACTTGGGAGTCTCAGAGCGGCTTACAAACTCCTTTCCCTTCCCCTCCTCACAACAGACACCCTGTGAGGTAGGTGGGGCTGAGAGAGCTCTGAGACAATCGTCCTTGAGAGAACAGCTGGTACAAAGCTATGGCTTGCCCAAGGTCATCCAGCAGTTGCAAGTGGAGGAGTGGGGAATCAAACCCAGTTCTCCCAGATTAGAGTCCGTGCACTTAACCACTACACCAAACTGGGTCTCACCTTTCCTCTTGGTTCAAGGCAGTTTACAAGACTATAAGAAGAGCCCAGCTGGTTCATACCAAGGGTCCATCTAGTCCGCCATCTTGGTCCTCAGATCAGACAGCCAGATATCCCATAAGGCCCACAAACAGGGCACTGAGGCGGATGCCTCTCTCTCTTCTTGTCACACTCTAAACTGACACTCAGAGGTGAACATGGAGACCCTGTTTGGTTGTGGAAAGGACCGTTAAGTCACAGCCCATGTACAACTACCCTGTAGCGTTTGCAAGGCAAGAGATGGTTTGCCACTGTCTACCTCTGCACAGAGACCCTGGACTTCCTTGGTGGATTCCAATCCAAGTCTTAACCGAGACTGACCCTGCTTATCTTCTGAGATCTAAGCAGACTGACTAACCTGGGCCAGATCATGGCAGGTTCTATGTAGCTGTCATCAATGGATTTCTTCTCCACTGATGTATCTAATCCCCTTCAGATATACTTCCAAAGAAGTATGACAGACAGTTCAGTGTAGAGGTTAGGAGCACAGACTCTAATCTGGGAGAACTGGGTTCGATTCCCCACTCCTCCACATGCAGCTGCTGGTGTGACCTTGGGTCAGTCATGGCTCTCTCAGAGCTGTTCTCCAAAGAGCAGTTCTTGAAAGTGCTCTCTCAGCCCCACCTACCTCACAGGGTAGGTCTGTTGTGGGGAGGGGAAGGGAAAGGAGATTGTAAGCTGCTCTGAGACTCTGCGTGAAGGGTGGGGGTATAAATCCAGTCTCTCATTCTCCTCTTTCATGTGCATGCACACTTCATCAGATAACGGAGGAACTGCACATACTCACGAAAGCTTATACCCAGAATTAAACTTTGTTGGTCTTAAAAGGGGCTAATGGACTCCAGCTTTGTTCTACTCTCTGCTTAGACTTACAGCAGCTTTCCAGGGACTCAGGTCAGATTCTTTCACTTCCAGTCCTTTTAGCTGGAGAAGCCGGGGATTGAACCTGGGATTTTCTGCATGTCAAGCAGATGCTCTACCACTGAGCCACAGCCCCTCCCCATAATGAAATATACAACATTTCAGAAGAAACAAAAGATCCTTTGTTGTTTTGTTCCGGGCCCTTACAAATATGTTCTGTGTTCAAAAGCGCTTTACGTCAAAAATTCCACCTCCCTGCCAGTTGTCCTACAGATGAGAGATGTGTTGTGTCATGTAATCAATATCCCAACGCCAGCCCGTGTGAAGTGAAGATCACCACATCAGCGGGGTCTCTAGTTAAAGGGAACTCCAGGCTTGCTTGGTTCTGATTGAATGACCTTGGAAAGGCCAGTGGTCTGTGTACCTTGACGCCGTCCATCAAAGTCCCAGTTGCTAGAACAAAACTACTTGGGTGAGTTCTTTGCCATTTGTGAGTAAACACTGGCCTGCTCAGATGAGGCACATACAATCAGAAGTATGAGTCAGTGCTGATCCAGTGAGTACCACAGAACTTTGGTGTAGTGGTTAAGAGCCAGTTTGGTGTAGTGGTTAAGAGTATGGACTCTAATCTGGGAGAACTGGGTTTGATTCCCCACTCCTCCACATGCAGCTGCTGGTGTGACCTTGGGTCAGTCATAAGTCCTTTCAGAGCTGTTCTCTCAAGGGCAGTTCTCAAGACAGCTCTCTCAGCCCCACCTAATTCACGGGGTGTCTGTTGTGGGGAGGGAAGGGGAAAGGGATTGTAAACCGCTCTGAGACTCCTTCAGGTAGTGAAGGGCGGGGTATAAATCCAATCTCCTCCTCCTCCTCCTCTTCTTCTTCTTCTTCTTCAGCTTGCCAGCTCTGGGTTGGGAATTCCTGGAGCTTTGGGGGTGGAGCTTAGGGGGGGACAGGCTTTAGGAACAAAAGGGACATCAGAAGGGTATAACCCCATAGAGTCCAGCCTCCTAAGTAGCTCTTCAACCTCCAGGTAGCACCTGGAGATCTCCCATTATTACAGTTGATCTCCAGACAACCAAGGTAGGTTTCCATGAAGAAAATGGCTGCTTTGGAGGATGAACTCTATGGCATTGTACTCTGCTGAGATCCCTTCCTTTCCCAGGCTCCACCCCCAAATCTCCAGGAGTTTCCCAGCCTGGTATTTCTCCAAGTATTTCCCAACCTCCAAAGGAGCCATTTTCTCCAGGGGAACCGATCTCTGCAGTCTGGAGATCAGTTGTCATTCTGGGGGATCTCCAGGTCCCACCAGGCAGTTGGCAACACTCTGAGCCATTCTTCACTGAGCTTTTGTCTCTGGCCTACTTAGGGCAGAGGTTAATTGTGGGAGGGGCAAGCAAGATGGCAAGCCTAACTATAGGCCTCAACAGGGCCAGCATTAGGGTTGCCAAGTGACTTACTTCTAATAGAGGGGGAGCACTGGTCCCGGCCCAGGACATTCGCGTGCATGCGGCATGATGACGTCACCCGGAAGTGACATCATCACATTGGGCCCGTCACCAGACGATGCTCTGGTAATCGCCCTGAAAACTCTGTGGTACCAGAGTCTCAGAGTGGCTTATAATCTCCTTCATCCCCCACAACAGACACCCTGTGAGGAAGGTGGGGCTGAGAGAGGTCTTTTGAGGACTGCTCCTGAGAGAACAGCTCTGAAAGAACTTGTGACTGACCCAAGGTCATCCAGCCAGGTGCAAGTGGAGGAGTGGGGAATCAAACCCGGTTCTCCCAGATTAGAGTCTGCGCTCCTAACCACGATACCAAACTGGCTCTACCCTCCCCTCTCCAAACCTTGCCCTTTCTAGGTTTTACCCCCAAACCGCCAGGATTTTCCCAGCCCAGATTTGGCAACCCCATCAGCATCTGAGGTCAGCGTCTCAAAGTATCTGCCAAGAGTTAGAACTTGGCAGAAAGTCAACCCTGACTGGAGATACTGGCTTGGTCTCTGAGGCAAGCACCACTGGCCTCCCCTCAGGGGTTAATGTGCACCGTGGTGGGCCTGGTCTATATTTTGCAGGTGTCACTAGTTGACCTCTGGGCCTAGACGCCCTTATCATCTTCAAGGCCAAAGTAGTTAGCTGCTTATGAGAACCTGTGGTCCGTGTGGCGGTGTGAAGAGCCAGAGGTGATGACATGACTTTCTAGAGGTTTCTCAGGGAGACATGTCCTGATTGGATGTCATCATCGCCTGATGTGCGGGGCCCAAAAACTACAGTTAAGCCAGGGCCCTGAGGAAGATGGTCTAGCTCGAATTCTGATGGACCTAAAACTATGACACGCAGTTGCTAGTAATGTAGAGAACACCTGAACTTTGGCCTTTGACTCTGCAACTTAACGCTGGTGCTGTCTAATGCAGGTTCTGAAAACTGTGAGACAGTTGAGCTAGTTTGGTGTAGTGGTGTAGTGGTTAAGTACACAGACTCTAATCTGGGAGAACCAGGTTTGATTCCCTACTCCTCCACTTGCAGCTGCTGGATGACCTTGGGAAAGCCATAGTTCTGTCAGAGCTGTCCTTGAAAGAGCAGTTTTCAGTCAGAGCTCTCTCAGCCCCACCTACCTCACAGGGTGTTTGTTGTGCGGAGGGGAAGGTGTTTGTAAGCCGCTGTGAGACTCTGAGTGAAGGGCGGGGTATAAATCCAATCTCTTCACCTCCTCCTCTCCTTTCTTATTCTTTTGCTGTGTGACCAAAGAGTAATGTGTTGCATGGAGAGTAATTCTTTATTTGACTTGAATACAATAAACTTTACAAACTATATATTTTAAATTAAATAACAGTCTGGTTACTTGTGTGCACTTAGGGTTGCCAGGTCTGGGTTGGGAAATACCTGGAGACTTTGGGGGTGGAGCCAGGAGAGGGTGGGGTTTGGGGAGGGGAGGGGAGGGGAGGGGCCTCAGCATAGTACAATGCCATCAAAGCAGCCATTTTCTCCAGGGGAGCTGATCTCCGTCAGCTGGAGATCAGTTGGAAAAGTGGAGCTCTCCAGGCCCCACCTGGAGGCTGGCAACCCTATGTGCACCTGCCCTGGGGACCTATGGGATTCAGCCTTGAACCCCCTACCGTGCCCCCACTGAGTTGAGTCTGCTCTCCACTAATGTGAATGGAGAACCACTTGGTTTGCAGGAGTTCCGTGTGTGCACTGCTGTAAACTAGAATCCCCTTGTACCCCGTGGACACCAGGCAAGGGATGGGGTGTTAGGGTTGCCAGATCCAGGTTGGGAAACTCCTGGAGATTTGGGGGTGGAGCCTAGGGAGGACAGGGACCTCACTGGGGTACCATGCCATAGAGTTCATCCTCCAAAGCAGCCACTTTTTCCAGGGGAACTGATCTCTGTAGACTGCAGATAAGCTGTAATTCCAGGAGATCCCCAGGTCCCACCTGGAGGCTGGCATCCCTACGAAAACACAGTGCTCTGTGTCATGGCCAGTTTTCTGTTGGACTTCACTTCTGCAGCAGCACATCCCCTGAAGGCCAAAGCATTACGTGACCTTCTTTCTGTCAGTGAACTCAGAAGGATAAAGGTACAACCTCGAGGGCCATGGACGAAACCCGGCACTACAAACAACATTGTTCCTTTTTCAGTTAAGGACTAAATGCGTCATGCGCCTTCATCTACCGCACCAGTCAAGGAGTGCGCAAAAACGGTTGTTCGTCGGACATAAACGTACAAAAATAAATGGCGAACTCAAGCTAAAGTGACTTGTACACGGGGTTACCAGCTCTGGGATGGGAAATTCCTGGAGATGGGGATGGGGGTGGGGGTGGAGCATAGGGAGGGCAGAGTTTGGGGAGGGGAAGTCCCTCCGAGGGGTACAACAGCATGGAGCCCAACCTCCAAAGTAGCCCTTTTCTCTAGGGGAACTGAGCTCTGGTTGTGTGGAGATCAAGTCTCATAGCTGGAGATCCCCAGGCCCCACTGGAAGGTTCACGGCCCTACCTGTATAGCTGTCTCCACTTCTCTGGAAGGCAGAAAGTTCTTTCATTATAAAATACAAAATAACAGTACCAAGCCAGCAGAAAGCCCTCAAGCTAGGGTTGCCAGGTCCTGCCGGGCTACTCCCAAGGGGACCCCTGATCCTTTTGATAGTCTTCCTGGTGTGTATGCAAAGCACACATGCCACAAAGATGTCACCCGGAAGTGACATCATTGTGTTTCCATCGTTGGAGTGACTCTCTAGGATTTGGGAAGAACTCTATGGTTTTGGGGGGGGTCTCAAAACCATAGAGTTTTGCCCAAAACCTAGAGTGTCGCCCCCAACATCGGAAATATGATGACGCTACTCCCGGGTGACATCATTGTGCCAGTGGCACCAAGAGGGAGCTTCTCTGCGTGGGGCTTCCCTCGCTGACTAGCTGGGTCATGGTGGATTGGGGCCCCCGAAATCAGGGGATCCCCTGGCTCCACCAGGGGCAGCTCTACCTCAAGCACCTTGATTCGAATCCAGTAGCACCTCAGAGACCAACAAGATTTTCGGGGGTATAAGCTTCCAAGAGTCAAAGCTCCCTTTGTCAGATTCTTGATATTTTGACTCTCAAACGCTTATTCCGCCAAAATCTTATAGGAGGAGGAGGAGGAGATTGGATTTATACCCCACCCTTCACTACCTGAAGGAGTCTCAGAGCGGCTTACAATCTCCTTTCCCTTCCTTTCCCCACAAGAGACACCCTATGAGGTAGGTGGGGCTGAGAGAGTTCATTTGAGAACTGCTCTTGAGAGAACAGCTCTGAAAAAACTTGTAACTGACCCAAGGTCCCACCAGCAGCTGCACGTGGAGGCGTGGGGAATCAAACCCAGTTCTCCCAGATTAGAGTCCACACTCCTAACTGCTACACCAAACTGGCTCTCTGAGGTGTCATTGGATTCCAAATCTAGCTGCTCTACTTAGAAGGACAAGCCAACCCCCGCCTCCTACTCTGGGCACTGAAAACAGCCCCTCCAACAGTCAGTCAGCCCGCATTCCCCTTACAACTTCATGCGTGTTAAAGTTCTACTGTCCAAGGTCTCGGCTTTCCACCCTCTGGGTCCGTTCTGACATGCCCCCCACGCTCAAGTCAGTGTTTCGAGACTCCGCTCAAATAGAAACCAAATTTATTAGCTTAAGGAGTGTTGCATGGTATAAATCGCCCAAATACAGGCCATAAACATAAAACCAATAAACCTTACTATTACAATCTAAAAATCTGCCTATCTTAAGATTTTAGAACTTACTATCTTCAAGCATCCCAGAATGGCATTCTTCAGTCATCCGTCTCACCCGTCCTACAGAGTATATGGGGGGGAGGGGGCTCTCCATGTTCAACAGGTGTAGGATGGGCAGGTCACAGCGGAAGAATTGTGATCTCTGTGCATTGAGAAGCCCTCTTTTCTAGCAAACGATGCCTCACTTGGCAGCTCAGCAGCCAGTCGGAGCCAAACAGGTTATTTGTGTTTCAGCTGTGAAGGGGGAAAAAAAACTAGGGAGGACAGAACTATCTCCTACGGTCAAATTTCGGGGAAGCAAAAACTACTCTGCAGGGGTTAATAATCAGCAGAAGGGAGCGCTCTGAGTGCTGGTTAGAGTATTGGGCTAGGATCTGGGAGACACGGGTTCGAATCCACAGTCTGCCATAAAGCTGGCTGGGTAATCTTGGGCCAGTCACACACACTCAGCCGAACCTAACTTGTAGGGTTCATGGAATCATGGAATCACGGACTTGGAAGGGGCCAGACAGCCCATCTAGTCTAACCCCCGGATCAGCACAGGATCGGCCTAGAGCATCCCTGACAAGGGTTTGTCCAGCCGCCGCTTAAAGACTACCAGGGAGGGGGAGCTCACCACCTTGCTAGGCAGCTGATTCCACTTTATACAACTCTCGCTGTAAAGAAGTTTTCCCTAAGATCCAGCCGGTACCTTCCCGCCCTTAATTTAAACCCATTCTTGCGAGTCCGAAGCGGTACCTATTTATCTACTTGCAATTTCTTGCTTTCGAACTGCTGGTTGGCAGGAGCTGGGACCAGAGACGGGAGTTCACTCCATCATGCAGCACTCGGGTCTCGAACTGCTGAATTAGTGACCTTCCGGTCTGCAGCTCAGCGTCTTAACCACTTGAGCCACTGCTTATTACAGGATACCCAATAGCCACCAAATACAGGATACCAAATAGCCACCACTTTCTTGAAATAATTTTCAGGAACAATGCTAACCATGATGGACTGCTGGTGTGATTCAGTGTAAGGCAGCTTCGTGTGTGTTCATTTGTGCCAAAGCAATGCATTTTAACTATTTGGAATATTTTTTTTTTGTTTAAAGCAAAGGAGCTACAATGCCAGAATATCTCTTTTCAGAAGCCGGGAACTGCAGAGGCGAAAGCGGAGGAGAGAAGGAGAGGGGCGGGGCTGGAATGAGTTAATTAGGGCAAATGGCAGGTGTTTGTCGTCATGTGATTTCCACCCCCCTAGATGGGACTGCGGCACCCAATTCAGCCCTGGGAAGCTACAGACAGAAAGCAGAAGGGGATCCCACCACCGATGTGGAAAGGAAATCAGTGGTTTGGGGTTTTTTAAACAGAGGTATCAGTTCCCTTTTTGTGCATTTTGGGTATGCTGTGGTTTATAGTTCCCCCCCATTATATTGACTGAAAACATAGAGATCAAGATGGGTAGCCGTGTTAAGTCGAAAGCAGGAGGAAAAGTGTATCTGAAGCCGTGAGCAGTGACTCAAGAAAGCTCATACCCTGCCACAAATGTTGTTAGTCTCTTCAGGTGCTGCTGGACTCTTGTTCTTTTCTACTCTTAAGAAGCTGGCATGGCTTGCAAACCAAGCCTCTTGACCATATCTGGGATCCCATGCCATCCCTTCACAGAATTCACTTGGTGACTTTGAGGCTTTCTTCTAGCTTGGCCTACCTCGAAGGGTTGTTGAGAGGGTAAAATGGGGGAACTGTGTCTGAGCTGCCTGGGGAAAGGCTGGAATCAGACTGTGATATGGTTTCCAGAAAAAGAAAACTGTAAGTCTTCTCTTGTCGGTTGCCTGTTTACGGAATATCCAGCAGACGTTTCTAAGCCGGGAGCGTGTGAACTGAAAGCAGCATTTTGTGTATGTGTGGTGTGAAGGGAACAATGCTTGCCCTGCATTATGTAATCCATGTTCTACTGAACAGTTGCCACCATGGTTGCCAGCCTTGGGTAGGAAAATACCTGGAGACTTTGGGGGTGGATCTGGGAGAGGGTGGGGTTTGGGGAGGGGGGGGAGGGGAGGGGCCTCAGCATGGTACAATGCCATAGAGTCCACCCTTCAAAGTAGCCATTTTCTCCAGGGGAGCTGATCTCATTCAGCTGGAGATCAGCTGCAAAAACAGGAGGTCTCCAGGCCACACCTGGATCTTGGTAACCCTAGTTGCCATGTGTTCCCACATAGTGGAATATCGTCTCAAGATGTGGTTGAGGTAAGGTCACCAGGTCCCCCCTGGCCACTGGCAGGAGATGGGGGAGGTAGGGTTGCCAGCTCCAGACGGGGAAACTCCTGGAGATTTGGGGATGTAGCCTGGAGAGGACAGGGACCTCAGTGGGTTACAATGCCTTAGAGTCCACCCTCCATAGCATCTGTTTTCTTCAGGGGAACAGAGACAGCCAGTTTGGTGTAGCAGTTAGGAGTGCGGACTCTAATCTGGAAGAACTGGAGTTGATTCCCCACTCCCCCCCCCCCATGCAGCTGCTGGTGTGACCTTCGGTCAGTCACAAGTTCTCTCAGCAGCAGTTCTCGAAAGAGCTCTCAGAAGCAGTCCTCAAAAGAACTCTCTCGGCCCCACCTTCCTCGCAGGGTGTCTGTTGTTGGGAGGGGAGGGGAGGAGAAGGGAAGGGAAGGGAGATTGTAAACCACTCAGAGACAGGGCGGGGTATAAACCCAATCCCTTCTTCTTCTCTTCTGATGTCTGTAGTCTGGAAATGAGGTGTAATTCTGAGGGGTCCCCAGGTCCCACCTGGAGGCTGGCATCCCCAGCTGGGGGTTTTGGGGATATTTTCTTCTGCCCTATAGAACAGAAGAAGAAGAAGAGATTGGATTTATACCCTGCCTTTCACTACCTGAATGAGTCTCAGAGCGGTTTACAAACTCCTTTCCCTTCCCCTTCCCCACAACAGATACCCTGTGAGGTACGTGGGGCTGAGAGAGCTCTTTCAAGAACTGCCCTTAAAAGAAAAGCTCTGAGAGAACTTGTGACTGACTCAAGGTCACACCAGCAGCTCCACGTGGAGGAGTGGGGAATCAAACCCGGTTCTTCCAGATTAGGGTCCACACACTTAACCACTGCACCAGATAGCGTGCTCAATTGATATCTGGCAGAGGGTGTTCACCTGGGTCATGATTAAGAAGAAGAATTGGATTTATACTCCGCCCTTCACTACCCAAAGGAGTCTCAGAGCAGTTTACAATCTCCTGTCCCTTCCCCTCTCTACAACAGACACCCTGTGAGGTAGGTGGGGCTGAGAGAGCTCTGACAGAAACTGCTCTTTTTCAAGAACAGCTGTGCCAGAGCTATGGCTTACCCAAGGTCATCCAGCAGGTGCGAGTGGAGGAGTGGGGAAATTAAACCCGGTTCTCCCAGATTAGAGTCCGCGCACAACCACTACACCAGACTGAAGAGAGAGTCCCTTTGGTTCTCAGCTGTTGCACTGTTTCAGAACATTCAAATGTTTCTGCTGCTCAGGGGGAAAGGGTCACCCACTGCACAGTGACAAACTTGTCCAGTTTCTGGAAAGGACATAAAATGTTGTTATTGAATGAGAGGGGGAAACGCTTACATAAGGGCCGGACCTGGTGCTGTTGCACTAGAAAAAAAGCCGTGAAGGCCCAAAACAGTAGGGTGTTAAAGTTGCCATGTTCAGGTTGGGAAATTCCTGGAGATTTGGGGTGGGGTTTGTAAGGGGAGGGACCTCCGTGGGGTATAATCTACCATTCAAAGCAGCCATTTTGTCTGGGGGAACTGATCTCTGTAGTCAGTTGTAATTCCAGGAGCTCTCCAGTCCCCACCTGGGTGTTGGGAACCCTTGGCGACCACTGGCTTAAAAGTTGGCTTTTGGATTCTCTTTCAAAGCAAGGGGAGGCCTGGAGTTCTCCCTGAATGACACCCAATCTCCAGATTACGGAGAGCAGTTCCCCTGGAGAAAATGGCAGCTTCAGAAGGTGGACTCCATCATATCCCTGCTGGGCATCCTCCCTTCCTCAGTCTCCTGTCCCAAATCTCCAGGAATCCCCCAAGCCAGAGCTGGCAACCCTTGGCCCTCATCTGCTCTCTGCGTAGGGGTACTCTTCTTTTGTAAATAATATAATTGCATGCTTTAACATTAAATTCACTTTCTCGATTAGAAAAAAGTACCCCCACCTTTCCCCCCAAAGAGCTCAATGCTGCTATTAAGCATTGGGTAGAAACTAGCAGGGGTCCGTTGGAGCGGGAGCGCACAGGAGCGCAGCTCCGGGGGTGAGGAGCCCAGGGGGCGGGCACATGACCAAGCCCCGCCCCCTCCTCGGCTTCCCCGAGCAGTGCAGAGGCGCAGCGCCCCGGGGAAAGCCCTGCTAGGGTCTTTATTGTTTTTAATGTTTTGTTTTAATACTAATGATTTTATCATTGTTCCTTTTATGACTGTGTGCTGCTTTTCCAGAGACTTGCTCAAGGTGGCATATAAATTTTCTAAGTATACCATTTTTTATCTGGGCACGTGGCACATAAGTACTGGAGAAATTTCACCAACCCTTCAACAGCTTCCACCTTATCAGTTTGGTGTAGTGGTCAGGAGTTGGACTCTAATCTGGGAGAACCGGGTTTGATTCCCCAGTCCTCCACGTGGAGCTGCTGGTGTGACCTCGGGCCAGTCACAAATTCTCTCAGAGCTGTTCTCTCATGAGCAGTTCTCAAAAGAACTCTCTCAGCCCCACCTACCTCACAGGGTGTCTTGTTGTGGGGAGGGGAAGGGAAAGGGATGGGTGGTACACGTGTCCTGGGTATCTCAAGTCTACTTGAAACCTGGTGGTTTCAAGGGAGCAGGAAGAGAATGAGGGTGTGTTCTTTACGCTTATTTTTATTGCACAAAGTATTGGATGGGGAAGGGAATGGAGGAAGAGCAGGTCAGTTTCACTCACCTGTGGAGGGGAGCCTGAGGGGTGGGTGTTGCCTTCTGATACACTTTCGGTATGTCAGAGGGTGTGGCATATGCAAATGAGTTATGCTAATGAGTTATGCTAATGAGCTCCTGCACCTCTTTTTCTACAAAATGACCCCTGGGAACTAGGGTTGCCAAATCCAGGTTGGGAAACTTCTGGAGATTTCCAGATGGAGCCCGGGGAGGGAACAATGCCACCCACAGAGTCCACTCTCCAAAGCGTCCATTTTCTCCAGGGGGAACTGATCTCTGTAGTCTGGAGATGAACTGTCATTCCAGAGGATCCCCAGGTCCCTCCTGGAGGCTGGCATCCCTAGTAGCTGTTGGAAGAGGAGGGCCAGACACTGCCTCTGAGCCTCAGCCTCTAGAGTGGGGTTACAAAAGAGTCAGACGGACAGGCAGACTGTGAGTTTCCTTCCTGTTTACTCTTCTGCCTCTGTCCCTTCAATGTGTAGAGTAAACTGAAACTCTCAGGGACTTCCTTCCTCCCTTCCTTCCCCCCTCCCTCCCTCCCTTCCTCCCTCCCTCCCTTCCTTCCTTCCTTCCTTCCTCCCTTCCTCCCTTCCTCCCTTCCTCCCTCCCTTCCTTCTCTCTCTCTCACACACAGAAGGAGGCACGTTTGCTCTCCATCTTTGCACCATGGATGCAACCTCCATCTGCATCCATCCAGTTAGTTAGAATAGATTCTATCCCTGTCTCTCATCTCTCCTATCTAGAATGGAGTTCACTAAATTAAGAACTCTTTATTAGTTTTGAGCTGACTAGTGGCTCTGTGTAACTCTTTAACTTTGCTAGTACATGTAGGACAAAGAAGCCCTGCTGCATGTAGTCTGTTTGTGCACTCTGCTAAATGGATACAGGTTCCTGGCTTGACATACCAGCGAAGCTAACAGTAGCCACACCAATTTTAAAGTATGCCTTTATTGGGGTCTATTTAACCCCAACGTCAGATTAACGAAGTGCGAAGGAGAGTTAAAAACTTGTTTCTTGATTTGTGCCGCCTTCCCTTTTGTTTAGGTAATTTCAAAAGAAAAGACGAGGGGCGAGAGATGTCCGGGGAAAGGAGTCATGGCAAACGCCACCACAATCCGGTGGACAGCCTGTGCCGCAAAATCCAGACGATCAACATGTTGGACAAGGCCTCCAACCCTGCCCTGCAGATCCCGAAGCTCCGCTCCAAGAACTTCGACAGCCCTCAGGGCAACGTGAAGAAGAACCTGGAGGAGATCTTGAAGAAGAGGACCTTGAAGAGCAGCGAAGGCAGTGGAACGAGTAACGAGGCGTCTCTCCTCAGTGCTTACAGTGACGAGGTCTTCTCCCCGGGCCCGCCAACGGTGGTCCCAAGTCACCGGCGCATCTCGGACATCCGCTCGGAGACCTTTTCCGTCGGTAGAAAGAAGGCTCAAGCTGGTCGATCGGGGCTCCCCTTTGTACAACCAGGGAGTTTTGCATCACCTCCTTTAAGAAGCAGAGAAGCTGCCCTGGGCCAGTTATCCGGTAGTGCAGAGCAGAAAAGTGGGGTTTCTCTAGGTTGTAACTATTACACATCGAGTCCCAACTGGTTTGCCCAGGGACTGAAGTCTGTGCAGCCAATGTTCCAGTCTCCGGTGGCAAAAAGATTGTCTTTGGGTAAGGAGAGGGAGAGTTAGCTCTTGAGAGGCAGTGTGGTGTAGTGGGTAGGGCAGGGGGGAGTCCCCCCCCCCCGGTGTTTTTAGAAGGCTTCTGGTTGGCCAATTGGAGATTAGATTGACTGTACAGATATTTAAAGGCATTGCTTTGGCCGCAGCTGCCCCCATAGCACAAGGATCTTCACTGTGTGGCCAAAGGTAAACTGCGGCAGCCATTTTGTGCTCAGCTTTTCCTATTGTGGCGGCCATTATGTGGCTGCACCCAGCATGCTCTGTTAGTATCTGAAAGGTGCCCACAGGCTCAAAAAGGCTGGGGACCTGCTGGGATAGACCATTAGTTAAACAAGGTTAAAGAAAGCCAAATTCCCTACTTGGCCCCAAAGCTGGCAAAATAACGCTGGGTCAAGATTTCCCTGGACAAATATCATTGTCCAATGATATTTATTTGTTTGCTAATGATATTTATTTGTCTGAGAGAGAGAGAGAAAAAAAGAGAGATAGAAAGAAAGAATGAAAGAGGTGGAAAGAAAGAAAGAGAGAGAAAGAGGGAGAGAAACAAAGAAAGCAAATAGATGGGAGGGAGCGAGCAAGGGAGGGAGAAAAAGGATGCCTCCCCTTCGTTTCCCCAGCTGCCCTGCCGGGAGCCGCACAATATGTATGAAAGAGCCGCGTGTGGCTCCTGAGCCGCAGTTTGGCCACTCCTGGGAGAGACAGACAAAAGGCTGTCTAAACTGTCTGCAGCTTTTCCTTACAAACATTCTACACAAAACATGCAGAACAGAGGAAGGCAAAAGACACAAGGGGTGGGGAGAAAAATTCTAAACTACCTCTCTGGGTTGTGCACCGGAAGCGTAACAGTAATGGTTACTGTGGGGAAACGGGACTCGAGAATTCCTCTGGAGTTTGCGCGCAGGTTTTGCTCCAGCATCCTGAGGAAAAGTGCAAGCCTATAGCAGTGCTCCCGATTGGCGAGGCTATGGAAAGCAGGTGAAATGTCAACGTTGTTTCCCTTTGTAGGATGCAGGCTGTCAGCTGGGACGAAAGACTACGAAGACTCTGACGTGAGCCTGATCTGCGAGGAAGACCTGCTGACGACCATCTTCTCCGCATGTGATGTGGACAGGAGAGGTAAAATCGCCCAGCGGGCAGCCTCCTCTTCTAACTTTTGGGGGTCTTTACGTGGGTACTAAATGGCTCTCAGCATTAATGCTTAGCTTACAAATGGCGTTGGAAGTTCCAGATGCGATGCCCCCTGTCCCAGACCTCCAAACTGAGCGGCAAGAGAGACTAGATAGCTAGACAGGCACACTGACCTTTCTTCCTGTCTTTACTCTTCTGCCACCCCCAGCAACCTGCCTAGCACAATGATGTCACTTCCGGGTGATGTCCTTGAAGCATGCATGCTTTGTGCGTGCGCTAGAAAACCCCCAGAAAGGAGCCTCTGTCTCTCTGCCGGCAGAAGGTAGGGACCTAACAACCCTATACAGTGGCCAACCAGTTCCTCTGAACAGCCAACAACAGGGCATAGAGGCCAAGGCCTTCCCTGGTGTTGGCCCCCTGGCTCTGGGATTCAGAGGATTTGTACCTCTGAATTGGGGGGGGGGGGGTAGAGACATTCTCTGTCTCTTTGGATCAATTATTTTTTTATTTTTTTTAAAAAAATAACAATTCAGAGGTGTCGACTTTTAAAATCCCCGGGGGGGCAAGGGCTCTTGTGCGTGCGCGCAAAGCGCGCGCACTGGGACCATGTCCCCGCCGACCCCCCCCCCCCCCCCGGACTGGCCTAGCCTGGCCACTCCTGTCTCCATGGGGCCAGCTGGGCAACTGCCGGGGGGGGGGGGGAGGCGGTGGCAGCAGCAGCCGGCGGGCGGGCAAACGAGGCGGCAGCCCGCGCCTGTTGGCACAAGTTCTATATCCCCACCGCCTCCCCCCGCCTGCTCCTGCCTCCGTTCCTCCGTCCAGCACGCTGGGCATTTGCCCAGCTGGTTCCTGGACAGAGGGAGGGAGGAATGGAGCAGGGGGAGAGGCGGTGGCAGCGGCAGCCGGCCAGCCAGCCGGCCTGGGCGCTCCATTTTCCCGGGGGTGGCTGAGCCCCCCCCCGGGAAATTTCGGGGGTGGCTCGAGCCCTTGAGGCCCCCCGTAGTTTACACCTATGTAACAATTATATACAGGATAGACTCAAGTATTTTGATTGATGCATTAATATAGTTTTATACATTCCATACAGTTTGTGATTGCATTTTTCTAATGTTACCAAAGATGGAGAATCTTTATTACATCTGGTATAGCATCTTTAATAGTTAGATGTGTTAGTATTAGGGACCATATACATGCAAAGTCATTATGTTCACCTTTAGGTTTCTTTTGTTTCATTATATCTGAAACTTTTTCGTTGACATATGAGTTCCATAATTTCTTGTACCAGAGGTTTACAGTTAGATCGCTGTTGGATTTCCATGTGGAAGCTATCGAGGTTTTGGCAGCAAACAGTAACATGGCAATTCTTTTCCTTTGTGTGATGTTAATAGCCTCCTCTGCTCTAAGATTCAGAAGCAGCGCTTCTGTGATTTGTCTATAGCAGTGGTGGCAAACCTATGGCAAGCGTGCCAGAGGCGGCACTCAGAGCCCTCTCTGTGGGCACGCACGCAGTTTAGGCACTCAGTCTCTAAAAGGAAAAAGACAACACAGACTCAAGGCTGGGCTGCTCTCAGACTTACAAAGTGTGAGCCAAGGTTAGACAAATTATCAGCATGCATACAACAGCAAAAATCACATTAATTGTTCAAAAGCATGCCAAATGCAAACTTTTACCTTTCAATAAAAAGTTGTTTGTATAATTGAAAGCTCTGTTATTGTGTTTTTCTTTAAAGACAAAAAATGTTAATGTATGAGTTGTTTTTTCTAAAACGAAAACCTCAGTATTCAGGTTAAAGTGCTGGCACTTTGCGATAAATAAGTGGGTTTTGGGTTGCAGTTTGGGCACTTGGTCTCTCAAAGATTCGCCATCACTGGTCTATAGTGTGTTCTGCCATCTGCCTTATTTCTTCTACTATTTTATCCCAGAAAGATGATACCACTGGGCTTTCAAACCAGCAATGTTTGTAGTTGCCTATCTCTTTGCATCCCCTCCAACAGAGAGGGTTTGAGTTTTTTGTGATTTGTGGTATCTGTTGAGTCTTGAACCATTTAGACAGTATACTGATGTTTTGCCATTTTTGTGTGATTATGGGGGAGTTGTTTTCATAAGTTCTCCAAATGTCTAGCCATTTATCTTGTGTGAGATCTGTTCTGCAAATTTCTTTCCAGTATTTCTGATATTGTAGTGTAGTGTTTTCTTGTAACAACATTAGGATTGTATAGATTTCGGATACAACCCCTTTCTTGCTTTCATCTGCCTTTCTTATTAGAATGTCAAAAGGAGTTGTTGCTTTTTGTAAGATCTCTCTGAGTTTTATTTTTGAGCAAAGGTGATTGATCTGAAAATATTGGTACCATGGCATACTTAAATTGAATTTGAGTTCTATTGTGTTTTTGTCCATTATCTCTTTGTGTAATGTCAAGTCTTCTAGTTTAGTAATGCCTGCTTCTTTCCATTTTATATAATCTTGGGTACTTTGCCCTGGAGAGTACCAGGTTTGGCCATAAAATGAAGAGAAAAAACTTACACCTACAATATCAGGATCCCATTTTTGAAGATTTTATTTATTTATTTAAAACATGTACAGGCCACTTTTCCAGTGTCCACAAGATGGCAAACATAAAAACACCAAAACAGTTCCATAATTAAAATGCAATTAAAAATATAGTTCCCATATAAACAGCATTGGCCCGTATTTTCTTGGCAGCCAAGGCGTATAATGCCATTCTATAAGATATGTTGACATCGGAATCGACTAACAAGAATGCAGTCTTCTCAGAGTTTGAGTAGAAATGTAAATCCGATAAAATCCCAGAGAGGAATTTTAACCTAGGTTGGGCATACATCGAGCATTCGAGAATATAATGGGAAGGGTCCTCAGTAACAGATGAGCCACAAATACAAAAGCGCTGTTCCTTAGGTGTTCTACTATAGTGAATTAAAAACACAGAATTCAATTAAAAACACACAAACTAATAACGCTAGAAGGAGGGTCAAAAACCGTTGATGGGGATATGCCAGATGAAACAAAAAATGTCTCCACCTGCTGGTGAAAGAGGGAGACAGATGAATCTCTGGAGAGGGAGTTCCAAAGTTTTGGTGCCATGATGAAGAAGGCCCTTTCTTGGCTCACCATCTGTCTAGCCTCAGATGGCAGGGGCAAATGAAGCGGAATTTCTGAGGATGTCTGGAGTGAGTGGGTAGGTTCTGAACAGTCAATAAGATCTGAAACAGTCAGTGGTTAAAAAGGTAAAGGTTTCCCTTGCTTGAAAGCCAGTCGAATCCAAATCTAGGGGGTGGTGCTCATCTCCGTTTTCAAGCCAAAGAGCCAGTGCTGTAGGTACTGCTTCAGAGACGTGGTCATGTGGCCGGCATGATTAAACGCCAAGGCGCACGGAACACTGTTACCTTCCCACCAAGCAGTACCTATTTATCTACGTGCAATTTCTTGCTTTCGAACTGCTCGATTGGCAGGAACTGGGGCCAGAGACGGGAGCTCACTCCGTCACACGGCACTCGCATCTCGAACGGCTGAACTACCGATCTTCCGGTCTGCAGTTCAGCATCTTAACCACTGAGCCACCACGGCCCCTGTCAGTGGTTACCCCTCCCCAGTTGATTTCCCCACCACTGAAATAAGATCTGAAACAGTCAGTGGCTACCTCATCCCCGACTGATTCCTCCACCACTGGAGATCAATACAAAGGTTAGAATCGTATCGCTTAGCCTGAGCAAGCTGCAATATTAGATGAAGGCTAGTCCAGAGTTTGGACCTCCTTTGATGACTGTCCGCGTCTCTGTAGGGGAAACCCTCTTACGTCTGGGGAACGCTGGCTAGCAGCGATGAATGAGAGTTGACATTACATTTCCCTTCTGTGAAATGCATAATGACACTTGGATGCTTTCTCTGTGGTTCTGGGCCTCAGGCAAAGTGGCCGTTTCCACCATCGTTGACTTCCTGAGACATACGACCAGCCGATGTTCAGAAGACAGCAGTCTCGAGGATCTGTGTAACATGCTTGATCCCGACCGCAGGGACATCTCCATGGACTTGGACACCTACCACGCCATCATGAAGGAGTGGATTGACGACTGCAAACGGAACTGGTAACCGATTGCTTTCTGCCACCACCTTAGATGAACAAGTGATCTGTGCGCAGATAGCATTGATATGTACCACCTATTCTTAGGAAATCACCTTTCTCTGTCTACAGTTTAATTCACCCTTGACTGTGTCTTCTAAGTTATCAGTAGACTATTCCAGGATGTGTTTGAAATATGTTGCCAACTTAATGCATACATTTTCCCACAGGGCAGTGTTGTGGTGAGACCGGGGGGGTGGGGAGAGAGAGAAGGAAATGAAAGGTTGCTTCTGTTGAATGTCTCCGTATGGTGTGCCATAATGTCTTGTTGGTGGGTTCTGTCCATGGCAGTTCAAGTATCATCCCTAAGATCATCCCTCCCTGGAAGATGGAACGATGATGCAAGCAGAGGTCACCAGTTAGGTTTAATTGCAAGATGAGGTCACTTAAGATAATGAAAATAAATACTTCTGCAAGGAGCTCTACAAAATCATTGTGAGGGGAGGTGCGGAGTTTCTACTTAAGCGGTCAAAACTTGCGAAGAAATGCCGCTTCCTTGTCTTTTTCCAGGAAAGAGGAAGCTGCTAAGGAGGGAGCCACAGACTTGGAGGAGTCCCTGATTAAGCTGCATGAAAGCATTCTACCAGGTACCTAATGCTCCATGTGCAGAAGTCAGTCTCTCCTAAATCATAGAACTGAATTCATGTGGCTCCTACACCCAGGATGCTAAGGTTATATCAAAGTCTGGACAAAAGCAGTGTGTGTTGTAATGGTTAGTGTGTGTGTGTGTGTGTGTACGTGCGTGCATGCGTGTATGTGTGTGTGACTAAGGAGACCTGGGTTTGAATCCCCATGAAGCTCACTGGATGATTTCAGACCACTCATTCTCTTTTAGCCCCACCTGCCTCATGGGGTTGTTGTATGGCCAAAATGGGACGGGAGAGCCATGTACCCTTTGGGGGAAGGGCAGGATAAAAGTGTATAGATCGATACGACAGTCTTTCGGTTCAGGAGTGGAGAGATGGTGTGGGGCTTGTGGCACAAACAGGCCACCAAATAGCTAGACAGAACCACCGAGGGGATGAAGCCTGCCCAAAATAGCTTACGCCGTTCACACAGTCCTGAAGGAACCACTCACTTGTCCATAACACTGAGGGTCAGAGCTCAGGAACATTCGTTGAGGAGGCTGGAGCCAATGGGAGCTGAGTTCCCATCTTGCTCTTTGTCGAATGCCTCGTGGTTTGATAGGGTTGCCAGGTACGGCGGAGGGTGGGGGAGACTTACCGGGAGCAGCATGAAGCCCCAGCCTACATATAGTGATGCGTCTACCTCACTGCTCACATGACTTGGGAATGACATCATCACTTCTGGGACTTCAGGGTGACACTCTGGTATTTGGACAAAACATCTGTGGTAAATTTGGCATCTACCATAGAGTTTTTGCCCATATACCAAGTGTTGCCACCCATGTCCTGGAAGAGATGATGTCACTTCCAGGTCACGGGAGTACTGATGCTGGATCTCCCTCTTTTTCTGGGTGAGTCCCCCCCGCTGGTCAGCTGACTGGCAGCAGGGAGGTGGAGCCTGGGAGCATGGGACCCCCGCCTTCACCAGGGTATCTGGCAACCCTATGGTTCGAGCATTATGTCCTTTAAAAAGAGAGTGACAGAGATCAGCTTTGTGATATTAGCTCCTTCCTCAGAGCCTGGTAGATCAAAATCCTCTTCTATGAAGCTTTCTGAAGATAATTTGATCACATAACCAAATTCCTCCACATGAATCTGCCTTATACTGAGACGGACCACTGGTCCACTAGCTCAGGTCCAAAGGACATGTACCACATGATTGCCACAGGGACATGCAACCATAAGATGGCAGTGAGTTCCTTGTGAGAGCCCAGTTTAGTGGCACCGCAATGGCCTGATTCATGTAGGGACCATAGTGTTGGGGGGAAGAGGACTCCTGTCCTCCCTCCCCTCATGCTATTTTCCTCACCCAAAATGGACTCCATGAGCAGGTACCCCCCCTACCCCCAGCAGGGCAAACAAGACACCCTGGGTCCGTCCTGGGTCAGGAAAGCCCTCCTCACACACCAAAGTTTCAATCTGAATTAGGCCCCTGCAGCACTTCTGAACTGAACTCCCACGGGAAACTTGCAGGTGACATTCTGCCGCGAGTCCCGATGGCGATCATGTGATAGATGTTTACAGGGCTTTCCCCCTCAGAACTCTCAAAAAGAACCAGGCTGTGATTAATGAAATAGGTTTTTTTTAATTGAAGAGAATTAAAGAATAAAGTCAAAACCTTATTAATTGAAGAGCATTCTATAAACAGACATACAAGTTCAAAAAAGAAAAGCGGTAGCTTTACAGAGGCAAAGAAGGAAACTTATTCTATGGGACTGTATTTACTTACGGTCTATTGTGTTTGGTGAACTCTAATGGCTGGGACAGCAAATCATTACCAAATGGGTGTTATGGGGTTAAAATGATTCTAACTATAGACCCACATTTTTATTTTTATTTTTTTTAAAACCATTCACTTTTATTAAGAAAAGAGTTACAAAGACAGAGAGTAAAGCTCAAATAGGATAACCAGATAAGGGAAAGCAAAGTGGGGGTTGGTTCGATTTACTATACTTTCTGAGAAATTAATCTTTGACACCGATGGGTTTAAAGAGAGAAGAGAACTACCAAAAAACAGAACTTTGCACCTTTAGGATCAATAGGGCCTATCTATATACCAATAGCCAAGGCGCCCCCTCCGTGTGGATATCTAAATTGCTTGGATTAGTAGCTGTCCCCTCTCTGCCGGCTCTCTCTCTCTCTCTCTTTCTTGCCTTCTGACATACTTCCGGTGATGCCAGGTGGTGTGGCTTATGCAAATAAGTTATGCTAATGAGTTATGCTAATGAGCTCCTGCACCTCTTTTTGTACAAAATGACCCCTGGCAAAAACTCTATGGCAGAAGCTCATTTGGGTCATCTCGGAAGTCACATGGGCATGTTGCTGAAACGTCAGATGAAACGTTCTGCTCCCAGTAAGATGACCGCCCTGGGAGGATGACGTGACTGAAGCTTTGACAGGAGTCGACCTCACTTGAGGCCCTCTGCGCTGCTGGAGGAGAGATCGTGGGTGGGAAGAAAGGCTGGGGAGGAAGTGGGTGGAGACGTGAGGTGCCAAATCAGTCTGTGGCTCATGCTGATAGCAAAGGGCACCTCACGCAGACTCTGGAGAGGCGGAAGCCGCTGGACTCATCGGAAGCCTCTGGACCCATCGGAAGCTTCTGGTTATACGGACAGAACGAAGACAATAGGAGCAGGTGGTGATGCAGAGCTGAAGGGACCCTCGGTAGACATTATTTTTTATTTTACGAAGTGTAAATTTATTTATTTTAAACATTCGTCAGCTGCCTTTCTGCCTTGCGGAACTCAAGGTGGTTTACAGTGTAAATAAAGCAGCGGATGTTAAAACACACACACACACACACACACACACAAAAAGACCACAGTTCAAAACCTTCAATCAGGACTGCCAGTTAAAAAACCCCAAATCTGTCAAATGCAGCCCTAAATAAAATAGTCTTCAACTGCCTCCTGAAGATCAGCAGTAAGAGGGCCAGGCATGCCTCCCTGGGGTGGTTGTGGGGCTGCTACCAAAAAGGCCCTCTCTTGTGTGTCTGTGAGCCCCAACCTTCTTTGATTCATGGGACCGTCAGGAGGGCCTCTCCCTGTCCTTTTATACGCCTTTCTGCCCTCAGAAGGCCCTTCAAGACTGGAGAGCAGGGAGACCACGTTCAACATTTAGTTCTGAGGTTCTGGGAAGCATTGGGAAGGGTATTATCGGAGAAATTCCTCAAGGTACCGGGTGGGGATGAGAGAAAGTGTAACGGGAAACGGGCTACAAGGGGCCGTCCCTCAACTCTGAGGTATTATTGGCCCAGTTGGGTGTCAATTTGTATCACCATTAGCGGATAGGGCTGCCAAGTCAGCCCGGGGGGCGGGGGATCCCCTACTACAGGGGTTCCCGATCCGCCGGCCAGCATTCGGCCGGCGGGGGAAACCCCACCCCCGAAGTCATCCAGCATGGACGACTTCCCTCACGTAATGACGTCACCCAGAAGTGACGTCAGCACATTGGGGGCATTGCCAGGGCGACGCTCTGGCAATCACCCCAAAACTCTATGATACCATAGAGTTTTGGGGCGATTGCCAGAGCGTTGCCCTGGCAACGCCCCCAACGTGCTGACGTCACTTCTGGTGATGTCAGCCGGCCCGCGTGCTTTGCGCGCGCACCAATGAAGCTCCCGGCCAGCAGAGGACTCCCCCCCACACACACTGGTAAGCTTGAGGGACTTGGCAACCCTATTAGGGGATCAAATGTGTATTCCCTGTTTTTATCCCCAATGGGAGCCCAAAGCAGCTTACAATGTCCTGTTCACCTCTTCCCTTTTATCCTCGCAACAACCTCCCTGTGAGGTAGGTTAGGCTGAGACTGGCCCCAGGTCACCCAGAGAACTTCTCCCGGATACTAGTCTGACACTCTAACCGCTACATCACAGTAGTTCTGGTGTATACCTCAAACAAAAACACCTCTTCCAGTACACCCCCTGAAGAGCATTACACTCTGGAGATAAGAACCCCCTGGTGATCCTTGGCCTGAAGGATATCCAGCTGTCCTCAACCAGAGCCAGGGATTTTTCTGCCAGGGCGCTGGCCTGGAAGAACTCTCTGTCTAATGACATCCGTGCCCTGTGGGACCTAAAACAGTGCCCCACGGGTTCTGTAAGACAACCTGTGGTTGAGGACAGAAATGATCCAGCACTGGCTTCTCTTGTTCTTATGTTCTATGGAGGGATGTGGGTTTAGTCATTGTAAACGTGATCCCTGAAGCAGGGGGCACCCACAGGGCCCTTCCTACAGCTGTTGAGCCCTTCACCAGTTAGCCGAAACTTTCCCTTTGCAGCGAAGAGGACTCCCGTTCGGATGAACGTAACTTCGGGAAGCTTGGAAGCTCTGGGAGGAGATGTGTCGAAAGGAGACTTGTGAGTTCCTTTTAAAAATATATCTGTTATTACTTTATTACTTTATGTATTTATTTATTTATTTATTTAATCAAATTTATACCCCGCTCACTCTCTCCCAGATGGGACTAGGGCTGCCAAGTCAGCCCGGGGGGCGGGGGATACCCCGCTAAAGGGGTTCCCAATCCGCTGGCCAGCATTTGGCCGGCAGGGGGAACCCCACCCCCGATGTCGTCCATTGAGGACGATGTAATGACATCACTGGAAGTGACGCCAGCACGTTGGGGGCGTTGCCAGGGCGACGCTCTGGCAATCGCCCCAAAACTCTTATGATACCATAGAGTTTTGGGGCGATTGCCAGAACATCGCCCTGGCAACGCCCCCATCATGCTGACGTGACTTCCGGTGACGTGACTTCCGGTGACGTTGCGAAGCGCGCGTGCCAGGAGAAACTCCCGGCCAGAGGAGGACTCCCCCCCGCCGGTGAGTTTTGAAGACTTGGCAACCCTAGATGGGACTCAGGGCAGCTAACAGCATATAAAACACACCCAGTTATAATAATAATAAAATACAAAAATATACCAAAAAAATACCAAATACAAAAAAAATAGCACTAAGGTCCACCAATCAACACCTTTTGGTGGTCCCCGGCCCCAGGGATGTCCGAGTTGCCTCGAACGGGGCCAGGGCTTTTTCGGCCCTGGCCCCTGCCTCGTGGAATGAGCTCCTCTGTGAGATCAGGGCCCTGCAAGATTTATTGCAATTCAGCAGGGCTTGCAAGATGGAGCTCTTCCACCAGGCTTTTGGTTGAGGCAGTGGGCATCCCCCTCCTTGGGCTGGCCTCCAACAGTAGCCTGGGTCGGAGATCCTAAAATTTGTAGACCTCTAGAAAATTTAATTTCTAGTACCATCAACCACTGAGATATCTAGTTCTTTACTAGACATGCATGGCACATATGAGATGTTATTTTATATTATGTTTTAACGTGGTTTTTAATTGTATTGTATTTTATACTGTTGGAACCCGCCCCGAGCCCGTTAAGGAGAGGGTGGGTTATAAATCCAAATAAATAAATAAAATAAGTAATCTTTAAAATAGGAAACAATTAAAAATCTGTCCCCATCAAAATCTATCCACTGTCAAGCAGGGTAGGATGTGTGGATGGTGAAGACACATTTTGGGGCGGGTCTGCCTGAGGGATCACAGTCACTCAAAGGCGACCTGAAAAAGAGCAACCTATATATGTTTGGTCACAAAAATCTGATTTGTTGGCTTCAGAACTGTTCCAGGCCAACACCTCTTGATTTATTTGTGGTGAGATTTCTGCCAGGGCTATTATGGGAAGGAACGCACAGGAACGGAGTTCCGGCTGGCTTCTTAGTTGGCCATGCCTACAGCCTCCCCCCCACCCCCTCAGGTTCCCCAGGTGTTCACAAGCCACAGGGTACCTGGGGAAGCCAAGCTAATCCAGGGAGGGGATGCAGTTTAAACTGCCTCCCCGCCTTGGGTTCCCCAGGCCCTGGGGAAGTCGATCCAGAAACTGCCTTCCTTCCCTTGGGTTCCCCATGTGCAAGCCGCGGGGCACCTGGGGAAGCCAATCCTGGGAGGGAGCTGCATGGTCAAGGGTGTGGCCTAATATGCTAACGTGTCTCTGCTGTTGGGTGTGGCCTATTATGCTAACTAGGGGAGAAAGTATGCATATTTGTGGCCTACTCATGTACAAATAGGCCTCACATAAGTTTCTCTAGGGGGCACAGAGGGACTCCTCAGGTTAGTGGCAAAGTTTAAACCTTTTTCGTTCTGCAGTGTCATGGTATTAATCCAAATTGAGCTCCCTTATTGCACCTGATAATTAAGCTTCAATGGGGAGCTCCCAAAAACACAATATAGCTGCATGATGGGACCCAAGGTGGACCCAGACACTGGCTGTGGTCAGACAACAAGCTTGGCACAGTCTGGCCATGCCTGTAATTTATCCAGAACAATTTGTTCCCTAGAGTTTTGGCCAGACACGCTGTCTTAATCCTGCCTCACCCTGTGGTTGACCAATCAGACTACTGCTGTGCGGTCACCATGGAGCGAACAGGCAGGCAGCTTCTTTTTTTAAAAAAAATGTTTACTTTGGGCATACGCAGAACCACTTATTCACCAGGAGCAAATATGTGATTATGCGCATATTACTAACTGTGAAAAAAATGGCAGTCAGGGAATGGAAGCCACAGACCTCCTAGACAGCTTGAGTGCACAACTGAGAGATCAGACAGACGGAAATGCGCAGTGAGAACAATTCGATCTGTAAACACAAGACTTTCTCCAGTGTCGGGAAAGTCAGGGGTATGGATGGGAGACCGAGGACTGGGGAACGGAAGACAGATGTCGCTGTCTGGACGCGCATGTTAAATCCGGTAGGGAGAAGGGACAACATCAGATGAGGCAGCCCATCTGATCGCACCCTGTATGTGACATGTGGTTAAGCTGAAGTTCCACACTGCTAGTGGAATTTTGCTTTTGTGTAAAAACTGTCTTGGGTGCATAACAACGCTACTTCTGAAGAAGTGTGCATGCATACAAAAGCTTATACCCACAGTAAAACTTTGTTGGTCTTAAAAGTGCCACTGGTCTCAAACTTTGTTCTTCTAGCTCTACTTCTGTGTTCATTCTTGCACATGTTTTCATGTTTCCAGTCGGCTTGTAGTACCTTGGCAGACATGGAATACAATGCCTCTTTTCTATTGCCGGTAGGGAGACGTCGGACTTGATCGCTTGCGTAGCAGACCTTCAGTTCAACAATCAGAAACTTCAGGAGGAGAACAGCCAGTTGAAGCTGGCAGTGGACACCATGGAGGAGGCCAACAACCGGCTTCTGGAAGAGAGCGAGGAGCTGCGTAACCAGATAAAAAGGTGCTGCAGACGCTTCTGAGTTGTTTGACCTAAGTCATGTGGAAATGGGGCTCAGGAGCGAATGCCAGTTTAATTCAGTAGCATCGTGTAATTCACTGGGCTGGTATTAACGCCGATATCTCAAATGATGAGACTCAAAGAACTTGAGAAACTAGTGTAGAGTGAGAGACCTGCCTGAAATTTTGCCCCAGCTTGTTCAAAGGGTCTCCCACCCCCTGTTGCTCTGTTTCTGCAAACTGTAAATGATAAGACCTCTTTTAGGGTCATTTTACACCTCCCCTCTAAAGTAGTTTGACTGCTGTCTTTTCCTGTGCTGATTTCACAGTGGTGTGAAATTTCACTCCAGGGGGTCTAAGTGCACTAATCAACAGCAGTTGTTTAAAGCAGAATCAAGCCGGTTGAATACTAGCTTGACCACAGGAGGGCAATTAGAAGATGTGGACATTTCAGTAGCAGCACGGTTTCACACCGCACAGAGGTGTGGGCAGGGTTTTTTGGAACTAGAATGATTCCAGCGGGAAAGTCAGATGTAAAAACAGCCTTAAGAAGGTGGTGGTCTCTTTTTTTGTGCTGATGCCAAAACATAGTACCGAGCACTTGCTGAAATAGAGCAATGGGTGGTTGCCATCAGTCTTTCGCTTTCATTCAACCATTTACAGTTGGTTCTTTTTTGACCTGGGAGGCAGGGACATGGGGGAGCAGCTACTGGGAATGGTGTGATGCCACTTCTGGGGAAACCAGGAATTGATGTCATGCCTCTCTAGGAATTGCTGTAAACTCAGTGGCAAAACCATAGAGTTTCTGGTAATTACTAGAGAGGAATTAAATCACCTCCAGGTTTTCCTGGGAAATTATGTCATGCCATTGTCCCAACAGCCATTTTAAAAAAAAATTCTTCCTTAACACTGCTCTGAGTGGAAGCAGGAAATATGTGGAGCAAGGGATCCTCCACCAGCATGGTGTCATGGTTAAGAGTAGTGGACTCTAATCTGGAGAACCGGGTTTGATTCCCACACTCCACCATATGAAGCCTGCAGGGTGACCTTGGGCCAGTCACAGTTTTCTCAGAACTTTCTCAGTCCCACCTGTGGCACAAGGTACCTGCTGTGGGGAGAGGAAGGGGTAGGAAGAAGAGTAGGTTTTTATACCCTGCTTCTTCTTTTTTTTACCATAAGCAGTACAGAAATAGCATCCCTTTACATGTCCACTTTCCAATTCCAAGATCCCAGACTGTGTTTCTAACATCTTGTTGCTTCTCCTGGTTTTGTTCTGGTTAAAATCAATCTCTGTGGCTTATGAAAAGTGGTCTGGGCTCTTTCAGTTTCCAGCAGTCCGTTACTAAAGTGAAAATCTTGAAAGAGGAACTGGAAGAAGCCAAAAACAATCTGAATACTACTGAAGAAAAGGCGGGGAAGCTGTTAACGCAGAATAAACAACTAGTAAGTGGAGTTGCCCTCTTTCAGAAACCGTTGCTTGTTACTAAAGGCTGAGACACTGACGTACAACCAGGGCCTTACGTTGTAATTCTGCAGAGAGTAACATTTTCCAGAATCTTCTCTTTTTTCTTTAAAAAAAGTTTCTAGTCCCTGTGAATACAATTCACAAGTATGTTGGCTGAAATCTCAGGAGCCAAACGGCTGACTGAGGTTTTCAGTGGACAGAGGCGCTTTGCATAGCTCCTTACCAGTCCCATGAAACAAACGAAACGTGCAGAATACATTGTTTTTTTAAAAAAAAGAATAGGAGACTTCTGCCAGTTTGCATAATTTATACCAGCTGCAAAAGGTGGCTTTTTGGGGAGCAGAACGTAAACTACCCAAGCTCATCCCCCCCCCCCCCCAAATCCTTTATACAGTTATATACAGAACAAAGTTTGAGTCCAGTGGTACCTTTGGTGTAGTGGTTAGGAGTGCGGACTCTAATCTGGGAGAACGGGGTTTGATTATCCACTCCTCCACATGCAGCTGCTGGTGTGACCTTGGATCAGTGACAAGTTTTTTTAAAGCTGTTCGCTCAAGGGCAGTTCTCAAAAGAGCCCTCTCAGCCCCACCTACCTCACAGGGTGTCTGTTGTGGGGAGAGGAAGGGAAAGGAGATTGTAAGCCACTCTGGGACTCCTTCAGGTAGTGAAGGGTGGGGTATAAATCCAATCTCCTCCTCCACTTCCTCCTCCTCCTGACCAACAAAGTCTAATTCTGGATATAAGCTTTCATATGCATGCACACTTCTTCGATGTGCATGTCCATGAAAGCTTATGCCCAGAATTAAACTTTGTTGGTCTTAAAGGTGCCACTGGACTCGAACTTTGTTCTGCTGCTTCAGACCAGCACGGCAACCCACCTGAATCATAGGCGTCAACTATGGGGGGGCTCGAGGGCTCAAGCCACCCCCGAAATTTCCCGGGGGGGACTGAGCCCCCCCCCCCCGGGAAAACGGTGCGCTCTGAGTGCCTCCATAACATGTCCGTATGACTTTATGATAACCACCAGGGGTCACTTTGTAGAAAAAGAGGTGCAGGAGCTCATCAGCATTCCTATTAATTAGCATAACTCAACATATGCCACACCCCCTGACATCACCGGAAGTGTGTCAGAAGGGGAAGCAAAAGGGGGGGCATCTTCAAAAGCCTCGCCTTCCCTTCCTCAGCTGGCCTGCCAAGGTGGGGGGGGGGGAGAGAAGAGAAAAGGGGGTTTCTCTCAAGAGTCGCGCCACAGTAGCCGCATAGAATACAATGGAAAGATGGCCGCTGCCGCGCGACTCTTGCTTCGCTTCACCTCCCCCCACCTGCTTGCCTTGGCAGGCCAGCTAGGGAAGGGGCCATAGGATACAATAGGAGATTGTGCCACTGCTGTAGCGCGACTCTAGAGAGAAGGGGTTTAAACTTTAAACCCCTTCTCGCTTCACTTCCTCCACAAGCCTGTGGGGAGCTAGGGGCGGGGGCACTGCCATCTGTGCCCTCTTCTCCGCCCCAGATGACCCCTGATAACCATAATTCTTAGCCTCTGACACTTCTTGGTTTGTTTCTTCTGAGTCTGAAGCTGCAGCAGTTGCTTCGCGGTGTGAATTGTGCCAAAATGAGAACTCATGCTCGCCAAGAGAGCACCAGGTGATAGGTTTGCCATGAGGGGCCGGGTTGGTCTACTACTGGATGAGGAAACATACCCGTTCATGTACGCAACCTCATTGAGTAGTTCTGCATCTTCTGGCAATGACTCCTCAAAGCCTTGCCCGCTTGTCTTCAACTTTTCACTCTTTCACTAGGAGAAAGAGAACCAATCTTTTGTTCAGAAGATTTTGAGTCTCCAAGAAGAGGTAAGTGTGTAATCTGTTGTGTGGGAGTCATAGAGTTGGAAGGGACCTCCAGGGTCATCTAGGCCAACCCCCTGCACAATGCAGGAAAATCACAAATAGCTCCCCCTCCACACCCCCAGTGACCACTGTTTCACGCCCAGAAGATTACAAAAAACCTCCAAAGTGGCAATCAGCATTTCCCTGGGCATGTAAGAAAGGGCCACAAGAACTAAGCACTGAGGCAACCCTTCCCAGCCTCCCTTCTCATGATCTGCCTAAGTTCACAGAATCAGCATTGCTGTCAGATGGCCATCCAGCCTCTGTTTGAAAACCTCCAAAGAAGGAGAGCCCACCACCTCCCGAGGAAGCCTGTTCCACTGAGGAACCGCTCTAACTGTCAGGAAGTTCTTCCTAATATTTAGCCGAAAACTCTTCTGATTTAATTTCAACCCGTTGGTTCTGGTCTGACCTTCTGGGGCAACAGAAAACAATTCTGCACCATCCTCTAGATGACAGCATCCTCTAGATGACAGAGTCAAATGAGGGTTGTCCAAAGGAGGATTTGGTGCACTACTAGACAAACAGTGACTTTGGTCACACACACACTACCCCCATTCAACAGAGAGAAATGTGAGATGGCTTTCCATTAAGCCAGCCTCTGTTACATTGACAGCATTAGTTTCTCTCCAGGTTGTTGGCAACCCTAGACAAGATAGGCCAATAATCTAACTCGGTATAAAGAGCAACATCTGAGGATCTCCTGGATAATAAATTAGAACTTAAATCGAAAGAAAGATTGCAAGAACAGGATATAAATTTAACATGGTGGGAATCAAACCAATTATACTCAAGGTATAACATAGATAAAAGACAAGGTTTTTACAGTGAGCCTACGGAATTAGATAAAATTTGGCTAACTTCAAATGAAAAAATAATCAAAAAAGTTTATAACTGCTTCCTGGAACATAGAATGCAGGACGAATGGGTAAAACCAAATATGATTAAATGGGCCCAAAACATTGGCTACAATATTGAACTGAATAAATGGTCATCTATCTGGGCAGAGAATTTGAAAATTACTAGAGCAACCACATACAAGGAAAATCTATTTAAAATGTTTTATATGTGGTATTTATCACCAGACATACTTTTTAAATATTCAAAAAAAGGTTCAAATGCATGTTGGAAATGCAAAGAAAATGTTGGTACGTTCCACCATCTGTGGTGGACGTGCCAGAGAGCAAAGAAATTTTGGCATATGATTCAGAAAGTATTTCAGGAAATCACGAGAACTGAAATCCCACTGAAACCAGAAATATATTTACTCAACATGACTCCAAAAGATATTACTAAAGAACAGAAAAAATTGATCATACATGGTATTACAGCAGCACGTTTGCTTTTTGCTAAATACTGGAAGCCCGATAAAATTCCAGAAATGGTAGAGTATATTAAAAAGATGTGTGAAGTTGCGGAAATGGATAATTTAACAATGAAGTTAAAATGTAAACGGGAAAATGTCTTTTATAGGACTTGGAAACTGTTTTATGACTGGTATGAAAATAGATACTAGTGGAAGGGCAAAAAAAAAATGTTTATTGAAAGTGATTGTTATCCTCTGTAATATATATGCATGTAAAATTTTGTTTGATACAGAAAACTTTAAAAAATTGAATAAATAAAATTATGAAAAATAAATAAATAAAGCCCTGATCCCTCCACTCAGGACAGGTTTTGGGGGGGCTGCTCTAACTCTGGCACCGTAGGCAGCTGCCTTGGTTTGCCTAGTGGTCAAGCCAGCCCTGAAGACGTCTCTTTCTTCTGCCTTCTGCCCTGTGGCCATTTTCTGGCTTTATGGGGCATAACGTGGTATATGCTTTTCATCCAGAATATCAGGAATGCTCTGGATACAGACGGTCTCCAGAAGAATATTGCAGAGCTATCCCAAAATCTGGCTGACCTCCAAGTAAGTCACTTCTACATGTCTTTTACAGCCATAACCTAGATATATCCACACTGACATTCAAGGTAACATAGAGCTGGAAGGGACACCAAAGTTCATCTAGTCCAGAGGTGCTGGACGTGAGCTGGACCTGACCTAAACGTCACTTTGTCGGGTCGTGCCAGGTGCGCCATAAAACATAATGCCGGGTACTGGAGATATAAACTGTATAAAGGACAGCAGTCGGTAAGCTCCGAGTTGTTGCATTCTCACTGCAAGTCCCCATGGGCTAGGAGGGGTGTGCAAAGGAAAACCCTTATGGGTGTATTGGAGAGCCAGCAGTGCAGCACTGGGCAGACACTCCCACGCCGCTTGACTGTTGCAGACGAGGTTGTTCCGCCACGCTGAAGCTGCAGTCGGAGTCCCCCCTCCCCGAGCAGTCTCCTGTTCCCTCCCTTGCACTAGTTGCTCGCCATGGAGGGGCTGGTTCTGGCCCCCAGGCCTTATCTTTGACACTCCTGATCTAGTCCAACCCCCCCACACACACACACAATGCAGGAAATTCACAGCTACCTCCCCTCCTCTCCCAGTGACCATTGTGTCCAGAAAAATCAAGAAACTTCCAGGATCCCTGGGCCAAGCTGGCTGAAAATTCCTTCCTGAACTCAATGAAGGACTTTGCACACGAGACACTGAGTTGAAGGAAGCAAAAAGCAACAGTCTCCCCGAACTCGGCAGCCTGCGTTTATTATAAGCATTTCAGTCCATGTCAGCATTCAGTACAAAATCACATTAAGGCCGCGGTCACACGGCCCCTTTAAATCCGGGAGGGCTCCCAGATTTAAAGGGGCCGCATTTTTAAACAGCGGGTTGGGATGTCTATACATCCCAACCCCTGCGGCCGCGGGATCGGCGGCTGCGGCCTCTGAAGAGGCGGCCGCGGCGGGAACAGCGGCCGCGGTGGCCGTGGCGGCGGAAGCGGGGGCAGCCGCAGCGGCGGCGGAAGCAGCAGTGGCGGCGGCCCGCCACTGAAGAGACGACTACAGAGGCGACAGAGGCGGCGGAGGCGGGCCCAGCAGCACTTGAAGCGGCGGTGGCGGTCTCCGACCTGCCATCCGCCTGGGTAAGTTGGGGTTTTTTTTCCCCCACCCTTTTACACTTGGGCGCATGGATAGCCATGCGCCCAAGTGTAAAGGGGGGGGGGTGGAAATGGCCGGCGGGGCTATGTGGACAGCCCTGCTCTCGCAATGCATGCGAGAGAGGGCTGTCCAGATACCTCCAATGCGGTTTCCTCCCGCAACACCTGGGAAAATACTTGATTTTCCCGGGGTCTGAAAATGCGGGAGGAACCCGCATTGGAGCCCGCTTCGGCACGGGACTTGGGGCCGGCCGTCTGGTCGGCCCCTTTAAATGCGGGAGGAAATAGCCCTTCCTCCCGCATTTAAAGCCCGTGTGGCCGCAGCCTAACACAGGGGAGATAGAGCTTCCTCCTGGGAAACAGCCTTATCGGTAGCTAAGCCCCAAAAGAACAATGTACATTGTGTAGGGAAGAGAAGATCAGGATATGCTCAGGCCTTAGCTGATGTGCCAGCTAGCTTGACCTTTCCAACAACTCAAAAGTCAGGATGCATTTAATAAAGGGCCACAAGAGCCAAGCACTGGCTCATCCCTTCCTGCACTCACTCCCATGATCTGCCTAAATTGATTGTGAACAAGAGGCTCAAGGTTTATGGAGATTCAAGGCATTTAAATACCTTCAGAGCTCACTTGGGGTAGTCTGTGGGCTAGGGGTGGGCTCCAGTGGCATTTAAATGCCTCCGGGGCTCACTTTGAGGTGGGGCCATTCTACGAACTCGGGAACCCAACGAACCACGAACTGGTTCTGGAAACAGAAAAGTTCGCGTAAGTGGGTGGTTCGTTGAATCAAATGAACCGTGAACTCCAATGAACCACCATTTCCCCGGTTGGTGCCCCTCCCTACTTGACATGCCTCAATATCCAAAGTCAGCATTGGAGAGATAACCTGACAATTGATGGACAGTTTCAGTCTTCCTATTAAGCCTTCCAAATAATCAAGCTATGGCAGCCGGCCGAAAGCAGAACTGTGAATTGTGGAAGCCGAAAATTCAGTGAATGGCCATTTAGTCCAGGAGCATAAGAACATAAGAGCCCTGCTGGATTAGTCTGGTCCTCCATCTACTCTAGCATCCTAAGAACATTAGGAGAGTCCTCCATCTAGTCCTCATCCTGTATCACACAGTGGCCAACCAGTTCCTCTGGAGGTCCAACAACAGGGTATAGAGGCTGAAGCCTTCCTCTAATATTGCCTCCCGGCACTGGGATTTAGAAGTTGACTGCCTCTGAATGTGGAGGCTTCCCTTTAGTCACCATGGCTATTAGCCACTGATACACCTATCCTCCAATGAATCTACCTAATCCATGAAGGCAATGATTTATTTATTCATTTCCTGCTCCAATCTGGAGTGAACACCACGGCTTTGAACTCCTCATCAAAGGGCTCTGTTTACACAGGGAGTGTTTGAATGGGCAGCTTTGAGCTGCTCATTGGTGGTTCTTAGAAATAACCGGTGCTATGCCAAGGTTGGGTGGGCATCTAACTCTCTCCCTCTTCCTTTCCAGTTGCAAGTGCACATGTATGAAAATACTCTGGTGAATAAAGACTCGTCCCTCCTTAAGGTTAGTGATTCTGTTCTCTGCAGGGGTCACATTTTCCCAAGGAAAAACACTGTAGGGATATGAATGTTAGAATATTCGGTTGACTTCCCAATGCAAAGGGAATATGAGCTGACAATGTCCGTTTCTCCTCTTCGGGAGGGGAACACAGCAAGCGAGGACAGCTCAACACATATCATAGTAGCTCTTTTTCCTTTGAACCCCCCCCCCCCCCGTTTCTACTCCAGAGCTCCCCAACATGGCGCCAACCAACACCTTTCTTGGCGCCTGCCAGTTGTTTTTAGAAAGTGGGTGGGGCTAGGTGGGGCTTTTGCCCAGCAAGGCTTCTGATTGGCTGTTGGAGATTTGATTGACTGGGCAGCAGAGATCAGCTCCCCAGGAGAAAATGGCTGCTTTGACAGGTGGACTCTACGGCATGATACCCCATTGAGGTCCCTCCCCTCCCCAAACTCCACTCTCCTCAGACTCTGTCCCCCAAATCTCCAGGAATTTCCCAACCCAGAGCTGACAAGCCTAAATTTAAGTAACCTCCCCTGAAAGTGAGTGGTTCACAGGTCTTCTTGCTCATTTCATCATTCTCAGTAAATCCTGCAGTACCTCCATGCCAGCTGTAGATGGTGCGATTTCCCTGGAAGTCAAAAGGCAGGAAGCGCAGTCTTCTTGCCAAGTTCTTGTTGAGGTTTTTGCTACTTTCTGGTCACAAATTCCAGCTGAGAGGACACCATTGATTTTTTAAAGGGGAGCAGTTGCCCACAGCCTGCTGGGAGAAGGGCGGAGCTTGTGCAAAAGGGCAAAGCGGATGAGACACTGAGAAGCCTGTGATTGGCCCTAAATGGTAGCCCTGCTTGTTCTGGTGGGGGGAGGGAGAAAGAGTGGGATTTAACCCTTCCCTCCCCTGCATAGTTTTCTTTAATGACAACCTCCCCTCCTCTGATGCCGTTGGCCCTGGGTGGGAGTTGAAAGCAAGCTTGAGTGCCCAACTGGTCAGTCTGCAATTTAATTTGGGTCCAGGAGCCAGCACATCTGTGGTCCAAAGTGAGTCCACCTTGACACAGCATAGGACAGGGGTCCCCTGTGTGGCGTGCGTGGGCCCCATGGTGTCTGCCAACACCTTTCCTGGCACTCACCAGTTGCTTTTAGAAAGTGGACAACGCAGGTGCTTTTTCACAGCAAGACTTCTGATTGGCTGTGCAAATTAGAAGGCATCCTGTTAAGAACCTCAGAAGAGCCCTGCTGGATCAGACCAGTGGTCCATCTAGTCCAGCATCCGAAGAACATAAGAAGAGCCCTGCTGGATCAGACCCATGGTCCATCTAGTCCAGCATCCGAAAAACCTAAGAAGAGCCCTGCTGGATCAGACCAGTGGTCCATCCAGCCCAGCATCCTGAGAACAAAAGAAGAGCCCTGCTGGATCAAACCAGTGGTCCATCTAGTCCTGCATCCTAAGAACATAAGAAGAGCCCTGCTGGATCAGACCAGTGGTCCATCTAGTCCAGCATCCTAAGAACATCAGAAGAGCCCTGCTGGATCAGACCAGTGGTCCATGTAGTCCTGCATCCTAAGAACATAAGAAGAGCCCTGCTGGATCAGACCAGTGGTCCATCTAGTTCAGCATCCTAAGAACATCAGAAGAGCCCTGCTGGATCAGACCAGTGGTCCATGTAGTCCTGCATCCTAAGAACATAAGAAGAGCCCTGCTGGATCAGACCAGTGGTCCATCTAGTCCAGCATCCTAAGAACATCAGAAGAGCCCTGCTGGATCAGACCAGTGGTCCATGTAGTCCTGCATCCTAAGAACATAAGAAGAGCCCTGCTGGATCAGACCAGTGGTCCATCTAGTTCAGCATCCTAAGAACATCAGAAGAGCCCTGCTGGATCAGACCAGTGGTCCATGTAGTCCTGCATCCTAAGAACATAAGAAGAGCCCTGCTGGATCAGACCAGTGGTCCATCTAGTCCAGCAGCCTAGGAACATCAGAAGAGCCCTGCTGGATAAGACCAGTGTTCCTTCTAGTCCAGCAGCCTAAGAAGAGCCCTGCTGGATCAGACCAGTGGTCCATCTAGTCCTGCATCCTAAGAACGTCAGAAGAGCCCTGCTGGATCAGACCAGTGGTCCATCTAGTTCAGCATCCGAAGAACATAAGAAGAGCCCTGCTGGATCAGACCAGTGGTCCATCTAGTCCAGCAGCCTAGGAACATCAGAAGAGCCCTGCTGGATCAGACCAGTGGTCCATCTAGTCCAGCATCCGAAGAACATAAGAAGAGCCCTGCTGGATCAGACCAGTGGTCCATCTAGTCCTGCATCCTAAGAACATAAGAAGAGCCCTGCTGGATCAGACCAGTAGTCCATCTAGTCCAGCATCCTGAGAACATCAGAAGAGCCCTGTTGGATCAGACCAGTGGTCCATCTAGTCCAGCATCCTGAGAACGTAAGAAGAGCCCTGCTGGATCAGATCAGTGGTCCATCATCCTGTGTCAAACAGTGGCCAACCAATTCCTCTGGAGGGCCAACAACAGGGCATAGAAACCGAGGCCTTTCCCTGATGTTGCCTCCTAGCCCTGGGATTCAGAGTTATTAGTGCCTCTGATCGTGGAGGTTCCCCTCAGTCACCATGTTAAACAGCACTTCAGCCTAAAATGCTGAAGAGTTATTAGTACACTTGTATACAACCTTGATATTTTGTAATGGCTTCACCTACTGCGGAACCCCCTTTTGTGACTGTGCCCACTACACCTTTTCAGAATTCCAGAGGTGCCTACAGGCTCAAAAAGGCTGGAGACCCCTGGTATAGGAAGTCTTTGATTGGGCTCTCCCAGGGGGTCTGTGTATATTAACTTGAGATCAGCTGCCTGGTGGAGGGGAAGGTGAATTGAGTTAGGGAGCAATTTCCTCCCCTTTCCCTCTGCCTCCTTCTTCTCACACTTCCCTGAGGAAGTGGCTTCCTGCTGGTGGGAAGGGAGCCCTTGTCCAGAGGAGTGGCTTACTGTGTATAGTTGACTTATAAAATACATACAATTAGTGTTTTTCTTAATTTTGATTTTCTAGAATCTACCATGATTGAATTAGCTAACAGGCTAGCACAGAAAATAATTAGTTCTACCGAGCAAACGATTAGGTTTCCCGGCCTAAATCTCCCTTCCCTACCTACTGGTTCAGGTGGGTAGCCATCAGTGCCCCCCGTAAGCCGAGTTAGTGTGAGCGAACTCATAGTTTTTTAGCCTCTGGCTCAAACCTTTTTGTCACAGCTCATTTACGCGGTCGCCAAATGGCTCACTCACAACTTTAATGCCTGTAGCTCACAAAGTAGGATTTTTGCTCACAAGACTCGGCAGCTTAGAGGGAGCATTGGCAGCCATGTTGGTCTGAAGCAACAGAACAAAGTTTGAGTCCAGTGGCTAGGGTTGCCAATCCCCTGTTGAGGGCAGGGGATCTCCTGGTTTGAAGGGCCTCTCCCTGCTTCAGGGTTATCAGAAAGCGGGGGAGGGGGAATGTCCGATGGGCACTCCATTACACCCTATGGAGACCCGTCCCCGTAGAGTATAATGGAGACTCAATCTGTGGGTATCTGGGGCTTGGGAGGGCTGTGTTTTGAGGTAGAGGCACCAAATTTTTAGCAGAGTATTTGATGCCTCTCCTCAATGTCCCCCCCCCCCCCCCAAGTTTCAAAAAGATTGGATCAGGGGTCCCGTTCTATGAGCCCCAAAAGACGGTGCCCCCATCATCCATTGTGATGGCCAGAACTTCCTTTGGAGGTCAGTCGTGCTTCCTCCCTCCCCTCTCCTAGAGGGATGTCACATCCTGGCTCCTGGCTCCACCCCCAAAGTCCCCAGATATTTTCTGTCAGACCTGGCAACCCTACCTGTGGCCCCTTTAAAACCAACAAAGTTTAATTTCTGGGTATAAGCTTTTGTGTGCATACGCACGTCTTCAGGTACTGTATCTGATCATCTTGACCAGTCACCAGACTGAGACCGTCCCCTCCTTCTTCTCACCCACCCTAACCGATGTCAGTTTTAAAAGGAAACAAAACACGAGATTGTGCATTCCTTTCCTATAATCTTAGAATTTATGCATGTCAAACCGGGCTGCGAAGGTTCAGGTTGGGTTGCCCTGTTGGTCTGAAGCAACAGAACAAAGTTTGAGTCCAGTGAAACCTGTAATTCTGTGTATATGTGCATGCATGTATCGGAAGAAGTGTGCATATACATGGAAGCTTATACCCGGATTTAGACTTTGCTGGCCCGCTGCTTTCACTTCCTTTGATCGCTCGGTTTTAGGTGACTGTCTGCATAGATTTACGGCCGTTTTATGGCCTTTCAAGGGTGACTCTGCAGTCAGTATGCGTTGGCCCGGGGTATTTGAATGTGGTTTTGAGCCGCATCTTTTCCTGTTCCAGTGTGGGTTTGGTAAAACAACGGAGCAGATGCTAGATGCAGATTGGGCCCAAATACCCCGGGCCAACACTGTACTGACTGCAGAGTCACCCCTGCATGGCCATAAAACGGCCATAAATCTATGCAGATGGTTCCATAAAACCAAGAGATCAAAGGAGGTGAAAGTGGCATGCAGTCTGGACACTGCTGTAAAATTCGAAGATCAAGCAAAGCGAAAGTGGCATGCAACGCACAGGGGAATTTCTGTTCCAGCGTTCCAGCGTGGCAAAGGTTTCCCTTGCTCAAAAACCAGTCGAATCCGACTCTAGGGGGTGGTGCTCATCTCTGTTTCCAAGCCGAAGAGCCAGCGCTGTCCGAAGACGTCTCCGTGGTCATGTGGCCGGCATGACTAAACGCCGAGGCGCACAGAATGCCGTTACCTTCCCACCGAAGTGGTACCTCTTTATCTACTTGCAATGTCTTGCTTTCGAACTGCTAGGCTGGCAGGAGCTGGGGCCAGAGACAGGAGCTCACTCCGTCATGTGGCACTAGGGTCTCGAACTGCTGAACTACCGACCTTCCAGTTCAGTGTCTCTAGATACAGGTTGGGTCTCTGTCTTTCTGTAGGCTACCCAACACACTTTGGGGCACGTTTTGCAGGAATGGCCATGAGGAGCTGCCCCCTTCCCTAGGATGTGGGAGAGAAGCAGTTAATTAAATGAGGATTATATTAAAGCCTTCTTGAAAAGGTGATACGGCACCGTCTGCAGCCATCTAGCAGGCTGGAACAACAGTTTGCATGGCGGTCGATGCAGCGTCGATTCTATTTTGGTAGCCGGGGGTGGAGATTTGTTATTCCTGCTTCTGAAATCTTAAGAGAAAATTGGTGGGTACATTTCTTGCAAAGGCTTCAACCAAGTGGTTGGGGCTGGCAAACCAGAAGAGGGTTAAATCGCAGTTTCAAAGATAATCCCTCCCTCCCCCCACCCCAGTTAAGGCAAGCTGGGTGCTTCCAGGCCTTTGTCAAGTAAGCATAATACCGTTTTTTTTTTGGAAATCACATGTAAATTGATCGCTGGGGGGTTGTGGGGGGGAGCAGGTAGCACATTCTTCAGTGGACCTTTGCAGAGTCTGGGTGGCTGCCGGGAGTTTACCCCGGGGGTGATATCGGTGCCGTACGGTTGCCGGCTCCAGGATGGGAGATTCCTGGAGGTTTGGGGGTACAGCCTGGGGAAGGTGGGGTTTGTGGAGGGGAGGGGCCCCAGCCGGATAGAACGCCCTCTGGAAAGCGGTTGTGTTTCCAGGAGATCTCCAGGCCCCCCCTGGAGGCTGGTAACCTTATGAGGCTGTCTTGTGTTTGGGGTGTGAATGCCTCTGCCGCAAGGTGGAGGACGGGGAAGGGACTTGCACTGTCTGCTGAACACGAGCAGCGCAATCCGCGTGAAGGAGTCAGCCGGCCGATGAAAGAACCGGGGACGGTTTTTGGGGGACGCCCCCAGCAATAGCTAGGGGGCAGCGTGGTGAGGAAGGTGCTAATGCGCTGCAGAAGCTAAGCTTTGTCCTAGTGACTACAATCCACTCCAGGGCTTGCACCACTACAGGCTGGGCCACAGGGGCCTGGCTTGAATCTGGCGGTGGCATCGTGAGCCTAGGATGTACCTTGCCGGGGGGGGGACACAGTACTCTGAATCAGTCCTGGTTCTAAGCTTCTTCGGGGTCACTGGGGGAATGGCGGGGAGTAGATGAGAATTTCCTGCATTGAACAGGGGGTCAGATTAGATGACCCTTGGAGTTCCCTCTAAGCTGAGTTAGTGTGAGCTAGCTCACAGTTTTTTAGCCTCCGGCTCACACATTTTTATCTTCGCTCTGGAAGGATGGCTCCAGAGCAAACTAAGGGTCATTTTACACCTCCCCTCTAAAGTAGTTTGACTGCTGTCTTTTCCTGTGCTGATTTCACAGTGGTGTGAAATTTCACTCCAGGGGGTCTAAGTGCACTAATCAACAGCAATTGTTTAAAGCAGAATCAAGCTGGTTGAATACTAGCTTGACCACAGGAGGGCAATTAGTAGATGTGGACATTTCAGTAGCAGCACGGTTTCACACCGCACAGAGGTGTGGGCAGGTTTTTTTGGAACTAGAATGATTCCAGCGGGAAAGTCAGATGTAAAAACAGCCTAACTGATGCAGCAGCGAAATCGCTCGCTCACAACTTTAATGCCCGGAGCTCACGCAGTAGAATTTTTGCTCACGAGACTCCACAGCTTAGAGGGAGCATTGGACTCCCTTCCAGCTCTTTGTTTCTATGGTCCTTTCCTCATTTGCCTGCCACTCCAGATTTTCTCAGCGTTCAAGTCAAGGCAATTTAAGTCCACAGCAAAACAGCCTCCAAATAACCCCGGGGCAACAGCAGGCTGGAACCAGGCTGACCACTGAAGGGAGGCAATATAATACAGAAGGGTGGGGGGCAGGGTTCCCTCTAAGTTGAGTCAGTGTGAGCTAGCTCACAGTTTTTTAGCCTCTAGCTCACACGTTTTTGTCTTGGCTCAGGAAAGTAGCCAGATCGCTGGCTCACAACTTGAATGCCAGTGGCTCACAAAGTAGACTTTTTGCTCACAAGACGCCACAGCTTAGAGGGAGCGTTGGTGGGGGGGCTGGAATAAAAAGGTTGAACTCGATTTAGCACAGAATGGGAGGGGGAAGGGAACCTGGATTTAAAAAGCAGGCTGAATTCGATTGCGGCGCAGAATTGCTTGGAGGGCACCGCGGCGAACATGGATTAAAAGGAGAGGGCAGAAAGGGCCTCTGTTTCCTGGCTTGGGGTGGGATTCTGTTAAAACAACAAAAACAGCGTTGAGCTTGGCATGACCAGGAGGTGCTGGGCAAACTTCCCCGCAGCTGAGCGGCTGTTTCGGCCCCAGCTCGTGTCCCGAGCCCTTCCCTCGGCTGCCGCTGTTTTGCATTGCCCCGAACCCCTTGCAGCTCATTTGAATCATGCAAAAAACCTTCCCGGCCCTGGGGAGGAACCCTTGCCGCTCTCTGTTTGCGCTATCAGACTTTGCATGCCAGGGCTGAACTAGACACAAGACCGAGAGTGCCCCTGTACTAAAGATGTTGTCTTCCTGTTTTGTGTCCATGGGGGGGAGGGATGGAAATGAGGTGCGTGGGTAAAGGGAGGCAAGTCCAGTCCCCTCTTGCGCCTTACCTCTCCCTGGTCTACTGCTTTCAGAGTTTGCCCGGTACACTTCTATCCCACCCGTCCTCCAAGGCAGCATACAGACACACGACTTTCATCTTAAGAGGCATCGTAAACGTCCTTGCCTTGAGTCTATTAATCTTGCTGCTTAACTTTCATTTTTTGATCCTGTATTAACTTATTGGTTATTTCAGTGTGACATGTAACATTGCAACAGTTTGGTGTAGTGGTTAAGTGAGAGCCAGTTTGGTGTAGTGGTTAAGTACGCGGACTCTAATCTGGGAGACCCGGGTTTGATTCCCCACTCCTCCACTTGCACCTGGCTGGATGACCTTGGGCAAGCCATAGCTCTGTACCAGCTGTTCCCTCAAGGACAGCTTGGGAAAGAGCTCTCTCAGCCCCACCTACCTCACAGGGTGTCTGTTGTGGGGAGAGGAAGGGAAAAGGAGTTTGTAAACCGCTCTGAAACTACAAGTGAAGGGCGGGATATAAATCCAATCTCTTCTTCTTCTTCTTCTTCTTCTTCTAAGTGTGCCGACTCTGACTTGGGAGAATCGGCTTTGATTCCCCACTCCTCCACCTGCAGCTGCTGGTGTGACCTTGGGTCAGTCACAAGTTCTCTCAGAGCTGTTCTCTCAAGGGCAGTCCTCGAAAGAGCTCTCTCAGCCCCACCTACCTCACAGGGTATCTCTCCTCCTCCTCCTCCTCTTCAAATTGTTTGACCTCTGAAGAAGGCCCCCAAGGGGCGGAAACGCATCGGGTCACTCGTTTTGACCCTTGTGTTTAGGTCACTTGCACTTTGTAACTAGGCCTTCATTGGGTCCTTAGATGTTTTTAACTGCCTTTCTAATAAATACACGTATTTTTGTACGTAATAATACACCAGGTTTTTAATATTGCCCCTTTATCAGGCTTCAATTTTATCCTTGTGGTTCTTGATTCCAGGTATTGGGTCAAGCTTGTTTTCCCTTCCCTGTGCTTTACTGGTATACAAAGTTCTCCTTTCCTCATCCCCCCCCCCTTTGCAACAACCCTGTGAGGTCTGCATGAAAAAAAAAATGCTGAACCTATTTCAGTGTCCCAAAGAGCAATGGTACTTTGGAAATAAAACAAGGTGGCACCTTAAAGGCTAACCACATTTATTCCAGCATGAGCTTTGGTGAGTCAGAGCTCGCTTCTTCAGTGGCAGTGGAATGGCATGGCCGGGTAGGGCGGGATTTGAACGCAGAGCTAATCTGTAAAAGCTGTAATGATTCTGCGAAATCACAGGCATGAATTTGGGACTCCCCCTGACACCCAGTCCTTGCAAACCAACTGAACAATACAAGCTGCAATTCAGCTGCTAAGCTGTTGGTCTCCATCGTTCCCCAATGTTATGTCCTAATGGCAACCGCGCACACAGTCAGAGAAATGCACGTAGGGCTGCCAAGTCAGCCCGGGGGGCGGGGGATCCCCCGCTATAGGGGTTCCCGATCCCCCGGCCGGCATTCGGCTGGCGGGGGGAACCCCGCCCCAGAAGTCGTCTGGTGAGGACGATTTCCCCCGTGTAATGACGTCACCTCTGGGTGACATCATTACGTCGCCGGCACGTGCGCAAAAGCACATGCGCCAGAAGAGCTCCTGCGGGGAGAACAACTCCCCCCCGCCGGTAAGTCGCTGGCACTTGGCAGCCCTGAACGCATGTGGCCGGGTTGGCTACCAGAGCTTTGCTTCGGGAGACAACAGCCCGGGCGGATTGTAAATTAGACCCTGGTTCCATCAGGGTAACCCTATCAGGGAGTTTGGGCAAGGCCGGGGGTGCGGTTTAGACGTGTATTTAAGCAGACCCCCGAGCCCCGTTCAGTAGCCTGGAATTGTACCATCAATAAACTTACGAGCTGATTTCACTGCAACGCATCTCTGGACTCAGTACTTTATTACTTGCAGCTGGGGAGTGAGGGTGTGTGTCCAAAAACTAATAGCCACAAGCCAGCAAGGGCTATTGATGCTTCTTGAAGCAAACGAGGACTTAAATAAGCATTAAACAACTTCAGGGATTAGCTATGGGAAAATTGGAAAGGGCAGGTTTTTTGCTTCTTGCGGCCACTGCCTCTTGTGTTATAAGCTGCTTTGAAAACTCCATTGAAAGACTGGGTATAAGGCGGTGTGGGTAATGGTTAATTTAGAGTTGCCAGCTGCCCCCTTGGCCACTGACAGGGGACAGGGGGTAGGGTTACCAACTCCAGGTTGGGAAACTCCAGGAGATTTAGGGGTGGAGCTTGAGAAGGGCAGGGACCTCAGTGGGGTATGATACCACAGATTCCCCCCTCCAAAGCATCCCTTTTCTCCATCCCTTTCTGCAATCTCAAGATGAGCTGTAATGAATAATAATTATCATATGTCATTGTAAAGAATAGCCAGGAGAGCCTCAGACTGTCTGGCAGGCAGCAGCTGTAGCTCTTTAGTGTTATGCACCACTAGGTGGCGAGCTAGACTTGTCTTTAAGGAAACCGACATTTGAGCAGTGGTTTGCCATTTCCTGCCTCTGCGTCACAACCCTGGTATTCCTTGGAGGTCGCCCTTCCAAATACTAGCCAGCTTCCGAGATCTGATGGGATCAGGCTAGCGTGGGCTATTTAGGTGGGGGGATCGCCAGATCCCACCTGGAGGCTGGCATCCCTAGGTTAGAGTGTTGGAGCAGGAGCTGAGAGACCCAGGTTCAAATTCCCACTTTGCTGTGGAGCTTGCTGGGGGACCATGAACTGGTTACACACCTATGAAGGAAGAGAGGGTATTGTATACCCCAATGAAGGAAGGGCAGGACAAAAATGTGAGGAACACCTAAAGTCAACCGCAGTGTTCTCCGTCGCCCGGATTTACTTGATAGAACTGCTTTGTATGGAAGATCAGCCACTAGGCTGCCTTTGAGATTTATGCTTCTAATATTTTGCAGAAGGACTTGGACATCCGAGAGCTGAAGTCGACTCTTAAAGAATATGCTAAGGTCGTAGAGGTAAGTCACAGTGCGAGACTTAGTGGCCAGAGGGGAGGCAGGTCTCAGTCTATTGGGCTATGCTGTGTACAGTTCTGGTCACCGCATCTCCAAAAGGACATTTGCAGAGCTGGAAGAAATACAGAGGAGGATTATCCAAGACAATGAGGGGTTTGGAGCACCTTCCCTGTGAGGAAAGGCTGAAGAGTCTGGGAGTTTTCAGTTTAGAAAAGAGAGACAGCTAAAGGGGGACATGATTGAGGTTTATAAAATTACGCATGAGGTGGAAAGAGTTGACAAAAAGAGATTTTTTTTTCTCCCTCTCCCAAAATACTAGAACTCGAGGGCATCCAATGAAGCCAATGGGCAGTAGGTCCAGGACGGACGAAGGGAAATACTACTTTACGCAGCGAGTAATTGAAATGTGGATTAGAGGATTAGATTCATGGAGAATAAGTCTATCAGTAGGGCTGCCAGCCTCCAGGTGGGGCCTCGGGATCTCCTGCTTTTACAACTGATCTCCAGCTGACAGAGATCAGCTCCCCTGAAGAAAATGGCTGCTTTGAAGGGTGGACTCTACGGCATTGTATCATGCTGAGAGGTCCCTCCCCTCCCCAAACCCCGCCCTCTCCTGGCTCCACCCCCAAAGTCCCCAGGTATTTTCCAACCCGGATTTGGCAACCCTATCTATCAGTGGCTACTAGCCATGGTGACTGAGGGGAACCTCCACAATCAGAGGCACTAATAACTCTGAATCCCAGAACCAGGAGGCAACATCTGGGGAAGGCCTCGGCCTCTATGCCCTGTTGTTGGGCCTCCAGAGGAACTGGTTGGCCTCTGTGTGAGACAGGTTGCTGGACTAGATGGACCACTGGTCCGATCCAGCAGGACTCTTCTGATGTTCTTAACCTTGACATTCAGAGGTAGTCAACTTCTAAATCCCAGAGCCAGGAGGCAACATCGGGGAAGGCCTCAGCCTCTATGCCCTGTTGTTTGCTGTCCAGAGGAACTAGTTGTCCACTGTGTGAGACAGGATGCTGGGCTAGATGGATCCAGCAGGGCTCCTCTTCTGTTCTGACCTCCTTGTTTCCCAATGTGATTCTAGACTCTGCGTGCCGAGAAAAGTAAACTGGTGAGCAACATACAGCAGATGCAACAAGAGCTGATCTCGTGAGTTGATCTCTCTGGGTCTCAGTATCTTGGGGGGGGGGGGGTCAGTGTTTTTCACGAGCAGCTTGTGCTTTTCAAACTTATTTTTCCCTACCAGAAACGGCATAAACTTTCCTCTGATATACAAGTTCAACAGCAGCGTCTTTGAAGGGACCAAATCACTGCACTGTGAACTGGAGCTCGCTCAGGAGTCAGAGGTAAGCAGCAGGAGGGTACGCTAAGGGATGGAGGGTTGCCAACTGGCCTGGAGACAAATTGTCCTGCCCCTAGCGCTGTTGCCAGCACTGGACTTGGAAATACCTGGCGATTTTGGGGGTGGAGCTGGAGGAGGACAGTATTTGGGAAGGGACGGGACCTCAGCAGGGTATAATGGCATAGAGTCCACCATCCAAAGCGGCCATTTTCTCCAGGGGAGCTGATCTCTATTCAACTGGGCACCTGGCAACCCTACAGTAACCAGATCATAATCCTAATGCCACAATGCTAAATGCTATTCTACCTTCTCAACTGAGAGAACGTACGGGCAGTACATTTGGTAAGGACTGGAGGAAAAGGTGTTCCCTTCCTTCCTTCCTACGGATTCTTGGCTTCAAAAGAGGTCAGAATCCTGACCTCAGGAAATCAGCTTGTCCCAGGTCCTGTCAGTCTGTATCTGCTCAAGATCTATCCTTCAGAACCAGCTGAGAAATATATATGTACATCCAGGGCTCATTCGGCAGCAGGAGCTCCTCTGCATGTTAGGCCACACACCCCTGATGTAGCCAATCCTCCAAGAGCTTACAGTAGCCCCGGTAAGAAGAGCTTTGTAAGCTCTTGGAGGATTGGCTACATTAAGGGGGTGTGGCCTAATATGGAAAGGAGCTCCTGCTACGGAATGAGCCCTGGGTACATCCAGATAGTATTGCCCAGTGTTAGTAGTTGCTCATACCATGCAACCTCTTTTTTGTTTGTTTGTGTGTTTTGAAGATCACTGGAATTGAATGGACGGCACTGGATGAATCTCTGGAAAGTGAGGTCTTGCTTCTCCTGCAAGGGCCAGAGCAAGTCGGGGAGAAGTTTAAGGTCACCATCCAAACACTGGTATGGAAAATAACGATGTCGCTAGTAGGAAGATTGGGTGAAGTTGACCTCCAGTTTTCCTGAGCTTTAAGGCTCTTCCCCATTCTTATTTTCCTTGGTTGTGTGTCGCTATTGCTTCCGGGTGGGGTGGGATGGTTCTGTTCGGCACATGCTGTGCTCCCTCTAGTGGTCGATTCGATATTACATCGCTTTATGTCCAGCTTAAAAACCTGCAGTTTAAATCTGCAGGGTGATATGCCCGACATAACGCGATATAATATCGAATTGACCACTAGAGGGAGCAAAACACATGCGGAACAGAACACACACACACACACACTGAAGCATCAGGAACACACAAGCAAGGAGAATGAGAAAAGCCCCAGTTCTAGTTTCAGAGCTTCCATGACATATTCATGCTGGCCTGTTCGGGCAGGCTGAGTCTTTTTGTTAAAGCTTGTTACCTGCAGTGGCCTTGTTCTGCTGTCATGCAAAACCATAATTCAAGTTAACCATAGTTAGTGTGATCATCTAAACATGGGCCACGCCACCAACTCTGGTTGGTTAGTGGTAGCAAGTGCCATCAAACTGCAGCCAACTTATGGTGACCCGATAGGGTTTTCAAGGTAAAAGAGCCTGAAGAGGGTGAGGCATGAGGAGGGGTGGGACCTCAGACAGGTACAATGCCATAGACTCAACCCTCCAAACCAGCCATTTTCTCCAATTTCTCGCTGTTCCTCCCACCCACCCACTCCCGCACCAGCAGCCAGGCCTCCCAACCGCCGGCCGCTGCAGTTCCCAGAGCGTTCCCTGCGCATGCACAGGGGACGCTCTTTTACTTTTGGGGGGATTTAAATATCCCCCCAAAAGTTTTTTAAAACTTTTAGGATTTTTCTGCACACGTGGGGACTCCTCCACGTGTGTAGGAAAATCTCTCTGCCCCCCAGGTGCCCCCCTGCGCGGATTTAGATATCCGCACAGAGGGGGCCACTTCGGAATTAGATATATAGATGATTAACTCTTTGTTATGTGCATCAGATGTTGTTTTTGAATTTCCACTTCCTCCCATGATCTCTCATTTTTGGCTTCTACCACCTGGAGGCTGCCAACCCTCCAGACAGATTTGTCAGGGAGGCTGATGGGGGGGGACTGGATTCCATGTGCAGTTTTGTAGCTGGCAGTTCCGCACATGTGCAGAATTCTTTGTGTCTGGGCACCCTTGAAGGCTGAGCCCTGAAAGAAATGTGAATGGGTCTCTTACCTGCAGCAAGAAGAACTGTCCCAGGTGGAGGAATTAGCAGAGCTTCATCTGCTGCAGACCGAAGACCTGGAGACAAGTAGGCGAGAAGCCTGCGAGAAGAAGCTTGAGGTATATCTTTCCCCTTTGAACTGCTTGGAGGTGCCCTTGGTATATTTGCTGTGTGAGACAGGATGCTGGACTAGACGGACCACTGGTCTGATCCAGCAGGGCTCTTCTTATGATGATACCCTGTAGCATCCTGAAATTCAGTTTACGGTTCTGGGCTGCGTATGTTCTCAACAGCCCTCTCCCCCACAATGCCCCTGACCAGCTGGGACAACAGTGTCCCCTTCTCTGAAGGACCCTTGATTGGAGCTCTCCAGACGCCATCTCCTGACAACTAGCTCTCGTCGATAAAATGTCTGCAGACAGCTCTGGCTGCTAACCGGACAAATGGTCAGACAGCAATAAGAACCGTGCCGTTTCAGAGTGCAGGTTGGGAGACATAAGTGATTGACTAAGGCATAATCAGGGGTCATTTCGTAGAAAAAGAGGTGCAGGAGCTCATTAGCATAACTCATTAGCATAACTTATTTGCATATGCTACACCACCTGACATCACCGGAAGTATGTCAGAAGGCAAGAAAGAAGAGAGGGAGAGAAAGAAGGAAGGGAGGGAGAGAGAGGGAGAGAGAAAGAGAGAAAGAGAGAAAGAAAGAACGAGCTGGCAGAGAGGGGACAGCTACTAATCCAAGCTTCAGAAATACCACTATTCTGGGAGAATAGCTTCAGTGGGGGCTGAAGCCTTCAGAAGGCTGGTCGGAGGAACGAGGACCTTTCCAGGGGACAGGGTCATTTTGCATGACACAAGCAGGCATTCCCCCATGTGTGGGGGGGGGCTGGCACCAACTCCCGGAGCTACGCTCCCCCAAGCTCCTGCTCGAAATGACCCCTGGGCGTAATACACAAAGACGTAAAATCTTTGTACGTAACATTAATATGTCAAGGGAGAAGGCTAGGGTGGAGTCTTTCTGCCTGACATCTAGTTCCCTTCATGCTAGGGGTATTTGGATCATGGGAGCTTCAACTCCTGCAAGGCCCAAAACTTTTATAACCCTGTCTTTTGTTCTGCAAGAACTGGGCTATAATCTGCTGGTGGTGGAAAGGGCGGTGAGGTCGCAGCCAAGTTATGGTGACCCTTAAGGGCTTTCAAGGCAAGAGACGTTCAAAGGTGGTTTGCCATTGCCGGCCTCCGTGTTGCAGCCCTGGACTTCCTTGGCGGTCTCCCATCCAGATACTAACCAGGGCCAGCCCTGCTTAGCTTCTGAGATCTGATAAGATCCAGGTCACGACACAGTCCACTAGATCAGGGGTGGGCAAATGGCAGCCCGCGGGCCACATGCGGCCCGCCACAGAGTTTTTTGCGGCCCGCCAAGACATGAAGATTAACAAGAGTAAATATAGATGCTCTTTGACAGACATTAACTTGCAGGCTGTGATGAGAATCTCAACAAGCAATCTCACGCCTGATTTCCAAAAAATTGTAGAAAAGTGTGAGAGGGTACATTTGTCTCATTAAATTGATTCGAAAATTAAATGTGCTTGCAGCTATAGATTATATGAAATTAGCACAATAAATAAATTGAATAAAACTACCACTATTTTAATTTATATTTATTGATTTTTATGATACAATTTGTACCTTTTCTGAAATGCAAAGTTAACTAATGAATGCAACCATTTTAAAAGGTGCGGCCCTCCGCTAACCTCCGCTCCCACAAAGTGGCCCCCGAGCCAAAACAATTGCCCACCCCTGCACTAGATAAACTAAATGTGCACTGTATCTGTAACAGAAATGAGAGAGTGGCTGAGAGAAACCCTTTGGTTTCGCCCAGCATGGCAATTCTGATGTCTGTACAGACTCTCAAACAAGGCCTGGCAAGGAAGAAAGCTCTCTGGCTTCAGAACCTCAGTCTCTTGGAGGCCCAGAAAGAATCCTTGGACAAGGAGCTGATAAAGATGGCGGGAAACCTGAGGCGAATCAGGACTGAGCAGCTGCATTTGAAAAAAGAGCTGTCCTTGAGGTATTTTTACTTTCTTGTCATGGGTCCCGTGTGGGATCGGGGTAGGGCTGCCAACCCCCAGGTGGAGCCTGGGGATCTCCCGCTTTCACAACTGATCTCCAGCTGACAGAGATCAGCTCCCCTGGAGAAAATGGCTGCTCTGAAGGGTGGACTCTCTGGCATTGGACCCTGCAGAGGCCCCTCCCCTCCCCAAACCCCACCCTCTCCTGGCTCCACCCCCAAAGTCTCCAGGTATTTTCCAACCCGGACTTGGCAACCCTAGATCAAGGACATTACAACCCACGAGGGGACGATAAAGGAGCTGAAGATTTGACTTGTCTTCATCGTCTTCTTAGCACTTGTCGCTGGTTTCTCCAAACCTGTATCGGTTGCATTTCCAACTGTCGTGTCTTCCCCCCTTTACCAAAGAATCATGGGAAATGTAGATTCGCTGAAGGTCTGAGAATTCAGTTGCTGAAGTACACTTCTCATTGGTCCTCGGGAAGGGAAGGGACTGGATCGATTTGAGACTGTTATTCAGGAACGCTGAAAGATGGAGGTTTTCCCTCTTGGAAAGGTCAGGCCAGGACTGCTTCCACACCAGGACAATTCTGTGCTTTTCATTTCCTTGATGTTTATGGACCCTCGTTACCATGTGTCATGAGCAGTGACTACGGAAGCTCTCCATAGGCTTGAGGATATCTAAATGCACATCCCTAATCCACGTGACTGTTTCCCCCACGTTTTCCTCTGCCCTGTCCCCCGTGCTCTGGAGATCAGTTATAATTCTGGGGGGTCTCCAGGTCCCACCTGTAGGCTGGCAACCGTGTGGCAGCCAGTCCGGCAAGCTTAGACGCTGAAGCCCTTAAATGGCTCTTGTGTGTAACCTTTCGCTCTTACCTGACCTCTTCTAGACAGCAGGAGCTGGAATCTGCCAGAAAGCTGCAAGAAGTTGCCGTCGGAGAAGGGGACCTCTTGCGTTCGGCACTCCAAGAGCTGACTCAGCAACTGGAGGACACTAGCAAGAAGGTACATCAGACCTCGCCATGATGGATCATGCCAGTGGTTCATCATCGCCAGCATCCTGTTTGGCACGGTGGCAATCCAGGCAGCCCCACAGAGGCATACAAGCAGGGCACAGAGGCCCAAACCCTCCCTCTGTAGTTGCTCTCAAGGAGTAGTATAAAGAGGGCTACTGCCTCTGAACATGGAGCTTCTTTTTAGTTGTCATAGCGATTGATTGACTACTCTTTGGTGGATTTGTTCGGTCTTCTCTTAAAGCCGGAGTCGAGTCTAGTAGTACCTTTGAGACTGCGGCGGGAAGTGCCTGCTCCGGCCTGCTGGCCCTGTTCTGCCCTGCCCTCCTAGGTTTTTCTCCACACCTGGAGAGACTTTTCTTTCACTCTCAAGTAACTGGCTGCTACCACCTGATCTTTGTAAGGAATTGCCTACTGGGAGGGTCAGGACTCCCAGCTTCCCTTCCCAGTTCTGAGGCCCTGCCTCTGTGTCTCCCACTGCCTGGGGCCTGGTCCCCATGGGGACAGTTTACAGCTGCGCGCTCCCCTGAAAGAATAGCCACTTGCCAACTGCCTACTTTCCCCTGGGCGCGCCTTTAAAATAGTGTATCTGAGACGGTGGAGGTCCATGTGATACCGAGAACCACAGCTAGCATCCAAAGTTATAAAGTATTCATTAAAAAGAAAATGTCCACATGCATACTTTTAGCACAGCACCAGACTGAGCAAGGGATCCAAAAAGGTAAAACGCAAATCCTCTGTTCCTCTCTCTATACATGCCCCATCAGATGCTAAAGCAGGGGTGGCCAACCTTGCTTAACGTTAAGAGCCACATAGAATAAACGTCAGATGTCTGAGAGCCGCAAGACAGGAACAAATATCACACACACGTTTTTATTTTTAAAAATATGCAAATTTGCTTTTTATTAACGTTAAATGGGACTGCCAAAAATAAAAACAAACGAGGAAAACCGGTTATTGATAATGATATTACTTGTTTGCTAATGATATTGAGAGAGAGAGAGAGAGAGAGAAAGAGAGAGATGGAAAGAAAGAATTAAAGAAGTGGAAAGAAAGAGAGAGAGAAACTAGGAAAGCAAATAGATGGGAGGGAGGAGGGAAGGAAGGAAGGAAGGGAGAAAGAGAGAAAAAGCATGCCTCCCCTTTGCTTCCACAGCCACACTGCAAGGAGCCGCACAATATGCGTGAAAGAGCCGCATGTGGCTCCCGAGCCACAGGTTGGCCACCCCTGCTAAAGATAGGACAGGCTCTTTAGCTTGGGAGTACTAGATCTCTACAGAGTTACCATTACCTTGAAGCTAGCTCCAGCTCTTTAGGTGAGCACATGGTCAATGACTGCCGCCCCCAGTGGAGAGGTCTGTGTCCTCTCATGGACTCAGTACCCAAGGAAAAGAGATCTCCTTCCTGCTGCAAGAGGCTTTTCCTGGACAAGAGATCTCCTTCCTAACAACTCTCTAGGATTCTATTCCTCCAAATCTCTGTTCCCTGCTTGGGGAAAGGGAGCGATATTGACCCACTGATTATCTCTCCTGTTAGATCTATTAGCATTTGAATGACAGTGGACTGAGGTATGTCTGGAAAGCAATTGCACTGACTTCCCCTCCTCCTGCCTGTTCTCTGCCCAGAGAAAAATAAACTTTTAAAACACGAAGTGGAGGTTTTGCTCATCTCAAACCTCCCAGGAAAAAATATAGTTTTTCACAGAGACCAATAAAATTTCCTGTCTGTAACCTTTGAGAGTCAAAGCTCCCTTCATCAGATACCAGAAGGGACTTCTGCTTCTCAAAAGCTTCAGTCCTGGACATTTTGTTGGTCTTTAAGGTGCTGCTGGATTTGAACCTTGTTCTTCTGCAGACCAATGTGGCTACTCGCCTGAGATGGGCTCAGACTGGGCACCAGGCAAGGGGCCTTTGTAGGTAGAAGTCCATATCTTGAAGTGTGCTCCTGGATGACGCAAGAATAGTTTCAGGTGGGTAGCCATATTGGTGTGAAGTATAATCACAGAATCATAGAATAGGAAGGGATCTCCAGGGTCATCTAGTCCAACCCCCCGCACAATGCAGGACATTCACAAATACCTCCTCCCCACACACACCCAGTGATTCATGCTCTATGCCCAGAAGATGGCCAAAAAAAATCCTCCAAGATCCCCGGCCAAATTGGCCTGGAGAACAGTTACTTCCTGACCCCGAAGTGGCGAACAGCATTTCCCTGGGTGTATAAGAAAGAGCAAGATTCGAGTCCATTAGCGCTTTGAAGACAGTCAGGATTTTCGGCATATGAGCTTTCAGGGGTCAGCCCTTTCTTCATCATCTACCAGAAGGGAGCTTTGACTCTTGAAAGCTGAGATCCTGGAAATCATAGAACCGTAGAGTTGGAAGGGACCTCCAGGGTCAATCTTGTTGGTCTTCCGGGTGGTCTTGGATCTTGCTCTTCTGCAGCCGGCCAACATGACCACTCGCCTGAAACTCTCTTAAAGCCAGTTAAACTAGTGGCCCTCCCTACATCCTGTGGCTGCAAACTCCACAAATGGATCACATTTTGAACGAAAGACGGTTTCCTTCCATCTTTGATTGATACTGACCCCCTCAGCTTATTTATTTATTTATTTATTCTTTCGATTTATACCCCGCCCTCCCCGCGAACGGGCTCAGGGCGGCTTACATGGGCTCATCAGCCAATAATAATACATTAAAATCACTAAAACAATTTAAATACTTAAAATACATTCTTAGCCTAACAACTTACAAATAGCTTCCAGTAACATATTATCAGATTGTCAGGGGATGGCTCAGTGATAAAACTCCCTGTTACCCCTGCCACCCGCCAGGGTTGATCCGGGCCAGACTACATCAAGTTGGTATAGCTGATGGATGGAATCATTGGATGGCGGCTCCTATTCAAAAGCCTGGCGGAAGAGCTCCGTCTTACAGGCCCTGCGGAACTGCACAAGGTCCCGCAGGGCCCTGATCTCCTCCGGGAGCTCGTTCCACCAGATAGGAGCCGCCACCGAAAAAGCCCTGGCCCTTGTTTTGGTGAGTCTAGCGGCCCTAAGACCTGGGACCTCTAGACGGTGGGCTGTTCCAGAGCTCAGTGCCCACTGGGGTATATACGGAGAAAGGCGGTCCCTAAGGTATGTTGGACCCTGGCCATATAGGGCTTTATAGGTAAGAACCAGCACCTTGAAGTGAACTTGGTATACTATAGGCAGCCAGTGCAGCGCCGCCAGCACAGGTCCGATGTGGTCTCGACGTGCGAGGCCCATCAGCAACCTGGCCGCGGCATTCTGCACTAGCTGCAGTTTCCGGGTTAACCCCAAGGGCAGCCCCATGTAGAGAGCGTTGCAGTAGTCTAACCTCGAGGTGACCGTCGCATGGATCACTGTGGCCAGGTCGTCCCGATCGAGGTAGGGAACCAACTGCTGCGCCAGCCGTAGATGATAAAAGGCCGACTTATCAGTGGCTGCTACCTGGGCCTCCATTGTCAGAGAGGCATCCAGGAGCACTCCCAAACTCCTAACCCGCGACTCCGGCACCAATGGTGCCCCGTCGAAGCTCGGGAGTGGGAGCCCCCGCCCCAGCCCGCAACTCCCCAGACACAGGACCTCCGTCTTCGCCGGGTTCAATTTCAACCTGCTCAGCCTGAGCCAATCAGCCATGGCGTGCAGCGCCCGGTCTAGATCTTCTGGGCTAGAGCCTGACTGGCCGCCCAACATCAGATAGAGCTGGGCAATCTGGGCAAGGGGGCACATATAGATGTTGAACAGCATCGGGGAGAGCACTGCCCCCTGGGGCACACCGCATTCAAGCGGGTGCCTCATGGACTGCTGCTCCCCTAGCACCACCCTTTGTCCCCGACCTTGGAGAAAGGAGACGAGCCATTGAAGGGCCTGCCCCCCTATCCCCACGTCGGCAAGGTGGCGGGACAGCAGCCGGTGATCCACCATGTCGAACGCTGCCGACAGCAGCAGCAGCAGCACCGCCCCACCACCTTGATCCAGATGCCGCCGGAGGTCGTCAGTTAGAGCGACCAAGGCCGTCTCCGTTCCATAACCTGGGCGAAAACCGGACTGAAAGGGGTCAAGGACCGAAGCTTCATCCAGATACCCCTGCAACTGTAACGCCACCGCCCTCTCAATTAATTTGCCCAAATAGGGCAAATTGGACACCGGCCTATAATTAGCCAATTCCGCCAGGTCCAGATGTGACTTTTTTAGGAGAGGACGGACCATCGCTTCCTTGAGAGCCCCCGGGAATTTCCCTTCCGAGAGGGAGGTGTTAATAATTTCCCGGGCCGCGCCTCGTAACCCATCGTGACTCGCCTTAATGAGCCAGGATGGGCACGGGTCAAGGATGCACGTGGTTGGACGCACAGTCAAGAGGAGTCTGTCCACTTCCTCTAGGTCGAGCAAGTCGAACCCATCTAACCCCGGACTCGAAGACGTGCAAGGGGCCTCGAGTTCGCTCACTGTATCAACTGTGGCAGGGAGGTCGCGGCAGAGTGTCAGGACTTTCTCTGCAAAATAGCTTGCAAATGCCTCACAGCCAATTTCCAATTCCCTCTCATTTGGTCTGCCACGCGGCAGTACTGTTAAAGACCGAATTGTTCTAAACAATTGTGCTGGGCGTGAGCTCACGGATGCAATCTCGGCAGCATAGCATTCCCTCTTTGCTGCTTTGGTTGCCATCTCATAGGCATTCATAAGCGTCCTATAAGATGTTCTTGACACTTCATCACGGGCTCGACGCCACCGTCTCTCTAGCCGTCTTAGTTCCCGTTTCATCTGGCGTAGCTCCTGGGAGTACCAGGGAGCCAGCCTGTTGCGGGGATGAAGAGGGCGCCTGGGAGCGATCTCGTTGATGGCTGTAGCAAGCCGAACTTACCAGTTCTCAACCAGCGCATCCAGCGAGCCGCCAGAGGGCATTGGATCCTGTAGAGCCCTCTGGAACCGCATTGGGTCCATCAGGCTCCATGGGCGAGCCAAAATAGGCTCACCGCCTAGGGACCGGGGCCGGAAATTCAGTCGGGCCCCCAGGGCAAAGTGGTCCGACCATGGCCCCGTCGATGTCGTGACACGGTCCACTATAACCCCCGCGGCAAAGATCAAATTGAGCGTGTGTGTAGGTGCCGAGATGTATTGACAGAGTCCTAGCGCCGCCATGGATGACACCAGGTCCATCCCCTGACTGGAAGCTGCGTCCTCGGCATGGACATTGAAGTCACCCCAAACCACAAGGTTAGGGTGCTCCAACGCCCAGCCTGATACAGCCTCCAACAGGGATGGCAGGCTGTTGGCTGGAGCATTAGGCGGTCGGTACACCAGCCATACACCCAAACTCTCTTCAGCCTCCCACACCAGGCCGACACACTCTATGCCCGCGATCTCTACCGACGGGAGCGCCCTGAAGGAGAAAGCCTCCCGTATGAAGATCGCAACCCCACCCCCCCGTCCCTTTGTCCGCGATTGGTGTAGGACCGAATAGCCTGGAGGTGTCATCTGGGTGAGAGCTACCATCTCTCCCTCTCTCACCCAGGTTTCAGTCACGCAAGCCAGGTCGGCCTTCTGATCCACCAAGTAGTCCTGGAGGACCGTGGCCTTGTTATTAATCGACCTGGCATTGCACAACACCAATGACGGAGAGGGATTATTCCTAGCCCTACTGCCAACTATCGTCGGGATGAGTCACAGGCTGGAAGGGCGTCGAGCTTCTCCGTTTCTCAGCGTCCTTCCCTTGTTTCCCCGCCTGGACCCACCGCTCTTTCTCCTCCCCAGGAGCACCGGATTTTCCCCTCCCCAGGAGCTTCAGCAGGTGACCCCAAGTTTTCATGTTCTGGGAAGAGGAGGAATAAAAATGCCCATGCCGCAGGGTTGCCAGGTCCAGGTTGGAAAATACCTGGAGACTTTGGAACCAGGAGAGGGCGGGGTTTGGGGAGTGGAACCAGGGGTGGAGCCAGGAGAGGGCGGGGTTTGGGGAGGGGAGGGGCCTCGGCAGGGTACCATGCCATAGAGCCCACCCTTCCAAGCAGCCATTTTTCTCCAGGGGAGCTGATCTCTGTCAGCTGGAGATCAGTTGTAAAAATGGGGGATCCCCAGGCCCCACCTGGAGGCTGGCAACCCTACCATGCCATGCCACTTTGTACATCTTGCCATCTTCTACAAATCTCTGTCCCTCCCCTTAGTCCTCTTTCCTCTAAACGAAGAAGCCCCCCACCCTGTCGCCTTTCTCTACGGGGAAGGCAGTGCATAGCAGCTGCCCCTTTTCTGCCCTTCTTAGGGGTAAGGGGACAAGCCAGAGCTTTATGGCCCTGGGGGGAGAAAGGCCTGGCCCTCTCACAGCCTGTGCAGAAAGCAGAACATGCAAGGACCTCTGGGGCCTGCAACACTCTGACTGCAGAGGAAGTCAGCGGAGGGGGCGGTGGAAGCACCCTGCACAGGAAAGTGACTGCCTGGGACTCATCTGGCTCGAGAAACAACCAGAACCGTCAAGTGTCAAAAAAGGCAAAAGCTCGTCCGGGCGTCTGCAGCTTCCGGACGCGGCACAGATGCGCTTGGGTTTCATTTGCATGCGCTCCAGATGACAAAGGGGCTGCTGTCTGAACCCCTCTCACCCTGCTGCTTGCTCAGGTGAAGGACCAGGAAGGCGACATTCGGGCCGCCCGCGAAGAAGCGGCGGCTTTGCAGAGGAGGCTGGACGAGAGCGTCGCCGAGCAGAGAGAGCTCTGGGCGGCCAACGTGAGCTTGGCACAGGCTTGCCAGGTGCTGGAAGAGAGGGCGAAAGATCAGAGGGGTAAGTTCACCACGTCTGCATCCTCCTGAGTGGGAGCAGATCTACTATGAAACTGATGACGCTTAAGCTTCCGGGCCCCCAATCCTGGAGGGGCCCTAAAGATTTATATTCACGGTGGTCTCTGCGATGCTTTTGCAATCATCATTCTATGATGCATCGTGCAGGTCTATAACGTTTCCCTAATCTTCATCCCCCCATAATTTGGAAACTATAAGGCGTAGACTAGGAAATGTTCATGCAAGTGACTTTGACGTGCGAGATAACCCAGTCCCAGTGTCCCCTCTAAGCTGAGTTGGTGTGAGCTAGCACACAGGTTTTTTAGCCTCCGGCTCACACGTTTTTGTCTTAGAAGAAGAAGAAGGGGGGATTGGATTTATATCCCACCCTTCACTCACTTGGAGTCTCGGAGTGGTTTACAGACTCCTTTTCCCTTCCCCTCCCCACAACAGGCACCCTGTGAGGTAGGCGGGGCTGAGAGAGTTCTTTCCCAAGCTGTCCTTGAGGGAACAGCTGGTCCAGAGCTATGGCTTGCCCAAGGTCATCCAGCCAGGTGCAAGTGGAGGAGCGGGGAATCAAACCCGGTTCTCCCAGATCAGAGTCCACTCACTTAACCACTACACCAAACTGGCTCCAGAGCAAACTAATTTTAGGCAGTAGCCCAATCGCTCGCTCACCGCTTTAATGCCAGTCGCTCACAAAGTAGGATTTCTGCTCACAGGACTCCGCAGCTTAAAAATTCCAAATCCACCTCGAGCCCCGTGAGAAACGCAGCCAATAAATAATGCAGATCAATCCATTAATTAATACGACCGTCAATGTTCCCTCTAAGCTGTGGATTTCTGTGAGCAAAAATGCTACTTTGTGAGCTACTGGCATTAAAGTTGTGAGTGAACGATGTGGCTCCTGCATAAATTAGTTTGCTTGGGAACCATCGTTCGTGAGCTGAGACAAAAATGTGTGAGCCGGAGGCTAAAAAGCTGTGAGCTAGCTCACACTAACTCAGCTTAGAGGGAACACTGACGACCGTCACCCCGTGGGCTGTCTTCTGCAGCGGGAGGCCGTCCTCCGTGTACCCGGGCCCCGAGCCTTATTGGACTTTAAAGGCTGGAGCTAGTACTTTCCAGTCGATCTGGAATAAATCTGACACCCTCCAAGTGGGGCCTGGAATTGCAACTGATCTCCAGACTACGAAGATCAGTTGCCCTGGAGAAAAGTGGCTGCTTTGGAGGGCGGACTCTGTGGCATTATCCTCTGCTGATGTCCCTCCCCAGTCTCCATCTCCAAATCTCCAGGAATTTCCCTACCTAGTGCTGGCAGCCCTGATCTGGAATCATGCATCAATTGGATGGCATCTGACTGATATTCTGTTCTTTTCTCTCTTTTTTGCATTTTTGTGTGTCTTACGCATTTCCGTGCACCCATGCCTGGAAGTCATGGCGAATCCTGGTTACTCTTACTGGGGCACGGAGGACGTTCAGAGAAGTGGCTTGGTAGCCCGCCTCTGCCTCCTGGCCCCGGTATTCTTTGGAGGCCTCCCATCCAGCTTGGTGTAGCGGTTAGGAGCGCGGACTCTAATCTGGGAGAACCGGGTTCCGTTCCCCACTCCTCCACGTGCAGATGTTGGCGTGACCTTGGGTCAGTCACAAGTTCTCTCAGAGCTGTTCTCTCAAGGGCAATTCCCAAGAGAGCTCTCAGCCCCCACCCACCTCACAGGGTGTCTGTTGTGGGGAGGGGAATGGAAAGGAGATTGTAAGCCCAGGGGTCATTTCGAGGAGGAGCTCGGGGGAGTGCAGCTCCGGGAGTTGGTGCCAGCCCCTCCCCCCGCCGCGGGGGAATGCCTGCTTGTGTCATGGCTGCAGCAAAATGACCCCGTCCCCTGGAAAGGTCCTTGTTCCTCCGACCAGCCTTCTGAAGGCTTCAGCCACCACTGAAGCTATCCTCCCAGAATAGGGGTATTTCTGAGGCTTGGATTGGTAGCTGCCCTCTTTCTTTCTTTCTTTCTCTCTCTCTCTCTCTCTCTTTCTTTCCCTCCCTCCCTCCCTCCCTCTTCCTTTTTCTTTCTCACTCTCCTTTCTTTCTTGCCTTCTGACATACTTCTGATGATGTCAGGTGGTGTAGCATATGCAAATAAGTTATGCTAATGGGTTATGCTAATTAGCTCCTGCACCTCTTTTTCTACAAAATTACCCCTGTGTAAGCCACTCTGGAGACCCCTTTTGGTAGTGAAGGGCAGGGTATAAATCCAATCTCTTCTTCTTCTTCTTCATTCATTCATTCATTCATTCATTCATTCATTCATTCATGTATGTATGTATGTATGTATGTATGTATGTATGTATGTCATACTTTTACCCCACCCTCCCCGCAAACGGGCTCAGGGCGGCTTACAGGTTGGCACACAGTACCTAAACAAAGAACAATTTAAAACATTTTAAGATACAACAATAACAGTAAAACATGTACAAATTTCTTCTTCTTCCTCCCAGGGTCAGCCCCGCTTAGCTTCCGAGAGCAGATGAGATGGGGCTTGCCTGGCCTATCCAGGTCAGGGGTGACTGACTGATATTCCTAATGTCTTTCTTTCCTTAGTTGCTGTCGCCTCACTCAGAGAGAACCATTTCAGAGGGCTTTTAGGCAGAGTCCCTGGCCAGGTACGCAGTGCCATTTTATGGCTTGATTTATTTCTGAGTAGTTCTACTGGTTTTTGGATCATGTGCTTACTTCCCGTTGTCCATCTTAAAAACAGGAAAGGCAGGGTACAAATCCATTCAATGCTGCCGATATTTTAATTTGCGTTCTGGTTTACGCATCGGTCCGCCTGTCGTAGCTCTGCAAGTTGAGGATTATTTCTTCCTCGCCGGAACTCTTGGGACAAAAGGGAGGACAGCGTCATGGGCAGCCTATCATGCTTTGCCCGCTCCTCGGTGGCTTGGTGGAAATACCTCTGTGGGAAGGGTCTTGTTCTCACCCTGGCTCTGTCGTCCCCCGTTTCAAACTTGCCCCATCCCATTTAAAAAAACAGAGCTGCGTGCCTGCTGATGAAAGCCCTTTGTCCAGCTTCAACTTAAACAAAAAGGGAAGGGCAGCGAAGGTGAGTGAAGACAAGTACTTGGGGGAGAAAAAATGTCTGTTTTAGCAGAAGTACAACAGGAACAAGAGAGCTTCCTCTTGCTAGATTTTCGTGCAAAATTCAAAGGGTAAAGTGCGGAATGTCCCCTGATGAAGATTCCTGGAGTTTCCCAGCTCAGTTTTGTTCTAGAATCAAAATGAAAATATTTCTGCAGCAGGCAGAAAGCTAATATTTGGTGCATACCGTGTCAAAACTACCTGCTGTTGCCATTTTTAAAAAAAAGTAGTCTAAGCTTGGCCCTGACCAGGCCCGTAGCTATGGTGGGGCTTTTGGGGGCTCTGCCCCCTTTCTTTAAGGCACAGCCTCACAAGGATTTCTCCTGTAAATGCTCTTTTCAACCATTAAAAAAAACATTTTTAAAGATGTGTGCTCCTTTAAGCAGAGTGGGGTGCTTTAGTTGACTGATTCCCGCCCTGAGAAAGGGGGTTGGAGTAGGTGACCTCTAGGATCCCTTCTAACTCTGTGTCAAGAAACTGGTCTCCTTGAAGAGAGCTTTTCTGCCTAAGCGTTAGCTTTCTTGACTATAGGAGTTATCACCCCCATCTGCCAGCTTGTTCTCAGAATGGTTGCTTAGGCTGCTTAAAGTACTGGAGTCAGAGAAGCTCGTAGTGAAACCAGCTCATGAAGTTTATTGAGTGGAGAAGATGACATGAGGACGCAGGTCCGGGGGTCTGCTTATATTCCCATTTCAGCTGCGCCCCTGGCCTCGCCCAATACAGTGGATAGGTGCAGTTTCCCACGGTTGTGCCCAATAGGTCCCTTTAAGGAACCCTTGTGCAAGATTGGGCTAAATTACGATCCGGTTGGGCTATTGTCTGCTGGATCGAAGCTCCAGCAGCTAGCCTGGCCACGTGCGTTAGGGCGACCACGTGGAGGTCGCCATTACATACATTACAGGCTGGCAGAAGTGATTAACTTGCAGCGGCTGAGAACTGTCATCTGAAGTGGTCGACAGCATGCGGTTTAGAGATCTATCCTGGTAACAGCTTTCTGATGGCTAAATGGCTTTTCTTTCTGTGCTGGGAACCTCAGCCCCCACCAGAAAAAAATTTGCCCCACAAGCCACAAGATCCTGGCCGCGGGCCTGGCCCTGACCCGGACGGCTCAGGCCGGCCCAGTCTCATCAGATCTCAGAAGCTAAACAGGGTCAGCCCTAGTTACTATTCGAATGGGAGACCACCAAGGAATACCCAGGATCGCTATGCAGAGGCAGGCAATGGCAAACCACCTTTGAACGTCTCTCTTCCCTTGAAAACCTTACAGGGCCGCCATAAGTCAGCTGCGACGTGAAGGTGCTTTCCATCACCGCCCTCAAACTGGCCGTCTTTAAGCAGCAGCTGGACAAACCCTTGTCAGGGATGCTCTGGGGCGGCTGATCCCGCGTTGAGCAAGGGGTTGGACTTGATGGCCTAGATGGTCCCTTCTGACTCTGTGGCTCTATGATTCAGTATAAACTGGGGATGACTTTAACTTCCGCCTCCTAGCTGCGGTCCACTCTCCTGCCTCACCTTTCTCTCACCTCGCCCACATCTTGCACCACTTAGTTAAAATAAGCACTGGATTGGGGAAGTGGGCAGAGCGGGGAACGGTTCACTAGCCGACCAGGAAACGTACCTTTGCTTGCACAGTGCCAGCTTTTTGTAGCCTGCCACGTACAGCTTAGAGCGTCAGCCCTACAGTTCTTCCCTTGCAGAACTTCGACACCTTCTTGAAAGAGGCTGAAATGTCCCGTCTCCCTAAACTAGAATGTCAGCAATGCCTTTAAGTTGATACCAGGGTTGCCAAGTGCCCGCCGGGAGAGGGAGGTCTCCCACCCATAGCCGCCATTGCCCACTGATTATTTACAGAATTGATCCCCTCCCCCCCCCCCCGAAATTGGCAATGTTATGATGTCACTTCCTGGATCCCTGGTCTCAATTTATAGGCACTGCTAACGTTCCTGGAAGTGACATCCCACCTTTCTAGGAATTTCCAGAAAAAACATTGATTCTGGCGATTCCAAGAGAGGGGTGATGTCACGCCTGGGTTCTTCCTGGAAGTGATGTCGGGGTGTTGCCAACGGTCACCCCAACCCCATGTCCCTACTCTCTGGTCTCCTATTGGTTGCTAGAATATGCCCGGCCACCCTAGTTAGTGTTGGAAACGGGAAATGTTTGCTAATGCTTTTCTTTGATCAAGTCCTTCCTTGGTCTCTGTTGGTAAAAGGGCTTTATTTCAGCTATAAATTAATCTGCAGGAATTCTGGGGTGTGTGGGACGAGGCTGATTCATGTGCCATCAAGTTCCTTTTCTCCCATTTAGAGTACCCACTGCTGTAAAGGACTTGAAACCCAAGAAACGAATCCATTCTCCTACCTGTTCCAGTCACTCACCTTAAACGGGTTCTTGCCGTTGTCTCCCCTGTTAGGTAAGACCAAGCTGTCTTCTCTGATGAAATGCCCCAAAATCATCGCTCGGAAATCAGCTTGTAGGCCTTGCGTGTGGGGGGTGAGGTTTGAAGTCCTAACTTGGCCCTCAGTGAGCTTGTATAGAAGGCCATACTCTTAAGTCCCGAAGATGGCTTCATTGCCTCTAGCAGTGAGGGAATCTCTCAGGGTCTCGCTCAAGAGCCAGTTTGGTGTAGTGGTTAGGAGCGAGGACTCTAATCTGGGAGAACCGGGTTTGGTGCCCTGCTCCTCCACATGCAGCTGCTGGTGTGACCTTGGGTCAGTCCCAAGTTCTCTCAGAGCTGTTCTCTCAAGGGCAGTCCTCGAAAGAGCTCTCTCAGCCCCGCCTACCTCACAAGGTGTCTGTTGTGCGGAGGGGAAGGGAAAGGAATTTGTAAGCCACTCTGAGACTCCTTTGGGTAGTGAAGGGTGGGGCAGGGTGTAAATCCAATCTCTTCTTCTGTTCTTCTTCTAGAGATCTAGTTTAAACCCCCATGCTTTGAGAACTGCCTGCCTCTATTTATGTCCCCACTGTGTACGATGCTGGGGGAACAGGCTTGCAAATTTCCTTCCCAAAATGTATGGATACTTTCCTTTTTTTTTTTAACAGATGCATTGGCCCTTGACTGTCTCCAGCAGATTCAGAAGTCTTCTACGTCGAGGACTCCCAGAAAGGGTGGAGGCCCACCTGCATCTGTAGAACAACATCTAAGAAATGGATGCTTCTTGGATGTGACGTTGGAGCGCCGCAAGTAAGGGCAGTGGCTCCGGTGGGAAACCTCTGCTGTGGTTCACAGGGCCTCCAGTACAGATGGAAGTTGCCTGCAAGTCGGGTTCCCAGCTCTGTCTTGAGAAATTCCTGGAGGTTTGGGGTAGAGCCAAAGGAGAGCAGAGTTTGGGAAGGGGGTGCGATGTAGGGTTTAGGACATAGGGTGTGATGTAGGGTGGCCAGCCCCCAGGTCTGGGTGGGGATTGCCTCACTTCTGGGGCCTCCAATCCACCGCTGGCCAGTGGGGAAGCCCTGCCCCAAGCCTGGCCCCCAACCTGTGGCCACCCCTCTCCCTCCCCTCCTGCAGAGATTTAAAGGGCTTCAGGTGAGCTGTGGAGAGCGTGTAACCTGCTGATCAGCTGGAGGGGCCTTTAAATCTTCTAGCAAGGAGGGAGAGAAGCTGTTGCTGGCCAGCCATCGCTCCAGGGGCACTTGGGATTCAGGCCCTCCCCCACCCCCGGCCTCCCTACCATCCCCGGAGCTCCCCCCAAATCCCACCACCAGAGCGACGAGGGGACCTGGCAACCCTGGTGTGATGTCACTCTAGGACTTCCAATTTCCTTTTCTCTATGGTATGCGATAGACTCTGCCCTCTGAAACTGCCATTTCCTCCTGCGGAATTGTTCTCTATTGCCTGGAGACCGGTTGTAATTCCGGGAGGACTACAGGCTCAGCCTTAAGATTTGGTAACCCCGCTTGCAGCTCAAGTTTTCCCAGACTGCTGTGTATGACAAGGAGGGGGGCACCTGTGTCTCAAAGCCCCCTCAGAGTGTCTGCTTTGCTTCCTTTCCCCCGGCAGCATCTACACAAATCAGAAGTGCGATTACTCCGTAATAATTCCAGAGCAGGAACTTTGTTAAGTGGTGCGACGAAACAGGCCCACTTTGACTTGCAGACCCGGCTCTGCCCACCCCTCCTTGGCACTGCTAACTCCTGGAGGGGGTTACTTTTTCCTTCCACTAGGGTAACTTGCTGCCACCACTTGCCCTTTTTTTGGGGGGGGGGGGTTTCCTGCTAGGAGGGACAAGGCTCCTAGCTCCCCTTCCCAACTTGAGGCCCCACTTCTGTGTCCTCTGCCTGCTTGGTGTAGTGGTTAGGAGCACGGACTCTAATCTGGGAGACCCGGGTTTGATTCCCCCACCCCTCCACATGCAGCTGCTGGTGTGACCTTGGGTCAGTCACAAGTTCTCTCAGCAGTCCTCGAAAGAGTTCTCTGAGCCCCACCTACCTCACTGGGGGTCTGTTGTGGAGATGGGAAGGGAAAGGAGATTGTAAGCCCCTCTGGAACTCCTTCTGGTAGTGAAGAAGAGATTGGATTTATGCCCCGCTCTTCACTCAGAGCGGCTTTCTATCTCCCTTCCATCCCCCTCCCCGCACCCTGTGAGGCAGATGGGGCTGAGAGAGCTCTTTCGATGACTGCTCTTGAGAGAAAAGCACTGAGAGAACTTGTAACTAACCCAAGGTCACACCAGCAGCTGCATGTGGAGGAGTGGGGAATCAAAGCCAGTTCTCCCAGATTGGAGTCCACGCACTCTTCTCCACGCCACCAAACTGGCTCTCCTTGTATTGTGGTGGCACAAGTAAACATCCTTGTGTTGTGGTGGCCGCTGCTGTCCAAGCAACGTTTTTGAAAATCTGCACAGCCCATTAAATCTCCAGAGCCCAATCAGAAGCCCTGCTGGGCAAAAGCACTGCCTAACCCCTCCCTTTCTTCTAAAAGTCTCAGCTGGCACCAGGAAAGGTTTCAGCGGGCACTACGGCGGCTGTGGGCACTATGCTGAAGGGTCCTGTAAAGCTTATGTCATGTTTGGACAATAACGCTAATGGTTGACCGACACCGCCCCCCCCCATGTGGAACTCTTCCCCCCGATGTGGAACTCTTCCACCTCTAGCTATTCAGCAAGCCTCTTGCACATACCTATGCGACTAAAAGCTAGCTTTTCGCAGCATAATAAGCAGCTAAATGCTATTATTGTGTGGGTAGTTATGTGCCATCAAGTCATTTATTTATTTATTTGGTTGTTGGGTTTTTTTGTATTTTTCATATGTGCACGTGGGTGTTTGTCTGCCTGAGTGCACACGTGTGACTGTGTATGCACCTGGAAGTCATGGCGACCTCTGGTGACTGACCCCTACTGAAGGCCTGGGGGATATTCAGAGAGGTGGCTGAATAAAGCCTGCCCCCGCCTCCCGACTGCTGGTATTCCAAGGAGGTCTCCCATCCAAGTACTGGCCAGAGTTGACCCTGCTTGGCTTCCGGGATCTGACAAGATCGGGCTTGCCTGGGCTATCCAGGTCAGGCCCCGTCAAGTCATTTACAGCTTATGGCAACCCAATGAATTAATGACTTCCGAAAGGGAGGGGGAGAACACCCCTCGAACTTCCTGCTTCGGGCACCGAAGCGAACCCGAATTGCATGTGGATTGTTCGGTGGTTCTCTCCTAACATTACGGGAGATTAACAGCTGTTCGGCTGCTCCCCACACACACCAAACTATTTGAACTTCGCAAACTCTCCCGCCACATCGTAGCCAAGGTACTTTTCACCTATGTAAATGCTGTAGATGAAAATATCCCCGATATCGTGCGTTGCGAGTGGGAACGGTGAAATAGAACGCTCTGGTTGCTGTATGCAAATGGCCCCTCTTCTGCTCTCAGGTGCGAGAACTGCTCTGCGGGCCACCAGACCGATCCAGAACTTTGTGTTTCTGGCACAGGGATGGATGCTGACTTGGCCCAGGTTAGTGTGTTCTCTCCCTCCCTCTCCCTCTCCCTCTCCCTCCCTCCCTCTCCCTCTCCCTCTCTCTTTATCTCTCTGTGATGCACCGGTGGTGCAACCTTTCAGGGAGAAAAAATATATAATCTGGAGTCCTGTGGAGCTTTGGGACAGGACTGCTTCTAGAGTTCTGGGTTTTCTGTGCTCTAAAAGAATGGAAGCAAAACTGGCATAGAATCGTAGGCTAGCTTTAGAGAATCATTTCCCATCTGTAAAACTGTGGTTATCTTTGGGGTTGGAACCAAATGAAATGTTCCGTCAGTGGAATGGAAGTTTCCTGCCTCCCCCAATTCTGGGGCAGCATAGAACATATGGGTAGAATGGCATAGAACAGGTGTGTAGGAATTTTTCTTTCCCCCAGTTGGGTGTAGCGGTTAAGAGTGTGGACTCTACTCTGGGAGAACCGGGTTTGATTCCCCACTCCTCCACATGCAGCTGCTGGAGTAACCTTGGGTCAGTCACAAGTTCTCTCTGAGCTGTTCTCTCAAGGGCAGTCCTCGAGAGAGCTCTCTCAGCTCCACCTACCTCACAGGATGTCTGTTGTGGGGAGGGGAAGGGAAAGGAGATTGTAAACTGCTTTGAGACCCCAAGTGAAGGATGGAGTATAAATCCAATCTCCTCCTCCTCCTCCTCCTCCTCTTCTATACCAGAACTCTGCATCACTCAACGAAACTGGTGCTAGATTTCGGTATTTCACATACCGTATTGGCATAAATGAACGCCAAGATAGGCACCTTTCCTCCCAGAGCTTTAAACAAATTAATGGATCTATATATATTATTGTTTAAAAATTAAAAGAAGATACAATGTAAAGTTCAACAAGTTTTAACATAAGATGTACAGGACATGGTGTATAGTGAAAAAGGTTTTAACAGCTGTAACATCTGTTCAATTTTTTCCGTTGTTCCTCTCTTTCATCCCCCCCCCCCCCCCCGGCCAGGCTTGATTTTGATTTAACGAAACAGTAACAAAGCAGATTGATCTATTTGCTTAACACTGGTTATTGTGTCGTTTTGTGTTTCTATGAACTGAGTCCATTTGGCCATTCGAGTCCATTTGGTCGATTCCCTGGCCGGCACTAGTAGTATAGCATAGTAGGAAGGTACCAACTACAGCCAACGCGAATGGCCCTGCCTTGAACCCTATATCTGCCATGAATCCATGGGGAGGCCTAGCCTCACTTTCCTAGCCTCGCCTTCCCCTTCCTTTTGTAAAATCCGGATAGTGTGGGTTTGCTTTGAACTGTTCTTTGCCATGGTTGCAACAAGATAGCTTTTACAAAGTGCTTTGAACACTCTTAATTTTAATTTTTTTCGGGGTGAATATTTGTGTGTGTGTGTGCTTATGTACCTGGAAGTCATGGTGACTTCTGGCGACCCCTAGTGGGGCTAGGAAGTTTCAGAGGTGGCTCAATATTGCCTGCCTCTGCATCCCGGCCTTAGAATTCCTTGGAGGTCTCCCTTCCAGGTACTTGCCAGGTTCAGCTATTCTGAGATCGGACGAGGTCAAGCTTGCTTTGAACACTCTTGAAGGGCTTTTCCACAGGAATGTTTTGCTTCAGCTTGACTGCTTGCAACAGTTTTTCCCCTTCCTTTACACAGTATTGTTTGCAGGGGTCCTTTCGTAGAAAAAGAGGTGCAGGAGCTCATTAGCATAACTCATTAGCATAACTCATTAGCATATGCCACGTCCCCTGACATCACCAGAAGTGTGTCAGAAAGGGAATGTCAGTTTCAGCCCCATTATATCCTATGGGCCATTGAAATCAATGGCAAAAACTCATAGGGTATATGAGGGGCTGGAGGAAAGGGGGTTTGAGGGAGAGGCTCCAAACTTGCAGGGTAGCTGCTGGGTCCTCTCCTCGAAATACCCACTAAGTTTCAAAAAGATTGGACCATGGGGTCCAATTCTATGGGCCCCCAAACAGATTGTCCCATCCCCTCCATTGTTCTCTATGGAGGGAAAAAATGTTAACTTTTTTCCTTCCATAGAGAACAATGGAGGGAATGGGGGCAACCTGTTTGGGGGCCTGTAGAATTGGATCCCCTGGTCCAATCTTCTTGAAACTTGGTGGGCATTTCGAGGAGAGGCCCCAGCAGCTACCCTGCAAGTTTGGAACCTCTCCCTCAAACCCCCTTCCCTCCAGTGGCTTTTAGAGTTGCCACTGAATTTCGGCAGCAATTCAGCAGCGAGCTTAATCAGATTAGAGAATCTGATTCAGCCCGTGGCTGCCCTACTGGCCAGTCCTGAGCTGGCGGAGCTTTGCTCCGCCTTGCTCCGGCTCCAACGGACCTCTGATTGTTTGCCAATCTACTGCTCCAAGTTGCTCTTTGACTTATTCCTGTGTTTTCTCAGATCATCTCTGTAGCGGTCTGGAAAAAAAGGGGAAACTTGCATGCGGCGGGGGGAAGCAGTGACGAGCGAACGACATAAAAGCTGCAGTGAAAACTCAGCGAGGAAGAGCCCGAAATGCTTAAGCATTCTACAAGCCAGTCTGGTGTAGTGGTTAAGTGCGCAGACTCCAATCTGGGAGAACCGGGTTTGACTCCCCACTCCTCCACTTGCACCTGCTGGGTGACCTTGGGCAAGCCATAGCTCTGTACCAGCTGTTCCCTCAAGGACAGTTCTGGAAAGAGCTCTCTCAGCCCCACCCACTTCACAGGGTGCCTGTTGTGGGGAGGGGAAGGGAAAGGAGTTTGTAAGCCGCTCTGAGACTCCAAGGGAGTGAAGGGCGGGATATAAATCCAATCTCTTCTCTTCTTCTACAATGGGAATAACAGTGAAACGCGTTTACCCCATTTCTCAGTACTACTTACAACCCAATTTAAAATATTATAATAAAAAACATAAAAAAAACTCTTCCTGAAGCCAGACAAATCTAAAAACCTCCTTCAAAGCATCACTTTAACAGAAGAAGAAGAAGAAGATGAGAGAAGAGATTGGATTTATACCCCGCCCTCCACTCCCCAAGGGAGTCTCAGAGCGGCTTGCAAACTCCTTTTCCCTTCCCCTCCCCACCACAGACACCCTGTGAGGCAGGTGGGGCTGAGAGAGCTCTTTCCCAAGCTGTCCTTGAGGGAACAGCTCTGACAGAGCTATGGCTTGCCCAAGGTCATCCAGCCAGGTGCAACAGCAGTATGTTGAGTTGAGCAATTTGTCTAAAAGACATGAAATTAAATTGGCAGGTTTCGATATAAACAGGGCCCTGTCCTGCATGGCCCAGACTAGCCCAGTCTCATCAGATCTCAGAAGCTAAGCAGGGACAGCCCTGGTTAGTACTTGACTGGGAGACCACCAAGGAAGTCCAGGGTTGCTGTGCAGAGGAAAGCAATGGTCAACCAACCTCTGTTCGTCTGCCCTGACCTGGATGGCCCAGGCTAGCCAGATCTCATCAGCTCTTGGATGCTAAGCAGGGTCAACCCTGGTTAGTGCTTAGATGGGAGACCACCAAGGGAGTCCAGGGTTGCTACGCAGAGGAAGGCAATGGCCAACCAACCTCTGTTCATCTGCCCTGACCTGGATGGCCCAGGCTAGCCCGATTTCATCAGCTCTCAGAAGCAAACAGAGTAGGCCCTAGTTAGTGCTTGGATGGGAGGCCACCAAGGAAGTCCAGGGGTGCTATGCAGAGGAAGGCAATGGCCAACAAACCTCTGTTCATCTGCCCTGACCTGGATGGCCCAGGCTAGCTGGATCTCATCAACACTTGGATGCTAAGCAATGTCGGTCTCGGTTAAGGCTTGGATGGGAGGCCACCAAGGGAGTCCAGGGTTGCTATGCAGAGGAAGGCAATGGCCAGCGAACCTCTGCTCATCTGCCCTGACCTGGATGGCCCAGGCTAGCCAGATCTCATCAGCTTTTGGACACTAAGCAGGGTCAACCCTGGTTAGTGCTTGGATGGGAGACCACCAAGGGAGTCCAGGGTTGCTACGCAGAGGAAGGCAGTGGCCAATCAGCCTCTGTTCGTCTGCCCTGACCTGGATGGCCCAGGCTAGCCCGGTCTTATCAGCTCTTGGACGCTGAGCAGGGATGGCCCTGGTTAGTGCTTGGATGGGAGACCAGGGTTGCTATGCAGAGGCAGGCAATGGCAAACCACCTCTGTTCATCTCTTGCCTTGAGGACCCCACAGGTTCGCCATGAGTCAGCTGTGACTCAATGGCACTTTCCACCAGATACGAACAATACAGCCAGATGCCCCCCCATAAGGTACTTCCCAGGTGATGAGGACTGATGGCCTGCTTGCAAAAAAAAACAAACCCACCTAGCTTGTGCTTCTGCTAGCTGGAAAGAGTGGGACGAAATACCTGTTTAAGCCTATTGTGAACATGACAAAGGCTGATTTTACACCTCCCCTCTAAAGTAGTTTGACTGCTGTCTTTTCCTGTGCTGATTTCACAGTGGTGTGAAATTTCACTCCAGAGGGTATAAGTGCACTAAGAAACCACAATTGTTTAAAGCAGAATAAAGCGGTATAATACTAGCTTGACCACAGGAGGGCAATTAGTAGATATGGACATTTCAGTGGCAGCACAGTTTCACACCACACAGAGGTATGGGCAGGTTTTTTTGGAACTAGAATGATTCCAGCGGGAAAGTCAGATGTAAAATCAGCCAAAGTGACAACAAATGTACATGATTGTAAGTTTAGCAACTGGCCTTTTGGGGGGGGGGGGCAGGGGTACTTTTCCGGGGTACTTATGGCTGCACAATGCTCCCTCTAAGTCGTGGAGTCCTGTGAGCTAAACTTCTACTTTTGTGAGCTACTGGCATTAAAGAAGTGAGCCAGCGATTTGGCTACGGCATGAACTAGTCGGCTCTGGTGCCATCCTTCCTGAGCTGAAACAAAAATGTGTGCGCCGGAGGCTAAAATACTGAGTTAGCTCACGCTTACCCTCAGCTTAGAGGGAACACCGGCTGGGAGAAAGAGCCTCTTCCTCAGCGCTTTCGGAGACAGCTGCTGTGTGACAGTGACCCAAAGGAGTTCGGGCTGCTTCCTCCAAACCAAAGGGCATGCAAATGAGGGGCGCACACGGCCTGGAGATTTACATGCAAGGGCACAGTCCAAGAGAGGCCCGGGTCACGTATTCGAAACAAATAAGCAGCCCGGTTGACTTCCTGCCAGATAACATGGGCTTCGAGCAGCTTGAGAGAGGCAGAAGGCAATCTAGGGCTCTACGGGGCGACCATGCCTTTTATCCAGTTTTAACTGTGTGCATCTTTTGTGAGTGTGTGGGCATATCTGTGCTAACTTGTGCTATCTCTTTCCAAGGAGAGCAATGCTGCGCCGCTGACGGATGTCTCTTCCAGGTAAGAACGGGCGCTTGCATCATCATTCTGTTTAGGTACTGAGACGCAGGAGACAATCTTCCAATAAGAAGGCTTTTATTCAGGATCTTACTCAACTCTACTGAAGACTGCTGAGAGCGGCACCAAGATTTATACTGTTCCACAACTGAACTGTACGCAATGTAACTATTTACACGAGGTCTAATCGGACCTAAGCGGAGCTTCGTGAGAGGATACTCTGTATGGCTTTAGGACCAATAGGAGGTCTTTATTAGTCAGCCAATCACAACCCAGGGAATAGGTTGCCAAGTCCAGGTTGGAAAATGCCTGGAGACTTTGGGGGTGGAGCCAGGAGAGGGTGGGGTTTGGGGAGGGGAGGGGCCTCAGCATGATACAATGCCATGGAGACCCCCCTTCAAAGCAGCCATTTTCTCCAGGGGAGCTGATTTCTGTCAGCTGGAGATCAGTTGTAAAAGCGGGAGATCTCCAGGCCCCACCTGGAGGCTGGCAACCCCACACAGGGAGCTAGGATACCTTAGCTAACTCAGCACGAGCCGTAACCAAACAACTTAGAAATAACTCAGAACATAACAATTCTGGCTCTGTTTTGCTGTGGATTGGGCTCTCAGACGGGTCCTTATTTATTCTCTTTAGCAGGGAAGACGTTTCCTCGGACATTTCCATCCCTGCATCAGGAAAGAGTGAAGACTCGCATGGTGAGTAATGTCTACGTATCTACAAAGTAACAGATCCGTTATAAGGTTTTGGTTTTTGACCTCCAAGGCCCTGAACAGTCAGGGACCGACATACCTACGGGACCGCCGCTCCTGGTACGTCCCGCCACAGAGCTCAGCGCTTGGAAGATCAGCGTTGGCTGGTGGTCCCCGGCCCGAAAGAAATCCGGCTGCCCTCAACCAGACTCGGGCCGAAAAGGTTCCTGCTTGGTGGAACTCTCTGCCTGATGACATCTGCGCTCTGCGGGAACCCAGTACAGTTCCGCAAGGCGTGCAAGAGAGAGATGTTCCGCCGGGCCTATGGTTGAGGACAGCAACTGCCTCGTTGTACTTGGCCCATGATCGCCCCCTTTCCCCCCCGGAGGGGAGTGATATATTCTAAACATTGCCGATGATATGCCTGTTTTTAAGGGCTTTATTCTGAAAATTTGGTTGATTATTCTGAGGTATGTATATTATTTTGTTGTGGATTTTTTTATTATGATGTACACTGTTCTGAGGGGCTGCAGTGGCTGAAGTGGTTAAGACACTGAACTGCAAGACCAGAAGGTCGGTAGTTCAGCAGTTCGAGACCCGGGTGCCGCATGACGGAGGGAGCTCCCGTCTCTGGCCCCAGCTCCTGCCAATCAGCAGTTCGAAAGCAAGAAATGGCAAGTAGATAAATCGGGACTGCTTCGGTGGGAAGGTAACAGCGTTCCGTGCGCCTTGGCTTCTAGTCAAGCCGGCCCCATGACCACAGAGACGTCTTCGGACAGTGCTGGCTCTTCGGCTTGGAAACAGAGATGAGCGCCGCATCCCTAGAGTCGGATTCGACTGGCTTTCGAGCAAGGGAAACCTTTACCTTTACCTTCACTGTCCTGAGTCCACCCGGGGGAGGGCAGTTTATAAATCAAATAAATAAATAGTAATGTCAAATTGCAGCCCTGCATGGTATTCAAGGCAGTAGACTTACAGAAGGGGGGTTTGCCATTGCTTGCCTCTGTGTAGGGGCCCTGGAATTCTTGGTGGTCTCCCATCCAAGTGCTGACCAGGGGCCAACCCTGCTTAAGAAGAGTGAAGAAGAGACTGGATTTATACCCTGCCCTTCCCTACTCGAAGGAGTCTCAGAGTGGCTTACAAACTCCTTTCCCTTCCCCTCCCCACAACAGACATCCTGTGAGGGAGGTGGGGCTGAGAGAGCTCTGAGACGACGGTCCTTGAGAGAACAGCTGGTACAGAGCTACGGCTTGCCCAAGGTCATCCAGCAGCTGCAAGTGGAGGAGTGGGGAATCAAACCCGGTTCTCCCAGATTAGAGTTCGCGCACTTAACCACTACACCAAACTGGCTTCTGGGATCTGACGGGATCGGGCTAAGCTGGGCTATCCAGGACAGGACAAGCAGTGCGTCGCAGAGTGGATAATGGATGACATTACATAATGTTGTCGTGTGTGTGAATGCTTTGTGTAGTGAGTGACCGTGCGGTCTCTGGCTCTTGCACATTGTTCTAATCTAGCTAACCGTTAAGTAGAGATGAAGCCTAAGCTAGACGTGGCGATAGGAGACCCGTGACTTAAATCAGTTTAAGCCAGTTTGGTGTAGTGGTTAAGTGCGCGGACTCTAATCTGGGAGAACCGGGTTTGATTCCTCACTCCTCCACTTGCACCTGGCTGGATGACCCTGGGCAAGCCATAGCTCTGTACCAGCTGTTCTCTCAAGGACAGTTGTTTCAGAACTCTCTCAGCCCCACCTACCTCACAGGGGGTCTGTTGTGGAGAAGGGAAAGGAGTTTGTCAGCCGCTCTGAGACTCCTTTAGATAGTGAAGGGCGGGGTATAAATCTAATCTCTTCTCTTCTTCACTGGCACTTTTGTTTTTAGAAAGCTAAGCAGGAAGGTGGGTCTTATCAGGTGGAAATGCAACATCCTTTTTCTTTCGGTGTAGTTGTCGAGAGCAGCGGACTCTAATCTGGAGAACTCCACTCCTTTACATGCAGCCAACTGGGTGACTTTGGGTCAGTCCCAGTTCTCTCAGAGCTCTCTCAGCCCCACCTACCCCTCAGGGTGTCTGTTGTGGGGAGAGGAAGGAGATTGTAAACTGCTCTAGACTCAGAGTGAAGGGAGGGATGTAAATCTAATCTCCTCTTCTTCTTCTAAAATAGGGTGGTGGAAGGTGCTGTCAAGTTGCAGCCAACTTAGGGCCACTCCTCATGGACCAATTTCTAGTTAGAGCAGCCTAAAAACAGCGAGCAAATCCATATCACGCCATGCCAGAGAGCAATAACAGGAAGGGGCCCAGCGGTAGATCTTCCAACATGTGCCAGTGGGCCCTGTCCTTTGCCTGAAATGCTGAGACGTAAAAAGTATAGGATTGGTTGTTTTATGAAAAGGGACACCAGCTGCCTCCATGAACAACCGAATGTTTGTACAATAGTTTTTAAAATTCCCCTTCTTTGCCACCGCTGCAAGACAGCCCCGTATTTTAGGTGGGCATGGTAATTGACTGTTTCCGTGGTTGACGTCTGGCTTTTTAAAAGCATTGTTTAAAAGGCCGTAGGAGCTCTATTTATGGTTGCTTTGTTTATTTATTTATTTAATTCCTTTCTCTCCCGCCTTTCCTTTATATCCCGCAAGAGCCAGTTTGGTGTAGCGGTTAGGAGCGCGGACTCTAATCTGGGAGAACCGGGTTTGATTCCCCACACCTCCACATGCAGCTGCTGGTGTGACCTTGGGTCAGTCACAAGTTCTCTCAGAGCTGTTCTCTCAGGGGCAGTTCTCAGGAGAGCTCTCTCAGACCCGCCTACCCCACAGGGTGTCTGTTGTGGGGAGGGGGAGGGAAAGGAGATTGTCAGCCGCTCTGAGATGCCTTTGGGTAGTGAAGGGCGGGGTAGAAATCCAGTCTCTTCTTCTTCTTCTTCTTCCTCCCCAGTGGGAACCCAAAGCTGCTTACATCATTCTCCTCTCCTCTGTTTTATCCTCACAACAACCCTGTGGGGTAGATTAGGCCTGGAGTACATCTCTGGCTCAAGGTCACCCAGCAAGCTGCCCAGGCAGAGTGGGGACTCGCACCCGCATTTCCCAAATCCCAGTCCAACACTTTAACCACTACCACGGCAATGCTGCCTCTAAGCTGTGGAGACTTGTGAGCAGAAATTTTACTTTGCGAGCTACTGGCATTAAAGTTGTGAGTGAGCAGTTTGGGCTGCTGCATCAGTTAGTTTGCTCTGGAGCCATCCTTCCTGAGCGGAGACAAAAACGTGTGAGCCGGAGGCTAAAAAACTGTGAGCTAGCTCACACTGACTCAGCTTAGAGGGAACACTGTGCCACGGAATGTTTACCTCTTGCTATGGCCTCTAACCATGGATGAATGGAATGAATGAGGCCCAGCACCAATGTAAACAGTCTCCCGATGGTCTAGGGTTCTATGGGGTGAGGTGGGGTAGGGTCCTTTACTGTAATAAGTCTAAGAGATGCCAAATGGATCGCATTGGTATTTCCCCCTTCTCTCCATTCATAGCTACGGACTCCACACTACTGCATACCGCGACAGAGAGAAATTGTGAGGCTACCCCTGAGGCAGAGGAGGAACCAGTAGCCTCAGAGAAGGAAGCAAAAGAGGATGGTCTAAACAACATGGCGGCTGTTCCAGGTAGCGATCTGGGGAAAGGAAGGCTCTCTTTGTGTTCTGACAGCCATCCGAGCTCCCTCTTGTACGAGCAGAATTGCTGAGAGGATCTTCCAGCCCGGAAACTTCTTCAGCAAAGACGATCATATCCTGTGCTTTAATCATGCTACTATTGCTGCCCCACTAGAAGTTCCCTCAAAGTTGCCACCATAATTATACAGGCATACTTCAATGCATGCGCCTTCACCAGCATACTGTCAGCTCTGCTGATAAATCTATCTAGACCACAGACAATCGCTGCTTGAAGCTTGCCTCAAGAGACGGTGTGCTCTCTAACTGTGTCCATGTTCCTTCTTTCTCTTTGCTAAATCCAGCGGGGGAGTCTCCTTCAGCTGTGGCTACGTCCAGCATTGCCATGGAGAGAACCGGGCAGAAGGGCAAGTGAGTGCCGGGTTTCTGTGGGCGACTGTCTTGAACATAAGAGAAGCCAGTGTTGGATCAGGCCAATGGCCCATCCAGCCCAACACTCTGTCATACAGTTACCCCAAACCCGGTGCCATCAGGAGGTCCACCAGCGGCTATCTCGTGGTGGCCGAATAGACCATCAGTGGCCAGAGGCCAAGTTGCTTCTGGAGCAACAGCAAACTTGCCAGTCTCCTAACTATAAATACATGTTGATGGGGTCTGAACTGGCAGAGACTGACCACGAGAGAGATCTTGGAGTCGTAGTAGATAACTCGCTGAAAATGTCGAGACAGTATGCGACTGCAATGAAAAAGGCCAGCGCTATGCTGGGGGTTCTTAGGAAGGGGACTGAAGACAAATCAGCCAGTATCATAATGGCCCTGTATAAATCAATTTGGAGTACTGTGTACAGTTCTGGTCACCACACCTCAAAAAAGATATTGGAAAAAGTGCAGAAAAGGGCAACTAGAATGATAAAAGGGTTGGAACACTTTCCCTATGAAGAAAGGTTGAAGCACTTGGGGCTCCTTAGCTTGGAGAAATGACGGCTGAGGGGTGACATGATCGAGGTTTATAAGATTATGCATGGGATGGAGCAGGTAGAGAAAGAAGTCCTTTTCTCCCTTTCTCACAAGACAAGTACTCAGGGGCACTCCATGAAATTGCTGAGCAGTCGGGTTAGAACAGAGAAAAGGAAGTCCTCCTTCACCCAAAGAGTGATTAACATGTGAAATTCACTGCCACAGGAGGTGGTGACGGCTACAAGCATGGACGGCTTCAAGAGGGAATTGGATAAACATATGGAGCAGAGGTCTATCAGTGGCTATAAGCCACAAGGGACAGATAGGAACTCTCAGTCTGGGGCAAGGGATGCTCTGTATTCTTGGTGCTTGGGGCGGGGGAAGAGTGGGAGGGCTTCTAGCATCCTGGCCCCACTGCTGGACTTCCTGAGGGCACCTGGTATTTTTGGCCACTGTGTGACACAGAGTGTTGGACTGGAAGGGCCACTGGCCTGATGCAACATTGGCTTCTCTTATGTTCTTATTTTCTTATGGGGTATTGTTAACTCTCAGGTTCTGTTGCCTGCTGCCACTTCAACCAGGTGGGAGGGGAAAAATGGTGGTGTTGCATGTGCCATTACATTACTTCCAGTGAAAACCTGGAAATGACAGAGAGTAGCTTTAGGAATAACCAGAAGCTCCATGGGTCAACCATGGTGTTTCTGGCAACTCCTAGAGCTACCCTTCTGGGTTTTCACTGGAAGTGACACAGCGGCACATGCATGGTTGTTGTCCCCATGTCTCCTCCTTCCCGTCAGGTGCCAAGTACGGTCTGGCAACACTAAGCAACAGTGTGTGGGGGGGATATTGGCTCCTTCCCCTCTTTGTGGGCCTCCTGGGAGCATCCTGTTGGCCATGGTAGAAAATGGGATGCTGGACTAGTTGTCCCATTTTCATCTGGCCCAGCACAGCTGCATTTACGATCTGCTAACATTGCTCAGTGGTTAAGACACTGAACTGCAGACCGAAAGATCAGTAGTTCGGCAGTTCAAGACCTGAGTGCCGCATGACGGAGTGAGCTCCTGTCTCTGGCCCCAGCTCCTGCCAACCGAGCAGTCCGAAAGCAAGAAATTGCAAGTAGATAAAGAGGTACCACTTCGGTGGGAAGGTAACAGCGTTTCGTGCACCTCAGCATCTAGTCATGCCGGCCACATGACCATGGAAACGTCTTCGGACAGCGCTGGCTCTTCGGCTTGGAAACGGAGATGAGCACCGCCCCCTAGAGTCAGGTTCGACTGCCTTTCGAGCAAAGGGACACCTTTACCATTTTTTAACATGAACTGTGTCTTGTTTTAATTTCAGCGTTTCTCCCAATGAGAGAGAGGTGGAGGTAAGCCTTGGTATGATCTTCTCCCCCATCTCATATTATTAATCTTACTAACTGAAATGACTGCTGAGCGACAGGCCCCTCCCCCTACCAAAGCTTTTTTTTTCTGGGGGTCCCTCACCCCAGCCTGATCTAAGCGAGGCATCAAATGAAAGTAAATATGACTCACTAGCTTTACGGGGCCCCGGGATTTTGTCCCTCGAATCCTCCCCCAGCCTTAACTAGTTTTTTCCCACCTTAGCATTGCAGTTTTGCTTTGCTGATTAATGTTTAAGATGTGTGAAATAGCTTGACAGAGCCGCCATAATCCTCCTCCTGATTCTTGGGCTTTCCCACACACGTTATTTCCTCACCTTTAAAAGGGCTCCTAAATAAGCCGGAGACACAACGATAAAATATCAAAGCGGCCACTAGAGGGAGCAAAACATGTGCAGAAAAGGGGGGGGGGGGGGACAGACAACGGGGTGGACACACAAGCAAGGATATAAAGATTTGCAGGGGGAAAAACCCTTCACTGGTTGGAAACTTATCTCCCTCAGAAGAAGGAGGACACGTAACACAAATGCTGTATAGTGAAACATTAAGAGGGGCCTCTTTTAATGCAAAGCCAGGCTTCCATTTCGTACACAACTGTGTAACTTATTTCAGTAGTCATTCTGACCTTCTCTGGCTGTGGAGTGAGCATCTTTTTTGGAAACTTGCTGAGAGAGATTTGGGTGAGGGATCCTTCTGTACCTCCAGGGGTGGTTGTCTATTACTGACAAGGGCTCACCAAGAAGTCACGTCACTCGGGTGGCCGGGTCCCCTCCTTGCTCCAGCGGGGGGATTTGGGGGGCATTCTGGAGGTGATTGTGGGACTCCCAACTTCACTTCCATGTTTCATCTTTTGTGTTAAATATTCATGTCAATACAAAGTCCCCAGCTGATTGGTTCACATGATCCGTTCCTCCAGCCCAATGATTTGGATTCCCGGCTTTGGAAATGGCACATTTTGACCACTGGTTTGTGCTCTTCCCTGCTTCCCCATTGCTACCTTCCCCATTGCTACCTTTCAATGGCTCGGTTGTGTATCCATTTCCGTGAGCGGTGTGTTAACGTTGGCAAATGCCAGTAAGAGGCGGCCCCTCCCCACCAGGTGTCTAGTCATCATCCCTAGGAATTGTCTGTCCCTTTCAACAGGCAGAATTTCTTAGGCTCTCTCTGGGATTCAAATGTGACCTCTTTACTCTGGAGAAAAGAGTGAGGCTGGAAGAAAGGTCCCGGGATCTGGCTGAAGAGAACCTGAAAAAGGAGATTGCCAGTGCCTTGAAACTGCTAGAGGTAAGAAAGCAGGCAGGCGCCTCGGAAGGGTGGGAGATGACTCTTGACTTTTTAAATGTAGCTGTGGGTTGGATCTGGAATTGCCCTCAGCACGTGCAGAGCTCTTTCCCTCGTGGGGGCAAGCTCTGGCTGAGGAGTGGGAGAAAGACAAGGTCTGTGATTTGAATGGGGGGAAATTCAGCAGTGGGAGGCGTCGACTGGCTAGCACCCATGCCGTCGCCAACGCCCTGTGCTTCCCTTCTCTGATCTCTTAAGTGCTGCCCGAGTAGTTAGCGCAGCAATGGCACGCAACCTGATTAAAGAGTAGATAAAGGTTTATTTAGGAATTAATATACTTGATAGGAAAGAGGAGAGGCAGAGATGGGTTCCTCACTACCTCTCTAGCTGAGAGAGAGGGCAAGACTGAGGCCGCGGTCACACGGCCCTTAAATGCGGGAGGAAGGGCTATTTCCTCCCGCATTTAAAGGGGCCGTCCACAACGGCCGCAGAAAGTCCTGCGCCGAAGCGGGCTTAAATGCGGGTTGCTCCCGCATTTTCCAACCCCAGGAAAATCAACAGTTTTCCCGGGTGTTGCGGGAGGAACCCGCATTTTAGCCATCTGGCCAGCCCTCTCTCGCAATCATTCCGAGAGTGGGGCTGTCCAGATGGTCCCGTCGGCCATTCCGCCCCCCTTTACACTTGGGCGTTTGGGCAGTCAAGCACCCAAGTGTAAAAGGGGAGGAAAAAAACCCCCAAACTTACCTTTGCCGCCACTTCCGCGGCCGCCGCCACCTCTGCCACCGCCTCTGCCACCGCCTCTGCCGCTTCTGCGGCCGCCGCCGCTTCCACGGCCGCCGCCTCTGCCGCCACCGCCACTTCTGCAGCCACCGCCGCTTCTGCAGCCACCGCCGCTTCCACCGCGGCCGCTTCCACCGCGGCCGCCTCTAATGCTTCTGCTGCCACAGGGGTTGGGATGTGTAGACATCCCAACCCGCGGTAGAAAAATGCGGCCCCTTTAAATCCGGGAGGATTCCCGGATTTAAAGGGCCCGTGTGACCGCAGCCTGAGTGTGGCACTTCCAAGAAGAAGGGGGGAATTGCCCTGAGATTAGCAATTTGGAGACAGACAAGGAATGACATTTAAAAGGAGAGAAGGCACTGACCTCACTAAGAGAACATAAGAGACGCCAATGTTGGATCAGGCCAGTGGCCCATCCAGTCCAACACTCTGTGTCACAGAGTGGCCAAAAACACCAGGTGCCCTCAGGAGGTCCAGCAGTGGGGCCAGAACTCCAGAAGCCCTCCCACTGTTGCCCCCATCCCCCCCAGCACCAGGAATACAGAGCATCACTTGCCCCAGACTGAGAGTTCCTATCTGTACCTTGTGGCTAATAGCCACTGATGGACCTCTGCTCCATATGTTTATCCAATTCCCTCTTGAAGCCATCCATGCTTGTAGCTGCCGCCACCTCTTGTGGCAGTGAATTCCTCGTGTTAATCACTCTTTGGGTGAAGAAGTCCTTCCTTGTATCTGTTCTAACCCGACTGCCCGGCAATTTCATGGAGTGCCCACGAGTCCTTGTATTGTGAGAAAGGGAGAAAAGGACTCTACCTACCTACTAGCCTATCTAATTGTCTTCTTGCTGCCCCCTGCAAGGTCTTCTCTTCTTTGTACCCCAGACATTGCCTTTTTCAAATCAAAGCTCATTTGCAAACACTCTTAAATGACTGTGGTATGCATTTCACATTGGGGGGGGGGGGGGACAAATAGACATACATGTGCCACTTTGAAACAAAACCATGTTGTCTGACTAGTGATGGGGTGAGCAAAACTCTTTGCCTAGCTAGTGTTTTGACTCATGTGTAATGTGCTTCCCATCCTAACCTGGGCTCATGCTGTAGATGAACAACTTTTCTTTGACCGCTGTCTCAAAATGCATCTGGTTTTGCCCAAGGAGGATATGGAGGGGCACCCGAACAGAATAGCTTCCCATATGGCCGGACTTGCAGGCTTGGACTTCGGCATTTCACTCAAAGCCCTTATTTAACAGAAAGGACTGTGCTGAGAAGGGTGGTGGCTAAACTCTGCCCTTTAGGAGTGGAACTAGATGTGGCAAACACGGGCCTGCCGCTCAAAAGTGGCAGCCTTGGGTCTCGTTTCTACAGCTGTGCATTACAGAGGACAAAAATGGTTCTTTACTCAGGGATGCCATTTTCAGCGGCAACCCCACTGCTGTCATGTCCAGTTCCACCCTCTAGGCATCTTGTATTTTGACTTTGTTTGACTGCAGTTTGGGGGCATGGCTTAAGACAGTGGTTGCGGTCACACATGTGAGATAAAGCGGGCGGGAAGAGAGGCTATTTCCTCCGGCGTAAGTTGACCCACAGTTGCGCGATCACACAGTCTTTTAAAGCTGTGGGCACAGCCCGCCACTGCGTGATCAGACGCCACCGCGGGTGAGTGGGGTTGGGGGGGTTTGCCGTTTGTCTCCGATGCACTTAAACAAGGGATCGATGATTCACATCTCAGCCCTGAGGGGCTTCGTATGAAGTGTGTGATGATGCACACACTGAGAAGGGGAAAAAAACAATGGCAGGGAGTCGGGATGGCCTGATCAGACCATCCTGATGTCATGAGTGCGCACTGGAGCGATCAGATGCGGCAAAGTCCGTCTGTGGCCCGTAGCAACCCGTTTGCTACCAGACTTTCCCAGGTGTCTTTTAAATCCGCTTGTGCACTTCCCAAATGTTGTCTGATCGCGTTCCTTTAATCCGCCTGGCATCCGCTCCTATGTTGGGGCTACTTGTGTGTGTGATTGCGACCAGCGTTGTGCGTACGTGTTGTGTTTCCCCCTCTGATTGTGAATGTGCTCTTTGACCAGTCTCTGGCCCCTCTCAGTGAAGACAACCAAGCGCAGGAGATAGCGAAGAAACTGCAGAAGAGCTTGGAGCTCCTCAGCCTGTACACCGGCCGGGTTGCCAGCAAGGCAGAAATGCTGGGAGCCATCCATCAAGTAAGTGAGACATCCCAGGAAATGGCAAGGGCGGACGGTTTTAATGTACAAGCTCTGTGACATTCCAGGGTGTGTGTTTTTTAAATGCGTCACAAGGTTCTAGATCTTTGTCAGAGCTGGGGAGGGATGATTCAAGTTGATACGGGTGAGGGGGACAAATGATTAGGCCTGTTTGTGTCATGGTGTGTCACAAAACCTGAGTGAAGACTTAGGCCGCGGTCACACGGCCCCTTAATGCGGGAGGAAGGGCTGCTTCCTCCCGCATTTAAAGGGGCCGTCTACATAACCCCACAGCGAGTCCCGCTGCGAAGCGGGCTTCAATGCGGGTTGCTCCCGCATTTACTGACCCCGGGAAAAACTAGTGTTTTCCCGGGAGTCGCGGGAGGAACCCGCATTTGAGGTTATCTGGACAGCCCTGTCTCGCAAGCATTGCGAGAGCAGGGCTGTCCAGATGGCTCCCCCGCCATTCCCCCCCCTTTTACACTTGGGCGCATGGCTATTCATGCGCCCAAGTGTAAAAGGGGGGGAAAAAACACTCCCCACTCACCAGGCCGCCGCTGCTGCAGCTGCCTCCACCGACGTTCCCGGCAGCCTTTCCTGCTGCCGCCGCCGCCATGGCCGTCCCTTGGCCGTTGCCGCCATTGCCGCGGCCGCCATAGCCGCCACCACCGTTGCCGCCATTGCCACGCCCGCAGCCGCCGTTGCCGCACCCACGGCCGTCGTTGCCGCCGTTGCTGCGGCCGCTGCTGCTTCTGCCACGCCCGTGGCCATTGTTCCCGCTGCGGCCTCTTCAGCGGCCGCGGCCCCCGTTCCAGGGGCCGTTGCGGCCGCCGACGTTGCAACTGTGGTTGGGATGTGTAAACATCCCAACCCGCAGGAGGAAAAACGCGGCCCCTTTAAATCCGGGAGCCCTCCCGGATTTAAAGGGGCCGTGTGACCGCGGCCTTATTAATGTTAAATGAAGAAAAGAAGAAAAGGCTGAGTTAAAGACTCTGTTCCCCGAGCTCCTCACTCTTGCACTAAGAAAACTTTTCATCTTGAGTAGCTGTACTTAGGGCTGATCCAGTAATTTAATAAAGTAGCATTCCCGTTTGCATGTTTGAAGAATGTTTGGACAGCTCTATCATCAGTTGTCAGGCGAATGGGTTTCATTTTACCTGAACTCTTGGAAGCTTTCATGGCAGCTTGCTCCCACTATGGGGCCTCCTTTCAAAGTTGAGTTGTGCTGGATGTCTCCTAGTTCAAGCAGTGTCCTCCTCATAGGAATCTAACCATTGGCTGTGGTCCCCTTCCAGTCTGACGGGCTTCTGGTTCCATTGCGCACACAAGAACGATATTGGGCGATTCTGCACTGGCTTTTCCCTCCATTGTTTTACCAACAGAAATTCCCCTCTGCACTGCATGCTGCCTTCACTTTCTTTGATCATTGGGCGTTACGGTACCTTCTGCAAAGGTTTACGGCCGTTCAGGGGTGACTTTGCAGTCAGTACAGCATTGCCCCCAGGGTATTTGAATTTGGTTTTGAGCGTCACTTTTTCTCCGCGTTGAGAAAATGCGGAGTGAATGCCCCATGCAGAACCGCCCATTGTTTTGTGGAACTGAGTGGCTGCCGGAGCTATGCTCCCTAACAAGGTTGCGTTCTCTTCAAGGCGCCACTAGACCGTGCAGAGTTAAACCCCGTGTTCCGATTTATGTGGTTTTCCTGGCGCCATTTTGAATTCCTCCGTGCCTACAGAATAGCTGGAGTGTGTGAGTGAGACACGAGTGACGCGATCCAGGTGCATGGCTCCTTGCTCATGCGATGAAGTCGCCGCTAAACTCACCAGCCAGTCTCTTTCCACTCCCAACTTTAATTCGTAGGAGAGCCGAGTCAGTAAAGCAGTAGAAGTGATGATTCAGCATGTGGAAAACCTGAAGCGTACCTACGCGAGAGAGCATGCAGAGCTGGAGGAGCTGAAGGAGGTGTTGTTCCAGAACGAAAAGTCCTTCAGCTCTTCAGGGGATCGAGGTAATGGCTGAGAAGACGGCAGCAAGAGCCCCCATGACAGCTGTTTACTCTCCTGTAGGGCAGGGGGGTGGATAGCCCAGGCTAGCATGGTCTCATCGGATCTTGGAAGCTAAGCAGCATCGGCCCTAGCTAGTTTTTGGATGGAATACTGCCAAAGAATACCAGGGTTGTGACATAAGAACATACGAGAAGGCATACTGGATCAGGCGAATGGCCCATCCAGTCTGACATTGTGTCACACAGTAGCCAAAACCCAGGTGCCATTAAGAGGTCCACCAGCAGGGCCATAAGAACATAAGAGAAGCCATGTTGGAACAGGCCAGTAGCCCATCTAATACAACACTCTGTGTCACACAGTGGCCAAAACTCAGGGGCCATCACGCAGCCCACTAGCAAGGCCATAAGAACATAAGAGAAGCCATGTTGGATCAGGCGAATGGCCCATCCAGTCCAACACTCTGTGTCACCCAGTAGCCAAAACCCAGGTGCCATTAAGAGGTCCACCAGCAGGGCCATAAGAACATAAGAGAAGCCATGTTGGATCAGGCCAGTGGCCCATCTAATCCAACACTCTGTGTCACACGGTGGCCAAAACCCAGGTCCACCAGCGGGGGGTAAGCAGTGGCAAACCACTTCTGAACCTCTCTTGCCTTGAAAACCTTACGGAATAGCCATAAGTCAGCTGTGACTTATTGGCCAACAATGACAACCGAGGGTGCGGTTGCCGAGCATCAGACAGACACTGAACACGTGGAGACTTCTAAGGCATGTGCCATGTTCACATGCCGTCCATTGCGTGATATGCCTGACCTTGCATCCAGAGGCACACCCTGTAAGCAGTTCCAGATACTGAGACTCACCCGAGAGAGAAGCTGCTTTGTGGAGAACGTCTCACCCGAGCATCAGTGTAGAGGCAGAGAGATTATGTGTCTGCGCTACAAAATGGTGGGAGATGACCCTCCTGTCTGACACAATGGCCAACCAGATGCCCTCGAGGAACAGCAGACAGGCCAATAGAGGCTAAGGCCTTCTCCTGATGTTGCCTCCCAGAGGCCTCCAGAGGCCTGGCATGTGTAGCATTTTCAAGCATTGAGAGTGCTTGTAAACTCTGTGATGGCAAAACAAAGTAGCCCGCTTCTGCTACGGGTGGCTGTAAGGGTCAGTCGCCTCAGGCCACTTAGCGGTCTTCTGGCTGTGGCATAATTCGAACTGGAGGCCTCCAGATCTGAAGCTCGGTCGTTACGATGCTAGGCTACGGCTATGGAAGCGTTCAGCAGGCAGTGGGAAGGTTGATAGGAGAAGAAATGGTTTTTACCACCCCGCTTCCCTACGTCAAGGAATCTTCAAGCGGCTGACCAATCGCCTTCCCTTCCTCCCCCCACAACAGGCAACCTTGTGAGGCAGATGGGGCCGAGCAAGTTCTGAGAGAGTGGTGACTGGCCCAAGGTCACCCAGCTGGCTGCATGTGGAGGAGTGGGGAATCAGACCCAGTTCCCCAGATTAGAATCTGCTGCTCTTAACCACTACCCCACGCTGGCTCTCCCTGCAACAGGCTCCTTGTGAGGCAGGTGGGGCTGAGCGAGTCCCAAGAGAACTGTGACCGGCCCGAGGTCACCCAGCAGGCCTCCTGTGGAGGAGGAGTGGGGAATCAAACCCGGTTCTCCAGACAAGAGTCCGCTGCCCTTCACCACGACGCCACGCTGGCTCCCACATCTTTGCCTGCTCCTTCCCCTTTTAGACAGCTTAGCATGAACTAACCACTGGGGATTCTTAGCACAGCAACTGTTGTGTTTGGCCTCGGAGGTCTTGGCCGTGCTGCATTCACCACCTGCTGCTATTCTCATTCCTCTTGCAGACGACTCTTCAAGTAAAAAGCTCTCGGGCTCACTAAAGGTACAGCTGCAATCACGATGCAGAGCTGCTTGCTTTTCGGTCGGCTTGGTGCTTGACGCGCCCTTTCCTGTGTTGCGCATGGCTATAATCGCGGAAAGCAGAGTCTGTTGAATTGCCTCCCTGCTTCCTCTCCCCATGCCCACCCCTCGGGCTGCGGAATGCAAACAGTCCACATATAAAAACGTCTACACTTTAACTGCTCTGACCTGGACGGCCCAGGTTAGTACTTGGATGGGAGACCACCAAGGAAGTCCAGGGTCGCTACGCAGAGGCAGGAAATGGCAGAACCACCTTTCAGTGTCTTTTGACTTGACCTGGATGGCCCACGCTGGCTCACCCTCATCAGATCCTGGAAGCTAAGTGGGGTCATCCTGGGGAGGAGGAGGAGGAGGAGGAGGAGGAGGAAGAAGAGGAAGAATGAGAAGAGATTGGATTTAGACCCCACCCTTCACTACCCAAAGGAGTCTCAGAGCAGCTTACAATTTCCTTTCCCTTCCCCTCCTCACAACAGACACCCTGTGAGGTAGGTGGGGCTGAGAGAGTTCTCTCGAGGACTGCCCTTGAGAGAACAGCTCTGAGAGAGCTTGTGACTGACCCAAGGTCACACCAGCAGCTACATGTGGAGGAGTGGGGAATCAAACCCCGGCTCTCCCAGATTAGACTCTGCGCTCCTAAACACTGCACCAAAGTAGGTTAGAACTTGGATGGGAGACCCCCCCCCCCCAAGGAAATCCAGGGGTCACTACGCAGAGGCAGGCAATGGCAAATCACCTCTGAACGTCTCTTGCCTTGAAAACCCTACAGGGTCGCCATAAGTCCACTGTGACTTAACAGCAGTTGACAGACACACAGTGGGGGGGGGGGGGGGGGTAAACTATTCGACAGTGGCTGTCACTGAATACATATTCATCCAAAATAGTGGGTGCAACCCCTGCCCCCCCAATTAATATTATTCCCATCGACCAGTAAAGCCAGGACACTAGAAGCCCTCCCACTGTTGCCCCCCCCCCAATCAAGCATCAAGAATACAGAGCATCATTTGCCCCAGACTGAGAGCTCCTATCTATACCTTGTGGCTAATAGCCACTGATCGACCTCTGCTCCATATAAGAACATAAGAGAAGCTAATGTTGGATCAGGCCAGTGGCCCATCCAGTCCAACACTCTGTCACACAGTGGCCAAAAACACCAGGTGCCCTCAGGAGGTCTAGCAGTGGGGTCAGGACACTAGAAGCCCTCCCACTGTTGCCCTCCCCCTCCCCAAGCACCAAGAATACCGAGCATCACTTGCCCCAGACCGAGAGTTCCTATCTATACCTTGTGGCTAATAGCCACTGATGGACCTCTGCTCCATATGTTCATCTAATTCCCTCTTGGAGCCATCCATGCTTGTAACCGCCACCACCTCCCGGGGCAGTGAATTCCATGTGTTAATCACTCTTTGGATGAAGAAGTACTGTCTTTTATCTGACCAAGCAGCGATGCCCGGCTCAGTGCTTTCCTCTTGTGTTTCTCTTCCCTCCGCCACCCAATTTCTAGCTTCAGAAACAAACAAACCTGGAGATGAGCAAAAGTGTGCCAGCTTGCGTCACGCATCTACTCACGACCTTCTGCGCCGGGTGTAGCTGTCTGCAGAATTCATTTCCAAAGTGGGGGATTTAAAAAAACAAAAACAAATTGAGGAATCTTTCAACTATGCTTATATACAGTGCAGAAAGCTACAAGCCACCAGCCTTTCAAACACCCCCCACCCCCACCCCGGAAGTTCAGCTACCGCACAGTTCCCTCCAGGAGCCCATGGAAGGTCTTGAGGGGTGGACAAGACGTTTCTGCTCTGTCAGTAGTCTGCGAGACGTGCCATCTTTAGGCTGCATGCATCTGCACAGTTATTCCTGGAAATGGAAAAGTCAAGGTCTAGTTCTGCGTTTTGTTTGCATTGCAGGGCCCAGGCTAATTCTGCTGCTGCTGGAATCTTCTGCTTTGCTCCCAGCCCCTCCCCCTCCGCTTGTAGCGTCAAGTTGCCTTGGGCTGGTTTTGCACCCCTCTGTCTCCTCGCCATTCGTCTACAGCCGTGGCGAGAGGTTAATCTCCCTCTACGCCGCATGCCGCTTTCACTGTCTTTGTTCATCGGGTTTTATGGTACCATCTGCATAGATTTGTGGCCGTTCAGGGGCGACTTCGCAGTCTGCACGGCATTGTCCTGGGGTATCTGAATGTGGTTTTGAGTGGCACCTTCGTCAATTCCCCTGCCTGTTATCCCCTCTGTATTTATCACCTCGCTATGAATTACTTGGCTCAAGCGGCTAATGACCGCTGAGGCAAGTACTGGCACAGGAAAATCTGCATACCAATGCAGGAGCTAGCGCTGAAAACAAAATAGATGGCAAGCTGACACTAGCCAATGCAGAAACCAGGATCCGAGGCAATGCAATGAGAACATATTCCAAGGCAAGGGGGAACCAGGTCGAGTGCTGATAAAATGTGGAGCGAATGCCAGATGCAGAACGAACCTTGGTATTTCCATATCGCATTGTGCACCGGTGGCTGCTGCTGGCACATGGGGTAACATGCATCGGTGGCCTGCCAGACTCTTCTGCTGGGTGTGCAGAGCCGGTTCTTTGCCCAAGGTGAAGCCTTGAGGTGCTGGCAACATTGCTGGTTGGCTGCCATGATGTGCGACCAAGTACATTCAACATCTCTCCCTTCCCCCACTTTCATTGGCTGGCACACGAGTAGTCTCACAAGTACCAGTAGAAGAATAGTTGGCTCTATACCCCGCTTTTCTCTACCCAAAAGAATCTCAGAGCGGCTTACAATCGCCTTCCCTTCCTCTCCCCACAACAGACACCCTGTGAGGGAGCTGGGGCTGAAAGAGCTCTGAGAGAGCTGTGACTGACCCAAGGTCACCCAGTTGGCTTCACATGGAGGAGTGGGGAATCAAACCGGTTCTCCAGATTAGAGTCCGCCGCTCTTAGCCACCACACCACACAGGTGCTTTGGCAGGGTTGGCTGGCAGGCCATAAAGGTTGTCCGCTCCATGTCGCTGCAGATGTCCCAGGGCAGGGAGCTGAGCTAGGTTATGTGCTAAGGCCGCCGTTTAGTGTTGAAGAGCATGTACCACCATGCGCATGTTTGAGATCATGTGCTTTAGCACATGTGGGAAAACATACGGGTTGCATTCTGTGGATCTTCGCTGCCAAGAGCGGCACTTTCCTTTTCCTGTGGACCTGATCCGCGGGTGTTGGCACTCTCCTGTTCCTTGGGCCAGCGTTGAGTGCCCGCTGCCAACAGAACGGATCCTTTCATACAGAAGGGACAATCGCCAGGCCTTTCTGGAACCACACTTTGCTTCTCCAAGCGCTACCCCTGTCCTGAAGGGGCGGGGGCTCCTAAGCTGTCAACCGTGTAACCCATCGTGCAGTCATCTCTTGTCTCCTAGCAGTCATCCCTGCGCAGAGTTAGCATTGCAGCCTTGCCCAGGAATGCGGGAAACGCCACCTCCGGCTTGCCCTTGGTACGTAGGCACGTTCCCAATACCGATTCTCTCGCTTGCCCTAAATGCCTTGGCTAAATACACACTGAGGGTTCTTCTCTCTTTCTCCAAAGGCTCAGTTGAATGAAACGGATGGAAGTGACTGGAATGAGAAATTCAACAGGCGCCCAAGTTGGTAAGGCGACTAGGCTTTCTCCTGTGTTTCGAAGCGACAATTGAGAATCCAAACGTTTCGGAACTTTCCTTTAATTTGTGCGTGTGAGTGTGTGTGCACCTGGAAGTCACGGCGACCTCTGGTGACTGACCCCTGCTGGGGGCCTGGGGGATATCCAGAGAGGTGGCTGAATAAAGCCCGCCCCCGCCTCCCGACTGCTGGTATTCCAAGGAGGTCTCCCATCCCAGCCAGGTACTGGCCAGAGTCGACCCTGCTTAGCTTCCGAGATCTGACGAGATTGGGCTTGCCTTGGGCTATCCAGGTCAGGGCACATTTCAGAGCTTCCAAGTGCAGAGAGTTATCGGCTGGATATTAGGAAAAGCTTTTTCACAGTCAGAGTGGTTCAGAGGTGGGATCGGCTGCCTAGGGAGGCGGTGAGCTCCCCTTCACTGGCAGCTTCCAAGAAGAGGCTGGACGAATATCTGTCAGAGATGCTTTAGGCTGGTCCTGCATGGGGCAGGGGGCTGGACTAGATGGTCGGTATGGCCCCTTCCAACTCTATGATTCTGTGTACCTGTGAAGTAGGTCCAAACAGTGGGCTGGATCCAGGCTACATTTTGCCATCAGGGGAATGCAGCTTAACTGCTTCCCCCTTCCACAAGTCTCCATGAAACGGAGAGAGGGGCCCCCCAGGAACAAAACGAGTGCCGCTGCAGCCGCAAGGGGGCATCAGCGGGAACTGTCAATTAAGTCTGAATTCGTCCCAGTCGCTTTTTATTCATTGCTTGAAATCTGGTCCTGGATTATTATTAACTCTTGCGCCTGAGGCCATGCTCGCCAGTCCACCTTTTACTGAACAGGAAGCCTTTTGATACGGAACTTGAACGGAGCGGCGGAGGAAGTTCTCCTTTTAAGATCCTGCGGTCCCTCTTCGGGGGGGTCGCTGCTGGGTCTCCTTCCTCTTTCAACCTTCTTTTGTTACAAAGAGCACCCAGAACAGTATATAGCATATTGTATACTTGTGTGACGCACACTTTCCACTTGCAGCAGATGACCGGGAGTTATCTTGTGCCAGCATTTGTTTTTAGTGGCAGGGCTTGACCTTAGAATGCAAGCGCTCCTGCACAGGTTCAGAGTGTTTCAGGTGGGTAGTGTCAGCTAATGTTGCCGTCCTTCCCAGGCAGAAGTTCTCATCCATCTTTCTGCTACGTAGACTGGATGGAATGTTAAGTTTCATCTCTTGTCCAGCTGCCTTATCGCTCGCCGCCTTGCTCTGATTTTGGTGTCGGGCACCACTTCTTCCCTTGGGAACCTGTAGCAGTTAATTTAGGCGCTTTGCCAGTTTAGTATGATTGGGCTTGGTCGGCGGGTTTTTGCATTGAATTCTGTATAACTGTTCCTCTCTTGGCGCCCCTCGCCATTACTGACGCAGAGAGTGTACAGACGACCTACTCCTTTCTCAATAAACTGTTTCTAGTTTAGTACTATTGTTGGGACTGCATTTGTGGGACTCTGACAGGTAGCCGTGTTGGTCTGAAGCAGCAGAACACAGATGCTTTCCACACCCACGGGTCTCCCCGCTCCTGCATTTGTAGTCCTCCGCCTCTTTTACGCGTTTCCGCAGAGTTATTTGCAGTCCAAGGTGCCAAAACGCAGTTTGTCCTCTCTTGCGGTGCAGCATCAGACTTCCCTGTTTCCGGGAATTCCATTGTTGTGCCACAAGAGGGAGCAAACTGCATTTTTGCTCCTCGGACTGCAAATACCTCTGTGGAAACGAAAGAAAGCAGCAAAGGAATACTAATGCAGGAGCGAGGAGACCCGCTTGTGCAGAAGACATCACAGTTTGAGTCCAGTGGCGCCTTTAAGACCAACAAGGTTCAATTCTGGGTATAAGCTTTTGTGTGCAAGCTGAAGAAGTGTGCTTGCACACAAAAGCTTATACCTTAAGTTCAGAGTGTGTTCCACTTCTGAGCAGCGGGAAAGCAAAGGATTTTTGTAGGGTTCTGAGGCAGACGTGGTGACTGTCACTTTGGGCATCTCTTCCTAAAAATTGAGCACTGCCTGTGGTCAGTCTAGCCAACTATATCCTGCTCTGTATGGAACATGTTGCGGGCAGTGTTCCCTCTAAGCTGAGTTAGTGTGAGCTAGCTCACAGTTTTTTAGCCTCCAGCTCACACATTTTTTGTCTCAGCTCAGGAAGGAGGGCTCCAGAGCAAACTAATTTCTGCAGTAACCAAACTGCTCGCTCACAACTTTAATGCCAGGAGCTCACACAGGAGAATTTTTGCTCACAAGACTCCACAGCTTAGAGAGGGCACTGGTCCTGTTGAAATGGCCCTGGTGGTATCTAAAATGACATCAAGACTCTACCAGCAACTGCCCTGACCTGGATAGCCCAGGCAAGCTCGATCTTGTCAGATCCCGGAAGCTAAGCAGGGTCGACTGTGGTTAGTACTTGGATGGGAGACCTCCTTGGAATAACAGCAGTCGGGAGGCGGGGGCAAGCTTTATTCAGCCACCTCTCTGAATATCCTCCCAGCCCAGCAGGCTACCTTGATCTCATCATCAGATCTTGGAAGCGAAGCAGGGTCAGCCCTGGCTAGTGTTTGGATAGGGGGCCTCCAAGGAAGTCCAGGGTCACGACACAGAGGCAGGCAATGGCCAGCCACCTCTGAAGGTCTCCTGCCTTGAAAACCCGGCAGGGTCGCCATGAGTCAGCTGCGACTCGACAGCCAGAACCAAAATTCCATTAAAACCACTTGGAGGACACCATGAATTTGCACCTTTTCCATCCCTAGGAGCTCCTTTCCTCCTCCCGCACAAATTTGACACGATGCGTTCAGTGCGTCCCCCAGGCCCACTTCTGGGGCTGGATTCTTCTACCACTTATTCATAGAATTATTGAATCATAGAGTCGGAAGGGACCTCCGTGGTCATCCAGTCCTACCCCCTGCACAATGCAGGGAATTCACAAATACCTCCCCCCACCCCCTAGGGCTGCCAAGTCAGCCCGGGGGGCGGGGAATCCCCTGCTACAGGAGTTCCCGATCCGCCGGCCAGCATTCGGCCGGCGGGGGGAACCCCACCCCTGAAGTCATCCAGTCAGGATGACTTCCCCAGCGTAATGATGTCACCCGGAAGTGACGTCATCACGTTGGGGAAGTTGACAGGACGACACTCTAGCAATCACCCCGAAACTCTATGGTACCATAGAGTTTTGGGGCGATTGCCAGAGCGTCGCCCTGGCAACACCCCCAACGGGATGATGTCACTTCCGGGTGACATCACGCGCGCTGGGGAAGCTCCCGGACCGAGGAGGACTCCCCCCGCTGGTAAGTCTCAATGACTTGGCAACCCTATCACCCCCCCAGTGACCCCTGCTCTATGCTCAGAAGAGGGCAACCCCCCCTCCAGGATCTCCAGCCAAACTGGCCTGGAGAAAAATTACTTCCTGACACCAAAGAGGCGATCAGTATTTCCCTGGGGGTGTAAGAAAGGGCCATGAGAACTAAGCACGGAGGCAACCCTTCCTGCCCTCCCCTCTCGTGATCTGCCTAAGTTCACACCCCTACATCCCCAGGTTCTTCTCATGAATGGCTCCTCTGTCTCTAGATCATGATGGGAAGCCGTGTGTGTCCGTAGCCGTAGAAAAGAGCACGAGTCCTGTAGCACCTTAAAGACTAACACAATTTGTGGCAGAGGTTAAGACGCTGAGCTGCTGATCAGAAGATTGGTAGTTCAGCAGTTCAAGACCTGAGTGCTGTGTGACAGAGTGAGCTCCCGTCTCTGGCCCCAGCTCCTGCCAACCTAGCAGTTCGAAAGCAAGAAATTGCAAGTAGATGAATAGGTACCGCTTCGGTGGGGAGGTAACAGCGTTCCGTGCACCCCAGTGTCTAGTCATGCTGGCCACATGACCACGGAAAAGTCTTCGGACAGCGCTGGCTCTTCGGCTTGGATGATGAGCACTGCCCTCTAAAGCAGATTTGCCTGGCTTTCGAGCAAGGGAAACCTTTACCTTTCCTTAGGAGCTTTCGTGAGTCACTGCTTGCTCCTTCAGATACCTTCAGCAGTCATTCAACTATCCGAAGAAGCGAGCAGTGACTCACGAAAGCTCCTATCCTGCCACAAATTTTGTTAGTCTTTGCAATGCTACTGGAGCCTTGCTATTTTACCTCTGTCTCTCTTACCCTCCCCTCACACCCTTGATCGTGGGAGAAGGAGCTCTGTTGTACTGCAGAGAAGAGTCTAGGAGGAACTCCCTGCTCGTTTCCTATTTGGAAGTGCCCGTCTCCGTTCCTGTTCACCCATCCCCTTAAAGGCCTGCTGCGTGTAGCTGGTGGCTCTGCCGGGTCGCAGCAGAGCAAAAAGGGCACCTTGCTGAATTCTTCCAACAGGAGCTTAGCAGGAGCGAAGGCAGACGAGAAGCGCCCTTCCCTGCAGCGCTACATCAGCTCGCATTCCTGGACCGAGTCGGAAGAAGAACAGCCCGAGACAAAGTAAGCCTCTTTCTGCTTCTGTTAGTTCTACGGCGACTTTGGCTCCAGAAGCCAGGGCACTAGCCCATAGGCGGTCTCCTGAGCACTGCACATCAGAGTGGCAATTCAAGGCGGGGACCGAGTTTTAACCCGGAAACTTCCAGGAGATGCAACCATCCCAAAGGGTAAGGTTTTCTTGACTTACCCCAGGAAACCAAACATGCTTTTTGGATGCTGTGCGGAGACTCTGTGTTCACACACACTAAATAATCCACTTTCAATGCTCTTTCCAACTGGATCTTACTGTGTGAACTGGTAAAATCCAATTGGAAAGGGCATTGAAAGTGGATTGAAAGTCTTAGGCTGTGGTCACAGACACTAAATAATCCACTCTCAACCCACTTTCAGTGCACTTTCCAACTGGATTCTGCCAGTCCACACACTAAAATCCAGTTGGAAAGTGCACTGAAAGTGGATTGAGGGTGGATTATTTAGACTGATTTCCCACAAGCAGCTGTGCCGCACTTGCTCTTCCATTTCCCCCAGTTGCATTCTTCAATTTCACACTCTTGGATGCACGGCCGCACTTTGACCCACATCTCCCTCTGATTTCCCCTGCGTATTCTCGATCTGAAAAAAACAAGGATCGAGAAGACACGGAGGAAATCAGGGGGATATACAGGTCAAAATTCAGCTGTGCAGCGAAGAGTGTGAAATTGACCAATGCAACCGGAGCAAGTGGAAGAGCGAGGGCGGCATAGCTGCTTGTGGGAAATCGGTCTTAGTGTGAATATAACCGCAGCCATAGTGTGTGTGATCACAGCCTCTGTTGGAACTGGGGAAAAGGACAATTTTCAGAGCTGAGATGCATTACTCTCTACTAGACCTCACTGTGGCTCTGCTAGACCTTTGAGAGTTTCTCTTCTGTTCTTTCAGCTGTCAGATTTTATCAATTTATGATAATTTATGATGATTAATCTCAAATGCTGTATATTTTGATTGGTTTCGGCGTTAGTGTTGGTTTTGTGTTAGTATTGTAAGCTATTTTGAGAGAGTTTCGCTGAGGGCAAAAGTATTTAAAAGTAGTGTCGGGGGAGAAGGAAAGTCGCTTCCCGGTTTGATTCATGTAGGGAGAGGATTAGAAACTTCAAACACGCCCAATACCCACCAGCCTCTTGGTTGCATCTAACTTGTAAGAGGGTAAATGGAGAGATGTGTTCTGTGTCGTATGTTGGAAGAAAGGGTGAACTTCGCTTCCAAAAAAAAAAGATATGCTGCAAGAATCCCCAACCTTTTGAAGCCTGTGGGCATGTTTGGAATTCTGACACAGCGTGGTGGGTGTGGCTACAAAATGGCTGCCATGGGAGGTGGAGCCAGCCACAAAATGGCTGCCACCGCTTACCGTCAGTCACAGTTAAGATTTTTTTTTTTTTGCATTGTGGTGGTAGCTGCTGCCGGAGCAACGTTTTTAAAAATTTGCATAACAGATCAAATCTCCACTGACCAATTGGAAGACTTCCTGGGCAAAAGCCCCTGCTGGCCCCACCCACTTTCTTTTTTAAAAAAATGTTTTTTGCCATCAAGTCAAGCTGACTTCTGGCGACCCCTAGTGGGGCTTGGAGGCAAGGAACGTTCAGAGGTGGTTTGCCATTGCCTGCCTCTGTGCCACGACCCTGGTATTCCTTGGAGGTCTCCCATCCAAGTACTTGCCAGGGTCGGCCCTGCTTAGCTTTTGAGATCTGACGAGATCGGGCTTGCCTGGGCTATCCAGGTCAGGGCACCACACCCGCTTTCTAAAAACGCTTGGGAGGGCACCAGGAAAGGTGTCCGCTAGCACCATGGTGCTGTTGGGGACCCCCAACATAGAGTCCTTCTGACACCGGTGACTGACTGAACATGAACTTTCCTTAACAGGAACGTTCCTATGGAACCACCAGCTCCCGAGACAAGAGCAAGCAAGACTCGGAAGCTGAGTGAAAAGGAAAGCCCTTCACCAATGTGGCTGCACTTGGCGTAAGTGGGGATCAAAGAAACAGACAAACAAAAAACTGCACCTGCTCTGAATGCCGGAAAGCAGTCTCAGTCTGTAGCTTGGCACTTCGGTTGGTGCTGTAAGAAATCGGCAGCAGCCCACTCGGGGATTGAGGGTGAAGTCCCTGCTTCTTCTTATGTCAAGTGGCTGTGCCAACAGCGGCAGAGTTCTCGCCTGGGTCGACGCAGTGGGTGGCAGCAGGGCTGCAGAGGGATAAGTGGGGCTCGTGAACCAGGGGCAGGCATCCACAGGACATCTTCAGAAATGGCCCACCCAGGCCTCCTTCTCCCCGAACATTGTTCACACTCCAAGCTCAAAAGAGGAGTCTGGAGATCTACGCCAAGAAAAACCCAAGGGGAGAGCTGTGGGTACAGTGACTTGAGGTGTGCCTTTTTGCATCAGATCGAGTTCCCAACTCGAGTTGGGAAATTCCTGGAGATTTGGGGGGGGGGGTGGAGCCTGGGGGGGCAGGGTTTGGGGAGGGAGGGACCTCAGGGGGATGTAACACCATAGAGTCCACTTCCGAAGCAGCCATTCTCTCCAGGGGAACTGATCACTGTTGTCTGGAGATCAGCTGTTAATTCAGAGAGATTTCCAGACCCTACTTGGAGGTCGGCAAGCCCAGATTTCAGACGGTAATGGGACGGGGAGCAACATGGCCCCTGGGGAATGCCACACAGTTCAGGGAGGGGCAGGGCAAACCTCCCTCCTGTGTATGCCTTAAAGCAGGGTCACCGTCAGTTGGCTGCAACTTGATGGCACACGATGCGGGAAGCACCCGGAAGCCTCCGCAGTCAGGGGAATGTGCCTAGCAGTCTTCATAAAACCGTTCGGCTTGGGCGCGAACTGGTCCAGAGCAGCCCTTGACTCCAGAAGTCCTGGTTCCACGACCCCGCCTCCAGGCTTTGGCCAAGGGGGTGGTATCCTGCTTGGATTGAGGGAACCATCCTCTCTGACCAAGACCTTGCGGCTGAATGGGGGGTAAGATGCCTCGCCATCAGGTGAAGGAGGAGGAGGAGGAGAGATCGGATTTATACCCCGCCCTTCGCTTGGCATCTCAGAGCGGCTTCCAAACTCCTTTTCCCTTCCCCTCCCCACACCAGGCACCCTGTGAGGTAGGCGGGGCCGAGGGAGCTCTTTCCAGAACTGTCCTTGAGGGAACGGCTCTGAGAGAGCTACGGCTTGCCCAAGGTCATCCAGCCAGGTGCAAGTGGAGGAGTGGGGAATCAAACCCGGTTCTCCCAGATCAGAGTCCGCGCACTTAACCACTACACCAAACTGGCTCTGAAGGTGTGGAAGCCATAGAAATGGTGCCCACCCTCTTGCGAGGCAAGGATATCTTCCGAGATGCGGCCATCTGCTAACCTGCTCGCGTGCACGGACCTGACTTCTCCTTTGGCATGCCCAAATACGAGGGGCCAAAGACTACAAGAAGGCTCTTCTGCACATCTGTGGACCACAGCTGGTTCCAGGTCTTCGAGGGCCTGAGTGGCGGGCTCTTCTCCATTCTGATTTTCATCACTTGTGTGTTCCCGTCACTTCTGGGTTTCCCCCCTCCGATGTGTTTGGCTTTCTCTCGTAGTCTCAGAGGGAGCAAAACACATGTGGGAAAGGGGGGTGGGGGCGATGCAATAGGGACAAACGAGGGATAAACATGAGAGTGCGGAAGAGCCCAGGGGACCCTCTCCTCCTCTGGCCACCACCAGGCCCCCCTCCTCGTGCCTTTCTTCCAGCCCCCCCACACCCCCGTTTGCCTGTGTTTCCTCCCCCAGCCCGTCTGAGAGCCTTCCCACTGACCACTCCCCAGTGCTGGGGGTGGCCCTTGCAGATGGAGATGCCGCCATCCTGCCCGCCAGGATTGCATCCATTGTACACAGCCTGCACATCCTTCCCTGGAAATGTGTTGTTGCGGGGGCTTTGCGGCAGTGGCCCCACCGGAAACCCTGATGCTGGCCCTGTCTGCAGGAATACGTTCCCCAGTCCCTTTTCTTCTCCGGTCCCATAGTGCTGACCTTTGGTTATCCACATGGCCCTGCTGCTATAGAAGTTGCAAAAATGGGGGGTTTCTGTAAGGATTGGACTGCCGGAAGGTCAAGTAACTGTGGGGGGCTTCAGTGCTAGTCACAAGTCCCTGCCCTACTCAGTAATTTATTCCGTTAGTGCTGGGGTGTCAAACATATGGCCCGCAGGCCAGAACTGGCCTGTCCAGAGCCAGTTGCTTGCAGGCCAGATAAGAGCTCTGGCTGGTGGCAGATTGGCCCCCCTGAAATCTGGGGAACCCCTGTCCCCATCGGGGGGGGGGGGACGGTAACCCTACATAAATGCTTTACTGCCTGATGACAGAGGCTGGGCATTATGTCTCTGTGTGCTGTCCCAATGCTGATGCATAATGGGTGGCGGAAGCCGGAGGGTGGACATCAGGGAGAGACAGTAAGAGTGTAAATGTCTTCAGCATGAGAGTGTAAATGTCTTCAGCATGTTCGTATTTGGGGTAAAAAAATAATGTAACTGATTGGGTTGGTTTGTGTCCTTTATAAAGTTGACATCTCCGGTACCTGGCATTACATTTTACGCCACACGTGTGGCCCAGCCTGAGAAAGTGACATTTATATAGGGTTACCGTCCACCGTCCCCCCCGATGGGGACAGGGGTTCCCCAGATTTCGGGGGGCCCAATCTGCCACCAGCCAGCTGGATGGTGGCGGGAGCCCTGTCCCTGAAGAGCCCCGCCATGCCTGATGTGCCCAGCCCGGAAGTAACATCATCACGCTGGGGACGCTCTAGCATTTGGCTAAAAACTCTATGGTGACTATAGAAGGCTTGGCGAAATTCTAGAGCATCCCCTGCGTGACGGGCCTCGAGCGATGACGTCACTTCCAGGTGATGTCATCACACTGGGCACACTTTGCGCGTGCATGCACCAGAAGATCCAGGGGGACGGGCTGGAGGCCCCCCCCCCAAATGGCAGAAGGCAGGGACCCGGCAGCCTTACATTTATGTCAGATCCAGCCCTTGTAACAAATGAGTTTGACACCTCAGCATTAGTATATTCTCCTGTCGGTTTCCCCTCCGAATTTGACTAAACGAACTGTTGTAGACCACAACTTTATAAAAACGGAAGTGATGCAGATCAGGCAGACGGCTTCCATAACTGCAGCAAATGGTTTTGGCTTCTTGTTTTGCCGCCAAATGCTTTGGTTGTGTATCACTTTGTCATCAGTCTAGGCTGGTGTGACAACTGCTTTTCTCTACAGGTGCACCCGGGTTTCCTCTTGGGCCTCCTCCCTCCGGACTGCCTTCTGCAGGGTGAACAAGACGCTCTGTGTCTCTCTGGTCGCCGTTGTGGTCCTGGCCATCCTCTCCTCGTTCATCATGGCCTGTTCGTTCCAGAGGCCTGCCGACGCGGCCCCTGTTGGGCCTGGGAGCGCTTGGACTTCAATCCAGCAGCTGCTGTGGCCTCACACGGGGCTCCGGCACGAGGGACCCCCACCTGTGTAATGTGTCACTGGTGCGTCATGTGGGTCTCCGCTTGCTGAGCTGGAGACCAGACTGCGTTAGATCCTTGACGCTGGTGTAGGGGGATACTTCAAGCTGTCTGAGTTATCACGGGATCCAAGGTCCCACCTAGTAAAACAAAACTTCCCCATGGCTGTCGAGGCCCTTTGTTTTCGGTCTCTAGAAATGTGACGACGGCACAAACCGAACTCGCAGCTCCACGCTTTCCGGCGCTGCGATTCTTGTCTTCGGAACGAATGACTTATGTTTTTTTTAAGTGTCTCTTTTCTTTCCTTTCAGTCCTACTTAACGTTTCAAGGTTTTGGGGGAAATAAAAATTTCTCAACGTCCTTGGGAGCGGACATAGCTTTTGATTAAAACTTAGTATTTATTATAAAACACGGAAGCTGCGTGTAGAGTCTGAGACCCGCCTTCGCGTTGAACCTCTTACAGGCAGCGCTCTTGGCTGAGTGCTGTCGGGGTCCTAGGCATAGGTCAGGATTCGGGTTGCCATCAGCAGCTGGTACACGCAGTCGACGAAAAGGTAGTGGGCGTCTCTCACTCTCTCCAGCGCTGCTTCGGTGGCAGTGTCCTTCAGCAGGTGGAAAAGCGTGGAGTGGAATTCCGAGCCTTCCGCTATAGCCTTGGAGAACGCCTCGCTGCTCTCGGTGATCGTGAGCTTCTGAGCACGCTGCCCGTTGAACATATAAAGGGCCCAGTTCTGCTCGGCAGCTTCCTCCTCCGAGTGTTCACAGGCCTGCAGCGGCGGGGGGGGGGGGGAGTTTAGTTATTGCGTGATTACAGCTAAGGACAGCGCTCTAGGCTTCAGGGCTGGGGCTAGGTTTGGGAGAGTCCCTGGGCGGACAATGCCCACCCAGGGGTCCTCTCTCCTCCTCTGATCACCACCAGCCCCCCCCCACACACACACCCCCCTTCATAGAGTCATAGAGCTGGAAGGGGCTATACAGGGCGCCTAGTCCAACCCCCTGCTCCGTGCAGGATCAGCCTAGAGCAGGGGTGGCCAAACTTGCTTAACGTAAGAGCCGCATAGAATAAACATCAGATGTTTGAGAGCCACGAGACATGAACAAATATTACCTGCTTTTATTGGAAAATAAGCAAATTTGCTTATTATTAACGTTAAATGAGACTGCCAAAAATAATAACAAAAGGGGTAAAAGCAGATATTGATAATGATATTAATTTGTCCAATGATATTTGTTTGCTAATGATATTTAGCTTCCCCAGCCGCCCTGCCGGGAGCCACATAATATATGGGAAAGAGCCGCATGCGGCTCCCGAGCCACAGTTTGCCCACCCCTGGCCTAGAGCATCCCTGACAAGGGTTTGTCCAGCCGCTGCTTGAAGACTGCCAGGGAGGGGGAGCTCACCACCTCCCAAGGCAGCTGGCTCCACTGTTGCACAGCTCTGACTGTCAAAAAGTTCTCCCTAATATCCAGCCGGTACCTTCCCGCCCTTAATTTCAACCCATTCCTGCAAGTCCTCTCCTCTGCTGCCAACCCGAATAGCTCCCTGCCCTCCTCGAAGGGACAGCCCTTCAGATACTTCACGAGAGCAATCCTGTCCCCCCTCAACCTCCTCTTCTCCAGACTGAACATTCCCAAGTCCCTCAGCCTTTCCTCACAGGGCTTGGTCTCCAGGCCCCCGATCATCCTCATCGCTCTCCTCTGCACCCGCTCCATTCCGGCCACATCCCTTTTGAAGGGAGGCCTCCAGAACTGCACACGAGACTCCAGGCGCGGCCTGACCGATGCAGTGTGCAGTGGGACCATGACATCTTGCGATCTGGATGCTGCGCCTCTGTCGATACACTTCCTCGCCCACTTCCCCCTCCAGCTGCCCGTGTGTCCTCCCTTTCCCCGCCCATCGGGGAGCCTTCCCATTGGCCGTTGGCCCTTCCCCCAACGCTGCGGGGTGGTGTGTCCAGATGGGGAGGGGCCACCACCACTCTGCCCACCTGGAGCACAGCCTCTGCGTACAACCTGCACGTCCTCCCCCAACGACACGGGGTCGCTGGGGCTGGACAGCAACGGGCCCTGGAAGAAACTCGGGGCCCTGGCAGCTGCCCCATTTCAGTGTATGCTGACGCCAGCCCCTCTGGGCTTGGAGGCATCGCTTTGAGCAGGGGGCGGTATCTGCGACTGTGGTCTTGGGTCGTTTTGCGGTAACCCAACCAGGGGTGACTTCAGAGGGAGGCCACGGAATTGGAGGGGTGGTCCCCAAACAGCGCCACCGGTACCCTTTGGCCGATCACTTCCAGCTGGAAGCGGCTCGAGCGTTCTTCGCTTGCCACCTTGACAGTGAGGCTGAGGATCCTGGAATTCTGGGGTTTGCACTGAAACTTTGCTGGTTAGGTGGGGTATAAATCAAAATAAATAAATAAATACAATGGAAAGATTGGGCCGCCACTGCAGCGCGACTCTTGAGAGAAGGGTTAAACTTTAAACCCCTTCTGTCTTTGCTTCCCCCCCCCCCCCCGCCCGCCTTGGCAGGCCAGCTGGAGAAGGGAAGGGGAGGCTTTTGAAGATGCCCCCCCCCCTTTTGCTTCCCCTCCTGACACACTTCCGGTGCTGCCGTGGGCGTGGCACATGCTAACGAGTTATGCTAACAGGTATGCTAATGAGCTCCTGCACCTCTTTTTCCTGCAAGCGACCCCTGACCAAAGTGATTGCTCGCTGGGATTCAAGAGGGCCAGACGCAGATGAAGCCACGTCACGGGGAGCAGAACAGGAAGCCCACAGCGTGCCTCCGGTCTCCTCACCTTAAAGACCATCTGCTCTTCTCCGCACTTCCAGTTCCACTTGCTCCAGCCGAAGGCGAAACCTGAGGCCACCAGCGCCATCTGCTGGTAGCAGAGGAGTTCTGCAGTCAGGTTCTACGGTCAAGGGTAAAATGGCAGCCGAGAGGTGAATGAGATGCGCAGCCAGACGCCAGTAGGCGCCTAGTCCTAATGTCAAAAGGCGAGGGGGGGGGGCTTACATGGTTTCACTGGATAACCCCAGGTCAAGCAAACAGCTGCCTAAAAAAGAGGGAGACTAAGGCCGATTTCGCACTGGCCAGTTGCCTCTTGTTCTCTCCGGAATTTCCCCTCCCAGTTTCCTCCGGAGTATTTTCTTCATTTTCCCACTTGGAACCTCAGCCCTTTCAATATAGCATGATGAAGGGTTTTCTCCCCCCAAAATTAGAAACTCCCACAGTGGGGCGGCCCTGATGAAAGGCGGGCGGGTGGGCGTGTTTTCATTTGGGGTTCTCCCCCAGAGCAAACAGGAAAATCCTCTAAAAACAGGATTTGTTTGCTCCAGGGAAACTCCGGTGCAGCAGGGCGATACTCCAGAGCAAAACGTGAGCCCGGAGCAACTGGCGTGAAATCGACCAGAAGCTCTGGTGCAAGCATGAAGGCAAACCTGGGGCAAACGCTAGTGCAAAATCGGCCTAACAGATTTGCAACAGAACAAGGTTTGAGTCTGGTGGCGCCCTTTAAGACCGACCAAGTTTAATTCTGGGTATAAACATTCGTGTGCACGCACACTTCCTCAGATACGTTGGAAAGGTTTCCCAAATAACCAGCAGATGCCCTCCCATCCTTAATTTAAACCCCGTTATTGCGAGTCCTCTCCTCCTGCCAACAGTAACAGCTCCCTGCCCTCCTCCAAGGGACAGCCCTTCGGATACTTCAAGACTGCAATCCTGTCCCCCCTCAACCTCCTCTTCTCCAGACAGAACATCCCCAGGTCCCTCAGCCTTTTCCTCCCAGGGCTTGGTCTCCAGGCCCCCGATCATCCTCGTCGCTCTCCTCTGCACCCGCTTCATTCTGTCCACATCCTTCTTAAGAACATAAGAGAAGCCAGCGTTGGCCCACTTCTTGGTGATCAGCTCGTGTGCCTTTCCCCATTTTTCTTAGTCTGCTGCTCCCAGCCTAGCCTTGACACTGGTGAAGCCGTAATTCTGGCCCCCTCCTCTTCCTGCCGCCCACACTGCCAAACTCTAGTACCGAGGTACGCGACTCTGGTGCCAAGGCCTGCAAAAAACCAAGATGCCAACTTTGCTCTCGTATAGATCCCAGCAACACCATCAATGGACCCAGCAACGTCAGCTGTACCATCTCAGGTTCCTACCCCTCATCCTCTAATGTGATTTATGCCCTCACGTCTCGACAACGCTCTTTCACCCTCTGCACTGGACAAACGTGCCAGTCCCTTCGACAAGGAATTAATGGGCACAAGTCCGACATACGGAGCCACAACGTTCAGAAACGAGTGGGGGAACATTTTAACTTCCCAGGACATTCAGTTGCTGACCTAAAAGTAGCAATTCTCTTACAAAGGAATTTCAAAGGGAGATTAGAAGAGAGACTGCTGAATTGCAACTGATGATGCAGCTCAAGACAGTGCATCCTCCTGGACTGAATTGAGAACTAGGTTTCCTGTCTCATTACCAATGCTGATTTCTCCACGCCTATTAACCCTCTGCATATCTTACCTAAATCCAATCATGCTTGCTATTGTCATTCACCTGTTATTATCATTTGTCTGCTAATGTCATTCGGTATCTGAAATCACTCCACTTTCCAGTAAATAGGAGAGATGGACTCCCATTCTAGCTGTATCTGAAGAAGTGAGCAGTGACCTGGGAAAGCTCATCCCCTGCCACATATTTTGTTAGTCTTTAAGGAGCTACTGGACTCTTGCTCTTTTCTACCTGTCATATGACTGTGATGTCACACACTTGCAGCTGAATAGCATCCCATGCTAGAGTTAACAGTCGGTCTGAGATCAGGAAAGGCAGAAGATAACGAATCTAGACCAGCATATTCTTTCCAACTCTGGCTGGAATAGACACAGTCCTGACGCTAGTGAAATTTCACATAATTTGGCCAACCTGTGCTGCTTTTGCAACCCAGCAATCAGATACACCTCCTTGGTAGAACTGTACCCCCACCCAGCTTCAGGATAGCTGGTTGTCTTCCCTTTGCACCAAAGGAATCTGGCTTCATCAAAACAAATTATGATGGCTAGCTGATTTAGAAGAAGAAGAGATTGGATTTATACTCCGCCCTTCACTCCCCAAGGGAGTCTCAGAGCGGCTTACATCCCCTCCCCACAACAGACACCCTGTGAGGTAGCTGGGGCTGAGAGAGCTCTGAGACAATTGTCCTTGAGAGAACAGCTCTGACAGAACTATGGCTTGCCCAAGGTCATCCAGCAGCTGCGAGTGGAGGAGTGGGGAATCAAACCCGGTTCTCCCAGATTAGAGTCCGCACACTTAACCACTACACCAAACTTACTTTTTTATTCAGGCTGACATACTTCGACGAGTATTCGGTTGGGAAGATGTTCATGCCAGCTTGCCTCAGAGCTATGGAGAGGGCCAGGGGAGGCATCCAGATACCTCTCAAGTTGGAAAGGAGGTCGGCGTCTTCCATCGTGGTTACCGATACCAGCATGCACTGGTTTTGCTGTCTCCAAAAGCAACAGAAGGCCACATTAGCTGCTGAACGTCTTTTAACATTTGCTTCCCAAATTGCTAAATCGTATTCTCTGACTTAAAACTCAAGGCATGCTTAGCTGCAGTGGCAAAGAATAACAGAAAACAACTCTGAGCTGGATTTCCCACAGAATATTCACAAAGGAGACTTCATCAAAAGTGAAATGCATCTATTGGCTGGAATAAATCTATCCATATACTCTGCCATAAAGGTTTCCCTTGCTCGAAAGCCAGTCGAATCCGACTCTAGGGATGCGGTGCTCATCTCCATTTCCAAGCCCAAGAGCCAGCGCTGTCCAAAGACGTTTCCGTGGTCATGTGGCCGGCACGACTAGATGCCGAGGTGCACGGAATGCTGTCACCTTCCCACCGAAGTGGTACCTATTTATCTACTTGCAATTTTCTGCTTTCAAACTGCTAGGTTGGCAGGAGCTGGGACCAGAGACGGGGGCTCCCTCCATCATGCAGCACTCGGGTTTCAAACTGCTGAACTACTGACCTTTCGGACTGCAGTTCAGCATTTTAACCACTGAGCCACTGCAGCTCATCACAGGAAAATGCAGAAGCCAAAGAAGTCCATCATAGGAAAATACAGAAGCCAAAGGATAAATATACAAGATAAATTACCAAAAAAAGTCCAACACTTTTCCTAGGTCGTTTTCCCAGTGTTTCAGACTTCTGGTCCTTCCTCAGGGACAAAGAACAACTGCTGAGAGTCTCATTCCATTTCCTTTTAAGAGAATGCTTTTCTGTTACTTCAGCATGGGGCCAGGTCTCCTGAGCTCTGATCAGCACTCCTAAAGGTTGCTTCAGTGTAAGAAGACCAAAACATGCCTTTGTGAATATTTGGGGGGAAATTCAGCTCACAGTTAAGAATATAAGAGAAGCCACTGTTGGATCAGGCCGATGGCCCATCCAGTCCAACACTCTCGTCTCACACACAGGCCAAAAACACCAGGTGCCCTCAGGAGATCCAGCAGTGGGGCCAGGACACTGGAAGCCCTCCCACTGTTGCATCAAGCACCAAGAATACAGAGCATCACTTGCCCTGGACTGAGAGTTCCCATCTATACTTTGTGGCTAATAGCCACTGATGGACCTCTGCTCCAGATGTTTATCTAATTCCCTCTTGAAGCCGTCCATGCTTGTTTTCTGTTGTTCTTTGCTACTTTTTACTCTATGCTTAGCTGCAGTGGCAAAAACGGTGGAACGTTTGCAAGGCAGACCGAGCATGAACTACCCATGAACTAAGCTGATGGGTTGGGTCAGACGCTATAAAGTACTGGGTCCAGAGACGCGTTGTGTGAAATCAGCTCACAAGTTTATTGGTGCTACAAATCACGGCTGCGGAATGGGGCTCGGGGGTCTGCTTAAAGGCACGTCTAAGCCACACCCCCGGCCTTGCCCAGACCTCCTGAAAGGGTTACTCATGAGTCACCATAAACCACAGGTCCCCGGTAGATCCTGGGTGGCCAACTGGTCTAATTTACAATCCGGCCGGGCTATTGTCTCCCGAGGCAAAGCTTGGTAGCTCGGCCGGCCACGTGCATTTTTCCAGACCTCGTGCACGGTCGCCATTAGGACACAACGGACGCAGTGCTAAACCAACAGCTGGTTGCTAGGTGAGCAAACGCCATGCTTGCATGCTCCCAGGTCGGTAACTCACTTTTGCTTTAATGCAACTCATACTTTGCTGATCTATCTGTCCCGGCAAGCTATGGCTTACGTTCAGTCTCTCAACCACGTGAAGCTGCCTTGTACTGAATCAAACCCTTGGTCCATCAAGGTCAGTCTTGTCCACTCAGACTGGCAGCGGCTCTCCAGGGTCTCAGGCAGAGGTCTTCGGCATCCCCTGTTGCCCGGTCCTTTTAACTGGAAATGCCAGGGATCGAACCAGGGACCTTCTGCGTTCAATGCAGCTGCTCGGCCATGGAGCCACAGCACACCTCCCCTAAACCTTGTGCAACACACGAGTGCGGCCCTGTCGTATCACCGCATCGGCGCAAAAGCATTTCGACGACCACTCCTGTAATCCGCATACGACGTTTAACAATTTAAGTAATCCATACACAGTGCTGTGTTCCCACCTCAAACAACACTCTGCCGCGACCTCTATTCAAATCCTGGAGAGTCTTAACTTAAAATTCACTTCCTTTTGGGTTGATTCATAGTCGGGTTGCCAACTCCAGGTTCAGAAATTCTTTTTATGCTCTTATGGGGGGGGGGAGACGGGACAAGAGATGGTGCAACAGATATGGTGACAGAAAGGGACCCGGTGTCTCTATGGCTGGGAAGAAGGGGAGAAAGGGCTCATTGCCAGGTGCAGAGTTCCCAATTGAGATGGAACCCCGAAAGCTGCCTCCCACTGAATCGGACCCTGGGTCCATCAAGGTCAGTATTATCTGCTCAGACTGGCAGCGGCTCTCCAGGGTCTCAGTCTGAGGTCTTTCACATCACCTCCTGCCTGGTCCTTTTAACTGGGGATGCTGGGAATTGAACCTGGGACCTTCTACATGCCATACAGAGGCTCTGCCACTGAGCCATGGCCCCTCCCCTGGAGGAAATGGCTGCTTTGGAGGGTGGCATCACACCCCTGCTGAGCTGTCTTCCTCAGCAGGGCAATTTTTGTAGGAAAAGCCCAGCAGCAACTCATTAGCATAACAGGCCACACCCAACAGCAAAAACTCATTAGCATATTAGGCCACACCCCTGACAGCACAGCTCCCTCCCAGGATTGGCTTCCCCAGGTGCCCCGCATCCGGGGCGGATTGGGAACCCGAGGGAAGGAAGGCAGTTTCTGGATCGGCAGCTGCAGGGCGCCTGGGGAACCCGAGGAGGGGAGGCAGTTTAAATTGCCTTCCCTCCCTGGATCGACTTGGCTTCCCCAGGTGCCCCGCGGCTTGCCCCGCGGCGGCTGTAGGCATGGCCGACTCAGAAGCCAGCCAGAACTCCGTTCCTGTGCATTCCTGCCCCAAAATAGCCCTGCTCCTCCGGCTCCGCCACCAAATCGCCAGGAATTTCCCACCCCGGAGTTGGCAGACCTAAACCTGGCCTGCTGAAATGGAACGCTACAAACATCATGCCCACATGATGCGCGCGCACAGAAAGGATTCCTGTTTTTTAAACCACAACAGTTCTATGCAGCTTGTCACAAACCATAGCTGGATCCGGCAGCACCCGACCTCTTGGCCCGCTCCCCGTCTTGAGGGGATCGGGCCACAGAGAGCATCTTCATGCACAACTCTGCATGGCACAACCAACAACCCCTTGTGGTGCTTTTCACGTTGTGCATAAATGCGGTTCTCATGTCAGAGGGTTAGGAACCCAAACATGCACCGCAGCCGTAGGGGAAAAATCTAATTTTCCAAAGCTGATTCAAATCTCGTACATGACAATGGTCTGAGCTGGCAGTTCTTTCCCGGAAGAGGGGGACTCAAGTTAGCAGGTGTGCCGTAAGGCAGGTGAGCGTACCTTGACCTGAATCTGCACCTCGGCAAAGGTGGTAAGGACGATGAAGATGGCTTGGTCGGCGCCATGGGGCCGGAGCTCCCAAGACTGGTAAGGCATGTTGAGATGCGCGTCCTGCAGCAGTGTGACAGTGTCGAAGCTGTTCATCTTGAACGAGACCTCCTTCTCCTTCATGCTGTAGACCACGTCCCCAACTGCATCCGTTCGCCAGTATTTGCCTGGGAGGAGAAGAGATTGGACTTGTACCCCGCCCTTCATGACCTGAAGGAATCTCAGAGCGGCTTACAAACTCCTTTCCCTTCCCCTCCCCACAATAGACACCCTGTGCGGTAGGCGGGGCTGAGAGAGCTCTTTCGAGAACTGCCCTCGAGAGGAGAGCTCTGAGAGAACTTGTGACTGACCAGGAATTGGATGTGGAGGAGTGGGGAATCAAACCCGGTTCTCCCAGATTAGAGTGCGCTCCTAACCACTACACCAAGCCGACAAAAGGTGGAGGGACAGGAAGGAAAAGGGTGTCAGTCGGCATGGAGAGGAAGGAGGCAAAGGATACCCATTTCTATAAGGACTTTAAGGCAAACGGAACAAGCTGCTGGGGAATTTCATGATGGGAGTTCTCAAGTAAGTTTCTCTTAGTGCAATTGCTATTTATTTATTTGGAAATCTGCAGCTGCTGCCTCCCCAGGGGCCTGCTTGAGGCAGCTCACAAAAGATAAGACAGCACAGTAAAACTGTCTTAAAATGCATGATGATTATCTGACAAAAGGAACTTTGGTTGTTGAAAGCTTCTACCCTGAAAATCTGGTTGGTCTCTAAGGGAGCCAGCATGGTGTAGTGGTTTTCTCTACCCTCAGGAGTCGCAAAGAGGCTTACAGTTGCCTTCCCTTTCTCTCCCCACAACAGGCACCGTGTGAGGTAGGTGGGGCTGAGAGAGTTCTGAGAGAACTGTGACGGACCCAAAGTCACACCAGCAGCTGCATGTGGAGGAGTGGGGAATCAAACCTGGTTCTCCTCAGATTAGAGTCTGCCACTCTTAACCACTACACCACTCTGGCTCTCTCCACAACAGGCATCTGGTGAGGTAGGTGGGGCTGAGAGAGTTCTGAGAGAACTGAGACTGGCCCGAGGTCACTTCATGTGAAGAAGCAGGGACGCAAACCCGGTTCTCCAATTAGAATCCACGTCTCTTAATCACTACAGAAGAAGAAGAAGAGGAGATTGGATTTATACCCCGCCCTTCACTCCCCAAGGGAGTCTCAGAGTGGCTTACAAACTCCTTTCCCTTCCCTACCCCGCAACAGACACCCTGTGAGGTAGGTGGGGCTGAGAGAGCTCGGAGACGACTGTCCTTGAGAGAACAGCTGGTACAGAGCTATGGCTTGCCCAAGGTCATCCAGCCAGGTGCAAGTGGAGGAGTGGGGAATCAAACCCGGTTCTCCCTGATTAGAGTCCGCGCACTTAACCACTGCACCAAACTGGCTCCCAACATCCTGGGGAAGAATCAGTGGGAGCAGAAGGAGTGGAAACAGGCCCCCCCTCTGCGTTAACACTTCTAGGCACGTGCCCCAAAAGAACTTGTTTTCAATGACTGGTCGGCCGTGTCAGACCTATGGGGTCCCATCTTCCGATCAGAGGCTCTTCGAAGAAAATCACGCTGTCCAGAAGGCTGACGGTGAGCCCCACAGCATACAGCGAGGTATCCTCTGATTCTTCGCACATTGCGCTGTAGGGATAGGTTTCCAAACCGGTATCCAGCACCTTCAGAAGGGAGAAGAGGAAAACACACAAAGCGGTTTTGTCCTGTTCATGACTTCCCTCTCACTTTCGACTTTTCCTTAATTTCGCTCGAGAATTCGGCTCGCTGGTCGAAAATGTGGATTGAATAGCCCTGTGTGGCGTTCGGGCTGATTTGCCTATGCCTAAATCTCCCTGAACCTTATAACTCAACAAAACCGGTGGATCAGCACCTCCCCCCCCCCCCAACCATGAAATTGACTGCATACAGCAAAATGTATAGGGAGACTGAAGTAGTGAATGGTGGGGGGGGGGTATGACTATGGCTGGGAAGACCCAGTTTCAAATCCACACTCTGCTATGAAGCTCACTGGGTGAGTTTAGGCCAGGGGTGGCCAAACTGTGGCTCGGGAACCACATGCGGCTCTTTCACACATATTGTGCGGCTCCTGCTACGGTGACTGGGGAAGCAGAGGGGAGGCACGACTCCCCAATTGGTCTTCCCTTCCCCAGCCAGTGCAGAGACAGAAAGCAACTTGAACTTTAAATGCATTCTCAAAGGCTTGGAAAAGGCATTTGTCTCTTTAAATCCCTTCTTCAAGCCAAGCCTAGCCAGCGTGGGGGCAGGGGGAGCTTGGAGGACACATTTAAAGTTAACATTGCTTTCTTTCCACCTCTCCCTCCCCCATCTATTTGCTTTCTTTCTCTCTCTCTTTCTCCCCTCCCTCCCCATCTAAAGTTATCAATTTAATATTAATAAAAGCAAATGCGCATATTTCCCAATAAAGACGTGTGTAATATTCGTTCATGTCTTGTGGCTCTCAAACATCTGGCGTCTATTCTGTGCGGCTGTTATGTTAAGCAAGTTTGGCCACCCCTGGTTTAAGCCAATCCACACTCCCTCAATCTAGCCTGCCGGATGGGGTTGGTATGAGAACAGGGCAGGCTAAAAAAACACACATTTACTGCGTGGAAGACGATGTGAAAGTTTTGTGACGGCCTCTTCATACACTCTGGTCACCAAGTTGTGAGCATGCCTCCGTGAACTCACCTTCTGATGCCATGTGACTGTCTGACCAGGGTTGCCAGCTTCCAGGTGGTGGCTGGAGATCTCCTGGGATCACGACTGATCTCCAGGTTATAGAAATCAGTTCCTGCGAACCAAGAGGGTCAAGCTAACAAAAGAATTATTATGAAAATACAGACATTTATTAGGGTGTGCACATAAATAAAACATAATAAAATTAAAAGAGACAGTCCGGGTATCAGACAATGAAAACTTAGTTCATAAGGAACTGATTGCAGTGCATATCAAACTGATGGATAAAACTTTTGACCTAAGGACCATATGCGTTTCGGCCCCTACGGGCCTTCCTCAGTGGTCAATACGAGGAAGGCCCATAGGGGCCAAAATGCATATGGTCCTTAGGTCGAAAGTTTTATCCATCAGTTTGATATGCGCTGCAATCAGTTCCTTATGAACTAAGTTTTCATTGCCTAATACTTGGACTGTCTCTTTTAATTTTCATGTTTTATTTATGTGCACACTCTAATAAATGTCTATATTTTTCATAATAATTCTTTTTTAGCTTGACCCTCTCGATTCGCAGCTATTTTTTGGGTTGAGCCCCCCCCCCCCTTTTTCGCTTTTTATAGAAATCAGTTCACCTGGAGGAAATGGCCTCTTTGGAAGGTGGATTGTATGGCATCATATCCCATTGAAGTCCTTCCCCTCCCCTCCCCTCCCCAAACCCTGCCCTGTTCAGGCTCCACCCCTCAAATCTCCTGGTATTTCCCTGCCCAGAGCTGGGAACCCTACTGTATGACTACTAAGACACAGGCCTGTCTCTTGTTTACCACCCAAACGTGGCGCTGCTAAGCTTATTACTGACATTATTATGTTTTTTTTATTTATTAAATGCCCCAAAATAAACAGTACAGCACACAAAAAAGAGGCAAGTGTGGTTGTTTGTCCTAGCACTTGACGGCATAACTACACAGCAGAGAGTGCTGGGAGCTGTAGTCCTATGCATGGGGGACTATCAGTGCCCTCCTTGAACTGTAGTGCAATACTCCCTCTAAGCTGTGAGGTCCTGTGAGCAGAAATTCTACTTTGTGAGCTCTTGGCATTAAAGTCGTGAACGAGCGATTTGGCTACCGAATACATTAGTTTGCTCTGGAGCCATCCTTCCTGAGCTGAGACAAAAAACGTGTGAGCCGGAGGCCGAAAAACTGTGAGCTAGCTCACACTAATTCAGCTTAGAGGGAACACTGGTTCCCAGGGTTCTTTGCAGGCGGTCACGTCATTTAAACTGATCTAAGATCATTGAAAACTGTAGTATAAATCCTTGGGAGCTTTTAAAGGTCTACGGAGCTGAGAACTGCCTGGGCCATAGCCGGCGACTCTGTTTGGCTGATGGTGGAGTAATCCACTGGCATTAGGGTTGCCATTCCCCTGAGGGGGGCGGGGTTTCCCCCCAATTTCGGGAGGCAATCCACCGCCGGCCAGTTGGCTGGCAGGGGAGCCCTGCCCTGAAGAGCCCCACCGCGATGACGTTGTGCAGGGGACACTCTACATTTGGCTAAAAACTCTATGATGACCATATAGACCCCGAGGAGTGGCATGGAGCCCCACGCTGGCAGACAGTAAGCACCTGGCAACCCTAAGTGGCATAGGAGAGCTGGCTGGTGGAGGGAAGTGTGGCTAACAGTGGTATGGGGCCGTTAGCTACAAACCTCACCATCTGGGGAGACCATTCAATTTAGCAAGAACAATAAGTGCTTTCCTAAAGTCTTCTCTTTTTTGATGCTGAAAATTACCTCCACCATGGTCCATCCTTTAACTTGCTTGGCTTGGGGCGGAAGTTTCAGGGCATCAAAATGGTAAGTGCCTCCCACTGGCATGAACTGGCGCAAATCCACAATATAGTCTTCCGGCAGCGGCTCTTCCTCGATCTCGGGGATATTCAGTGCAGAAAACTGAGCTAAATGAGAACAAAAATGTGAAGGAGTCCGTTTTCCAAAGGGCAGAGCCATTGCCATTCAAAGCCATTGCACGATTCGCAACCTCAAGCACGCGATCCAGGTCTGCTGTGCTTCGTTCTCCGTTTCAAATGCCGACTGTGCTATTGTGAGTGTTTCTGAGTTAGCGCTCAGTGTTCCTGTTCAAGAAGCCATGTTGCTGTTGCGCACAGAACTGGGCCAAGTCTGAAATTCCCAGTCTAAAACAGTCACTCTGCTATTGCACATCATTCTCAGTTATTGCTTGTCGTTCTGTATTCAAAACAGGGGGATAGCTATTTGATATTGAGCCAGTCTAGTGTCCAGTGTTTTCCCGGGACTAAACGATCAGCTCCCTCGTGAGTTTCTGTTAATGTGCAAGGATCCCTATTTTAAAAAGGTGCACAGCTATTTCACATGGAACTTTTCTAATGTTTAGCGTTTCCCAATTTAAAACAATCAGTTATCCCTTAAGTATGGTGCAGACTGGCTGAAACACAGGAGGTCCACCACCGAGGCCAGAACTCCAGAAGCCCTCCCACTGTTGCCTCCCCAGCACCAAGATGCCCACCGCATTGCACACACCACATGTCACACAGGCTTATGGACTCTCAATATCATCTACAGCTGCGTTCCCCTATCAGAATCCCCCATCCCACAAAGCCGTGCATCGCAACTGAGTTCAACTGCGTTAGGATTAGAATGCTCACTCACACTGTTACTCTGATACTCGTGACAGCCCCACAATTACAAAACAACCTCCCCAGGGAGGGAAACCTCCCCCACCCCCTCAATCTTTTGGATGTAACCAAAGGCAGGTTTTATTTAGAACTGTATTTGATTAAAGCAGTGGCCTTAATCTGTGACTTTAAAATTTGGATTTCATGTATTTTCATGTGCTCTGTTTTATGCATTTTATTTATATTGTAAAGCTCCTTGAGCTCCTTAAGGAAGAAAGGTGGCCAACAAATGTTTTAAATAAATAAATAACTGGCGTTCTTGCCCTTCCATTTCTCACTTCCACCCACCTGGATCATTTTAATAAACTATTTTTAAAAAATGTATAGGGAAACATTGGACTATCCTCCCCCCGCCCAGCAGTTGTTTTGTTGTTTGGTGCCAATCCCATTTCTCTGAATCCCAAAATCACCTGCCGGCTCTACAAGGTTGAGGACCCCTGCCCTAAGGGGGATCCCTTCCAATATCAATGGCAGGGGACAGACCAGGCCTTAAGATTTTCAGTGGATGGTGTTGGCTATGGTTCATCTGTTGGATATGGTAACTCTGCATGCAGGAGGATCTGGGAGGGAAAGAGTTAAGAGCATTCTCGCTCACTGGGGGATACCTGGCTGTTGGCGCCACCGTCTCATCAGTTAGAGGGTGAGCCTCTTTGGTCACTGATCGCCTTCTGTGTTTCATCGTACATAAGACCTCTCTTCTTCTCTTTCTTACCTGGGCTTGGAGCCTTAGCAAGTTAACCTTTTTGAACTCTGTTCACAATAACTTAAATGCACCTATGTAAATATGTCATGTAAGATGTGCTTCTATTTTTGTAAGTAAAAAATTTCTTTCTCTTGTTACCATTGGTGTCAGATCATCATTGTAATTTGCTGGAACAGCATGTTTTCCCCTTAACCAAAAAACGTGGAGGATTGGGGGTACTGCGTAAAGTGCATAAATCGCCTCTCCCCTGGTAGGTTCTGTCACCATCTGCTCCATAGCACAGTCATGGAGAGTGTCTATGAACTCAATCTCTTTTTCCCAACTTGAACACATATTGACCCAATCAACGTGTGGGTAGTTAAAGTCACCTTTGGAGAAACAACGGCTATGGGGTGACATGATCAAGGTTTATAGGATTATGCATGCGATAGAGCAGGTAGAGAAAGAAGTACTTTTCTCCCTTTCTCACAATACAAGAACTTGTGGGCACTCCATAAAATTGCTGAGCAATCAAGTTAGAACAGATAAAAGGAAGTACTTCTTCACTCAAAGAGTGATTAACATGTGAAATTCACTGCCACAGGAGGTCTACAAGCATGGGCAGCTTCAAGAGGGAATTGGATAAACATTTGGAGCAGAGGTCCATCAGTGGCTATTAGCCATAAAGTACAGATAGGAACTCTCAGTCTGGGGCAAGTGATGCTCTGTATTCTTGGTGCTTGACGGGGGCGGGGGGGGGGGCAACGAACAGTGGGAGGGCTTCTACTGTCCTGCCCCCACTGCTAGACCTTTTGAGGGCACCTGGTGTTTTTGGCCACTGTGTGACACAGAGTGTTGGACTGGATGGGCCACTGGCCTGATCCAACACTGGCTTCTCTTATGTTCTTATGTTTATGTTCTTATGTCTGTGCTTCCAAGGCAAACGATTTTATTTATTTATTTATTTACATTTAACCCAGTATCACCAGCATTATGGATCGGGTACCTCTGGAAATAGAGTGCAAGTTCATGGATTTTTTCTCGTAGACCTCTACTGGGGTTTCTTCCACCACAGCGGCACTCGTGTGTGTCTGGGTAGGAAGCACAAGGAAAAACGCATTTAAAAAGGCATTTAGACCGAGGGCCAAACAAGACCTTTTTTTAGAGAAGACTTTGGCCATTTAAAAACATCGCAAGGGCCGGTGGCGGGACCACACAATCTTGCATGCGCACACCCGAAATGCCTTGTCAGGTGCTGAAACAGTCCCCCATGGCATTTTGAAACAGCCAGACTCTTCTATAAGACGGTGTCGGCCGCCACAGGTCAGATATGCGGCCACCAGAACGTCTAGTTCGGCCCTGTCAGAGAACAGACCTTCCCGCTTCTGGAGTGTGGGGCAAAATGGCTGGGGGAAGAAAGCTGAGAGGAAGAACGCTGATTCATTTGAAATGTGGAGCTGAAGGAGAGTCACCACTTGCCCTTTTGGGGGGGGGGAGGGGTTTCCTGTTAGGAGGGACAAGGCTCCCAGCTCCCCTTCCCAACTTGAGGCCCCGCCTCTGTGTCTTCTGCCTGCTTGGTGTAGCAGTTAGGAGTGCGGACTCTAATCTGGGGAGAACCGGGTTTGATTCCCCACTCCTCCACGTGCAGCTGCTGGTCTGACTTTGGGTCAGCAGCAGTGTTCCCTCTAAGCTGAGTTAGTGTGAGTTAGCTCACAGTTTTTTAGCCTCCAGCTCACACCTTTTTGTCTTAGCTCAGGAAGAATGGCTCCAGAGCAAACTAATTTATGCAGCACCCAACTTGTTTGCTCACAACTTTAATGCCAGTAGCTCACAGAGTAGAATTTTTGCTCACAGGACTCCACAGCTTAGAGGGAGCATTGGTCAGCAGAATCAACCTCGCAATTTTCTCCAGGGGAATTGATCCCTGTTGTCCAGAGACAAGTTGTAAGGTCTTCAGCCACCACCCCAAGGCTGCGCAACCAGAAGAGTATCGTGGAAAAAGCTGAATACAGAAATCAACATAAGGCATGATAAAAATAACTATGCTGCTTCACACAAAATATAATCAAAGTAGGTAATTTAGATAATAGCAAAATGGTGAAAATTACAAATACAAAATATTTAAGGTAAAGCAACAATAAACAACCACCAGCTACGGAATGGAGCCATTTACAAAGTCAAGAGAGAGAAAATATATAACTCACCAAAGAAAAGCCACTATTCTATAAAGTTTTAACACAATTTGTTACGTTTTTTATATTGCAAATATCCGTCACAAGCAGTGCTCCCTCTAAGCTGTGGAGTCTTGTGAGCAAAAATTCTACTTTGTGAGCTACTGATATTAAAGTTGTGAGCAAGCAGTTTGGCTACTGCATACGTTAGTTTGCTCTGGAGCCATTCTTCCTGAGCTAAGACAAAAATGTGTGAGCCAGAGGCTAAAAAACTGTGAGTTAGCTCACACTAACTCATCTTAGAGGGAACACTGGTAAACATTCATTGTATAAAATATATTTTAGTGATCTTATCACTTTAAGGGGTCTTAACAGAGCTGTGAAGGGGGTGAAATGGACTAAAAAGCCTTTGTTTTCCAAGAGCCAACACATATAACTACATCCACCAATAGGGTCCAGAAACATGGCCAGGACTGAATTCATAATATTTACATCAAGATTTCGAATTGTGGCTCAGTGGGGCTGCAGTGGCTCAAGCGGTTAAGACGCTGAACTGCAGCAGTTCGAGACCCAAGTGCTGCATGATGGAGTGAACTTCCATCTCTGGGAGAGCCAGTTTGGTGTAGTGGTTAAGTGGGCGGACTCTAATCTGGGAGAACCAGGTTTGATTCCCCACTCCTCCACTTGCACCTGGCTGGATGACCTTGGGCAAGCCATAGCTCTGTACCAGCTGTTCTCTCAAGGACAGCTTGGGAAAGAGCTCTCTCAGCCCCACCCACCTCACAGGGTGCCTGTTGTGAGGAGGGGAAGGGAAAGGAGTTTGTAAGCCGCTCTGAGACTCCCTTGGGGAGTGAAGGGCGGGATATAAATCCAATCTCTTCTTCTTCTTCTCTGACCCCAGCTCCTGCCAACCTAGCAGTTCGAAAGCAAGAGACTGCAAGTAGATGAATAGGTACCACTTCAGTGGGAAGGTAACAGCGTTCCATGCACCTTGGCGTCTAGTCATGCCGGCCACATGACCATGGAAACATATTTGGACAGCGCTGGCTCTTCAGCTTGGAAACGGAGATGAGCACCGCATCCCTGGAGTCGTATTCAACTGGCTTTTGAGCAAGGGGAACCTTCATCTTTACCTAGTGCCATTCTCTACGATCTTTGACCACAGATCTATATATACTGGTACTTATGAAATGTATTTTATACAATGAATGTTACTCATGACAGATATTTGCAATATAAAAACATAACAAAACGTGTTAAACTTTATAGAATAGTGGCTTTTCTTCGGTGAGTTATATATATTTTTCTCTGTATTTAGAGGAGAAGAGGAGAAGAGAAGAGATTGGATTTATATCCCGCCCTTCACTCACTCGGAGTCTCAGAGCAGTTTACAAACTCCTTTCCCTTCCCCTCCCCACAACAGGCACCCTGTGAGGTAGGTGGGGCTGAGAGAATTCTTTCCCAAGCTGTCCTTGAGAGAACAGCTGGTACAGAGTTATGGCTTGCCCAAGGTCATCCAGCAGGTGCAAGTGGAGGAGTGGGGAATCAAACCCGGTTCTCCCAGATTAGAGTCTGCGCACTTAACCACTACACCAACCTGGCTTTACACTGAAGCCTGTGTGTGTGTGTGTGTGTTTTGGTTTGCAAAGTCAAAGCTAAAGCCAATGTAAGGTCAGTCCTTGTTCCAAATCAAATCCTGGCGAGGAGGAATTGAAACAAAATGGTAAGAGCACTAGAAGAGCCCTGCTTTGCCAATATTTTGTGTGAAGCAGCATAGTTATTTTATCACGGCTTTGTTGATTTCTGTAACCACCTGAAGGGTGGTAACCCTTGTTTTTGGCCATGTCAAGGACTGTTGGATTAATCAGTTATGTCTGTATACTACTAAATCTTCAACCAAGGTTCATGATTTGGTCACTTATGCAATACTATATGCTGGCCTTTCTGTCCACCCCGACTCACCTTCACTGAGTGAGTAGATTGCCCATGAAAGAGTTCCATAACTGTATCTTCGGCCATCTTGTCATCCCCGTCTGCTTCCTTCAACTCAGTAGTCCCAGCGAGGGGAGGACCTCTTGCCTGGAAGTCCAGCTTTGGGGGCTCCCTTGGGAAAGACTCTAAGGGGGATAAGTGGTCGTAATGGGTGTGCAAGATGCGAACCGCAGTATCGCAGATGGTCAGTGGTTTGGGGAGATCAAAGCCATTTGTCGGATTCCGGTCTTCGTCACGAAATACTTGGGTTCTGAACCTGGTGGGGAGAAATTGAAACAAAATGGTAAAGAGCACAAGAAGAGCCCTGCTGAATCAGACCAGTAGTCCATCTAGTCCAGCATCCAAAGAACACAAGACAGCCCTGCTGGATCAGACCAGTGGTCCATCTAGTCCAGCATCCGAAGAACATAGGAAGAGCCCTGCTGGATCAGACCACTGGTCCATCTAGTCCAGCATCCGAAGAACATACGAAGAGCCCTGCTGGATCAGACCAGTGGTCCATCTAGTCCAGCATCCGAAGAACATACGAAGAGCCCTGCTGGATCAGACCACTGGTCCATCTAGTCCAGCATCCTAAGAACATCAGAAGAGCCCTGCTGGATCAGACCAGTGGTCCATCTAGTCCAGCATCCGAAGAACATACGAAGAGCCCTGCTGGATCAGACCACTGGCCCATCTAGTCCAGCATCCGAAGAACATAGGAAGAGCCCTGCTGAATCAGACCAGTGGTCCATCTAGTCCAGCATCCGAAGAACATACGAAGAGCCCTGCTGGATCAGACCACTGGCCCATCTAGTCCAGCATCCGAAGAACATACGAAGAGCCCTGCTGGATCAGACCAGTGGTCCATCTAGTCCAGCATCCGAAGAACATAAGAACAGCCCTGCTGAATCAGACCAGTGGTCCATCTAGTCCAGCATCCTAAGAACATAGGAAGAGCCCTGCTGGATCAGACCACTGGTCCATCTAGTCCAGCATCCGAAGAACATAAGAACAGTCCTGCTGGATCAGGCCAGTGGTCCATCTAGTCCAGCATCTGAAGAACTTAAGAAGAGCCCTCCTGGATCAGACCAGTGGTCCCTCTAGACCAGCATCCTAAGAACATTAGAAGAGCCCTGCTGGATCAGACCAGTGGTCCATCTAGTCCAGCATCCTAAGAACACAGGAAGAGCCCTGCTGAATCAGACCAGTGGTCCATCTAGTCCAGCATCCGAAGAACATTAGAAGAACCCTGCTGGATCAGACCAGTGGTCCATCTAGTCCAGCATCCGAAGAACACAAGAAGAGCCCTGCTGGGTCAGACCAGAGGCTGACTGTCTCTGAATGTGTAGGTTCCCATTAGTTGCCATGGTGGGGTTGCCACCCTCCAGGTGATTGCTGGTGATCTCCTGGGATTGCAACTGATCTCCAGGCAACAGAGATCAGTTCAGCTGGTGAAAATGGCTGCTTTGGAAGGTGGACTCTATGGCATTATTCCTCCACTGAAGACCCACCCCTCCCCAAACCCTGCCCTCCTCAGGCTCCACTCCCAAAATCTCCAGGTATTTCTAAACCCAGAGCTGGCCACCCTTCCCCATGGCTAGCAGCCCCTGAGAGACTATCCTCCATGAATCTGCCTAATCCCTGTTTAAAGCCATCTACACCTGTGGCCATTACTACAACCTCTGGCAGCAAATCCCACATTTGAGTCACTCACTGAGTAAAGAAGTATTTCCCTTTTGTCCATCCTGAACCTACCGCCCATCAGATTCATTAGATGTCCTCAACTTCTAGTATTTTGGGAGATGGAGAAAAAGTTCTCTTTGTCAGCTCTCTCTACCCTGTGCATAGTTTTATAAACCTCTATCGTGTCTCCCCCAGTCATCTCTTTCCAGTTTGGTGTAGTGGTTAAGTGTGCAGACTCTAATCTGGGAGAACCGGGTTTGATTCCCCACACCTCCACTTGCACCTGGCTGGATGACCTTGGGCAAGCCATAGCTCTGTACCAGTTGTTCCTTCAAGGACAGCTTGGGAAAGAGCTCTCTCAGCCCCACCTACCTCACAGGGTGTCTGTTGTGGGGAGGGGAAGGGAAAGGAGTTTGTAAGCCACTCTGAGACTCCCTTGGGGAGTGGAGGGCGGGGTATAAATCCAATCTCTTCTTCTTCTTCTCTTTCCTAAACTCAAAAGTCCCAGACTCTTCAGCCTTTCCTCATCAGAAAGGTGCTCCAGCCCTCATACAGAAGAGTTTTCCAACTCTGCAACATCCTTTTTGAGATGTGGTGGCCACAACTGCACGATAACTGACTTGAACAACGTACTTCGGGTTCTTCTTGAGATTCGCCCAGATGCACAAGGTGACGTTGGCGTCTTTAATGACCACCTCCATGTTTCCACTCTCGGATTCGGCGTAACTGCTGGCCTGCTGCAAAGACCGCCAAAGAAAACAGAAGCGTTAAGCTAAGTAAAAGGAAAACACATTCGATTCAGATGGAAGCACAGATTGCTCTCGATGCAGAGCTGCCACTGAAAAGGGTATCCCTGTGTCAAACTCTGCCCTTCCTGCCTGTAAGAAACTGTGTACAGTTCTGGTCACTGCACCTCAAAAGAGATTGAAAAGCACTGGGTAAAGAGCAGAAAAGGGCAACTAAAATTATTAAGATGATGGAACACCTTCCCTATGAGGAAAGGTTGAAGAGGTTAGGGCTTTTTAGCTTGGAGAAATGAAAATTGAGGGGTGACATGATCGAGGTTTTCAAACTCATGCATGGGATAGAGAGGGCAGAGCAGGAAGCACTTTTCTCCCTTTCTCACAATGCAAGAACTTGTGGGCACGCCATGAAATTCTTGAGCAATAGGCTTAGAACAGATCAAAGGCAGTACTTCTTTACCCAAAGAGTAATTAACACATGGAATTCACTGCTGCAGGAAGCGGTGGCAGCTACAAGCATAGACAGGTTCAAGAGAATACTGAATAAACATATGGAGCAGAGGTCCATCAGTGGCTATTAGCCACAATGTATAGATGAAACACTCTGTCTGGGGCAGTGATGTGTCAGTGGGACTGTCATTTCCCGGTCGGGAGGTGGGATATGGCATGACTAGATGAGTCAGTCTTCCCCCCTCTGTTGGAATGTACTCCGTCTCCCTGGCCGAGGACATACTGGAGTTCTGCCGCGCCTCCGCGGCATGACAGAACAAGGCAGGGGGAATTGCCCCCGCCACGCGGCATTTGCACGCCGCCGCAAGGAAGCTGCCCACAGTGTCCAGACTGCAGGCGGCTTCCGTCGTCGTCGTCCGAACGCCGTGCAGCTTCCCTGCCCGGCGCGCGTTCACACCCGCCGGAAGCGGGTGGAACGCGCACCGCAGCAGCTGGGACACAACTTTGAAGTGGTGCCTGGCTGCTGCAGGAGGAGCGCGGCGCCGGACGCATTGCGTCCGGGCCGCCTCCTCCAGGCAGATGCGGCCGAGCGGGCCAGACTGCCAGTCTGTCCTCGGCCCCTCACTTCCCTCGCTTCGCCTCTAGCTTATCTGCGTCCTTGACTGACTGCAGCTTCTCACAGGCTTTGTTTCTAAGTAGGAATTTTCCTGCAGGTGCAAAATGCTTTTCTTTCCCGCATTTAGTATGAGAACAAACGGGCCAAATGTATTTGGGCGCCTTTTCCTGAAACGTTGATTGGGAGTTCCATCTATGACAGCACTGTTTGAATACACTATAACTGTTCTGCTACATCACCTCACTTTCATTACTGACTCAAGAAGTGTACCCCATTTGATACCCTCAAATAAAGAAGCACTTGTTTAAGATCCTTTGTTTGGAGTTGACATTTCTTGGGACTCTCACAAGATGCTCTGTGTTCTTGGTGCTTGGGGGAGCCACAGTGGGAGGGCTTCTGGATTTCTGGCCCTGCTGGTGGACTTCCTGATGGCACCTGGCTTTTGGCCAGTGTGTGACACAGAGTGTTGGACTGGATGGGCCATTAGCCTGATCCAACATGGCTTCTCTTATGCTCTTAAACTTACTTGTTTCATGAGATGTCATCACGTCCAGTATTTCCATATGCTCCCCTGGTGGCAGTGCAAGGCCCAGGCTGCAAAGGGTCAGGTCCAAACCAAGAGACGTAGGACCAGCCAGTCACAGTACAGGCCCAGGAGGGGATAGGGGTGTCATACACCCACCCTGGGCCTGTGTGTTCTTATGTGCGTATTGCAGGCTTGTGTACATGTAAAGCGTGTTTCCTCTTCATTTGCGCCAACCACCCCAAGTTAAAATCTAGCCTCCCGCAATATCTAGCCTTGAGGAATCCCAGTAAAGGCTGCCTCTGAGCAAGGACGAAGTGCAGAGCCCTTCCAATCACTTCAGCCCATTCCGTGTGCAAACAGATTCACATATCCGGGCGTGAAGAAGTGATCTGAGGTGAGGTGAGGAGAAGTCTGAATCACAGTTCTTAACCCAGGAAAAAAGAGTATTGCTACGGATTATGCTAGAAACACAGAGAAAACAGCTATCGTTGTGAGCCGCCCTGAGCCGCCGTATGGCGGGGAGGGCGGGATATAAATCTCAAAAATAAATAAATAAATATCAAGGCTACTGGTTACAGATCTAATGAAAAGAACATAAAACATAAGTCTGAGCTTAACTTAGCAATGCAGAACAGTTACCTCTGACCCCCATCGATAGGACAAATGTACCTCCAAAACCCCATCTGATCCCTGTAGAGGAATCGGGCTCCCAGGGTTTGGACAAAGCACTTGTGCAAAGCATTTGGACAAAGAACTAACAGATGATTCGGCCTTTTAATCCTTCCTGCCCTGTGTGAGTGAGAAACTTCTCCTTATATGGATTTAGGTGACTTGCCCCATGTGGGAAGATGCACCCCAATCTCCCTCCAAATAGCTTATCCATCCTCTCTCCCTGGCAATTAGGAAAAAGGTTATTTCCACCCAGAAAACTCATCTCCTGCACTTTGACCTCTTTGTGCATTTTATGGCTCTCTTCTCTGAAAAAATAAATGGGTTGTAAGCAGGGGTCATTTTGTAGAAAAAGAGGTACAGGAGCTCATTAGCATAACTTATTTGCATATGCCACATCCCCTGACATCACCGAAGTGGGTCAGAAGGCAACAACCACCGCTCATGCCCCACCCCAAAAATCTCCAGGTACTTCCCAGCTCAAAGCTGGTGACGGATCATTTCGTAGAAAAAGAGGTGCAGGAGCTCATTAGCATACCTATTAGAATAACTCATTAGCATATGCCACTCCCCCTGACATCACCAGAAGTGTGTCAGAAGGAGAAGTGGGGGGGGCATCTTTAAAAGCCTCCCCTTCCCTTCCCCAGCTGGCCTGCCAAGGTGGGCGGGGGGGGAAGCAAAGAGAGAAGGGGTTTAAAGTTTAAACCCCTTCTCTCCAGAGTTGCGCCGCAATGGCGGCACAATCTTTCAACTGTATTCTGTGGCCCCACAGAATACAATGGAAAGATTGTGCCGCTGCTGCGGTGCGACTCTAGAGAGAAGAGGTTTAAATTTTAAACCCCTTCTCGCTTCGCTTCCTCTGCAGGCCCACTGGGAGATAGGGGCGGGGCTTGCCACCACTGCCACTTGTGCCCACTCCTGCACTGGCGGAGCACTGCTCCGCCTTGCTCCGGCCCCAAATGACCTCTGGCTGGCGAGCCAGCTTTACACTTTTGACTAAAGACACTTTAGGTTTCCTTTGCTCTCGCAGGGAAGCTACCCTACAAGAAGCATGAAAATACAGATCAAGTTAGTCTGCTTTTGTTTTTTTCCACAGCGTATCACCATATGTGCCCGCTCCTGGGCTTCTTACTCCTGGAACTTTTCCTGCTCGAAATGACCCCTGCTTGTAAGGATTCGAGGAACTCCCCGGTACCCTTCAAAGCACCTTATATCTCTGAATCACAACATATTGTACCTTGTTTGGGACAACAAAGTACCTTGAACCAGCCTTGTATGTCTAAAAAAAAAAACCCTCCATGCATTAATGAGACCTAAATGTGAACTGTACACTGAGACTGTGAAAGAAAACTGAGCACCTGTCTACCTTCAGCAGTTGTTCTGTTGCATCATCGTATTTCTGATGAAGAAGAACCTGCAGTTTTTGAATGGTTTCTTGGTATCGGGCCACGTCATCTGAGGTCAGCTCTTCGTAAGGAGCATCCAGTACAGAAAACTGCAACTTCTGAATTAACTGCAAGACAGCACACTTTCTAGGTTAACTTGAGAGCCAAACTATGAATTATGGTAGACATGGGTCCAACCTGTGGCCGACGATGCCATTTTAGAAAAGACCCCTGCCACTTAAAAATTGGCACCTGCCCAGTTGTGCCTTTTCAAGTGCCGAAACAGTCGTGGGGGGGGGGGGCTCTTTCAGCATTTGAAAAAGCATGGGGGAGGTAACAAGATCGTACGGCGCTGTCACACTCTGGCCCAACCAGAATCTGGCCCTTGTGGGTCCCCGGCTTGTTTAAGCCTATTACTGCATATCATGGGAGGCTGAAATATTTTCCCACTGGTTGCTGAGAGACCCGGATCTTCCTCAGATCTGTGCAATAAAACATACGTTGTCCATTCAGCAAAGAGAATTTAATCCAAGGGACACACAGGCCCAATTTGGATCAGAGCCACAGCATACAAGGACCTTAAGCCTCCACCCTCTGTGCCTTTTGATAACCAGAAACAGACCTAAGAGGCCACAGTTTGTCCCATTGGTGACGCCCAGGTGTATTCCATCAGTATATATGGAACCCTCAATGGGACAAACAGTGCCGCCCCAAGCCATTTCAGGTCAAATCTTCTCCAAAAGACTTTCCCCCACCAGCTGGCCGTTTGGCAAATGGGGAGTACAGAGCAAACGCTGTAGGAGATCCCTGCACAGACTTGCCTCCAGCACCCGGTTTCCCTTCTCCATCACAGTCTGAATGTCATTGTTTTTATCTTCTTGCCACAGGCTCATGAACGTGTTGATTTCTCGGGGAACGGTCGGGTCTGGACTCCCATCGCAGGCCATATAATGACTCCACTAGTAAGAAAGAAGATACAACATGAAGAACTGAACGTGGTTTAAGGTCTTCTACACAAAGCACTGGCCTAGAGTAGCCCAATCTTGTCAGATCTCGGAAGCTAAGCAGGGTACTTGGATGGGAGACCACCAAGGAAGCCCAGGGCTGCTATGCACAGGGAGGCAACGGCAAACTACCTCTGATCATCTCTTGCCTTGAAAGAGGGGTCGCCCTAAGTCGGCTGCGACTATACGGCACTTTCCACCACCGCACAAAAATGCATCAGCTGGAGGCTAAGAAAGCTCACGCTAGCTCAGCTTAGAGGGAATGTCGGACAAGGAAAAAAAGAATGTGATTTCCGAATGTGATTTCTGACACTTCCTTGATATGTATATTGACAGCTGTCACTGTGCCTTCAAAAGTTTAATCACAACAGATCCAGATCCTGGTATATAATCGAGAAGCTTCTGATTAGAGAAACTTATAGCAGAACGTATATATTTCGCAATTGCATTTTTTTGTATAAGAAGCCATACTAAGCAAAAGTATTGTTAAAAGCCTCTGTAGATGGAATTAGGCTGCAATAGGAATGGACTGCTATTTAGAGGTTGCAGCTCCCCATATGCGAGCCCAGGAAGTCACCCAGTGTTCTGAAGACAAGATAAACAAGTGAAATTACTGACCCCACTGAGAGATGCACCGAGTCAAACGATGCTTGTATGATGTTAACTGCCTGGTACCAGTTAGAGACCCTTTAATGTGTAAACTATATGCGATGTCATTTGGGGTATAAGACTTTCTGCCCTTCCTGGTTATGACAGAATACAGCTTTAGAACTGCTGGGAGTGCTAAGGCACTTCTCAGCCCTGTATTCCCTGTTATGAATTCATTAAACAGATATCCATCTAACTCACTGGACTCAGACTGTGTCATTCCAGTTCAGCCAAGGGGTCACGCAGGCACAGATTTGTGTATCAGGAACACTGCTTCTGAGGCAGTAAATCATTGATACAGGACCAAAAATTCCAATCTGGAATCAAATGACACACACACAAAATCATTTGTGGGGCCATAAATGTATCCGGCACTGTGTCAGAAGCAATTACATATCTCAGAGATAGTAATATTGCCAATATGTAATTTCCAGTTTAGGCCCTAAGGGTGAAATCGCCTTATCAGGGCAAATGTAGCATCTGTTACATATCGATGTAACACTGGCCCTGATAAGGCGATTTTACTCTTAGGACCTAAACTGGAAATTACATATTGGCAATATTACTAGCTCCGATCAGTGTTCCCTCTAAGCTGAGTTAGTGTGAGCTAGCTCAGTTTTTTAGCCTCCGGCTCACACATTTTTGTCTTGGCTCAGGAAGGATGGCTCCAGAGGAAACTAATTTAGGCAGTGGCCAAATCCCTCGCTCACAACTTTAATGCCAGTAGCTCACAAAGTAGAACTTTTGCTCACAAGACTCCACAGCTTAGAGGGAGCATTGGCTGTGATACATGTAACTGCTTTGTTGCATGTTGTATTCCGTACTATTTGACCTCTGAAGAAGGCTCTCGTGAGCCGAAAAGCGTCAGGTCACGTATAGTTATTTTTGTGCATCCGTCCCTGATTATTTTATGAGGGCCTTTAAGATGCCACTGCACTTGAGCGATAACAACTGTTCGTAAGGGGTGATTTGTAAACTATTACTTTAGCGGAGGCTCGAAAATCAGCTTTCCACCGGGACGCGATCAGAAACTTTTCTTCCAATACGCTCAGTTCTGCCAGCTCAAGCCCCCGGCGCTCTTGATCCTATACAGAACACAATCAAGGAAAGAGGAGGTTGTTTTACTTTGTTCCGAACACTTAGCAGGAGGTAGAAGAAGAAGAGTTGGATTTATACCCCACCTTTCACTCGGAGTCTCAGAGCGGCTTACAATCTCCTTTCCCTTCCCCTCCCCACAACAGACACCCTGGGAGGTAGGTGGGGCCGAGAGAGCTCTGACTGAGAACTGCCCCTGAGAGAACAGCTCTGAGAGAACTTGTGACTGACCCAAGGTCACCCAGCTGGCTGCACATGGAGAAGGAGTGGGGAATCAAACCCGGTTCTCCAGATTAGAGTCCGCCACTCTTAACCATGAAACCAAGCTGGCTCTCGAAAGATTAAAATGCCACTGGTGCCGCAGTCTTCTGCTGGCTTGGTTACACCAGGGGAATCCTGTTGTCTCCATTCAGAATACTCTGCATTTCAGGATTAACGGCTGCAGTCCATTGCTGCATTCCCAGTCCTCAGATTTATGCAGCATTTCTTTGTGCATAAGAGGTAGTGTTGCCAGGTACCCCCTGGCCACCAGCTGGGGTTGAGAAGGGGAGGGTTGCCAGCTCCGGGTTGGGAAACTCCCGGAGATTTGGGGTGGAGCCTGGGGAAGACAGGGACCTCAGTGGGGTACAATGCCATGGCATCCACCCACCAAAGCAGCCATTTAATCCGGGGGATCTGACCTCTGTAGTCTGAAGCAGTGTTCCCGCTAAGCTGAGTTAGTGTGAGCTAGCTCAGAGTTTTTTAGCCTCTGGCTCACACATTTTTGTCTTAGCTCAGAAAGGATGGCTCCAGAGCAAACTGATTTACGAAGGAGCCACAATACAAGAACTCGTGGGCATTCAATGAAATTGCTGAGCAGTTGGTTTCGAACGGCTAAAAGAAAGTACTTCTTCACCCAAAGAGTGATGAACACATGGAATTCACTGCCACAGGAGGTGGTGGTGGCTACAAGCATGGACGGCTTCAAGAGGGAATCGGATAAACATATGGAGCAGAAGTCCATCAGTGGCTATTGGCCACAAGGTATAGATAGGAACTCTCAGTCTGGGGCAAGTGATGCTTTGTATTCTGGGTGCTTGGGGGGGGGGGGGTAACAGTGGGAGGGCTTCTAGTGTCCTGGCCCCACTGGTGGACCTTCTGAGGGCACCTGATATTTTTGGCCACTGTGTGTTGGACTGGATGGGCCATTGACCTGATCCAACATTGGCTTCTCTTATGTTCTTATGTTCTTAATCGCTGGCTCACAACTTTAATGCCAGTGGCTCACAAAGCAGAATTTCTGCTCACAAGCCTCCACAGCTTAGAGGGAGCATTGGTCTGAAGATGAGCTGTAATTCCATTGGATCCCCAGTTCCCACCTGGAAGCTGGCCTCCCTCATAAGAGGGCTTGCTTCATGCTTAAGAGAGTTCTGGAATGGTGGCTGTGCTGCTCTGCAGTAGAAGAGCCAGACTCGAGTCCAGAAGCAGCTTAAAGACCAAAAAATATTTCCCTCATATGAGCTTTCGAGAGTCAAAGCTTCCCTTTGTCAGTTACCTGAGAAGGGAAGCGTTGACTCTCAAAAGCTTCTGCCCTGAAACTCTTGCTGGTCTCTAAGGTCTGGCTGGACTCGAATCTAGCTCTTCATGCTTAAGGTAGCTTGTGGCCTTCATGCCACCAAACCAATCAAAGCCAGCGTCTCAACACGAACAGCGCCCGAGCGTAAAACTTGACGACAAACAGTGGAGACGATGTGCTGGTTTAAGAAAAAGACTAAGGCCCCTCAAGAGAGCCCAGCCCGATCCAGCCCAAGCGCCAACAAATGCTGCATCCGATTTCCGATACTGGCAAGAGAGACGGGAAGTCCACGAGCCAGTGTGTTATGATGATTAGAGGGTTGGACTAATTTGACGATCCAGGTTCAAACCTCGGGTCCGCCGTGAAGCTCACTGGGAGCCCGTCAGCCAGTCGGACTCTCTCTCTCAGTTCAACCTACCTCAAAGGGTTGCAGTAAAGTAGAATGGAAGCGGGGGGGGGGGACCATGTCTACCGCCCTTGGAGGAAGGTGGATCAGCAGGATTCAACCCAATGTAGTGCTTCTAGCAGCTAGCTAGCACATATATGGATCTGAGTTCTCTGGAGTTTTCGAAATTAGCTCACAAAGGAAAAAAATCCCCAATCCGTTGGACACAGGAAAATACATACATTTCTTAGAGTTCGTATTTCTGAGGTTAGGAAATTCCTGGAGATCTGGGGGTGGAGTCTGGAATGGAGAGGGAGTTCAGCAGAGATGTCCTGAGTGAGAATCCACCCTCCAAAGCTGCCACTTTCTCCAGGGGAACTGATCTCTGAAGCCTGGAGAGCCCTTGTAATTCCAGGAGAACTCGTGGCCCAGCTATAGGCCGGTAAGTTAACCCTACAGGCCATTCTCACAATCAACGGGTGTCTGTGCTAGAGAAATTTAGAAACCAGGCCAACGAGCATTCGGTAGGTGTGCATCAACTCACTTTGGCCTCCAGGCGTTCCGTCTTCTCTCTTTCGACCCGTTCCCTTTCGACCCTTTCGGCTTCCTCTCGCTCGGCCCGTAAGCGAGCCTCCTCTGGGAAATGAAAGGTTGTTGGACTGAGCAACTTGGCATGCCTGGACATTGGGGGGCACTACATCACTCTAAGTGTATATAGGTGCTATCTCCTTGAATGGGATGCTTCTCTTTGCCTTGGCCTGGGAGATGCCCTCTGACCCCTCCACTCTCTCTCACTCTCTCTCCCTTTGTCCTCTCACTCTCAACACATGGCCTTCCATAGAGACACACGTCTCCGCAAGTCCCTCCTGTAGAAGATGCCACGCCCTCGTACTCCCACACACGTGATGCCGGACAAGCTGGCCATTTGTGATAGGGAAAGCCCTTTTTAGATTACGCTTCTCTCCTTTCTCCTTTCTCCTGCAATCTGAATGTGAACTGGATCTACTTGAATAAATGTAGGTTAACCTCTTTTGCAATATACTTCTTGGGAGGTTTATTTATTGCACTCAGTATCACCCTCCTTTGACTGGGCAAAACTCTGCTATATTAACCAAATATCCCAATAAGATTGTCAATGAGGAGGTGAAATGAAGCCGGACAAATGCAGGCACCATTAACTTGATCACCCCTGTGTGATCACCCGAAACCACAGCAACAGGTCAACACCCCCCCCCCCCCCAATACTGACATTTATGTTGTAGTAAAATACCACACAGCGTCAACAACAGAGGAAGGAGCTAAGAAAGCCAGTTTTCCCCGTTTTCTTCATCACTGCTGCTGCCATTGAAAGACCTTCAGAGTGGGGAGGGGGTGCTGATTTCCTCATTCATTTTACCTCAGACATGAAGATAGGGCTAATTGGTCAGCCATGTTGGTCTGAAGCAGTAGAACAAATTTAGAGTCCAGTGGCACCTTTAAGACCAACAAAGTTTTATTTGAGGTATGAGCTTTCATTTCTCATACCTTGAATAAAACTTCGTTGGTCTTAAAGGTGCCACTGGACTCTAAATTTGTCTTGCCTCACACAGTACTTTCTGATCTGAACATGATGCGGCCTACAAACCAAACATTTTTTTTCCCTTGGAGAAGTGATACAGAAATGCCTTAATTAATTTTCATGCACAAAAAAATCTGTAGATAGGGGTTCATTCACATGTAGGCCATATAACCAGGGCTTTTTTTCTCCTGGGGGAATGTGCCGGAACAGAGTTCTGGAACCTTTTCGACAAAATTCTTTTTAAAATGTTTAAAAGTTCATGAGTTTTCAGTATACAGACTGAAAACTTCATTTCCCTCTTGAGAGTTCTGGCACCTCTTTTTTTTTAATACAAAAAAGCCCTACATATACGAAGAAGAAGCGTATGGATTTATACCCCACCCTTCACTACCCGAAGGAGTCTCAGAGCGGCTTACAATCTCCTTTCCCTCCCCCTCCCCACAACAGACACCCTGTGAGGTAGGCGGGGCTGAGAGAGCTCTGACAGAAACTGCTCTTTTTCAAGAACAGCTGTGCCAGGACTACAGCTTGCCCAAGGTCATCCTGCAGGTGCAAGTGGAGAAGTGGGGAATCAAACCTGGTTCTCCCAGATTAAAGTCTGTGCACTTAACCACTATACCACGCTGGCTGTTTATAACCATATAGCGGTCTTATAGTCAATCCATCGGTCTATCTAGGTCAGAATTGACCCTTCCGACTGGCAGAGTCAGATTATCAAGATGTCCTGATTGGCTGCTGACCCGGATAGCCCAGGCAAGCCCGATCTCGGAAGCTAAGCAGAGCCAGCCCTGGCTAGTACTTGGAAGGGAAACCTCCAAGGAATACCAGGGTCGTGATGCAGAGGCAGGCGATACCAACCCACCTCTGAACATCCCTTGCCTCCAAGCCCCACTAGGGGTCGCCAGAAGTCAGCTTGACTTGAAGGCAAATAAATAATTTTTAAAAATTAAAGAAAGATGTTCTGATTGAGTGGCAGCAGCTCTCTACCTCGGACAAAAACGAAGCTGCCTTATATTGAATCAAACCATCAGTCCATTGAGGTCAGTGAAGTATCGTCTTCTCAGACTGGCGACAGCTCTCCGGGGTCTCAGGCTGAAGTCTTTCTCATCACCTACTGCATAGTCCTTTTAACTGGAGATGCTGGGGATTGAACCTGGGACCTTCTGCCTGCCAAGCAGACGCCCTAGCACTGAGCTACAGCCCTTCCCTATCCATCAAGGTCTGTATTGTCTACTCAGACTGGCAGTGGCTCTCCAGGGTCTCAGGCTGAGGTCTTTCACATCACCAACTGCCTGGTCCTTTTAAATGGAGATGCCTGGGATTGAACCGGGGATTGTGCATGCAAAGGCGGATGCCTGCCCAGCCTACTGTTCGCAACCTGATCATCTCTCCCCAGCCCATGTTCTGACACATTCTAGGCAAAACTGGTCACTTCGGTCCAGTGCTTTGCCTTCAAGGCCAGCCTCCACGGTTATCTGAGTAAGTCTGAAACCACATCTGGATGTGCTGAATTGTTCGACGGCATTGCAGTAGAGCACCTTGGAGAAGGGCCGTGGCTCAGTGCCGGTAGAGCCTCTGCTGACATGCAGAAGGTCCCGGTTTCAACCTCCGGCATCTCCAGTTAAAAAGGACCAGGCAGCAGGTGATGTGAAAGACCTCCGCCTGAGACCCTGGAGAGCTGCTGCCAGTCTGAGTAGGCAATACTGACCTTGACAGACCAATGGTCTGAGTACGGCAGCTTTATGTGTGTTCATGTGTGGGGAGGGGTTGTGACTCAGTGGCAGAGCATCTGCATGGGATGCCGAGGGTCCGGGGTTCTATCCCCAGCATCACCAGTTCACCTGGCTCGATAGGGTAGAGCCATGGAAGCTGGCAGGGACCCCTAAGTTAGGGTTGCCAGGTCTGGGTTGGAAAATACCTGGAGACTTTGGGGGTGGAGCTGGGAGAGGGCGGGGTTTGGGGAGGGGCCTCAGCAGGGTATAATGCCATAGAGTCCACCCTTCAAAGCAGCCATTTTCTCCAGGGGAGCTGATCTCTGTCAGCTGGAGATCAGTTGTAAAAGCGGGAGATCCCCAGGCCCCATCTGGAGGTTGGCAACCCTACCCTAAGAGCATCAGTGTGTGTGTGTGTGTGTGTGTGTGTGTGTGTGTGTGAGAGAGAGAGAGAGAGAGAGAGAGAGAGAGAGAGAGAGAGAGCGCTGTTCCAAAATAACTCTTACTTACTGAAGTACAAACCTTCATTCAGAAATATCCAAACAAACAGCAATTTACTATCCACCATTGCAGGGGAAAACCCCAATATCTATTAGAAACAGAGGGCACTTATAGAAATAATCTATTAGGGATCTATATTCCAGCCATTTGTCAAGACCTGCTAAGGGGATGGCTGGCAAAGGGCCCTAAACAACAGCAAACACTGATTATTATATACCTTTAGAACCCAAAGTAGCTGTTAATTAAGAAATGGGGGCCCATTCTGCGTCTAGCATTCGCTTGGCTGTTTTACCAAACCCAGGTTGGAACTGAAACTCCTCTCTGCATTGCATGCCACTTTCACTTCCTTTGCCTATCGGATTTTATGGTAGCCTCCACACTGCATGCCGGTTTCACTTCCTTTGCTTTCTCGGTTTTAGGGTACCACCCGCATAGATTTATGGCAGTTTTATGGCCATTCAGGTATTTGAATGTGGTTTCGAGCCACATCTTTTTCTGTTCCACTACGGGTTCAGTAAAACAACGGAGTGAATGCTAGATGCAGAATGGGCAAAGACCCCGGCCAATGCCGTACTGACTGCGGCATCACCCCGGAATGGCCACAGATCTATGCAGACGGTACCATAAAACCCGATGATAAAAGAAAGCGAAAGCGGCATGCAATGCAGAGAGGGATTTCTGTTCCAGCCTGGGTCTGGTGAAACAGCAGAATGAATGCTAGATGCAGAATGGGCCGGGACGGACCTGGCACAACCCAGATCCCCCCCCCCCCCCGACCGGATGAACTCTGCCCAGTCAGCTCATAATCTACTAGGTGAGAAACACCCGGCGCCCTCCCCGTGTTCTGGAGCCGCATACCCTGATATCCGAGATGTTAAGGCTTCGAGGTTGAAACTCAAAAATGAAAACAAGTCTTGTAGGACAGAGGGCATCGTCAGGCCAGTGCCTGCTTGAGAGCAGCTGTACTACAAAGATTTGTGGGAAAAGGAATCAAACTACAGAGACTTAAGCCGATTACTGCTGATCCTCAAAAATGGTCTCCCAGCTAAATTCTGCCTCAGCGATGTGAAAGACCTCTGCCTGAGATTCTGGAGAGCTGCTGCCAGTCTGAGTAGACAATACTGATTTCAATTATCTGATTCAGTATACGATACGGCAGCTTCGTGTTTTTTCTCCCTTTCCCAATTTTTTCCTCCCTCTCCCAAAATACTGGAACTCAGGGGCATCCATGGGAAGGCCTCGGCCTCTGTGCCCTGTTGTTGGCCCTCCAGAGGAACCGGTTGGCTGCTGTGTGAGACAGGATGCTGGACTGGATGGACCACTGGTCTGATCCAGCAGGGCTCTTCTTATGTTCCAGTTCCAATAAGCTTTACTGGCATAACAATAACTTCAAAAAGAAAAAATAGCAATGCAAATCAGCCGATATGCCAACAAAGAGAAACCATCAGAATACAGTGATTTGTAACATTGTGTACTGTAATAGTAATAACAGGGCAAAGTGATAAGAAGTTCAGAACAGTAATCTCGAGTATCGCAATAATTAAAACAGTTGCAGTGAGAAACTAAACTATCCAAAAGGGATAGCTATTATGCCATATTATATAATATTATATAACATGGCAAAATAAAAAATAAGAGATATTTCAGAAAAGATGGAATAAAGTGTACAGATGGATGAAAATTAAAATACGTATCTAGACTCCGGAAAGTATAAAACTGATAAATCTAAGAATATGATAGGACTTAAGCTTTACAAAAGACGGAAATTGTTATATTAGATGGTAACAAGGAAAAATAGAATTGAAGCATTATAAATATATGTGAATGTAATGAAAGGATCAAAGGCAGCGGCTTGTAGGGGCTCTGCTCTAGATACCAAAAAAAGAACATTACATGTGTAAAAAAAATATATGATACAGAATTTATGTAACAATGTTGATTTTCCTTGTGGTAAATGAACTTTGGATGTCTTGTAAGAAGGAAACTGTAATATATGAAAAACGAAAATAAACTTACGTTAAAAAAGGGACAGATGTATCTCTCTCACTCCCTATCCTCCTCCTTTCCTCTTTCCTCTTTTCCTTGGCCCCTAAGTACATTTGCCAGGAACTCTGCCACCTGCTCAGTAACTTCGGGGGTTTTGTCTGCTAGCAAGAATTCAGTACCTCTATGGGTTATGGCCTTAGACAGTTGACGGAGAGGGCTAATTAATTGTGAATGTAACCGAGTAAACAGTGGGCCGTCTAAAAGGATATGCTGAACCAAGTCAGGTTCTTTGCAGACATCTGCCGAATCTTGCCTCATTGGGGATACCCTTGTATCTGTCCGTTCTTAATCCCTGGCACCCCCAGTTTTAAAAGGATCAAGGGTAGGGTTGCCAAGTCTTCGGAACTCACCGGCGGGGGGGAGTCCTCCTCCGGCTGGGAGTTCCTCCTGGCGTGCGCGCCAAGCACGCGCGCCCAGCAACGTCACCAGAAGTTACGTCAGCACGTTGGGGGCGTTGCCAGGACGACGCTCTGGCAATCGCCCCAAAACTCTATGGTATCATAGAGTTTTGGGGCGATTGCCAGAGCATCGCCCTGGCAACGCCCCCAACATGCTGATGTCACTTCCGGTGACGTCATTACGTCGTCCCCGCTGGATGACTTCGGGGGGTGGGGCTCCCCCCGCCGGCCAAATGCTGGCCAGCGGATCGGGAACCCCTTTAGCGGGGGATCCACCGCCCCCCGGGTTGACTTGGCAGCCCTAAGCAAGGGATAGGGGATACGAAAGACTTCAGCCTGAGATTCTGGAGAGCTGCTGCCAGTCTGAGTTGACAGTACTGACAGCAGCATCGCGTGCATCTTCACCCGAGGAAGGCACCAAATGTAGCTGAGCCAAGTGGAAGGATAATCCCCCCTCCAGTGTTCTTCTGAGATGATCACAGTCCAAGGTACAGAATTCACCGTACGTTCTTCAAACAGCCTCCTCTCCTCCTCCTCTCTTTGCATCCTCAGCCGTTCGGCTTTGCTGGGTTTCTTCTTGCCATGGCTGCCAGCAGACTGAATGAGAGTTACAAATTAAAAAAGGGAAATACATTTTGATTAGACGTTTTGAAAAATGGCCATAGTGTAACCCAGGGCTTTTTTTGTAGAAAAAGCCCAGCAGGAACTCGTTAGCATAACAGGCCACACCCAACAGCAGAAACGCATTAGCATAATAGGCCACATCACTGACAGCACAGCTTATTAGCATATTAGGCCACACCCCCATGTTACCAGAAGAGTGGTCATCCAGCCACACTCACCTTCTGCTTCTTATTCTGTTTACCTTGTTTATTGCCAAAACCCAGGGCTTTTTTGTAGCAGGAATTAATTTGCATGTTAGGCCACATACCCCTAATGTAGCCAATCCTAATGTCTTCCTGCTGTTGGGTGTGGCCTATTATGCTAATGAGTTCCTGCTGGGTGTGGCCAACTCAGGAGCCAGGCGGGACTCCGTTCCTGTGCATTCCTGCCCAAAAATAGCCCTGGTGTAACCAGAGTTTAATGTATTCATCCCCCTGAAAGTCTGTGGCAGTAGAAAAGAGCAAGAGCCCCAGTAGCGCCTGAAAGACTAACAACATCTGTGTGACTCACAAAAGATCATACCCTTCCACAACTTTTCATAGTCTTTAAGGTGCTACTGGGATTCTTGCTCTTTCCCCCTGAAAGCCAGTGTTTGGGTAACGACATTATCGTACAGAAAACTGAAGTTGCTAAGAAAATAACTACGATAAAACAAGAATGCAGGATCTGTTTCCTACTCTCTCTCTCTCTCTTTTAACATCAAAGTTTAGGAACACCCAATGAAATCGCCTGGCAGAAGACATACAGTGCATGATTGATTTATAGAGATCACAACTATTATTCAGGATGGACAAAAGGAAATATTTCTTTACACAGAGAGTGATCAATATGTGGAAGTCACTGCCAGAGGATGTGGTGATGGCCACAGGAAGAAACAGCTTTCAAAGGGGATTAGAGAGATTCACGGAGGATAAGTCTGTCAGTGGTTACTAGTCATAGTGACTGAGGGGAACCTCCACATTCCCCTCAGATACACTAGTAACTCTGAATCCCAGAGCCAGGTGGCAACATCAGGGGAAGGCCTCGGCCTCTATGCCCTGTTGTAGGCCCTCCAGATGAACTGCTTGGCCAGTGTGTGAGACAGGATGCTGGACTAGATGGACCACTGGTCTGATCCAGTAAGGCTCTTTCTATGTTCTTATGAAGGCCTCGGCCTCTATGCCCTGTTGTTGGCCCTCCAGATGAACTGCTTGGCCAGTGTGTGAGACAGGATGCTGGACTAGATGGACCACTGGTCTGATCCAGTAAGGCTCTTTCTATGTTCTTATGAAGGCCTCAGCCTCTATGCCCTGTTGTTGGCCCTTCAGAGGAACTGGTTGGCCAGTGTGTGAGAAAGGATGCTGGACTAGATGGACCACTGGTCTGATCCAGTAAGGCTCTTTCTATGTTCTTATGAAGGCCTCAGCCTCTATGCCCTGTTGTTGGCCCTTCAGAGGAACTGGTTGGCCAGTGTGTGAGACAGGATGCTGGACTAGATGGACCACTGGTCTGATCCAGTAAGGCTCTTTCTATGTTCTTATGAAGGCCTCAGCCTCTATGCCCTGTTGTTGGCCCTTCAGAAGAACTGGTTGGCCAGTGTGTGAGACAGGATACTGGACTAGATGGACCACTGGTCTGATCCAGTAAGGCTCTTTCTATGTTCTTATGAAGGCCTCAGCCTCTATGCCCTGTTGTTGGCCCTTCAGAGGAACTGGTTGGCCAGTGTGTGAGAAAGGATGCTGGACTAGATGGACCACTGGTCTGATCCAGTAAGGCTCTTTCTATGTTCTTATGAAGGCCTCAGCCTCTATGCCCTGTTGTTGGCCCTTCAGAGGAACTGGTTGGCCAGTGTGTGAGACAAGATGCTGGACTAGATGGACCACTGGTCTGATCCAGTAAGGCTCTTTCTATGTTCTTATGAAGGCCTCAGCCTCTATGCCCTGTTGTTGGCCCTTCAGAGGAACTGGTTGGCCAGTGTGTGAGAAAGGATGCTGGACTAGATGGACCACTGGTCTGATCCAGTAAGGCTCTTTCTATGTTCTTATGAAGGCCTCAGCCTCTATGCCCTGTTGTTGGCCCTTCAGAGGAACTGGTTGGCCAGTGTGTGAGACAGGATGCTGGACTAGATGGACCACTGGTCTGATCCAGTAAGGCTCTTTCTATGTTCTTATGAAGGCCTCAGCCTCTATGCCCTGTTGTTGGCCCTTCAGAGGAACTGGTTGGCCAGTGTGTGAGACAGGATGCTGGACTAGATGGACCACTGGTCTGATCCAGTAAGGCTCTTTCTATGTTCTTATGAAGGCCTCAGCCTCTATGCTCTGTTGTTGGCCCTTCAGAGGAACTGGTTGGCCAGTGTGTGAGACAGGATGCTGGACTAGATGGACCACTGGTCTGATCCAGTAAGGCTCTTTCTATGTTCTTATGAAGGCCTCAGCCTCTATGCCCTGTTGTTGGCCCTTCAGAGGAACTGGTTGGCCAGTGTGTGAGACAGGATGCTGGACTAGATGGACCACTGGTCTGATCCAGTAAGGCTCTATGTTCTTATGAAGGCCTCAGCCTCTATGCCCTGTTGTTGGCCCTTCAGAGGAACTGGTTGGCCAGTGTGTGAGAAAGGATGCTGGACTAGATGGACCACTGATCTGATCCAGCAGAGCTCTTCTTACGTTCTTACTAAAGGAAGTCCTCAGCCTTTATGCTGTCGTTGGCCCTCCAGAGGAACTGGCTGGCCACTGTGTCAGGCAAGACGCTGCACTTCAGGGACCACTGGTCTGATTCAGGAGGGTTCTTCTTATGTTTTCAGCTACAAAATGTGATGGCTCCTACTCAATGGCAGAAAGTGCCATCGAGTTGCAATGGATTTATGATGACTCTGCTCCAGCCTAACCAATGGGACTTATTCCCAGGGAAAGTGTTCTTGTGGTTGCCTTGTAAAGGGAACTTCCACATCCAGAGGGAGCAGGCTTCTGAACACCAGTTCTAGGAGGCAAAATCAGCGGGGAGGTCTCAGCTTCTATGTCTTGTCTCTTGGCCCTCCAAAGCAACTAGTTGGCCGCAATGCCAGACTAGATGGATCAGACCAGCAGGCAGTTTCTTAAGTTCACTTGAGGATGGTGGTGGGGCGTGCCACCAAGTTGCAGCCAACCTCTGGCAACCCTTCACAGGGTTTCAAGGCAAGAGACGTTCAGAGGTGGTTTTGCCAGTGCCTGCCTCTGCGTAGCAACCCAGGACTTTCTTGGTAGACTCCCATCTAAGTGCTAACTAGGGCTGACCCTGCTTAGCTTCCGAGATCTGACAAGATTACGGTAGCCTGGGCCAATAAGGTCAAGGCAAGAGACAAACAGAGGTGGTCTTCCATTGCCTGCCTCTGCGTGGCAACCCTGGACTTCCATGGTGCCCTCCAATCCAAGTACTAACCAGGGCTGAACCACTTAGTTTCTGAGATTTGACGAGCTGTCCAGGGCCATCCAGGTCGGGGTGATTGATGATGCTGATGTCTTAGAAAAAGCCACTAAATGAAAACCATTGGTTATTCATGGGTAGCTCCACCTTTGGCTATCAATTACACCCATAACAAAGAAGAAAAAGTGAAGAGATTGGATTTATACCCCGCCCTTGACTACCCAAAGGAGTCTCAGAGTGACTTACAATCTCCTTCCGTCCCCACAACAGAGGTAGTGGGGTCTGAGAGAGTTCTTGACAGAACAGCTCTGAGAGAGCCATGACTGACCCAAGGTCACCCAGCTGGCTGCAAGTCACGGAGTAGGGACTCAAGCCCAGTTCTCCCAGATTAGAGTCTGCACTTTTAACCACTACACCAAACTGGCTCTCTGATATTTCACTCAATCATTCCTGCAGGACTACTGAGCCAGTGAGAGAGGGGGCATAATTCTGGGGTCCCATGAAGTCACGCAGGATGCGTGATTTGCTTCCATACAATGCGTGAGGGGAGTCAAGATGGTACGACAAGAAACCCAAAAGACACCTTTGTCTGAGGGCCTCTGGTGGCTCTCAGCCGTTCTGGACTCCTGGACTGCAGGATTTGTTCATTAATATTAACACGACATCACAGACTTTATGATTACAGTACAAAAAAGTTAGTTAACCTACAGCGAGTAGCGTCTGTCAAGTCTATCAATCTACCTACATACCTTTTTCTTTGGACCCTAAATGTTGGAAGGAAAAAGAACAGGAAAGGTCAGGAAAGTGCAGCAGTCAGAATAAAACTGTCAAGGCTGGGGGGAAAATATTTCAGACACCACCACCGAGATCTGAGACACCAAAGTCACGGGGTCAAAGAGGCTCACAGGAAGGAGCAGCGCATGCACTTGGGGTTCTGCGCTCTTTCCCTGAGCTGTGCTGGAAAATGCTTCTAAATGGGAAGCTGGAGAGGGAGAAACCACAGACGCTGTGGACGTCTTTCACGGGGAAAAGACACAGGGAAGAGGAAAGCATCACCTGCTGGATTTCTGTCTGCTCTGCAGATGCTAAAGGTAACAGCTCCAGAACAGCTCCAGAACAGGCAGTTCAACTAAACGAAAAATGATTTTAGGTGGGGGTAGTGGTGCTGGCCTGCAGTAGGAAAGCCCAGAGGCACCTTAAAGAAAAAGAATAGAAGAGATTGGATTTATCCCCCACCCTTCACTTGGAGTCTCAGAGCAGTTTACAGTCTCCTTTCCCTTCCCCTCCCCACAACAGACACCCTGTGAGGTAGGTGGGGCTGAGAGAGAGCTTTTGAGGACTGCTCTCAAGAGAACATCTCTGAAAGAACTTGTGACTGACCCAAGGTCACACCAGCAGCTGCGTGTGGAGGAGCAGGGAATCAAACCTGGTTCTCCCAGATTAGAATCCGTGCTTGTAACCGCTACACTAAACCACTACACCAAAGACAAACAAGATTTCTAGGGCGTAAGCTTTTGAGAGTCAAAATTCCCTCTTTGCTGGCCTTTAGGGCACTACTGGACTGGAATCTTGCTCTGAAACTGGCATCCCCAACCATTTTGAGCCTCTGGGCACCTTTGAAATTCTGACATGGCATGGTGAGCACCTAGGGCTGCCAAGTCCCCCGGTAGGGCGGGGGAAACACCGATTTTTAGTGCTTTCCCCCGCTTTTTCCAAGTTGGCCACCGGGGGGACAAAATGGCTACCTTAAAAGGGAAATGTCTGCAGAGAGCCTGCCCTGCAGTAAAAAGCCTCACCAGACATTTCCCCTTTAAGAAGTCAGCAAGAGAGCTTCCACAGCAAGAGAGGTCCACCCAGAGATTAAGGAGGGACTGAAGGAGCTGCTTTTGCATGTGGCTGACAAGGTAAGTTTCTCTTCCAGCTCCTTTCCTTCTCTCTCCCTCTTTCTTTTTTCTGTCTGTCTGTCTGTCTGTCTGTCTCTCTCTCTCTGTCCCCATCCAGCAGAGGTCTGTCAGTGGCTATTATGAGCCACAAGGTCTAAATGGAACCCTTTGTCTGGGGCAGTGATGCTCTGCATTCTTGGTGCTTGGGGGGCAACAGTGGGAGGGCTTCTGGAGTTCTGGCCCCGCTGCTGGACCTCCTGAGGGCACCTGGTATTTTTGGCCACTGTTGTGACACAGAGTGTTGTACTGGATGGGCTGTACTGGATGGGCCGATCCACTGTGGCTTCTCTCCTGTTCTTATGATATGAAAATCATATTTAGCACTTGTGTAGCACTTAGTGCTTCATATTGTGCCGAGATGAGGAAGGATTCAGTAGGGCTGTTGCTCAGTGATAGAGCATCTGCTTGACATGCAGGAGGTATCAGCTTCTTCAGCTAAAAAAGGATTAGGTAATAGGTGACATTAAAGATCTCAGCCTGAGACCCTGGAGAGCCACTACCAGTCTGAGTAGTCAATACTGACCTTGATGGACCAATGGCCTGATTCAGTATTAGGAAACTTCATGAGTTCATGTGTCAGCATGTGGAAGCAACATCACAGGATGTGACATCACAAAATGATGTCACTTCCTTTCTCCTGGCTCCACCCCCAAAGTCTCCTGGCTCCACCCCCAAAGTCCCCAGATATTTCCCAAGTTGGACTTGGCAGCCCTATGAGTACCGTCAAAAAATGGCTGCCACAAAATGACTGCTGCAGGAGGTGGAGCCAGCCACAAAATGGCTGCCAAAGCTTACCTACAGTCGCAAAGTGAAAAGCCTTGTGCTGCGGCAGCAGCTGCTGTCCAAGCAACATTTTTAAAACTCTGCACAGCCCACTAAATCTCCAGTGGCCAGTCAGAAGTTCTGGACAGCATTTCAAGCCTCAGGATAAGCCTAAGGGGAAATAGGCTATTCCAACCTCCAGGTGGCAGCTGGAGATCTCCTGCTATTACAACCAATGCTCCCTCTAAGGTGTGGAGTATTGTGAGCAAAAATTCTACTTTATGAGCTACTAGCATTAAAGTTGCGAGCGAGCGATTTGATTACTGCATAAATTAGTTTGCTCTAGAGCTATCCTTCCTGAGCTAAGACAAAAATCCCTGAGTCGGAGGCTAAAAAACTGTGAGCTAGCGCACACTAACTCAGCTTAGAGGGAACACTGCTGGCAACAGAGTTCAGTTCCCCTGGAGAAAATGGCCACTTTGAAAGGTGGGCCTATGGCCTGAAACCCCATTGAAATCCATCTCCTCCCCAAACTCCGCCCTCCAAAGGGCCCACCCCCCCAAATCTCCAGGTATTTCCCAGACTGGTGCTGGCAGCCCTAACGGGAAACTGACAATACGTTAATTATACTACTTCATTCCCTCAATAAAGGAATAAATAACTGAATGCAAAAAAAAATGTTTTTTAAGTGCATAGAGTTGTATAGTTGACAGAAAGTAAAATTACAAAACACATCGGGAATATTGCACCGTGGATTTTGTGGAAGCATTTTGTCAACGGCTGAAGTTCAGTAGATGGAAGCTTGTGGAAACCTGTGGGTGGGGCTCAGACTGGCATAAATCTCCGTATGCAAACATATATTAAACGCGCACAAGCCGTCTCCATATGCATTTTTACATTAATATTAATATATATTTACATATGGAGATTTGTGCCAATCTGAGCCCCGCCAACAGGTTTCCAATTCCCCCCAATAAAAATGGCTTTGCCAATGCAACGCAACGCAATCCAGTGCAATGCAATGCAATGCAATGCACTGCTCTCCCTCCTTTCTCTCCTCACCATTTCGCCGCCTCCTCCAAGACGCCCAGAGAGCCCAGTGGAAAAAATTGTTTACATCTCCGGCCCCCTGTTTCCCGAGCAACCAGCCCCGCCCATGCGCAGGCGCAGCGTCTCGCGGAGATCCCCTTTCCCACTCTCCGTCGCGTTACGTCACACAAACCTTTGCTTTGAGGGAAAGTTGCGGGGCGCGATTACACTGTTGATACACGTCCGGTCGTACATTGAATAGGGTTAGGCTGGGTGGGCAAGCAAAGCAAAGTAACACAACCGAGCGCCGTGGAGATTTAGAGTTTAACTGAGTCCCTCTTTTTATTGTGCTATGGTACGTGGAAGGAAGCAATTTAAAGAAACTCTCCCTCTTTTTCTATTCTTGCCCCTCACGTATTGGCCTTCGAATGGAACCCGGAAGTGAAAACTGTAACTTTTTTTGCCTCTATGATTTCACCGGCAGGCTTTGCTTCCTGCGCAGGCGCAATAGCCTTCCCGTTCGTCTTCTCCTATACGCCGGCGATTGACCGCTCCGATGCGCGACCGACAATCCTGCGCAGCCGCACTAAGCCTCTGAAGCAGCCTCTTCCCACTTCCTCATCGTGCGCAGGCGCGCTAGTCACCCGCTCGCCCTGCCTGCCACAAACATCTGGGTGGGTGTTGGAGCTGCAGGTAATTTATGGAGTGGAAAGGTACAAAGTTGGCTTGCTTAAATGGGAGGGGGGGGATTAAGAATTCTCATTGGGGAGGGACTGTGGCTCAGTGGCAGAGCATCGGCTTGGCATGCAGAAGGTCCCTGGCTCAAACCCCAGCTTCTCCAGCTAAAAGGACCAGGCAGCAGGTGATGTGAAAGACTTCATCCTAAGACTGGGGAGACCCGCTGCCAGTCTGAGTAGACAGTACTTACCTTGATGGACCCAGGGCCTGATTCAGTTTAAGGGAACTTTATTTAATCAGGACCCCCCCCCCCCTTCCAGGTTACTTAGAGACGAAGACAAACAAACTACCCTGCATGTGGCAAAATTTCTAGATTTATTGTTGTTGTTCAGCCGCACAGTCGAGTCTGACTCTTCACGACCCCATGGACCACATCACGCCAGGCCCTCCTGTCTTCTGTCATGCTCCGGAGTTTGCTTAATTTCACGTTTGCTGCGTCAATAACACTGTCTAGCCAGCTCTTGAGAAATCTGCTCTCTGTTTTATAGAAACGCGGCCTCTTTGCTACAGCAGTGTAGTTATTGTCTCTATAATATTTGAGATATTATTTCAGAGGTAGCCCACATCTCCGGTTTGACTGTTGTGGCAATCTTCACAATTGACTAACTGCGATAGGGTGACTGTACTTCCATCATTCCCAGACTTTGACCGGTGACACACTGACAAGCCACCACAAGCAGTAAAACAGTTAGAGGCTGCCTGTTGCATCTCTGCGTGAGTCACTGCTGCGGCTTTACTTCTTTCCAGACAGCAGTGGGTGGAGCCCCTGCAATCCATTCAGTACCTGCTTCAGCAAGCCACCTCAGCCAGTCACTTGGGTGGTTCGGCCAGGGAACTAGCCCTGTATTGGCCCAAAGGAATCCTCAGATCTTCTGGATGTTTTATGTGCCTTTATAAAAATGATCACACTAAGAAATAAGCCGGGGAAGATATTTAAGAGCTTTATATGTTGCTTCAGTAAAAAGATATCTTGGTGGACATCGGAATGAATTGTTTTCTCCGAGGGTACAACAATTCTATATAAAAGATAATAGATATGAGCTGCCTCTTGCATTTCATGGAGGATAACTTTATTCATGGAGGATCAGTCTATCAATGGCTACTAGCCATGGTAACTGAGGGAAACCTCCACATTCAGAGGCACTAATCCTCTGAATCCCAGAGCCAGGAGTCAACATCAAGGGAAGGCCTCAGCCTCTATGCCATTGTTGGCTGTCTAGAGGAACCGGTTGGCCACTGTGTAAGACAGGATGCTGGACTAGATGGAGCAGTGGTCTGATCCAGCAGGGCTTTTCTTATGTTCTTATGAAGGCCTCGGCCTCTATGCCCTGTTGCTTGTCGTTCAGAGGAACTGGTTGGCCACTGTGTGAGACAGGATGCTGGACTAGATGGACCACTGGTCTGATCCAGCAGAACTCCTCATGTTCTTATGAAGGCCTTGGCCTCTATGCCCTGTTGTTGGCCCTCCAGAGGAACTGGTTGGCCACTGTGTGAGACAGGATGCTGGACTAGGTGGACCACGGGTCTGATCCAGCAGGGCTCTTCTTATGTTCCTTACACTGCTTGTCATTGTTTCTGAAATTGCCTCCTTCCCCTCAAGAGGCATGTTTGGAACAGTGACTCACACAGGCTTCTCCTGGGAAGGTTACTTTTTTCTAGTACACACTTCCTAAGTAAAGCTCTGGGAGGCATGACTGAAATGCCCCCCCTCCCATTTTATCAGGTTACCAGGGAAGGTTACTTTTTTCTAGTACTCATCTCCTAAGTAAAGCTCTGGGAGGCATGACTGAAATGCCCCCCCTCCCATTTGATCAAACTGACATCCCATGGCACTTTAAAGACTAACACAAGTTGTTCCAACCTAAGGTTTTGGGAGTCAGCACTCACTTCATCAGGTGCACTGGAGCGAACATAACAGATACATTTACGCTTGCAAAGAACAAAGAGGTGGGAGTGAGGAGATGTTACAAAAAGAGACCCATTGGGAGGGGGAATAACCTATTAAAGAGAAATCTGTGTGTTTAGAGTTCATGAGGACCCCTTTTAACCTTGTTCTGCCTGTCTTCACCACTTAACATTAAATCAGATCTAATAAAGAATGGTAGAGCGTGACACATGACTAGCAGAACTAATGACGCCTGTAAATTGTGGGTTGCAGTTTAGAATAATTTCTGTGGTTGAAGAGTTGACGAATGTTTATCTGTTTACCGTCTGCCTTTCTCACTGGGAACTCAATGCGGATTACAGTGTAAATCAGGGCTCTCCATCATAGGGTTCTACAGCAACTGCCACCACCTTTCCTGGATCTTGCCAAGTATTTATAGGAAGTGGATGGGGCTTTTGCCTAGCAGGGCATGTGGTCGGCCGTTGGAGATCTGCTTGGCTGTGCAGATTTTTTTAAAAAAAAAATTAAGTGGGAGCTGCTACTACAGTGCTGGTATTACGCTCTCGTGTGTGTGTGTGTGTGTTTATTTAATTACCACTTTCTCCCATGTGCTTGGACTTCCTCTGTGTTTGTGTGGCTCCGCCTCCTGTGGCAGCCCATTTTGTAGTTGCATCTACCACCCTATGTCAGTATTCCAGATGCGCCCCATGGACTCAAAAATGCCCCCCATATGTTCCCCAGTGAGCACTACGATCGGGATCCCAAAACCGACTGGCCCTTCCTGGATTGAAGGAGGCGCGGCTGGCATCAACACGGGCCAGGGCTTTTTCAGTGGTGGCCCCGCACTGGTGGAATGAGCTCCCGGAGAACATCAGGGCCCTGCGGGATTTGATGCAGTTCCGCAGGGCCTGTAAAACGGAGCTCTTCCACCAGGCCTTTAGGTAGGGGCCGCCTAGAGTAAACCTCTTAGCCCTGGCCCAGTTCCAGTTCCATCTGCCAGCAATTCGAACTGCCTGCCTGTGTATGTTTACACAAGGTTTATATAGGAGTGTTGTTCGGACTCACCTGTGGAAATATTGTATGCTGCCGATTTTGTTTCGGATTGTATGTTGTTTTAAAGTGACTGTATTTTAATTCTCGTTGTGAGCCGCCCTGAGCCTGCCATTTGGCGGGGAGGGCGGGATATAAATTCAATAAATAGATAGATAGATAGATAGATAGATAGATAGATAGATAGATAGATAGATAGATAGATAGGGGATACCTGGTGTAAATCACAAGGATGGGAGTTGGGACATCCCATAAGCAATATAATAGGACTGGGATTCTGGAAACTAAAACCATGTTAAAAATCTGGAAGAAAGCACTAAGTAGGAACCTGTTGAAAGAAGGATGACAAAACTCAAATAAATGAACTGAATCTGAACTGGGAGATTATTGAAAGTGATGATAAAAAATCGTTTAAACTTAGAAATGACTGCTGTCCAGCTAATATTAAAATGATTATTCTCCAGATAAATGCCACGGCAGAGGATGTGCTGGTGAATTATGGCCAATCCCTTAAGACATGAAGTCCTGAATCTGTACAAGAATGTAAGTTCTAAACGGTAACGAATTGGGTACGAACCAAACGAACCGGATGCCTGTAACGCTCCCGATGCTTTGCGTTTGTTTTCTAGCTGCTGTACCTGGGGAGGGAATATCCCAAAGGGGCGGACTACTTCCGAACCCGGCTGAAGGCAGCTTTCTTAAAAAACAAGGACGTGAAGGACCCCGGAAAAATTAAAGAGCTCATCGCTCGAGGGGAGTTTGTCATCAAAGAGCTGGAGGCGTTGTACTTTCTGCGGAAGTACCGAGCTCTGAAACAGCGATACTATGAGGACGATAACAAGTGATCCGCAGCACTGTTTTGGGAGCTTGCACTGGTGGAGGTGAACTGCAAGGGACTGATCTACAATTTAAAAAAGAATAGCTTATTGAAAGAAAATCATATGTTTCTGGACCGTCTTGGGTTTAACGCTGTATGGAGAGACAGTGGACGAGACCAGGTCTTGGGGAGACGCCCGTGTGGGCTTTCAAGGAAAGTGAGAAGCAGAGGTGGTTTGCCGTGGCCTTCTTTTGCGGAGCCTTCCTTGGTGGTCTCTCATCCAAGCCTTATGGTGACCCCAGCAAGGGGCTTTCAAGGCAAGTGAGGAGCAGAGGTGGTTTGCCATGGCCTTCCTCTGCAGAGCCTTCCTTGGTGGTCTCTCATCCAAGCCTTATGGTGACCCCAGCAAGGGGATTTCAAGGCAAGTGTGAAGCAGAGGTGGTTTGCCATGGCCTTCCCCTGCAGAGCCTTCCTTGGTGGTCTCCCATCCAAGCCTTATGGTGACCCCAGCAAGGGGCTTTCAAGGCAAGTGAGGAGCAGAGGTGGTTTGCCATGGCCTTCCCCTGCAGAGCCTTCCTTGGTGGTCTCCCATCCAAGCCTTATGGTGACCCCAGCAAGGGGCTTTCAAGGCAAGTGAAAAGCAGAGGTGGTTTGCCATGGCCTTCCTCTGCAGAGCCTTCCTTGGTGGTCTCTTATCCAAGCCTTATGGTGACCCCAGCAAGGGGCTTTCAAGGCAAGTGAGAAGCAGAGGTGGTTTGCCATGGCCTTCCTCTGCAAAGCCTTCCTTGGTGGTCTCTCATCCAAGCCTTATGGTGACCCCAGCAAGGGGCTTTCAAGGCAAGTGTGAAGCAGAGGTGGATTGCCATGGCCTTCCTCTGCAGAGCCTTCCTTGGTGGTCTCTCATCCAAGCCTCATGGTGACCCCAACAAGGGGATTTCAAGGCAAGTGTGAAGCAGAGGTGGTTTGCCATGGCCTTCCTCTGCAGAGCCTTCCTTGGTGGTCTCTCATCTAACCCTTACGGTGACCCCAGCAAGGGGCTTTCAAGGCAAGTGAGAAGCAGAGGTGGTTTGCCATGGCCTTCCTCTGCAGAGCCTTCCTTGGTGGTCTCTCATCTAACCCTTACGGTGACCCCAGCAAGGGGCTTTCAAGGCAAGTGAGAAGCAGAGGTGGTTTGCCATGGCCTTCCTCTGCAGAGCCTTCCTTGGTGGTCTCCCATCCAAGCCTTATGGTGACCCCAGCAAGGGGCTTTCAAGGCAAGTGAAAAGCAGAGGTGGTTTGCCATGGCCTTCCTCTGCAGAGCCTTCCTTGGTGGTCTCTTATCCAAGCCTTATGGTGACCCCAGCAAGGGGCTTTCAAGGCAAGTGAGAAGCAGAGGTGGTTTGCCATGGCCTTCCTCTGCAAAGCCTTCCTTGGTGGTCTCTCATCCAAGCCTTATGGTGACCCCAGCAAGGGGCTTTCAAGGCAAGTGTGAAGCAGAGGTGGATTGCCATGGCCTTCCTCTGCAGAGCCTTCCTTGGTGGTCTCTCATCCAAGCCTCATGGTGACCCCAACAAGGGGATTTCAAGGCAAGTGTGAAGCAGAGGTGGTTTGCCATGGCCTTCCTCTGCAGAGCCTTCCTTGGTGGTCTCTCATCCAAGCCTTACGATGACCCCAGTAAGGGGCTTTCAGGGCAAGTGAGAAGCAGAGGTGGTTTGCCATGGCCTTCCTCTGCAGAGCCTTCCTTGGTGGTCTCTCATCTAACCCTTACGGTGACCCCAGCAAGGGGCTTTCAAGGCAAGTGAGAAGCAGAGGTGGTTTGCCATGGCCTTCCTCTGCAGAGCCTTCCTTGGTGGTCTCTCATCCAAGCCTTACGGTGACCCCAGCAAGGGGCTTTCAAGGCAAGTGAGAAGCAGAGGTGGTTTGCCATGGCCTTCCTCTGCAGAGCCTTCCTTGGTGGTCTCTCATCCAAGCCTTATGGTGATCCCAGCAAGGGGCTTTCAGGGCAAGTGGGAAGCAGAGGTGGTTTGCCATGGCCTTCCTCTGAAGAGCCTTCCTTGGTGGTCTCTCTTCCAAGCCTTATGGCGACCCCAGCAAGGGGCTTTCAGGGCAAGTGAGAAGCAGAGGTGGTTTGCCATGGCCTTCCTCTGAAGAGCCTTCCTTGGTGGTCTCTCTTCCAAGCCTTATGGTGACCCCAGCAAGGGGTTTTCAGGGCAAGTGAGAAGCAGAGGTGGTTTGCCATGGCCTTCCTCTGCAGCGCCTTCCTTGGTGGTCTCTCTTCCAAGCCTTACGGTGACCCCAGCAAGGGGCTTTCAAGGCAAGTGAGAAGCAGAGGTGGTTTGCCATGGCCTTCCTCTGCAGAGCCTTCCTTGGTGGTCTCTCATCCAAGCCTTATGGTGACCCCAGCAAGGGGCTTTCAAGGCAAGTGAGAAGCAGAGGTGGTTTGACCATTGCCTTCCTCTGCAGAGCCTTCCTTGGTGGTCTCTCATCCAAGCCTTATGGCGACCCCAGCAAGGGGATTTCAAGGCAAGTAAGAAGCAGAGGTCGTTTGCCATTGCCTGCCTCTGCTCAGCCTTCCTTGGTGGTCTCCCATCCAAGTACCAACCCTGCTTAGCTTCCGAGATCTGACAAGTTCGGGGTATATCATACCAGTCTGCATCCCCATGAAAGCACTGAAATCACTTTTAACTTACATTGCAGCAAGATGTGCGTGATGTTGGGAGGGGTCGTGGCTCAGTGGTAGAGCATCTGCTTGGCATGCAGAAGGTCCCAGGCTCAATCCCCGGCTTCTCCAGTTAAAAAAGATCTGGCAGTAGGTGATGCCAAAGACCTCTGCCGGAGACTCTGGGGAGCTGCTGCCAGTCTGAGTAGACAAAACTGACTCCGATGAACCAAGGGTCCGATGCATTATAAGGCAGCTTCACGTATTCATGTAAAACCTAGCTTATTGTTGGGTTCGCACATGCTCTTTACTCCTGGAGCATCACAGAAAGTAATTGCCATGATGTACAGACTTAAGTGCATGGGTTATCTGTAGTTAATCCAGGCTTGAAATCATGGGAGAAGTTCCAGTTTAGAATCGCACTTTGTGTGGCTGGGAGAACTCCAGTTAAACCACATGCCCTGCATTTGTGCTGGGGCTAGATTCTCTCTGGCATTCTTTGCACATCCCAGCTTAATGGCAGTTAAAAGTGACACAGCCATTTCTTAGGACCCTCTCTATGCCTCCAGATTAAAACGCCGGTTATAAAATGTATGCTCTAGATAAGCACAGCAAACACCTCTTTAAAAAGATCAAGATGCGTAGCTATGTTAGTCTGTCAGTAGAAAAGAGCAGTTCGTAGCGATAGAAAAGAGCAAGAGTCCTGTAGCACCTTAAAGACTTACAAAATTTGTGGCAGGCAGACTAACACAGCTACCCATCTTGATCTGTCTGTAGCAGTAGGAAAGAGCAAGAGTCCAGTGGCATCTTAAAGACTGACAAAATTTGTGGCGGGCGATGGGCTTCCGTGAGTCACAGCTCACTTCTTCACAGCAGTGACTCGTGAAAGCTCATACCCTATCACAAATCTGCTAGTCTTTAAGGTGCTACTGGACACTTTTCTACCTCTTTAAAAAAAGGGAGTGCAAGATTTGAGTTTTGATCTTTGGTAGATGGTGGGGGGAAGAGATAATTTGGCTGGGTTTCAACTGCTTTATCTTCAAAAAACTTGGGAAAGGGATAAAGTACAGGCAGGGTCTGGGTGGTTTTACGGCCAACGTATCCTGTGCCAAGTAAACTTCAGTGCCATAGATACGCCTACTGCTGTTTTCAGTCTTCAATTTTGTAAAAATCATTGGCAACTGTTTCTGATCCAGAATAAAGGTCTGAACACATCGGCTGGGAGACTTAGTAACAAATCAGACGGATGCTCGCTGCCGTCTGAATTATGACCCTTCGGTGCTTACGAGGGCATTTTAGATATTTTAAAATAACTTACAGGACTGCCCTCATGAGGAGGGGAGGGTAAGCAGTCGCAAACCCGAACTGCTATAATCCCACTCCAGTTGCTGGTTAACTCCAGAATTATGGTGGACCAAGGCATAACACTTATGTTTAAATAAGTAAATTAAAAGTGCTGGTGAAACTCAAAGCACCTTCCCATAGAAGAGGCTGCCTGGTGTGTCTCTGCATGGTTGCTGTAGCTTTCCTCTGCCTTCCAATTAGACTCTTCCAGGGGTAGAGAAGTATGTGGTCCCATCTGCATCAGGAGTGATTGGATCGTCCCTGCTGCTTCCAACGAAGAATTAACTACCCTGGCTAGAAGAATGAAACTCACCTGCAATTTCAATTCAGAAAAAAGGAAGAAGTCCAGAGGAGGGCGACCAAGATGATCAGTGGGTCGGAGCCCCTTCCCTATAAAGGAAAGGCTGAAGAGTCCGGGACTTTTCAGTTTAGAAAAGAGATGACTAAAGGGGGGACATGATAGAGGTTTTATAAAATTGTGCACGGGGTGGATACAGTTGACAAAGAGAATTTTTTTCTCCCTTCCCCAAAAGACTAGAACTTGAGGGCGTCCAATGAAACTGATGGGCAGTAGGTTTGGGACGGACAAAAGGGAATACTACTTTACACAGAGAGTGATTAAAATGTGGGATTCGCTGCCGGAGGATGTAGTGGTGGCCACAGGAATAAACAGCTTTCAAAGGGGATTAGATAGATTCAAGGAGAATCAGTCGATCGATGGCTACTAGTCATGGGGACTGAGGGGAACCTCCACATTCAGAGGCACTAAGCCTCTGAATCCCAGAGCCAGGAGGCAACATCAGGGGAAGGCCTCGGCCTCCATGCCTTTGTTGGCCATCCAGAGGGACTGGCTGGCCACTGTGTGAGACAGGATGCTGGACTAGATGGACTACCTGTCTGATGCCGCAGGGCTCTTCTTATGTTCTTAATAAGCTATTAACTTAAAAATAACATTCTTACAAACATTTCCATGAGACGCATGGCTACATACTGAAAAGGAGGTGCCCTGAATGGTCCACGAAACAGGAGGACGCAGAAAAACCTCTCGAAATCATAGCTGAACAACAGAAACACGGGTTTTTTTTATTAATCACAACAGAAGCAGGACTGCTTGTGACAAATCGACAGTTTTCATTTCATTTCACAGCATAGGCTGCTAACAAAAACATCTGTAAAGTGAACAGTGGTCTGTGTTTTAATGTCTGTGACCAGCATTCTGAGGTCACGTAACTAAAACAAGGGGGGGGGGGGGAGAAAATCACCCGAATGACATTGCATATATTCAGCTTCCTCTCCCCCCCCCCTTTTCCTGGAAATAACCCAAAAGAGAGCACAATGTACAAAAACATGTCATGTTTAGTTTATACTATACAAAAATAGTTAAAATACATTCTAGGTAAACACGTTGCATTTTAAGAAACAGTTCTAGTTAAGAGATTTGGCACGTGAGAGGGAAAAGACTTTTTTCCATACAAGAAAACAGAAAGGGGGTGGGATCTTTAAACCGCTCTAGGAACGGTACAGATGAGAACACGATTTGCCGTGGCGCTCCGACTGTGCAACTGCCATTCATTTCAATGCCACCTCTTCCATACATGAAAACTGAGAGATAGTGGAATCCTTAAAACCATTCTAGGAACGCTATAGCTTAAGGACAGGATCTGCCATAGCAGCTGCCATTCATTTCAATGTCACCCCTTCCCTACAGCAGAAGGAAATAAAGGGAAGCCGTGTTGCCTCAAGTGAGTGATGAATTTCTCCTGATGTCTGTGTTGTGGACTCTCTTCCTCCAATACATCTCCCTCCCCTGGGTCATTATTTGTATTCTGGAAAGGCAGGGGCTGCCGTTGTAGCTGCACCGTGGGCCCAAATCTGGGGGGCGTCTGCACTTTGCGCATGCTCAGCATTTCCTCTGAAGGCCGCACCAAATTCAGTGGGGCTGGAGACTTACGTCAAAGGGACCAAATTCCCTCATGTCAGCCACCCTATTCCATTAAGGGAGATATCCTGCTTAGAAACCTGGTCCAAAATGATGGGGAACCGAGGCGAGACCATTGCAATGTTGCTTGCCAAGCATGGTCAACCAGCCATTCTAAATTTCAGTAGTTCTTTATTCCTGGGAAGAATAATCCTAGACTTCCATGAGAAGAAGAAGTGGAGGAGAAGAAGATTGGATTTACACCCCGCTCTTAACTACCTGAAGGAGTCTCAGAGCAGCTTACAATCCCTTTCCCTTCCCCTCCCCACAACAGACACCCTGGGAGCAGTGTTCCCTCTAAGCCGAGTTAGTGTGAGCTAGCTCACCGTTTTTTAGCCTCCGGCTCATGGATTTTTGTCTTAGCTCAGGAAGGATGGCTCCAGAGCAAACTAATTTACGCGGCAACCGGGTCGAAACGGGAGGAGTCTCTGCTGTTGTTCTCAGAACAGTTAACGCAAACGACTGAAGGGCGACTGCCGTTTTATCCCTCCGCCACAGCTTTGTACTTCAGGCTCATTGGATTCACACCAACAGCCAGCAAGCCGGCTTTCGGGCAAACCCTTCTGACCCCGTGCACCTAAGTTTGCTTAGGCTTGGCTTTTTTACCAGTCGAGGGAGGAAGAAGAACAGATCAATTACGCGTGGAAGAATTATCGGTAGGGGGAATGGTCAGAGAAGACAGCTGAGACGCAGCTCTTTGGTTGACATGGCGACCGGGGCACTGTGCCCATTTCACAAGAGGCCTTTAACCACATCTTAAAAGAGTGCTTTCGGTAGAACTCAAAAAAATCTCACCACGAATTATGGTGACTTCAGCATACTGGGGGGGGGAAAGAGAAAGGACAGGCCAGGGTTCCTACAGCAATGGAAACTGGACTTCATCACTAGCAATGATGAGTGAAAGTAGGAATTTTGTGTGTTGTGACTCAAATTATAAAAACTGTAACTGGTGGTGGAGGATAGCGCCATCTGGTTGTAACCAACTTACGGCAACCCTGCAGGGTTTTTCAAGGCGAGAGACAAACAGGTGGGTTTGCCGTTGCCGGACTCTGCGTAGCGACTCTGGACTTCCTGAGTGGCCTCCCGTCCAAATACTAAGCAGGGCCGGCCCTGCTTAGCTTCTGACATCTGATGCGATCGGTCAGCCTGGGCCAGTGAGTCTTGAGATCTTAACAAGCAGGAGATTGGTGAGGGGGAATCCTACACACATCCCCACTCGTCCACCGGCACACTGCTCCCACTCGCCACTCTCCCCTGCCTGCTGTCCTGGCTCATGTGGAGGGGGCGGGGTGGGATCAGCGGCTCCTGCTCCTGCCCGCCCACCTGCAGACAAGAGGTGGTAGGGCTAGCACTGGTGGCCTCAGCGGTGGAGAGGGTGAGCGGTGGCAGCTTCCTCCTCCTCCTCCTCTGCTTGCAGAGGAAAGGCAGCAGTAGCTGGCGTTGGCAACCTCAGCAGCTGGGAGGCGGCAACTCCTGTCTTGCCCACCAGCCTGCTAAGGAGAGGGGGTCGGCAAGACTGGCGTCAACAGCAGGCTCTCCCACGGCCCTGGCTGGCTGGCTCCTCCCCTCTTGGGGCACAGCTGGTATACTGAACACGCCCAGGAAAAATCCTCCTGTTCGGCAGGGTTACCCCACTCCGTTTAGGTCCCCCCCCTTCACGTTTTCCTGTAAAACTGGGCATCTGCCAGGTCTTCGGAAGGACATCCTTAGCTAGACCCCATTCCCTGGGTCTACTGATCCACCGAGGGGGGGGGGAGGCAGGTTCGGAATTAGATTCCGTTTCAGATCCAACACGTTCACTTCTGCCTGCTTCCGAAGAGAAAGACTAGTGCGTAAAGATGGCAAGGAAAACAGGAGATTTAAGAGGAGCCCGGGAAAACTAGATATGCATGTAGAGGGCATGAACTAGAGAGAGAGTCTGTGTCAGGAGTGGAGGATCTTGTTCACCTATAAGGGGTGTCTGCTGGCACAAGCCAGGAAATGGCCAGAGAAATGTAGAAGTTGGGAAGAGAAGTGGGTTGAGAGAAAGGAACAAAGGAAAATGAGAGGACAAAGCTTTTACCCTTGAGCGAACGCATCTTTGTGAGCTACTAGACTGCTACAGCTTGCTGGCATTCACAGTAACGAAGGGCATAATTCACTATGGACATCTTCCATAGGCGTCCCATTGAAATGAATGGATTTGCACCGGTGTTTCGTCCCAGCAGACCGCCCAACTTGTTCCAAGTCGCATTTGCGCGGGAACCTTCTTAGGGCGGACAAGCTTCTCTTGCGAACGCACGAACATTCGGGTGACGAAACTCTCTACGACAAACCAACCTGGTTAGAAAAATTTGCTTTTCTTCTCCTCCCCCTACCCGTTTTTTTGTAACGTTTTCATTTCCTTTTAAATAGAAAAAATAGCCATTTTAAAGGGTTACCCTTGACATACTACAGAGGGGGGACGGGACCGTCGGTTGCGAAAACTCTTTTTTTTTTAAAACGTTTATTCAACTTGACTGGAAGTGCTACAGGAAAAGGTGCCTTGAAACAAAAAATGATAGGAAGGCTTTTTTTTAAAAAAAGGCTTCTGGTATATCAATATTGCCACCAGCAGAACCAAATTGTCATCCTTAAAAAAAAAAAGGGAAAGGGGGAAAAAAAAACGAATGGATATGGGAATCTCGGATCTCTCGCTCGGACTAGTCTCTGTGACCAAAGCTGATAAAGAACATGGAAAGCTGAACAGATACGGTAGCTGAGGGCATTAATGTGTTATTTTGTACACAGAGATTCAAGACCAGCTTGAGGCGAGATTCAAGACGTCCCAAGCTTAAGAGTCCCCCCCCCCCCAATCTCGTCCCCCCGCAGCTAAGGTGGAGCTTGAGAAGCTATGCTACACCACTTTTTCCAGGCTCAAAGTTCCCTTCCCACAACCATCGTGTCTCAGAGAACTCTGGCTTTGGATCCTTGGCCCTGCCCAACCTGAGGGTCTAGCGGACTCTTCGCCTGCGCCTCTCACTTGCCGCGGAGGTACATCTTTTTCTTCTGGCTGACCTGCTGTACATCGCTCACAGTCCCAAAAACTGGCCTGCTCCCTTCTCAGAGGTCTAATGCTTGGCTACTCACTGGGCCTCGGCGACCATCCGCCATCCGTCTGCAGCTGCCGAGGACACCCTGGTGCCGTGTGGCATCTGGGTGTCTCCTGACTGCGGAGGGCCGAAGGATCTCACAAGCAGACTGGCTGTTGCGCTTCGAATATGCAAAACCGTCCCTGCAGTGCCTGCTGGTCTCATCTCTCCCCCTCCCCCAATGGGATGCTTCATTCTCCTCCAGCTTCCCCCCCTTCTTCACAGGGCAGTCACTCCCCCAGACTTGGGGGGGAGGAGGGAAAGGTGTTCTGTTCTGCCCGTTCACTGCTCCCTGCTCCATGGGAACGTATGCACCTTGGCGTGAGGAGATTCCCCCGTGTTATTGCAGCTGAAGTGATTCTCTCCCTCCTGCCCCCCCCCCCAAAACACTCCTTGCAAAGAAACGCCCAGACAACACAGGTAGTCTGACCTAATGGTTAAGGCCCGCCTCTCTAGAGAACAAAAACAGTCCCAACTTCCGAGGAAGAAGAGACGACGCTAGCGAGTTTTGCATGCACCAAAGTACCCGGGATTAAAAAAAAAAGAAAAGCTCCGGGCACTGTTTTTCACAGGCATTGCTAGGGTTTGAGAACCGACGCTCAAAAAAGATAGCTGGCACTTAAGAGGAATCGTTTCCACCGCCGCTGAAAAGCAAAGCATTCAGATCAAAAAGGCTGACAGGTTCAGAAAAGCAGAAAAGGTTTTAAGTAATGCTAAAAAAAAAAAAAAAAAAATTGTGTGTGCTAATAATTTAGTGTAATGGTACAAAAAAAACCCCAAAAACTGAATTACGTTTACCGGCGTACACCTTGAGGAGAAAGGGCAAGTTGCATTTTTACATAACTGAGCACTTTGTCTTTGACTTCTTTTTCTTCTTTTTCCCGTCTTTGCTCATCTTTTCTTTGTGCTTTCGGATTTCCCGGACTAACGTGTAGAAGGCGTCGTCGACACCCTGCAAAGGAAAGCAGTGCCTTTAATACCGAGTTGCGTCACTTTGACTTGCGACTTCTTAACCGCTGTTATAAGCTCACCGTGAACAATCTTTATTAGCTTCGGGCCATTTGTCGTGGCATGGTTCACACTGGCTACCTTAGGGAGTTCTGGCAGATAAAATTCTCTATGGTCATCGCCTCACTGATTCTCGGGAGAGCACAGAGAGGGGAAGGTCATCAGTTCCGTTTTACGGAGGAGGCCGTCGACCAAGACCCGCCACCTGGGAAATTATTCTCTCTCCGCGAAGCTTAGGGAGACAGAGCCCTGCTGGCTTTGCATTAATAATTTTTCAGCAGCTTCTCCTGCACTTTTCCTTTGGTCAAGATACATTTTGAAAAGTACACAGCCCCAAACCATTTTTGCACCCTGCTAGCTGAAGAACCTGAGACTATGTTGTCCACACTGGGTGCCTATAACTATTTGTGTGTGTGTGTGTGTTTGTGTGTCCATCCCCATGCCTGGAAGTCATGGCGACCTCTGGCGACTCCTACTGGGCACGGAGGACATTCAGAGAAGCGGCTTGATCGCCTGCCTCTGGCCTCCCAGACCAGGTATTATCTGGAGGTCTCCCATCCAAGTATTTGCCAGGGATATCCAAGTCAGAGCCACAACAGGTGCCAGTTTGGAAAAAAAAAATCCCAAGCAATCTGGAACGGAGCCATGATGTAGTGAAACAAGGACTGGGCAGATCCATCTCTCCCTTCCCTTCCCTTCCCTTCTCTCATGCACACAAGACATACACAACATTTAAAATAATGTTTTTTCCCAGATCTGACTTACGGATCAAGCGGCTTACAGAGCTCAGAGGTTTGGCTCATCAGCTACATGTGACTCTCTGCACTGTTTCCCTTCTTTAACCTGTTACTGGATACGCTGTAATCATCACCATCTCTCCAATGAAGCAAAGTATTCGATGCTCTGCATACTGCAGATACACGCTAGTGTTGTACCATCCAGGAGGGCCGCCCACCACCTTGGATAGTTTGGTCCTCGAGTCGGGGCTCGGGGCAGCGTCGAGGGCGGGCTGATGCCCTGTTCGTTGGCCCTCCAAGGCAACTAATTGCCCCCCCCCCCCCCCCCCCCCGTGAAACAGGATGCTGGACTAGATGGACCACTGGTCTGATCTGGCAGGGCTTTTCTTACGTCCGCTAAAGTAGGAGACCCCTCATCCTATAAATGCCGTCAGAGCTGAATGCTGAAACACCCAGATGCATCTCACAAAACGAGATGGCTGCGTCCCTAGTGCGGGTTACCAAGGTCTTGCTGGGAGGAACTTTCAAATAGGCCAACATCACTGGCAAAGAGCGTTTAATGGCTTCAGGTTGCCTCTAGGGCGAGTTATATTTTAACAGCGCGTATGAAACGAGAGATCAAATGGACCATCTCTTCGTGGGCCTCCCAATTTGTTCTACGCCACGACAGTATTTGACCTCGGGTTTCACTCAGTCTTGCTCAATTCCCCTTGTTACTACAGCCTCCATCTCATGTACTCAGATAGCTTTTGTATATGCAGGACACATGATCACCAGCATAGCCTTTTTTGGGTGGTCAGAAAGGACCTCTCCTTCCTGTTTTACCCACAAAAAAGCTGGCTGGGTCTCACCTAGGGATGCCAGCCTCCAGGTAGGACATGGGGATCTCCTGGAATTGTAGCTCATCTCCAGACTACAGAGATCAGTTCCCCAGGAGAAAATGGGTGCTTCAGAGGGTGGGCTCTATGGCATTGTACCCCACTGAAATCTCCCCAACCTCACCTTCCCTGGGGGTCACATTAGGGATGCCAGCCTCCAGGTGGGACCTGGGGACCTCCTGGAATTACAGCTCATCTCCAGACTTCAGAGATCAGTTCCCCTGGAGAAAATGGATGCTTTGGAGGGTCCCTGTTCTCCCCAGGTACACCCCTAAATATCTATGAGTTTCATAACCCGGAGCTGGCAACCTTACCCTAGCTACTCTAGTCCAACCCTAAGCTCCCAGCTGGACTGGCAGTTCAATCCTACATGGAATGACCCCAGTTTAAGTCTACTGTAATCAACAGGCACGGACAGTGGTGAGTCTCCATACAATTGCCTTGTAAGAGAGAGATTTGCTGTAGGAACTGTGTAAGCTCTCAGAGTATTCATGCAAAAAAAAACCACACCAAAAATGAACACGGGACGGGGAAATCTGGGGTGCACAAACCTCTCCCCAAATCCCAACACAGCTGGACTGTAAAACTACCATCACTCTGTGCCCAGAGCAATGCCCCATGTGTGCTTGCTCCTCATCTGATGACTGTTACACCCAGTGACTCATAAGAACACAAGAGAAGCCAATGTTGGATCAGGCCAATGGCCCAGCCAGGCCAACACTCTGTCACACAGTGGCCAAAAACACCAGGTGCCCTCAGGAGGTCCATCAGCAGGGCCATAAGAACATAAGATAAGCCAGTGTTGGATCAGGTCAGTGGCCCAGCCAGGCCAATACTCTGTCACACAGTGGCCAAAAACACCAGGTGCCCTCAGGAGGTCCATCAGCAGGGCCATAAGAACATAAGAGAAGCCAGTGTTGGATCAGGTCAGTGGCCCAGCCAGGCCAATACTCTGTCACACAGTGGCCAAAAACACCAGGTGCCCTCAGGAGGTCCATCAGCAGGGCCATAAGAACATAAGATAAGCCAATGTTGGATCAGGCCAATGGCCCATCCAGTCCAACACACTGTAGCCAGAAATACCAGGTGCCATCAGGAGGTCCGCCAGTGGGAGCAGGACACCAGAAGCCCTCCCACTGTTGCCCCCCCCCCAAGAATACAGAGCATCCCTTGCCCCAGACTGAAAGTTCCTATCTATACCTTGTGGCTAATAGCCACTGATGGACCTCTGCTCCACATGTCTATCTAACTCCCCCTTGAAGCTGTCCATGCTTGTAGCCGCCGCCACCTCCTGTGGCAGTGAATTCCATGTTTTAATCACCCTTGGGTGAAGAAGTACTTCCTTTTATCCGTTCTAACCAACGGTTTTCCGAAACATGGATCACCAGGATCGAGCTCGCGGCAAGGTCCCGTTACCTTGCTGAGTGGTAAAAGTCGCTCCTTTCGAAGGAACGCTTTCAAAGGTCACAATACCAGCATCTGCCCTCTACGCAACCATGCCAGATCAGTGGGCTCACACAGCCTGATCCAACCTGGAAATCAGTCGCGCTTTGCTCAGTGAGCCTCGCTCCCAAGAAGTATGCCTAGGATTGCAACCAAATGTAATTTGCGGTTTCCCAAGGCAGAAGTCATTATACAGAGAATAGTCAAGTTTACCAGCATGCATTGCCTGACTGTTTTTCCTTAATGTGACTCGCTAAGCATCTTATTTTCATTTACCTGATTTCAAATCTGCTCTGATTTCTAATGCCTATGTGCATTTTCCATGCGCAGCCTGGCTGAACTCTCTCTAGGGACACATAAATGGCTTCAGCAGGAAGCAGACACCTGTGCCCTTCCTTGGCTGAACTTCCACCTTTGCCATTCACAGCTTTGCTCAGGTATTGAACAACACGCTAGCAGCTGCCTCTCAATCTTTTCACTTAAACGAGACAGATAAAAGGGGGGGGGGGAAACCACACACACTACACTGTTTGTAAGGGTGCGGGCACACGGCCCTTTAAAGCGGGAGGAACTGCTGTTTCCTCCTGCATTTAAAGGGACCGTTCATACAGGCCGGGACCACTCCCAGCGGGCTCAATCGCGCTTTCCTCGCACTGTTTCCGACCCCCGGGAAAATCAGGTATTTTCCGGGAGGTCGCGCAAGGAACCCGCGATTGAGCCGATCTGGACAGCCCTCTTTTGCAATGATTGCGAGAGAGGCTGTCTGATCGTCCCTCCCGGGGGTTTTTTTTTGGGTTTTGCACTTGGGCACTTAAGCGCCTGAGTGCAAAAGGGCAGGGGGGACTGCCCTACGCTCCGCTCCCAGCCCTGCCAGCCGCCACCACCTCCCGCCCTGCATGTTCTAACCCAATAACTTACCAGGCAGCAACCGGCAGAGCTCGCGGCCTGGAGTGAAGCATGGGGCGAGCCAGGCAGCCAAGATGGGCGGCGGCAGGTGTAGAGCGCTCTCCTGTGAGCCGGAAGGGTGCCTCCCCCCGCCACTGCCAGCCGTCTCCGCCTCTGACGGGGTTGGGATGTATGAACATCCCAACTGAAAAGAAAAAACCCGGCTAAAATCCCAGCGGGATTTTATCCGGGAATCAGGTGCCGTGTGACCACGGCCTTAGTGGGGAAGCAAACGATTGTGGTATTTTAAAAATATAGGTATGTAGCTGTGATTTCCACCTCTCGTTCAACCGAAAACTCTAACCAATGAAAGCCAAGCTGCCATGCCAAACATCCTATGAGTCCCTAGAGCCCTTCTCAACAAACCTAAGCATGGTAATGATGTAGAGGCACTAAAGATTGTCCAGTTTTCCCTTGCAACTAGAGCGTGCTGTAAGCATTTGTTTGCATGTCGACACAAGTGAGTCTGCATTCCTTTAGGCTTAGATATGTAGAAATCCTGCCAACAAGATGCATTTTTCCAAAAGAAGATTGCGTATATATGTGCTGGACTGCTGAGAGCTAATTACTGAATATGCATCGAAGGCTGGTAAATTCTTGTCATCTGGTAAACTCTGGTCATCTATTGCACTGGAGCAGACTTTGAAGGTTAATAATTTGTTTTCTGAGTCCCAGTTTTATAACCTTCTCCGAAATTCCTGTGGGCATCACCAATGTTCTTTTCTGGCCATGTTTAATAAAACAATCCTTTGCTGTAGGAACTGTGTAAGCTCTCAGAGTATTACTTAATGCAAAAAACAAACAAACACCAAAAATGAACACAGGACGGGGAAATCTGAGGTGTGCAAACCTTTCCCCAAATCCCAACACAGCTGGACTGTAAAACTACCATCACTGTGTGCCCAGAGCAATGCCCTGTGTGAGCTTGCTCCTCATCTGATAACTGTAACACCCTGGGACATAAGAACACAAGAGAAGCCAATGTTGGATCAGGCCAGTGGCCCATCCAGTCCAACACTCTGTGTCACACAGTGGCCAAAAACACCAGGTGCCCTCAGGAGGTCCAGCAGTGGGGCCAGGACACTAGAAGCCCTCCCACTGTTGCCCCCCCCCCCAAAACACCAAGAATACAGAGCATCCCTTGCCCCAGACTGAGAGTTCCTATCTATACTTTGTGGCTAATAGCCACTGATGGACCTCTGCCGCATATGTTTATCCGATTCCCTCTTGAAGCCGTCCATGCTTGTAGCCGCCACCACCTCCTGCGGCAGGGAATTCCATGTGTTAGTCACCCTTTGGGTGAAGAAGTACTTCCCTTTATCCGTTCTAACCCGACTGCTCAGCAATTTCATGGAGTGCCCCCAAGCTGTTGTCTTGTGAGAAAAGGACCTCTTTCTCTTCCTGCTCTACCCCATGCATAATCTTGTAAACCTCGATCATGTCACCCCTCAGTCGTCGTTTCTCCAAGCTAAAGAGCCCCAAGCGCTTCAACCTTTCTTCATAGGGAAAGCGTTCCCACCCTTTTATCATTCTACTTTTCCCTTTTCTGCACTTTTTCTAAATGAGGTTGCGCCATCAATTTATATAAGGCCATTACGATACTGGCTGATTTGTTTTCAGTTCCCTTCCTAATAATCCCCAGCATAGCGTTGGCCTTTTTCATTGCAGTCGCACACTGTCTCGACATTTTCAGTGAGTTATCTACTACGACTCCAAGATCTCTCTCTTGGTCAGTCTCCGCCAGTTCAGATCCCATCAACATGTATTTATAGTCAGGATTTTTGGCCCCAGTGTGCATCACTTTGCACTTGGCCACACTGAACCCACACTGACGTCCACTCACCCATCCTCTCGGTTTCCTATTAATTAGCCAGTTCTTGATCCACAAGAGGACTGGTCTTTTCATCCCATGAGTATTGAGCTTACTTAGGAGCCTTTGATGAGGAACTTTATCAAAAGCTTTCTGGAAGCCAAGATAAACAATGGCCCCTATCACACGCAGAACCAGCCGTGTGATGGGCATGAATGCCATGCAGATTTTAAGGGCGCAATCACACCAGAACATCTGGCAAGCATCCCACACCCGTCGGCAACCTGTTTCTCTCTGCCGAAGAAGCAGAGTTAAAAGATACTAGGGAACGTCCAGTATCAAACAGGTTTGCTACGGGCCAAAGATGGACTTTCCCTGTGTAATCGCTCCAGCGTGCACTCATGGCATCGGGGATAATCTGATCAGGCTATCCCGATGCCATGCCGTTAGTTTTTTTCCCTTCTCAGTATGCGCATCATTGCATACTGCCGCAGGAAGCCCTCAGGGCGGAGACGTGATTCATCGATCCCGTTTAAGCGCACTGGGGGGAAAAAAACACCCCGACTTACCCGTGATTGTGTCTGATCACGCAGTGGCGGGCTGTGCCCACAGCTTCGCAGAACTGTGTGATCATGCAACTGCGGGTCAAATTACTCCGGAACAAATAGCCTCACTTCCCCCCCCAGATTATCTCGCTTGTGTGACCAGAACCAATATCTATTGGGTCCCTCTTGTCCAAATGTTTGTTCACCCCCTCAAAGAATACTAACAGGTTTGTGAGACAAGATCTTCTCTTACTGAACCCATGTTGAGTCTTCCTCAATAGCCCTTGTTCATCAGTGTGCCTAATTCTCTCCTTAATAACGGTTTTCACCAACATTCCCGGTATCGACGTCAGACTGACTGGCCTGTAATTTCCCGGATCTCCTCTGGAACCCTTTTTAAAGATGGGGGTGATATTAGCTGCCTTCCTGTCCTCAGGAATGGAGGCAGATTTTAATGAAAGACTACGTATTCTGATTATATATTCTGATTACAAATCATTCTGACAAATCCCATGTGTTCAAGAACCACTAGAGATCAATCACTTGTAGCTGCAAGTCACTGGGGATCAAACAACGAGGTGATGAGAAATTAAAGGATACGCATGCTTTGCGCAACAGCAATTTTGAATCATTTGAAAGCGCACCCTGCCAGAAGCACAGAAATGGAGAAAAGTGCAGAAACTAAGCTAATTATTAACAAACGCTAGTTACTTAGTGTTAGATGTGTTTCTCCAAAGGGGCCCTTTGCATATGGGAAATGTGGAAACTATGGCTGTAGGGCAATTCCACTGAAAACTGCACTGTATAACCAAAGGGAAAACGGAGGGCAGATGCACAGATAAATTAATAAACCATCCATAGCAGACGTATTTATTTTAGCGCAAGACAGAAATGGGGGAAATCCAGGTGGGTAGCCGTGTTGGTCTGAAGCAACAGAACAAAGTTTGAGTCCCGAGGCACCTTTGAGAGCAACAAAGTTCAATTCTCAGTATATATCTGAAGAAGTGTGCATCTACACATGGCAAGTCGCTCAGTTCCCGCTTAGAGCCAGTTTGGTGTAGTGGTTAAGTGCGCGGACTCTAATCTGGGAGAACCGGGTTTGATTCCCCACTCCTCCACTTGCACCTGGCTGGATGACCTTGGGCAAGCCATAGCTCTGTACCAGCTGTTCTCTCAAGGACAGCTTGGGAAAAAGCTCTCTCAGCCCCACCTACCTCACAGGGTGTCTGTTGTGGGGAGGGGAAGGGGAAGGAGTTTGTAAGCCGCTCTGAGACTACAAGTGAAGGGCGGGGTATAAATCCAATCTCTTCTTCTTCTTCTTCTTCTTCTACCTAGAATTAAACCTTGCTGGTCTTAAAGGTGCCTCGGGACTCAAACTTATTTCTCACATCTGTTTGTTAACCTTTTATTATCTTTTATGCCAATGTGCTGCTATTCACAGGTCTTACCGTCTGTTTTAATGCAATCTTGTCTATACTTATCACTCGGTCACTTATGCATCTTGACTCTAAATAGCCCTTACTGGCAACTGACCCCCTCCCCCCCCCCCCGCCAGTATGTAGGCTTGAGGAAGTCTGTCTCAATGTATCTGAAGACGTGTGCATACACATACAAGCTCATACCCAGAGTTAAACTTTGTTGGTCTTAAAGGTGCCAGGGGAAATCCAAATTCTCTGTATCGTATGGAGTGCCAGCCAACTGTGCATTCGCACGCTCAAGAAAGAAAACTCCGCAAGACGTCTTACCGCCGCCATGACCAGGTATCACAACTTGCAGATCTTCATGACGCTTGTTTGCCCGTGACAAGTTTTTTTGTTTTGTTTTGGGGGGGGGGGGGGGCAGAACAACACTGAACAAATGGCACAGTTTTCTTCACTACTGGGAACAGACCCAAAATTTTAGGTCCCTAGAGGAGCATGCTGGTAACGCAAATCATCTGAAATTACTGGAATCACCAGACAGAAGTTGCAAGACAAGATCTGATTCGTATTGGCTATCAGATTTCCCCGCCCGCTGGAGCGCTTTTTTTTGGCGCTTAAACGAAAGCAAAACTTACCCTGTCACATTAAAAGGCATTTTTTAATTGTCACGCACCCGGGGGTCTTTTCTTCTTTGCTGATTTTTCTCAGTCTGTACTGACGGATCTCTCGCACCAGTGTATAAAAAGCATCCTCCACTCTCTGCATTGTAAAACACAACTCCTTTAAAGGCGAATCCTCTTAACCGGGGTGGCGAAGAGAGGTCTGTCTCGCTTGGGAGAGGACAGCAGCGGTTGGGAACTAGAACTTTTGGGAGAGGCAGCTGGGATGGGTAGTTGGGCTTCCGGGACAAGGGGGCTTCATTGCAGTTTACGGAAAAGCCTTTCTGGACTTTCTGAAGGATCTGGACTCTAATTTTGATACTCACACCGATTTGGAGGATAGGCACTTATTCATACACCCCCAGCGCTCAGAGCGTGTGGCAACAAAGCTTCCATTCTCACAGACACCTCATAAAGGTAGTTAAATGGGTTTTTTTGGACTTTCAGCCTCCCAGGGAAACTTTTCCACAATGAATCCTCTCCTGAAAAATCCCTGTGCATTGCTGAAGATTCTGGGGACCCTACATTCCATTAATACAGGGCCCTGCTAGACCTCCCAGAGTAAGATTAGAGCGTGTCCTGGAATCCTCCCCATGTAACTGCACACTGAAAAGGAAAGAGGTCAGCAGGAAATTTGCAAGTGATCTTTCAAACCCCCCCCCCCCCATCTGCTATATTTACACGCCATACTTGGAACCAGAGTGGTGTAGCAGTTAAGAGCGGCAGACTCTAATCTGAAGAACCGGGTTTGACTCCCCACTCCTCCTCTCATGAAGCCAGCTGGGTGACCTTGGGCCAGTCACAGTTCTATCAGAATTCTCTCGGCCGATGTTCCCTCTAAAGCTGAGTTAGTGTGAGCTAGCTCACAGTTTTTTAGCCTCCGGCTCACACATTTTTGCCTTCGCTAAGGAAGGATGGCTCCAGAGCAAACTGATTCATGCAGGAGCCAAACCGCTGGCTCACAACTTTAATGCCAGTAGCTCACAAAGTAGAGTTTTTGCTCACAAGACTCCACAGCTTTCAGGGAGCATTGCTCTCAGCCAGGCCTCCAGAGAACAGGTTTACCCTCCCCTTTCCACTATATTGTTAGACCTGGCCTCCGGAGAACAGGTCTACCCACCCCTTTCCGCTGTATTGGTAGACCTGGCCTCCGGAGAACAGGTCTACCCACCCCTTTCTGCTGTATTGGTAGACCTGGCCTCCGGAGAACAGGTCTACCCACCCCCTTCCGCTGTATTGGTAGACCTGGCCTCCGGAGAACAGGTCTACCCACCCCTTTCCGCTGTATTGGTAGACCTGGCCTCCGGAGAACAGGTCTACCCACCCCTTTCTGCTGTACTGGTAGACCTGGCCTCCGGAGAACAGGTCTACCCACCCCTTTCCTCTATGTTGGTAGACCTAGCCTCCGGAGAACAGGTCTACCCACCCCAGTCTACTATATTAGTAGACCTGGCCTCAGAATGTGACCCTGTGCTGAGCCTTAGAAAACATACCAGCAGTTGGGGGGGGACCTCTTGCAGTCTACTTTGTGTTTTTTAGTGAAATATGAAAAATTACAGGTTAAGTATAACAGAGGTGAAACAATCACTGTCAGAACCCTATCTAACCTAACAAACAGGAAATTGCTTAAATGTTATCAACCTGCCCAAACTACTTATTTATTCAAATATTTATATCCCACCTTTCCCTGTGACTCAAGGCAGCTTACGGATCATACTGAAAATCTTAATAGCGATCTGGAAAAAAAAACAAATCAATTTTTCCCAGCTCCATTATAGCCTATGGGGACCATTATAGTCAGTGGGACCCATGGGCTATAATAGAGTATTGATCCAGAGGTATCAGGGGTTCTGGGTGGGGCTTTTTTTTTTTTAGGTAGAGGCACCAAATTTGCAGCTTAGCAACTGGTGCCTCTCATTAAAAAAACACACACACAAAAAACACACCCAAGTTTCAAAAAGACCGGACCGGGAGTCCAATTCCATGGGCCCCAGAAGAAGATGCCACCATCCTCCATTGTTTCCAATGGAGGGGAAAATGCTTTCTTAGTTTACTTGTGAGCTGAAGCTAAAATCCCTGAGCTGCCAGCTATGATGTTGTGCATCAGCACCTTCTAGCGCATTTTAGAGGGAACTCTGGTGTTCACCATCCAGTGGGCACCATCCCTGGGAAAGTCTCCATCAAAAGCCCTGGATAGATGCTTCCAGTCACTGTGTTCTGGCGCCACTGTCTACTGTCATTTTAATGGATGTACGACAGAAGCCATTTCCGGGCAGCCCGGTCCACTACACCCATTCCCATCCCCAAGCACAGGAGCCATGATTTGCTTCAGCAACGCAACAGATAGCTGGAGAAAGAGACACCGTTATCAGTCCCGCCACCAGAACAGCCAAAGAGCTACTTGAGAGGAACTGATTTGCAGGGAACACCTTTCACCACAACCATTTTGAAGAGCCACATTAACACAGGGAAGTGTTTTAATAAAACAGTTTGAAACTTTGCCTTTTCTTTGTAAGGTTATCTCCCAGAAAGTACCCAAACTCTTTGGTCGCAGCGCACCAGCATCACCCCACAGCAGACACACTGCATCAAAACTTGATAACTGAGAGAGAACTTTATGGTGGCCACCATTATAGAAAAGGCAGTACCTTTGATCACCATCTGTTCTACCACAGTTCCCAAGCACGGCACTGGCCAGGCTGCTCTATCACCAACTCTAATCTCCGTGACCTTCCCTGAGCCTCGGTTCTCATCCTGCCATTTTCTACCATGATCTTAGAATGCTAGTATATCAGTAGCGGTAGCAAATGCTAGTATATCAGTAGCGGTAGCAAAGAGCAAGGGTCCAGTAGTGCCTTAAAGACTAACAAAATTTGGAGCAGGATATCTGAAAGAGTGAGAGCGCTGCATCCTCCCGAATGGTCTGGAGGCAGGAGATAACTGCGGGTCTTGCTGAAGCTAAGCAAGATGGCGGATTTTCCTGGGGCCTCTTTGCAACTTGCCTAAACTCCGAGGACGAACAGTGAAATATAAGTGAGAGTCAGTTTGGTGTAGTGGTTAAGTGCACAGACTCTAATCTGGGAAAACCGGGTTTGATTCCCCACTCCTCCACTTGCACCTGGCTGGATGACCTTGGGCAAGCCATAGCTCTGTACCAGCTGTTCCCTCAAGGACAGCTTGGGAAAGAGCTCTCTCAGCCCCACCTACCTCACAGGGTGTCTGTTGTGGGGAGGGGAAGGGAAAAGGAGTTTGTAAGCCGCTCTGAGACTCCCTTGGGGAGTGGAGGGCGGGGTATAAATCCAGTCTCTTCTTCTCTTCTCCTTCTTAAATGCTCAAAAATAGTAAAACAAAATGGGAGGGGGGCAGTAAAAACACTAACTTCGTTGGTGGTGCCATGCTAAGACAACTTAAAATCACAGAAAGTGCTGCTAAGATCGGATTCAGATACTCATCTCTCAGTAAAACTGACAGCAATCAAAAAGGATGTGGACAGAATGGAGCGGGTGCAGAGGAGAGCGATAAACGTCCGGTTATTTTCTCAGTTTTTTCCCCAGGCAGCCAGTGGAAATACTGGACCGGCGGGATAAATACTAGACACCCGGCAACCCTACATGGGCGGGGGGGGGGATGGCTCTTTCATAAAAACACCTCAGCGCCTCAGCCACTGAAGACACCATTTTCAGCCGCAACCCTGTGCCACGCACAGAGAGAGTGTAATTTCAAGGACAGAGCAAACCATGGTACTTCCTGGCGCACCACCTCTAAACAAACTGAAGGTATAGGCCAGCAGGTCCCTGGTTCGATCCCCGGCATCTCCAGCTAAAAGAATCAGGCAGCGGGTGATGTGAAATTCCTCTTCCTGACACCTTGGAGAGCCGCTGCCTGTCTGAATTCAGACCTTGATGGACCAAGGGTTTGATTCAACATAAGGCAGCTTCGGGTGTTTATGATCCAGTGAGCTACTTTAGGCATACCTGACGGTTTGTACGTGACTGCTGGAGTTTTTTTTTTTACCAACTTTAAAAATGAACAGCTAATCCCTCATACCACCGAAAGCTTCCCCCGGTTTTAAAACCAGCCTGCCGAATACTGAGGGAACGGCTATTTGATGAAAATTACGTCACCTCAAAAATCTGAATGAGACTGTGGAACTAGCTGCGCAAACTCTTCCCCACCCTGCGGCAAGGGTCAGGTTGCTCTGTGTCTTTCTCTTCCCAATCTGGTGTAGTGGTTAAGTGCGCGGACTCTAATCTGGGAGAACCGGGTCTGATTCCCCACTCCTCCACTTGCAGCTGCTGGATGACCTTGGGCAAGCCATAGTTCTGTCAGAGCTGTTCCCTCAAGGACAGTTCTCTCAGAGCCCTTTCAGCCTTACCTACCTCACAGGGTGCCTGTGGTGGGGAGGGGAAGGGAAAGGAGTTTGTAAGACGCTCTGAGACTCCAAGTGAGTGAAGGGTGGGGTATAAATCCAATCTCTTCCTCCTCTTCTTCTTCTTCCCCACCAGATCTAGCAGATAGAGACCACCAAGTGGCGCTACAACCCTGGGGACATGAGCTGGGTAGATCTAGTAACGTTCAAAGAAAGCCCAATGAAATAATGCTCCCCCCTCCACCGCCACTATTACCGTGGATCTGTGGGAAACTCTACCATCAGCAATAAACTTCAGACCCCTTTTTTCTGTACCGCACGTTTCTCCTACCAGCCTTCAGCCGGGTTACGCATTACCTTGGCATCAGCATCAACTGCAAACCTGGTATCAAACCAGCGTGAACAAAGAATCCTAATCACCCTTCACTGTGGTCCACACTGGTACCAATCTAATGCTTAAATCGTGGTTCACGCTGGCTGGAGGGGAGGTGCTCCAAAAAGGGAGGAGGGGGCAAGATCCCACACACGTCCATGGCCCAAGAAGAGGTGTTCTGACAGGCACGGAATATAAAATCTAAGCTCCGTAGAGGTTCCAGCACGTTTCCACGTGTGCTCCACAGGCATGGCATATGAACTTATAGGAAAAGAAGTGAAAAGGGGGAAGAAGAAGAAGAAGAGAAGAAGAGATTGGATTTATATCCCGCCTTTCACTCACTTGTAGTTTCAGAGCGGCTTACAAATTCCTTTCCCTTCCCCTCCCCACAACAGACACCCTGTGAGGGAGGTGGGGCTGAGAGAGCTCTTTCCCAAGCTGTCCTTGAGGGAACAGCTGGTACAGAGCTATGGCTTGCCCAAGGTCATCCAGCCAGGTGCAAGTGGAGGAGTGGGGAATCGAACCCGGTTCTCCCAGATTAGAGTCCGCGCACTTAACCACTAACCAAACTGGGAGCGAGATCAACCCTGCTAGCCCCAATGGGATATCATAATGCAGGTATACAGCCTAAAAAAGGAAAAAAGTTTCCCTTGCTCGAAAGCTAGTCACATCTGACTCTAGGGGCGGTGCTAATCTCCGTTTCCAAGCCGAAGAACCAGCGCTGTCCATAGACTTCTCCGTGGTCATGTGGCTGGCACGACTAGACGCCGAGGTGCATAGAACGCTGTTACCTTCCCACCGCAGTGGTACCTATTTATCTACTTGCCATTTCTTGCTTTTGAACTGCTAGGTTGGCAGGAGCTGGGGGCCAGAGACGGGAGCTCACTCCGTCACGCGGCACTCGGGTCTCAAACTGCCGATCCACCGACCTTCTGGTCTGCAGCTCAGCGTCTTAGCCTCTGAGCCACCGTGGCCTACACATGTACAAATTATATGCGCATGGGATCTGCCCCTGTGAGCAAGACTGCTCCAATGTACACTTTATTTGCACAACTGCTCTGGGCTCATGCTGTAGCAAACACGTGCCCGAAAGGGCCAGGGACAGGCTTCCCAATCCCACTTCTACTGTCTTGAGCTGTCCTGCATGCAAGGTTAGAATGTTGTCTTCAGGGCCAACATTTCAGAATTCTTCTCTAGAAAAAGTGGCTAATGCCATTCTATGCTATATCAGGCCACTACATGGACACAGGGGATAGCCCTCCTAGCTCCTTCAGGAGTGAGCAAAAGAGGAAATCTAACACATCTCCACCGAGGAGGACACTTTGTCGAAAACATGCTGGAATCCATATTTTCCTCTGTTTAAAGTATTAAACCATGCACCTGTTGGAATACCTCTTTCATGCCAGTAACGGATGTTAGGAAACCTCCCCTCTGCGCCATCATATTGGCAAAGTACAACTTACGAGTCTGAAAGAAATTGTTTGGTGTAGCTCTTTAAAAAGCGGGTTGAAATTCAATATCTTGGGGTGGGGTGGGGGACAAAATCAAACATTTATAGCAAAAGAAACTGATTCTATTACCAAGCAAAATCAAGTGATTCCCCCCCCCCTTTTTAAGCAAGCGATACCGTAAACCAAGTTCCACCATAATTACAAGAAGACACACAAGCTAGATAACGACGTTACGCGAAATATATTCAAGGCTGAGCGTTCTTTGCACTGCAGACATTACTGAATTTCTAGACTGGGCATCAATTAAGGCAAATCGAGGGAGCCACGTCCAATGTACTGCCTTTGCAAGCTTCGTGAGAGGTTTAGCTGCCAGAACTTGGAGGAAGGACGGCAAAGAGGGGGGAGAGGGGTTGGCCTTCCTGTAAGTGAACGATGTGCGTCCAGAAGCAGAGTTCTAGAAGTACTCCAGTATGGAAGGGTGCTGTGGCTCAGAGGTAGAGTCTCTGTTTTGCATGCAGAAGGCTCCAGGTTCAATCCCGGGCATCTCCAGTTAAAAGGACTGGGCAGCAGGCAGTGTGAAAGACCCCCACCTAAGATCCTGGAGTGCCACCGCCAATCTGAGTACACAATACTGACACGGACAGACCAATTGTCTGATTCAGTATAAGGCAGATTGATGTGTTCACAGCCCTTTGCTTCCTCCTCTGAAGCTGAGAGAGAAGCCTGCAGGCAGATGAGCTCTATACACACCCTGAGACCCTTAGAAGAGGTCAAACCAAGAAACCATCATCCAGCCCTCTTTGGGAACTCAGCAGGGTACCCATGGACAATTGCGCTCTTGAGCTCAGGTTCCCAAATGGCAGCAGTCTGGAGCCACGTTGCAGACTTTTCCTAAAGCTCCAAAAAGGCACGGATGAGAAGACAGTTTCCTGCTGTGTACTCGCTCCAGAGCCACTAACACGATTCTCGTGGGGCTATTGGTTGGTGCTGACTGTGGCTCGGGGCAGAGTATCTGCTCGGCACACAGAAGGTCCCAGGTTCAACCCCTGGCATCTCCAGTTTTAAAAGGATCAAGTAGTGGGCGATGGAAAAACCTCGACCTGAGACCCTGGAGAGCTGCTGCCAGTCTTAGTTGACAATACTGATCGTGACAGACCAAGGGTCTGATTAAGTATAAGGAGCAGGCAAAAAAAAAAAACCCAATTCTAAAATATTGCCCCAGTTCTAGCCAGGTGCCTTTTCTGCCACGCAAGCTTGTACGAGGCACACAAGTCCAATGCTCGCAACCTGCTGAAGCCCCCCCCCCCCAAAATTCATGACACTTCAGGCAACACTGGCCTTTCCCTGCCACCATGAGGACTAGACACTTATCCCAGTTCGCAAACTTCCAAATTCTGTGCCAGAGACCAAATCATCTGCCTCGTGCAGTGCATACATCCAGCCTTGGACACATTCCTAATATACTGCAGCTGATTTTTTTTTTTTTTAAATCATTTCATTTCAGTAAAAAGGATCACAGGAAGAGACACGAAAGATTTCCGTTATCGAAGTAAGGTCGTTGCAGAGTCTAGGGATCGAAACAAACAAAAAAAAGCCCACAACAGCTACAAAGCAGCGTTTGTCTCCTGTTTGCACCTTCATGCCTAATGAACAGCGGACACTGAGAGCGCCCACCCAGACTGCGTGCTATCTGGCGGGAGCTTAAGGTCGTTCAGGATTACTGCAAACCTAAAAACCTACTCTCTCCTTCAATCTGCTATCTGTACAGCCGGGGAAGAAGCTCTCGGGTAACACAGTCCCGTTATGAAAAGGACTAAAAATAACTCAGACAAAACTGCAGCTGTGACATTCTGCCGTTTAGCAAGCATCAGATGTTCACGCAGATTCATGCCAGAGAAGTACTGGCGGTGAAACACGAGGGGACCTTCGCTCCGAGAGTCGGTCCATATAACTGAGAAGGCGATTGCAACAGAATCGGTTTCTACCCATCTCGAATCTTAGGGGAGATGCCAAATTGGGGACGAGGCCATAGCTCAGCGACCCTAAGACCGAGGCCAGGCTCAAGAGCCCGAATCTCCCACTGAAAGAATCTCAAGCAGCTAATACTCTGGAGAGGCACTGCCGGTCGGAATAGACAGTACTGAGTTAGATGGGCCAATGAATTAACTTGGTTGTACGTTAGGGATGCAGAAAGCACCAATGAGTTGCAGCCAACATACGGCGACCCCGGTGGGATTCTCAAGGCGAGAAACGTTCAGAGATGCCTTTGCCTGCCTCTGCGTCACAACCTTGGACTTCCTTGGTGGTCTCCCACCCAAATAGTAACCAGGGCCGACCCCGCTTAGCTTCCAGGGTCTGACAAGATCGGGTTAGCCTGGGCCATCCAGGTGAGGCAGCTTCCTGCGTACAACGAGTTCGCTAGGAAGCTGCCGTTGCCGGTATGAGGATCTCCCCAGCGCCACTCATTCTGGCAGAATGTTTTAGGACGGTGTGTGCATATCCCCACCCGCTCCAGAAACACTTTTACCTGTCTCGTTTTTGCTGAAGTTTCGATGAAAGGGATTCCGTAACTTCTTGCTAAGTCCTGCGCTTGTTTTGTGTCTACCGTTCTGGAAGGCAGGTCACATTTGTTTCCTACTAGCACCATCGGGACGTCTTCGGAATCTTTCACTCTTTTAATTTGTTCTCTGGGAAGGGGGGGAAAAAGGGAGGGAGAAATCACTTCAGTGCCGTGAGAGAATTCTGTTTTGGTTAGGGCAGCTCTACGCAACCTCAAGGCAGCTTACAGTTAAAACTGTGCTTTATTGGTGTCAGCACAATTAAGTTATCTTGACCTAGACAGTACCCAGGCTAGCCCGGTGTTGTCAAGATCTCGGAAGCTAAGCAGGGTCAGCCTTGGCTGATATTTGGATGGGAGACCTCCCAGGAATACCAAGGTTGTGATGCAGAGGCAAGCAATGGCGAACCACCTGTGAATGTCTCTTGCCTTGAAGAAGAAGAAGAAGAGATTGGATTTATATCCCTCCCTTCACTTGGGAGTCTCAGAGCGGCTTGCAATCTCCTTCCCCTTCCCCTCCCCACAACAGACACCCTGTGAGGTAGGTGGGGCTGAGAGAGCTCTTCCGAGGACTGCTCTTGAGAGAACAGCTCGGAGAGAACTTGTGACTGACCCAAGGCCACCCAGCTGGCTGCATGTGGAGAAATGTGAAAGAGGTAAGCCTGCAGTTCTGCCCTTCCCCGGCATCTGTGCATGTGCAGACTACAGCTTGCTTTGGGAAGGAACTAAATAGAATCACCCTTCCTAGCCCAAGCTGCAGCTCTGCCCTGACCCGCTTTTTACCTTACAACTTAAAAGTGGTGGAAAGTGCCATCAAGTCACAGCTGACTAATGGCAACCACCGAGGCAGTTTGGTGTGAGAGCCAGTTTGATGCAGTGGTTAAGAGCACGCTCAGGGATGCTTTCGGCTGATCCTGCATTGAGCACGGGGTTGGACTAAATGGCCTGTATGGCTCCCTTCCAACTCTGGGGTTCTATGAATCAAAACTGTAGCCAATCTTTAGTCTTGAGAGCCAGCATGGTGTTCTGGTTAAAGTGTTAGACTAGGATCTGGGAAATCCAGGTTCGAATCCCCACTCGTGCCACGGAAGCTTGGTGGGTGACCTTGGGCCGGTCGCACTGTCACTGCCCAACCTACCTCACAGGATTGTTGTGAGGATAAAAATGGAGGACAGAAGATTGGTCTAAGCTGCTTTGGGTCCCCACTGGGGAGAAAAGCGGGGAATAAGGGAATTAAATAAATGAAATTAATCCAATAATTAAGCCTCAAGCGCCCAACTAATTAACATGTATTTCAGGCAGCAGGGGAGGGGTGGGGACAGAATGAATGCACTTGCTTCAAGTGATCTAATACAAGGGGGGGGGGGCAGACTGCAAGTAGGGAATGCGATTTCGCATGCATGTAAAACAAAAGACATACCCTGTACAGTTTTTTGTTACCAAGTCACAGCTGACTAAGGTGATCACACAGTGTTTTCGAGGCAGGAGACGGGACAGAGGTGATTTGCCATTGCCTGCTTCCACGTCACGACGCGAAACTTCCTCAGCGGCCACCCACCCAAGTACTAACCTGGGTCAGACCTGCTTAGCTTCTGAGATCTGACAAGTTTAGGCTAACCTGGGCTATCCAGGGCAGGGAATGCCTATAGCACATTCACGCATCAGAGAGATGCATGCGGCATATCCTTCCCCTAGTTTCCTGCATGCAGTGACTGAAAGGCTTCCTTGAGTCCAAACGCACACGTCTATTTGCCAGGCCCTCTTTTGGTCAGCCTCCGCTGGGATGGGCAACGCAGCTGGGTGTCTGCATCAGATGTAAGATGCATCAGTCAGTCGCTTCTGACGAAGGACGATTACTTGCAGCCTCAGAGGAAGCTGCCTGCGGAATCTCTACCCAAGCCACTGTTCTCAGCTCACCTCTCAATCGAGAGACACAACCGAAACAGCAGGAGCCGCAGAGAAAAGGAAGCGGCTTTAATTCTGAAAACAAACACGCTTCAACCAGCAGCAGTTAGGAGACTCCTTTAGAAAGACGGAGGTGAGGAAAGGAGAGATGGGACATAACCTGGATCCTGAATAGTACAGTGGCGCTGACTGCTGCACACGTACATTTTCAGGGGGCTGCACCACTTCAGGCAGCGGGAAGGAAACTGAATTTTGACCGCTACTCTTTTTTTATGTCCTGGCAAGTAAGGAACTAATATAAGACTGGGCTAAAATATTTATTTCCTTGTGCAATAGTAGTCTGCTTTGCTGGGAGCTCTTTATGTGCATGAATGTACTGAAGAGGACACGTCCCCCGCCTCCTGATTTCACTGTAGCAGTAGACCACATAGAGATGCCAGTGCTGGGTTGGGGAATTCCTGGAGATCTGAAGGCGGAGCCTCGGGAAGGCGGGGTTTGAGGGGGGGGAGGGAACTCAGCAGGGTTTCCACAGTAGCCGTTTTTCTCCAGGGAAACCAACCTGTGTGCTCTGGAAATCCAGGGCCCATTTTATAGCAGTTGCTCCTTTGCATATTAGGCCACACACCCCTGATGTAGCCAATCCCCCCAAGAGCTTACAGTAGTCCCTGTAAGAAGAGCTCTGTAATTGGCTCTTGGAGGACTGGCTCTTGGAGGATTGGCTACATTAGGGGGATGTGGCCTAATATGCATAGGAGCTCCTGCTACGAAATGAGTCCTGCGGAAATCAGTTGCAGTCCTGGGAAATCACTTGCCAGGTCTGGGGGATGAGCGGGGGGGGGGGGGGGTGCTTAGCAGGAGCGAGGAGGGAAGAAGTTGGAAACAAACGTGACATGCCTGCGTCACCTGGAAGTGCCGTAGGCATGTCGGGGACAGCGCCCGGGTTTGTGGGCAAAACCTCTATGGTAGAATTAGCTTCTGGCAACCCTGGGCCCCACTTGGAGGCTGATGACCCTACGGTCAGCCTTTAGTCAGGAGTATCATGGGGATAAGCGAGCAAGTCACTTGTAACCATTCTCAGCTATCGCGGAACACAGTTTCTCGACATTAACCCGAGCGAGGGTTACCTATAATGGTGAATATCTTCGAAAGATTTTGTGTTATTTATAGCAAATACACATAAAAAGCCCTCTCCCGTCCTCATGTACTGGTCCCGCATCGCGCTGTACTCCTCTTGACCAGCGGTGTCCAGAATATCCAAGAGACAGGTTTCTCCATCGATGACTACTTGTTTCCTGTATGAATCCTGAAACAGACAGAATTTTTTTTTTTTAGTTACACGTACGGACTGCAGTTTAAAAAAATCTGACGTCAATACTAGAAAGCTGAAAGGACCAGTCCTCATTTCGTAGCAGGAGCTCCTTTGCATATTAGGCCACACACCCCTAATGTAGCCAATCCTCCAAGAGCTTACAGAGCTCTTCTTACAGGGGCTACTGTAAGCTCTTGGAGGATTGGCTACATCAGGGGTGCGTGGCCTAATATGCAGAGGAGCTCCTGCTACGAAATGAGCCCTGGAAAGGACCCTTCACACCCTAGGTTGCCTGGGGAGGTGGACTGGAGACAGTGGGATAGGTCGGCAGAGGGGAACGGATAAAAGGAAGTCCTTCACTCAAAGAGCGATGAGCACATGGAATTCACTGCCACAGGACGTGGTGGTGGCTACAAGCATGGGTGGCTTCAAGAGAGAATTGGATAAACATCTGGAGCAGAGGTCCCTCAGTGGCTCTTAACCACAAGGTATAGATAGGAACTCTCGGACTGGGGCAAGTAATGCTCTGTATTCTTGGTGCTTGGGGGGGCAACAGTGGGAGGGCTTCTAGTGTCCTGGCCCCACTGGTGGACCTCCTGAGGGCACCTGGTATTTCTTGGCCACTGTATGACAGAGTGCTGGACTGGACGGGCCATTGGCCTGACCCAACACTGGCTTCTCTTACATTCTTAAGGCAAGAAGGCACGTGGACAAAGAACCAGGTGGGAAAATTGGTCTATAAGCAGCTCAACTGGTGCCTGAATCCCAAAATTATTCAGACTACTGAGCCAAGCCACGGTTGTCAAAGCTTTATAGGGACAGAGGAAATTCTTACAAGCTCCTTGTACCGCCTGAATCCAAGCTAGGATGAAAGCTGCAATACCAGCCTTTGGCCATCTGCTATGGTGGTGCAGGGGTGCCACAAAGACCAGACCAGGAGTTTCATTCTCTTACAAGCAACCACTGCCACAGTCGAAGGAACAAGGGAGCCGACCCAGAGGTCACAGTCCTGGGCTTGAGACTCTGCTAGGTTCTTGAGCTGTAGGGCCAAGACATACAGCCTGAGGAGATTTAGGACACCTCCAGAAGCAGTCAGGAGCACTGAAACTTTGAGAGCGATCCACTGCTTCCTAGAGGACAAGCAGAGGCTTAGGAGATTTTGACTCTGCTTTAGAGGCTCCTAATTGCAAACGATATACAACGGATATTCTCTTCCACCGGGTCCATCCTTAAAACAGACAGACTAAATTGTCAGGCAAAGGAGTGGGGCGGGGTGAAGCGGGAGATACTCTAGGCAGAAACAGTGTTTAATATTAATTTGTCAGAAGTCCACAGATTCTGTTTTCCCCCCTCCCCAACTACTGTTAAGGGAAACACCAGCATACACAGCTTCATATCTGAAAATGTCTGTCATTCAGAGACACGGCTGATTGGAACCTATTTTATTTATTCATTTATTTATATTTATATCCCGCCTAGCCAGCGAACCGGCTCAAGGCGGCTACCAACAAATAAAACCATATACAAAAGCATTCAATTACAAATGCAAAATCCATAAAATTACCAGATAACCTAACCGCTAAACCTCTGATCGTCTATGAAAAACGGAACGATACGGACTGGTCCAGCTTTTGAGATGCCTGGGAAGAGCATCCGTGCAAATGGTGGCACTGAATCTTGAGAATGCGCATGCCCAGCATTGGAGGAGGAGGAAGAGGAGGAGGAGATGGGATTTACAAAAAAAAACCCCTTCACTCAGAGTCTCAGAGGGACTTACAATCTCCTTCCCTTCTTCTCTCCGCAAGACACCTTGTGAGGTAGGTGGGGCTGAGAGAGCTCTGTTGAGGACTGCTTCTTGAAGGATCAGCTCTGAGAAAACTTTGACTGACTCAAGGTCACACCAGCAGCTGCATGGGGAGGAGTGGGGAATCAAACCCAGTTCTCTAACCACTACACCAAACTGGGAAGATGTGGAACATGGTGGATTGCGCATTCTTTGCCCACTCACCGCAGTCCAATGAAAGGAAAGACGGAAGGGGCTGAACAAACTGTGCATCCGTACCTACTTGTACTCTCATAGCCAGTTTGGTGTGTGAGCCAGTTTGGTGTAGTGGTTGAGTGCGTGGACTCTAATCTGGGAGAACCGGGTTTGATTCCCCACTCCTCCACTTGCACCTGCTGGATGACCTTGGGCAAGCCATAGTTCTGCCAGAGCTGTTCTTGGAAAAAAGCAGTTTCTGTCAGAGCTCTCTCAGCCCCACCACAGGGTGTCTGTTATGGGGAGAGGAAGGGAAAGGAGTTTGTAAGCTGCGCTGAGACTCCTTTGGGTAGTGAAGGGCGGGGTATAAATCCAATATATCATCTTCTTCTTCCACCTCTTCTGCAGTACTGGGCACAGGCCATACGTAAGCCATTACTGAGCCTGTCAACCGCAAGAACTGGACCTCTGTTTGAAGGGCCTAACCCTTGGGTTCTGTGTATGTTTTTTGGATGATACATTTTGTAGCTTCTGAGGCATTCCAGCCTCCTCTCCCTGCCCTCTGCTGCAGTGTTTTAAATCTTGCTTTCTTAGCACCAAAAAGCATCTTGCTTACATAACCAGAACAGAGGAGCGATTATATAAAACTAGAATCTCAAAAAGGTCCTAAACAGCGGCACCGGGATTTCGGGATCTTTTCACCCATGACACACCTACGAGAATTCTTCACACATTCCATGGGCATGACATCATCTGTCTATTCCACAGCGAAACGCCTTGAAAGTCGTATTTCTGAAGCTATACGCTTGTCTGCATGTCTGCAAAGCTGAAGGAGGAATGTGAGCCAAAAGTACTGCACAGGGAAAGCTTCTGAGCCTAGAAGCAGGAGGAAGAGAGCATCCCAGTCTTCATTCGGAGCTGAGGAGCGCAAGAAACTAAGAGGAGCCCCGCTGATTTCCCCAAACGTTTCATCCGGGGTGGCTTTTTGTCTCCTACAGTATCCAGGCAAATGCTTACGGGGAACTCATGCCACAAGTCTCGAAAGCTACAGCCTTTTCCCCTGTTATCTGCTACTCTGAGGCACATTTCCTCGGAATATGGAGGGTCCACTTAGCTAATAGCCACAGCTAATAGCCTCGGACAGACCTATCCCCCGTCAGCTTTTCCAACCTACCTTACAGCCTATCTAAGCTGGCAGCCGTCACCACAATCTGTGCCGGTGAATTCCATATTCTTTCCGTGTTAAGTTGACTAAGTATTTCCTTTTTGTCTGTCCCGAAGCTGGTGAGCTGTCGATTTATTCAGATGACTGTGAGTTCGAGAATTATGAGAGGGGGAAATCCACCCACTGTCTCTACGCTTTTCACAATCTTTTGTCTTGTATATTTCTGTCATGTTTTAGCCTTGAAGAAGAAGAGCTGGGCGGGGGGGTTTCTGTACCCAAAGGAGTCTCGAAGCGGCTTACAATCCCCTCCCCACAACAGGCACCTTGTGAGGTAGGTGAGGTGAGGCTGAGAGAGTTCTGGAGAACCGTGACTGGCCCAAGGTCCCCCCAGATTGAGGAATCAAACCTGGTTCTCTAGATTAGAGTCTGCGCCACACTGCCTCTCTGGAGCGATAACCCACACCAGTTCGCCCTAAGCACTTGCCTAGGGAGACGGTTGACCTAGGCCGCACAGCTGTGGTGCGTGCATTATGAGCAAAAGCCAGCATGGAACTGATCGGTCTGGGACCGATTAAATCAATGGAGCCATCCTAGGTCTTCCCACAAGTACCGTTAACTGTCCCATTGCGAGTCTAGTGACCTAGAATGATAAGAGTTGGAAGGGACCTCCAGAGTCACTTAGTCCAACCTCCTGCACAATACAGAGAATTCACCGCTACCTCCCCCACACCCCCCCCCCCCTCAGTGTGACCCCCCCCCCCCCGCATCATGCCCGGAATAGGGCAAAAAAATTTCCAGGACCCCTGGTCAAACCAGCCCGGAGAAAAATGGCTTCCTTACCCCAAAGTGGTGATCAGCATTTCCCTGGGTGTGTAAGAAAGGGCCGCAAGAACGAAGCACTGATGCCGCAATGCTTCCTCTAAGCTGTGCAGTCTTGTAGGCAAAAATTATACTTTGCGAGCTATTGCCATTAAAGTTGTGAGTGAGCCATCCTTCCTGAGCTAAGACAAAAATGTGTGAGCCGGAGGCTAAAAAACTGTGAGCTAGCTCACACTAACTCACCTTAGAAGGAACGCTGGATGCAACCCTTCCTGCCCCTCCCTTCTCGTGATCTGCCTAGGTTCACAGAACCAGCATTGCTGTCAGATGGCCATCTAGCCTCTGTTTGGAAACCTCCGAAGGAGGAGGGCCCGCCACCTCCCGAGGAAGCCTGTTCCACTGAGGAACCGCTCTGTCAGGAAGTTTTTCCTGATGTTTAGCCGAAAACTCCTTTGATTTTTTTTGACCCACTGGTTCTGGTCCGATCTTCTGGGGCAACAGAAAACAACTTCGCACCATCCTCTACATGAAAGCCCTTCAAGTACTTATCTAGACAGCCAGCGCACCTGAAGCCCCAGGGGCTTCTGGGACTTGTGCTAAGCCAATCAGCCAGCTACTAAGCAGATATCCCAGCTGCCTCAACAGAGGGCTTGACCAAGGCTGGTAACTCTTTGGCTCTGCAATGGAGGAAACCAGAGATAGAGGGATTATTACACCCAAGGCTCTATGCAACACCATGTGTGTGCGCTCTCCACGGGGGTGCTCTTTCACATGTCCTCATCGTTAATTTCTATGACATGTATACAGGAGAAATTCCTGACATATGGTGCCTACGTTTTTAAAAAACGAAATTTAAAAGGAAAAGTCTTCTGGATACTAAGGGGGGGGGGGGAACCCTCATAAAATCGCAGCCCTGTTTCCAGATTTAGGTAGAGAACAGACTGACCAGCAGAGAGCGCAATTCCAACTTCTGCTACACGCTAAAGCTCGCCTCCAAATGACAAAACCAAGTTTTTTTCCCTAAGGGAAGGCCACCAACCGGACAATTTCATTTTCAGGCTCGCTTTCCTTCAACTCTCTCGTCGGTTACCGTAGGAACAATGAAGCTGACATCAGCTACTTCGGTCCTCTCGCACCCAGCGATGTGCATTCGCAGGAAATAGCCAGTTCTACATTTGGAACCTGGTTTCATTAGAAGCGGTGCTTTACGTCAGTCTAAAGAGGTCCTCCCTATGGACCCCTCCCACACGGCACAGATGAAAACAGACACCCCTTTGCAGTTTACCAGGGATTACTGCCTGGACCCCACCCACCACTGTACAATTAAAAACATCGCTAAGAGTTCTGCTCCACCCTTTGTGTTGTATTGATTCAGTTCACACAAACCTGTTCCCAAGAGATTTAACAGCAAAAAGTATTTGTGGAAGGTTCGGGGGGGGGGGGGGAGAAGAGAGAGAGAGTATGTGTGTGTAGTGGTTAAGTGCACAGACTCTAATCTGGGAGAACCGGGTTTGATTCCCCACTCCTCCACTTACCCCTGCTGGATGACCTTGGGGCAAGCCACAGTTCTGTCAGAGCTGTTCTTGAAAGAGCAGTTCTCGAAAGAGCTCTCTCAGCCCCACCTACCTAGGGTGTCTGTTGTGGGGAGGGGAACGGAAAGGAGTTTGTAAGCCACTCTGAGACTCCAAGTGAAGGGCAGGGTATAAATCCAATCTTTTCTTCTTTTTCTTGTGTGCACCATGCCTAGTAATTAGGGTTGCCAAGTCCCCCTAGCCACTGGCAGGAGATTGGGGGGGGGGGTAGGGTTGCCAGATCCAGGCTGGGAAACTCCTGGAGATTTGGGGGTGGAGCTGGGGGAGGACAGGGACCTCAGTGAGGTACAATGCCATAGAGCCCACCCTCCAAAAAAACATCCATTTTCTCCAGATGAATGAATCTCTGTAGTATGGAGATGAGCCATAATTCCAGGGGATCCCCTGGTCTCGCCTGGAGGCTGGCATCCCTACTTATAAGAACAGTACAAAATAGCCCGCCATTTTATATAGTGCGACTGAAGCTCGCTATATAATTTTAGTGTTCATACACCAATATTTGCACACCAGAGTCAAAAGCATCCACCACCACTCTATTTTTATTAAATGCCCTTTTTTTTTTTAATAAAGAGAGTGAAAGAAATACTCTTTTAACCTGGCAAAGTCAGGATTATGGTACAGCTAGCGCTGCCAGTTCAAAAACTTCCCGAACTAAACGATCTTCTCTTGGTCGCGGCAACTGGTACAAAGGACAGCATGTCGCGATATCCATGCTGGGTTGTTTCCAGTTCCTGGGGAAGGGCAGATGGAAAGAATTCCACAGGAAACTGAGGCGGGGGGACAGGAAGCGAGCAGGTCGGAAAGGAGAAGGCAGTGGCAGGACAGGGAGAGAGGCACGCTGGGACGTCACCGACTGGTTGCCAAGCCGAAAATTCAAAATATTTTGAAGCTGTGGTGACGGGGGCAGCAACACCAATGACGTTTATGAGCACGGTGACTGCGTAATAGAAGGAAGATGCTTTTAATCCTGTTCCTGTTTGACCCTAGCGCTGTGAAACGGAAGGGGGGAAGGAGAATGAGAGATGGCAGAAACGGCATTTGTTCAGAACAACCGCTAGTTTCCAGGCTAGGCCTAAACCCTTAAAGCGCAATCTCCCCGTTCCCCATGGAGACGCGATTACAACACCGCGCATGAAAAGAGGCTGCAGTCCTCTTTACAGGCAGGTAATGGAGTTCAGAAGGTTACAGATGCACCAGCCTACGCATAACGTAGCCGTGTGTCTTCACCTGCTTTGTGAAGTGAATGTGAAGAAAAAACGAGCAGGTTTCTGCCCAGATGGCTTAACCATCGGGTAGGACCCCATAAAGGCAGAGAAATATTTCCACCAAGACCAATAAGAAGTGTGCAAGACGGTGATTGTCCTAGGGACAGCAAACCAGCATTTCCCAGAGGTCCCGGCTCAGGTGACTGAAGCTCCACCCTCTGGTGATTTCACTACGCGATAGGGGCTGTGGTGGGGTATGCCGGCTCTCAAAACTTAAAAGAGAAAAAGGGAGAGCTCCCTGCCCGCCTGTTACCTTTCAATGACAGTCATCATCTTTTGAAC